>JAOEGL010000003.1:55214312-58116812 GCA_034509955.1 Urosaurus nigricauda
TTCAGAAAGGAAACCACTATGTAACAGCAGTGAGAGCTAACACTGATGGAATATCTCTTAGGGTGAATCTACACTGTAAAAATAATTCAGTTTGACACCACTTTAACGGCCATGGCTCCATCCTACAGAATCCTGAAATCTGTAATTTTGTAAGGTACTCCTGGGACAAATGAGGTGAAGGAGGACAAAGTCCACTTCCACCCCTCCCAAGCATAGAGGACAAAGCAGAAGCACTATAGCCTGGAGGACTCCTAACAGAATCAGCACCAGTATTAACCAATGTATGTCATCAGATATGGAAAACAAAATGATGGCCAACAGACTGGAAATGATCAATGTACATCCCCATCCACAAAAAAAGGAGACACAAAAGACAGCAGCAACTATAGAATCATAGCTCTAATCTCTTTTACAAGCAAAATCATACTCAAAATTCTGCAACATAGACTCCGACCATACATGGAGAGACAAATCCCAGAGGTACAAGCATGATTCTGGAAAGGAAAAGGCAGTAGAGACCACATTGCAAACATATTGTGGCTAACTGAGTGCACCAAAAAATCCAAAAGAAAATCAGCATGTGCTTTATAGACTGGATTGCCATCTGTCGGGGATGCTTTGATTGGGAGTTCCTGCATGGCAGGGAGGTTGGACTGGATGGCCCTTGTGGTCTCTTCCAACTCTATGATTCTATGATTCTATGACTATAGCAAGATCTTTGACTGTATAAATCACAAAATACTATGGAACATGTTAAAGACATGGGAGTGCCAACACATCTGATAGTCCTAGTAAGAATTCTTTACTTAGGACAAGAGGCTACTGTCAGGATAGACTACAGAGAAATAGAATGGTTCCCAGTTGGCAAGGGGGTCAGACAAAGCATCCTCTCATCCTACCTGTTCAAATTGTATGCGGAACATATTATATGAAAAGCAGGATTGGACACAGAAGAAGGAAGAGTGAAAATAAGAGGAAGTAACATCAACAATCTAAGATGAAAACATACTATTAGCTGAAAACATTGCAGACTAGGAACAACTACTGAAGAAGATTAAGGAGGAAAGTGCAATGGCAGGCTTATTGTTGAACATAAAGAAAACAAAAATAGGTGGAATCTTTTTTCCCCATAGCTTGCATCCATTTTTCTGTTTCCTATTCTCTAGAGCAGCAGAAAACAAGCTTGCTCCATCCTCAATATGATATACCCTCAAATAGTTAAACAGGGCTCTCATATCCCCTCTTAATCTTCTCTTCTCTAGGCTAAACATACCCAGCTCCCTAAGCCTTTCCTCATAAGGCATGGTTTCCAGACCCTTCACCATGTTGGTTGCCCTCCTCTGGATATGCTCCAGCTTGTCAACATCCATTTTGAATTGTGGTGCTCAGAACTGGACACAGTAATCCAGGTGAGGCCTGACCAAAGCAGAATAGAGTGGTACTCATACTTCCCTTAATCTAGACACTATACTTCTATTGATGCAACCTAGAATTCTATTGGTCTTTTTAGCAGCTGCATCACGCTATTGACTCCTAACTTGACCAAATTCTGCTATTGCTTAGCCAGATATGAAATGTCAGAAGCTTGTATGTGCTTGATTACTACCACTGTATTCTGAACATTGTTTTGGGGTTTGGCTCTTGGTCACAGAACACATGGAAACTTATCCCTCAATTTCAAGAAGCCTCAAGGATAATTTGTAAAGTTTACTTCTTGCTTGTTGAATTGGACACAAAATGGTGCTGCCAGTTCTATCTAGTTAATATTGATTAATTTACCTAAGGTTGGCCAGTAGGTGGCCCAAGCTTCACATATTGTATTATACCAATAAAGACCTGTAATATTTATGTGCTATGCATATCCTTTGAGTGTTAAGTGTGTAATAAGCAGAGTAGATGGCATATCCTAAAAGTTAGTTTTAATGAACTTTACTTATAAAATAATGCTTTGGAAAACTGATCATCGTTCATCCTAAAGTACAGCACACTATATTTTATATTGACAAGTGCTATGACACAATCTTATACAACCTATCTGCATAGATGGGAAAGGCTGCATACCATTATGTGAGAAACTGACCACTGGGAAATGAAAGCCATGGCTCATGGACTTAATTTGTAAAATGGCAACACCCTGGGAACTGAGCTTTAAACCAAATCACTTTATATGTGACTTATGGGAATTGAATCTGAGCATTAGTATAATACAGGTGGAAATTGCAAAGGAACAAAAACTATTTTCACATATTTGGCTTATTATAGCACATGCATCAGAGTCATAACTCCTGTGGCATAAGTCATATAATCTGATAAAACGTTTTAGCAAGTATTATCCGTGGGTCATCAGTGATTTGTTCTTGCTTTCCATTCTTGGTGGCATTTACTAGCTCCCTCTATTCTTAAAGATTACAAGTTGGTTTGCCTATGAAAAAAGCAAAGAAATAAGAAGTACTGCCAGGCATGTTTATACAATGTAATGACAGAAAATTTACAGGAAGTAATTGTGGACATAACAGTTTGCATTTGTAATAAAACAATCATTGCAAAATGTCTAAAAGGTCTGAAGACATTGCATGGTATTTCAGTTGAAGCTGATAACTTTAAAAGAGAGGCAATACCAAATGAAGAAGTCTTCTGATGTTAAATAAGGATGTACTTGGGAATCAGCTGTATTCAGACATGTTTTGTTTCATTTATACGAACTGCCCAATGAGACTAGAATTTCTAAGCCAAGAAAGAAAAAAGCTAATGAGCAACCTGCCTAGAAATAGAATGTTCAGTGCAGAAATCTATTTTCTGTATAGAATATTACACAGATAAGTGCTGAATTCTGAATAGCCTTCAAAAATTAGTTGTTGCTTCAAGAAGGAACTTAGGGGAAAAACAAATGGCCCCAAAGACAGATTCGGGCCCTGGAAAACATACACCATGGCTGCAATCTGATAAAGGAGCAGGAAAGATCCTTTTTTGGCTGACAAAAAGCTGGCTTTTCCCACCCTGCCATGGCTTAAATACCATGCCACTAGAGCATCTAGAAGCTGCTCATGTCTGGGCAGCCACCCGGCTTATCGGCAGTTTCAGGGCATATTAGAGCATGTGCCACACTCTGATGAAACCCTGAAGGTGTGGTTTTTTTTTTTTAAATGGGCCATCTCTTCTGGCCCATATTGTAAAATTACATCCCTATCCTCAAGTGGGAATAAGAGAAGATCTTTGACTAGAAACTTGATTAATAATTTAGCTTCTAGTTGTTGAGAGACTATTGATCACACCTACCTACAACTATCAGTATAAAAGTCGGTGCCAAGTAGGGTACCACACCACATTATCTTTATTTGATTCTCAGAGAGGAAATGGGCTGAACATTTTATGCCTGAAGTAATATTACCATGGTGACCTTCAGAACATAGTGCTACTGAATGATGTCCTGTCTGCCATGATTTGAGAAAATTGGACATAATGTCTACCTTAGAATAGTGTTGTTGTTTTTTTTAAAAAAAATCAGTTTTAATTAGAAAACATTTTGATGCCCTGAATGCAAGTTCCATATTTTTCTTCATTTTTTTTTCATCAAAAAACAAGGAAAAACAGGAGAAACACACTTCTAGAGGGTATAAATCCCATGTCAGAAGTTGTTTTTTTAACAAAATAAACACACATAGACCTATATCAACTATTGTTTTTGATGTAGGTTTTGAACCAACAATAATAGGGATCATGCTTCCAGCCAGTTTGTTGTAAGTTCTAGGGCCTGTTCCCAGTATTATTTAAAGCAATTTGCTGATTGAATTATAGGTGCCTCGTTCACACTTGAAATAGTTTCAGAACTGAGTGTGATCAGTTTGAACTGCCATGAAGGAAGGCAAATGCAGAAAAATCTTTTTCTTTTTTTTTGAGACAGATCAAAAAGTGGCTCTTTTGAAAAGAATCGATTAGCAAGCATGTTCAGTGAGTGGGAACAATGAACTTGAATCACATCACGCTGGAGGGGATGGACTAATGGCAGAGGGCTGGCAGAGGGTGTAACCCATCTCACCCATGTTTTTTTGGGAAATCCACCATTTTCCCCCTCTCCTTTCCCAGGACCCATCCTATATTCTAACCTTCTGTCCAGGAGGAGTTCCAAAACAACCTCTACTCTGAGCATGACTAGGAAGCAAGAATTTATATGGTGTGTTTATAGCTTTTGTTTGTATGTGTGTGTATGTAGGTGTGTGATGCATTTTTTGCTGGCAGGCCTTCCCTTTGGTGGTGCCATGTCCTTCTTTGTGGTGACAGCATCCGAACACCCTGGCCCTGGGCTCTGGTGCCACCTGGATGTCACCGCCGTCCTCGACCCAGTCCCATCAAACTCCTTAGGAGGCCCAGGCAGCAAAGGACCCAGATGTCAAATCCCTGATTAGCTAGGAATATACCCTCTGTGAGCTATAGAATCCAGCACCATAGTCCTAATAGCCATTTACCCATGAGTAAGTGCCATTGCAATAGGGGGATTTACATCTGAGTAGAGAGCCAGCAAAGGACACAGGTTTCAAATCCTCATTTACCTAGGGAAACCTCCTCTGTGAACTCTGGGTTCCTACATAATATGTGCCATTGCAATAGGGGGATTGACATCTGAGGAGAAAGCCAGGATGGTGTAGTGCCTTCAGCATTGAACTCTGGAGACAAGGGTCTGAGTCCCCATTGAGCCATGGAAACCCACTGGATGACCATGGGCAAGTCTCACTCTCTCAGCCTCAGAGAATGGCAATGGCAAACCCTCCTATGGCCAAGAAAACTATGTGATAGGGTTGCCTTAGGGTCATCTTCCTTTCCCAGGACTACATTCCAGCCTTCTGTCCAGGAGGAATACCAAAATGTCCTCCATTCTGAACATGATTAGGAAGCATGAATTTATATGTGTGTTTTAGCTTGTGTGTGATGTCCCCCATTTTTGCTCCAAGGTCCTCCATTTGAGTTGAAGGTTTAGCTGGGAAAAGAAACTCTCTCTCTTTTCCTCTTTCTCTTTCTGTCATCTCTACTCTCTCTTCCCACCCCACAGCTCCCTCAGTGGATCCTCAGTGGCCCAAATCCCTTGCCATTGGGCTCCCAGTGATTTCATGCAATGCCAGCTTTAAATATGAGCACAAGGGCTCTGGTGCTAAAAGCACTCATATACAGATATCAATTCATGCTTCTTAGTCCTGCTCCAAATGGAGGACCCTTTGTAATTCCTCGTGGACAGAAAGTTGGAATGTAGGAAGCATCCTGTGAAAAGAGGGTGCCCTATGGTCCCCCTGTCCTGGAGTCATTTCCCCAGTCTTTCCATTTAAGAGAAGGCAAGAGAAGCTGAGGCCAGAAGACCAGCATTTACCACCAGCCCCTCCCTTCTGCTCTTTTATTATTTATTATTTTTATTTAATAAAATTATTATTATTATTATTATTATTATTATTATTTAAATGATGGTTGTAAGAGTGGAGGAAAACACTAAGCTCCAAACTTTTTAACTTGGGTCCAACCCCGTAACCGGGGTGACCCGATGTCCTGACCACCAAGGAGGACAAGGCTCCCCCTTCTCTAGATATGCCTCACTCTTCCTCTTGTTGAGAACAATTGGGCGGCATCAGCAGCAGCAAAGGCAAAGGCAGAGGACCCCTATCACCACTGGACTTGCTCCCGCTGCCTGCCAAGGAGGAGGAGCATTGCTTCCTTGGAGGCACCCATGAGCACTGTGGAAACCTCCTCTTCCCCACATGATGATGCAATTTGATTGACAGCAGCACAAATCATGTGGGAATGACAATTGTGTCAAAAAAGAAGAAGAAGAAGAAGAAGAAGACAAGAATTCATGGAATAATGAAATAATACGCTTCTACAGTGGGAACTACACATCTGCCTGAATCGATTCAGAGACTCAGCGTCAATGTGACATGCGACGGTCAAAGCAATTTAAATGCAAGCCCCCTAGTTTCCCTGTTCAAAGTGGTGACTTTGGTTTTCTAAACATGACTAAGCTACTGTGAATCCTCCTACACTTGAAAGATATCAAACATCATGAAAACACTTTTTTTCCCCTTTTTAATATATCTACAGATATATTCCAGATACTCATTTGTAGGTGGGAAATACTCCATTTCACCTCAATAGTTTAAATCAAGGAAATCAGTTTACATCCCTACCCCTGTGGAAATAATTTTGGTATGAAAACTAATGTTGAATTCCACACTGCCTGTTAACCAAGAATGGCAGTTTTATTCTTTCTCCTTGAAACTACTCTCAAACATGCTACAGGGGAAGGGTTATTTTTTTGTCTCCTGTCTCCCTTTTTATTTGACAACTGGAAATTAGGCACACTTTAATTCTGATTATATTAATGTTTCTACCATTTCCCAATATCACTGCTTTTGATTGTAAAATTTCTTGCAAGGATTTTAACTTACCATAACCATTTGTCAATGCTATGAAAATACTGATAATACTATGTTTTTCAGTATTATGCATTACTTAACTGGTGGTGGATGTTAAAGGATTATTAAGTTTGTCATGTTAGTTTTATAACTTCACTTAGAGAAATGTTGTGGCTAACAAACACTGTAACTGACACAGACATATTCTAATAGTATATTTAAAAGGCAACTATAAGGATTGTTTCTCAGAAACATGATGCTAAAAATCAAAGCTGCAATCAAAATGACTACTCAGGTTTCTGGCAGTTGAAAGAATCAGAATAAAATGGCAATGCAAATGGAGAATAAAAATTACATAAAACAGAAGCTTGCATGTTTTAAAAAACAAGAACACATGATCAATGCAACAGCGTTAAAACAGTATTTCAAAGCATGAAACCCACAAAATTAAAATCTTTTTTTAACAACTTGTGTCTGCATTATTTATTCATAACCATGTATCTTTAGTTTTTTAGAATGAATATGTATAGAAATGTAATGAACAGAAGGCTGTGTTTATATCAGTTATTGTTTTTTTAAATATATATTTATAAATATATATAAATATATATATTTATTATATATTATGATTTTATTGTTTGTCTAGTGATCTAAGCCAGGTAATTATAATTTGCTGCTTCAGGTGGACCAGGAAATAGTGCCCTCCCCATATATGACTGGATTTTAATTTTGAATGTATCAGTTCTCTTGTGTGTATTAAAGATATAATTGTATAATATTAATTTATGCAAGGCCTTAGAATTTTTATGGCAACCCAAAGGGGATTTGTAAATTGGGCAACTTCTAATAATTTGGTAGCCAAATCTCCTCACTGCCAGTATGTCCATGTCTTTTACCAGAAAGGAGGAAACAAAACAAAATGTGGGAAATGAAATAGGAAGGGACTGAAGCTCCACTTCTGGCTTTTTTTCCTCCCCCCCCCCTCTTTCTTTCTTTCTTTCTTTTTCTGTGGCTTTGCCTTATGGGGATTTGTGATGGGGGTGACATACCCTGTCTTAGACTCCAATTGCACCTTATGAAAAATACATTTTTCATTTAAAATATCAGGGGAAAATGGGGATCCTGTGGGCCAGAATTTGCACATCACTGGTACAATTATCTTTATATAAAATAAGTACTAAGAGTCAAAGCATACCAGAGGCAATTAGTCCAAGGCTGTAAGATCTACTTCTTCCATTTTTATTTTTATTTTTTTTTTATTTTTTTGCCATAAGAAGATGATTCAGTTGTGAAGATGATGCTAACTCAGCTGTGATGAACCACAACATGATTTTATGTGAGGAAAAAGCAGAAAAAGGTGAAATTGTGGTCTTACATAGCCAGAATAGGGAAGATGTTGCATTGATCTGGGGCTTTAAAATATGGGAACAGATGGGGCTTTTTAGACCGCCCCAAAAGGGGCGGTCCATTGTCGCCCCTTCTGGCGGCGGAATGACGCCGAGGCTGCCGCACGGGCAGCCTCGAGGCCTCCTCCCGCCGCTTTTGGAGGCCGCGGGGAACCGGCAAACTGCCGGTTCCCCGCGGCCTCCAAGTGGGGTGCAGCAGGTGCTCTGGGCACCCGCTGCACCCCGCTTCCCTCGGCGGGGCTGAAGGGAGGAAGGGGCCGCCACCGTGGCCCCTTTCTCCCTGGGTCTTTGCCGCGGCCATCTAAAGGCCGCGGCAAAGACCCGCCGCAAGAAAAGAGCTCCGAGAAGGAGCTCTTTTTTTGCGCTGCGGGAAGGGCGCGATTGGCGCCCTCCCGCAGCACAAAAGCGTCATAACGTGTGCAGCGCGTCAAAACGCTGCGCATGTGATGACGCTTGTACGGCGCCACCGTGTAGAAGCCGCCATCTTTAAATGGCGGCTTCCACGCGGTTTAGGGTTAGGGAGGGTGTAAAAGCTACGCCCTCCCTAACCCTAAAAGCGGGCTTTTTAGCCCTAAACGCGCCTTTTTTTGCCCGTCTAAAACGGGCCAGATGAGTGTCATAGGCTACAGGACCATACAATGAACAAGAGAGGAAGTGAGATATATTTCTGGATTTGTACTACATATATTTGCTTCATTCATTCATGCTGTATATATGCATGTGTGTTTGGGATTACTGTGGGAGAATAGTACTCCTGAGATGAAACCATAGACTCTTGTGTCCTCTCTCCCTCAAACAATCAGGCTACCTTGTGGTTAAAGATGCTTAGCATTTGTTTTTGATATTCTTTTCATCATTCTTGATCATTCTGCAAGCCAAGACATGAAATACAAAGTGATTTTTTAAAAATCAAATGTACTGATTTACATGTTTAATTAACAATTGTTTCTTATAAATGAAATATACAATTACAAACAATACCTTTCACCTCTTTGTCATTCTTGAACCATCTGATATCTGCAGCTGGCTTACTACCAGATGTTTTGCATGTAAGCTCCATCCTATCGCCTTCCATAACTGGCGAAACAAATCCAGTAATTTGAGGAGATTCTGGAACACCTAGCAAAAAATTAGGGAAGAGTGAATCATGAGCTATTTTACACATTTTTAACAGCATAGAGACGTAAAATAGCACTATTTATTGGTGCAATTTCTATTGATACACAAGTATTTTGGAGGTGTATCAAGGTTAATAATAAAATCCATACCTGCTAGTCTTGGTGGCTTTATATTAGTCCCAGCATTACAAGCAATATCCATCTTAATACCAGTAATGGAAATATCAGTTGACTACCATGGTAACAGGATGTTGAATAAAAAGTTTTTTGGTCCAAGCCAGTACTGTCTTTCTGTGTGCTCCTAGGGGCTGTGCCTCCAGCCGTCCCTTTTACAGCCAGATCGGGGCCACAGCAATCACATGCCACATCCCCAATCTGGCCTTTCCAGGGTATGATATCTATGGGGCCACAGCTTTATGATGCTTTTCAATGCTGTGTTGTGTGGATGCAGTGCCAGAGGAGTGTTGTGATGTTGTACACCATGCAGTGTGGCACACGGTGTCACACTGCCCTGGGAGCAGAGCTGGTCCATATGTCATATCGATCTACACCTCGAATCCACTCCCAACCCAACCTTTAAGGCCAATCTGCATGGGGCTATAGTTGACATAACAGTTAGAACTTATCAGATAACTCATCAGATAACATAAAAACCAAATAATAAAATCTTGAAAAATTGGAAAGTTATGAAACATATTTCCTTTTCCTTTTAGTTTTTAACTAATTCTTGAATTCTGTCTTTTAAGACAAATGCTGGTAAGAAGTAGGAGCTACATATACAAAATACATATTTTCTTGAAATGCATTTATTGAAACCCAACATGCAAGATACTGCTTTTAAAAGACTTATACCATATAAAATGTAACACAAAAGAAAGGCCATAGACTCAAAGTTTTACTTGTCCCAATTTAATTAATTAATAATCATAATTAGCAATTTTTTTTACTGAAGTCACAGAGTCCTCTCTTCACCCACAGTGTGGTTTTGATCAATCTGCATGTTCATAATTTATATCCTTCATAAATTATGATTTCATGGAATACAGAGGAACTGTGAATCTCTATGCAGACCGTGAAATTAGCCTCAGTGTGCAGCTGGAGCTCAGGGACCTTTGTGTACTATACTACAAAAGGAAAGGAAAGCAACTGGAGCATATCTATAAGTGCCAACAGGTTCATAAGCCTGTGCATCTGTAAGGTGGTGAGGTGTGGGCCTCAGATCAGGAGAAAGCATGTCAAACTGAGCACAACACTGTCCATTTTTTCCTTTCTTTGCCAACAACAACAGAGCCCCCCCCCCAAAAAAAACCAATGCATTTTTGGATAGCAATCCCCAGAATGCTGCTGCCACCTTTAGCAGTAATAGGACTTACAGCCCAAATGGATTTTTCTTCAAAGCTTCCAAAAGAGATGCTATCTACACAGCTATTAATTAATGTTTTGTTAAAGTGGTTTGCGCATTTGACCCAGAGGCAGATGAAAGGTAATTTTATGTGTTCCACCCTGGTTGCAGATGGAGAAAATAATGAAGAGAAGAAAAGGCAATATCTGCAGGACTTGATCACCTTTCTCATTGCCATCCTTTTTTGTTGTGTCTTCTTAGATTGTAAACCTCAGGGCAGGGAACTGTCAAATTAGCTATTTGTAAAATGCTCGGAGAGCCTTTGTGGTTGAAGGCCAGGTATAAATATACTCTAAATAAATGAATGAATAAATAAATTTGCCAAAGTGGTCACTGTATCTTATTTATTTATTTATTTATTGGTTTTCATCCTCATTGTTGTTGTGTGCCTTCAAGTCATTTCTGACTTATGGTGACTCTAACTCAAACCTATAACAAGATTTTCTTGACAAGATTTGTTCAGAGTGGGTTGCCTTTGTCTTCCTCTGAGGATGATAGAGTGGGACTTTCCCAATAAGTCACCCAATGGGTTTCCATGTCCAGATGGGGATTTAGAAACTGGTCCCCAGAGTCATAGTCCAACAGTAAAACCACTACATCATGCTACATTATATATTATAAAATTATACAACATCACCATTATAAATCACTGGGGGGGGGGGGGGGAAGGATTGTCATCTTATTGGAGGACACTAAGCTAGCAGAGTAGATATGGAACATGAGGAAGAGATTACCATGGATGAATATATCTTATAATTAGGGATGACTGGATCAGTTTACTTCTGGTCCATATTACTTTGAAAAATGTTTAGCTAGACATCCACCTCCTTCTCCTTCTTCTTCTTCTTCTTCTTCTTCTTCTTCTTCTTCTTCTTGTAAAAATGATGTGCACAAACATTCAAATGCATGTATTTTTAATATATATATATATAGTATATTTTCTCTCAAAATATTCATTTCTTAATGATTTTTCTCTCAAGTTACTATTTTTAAAGGGTATCTTCAGAGAAAGCACATTATCAAGAGAGGAAATCATGATACTTGTTGCATGACTGCTACTAGTTGCATCACCTTACTGCATTGCTTCAGGCTGGGAATAAAAATCATTGAACTCCTTAAGGATCCTTTCTTATAACCTCAGGAATGTCTAACTCCATCAGGAATTTTGAACCGGTCAGCCAAATACTGTAGATGACTGCACCTTTTGGGCTGAAGCTTCTCTTGTAGTAATATCAACTGGATTTAATTCAGAAGGAATATATTTCCATTGACTTTGCTGTGTGACAGAAATGAAAACTAGATAGAGTGATAGACTGAGGGAGTAAGAGTTGAAGAAAAGGTACCAGAGGTTTTGAGTTAATCAATGAAGCAGTCACATTATAAGCACTGGCTAAGAAAAGAGCTGAAGGAAAAGTGCATAAATTTAGAATACACAAGGCAACATTTAGCTCCCCTCTAGTGTGATCAAGAATTCTTAGCAAATGTCATCTAAATAAGAAGAGATGTTTGAAATGTTCCAGTTTTCCTCCCATGTGGATATTTGTTCATTGTGGAACATCAGCATTGTATATTCCAGTGCCAATACTGCTCATCATTCTGCACAGAGAGACACAACAGGCTATTTTCCTGTTGGAATATTCTCTTCAAGTTTCCCCATACAATCAGCTAGCTGTTGTGTAACAAGCTGTGCTGCTTAAAGATTAGCCATAGCCAACTCTCATGCATTATGTTCATCAGTTCCCAATGAAGGTACAACAGTTAGGTTCTTCTAGAACATGGCCACATCATCTGAAAAACCCACAAAAATCTATAGTCAGGTAAGAATTCTCAGGTTCTTGTTCATCATTTTCCCATCCTCAACACAGACGAGAGAGAGAATGTGGTACATTGCTATTGCCTCATCCACAAATGCTGCACTTATGCTTCCAGAGATCCTCAATTTGAGGAACAACTCTGCTGGTTATTACACTAAATTATGTCCCAGAGAACAGTTTTTCAAACCTTTGTTTGTTTGGTTTTTGTTGGGGGGGGGTGGCTACTGTAGAAGAAGGAGGATGTCATATCAGTATAATCAGGAGAGAGAGAAAGGAGTGATGGGCTTATGTTGTAACATTCAAGAGTAGGAAAAATATGACTTGATAAACAAGAACAGGATAGAAAAAAACTAGGCTAATAATGGTGAGAAACAAAAATTTATGAACAGGAGACACTAAGAGGGGAGAGTACAAAGTATCCATGATAAAATAGGTTAGACCACAAGGTAGAAGTCAAACAGATCACCAGGCAGAGGAAGGCCAACCAGAGGTAAGACCATAGGAACAAAATCATGCTCTTACTATTGCTGTCTAAAATTAATCCAGATTGGGACTAATTCAGACACAAAAGATGTAACTTCCAGGGTAATGGTATCTAAGGCAACAGCATGGATCCCACAACACAACTCCATAAAATTATAGGGAATAATAGGAAAACATTGGAGAGAGAGAGAGAATGATTGAAGTCTCCAAGCAAACTCTGTAGGGACAAAATCACAAAGCGATAAGTGGATTTTATTACTGTGTAAGCATATTCAATATTTTGCCTCTACTAATTTGAGGCAGTAAGGAATGCACCCTTTAATCATGTTATATTTGCACTCATGTTAGTTACACTATTTGCCTTTATTATAAAATTGTGGGAGGGGGGAGGGAATGTATGCTTCATTGATTTTTATCTTTGGTCAAAGATTCCTTGTCTCTCTAACTGTTACTTGTATCTTGTTCTATCTGTTAACTTTTTTTTTTACTTTGTTCTGAATTTAAAGTTACTAATCATTCCAGTCAACAACTAAAAAAGTCAGCTGAGTGTTTTGTAATACTTTATAATATCACCACTTTTAATATTAGATTTAATAATCCAAAAGAAATAAAAGATGATTGATATGCAGAAATTTTCTAGCTGATTAAAAAAATGACACAAGTGCATTGCAGGAAGTAAGATTTCAACAGATTTAATAATTGCTCTTAAATGACCAAACAGCTAAAATTACAGCTCAAGATATCCCTTTTTAACACTGCAATATTCTTTCATTTGAAACAAAACAGATAATCCTGGGGGTATATTACATGTTGAACCTAAAGGCCACCTGTTGTTGTTGTTGTTGTTGTTGTTATTATTATTATCTTAAAATGTGCTTCTTTAGATTCAAAACTGACCTGCATTTGTCTTTATCCTGGAATACTCTGTTCTGAGTTGATTTCCCCTTCCCCTTTAACATCAAACTGGTAAAATAGTCTCAGTGGAACTAGCAGAGGCACATATTTCATATCCTAGACACAAAAGCAATTCCCTGGCTGGATTAAGTTTAATATTACTGGCACACAGAACATTTTACATCAGCCTTATTAAATTCAACTTTCACCTTACTATATACAAAGAGTCAAAAACAGAGGGGAAAAGCAAGAAATATACTGAACCCAGGGGAACCTTTCAGGTTTAAAGATGTTCATGGACAATAGCAAATACATACCATATATACTCAATTATAAGTCGAGAAATTGAACAGCTGTTTGGCATTGCCACCTATGAGAGTGTTAGGATACTGCAGAGAAAAAGTGTCTGCAATGAACTTTGTTCATCCAGGTGTTTTGCACTTCAGCTCTCAAAAGCTTGGGATTCAGGGATTCTAGGAATTGAAGTTCAAAACACTTGGAAGACCAAAGTTTGGAAACCCTTAATCTAACAGTGCACCTGTGGTGCTGGAGTAGCCTGCTACTACTCTCTCCTTCTGTTGAGAGACAGAAGAGAAAACACAAGAAATCTGTAAGAGAAGTCCATATAAAGAAGTTTGTCATCAGACTGCCCTTGCTGGATTAAGGTTTCATTTAAAAAAGAAAAGAAGTTAGGCACAAAGATCGATCTGTCTGTCTGCCATTTGCAAGTCTATGTATATTCCATTAACACTCATACAGTACAACAATCAAGGTTTCTCATAAATTCTAATTTTTCCAATATTTTTTGAGACTTAAAAAATTGTTTTCTAATAGTTTCCTGTATGTTTTACAAAATAGCAGACTATGTAGATGTTAAAGAACCTGACTGTCCCCATGGAAATATGTACTTAAAGAGAAAGAGACACAGTGGAACAGAACAAAATAGATTTGATTTCACATACTTATTTTTTTTTCTCTGTGTAATGCAGTGTTAAAAAAATGAGTGCAAAAACAACAAAATTCCTTGGCCATTAAAATTCTGAAACATATCACATTTAAGTTCATTGTGAATGACTGAGCTTTAATTTTTTTAAATTTCATTGTGAAGTACTTGAAAGTTTATGACATCAATTTATACCACAATTTTACATATTCTAAATAACAGTGGTCTGTCATGGAAGTTTATACATTCACCACTTGAATATTGCTGAGAAGCATGACAGAGAGATATAGTAATCAAAAAACTACTTTTTCCTCATAGCCAATAGAGACCAAGAATGGGAATAATAGGTGGTTTTGGATGCAGTGCAAGCCATAGTTTTGCATCACATCCTTGCTTCCTGTTATTCCCTTATATTTCCTGAGGTTCTGCAAGGAGAAATTTTAAAGATTATACTTCAATTTATGACTAAACACTGCTTCTGTCTTCTCAAAAGCCAGCCAGATCAGAGATTTATTTTTTTAACAATACCTCCCAGCATCCCTCAGCCATGCTCTGACATAAACTGCATTTAAGCATTAAGTATGTTTAATGGCAACATACCAAACTTAGCTGTACTTAATCAAGTTTGCTTTTGTATTTAACCAGGTTTAGCTACAATGTACCTGGACATCATACTCTAAACTGTGGTTAGGACAGAAATGGATAAGGAAACTTTTCTCAGCAAAAGACGAGGCAGTATGTCAGTCCATTGAAGACTTTATAGTTCCTAACTATGTTTTTAAAATTTTGGACAAATAAAGCTATAGTTTGCACAATCTTCTGAAGTCCTTAAGAAGTTATAGAGACATTTTGTTGATTATCATGTTTTCATATTTCAAATTATTATGCTTACCTAGAACAGTGAGGAAAGCCTTGGAAGTCTTGACAGGCATAGTAAATAAAGAGCAGGTGTATTGCCCTTCATCAGACAGTGACACATCAGTGACTCTTATGGTCAGCTCGTGCCATGAAGCTCGAAGAAGCTCAATCCGGTTGTCCCTTAGAGCTATGAAGAAAAAACATACAGGCAAATATTCAGGATATTTCAGTAATAAATTAATTATTCCACAGAACAGGTTTAACTTGGAATTGTTAGAACTCTTAAGTCATAGCTTAAAGAGAGAATTATATACATAACACTATTACTGTAGTTTTCTGTGGAGATTTCAGGTTATGTGGCCATGTTCTAGAAGAGTTTCTTTCTGACCTTTCACCAGCATCTGTGGCTGGCATCTTCAGAGAAACGTCAGAAAGGAACTCTTCTAGAGCATGGCCATATAGGCCGAAAGCTCCACAAAAAAACTATGGATGCCAGCCGTGAAAGCCTTCGACTCCACTATTACTGTATATAGAACAAAGAACAAGTTTTACAAATATTGCAAAAGACAAAATGTCAAAGTATTTAAAATCAAAATACAAATACAAAATACAAATGTAATGGCAAAGCAAATAACTACAATTTTGCAAAATAGCTTCTTTTTCTCTGCCCACTATCTTCATAAACTATGGAAATGGCTAATGTTCCTCCCACTTGCATACTCTGTATAATTGTTAATGTGTCCTGGGATGCCTACTTCCCCATATCACTGCTGTTCTTGTTTTAATTTACAATTAGGCAATCTCTGCATCCCAAATGTGCTGCAAGAACAAATGATGAAATTGTATGTTTGAGTCATGTAGTGATGCTAGAGAAAATTATCTATCTTAAAAACTACCAGAACTAGATTTTTTTCTTATTTATTAGTGTGTGTGTGTGTGTGTGTGTGTGTATGCTCTAGTTGGAAACTTGTTCCCTAATAATTCAGGATTGGGGGGAGGGTGTAAATAATGCTTAAGAATGCAAGTGTATGTTCCTGTATCCAGCTGAGTACACTTATGCACAACTTCTACTTATTCACAACTTCTAAGCAGAAGTAGAACTTAGAGCTGCTTAAAATACATATAATTACAAACAAAAATGCAATTCTGGCACAGACACTCTATGGCAGAAAGAAGCAACAGAACACGACTATTGGTTCTCAGTTTCATCTCTTTCCACTAGTAACATTAGTCATGTGCATTTGGGTCAAGAATCTCTACGAGGTTTCACTGGTTCAGATGTTCATTCATAAATCACATTAATGACACCTTAATCCATATAGCACTTCACAATCTTATTTACAGAACAATCTGTATGACATAATTATGAATAAAGACCTTATTACCACATTCAGAAGAGCTTATATTCAACAAAGGATGTGTTCAAGTCCTATCCCTTCTGTTGCTGATCATCACAAGCTATTTTTTCTAAAAAGGAGAGCCTTTCCTGTATAACTTGGATTTCTTTTAGTTCCCTTTCATGTGGACACCCCATTCCCTATACATAGAAGAGGCATACCTCTTCTTAAATGTAACTCCAGTCACTCCCTTCTTCATGAGTTGATTTAATCCACTTCTGAATGCTTGATTAAGGCTAGGATAAAACAAAAACCATAAAATCCACTTTTGTCACAAGTTTGCCATGGACTGTGACACAAACCAGTCCACAAGCCATCAGTGGCTGGTCACTGGAAAGTTTCAGGAAATAAAGCTGGCACAAATTTGTTACTAGTATCTTGTGCATTATCACATAGGCTAAGAAGTACTGATTTAGATGACATGCTGAAAAGGGAAGGGCTTGTAATCTGTAAAATACAGGTACACCTCAGTTAACAAAACATCTGACCATGAAACTCCTTTTTATATAGTCTTTTTTAAATGCACAGCCACCCCCTTTTTCTTCCTCATGCTTTGTCTAGAAAGTTTTTTTAAAACAAGATTTGCCTGGAGACTGTGGCAAAGAATAGCTAGAGAAACATGTAAGTTTATTGCACAGGCCCCTGGAACGTGCCTTGTGCATTATAAAAGGGTCCAGGATGGAGCTGGAATGAATGGGGGACACATTTTACTGCACACACTGGTCCCTGACTCAATGCATTCTGTTCCATTCTGTCCCAGAATCTGTCCCATGGAGGCGATTTTTGAGAACTGTTCAGGATTCTGGGGCGGAATGGAAACAGAATGCATTGAGTGATGCAGTAACATGCGCCCTCACTCATCCCTCACTCATTCCTGGCCCCTTGCATTCCGTTCTCGGAACATTCCAGGGCCAGGAATGTGATAAACTCTATTCACTTTTAGTGGCAGGCTGTAGAAGATTATCTGCAGTAAACAATGTAATGAAGCTTGAGCTGGGAAAGAACAGGATTCTGCTTTGTCTGATCCGACTGGATCTGCTACTTACAAGAATCAGTTGCATCCACAAACCCTTACTGAGTGTGCATGAACAGCAAAGAGAAAAGGGAATAGCAAACAGGCCTGCCTCACCAACTACCCCCAGCATGTTGCAAAACCATAGCTCTAGAAATCCAGCCTTCAAATAAAAAAAAATCATAAGAAAAGTGGAGACTGGTGAAAGAAAAAGTTATTTCATCATGCATTGTGGAAGAAGCTTTCAAGTGGTCTCTAGATTATTCAAAATGTGGTTCTGTGTTTATGCAGCACTTATCTGACCTCGTTTCATTTCACATGCACATATTCTTAGTTTTGAATGAAAGGTTTGCTGAAACATGACAAACTGTTCCTTATTTTTTTGTTGAGTAAGAACCTATTCCTATTATTTCCATGTTTGGTATCAAATGTTATGTTTAAAGAAATAATGTCCAGAAACAAGTCTACTTCATTTAATTCAGGTTTACCTGTATACTTTATTCAAAATTAGGCAATTCTTTTTTGGGAATAAGAGAAAATGATTTTCAAAAATATCTATAAGCTACAGTATAGTAATATTGCATTCTCCATCACCATGTATGAATGTAAGAGCTGGACAGTGAGGAAAGTAGGTAAGAAGAAAGTCAATTCAGGGCCAATCCATGCTGAAAAATAACCCGGTTTGACATGAGTTTAACTGCCCTGGCTCAACATTAGGGAATTCTGGGAACTGTAGTTTTGTGAGACATTTAGCTCTCTTGGTCAGAGAGCTCTGGATCCACAATAAAGTACAATCCCCTGGCCTCTCTAGCACTGAGCCAGGACAGTTAATACAGTCTCAAACTGGATTATTTCTACACTGTGTTTTGGACCTCATTTGAGATGTGGGACTTTATCGCTTGCACTTGTCAAATCATTTTGGGGATGGGAACGGGACTTGCGAGGGTGACCGTGAACATATTTTACCACACACACAAGTGTCCACAAAGAGGTCCTGTTCCGCGCAGAAGATTTAACGCTTCTCAGCATGGGACAGGGATGGGTGCCGGAACGGGGCCTCTTTGTGGACGCTTGCGTGTGTGGTAAAATGCGTTCATGCGCACTCCTTTGAGTCCCGTTTCCATCCTCAAAACCGTTATAAAAGTTAATGCAATAAGGTTTGTGGTGCTGGAGAAGAGTGCTGAGGATCCTGTGGACAGCCAAAAAGACAAACAAATGTGTCAGATCAAACCTGAAATGTCCCAGGAAGCCAAGTTGATCAAACTTAGGCTACTGTTTTTGGTCACATCATGAGAAGGCATGACTTATTAGAAAAGATAATAGGAAAGGCAGAAGGGAGTAGAAAGAAAGGCAGACTGTGTGCTAGATGGATTGACTCAGTTAAAGAAGACATGGCCATAAAGTTACAGGATCTAAGTATATCAGTGGAGGACAGGGAGCCTTAGAAGTGTTTCATCCACAGGGTAACCACAGGTTGGGGACTACTCAAAGTCAGTACTGAAAAAGCAGTATTAATGAAGGAGAGTTAATAAATGCTTCTGTCTAGAATTTCTGTGTATGTTTCATTGATTATATATACATGTATACTAAGAAATTTATATGTCCATTCTGGCCTCATTCTCATTACCGTTTAAACTGGGTTGCAAATTAGTTTGAACTGGTTTAAATGACCCAGGTTGCACTTAAACCAAATTGCTGAAGCAATTCGGAGAGGGGGGGGGCACTTGCTAGACCCATTTAATCTTTCTGACACTGATGTTTTCCGTGTCTTTTTGGATAAATTGATTCTGTGCAAGTGTGAACCAGAGGCGGATCAGAATCGATATAAATTTGTCCTTCGGCCAGCTAGAGTGGGTCCATTTTGAATTTACAAGTGGTCCCCCGGGTTACGAAAGTAATCCGTTCCGGATTACCTTTTGTAACCCGAAAATTTTCATAACCCGGGGGAAAGAGGGCGGGGATCTCCTCAGAGAGAAAGGGACGGCCCGATCCAGCGGATCGGGCTGTCCCTTTCTCTCAGCCGGCGAAGAGGAGGCCTCCTCAGAGAGAAAGGCATGGCCCGATCTGGCGGATCGAGCCGTGCCTTTCTCTCAGCCGGCGAAGAGGAGGCCTCCTCAGAGAGAAAGGCACGGCCCGATCCGGCTGATCGGGCCATGCCTTTCTCTCAGCCGGCAGAAGGCCATCCCTTCTCCTCCGAGGCCTGGGCGCCGGGGGATCTTTCTTTTTTTTTTTTCGTATCCCGGGGGATCTTTTGTATCCCGAGGGATACAATCGCGGTCCCGCCGGTTTCGGATCCCGGGGTTTTCTTAACCCGGGGGATTCGTATCCCGGGGGACCACTGTATTTATTCATCAATGTGAACCACAAGTCGGTTATTTTACAGGGAAAAATGTGATTGGGGCAAATGTAGTGGGAACCATATTCCGCTGTTGAACCGATCCATCGATTCAGATTGCAAACCAATTTATTTGTAAGTGGGAATGAGGCCTCAGAAAGTCTATCAAATTTACCTACCTAAGCTTCATTTTTGTGTCTGTGTGTTTGCATTCAGATCATTTCCAAATTATAGTGAACTTAAGGCAAATCTACATAGCCTGTTTCCCCGAAAATAAGACATCCCCATAAAATAAGACCTAGTACAGGTTTTGCTGAATTGCTAAATAAAAGGTCTCCCCCAAAAGTAAGACCTAGCAAAGTTTTTGTATATAAATGTATAGTATGTGTATAGTATGTATGTAATAAATGTTCTTTTTTTGGTTCAACAATAAATGTGAATTCTTTCTCATGGAAAAATAAGACATCCCCTGAAAATAAGACCTATTGCATCTTTGGGAGCAAAAAATAATATAAGACACTGTCTTATTTTTGGGAAAACACGGTATCACTAGGTAATCTTGGCAAGGTTTGTTGAGAGGAGGTTTGCCTTTGCCCTCCTCCCTGGCTGAGAAAATCTGACCTGCCCAAGATCACTCAAGAAATCTCAGTGTGTAAGTAGGGTAAGTAGGGATTAACTCTGGTCTCCAGAGACATATTTCAATGCTCAAATTGCTATACCATGATGGCTCTCTAGGCTTATGGCCAGTGAAAACTAAGTTAGATTGCATCCCTATCTGCTTGAATACTTTTTAAACTAAATACCAGCTATTCAAAGATATAGCCATGTTAGTCTGTAGAATCAGTATATAGAGATCTTCCAGCACCTTTGAGACTAACTGAAAGAAACAAAATGGCAGCATGAGCTTTCATAGACTTCAGTCTACTCCTAAGACATATCTGAGGAAGAAGACTGAAGTCTATGAAAGCTCATGCTGCCAATTTCTTTCTTTCAGTATTGCACAGGACCCTGGAATGGGCCTGGCACATTACAAAAGGGGGCAAAATGGGAATGGAAGGCAGCATATGACACAGTTTACCACACAGGCGAATGCCACCACTGTGACCAGAAGTTCCCATTTCATTCCGAATGCATCCCCCAGGAAGCGATTTTCAGGAATTGAAGCATTCCTCAAAATTGCCTCTTGGGGGATTCATCCAGAACAGAATGGG
This sequence comes from Urosaurus nigricauda, assembly GCA_034509955.1. Taxonomy (NCBI): domain Eukaryota; kingdom Metazoa; phylum Chordata; class Lepidosauria; order Squamata; family Phrynosomatidae; genus Urosaurus; species Urosaurus nigricauda. The sequence continues at coordinate 55,235,578 of JAOEGL010000003.1, forward strand.
AACTTCTGTCGACATTGTCGTCGTTCTTTTGTGTGGTAAACTGCATCCTGTGCCACCTTTCATTCCCATCCCGCACACCTTTGTAACGTGCCAGGCCCATTCCAGGGCCTGTGCAATAAATCCCAGAGTCTCAAAGGTGCTACAAGATCTCTCTACATACTAAAAACCAGATATTTAACATGAGACAGCATGTAGGGAACAATGACCTTATAGCTTTTAGTACACTTTGAGTTCATGTTTGTTCATGCAATCATTCTTGATAATCTTCAGTTATGTGCTCACGTAAACACTTTCGTAATTGAACTGGTTGATGAATGATCTAACCACCAACATCTTTAATGGGAAACAGTACTCTTTAGAGGAATATAAGGAGGAAATTATTTTTTTTCTCCAAAAAAACAAAAAAAGGACAATAACAGTATAATCCTGAAGTATTAGGCTTTTATGGATTCTTTTCCTCTGTTCTAAAATTTTACAAAAGTTCCCTGGCAATATGAAATGAAAAGCAATTGGTGGTAGTGGTGGTGGTTGTTTTTTATGGGTGATTCTTGAAGGAATAAATTTGGCAGCTGAAAAAGCCATGTCAAAAAAGCAATGAGAACAATGACTCTGCAGCTGACAGACCTTTAGTATCTCAGGCTGATAGCACATCTTTGTGATCAACAAAGAAAAGTTAGAAGCTAATAGGAATGGACATAATATATAATGAGATTCTTAAAACTGAAGTCTGCTACAAAAACAAAAACACTTCATAGTACAATAGTTCAAATATACCCTTTGCTGTTGTTATTATTGTAGTCATTAAAAAACAAACTGTGCCCAGATGCCATACCAAACATTGTAATTATGGAGATAAATAAAGGTTATGTTTGTTTTCCTTCATAAGCACAATTACCAACTGTAATATTATGCTTACAATTTCTATTTAAAACAAAAAAAGGGTGTGGAGAAGCAAACATCTAAGGAAGAACACCTTACACTGCAGTACTTTCTTTTGTCATTGTTCTGTTTGGCAATTTTACCACTAAAAGACCATGTATAGAATCATAGAATCATAGAGTTGGAAGAGACCACAAGGACCATCCAGTCCAACCCCTGCCATACAGGAACTCTCAATCAAAGCAACTCCAACAGATGGTCATCCAGCCTCTGTTTAAAGACCTCAAAGGAAGGAGACTCCACCATACTCCGAGGAGTGTGTTCCACTGTCGAACATCCCTTACTGTCAGAAGAGCTCTCTTTAAGAGCTCTCTGGAGCTATTCCTTACCAATGCTCATCAGACTGCCCACCCACAAGCATTTCCTTTCAGTTCGCAAATCAGTAAGTAACTGTAAAAATTCAGTGATATCAAACGTTGCATATACTAGAGCAAGTGATGATCTCTTCCACTTAAGCTTAGAAGTTCTTGACTGAAGCGTTTATGAGGTTCATTTTTATACAACTTAATGCACAATGTGTGAACAGACAGAGCAGAGGAGAGGAAACAGGCACTGAAACTAACTGAATCCAGCGTTTACTGGGTCCAAACAGGCCCGGAAAATGCATACATCTTCGTCCATTCCTTTGCTTTTGATGCTACCAAGCTACACACCAGACCAATTCGGATTGAATCTGAAGTGACCTTGGAACTGATTTCTGTGAATTTGGTTGTTAGTGAATTCACTGAATTCTGGGGTGGGTTTGGATTGACTTTGGATTGCCTTTGGAATGGCTTCATAGTAACAGCATTCATGTGTGATAATTCAATGTAAATTCATTTGAATTCACTTGGATGGATGCAGAGTGACTCTGGATTGGAGCTGCAAAAACCCTCATCCAATAAGGGCCATTGAAGTGTGAGCCAGCATGTTTTTGAACAGTGGACAAGAAGTGCATCTACACTCTAGAAATAATGTAGCTTGACATCACTTTAAGTGACATAGTACCATCCTATGAAATCCCAGGTTTCTGTAGAATGGAGCCATGACAGTTAAAGTGTCAAACTCCATTATTTCTATTGTATAGATGGAGTCTAGAGACCAGGGTTTGAATCCCCACTCAGCCAAACCACTAGGAGGAGGGCAAAGGAAATCCCCTTCTGAACACATCTTGCCAAAACAAAACAAAACAAAACAACAGTGATGGGTTGCCATAAGTCAGAAACAACTTGAAGGGATACAACAACAAACCACTGAAAAATGGCCCACAATGACTTCCCTGAATCTGCTTCCTTGGTTTCCTCTTGAATGACATTCTCAAGAAGTAAAAATGCAAAATATAGTTGGAAATGAATCTTAGTTATATCATGCTTATATTCACATATTTATTATTATTATTGTATTAAAAAGCTGTGCCCTCCCTCCAGTGCATCTGCATTGGTCCTGGCCCCAGAGGGAGAGAAGAACCACTGGACCCTCACCCCCTTTCCCATCACCTTCCCTTCTTCCTTTTGTGTCATCTCTTTTAGACTGTAAGCCTGAGGGCAGAGATCCATCTAATTTAAGATTGTATGTACAGCACTGTGTAAATTTACAGAGCTATATAAATAAAGGATAATAATAATAATAATAATATTTACACAAACCTTTATTGAATGAGGGCTTCTAACATCTGCCTAAGCAACAAGTTTCATAAAAAGATAGGCCTCATAGGCATTTCCTTCTGCTCAGCAAATGTAGATAGATTATCATTCTCCCATGGAGAAGACTATAGTAACAGGAACCGCCAACAGGAGTCTCTTTCATATGCAACGTGCATAAATCAGAATTAGGTTCATCTGCAAGTTTATCATTAAGTTTCATATGCATTTTAAAAGATAGTCTAACTTTTGGCTGAAGTCACTGAGACTCATTTTGCTGACAATCTCCAGGTTTATCTGATCCCCCTACCCTAGGTCAGACCACTATTTGTATTTCATTTAAATATAGTGTATTTTTTTTTATTTTAGTCATATATCACAGTGGGTAAGCCCGTGAAAATCAGATGCAAAATGCAGGACGTAAACATCATCAATCCAATTTCCCATGCAAAGGCAGCTGCATAAAAATTCTTGCCCACCTTTCCTATGCTTAAAATAAGTTCCATTTTATAGTCGCTTGAAATGACTGAGAAACTAACTAAAAGACCATTATATCAAAAAACATACTTTTAGAGCAGTGGTCCCCAAACCTTCTTAGGCTACTGCCTCCTTTCCTCTTGGGTGCCAACCCTAGTGCTCCCCATGCCTATTTCTTGGTATTAGGCCCACTGTTCTACTGGAGGAGGGGGGGACAGAAGAGAGAAAGTATCCTAAGCAAGGGAAGCAGCTGCTTTTGGGTAGTTTTGCACATGAAGTAAGTGAAATCCTGTTTGCCATGCAACCCCTCTGAGTGACCCTGGGAAGTCACACTTTCCCAACCATAGGGGAAGGTATTGGCAAAACCCCTGTGATTAAATATTTTCAAGAAAACTCCATGATATGTTCTTCTTAGGGCCACCATAAGTCAAAACAACTTTAAGACACAAAACAACAACAATTGCTGCTAGCGAGCCCAAGATTTTCAGACGGTCAAAAGTAATGGGAGTGTAACGGGATGGTCCCATCACTTCTGCACATTTGCATGGAGATTATCAGACAACATCATGGGACACTGCGTGTCCCATGAATAAAGAAGAGTTTTCCAGCCACTTTTCATCCATCACTTTTGCTGGTCTGAAAATCTCCCAAGTTTCAAAGGAAGTCTGAAGCCCCACAGGTTTGTATTTGGGGGAGGGAAGGTGAGGCGGGGGGGGGGGTGGCTTGGGAAAGTGAAAGAGGGAGGGGCCCCTAAGGAAATAACAACACTGCCTGAATGGGATGCCTGACAAAGAGGGCAGGTGGGCGGGCAGGCAAACTCAGAAGGATTGCCACCTGAGGGCTGTATTGCCACCTGGGCAGCCCATGCCAAGAAATGCCCTTGCAGCCCTCCTCCTCCTCCTCCTCCTCCTCCTCCTCCTCCTCCTCCTCCTCCTCCTCCTCCAGGCTTCACCTGGCAAAGGGAGTGAGAGAGGAATAAAAGGTGAAGGGGAAGGAACAGGAAACCCGAGGAGTCACCAGAGCACTGATAGTATCCAGTGTGAGGGGGAATGGAGGAAGAGCCTGCCCCCTTCCCTTCCCTCCCCCCCCCGGCTGGCTGGCTTGTGGTAGTTAGCCAAGGGAAAGAAGGGTGCACACCTGCCCACCCCTCCCTTTTGTCTTGGAACCAACTGATGTCTTTCTTAGCCAAAGAAGCTTTCCTCCTTGGGATCCCTGAAGGGGGAACTGAGCAGTTTCTGGGAAAGGGTGAGTAAGGCAAGTATTTTGGTGCCCAAACAGTGAAGAGAACAAGGGAAGGGAATGAGAGCATCTCTTTGCTCTGTTCCATAGTGAGACAAAGCTGGAGGAGCCATGCTAGATCTCTTGCCTCTCAGCCAGGACAGACACAGCTTGTTTCCTGTGCAATTCTCCATTTAGCCTTCTCTGTCCTGTCTCAGAATGGTGTACAAAAGATGTTTCTTGCAACTAGGGTTGGCATAATTCTCTTCCACAAAACCTCAGATGCAGGTCTACAAAAGCTTGGGCTACAGTTTTTTTCACACAGTTATGAGCTTATCGCACAGGCCCTGGAACAGGCCTGTCATGTTACTAAAGGGGCGTGATGGGAACAGGAGGTGACACACAATGCAGTTTACCACAAAGGAGAACGCTTCCAACGCTGCCGAAAGTTCTCATTTCATTCCAGATGCATTCCACGAGAGATGATTTTCAGGAATTATTTAGAAGCATTCCTGAAAATTGCCCCCTCTGGGATGCATCCAGAACGCAATGAGAACTGCCGGCAGTGGCGGTGTTCTCCTGTGTGGTAAGATGCATTCTATGCCACCTTCTGTTCCCATCATGCCCCCTTTTGTAATGTGACAGTCCCGTTCCAGGGCCTCTGCGATAAACTAGTGAGTCTCAAAGGGAGGAGAAAAGCTCATAGCTCCCAAACAGCTATGAGACTACTCTAGGAATAACATCCAGGGGTTGCTGTGCTGCCCAGCCCATACAGCAAAGTACAATAACATCCAAAATTCACAAAACAGTGATACCTTTATTTTGTACAAACAAAATGTACAAAATCGAAGAAACAAGCTTTTGAATCTTAACTGGGTTCTTCATTGGGCAAAGGAGTTAAAATCAAAGAGGAAAAAAGTATCACTGTTATATGGATTTTGGATGTTATTGTTTGCAGTGTGGCCAACACAGCTACTCCTGGATATGCTTTCTAGATTTTGATACTGCATTTTAGATACAGCAGGGAATCCTAAACAAGAGGGAACAAAAGGCTGAGACTTAAATTTTGAGGTGTTTATCTCCAACAAAAGTCAAATGTTTGTTTTTGTTTTAAATGGGACTGCATTTGATGTGTTTTTAAACAGCATTTAAAGTTTTTTTCAGATGCAATAACACAGAGACTTTCAGAAATTCAATATTATCAGCCAAAGGAAGGGACAGGTATTGTCATACAGGAAAGAAAAAGAAAAAAGGTTAACCACTGTGTTGCTAATGGACCTACTTAAGGCTACTCAAGGCTAGCAGAAGCTGCATTTCCTTTAAGGAGGAGAAAGAAAAGGAGGAGGCTGTAGTCCATGTGCTTGGGTGAGATCTAATTTAATTTACACTTGAGCCAAGGCTAGCAGGCTAGCAGAAGCTGCATTTCCTTTAAGGAGGAGAAAGAAAAGGAGGAGGCTGTAGTCCATGTGCTTGGGTGAGATCTAATTTAATTTACACTTGAGCCATTGCATTCTGGGAGCCAGTGCTGGGAGGCTACTTAAGGCTACTCAAGGCTAGCAGAAGCTGCATTTCCTTTAAGGAGGAGAAAGAAAAGGAGGAGGCTGTAGTCCATGTGCTTGGGTGAGATCTAATTTAATTTACACTTGAGCCAAGGCTAGCAGGCTAGCAGAAGCTGCATTTCCTTTAAGGAGGAGAAAGAAAAGGAGGAGGCTGTAGTCCATGTGCTTGGGTGAGATCTAATTTAATTTACACTTGAGCCATTGCATTCTGGGAGCCAGTGCTGGGAGGCTACTTAAGGCTACTCAAGGTTAGCAGAAGCTGCATTTCCTTTAAGGAGGAGAAAGAAAAGGAGGAGGCTGTAGTCCATGTGCTTGGGTGAGATCTAATTTAATTTACACTTGAGCCAAGGCTAGCAGGCTAGCAGAAGCTGCATTTCCTTTAAGGAGGAGAAAGAAAAGGAGGAGGCTGTAGTCCATGTGCTTGGGTGAGATCTAATTTAATTTACACTTGAGCCATTGCATTCTGGGAGCCAGTGCTGGGAGGCTACTTAAGGCTACTCAAGGCTAGCAGAAGCTGCATTTCCTTTAAGGAGGAGAAAGAAAAGGAGGAGGCTGTAGTCCATGTGCTTGGGTGAGATCTAATTTAATTTACACTTGAGCCAAGGCTAGCAGGCTAGCAGAAGCTGCATTTCCTTTAAGGAGGAGAAAGAAAAGGAGGAGGCTGTAGTCCATGTGCTTGGGTGAGATCTAATTTAATTTACACTTGAGCCATTGCATTCTGGGAGCCAGTGCTGGGAGGCTACTTAAGGCTACTCAAGGCTAGCAGAAGCTGCATTTCCTTTAAGGAGGAGAAAGAAAAGGAGGAGGCTGTAGTCCATGTGCTTGGGTGAGATCTAATTTAATTTACACTTGAGCCAAGGCTAGCAGGCTAGCAGAAGCTGCATTTCCTTTAAGGAGGAGAAAGAAAAGGAGGAGGCTGTAGTCCATGTGCTTGGGTGAGATCTAATTTAATTTACACTTGAGCCATTGCATTCTGGGAGCCAGTGCTGGGAGGCTACTTAAGGCTACTCAAGGCTAGCAGAAGCTGCATTTCCTTTAAGGAGGAGAAAGAAAAGGAGGAGGCTGTAGTCCATGTGCTTGGGTGAGATCTAATTTAATTTACACTTGAGCCAAGGCTAGCAGGCTAGCAGAAGCTGCATTTCCTTTAAGGAGGAGAAAGAAAAGGAGGAGGCTGTAGTCCATGTGCTTGGGTGAGATCTAATTTAATTTACACTTGAGCCATTGCATTCTGGGAGCCAGTGCTGGGAGGCTACTTAAGGCTACTCAAGGCTAGCAGAAGCTGCATTTCCTTTAAGGAGGAGAAAGAAAAGGAGGAGGCTGTAGTCCATGTGCTTGGGTGAGATCTAATTTAATTTACACTTGAGCCAAGGCTAGCAGGCTAGCAGAAGCTGCATTTCCTTTAAGGAGGAGAAAGAAAAGGAGGAGGCTGTAGTCCATGTGCTTGGGTGAGATCTAATTTAATTTACACTTGAGCCATTGCATTCTGGGAGCCAGTGCTGGGAGGCTACTTAAGGCTACTCAAGGCTAGCAGAAGCTGCATTTCCTTTAAGGAGGAGAAAGAAAAGGAGGAGGCTGTAGTCCATGTGCTTGGGTGAGATCTAATTTAATTTACACTTGAGCCAAGGCTAGCAGGCTAGCAGAAGCTGCATTTCCTTTAAGGAGGAGAAAGAAAAGGAGGAGGCTGTAGTCCATGTGCTTGGGTGAGATCTAATTTAATTTACACTTGAGCCATTGCATTCTGGGAGCCAGTGCTGGGAGGCTACTTAAGGCTACTCAAGGCTAGCAGAAGCTGCATTTCCTTTAAGGAGGAGAAAGAAAAGGAGGAGGCTGTAGTCCATGTGCTTGGGTGAGATCTAATTTAATTTACACTTGAGCCAAGGCTAGCAGGCTAGCAGAAGCTGCATTTCCTTTAAGGAGGAGAAAGAAAAGGAGGAGGCTGTAGTCCATGTGCTTGGGTGAGATCTAATTTAATTTACACTTGAGCCATTGCATTCTGGGAGCCAGTGCTGGGAGGCTACTTAAGGCTACTCAAGGCTAGCAGAAGCTGCATTTCCTTTAAGGAGGAGAAAGAAAAGGAGGAGGCTGTAGTCCATGTGCTTGGGTGAGATCTAATTTAATTTACACTTGAGCCAAGGCTAGCAGAAGCTGCATTTCCTTTAAGGAGGAGAAAGAAAAGGAGGAGGCTGTAGTCCATGTGCTTGGGTGAGATCTAATTTAATTTACACTTGAGCCATTGCATTCTGGGAGCCAGTGCTGGGAGGCTACTTAAGGCTACTCAAGGCTAGCAGAAGCTGCATTTCCTTTAAGGAGGAGAAAGAAAAGGAGGAGGCTGTAGTCCATGTGCTTGGGTGAGATCTAATTTAATTTACACTTGAGCCAAGGCTAGCAGGCTAGCAGAAGCTGCATTTCCTTTAAGGAGGAGAAAGAAAAGGAGGAGGCTGTAGTCCATGTGCTTGGGTGAGATCTAATTTAATTTACACTTGAGCCATTGCATTCTGGGAGCCAGTGCTGGGAGGCTACTTAAGGCTACTCAAGGCTAGCAGAAGCTGCATTTCCTTTAAGGAGGAGAAAGAAAAGGAGGAGGCTGTAGTCCATGTGCTTGGGTGAGATCTAATTTAATTTACACTTGAGCCAAGGCTAGCAGGCTAGCAGAAGCTGCATTTCCTTTAAGGAGGAGAAAGAAAAGGAGGAGGCTGTAGTCCATGTGCTTGGGTGAGATCTAATTTAATTTACACTTGAGCCATTGCATTCTGGGAGCCAGTGCTGGGAGGCTACTTAAGGCTACTCAAGGTTAGCAGAAGCTGCATTTCCTTTAAGGAGGAGAAAGAAAAGGAGGAGGCTGTAGTCCATGTGCTTGGGTGAGATCTAATTTAATTTACACTTGAGCCAAGGCTAGCAGGCTAGCAGAAGCTGCATTTCCTTTAAGGAGGAGAAAGAAAAGGAGGAGGCTGTAGTCCATGTGCTTGGGTGAGATCTAATTTAATTTACACTTGAGCCATTGCATTCTGGGAGCCAGTGCTGGGAGGCTACTTAAGGCTACTCAAGGCTAGCAGAAGCTGCATTTCCTTTAAGGAGGAGAAAGAAAAGGAGGAGGCTGTAGTCCATGTGCTTGGGTGAGATCTAATTTAATTTACACTTGAGCCAAGGCTAGCAGGCTAGCAGAAGCTGCATTTCCTTTAAGGAGGAGAAAGAAAAGGAGGAGGCTGTAGTCCATGTGCTTGGGTGAGATCTAATTTAATTTACACTTGAGCCATTGCATTCTGGGAGCCAGTGCTGGGAGGCTACTTAAGGCTACTCAAGGCTAGCAGAAGCTGCATTTCCTTTAAGGAGGAGAAAGAAAAGGAGGAGGCTGTAGTCCATGTGCTTGGGTGAGATCTAATTTAATTTACACTTGAGCCAAGGCTAGCAGGCTAGCAGAAGCTGCATTTCCTTTAAGGAGGAGAAAGAAAAGGAGGAGGCTGTAGTCCATGTGCTTGGGTGAGATCTAATTTAATTTACACTTGAGCCATTGCATTCTGGGAGCCAGTTCTGGGAGGCTACTTAAGGCTACTCAAGGTTAGCAGAAGCTGCATTTCCTTTAAGGAGGAGAAAGAAAAGGAGGAGGCTGTAGTCCATGTGCTTGGGTGAGATCTAATTTAATTTACACTTGAGCCAAGGCTAGCAGGCTAGCAGAAGCTGCATTTCCTTTAAGGAGGAGAAAGAAAAGGAGGAGGCTGTAGTCCATGTGCTTGGGTGAGATCTAATTTAATTTACACTTGAGCCAAGGCTAGCAGGCTAGCAGAAGCTGCATTTCCTTTAAGGAGGAGAAAGAAAAGGAGGAGGCTGTAGTCCATGTGCTTGGGTGAGATCTAATTTAATTTACACTTGAGCCATTGCATTCTGGGAGCCAGTGCTGGGAGGCTACTTAAGGCTACTCAAGGCTAGCAGAAGCTGCATTTCCTTTAAGGAGGAGAAAGAAAAGGAGGAGGCTGTAGTCCATGTGCTTGGGTGAGATCTAATTTAATTTACACTTGAGCCAAGGCTAGCAGGCTAGCAGAAGCTGCATTTCCTTTAAGGAGGAGAAAGAAAAGGAGGAGGCTGTAGTCCATGTGCTTGGGTGAGATCTAATTTAATTTACACTTGAGCCATTGCATTCTGGGAGCCAGTGCTGGGAGGCTACTTAAGGCTACTCAAGGTTAGCAGAAGCTGCATTTCCTTTAAGGAGGAGAAAGAAAAGGAGGAGGCTGTAGTCCATGTGCTTGGGTGAGATCTAATTTAATTTACACTTGAGCCAAGGCTAGCAGGCTAGCAGAAGCTGCATTTCCTTTAAGGAGGAGAAAGAAAAGGAGGAGGCTGTAGTCCATGTGCTTGGGTGAGATCTAATTTAATTTACACTTGAGCCATTGCATTCTGGGAGCCAGTGCTGGGAGGCTACTTAAGGCTACTCAAGGCTAGCAGAAGCTGCATTTCCTTTAAGGAGGAGAAAGAAAAGGAGGAGGCTGTAGTCCATGTGCTTGGGTGAGATCTAATTTAATTTACACTTGAGCCAAGGCTAGCAGGCTAGCAGAAGCTGCATTTCCTTTAAGGAGGAGAAAGAAAAGGAGGAGGCTGTAGTCCATGTGCTTGGGTGAGATCTAATTTAATTTACACTTGAGCCATTGCATTCTGGGAGCCAGTGCTGGGAGGCTACTTAAGGCTACTCAAGGCTAGCAGAAGCTGCATTTCCTTTAAGGAGGAGAAAGAAAAGGAGGAGGCTGTAGTCCATGTGCTTGGGTGAGATCTAATTTAATTTACACTTGAGCCAAGGCTAGCAGGCTAGCAGAAGCTGCATTTCCTTTAAGGAGGAGAAAGAAAAGGAGGAGGCTGTAGTCCATGTGCTTGGGTGAGATCTAATTTAATTTACACTTGAGCCATTGCATTCTGGGAGCCAGTGCTGGGAGGCTACTTAAGGCTACTCAAGGCTAGCAGAAGCTGCATTTCCTTTAAGGAGGAGAAAGAAAAGGAGGAGGCTGTAGTCCATGTGCTTGGGTGAGATCTAATTTAATTTACACTTGAGCCAAGGCTAGCAGGCTAGCAGAAGCTGCATTTCCTTTAAGGAGGAGAAAGAAAAGGAGGAGGCTGTAGTCCATGTGCTTGGGTGAGATCTAATTTAATTTACACTTGAGCCATTGCATTCTGGGAGCCAGTGCTGGGAGGCTACTTAAGGCTACTCAAGGCTAGCAGAAGCTGCATTTCCTTTAAGGAGGAGAAAGAAAAGGAGGAGGCTGTAGTCCATGTGCTTGGGTGAGATCTAATTTAATTTACACTTGAGCCATTGCATTCTGGGAGCCAGTGCTGGGAGGCTACTTAAGGCTACTCAAGGCTAGCAGAAGCTGCATTTCCTTTAAGGAGGAGAAAGAAAAGGAGGAGGCTGTAGTCCATGTGCTTGGGTGAGATCTAATTTAATTTACACTTGAGCCAAGGCTAGCAGAAGCTGCATTTCCTTTAAGGAGGAGAAAGAAAAGGAGGAGGCTGTAGTCCATGTGCTTGGGTGAGATCTAATTTAATTTACACTTGAGCCATTGCATTCTGGGAGCCAGTGCTGGGAGGCTACTTAAGGCTACTCAAGGTTAGCAGAAGCTGCATTTCCTTTAAGGAGGAGAAAGAAAAGGAGGAGGCTGTAGTCCATGTGCTTGGGTGAGATCTAATTTAATTTACACTTGAGCCAAGGCTAGCAGGCTAGCAGAAGCTGCATTTCCTTTAAGGAGGAGAAAGAAAAGGAGGAGGCTGTAGTCCATGTGCTTGGGTGAGATCTAATTTAATTTACACTTGAGCCATTGCATTCTGGGAGCCAGTGCTGGGAGGCTACTTAAGGCTACTCAAGGCTAGCAGAAGCTGCATTTCCTTTAAGGAGGAGAAAGAAAAGGAGGAGGCTGTAGTCCATGTGCTTGGGTGAGATCTAATTTAATTTACACTTGAGCCAAGGCTAGCAGGCTAGCAGAAGCTGCATTTCCTTTAAGGAGGAGAAAGAAAAGGAGGAGGCTGTAGTCCATGTGCTTGGGTGAGATCTAATTTAATTTACACTTGAGCCATTGCATTCTGGGAGCCAGTGCTGGGAGGCTACTTAAGGCTACTCAAGGCTAGCAGAAGCTGCATTTCCTTTAAGGAGGAGAAAGAAAAGGAGGAGGCTGTAGTCCATGTGCTTGGGTGAGATCTAATTTAATTTACACTTGAGCCAAGGCTAGCAGGCTAGCAGAAGCTGCATTTCCTTTAAGGAGGAGAAAGAAAAGGAGGAGGCTGTAGTCCATGTGCTTGGGTGAGATCTAATTTAATTTACACTTGAGCCATTGCATTCTGGGAGCCAGTGCTGGGAGGCTACTTAAGGCTACTCAAGGTTAGCAGAAGCTGCATTTCCTTTAAGGAGGAGAAAGAAAAGGAGGAGGCTGTAGTCCATGTGCTTGGGTGAGATCTAATTTAATTTACACTTGAGCCAAGGCTAGCAGGCTAGCAGAAGCTGCATTTCCTTTAAGGAGGAGAAAGAAAAGGAGGAGGCTGTAGTCCATGTGCTTGGGTGAGATCTAATTTAATTTACACTTGAGCCATTGCATTCTGGGAGCCAGTGCTGGGAGGCTACTTAAGGCTACTCAAGGCTAGCAGAAGCTGCATTTCCTTTAAGGAGGAGAAAGAAAAGGAGGAGGCTGTAGTCCATGTGCTTGGGTGAGATCTAATTTAATTTACACTTGAGCCAAGGCTAGCAGGCTAGCAGAAGCTGCATTTCCTTTAAGGAGGAGAAAGAAAAGGAGGAGGCTGTAGTCCATGTGCTTGGGTGAGATCTAATTTAATTTACACTTGAGCCATTGCATTCTGGGAGCCAGTGCTGGGAGGCTACTTAAGGCTACTCAAGGCTAGCAGAAGCTGCATTTCCTTTAAGGAGGAGAAAGAAAAGGAGGAGGCTGTAGTCCATGTGCTTGGGTGAGATCTAATTTAATTTACACTTGAGCCAAGGCTAGCAGGCTAGCAGAAGCTGCATTTCCTTTAAGGAGGAGAAAGAAAAGGAGGAGGCTGTAGTCCATGTGCTTGGGTGAGATCTAATTTAATTTACACTTGAGCCATTGCATTCTGGGAGCCAGTTCTGGGAGGCTACTTAAGGCTACTCAAGGTTAGCAGAAGCTGCATTTCCTTTAAGGAGGAGAAAGAAAAGGAGGAGGCTGTAGTCCATGTGCTTGGGTGAGATCTAATTTAATTTACACTTGAGCCAAGGCTAGCAGGCTAGCAGAAGCTGCATTTCCTTTAAGGAGGAGAAAGAAAAGGAGGAGGCTGTAGTCCATGTGCTTGGGTGAGATCTAATTTAATTTACACTTGAGCCAAGGCTAGCAGGCTAGCAGAAGCTGCATTTCCTTTAAGGAGGAGAAAGAAAAGGAGGAGGCTGTAGTCCATGTGCTTGGGTGAGATCTAATTTAATTTACACTTGAGCCATTGCATTCTGGGAGCCAGTGCTGGGAGGCTACTTAAGGCTACTCAAGGCTAGCAGAAGCTGCATTTCCTTTAAGGAGGAGAAAGAAAAGGAGGAGGCTGTAGTCCATGTGCTTGGGTGAGATCTAATTTAATTTACACTTGAGCCAAGGCTAGCAGGCTAGCAGAAGCTGCATTTCCTTTAAGGAGGAGAAAGAAAAGGAGGAGGCTGTAGTCCATGTGCTTGGGTGAGATCTAATTTAATTTACACTTGAGCCATTGCATTCTGGGAGCCAGTGCTGGGAGGCTACTTAAGGCTACTCAAGGTTAGCAGAAGCTGCATTTCCTTTAAGGAGGAGAAAGAAAAGGAGGAGGCTGTAGTCCATGTGCTTGGGTGAGATCTAATTTAATTTACACTTGAGCCAAGGCTAGCAGGCTAGCAGAAGCTGCATTTCCTTTAAGGAGGAGAAAGAAAAGGAGGAGGCTGTAGTCCATGTGCTTGGGTGAGATCTAATTTAATTTACACTTGAGCCATTGCATTCTGGGAGCCAGTGCTGGGAGGCTACTTAAGGCTACTCAAGGCTAGCAGAAGCTGCATTTCCTTTAAGGAGGAGAAAGAAAAGGAGGAGGCTGTAGTCCATGTGCTTGGGTGAGATCTAATTTAATTTACACTTGAGCCAAGGCTAGCAGGCTAGCAGAAGCTGCATTTCCTTTAAGGAGGAGAAAGAAAAGGAGGAGGCTGTAGTCCATGTGCTTGGGTGAGATCTAATTTAATTTACACTTGAGCCATTGCATTCTGGGAGCCAGTGCTGGGAGGCTACTTAAGGCTACTCAAGGCTAGCAGAAGCTGCATTTCCTTTAAGGAGGAGAAAGAAAAGGAGGAGGCTGTAGTCCATGTGCTTGGGTGAGATCTAATTTAATTTACACTTGAGCCAAGGCTAGCAGGCTAGCAGAAGCTGCATTTCCTTTAAGGAGGAGAAAGAAAAGGAGGAGGCTGTAGTCCATGTGCTTGGGTGAGATCTAATTTAATTTACACTTGAGCCATTGCATTCTGGGAGCCAGTGCTGGGAGGCTACTTAAGGCTACTCAAGGCTAGCAGAAGCTGCATTTCCTTTAAGGAGGAGAAAGAAAAGGAGGAGGCTGTAGTCCATGTGCTTGGGTGAGATCTAATTTAATTTACACTTGAGCCAAGGCTAGCAGGCTAGCAGAAGCTGCATTTCCTTTAAGGAGGAGAAAGAAAAGGAGGAGGCTGTAGTCCATGTGCTTGGGTGAGATCTAATTTAATTTACACTTGAGCCATTGCATTCTGGGAGCCAGTGCTGGGAGGCTACTTAAGGCTACTCAAGGCTAGCAGAAGCTGCATTTCCTTTAAGGAGGAGAAAGAAAAGGAGGAGGCTGTAGTCCATGTGCTTGGGTGAGATCTAATTTAATTTACACTTGAGCCATTGCATTCTGGGAGCCAGTGCTGGGAGGCTACTTAAGGCTACTCAAGGCTAGCAGAAGCTGCATTTCCTTTAAGGAGGAGAAAGAAAAGGAGGAGGCTGTAGTCCATGTGCTTGGGTGAGATCTAATTTAATTTACACTTGAGCCAAGGCTAGCAGGCTAGCAGAAGCTGCATTTCCTTTAAGGAGGAGAAAGAAAAGGAGGAGGCTGTAGTCCATGTGCTTGGGTGAGATCTAATTTAATTTACACTTGAGCCATTGCATTCTGGGAGCCAGTGCTGGGAGGCTACTTAAGGCTACTCAAGGTTAGCAGAAGCTGCATTTCCTTTAAGGAGGAGAAAGAAAAGGAGGAGGCTGTAGTCCATGTGCTTGGGTGAGATCTAATTTAATTTACACTTGAGCCAAGGCTAGCAGGCTAGCAGAAGCTGCATTTCCTTTAAGGAGGAGAAAGAAAAGGAGGAGGCTGTAGTCCATGTGCTTGGGTGAGATCTAATTTAATTTACACTTGAGCCATTGCATTCTGGGAGCCAGTGCTGGGAGGCTACTTAAGGCTACTCAAGGCTAGCAGAAGCTGCATTTCCTTTAAGGAGGAGAAAGAAAAGGAGGAGGCTGTAGTCCATGTGCTTGGGTGAGATCTAATTTAATTTACACTTGAGCCAAGGCTAGCAGGCTAGCAGAAGCTGCATTTCCTTTAAGGAGGAGAAAGAAAAGGAGGAGGCTGTAGTCCATGTGCTTGGGTGAGATCTAATTTAATTTACACTTGAGCCATTGCATTCTGGGAGCCAGTGCTGGGAGGCTACTTAAGGCTACTCAAGGCTAGCAGAAGCTGCATTTCCTTTAAGGAGGAGAAAGAAAAGGAGGAGGCTGTAGTCCATGTGCTTGGGTGAGATCTAATTTAATTTACACTTGAGCCAAGGCTAGCAGGCTAGCAGAAGCTGCATTTCCTTTAAGGAGGAGAAAGAAAAGGAGGAGGCTGTAGTCCATGTGCTTGGGTGAGATCTAATTTAATTTACACTTGAGCCATTGCATTCTGGGAGCCAGTGCTGGGAGGCTACTTAAGGCTACTCAAGGTTAGCAGAAGCTGCATTTCCTTTAAGGAGGAGAAAGAAAAGGAGGAGGCTGTAGTCCATGTGCTTGGGTGAGATCTAATTTAATTTACACTTGAGCCAAGGCTAGCAGGCTAGCAGAAGCTGCATTTCCTTTAAGGAGGAGAAAGAAAAGGAGGAGGCTGTAGTCCATGTGCTTGGGTGAGATCTAATTTAATTTACACTTGAGCCATTGCATTCTGGGAGCCAGTGCTGGGAGGCTACTTAAGGCTACTCAAGGCTAGCAGAAGCTGCATTTCCTTTAAGGAGGAGAAAGAAAAGGAGGAGGCTGTAGTCCATGTGCTTGGGTGAGATCTAATTTAATTTACACTTGAGCCAAGGCTAGCAGGCTAGCAGAAGCTGCATTTCCTTTAAGGAGGAGAAAGAAAAGGAGGAGGCTGTAGTCCATGTGCTTGGGTGAGATCTAATTTAATTTACACTTGAGCCATTGCATTCTGGGAGCCAGTGCTGGGAGGCTACTTAAGGCTACTCAAGGCTAGCAGAAGCTGCATTTCCTTTAAGGAGGAGAAAGAAAAGGAGGAGGCTGTAGTCCATGTGCTTGGGTGAGATCTAATTTAATTTACACTTGAGCCAAGGCTAGCAGGCTAGCAGAAGCTGCATTTCCTTTAAGGAGGAGAAAGAAAAGGAGGAGGCTGTAGTCCATGTGCTTGGGTGAGATCTAATTTAATTTACACTTGAGCCATTGCATTCTGGGAGCCAGTTCTGGGAGGCTACTTAAGGCTACTCAAGGTTAGCAGAAGCTGCATTTCCTTTAAGGAGGAGAAAGAAAAGGAGGAGGCTGTAGTCCATGTGCTTGGGTGAGATCTAATTTAATTTACACTTGAGCCAAGGCTAGCAGGCTAGCAGAAGCTGCATTTCCTTTAAGGAGGAGAAAGAAAAGGAGGAGGCTGTAGTCCATGTGCTTGGGTGAGATCTAATTTAATTTACACTTGAGCCAAGGCTAGCAGGCTAGCAGAAGCTGCATTTCCTTTAAGGAGGAGAAAGAAAAGGAGGAGGCTGTAGTCCATGTGCTTGGGTGAGATCTAATTTAATTTACACTTGAGCCATTGCATTCTGGGAGCCAGTGCTGGGAGGCTACTTAAGGCTACTCAAGGCTAGCAGAAGCGCGCGCCTAACGGCGCGCGAATTTTGATTATTTTTTTTTTTATCTAGTCAAGGAGGTGTTTAGAGAATAGAAGAGGAGCCGGCCTGAAGCATCAGAGGAAGTGAATCAGAGACTTGCCTTTGGAAGGAGCTTTCAGCCAGGAGCTCTCTACATAACTATAGGCCCCGTGACTTGAACTCAGTGACAGAGCTTGGGAATAAAGGCCAAGTCTAGCAAGGGAAGCCCACAGTCTTGTTTCAGTGCCTCCTTAAGACTTCTCAGTATGGACACTGAAGGCCCTGCAGCAGTCACCTGCAACACCTGTGGGATGTTTGTCTTCTTGCCTACAGAGGTGGCGAACTACACCTGCCACAAGTGCAAGTTGGTAGTCCTCTTGGAAGAGAAAGTACAGCAGCTAGAGGAGCAGATATCTGCACTCCAGCATCATAGAGAGCAGGAGAATCTCCTGAACAGAACAGGCCAGAATGTCTTGGGTGGGAAACAGACAGAGGAAGTTGTTGGGGTGGAGGAGGTCACTCCACATACAACAGAGGTAGATGCTTGGAGGGAGGTCACACACAGAAGTAAGGAAACCAGGGAACGTTCTGTGAGCGGCTTGCAGCTACAGAATCGCTTTGAATCTCTCTCTGTTGTCAGAGATGATGAGGAAAAGCAGCAGGGACAGACATCAGGGACAGAGCAGGAGAGCCTGAGAGTATCACGAAAAGGAACAGCCACTGCTAAGCCTCGGAGGAGGCGCGTGGTCGTGGTGGGGGACTCCTTGCTGAGGGGTACAGAAGCAGTGGTTTGTGGGCCTGACAAGATGTCTCGGGAGGTGTGTTGTCTCCCTGGGGCAAAGATCCATCATGTGACGGAGAGGCTGACAAGACTTGTCAAGCCTACTGACCGTTATCCCCTTCTTTTGGTTCATGTGGGAACCAATGATACTGCAAGGCACAGCCTTCAGAATATCAAAAGGGATTATGAGGCTCTGGGAAGGAAGCTGAAAGAGATGGATGCACAGGTTGTCATCTCATCTCTACTCCCGGTAGAAGGGCATGGTCCAGGAAGGGAGAGGAAAATAGCAGAGGTGAATAACTGGCTCCGTAGATGGTGCCGCCAAGAACAGTTTGGATTCTTGGATCATGGGCTGCGGTTCCATGAGGAGGGACTTCTGGCAAGGGATGGGCTGCATCTCACGCCAGTTGGCAAAATCGTTTTTGCCAACAGTCTGAAGAATCTGATCAGGAGGGCTTTAAACTGAGTTATGTGGGGGAGGGAGACATTATACTGGAAGACAAAAGGGATGGAGAGAATAGTCCAAGTGGCATAGAGGGAACAAGGCAAACAGTGCAAGGACCCAACAGTAGGAGGCAAAAAAATGTGCAAAAGCAGCAAGTAAAGAGGACACATGGTCTTAAATGTCTCTACACTAATGCACAGAGTATGGGAAATAAGCAGGATGAACTTGAACTCCTAGCACAACAAGGGAAATATGATATAATAGGCATCACTGAAACCTGGTGGGATGAGTCTCATGATTGGAATGTAGAAATGGAGGGGTATAACCTTTTTAAGAGAAACAGGCCAAGTAGGAAAGGAGGAGGAATAGCATTATATGTCAGGGATATTTACACCAGTGAAGAGATCCAGGAAGTCAATACTGGAAGCCAGGTGGAGAGCATCTGGATAAAAATTAAAGGAGAGGGAAATAACAGGGATGTTACTGTGGGAGTCTACTACAGACCCCCGACTCAGGCAGAGGAATTGGATGATGCCTTTCTAGAACAGATAATCACATACTCAGAAAAGAGAGATGTAGTAGTGATGGGTGACTTCAACTATCCGGATATTTGCTGGAAGTCAAACTCAGCCAAATCCTCAAAGTCTAGCAAATTCCTCACTTGCCTGGAAGACAATTTCATTGTCCAAAAGGTGGAAGAGGCAACAAGGGGATCAGCCATTTTAGATCTGATCTTAACCAACAGGGAAGACCTAGTTGATGGGGTGCAAGTGGTTGGATCCTTAGGTGGAAGTGACCATGTTCTCCTGGAGTTTGTTATGCAGTGGAAGGGAGAAGCTAGGCATAGTCAGACACGCACTCTAGACTTTAGGAGAGCTAATTTCAATAAACTTAGAGAAATACTGGGAGTGATCCCATGGTCAGGAATACTAAAAGAAAAGGGAGTTCAAGACGGATGGGAGTTTCTCAAAAGGGAGATATTGAAGGCACAATTTCAAACAGTTCCAATGAGGAAGAAAAATGGAAGATGTCTCAAGAAGCCAGGATGGATGACTAAGGAACTTTCAAATGAGCTAAGTTTTAAACGGAACATGTATAAGAAATGGAAAAATGGAGAAATCACGAAAGAGGAATTTAAACAAATAGCCAGCACATGTAGGGGTAAGGTCAGAAAAGCTAAAGCGCAGAATGAACTCAGGCTTGCTAGAGAGGTTAAGAACAATAAAAGGGGCTTTTTTGGATATGTCCGCAGCAAAAGGAAGAAGAAGGAAACAGTAGGGCCACTGCGTGCAGAAGATGGCAAAATGCTAACAGGGGACAGAGAAAAGGCAGAATTACTCAACACCTTCTTTGCTTCAGTCTTCTCAGAAAAGGCAAAAGGTGCTCAACCGAAGGATAATGGAGCAGAAGACAGAATAGGGGAATTTCAGCACAGAATAAGTAAAGAGATAGTACAGGAATACTTGGTTAACCTAAATGAATATAAATCTCCAGGACCAGATGAACTACATCCTAGAGTATTAAAAGAACTAGCAAATGTAATATCAGAGCCATTGGCAATAATCTTTGAGAACTCCTGGAGAACAGGAGAAGTCCCAGAAGACTGGAGGAGGGCAAACGTTGTCCCCATCTTCAAAAAGGGAAAAAAAGAGGATCCCAACAATTATCGTCCAGTTAGTCTGACATCAATTCCAGGAAAGGTGCTAGAGCAGATCATTAAGCAGAGAGTCTGCGAACATTTAGAAGCCAATGCCATAATCACAAAAAGCCAACATGGGTTTCAGAAAAAGAAGTCATGCCAAACGAACCTGATCTCTTTTTTTGATAAAATTACCAGCTTGGTAGATGAAGGGAATGCTGTGGATATAGTATACCTCGATTTCAGTAAGGCCTTTGACAAGGTTCCCCATGACATTCTTGCAAACAAGCTTGCAAAATGTGGGATAGACAAGTTAACTGTTACATGGATTTGTAATTGGTTGACTGGCCGAACTCAAAGGGTGCTCAACAATGGCTCCTTTTCATCCTGGAGAGAAGTGACCAGTGGGGTGCCACAGGGTTCTGTCCTGGGCCCAGTGCTATTCAACATCTTTATTAACGATTTGGATGACAGAATTGGGGGCATACTTATCAAATCATACTTTGATTGGGGGCATACTTATCAAATTTGCAGATGACACTAAACTGGGAGGAGTAGCTAATACCCCAGAGGATAGGATCAAAATTCAAAATGACCTGAATAGACTAGAAAGCTGGGCCAATGCTAACAAAATGAAATTCAACGCAGAGAAATGTAAGGTTCTGCACTTAGGGCGGAAAAATGAAATGCACAGATATAGGATGGGGGACACCTGGCTGAACGAGACCACATGTGAAAGGGATCTAGGAGTCCAAGTAGACCATAAGCTGAACATGAGTCAACAGTGTGATGCGGCAGCTAAAAAAGCCAATGCAATTTTAGGCTGCATCAATAGAAGTATAGTTTCTAGATCAAGGGAAGTTATAGTGCCACTCTATTCTGCTTTGGTCAGGCCCCACCTGGAATACTGTGTCCAGTTCTGGGCACCACAATTCAAAAAGGATGTGGAGAAACTGGAGCATGTCCAAAGGAGGGCAACTAAGATGGTGAAGGGTCTGGAAACCTTGCCCTATGAAGAACGCCTTAGGGAGCTGGGGATGTTTAGCCTGGAGAAGAGAAGGTTAAGAGGTGATATGATAGCCCTGTTTAAATATTTGAAGGGATGTCATATTGAGGAGGGAGCAAGCTTGTTTTCTGCTGCTGCAGAGACTAGAACGCGGAACAATGGATGCAAACTGCAGGAAAAGAGATTCCACCTCAACATTAGGAGGAACTTCCTGACAGTAAGGGCTGTTCGACAGTGGAACACACTCCCTCGGAGTGTGGTGGAGTCTCCTTCCTTAGGGGTCTTTAAGCAGAGGCTGGATGGCCATCTGTCAGGGATGCTTTGACTTGGAGTTCCTGCATGGCAGGGGGTTGGACTGGATGGCCCTTGTGGTCTCTTCCAACTCTATGATTCTATGATTCTATTCTATGACCTATTTGAAAATGTTATTTCCTGGACTTCACTGTTTGTCCTCCAGAACCCATATGCCACCCCCTTCCCCCCCCCCCAATATACATTTCTATGATGGAAGGAAATGGAGGAAAGGGGAGTGCTACCCCATTAGCATGCAGCTGAGAGGAAAGAGGGCTCTGAACCTTAAGAAAGCCCCCCTTTTTTTCAAACCTCTGCTTGCCTCCTTTCCCTTCCCGCCTTTGGGCTCTTGGTCCGGCACGCCTGCCCAATACCACCCAGAACCACCAAGATGGGATCTGGATGAGGTCCCCCCTCCATGTTTTCATTCCTGCCTTCAGGAATCCAAGACATGCTGCTTCTCAAAGACTTTAATCTGGGACTTTCACCGTTTTTCAGCAATAATGGTAACCCTACTTGCAGCCTCCATCCCCACAATTTCCTGCTGTTCCCTTTTTTCCCCCTTAGTGCCCCCCCCCCCGTGCTCTTTTTTCCCTCAGCACCTCCTTGAGCTTTTCAACACTCCCATGGGGATGCTACCACCCACTTTAGGCACCACTGTTTTAGAGCTTTAACTAGTATGTGATCAGTTAACAGGCAATTATGAAACTTAAAACTTCTGAAGGTGGGGGAGAGAGACATTAAACCAAGGATTCTTCCTTTTTTTAAAAAAAAAATTCACCAACCATAGTCAGTTACAAAAGATGTAAAATCAAATAATGCTCATAGTCCTTCCATTGAAAAAAATAAATTAAAAAAATCACTCACTGGCCAGAAATAGACAGACCAAATAATTCGGCTTCCAGCTGCATTCAGGGTGTAGCATTTAGATGATGCACATGTCAAGCATGGCTGGAAGCTGTGCCAAGGCTGTGTCTTTGATGATAAGAACAGCTCCTTTTGCCGGATTGGTTCATAACCACAGCAGAGGCCCAAATTGGGGCTGTGCCCATGTGGTTGCCGCAGTCCTGGTGCAATTGGTTCCGGAGCGACTGCCGCCCACTTTATCGGGGCCATCTGTTTTGGCCCCAAGTTACACTAAAGGCACTTCATTTCAACAGTGGGGAGATATTAATTTCATTACAATCATGTTTAGATAAGTAAGGCCCTGTTTCATTTGAATCTACTCTAGATTATCCAAAGATCTGAAGATCCATCCCAGTAAATTCAAATTTTATCTTCTGTCCACTACAATATTCAACATACTATTATACAATATAATTAATTATAATATACAATTAATTATATATTATTAAACATCAAAAATATTCTCTATGAAACTTGACTGTTACCTACAATAAAGGCCTATTGCTCTGGCAATATTATGTACAAAAGTTCCTGCTATATGTATATATACAGAGAGAGAAAGAGAAAGGTGTACACCATAAAATAATTTTCCTAAGAGTAAAGTCTTCAGCATACAACTGGGGGAATGAACTTCTGGAGTATCAACAACATATAATCAATATCGTATATGGCGATCTTCTTGGATGGGAGAAATTAAGAGGGGAAAAAATCTTTAAAAACAAATAGCAGACTAAACCAAACCTGACAGACTTGACTGATGACATAATACCCTCTTCCTTTTGTGGTGGTGACACAAAAATGCCAAAGGACACAAAACTGTCAGTCTTGTTGTTTATTTTCTATCTTAAACTAATAAAAGAATGTGTGTGATTGACAGAAGATAGACACGGGCATGGTCCCAGGCATACAGTGTGCACTTTTGTTTGAAAAACGTATTGATAGCTTGAGGGTTGTTTTATTTATTATTGCCTTTCCTTACCCTAACTTTGCTTTCCCTTTACAACAAGTTTTCAGATACAACTTTATTGATTCATATAACCTTATTGTTAATCACAACTCATTAACAAATATTGGCAACTAGACAGCAGTGTGATGATAACAGAAATAAACCAAATAAAAATATATTTAGAAAAATCACTTTTTCGTAAGTTATCTTGAATAATAAATTATATTTCAGATATTGGATAATTGTCTGGACAATCAAGATCTAAAAAGATCTAATATTGGAATCTCGCAAACAAAAGAAGAATTTCATATATCTGTGTTCACACAAAACAGAAGAGCAATGTAATATCCAGTTTCTGAGTTGGTTAACTCTGCATCAAAAGTACAAAAAACAAAATAGAACCCCAACTACCAATCATACATTTTAATCAAAAATGAAACAAATTATTCACATTCCTCCAAGTGAAATGGGAGTTGGCTAATCCACAACGAGAAAAGAGAATAGACACAAGATCTTTGGTGGAGTAAGAGTCACTTTAGTTAAACAATTTAAACTCTGTGATGAGAAAATTTCAGGGAACAAGGCGGTGAGGGAGAAATTGAGGGAGTAGGTGTCCTCAGCTCTCCCTTGGTGAACACCAGAACCCCAAGAAGAACAAGAGAGAGGGCCTTCTCAGTGGCCACTCTCAATCTTTGGAACTCCTTCCCTAGAGAACCCAGGATGGCTCCATCCCTGCTATCCTTTCGGCAGCAGGTAAAGACATTCTTATGCTGTCAGGCCTTTTCAAGTTGCTAAGGGCTGAGATTTAAATGTTGTGCATTTTGATTTTTAAAGTTTGTATTTTTTCACATGCTGTATTTTAATTCCTGTTTTAACTTTCGAAACTGTTTCATTGTGTTATTTTAATTTATACTTTTTAATTTTGTATTGTTTTTAAATTTGTATTTTTTTTTAATTTTCTATTAGCTGCTTTGAGTCCCAATGCTTGGAGAAAGGCAGGATATAAGATAACAACAACAACAACAACAACAACAACAACCCAAATATGTGGGTAGCTCCCCCGTTGGGCCTAATGGAAGGTAAACACAGAGAATCACTTATCCAAATCATGTGATTTAAAATGAGGGCACAGCCTCAGGACTGCCCTTAGGATAGTCTCCTTCTCCAACATCCTGGACCCATCACCTAAAGAGACAGTTCCAGAGGCCACAGACTCTTATTTTCTCTCCCCCCCCCCCCACTACCTCCTATTAAAAATGGGGAAAATGTCTGCTTAACCCTTTTCCCCAAATAGATCAGCCAACAAGGTTCTCACCCCCTGCTGCAAATCATCAGAGAGGTGAACACAATCAGATCTCTAATGATTGTTGTTGTTGTTGTTGTGTGCCTTCATGCCATTTTTTACTCATGGCGACCCAAACTGAACCTATCATGGGGTCTTCTTGGCAAGTTTGTTCAGAAAGGGTTTGCTATCACCACCTTCTGAGGCTGAGAAAATGTGACTTGCCCAAGGTCACCTAGTGGGTTTATATAATAATAATAATAATAATAATAATAATAATAATAATATTTATATCTCCCGCCTCTCCCTACAGATCGAGGCAGGCTTAAAACATGATAAAATACAGTACAATAAAATCACAATGAAAACAATGTCACATTAAAAACATATTACATCATAAAACCTGTAACTTCAGGGGTAGTTTAAATAAGATTGGATGGATATGCCCGCCGGAAGAGATCCGTCTTCAGCACTTTTTTAAACGCCTCTAATGTTGGTATCAAACGGATCTCCTCCAGCAGGTTGTTCCACAACTTTGGAGCTACAGCTGAGAAGGCAAGGCAAGACGTAGATGTTAGTCTCATATGTTGATAGTTTAACAACTTCTTGTCAGTTCTTAGGGTGTGGGGCGGATTATGTAGGGAGAGGTGTTCTCTCAAGTAACCTGGGCCCGAGCCATATAGGGTTTTAAAGGTAATGACCAACACTTTATATTGCGCCCGGAAGCAGATTGGCAGCTGGGATTGTATATGGCCAAGCTGGGATTTAAACCCTCTTCTCCAGACCCTAGTCCAACACTACACCACTCTGAAATACTATTTTGGGGATGTGGCAAAATATGGCCTCAGACTTTCATCAATGCAGTCTTAACATTCCTATTGATCTATCTGTGGGTCCTTTCTAGACAACATGGGTCACCCTCACTCCATCAAACCTGGTGAAGAAGAATGGCTGACGATAGTCAATGCACACCAGTCCACTGGGCTTGAATTATTTGAAAGTTTTGGCATACTTGGACAACCAGGGTTTTCCCCTTAAGTAAACTAAGATTATTATCACCAAGTTATATAATCAAAAAGTGTGGTGGAGACCCTTTCCCTGAACAACAAAGGAACCGAGCCCTTACACTGCAGCTCCTCTTCCCATGTCACTCACTTGATTAGTGAGGCCCAGATGTGGCCAGAAAGCAGAAGTGGAGGGGGAAGACAGAGCCTAATAAACCCATGACTGCTCTCCCTCACACACTGTGATCTACCAACTTTTACAAGGAGCCTTATCACATTACAAAAGTAAGCCAAGGCCTGAAACAGATGGACTGAAAAATGCAGTTTCCGGTGGCATTCAGGATGCACCGTTTAGGTGACAAACACCGTGAATGCGAAGGGAAACTGCACCAGACTCACATCTTCCCCAAAGAACTGGGTCAAAAATAAGCAATAAAATACTATTCTTTTTGTTGGCCTGGTTCAAAACTGCAGCAGCTACTGGGATCAGGGCCAGGTGCATGCACTTGCCATGGCCAGGGTGTGAATTGTACTAGCTCAGCTGCAGACCACTTTGTGGGCCTGTTTGTTTTGGGCCCAAGATGCAGTGATAGAGAAGTGGCTTTCTGTTTACCTTTCCACATGCCCTCAAAGCTCTTCCAATCCATTCCCTCAGGAGACAGTTGTAAAAACATGCCTTTTGTCAGGATGGTAAAATCTGTTTGTCAAAAGGCATGCTTTTATGACTGTCTCTTTCTGGAGGGAGAATGGAAATGTTAAGACTTCATGCAGGGAAGTTAAGCAGAAAGCCACATCTCTCTCTGCCTCTCGACTTACTTTTGCAATATAATAAAGCTATAGGTCTCTTCCCTTTAGGTCCAGCAAAATCAGTTCTTCTCCACAACATGCTAAAGTTCTGGAAGCCACTTCCTTGGCATTTGCAAAATGTGAATGTGAAATTCAGATACTTACTTCTGCAGAAATTATTACATCACTCAGAATAAAGCAGTGTGTATGTATGTGCGTGTGTATGTGTGGTATATATATGTATATACTTCTAAAGTATAAACAATTCTTTATAATGGAAAAACATAGTATAGGAATGGCAGTCAGCAGGTTCACTGTCTTGATCAGTTGTCAGAATCAGAAACCACAAAAGCAGACCACTTTCCAGCTGAGACATGTTTTGCTGACATCAGGTTTGCTACCATCTTTACTTCATGCATGTACAGTACACTGTGACCCTGAAGAGGTTACTTAAGTTTGTAAAGAGAGCTTCAGGAGTAATATGAATTTTATTACTGATTTAAACAGATAATTTAGGGGTTCTAAGGTATCAGCACGTATCCCATTCTCTTAGAATATATTAGAAAACATTAATTAACTTTGAACAGGGAATAATGACACTCTGCATATGCCCAAAGCCATCAAGCCAGAGGTGCCAGACTTTCAAATACCAAACCTATCACTGATGGTACTATTATATATAAAGTTATCATCACATAAAAAGGCAAAGGTTTCCCCTTTGACACTTTTGTCTAGTTGTGTCTGACTGTAGGAGGTGGTGCTCATCTCTATTACTAAGCTGAAGCACCAGCATTGTCAAAGATGACTCTTTGTGTCATGTGTCCAGCATGACTGCACAAAACACTGTTACCTTCCCACTGAAATTGTAATTATTTATCTATTATTTATCAGCCCTGGTGGCGCAGTGGTTAAATGCCTGTACTGCAGCCACTCACTCAAAAACCATAAGGTGGCGAGTTCAAGACCAGCAAAGGGCTGAAGCTCGACTCAGGCTTGCATCCTTCCGAGGTCGCTAAAATGAGTACCCAGATTGTTGGGGGGCAAATAGCTTACAATTGTAAACCGCTTAGACACTCATTAAGAGTATGAAGCGGTATATAAATGAAGCTGTTTGTTTGTTTTGTTTGTTACTTGCATGTTTACATGCTTTTGAATTGCTAGGTTGGTAGAACCTGGGACTAGCAATGGGAACTCACTCTGTCACATGGCACTTGGGTCTGGAACTGCCAACCTGCCAGCCTTGCAATCATCTGAGTCAGCACCTTAACTGCTATGCCACCACATCCATTATTATCACATATACTGGCCAAATTTCTTCAGAGGAGTTCAAGAAGTGCATGGCTATACCATTTTATCTCCAGAGATATCTTCAGAGAACTGAATCCTAGTCTCTCTCTGGTCCAAAACTATATTTTCCATTAGGGAACTGTCAGAAATTACTTGGAATCTAAAGAATACCCACAAAAGTTTTCATCCTTGAGAAAAGAGACACTGTGTTACAAGAATTATCTCGTTTTGGAACTTTTCAAAAAACAATCAACCACCTCCCCCAGGGGAAAAAAAAACCAATGCTTGTGCAAAAAAGTGTTTTGGGATTTAAAAAACAACTTTTGGTAAAGAAAATACACAATTTCAAGCTCCCCAAAACATATGCTAAGTTTGTGTATTCAAATTTTGAAACTACTTCCAGGTGAGACACCATTTCATGAGCAGTTAGAAATAAAGAAAGCAAGAAACATGGGTTTTGAGTTCTGTTGAAACATAAATTGCTGTGAGACCCCACCCCTTCAGATTAAAACTACTAATTCTCATTAATTCCCTGGTCTGTGCAATGAGAATGTTTATTTCATGTCTATAGGTATCACAAGATTTAATAGACTACTGAACTTTATTGCAAAGTTCACAATAAGCACTGAATCTATTTTAAAGGGGCAGAAATTTAGCTCAGAATTGTGAATTGGGTGGCTGGAGACTTTCCATGTTAGTGGGACAATGGAGATTATCACATGGGGAAAAGGATGGAACAATCCTGGATCATTCCTGCCCTCATTGCGCGATCATGCAAAGATTATCAGATAAAGTTGTGCTTATCCCATCATTATCCCATCAATGAAGTGGAACTGACTTGTCATTTTTCAATAATGGAAGTTTTCATTAATAGAAAACTGATGGGACAATTCTACCTAATTGACAGGATGACAGGATAAGGGCAAAGTGTGTGATAATCTTTTGCGTGATCACATCAGAACACGGTATAAGGATGGGAGTGTTCTGCTTTGCTCCTATTCTTATCTCCCATGTGATAATCTCCACTGAATCTTTTCCATATTTTTAGTATGAACCTATTCCCCAAACAAGTGCAAAATCTTGGATAGTTCACTTAACGTTCATACTAAAATGCAAACCCCATTCATTATGGGGATCATTATTATTATATTTTATTGATATCATACCCTTTTCCCAAGGCTAGGACTCAGGGTGTCTTACAATATTAAAAAGAAGTACAATTAAAAGCATACAAAAATAGTACAATAAAACAAAAGGAAATTACTGAAATAATTAAAACAAATTACATGTTAAAATATCAAATAGTTTAAAAGATTAAAATGTTTAAAACAATATTGAAACAATATAACACCCCAGCCCATTCTTTAAAAGTTTTCTGTTTCGAATGCCTGTCTGAAGAGGAAAGTCTTTCCCTGTTGGTGGAAGGCCATCATGGAAGGGGCCATTCTGGTCAACCTGGGAAGGGAATTCCACACTCTAGGGGCATCCATCAAAAAGGCCCTTTCTTGTGTCCTCACCAAGTGTGCTTGACTGCCCCATACAGCTGGGAGCCATGAACTACCACTGGGTCTATAGGTCCAGTTTTAAATAACCGCTAAAATGAGGCTTCATAGACAATAGAGATTAGACGGTTAGAATAGAAAACAATTGGGAAGTGTAATTTGACAGCAACAACTACCATTATTTAATGATGATGATGATGATGATGATGATGATGATGTTTATTTACAACCCGCTTCTCTAATGAAATACTCAGAGCAGGGTACAACAGGAGTTTAAAAACACAGAGTAAAATAACAATAATCTCTCTTCCCATCTGCCCCCCATAAAATTAAATTAAACCAAGGCTTATTAAAACTGACAACAGTTAAAGTTAAAATCAGCAACAATTAACAGATAAGATCTCATGGACAATGCATGTGCAAATCCGCAATAGATGAAATCCAAAAGTTTAAGCAGGGGGATAGCAAACATTATTTCCCCAGTTTCATTTTCGTTTTCAAGAGACGAGAGTTCATGTTTCATTTACAGTGGTCTCCTGGGTTACGAAGGTAATCCGTTCCGGATTACCTTTCGTAACCCGGAAATCTTTGTTTCCCGGGGGACTGCATTCTCTGACGGACCGCGCGGCAAATTTAAAGGGGCCGTGCAGTTTTTCTTCTTTGTATCCCGGGGTTTTGTTCGGATCCCGGGGGCTTTTTTTCACCCCTGGCTCTTTCGGCTCCCGGGGATTTCGTTCCCCAGGGGCTTTGTATCCCGAGGGACCACTGTATTTTCCTTTCAAGGAAAGGCTTGCCAGAAGAGATGCATCTTTAAAGCCTTTTTCAAACTGGCCAATGATGTAATAAGACACATCTCGTCTGGCAGGCCATTCCAAAATTTGGGAGCCGTAGCTGAAAAAGTCCTCTGGGCGGTCTGTAGCAAGTTCCTCCAAGAGGATCGGAGTGTGTGGAGCAGTTCATACAGGAAGATGCGGTCCCTGAGTAAGATGGGCCTGAGCCATGTAGGGCTTTAAAGGTTAATATCAACACCTTGTACTGTACCCGGAAACTAATAGGCAGCCAGTGGAGAGCTTTAAGCACTGGTGTTATGTGCTCTCTCCTTGATGTTCCAGTAATAAGTCTGGCTGCCATATTCTGGAGTAGTTGGAGTTTTCAGGTTAGGCACAATAATAGCCCCATGTAGAGCGCATTACAGAAACCCAGACGTGAGGTTACTAGAGCGTATACCACAGATTTCAGGTCTTTCATATCCAGGAAAGGGCACAGCTGGCTTATCAGCCGAAGCTGATAACAGGCACTCCTAACCGTTGCATTCACCTGACTAGTCATGTGAAGCAACGAGTCCAGAAGTACCTCCAGACTGCGAACAGAGACTTTAGAGGAGAGTGTGACTCCGCCTAGGACTGGTGGATGTATTCCCAAGCCTGGTTTCAGACCGGTAAGTTAGTACCCTCCATTTTGTCTGGATTTAGCTTCAATCTGTTTTCCCTCATCCAATCCATTACCGCGCAAAACAGTCATTAAGAGGGGAGACACCATCTGAGGACTGAATCGATGATCTAGTCATGGAGAGGTATATCTGAGTGTCATCAGCATACTGGAGACACTGAGCTCCATGCCTCCAAATGATCTCACCCTGCGGCTTCATATAGATATTGAGTAGCATCGGGGACAGGATGGCACTCTGAGGGACACCACAATTAAGCTCGATTTTGGAGGAGCAGCTGTCCCCAAGTCTCATCATTTGAGATCTGCCAGAGAGAAAGGATCGGAACCACTGAAGAGCAGTGCCTCTGATTCCCAACTCCCTTAGCCGACCCAAAAGGATGGAATGATCTACTGTATCAAAGGCCGCTGAGAGATCCAAGAGCACTAACAGGGTCACACTACCCCGTCAATGCTCAAGTGGAGGTCATTGGTCAGAGCAACCATGGTGGTTTTCACTCCATGTCCTGTCCTGAAGCCGGTTTGAAATGGATCAAGATAGTCAGTTTCATCCAAGACTGCCTGGAGTTGGGTGACGACTGCCCTCTCGATCACCTCGCTTAAAAATGGTAGTTTTTAGTTATAAATTGCACAAATCTTCTATGATATGTTTATCATTCTTCTTCCATACATTTTGATATGCCACATTATAAAATAATTGTCCTCTAATGCACAAACTCAGTATCATCAATTTGACAAATGAATAATTCCCTTTGTTGACCATGTTTTCTGACCATGCTTTAAGATACTCCGCAGTGAAGTATAGCAGTGTGATTATTGCATCATTTTGCAGACTGAAATTATTTGCTCCTTGGCAACATGATTATAAACAAGCCAAACAAAGGTTCAGTAATGTACACACTAGCATAGCTTACTGCATAAGTCAAACAAAAGGCTGTCTAGCAAGGGAATATGACAGATTCCCTTAAAAAAAAGATATTCAACTCACATACTACAGATAATAACACAGTATTTTATTATAATTTCAGGTGCAGGAAACTGTCAAAATTTCACCATCTGGTCTTTCTGAAGGCACTATAATACAAGTAAAATCTGTGAATGAAAAATGTGACCTGAATAAATTTATTTTTTTATTTGCTGTACTCAGTCTTGGCTACGTTGAACACTCTTCACTGGGGAATATGATGGAAGCTCCTTGAAAAGATTGTGACATTTTGTTGAGTTAAACTAAAGCTTTCTGAATATATATAATACTGCAGAATTTGCTATACTATTTTAAAAGTGAAACAAAGACAGGGAGAACATCCAGATTGAATTAACAATCCCTCATTGTGTTCCTGTTCTTCTGATTTTATAGTAGGTTATAATAATCTGACCTGGAGACTGGTATAAAGTCTCTGTAATGGGAGCTGACATGATATTCTGGGATCAACAAAATATGTATGGATCTCCAAAATAAAACTGGAAATCAGTCTGGATGAGCAGAGAGAGAGATTTATGTGTGTCTGTGTCTGTGTGTGTGTGTGTTCAGCTAGGTAGCTAGACAACCTTATCAGATAAAATGATAGTGTTTCCACTTAGGAAAGTGATCAGGGGAGAGTCACAAATGAGGAGGGGGAATTTTTTGTCTAATTCTTTCTCCTTCCTGTTCATTCATTCCTCTCTCTTCTTTCTTGCTCTTTCAAATACCCACACCCATATACGCTGAGGGAAGGTCCTCCTTATCCATGGATTTTTATCCACAGATTGAAGCATCCACAGCTTGAAAATATTTTTTTTAAGTATACATTCCAAATAGTAAACCTTGATTTTCCATTTTATATAAGATACAGCATTTTGCCATGCCATTATATTTAACGGGACTTGAGCATCCACGATTTTTATTCTCCATGAGGGATCCCAGAACCAAACCTCGGCATATATCAAGGACCCACTGTAATTCTCATCCATGTAGAAACACATAGAATCAAAAGCTTTATATCCCTTGGGAAAGTTTCAACAAAATTTGGACAAAAACATACAAAACACAGTTTTTGTCTGCTTTTTCCACTTTTGAAAAAGCCTTCACAGCACATTTTTAAAAAATGGAATTTTAAAAAATGAATAAAATGGGGGAGGGAGAGAGGCTGCAAAGTGAAAACAGACACTATTCCCTTCCTTTTCCTACTTTTTGTTCCCATCTACTTATAAGCCTTCCTTGAGAGGGGACTAGAGGGGCTTATCACTCTGTCTAGATAGTTCCACTCTCTATTACATCCTAAACATGATTTCTTAACTATCTTTGCTTGACTGAGAAGCCATTGGGCTTCAAAGGTGGTTGTTGTTCTTCTTCTACAGTCAGCCTTCCTTATTCACAGATTCTTTATCCATAAAGCATCCATGGCTTGGTTTTTTTAAAAAAATATAAATTCCAAAAACAAAACAAAACTTGATTTTGCAATTTTATATGAGAGGCACAAATTTACAAATGATTGTATTTAATAGGACTTGAACATCCATGGATTTTGGTATCCACAGGAGGTCCTGGATCCCAGAGGATATCAAGAAACCACTGTATTGTTGAAATAAAGGTATCATCAACAATGTGCACTTTGGATTTTGGATTGTGAAGTTAACATGTGTTTGGATTAGGCCTTCCCTCAAAATGTAGAAATTTATTCTAAAATGATAAGGAACCCTAGTGGTGCAGTGGTTTAATGCTGCTACTGCAGCCACAATGTTATGAGTTTGATCCCACAGGCTCTGGGTTGACTCAGCCTTTCATCCTTTTGCAGGTTGGTAAAATGAGTACTCAGCTTGATAGGGGCAATGGGCTTACAGATTGTGAACTGCTTAGAGAATGCATAGTTCAGTATGAAGTGTTATAGAAATGTAAAGCACTATTGCTATTGCTAATTACAACAAAAGAACAAACTAGTTTTACAAATAATTATATCTAAAGGAAGTTAGTTACCATCTGTGACAGATCCATTCTCCATTTCTAAACCCTTGGACTCCAGTCACTTTCCTTGCCCCTTTGTCCCTCAAGATTCCTCCCTGGACTTGGTACTTGGGCCTCAAGTACCTATATGAACCAATGGATGTGTTCAGTTGGTTCACTGTTGTAAGCATGACCTGACATGCTATAAAACTTAACCCAGACATAGTTGCAAAAAAAAGTTGGGGGAGTACAAACGTATTAATACACAATTAGATCATTTATTAACTCCTGAACTATTTAATAACCCACAGCTCCACAAACTCTTATTCAGTTCTTTCTATCTGACTGATTGTCATATATCTATGACAGTTTCACCCTATCTCCAGGCCATTAATTGTCAGTTCTAAATGTACCTTGTAAAGTTAAAGCTACAACATAAAGGGGCTTAAATTATGCCTTATTAAGTTATAATTGCAATCTAATATGCCCTCTGTTGCTGGAAAATAAGCAATTTGAAATAACTATTTATTTCAAACTAGATACTTTCAAGATGTTGAGGTGTTGAGGTGGAATCTCTTTTCCTGCAGTTTGCATGCATTGTTCCGCATCCTAGTCTCTGGAGCAGCAGAGAACGGGCTTGCTCCCTTCTCAATGTGACGTCCCTTCGGGTATTTGGACGGGGCTGTCATATCACCTCTTAGCCTTTTCTTCTCCAGGCTAAACATCCCAGCTCCCCAAACATGTTTTTAAATTTTGCCAAAAATCTCGTCATCCCTTGATTTGATAGTAGAATGTTAAATGATTTCTCTGTAGAGATTAGAGGAGAAAGGCCCTAAAGATGTTGAAAAATTTGTAGTGGGTAATGTAGAAAGAGCCATTTTGGGAGAGATGGTGTAATGCTTTAGTGTTTGGATTTAGGGGCTGTGCAGACCGGCCATTAAAGCTGCCCTGGGAGCAGAGTCAGGGTGTGGCATTCATATGACACATGCCCCAATTCTGCCCCCATTCTGGTGCACCACACAACACATGGTGTAATGGTGCTCCTCTGG
This sequence comes from Urosaurus nigricauda, assembly GCA_034509955.1. Taxonomy (NCBI): domain Eukaryota; kingdom Metazoa; phylum Chordata; class Lepidosauria; order Squamata; family Phrynosomatidae; genus Urosaurus; species Urosaurus nigricauda. The sequence goes on from JAOEGL010000003.1 coordinate 55,269,739, forward strand.
TACTGTGGCTACATGACGCAGTGCCAAAGGAGTGCCATACAGCTGCAGCTGTGGCTGCGGCGGACTTTCCAGGGCGCAAAAAGAAGCTGCTGTTTGTGGCTCCTTTTTGTGCCCTGGAAAGGCAGTGGTCCCGATCTGGTGAAGATGGAAGTGGCTGCAGGCCACCCCTTTGGGGGCGGTCTGCACAGCCCCTAAGACTCTGGAGACCAGGGTTCGAATCTCCAGTCAACAATGGAAACCCATTGGATGACTTGGTCAAGTCACACTCTCAGTGCTATGTGAAGGCAAACTCCATCTGAACAGATCTCACCAATAAAACCTTAGGATAGGGCTACCATAAGTCAGAGTTGGCTTGAAAACACTTAACAAAAACATAGACACAAAAAAGAGCAGAATAGTTACCGGTAGTGAAATTTAAGTCCATTCCTTCATGTTGTGTTTCCTGACTGTGTGCTTCTTTGAAGTGGTCTGGGACTATACCATCCAGTACACCACTTAAAGGAGAAACTCAGGTTTACTTTACTTTACTTCATGAGAAATGAACATACCCTCTTCTGTCAAGAGGATTTTCAAAAAACAAGTCCATACAATTTAAAATAACACAAAATGTTAAACCTGTTTTCTGGGATTACTATAGATCCAGAACATTTCATTCCTTGGCTTGTTGCTAGAATTGGACAGGTGTCTAGAAAAAAATCCAGGCAAAATATCTTGCCAGATGCGTGAGCTGCCATCTCATGCATATTGCCTTGGTAATAATATAGTTTCCTCTGTGATTGTCTGAAGACATATACTAGTTTCCTATCTCACACTCCCTTGGAGAGTTGGGAAGTCTCCTTCCTTGGAGGTCTTCAACCAGAGGCTGGATGGCCATCTATTAGGTATGCTTTGATCGAGAATTCCTGCATGGCAGGTGATTGGACTGGATGGCCTTTGTGGTCTCTTCCAACTCTATGATTCTGTCTTATCAAAGATGTGTGTTCCCTATATTGTTATATACTGATAGCTTCAAAATGTAATGCATGAAACAACTCAGTGTGTTTCCCATATAACAAGAGGGTTAGTGAGAAAGGTATCACATATAAATAGGAAACAGCTTTTTTTGACAGGTAAAATGAGAACTATTACCTTTTCTGATGCTTCTATTGAAATTTTTCTTAAATGTTTTACATATCTATAGCAAGAAAAATGTACCACCTCCACCTACTTGTTTTCATTTCATTGTATATTGTTGGTGTGTGTGTGTGTATGTGTGTTTTTTTTTAAAATATGGCAGAAATTAAACTCATACTGAATTATTCACAGGCTTTTACACAGGAAGAAGTTTAGAGAAAACAATACTCAAATCATTGCACTGATGATCTGTCCTCATTATCCATAATTGCATTCTCTTGGCTCAGTTTGGCTAACTGAAAGATCAAAAACCTTCCCATTACATGTGCATCTCACATGCAAGATCATGTTCTTGCAAAAACTAATCAAGAAGAATGTTCAATTTTTGGCTGTAATATTGAAATCTCCATTCTACCTATAAAACAAGACAAATAAAAATCTACACTGTTACTTCAACCATTCTGCTTCTAAGTATGACAAAGAGATTAACATGTTTTGTAATAAATCATTCATGTTGGATACTCTTGATCAATTAGAGATTTCCTTTTCAAATAAGGATGGACTTCATAGAAATCTTCTCGCTTGAGAAATAATTTCTGTATTTTTAGTGAATTGGTTAAAAAAGAAATGTTCTTAGGATATATTTCATTATGTAGAAATAGCTTAACTGCTGCTATTTTAAACTACTTTTTTTCTAGCTTTCTAAAACACTTCTTCCCCCACATGCATGCCTCATCACTTCCCTAACCAGGTTCAAAACTGAGTTAAAGACTATATTATTTAGGGAAGCTTTCCCAGGACTGTGCCATCCGCCCCAGGATGCCTCCTTTTAACTTTGTATTAAGAAGCCATGCCCTCCCTCCAGTCCATCTGCCTTGGTCCTGGCTCCAGAGGGAGAGAAGAACCACCGGACCTCACCCCCTTTCCCACCACCTTCCCTTCTTCCTTTTGTGTTGTCTCTTTTAGACTGTAAGCCTGAGGGCAGGGATCCGTCTAATTTAAGATAGTATGTACAGCACTGTAAATTTACAGCGCTATATAAATAAAGGTTAATAATAATAATAATAATAATAATAATAATAACAACTTCTAAAATAATGCTGCTGTGATATCCACAATGATCACTGGGGAGTTATCCTGTAAAAACCATATGCTATTAGGAGTGGAGCCAATTGTACAGCCCTGCTGATCTTTTATGATAAATACAACTTTTTCAAAATCTATATTTTCCTTTCTAAATTTTACCTCCTTAATTTTCTAACTCCTATAGGTTTATCATTTCTTCTTTCTGCACAGTACCTCCTTTCTCATTCAGTGCATCTTTCCTTTTCCACTTTTGATATGATTTTTGGTATTATTATATTCCAGAAAGCTTGTGGGTTAAAGTTTACATTTTGCAGAGAACTAGAAACATCAGCAAATACCAAATCACCATTCCAGTCACCAAGACAGGAATTCATAACTTGCTCTGTTCAGGATTCTATGCCCAATGCCATCCAGTCTGTTCAGGAAAACTAGATCATAGCTTGGTATTCTTTAGCTTCTTTTAGTTCCCTTTAAAGCAACATTCATTTCTGACTGTCTAGCCTGACATGACAGCTGTGTTCTTCTAATCATTCAGAAGACCAGGGGACTAGTTCATTTGCACACACTGTTCCATAGCTTGGAAAAGCTGCTTTTTGAATACACCTTCCACAATCCCCTTGGTGAGGAAATTTTAAGAGTTATAATTCAACAAGGTAGCATTTTCAGGCTCTGCTCTGTTCTTATTGGCAGTATGTTTCCCTTGGAGTAATGTCCCTTATTAGCCTTATATATGCTGCTTCTACACACAACTGGCTCCTCCTACTTGCATAACAAGAAATGGCAACATACACTAAAATTTTCTGGCAATTCTAATTGATAATGGAGCTTATCACATAAGGTGTCCTTCCTATTTTTAACATTTGAAGAACTCTAGACACTTCAAGAAGCAGTCAAGTGATACAGCTGTCTCTCACTCCCACCAGCTCCCATATATTAGGCATGAACATCTGCAGTGGGAAAGCTTTTACATTAAGATTTCCATGTGTTATGGAAAATCAACTGCCCAAGTTTGCAGAGGTTTACACACAAGCCTTCCATACTGCAGACATCCACAATCAGTGAATAGACACTGAGGGTAAAGCTATGGAAGCTAAGTGGAATTGAGAGTGGAGCCACCTGTATGGTCCTGCTGAACACAGTCATGAATTAAAGCAGTGGTTCCCAAAATTTGGTCCTCCAGATGTCTTGGACTCCAGGTCCCAGCAGTGGCATCCCTAGGGTTGGTGTCACCCAGTGTGGTAACTCATAATGTCACCCTGCCATTGACCTCCTCCCATTTCACACCATACAACATCCTTAGTAATGCTTTTTTGCATTGTTACCCATAAATCATAATTCTCATATACCACTGAATGTAATGGTAACAGTTGTGACATAAACAATTAGCAAAATTAAAATTATATCTTCAAATTACAACATCATATACACAACTTAAATGTACTTACATATACATGGTGGAGATTTGGTTAAAATGTGATGTTTTTAAAGAAAATTTTAAAATAATTGCAATTTAAAAAGATTCAAAATAAAAAAAATAAAATTTTAAAATTTGAATTTTTATTTCAAAAAAATCTGGGGCCTCTCCTTTCTTCTCCTTCTGAGATTCATCCCACCTCCATCATCTCTTAAAGCTTTTTAACAGGAAGCAGATGAATGCCACCACCTATTTCTGCCAAAAGGTAGGTGTTTGAGAAACAGTGGTGTCACACACCCCTTGGAGTGTCACCTGGTGCTGTCCACCACCACCATCCCACATTTTCCTAGTGATGCCACTGGATCCTAAAATTTCTGTTGATCAAACAGGCTTCTGAGGATTTAAGGCCAAATGGATGAAGGAATCTCTATCATTTAAATCATGTCCTAGAATCTGCTGTAGAAGCCCAAGAGATACACTCTTGTCTCACACGTAGTTCTGGAAGAGATGTTGGGCTAGCAGATAACAGTTCACAATGTCACTTCTTCTGTTCTTCAACCATTGCAATAAATCTCAGAAGATCTAGATTGACATTTACAGAGAAAGATAACATGATCTCAAGCTGATGTATAATTTAATATCAGAATGCGAGCTTCCAGCCCTGGTAAAGGCTTGCTCCTTTTCAGAGCTTCGGGAGATCACTTTTGTGAACTACATTCCAGGATATCTCCCTAAGAAGCTCCCGAAGAAAGTATACATACATGACAAAGTATATGACTCAACAAGTCACACACCTTTACAGGCCTATCCATGTCAAACTGCATGCAAAAACTCCATATACTTTCGAGTGCAAGTGGTTACACAAGGCAGATAATTCTTGGAACTATAGCCAAACCAAGAAATTTTCCAAGCATTGCCCACCCCTCAGTACTTGCCTATAGTACATATTGAGAATGTTTTATTACAGTCAGTCCTCCATATACAACAACCCCCTCCCCTCAGATTCAAGCATCTACAGCTTGAAAATGTTTTTTGAATATATAAATTCCAAATAGCAAACTTTGATTTTGTCATTTTATCTAAGGGACATCATTTCACTATGCCATCATATTTAACAACAACAACAACAACAACAACTTTTATTTATAGCCCGCCCCAATGACCAGGCAATTGGGGCATGGTACAACAAAGTTTAAAACAGTCACAATTTAAAAACAATTCCTATGACCCAGTTCCTGACCTCCCACCCATTAAAATTAAATTAAGCTAGCATAGATTAAAACAAAATAAGCAACAAATTGGCAACACAATATGACATCATAAAAACCAATAGTTCTTTGGACAGCATAGACAATGCCGCCAGGGTCATAATGCTGGGAAATAGCTGGGAGATCCTCGAGCCTAGCTTCGGAGCCGGGAAAGATTAAGAAGTTTCTGGGAAGGCCTACTGGAAGAGACATGTCTTTACAGATTTTTTTGAAGCAGTCAAGAGTCGTAATAAGATGGATCTTGTCCAGCAGGCCATTCCATAGCTTGGGGCAGTAGCAGAGAAAGTCCTCTGGGAGGTCTGTGACAGACTAGTCTTCATGGGCTGTAGCAGGTTCCTCTCAGAGGACTGAAGCATATGGGGGGGGGGGATCATACGTGGAGAGGCGGTCCCTGAGATAAGATGGACCCAAGCCATGTAGGGCTTTAAAAACCAACACTTTATACTGTGCCCAGAAACTAATCAGCAGCCAGTCAAGAGACTTGAGCATCTACAGATTTTGTTATCCACGGGGAGTCCAGAGATCAAACCCCAGGGGATACCAAGGGCCCACTGTACATTAATATTCACTACTGAATCTTTAATATCATTATAATTATTTTACTCCCTGACCTATTGTTTTGTACAGTGAATTGCACTGTGGGTAAAATACTTCCACTAGGTAGAGAAGAACCTCAGATTAGAATAAAATATTCCTGATTCTCAAAAGAGGCAACTAAGCCCCTTCCCTTCTTCCCCCAGCAAGTCTTCATGTGCTAGAGACAATGGCTAAAACATGAAACCAAAACTTCTTTTGTACTTCTATTGCATTATTACATTACAGCAACTCCAGCAGTATTCCAGTTTGAATCAGAGGTTAGTGATCTTAAAAAATAAAAAGGGAGGGAGGGTAGGAGAGAAATATACATAATCTAACAGCTGGGGGCGTGGAGTGGGCAGAATCAAGAGACATTTGAACTTGCACACTTTGTTTTCTTTTCTTCTACATGTAGCTGTACAAGTCAACCTGCAGAAAGTGACCCCGACATTTCTTGGAATTATTTAGGTAGAAATCAAACTCAGGATGACAAATTTCCATAACAAAGCAATGCTTAAAATAACTGCTGAGGAATTTCAAGTCTGGTTCTGTCTGCAGAACTGAGGCTTGAATTTAAATCTATGCTTATAGCTAGGGAAAGAATGAGCATATTTTGCTCTTGTAATGAATGAAGGAGAGAGAAACACTATTGCATTCTACTCTTGTAATGAGTACAGAGTAACATACATTTTAAAGCAATTTGTAACCCAGGCAGATATTGTTCTATGCCATTAATAGCTTTGATTGCAGCCACTCCATTAGTCCAGCTGAAGTGGGAAGAGTGGCGGAGAGCCAACAGGCCTCACAGCAAGGATTTACAGGGCCATTAATTGCCTAAATATTTGATCTTTGTCATCTTCATACATCAAATACAGTATTTACTGGATAGCTAAATGGTCACCACTGTATTATAAAGGCTTCATTATTTCTGCAAGTCATTTTTAGAGTTGTAGTTCTTGGACAAAATTATTTACTGCAGCATGAAATAAAAACTAGGTATTGACTTAATTGGGGTAATATTAAACAGAAATTATTTTCATTTGTAATACAGGTTGAGCATCTCTTATCCAAAATTCTGAAATCTTAATTATTCCAAAATCCAACACAAGTAGGGTAGAGCTACAACACAAATAGGGTAGTACCTGTTTTCTAGGATGATCTGAGCAAACAGGAAACTTTTTGCTTCATATTAAAAGAGGTTTACCCTGGGTTTGGTGCTGAACGGGCTGAATGTTATCTGGGCTGTTTGTGCCAGACTCAGGTTGTGGGCTATGCATTGTTTAGACTTCCCCCTGACATGACAGAGGGAGGTTATTTAATTTGGCCCACGCAGGCAGAGTTCCAGACAAAGGGTGGCAAGATAGTCACATCCCTTTCACCTCTCACTCTTTCTTTCTCTTCCCTGCATCCATCAATCTCCATGTTTCTTAGTCCATTCCTCTGTCTTTTTCTCACACACTTCTTGTCTCACCCCTTTCACTTGCAATTTATCTGCATTTTAAACCCCACATCCCTTTGCTGTTTCATTCCTAATTTAGCAGGAAAAAACAGCAGGAAAATAGTAGCTAGGAAGCTTCAGATCTCTTCTAGGTTCAATCCCCTGTCTCCAGAAAACTTGACTAAGAGGCTGTACAGACTGGCACTATGAGCTGGTGTCGGGGTGGAATGGGGACAAGGCAACCACATGTCACATGCCCCAACTCCACCTCCAAAGCTGCGTCACACTGCCCGCCTGGCCAGATGGTGGGCAGCATCACAGCATTTCTTTGGTGCAGCGTTTAGACATGCTGCATTGAAGAAAAGGGGGAAAAGCTACTGCCATCCTGGCAAGGGCAGCTTTTTGCCAGTTTTTTGCCAGCTTTCTGTCTTTCTGTCGCTTTTTTGGAGGCAGCAAATTGCCAAATTGGGACTGTGGATGTCTGTTTATGCCATCTAAGTTTGTCATTTTTCTTTTCTAGCAGCAGCACATAAACAGTGATCTTTGCTGCCTTGGGAACAGAGGAGATAGATAAAGATTAGTACCCTCTCCCACCAGTAACGCCCATGTAGAAGTACACTATTAGTAACAGTTGCAGAAATGGATCTGCTGGCAGTGGAGAATTGTGGGTAAGTCTCCACAGGCCATATGAAGAGTTGCTGGGAGTTCTTGCTCATCATTCTTGCCCATCATCCTGTTGACTAGCTACATTTTTTATCGTCATCAACAACACATACATAGTGATATATTATTTCTGAAACAGAAGATGCTATTAAGTTACCATAAGTACTAACTACAAGTTCTATAAGTACAATTTTTTTATTATAAAAGCTAAAAATTTGGGAATTGAAGGAACATTTTCATTTGAGCAGCATAAGTCTTACTGGAGGGGCAATATTGTCATTTTGCTGCACTCCTGGAATTGAGGAACCACCCCCTGTCTCAAGTAGAAGCAGGAAAGTGACTGTGATAGAACTCTGTCCCACTGGGAAAAGGTAATGCAATACTAATGGTCTGAAGGCAGGGTAGGAAGGAAGAGGCACTCAGTGTTTCTCGTAACACAACAATAACATGCCAAGCAGAGTATTTTATTTCATTATTTAATTTATTTATATCCCACCTATATCCCTAACTCAAAGTGGTTAACAAAAAGAAAGAAAAGAAAAGAAATGAAAAGAAAAGAATAAAAGTTAAAAACAATACAAAAGCAGGTAGGAGGGAGTGTCTTAGTTTTGTTTTTTATTTTCATTATCTGGATAGGAACTAAACAAGGTACTGAAAAACCAGCCTGATGGATAGGTGTTTCAGATTGGCTAGAGGGTTATAATGTTTTCAAAGTATGCTAAGCTTGGTGCATATGTATGTCTACTCACAATATGTCAGGGGGTTATTTGGTTTCAATTTCATAGACTGAACAGGTTTAATGTTCCCAATGGTTTCAGCTATTGCATTTTCTGCTATAATAAGCTGTCTCTTGAGAACTCTGTTGTTCTCTATAGAAAAAAAAGATGTGGAAAGACTTTCTGTCTTCCTTGCCTTATGAGCCCTCTCACAGTGGATCATAGTATAGCTTTATCAGACACAGCTTCATAACCTTCCTATGTCATGTTTAGGCTTTCAAGTTAGAGGAAATATATTCCAGAAACTCTAGAGCCTAAATATCTATAAGCTGTGAATAAAATTGTCAATTGCTTAGGAAAAGAATTAATATTCATATTGAGAAAGAGAAACCAGAAAATAATTTTGTACAGATACGTAGGGAATGTGAAAAAAGAATATTTTTGTTGACTTGATTTTGGTCAGGACAGGCTGTATGAACATGGTGAGAGAGTCAGTTGAGAATTCTCTAACTTTTGCACAAGCTCTTGCCTCCAACAAGAGAATAGAGTACCAAGTCCCAATCACAATTTGTGCAAAGTTCTGTGCATAGAACTAGTGTTTTCCCCCTTTTCTTATCTAGCTAAGGACACACACAAAGAGAGGACAAGAGAAGAGGCTATCAGAGCAAAAGGATGAAAATCAGTGCTATTACTTTTTAATAGTTCATGCAACAAAGTCATATTTATGCCTGTTTTAAATTGTTTGCATTTATTAAAAAAAAAAAAAAAAAAAAGGACTCTAACATTCTGTCTAGAATTCTTTTTGTGACCTGCCTTGGGTCCCACTCTAAAAAATATCATAAAAACAAACAATACAATAGAATTATCTGTTGAAATTTTATTTTGAGTGCTCCTCGGTACAGAACACTTGGAGCATTCCCAAACAGCATGTTTCTGAATAGAAAACATCACACTGGAACAATCACACCAGTCTCTCTGAAACAACATTTAAACACAGCCTTGTTCACTGTTTACAGGAATGAAAGATTACTTGAAAGCTTTCTTTTTTAAAATAATAATAATAATAATAATAATAATAATAATACAGCATTTCTAAAAACTGAACACAAAACACAATTGCATCTGAAAAGGAATAAAGAGGGTAAGTGGGAAATGAAGTACATGTTATGGGAAACATGAAATGACACATAAATATTAAAAAAATTAATTTGACAGTTCAGCAATGAGATCTATTTGCACATACTATTTAGATCCGAATATGAGAAAACCAGGTTCAAACCCCTGTACAACTTCAAAGCTAACTATATGACCTTGAGCAAGTCCTTCCTGCTCAGCCGATAATGCACATTTCAGAAGAAAAATGCTGCTTAGAGTTCTTTGAGAGAAAGTTAGGATAAAAATTTAATGAGCCAACAACAATACTGTCATTTGTATGCACAACTAGCTACTGTAAATGATTAGATAAGGTTGCAAATTCTGTTGTGGAGCTCACCCCTACAGAGCTCGGCAGCATAAATATGAATCAGTCCATTCCTACATTATGTCTGGTATTATTTGCTGACATTTTACGGAAACTGAGATACTTTCTTGCATATCTGCATCACGCATAGATTAGCCCTAAATTCTACCTAACAAAATTTGACTTTTGAGGGACTATTCATAAGCCTGAAAAGGAAAACAGGTTAATTTAAAGAAAAACAAGGTTAATTTAATTTCAAACACCATTTAGAAAACAGTAATACAGTAGCACAATTATCAGATGAAACACTGGCCAATGCCACCTTAGTCCTGGATAATAAAAAGTCAAAGTATGGAAAGCTCTGGTCCAGAACATGGCAAGTCTTCATTGGACAAAGGGGCAAAGCAGACGGGCAGCTTGGAGCAGCCTCTGGTTGCACCAGCCGCAATTGTCCTGCAATCGGCCAGAGACCACAGTGACCAGATGGCCTGTTCTGCAAGCCGACTGCCACTATGGTCCTGGATGGGCCTCCAGCAATGAGCAGACTTTTGCTGCTCCTTTTACTGGTGGATTTAGCATCTTTTGGCCCATCTGTTTCAGGCTTTCGACTCCATAACTGTTTTGTTGGAAAAGATAGCATATTCTATTACTTTTTGCTATTTTTTAAAAATGAATATTTATAACTCATCTAAATTTTAGTACCTTATCCATACCTCTCTTAAATTCTATTAAACATTTTCAAATTATAAATTGAAAATAAAACTTAAATATTTCCAAGACAAGGAAGATTATTGCCAATGGTTCAGATATTACATTTGCCAGTTCTTTTAATACCCTTGGATGTAGTTCATCTGGTCCAGGAGACTTATATTCATTTAGGTTAACCAGGTATTCCTGTACTATCTCTTTACTTATTCTGTGCTGAAATTCCTCTGTTCTGTCTTCTGCTCCATTATCCTTAGGTTGAGCACCCTTTGCCCTTTCTGAGAAGACTGAAGCAAAGAAGGTGTTGAGTAATTCTGCCTTTTCTTTGTCCCCTGTTAGCATTTTGCCATCTTCTGCATGCAGTGGTCCAACTGTTTCCTTCTTCTTCCTTTTGCTGCAGACATATCCAAAAAGCCCTTTTTATTGTTCTTAATCTCTCTAGCAAGCCTGAGTTCATTCTGTGCTTTAGCTTTTCTGATTTTATCCCTACATGTGCTTGCTATTTGTTTGAATTCCTCTTTGGTGATTTCCCCATTTTTCCATTTCTTATACATGGAAACGGTTGGGCCACTGCAAATCTTGATATATCTTGATTTCAGTAAGGCCTTTGAGAAGGTTCCCCATGACATTCTTGGAAACAAGCTTGCAAAATGTGGACTAGACGAGGTAACCATTACATCGATTTGTAACTGGTTGACTGGCCGCACCCAAAGGGTGCTCAACAATGGTTCCTTTTCATCCTAGAGAGAAGTGACAATTGGGGTCCCACGGGGTTCTGTCCTCGGCCCAGTGCTATTCAATATCTTTATTAATGACTTGGATGACAGTATTGAGGGCCTAGTTATCAAATTTGCAGACAACACCAAATTAGGAGGAGTAGCTAATATCCCAGAGGACAGGATCAAAATTCAAAATGACCTGAATAGACTAGAAAGCTGGGCCAAAGCTAACAAAATGAAATTCAATACAGAGAAGTGTAAGGTTCTGTACTTAGAGAAGAAAAATGAAATGCACAGATATAGGATGGGGGACACCTGGCTGAATGAGACCACATGTGAAAGGGATCTAGGAGTCCAAGTAGACCATAAGCTGAACATGAGTCAACAGTGCGATGCAGCAGCTAAAAAGGCCAATGCAATTTTAGGCTGAATCTATAGAAGTATAGTGTCTAGGTCAAGGGAAGTAATTCTTTTATTCTATGATTCTATTAAAACAGACTTTAAAAAAAAACACTACAAATATTACTTTAAAATAATATAAAACCAGACAAGACAGGGAAGTTTAAAGGACCAAAGACTACATGAAACAGCACTGTCTTAGCTGCTGATCCCTCCATCAAAATGGATGGAACCATTCTAATTTTCCTTGGGCAGAAGTTCCATAATTATGGTACTGCTATTGAGAGAACCTAGTAAAAGATCTCCATGGGATGATGGGACACAGTACAGGGTCTGTGTTGTCTTATTTTTTTATCCCTACTTGGAAGGCACAATTATTGACCAGTATAAGATCACATAATATTGGCACATTACCTTTGATCCCAAATCACAAATTACTGATCAGCAATTCACCAAACTTTCAGTATATTTCCTCCCATATTGCTATACTTCATCTTCACTCTTTCCACTAAATACAAATCTTATAGACTCTTCTATTCCTATAGATGACTTAAATCAGTGCTACTCAAACTTTTGACCCTTGGGACTCTCCTTTACATCTACATGCAGAAGTCACAACTCCCCTCCTTGAAGTATCATACGAATAAAATATTTTGTTTTATTTACTGTACATATTTTCATTTGCACATTAATATGTATTCATATTCTAACATTTTATAAGGAAATAACATTAAAATTAAAACAGTTTTATTTAATTAAATTCAACTCAATTTAACTCAACACATGTGAAATTTTACCGATAAAAAGGTTTGGGAAGAGGAAAAACAGGAGGGATTAGAGTCTCTGTCACACCCTCCTTCAGCAACTCTCATGCTCCCTCTAGTGATCTCACCCCACAGTTTGAGAACCACTGACTTAAAAAATTTAATGACTTAAACAGATGGTGAAAACATTGAAATGATTAATATTTTGCATACCTTGGCTCAGTCATTAATCATAATGGAGAATGAAGTGGCTTAATGAGACTAAATGTGAAAGAGATCTAGGAGTCCAAGTAGGTGACAAGTTGAACAGTCAACAGTGTGATGCAGCTGCTGCAAAGGCCAGTGTGATTCTAGGCTGCATCAATACAAGTATAGTGTCGAGATCAGGTGACAAACGGTAGCGTATCCACAGGTGAAGGGAGTTGGGTATGTTTAGTCTAGAGAACAGAACGTTAAGAGCTGATATGATAGCCCTGTTTAAATATTGGAGGGGTGTCATATTGAGAATGGAGCAAGCTTGTTTTCTGCAGAGAACCAAGCGCAATGGATTCAAACTACAAGAAAAGAGATTCCATCTCAGCACTAGGAAGAACTTCCGAATCCTGACAATAACTGGTGGAGTCTTCTTCCTTAGAGGTTTTAAAAGAGAGGCTGGATGGCCAGCTTTGATTGTGTATCCCTGCATGGCAGAAGGTTGGGCTAGATGGCCCTTGAGGTCTTTCCCAACTCTATGATTCTATGATTGTAAAACCTAACTGTTTCTCTGGATGTTCCATGAAGTTCTGGAGTGCTCTTTTTCCACACTTCAGTGGCTGTCTGCATGGGAATCCCACTGATCCAGTGTGTCTATTCCCACTGTGGGCCACTCATTCTGACATCAGAATGAGGTGCCCAGCATTTGACTGTCATTGGATGCCTTGTTCTGATTTTGGAAGCAAGCACCCTGGGATAGCAGTGGGTGTGCCAAGCAGCCCAAGAGGACAACCACCACAGTGTGGAAACTGAGGCCAAGGTAATGAGGGCAGGTCAGGACAGCTGCAGGTCTGTCCCTGGAATATCTTGTCTTGTGCAGACAAGGACACAGATGGATTGTGGGATATTTTGTCTCAGAGCAATTATTACATGTTCGCAAATATGAGCAGTTACAAAGTCATAAATCTACATTACAACACTGGAGCTGCCTAACAGGATGACAGCCCACATGTGCACTCCTAATACCTAACTTCTTCCATGTATGCTAAGCCATATCATAGAACACCACAATTATTCATGTAAAATTTAAGTAACTGACTCCTTAGATGTATATGTAGATGGTTTCAATGGTTTTAACTAGTTTTAATTTTAACTGTTGTATCAGGACTTTTTCTAGAGGTACTGTATGTTTTGATATGCTATAATCCCGCCTTGATTCGCAGGGAGAGGCGGGAAATACAAATAAAATTTTATTATTATATATTATTATATGGAAAAGGGTTTTTTTTTATTTTTTTCTGAACAGAGAAAAAAAACTCCTTGAGGGTTGGGAAGTAGGTTCCAGCTAACCTGGAGCCCTTGACATGGATGTAGAGTCAGAGGGAACAGCTTATCAAGGCACCATGTGTTGCAATCACCTATACAAAGAGTTGTCATGCTTAGTATCTGACTTTTCCTGCTACTATCCACCCACCATCCAAAAGTCTGACTGGCTGGACTGGCTGAGATATAGGCCTTCATATGCAGACCCAGGGCTTGGTGATTTCTCTCCACACCACCTGTGGCATGGTTTCTGTGGTGAACTGACCCACAAACCAGCCAATCAGCAACCAGGGAGCAGTAGCCAATCAGGTGCTGGCTGGGAATTTGAGGATTCCATTGTGACAGTTGGGTTTTGACAGTTGGGAGTCGGTGGTCTGTTAGGGTTTTAGAATCTCGAGGGAAGGTTCTAACCAAGCCAGTGTGAGAGCTGGGGTTAGAAGAGTTAGATGAGTTCCTGAGGGAACTGGTTGTGTGCGCCACACATTAATTTGGTGGCAACGGTGGGATGAAAAGGCCCATAGTGCTGTCATCATAAAGGGTTCGCCACATATAATTTGGTAGGCAGCATCGGGATTTGAAAAATCTGGTAGCCAAAGGTGTGCTTGAGGTGTGGGGCCTGGTTGCAAAACACCAGATACCCATAATTGGTTTAAGTTTGAGAGAAAAACCAACAGTAAAAGTTTAGGCTTTTGAGTCAATGGAGTAATCTCTGAGGTAACAGCAAAAAGGTAATATGTAAGAGATTACTTGGGAACCAACCACACCAAAGAGTTATTTAAAAAGACTAGTCTCTGAGGTAAACATACTGGGTATTGCTAAGAGACTAGTGCAACAGGAAAAAGCACACTTAGTGGTTCCTGAGGTAAAAGTTTGTGGTAACATAAGGAATCATTACTTTGAATTCAAGATACAAGTGTTATCTTTATATTCAGTTGAGGCACTGACATTTTAAAGTATTTCCTGAGGTAAACGTTTTGGGTATTTGTAAGGAAATACTTCTAACATGCCTCCTAAGAAAGTAAAAAACCCAGCAGTGGTTGAAATGGTGGAAGAAGAGGAGGTTAGAGAAGAAATGGTGGTTAGTGTTGACACACCCATTTCTGAACCTCAAGAAAGTTTAGAGATTTGGAAAATCAAGCTTGAAATGGCTAGACTTAAAGAAAAAGAAATGGAAAGGGCTATAATCAAGAGTCCTCATGACATGAAAATGAAGGAACTGGAAAAGGAGAGTGCTCATAACAGAGAAATGCATGACATGGAAATGAAGACCTTAAAGTTAATAAGCAGATTAGGCTCTAGAGTTGTTCATGTTGTCAAAAATAACAGTAATGCTTTCCCTCTATATGATGGGAAAAGTTTCCCTAAATATTTCATAGGAGATAACCTTGACTTGTATATAGCCAATGTTGAGCAAGCTTGTGATGATATGGAGTTAAAAGACAAGGAGCTTGATATGAGTAGGCTTGAATTAAAATAACTGAAACACAGAAAAGAATTAAAAGAGAATATGAGAGAGACTTAATAGAACTGAAATATCAGAGATAAATGAAAGAAAAAGAGTGGCAACATGAGAGGGAATTAAGGGGGAAAGAATATGAGGGATGGTTAAGAGAAATGCAGCTTAAGAGAGAGTTGAAAGAACTGAAGCAGAATAAAAATTTATTAGAAAAAGAATGTGAAGAAATGATAACAAAACATTCATCAAAACATACTAATGAAACACTGAGCAAACTACATAGTTGGCTTGATGATACAAAGAAACAAGTTATTCAGAAAGACAGAGAGGAACAGGCCTTAATAAAAGAAAATAAAAAGATACAAGATCAACTATGTGAATGTGAACAGAAAAATGAAACTCTACTTCAAGAGATCAATAGAGGTCTGATTGAACTGGATAATCTAAAGTTAAAAACTGGATATCTATACACAGAGATTACCAGACTAGAGAGCATGGTGGACTCTAAATACAGAGAAGTTCAGGAGCTGTTAGAAAATTACCATAAGACCCATATACAAGCAAAAGGATGGAAAACCATGTTTTACCACGTAAAAGCAAAATACAATATTCTCCAATTTGAGCTTTTTGATATCAAGTCTAAGAGCAATGGACAGAAAAGTGAAGTAGAGATTACACAGAAAGCAGAAAAAGCCTTGGAAGAACAACAGAAATAATAAGTAAAGAAGAAAAAGTGCCAGTCACAGACAATAAGGTTAATAGATCTAATGAGCCTGATGGAAAATTGGCTGCAAAAATAAGGAGTCAAAAAGAGAGAAGAAATTAACCAAGGAAAAAAAGGGGTCATGAAAGTTTAAAACCTTTGTTTAATACATCTGAGGAAAAAGCCTCAAAGATAGAACTTCTTCCCAGAGTCAAAAGGTCACAAAAAGAGGTTAAACAACACGTGCATTCAGAAAAAGTATACAAACCACAGAATTATATTTTAAGCAGGTTTCCTGACAAAATAGAAGAAAAACTTCTTGGATCCCAGGTAGGTAAACTTTCTATACTTGAAGATCTCATCTATAATTGGAAAATATATATTCAAGGAGACACTGTTAAAGAATTCTTAATCTGGCAATTAAATAATATAACCCAAGAGATTTAACATGTTGATGACATCTGCATATTGCCGGGTGCGAGAGAAGATTCAAAGGCAGCTCAACACACTCAAAGAATTTGGTCCAGTGAGACAGAAAGAAATAGAGACTTTTTGCCAGATGAGATGGTAAGTCTTCATCCAGTAAAAAGAAATACGTTGGTGGTTACAAGAATTGGTCCAGGGAAAACTTCTGAGAAGGACAATGGCATAAATGAGTTAATAGAGTAGAAAATCAATGTAATGTTGTCTGCCATTAATATGATGAGAAAAGAAACATGTTCAAAACTGTACTGGAAACGAGGGAAAGAGGTTATAGATAAGGCTCCATCAATCTTCAATCTAGTAAGAGAGAGGGGTTAGAAGACTGGATATGTTTGATAATAAATTTAAAGGAAGCATATAAAGGATCTGAATTTGGATTAAAATGTGTTAAGGAGTTAAAAACAAAAAAATAATATGGTTTATAGTTATAAAATGCTAAACTTACAAAAAGAATGTAAGAGGGCGATATGTTTCATATATATATATATATATATATATATATGGTATAGATATAAAACCTGTTGTTTATATAATGTTATATAATGATAGGTATATGGCTGATTAATGATAAGTATAATTTGTGATTGGGATTTCATTGAAAATAAACCAGCTAAAGTCTCTGTGGCCGAAAAACCCAAGATAAAACCAAAAAACTGCACTAGTGGGTTCTACCAAAAAAACAACAAAAAAACACAGGTTTTAAAGAATATTAATAGTGTCACAGTTCCCAATATGAAAAGACAATAATGTGAAAAGCTTAAGAAAAATAAACTCAGGAGCAGAAAAATTATACTGGTTCTTTCTGCTCCTGAGTTTATTTTTATTAAGCTTCTCACATTTTGTCTTATCATACTGGGAACTGTGACACTATTAATATTCTTTAAAACTTTTTTTTCTTTTTTTTGTAGAACCCTTCAGTGCAGTTTTTGGGGATTTTATTGACCCACATAACCGATTGGTTGTATGTGTCAATGAACATGTTGAAGGGGGGAGGTATGTGGTGAACAGACCCACAAACCAGCCAATCAGCAGCCAGGGGACAGTAGCCAATCAGGTGCTGGCTGGAATTTGAAGATTACGTTGTGACTGTTGGTTTTTGACAGTTGGGGAGTCCGTGGTCAGATAGGATTTTAGAATCTTGAGGGAAGGTTCTAACCAAGCCAGTGTGAGAGCTGGGGTTAGAAGATGCCAGTTAGTCTGACATCAATACCAGGAAAGATACTAGAGCAGATCATTAAACAGAGAGTTTGTGAACATCTAGAAGGCGATGCCATAATCACAAAAAGTCAACATGGGTTTCAGAGAAACAAGTCATGCCAGACAAATCTGATCTCTCTCTTTTTTTTTTTGTTGCTAAAATTACAAGCTTGGTAGATGAAGGGAATGCTGTGGATATAGTATATCTTGATTTCAGTAAGACCTTTGACAAAGTTCCCCATGACATTCTTGCAAAAAAGCTTGTAAAATGTGGACTAGACAAGGCAACTGTTACATGGATTTGTAATTGGATGACTGGTCGAACCCAAAGAGTGCTCAGGAATGGCTCTTCTTCATCCTAGAAAGAAGTGAGAATTGGGGTGCCACAGGGCTCTTTCCTGGTCCTGGTCCTATTCAACATCTTTATTTATGACTTGGATGACAGAATTGGGGGCATACTTATCAAATTTGCAGATGACACCAAATTAGGAGGAGTAGCTAATACTCCAGAGGACAGGTTCAAAATTCAAAATGACCTGAATAGACTAGGAAGCTGGGCCAACGCTAACATGAAATTCAATGCAGAGAAATGTAAGGTACTGCACTTAGGGCAGAAAAATGAAATGCACAGATATAGGATGGGGGATATCTGACTGAATGAAACTACATGTGAAAGAGATCTAGGAGTCCAAGTAGACCACAAGTTGAACATGAGTCAACAGTGCGATGCGGCAGCTAAAAAGACCAATGCTATTTTAGGCTGCACCAATAGAAGTATTGTGTCTAGATCCAGGGAAGTAATAGTGCCACTCTATTCTGCTTTGGTCAGGCCCCACCTGGAACACTGTGTCCAGTTCAGGGCACCACAATTCCAAAAGGATGTGGAGAAACTGAGCGGGTCCAAATGAGAGCAACTAAGATGGTGAAGGGTCTGGAAGCCATGCCTTATGAAGAGTGACTTAGGGAGCTGGGGATGTTTAGCCTGGAGAAGAGAAGGTTAAGAGGTGATATGATCGCCCTGTTTAAATACTTAAAGGGATGTCACATTGAGGAGGGCGCAAGCTTGTTTTCTGCTGCTCCAGAGACTAGGACCTGGAACAATTGATGCAAGCTACAGGAAAAGAGATTCCACCTCAACATTAGGAGGAACTTTCTGACAGTAAGGGCTGTTTGACAGTGGAACACACTCCCTCAGAGAGTGGTGGAGTCTCCTTCTTTGGAGGTCTTTAAGCAGAGGCTGGATGGCCATCTGTCAGGGATGCTTTGATTGGGAGTTCCGGCATGGCAGGGGGTTGGACTGGATGGTCCTTGTGGTCTCTTCCAACTCTATGATTCTATGACTCTAAGAGTTCCTGAGGGAACTGTAATTTGTTTTTTTGAAGTCCAGAGGAAGGGACTTGGGTCACACACAGACTCTAGAATAGAGAGGGCTGTGCTGTGTACTTAGACTGTTATTGGTAGCCTGTGGGGCTTGAATAAATAAAGGGAAACTGTAACCATCTGTTGTATATTTTGTAGTTAAGAAAGACAACAGTAATCAGTTTTTAAAACAAGTTTATTCATTCAATTCTGTGTTCTAATAAACTTTTGTTCTTTGTTTTAAATATCACTTGGCCTAAGGTGATTGTGAAAACACTCAACACTACCAACATTTTAGAATCTTTTAGTGCTAAGGTATGGGTGGACTGTGTGAAGGGTCAACACATAATTTGCTGGCAGGAGTGGGATAAGATCTCCCAGGTGCCTGTCACCATGTGGTGGTTGTGTGTGCCACACATTAATTTGGTGGCAGCGGTGGGGTGAAAAGGCCTAAGGTGCTGTCATCATAGAGACTTAGTGGTGAAAAATTAGAGGGTTCACCACAGTTTCTCTCAAGGTCACCTCTGGCACTCCTAACTTTAATCAGGTCTGCAGTGATTTCCCCTGGCCTAGCATCTCTTACAAATTTTATTTCTCATGCGGATATGTTTTAGTACTTTGACATTCAATACTTTTTTCTGGTTTGTTTTCCTGAAATTATATCTTTGTTTTAGGCTAGGTGATCAGGTCAGATCTATTTTAAGGTGGAACAGAGCTAATGTGTCTGTCTCCCATAGAATTTGTCAAATTTCTTAAGGGGTTTTGGGGTGACAGCCTTGGCTTGGGCTGGTTGGTTCTTCTTCAACCCAAGGTGAAGGAACCCCATGTCAAGCAGATATGGATCGAAAGAATATTCATCAATATTCAAAAGATTATCAGAAAAAAATGTTTCTCTAATGTTTGGAAACCACTGACAAGAAAAATCTTACTCTGACAAGAAGCTTCTGTTTGAGACTTACTTTGTTCAAAATGTTAGCTTACTTTTGCATAGAAATAGTCCTTTCTTAGCAAAAAAAATTACATTCCTATGAGAACTCACACAGTTATGTGCACCCCTATGGAATACAACAAGAATATAAAAAGAATAGATATACTTAAGAATGAATGCTTTAAGAATTAACAAGAAACTTAACCCTTGATTGCCTGTGTAACACAGAAGCCTGTACAGAACCCTGTTAGAGTTGTAAATTCCTCAAACAGATGAGCTGTGAAATTGGCTAAGTTACATCACTAAAAGGGTAATGAATATGATATAAGGGCAGGATTGTGAACATATAAACACCTTTAGGAAATGGCTGTATAATGCCTTAGCAGATACAAGGGGAAACTATGAAATTATGAGGAAACATGATGGTGATGATGGTGATAATGATAATGACAATGATAGAAAAGTAGCTATGTAAAATTATCTAGGAAGATTATTGTATTACATGTGTTAATTATTACCAAGGCTATTAAAGAGAGGCAGAGAGATCAAGGCTCAATCTTTTTGGAAGTCCTTATGAAAGTATAACATCTTGATGGATATATACTATGATGGTTCAGAGACATTATTATATCTCTGTTCCTACTAAGGGGAATATATCTATTCATACTTATACTAAACAATTTTAAAGTGCCAAAGAGCCTAATCTTTTCCCATATAAATATCCCGAAATTACAATACTTAAAAATGCTTAAGTGGAGTATTAAACTTGATTTAACTATTTAGGTTTAACCATAATCAAAAGAAGGGAACTAAGATGTTGTGATCAGATAGTGATGGAGGTGACCTAAGAGAGAATCTAGAATTAGTTGACAAATGACTAGGAGATTATTCACAAGGCTGGTGAACCTCACTTGTTCCACTATGCCTCAGCAGAGAGGATTCGTTAGTGTGCCAAGAATCAACATCAAGACCTTCAACTAACATTTAAGGTAGGGGGTATATCATGGGTTATTTTAAATGATTAGGATGTTGATATTTCTCCTTATTTATACAGCATAGACTCCAATCATATATGGAAAGAGGTGCAAGTGGGGTTCAAGAAAGAAAGATGCACTAGGGATCACACTGCGAACATATGGTGGTTATTGGAGCATGCCAAAAACATCTAGGCAAAAATATCATCATGTGGTTTATAGACTATAGCAAATAATTTTTGCTGCATAGTTCATGAAGAACTATGAAATGTTCTTATAGAAAAGGGAGTGCCACTACCTTTGATAGTCCTGATGAGGAATCTGTACTTAGGACAATAGGCTACCGTTAGAACAGAATATGGAGAAAAAGAATGGTTCCCAATTTGCAAAAGGTAAAGAAGGTACCATTCTATCACTTTATTTGTTCAACTGGTATGCAGAAAATATCATACAAAGGGCAGGTTTAGACTCAAAGGAGTACTGAAGATAGGAGGAAGGAACATCAACAGTCTAAGGAGATTATTGCACATGTTTTTCTTGAAAGCTGGGTATGGGCGTAAACTGTTCCTCCATGTCCAGCTCGAAGGCATTGTGTACCTGATTTGAACTTCTCCTGGACTTCACAAAGAATGGGAAAGTTCTGTTCAGTGTGAAGTCCGGATGGGGTATGTGGGGCCTCTGAGCTGTGAAAGAACTAGACAAATTCCTAATGTGTAAAGATATACAAACGAACACTGAAGTTAGAACTGCTCAAGCCATTGTATTCCGCATTACTCTGTACGCATGTGAGAGCTGGACAGTGAAGAAAGAAGACAGAGGAGAAAAAATCAACTTATTTGAGATGTAGTGCTGGAGAAGAGTGCTGAGGATATTGTGGATGGCTAAAAGACAAATAAATGTGTACTAGACCAGATCAAGCCCGAACTCTCCCTGGAAACAAAGGGGAAACAAAGACAGGTGGCTAGAAGCTGCCCCTGTAAGCCCTGTGTCTTGTCTGCAGCATCCGCATGCTGCAGCACAGACACACTCTCCAAAAGGAGCCACTCTAGTCAGCTCCTTTTTTGATGCATCATAAGGACTGTGATGCAACACTATGATGCCTTTTCCACCCAGAGGCGTGTGGACGCTTGGGTGCCCATATGTCACAAGTGGATGGGGCTGCGGCCTTGTGATATAAGCACAGTGATATTAGGGCTTGGCAAATATGGACGCTGAGCACCATCGAGCCCTAATATCACTGCGAATGGCTCGTCTGTACTGGGCCAATGATAATGAAACTGAGGCTGTCATATTTTGGCTACATCATGGGAAACCATGACACATTAGAAAAGACAATAATGCTAGGAAAGACTGGAGGTAGAAGAAAGAGAGGAAGACTGCACACCAGATGGCTGGACTCAATCAGGTTGGTTATGGGCCTTAATCTGTATGTCCTAAGCAAAGCAGTGGAGGAGAGGGAATGTTGGAGATGTCTCATCCATAGGGTCGCCATGAGTCAGGGTCAATTCAAGAGCAGTTAACAACAAAAAAATATTCTTATAATTTAAAAATCCCTTGCAAGATGATGTAGAGTTTTAGATGACCTCAACATGCATGAATTCTTATATTCCCACAAGTATTTACATATGTGTTGCACAAATTTGTGCTGGAATGTTTTCAAGATTTCACATGTAAGATTCAATTAATATGCCTCTTTAACTCTAGATATAAACTTTGCATTTACATTAACACATTTAAGGATAAAGCATTTAGTTAAAGATACAAACACATGAGTCAACCTATTTTGAAAATATTGAGCATCTTTAATTTTGCTTCACATCTGCAGACTGACATGCTGCAGCAATTGGCCTGGAGCTGGGGAGAGATTACTAGCAAGTCTTACATACTTAAAGGCTGTCAAAGCTGAATTAAAGGAATATCTAAAGAAGAACAAAGAAAACAAATAATATATACAGATAGCATGAAGCTGAATTTACTGCTGTATTGCAGTAGGTCACAAATTTAAAACACAGCCTTAAGCATAAACAAGAGATATATTACCATATGTTTTAAGGTAATCAAAGGTTACTGCCAAAGCATTTAAGAACATTGTAAACCGTGAATAAGAAAGATGATAATCTTTCAAATGTTCAGGAGGAAAAAGTCAATTCTGGATTCATTTCAAAAGGGGAAAAATCAGTAGCACAAACAAAGTTTGAGAAGCAGCAGAAGGCTGCAGTCTAAAAACTATACATAGAAAGTTTTATTTGTTTTCAAATATAACCACTTATGCTTATTGAAAATGTGAAATACAGATGGAGAAAATGACTAGAAGCCTTGTAGTCTGCTACATTCTTTATGACTAATATATGAGAAGGAGTACATTCTTCCACTTAAGAACAGATGAAAGGCATTGTGACTTTTTTCCCTCTGGTGAAGTCTGGATGTATTTAGTTTCTAATTGTTAAATGAGCCACAGAAATTTCCATGTACACTGTATGCCAGTCTCACCTTGTGCCTTAACTATGTAGGTGACCCTGAAGTTGGAGATGCTATCAAAGCTGAGAACGTATTTATATTCAACTATAAAATGGCCAATTTGGTATTTACAAGATATAGTAAAAGAAGTGATGTCGTGCAGTGCATTTGGCTAGGGCTTTGGAAATGGAGGTTCAATGCTCAAGTGAAATAAGCAGATAGTCCTAGGACAGTCACTATTTCCTGGCTGTAAAATGATAACTTTAATAACTGCATCATAAAAGCATTTTAAAGAAATGAAGATTGTAAGCAACTTTGCACAGTAAATGCTATCACTCATGCTGATACTATTATATCCTTTTGCCTTTTAGACATTTGTAGTCTAATTAGATTTCCTTTTTTCCAGAATAAGGAAACCCCAAAGGCCTCACTTCAAATGATATTAAGTTTATCACACTAGAGGGCAAACAGGATTTAAACAGGAATTAAACAGGAATTAAACAGGAAATGCCTTATGTTTAACATAGGGCATTTAACATGCCTTATGTTTAACATAGGGCATTTCCTGTTTAATTCCTGTTTAATTCCTGTTTAAATCCTGTTTGCCCTCTAGTGTGATAAACCTCTATGTAACCTTGGGAAAGTCACTCTCTCTCAGCCTCAGAAAAAGACAAGGGCAAAACTCCAAATAAATCTTGTCAAGGTTCATCTTAGGTCACAACTACTACATATACTCATGTATAAGTCAAAACATTAATCTCCAAAATCTGAGTTGACTTATCCACGGGTCAGAGTACTTTACATTAACTCATATAAATCATTCCCTGTTGGAAGACAAGATTGTCCTGAAACCACTGATGTCTCTTACTCTCTCATCTATCTACCCTTTAGTGTGAACACACATAGTTAAGCCTGCTGGAATTTTATACATTCTTTGGCATAGGTTTCTTTAAATTCATTCTTCACATTCCTTGTTGCATGCCTGTAAGTTTTACCACTGACATTCACAGGTCATATCAAAAAAATTTGGCTCCAAAACCTGCCCTCAACTTGTACATGAAATTGATTTATAGTTGAGTATATACAGTAGTCAGAAACAACTTGAAGGAAAACAACAAATACAAATGTGAAAGAAAATATCCATCCATTGGCTTTTATCATCATCATGTTTTAAAGCACATCCTCAGCATTCCATGAGTGAGTTACGAGTTAATTTCCCTGACTTGTGTCTACAATGACAAATATCTAAAGCACTACAGCTTACACAAATTTATGGTTGCCATGGTATCTAAAGAGTGAGTCTGAGATTCACACACACACACACAAAACCCCAACAACTTTATTCCATATAAATATAATCATATTATAATTTCTTTCTTGGAGGCCCTGCTCTAGGTCCCTGTGCCACTTGAACTACAGTAAGGTCAGGGTTGGTAGGATTTTGATTTTTCAAATCTGCTATTGTTTTAGTTTCTTTTGCTAGAAATACATTTCTAACCAGACAACTAATTCCATTTTACTTCTACTCATAATTGTACATTTCCACACACACACACACACAAAGCTGAACTGTGGGGCGGTACAGACCACCCAAAAGGGGCAGTCTGGCACCACCTTTTTTTGCAACACAACTTCACCGCAGCAGCTAGCTGCCTCGGTGAAGCTGTGCAGCGAAAAAGGAGAGGCGCAATTGAGAGAAAAGAAACCATTGGGCAACTTTCTGCTGCCACAACTGCAGTTGTGGCACCACCATTATGTACACCATCTAAACGGCGTTACGTAATGGCGTGCGAATGCTGCACACTCCCAAACCCTAATGGTGTCTGTTTCGGGCCTGTGTATAATACATGTATTTAAATGCATTTAAATAACTTAAAATAATTTGCCAATTATGCAGAATTTAAGGACAAAATGATCTGCTTTTTTACACAGATATAAGATGACTCAGTTACACCCCACAGACCATGTTATCTGGGTCCATTGAATGTGGATAATATTTAATAAGTGGCCATATGCATAGTGAAGTGTACATTTAGGCAACTTTGGATCTTCTTCTGGTAATGTTACTATCCCTCCATTCCACTTCCTGTTCCTGCCTTTTGTCACTAGCTAGTAGTGCAAAACCTCCTTTGACATAATACATATGGAAACATTCTTGCTTTTTGACTATAACTTCAAGAATGCCCCAACCAGTGTGACCAGTATCCATGCTGGCTGGTAAATTGAGACACTGTAGTTCAAAAATCCCAACATTTTCAAGCATTGCTGTTGTCAGGCAGAGGTATCATGGTCTCCAAGGTGCTGTTGACTTAGCAAAGGCATAAAATAATGATTTCTAAACAAAATTAGCAGCCTGCTTTAAAATAAATTGTGTAAGTGTTGCTTCCACATTGTGTAAGTGTTGCTTCCACACATTTTTGAACAATGCATGTGGGCACAAATTAATTAAACACTATAGGAGTCTTTCATATTAAACAGCACACAATGATCATAGGATGGAAGCCTTTGACTAAATAAAATATTGTGTGGAATGAAGCAGTTGTTTCTTCCCTACCTTTTAAATGATGAAATGTTTTATAATGAATAGGATGCAGGGAAAACAATGCCAATTTATAATAAAATATTTAACCTCATGATTTAGTGAAGGGTCAACAGAATGGCAACTTATAATGCAAGCATTTCTACTGTCTGTACTTCCTTGTTTTTAGAATTAATATGCTAGAGCTCAGAAATGATTCTGTCAGTTTTTACTACAGAACTTTGGCTGAATTTGAGACAGAAGCACCTGGCCATACCAAGCATAATAGATGACATTCACCACTTCATTGTTATTTGCATTTGGACAGTCCCATAAAATGACAGGAGTGAAGAAAAAAATGGAATAAAAATGTCAAAGTTTTCATTAGTATTAAAGAAAAAATTCTCTTTGGTTCTTTAGGTAATAACATAGAGTTCAGTGCCAACAGTGAGGCCTAGAGAGGAAAAAAAAGAGATTATCTAGACAGAATGGATAACAGAACCAGGAGTAGGAATTATATTTTGTTAGTCCTTATTCCTGTTATTATATTGTACATGCAAACACCCAAAAACAGTGTTTTTCATATTGCACTGGGGAAGGGACTGGGAGGCAAAGTGACACACTTATACACACACACATGCCAACTTTGCAAAGCAACCAGGGCTTTTCCCCAGGGCTAAGGAGTAGGAATAGGAGCAAGGAGTAAAGAAGTAAGGGTTTTTTGCAGGAGTAGGAGTAGAAATAACATTAAGAAAAAATATTTTACTCTGGAGTAGGACAAGGAGTAGCCCCCAAATTAATACTACTCCCAGCTCTGCCAATATCAGATGCCTATATGCTAGACTAGAACTCCCACGTCATTTAATTTGTCATGCCAGCTCAGAATGATGGACATTTTTTTTGTATTTTATCTGTATAATTTGTTTAACAATGATATTGTAAAATTTTATATTTTTATTACTCCTTTCCCTCTCTGTGTGTATACAAGCACATTTTAGATTGCACATCTTTGGTAGGATCCACACTTTTTACTTATTTTATATGCAAAGTAACATATTAAATAAATAATAAATAAATAAGTTGCTGTTGTCATTGTTGTGCAAAATGCTGGAAATATATATGTGAAATACTAAACATACCCTATTTCAGTGAGAGAGAGAATTTTTTCATAACAGCAAACATAGTTCTACTCAGCACTTAAAACTGAACTCACCTTATCCAAGTGCATCAACAGCTATTATGGCCCTTCAGTAATTTGGATTCTTTAACTGATCTGACACAATTGGGCTGTACAGACCACCCAAAAGGGGCACTCTGACACTGCCTCTTGAGTGGCAGATTGGCAGCAGGGCAGCCTCACAGGCTGCCCCAGAGGCCCCAATCCACTGCTTCACCAGGTCACGGAGACGCAGCAAACCATTTTGGAGCTCCTTTTGGTGCCACTGAAAGGGCGCCCTAGGTGCCCTCCAGCGGCGCCATGATGTCAGGGGTGCACTGCACTGTATAAATGTGGTGTGTGCCATGACGTTATCATGGCACGCATGTATGAACAGCACCATTTTAAAATGGCGCCGCCCATATGTGTCAGGGTTAGGGAGCATGTGGTTGCTACATGCTCCCAAAGCCTAATCACGGTGCCAGGGCACCTCTTCCTGCTATGCTGTTTCAGGCCTATATCTTCTTTGCTTCATCACCTGCATCAGCAGAGTATTATGCTAATGTGATGTTTTAATAGTAAATAAATAAATAAGGCTAAGCAGACTTTGTTTTAATTTAATTTAAAATATATAACATTAATTGGAATCTTGTTGGCAAATTATGATGATGTAAGCCAGTGGTTCTCAAACGTCTTATCCTTGTAACCCCTTTGACATCTACATGTGGACATTGCACCTGACCTTACTTAATGCAGTATATGAACAAACATATTCTGTTTGTTATTGTACATATTTTCATTTGCACATTCATGTATATTCATATTTTAATATTTTATGAGGAAATAACATTGTTCGAATTAGAACAGATTTATAGTTTTTATGGGTATTTTGAGCTATGAGGCTGGAAGAGTTTATTTTTGACGTTTCACCAGCAACTGTGGCTGGCATCTTCAAAGAATGGTGGAGTGGAAGAAAGTGGGGCATATATACTGTCTGTTGAGAGGAGGTGATTTGCATGCTAATTTGTGTGTTGTTCTATTGTTGAATAACAAGGCCTACAGGGTGTCCATTTACCTAATGATCCATTGTCTGCTCTGAATCCCATGATCAATGGAATGGATCATTAAGTAAATGGACATCCTGCAGGCCTTGCCATTCAATGACAGAACACTACAAGATTAACATCACCTCACCTCAGCAAATCACTTCATCTCAACCAACAGTATATATACCCCACTCTCTTCCATTCCAGCATTCTCTGAAGATGCCACAGCTGCTAGCGTAACGTCAGAAATAAACTCTTCTAGAACACAGTCTCATAGCCCAAAAAAACCCATTAAATCTATGGATGTCACCAATGAAAGCCTTCAGCTTCACATAGAACAGATATATTTAAATATATTCAATATTTAACTCAATATATGTATGTGTTAATTTGACACATAAAAAAGTTGGAAAGAGGAAGAAGAAAAGGAATTAAGGCCTCCAAATCTTGTAACCCCCTTGAGCAACTCTTGCACCCCCAGGGGTCCTGACTGAGCATTTGAGAAACATTAATGTAAGCCATCACAAATCACTTTTTCAGTCACTGCAGAGGTAGGAAATCTCTATTGAACAATGGTATCATTTACAGGAATCTCCTTAGGGATGCTTATTGCTTTGTGTCCAGCTGTAGGAAAATAACTGGACACTTCTCTGCTGATCCCCTTGTTCTTTATTAGCTAAGAAATGACCAGGTTTGGGGGACTGTGAAAAATGTAGGGTTTTTTTTGGGGGGGGGGGCAGTATTATTGTAGCTATGTCCCACAACTACATTGCCTGCTGTGGATCTGTGGCCACTGTTACAATCATGGCCTATTTTCCTTTGTGATCAATTCAACAGGATGCAGGGAGGAGGGTAAAATGTGAAGTTTAAACAGCATTCCTCCCTCCCTCCCCATTATCTCCCTATACTTCTCAGTTGTTTGCCATTGGGAAAAATACCTGATGAGAGAGGAGAGATTTAAAACTTACCTCTCCACTATTCACTGTATGAGAGAGAAAAATCTAAGAAGTGATGGAACTGCTCTGTTGCAAGCCACACTCACATATTGCTCATGTGCCTAGTGGTGTCAGCTTCTAGTGGAAAAGGTGTCTTTTGATGTGTGTGTGTGTGTGTGTGTGTGTGTGCATTCATTATAGAAAATAAATGTTCAGGAACAATTGATTTATAACTCTCCAGGCATCTTGAAAGTGACAGTGTGATGGCATACTTCTCCTTTTTTCAAAAAAGACAGGAGACCTCGACAGGCCATTTAAGGAGACTTGGGCTAAAATTCCCCAACTGCTTCTACTGCTTCTCACCTGGTTTAACTGAAGCATAAAACTACACCATAAGAAACAAAAGAGGTGCAGATACATGTGTTACAGAAACATGGCAACAGGAAAAAACACATTTGTGAAATATGTGTCTGCTTTCAAATGGCTAAAACACATAGGAGAGAGGAAGGGTGTCAACTGCAGAACTAATTCCTAAAAATGTGATGTGACTTTACTCTGAGTGTGATATTTTTCTCAATGTTAGCATTTTTCAGTATTTGTTACAATAAAATCTTCAAAATAACCATGTGACCAGTACAGACATCAGTAACTATCAAATACTTATCCTTTATATTTCCTATAATTCTTCTCCTAGTAGGTGTAAAGTATGAAAACCCAACACTGTATGGATAGAAATGCTATCATAAGAGAAGGACTCAATTAGTTCCATTCATCACTGACACAATATATATCATGGTTATATTATGGAGTAAGATGGTGGGGAGGGTGAGGGATGTGTTCATTAAAAAAAAACCACAAGTAAAATCAAGTAAGCAATGCACAAAACTAATTAAAGTTGATACAACAAAAACTAAAGCATTTTGATGCAATTTATTAAACAGAAAGGCTGTGAAATTAACAGCAATCAAAAACTAATTAAAGCTGATGCAATAGGAACAGCCAAAGAATGTCTGATAACATTTATTGAGCCAAAGAAACATGGCTGTCAAGTTAAACGAAATCAACCACATTCTGTTTTTGAATAGTAGTGCAAAGATAATTATGCACTGGATGACACTCTCTGAATAAGATTCAAGTCATTACCTCACAAGACAAAAGGACTGACATGCAGTACTGAAGTGCTCTGCAGAAAAAGGGTCTTAATGTTTAAATCTTTGAAGAGACTCTTAGGTCTTCTGCATGACTCATCAATTAAATAGAACATGTCAATGTTGTGTTATGATAACCATTAATTAATAACTGACATTTGGGATAATATGTCAGAGTACTTCAAAGTAGGAACTAATTTCTAATAATTTCCCAGTCATTCATGTGGCATACCAGCATCTTCAGAAGCACCTGGCCTAATGCATGGAAAAATCATAATAAAGACAATGCTTGTTCGTTGTTAAAATGAACCAAGGTCCAGCTAAACAATCATGCTTTCACGTTATTGCCAAACATAGCCATGGGCTTCAGGGCTTTACCAA
Source organism: Urosaurus nigricauda (assembly GCA_034509955.1). Classification (NCBI taxonomy): domain Eukaryota; kingdom Metazoa; phylum Chordata; class Lepidosauria; order Squamata; family Phrynosomatidae; genus Urosaurus; species Urosaurus nigricauda. Next base: position 55,300,315 of record JAOEGL010000003.1, read on the forward strand.
CAAGCAATATGTGGTGGTATTACCATATATACTTGACTATAAATCGATCTCATGTATAAGTTGAGGGCAGGTTTTAGGGCCAAAATTATGGATATTGCCATGACCTCTGGATAAGTTAAGGGTAAAACGCGGAGGCTCCTTCAGAGTGTATATGTGTGCATATGGCAAGAAAACTCTAATTGAGTCTTTTTGCTTCATCGTTTCAGCTTTCATTTTGTCCTTCACATCCCAGAAAGTGGCTGGGAGAGGAACTCTGTTTAAAAGCAATCAATCACCCAGGACTCTTTCTGCTTGGTGTAAGAGAGAAATAAACTGCTCTGCTGACTGCATGGGGAAATCTGAAAGACTTGTTATCACATTACCATACTGATCATAAATAAGTTGACCTGTGATTTAGGGGTTAATTTTTGGGCATACATTTTTCAACTTATAGATGAGTATATATGGCAGTTCAAACAAAAGCCAGTTTGATAAAAAAAATATAACAGAATGGATCCAGACTTTATTAAAACAGAGCCATTGAAATCAATGAAATTCAAGTCAGTCACAAACTCAACAAGTTGTTATATTGTTGTAACTAAGTTTAGTCTTAACTATATTTTAGGTTAGGGGTAGGAAACATGCTTCACAGACTACCTGTCTTCTGCAACTAGCCATTTTGAACCTCCCCCACAACAAACAGTTTCTGTTACGTTGCTATCCAGTTCTCCATATCTTTAATATCACAACTTTCCCTCAAACAAATGCAATACATAGAATCATAGAATCATATAGTTGGAAGAGACCTCAAGAGCCCAGTCCTGACAGATGGCCATTCAGCCTTCATTTAAAAACAGATATGAGGACCACAACATTGTTTTTTAGGTGTAATATCACTGCTGTGCTTAGTCTTTTCAGCATAACAAGAAATGGATGTCTTGTAGCACCCTTAAGATTAACCAATTTATTTCAGCATAATGGTTTATGAACTGCAGACTACTTCTTCAGGTGCACAGACAGTGCCTCAGTAAGCAAATATTTATGCATGCATCAGGGAATTGGGTGAAGTATGTGAAATGTAAAATAAATTCAAATCTTGCTGGCATGGTGGAAGGGTGAGTACAAAATTTAGGAGTTGCTAAAAGGGTATATGTGAATGACATGCAGTATATCCAACTGTAGATAAGAACATTAAGAAATGGTTGATAGAGCAAGCTCTTTATTTATGCCCAGTTAAAGGGCAGGGTTAATCTACAGATAAACTCATCTGGGGTGGTGGGTGGATTAAAAATGTACAATTAGGGGTAAAAAAAAGTCCAAACTGCCATGAACTCTTACCACCCTGAACAGTTTGGCTTATGCAAATTCACACTCAAATTGTATCACTCTTAATAGATCACTCTCATTAAACAGGGCTGCACGATGACAACCTTTTCTCTCCCCCCCCCCCCTTTTCCTTTCCTTTCCTTTTTAAATTACGCTTGAGGAAAAGCATAAAAAATATGCTATTTACAGGCCAAAACATATTGCACTATTTTCAATAACAACATCATCTTTCTTTTCAACACCCTGAAACTTATTGTCAGAATGCTCTGGTGCCACAACAATCTACAAAACTCAGAATTCCATAGAATTGAATCATGACAGTTAAAGCAGTGTCAAATTGCATTATTTCTGCATTGCAGATTTGACCTTTGTCTGTTCTCAATATCACACCTTGCCAAAAACCAAAAACTGAAGGCTCATTTTATTATTTAGGATATGAGTAAGAAGTAAAGTGGAATCTGCAGTAATGGAAACAGGAAAAAATAAATCACCAGGAACAGATATCCCAATTGAACTGCTGCAGTGCCTATAGACAGATGCAACTTTAGTGCTAACTAAAATATGCCAACAAATATGAAAACAAAGCAGTGGCCAACAGACTGGAAACACTTGATATACATATCAGTCCACAAGAAAGGAAATACAAAAGAATGGAGCAACTAAAGGACAATAGCACTAATCTCACATGCAAGCAAAATAATGCTCAAAATTCTGCAGCACAGACTACAAACATACTGGAGAGAGAAATTCCAGAGGTGCAAGCAGGATTCAGAAAAGAAAGGGGCACTAGGGACCACACTGCAAACATATGATTTCTAATTGAGCACATCAAGGAATTCCAAAAAAGAATCCACATGTGATTCATAGACTAAAGCAAAGCATTTAATTGTATAGATCTCAGCGGCCTTCGATACCATAGACCATGTTTCAGGTCGTATCTCTTGGATAGGTTCCAGATGGTGTCGCTTGTGGACAGTTATTCAGCCAAGAGGGAGCTCAAATCATGCATCCCTCAAGATGCGACTCTGTCCCCAATGCTATTTAACATTTACATGAAGCCGCTGAATGAGATCATCTGGAGACATTGGGTGGGGTGTTATCAGTATGCTGATGATACCCAAATATATTTCTCTATGTCTAGGACTGATGCAGTGACTGACTCAAGCTGAATCCAGGTAAGACAGAGGTGCTTGTTATTGGAAACCTGAATCCGGAATGGAGTTATGTCAGACAGTTCAGGATGGGGTCACACTTCCCCTGAAGGACTCTGTCCACAGCTTTGGGGTGCTCCTTGACTCGTCACTTCAGCTGTCAGTGCAGGTGGATGCGACAGTCAGGAGCACTTTTTATCAGCTTTGGCTGATATGCCAGCTGTGCCCCTTCCTGGAGCCGGGAGAACTTGAAACATTTGTACATGCACTGGTAACCTTTTATTTGGACTTCTGTAATGCACTCTACTTGGGGCTACCCTTGTGCCAAGTTCAGAAACTTCAGCTTGTACAAAATATGGCAGCCAGGTTGATTACAGGAACTTCTCATAATGACCTTATAACACCGGTCCTGAAGTCCCTTCACTGGCTGCCAATTAGTTTCTGGGCAAGGTACAAAGTGTTGGTGATTACCTTTAAAGCCCTATATGGCTTGGGTCCAGAGTACTTAAGGGAACGACTTCTCCTGTACTGTCCGTCCCGCACTCTAAGGACCTCTGGGAAGAATTTACTTCAGCTGAAAAAATCTAGTCTGACATCAGTTACCCAGAGGTAACCTGCCAGAGGAGATCCATCATATTTCCACTTTAGAGCCTTTAAGAAGGCCCTTAAGACAGATCTCTTTAGGCAGGCTTTCCCAACCTGACTTCTCTCCCTGTATACCATGACTGTGATACCATGATATTGTGATTTCCTTGCCCTCTTCACCAAGTCCCCCCCCCCGAACTTTAACATCATTGTATTCTATTATTTTAAATTATGATGATTTAATTGTATTTTAGCTTGGGAAGGGGGGTGGGAAGGGACTATTTGGATTATTGTTGTATTTCATGTATTTTAATTGTTGCAACCCGCCCAGATTCCTAGTGATTGGGTGGGCTATAAATCATCATCACCATCATCATCATCATGAAAAACTATGAAATGCACTTAAAGACAAGGGCATGTCACTACATCTGATAGTCCTGATGATGAATCTGCACTAAGGACAAGAGGCCACTGTCAGAACAGAATTCAGGGAAATAGAGTAGTTCCCAATAGGCATCCTATCACCTTACTTGTTTAACTTATATCCTGAAAACATCATAACAAAAGCAGAATTAGAATCAGAAAAAGGAGGAGTGAAGATAAGAGGAAGCAACATTAACAACCTAAGATATGTGGACAACAGCATAATATTAGCAGGAGACATTTAGGAATTGGAACATTTAATAAGGAAGGTCAAAGACGAAAGTGCAAAGTTAGGCCTGATGCTGAGCATAAAGAAAATAAAAATAATCACCACAGAAGAAATACATAAATTCAATCTAGACAACAAGGAAATTGAAATAGTTAAAGAATTCCCATATCTAGGATCAAACATTGACCAGAATGGAGACTGCTGTCCAAAAATATGAAGACTAGGAATGGGAAGGGCAGCTATGAAAGAACTGGAAAAGATACTGAAGACAAAGGACATACAACTGAGCACTAAAGTAAAAATCGTTCTGGCCCTTGTATTCCCATTTACCATGTACTGAACAGTGAGGAAAGGTGGCAGAAAGAAAATCAACTCATTTGAAATGTGGTGCTGGAGGAGAATACTTAGTATAACATGGACAGCCAAGAAGACAAATAAATGGATTCTTGAACAGATCCTTGGCAGCAAAGATGATCAAGTGAGAGGATCATACTTTGGCCACATAATGAGAAAGTATGGATCACTAGAAAAAAACAATAATGCTAGGAAGGTTAAAGGGTAGAAGAAAAGAAGGCTTATGGGCAAGGGCTTGCAGGATCTGAACAAGGCAATGGAGGATAAGCATTCTTGGAGACGTCTCAGTCACAGTTCACCATGAGTCAGAACTGACTCAATGGCAACTAACAACAATAAGGCCAGGAAAAAAAAAAGTAGCTGACACATACAGAAGCCTCAAACATAACTTCCCATATATAAATAAATAAGTTAATTTTCACTCCCATCACTGCTTCCTGTATAATGTTTTTTATTTTTAGCTATTAATTATTTAAGGCAATTGCCTGCTCCTTTTTTTTATATTCTAGCACCTGGTGAAATTGAATTCACCTTTTAAAATCATAACCAGTTAACATAAAGAGTGGAGAGAATGGTAGCCAGAAGCAGTATGGATTTACACTTGAGCAATTAAGGTGTTGAGTAATCAGGCAAGGCTCTCTACGCGGCTAAACTCTTCCACCCCTACAAGCTGTTCTCTTGATCCTATCCCCTCCCATCTTCTAATCTTTATAGCCCCTTCTTTTCTGCCTTCGCTCCTCTATATCTTTAATTTTTCTCTCTCTCTGCAGGTTCCTTCCCTTTGGACTTCAAACATGCTCTCATTTCCCCAATTCTGAAGAAACCCTCTCTCAACCCCTCTTCTTTGTCTAGCTATTGTCCGATCTCTCTTCTTCTTTTTCTTTCTAAGATTCTGGAATGCATTGTTTATTCTCGCTGTCTTGAGTTTCTCGAAGCCAACTCCATCCTGGACCCTTTTCACTCTGGTTTTCACCCACAGCATTCTACAGAGATGACCCTCACCAAGATCTCAAACGATCTCTTCCGGGCCAAGGCGAATGGCCTCTACTCTATCCTCATTTTTCTTGATTTGTCTATGGCCTTCGACATTGTGGATCACTGTCTCCTGGTTGGTTTACTTTCTGACCTCGGGTTCTCCAACTCTGTTCTCGACTGGTTTGAATCTTATTTGTTATACAGATCTTTTGCAGTGATCGCGGATGGTCAGACTTCCTCCTTCATTCCCTTATCTGTTAGAGTTCCCCAGGGCTCTGTTTTGGTCCCCCCCCTTTTTTTCTCTGTACACACTGTCCCTAGGTAAACTTATCAGTTCTTTTGATTTTTCCTGTTATCTGTACACCAATGACATGCAGCTGTATCTTTCCACCCCTGACCTTTTGCTGGGGATTGAACAGCAAGTTTCATCTTGCCTGACTGCCATCTCTGAGTGGATGTGGCATCAGCACCTGAAGCTCAACATGTCTAAGACAGAGCTTCTTATCTTCCCACCTAAGCCCACCCTCCAATACTCCTTTTCTATTTCTGTTGACAACACTTCTATTCAACCAGTTCATCAAGCCTGCAGTCTTGGTTTCATTTTTTATTCTTCTCTGTCATTTATTTCCCAGATTCAGGCCACCGCCAAAGCCTGTAGATTTTTTTACAACATTGCTAAAATCCTTCCATTACTCTCAGTCTCTACTCCAAGACCCTGGTCCATGACCTAGTGCTATCGTAACTAGATTATTGTATCCTTCTTCTGATAGGGCTTCCTCTCTCTCCCCTCCATCCCTCCATCTCTATCCAACACTCAGCTGCACATATCATCACATCTGCTCACCAATTTTGTAGTAGAAAGAGCAGCTTGTGGGCTATTGTGATAGTGTAATCCTGTTTTAAGGGGTGGGAGGTGGGTATGTGTTGTATAAATAGTAATATTTTAACCTGTATATGTTTTTAAATGTTGTACCCCACCCCGATTGCTCGCTCAGAGGGGCAGGTTAGAAATAATAATAATAATAATAATAATAATAATAACCCAACCTTCAGTTCTTGCAGAGCAGAAGTAAGGAGGAAGACTCAGGTCAGTTGCAAACAAAGGTTGTTTATTTAGCCGGCTGACCCAAATGGAATTAACATTCCAAAGGATTTGGGACCCCAAACAGAAGAAAATGGCTTCATTTATACACCTTCAAACAAAGAGGTTCATCTCTAGCATTTCATTGGGTATTGCAAACTTTAAACATATAGAATCTCAAGCAATGGAAACGCAGAGTTCAGAATACATTATAATATGTAAGGTACATCTGGCCCACATTCCAAAAGTTCTTTATCAGGGGAAGACGGTACCATGAGGCTCCTTTGTACAGAGTATTGCTCTCTATCTGTGATTTATTATGACTGCCATGTACACGCTGGAGCCTAATGTAGGTCCTTGGGAAAGGGCAGGCTGAATCTAAACATTCCTGTTATAACAGACATGTCAACAGTTCATCCCTTCTCTGGCCTCAAAACTCCCAGAAACCTTTTTCTTGTGGCCAGTTAGCATCTATTTTCTACATTCATAATATGGATAGTTAAACTACATATTGATTATTGATATTACTCCATCACACTTTGACCATATTTCTCTTCTTTTATCTCCCTTCATTGGATCCCCTTCCCCTTCTGCATCCAGTACAAGCTTTACTGGCACTAAAGAAAGTCCAAGAAGAAAATTCAAAGGCAGTTCTAATGTTAACCTTAAGGAAAACAAAAATAATGGCCATGGAGGATTTACATAAATTCAATCTAGATAATGAGAAAATCAAAATAGTTGATCAAAATAGTTGAAGATTTCCCATACTTTGGATCAAACATTGATCAGAATGGAAACTGCAGTCAAGAAATCAGAAGATTAGGAATGAGAAGGCCAGCTATGAAAGAACTAGGCAAAATCCTAAAATGCAAAGATATACAGCTGAACACTAAAGTTAGAATCATTCAAGCCATTGTATTCCCTGTGAGAGCTTGACAGTGAAGAAAGCAGGAAGAAAATTAAGACAGTAAGAATATCAACAACCTGTGATACGCAGATGACACCATTTGCAGGAACTAAGCAGAACAAAAGATGACAGGTCATCTTGGGGATTTCTCATCCATATGGGTCAAGATTGACTTAAAGATGGTTAACAACATCAACAAACCATCTTCAGAAAGGCCAAATAGTTAATGCAGAATATTACTTTATCTTGCTGTGCCAATTAAAAGAAGGCATTGATGGAAAAACAGTGAAGGAAGCTGTAAAAAGGTATTTTCTTTTTGCAGGACAATGCACCTGCTTACAGCACTGGCAATAATTTTTTGAAGAATTTGGGGTTTGAGTACATAGGCACCCCTAATCACCAGATCTTGCTCCTTTTTACTGTTTCCTGTTTCCAAACATTTAAAAAAGATTAAAATGAAGGAAATGTTAAGATGAGTCAGAGGTGATAGGAGCAGTAGAGAGTTTTTCTGTATTTCATCAGAAATTTTGGGGGAAGCGTCATCAGAAAGGTTTTTTTTTGGAACTGTCTTAAAAGAGAATACTATCTCAACATTCTAAAAAAGAAGGATTCAATGTATTTTGTTTTTCCCCATTATACCAATGTGGCACTTACATTATTCAATTACATCATGTTCTTGTAACATTGACATAATGCCTTTATTACAGTAATGCTTTCAATATAATAGAGTATCTTTTTCATTAATTTTATTTCAACATTCTAAAGGTTTGAAGAATTCTGTGTAGATCTCTCAGTGCCCATTGTTACAAGAGGACAACAACATGGCAACACATCTTCAGGTCTACAGAATTGTGTTTTTTCTTCTTCAGAATTTCTCAAAACCTGACATCTTGGCAGGAATATAGAAGGTTCTCTAAATATAGAAAAGGAAAATTGATCTATATGAGTAGGTATTCCTGTCTTATAGAAATGTCTGCATATTCCCATGATTAAAAATAAATATCTACAGCTAATGGGAGCCACATTCCTCTGCATCATCAGAAGTTCAATCGTACAGGAATATGCAGAAAAGTAACATGAATAGATAAAATAGAATACATTTCAAAAAGTTCATGCACATTTTGGAGGGAAATACTTTAAATATATCATTTGGGGTAGGTTAATAGTCTCTCTCATTAGGAGAGATGAACACACACTGAGAATGTATCTCTGCCTTCTGATTAAGCAATGAGCCAATACAGCTGTAAATCTTCCAGAAATTCCCCATAGTTTAACTCACAAGAGCAATGTTTCACTGTTTTCACCTCCCATCCTTCATTCTCAGACCAGCATTGTGGTAACTACACAGGGAAACTTTTCATCATGCTGTTAAAAGAAGCAGGAGGCATTTTAAAAAAAATAATAATATTATGATTGCTATTCCTTGAGAAGATTTGACTCTGTGGTTTTACCCCAATGTTCCTTGAATCGCAGAAAGAACTATAAAAATGCAATTAGCCCTACCAATGACATAGCAGAATAATGATAAATATTTAGGTCACAATTCTCTCCCCCTGCCTGCCCACATTACCAAGGAAATGATATATCAAAATGGAAATGGAACATAAGCTCTATAAATGGCCCAGACAGTCTACACATGCCTTTACCTCAGTGTTACTTTTAGGGGTAACTTGCTTCAAAGAGAGGACAAAGTGTACACTGACCTATTCATGTTCATGTTATGTGACTGTATTCAGATTTAGTATTAATTAGTACAGACCGGTTCAAAGCAGCAAGCTTAAAATAATAATATCAAGCTTAAACCTTATGTTATTCCACTTACATGTTTATTTGGAAATGGGGGAAAAAACACTACAGTCCTCCCTTCATTCTCATGGTTTTCAGACTTGTGTCCCTTCTTATGAGTGAAGGACGAACAGAGGGGGAATGAATAGGGTGTGTACCCGCAGTGCTTGTCTGTGCCTATATTCATGCCAATGGGGCTTGATTGTAAGCAAACTCCATTTTCGTGAGGGGGTCTGGATCGGATCCCCTGCAAAAAAGGAGGGGCGATTGTACTTGCTGTTCCAAAAGAGTTTTTTTTCCCCATGTGCTGGAAATAATTTCATCCTAATTTATTTTAGCTCATTCATTTTATCCACCTTATAATGGATTTGTCACCCAGCCTTATCTCTAAGGCTCAGAACATGCACCATCACGTTAACATAGAGAAATAGTGACCTATCAAAAGAAACACTGAAATAAATAAACCCCATTAATATGGCAACCAGTGCTTGGCTATATGAGCCACACAAAAAAAATTCTCACATTTTAGCAAATGGCAAGATCAGCAGTGTCAAATATTACAGTACCTTCTGTGTCAAGAAGACAGTGAATCCATGCTATGATTGCAAGAGCAGATGGAGATGAAAAGCTGGCTTACCCTTGGGATTTCCTGATTTGCAGGGTAAAGCCACTGACCACCCTGCAGGCTCCCACAATGGGCAGACAACCAAAACAGCCTGAACCACAGCTTCCAGATATGTGAATGAACCTGCAATAGTGTAGCGACTGCAGCTACAAGCTGCACTGTGCCATTATTATTTTTCTGTTCTTCTGAAAATGCATTCCTCCAGCAGCAGCTAATCTCCTACCCTATCTCACCCAGCCGGCAACCCACTGTCCAACTCATGCAATTGTCTGCACGGTCACACAGTGTTCCACTGCCAGTACAATACATGTTCCCAGTGGCACACTGGCACAGCACATGCTTATCCAGCCATGATGTCCTGCCCTGTACATACTCCCTTACTCCCACTTCCCCCCATAATCCCCTGTTGGACTAGGCAGTTTGTTGATGTTTTTATTAAATCCATTTTATTGTTGGTAATCTGACAAGTTGTGCTTTCGCTTCATGAGGCATGTGATGTATTGATGGTGCTGCTGGCCACACAGGCAGTTGTGTGATCAATTTGTGGATGGGCAACAACAACAACAACTTATAGTCTATAAAATTATAGTCAGCAATGGTGCTGGCAGCCTCCTAGCCCCTTTCCCCATTTTCACACTGGCATATAGTCTGTTTACCAGTCCACTAATTTAATCTTTCCATCATAAACCAGAGCAAACTGAGATTTATTTTGCTCCATTGTTAATCACTGGAGCACAGTTTGGGTCCATTTTCCTCCTGTTTTGGCCACATGTCAACATGCGATTTCTGAAATGGGGCAGGGCCATTTCTTTTGGGTCATGCAGAAAACGCTCAGCATTTTGCCTGAACTTTACAGGAAGTATCCAAGGAATTCAGCTCTGTCTCCAAAATTGGTTCCATATCTTGGCTAACTTATTTAAAAATTTGTCTAAAGCCCAGAGTAGATTCATTGCCTAGCTATCTGCATGAAAGCCATTGACATGAGATCTACCAATCACCATTGTAGACCAGAAATTTCTGTGTGTAGACTTGCTTGATAAACAAAGATCTAACTTGAATACTGCTGCCTACAATACAAGTATATGCTCCCCTTTTACTTTTCCACATTTTGTTGTATTACCATCATGGCTTTAAATGGATTTCATTGGTGTTAGTGCTGCTTGATGTATATATGTTACTCAACACAATAAAAGTGAATTTTTTAAAAGCATAGCACAAAAGTTAAGTAATCCCTGTCACAGCATGCCAAGCTACAGCAATGATTCCCAACCTTTGGTCCTCCATTTATTTTAGACTTCAGGTCCAAGAAGGCCCAGTCAACTTGGCCAACAGCCAGGAATTATGGGAGCTAAAGTCTATATCAACTGGAAAATAAAGGATTGGGAACCACTGAGCTAGAGTAAAAGCTGGATATGTTACTTGCAAACACAAAAACCTGCTCTACAATAACATGTTATTAGCTGTGGGGCAGGGAGGAGGTCACACCGCTTAAAGGTAGTTTTTTGGACCAGAGGGAATTTTGCTTGTTTTGTGGTTGGAAGAAATTTCCGATCTGCAACAAGAGGAAAAGTGAATTACAACTGAATGAATCAGACTTATGGCAATGAGCAAGATATCTTCTGGGTTTTATTTTATTATTTTTAAATTTAATTTTTTTTTTTTTTTTTAGTTTATCAAAAAACTGAATTCTGATCTCCAGTATTGGGCATTATTCCTTACTGATATTTTCACATTTTGCACCCCCCCCCCTTTTTTTAAAAAAAATAAAAAAATAGTTTTTTTTCTTATTCCCTTTACTCATATTAGTATCATTTAGACTTCTTTCAAGCAGTATATATTACTTTTTTATTATGCATCATCTCATTACTTACTAAACACTGCTCCACTACAAACATAGGACCCAGATTAAGGTTACTAGAGTTCAAGCAGACTAAGGCAGTCAGTAGCAACTGATTCAGCAGCTAGTGTTGTAAAGGTTCTGGAGGCAATATCCAAAGCAATGGAAGCAAGCAGAAAATTTATGCACAGTTTCAGAGAAATATTCAAATATGCTTAAATGTGGATGTAAAATAAGGGATATTCGAAGAGAACAAGAAAAATGATTACTGTATTTTATACTTCTTTTTAAAGCTACAATCACTAATGTGCACATCAGACAAAGGACAAATGTTGGCACATTCACCTAAATCACTGCTTTACCTCATTGCATTCCAATGCATCAACTTCATTCTCAATTTAGCTTGCTGCAAAGGTAGAAGACTTAATTTGTGAAACCACCCACACTTTAGCAGAAAATAATGCAAACTCCTACTTGGACATTTTCTCTGCAAAATGTTCCATTCCTCATTTGGATCTGATGAAAGAATAAATTATATAACCTGGATTAATTCTACTAATTTATTGGAATTCAAATATGTATTTTTATTCATCAATTTATAGAATATGAAATCTGTGTATTTAAATTAATACTTTCCTAAATTACATTTTGTGCATATGTTTTTTTCCTAGCTTATAATCCTTTTCTTAAAAATTTGACAGTCCATATATTGAAAGAGATACAAATTTAGTTAAGTATCTGAACCATTCATTATACTATCAGTTGATGATAAACATAATAAAGTGTGTGTGGGAGGGAGGGACATCTAGGAGTAGCAGTGTTGGCCATATAGCAAATCCTACTAATGAGTGCAGGGCCAAAGGGGAAGGTGCCAGCCTGCAGATAACCCTCCCTGACATCTGAACCAGAAACAGAAAATGCAGGTCTATGACTAACATCTTCAATTTTTTCTCCTGTTTGCCTGACGAAGAAGCCAGTGTGATTTTGAAAGCTTGCAACATGTAATTGTGCATTTTGGTCGGCTCAATAAAGGTATCATTGTTTGGATGTTATAGGATAATGTAGTAGAGTTTATTTTATTCATTCATTCATTCATTTATTTCCTGCCTTTCTCCCTGGAGGGACTCAATGTGGCTCACAGATAAAATATTTACAATTATTATAAAATCCAAACAATTAAAAGATCTATATATAAAATCACATAAAATATATACAATAAAATATGATATAAAATCACATAAAATATAGTTAAGTTAAAATAAGTTCATTATCCTAATTAATTCTTTTTTTAAACAAAATACTCTTTAAAAAAACATAAGCAAGTCTTCTTTTCTACAAGTGGCTAACCAAAAGTGTTAATGATCACATTTAAAATTATATGACAGACAGTTTGTTTTGATTTGTAGTTGTTAACTGCCCGAAGAGGATTTTACACTTTAGTCACCTCTGGCAGAGCCAGTCACAAAAATAAAGGATGCAATGGGTTGATTTTTTCAGCAATGTGCACTTAGGGACCAATGATGACACTGACCAAATTTCATCAATATGTCATAAAAACTTCCGGGTGATAATTATTACTTCACGATACCCCCTCGTAAGGCTCAGTCTCTAGATTTCTACAATATCAGGTATTTGGAGGGTCAAGATACACTGGCAAAAATGTATAAATCTACATAGTGACTATATATAGATAAGTGAACAACTACAAATCAAAACAAACTTTCTGTCATTTTTTTTTAAAGGTGATCATTAAAACTTTTAGATACCCCTTGTATATCCTTTATTATAAGTAAATGCACATATTTAGAATGCAAGTAGTATTTAAATATCATTATTTCTATAATATCACTAAAAGAAAGTGCCATAAAAATAACTGTTGATTCAGAAAAAAAAAACTGAAATGAAAATGTGTTTTGGGAGAGGGAGAGATCACAATTGTATTTGAAGATGACCTTTATTTTAGAGAGAAAGCCATCTCTCCTATATGCAAAGCTAACTTTTCATATGATATTGACTGGTGGTTTTGATCTTCAGTTTTTATTGGCTTCCTTCCTGTCTTCTTTCACTTTACAAACTGTATTGAATAGATTGTAGCTAAATGAACAATTTGATTGGGGCATTTCAATTTCATGCCATGATATTGAAGGTCATGAATTTAATTCTCCTCTAGTCATTGTCACCATTTCTGCTAGTGTCAATAAATTAAGAAAAGCAACATTTTTGGTTTAGTAACTGAGCATCTTCTTCAGACACAGTGTTGATATAGTAGGAATAATCACCATTAGTCTGTTCACAGACTAATCACAATGCATACTTTCCCATCTTCTCTTCTCTAAAGTTTATCTCTTTTGTTTTCAGAGAAAATAGTTTTAAAGCAATCTAAATGTTCAATACACATTTTTTTTTTTAAAAAAGCCCAGACAATCCTTGTCAATTTTGTTGTTTTGAACAGAAAACACCTACCAGTGAGTGTAATCTTTTTAATATTTTTTTTTACAATTTTATAAATATTTTTATGCTGACAGAAAGAGAGAATGCCAAATGCAGCTGGATCTCAATGTCTGCTACCCCTTTGTTTGCAGCTTCTACGGAACAAAGAGTTCTGTGAGCAGATGATGAGAAGTGTTTATAGCTATTCAGTTGTGGTCCCCCCCCCACACCATTATTACATTTGTTACTTTACAGTGCATACTGGACCCATCTCAGCACAATAAACACTTTCAGCATCATAAGAGCATAATAGCCAGATGAACTTTTTCATCAAGACTATACCAGAGTGAACCACCTCTTAACAGTTAGACCAGTTTTAATCTCATATACTTCTAAGTTGAAGGAGATATCAGCAAAATATATGGACTACTTTATAATAAGCTCAGTATCAAAAATGGAGTGTTTCTGTATATTAGTTTCTGGGAAAATATGAATTTACTGTTGTACTCATATCATACTTGTGGGCTTTCCCATAGCCAACCATGCTGAATGTGTGACTGTCTCTGACATTGGTCCAAAACACACAGCAGAAATAAATAAATAATTTTTATTTATAACCTGCCCCTCTGAATGAGCAATCCGGGGGGGGGGAGCAACAAGATAAAAAGCAAGTACAATTACAACCCGATCCCTACCTCCCACGCCTTAAAATGGAATTAAGCTAACACAGAATTAAAATAAACAGCAATAAAACAATACAATGTATTAAAATCAACTTCCTTGTGCAAAGATTAGCCATCATCCGGAAAGGCCTGCCAGAAGAGATGCAGCCAGTTTGAGACTCTTTTAACCAGTTTGAGACTGTTTTAACTGCCCTGGTTCAGTGCTAAAGAATTCTGGGTACTGTAGTTTTTGCCTTCTTTGTCAGAGTGCTCTGGTGCTACAATAAACTAAAATTCCCATGATTTTCTAGCACTGAGCCAGGACAGTTAAAGTGGTTTCAAACTGGATAATTTCTGTAGTGTGTTATGGACTCTAGTGAATAATATTGACCGAGATAGGACTTTGTTTCATTCCTTCATATCTCCTCTTTGGTTTCCTTCTCTCTCAGCTAGAACATAAATTGTTTAAACACACTTCCGCTGATCCCATGCCATTTACAATCTTTCTGCAGTTAATCATTCTCATAACTGGATGTACACCTTACAAGCAAGCAGCTCAACACTCCTCAATATGATTATTTCCATGTAGCCAGCAAGCAGGGAGATGAGTGGAAAGCCAGATATCTGCAGAGACCTCCATGGGTGCTTTATGAACTCTTTTCTGATGACGTCCTTGCAGAATGTCCAACCGCAACAAATAATTGTATGTATTTCCTCTCACCCTTCTCTTCTCCAACAACATGGCAACCCCCATGTTGGGGACATGGAAGCTGAGATGCTTACAAGATGAGGAACTTTTTTTGGGGGGGGGGGGTTGGAATTTGGCCATTGGCTGACTGGAGCAAGATTCCAATTTCTGCAATAACCGTAAAAGTGAACTGTAATGTCATAAAACTGACACCATTGTAGTTCACTGCCATCCGACATTTAAAAAGCAAAAGCAAAAAAACAAAAAAAAGTTAGAAAAATAAGTATTAAACTGGTATCAATCCAGTTATTAATTTAATATGGCACATGGATACTAGAGTGAGATCTCAGTATGCACAGGGGATCCATTCTAGACACCCCCCCCCCCCGATTCCAAAATCCATTGATGCTCAAGTCCCTTTGTCCTCAATGGCCGTGTGTGCACATGGCTGCGCCACCATTAGGAAAAGCTCCATTGTTCCCAATGGTGGTGTGTACATGCAGCCATCCTGTAATTAGGGAAAATGAGAGTTCAAGTAAGTCTCCGTTGTCCACAATGGTGGTGCGCTTGCGTGCACACACCACCACTGGGGACAATGAGGGTTGTCCCTAATGGCAGCACAGCCACATGCACATGCCACAATTGGGGACAACACAGGCTTGCTGCCGATGGATGCTTGAATCCACAGATAGTAAGTCTATGGATACAGAGGTCCCAATGTAATGGAAATGTATAGGGGCAAAAATAAATAAATAAATAAATAAAAATTAATCCATGCATGGGCCTTTGGTTGAAACAAAAATCTATGTAACAAATAGGGGTTGTGTTGGGATTGTATTTTTGTTTTTATTTTTTATCAAACAGGTGTTTTATATTGTTTTAATCCTTTTTTTAAAATTATACTGCTTAATAATCAACCTTTTAAAATATAAATTATGTTTTAAGCATATTTTGGTTTTTAGATTTTGTAGTGGGACCATACTGCAAACATACAGTTGCTAATGAAGGGCACCAAGGAATTCCAAAAGAAAATCATCATGTGCTTTATAGACTATAGAAAAACCTTTGATTACATAGATCATGAAAGACTATGGAACACCCTTAAAAACATGGGATTACCAACACATCTGATAGTTCTGATGAGGGAGCTGTACTTAAGACAAGTGGCTACTGTCAGAACAGAACACAGAGAAACAGAGCGGTTCCCAATTGGCAAAGGGGTCAGGTAAGGCTGTATCCCTTCACCTTATCTGTTCAACCTGTAGGCAGAACATATTATACAAAAAGCAGGCTTGAACACAGAAGGAGGAGGAGCAAAAATAGGAAGAAGGAATATCAACAATCTAAGGCATGATGATAGCACAATCCAACTAGCAGAAAACTACATAGACCTAGAGCTAACTAAAGAAGATGAAGGAGAAAAGTGTGAAGGCAGACTTATTGTTGAACATAAAGAAAATAAAGATAATAACCACAGATAATTTACATAAATTCAACCTAGACAATGAAGAAATAGAAACAGTAAAAGAGTACTCATACCTAGGACCAAACATTGATCAGAGCAGTGACTGAAATCAGGAGATCATAAGAACAATAAGAATAGTGAGGACAGCTATGAAAGAACTAAAAAAGATCCTAAAATGTAATGATATACAGCTGAGCACAAAAGTCAGAATTGTACAAGCCACTGCATTCCCTATTACCATGTACCAGAATGGATGCAAAAGCTGAATAGTTAAGAAAGAGGATAGGGAAAAAAAATCAATGGTGATGGAGAAGAGTGCTGAGGATACCATGGACAGCCAAGAAATCATACAAATGGGTCCTAGAATATATCAAAACCAGAAATCTCTCTGGAAGCCAAAATGACTAAACTAAGGCTGCTATATTTCAGCCACATCATGAGAAGGCATGACTCACTGGAAAAAAAAAAGAATTTGCAGGAACTGAGCAGAATAGTGGAGGACAGGGAGGCTTGGAGATGTCTAATCCATATGTTACCATGAATCGAGATCAACTCAAGTGTGGATAACAACAACAAAGCCTCCCTGTGTTATAAAGAGACATAAGAAGAAAAGTGGGATATAAATCAAACAAATAAACAAAATAATAAATTAATTAATTTTGGGAATATACTCCCCATGTTTTTCCCCATTTGAACAAAGTTTTCCTTAACAGTTGTTGATACACATAATTATACAGTCTGACCCCTGTATCCATGTGGATCTGTTCCCATTGTTACTGTAGATAAGCAGTTTACAGCCAGTGGTATTTTCTAGTAGAAGATGACTTTAGAATCATGCTGGAGGACCTCCAAATGCCTAAAGAGATCTTTTCTTTTTCAACATGTGGGCAAAAGAAACTGTGGTTCCCAATTCTGTGCATATAGGGGTCAGATTGTACAGTATACTTACCCATTCTAACTCAGGGTCAAACTATATGTTAAAAGGAATGCACATTCCCTATGACAATACACTTTTCTTATCCATAAATACATTTCCTCATATATGCATGCCTTAAAAGTAAAGCTTGCAAATTGAGCCATGTTTACCTTCCAATCACCAAGCAAAGCACACAGAATGCAAAATAATTAGGTGATAAAAATCACGTGTTACCAAAATCAGGGAGAAAAAAAAAAAACAAGACAAAACCATACATCTTTTTTAAAGAGGCCATCTGAAAATATGCTTAACACATTATCTAACTGGTGAGTGTGCTTCCTTTCTTTTATACACTAGGAATCTGGATAGAGAGGTGTAACATTATGCACTGGTCACCAAAGGCAAGTGATGAGTTACTTTGATCTAGAACATAATAGCCTTATTTATATATTAAAAAGTATGACAGGAAGAAGATGAATAACCTGATGCCACCCCACCTTTAAATAGAGGGTTATATTCCAGCAAAAACTCAAATGTAATACAGCATTCTCTGTACAGATATCCACTTAACATGCAGTGTTTCCCAACTCTGCATATATTAGCTTTGGATTTTGAGGGCACACATGGAAAGGGCTCATTTATGAGTGAATTGCATTAACACTGTGCCACTTTTGGGATGAATGTCCCATGACTTTTTTCCTTTCCATTATTCTTGTGATAAAGGTTATCCCTAGCAAAGGTTTTATAACACATTTCCTTAACTTTCATGTTTTAGCAGTTTTACTTTTGCCTCCATTCCAAGCTTAGTGACAGGAGAAAGGAGATACCCTAGTTTTTAATTTTTTTAAAAAAAATAAAAATTAAAAAGAAGAAAATGTTAAAGTTTTTTTCTTTAAAAAATTCACATTTTACCAAATGTTCACTTCAACCACATGAAACTATGCATATGTATATGTAAATGTATTTAAGCTGTGCATATGATATTGCAAGTTAAAGGTATAATTTTTATTTTCTAGTTGTTTATGTCACAACTAAAACAAACAAACAGCTTAATTTATATACCACTTCATACCGCCTAAGGAGTGTCTAAGCGGTTTACAACTGTAAGCTACTTGCCCCCAACAATCTGGGACTCCTTAACTGCCCTGGCTCAAGGCTAAGGAATCCTGGGAATTGTAGTTTATTGTGGCACCAGAGTCCTCTGATGAGGAGGGCTAAATGTCTCACAAAACTAGATTTCCCAGAATTCCCTAGCATTGGTCCAAGACAATTAAGCAGTCTCAAACTGGATCATTTCTACAGCATCTTTTGGACATAAGTCTCCCAAACAGACATTCCCTGGTTAACCACTTCCAGACCAATATTCTCAACCAGCTTTTCACATACTCTTTCATTTCTGTGCATGCGTGTTTAACTCCTCTGGATGGATCCCTGGATATGCCTATGGCTCAGACTTAAACAGCCATATGACTATGGCTTAGACCTTCTTTTTTCCCTAACTTTGCCCTCGTGTTTTCTTGGGTACCAGAATGAAAGCTTCTTGTGCACAGAGCCACTACCTGCTTCCAGAAAGGTATGTTATAGCTCTATGACATAGTATGTCCCCATGCTCTACCAGAGTGCCAAATGCCACAGCTGAAAATCAACTAAGAGGTCCCGTGGGAGAAGCCACCAAGCCTGTGTTTCATAGTTCTGCAGCAACTCTCCTATAATGCCAGAAGAGGAAAGATGGCCCTCAGAACCAGATATTTGGATCTGGCTACCTTTTCCCAGCCCACATATTTCTCCGAGAGCCTGCTTTCCCTCTGGCCTCCAAAACAAGTGAGCACTGACAATTGGGATGAGTTAGAAGGGAACAAATGGTAGCAATCAGATCAAAAGGAACTTTCATATCAGCTATTTGCAAGATGCTCTGAGAGCCTTTTTGGCAGAGTTTAAGTACTATAAATAAAGAAAGGAAACAATGATAATAGGAGGGGTGGGTGATAATGCCATCTTGCCCACCTCAGCACTACTACTGTCCATCCACCTCTTTCCACTGAATATAACTCACAACCATAACTTGAGGGAACAAACTTGGAGGGGAAAAAATTAAATATACAATCTCTCTTAAATACAAACCAAGAAGCATATTAAAACAAAAACAAAGTAAAATAACTTCTGACATGAGAGAGTACAAGAAGGAGAGACAGAAAACATTATATATGAGCTTCAAAATAAACAATCACTCTTTTATATTTAACAAAAAGGTTCAAACAACAAGTTGGATGGATTTAAAACGAGGAAATAATATATAGAATATATTAAATGACAGTAGTTTAGTAGTTAAATCAATTCATATATTATATATTACTAAAATTACTGAAAAATACAAGCATATTCACCTTTCTTGTCATCGAAGTATAAGGTCTGTTGAGCAGGATTTGACCACTGGAGGGAGGTGTTATCATTTTGATCAACCCTACAGGTCAAAGTTGCTGTTTCACCTTCAATAACTGTAACATTCTGTGTGAGTGGGAACTGCCCTTGGCTACCTGAAGAAGGAAAAAAGGGACAGTATTACATTAAAAGTTATAGATCTATGTTAACAACTAGGACATGCCAGAAGTTTGTATAGTAAGTTATTTCTTAGGCGGGAAAAATGATTTAAAAATACCATCAGAACATGTTTCAAAGACACAATAGACTATTAGAAAGTATTTGTTAGTTGTTTTCAGTGATTGAAAAGTAACTTGTTACTGATATTCATTGCAGTGTTGAAAAAGTAATTATTTATTGTATGGCTCATTATTCTTTAATTGCCATTTTTTCTTTCTTTCTTTCTTTCTTTTTTTTTTGAGAGCAAAGTCTTAGCAGAATTGACATTCTGATAAAACAAAGTTGAAATTTATCTTAAAATGTCATTAAGAAGTAACTTTTAAAAGTAACTAGAATTTTTCAATTTATTCATTAAACCAATTAATTAAGTTCCCTAGCATACATTCCATTGGTTTTAGAAATGTGATTTTGTTATAGCTTCATTATCCACAAAAGTCGGTCATAAAGAGAAAGGATGAAATATCTCAAAAGCACAAATATTGAATATTAACTGTGGGATAAGCAACATTATTGTGATAAACTCCATCATGGAAATAGATGATTGGATTACATGGATTCATACATCATCTGAGTGCATACCTAGAACATTTAACTGAGAGTAATGAAGTATTTACATGGCACTAATTATCATACTACCACCTCCAGATGCTGAAAAGTAAGTTCTCTTCCCCTCAATATACAGCTCTTGGTATCTTTTGTAGTTTGCAGCCATGACCCTCTCTCACCTCCCTATCACTAACCCACCCAGAAACCAAAATCCTTGGACCCCCAAGTCCCATTACTAACATCATAGTAAAATGGTGTCCCTTATATAAAATGGAAAAGTCAAGGTTTCGTTTTTGGAACATTTTTCTGGGAGGGAATATTTTCAAGCCATGGATGGCTGCATCCATAGACACAGAATCCGTGGAAACAGGATGACAGTACTATAAAGCATGGGCAAGTATTTTTGCAGATTAAATTGGCACTGGTTGTTGCTGAAGTACTATAGACTTCAGGATGGTTTCCTCACATATTTAGAGTCTAGTACAGGCACAGTAATTCCAATCAAACTGGATAATGCTCTTAGCAATCAGTGTTTGTGCTGTTTGCATCTAAATTGGTTCAATCGTTTCACAAGCCTTTCTGGCTTCTAAATAAAATGTCACACATCCATAAAGCATATGATCATAGAATTGTAGAAATGGAAAGGACCACAAGGACCACCATGCAGGATTTCACAATCAAAATACCCCTGACAGATGGCCATGGGGGGTTTAAAGATCTCTAAAGAAGGAGACTCCATCACTTTCTGAGGGAGTGTGTTCCACTTTCAGAACAGCTCTTACTGTCTGCAAGTTCCTCCGAATGGTTAGGTGGAATCTTTTTTTCTGTAGTTTGAATCCATTGTTTTTGGTCCTATTCTTGGGAACAGCAGAAAACAAGCTTGCTCCATCCTCAATATGACTTCCCTTCAAATGTTTAAACAGGGCTATCATATCACCTCATAACTGTCTCTTCTCCAGGATTAATAATAATAATAATAATAATAATAATTATTATTATTATTTATATTCCGCCCCTCTGTGTGAGCAATCGGGGTGGAGTACAACATTTAAAAATACGTATAGTTAAAATAACACTTCAGTCTCCCCTCCCACCCCTTAAAAATAGATTAAACTAAGAATAAGATTTAAAACAGTGAAACATTAAAAGACAAACATTGGACAATAATAACTCTAAAAACTGGGTAAGTGAGCGGCCTCAAGAGTATCAGTGTCTTAGTAAATGGGGCTGGAGGAACAGTAGATGACAGAGGGTTAATCATTTTCTGGGAAGGCCTGCCGGAATAGATGCGTCTTGGTGGCTCTCTTAAAGCTGTCCAAAGTTGTAATAAGGCGCATCTCATCCGGCAGGCCATTCCATAGCCTGGGAGCAATGGCAGAGAAGGCCCTCTGGGAGGTCTGTGCCAGCCTAGTTTTCATAGGCTGTAGCAAATTCCTCCCAGAGGACCGAAGAGTGCGAGGGGGCTCATATAGGAAGAGGCGGTCCCTGAGATGGACCTGAGCCATGAAGGGCTTTAAAAGTCAAAAACAGCACCTTGTACTGTGCCCGGAAACTAATTGGCAGCCAGTGGAGAGATGTGAGCACAGGTGTTATGTGCTCTCTCCTAGAAGCACTGGTAACTAATCTGGCTGCCATATTTTGAACCAGCTGGAGTTTCCGGGTTAGGCGCAAGGGTAGCCCCATGTAGAACGCATTGCAGTAATCTAAACGTGAGGTGACCAAAGCATGTACCACAGTTTCCAGGTCCCTCATCTCCAGGAAAGGGCGCAGCTGGAGTATCAGCCGAAGCTGATAACAGGCACTCCTGACCGTCGCATTCACCTGACTAGTCATGTGAAGCGACGAGTCTAGAAGTACCCCC
Organism: Urosaurus nigricauda; assembly: GCA_034509955.1. Lineage (NCBI taxonomy): Eukaryota > Metazoa > Chordata > Lepidosauria > Squamata > Phrynosomatidae > Urosaurus > Urosaurus nigricauda. Next base: position 55,322,738 of record JAOEGL010000003.1, read on the forward strand.
AGACTGCGAACAGGGTCCTTCGAGGAGAGTGTGACTAGGACCAGGAGTTGTATTCCCAGACCTGATTTTGGGCCAGTGACCGTCAGTACCTCTGTTTTGTCTGGATTAAGCCTCAATCTGTTTTCCCTCATCCAATCCATTACCGCTGCCAGGCAGTCATTGAGAGAGGAGACGCCATCTGAGGTCTGAGCAGATGATCTTGTCATGGAGAAATATATCTGAGTGTCATCAGCGTACTGATGACACTGAGCTCCATGCCTCCGAATGATCTCTCCCAGTGGCTTCATATAAATGTTAAATAGCATCGGGGACAGAATGGCGCCCTGAGGGACGCCACAGTTTAGCTCGATTTTAGAGGAGCAGCTGTCCCCGAGCCTCACCCTTTGGGACCTGCCAGAGAGAAAGGAACGGAACCATCGCAAAGCAGTGCCTCCGATACCCATCCCTCTCAGACGGTCCAGAAGGATGGCATGATCTATAGTGTCGAAAGCCGCGGAGAGGTCCAAGAGCACCAGCAGGGTCACACTACCCCTGTCAATGCTCAAGCAGAGGTCATCTGTCACAGCAACCATGGCAGTCTCAACTCCATATCCTGCCCGGAAGCCAGTTTGAAATGGATCAAGAAAAATCTGTTTCATCCAAGACGGCTTGGAGTTGTGAGGTGACTGCTCTCTCGATCACCTTGCTTAAGAATGGCAGCAAGGAAACTGGTCTGTAGTTATTTCTGTCCAGGGGATCAAGGGAGGGTTTCTTCAGGAGAGGCTTTACAGTCACCTCCTTCAGAGAAGGTGGAACAATACCCTCCCTGAGGGACGCATTGATGACATCCCGAAGGAATGTCCTCAGTGTATCCCCTCCCTGGACGACCAGCCATGATGGACATGGGTCGAGAGAGCAGGTCGTCTTCCTCACGCTTCCAAGGAGCTTGTCCACATCATCAGTACTTACAGATTGAAACTCATCCAGTAAGGTGACAACAACGAAGTCGCTAGGTGCCTCATTTGCAGATACTACTGAAACATTGGCATCTGAGTCAGCCCTTATCCGAGAGATTTTGTCTGCAAAGTGGGTGTTAAATGCGTCACAGCAGGCCGTCGTGGGGTCAAGCAAGGGATTTGGCGCAGGGGGAACCTGCGTCAGCTCCCCCACTACCTTAAACAGCTCTGCTGAACGGGACTCTGCAGACGCAATGCGTACAGAGCAGAAGGATCTCCGCGCTGCACGCAAAGCCTCCCGATAGGTGCGAAGATGCTGCCTATGGCGAGTTCTGTCGGATAAGAGACGAGTCTTCCGCCATCTGCGCTCTAGTCGTCGTCCAACCCGCCTCATCTCCCTGAGTTCCTCCGAGAACCAGGGCTTATGGTTGAGAGCGGGTTGGAGAGGACGCTCAGGGGCGATTGAGTTGAGAGCCTTGGGAAGATCGGTGTTCCAAGTATTCACCAAGGTTTAATATCCATCTTGATCAGGAAATGATCCGTCCATGACAATGCGGAGGTTTTGGTTACCTCCGCCCATGGATATTCCTGTTCCGTACTAAAAATCCCATCGAGTGTGTGACCCGCACAATGGGTAGGCCTGTTAACCAATTGGGATAGGTTCATGCTTGTCATGGATTCCATTAACTTCCGAGCTGCTCCAGATAAGTCGGAAAGGCTGGTCTCTAGAGGGATGTTGAAGTCACCCAAGACTAAAAGTCTGGGGGACTCCAGCAGTAACTCAGAGACCAGCTGAGTCAGCTCGGTCAGGGAGTCTCTTAAGCAACGGGGTGGCCGGTAAACCAACAGAATCCCCAAACTGTCCCTGGTCTTCAGGCTAAGGTACACACACTCGCTGTGGACTGTTTTCCAGACAGGTTTCCTGGTCTTATGGACTATAGCCACATCGCCACACCGCCCACTTTCCCTTATCTGCTCACTGACCGAGTAACCCGCTGGGAGAGCCTGGGCCCACGTGGCAGCGCTGGGGTCTCCCAGCCATGTCTCAGTGAAGCATGCCAGGTCGGCGTGTTCATCCACGAGGAGATCGTGGATGATGTGGATCTTACCTTTGGCCGACCTGACATTGCAAAGGAGCAGATTAAGGGATTGTGGAACAGTTGGTGTGCTCTCCAACCTATCTTGGGAAACAGAGTGAACTGAAGAAGGGATAGATATTAAACATCGATCCCTACTTCTTTTGTAACATGTGTTCACTCTGTTACTGCCGTACCTTCCCTGCCCCCTTATCATGTTAATATTCGCTCCCAGACTAATCCCATCACCAGTTCCAGAAGTAACAGTCCCAATACTGGGCAACATCAGTATAAAATAGATAAAAAGGGAGGCCTTGATGGTCTGATTTGTCATTAAATCCACTTTAAGGCGGTTGTCTTCGTTTCAGGGCTCACTGCTTGCCGTTTTAAATTGGCTCCAGACTCCTGGGATGCAGGAGGGATGTGGGGATTATCACACATTAAATCACCACCAAATCGCTGGTCGGGTCCCAGCTGAGTCCAAGCTGTGCTCCACCAGTACTTTTTAGAAATTGGAAAGCTTTCCAACTACTAAAAAGTGCTGGTGGCATGTGGCTTGGACCCGGGCTGATGGTGGCTGGTGATTCAGTGGCAATTTAATGTGCAACAATCCACCTCCATCCCGCATCCCAACGGTAGCCTAGGAGGCTGGAGCTGATTTTAAACACCAAGTTATAAACTCCATACTCAGCTCCTAAAGTCTCCCCTTATAAGGCATGGTTTCCTGAACTTTCACAATTTTAGTCAGCCTCCTCTGGACACACTCCAGCTTGTCAACATCCTTTTACAAATGTGGTGGTATTTCATACATAACATAAAGGGACAATCTGAAAAAGGCATGTTTCAGTTATAGTATTGTGGTAAACATTTAATAGGTATTAGGAGTTTGATAGTTTTGATGGTTTTTAGAAGTGGAAAGAATATTCACAAATATTTTAAAGGAAGGTGAATAAGAAAAAAATGATGAGTGGAATACTGCAGGGATGAGAATCTTCGAAGTTCAGGACCTGTTTTTTACACAGAAGGGGAGGAAGAGGAGGGGCGGGGACAAAAGTAAAGTTGTACAGATAATGGCTTCCTGCAGAGAAAACAGGATCTTTGAAGGAAAAAAATCTAGAAAGAAAATGCTATATCTGCATAGTTTTATTTTATGAAAATATACTCTATGCACATCCATGTACAAAATAAGTTCCAATCTGTGAATTGTCCTTGAAAGCTGCACAGTTCTCATGGACTAGTTTGCAGTGGTGAGAAATGTGGCAAAATTATTCATTCTAGTGTGTGAGAAAGAAATGTGTGAAGATGCATACCTTGCATAGTTACTGGTGGCAGATACATGCTGATTTAATCCCAGAAAGCACATACAAAATATGACATATGAATTTCATATATTTCTCTCATTTATTTTCTGTCCTGATGGAACCACTCTCAAAAACAGGGGTAAGAAGCATGGCACCCTACCCCATCCTGTGTTATTGTACAAGTCTCAGAACCCTAAACAGCACATCTAATCTTAATATAGTGTCTTTAAAATATTAGCACTTAAAGTATTAATAAACTCGTTAGTTTTCTGTGTAGTTATAACAGCTGAAAATTGATTTCACTTGTTTGCTATACAGTTGGCCCTTGTTATCCACCGGGGTATGGTTCCAGAACTCCCTGTGGATACCAAAATTTATGGATGCTCAAGTCCCATTATATTCAATGTCACAGTAAAATGGTATGCCTTATATAAAATAACAAAATCAAGGTTTTCTTGCTGGAATATTTGTAAATGTTTTCAAGCCATGGATAGTTGACTCTGTGGATGCAAAATGCATGGATACAGAGGGTAGTGATCATCTAACTAACCTTCTGTCCAAAATTAGATACAAAAGTACAATATTAACATCACCACTGCTGTCATCCAGATCACCACATACTATCCCGACAATGGCCATGCCTAGCCTTTTTACAAGAAGCTTGCCAAAACACAATTATTCTTACTATGATTCATAAAGAAAGCACCATGAGTTAAATGTAGTTTTGAAGGGATAATGTTAAACTGTAATGCAAGAATTGCAAGTAAGAAGAATTGTTCATTTACAAATCCATGGATTTCTACTTTTGGCCAAATCAACAAAATCTAGTGCTGAATGACTTTTCTTGTTATATGAAGAACACTTAAAAACTATAATCACAGTCAAGAGAAAATGATGACCACATTTGAAGAGTTTCACAACATTCCATATCTTAATCACAGGTTCTAAATTCAGAGGCAAGAGAGAGAAAGAGAAAGAGAGAGAGAGAGAGCACCCTTAAAAGAGATGCTATATTGGCTGTATTCACTTAGAAGGAGACAGGAAACAAAAACAAAAATTGGCTGTATTCACTTAGAAGGAGACAGGTTAATAGAAAGATGTCTCTTCTCCTCCTGACACTCAAAGATGCTATAATAAAAAGTAATTGATTTTAATAGAACATAATGAATTTAATATCCCAGTTTAAACAAGAAGGAAGAAAAGTAAACTTACGTATGTACAAGTTTGAGTTAAGCTACTTTTGATACTTTTGATACAAGGATTCACATTTATCTATTTGTTTTTCTTAGGCCCAAAATAGATGGGCCAAAAAATGCAGTCCATGGCAAAAAGAGTAGTATTTTACTACTGGCAGGCTGGCAAAAAGAGTAGCATTTTACCACTCCTTTTTGGCTCAGTTCTTTGGGGAAGATGCACATCAGGCACAGTTTCCCTCTGATACATCCTGAACACAGCCAGAAACCACATTTTTCAGTCCCTCTGTTTCAGGCCGACAGTGACCACTTGCTGTCATCCAAATTTGGATAGCTCTAATTTGAATAGCAGACAAAGTTTTAAGTGATGAAATGCAAGTGCAAAATAGTGTTTTGGGATGCCACCAAGTTTTGTTTTAGGTGTTTTTTTGTTTGTTTGTTTTTTTAAATACAGGAAAATAAAAACTGAGTCCTAACTTTACTAGGGACTGTAGAATGAATACAGATCCCTCAATTAGCATCCCTGCATGTATACAAACTGTTCATGACATGGAGATGTTTCAGAGCCATGGAATGGTTCTCTAGGGAGGTATAATGATTCTAATATACTACCAAAAGTGGAGCTGCACTGCAAGTCATTGCTGCTCCATCCTATGGAATAAGCAAGGCAACAAAACTAAAGTTGAACTGACTCCAAATGTAACAGACAACAAAATAAAATCAAAACAAAACAACCAACCCCATAAATGCAACAGAGACTGTACCCACATTGCAGAAATAATCCAGTTTGACACCACTTAACTGCCATGCCTCAAACTACAAATCACATAATTCCACAGCATTGAGCCGTGGCAGTTAAAGTGTTTGAAATGAGATTATTTCTGCAGTGTGGATGCAGCCAGGGTATAATATAATATAATATTTGTTTATCAGTATAGGATAAAAATTAACTGTACACAGACCACCATAAATCCTAAACAAATTTACCTTGAAGACAGAATTGCAAACCTATAATTTCTCCTTTTATCGCTAAGGCTGAGAGCATGTGACTTGCCCAAGGTCACTCAGTACGTTCCATAGCTGAGCTGAGAATGGAACCCTAGTTTTCAGAGTTGTAGACCAACACTCAAATCACTATGCCAAACTGGCTCTCATACATACAACTAACATCGCTCAGACATTCAGCCAATATTCACTTTTCAGTCTAGGAACTAGAGATGAATTCAAGGCACCATTACCATCCTCATCCTCATCACCACCGTTTTCAAGGTGGCTTTTGAAGTTAAAACTTTTTGTCAAGTATAAAAGAGTTATACAATTTGCCAACCTAGAAGAGACCTGTTTCAAACCACACCCTTCCCCCCATAAAGGAATAATTACATCTCATTTGGTGGGTGGGGTGGGGTGAAGACCTATATTGATATGCATACATGGTCCTCCCCAACATTGTTTACTTACGTCTAGGAAATAAAATATTTTGTTATATGTGATATAATATGCATATATGATATAAACAAGGTTTTATTACATTTGCTGTGATATATGCTTATTTTACCCTGATATTATCTCTTCACAGAAAAACAAATTTCAGCTATGAATACACAAGATGTCTTTTTGCATTATTGATAAAATATTCATGAGACGGTAGGATGGGGGGAATGTCACAGTTGTCAAGATGTATCCTGACTAACTAAGATATCTAAATTAGATATTCTAAATATACTGAACTATTATGGTTCTCAAAGTAAATAGTGACTAATAGATGTTTTCTACTTTTGATGACTTCTGCAATTTAAATTACTGACAATGCTACCTATCATGTTGATATTTACTTTCACTGATGTCCATGGCTTTAGTAAAGCCTCACCAAGTTTACAGGTATAGTATTCTGTATGTATCACAGCCTACAGGTCCAATTCTAATATTAATTACTATAAAGCCGAATAGTTAGCACATGTAAAGTTATATGAAGGAGTTGGGCTCTAAGTAAACACCTGTAATTTACAATGATTACAGAAAATATTTTTAGCAAATGGTAGAAGACTTTCTTTGGACACTACATATATTGACTATGTACCTCCAGGAAAGTAAACTCTCCAGAATTGATATGTGAAGATACATAAGCTTTTTCTGCACATTCAGGGTGTTTTGTTGCCAAAATGTTTTCACCAGGTTGGGCACTAAAATGCTGTTATGATAATTTCAATGGAGATTTCACAGATATTATCCTGTATTTACAGAGCACAGAAAGAGAAAAAAATATGTTTCAAATGTAGTGCATAAAAATGTAGACAAGTGGGTAATTAAGCAGCATGTCCTGTCTTTACTTCTGATGAGTAAATTAGAGGCTGTGAGAAATCATAGAGGTTTCTGGGTCTCCATCACAAGAGATTTATCTGACTTGCCTTCTGTTTCTATTAGCTGACTTTCCACCATCTGTATGTATTGTAATTGTCTCTTAGAATGTTCCCCTTCTATATTGCACATGCTTAAAACCACCACCGTGATTTTTGCTGATTGTATATATGCATTTTACTTCATTTATCATCAATTCAATCCATTTATATCTAGCAAAACATTTCAATATGACAGTTTTAAATTCCCAAATAGCACACACCATTATAGGACTTGTGGATGTCCTCTCTGGCCCATAAAATATCTACCAATATGGAAATGCTGATCAACAGAGAGTCTCCCTGATGAATTAGTTTAGCAAGCTGCTCATGAATCTAGCAGCTGTTTATGTTGTCTAGGCCAGTAGAAACCTTATGGACCCTTTTCCTTCTCCTCCTCCCAGGAGCAAATGTCAGCACAACAGAGATTTGGAAGCATGCCATATAGCAGCACAGACAGAAAAAGCTGTCAGGGAATACCGGCATGGTGCTGTGTACTAATTTTATTGGTTTATTGGTTGTTTGATTTTAATAAGATAAACTAAAAACTGCACTGCTTATCATACTAATTACCCATTTATGTTTTTGATGCTTCTTTTCACTATTAATTCTGGTGCTAGGCTGTTCTACAGTACCATGAATAGCACTGAAGTGGAGGAAACAAAAACTGGGGAGCTAACCTGTGAACCTATCATGGCCTTATCAATTGTTTTCCAAACAAACAAACAAGTTCTAAGTGGAATAAAACATTTACAGTGTAAACAAGATTTGGAATAAGGGAGGAGAAATGTCACAGAGAAATTTAAAAACAGAAAAAGAACTTATGTTGCTTGTGTAATCAAAAGGAATCTCTCAGTTCACTATTGATTGCCAGTAATTTCTGTTCATTACAACAAATGAGGTATTTGTTGGTCATCAGCAGAAGTGGCCAGAAGAATTGCTTCTATAATTACAAAGAGAAGAGGATGCTGATGGCTCTGATTCAAATCAAACTGTTTTGGTAGCATAAAATATTCGATGTTAGCAAAGTACAGAAGCACAAATGCTCACAAGCCATTTGGTGACAAATTTCATGTTAGTTATCTAAATTATGGCTATCCAAAGTAATTTAGTTAAAACCCAGAACTGCATTAATGTTTGAACTTTTTGTGCCTTTGAAACAGAGCTAATAAAAACTCAAAAAGACTTCTGCTGAAGCAAGACATAAGGTTTATCTAGCCCAGCTTTGTTTTCCACAGTGTTGTTTGAAGCTCACAAACAGGTCAAAAAAGCAACAGAATCCCCATGCTGCTGCACACATAAATGAATCCAACCGCATGTTGCCTTTGATTATTAAAAAATGTATAGGAGTCAGTGTGATGTAGTGGTTTGAGCATGGGACTGCAATTTAACCATGAAAACCCACTAGGTGATCCTTTGATAGGTTCACTTTAGGATTAACTTGAAGGTACACAACAGCAACATTAATGTTGTATACTGTCCTAATGGCGAACATCGATTTTTATAATTTAGGGCCAATACAGAAGGCCCCAATGGGGCAGGTCTCTGCTGCCCCTTTTTGTTCTGGATTGGGACCAGGGCAACCTCAGTGGCAGCCCAGCAGTCCCAATCCAGTGCTTTTCCAGGCCATGGAGAAGCTGCAAAATGCTGGTTCCCCATGGCCTGGAAAGGGGTGTCTTTGTGGCTTCATGCCCCCAGACACCCAGGGAGCTGCACCCAGGAGGAGATAGGGTCTGCCCAGCCCCTTTCTCGTCAGGATCGTTGGCACGGTCATGTAGTTGCCACACCAATGATCTGCTCCCCAAAGAGAAGCTCAGTTTCGGAGCTCCTTTTTGCAACTCTCCAAGGGCACTGCAAGTGCCCTGGAGTGTTGTGCTGATGTCACATGTGTGCCAATCCACGTGGATGAAGTGCACGCATGACACCATTGTCATTCGCAGGTATGGACAGCATGCTTTCAAAATGGTGCCATCTACACAAACTAGGGTTCGCTAGCATGAGATTGCTGCATGCTAGTGAGCCCTAGTTTTGGCTCGAGGATGGCACTTTGCACCAGTCTGTATTGAGCCTTGATCTCATTTGTTGAACTTCCTTAGATAGTCATATAAGCTATTGACCAAACCGGCAGTGGTGTGAGTGATTCTGTTCACTTGCTGCAGATGGAGACATTTGTTAGCATAATGCATAACAAAGAAAAGGTAACTAAGTCCTACTTTGTCTTATATATGTATTTATTAATTTATTTGAATGTTGTCCATTTACAATCCCTGTATCTTGTGTGGCATCAGCAAAGATGATACAGAATAAAACAGAATAGGCTGGGATAGAATGCTATTAGTTAATTAGAAAAAAAAAGTTCTACTCCTGCTTGCAAAGCTAAACATATATATCTCTATGGGAAGAGAAAACAATAGCAAAATATAAGAAACCAGTAACTATATTGATAAAATGCATTAAACCAATTTTCTGGACCAGTGAGCTCATATCAGAAATTGCTTTCCACACTAAAGTGTGTTTTTATTTTTTATTTTTTTTATTTTTGTGCTGAATAATAGTTTAGCTGAAAACATTTTACATCATAACTTTTGAATTAGGTTGGAGGTGACCTGGGACCAAATGGCATCTTGTCACATGGGAGCTACTTTGCAACAAAGTTAATCTTAATTTCTGAAATATGAAGTGTTTATTGGGGCAGATTAAATTGGGGCTATCTCCATTATTTCAATCACCTTATTGCATTCTTCATTGATTCACAGGTGTGCGGTTGAATTGCAAATGGACATGATAGACTTCTGGAATGGATATTCAGATAGACATCTGAAGGTGTGTCTATGTTGTACAAATATAGCAATTTAATGCCACTTTAACTGTCATAGTCAAATTCTGCAGTATCCTGGGATTTGAAGTATTGTGAGGTTCTTAGAATTCTCTAATCTACTCTTCTGAGCTACAGCATTGCAGCTATCTGGCAGAGAATTCTAAGTATCTCACCAACTTCCTTTAGACACAGACAGGCTATAAATGTGATATCACACTGTAGTTAATTGCAATCTGATCTGGCTTCCAAATAATGTATAGAAAGTTACTTTAAAAATGAAATTTGTTACAGTGCTCCACAAAATATCTAGGGGCTTTCTAGATTGGCAGGAAAGTGTGACATGAAGTTGCCTTTTCCTTAATGTTTAGCAGCTGCACCACAGCCTTTAGATGGAGCTGCGCTGTTCCGCAGTTTTTAAAAAAGAAGCTGGGAAAACAAGCACCTTTTAAAAGGTGCTTCTTCTCCCCTAAAACGCAAAAAAAGGTGTTTTCATGGCACACTTTCCCTTTTTCTCATCTAAAGGCTAGAGTTTCATGCAGCCATAAACACACTTCTTTTTGCCAATCTAGAAAGCCCACTGGTTTCCATCAGCATTCACAAAATATATTTAGTTATTTGTTTTTCCAAGGGAACAGATATGTCTTTAAGGTGCCACAAGACTTTCTGGAAGAGATCTTGCATCTGGAGTCACATACATATCATGTAAGTATGCCTCCTTAGCTACATATCCCAATATTAAACCCCCCAACCCACATTGTAAGCAATGCAACTTCCATGCTACTTTGACTTTTCTGTGTTGTCAGAGAATAAGAGGATAAGCAGGGACACATCCATCTATTTTTCTGTAGCTGGGTGCCATTTTACAGGCAAATGCTAAGCAACAACATGTAAAGTGACATCTTGCCCTACAAGATGGGTTATTGGAGGGATTCTGACTTCCCTAATGACCAGAAATTGGATGGCTAAATCCTATTTATACTATCAAAATTTATCAGCAGGATAACAGCAACCATTACTTTTGTTACTTTTAAAAATAAATAAATGTACAAAACTGGGATAGTATAAGTAGTCCTTTTTATCCATTAGAATGAATTAACAGATTAGCCATATGTTTCGAACAGGCCCAAACACTTGTACCAATGATACCCAAGAAAAATGTACAGAAATAACACTTGAAGAGTTATACTTTGAATGTTTTTCTTAAACTGCTTTTACATTTTCTTTACCTTTACATTTTTAAAACCTGGATCCGAAACCTAAAATATTCTTAAACTAAAAACACTGTGACAGCCCATTCAGCCTTACAGGAACAAATTGCTCAAGAAACACTTTAGACAAATAATACCTTTTTATCATTATGACATTACTACCTACACTGAATAGAGGTGCTGCTGCTTCAGCGCTGTGGAAGTATTCCCCTGATGTAATTAAGAAAACTCTGCCTAACTTATGGAAAACAGCCAATTATTAGATGGAAGAAATGGAGCCCTTTCACAATGCAGTATATTCCATGTAAATCACCATGACAACATTCTGTGCAATCCTGAGGCTTGCAGTTTGGAGAGGTGCTAAAGCTTTCAGCTGAGAATTTGAAATAGCCCTTCCTAAATTGCAAATTTCAGGTTTCCATTGGATATTGTCATGAAAGTGAAATCACTGCACTGTAACTGTGTAAGGCTCCTGTGTGATTCTGTATGAGCACTATGACTAGTGAAACCTAGTTTAGCATGTACTGGGAATAAAAGAGCTAATAAAGCCATTAATTTAAATAGCTTACTCATTCACACTGTTATTTGAAACAACACAAATAACAAGAGAGCAGTGAAACAAAAGATCAATGAAAACATTGGAATGAGCAAAACATAGAAGCCAGAGTTCTCAGAAAACAATCCCTCACGAAAAACCTAAATTTTATTTTCCCAATTGTTTTCCCAATGAAAACGACTTAAGGAGATTACTGCATGGAGGTGATATTGCAATGAAATTCTGCAACTACATTAGTGCAGCTACAATGACCTGAACACAACTGAAACAAGTTTTTTCCACATTACCATATCAATCCAGAATTGCACTTGGTTGCTAACAGTTGCATAACTTATGTATTTTCTGGGCTTGTCTTGGATTTACCATTTTTGTGCATGTATATCGGTTGGGTTTTTGTTTTTGTTTTTGTTTTGTTTTGTTTTTTGTTTTTTTGTTTTGTTTTGTTTTTTGTTTTTTTTGCTTTGCTTTTAGCAAACTCTAATGTCCATGAGATTATAAGTGCGGTCGCGAAAATTGTAATTTTTCTCTCACATCATGATGTTTACATTTTGTGTGCATGCACTTTGGGGTTTCCAGGGTAAAAAGCTTTTAAAAGTCTCTTTTCAGTAATTTCTCTAGTTCTTTCCCTTTTGAACTCATATCTACCTTTAAACAATGTTACGCTGCTCATGCAATCAACCTCCTATCAACAAAAACTGGAAGTCTGGTGATGTCATGCCATTGACATAATCTGGAATCCTGTGATCAATGCTGTTGCGTTAATATCTTCTGCACAAGCATACTTCCACAATTACAGTGATATTCGCAGTTATTCACTGTTTCCTATTGTTAATGACATATAGCACTACAAATACATGACCTCAGCAACATAATAATGGAACAACATGGACGTTGTGCAGTAGGATGTGTTATGAGTTGTTGCAATCCCACTTTAATTCCATTGTTAGAACATTATGTGGAAATGTCCTATTATTATGAGGAAGTTATCTGACCTATCTCCTAAAATGAGACCTATAGTATAAGAAAGCTAAAATATTGCAGAGTACTGTGCAATCTTTTAAAAATGAAATAAGCAATCTTATTAAAAACACTGATTATAAACAGTTTTAAAAACATTTAAACCTCTAGTAATAACACTGTAGAAACTCCTGGATGTTACTGTACATACTAGTGTATAAGCTGACTTCATGCATAAGTCAAGGGTAGGTTTGTGGACCAAAATTACTGATTTTGCTATGACATGTGGATTGGTAAAACCTAGGGGCATATAACAAGCAAACTTTTCCCTCTCTTAAACATGCATAGAAGGAACACACTTAGGAAGAGCTAAAGGGAAGGGTTAGAATGGGAGGGGGGGGGTGTAAATGGCATTATGTGTTTACATCTATACAAATAAAGATAAGAAAAGGAATATAAATGAGAAAAAAAACAATTAGCATTTTGTTTGTTAAATGATGAAGAATTTAAAAGGAAGAGATAGGAAGACCAAGGAAAGCAAGGAAAGCAATCTGCGTCTATTAGGGAATCAGTGCAAATGCAGTGACAAGAAGAACAAATAAGAACCTCCTCCATCACCTCTCCCTTGTTCAAACTAGAGAAAGAAAAGCAGTCCACCCTCCTTCCTTCTCTTCCTTTTTGGCCTGAGAAGTGTTCAGCCGCAATCTGGGGGAGCCTGAAGAGTGACTATGGCAGCCATTACTGATAGGAGCTTATTATATAAGCATCTGCAGAGAGACCGCCAGACATCAGGAGGCTGATATACAGTAGGCACTTACTAAACCCACACTGATGTAGAGGTGGGAGGGTGGGCTAGCTTCAACAAGGAGGGAGAGCGCAGGGTGGACAGGCCTTAAAGAGCCTAAGCCCCAGCCCTGCATCTCTCCAATGAGGCACCACCACCCTGCATTAGTTGATTGCTGGTCTCTCTCCATGAGAGGCCAAAAAAGCCTCATTTCCCCAAACCCAGCCAACTGGGGGATAAGTATTCTGCATAAAAAATATCTTTTTCTGCACAGAGAATTTGTTTCCTGTGCAGAAAATGGCATTTTGCTGCTCAACCCCAGAAATAATGAGACAAGACACAAGATTGGGATGAAAACAGGGCCATTTATTAATTGACCTATTTATTAATTTCTTAACAGAACTGCAATTAATTCAGAAAAAAAACCAACCAAGTGTGGGAGAAGCTGAAGCCAATGTGTTTCTCCAGACCATCTCTGCACCCTATTTGGATGATAACATCTCAGCCCTCAATGATAACCTGAAAGCTAACCAGAAAGTCTCCCAATCTACAAAAATTAAAGAGGGCGTTTCACTTTCACTTTCACTTGACCTAAGGGCAATTTCTTTCTGCCACCTCCTAAGGCCTAAAGAGGTGGTTCCATAAATATCCCATCCACCCAGACAATGTCCAAGGTGCTGGCCAAAATATAATTCAATTATTTATGCCAAATCCATTTATGGCCAAATTAGAATTCAATCATTGATATCAAATTGGTTCATATTTAGACTCAGTCCAAGCCAATTCCCTATATGCCAACTGGACATAGTTTTGGGTAAGCAAAAAACTCATGGAAAACAACAAACATTCCTACCCAGCCCCTAGGCTGCCAAGGAAACTTCATACTATACCAGTGCTGGGTTGGCAGTTCGATTCATAAAGTGCAATGAAGTCCTGGGAGCAGCTGTCACTAAGTCAACTCAGGCTCTGCCCCCAAAGCCTCATAACTGTACTGGCATGATTTAATTTAACCAATAGCTTGTCTCTTCTCTGGGAAGGGCAGCAAACAGCCCGCTCCCTCTCCAACTCCTCTGTTGGGGGGCGGGGGGGGGGGGAGAGAATGGCTATTTTACGCAAAACCAAAAACACACATTCTCCACAGAATAAGGCATTATTTGTGAATAGTCTTCAAAAATTAGTCTTAAAAAACTTTCTCAAATCTGATTCAAAGTTCTGTCTTCTAATTTGGGTGAACTGCCTAAGGAAAATGACAGGGGGAAAAAGCATACGGTACACTGATATTTACTTTTGATTGGAAACCCTTCCCTTTTAACCTATGAATAAATACGAGGGAATATCCAAAAGTTTTAATGATCACCTTTTTAAAAAATTGACAGAAAGTTTGTTTTGATTTGTAGTTGTTAACTTATCTCTATGTAGTCACTATCTAGATTTATACATTTTTCCAGCATATCTTGACCCTCCAAATACCTGATATTGTAGAAGTCTGCAGATTGCACCTTACCGGGGGGGGGGGGTATCACAAAGTAATAATTATCACCTGGAAGTTATTATGACATATTGATGAAATTTTGTCAGTGTTGTCATTGGTCCCTAAGTGCACGTTGCTGAGAAAATCAGCTGAGGAAATATTACATTAATTGGCTATCTGTTGGTATCAGAGAACCTCCATTGCCATTGAGAAGTGATTTACAATGTAAACACACAGAAGAAGAAAGTATCACAAGGGAATGGGTATATTTTTTCCCAAGTTTCTAATGAAGTCTGAATCATATTAGTAAAATTAATGATAGGAAACAAAAAACAGTGACAACCACAGTGTGAATCTGCAATAAAGCACTTTGTGAAATAAATCAAAATTATGTCGCATGCAGGATAAATTAGACTGTTATACTCCCTCCCTCCCCCCTCCATCCCTCCCTCCCTCTCTCTGAAAAAAAGTCCTCATCCAGCGTCCTCTCTCTCACTCCATTCCTATCTCTCAATAGGCTAGCTGGTACTGATACTGGTACTGATTAGAATCACTTCAAAAATTATTTGACAGAATATTTTATGGAAAAAAAAAACCTGTTGGTTTAGAACCAAAGTTGAGTTCTATTCCCCTTCCCCCCAATTCCACAAAGCTAGGAAACTAAAGTTGATTTCCTTACAGTAGTGTCTTGTGATAATTGATGATGTTGCACAATGCTTTCAATGTTGGAAAAAATGGTGTAGGGATAAAATCTATAAATTGGCTTATATTTAAATATTTGGTCAGCTTCTATTGAAACCTATGACAAATGTGGTTCTTTTTCTTCCTTTGATGTTTTTATTTTCCTGATTTCTTATACATGAACATTATATATATGAAAAAGAAATAATATTTAAAAACAAACAAGCAAACAAATGATATTGCAGAATGTTGCAAACTGTGCTTAGTTATCATCCATTCACCCATACTCTTCTTTGGCTATTCTGATGCAAATCTAGTTGGGGAGCTAACAGTGCACCAAAAGGTCCTGTTTGTGTTCCTTAATTAAACAAGCAGTCATAGTAGATACAAAGCAGTATTTTTCCTTTGGAAATATCAGAGGACTAACACATTTCTACCTTCTTAATGATGCACAAAAATAACTTTGCTATGAATGACTACCTTAGACTTCAATGGTTCAGGAAACAGGGTAAATTTTAGAGCCCAGAACCTCACCAAACTAATTAAAAGCATATTTGTTCAACAAACCTGAAGTACAGAATCTAGGTCTACCTTTGAAAGAAATGCATGATACAGCGTCTGAAAACTGGAGTAAAAGTGTAAAGGGGGTCAGTTTTTACAGCTTTTCACTTGCTCTGCCTGTGGCAATTTTTTTTTTCCAGATCAGTGTAAACTTTGACATGAATGTAGGATTAATCAAATAGATTACCAGTGCCACATTTCAAGTTATCATCACAGGTGCCATTTTCTATGAGCAACAGAATTTGAGGCTTATAGTGGTAGAAGAACTTTCATTCTTTTGCAGCCTTAACTACAGAGGCCTGCCTTTATTGTGAATTTTCTTCAGAATCATGATGTAAAAGTTATCTTTAAAACAAATCAGAAGACAAGAAGGGGAAAAAAAGTTTTATAGTGGGCTGAAATTATAAAATCTCTATACAAATCCTCATTTGTTGTTAAGAGAAGAGCTATAAAATAAATGTAAACTTAGATTCTGTAGTTTCATTGGCACAGGTACAGATGTTCATTTCCCAGAGTTATTTATAGACATTGCAATAAATCATTGAGGATGGCACATTTCCAATGCAAGATTAAGTTTTTAATTGCAAGGACACCTTGTCTGATAGAATGTCTTTAATGTGAAATAAGTTTGTATCTCAGCTGTGACACAGATAACATATATTCTAGTTACAGAAGAACATTATTTATGTCTACTCAGAAGTAAGTCCCACTGGTAGCAATAATATAAACTCCAAGGGGTGTAGGACTGCAGTCTTAACGAATTTAGATAACAGCAGATGAAAGTTTGACTCAACTGTTTCATAATCTTACCCCATGCTCACAGAAATAAGTTCCATTGGTTTCAGTGATTTCAGTAATTATAGTCAGACTATTTGAAAAATGTGATAGACATTTGACATGATGTTAAGCTCCATTACCATGGCTGTTACACACAGAATCATGTCCCTTGTGTTCCCATTAATCACCAGTTTATTGTTATCTAAGAAAACAAATTTTACACAATGGAAGGTAACATATGAGAAGGCATGATTCATTAGAAAAAAAACAATGATGCCGGGGAAGAGAGGGCAATAGAAAAAGAGGAAGACTGCATGCCAGATGGATAGACTCAACCAGGGACAGGCCTGAACCTATAGGACCAAGCTGGGAATAGAGGATGGGGGGGGGGGGCTTGGAGACGTCTCATTCACAGGGTACCATGAGTCAAGGTTGACTCAAAGGTAGCTAACAACAATAAAGGGTATAACATAGTTTTCACTGTCCATAGGTTTTGTGTCTGCTTGTCTGCTGTCTGCATGAAAATATACTCACATTCAGTTAGATGCGACACAACTTTGTATTATAGAAAGTTATCTCAGAAAGTTATATTGTTTAGGGAAGCATTCCCAGAATTATGCTATCTGCCCCAGGATGCCTCCTATTAACTATGTATAAAGAAGCCATGCCCTCCCTCCAGTGCATCTGCCTTGGTCCGGGCCCCAGAGGGAGAGAAGAAGTACTGGACCTCAACCCCTTCCCACCACCTTCCCCTTTTCCTTTTGTGTTGTCTCTTTTAGATTGTAAGCCTGAGGGAAGGGATCCGTCTAATTATAAGATTGTATGTACAGCACTGTGTAAATTTACAGCGCAATAATAATAATAATAATAATAATGATGATGATGTAATGGAGGAGGCAGTGAAACAGTTCTGGACATCCTCATGCATTCTGATGTACTGCCAAATGAGCTACTTTTGCTTCTATAATTCTGAATATGGACATAAGTACAATGTGAATAGATAATGTGTATGAGAATGCAGCAGATGAGTGAACTCAAAAGTTCTGTAACAAAATGTAACCAAAGTAGACTAAACATCTGTGTGATGGAAAGTGTATCAAATTTGAGCTCTGAAGTGCAGAACACTATTTGCTACTCATATAATTTATTATGCTCTGTAATATATGACCTCAGATAAGGTTACCTCCTGTAATATAAACTGATCTGCCTACATTAAAGTTATACTTTTAAAGATCTCCCTCCAAATGGTCACATAAGTACAAATTTGTAGGGTATGTCAATAGATATTGATAATGTCTACTTTATAGTCAAGGTAGCCACACCAAAAGATCAGGTACACAGCTTTGGTTGCTCTTGCACCCAGTGCTGCTTCTGGGTGAGCACACAGTGGAGGTGGCCATGAGTCAGGCAAATTTTGCCATTTTGGTAAATGTATGGGTTGTATAATTTCTTGGTAAGGTGGATCTAGTCTAAGTGATCCACAGCTTAATCAGACTGATGTACTACTCTCTACGTGGTGATGCTCTTGAAAAATATCTAGAAATTTCAGTGAATGTAAAACAAGGTGGAAAGATTACACATTGGGGGGGGAGGGGGGAGGAACCAGATAATAGAATATCAGTGATTTGTAACAGTTGCACTACCATTCAGTTTGTTTCCTGTCCCAGTTCAAGATGATCATTCATTCTTCTAAAACTGTAAATGACTTGATTATAAGATATGTGAAAAAAAACTTTCTCACCTGATATAAGCCTGCCAATATGTCTCATTTGCGGGAGGGAGCTGGTAACTGAGACAGGGCTATTTTTATAGCAGTACCCCAAGAACTGAATTACCTCCCCAGGAGACTAGGTTAGCCTCCTTTTTACTGTGTTTTAGATGCCTTTGAAGTCAACATTATTCCACTAAGCTTGCAATAATTAATGCTTATCTCTGAATCTACTATTAATCTCTATTATTATTAAACATCTTTTCATGCAGGCTTGGGGCTTACATCTTTTATTCAGTTTAGTCTGCAACTCAATTGTTTATTGGATGGCTGGGCAATTAAAATATACTAAATAAATAAACTGCCAACATGAATTATGTATACACAATGTGAAGTACATTCCTTACAAATGAGGGACCAAGACTGACAAATACTGTGTTCTCTTCTGATACTCTTTTGGTTTTCAACCTGTATTGCCTAGGCACACTGGAGAAATGTTGTCTAAAATGTGAGATTTTTTAAAATACAATTAAAAGACAAAAAATAGGCAATCTCTTCCTACCTGAGGTGTAATTTATGTCCATATAAGATATTTTAGGTATAATTTTAATTTGTTTAAAGTTCTTCCTAAAAGACCCTCCATCAGGGAAAGTTCACCTAACAAAAACAAAGTTAGAATTCCCAACATCCAACAAATTTCTAGACTGGGAGAGTGGGGTCCTCAAGCAAAACTCTAGATCCCTGTGCTAACAAGGCATGGTACAGTGTGACCAATACTTCAGATAATGCTGTAGTAGAGAAGGGGTCACAATACATAAAAAATGCAAAGTTTGAAAGCTAAACTTATATTAAAAGATGATGAATATTGGGGCTAGTTACTATTTTAATATAAAACATTCTCTTTCTCACTCTTTTAAGTTCAGAATCTCTGAAAACCAAAGGAAAAGAAAAAGGTAATGTATGTATCCTTTGATTTTTCTTCCCTGAAAGCTAACACTTGTGACAATCTCTTTACTGTTCCATTTTGAGATGTTATAGTTAAAATAATGTGACAAGACTTTATATTTCAGAAAGAAATTCTTAAAAGCCTTAAAACAGTCATTAAAATCAGCTCAGCTCAGAATCCTAGCAGAAAGTTAGGAAAATTGCTTGTTAAGGAATGGAGACTACTCATTCAATGAACATCTCACTTTCTAAAAGAGAACTGGTCAGTCAGAATAAAACTATGTCATCTCTATACAACCTAGAAAAGCTTATCCAATCCAGAACAGTAATATTTAGGACAAGTGAAGCCCAATAAAGTCTCTGGAAGTCTTCATGTTTTTGTTCATACTCCTGTGGAATATCCTTTTCCATCAGTATGGCTACTTGAAAGTAAACAATTTAAGAGCCATCATCCAAGTATTTTGAATATGTATAAAGATAAGAGCAAAATGAAACACAGAATGGGACTGTTAACAGGAAATGAGTAAATTAACAAATGAAAACACACAGAAATTATTAAACTTTGTTCATTATTTTTACAATTCTAGATTTGTTACACCAGGGACACATTTGGTTGTTGGACGTTCTCATCCATTAAGAAGCAAGATAAGCACATGGTGCCCTAAAGTTCTAATTGAGAAACTGGGAATATTTCCCATTTTTTCAGGCATATCTCAATTATGGAAATACCTGATGTATTCTCTGCTCCCTTCACTCCACTGACTACCAAACTTATGTACACAGTTACACACACACACACACACACCAAACCCCATCTATACCACTTGATCCTCTATTGCAAGATTTGGAAAAAGGAAATAAAAAACAGTACTATTTCTTTAATCACTGGATTCCTGATGTCTGGTATTTATATGTGCAGCCTTTGCATAAGTCATTAGCTGCATCCACTGAGAACTGAAACACTGTCATTATCCCATTTCTCCCTTTCAATAACTATTCTTAACACCTTTTTTTGTCATCACAGCTGGGAATAGAAAGTGTGCAAGATATTTTTTTTAAGTTTCAGAACTCTTGTTTGGAATGCATTTTCCAAACAATAGCTGTGTTTTTCTGTTTCAGCAAAAAATGCAGGGATGGGGTGAAAGGCTCAAGGAGCACCGTTGTGACGAATTGATTTATTTTAGCATAAACTTGCATAGAATCATAGAATCATAGAGTTGGAAGAGACCACAAGGGCCATCTAGTCCAACCCCCTGCCATGCAGGACCTCCAAATCAAAGCATCCCTGACAGATGACCATCCAGCCTCTGTTTAAAGGCCTCCAAGGAAGGAGACTCCACTACGCTCCGAGGGAGTGTGTTCCACTGTCGAACAGCCCTTACTGTCAGGAAGTTCCTCCTAATGTTGAGGTGGAATCTCTTTTCCTGCAATTTATATCCATTATTCCGCGTCCTAGTCTCTGCAGCAGCAGAAAACAAGCTTGCTCCCTCCTCAATATGACACCCCTTCAAATATTTGAACAGGGCTATCATATAACTGTTACATGGATTTGTAATTGGTTGAGTGGCCGAACTCAAAGGGTGCTCAACAATGGCTCCTTTTCATCCTGGAGAGAAGTGACCAGTGGGGTCCCACAGGGTTCTGTCCTGGGCCCAGTGCTATTCAACATCTTTATTAACGATTTGGATGACAGAATTGGGGGCATACTTATCAAATTTGCAGATGACACTAAACTGGGAGGAGTAGCTAATACCCCAGAGGACAGGATCAAAATTCAAAATGACCTGAATAGACTAGAAAGCTGGGCCAGTGCTAACAAAATGAAATTCAATGCGGAGAAATGTAAGGTTCTGCACTTAGGGCGGAAAAATGAAATGCACAGATATAGGATGGGGGACACCTGGCTGAATGAGACCACATGTGAAAGGGATCTAGGAGTCCAAGTAGACCATAAGCTGAACATGAGTCAACAGTGTGATGCGGCAGCTCAAAAAGCCAATGCAATTTTAGGCTGCATCAATAGAAGTATAGTTTCTAGATCAAGGGAAGTTATAGTGCCACTCTATTCTGCTTTGGTCAGGCTCCACCTGGAATACTGTGTCCAGTTCTGGGCACCACAATTCAAAAAAGATGTGGAGAAACTGGAGCATGTCCAAAGGAGGGCAACTAAGATGGTGAAGGGTCTGGAAACCTTGCCCTATGAAGAACGCCTTAGGGAGCTGGGGATGTTTAGCCTGGAGAAGAGAAGGTTAAGAGGTGATATGATAGCCCTGTTCAAATATTTGAAGGGATGTCATATTGAGGAGGGAGCAAGCTTGTTTTCTGCTGCTGCAGAGACTAGAACGCGGAACAATGGATGCAAACTGCAGGAAAAGAGATTCCACCTCAACATTAGGAGGAACTTCCTGACAGTAAGGGCTGTTCGACAGTGGAACACACTCCCTTGGAGTGTAGTGGAGTCTCCTTCCTTGGAGGTCTTTAAGCAGAGGCTGGATGGCCATCTGTCAGGGATGCTTTGACTTGGAGTTCCTGCATGGCAGGGGGTTGGACTGGATGGCCCTTGTGGTCTCTTCCAACTCTATGATTCTATGATTCTATGATCACCTCTTAACCTTCTCTTCTCCAGGCTAAACATCCCCAGCTCCCTAAGGCGTTCCTCATAGGGCATGGTTTCCAGTCCCTTCACCATCTTAGTTGCCCTCCTTTGGACCTGCTCCAGTTTCTCCACATCTTTTTTGAATTGTGGTGCCCAGAACTGGACACAGTATTCCAGGTGGGGCCTGACCAAAGCAGAATAGAGTGGAACTATTACTTCCCTTGATCTAGACACTATACTTCTATTGATGCAGCCTAAAATTGCATTGGCCTTTTTAGCTGCCGCATCGCACTGTTGACTCATGTTCAGCTTATGGTCTACTTGGACTCCTAGATCCCTTTCACATGTGGTCTCATTCAGCCAGGTGTCCCCCATTTTATATCTGTGCATTTCATTTTTCCGCCCTAAGTGCAGAACCTTACATTTCTCTGTGTTGAATTTCATCTTGTTAGCATTGGCCCACCTTTCTAGTCTATTCAGGTCGTTTTGAATTTTGATCCTGTCCTCTGGGGCATTAGCTACTCCTCCTAGTTTAGTGTCATCTGCAAATTTGATAAGTATGCCCCCAATTCTGTCATCCAAATCGTTAATAAAGATGTTGAATAGCACTGGGCCCAGGACAGAACCCTGTGGGACCCCACTGGTCACTTCTCTCCAGGATGAAAAGGAGCCATTGTTGAGCACCCTTTGAGTTCGGCCAGTCAACCAATTAAAAATCCATGTAACAGTTAACTTGTCTATCCCACATTTTGCAAGCTTATTTGCAAGAATGTCATGGGGAACCTTGTCAAAGGCCTTACTGAAATCGAGGTAAACTATATCCACAGCATTCCCTTCATCTACCAAGCTGGTAATTTTATCAAAAAAAGAGATCAGGTTCGTTTGGCATGACTTGTTTCTCTGAAACCCATGTTGGCTTTTTGTGATTATGGCATTGGCTTCTAAATGTTCACAGACTCTCTGCTTAATGATCTGCTCTAGAGTCTTTCCTGGAATTGATGTCAGACTAACTGGACGATAATTGTTGGGATCCTCTTTTTTTCCCTTTTTGAAGATGGGGACAACGTTTGCCCTCCTCCAGTCTTCTGGGACTTCTCCTGTTCTCCAGGAGTTCTCAAAGATTATTGCCAATGGCTCCGATATCACCTTTGCCAGTTCTTTTAATACCCTTGGATGTAGTTCATCTGGTCCTGGAGATTTGTATTCATTTAGAGTAACCAGGTATTCCTGTACTGTCTCTTTACTTATTCTGTGCTGAAATTCCCCCACTCTGTCCCCTTCTTCACTGTCCTCTGGTTGAGCACCCTTTGCCTTTTCTGAGAAGACTGAAGCAAAGAAGGTGTTGAGTAATTCTGCCTTTTCTCTGTCCCCTGTTAGTATTTTGCCATCTTCTGCACGCAGTGGTCCTACCATTTCCTTCTTCTTCCTTTTGCTGCGGACATATCCAAAAAAGCCCTTTTTATTGTTCTTAACCTCTCTAGCAAGCCTGAGTTCATTTTGCGCTTTAGCTTTTCTGACTTTATCCCTACATGTGCTGGCTATTTGTTTGAATTCCTCTTTGGTGATTTCCCCATTTTTCTATTTTTTTATATAGTTATAACACTCATGCTAAAATAAGTCAGCAAGTCTCAAAAGTGTTGCTTGATTCCTTAAACCCTCATCCTTTCCCTATTTTGTTTGTGATATGAAATCCAGTGACTTGTATGCCTCACTTCAGGCTTAAAACAAACATAATGCCTTACCCTGAATATTCTTTAATCAGAACCTCAAAATTCGGGTGGGGAGGGGGAGTGGAGAGAGACAAAGACTGATTTGACATGTGTTGGTATAGAATTTTCTAAGGTACATCCTTGATGGGAGATTGCTGTCCATATTCTAGGGAGTAGTATTTATGTGTTCAGGATGCAAAGAATTTTTGCCAATTGATAGGACATTTCATTTTTTTTCCTAACTAAATTTAGTACACTGTATTTATCCCTGTTCAAATTTATTTTGTTAATTTTGGCCCAATCAGTCATGGTCATTTAGAAATCTGACCCTGCCCTCTGAAGTATTATCTACCTATGCTAATTTGGTGTCATGTAGAAATCTGATGGACATGTTTACTATACCATTATCTTAGTCATATATAAAGATGTTGAACATTTGGACTCTAAACCATCCCTCTAGTCATTTTTCTCCAGGATGACAAGCAATCATTGATGAGCACTTCTGGGTTTGATCAGTCAAACTAATTGTGTAGTTGACTGACCATTGTGTAGCCCACTGACTAGCTCACATTTCAGGCAGCTAGTCTGAAAGAATGTTGCCAAAAGGCTTGCTGTATCAAGCTATACTACATCCACAGCACTTTTATAACCTACCAAGCTTGCCAAAAAAGCAGAGGTGAAGCTTCGTATGACTTGTTTTTGAGAAATTCTTAGTAATCATATCATTCTTTCTAATCATGCACAGACCAACAATTTAATTATTTGTTCTAGACTCTTTCCTGGTATTTATGGCAAGCTAAATTTTGCTCACTGCTCAGGTTCTCTATTTACCCCTTTTTGAAGATGGAGACAACATTTGCCCTTTTGCAGTCTTCTGGGACCTTCCTTGTTTTCCACGAATTCCCAAATTCTTGGAAGCTGACAGTGGCTCATAATTTACATCCACAAGTTCCTTTAGTACTCTTGATTGAAGTTCATTTAGCCCTGGAGATCTGGATTTATTTAGATTAAATAGGTATTTCTTTACAACTCCTTTTCCTGCTCTGGCTTGCAGTGACCTTATGGCATCATCTGTTTTATTTTAAGTAGTCAGAGCAGTGTTCTCCTTTTGGAAAACTGGTGCAAATAAAGTATTCAATACTTCCACCTTCTTTCTGTTCCCAGAATGGCCCTACTTATCTCTGTTCTTCCTCTTGCTACAATCATAGGCAGCCCGTTATCACCACCTTTTTAAAATTATTTCTACCTTCTTTTTGAAGTTTGGGCTTTTGGGATTTGCCTTTAGTCCTCCTTAGTGATTTCCCAATAAATCCAGTCAAAAATTCCAAAGAAGGAGACTCCACTATACTCCAAGGCAAAATATTCCACAGTAAAAGATCTTTTACTATCATGAAGTTCTAAGTCCCCTTTCTAATATTTTTATACATGTCTCTTTTAAATCCCAGCTCATGTGAAAGTTCTTTGTACAGCCACCATCCAATGAAGTCTTTTCCTCTCTATTTCACTCAGAATTTCCATGAACTCAGAGAAATCAACTTTCCTGAAGTCTAATATGCAGGCTTTCTAGAAATAAGAAGAAGTATAAGAAGAATAAAATCATTTCCCTGGTAAAGTTAAAATGTAGATACACAGGCTTCATGCTGCTGCACTCTCCTTTCCATCAGGGCATCTGGCTTGTACTCACTGCACGTATATTCCCACCCCTATCCTCTGCCAAGAAACCAAACATGACATATATCTTGCAGTCACTGAACTTGTTTCCCTCACAATCCATGTTCAGTTGTTCTAGATGGGCAGTTTAGCCCCCAAAGATAACTCAGCAGAAGCCTCACCCCCTTTTAGAACATGGCATGAAATTTAAAGGTCATAACTTTCAAACTGTGCAGCCAACAATCAACCTTGATCCCCAAAACACAAGCTCAGCTTCTCCTGCCAATGCAATGAATGGCTAAACTCCCGAGACTGAGTCAGCATCTCTCTCTTTCTCTCACTCTCCCCTTCCCCAATCAAACCTGTGACTCAGCAGAAGCCACTGATAAACAACATACCTATACTGTTAAAAAGACAAAGCAATTTAGGATACAATACATATGCATGAACTTGTTGGAGTAAGTCAGTCAGAGTCCCAGCCATTGTTTTTATGAGTGCCAAAATAAAGTCAGTGCTGTTGCCAACCGGGCATCCAAAGGGAGATTATTCCATAATTTGGATGCTACAACTGAAAATACCCTCTCCCATACCCACACACAGTACTTCAAGCTCACAGGTGGGATATAGCGAAGGAACCCTCCATCATCTATTCTCAAGCAGACATATATAGGAAGGCATCCTCTTGCAGTGTCCCACAATGTCATCATCAGCAACTTGGTAGTTTCATTCCTAGCTAACTTCAACTGGTTCCTATTCTATGATGATTTCATCCCAAGAAAAACACTTTTAAAAAAAGCTCTCCCTGTCATGTGTTTTAAGAACTTTTCTTGGATGTTTTAACAAATTGTTTTAAGGTCTTCTAAGATCATAAATATTTACATTTTTTACTGTGTGTATTATTTAACAGTTGATTTTTTAAAAAAAATATTGAGCTTTATGATTTTATTATCTTTTGTTATGATGCAGTTTTTAATCTGATGTTCAAGTTTAATGCTTTAGGCGTTTAAATTCTGTAATGCAGCTCAGGAACTATGTTGAGTGGGCAGTGTATAAGAGCTAACAAATAAATAAAGAAGGGGAGAAAGAAGTAAATATCTATTTTGTTGAGATTCTTTGAGTGGCAGCCCAGTTCCATAGCAGCTTACAGCTAATTATTACTTCTTTCAAGCTCTTCCCATACACCCACACATTTGTAATCTGGGTACAATATGTCTTTCATTTATACCTTTATGCTGAAGAGCCTACATATCTTGGTTGCATGCACTTTCCAAGTTGCAAACAAGCACCTTCCTTCCTTTAATCACAGCATCTGTAATTTTCTATACTTCTTAGTCTCCTGCTATTCATTCTTTCTTCTTTCAAATACGACTCACTCAAAGAACTGCAACCATCTCAAAAGATGGTAGCAGCCTCAATATCGACACAGGAGACAAATGATAAAGAACATGTTCAATTCCCTTTGCAATAACAAAGAGGTTTTTAAAAGGAACAGAAAAACTTCAAAATTTTACTTTATTTAAAGAAAAAAAGTACATAAATTTCTACAGATTACAGACAACTAAGGAATTACAAAATAAAGGCCAGGTTACTCTAATGGGCTTTGTGTCAGACTTCCTTTAAAGATAGCATGAAATCTTCAGCTGGGGCAAAATTCAGCTAACAGAATGCTTATGGGGATTAAGCAGTTTAATGATACAATAGCAGTTATACTGGTTAATTAATTATTTGTGAGCCCAAATTAAAGGGCTAGTCCAGTGATTCCCAAAGTGAGTTGTACACTTCCCCTGGGGGTGGTGGAAAAGATCCAAGTTGAGAGGAAAGAAGGCAGTGGGAGGCGGATGAGAGGGAAAAGGGGGAAGCGACAAGGAGCTTCAGTTGAAGTATTAGTGAGCTTGAAAGACAAGAGAAACCAGCATCTTTAAGGGCTCCAATGAGGGTCAGAGTGGTATTAAAGGTCTTTTCAGGGTCCCTTAAAAATCACTGCACAGCCTTGCTGATCACTTTGTGTGATGGTGTCTCCCACTTTTCACCTCACCATACAAGCTTGCTCCCTTTAGCCACATCTTTTGGTAGTAGTAGTGGTTGGGTAATTCTTGATAGAATTTGGTGCAGAAAGTTGTTTCTGTGGCTCTGAGTGGCACTGTTTTAGGACAGACTGTCTGACTGGAGCAGGGAGTCAGATCACATAGCAGTAGTGGTATTCCTAGAGTTGGTATAACGGGGTGGGTGCTGGGGGCAGTGGTGGTGGCGGCCTGTCCTGTCCCCCCCCCAGCTGCCCATAGACCAGTCAGAAGGGCACCAGGGAAGTGGGACAGGCACACACATGCTCACCCCTCCTTCCCTGATGCTTTGGCTAGCTCAGACAAGCTAGCCAAGGGAACAGGGAAGGTGGGGAGCAGGCACACATGCATGCTGTCTCCTCCTTCTCTATTGACTTGTCTCCCTCAGCCAAGAAAGCCAGGGTAGCAGAGAAGGGATGGACACTGGAAGCAGAATCACATCCCCAAAGTGGGAAGAGAGCCCAACCAGGTGTCACCCCTCCTCTCAGGTGCCATCTGGTACAGTACGCCACCCCTCAGTGACATCATTGCATAGTGCCAAGGGAGAAGGGGTGGCAAAAAGTTTGGGACCTTGCTTAAGTTTTATGAGCTTTTCTGGGACTGGAGCTGCACTGTTGTTTCTCTTGGTATCTGAAGAAATAATGTTTTGGGGGAGCATACACTTGAAGCTATGTGAGATTTAAAAAAGTGCTACTTCAGTGGGAAGGTAGCAGTGTTCCATGCAGCCATGCTAGCCACATGACCACAGAGTCATCTTTGGACAATGCTGGCCCCTTTGGCTTAGTAACAGAGATAAACACGACCCCCTACAGTCAGTTACAACTAGATATTCATGTCAAGGGAAACCTTTACTTTTACCTTCTTACAAAAGAAAAGTTTTGTTGTTCTTTTTGTATTAAACTTTGTTGTTAACTGCCTTCAAGTCAACTTTGACTCATGGGAACCCTGTGAATGAGACATCTGCAAGATCCCCTAGCCTATAACTCTGTTCAGGCCTTGCAGGGTCAGGCTTGTGGTTTTCCTCATTGAATTTACCTATCTGGCCTGCAGTCTTCCTTTCTTTCTACTGCCTTCCACCTTAGATAGCATTATTGTACTTTCTATTAAGCCAAGTTTATTTACATTAGCCAACCAGGCTTTTGCATACAGCCATAAAACAGTCCAATACCATTTTAAAACATAGATAAAATAGGACAATTAAATTGTTAATAAAATGTACAAAATAAGACTAAGACTACATCTTGTCACTAAACAATTTAAAAGTTTATCTTTTTGTCAGAGCTAACTTGATGTACTTGGCTGTTTCATAGAACACGTAGTAACTGGTTCCTGCCAATAATAATATCTTTTTTTGAGAGTGAGAAAGAGAGAGAGAGAGAGAGAGAGAGAGAGAGAGAGAACAACATCTCTGATATTTAGAAGAGTGTCAAGGTATTGGTCTCTCAAGTCTAAATATAAAGAATATATAAAGAAAATGATACAAATTTTCTGTCTTTCTGCAGCCATGTGGGCACTATCTATTGGAGTTTGGTAAGTCATCATAGTGGCCTTTAATTTCCATTAAGTGCAAAGTATTTAATCTTCACTTAGTTAAAAGGGACTTGATGTAGTATGGGAAGGCAAACACTAAATAAGGTGGGAATTTACTGGGGTAAATGGTGAAATTCTTATACAAAGTAACAGAATGACAATTATCCACTAATGCAGCATTTTTCTGGAAATCAATATCAACTAAACACCTTTCAATTTCTAGATGGGCCCAATTACATCATTTTGCAACCAAATAGTTTGTTGACAATCCAAAACTGGACATAAGACAATGATGATGATGATGATGATGATGATGATGATGATGATGATGATTTTAGCCCTTGAGTCTGGACCCATTTCTTCATATGCCATTACGATTAAAGTGGAAATCAGCTGAAAAATTACATTGAGCCAAAAATAAATAGTTGTTTTCTGACCCAACATTTTAACTGAATATCATGCAGATTCTATATAGATATAGATATAGATATAGATAGATCGATGTAGACATGTCTTCTCAGGGTGTGGCCAAAGTACTAGAGTCTCAGTTTAGTTTAAAATTTATTATTATTAGGCAGCCCCATCACGTGCTAGGGTTGCCTCGGGGCGGGGCTTCCACATGCCCCACAACCCTAGCATGTGATGGGGGGGGGCATCAAGATGGTGGCATCCTGTTTATATGGGCACTGCCATCTTTACGTAAGCACCGTGCGGCATCTACATGGTGCAGCGCGGTGCTTACATTATGAGTGTGCCAGTGGCGCAATTATTATGCTGCGGCACAATGCCACTGTGGCTTTAAAAGAACCTGCTTCTTGCAGGTTCTTTTTCTCAGCAGTGGGAAGCCGCATGGTTTGACTGCTGTGGCTTCCCTCCGGAGGAAAAACAGGCGCCTAGAGGGTGCCTATTCGGGGCACCCACTGGCTTCTAGGGAGAGTTAAGGCTTGATCTATTCTAGGACCCATTGCATTTTTTGCCATCCATGGTATCCTCAACACATTAATCCAGTATCACATCTCAAATGAGTTGATTTTCTCTCAGCTTTCTTCACTGTCCAGCTCTCATATTTGTACATGGCAATGGGGAATACAATGTTTTGGATTATCCTGATTTTAGTGTTCAATTTTATATCTTTCCAATTTAGTATCTTATCTAGTTCTTTCATAGTTGGCCTTCCCAGTTCTAGTTTTCTTCTGATTTCTTAACTGCATCCTCCCTTCTTGATGCAAAGTATGGGAAATCTTTAACTATTTTGATTTCCTTTTTATCTAGGTTGAATGTACGATATATAAATCTTCCATAGTCATTCTTTTTGGTTTCATTATGTTCAGCAGTAAGCCTGTTTAATAAACCTTTTCTTTTTTAAAAAAGTTATTATTACTGTATTTGAAATTATTGATTGGCCACTCCATGCCTAAAACATTACAACTTTACAATGAGGAGGGTTTATTTGTGGAGAGGAAGATGAAATCAGCCTAATATTTTATTTTTTAAAAAAGTGTACTATGATCACTAAATTTTTCCTGTCCAGGAAAGGCTGTTACTGGCATGCAAGCTGAAGCTTGGCTGGTGCATTATGAGCCATGGATTCCACTTGGGCTTCCAATTACAGAGATGTATCTGGGGATATTTCCAGTCTATGTGCTTGACCCTTCAGGGGGTGTTCAAGTCTATCTAGAGCACACAACTTGTCAAAATCCTGGACCTAAAGAGTCCCAATGCATAGAGTTTCCAACTTGTCAGGATCCAGCTTCTGTTTACTGGCCCACGTCCATCCCATTACAGTATCCCAACACAGGTGTAGCATGTGCCCAGTCCAACTGATTCCAAGAAGCAGAGCTGAGAATCATCATTCCTAAATTCTTTATGAAAATGTCTTTATACAGATATTGAACACCATGGAAGACAACATGGAACCTAGCAGAATCCCAAAAGTTAGTGTCCCTGGGACTGAATAGGACAACCCCTCCCCCCGATCATCTCTGGAACTGGACCCATAGAAATAAAACCACTGCAGAACAATAACCTCCCACTTGCATAATAAATAAATAATAATAAAATCTTTATTTTTATACCGCCCTTCCAATGATCAGGGCGGTGCACAACATATACAACAAGTTAAAAACATTCCAAAAATAAGCAATAACAATATCAATACCAATACAACAGTACAATAGCAATATGACAAGCCAGCTCACAGTGGGGGAGGATGAGGGAGAAATAACAACAGAGAGAGGAATATCAGGGGTAAGCCTGCCTGAATAATTGTGTTTTTAACCCCTTTTTAAACTGGGCAAGAGAGGCGGCTGAGTGGAGCTCGATGGGCAGCGAGTTCCAGAGGCTAGGGGCCGAGATGGAAAACGCCCTCTTCATGGTGGTTGATGATCTGGCCTCTGGAACTCTTGGTAACTGTTGCCCGGTGGATCTGAGTGTGCGGGGTGGATTGTATGAGCCCCGCACACTCAGATCCACCAGGCAACAGTTACTAAGAGTTCCAGAGGCCAGATCATCAACCACCATCTGATGAAGCTAGTCCAATTATCATTGATATGAGATCCAGGAAGATCAACAAGCTCTGCCTTTTCCCTGGAGTTAGTCCTCAGTCAGACTTTCTATTTATTTGACAACTATATCACAACAAGAATCTGAGGGACCCACTGCCGAATTGAAATGTCAAGGAAGCATGGTGGAAGCCTAGTGTGATTTATATATTTGTTTTACAAGCTCACTTGTCACCTAATAGACACAAAAAAGAGGTATTTGGCCATACTCAATATGTGACCTTTTCCACCTGTGCTGTAGCCATTCCTCAGCCTGCCAATAGATCTTCTGTATTTTATTGTATGCCTTCAAGATGTTTCAGACTCATGGAAACTCTAAGGTGAACCTATCACAGGGTTTTCTAGGGCTGAGAGTGTGTGACTCACCAAAGGTCACTCAGTGGGTTTCCATGGTCAGGCAGGTAATCAAACTCTGCTGATTCGAGTCATACTACAACACTCAAACCATGTTGGCTCTCATATTATGTATACCAGGGTAAATTATGCGCTCCACAGCATTAGATTGGGTGACTGTGTGTGTGACTACAAGTCACCTATGAATTTATGGTGACCCAATGAGGAATTATTATATTGATGGTCCTTTCCATCTCATGGTTCCATAATCCCAACAAAGCCTTGAATCTTCTCATCCAGACAAATCCCTCAGAACAATCAGGAATCTTGATTCAATAAACCTATGTGAGTAGATGATTTTAACAGGTCTCCTACCTCCTAAAAATAAATGAAAAGGTCCCCCCTTTTACAAGATTGTCTAGTCATGTCCAACTGTTGGGGGCAGTGCTCATCACCGTTACTAAGCTGAAGAGCCTGCATTGTTAAAGATGACTCCATGGTCATGTAGCCAACATGACTTCCCGCCAAAGCAGTACCTATTTTTCTACTTGTGTGTCTACATGCTAGGTTGGCAGAAGTGATACAAGTATCGCTACAGTAGGGTTGCTGCAACTCCCCTCCCCAAACCTAGATAAGCTTCCATCCACCCATCTGCAAAGACTAGGCCTCACACTTTTCATGAAACATGGACTGGACCAATAAGTACTGACAGAGCCACATGATTATCATGGTAGCTACAAAGTCCTAAGCTAATGCTGGCATAGATGTTAAAATCTTCTGAAACCACTGACCTGGGTTTTCATCCAGATCTGCAAAGGAGATTGCTGGGCAATGGGATACATTAAGGTATGCTTCTTTCAAATCTGATCATTAGTCATGAAGCAAAATTACTTAAATTATTCCACAGTAATCTTTACAGTTTTTATAAGGGACATGATCATACTAATCTTTTTTAATATATATATATATATATATATATATATCCACAAACATGCACAGAGAGAGAGAGAGAGAGAGAGAGAGAGAGAGAGAGAGAGAGAAATATAGCAAACAAAATGATGAAATATTAGTTTACTACCTATTTTCAGAGGGATTGATACTGCAAAATTAATATCAGAAAACTCCTGAGCCAATCAGCTAGTTCTTCAGTATAAATAAATAAGCCATTTTGCTTATTTTGTAAGTCTGATATGTCAATCTGACAAGTTTGAATTATTAATTTTTAACATGGAGCAACAAAATACCCCAGAGATAAAAGAGACCCAGTAGGCTAAAACTGCCAGTGTGGTGTGAATGAAAAGCACAGCGGTTGAAATAAGCTTTTCAAGTCTGAAAGAGGTCACAGGGAACAAAGATGAGGTGCATATGGCTTTATTATTATTATTTATTAAAAACAGCAGGAAAGTGGTACTAGGAGTAAAGTTTCTATCTTTACAAAAATTGATAGGCACAGTTGAAGGGAAAGATATCTAAATCAAAAATGAGTAAAATCACTCTGCCTACCCCCAGACATTCAATCTGCTAAATGGTGAATGAATACATGTTGAAATAATAATGATTATTAGAGGAAACACATGATGAGAAAGGATATCTGCCAAATGAAAAGGTGTTAAACTTATAATATTCTCAGCAGCAATGCAAGAAGCACAATGTAAGCCAATGGGAGGCTGTATTGATAAATATAACATATGGATGGTAATATGAAATTATGGAGTATATCTATCATCAGTCATTGTTACTGTGAGCAAATGGGATTGTGCCTGGATGATTTTTTCATGCAGAGACTGGAAAGTAATAATGCCAGCCTAAGAGCAGTATATAAGAATTAGCTTTCTGTTTTCTTAGATTACTTTACACAGGCTTTGAATCAGTCTCATTCCACTGCTTGACATTTTGTTTTCCAGGAAAAGTCTTCAGTTAGGTCCAAGGTCACATAGTATATCTTGTGACTACATGGAAATTTTAATACATTTTTCTGCTCAGAAATTTATCTCTAACCAAATGTTTCATATGGTAACCTGTATTGACTGTCTATGCTTTGTTTCATTACTCAACCAATTTATCTGCTACAAGAAATACTGTACTTAAATACACAGGTATCTATCAAGACTGAGCTAGGAGATGCTGAAGCAGTCTGCTTTTGCCTGAACCTATTGGGAAGGGCCCTTCCTGTTTCTTTCCACACTGAGTTCAGTGCAAACTTTTTTTCCACTTTGAAATCAGTTTGTAACAATGGAAGCAAGCTGAGGACAAATGGGGTAAGCTGGAGTAGGAGAGAGAAAGAAACTGAGACATTTTGGCAGCTGGAAAGGTGTGGTGGCAGATGTTTAAATCAGAATGTCTGCTGAACTGGGGCAGTTGGGAGGATATGAATGCATGAACAGAGGAGAAACCTTTGGAAATTATTCATTCTCACATGCAAGCACAAAATAGGGGAATATTTGCATCCCCTCAATGTTATTATCTTAGCCTATGTACAACATTCACGGCAGGGCACTTATCTTCCTCACATGCACAAACACAACATACTCAAAACTCAATTTGCATCCACACTGCAGAAATAATCCAGTTTGACATCCCTAAGAGCAGTATATAAGAATTAGCTTTCTGTTTTCTACGATGGCTCAATACTATGAGAGTCTGAGAAATGGCACCTCCTGCCCTCAGTGGGCAGGCACAGTTGCTGTGGGGCCTGCAGCCAAAAGATGGCTGTCGGGGCCTTTTCCGGTTGTCAGGAAGAGCTCCCTTGTGTGCGCTCGCCCGGCTCCCAGGCTCCCGGGAGGTTTGGGAGGGCACAAGAGGGATTGGGCGCTTTTTCCTGCCTTCTCCCCTCATTGGCTGGCTAGCCAGGGGAGGAGGGGCTTGCTATAGGCCTGCACGTTCGCAGGCCTATAAAAAAAATGGCACAATGGTCCTCCATGCCTTTTGATTGTTGCTCAGCTCCCCACCGTCCCTCCCTGGGATTGGTGTTGCTTGTCACAACGTATTGTTTTGGGGGCAGCAGCACATGTTCTGGATCTGGTGGGCTGGTTTCCAGGGCTTGGTAGCACTGGATCGGGAGTCCTTTGGACCCAGGAAACATCAGCTGCGATGTGGCCAACCATGGGTCACATGGAGTATATCCCAGTGACGAGAGACCTTCCTATGGTAGCTGCATAATTGCATAATTGTGCAAGGGTGTTGCATTGCCTCAAGTCATCCCAATGCATGGTGTACAAGCAACCTCACATCAGTCCAACATCGGTGTTGGTGATGTGCAGATCCATACCTTGTGCTTATGGGCCAACCCTACCTTGTTTTGCTGTTAATAAAGTTGTGGCTTTTTTCATTGCCAATATGCTTACTGTCTTTCTTCGGGCGGAAATGCCTCCACTGCAACTGTAGCTAGTATTTGTACCAGTGCTTTCTGACAGAGAAAACTCACAAATGTCTCACTAAACTACAGCCTGATCTAGATTGGCAAAAAGAAGTGTGTTCATGGCTGCATGGAACTCTAGCCTTTAGATGAGAAAAAGGGAAAGTGTGCCATGAAAATGCTTTTTTTGTGTTTTAGGGGAGAAGAAGCGCCTTTAAAAACGTGTTGGTTTGCCCAGCTTCTTTTTTAAAAACTGCGGAACAGCACAGCTCCATCTAAAGGTTGCGGTGCTGCTGCTAAGCATTAAGGAAAAGGCAACTTCATGTCACACTTTCCTGCCAATCTATAAAGCCCCTACAGTTCCCAAAATTCCATATCACTGAGCCATGACAGTTAAAGTTGTGTCAAACTGGATTAATTCTGCAATACAGATGCAGCCTCTGTAAATTAATCAGAAGGAAAAGAGTACCCTTTCCACGCAAAACCAAAACCAAAACAAAACAACTTCATTTATATACTGCTTCATACTGCCTAAGGCGTGTCTAAGTGGTTTACAACTGTAAGCTACTTGCCCCCAACAGTATGGGTAGTTATTTTAGCGACCTCAGAAGGATGCAAGCCTGAGTCGATCTTGAGCCCTTTTGCTGGTCTTGAACTCACAACCTTATGGTTTTGAGTGAGTGGCTGTAGTACAGGCATTTAACCACTGCCACACAACTCAGGAAAAAAAAAAGTAAAACACAATGTGACAAAATAATACAGAGTCTGTATGAAAGTTAACTCAGAATGACTTTCATATGATTTACCATATAAAGAAGATCTGGAAGTAGAAGAATATGTCACAATTTGTATGATAGGATCATACTTGCTTGCTCAAATTTGCCCAGAATTCTGCTGGCTATATTTACTACTGACACTATTGAAAATAGGAACCATAAACAAGGAAACAATTTGCATCAACTATCTGATTGTTTTAGGTAAAGAGCAGGTTTCTGCCTAGAATCTTGTTTCTCTACCTCAAGACTTCCTGAAATATATTTTGGTACATACAGATGCTTCTGTGAACAACTTTAAATAATTAGAGGCAGCACTGAGGCTTTTAGCCCTGGAAAAGAAACATCTAACAGTTATATTATAGAAGTGTAAGAAAACCCTCCAAAACCTCCTCCCACAATATTATTTCAGGCAGAGCGGTGACTCATTCCAAAGGCTTATATATTAAAACAGAAGGAAAAACAGCAGCAGAGATGACAAGACTAGTTCATCCCTACCCTGCAGTAAGCACCCTAACTGCATTTTCAGGGCTGGGGTCCCCCCCACTCTAAACTGGTTGCAGCACTATCTTTAGTGGGGGGGGGGTCTATTTTTCTCAATCTGTACCTGTCACCATGGAAGACCCAGTGACTCAGTTTGTGAGGGCTCAGTAGAACTTTGTGCAGTTGGTCAGGGAATCTGAACTCAACCATTGTTTCCTTTGATCCTTATTTGTGAGGACTTTTCATGCAAAAATAATAGAAATCCATAGTAATACATAGATTGGAGCTAGATTCTGCTATAAAGGGGTACAAGAAAGTACAGAACCCATTATTCCTTTTCTTGTCAAGGAGATAGTTATTTATAATTTTATGGTGGCTTTGGAGAAGATGCAAACGCAAGAGGATTAATTTATTTGTTTGAATGTTCTGTCATTGCAAAGAAGGAAGACAGGGACAAAATCCATCTGTTTCCAGGCAAAACCTTCAGAGTTTAGTATGGCTGCTCCAAGAGCAGCCATTCTGGACTCTGAAGGCACTGCCCTACACAGCAGCCACTGCTGCCGAAGGGATTGTGCTGCAGCTCTGGAGAGTCCAATGTTTAGGGTTCAGTGTGCCTGCTGGGTAAGTGGGAAATGGAGGTGACCCCTTCCAACTCACCCAGTAGCCACACCAGTCCCTCTGGGTGTGCCACCCCACCAGGTGACATTCCCTTCTGGGGTGTCACCTGGGGTGGCCTGCACCCCTTGCATGTCCCTACACCCCCTAGTAATAACTCCTTTAGAACTCATTCCCTAGAGAAGATAGAAGAATGTCCTTCTGAATGTTCCTGTTCTTTTATCTTTAGCTAAAGCCTTTCTTTCATTGCAACAGGCTTTTGGGATGGAAGACTGTACTGTGTTGAAAGAGCTGCAGCAGTGTGCTATATTGTTCAAAATACACTTTTTTAACTGTTTAAATCTTTTTAAAGTATATGGTTTAAACTGCTGCAAGATGGTTAATTTTTAATACTATTTTATTTACTTTTTCTGTTTTTTAAAAAGTTATATCAAAATCCTTTCAATTTTTAAGCCCCCTTGACTCCTAATCTTCATTTTTTTTGGGGGGGGGGAGGAAGATATAAATGCCATTAGTGTTGACAATAATGACTGGTATTAGTTGGCTCTGCCTAGCTCTGAGTCTGCCTGCCATTGGCATCTGTACCTAAGCTCTTCTATACATCCACACTACCTGTCTTTTATGCTCTCTCCCTAATGCAACAGCATACAAAAAGACCTCTTTCCCTCTGCCTTCATCCTTCCTCTCCTCCTTCTATCTCTCTCACACATCACCCACCACCTGCTGTCTTATTCTCCTAGACTGACACATGCATGTTTTGTTTTTGTTTTGTTTGTTTGTTTGTTTGTTTGTTTTTGCAAGATTTCACTACTACAAATGTTCTATGTTTCAAGATTATTCCATATTGTTTCCAGGAATTACAGAGTTTGCTAGAGTTTATGTCTTAGCTTCATGCTTTTCAATCTTTTTTGCTATTTTATTGGCTTTCATTTCCCACCATTGTTATGCACTGTGTCATTTTTATGCAGATGCTAACCAGATTTATCTGTTTGAATTTTTGTAAAAAAACAAAACAAAAACAAATCAATATTCAACAAACAGTACAGCCCTGTCTGATTGATGTTTTAAAAAATGAACAGCTCAGAAACTGCAAGATAATACAAATAAGATAGATACCATGAACTAAGGTTCTGTTTTGCAATCTAATTATACTAACTTGGCAGCAATGTCCTACAAACAGAAGAAGAGTCTATATTTTGAGATATTTGT
This sequence comes from Urosaurus nigricauda, assembly GCA_034509955.1. NCBI lineage: Eukaryota > Metazoa > Chordata > Lepidosauria > Squamata > Phrynosomatidae > Urosaurus > Urosaurus nigricauda. Next base: position 55,360,976 of record JAOEGL010000003.1, read on the forward strand.
CATTCTGCAATTCACAGAATTAGTTTTTGGGGGAAAATACAGCAAAAAAATGATATAGCTCAATTCAAAAATAAAGAACAATTATCAATGTATTGAGTTCTGCAGCCAAAGCATGCAAATGCTGTGAAAATATGCAAATTTATCTAATCTGCATAATTAATTGCAATCAAAGCAGGATGTGTACTGCAAAGCCATGCAGTGTAAATCAAGAAGGAAAGTGGAAACTCACCTTTAGTTTTGCTCTTTGTAGCAGCCACTGGGACCAAAGATTGCAAGAGGAGAAGAGAACAGATATAAGTTAGTCAGAAGCTCTGACTGAGAATATAGAGAAAGTTTCACTACTGATTCAAGGCTTACAAAAGCCATCTCCAAGTATGTGACCTATTTATAATAGCTTTCATGACCTACAATATGCCAAGACAGAATCCTTAAGTATTTTGAATTGCCTGTAGGTGTCAAAAGCTGCTTGAAAATAGATGAAAGGTGGTGACATTTATCATTTGCCATAATCATATAGGTAACAGAATTTACAGTTTAAAAAATCTCTAGAATACCTACAGAACAAGGATAATTGGTTACATCGTATAAAATGGTTCCTTCTAACATAAACTTCCTTCTCTCTATTTATACACAAATTTACAAACATTGCACATTTTTGAGATTCAGAGATGGTAGAATGGGAAATGATTTCTACAACTAGACCCACATCCACTTCTAACAGGCTGTATAATCTCATTCTTCAGACTTGCATTTTAAATTACAGATGCTCAAGAAAGGAGGAGGAATCAACACAGTCCAACTGTATCTCCTTTACCTAGGTTAAATATGACCAGTGTTGTTTCATATAATGTCAACAGAGCACAATGTGAATTCATAGAAAGACTCAATAGGGTGAACCAGATGGGCAGGAAAAAGTGGCTTGAAGCTGCCTCTTTTAAAGCCACATTGAAACCGCACCACAGCCTGAAAGCACCTCTTTTTGCCTGTCTGTTTAGCTCCATTGACCTCTCGAACCTCTAAGAGAGTATAAACTGGTGGGAAAGTGGATCCCTCAAATAGGGGTGAAGCATCTGGCCATTCTGACCCCAATTAGGCTGGGACTGCAGTGACCAGATGGCCTGTACCCAAAGTGGGCTGCCACCACAGCCCCAAATGGGACTCCAGCAGGAGTGGATTTTTTCCACTCCTTTTTTGTGCTGGTTCTTGCTGCCTTGGCCTGGCTTTGGAGTGGCTTTCAGCCTTTTGGGGGTCATGCATTATCTGAATGTCATGCCTCCGAAGTGACTGGAAGCCGTGCTCTTAGGCCCATCTGTTTCTGGCCACAGATGCAAAAATTCATCAAAGAAAACAGTGAATACTGAGTAGATACTTTACATTATCTAAAGCAAGTTCTCATCAACACCACTTCCTGGAATGTTATTTTGATCTAGTTAACACATGCCATCTAACATTCCACAGATGAAAACCAGAATATATGTGGCCATGCAACATCAGAGAGTGGTCACAATGGCAAAAGATAATAATGAGTCAAGACTGACAAGCTAGGAGAGGCTGTATCACTTGACTTTCACCTGAGCCTCTAGGAAGGGCAAGATTCCACCCACTTTTCCTCTCCTTCCTCCTGACTTAATTCATTGTAAACTACTTTGAAATTTATTTGAAGCTTTTATAGTAAGCTGAGGACAAATGGAAAAAAGGAGGAAAGGAGATATACTGGGACATTTTTTAAACAGTTGGGAAAACTGGACAACCAAGGATTCATCAAGACTGTCCCTGTCACATTGGGACCGTTGTATGATTTATTGTTGCCTCTCTCAAAGAATAAGTTTTTTAAAAATAAATGTGTATATGGTTATGTACATGGTCATGTACACTATGAAGGAGATTTGTTTTGTTTTGTTTTGTTTTTTAAAAAATCTAAGTATATCCAGGGGGAAGAAATAATATTGCCTCTTTTATGCTATTTAACACTGAACTACCACTGATCAGATTAACACAATTCAGCACAGAATCATCACCAGACAATTATGCACACTGTAGCAGCAACATTTTGTCGGTTCTAGTAACATGACTATGGGGATGCAAGAAATCCAGAATGCTATCTGAATTGCCCCAGAAATTATGGTAAATGTTATGATACAAAATGACATTTATATTGTTTTTAAAAGGGATGACATGGAAAGCTCTATCTCACTTTTGAGAGCTGCTAGAGCTACAGTAGTCTAAATCTTGTCCACCTCACTATAGCTGAAGCAGCTCCTTAGCAACTCTCTGCACTTTTGTGAGTATCCACTTCATATTGGCATTAACAAAAAAAAAAAAAAAAAAAAATAGAATTCTTCTCAATAATTATCCCTTCCTGTTCTCTGATTTCTAGGCAAGTCTTACAATGTTACATTTTCATGGAAAGCAATAAATGTAGAAATACAGCCAAGACCACTGAAGATTTCTCATATTCAAAATGAACACTTTAATCATGAGGCATGTTTTAAGGATTTACTTGTATTCAGAGATACCCTTCTGTACATGACAGACAACATTTGTGATGAAGCAGACCTGCAACAGCCGCTGGCTGTTCCAGCCCTTGTTGGCCCCCGATTGGTGCGAGATCATTGTGACAGGATGGCCCTCTTTGAAGGTGGGCTGCCACCACAGTCCTGAACCCAGACACTGGCAGGAACACCTTCTGGGTTGGCACAGGCCTGGCACACTTTCTGCATGGCTTCCAGCTGCTTCCAGAGCCTGTGTTGTTAGGACATCCCATCTCCCAAAACAGCTGGAAGCCTTTCTTTTCTGCCTGTCCATTTTGGGTCTATGAAAAGATTACTCAAAATCTTGCATCAGATGACCAAACAACAAAACTCAAAGTTGTTGCCTTATGTTCATGCTGCTCAGGATCCACCTAACATATATTATATTTGGATCTTCTGACACACATGATAATAGTCAAGATTTTCATATTATTTTGACATGGTTGCATTTCTTTAAAGTTGCCCATTGATTTTTCAGTTTGTTTCAAGTGTCAGAACAACAAGATCAAATGCATAAACACACACAAAAATAGGATGGGAATCAAATACCAAATAACACCCAACTGACAAGTGGAAGCTGGTGTCCTTGATGTCAGTGTGAAAATGTGAGCATGGTTCTGAATCTTGGATATTGCTTTAAAGTTTAGACTGAAACCCACAAGTTAAAAACTACTTTTGTACTGATATAGCTTTAATTATTATTTTAATGTAATTAAAAACAATACATTTTTGTTTGCCCTAGAACTGTAACAGTGCAAGTCTATAGATCTCTACTAAGCATCCATTGAGTAAAATGAGATTCAGCCCCACATAAGTAGACAAAGAACCAAAGCCTTGCAATAGTAGTTAATTTTTTTAATTTAACATTAATTAATATCCACCAAATCTCTTAGATCTCACAGTAACTGACTTTCACATTATTTAGTACTCTTTCTTTAATAGTTTTTTTTTACTGCTATGTCTATTAAGCCATATATATATAGCAACACCAAAAAACATGATTCAACACAAAGTGTTGCTTTATCTCCTTGGCTGTCATAATACTTGTACTATCCGATCTGTAGTTAAGCAAAGGACTTTGATTTTGCGTACCAATTAACCTACTATATTAGAGGAATTTGGAATTATGTGGCAGGAGGATCCACAGCCCAGACAAGATGTATGTAAAAATTTTAAATGATTTTTTAAAGATATAGGGCATGGAAATAAAATCAGGGAAGAGGGACATATAAACAGTAAAGTGTTAATATTCCTGGAACCAGGCCAGGCTACAGAGCTTATTAGTTACATTATAATTCAATGTCTAAATGAACATTAATGTTATCTTTGCTATATAAACGTCATGTTCAATACTTGCAAATGTTTCAACTGATGGAATGGTGGAAGCACAATACAACTGTCAAAGTTCACACAACAATCTAATTAGATGGAAATTGTAATTAAAATCTGTTTTTCCCATGAAACATACCAATTTCATCAGTGCTTCACAATATGGTGTGTAAAGAAGGTAATTTATCTATTTAAACTTTAGAAACTTTATTCTACCATTAAACATATCTCTTCTGCCAACAATGGGACTAACTGTATGTGCAAAAATCTATACTTGCTATTAGTTACCAAGAAGAATCCTGTCTTAAGTATATTCCTAATGCCACAATATTATATACAAACACAAAATGTTATATACAACAACAATACACTGGGGATAAAATGGTGTTCCTTATATAAAATGGCAAAATCAAAGTTTGCTTTTTGTTTTGTTTTGGTATTTTTCAGCCATGGATGGTTGAAACCATGGATGCAGAATACAGGATTACGAAGGATACAGAAGATACATAGGGCTAACAGTATATCCTTTTTCTGTTTAGTCTGACTGGAACATTGTTCATTGTTATAATGATGAACATTAAAATAGAATTGAACTAATACAACATTAAAACATTTTTTTCCATTTATGCAAAAAATATACAACCCTTTCTGGAGATGGAAATACGATCAAATGTATGAGATTACATATGTAAAGTAGCAGGGCATTAGAATTATTTTATTTATCTCTTCCAAGAATGTCAAGGGTACACAGAGTCCAACTAATGTTACTACTTTGATGTTTGGATTTAAGAGTTTTGTAGCACTAAAAAGTGGCTTTGTCACCATATCTTATTTTATTTTCTCCTCATTTTCCACCACCTAGCATATACAAGAGAGAGAGCTACTTTGGGGTTGGGGTTAACACAAAAAAAGTGTTAAATGTAAAACCAGACTACCTGCAGAACTGTAGATTTTTACTTTTTTAGGAGGGGAAGGGATTGGACGGCTCCAGTGGGGAAATGAGTATTCGTGCCAGGTTTCCAAAGCTTTAATTTGCAATCATTACTTAGCCATATATATACAGTAAATGAATCAGAATCAATTGGATTTAAGCTAGTTATTGCTAATTTGTCCCAGTGGTTTCAGTGAATTTACTATTGTAAGTATGAATCCAATCCCATATGTTTTTTTTTTTTTTTACTATAGTATACATATTATTACTTTTTACCTCTCTTCACATGTTATAGTGGGAAGTTCTGTCAACAATTTCTCTTCTATTCTCAGTATGACAGCATGACATGTTCAGCACATAATTCTTCAAGCTTTTTGGTCTATACTGCACAGTCCATTATTCTTAGCATGCTGCATAAAGTGTGTGTGCGTGTGTGTATCAGCCCTGGTGGCACAGTGGTTAAATGCCTGTACTGCAGCCACTCACTCAAAACCATAAGGTGGCGAGTTCAAGACAAGCAAAGGGCTGAAGCGCGACTCAGGCTTGCATCCTTCCGAGGTCGCTAAAATGAGCACCCAGATTGTTGGGGGGCAAATAGCTTACAATTGTAAACCGCTTAGACACTCCTTAAGGGTATGAAGCGGTATATAAATGAAGCTGTTTGTTTGTTTGTTTGTAATGAAGCAGTACCAAAAATGGTGATCTCTGGACTGATGTGTCAGCCACTGACTGCTAGTCTGTGGCAAATTTTCAGAATACAACAGTACATGACAAAAATATGATACTAGTCCTGGGAATATCAGACAGACTAAGAAGCATTGCTCAATAGAACTATTCTAGGCCTACTGAAAGGATGTGAGTATTAAGATTTTTATCTTCTTATTGATGTTATTTAAAAATTATATTTGAAAGCCCTTTCATTTACAAAAGGAGATTGCTGTTTGGCATGGGAGTAAACTGCTATTCAAGAAACACATATTCAAAAACAACGCAATTGGATATAGTTAATTTCTTCCAATCCAGTAAGAAACTACCAGAGTGCTAATGGAATTTGTCTATTTTTCTGGTAATATTTTAAAACCATTTCACCCCTAAATTCACAGGGGAACTCTATTGTTCAGATGACATGAGGGAAAGGAGTTAGCAGAAATTGACAAGTGAACACATTTTGATGAGCAAATAAACTAATTTACATCCATGTACGTCGATAAGGCAAGCACCTGTGTGATGGAGCAGAACAAAAAGTGAAACACATTATAGAGGAGGTCCAAACCTTTCCTCTCCATAGACAATCATTAATATATATTGATGCTACTTCTCTCTGGCTTTAAGAGCTCCTGCAGATTTCTCATTACTTCATCTCTTTTTGTGGTATGGGACTGAGTGGGGCACTCAGCTCAGCTATATCATTTTACCAGTCATGGAACGAAACAAGTTGCTAGTAATTTACTTTATTTCTAATGGTAGAATGGAAGAATGAACCTTACATGTCAGAATTGCTTGGTTGGCTATGAATATGATGCACCTTAACTTTCTGGAGTGGTGAAGAGGGCAAAAGTAATGCCTTAACAAAGAACAAATATACTGTCAGTTTCTAGCCATCTGCAGAATATTGCACACTGTGGTCTATTTTTCTATGATAGAATAGTTTCACATACATTTCTATCTTGTCCTCCCCAGATCCTTTGAATTTTCAGATTTCCTGAAGACCCATTTCTCTGTTCTTTCCCCTCCTCAACTGATTCGTTGTAAAGTCTATGATCTTTATGTCATTTGCTTTACTGTAAATTAGTTTCATTGCCAAATGTGCTAGTTCTATTTCTAATGAATCTGTAGAATGCACAATCAGTGCTTGGTTTGCTCATTAACCCACTTAACATTTTAATAAAAATTGCACATTTGAAAGGATGGAGGTATACAGAGTTGCCTGTGTTGAGAATACAAAAGTCCTTCAATGCACATGAACAGAACATGGAGTTGCAGTGACTGCCAAAAACTTCATGTTTCAGAAAATATTTACCAAAATCTTTTGAAATCCATGTCAGGAGTTCTATCATAGTATTTATTTTATTGTTAAAAACTACATTTGTTGATGTGCAGTATAAACACTCATTGTGTGGTATAAACCTGCGTAATGTTTCAAAGTTCCTGTATAAATTTTATTTTCTCAACTCCTGTATGGCATACACAACAGAGGACTGAATCAAGTCTCCCACAGCACAACAGCAGCTATTCATTTAAGGGTGGAGGGAAACTCTGAAGACTCTGCTTAAAAATGCAGATGAATGAATTAGTGTTGACAGCTCTAACTTGTTTCTTGGCAACTCTGACAGGATGTGGCATTTCCCCATTCTTCTAACCATGAAAATGATTTGAAGTAAACTAAACCACACAAAAACATCAAAACCCATTACAAAGGAACGCACAAAGCAAATATTAATAGGTGCTGTTTAACTTAGCTTATTATTTTAGACAGAAGTATCATTCTAAAATGCCATTCACATATTTGTGATTTGACTGTCTCACTCTCTTTCATGCACATGATTGTGTGTGTGTGTGTGTGTGTGTGTGTGTGTACAGAAAGAGAATTACAAAGCAAGGGTGGGGAGAGACAGAGAGAGGAGGACATACAGACAGGCAGACAAAATTCAAGGGGAAACTTGTATGTGGGAATGAGGCCAAAAGACTGCTATTTGCAGCTATTCACAGCTGTGAACATATGTTTTGTGGTATTTAAGCAGATGCATAGTTGCTATCTTGGGGCAGTACATTAAATTATACCAAAATGTTTGCCCTACCCATGGTTTCAATTGGAAATGTATATTAATATGCCATATTGCTTGTTTTATAGCAAAGAAGTAAAAAAAAAAAGGCAGAATACTTCTGAACTTCTAAGCTTTTTTTAAAAAATGAAATGCATTAATAATAACCTTAAAAGTGAAAAAAAAGAAAGAAAAGAAAAGCACAACATAAATAGCATTGGACAATACAAACATGCAAATCCTGCATAACCTCTCTCCTCAGAACTTCATCCTCTACCCTTTCAAGTAGATTCCTATGCAATGCTAACTAAATAAATATTGAAATTGCAGATGCTAATCCAAATAGCCCATTGTTTTTTTGACATGTTCTGGTGCTGATATATAATCAAAATATGTGATCAGTCATGAGTGCAGTATTTGCACTTAACTTTTTTTCTTAAAGAACAATATTGTCATGTCATTATTAATTAAAATGAGAATATTCCAGGCAAGGCCCAGCTAAAAAGATCATTTGCACCTTTAAAATTTAGTCAAATTAAAGGGTGAATGAGAAAGCAAAAAGGCTGATTCTTAGAACAGTAATTTGATGTGCAGTAAATTAGAACCCCTCTGTGACAATAGATCCAAGAAATGTTATGAAAATTTTATACAGCAATTTAATAATACACTTGAGAAGGTATAGCCTGGTATTTGATTTAAAGTATGCATAATTTAATGTACTATTTAACATTCCAAAACCACTTTTGTTTACACATCACATAAATTATCTAAACTATGTCCAAAAGGACCAGTGTAGTACAGTGATTACTGCAGCAGGGAGACCCAGTTACAACATTTGCTTTGGCCCAACGGTTTACTTTTTGACTTTGAACCAGCCATACTCTCTCAGCCTTAGTTACCTTAAACCATGAGCATACAGATAAAATGAGATAAATTAAATGCCTTAGAATAACTGAAAATAAAATACTGTAGTAATAGTAAATAATTATCCATACATTAACTTATACACCCCAATTTCAGCACAAGTGGATTTTAGGAGATTAAAAACTTTTGTTCCAGTATTGTACAGTTTCTTAATATCCCTTAAGGCTAGAGAAGTAATTCTTTTCTAAGTTTCTTCTCTAAGTTAGTGATGACTAATTTCAGAAATGTCTTTTCCACTGGAAGAAAGTATTTGAAAACCACAATGTTTATGAAGGCTATTCACAGTTCAAGACTTATTTTAGACAAAATTCACATGCAGCTGTTTTACACAGAAAATATCATTTTCTGCATGAAAAATAATATTTCCATGCAAAATTCACATGTAGTTGTTTTACACAGATAATATCATTTTGTGCATGGAAAATAACATTTCCATGCAAAAACATTAATACCTGCAAATAAAATGCAGTATTCTGTCCTGAAAAGGATGTTTTATGTGAAAAGAAAGCATGTACAAATGTTATATGAAAAAAAAATTCACATATACAGCATTTTTCTGCAGAAAACCACATTTTCTGTGTGGAAATATTTCAATTCAGAAGTATTGATATTTGAGCAGAACATACTTTTTTTTAATTCAAATCAACCATTTGCAAATTTTGTACAGACTAAAAGCCCAGTTATAGCATTTTCTGTGCAGGAATTAATATTTCTGACTTGAAATATTATTTTCTAGACAGAAAATGTTGTTTCCTTTGCAAAACAACCTTGTCTGAATTTTGCACATACTAGGTCCCAAAGTGATAAAATTCTCCTCAATTCAAGATTCTTCTTGTCATGGTTTATCAACATTTGAAAAAAAAAATGTTTTTCTTTTATTTTCTTTTTTTTTAAAATATGACCTTCTACTTATGATTCTTCCCCAGTTTCCACAATGAAACTTTTGCTAGAGGAAAGGGATAATTTCATGAGTACCTAAAACAGGGGAAAAAAAAGATTTATGAGCAAGCATAGTTGAACATAATTGTAGTTAATAGATGAGACCATCTATTAGTATATCTGAATATAATCCAGCAGGGTAGCCTTTCTGACGACTATTGCCAACAGATCTTTCAGCCTAATTTTGGTCTTCAAAACAAATGCAGAAGTTGCCTGAACATGGAGTGCAGAATACCTGAACCTGGTGTTCAAAAGTAATATGTTACTCATGACAAAACTTAGAAAGTAACTTGTTGCTTTAATGATAGAATCATAGAATCATAGTGTGGGAAGAGACCACAAGGGCCATCCGGTCCAACCCCCTGCCATGCAGGAACTCCCAATCAAAGCATACCCAATCAAAGCAATCGTCCTGTTACACATTCCTTTATATTACATAACAAACCTTTGAAGATTAATAACAGTGCTAAAATTCCTGACAAAATGAAAAAGTATGCTTAAAAGTAGCTAGAAAGCATTACCCGTTATAAAAGTAAAGTAAGGGCCAGTACAGACCAGCATGAAAAGCTGGCTTCCAGCCAACCTTGGGGTGTGGAGTATACACGACACACTTCCCCATGATGCTTGGAAGCTGGTTTCATGCCATCCAGATGCCTGACCAGCAGCCAGCTTCTGGGCACTCTGGCGGTGTGGTGCTTAGACATAGCATGCTGCCAGAACACCTTAAAGTCATGGAGGGATGGAAAAAGCTGGCTTTTTGCTGGCACAAAAAGGAGTGACATTTTGCTTCTTCTTTTTGGGCCAGAAAAAAGGCAGATTGGGACAGCAGCATGTGGCTGCCATGGCCCTAAATCCAGCTTTCTCAGGTTCAGCTTCAAGCTGCCCCATTGTGGTGGTCTGTTCCACCCCTTAGTATAAGTTCAATTTGCTCAGAAAGAATAACATGATACAAATAATGGTTTTACTTGAAAGAAACTTCTTTAAAGCCTGGCTCAATTGTTATAAGAAAGAGATCCTGTTGATAAAGGAACTGGGGAGGTTAAAGAGCAGAAAGGTTGGGATCTGAATAATCAATATGTTGCCCTAAGTCAATTACTTTATGACACTATGCACCAGGTAATTTCAGTGAGGATCTATTTAATATCTCAGTTGTCTTTAACTTTGTTTTGAGCATATTCTTATGCAAATGATAATTGTAAGCCAGTCATGAAGGTGAAAATATTTCTGTTGCCAGAGAAATTAAGACAAATTGAAAGAAAATGTGCACACATGGTTTTAACCCATGGGGGGGGGGGGGAAACCAAGATAACACATGCCTGTAATGCGAATGTGAATGTGAATGAAATAAGTCAAGGGATAAAGGATGTGTAACATATATAGCTGGAGACGTTGATTAGGGCAAATGTAGAAAAATGATTACCAACTTTGGACCCCAAGAGCAACATAAATGAAATCACAGCCTAGCATTTTGGGAAATAAAAGAGACAACTTGGATAGACATAAAGAGAGGCTTTAATCATCTAAAAGTACATTGAGAGTAAACTGTGATATTTCAGACATTTGGTTATTAAAGAACACAATGTCGAAATAATTCTGAAATATGTTTATTCAGAAACATTAACACCAGGATTTAATAATAGATACTATGAATCAGGAATGACTCAAGCCCTGAGACAGAATAGTTTTGAACAATACTAATCATTAGATTCAAAATGTCAGACAGCATATATATAGAAAAATTGATGCACTTTAAAGAGAATGTTTTCTGTGACAAAACTTGAACAAATATAACATGCTGGGATAGGGCAGTGACTGGCTATCACAAAATTAGCAAAATTAATCGATACCCATATGCAGCAGAAAAAATGTTTAAATGAAAATAATATTTAACTAAATAATATATAATATTATAGGTTGCTTTTCTGGAACCTTTAGAGAAATTCTGTGCCCCTGAGAAAACTATGTTCATAGAGAATTGATTTCTGCTCATGCAAGTTCTTTGCCATTCTTTCACACCTTTGAAAGGTTGTTTGCTAGCATATAGCAAATTATTTTCTTCCCTCTGTGTGCCTACACATTTTCACTGATACCCGTGCAAGGGCTGAATAGTATAGCTACATCTTCCAGCTTCCATTAAACCATCCAAGCTGGTATTAATCTTCCCTTCTCTGGTTTTCAGTACCAGTATCAGTTTAAGTGTTTCCTTCACAGTGTTTTTCTGATTAAAACTGTCTCCTCTGAAACTGCTATATGTCTACTGAAGGAAAGCACACTAATACTTATATATTTCTCACATGAAGAAAGAAAGAGAACACAATTGTCTCACTTGAACATCAAAAGTAATGAGGATTTCTGGAAATTCTTCCTGGAAATGGGCAGCATGACTTCTCTGATTATGGACACAGCTTTCTCTGCTGTAACCATCTCTATACACTTCTCTCAAAGGGGAGTTACTCTATTTGTCAAAGACACCATCAGGCTTATGGTCTATACTTATTTATTTTATATCAATCAATCAATCAATCAATATCTCACCATTCTTCCAGCACAGATTTCAAAGCACCTGGAAATTATTCATTACTCATTTTTATTCAAATATTCAAATTTATTTATATTAATAATGAAAACAAAATTATCTTTCTCTTTTTTAAAAATTATGTAGAAAACTAAAGCTAACAGATATGCCCAAAGAATATATGGATTTGAATGCTTAAATACCTGTGTATTTATCTAGGTTGGTACCAAGTTAGGTTTGCCACATTCTTCCTTTCTAAATGGTTCTTTAGCTTTTACACACATATAGCTGGAAGTATCACGGGCAGGTACCACATCATCCTATCCATGCTGGGAATAGGTAAAACCATTCATTTTGCAAGTGAAGATGGATTTTTTTTTTTTTAAAAAAAATATTTTTGTAGAACTTTTGATGGCAATCTCCATGTATCAATGAAAGCAGGTATTGATACATGGAAACTGCCATCAAAACTTCTTCAAAAATATATTTTTTTTTAAAAAAAAAGTTAGATCCTTTCCCCTTGAAATGTTGTCAGATATTGCCATCCTATATATGAACATTTCTGATTGATTGATTGATTGTTGACTTACTTGTGCCTAAATGAAGTATCTTATATTCCTCCCTGTTGAAGTTATTTTTCTTAAGTTTTATACCAGCTTTCCAATCTGTGAAGGTCATTTTTTTTTTAAATTTTTAAATTTTATTGTTAAAAGCATTCCATTTCACAATCATAAACACTTATACATTTTACATGGTATTGTTGTGATTACAGAGGTTTTATATGTACATTTGCATATTTTAAGTACACATCTGCAAGAGATCCATTGTTGATTTCTGTTTATCATCTTCTTTTCATATTGTTGCTTATCTTCTCCCTGTGGTTCTTCTTATCTTCTTCCAACTCTCATCCGTCCTTCTCCTGCATAACCTAAACTTACTATCTCTTTCTTCTCCTTCCCTCGTTATCCTTAAACGCACTCTATAAACCTTCTGCACTAAACTTCTCCCTCCTTCTTATCCTTCTCAATTAACCTACCATAACTCTCCATCCACTCCAACATTCATACCACTTCCTACTCGTTTCTTGTCAGTATTTTGACTTCATTAAACATTTGGAATCCCTGTAAATTCGCATTTTCTTATTTAACTTGCTTTCGTTTCCTTCTTTCTTATACTTTTTTTTTAGAAATCAATCAATTGTTAACCCCTCGATTATTCCTTATATTCACTTTGTTACTAAACCCTTACTCAGAACCTCTTATCTGTTTTATATGTTTGCCATCTACTCCCATGGATCGAAGTATATCAACTCTTAAATTATCTCATCAGAAGACATTTCGTGTATATAATAACATAATAAGGTATATTGATGTATTGTGTTATTCTATAACTATAAAATTTATGAATTATGTTCTCTCCTTCTCTACCCCGCATGCCCAAGGTTAAAAAAACAAAATAAAGAAATAACAAAAAGTAAAAATCTATATACTATCATGCTTAACACAACAAGGATAACCGATCTCCCATTTTGGCAATCTTTTCTTGGGTATATTTTATAACTGGCTCCCAGTACCTAAGTACATCATCTCGTGATTTGTATATTAAATTTTGCGACAAGATATCCATTTCTAACGCATCCTGTAGTTTTATCAACCAGTCTTCTTCATCAGGAACTATCTTTGTTTTCCAGTATTGTGCATATGTGATACGCGCTGTTGATGTCATGTAAAAACAAATTTTTTCATGCTTCTTATCTATCTCTTTTCCACACATATTTAATAAATAAAATTCCGGCGTGAATTGTATTTTTTTCTTTAGGATTTTCTCTATGGCATTGTTTATATTTTTCCAGTACTGCTTCGCTTTTTTACATGACCACCAACAGTGGTAAAAAGTTCCTGGTTCACTTTCATATTTCCAACAGGTATTAGGGATGTTTTTGTAAATCATTGATAGTTTCATCGGGGTCATATACCATCGTAGGTACATTTTATAAAAATTTTCTCTTATGTTTTGTGACCTGGTGTACTTATTTAAATTTGTCCATATATATTCCCATTTTGATATTTCTATTGGATGTCCTATATTTTGCATCCACTGTATCATTTGTCCTTTTATTATCTCAGATTCTTGATCTAAATTGATTAGAATTTTATAAATTTTACTAATTTTTTTATCCTTATTATTTGAAAAAACTTTGTCTAATTCATTATCCTCCTCTTGGAATCCTTGACTCATGTAATCTTTTTTAAAACGTTCTTTAATTTGTCTATGATTAAACCAACTAATCTGTATCCCTTCCTTTTGAAGTTCTTCCCATGATTTTATAACCCAGTTGCCATTTATTTTCTTAAGTAAGGTTTTATAGGATAACCATTTATTCCCCCCCATCATTTCTCTTCTGTAAAACGCTTCTTGAGGGGATATCCATTTGGGTATACCTCTATATAATTTGGCTTTATATTTCCGCCAAATTCTTAGTAGTGGTTTCCTAATACAGTGATTGTTTATTTTTTTATTAGCCTCTATTTTGTCATAGTAAAGATATGCATGCCAGCCGAATTTTAGTTCATCTCCCTCCAATTCAAGTAGTCTGTTATTTTCCAGTTTGATCCATTCCTGGAGCCAAGTGAGAGCGCAAGCCTCAAAATATAATTTAAAGTTGGGTAACGCCAATCCACCTTTTTCTCTAAGATCTTGTAATGTTTTCAATTTTACTCTGGGTTTTTTTCCATTCCATATAAATTTAGTAATATCTTTATTCCAAATTTGAAAGGGTTTCTCTGATGAAATTATTGGAAGCATTTGGAACAAAAAAATTAATTTTGACAAGACCGACATTTTAATTATGGATATTTTCCCTAATAATGATGTTCCTAATCTACTCCATTTTATTAAGTCCTTCTTGATTTCTTTCCAAATTTTGTTATAATTTTTATCATACAGTTCCACTGTGTTTTTCGAGATGTAAATTCCCAGATACTTAATAGTTTTTTGTGTTCGTATACCCATCATTTTACTCAATAATTGTTGTTCGGATTTTATCATGTTTTTGGTCAGAATTGCCGATTTATTATGATTTATTTTACAACCTGTGGCTTCCCCAAACTCATTTAATACTTTCAAAACCTCAATAGCACTCTCACTAGGATCATTAAGGATAATAACCAAATCATCCGCAAAAGCTAATGATTTATAGGAATGTTTTTTCTTTCTTATACCTTGTATATTATTATTCTCTTTTATCTTGACTAAAAGTCTTTCCATCACAAGTACAAACAATAATGGCGACAATGGGCATCCTTGTCTCGTTCCCCTCTCTATCTGAATTTTCTGGGTTTTGTCCCCATTAACAATTATTCTGGCTGATTGTTCCTTATAAATTTGTTTTACCCATTTGGTGTAGTTCGGACCTAATTCTAATTTGTCTATTAATTTATGTAAAAATAGCCAATTAACCGAATCAAAAGCTTTTTCAAAATCAATAAATATTAAGCCCAATTTTTGATCGTTGTGACATTCGTAATATTCTAGTATATTTAAAATATAACGTATGTTATCTCTCATCTGTCTTTTGGGGACAAACCCCTGTGAAGGTCATTTTGAATTATGATCTTGTCCTCTGGGGTATTAGGTGGCATCTGAAAATCTGATAAGCAAGTCCTCTATTCCATCATCTAAGTCATTACAAAAGTTTTTGAATAGGACTGGGTCCACAACTGATCCCTGTGGCACCCCACTAGACACGTCTCTCCAGGATGAGGAGGAGTCATTGTTAAGTACCCTTTGGGTTGTTAGCTCAACCAATTACAAATCCGCCTAACGGTCATATTGTCTGGTCCACATATTACTAGTGTGTTTGAAAGAATGTGATGGAGGACCTTGCCAAAGGCTTTACTGTCACATGGGAGGAATTTGCCTGTGTTTTGTGATTTTTCAGGAAAAAAAAAAACTTTTTGGTCCTTTCACCTTCACAGGCATAGGTAGTTAAAACATGGGAGGATACCTTTTCGGTGGCTGACTCAAGGCTATAGAACTCTTAACTTGGTTGGTTGGAAAGGACCCTCTCTATGCTCTCCTTCTGCACACAGGAAAATACCTTTCTATTTAGAGAAGGTTAAATAGTTGCTGTCCAATGTACTATACTTCCTTGCTTATTTGTTACATTTTAAATTTTTGTTTAATTCAGTACTATTTTTAATATAAACATCATTTAATCATTTTAATTGTTTTTATTATGTTGCAATTTGTAATTTTTAAATGATAATGATGATTGGCCTTGAGTTGAATTCTGTTTTAATTTATATTGTAAACTGCCTTGGGTCCTGTATAGGAGAAAGGAAAGAAGTATGTGTGCACATGTGATTGTGTACATGTTTGTGCATGCTGACTATATATAATAATTTACTGTGGGTTTTTTTAGCCTTTCCAGCAGCATATATGTGCACATCTACTCATGTAATTAAGGGACCACATTGCAAATATATTTTCCAATTATCACTTCACCAACTTACAGCTTTTGCTTATTCTTAAAAGGGAAACAGACTATGAAGATAGTGATTTGTGCATCAGTGAGTGCTGACAACCAACTATTGCAAACTATCCTTTCTAATTAGATTTCCTTCCATTCCCGAAAAGAAGGAAATAGCCCTTCTGATAATTAAAAGACAGGGCAAGTAGAAGAAAAAGAAGGAAATAAAGATGATGAAAGTACTGCTTAAGGGAAAAGCCTGTCATCAAATAATTGGGATTTCAGTAGGTGGAATTGCTTAACTAAAGATCTGCAGGTTTACCAATCATTTCTTATAAGCCCTTTAATTAAACATTGAAAAGCATACAAGATTATTTTCGAACAAGGCAAAAACTGTCTCTCTGTGTTTTACCACATTACGCATACACACAACAAATCTAACTTCAGAGGGTTAGGTTATTTTATGCCAAAAGCAATTTTTAGGAAAGAAAAGGTATCAACATAAGCAGTAAGTAGAATAGAATTTGCTAACATCAGGGAAACAGATTATTTCCATTGAAAATATGACAAAATTCTTATGTATCTTCCAAAATGAGGTTAAATATTTACTGTGATGAAAAACACTACCACAACTTTTATTTATTAATTGCTTTCAGTCCTATCACAGCAATGGATAATATTAAAATACATTAAAATGTAATGACAATTAAATAAAACTAACAACAAAAAATCAACATGTGCAATATAAGAACAGATGCAATATACAGGGAATGCAGAGGGGAAATGGGATAAAATACAAAAATTTGCTGCAGGGATCAGCATAGTGTGACTCACAGGCTGTATGCAGTCACCCAAGAGACACTTCATCCCCAGTTTTTTTCTGAAAATGTTCAATAAAAGCTCTTAAGCAGGGGAGGAAGGGTTAGTGGGTATTTCACCCTATTGTCAACAACAAGCTCTTTTAGGTAATGTTGGGCTTGATTCCATACCAGAAATGACCATTCAGTCATTTCTGATTTGAAAAAGTCTGTAAAGATCTAAAGATAGGCAACAATTATATGAAAGGGGCAAGTAAGTTTCCAGAAGCTTTAGCAGAAACGAACAGCTATTTTTAATCATTGTGGGAATGATTTGGTTATGGGAAGCTGCAGGAGGTAAAACTTATTATGTAGTCCTCTGGGGCTTCATTGACAACATGCTTTACTGTGGGACAAAAAAAAAAAGAGAGAGAGAGAGAAGCCAAATATAACAGGCAAGGAAGGGCTTGCAACTATATGGAAATCTAGTTTAAGAGTTTACCTATTCTCCCATAAAAGTGTGGCAAAGAACAATATTTCTTACTTGACAGTCAGGTCTATATGCAAAAAACTGTCCTTTCAAGTACCTTTACTTGAGCTTTCTCATGTTTAACCACTACTCACAGAAATTAATTGGGAATCCTGGAGTGGAAGAAAATGTGTAATATGCTGAAAATGACCGGACACCATCAATCTGAGCACAACAAATCCCAGTGTCAAACATGTTGCAATATTTACTGAAGTACAAGTTGGAATAGTGAATCCAGAGTCTGGGCTCCTTCTACATACAAATTGCCATTGATTCCTCCTGGTCAAGAAAGAACATGTTCTACTGTCTTTTGACCAAATGCACTGTGAAGACGCATTTATGAATTCATACGTGTTCTATGAATACTCTTCTTTGACCCTTGTCTGAAGCATGTCCAGACAGATTTCTCTGAACTGCCAACAACAGCTGCTGGCAAAACATCATGAATAAACTGTTCTAGAACATGGCCACATAGCCTGAAAAACCCACAAAAAACTCTAAACAGATTGGTCCTACTGACATATACCTGCACAGAGCTGTATCAAAGATGAACCTGTATCAAAGATTAACTTTTATCAAACACAAAAAATTAGACTACACAGAGTAATCACAATGGGAAACAGGAAATTATATGACAGAGCTTCATACATCTCAAATAATAAATGAGTAAAACAAATAATAAAATACAGTTTCTTCAGAAAAGATTAACTGGGGGGGGGGCGGTTAAGCAGAGAGGAAAAACCAGGCTAATCACAGTTTTTATGAAGCAAGGGATAGCCTTGCTGCCTGCATGGCTCACTCCAAAAATGGGCTGAACCTGAAAAATCACAGGCAGTCTGCACCACATGACATCAAGCCACACCTCTTGAGGATATTTTTTGCCTCCCCCATGCATGTGCACCATTGTACGAACATACCAACCAAGACCATCAATTACTTTCCTCTTCCCACCCAGCTGCCATTCCAATTGATGCCCTATGTGACCAGCCATACAGTCACATGAGGCATACACTGACCATACAGTGGAAAATCATGTCCCTTCCCCCCTTCACCCATGCCATGCTGTTGGATTATCTGGTTTGTGTATATTGTAATTACCTCCATTGCACTATTGATGACCTGCCATGTTTGTTGTACATTACAATTTATGGCTTACACGGTTTCGAGCATATGCTGGAAGCCCAGACCCAGAAATGGCCGCACGGTGCCCATAGGAAGTAATGGGGCACGCAACTGTGGTGCGCATGAATGGCATGCAGAGTGTACAGGCCACATTACTTCCTATGGGGCTTGAGCGTGCACAGAATTTCCCCTTACATGGAGGTGTCTGGAATGGATCCCCCGCATAAGGGAATTGCCCACTGTACTTTGAAATCATGGATTTTTTGGCAGCTTAGTGGACTGATGAGTTGATTGCCCAGCTGGCCACTGATGCACCCATACACAAAACTGAAAAAAAAAAAAAAAAGCAAGCAATGGTGCCAGAAGCTGCATCTCACCAGACCACTTCCATATGCAGCCAGGGCTTTCCTGTATTCTTGTACTTGCAGCATGCTGTTTATATGCTGGCGATGATGCACATTTTCTCCATTAAAGCAGAGTATCAGAATTTCTTTTTGCTCTAGTTATTAGTCCCAGAGTGTTTAGTCCCAAGTTGGGCTCTGGGACAAAACAGCAGTTTAATTAAGGAATTTGGGGTTCAGGAAAGAGGGTCAAAGGAGAGGTTTCAGAGATGAAGAAAATGAAAAGCCTCAAGCAGTGCAGTACTAATCTTTGCTTAAACATACACACATAGGCAAAACAAGGGGTGTGGGGGGGCTGCATAAGTCATCCCATGACACAAACCACAAACCTGTGCCTTTCAAGAGTTATTTGGGAAAGGTACCAAGTTAGCAAATGTCCTGGAGCAGAAAAATCTGTTCCTACTTGGGGCAGAGAAAAGCCATTGCTTTGCCTCTGCAGTCAGCTTTTCACTGGCTCCAGGGTGTGTAGCATCAAAACGCCATATCCCCAATTTGCCCCAAAGCCGCCTGGTGTGTAATCTCTGGTGCGACATCTGGGCAACTTGGGTGTGTGGTGCATGTAAACACCATGCCTCCCAAGCTGGCTTGAAGCTGACTGAAGCTGCTACTCTGTTCTGGCCAAACCTACTGAGTTCATCTTATAATATGCTAGGAATTGGTTGAAGCTTTGCTTGGTGACTTCAGCAAAGTGGGAGAAACCTCAAACACAACTACAAAAAGATGGGGAGATAAAGGGCACACTTGCCTGGTTCCACACTGGATCTTAAAATAGTCAGTTATCTCATTGTTAATCATCACTTGTGCTTTTTGATCTATGTAGATTGCCAAAATCTATTTATAGATATTTTTTTTTGTCCCAGGTTCATCCAACGTAGTATTTCCTGCAACAGCATGATTTCTCCAGATTAGTGAAAGAAAAGAATCTCTTTAAAGTGGAAGCAGAAGATAGAATTACTTCTCAGGATGTAAGTAGCAAACCAAAACTTTGAGCTGTGGTGTGGAAAGATTCTACTTTCACTGTGGACTTTGACCAAAAAAATCACTATCACTTCATATTGTCCCCCACAATCACCCTGCAACAACCTGTTAAAACCATATAATAACAAACATAGTAATGTGAAAGCCAAACTGGCCACACATTTCCTTTTGCTGAACTCACTTCATTTTGCTGTTTGTTACATTGCCAGAATGCAATAGCTGTTATTGATTGCCTTTCCATCTAGACCACCTTTCACTCTTACTAGAGGTCTCCCCATAGAATCCTCTTTCCCATTTTGCCATTCCAGTGAGTGAGGGAGACAATTTTAAATGTACACACACATACACATGAAAGAGAAAGGAAGAAAAAATAAAACTGCAAAATTTATATTTAAAAAG
The DNA here is from genome assembly GCA_034509955.1 of Urosaurus nigricauda. Taxonomy (NCBI): domain Eukaryota; kingdom Metazoa; phylum Chordata; class Lepidosauria; order Squamata; family Phrynosomatidae; genus Urosaurus; species Urosaurus nigricauda. Next base: position 55,381,604 of record JAOEGL010000003.1, read on the forward strand.
TTAATTTTATTTAACTTTTATTTATGAAAATAAAATTGGAAGCCTAATGTCCATTTCTGAAAACTGGAAATAGAGGCACCAGGTTTATCATGTTTACATTTTTTAACTCCTAATACAGGCAGATTAGAACTTCATATGATAAATTAATTTCCCTTGCTTCATTGTGTAAAGAATACCAAAGCTTCTAGCTCATCACTAAACCTTTGTCTCTTGAGTTTTAAAAAAATTATTTTTATTCTCACTTTTATATGTTTGTTTAATGGCTTCACAGTATTGAAATTATTTGAAAGATATATTGTTATTGTTACTTATGTTTGGTATTGTTAAATGATTAAATTGTCTTTGAAAAAAGCTATTAGAACATTAATTTATACTATATTTAGGCTATATATGATTATATTAACATATACATATTTGTAGCAGAAAGGATCACAGGATATTCTGAAACATCAGGATCTACAAGTTGAAAGTACCATAAAGTCAAATAGTCAGACAACTAAAAACCCTCATAACCAAACCCTGAACAAACCTCGTATTACTAAAGCTGCAATTTTCTAAAATGCCTGAAACCAGAACATTATCAGTGTTTGTAGCACAATTGTGTTAGGTCATTTGCTATAAATAAAAAGCAGGATGATAAATTGTTTAATACAAGAGGAAGCAGCAAAAATGAATTTTACATTTCCTTGTCATCTTTCTGAAATTATCTGTAACAGATTAGACTCTTTATTAACAACAGCAATGGAAAAGAGAAAGAAATAGTAAAGTGAAGAACTTTATAAATGTATAATTCAGGGATCTATGAAAAATATTCAAAAATATTTATGCATATATAAATTTTAAGCACTAATACATTTAAATAGAGAGCTATCAGGCAAAAAGCAGCATCGTCAGCATACTATCCATTTAAATGACAGAAAGTCATTTAGAAAATAGCAATATGATCTGGCCAAAATTAAGCATTTTAAAGTCCCATTGATTTCAGCTGGTTTGCAATCTGCTGAAACCATGTAGATGTTAAAGGTCTACTGCTAAATTGTTAACTAATAATAATTGAGTCCAAAGTTTGAAACTTTATAATTTAACTAGTTGGAGGGACAGTGCCTTCAGGTTCTGAGGGCAGGGGCAATACCTTCAGTGTCTGGTGCAGTTGTCAGATGCCAGACTCTGAAGGCCTTTCCAGGGGGTGGTGCCTTCAGGGTCAAGAGCAACCATGTTAGACCCTGAATGGGAACTCTGGAGACTGCAGCACTGCCCCCCTCAACAATGATCTGGATGGGGTGTGTGGCTGGGGAGAGGGGAAGCACAGCACTTACCCCCCCTTGCACCAGGTGACACCAACCTCAGCAATGCCACTATGCAAAGAATCATAGAACTGTAGAGTTGGAAGAGACCACAAGGGCCACCCAGCCCAACCTCCTGCCATGCAGGAACTCACAATCAAAGCACGCCTGAGAGATGGCCATCCAGCCTCTGTTTAAAGACCTAGAAAGAAGGAGACTCCACCACACTCCAAGGGAGGAGTGGGTAGTTGTCTTGCTTTTGAACAATCCCATTATGCAAAAATATGGGAAGTTTTTCTACAGCAGGCATTCTAAAGACAGTTAAGATATCTTTTGAGACCATAGCTTCATCCTGCTTTGTTTGAACCAATTGAGGCAGCATCTGTACTGCAATAAATCAGGCAGTTTGACACAGCTTTAACTCCAATTGCTCCATCCTATGAATTTCTGGGATTTGTAATTTGTTTTACAAACTAGAAGGGCAAATATCTCACAAAACTAAAGATCCCAGTAGCATTGAGCCATGGCAGCTAAGTGGTCTCAAACTGCATTATTTCTGCAGTGGAGATGCACCCATAGCCTGAATAAGCCACATTTTGCATTTACACATTAACATAATCTTCAATTTGCTCAAAAAAAATGCAAAGAACAACTTTCATATTCTCCTCCTGTGCAATGAAAGAGATGGAGACAGGGGCAAAATTTATGTTTGTTGTCATATTTTCAGGTCTGTAGCCTGAGCAGCAAGGAGAGGCTTACTCCCAGGTGGTGGTTGGAGGCACCTCCCCTTTTTTCCACCTGGTAGAATAAAGATGATCGTAGGATGTTATGCAGAATTGTTACTTGTAACCTCCTATTAGAGAGTAATACCAATGGATAGAATGGAAATTATTTCTATGTGAACATTCCAGCTGGGGTAGGGAGTGTATACTATATTTTCAGAAGTTGTACTATTAAAATTGTAATGAAGCAGAGGAATGTACTACTCAGAAATTAGACAAGCTTAAATCCTGTTGATTGCAACAGAAAAAGTACAATTAACTGAATCCAATACCCCAATTAACTGAGTCCAAGACGTATTAATCAAAAATTAGTTTCCGAGTATATTATATTGGACATAATGCACTTGTTCTACTTGTTCAACTTTTATGCAGAAAATTTCATACAAACAGCAGTTTTTGACTTAGTAGAACTAGGAGTAAAGATAGGAGAAAGGAACATCAACAAAATAATACATGCAGATGACACCATACTACTGGGGAAAAATATCATGGACCTCAAACAATTACTAAGGAAGGTCAAAGAAGAAAGTGTAAAAGCAAGTTTGTTGCTGAACATAAAGGAAACAAAAATAATGACAATGGAGGGTCTACATAAATTCAGCCTATGCAATGATGAAATAGAAATAAATATTTCTGATACTATGGATCAAACATTGATCAGAACAGACAGCAGTCAAGAAATAAGAAGAATAAGAATAGGAAAGGCAGTGATTAAAGAACTAGACAATAGCCCAAAGGGTAAAGATACACAACTGAGCACTAATTTTAAGAATCCTTCAAACCACTGTATTCTGCATCACCATCTATGGATGCAAGAGCTGGAAAGTGAAGAAAGTGGATAAAAAGAAAATAAACTCATTTGTGATGTGGTGCTGGAGAAGAGTGCTGATAATGCTGCAGACAGACATAAAGACAAACAAATGGGTCCTTGAACAGATCAAGCCTGAACTCTTCCTGGAAGCCAAGATAATTAAATTGAAGCTGTTGCACTTTGGCCACATCATGAGAAGAAAGTACCCATTAGAAAACATAATAATGCTAGGAAATGTAGAAGGCAGCAGAAAGAGAGGAAGACTGAACATCAGATGGATAGATTCAACCAGAGAGGTCATGAATGCAGAAGACATAAGCAGAGGGGTGGAGGCTAGTGGGATGGATGTCTCTTACATAAGGTCACCATGGGTCAAGGGTGACTGGAGCGCTGCTAACAACAACAACAACAACAACCATAAAGCATTCATGAAACATGGTATAGATTTTGCTTTGTTATTCACTGCAAGTATTTAGAGGTGTATAGCCTCCTTTTTAGAATGGAGAGATTTTAAAAATATAAATGTAGCAAATGGAGGAAAGAAAAAGGAAAAAAAGAAGAGAAAAAGAAGGAGGAAGAGATATAGGATAAGAACATGGGCTAGGCATATACAATCATAAAGTCTAAACAATTATATCTTTTGTGTTAAATCAATGTTATCTTTTTCCTCCTTATCAGTTTGCTCCTGTTCCATGATGGATATTTCAAGAACACAGCATCAAACCCCTACACAGTAAGACTAGCTCCTTGTGCTTTATTCAGTGCAAGTCTTTTTGGTATTCAGGCCAACCAGTAGATTTTTATTTGCTTTTGCTTTGTTTAGTTTTATATGCAATGCAGACAACTCAAGGTTTTATATTATTTTCTTATGGTTTTGGTGTCAGTTCATTTGCTGTAAGTAGGCTGCATACTTTACTTCTTGTTTCAAACTGTCACTTACCAATGGTACAGTAAGTAATATTTTATGAGTTGTTTTCACCTCTGCCTTGGATAATGCTCTTTTGCCATGCTGATCATTCATTTTCAGGTTCTGTAATAAATAATATCATAGTTGCTGACCTTCAGGGTTTGAAAGTCTACATTGTTCTTTATGTCATGGATATCTCATTCAAAGCTTGTGTTTTTATTTCCATGAAACAAAAAGTGCATGCACGTGTGTAAGAGGGGGTTATGTTTCAATCATAAAGGAATTTATACAGCAAGTACAACAGAATCAATATTTTATGTCTGAGGTTATTAAAGTTCAACAAAAAATGTGATTAATAAAAAACACTCACAAAGGCATCTGCTGTATTTTAAGCTGTTTAAGAACATTGGGCATTAGATAAAGAATTTTTAAAAAATCAATATGGAAAAAAGCCTGGATATGTTAGCTATAAATGGACACAGCCTACCAATGCATTTCTAAATCAATTTGATCAGATTACCTGAATAGCTTTCTACCTGAACTGAAAAAAAGTCCCAGCCTATGAACTGGATCCAGAGTTACTTACAAATCAGAACAACATAGGTCACATGCAATAAAGGCATTCCTGCTCCATCATTTTGCTTCCAGACAAGCAGAGTCAATACAAATCAAAACAAAACAAAACAAAATTATCTGAGGGTTCTAGCAGACAGGTGTATTGGAGCAGCCTCTGGCCATTCCAGCTGCAACCAAATAGGGACTTTTGGGCCATTTGATTTGGGCCACAGTTATCTATGTTCCTAAAGACCTTGCTTCCTGAACGTAATGTACCTCCCTATATTCAAATGCACAGATTCTCAGAAAGGATAGTAGAATTTTGGTTGTCATTTCAGATAATGGACTCATTCCTCTTCACAACACAAATCTTCTGGGTGAGTTGCTACTGCCTAATAGCCAAAAGACATGTACACCCCAGGTAAATCAGATCATTACTTTATATTAAATTCCATCAGAAGTGACACACATTACTCAGGTTCTGAGATACATTTGGCCACTTCATTAACTAGCCTTTAATGAATTTCATGCACTTGTGTTTTCATTTAATTAATCCAAACCACTCCATCATCTGTCTGAAGATCAGCAACAATGAGATAATAGCTATAGAACTTAATAGCTAAATAGCATAGGCAGCTTATACTTTAGTCTCACCCAAATATTCTCTACTATGGCAAGAAATGCTAGCCATAAGGTGAAAGGAGTGTGGAAAATAATTAATTGGAATTATAGTTCCAATTGTGGCAGTCATGGCATGCCAAAAATTTTGTAGTCCCTATTGAACAAAAGAAGAGGAAAGACACAAAATGGAAACAATGGCCAGGACCTCACTGGAGCAAACCAACAGGCACATGTTCCTCCTCCTCTGTCCCAAGCTTTCTGTGATGAAAACACCCAGGATGGAGCACCAAGGAAGGCCATGTGTGCACCCCTCCTCTCTTTTATTGCCTCACTTGTCCAGGCATTCTGGTAGCTCCAGGTAGGGAGCCAGATGAGCAAGCAGGTGAGTGGAAAAGACAGGGGAGGCTACCACCATTGCCCTCCCCCCAATGGGTGACACTAGGCCCATATTCACACTTTTTTCCATTTTCATGGGGGTCTTGTGTCACTACCCCCCCCCAAATGTGGAGGGCAAGACTATAAAGCTTTCTATACTTACATTAGTTCACATTTTTAAAGCATAAATGTTATGTACATTGTACATGCATTTCTTCTGATAGAACGTTAAATGCAGTTTAAAGTTTCTGTATGCAGTTTATAACAATATAGAACTGAGAAGAGCTGAGGAGGGTCTAACTATGTTGCCCCTTGCAAAAGTGGCCCATAAAGGTGCTAGGTTTTATGAGGCCTTTTCATCAGCTAGACACTGTCTATGGAGATCCATTATTGTTTCCTCTTACTGCTTTTCTTTATAAGGCATCTGTAAATACCAATTTTTCCTTGCAGGCTTACGGGGGAAGGCAAAATGCTCCCTAAATCCATATAGACAGTTGTGTTGTATTTTAGTGTGCCTGTGTAATTTTCAGAATTATGAATGTGTTTGTGATTTGTATTGTCATTCCATGGAAAGGCCATAGAAAGCCGTCTATGTTTCAGAAAATTTTCTTTTCTTAATGTATGAACTACTGGAACCATCTTCTCAGAAAATATTATATTTCAGTTAATTGCCTCCCCCCCCCCAAGAGAGGTTCTTTGTTTCAAATAATTGAGAAATAGCCAGCTTCCCATGGAATTCCATGGAATGACAATATGTGCATAACTCAGAAAATAACTCTCTCAGACAGATACACCCACAAAAACAAAAACAAACAGAGACTAAACTCTTAAAAAACAATACCTCAAGTTTTCCACATAAATGTTGGATGTTTCTTAATACTTTTTCCACCAAGAATGCAGTAAGACTAACAGAACAGAACTTATATAACAGAATAAACCAAGTAAATTAAGGTCCTTTGAAGACATATTTTTTGAGTAGAATATATAAATACATAAATAAAGTAAGGGGGGGGGTACAGATGGGCAGGAAAGGATGGCTTGAAGCTTCCCCTTCCAAAGATGGATTAGGGCCATGGCAACCACATGCCATAGATCAATCCTCCTTGAAGCCTGCCCAAAAAGGAGCAGCAAAGATCCACCCCTTTTGGGTCATGGAAAAGCCACCTTTAGCAGCTCTGCCATGGCCCATTAAGGCATCAATATGTTTCAGCAGTGTGTGGCATCTAAACAATATGCCACTGGAGTGTCTTAAAGCTGGTCACATCTGGGTGGCTGCTCAGCTTCTGGGTGGCTTCAGGGCATTATCAGAGTGTGCAGCGTGTAAACGCTGCTCTCTGATGATACCCTGAACACATCTTTTAAGGGTTGTCTGTTCCACCCCTAACTAACAAAGCATTGCCAATTAAAAGTGTACACTGTTCTTTGTGGCTAATATTGAAAGGTTGCCTTTTACCCCATTCCACTTTCATTGACACTGAAGGATTTCCACATCATATAATTAAAGGTACCTGAAGTTAGTCATTAGTATTTATCTTTTGCCCAGCTTCTAATGAGCACAGATACATGCAGCAACAAAAACTGCTAAGGGGAGGTATAAATGGCCTTCAGGGATGTATCAAAAATCTGGTTTGTTAAGAAACAATTGTGTGAATGAAAGACAAGGACTCTGGGAGACCAGGGTTCAAATCCCTGCTCAGTCATGGAAACCCAAGTCATCTTATTTCAGTTTAAGAAGAAAGTAATGGAAAATCTTCTGAATAAATCTGACAGGAATCATTCCATTCTCATTCTCATTCATGAGTAAATGTATGAATATATGTTTAGATTTCCATACTGATGTCCTTAATTTATAGAATAGTACTATTTTTTGTTGTTGTTGTTTCTAGCCACTCTATCTGAACTGCTCCTTCCGTCTCTTATTTTATTCATTTATAGGTTCACAAGCATATTGCTTTCCAAAAGAACTTGAACATATAAAAATAAAATATTAAAGTAAGATAACTATTTCTATAGATGAAAAATCCAATCATGACTGACTCATTTGCTTCTCAGAGAAAGCCTCTATAGAAAGGTAAAACGTAAGTTGGATCCAAAAATTGAGACTATAAATGCTGTCTAATATTTAGTGCAAGAAATATCCAGATGGCAGGTGTTGGAATACTCATTGGTATATTTCTAGTATGCACCAGCTGAACCAAAGTACAAACATAACTATGCAAAGTGCTCATTTTACAGATCATAGTGACATTTTACATATAGGAGTAAAGAAATGCCTAAAGATAATAATAATAATAATAATAATAATGTTTGTTTATATCCCATCCCTCCCTATGGATCAAAGCAGTTTACAATAATAGACAAATGTCAACATAATACATAGTACATATAAAACCAAAGGTTAAATAATCCCTTACCCCTAACCTCCTCCCTACCTTAAAACAAAAGACAAAAACAAATCGACAAAAGTGAAGATTTTCACACTTGCCTGCATCATTGCTAAAACATCCTCCAAACATACCTAAAAGGGAAAGGAAGTGCCTGTGTGTGAACGTCAGCAGCGCTTCCTGAATCGTAGGTCATTCCAGAGTTTGGCAGCAGCAGAAAAAAAAGGCCATCTGGGTAACTGCAGTCTTATTTAACTGCTGTAAATTCTTCCAAGAAAATCACTCACTGAGTGAGTCAGGTGGGTTGTATGAAAGAAGGCATACCCTGAAGTAGACTGGACCCAAGCCATGTAGGGCCTTAAAGGTTATAACCAACACCTTGTACTGTGCCTGCATACTAACTGGCAACCAATGAAAAGACTTTAGAATTGGTGTAATATAGTCGGCTCTGGATGTACCAGCAACCAGTCTGGCTGCCATATTTTGAACCGAGATTTCCAAACTTGGCACAAAGGTAGCCCCATGTAGACCGTGTTGCAGAAGCTGAGGCTAGAGGTTACCAGTGCATGTACCACTGTTTCTAGGTCACCCGGCTCCAGGAAGGGTCACAGCTGGAGTATCAACCAAAGCTGATAACAGGCAGTCCTGGCTGTCACATCTATCTGAGCTGAAAACTGGAGTGACAAGTCCAGAAGCACCCCCAAGCTGTGGACATAGTCCTTTAGGGGAAGTGTAACCCCATCTAGGACCAGATGACAAATCTCCATACCCAGATTAGGGGTCCCTATAGCAAGTGTCTCCATCTTATTAGGATTCAGTTTAAGTATGTTTTTCCTCATCCAGGCCATTACTACCTTCAGACAGTTATTCAGAGGAGAAATGCCATCCCTAACCACTGCAGCAGTCCAAGAAATGAAGAAGAAAATCTGGGTGTCATCAGTGTACCTATAACACCCCACCCCATGTTTCCGGATGATCTCTCTCAGTGGCTTCATGTAAATATTAAATAGCATTGGAGACAGAATGGCGCCCTGAGGGACACCAGACTTTAGGTCTCTTTTAGAAGCACAACTGTCTCTAAGCACCACCATCTGGAATCTGTCTGAGAGATAGGAGTGGAACCACTGCAAAACAGTGCCCCCGATTCCCAATAGCATGGGTCTAACCTGTTCATGATTATATTATTTATCTGACAGTGGGGAAATGTAAATCTATGCACACATTTGAAATAAACAGTGGGAGCACTCCCTTGTAAAATGAGTTTACAATTCCTCCTCCTCCTCCTCCTCCTCCTCCTCCTCCTCCTCCTCCTTCTTCTTCTTCTCTCAATCTTTCTTTCTATCTTTCTTTTTATGTGGACAATGTAGGGACAATTTTAACAGGTTTCAAAAATGCAAACACAAAAGTTGCCAATAATCAAATAAGTAGCAGCTGTAGCAGACTATCTAGTGATACTAGAAGATGAAAAAATAAAATTTATGTCAATATTGGTTCACTGGAGTGAACAAATTTTATTTTCTAAATGTACAATGTGACCTGGAGTACTGTACTTATTTTCAGATTAACCTTTAACAAACTGACATGGAATAGTTCCGAGCCACACAAATACGCTGAAAAATGGGGTTTGTTTATAGAAGTGGAATAATCTGTGTGAGGATGGGACAAAACTTTATAATTTTCTAATTGCTTGCAGAATTGTGAATGTTAATAATTTTAAAAAATCCAAAAGATGAGAAATACTAATTCATGTAAACTACCATTTTATATCTGACATTAAACATGATCATATCCAAAATCAAACAATGTGAACTATTTTAGGTAACTGCTTTTTTATAAGGCCTTGCCTGAACTGAAGAAATAAAGCATTTTGACATCACTAACGGCTAAGGATCAATGCTATTGAATTCTGAGATTTGTAGTTTTACGAGACATGTAGCTTTCTCTGAGCTTTGGTGCCACAAGACACTATAAATCCCATAAATCCAATACATTTTTCTATTGTATCTAACTGTATTATTTCTGCAGTTTAGTTTTCCATACAGTGGAAGTTATTTAGAAGATCCAGTCCAAACTCAGCCATGAAAGTCAATAGTTAATTTTAGGCCAGTCACTCTTTTGTATTTCACAGAATTGTTGTCAGGATAAAATGTATGACCACTGCTGTGTACTTAGGTGCCATATTGGGTAATAAGTGGATACAAACTAACTGTGACCCCCTTTCATTTAGCAAATAAAAACAAGAAATAAATCAAATGAATAAAAAAGAAAACACACTTTCTAATTTTGAGTAGCAGATTTAAATATGATGAAATAAATCTAGCTTTTTTCTCACTAATTTTGTTGTTTAGTGATGTCATAAAATATTGTTTTGCTCATGACATTCTTTTTCCTTTTGGCTATTAAAACCATACTAAAACTTTGCAGAAGTTATAGTCAAGAAGAGCTAGAGCTATATAATTTATATAGCTCTAGTTATAATGAATTACATCAACAATATTTTTTCCAACTTCACAAATATTTAAGGGGAAAAAATTTTCAACCAAGAAAAGTAATAAAGAAGTCAAGCAACAGAATGATACTGCAATTTTACTAGTCAGAAAATAGATAAAATGAGTAATTTTAGTTTATTGAAAGTAATATTACTTTAATTAGTCCAATAGGAATCTTTCACAAATCTATTTCAGTGTGACAACAGATGGGGGGGTGAGCATCCAATTAATTCATAAACAGAAGATTGTAGAGCTTTATTAATTATCTATACTATCTGGATTAATTCCTTTCAATAGTACTAAAAACATCTACTTGTCTGAATTGATAATAATTAGAAAAAAATTACAAATAAACAATAGAAAAGTCATATTTCTCAGATGCAAAAATGTATATTAGAAATGAAAACAACTGTATATATTACTTTTCAAACTGATGTTAGCATCTGTCTTTACAACAAATGTAAATATATTTTTATAGCAGAAAAGTTTCCACCATCATTTGTCACAGTAAAACCATTGTAATCACTGATAACTTGTTGTTATATTTTTGTTACACAATTTAAAAATTGTTCACCTTTCAAGTGAATGTGAAGCTATGGTTGCAGCAGTTTTGACAGAGATCATGATGTTTTTATACATCTGATCATGTAGGACTGAATTCAGTTCCTGTGGCCTGATGAAATGAATCAGGTGTTTGCTGTTATGTGCCTATCATCTGTAAATAATAAAAACTGGGTGGGGTGGGGTGGGGGAAAATAAATACATATTTTATGTTAAGAGGTAGGAAATGTTGGGGTGACCACTCCTTAGGATATGTTCACTGAAATCCAGTGATGGGAATTAAGGCATTGTAAGGATTCATTTTTCTTTATAGTCTGTGTGTAATGGAGCTAGATTTAAAAAGAAACATAATGAGCAGTAATGAAATTATATGTCTTTGTGCAATGAGTAATTTATTTGTACATGTATTATAAAAGAAATTTTAGACATTTTTAGAGTCATTTCACAGGAATCTTTCAAGTTTTTGCTATTCTGCTTTGAACAATCCACAGTGTAAATTCTGGCTTATTCTATTATTTCATGTGAGAACATGTGTAAAAACATTCAAATGTTTTCTCCCTGCAGATCTAATGACAAGAGTTTAGGAGCATTTTAATGGAAGAAGAGTTTCATGCCTTTAAAAAAAAGATTCACAAACTTCTTTGTTCAGCACTTTGTTCAACATTTTTTCCTGAAAAATACACTTCAGCACAAAACTGTTTTGCATAGAGCACTGCATTTTATGCATAAAACAATGTTTATGTGTGAAAAAGTGTTCAGAGAAAGGAGGGACAGTGCTGGTCATTTTATTTTTGGACAGGGTCAAAAATTGTGAAAGTTTTTCTACAATACTCTTTTCTTCAAAGACACAAAAACATGTCTGGTTATTCTTTTCATCCTTGTATGTTTGAAGGGTAAGTGAACAGCATATGTTTTCCTAGGCCGGGAGTCATTGGAACAGAGATACAGCAAATCAGTTGAAAAAATTGACTGTTTTTGTTGTTTAAAAAGCCCACTTTAAAAGGAGTTTTCCACAACCTCACATATCTTAATTTTGCTGGACAATAAATCCTATCATATTAATCTACAATGAGGATATGGAATTTGACTAAAAAATGCACATTGGTGAAGGAAACTCATATCTCATGAAACAGCCAAGGAGTCAAATGCACCACTTAATGATGTTAAGCAAAGTATTGCATTCCATTTTTCATGCCAGTTATAAGGCTTCTAGTGGACTGTTAACATAAAATCTCTACATCAAAAATTAATATAAATCAATTAGATGCTTATTTCACTAATAGTTAACTGAAAAGTGTCACTACTTTTTCTCTTACTACTGGATAACAACTGCACAGTTGCTAGTACCTCTAACTGCAATGGTCAAAGGCGGTGGGAATTGCAGATGTATTGGGATACTCTTATTATTTAATATACATTTTCAAAACTGAATTTCAAGCTTGGGTTTGAAACTAGCAGTTTAAAACTTGAATAGATTTGCTAAAGCTTCGGTTCTAAGCAATCAGGTCATTTAGCTGGTAATTCTATTTATTTATTTTTTCATTCAAACTGAATGACAGTTACTAACTCCAATTACAAAACATAAAAAAAAGTCAAGTAGGGAGAAAACTGAGAGAAATATTGTATTCATTGGTCAATCTTTTCAGTGGAGAGCTGATTTTATCAGGTGTCTGTCACTATCCATTTATGCCTCTAATTCTAAAGCTTAGGACGATGGAAGAAAATGATTGATCTTAAATGGTCTCTAAAATCATTTTTGCTTTCTACTTTGCCTATTAGAAAACCCCAGAGACCAACCTGCCTCCTGCTGATGTACTCCATAGTATGAAAACACTAATCAAACAAGATAGAAGCATGATCAAAGCACTGCAGCCTGTTTCCTGTATTCACTGTATGATACCCTGTGAATAAAATGAGGGCATGGACATTTCAAATAAGGAGTGAAAATACTGCTTTTAAACATCTCTTTTCTGGTTTAATATTTGTCCATGAGACTTTAGAAGACTAAAAAGCTAAGCACCTAATGAATCCTTTTGATCTGGACTGAAGATTTTCTTCCTGTACACATTGTCTTTCAAGTTATAAAAACTTTGGGGGTGGAGGAAATAGCTTTTAAATAGCTGTTTATCAATGCTGTAATATATTGGTGAACTTATGGTGTGGAAGAGAATATATAAAATAACTTGAGATAATTTATTGCTGTTATTACATTATCACTCATTCATTCTGTAATAGAGATGTACTGTCATTCTATACCTTGGGCAGTAATAGGATCCCAAGGTAGTAAGCCACTGAAACCAAAAATATACCAGGACAGAGGAATCCACATTAGTGTATGTTAACTGTTCTTTTGGAAAGATAAAATGTTATAATACTTCAAGAAGAATATAAACATGAACAAAGTGGGGTATGATAAAGGACAACCAGTGTAGCTGATATCCTATGCTTGTTTTGACTCGTTCTTTACACCTGATATTATATCATGTTGCCTTAATGAATGTTCTTATACTACAGTGAAAGAGTAACACTCCAGTAGTTCAGTACTGGCACTTGTTCCACTCTACTCTATTGACATAATAACAAATGGGATTTCAATTAATTACATAGTCTAGCTGTACTTACTGGTGGGCACTACCAACTTTTCCTATTCAGTGTGTATACTGACTAGGTAGGCTGATATCATGGTGTTAGTGTCACTGTCATATAGTAATTGGTGACTTGCATGCAAGATAATGCAATGGGCATGAGTAAACTCATGATTAGTAATGGTAAATATTTATTGCTTCAAATATCAGACCACACATTCAGTATGCACCCTCCCTGGCATAGCAGATGTTGATGACATCTCCATTTGACTGGTCCAGGAAGCCCACAGTCTTGGTTTCGTTTTTCACTCTTCTCTGTTGTTTATCCCTCAGAGCCAGGCCACAGCGAAGGCCTGTCGATTTCATCTTTACAACATTGTGAAAATCTGTCCATTTCTCTAGGCCTCTACTGCCAAGACTCTAGTCTATGTGCTAGTTGTTTCGCAACTAGATTATTGTAACCTTCTTCTGGCAGGACTTCCTCTCTCTCTGACCTCCGTCCTTTAATCTCTGTCAAGCATTCAGCTGCACGTATTTTTACACTCGTCCACCACTTTGACCATGTTTCTCCTCTACTATCTTCCCTCCATTGGCTCCCCTTCCCCTTCCACATTCAGTACAAGCTTTTGTTATTGACTTCTAAAGCCTTGCATGGGCTGGCCCTCCTTATTTATCTGAACTTCTTTCCCCTCTCACTCCTTCTCATGCCCTCCACTCTGGTAGTCAAGGTCTCCTGTCACAGCCTAGGATCTCCACTGCTCCATCCCGGATTCATCCCTTCTCACTTGCTGCCCCTCACTCCTGAAACATGTTAAGGCAAGGAGCATGGGAATTATAGTCATAGAAATGCAAAGCTGTATGTGAGAACCAAAGTCTGTAAATTTCCAGCACGAGGTGAGATAGTGTAGTCAGACACGTACACAACAACAACAGATGTGGGTATAGCCATAACACACACGGAATAGCAACACAAGTTCCGGAAAGGAAGGTCATGGAAAAGGTAAACAACGACATCATTGAAAACATCACATGAGTGTTTAGGTCATAGTAAGAGGTTGGACTATAGTATGGGAAAGTGTGGAATTAACCAATAGTATTGATTGTACACACCCAGTACACACCCAGTGCACACCCAGTGGGTGGTAACCAAAAGTTGAACTATTTCAGTATTGTTCCGGTGAGCCATTGCACCCTTCCCTGCACCATCCTCCACACCACACCATCAACAACAATGTGAACTAGAAGGTGAACCTGAACTTGTAACTAAGCTTTTGTGCAGGAGGAGATGAGTATGTATATAGCTTGATTAGCATAGCCAGAGTGTGTTTAGCAAGAGCAAGAAATGTGTTGCAAAGATGTTTATTGTTTTACTGTAGAGTTTGTATTATTCAAGTAGTCAATAAAGATAGTTTAGTGCACAGCTCGCGTGGTTTGTTGACTGCATGAAAAGGGGAAGCAGCAACAGTGATTCCAGAAGTTCCAGAGCTGATGTTTTGTTCCTGAGCCGCTTCATGGGCAACTCTGCTACCTGCAACACATCACACCATTGATCAGTTCTGATCAGCCCAGTTTGAACAGATGGTGAGGACCTGAGCCTGGGTAATGTGCATCACCTCCCATCATCCCCAACACTTTGACCATGTTTCTCCTCTACTGTCTTCCCTCCATTGGCTCCCCTTCCCCTTCCACATTCAGTACAAGCTTTTGTTATTGACTTCTAAAGCCTTGCATGGACTGGCCCTCCTTATTTATCTGAACTTCTTTCCCCTCTCACTCCTTCTCATGCCCTCCACTCTGGTAGTCAAGGTCTCCTGTCACAGCCTAGGATCTCCACTGCTCCATCCCGGATTCATCCCTTCTCACTTGCTGCCCCTCACTCCTGGAACCTCCTTTCCCTACAAGCATGGCTTATTTCTTCTCTAACCAGTTTTAAAACTGAGTTAAAGATTACTTTGTTCAGTGAAGCATTACCAGAACTGGGTCTCAGAGTGGCTTCACAACATTAAAAGACCTAGCCTAAAGAACAAGGCCCTCCATGCCATCTACCATTGTCTGGCCTCGGAGGGAGTGTAAAGGCAGGCCCAACACCATCAGGCCTAGCCAGATCAAGAAGAAGGGCCCTCGCTCCAGTCCATCTGCCATAGTCCAGCCCTCAGAGGGAGAGAAGACCTACTGGACTTGATCCCTTTCCCCACCACCTTTCCCTTCCTCTTCTGTGTCATGTCTTTTTAGACTGTAAGCCTGAGGATAGGGAACTGTCTATTTTAATTGATGGCATGTACAGCGCTGTGTATATTTACAGCACTATATAAATAAAGCTTAATAATAATAATAATGATAATAATAGCAGTAGCCATCTAAACTGGACTATAGAATTGTTCTCAACATACTGATTTATTATAGTACCTTTTGATGACCAGCCCATGAAAAACAGGACTGCACAGAGAACTTGGGATAAAATATGGGCCACTTTATTTAAAACATCACCTATTTGAATTTATTTTTTGAGAAATGCATAGGGGAGAGAGGAGCAACCTAACGTAGATCCAGCTGAGGCAGCTGGTATCACCTAGACCTCCTCTAAAGCTTCCCTTGGGTGAAACGCCTGAGCCCTGAAAAGAATCCATTTTGCTCGTTGTGATGATTTTGTTATTATACATAATTTACTTATGAAATACTTTTAAAACATAGATGCAAGATGGTCTAAAATTGGGTTAGATATATAAATTGTACTTACTGCAACTACATTTTATATATTTCATTATGTTTAATAAAAAACAAAAACAAAATGGCTATTTCAGTGTCTGGTACACCCATTATAGTAAGGTTTCTCTAAGGAAACTACGTATGTGTACAGTTCAGTTTCAGGAAACATCTTCTATACACAGCATGTCATACATACAGAGTACATGATTAATACAGAGCCTTCATTCTGTACACACAACGCTGTAGCACAAACAGTAACATTTAATGAAAGTGTGCAATAAAAGGCTGACATATAACTCTCTAGAGAGAGTACTAACCTGAGGTTGATTTCCATCCCTGCTACAGTGCTTTTTGAATGACCTTTTATTTGACCTACAAGCCTCAGTACTACTAAAGAATAGAAATGAGAAGAACAAGTAGACAACTTTTCATTATATACATTCCCTGGACAATAGCTAGAAGCCAAAGCTGTCCTGAATAAAACTTAATTTAGTTTCTTAAAGATATGAACCCACAATCAAGATTAAAAGTTATTTTTTTACCTTATCTACGACAACAAATAAATTTAAAAAATGCTTCTATTTTCAATACATACATACATGAACATGGCTAGCAGGCTATTTGGTTACCATAGAAGTGCTTCACAGAGAGACGGACTCTTGAAATATTAAGCAACATATTTTATGAATTAAGATTTGCTTTGAGACTGTGAAAGTTTACTCTTTCTAGGAACTGCATATATATCATTGTAGAAGGGAAATGTGCCTTATACTTACAGGACACCCTAACAAAAATAACAGCTTTTATTAATTCATCCAAACCAAGTTAATATCACATGACCCAAATTATTTGTTTTTAGGAGTATTAAATGCATAAACTCCAGGGATGTATAAAAGTATTGCTAGAAAACACTCGCGGAAAAAAGCAATAAAAGACTACCAGTTCTATGGAAGATGAAATGACAACAGATTTTCTGTGCTTCAAGACATATTTACCTTCATCTCCTAATGGAAGTGTTCCAGATTCTACTAGCTGTGTAACAATATGAATGCCACATAATTTGATCAAGAAATAAAGGACAATAAAATATATATTTATAAGGTATGTATTTATCTTGCTTTATAATATATGTGAGATAGAAAAGTATGTGGTATCTGCAATGAGAAGGATACAGAATCAAAGCAAGAAATCTACAGACTAAAAGAAATGGCCCCACTCTGTTTCAAAACCTACTAGTTCAGACAACACACATGGCCGAAAAAGGAGAAGAATGGACCCAAGCTGTGGTCTGGGTCTTAACATTGGAGAAAAAAAATCCCTGTTTGGAAAGAATAAACTATTACATCAGCACGCAGATGGTACACCCGTGAGGAAGTAGTCTGGAATAGCAGATGACTGCCAGCAACTTTGCTGAGTATATTTTTTGGGTCACCCACATGCAAATCGATCATACAAGTCCATGAGTAGTCAGCTTCACCATCAACCAATTTCACACCTTATAGAGCAAAATGATGATGACAAATATGTCAGATTACTAACAGTACAATAGATTTAATAATAATAGTAATAACCACCACCACCAACATCATCACCTGGCCAGTCTAGCAAGAGGGTATAGGAGAAAATGAGGGGAAGGTAATATGTACAGGAAGGTCATCATGACCGTGCTCTGCCAAAGTGTCGGTGGGCACACCAATGTGTTGTACAAACAGTTGAGCAGATGACTACATGAGCTAGCACACTGGACTGGACTGGGGGAGATCAGCAGCTGTGTCCATTTGTATGTGATGGAATGGGAAAAAATAATAATGACACATTGTGGGTTGTAGCTGTGAATGCTCCATTTTGGTGGGCCCTTCCTTGCAGTAGGAGGTCACAGTTCAAATTGCACATTAGTTGGGCCATTGTGAGAACTGACAATGGGGTCAGCAGTTTCTCCCTACAAAGCGGGAAACTCTGGGGCTAAGCCAGGTTTCCCCCTCCAACTACTTCTTTCCCTAGTCATGTAGCTATAAGCCATTACTCTGGCATGAGGCTCTTTTTTGAATGATTTCTGACAAGTGAGGAGATCATATGAAACAAA
Source organism: Urosaurus nigricauda (assembly GCA_034509955.1). NCBI lineage: Eukaryota > Metazoa > Chordata > Lepidosauria > Squamata > Phrynosomatidae > Urosaurus > Urosaurus nigricauda. Next base: position 55,399,746 of record JAOEGL010000003.1, read on the forward strand.
GCAAACAAAACAAAACAAGCTGAAACACTGTAAAAAGCATAAGACCTTTTCCCTTAATTACATTAATGCTGATTTATTATTTGTTTGTTTTCCTATTTATTTAATTTATATCATGGTTTTCTCCTAGTCTGGGACCTAAGGTGGCTGGTTATGTAAGGGTACATTTAATATATTTCTAAATAAATGAGAATAGAAACAATAATAAACAAACATCAGTACCAATGGCATTATTTCCAACAGACTACAAGATCTAGTTATGTGTAAGAAAAATTTGATTTCAGAAAGACATGGAATTGGACCCTTCTGAAAATAACAGAGGCAGACAATATAAAATCAAAGTAAAGTGGCTGAAAAGTTGGACATTGGAGATGAAAGGCTTTTAAATCATTACTTTGACTTAAGGGTGGAAATGGAATATTATTGTTATGGTTATTATTATTGTTATTATTTCATTTATAATACCCTTCACACCTTTTCTTTAGTACCAGGACTCAAGATAACTCACAAAAATAAAGCAAATACAGTTTAAATATTTACAAAGACATAAATAAAATCATATTAAAAAGGTATTGTTGAAATGCAGTCAGTGGAGTTCAAAAAGAATAAGGAAACAAAGTTTTGATACCCAGACAGGGTGGGGATACTTGAGGTTCCTGCAACAGTGTCAGCATCTCCTTGATATTTGGGGGGAAATCAGTAGCTTAACAGAGGTCTCTGAGAGGTTCGGTGAATTTCAGGATCTTTTACACTATGTATACCAGTACCAACTGCAGAGAGACTTCAGTATTGGTGAATAAAAAGAGTTTTATTTAGAAATCTGTAAAGGTGTATGCAATCATACAAAACAATTGCATCTTCAAGAATCATACAGCATTAACACAAAGAAAGGCGTGAAAGATTAGCTTGTGAGTAATGGTGAGGGAGTTGGAGGGAGTTATAATTACCAGCCTTGCAGAGATAGTTCCACAGGAAACAAAGTGGGGCTCAGACAATGTCTGAGGGAGATACAGTGAGTGAGGGAGACCCTCTGTTCACACAAACTATGTTCAAGGAGGGCATGGCTGCAGAAGATATTTATATCCGACTGTCAAGCTTCAAGGGATACTGGGTGCTATCCTGTAGTGTAAGAAAGACCAAATGGCCTTCCCAAGGAATTTACAATGAGATTCTAGAATGACAAAATGCTGATTGGATTTCAGAAAACCCCTGGATAGTGGGATAAGAAGACGTGAATAGGGACACAGACTGGGGTGAGGAAGAAATACGGTCTTTAATGCTTTGCAATGGGACTTGCTCACTCCTATTGTGAGAAGATATACAAAAAGCCTGGGAGGATGAAGTGATCATCAATCCCATTTAAGCTTTATCTAATGCTCTCTAGATCCTCCACACATCTTTGAGTCAATGTGCCTTTCCCATGGGAAGCTTCTTGGTGTTCCCAAGGACATTGTGACCTCTTAAAAACATGTTTGTGTCTAGATATCAAAATATAAAAATATGAAACCCCATTTACAGCATGTGTAGTGCATGCTTCTCCTGATACCATGTTGGTGGCTTTGACCTAAACTGGTTTTAGTGTCCAAACTCATGTAGATTCACTTTTGTATAGCTTCAGAATATATGACAGTGATTAGGTTAAACACAAAGAGACCATTTATCTTTTGGCAAAAATGAAACATTCCAGTTATCAAAACCAACAAGCAAATCTCCCACTACAGTAAACTAGGCTGCATGTGAAGTTCAGACAACCCCCATCATTTAAACAGCATAAACTATAATTTTAGCAAATGAAGCAAAGAGCTAATCAAGTTTTGATTTGGTAATTACTTCTCAATTTGATTAGAGCTGGCAGCTAATCATCTCCAGAAATGTAAAGTCAATATCTCACATTTGCAAATCAGAATCTTAGTGTAAAGAAATGGGGACAGAGCATGTATTCTCTAGGACTTCTTCCCTTAGTATTCCATCCTTTTAAGAATTATGAGCAATTTTAACCTTATTGTTATTAATTAATTTATTAAATTTAAGACTGACCCTATAGTCAAATCTCCCAGGCAAAATACATAGCAACATCTAGTACAGTAAAGCTGTTATTTTCATCAACAGGCTGAAAAATAATGCAGTTTCTGGGACTTCTTTAAAACAGCTGTAAGACAGAATTTTTGAAATAGTGCTAGAGTTAAAAACGTGCACATGGTACATTAAACAAATACAATATAATTCAGAAATATTGTACAGCTCAGTTCAAATGAAGAATGGCAATAGAAAGAAAGGGCATTCAACAGCAATGAAAGGTTCAATCATTGTTCAACTGTTTGTGGAATTGTATGGCATACTTTCAAACACTTTAGAGCCACACAGAGCAACACATAAAACACATTGAGAAAAATTATTGTATTAAAACATTTGATACAATACAAAGACCATTTATTTAATGTGAAGTCGAAAGATGGCTAAATATCAGTAATACCCATTTTTGAACTAAATAACTATTGCTTGTTTGTAGATTCACATAGTAAGTGGCAAAAATAATCATTTTAATACAATACTTGGTTTGCAGCTTTTCTTTTGCTGGAAAAAAAACCAAGATTTTTTTTCCCACCTGAACTTTTGAGTCAGCCTGTTAGAAGGACCATATCACTCTATATGAGCAATATTAGAGCAATAAGATCTTCAGGAAACAGCCTTCTCCCTGTCCCACTATGGAGCAAAACAAGCCTCCCTGACAAAGCCGGATTGGGGCTGCAGCAACCGCATGCTGCTGCCCCAATCCTCCTTTTTGCCAGCCGCCCCTTTTTTCCACTGGCAAAAAAAAAAATAAAAAATAAAAAATAAAAAATAAAAAAAAAATAAAAAGCATTTCTGCCCTGTGTAAACAGCAAGCTTCCGGACATCTTGGGGCCATGCATCATCTGCACAGCATTCCCCCAAACTGGCTGAAAGCCAGCTTTTTATGCCAATCTGTTCTGGCCCTATGTTGTCAGGCTCATTTGCTGGGAACAAGAAAGGGCCTTCTCAGTGTCTGCTCCCAAGCTTTGAAACTTCCTTCCTAGGGAGATGATGGCTCCTTCCTTGGTATATTTGCACCAGCAAATAAAAGCATTCTTATTCCATCAGACCTTTAGAAAATGAGTGTGATGGGGTTTTAATACTTTGCTGTTTTGTTGATGTTTATGTTTTTCATGAATTTTAATGGTTTTAACTTTACACATTAATTGATTTTTAAATAACTTTTATATTTTTACTTCCTTTTACTGATGTTTTTGCATATTTTTTAATCTGTAATGTTTTTAATATGTTTGAACTCATCTTGAGTCCCATTATCAGAATAAAGACAGTATATAAGTGAACAAGTACAACAATTTAACAATAGCAAAGTTCAGGTGTCAGAGAGCTGTAGTTTTCTTAGCAGCTCCCACTTGGTGGGGAAATGAAACAGATTCAGTAAGGAAGAGTGCACAATTACATGTCTTGGAAATCAAAAGTAAACTAGTTCTTATGAAGACTCAACTTGTGACTTCTTGGCTGTGATTTTTTAATAGTTAATACTCTCCACACATCAGCTGCATTTCCTTCTTTATATAAGTCATGGGAAATGTGTATACACACAATTAACATTCTCATGGATTTTCATTGCATTATTAAAGAATTCCGCATTGCTATCTTCCTGTCGCATTTATCTTGAATTAATATAAATTAATACATACAGTTCCAAGGAATACTAAAAATATATCATAATCTTAAAACAGACCAAAACAAAAACCCTAAGGCAGATATAAAAATGAGCATTTGTGGGATATTTTTGTGGTAAATGATTTTAGATGATTACCTTTGAAGGCTGAAGAAATAGTCCCAAACACCTGCACATTTTTTTTTTTTTACAAAAGGATACATTCTACCAAGGAAGTAGCATTTTACAATTATACATACTTTTACAAGTTACAAGTATTTCTCAGGTAGGGATCCACTTCTTCATTCATTATGATTCAATATGATTTGAACAGCAATGAAGGTAAAGTGTGCCTCAGCAGGATGTTGCAAATTAATCGTGCTACAGCTTTTATTACCACTGATTTGTACAGCATGTCCTAGAATTCAAAAAGAGGGGGCTTCCTCCAGAGCTTGGTTAGAGTGTTTGCATACCATTTATAAACTGAAACAAGGAAAGAATTACAAAAGAATTCAGGCAGCAAAGGAAGTGCAACAGTGTGGGAAAACTGGCTTCTTCAATGTCACAAATAATTGAATTATTATTATTATTATTATTATTAAATGTGCATTATTATTAAATTTTTAACATGTATTTAATTGTGCATAATCTGTGAGTTTAAAAATGTCATTTTTGCTAGCCTAATATTCATCTTATATATTTTTCTAAGTGAAAAGTGATATTTTTTTTTCCTGCAGAAGAATTAACTTCTGTTATGTGCTCAAAACTTAGCATTGTTACTGCCATCAAATATTATCACTCTTCTTCAAAGCAAAAACAATTTTGAAGGAAAAAAAATATGCTTCACACCACTCTAATTCTATATAAGAAATAATTATTTAGAATGTGTTTTTAGAGATTGCAGGTATGTTGCAGAATTGTTATGTTCAGGATAAGTGGCTGCTCATTTCAAGGGGGAAAAAAACTAAATCCTGCAGCTGCAGGAGCCAGTGGCATTTTCATATGGCTGTGGAGCTGGAAGAATATTTTGAGCATGTCTAATAGCTGGCATGCTCACTAGATATACAGCTAATAATGAAGTATGCAGGAGATTCAGGAAGTGACTAGCAATAGCAAGTACATTACTATTCACTTACCAATGAACTAGCACTCCCTAAGCAGTTTACAATGTGTAAGCCAATTGCTCCCAACAAGCTGGGTAAGCATTTTACTGGGTAAGCATTTATGAAAGGATGAGTGGACCCTGGAGCCTTGCAGGATCAAACTCACAACCCTTGTGGCTGTGAGTGGCTGCAGTACTGGCATTTAACCACTGTGCCAGCAGGGTTTCTTAATTTATTTTGACTAGAGAACAAAATAAATTAAAATACACTTTTTTCCCCCTCCTCCAACATTGACCAGTTGAACAGATGACAATTTTCACTGAGTGGGCAGAGACAACAGTTGGGAAGGGACGCTTGGGCACTGGACATTCTAGAATAGCTTGATTGTGGAGTTTGCATAGGTAACATCCATTTTAAAGTCTGCAACCAGGGAAAGAAAGCTGACAAGGTTTCCAGCTATAGGATGTGACTGGGTGATGTCAGGTCTCTTGTGTTAACTATAGAACTATAGTTCTAGAAATGGTGTGCATGTGTGTGCTGGTGGGGGAGGGGGTTCCTAAAAGGTATTTAATACATAGTCCAATCTTTTCTACCAGTTTGTTAATTTTCCTCCTTTGACACAATCTCAACCTGCCATTGTGGTCTCTGTCTACCATAATCCCTAGGTAACTCTTCAGGTGTCTTAGATGCAGACAGCAACACTCTGCCTCATATCAATTACTGAATGGAAAATATCATACAGGATATACACATCATAATATATACAGAAAGGGCCTATAAAAAAATCCACATATTTAATTAATACATTCTTACTCTCCCCCCCCCCGCCACCTCCGCTAGAGCTATAGGGCTTACAGGTGGGGATGGGAGGGGGAGATATATCTGAAGAGAAAGAAGAGCTGGTCATAGCTCTTACACAAAGGGAAATGAGGTTGCACTCCATCTGTCAATACACCTTTATTTTCTTCCCACTCACAGATGAGACCTAAATATATCTTCCTCACTGAATTTTCTCTCCACTCCCATGAGTAAGAAGCAAAGGTTGTGTCTCCTTCCAGAACTTGACAGCTGATGGGGTGGGAGGAAGACAACTGTGCTGGCAGAGTATTATATTCTACCTGCTTAATGCAGGGTCTTGACCAAGGTAATATGTACATAAAAGAGATGCAAATGTGATCTGGTTTTAGAATGAGATAGTGTTAGGGTAAAATATGAAGCTTGTTATCTAGGCAAAAGCTTTTCTTTTATATCACTTCTGGACTGTTTATAATAATAACACTTTCGAGCATGGAAATCATAAACTATTTTAGTAATTCCTATTTAGCATAGTTTTCTTAATAAATGCATTTTTTCAAAAAAATAATGTAATTTTATATTTTGATCTGATATAAACACTGTGTGTATGTGCTTCAATGTACATTTACTTTTATAAAAATAAAGGATTTTTTCTGTTACTGATTCTTGGTAGTGTATAAACAATGAATGAAGGAGTTCTGGTGAACCCTTTATTTGAATCTGTATTGTGGTTAAGTAACAAGCACAAATGAATATGGGACTATAATTTGAAAATAGTAATTAAAGGCAAAATCCATGGATAATAAAGGCTATTTCAATTGTACTATGAAATTGTACTATAGTTCACATTTTGGATGAAAATTTGTCAATCGGGATTGTGTTTGCCCATTTCAAAATTTGACTTTTTCTTCCACCAGATTCATAATGTTGTAACCTGCCCAGATTCTTCGTGATGGGGTGGGCTAGAAATAAATCTTTATTATTATTATTATTATTATTATTATTATTTTAATATGTGTAAAATGAATTGAAATGCAAACATTATCTTAAAGCTGTTAAACAAAAAGTTTACACACATTTCTAACTTCATATAATGAATCTTATGGCTGCACAAAATTACTAGAATTATAGCAGCAGCTTTACATAACATTTTCAAAGATGAAAAAAGGGGGGAAATACTCAAGGCTTATTATGCTTCTTTAACATTTTATATTTCACATCTCCCTTGGGAAAAAAAATGTTTAAGCAGCTTCTAGTATATGCAGGCATTTACGCAAGTGAAAACAGTACTAAAATATATTAGACAACCAGTTCAGAATTTTTCAGATCATCATTTCACACATTAGGTCAGATTGCTTCAATGTGTATTGTTCCAATGCACTGAAGCTGTACTGAGGAGGTAGATAAAGTGGTTTAAGTTGTCACAGCTGTTCATTTACAGCAGCGGCCAGCTTGCCATTACATTGGATGATTGCTTAGGTCTCTTTCCCATGAAATGTCTTACAGAGTGACATTTCAGTGTTTTGTTCCCAGTCAAGCACTAAATAGTTTGTTACTGTAAAAGTTGCTAGGCTATTTCTAAACAGATCATGTTCAATATTTAAATGAACAATTCAAAAGATTCTGTCCACTGAATTACCTTTTTGTGTTTGTGGAAATCTACTGCTATTTTAAAGACAAGTCTCATAACTCCACCCTAAGTATTTATTTACTTGCTTACATCAAGAAATATAAACTTTGTACATGCATTGTTTAGGATGACGAGCTACCCGTAGACCTTTCTTGATCAAGATCTTATCTCTATCATGCATATGTTAGTCATATCAATGTTGAACTATTGCAGAAAGCATTATGTGATGCTGTCTTTGAAGAAATGCCTCTGATACATAGCTGTCAGGGCAATGATCTTTGGAACATAATATCCTAATATTTTCTGTATTTTAATTTATTCTTAGTTACTTCTGAACAAATTTTGCCAAGAAAACCCATGATAGGATTGCACTCAACACTGACCCTGTATGCCCAGACTTCAGCAGTGTACATTCTCACCGTTGAAACTTGTGTCAGCTGCACCCATTTTTTTAGATGACCCTTTGGCTACGGTGACACATGCCTTGATAACATCCTTTGTGGAACTAACACCCCTATGTGGAGTTGCTTTTAGAAACTGTTTGGAAACTCCAGCAGCTGCAAAACGCCGCAGCCAGAATGCTGACTGTGGCCAGTTACAAGGAACATATAACTCTCTTGTTTAAACAGCTTCACTGGCTATTGGTTCATTTCGGGGCACAATTCACAGTGTTTGTTATGACCTATAAAACCCTATATGACTTAGGCCCATACTATTTGAGAGACTCTTGCCCTGTACAGACCATCACTTTGGGGTGGCCTGGGGCCAAAATTAGGTCTCAAGAGCATGGAGCACCCACACTTTCCATGCTCTCCGGGTGCCATTTTTGTTGTGCACATGTTCAGATGGTGTGCACACTGATGATGTGACTTGTGCAGCACATCCAATTGGCGTGGGAAACAAGGAATGTCACCACACTACTCCCGGGCACTAATGGCACCTTGCACTGGTGCGGAAAGGAGCTGCATTTTGCAGTTCCTTTTTAGAGCAGATCGTTGCTGTGCCCATATGTTTGTTGCGGCAACGATCCAGAGGAGAAAGGGGTGGCCTCTGGCTGCCCCTTTCTTCTCATCTGTACAGCCCCTCTATCTCCCCACACCAACCAGCTAGAGCCCTAAGACATTCAGGAGAAAGCTTTCTCTTGGTCACGCCACCATCACAGACTTGCTTGATGAGGACATGGGAGAGAGACCCTCTCAGTGGCTGCTCCCTCCCTCAAGAATGGCCTTCCACGGGAAGCTAGGCAGGCCCCCTCCCTGCTTGCTTTTCATCAGCAAGCCAAGATAATTTTAAGCAAGCATTTGATGTATAATTCACAACAGGGTGGTTTTTATGGAGCAGGTGAGCTTTAGTTATGCTTTTAACTTTTGTATATTTTTATGTGATTTTATATTGCATGTAGATGATATTGTTTTGAATTTTACTGAGATTTTTTTTTTTAAATTATCTGTGTGCTGCCATGGGCCCCTCCTGGGAAAAAAGTGGTATACAAAATAAATAAAGAAATAAATAAAGTAAAGCTCAGTTGGTTTGAATCCATTATATCTAAACTACCACATGTTTCTGAGAGAATCAGAAGAAAATCTGCTGTATTTTCTATAATCATATGAATGGACTAGACAATAGGCAAGAGACCAGCCTATTCTATGTTAATCTAGCTCTTTTGACAGCTTTTTGAAGACTGCCCAACTCCAAACATATTTTATTTACTGGTTTATTTGAACTGCTAAGTTGACTGCAGTATAAGAATGCTTTCTTGCTTTTATTGATAATAGCTACATTTTTATTTTATTTTTTTAAAGTAGACTAAGATATACTAATAAAGTTGGGCTGCATGTGTGCAAGTGGGCACAACTCTCTTATCTTTTTAAGATGGGAAAATGTAGGCACCAAAACATTGGTATACTTACTAAGGGGACTTAAAAAAGTTTTCACCTTGGAGTTCTTTGCGTTTTTATGGATTAATTAATTTTATTTATGTATAGCTTGTAGTATCAGAATCAGTCACTAGGAGGTAGATGTCTCTAATGACCAGGGGAAGTTGTAAGAAGAGTTAACATATTAATTTATTCAGCAGGCATCTAAACTGATCTACATCAGCCAAACAAAAGGGGGGGGGGGATAATTCAGCATGACTGCTTCTTTCCACTACAGGTCTACAAGCAGAGAGAAAGGGGTGGAGAGTGGGAAAAGAATAACAAGACAAGAGAGGAGAAAACAAAGAGCAGAGGAAAAGGGGGGGAGGAGTATTACATGGGTGAGGAGAAATATTATGTGAGCAAGTAGGTGGCAGAGGAGAAAGAATACCTGGATGAATAAGGGGAGGGAAAAATAATTTAGCTCAGAGGAAGAGAAAAGTAACTGGTGTAGGTTGATGGGTGAGAAGGTTGATGGGGGAGCAAGAAACACCTGGATGGATAAGGAGAGAGAAAAGACACAAAATGGATGGGAGAAAAATAGAATTAAGGTGGAGAACTGGGGAGAGATCGCTTAATCAATTAAAGGATGGAACTTTTTGTTAATAACCACCATCACAAATGAAATAATGTGATTTACTACTATTAAAAGTTTTTTTGGCTGAAAAGCAGCATCCTAATTTTAGTATACCTAAAAACAAACTGTGTATGGTTTGGTAGCTGTGAACAAGCATCAGTCTTGATTGGAATGGAGTAAACCTAATTTCTCTTATGTGATTGTTGCATCCCCTAAATCAATATTGTTAACTTTAATGACTAAACTTTCCAATCAAAATGAAATGAATTGTGATCTCCTTAGAATTGACTGTGGCCTAAAAGTTTTCAAAATTTAGCCAAGTATAAAAATATTTATTCTGTATCATATGCAGATGTAGCATCTGTTGATTCAGAAGTGTGAAGTTTGTTCCTGAATTTCTATTTCTTGAGAAAGAGAAAGATAATTACCCTTCATGGGTGAGATATTTGATTTATTCTTCAGAGATTCGTTTCATTTCACTGTAAATTAAACTGTTTAATTCAAGATTTTCAATACCTTCTATTTGATGGGAAACTGGGGAAGGCCAAGTGAAAACTGTCAAAGGAGAGAGTTAGAACCTTCACAGAACTGTACACATTAAACAGTATTCATAATTATTTTCAGAGGATGAGTTGTGACTTTCATATCATTTGATTCCTTTTTTCTAAATCTGGCCTCTTTGTAACAGCAAGCATACAATTATTATGAAAATACTTTGAATGAAACTTTGTGTTACACCTGAACATGTCCATTACATGCCTGCCTCTTTCACATACATTTGTGTGCAGTAAGTGCAAGTCTTTCCATAAAGTTCTATGATCACAGCACTTTAAGAATGATCTTATTGGTACTTTAATTACCATAAAATTTCACTGACATTTCTTTGGTCCAATCATGTCACATAAATCACATTATATCACCAAACCATGATTTCAAGATAAGGGAATGATCAGTGACAAACTTCAAGGAAAACTCTCCTCTCTTTCCTATGGAAACTCTCTCTCTCTCTCCCTCTCTCTCTCTCTCTCTCTCTCTCTGAAGTTTATTTCACTCCTGGCCCCTGGCATGGTCTGAGAACAGAATGGAAGGGGCCAGGAATGAGTGTGGAATGAGCAGGGGACACATTTTACTGCACACAAGTCCCTCACTTGTTCTGTTTGTTCCATTTCCCTTCCATTCCAGATCCATCCTAGAGGAGAAAATTTTTGAGAACTGTTCAAAACAGTTCTCAAAAATCTCCTTCTCTGGGACGGATTGGGAATGGAAGGGAAGGGAAGGGAAGAGAATGAATGAGGGACTTCCTTGTGGGCAGTAAAGTGCACCCCCCACTCATTCCATTCCCTTCCTGGCCACCGGGCTGGAGCCCAGTGCAATAATCTCCATTCTTTCTCTCTGTCTCTCTTTCTCTTGCTTCCATTTTATGGTATGGCATAATTTGACATTTCACCTGAATGCACTATCCAATGGCTTCCACAAACTATACTTTCTTCTCAAACTTTGCTAACTAATGATTGGAAATCATAGCCATCTCCAGACTATTTCATTGTTTAGTACTAGAAAGACAATGATAAACATTGTTCTGCCACAAATATCTCATCCTTCCTCACATCTAGGGGAACAGGAGAGTGCCAAAGACCAACATATGCCATTTTGGTATAGAGGATCATCTGAATGTGACCTTTGTCTTGCAGTGTTTTGGTATACCACATCATACAACCTTCTAAGGGGAGGGAGTATAAATACTGATAGATTTTTGTCCTTTATTTTATTTGGCGGAAAATAAAATAAATCCAAGAGTTCACCTTTTCACTTGTTAAAGACAAGAACCAACTTTAAATTGCATGTGTGATTGCTGTTAGCAAAACGTGATTGGATTAAATGCCACTTCACATTATTTCAGATGAGGAGTGATGAACATATTCCTTCAGAAAGAAGTACTAAAATATCCATGGAATATAGATCCCTTCCATCAGATCCAGAGTTTAAACTGGAATTCTAATATATTCTATTTATTTGCCTATGATAAATAATAATATTTTATAACAAATATGTCAATTTTTTATTGTTTCAGATGGGATTTTAATGGGCTTTTAAACTTTTAAACTTCTGGAACACTCCAACCCAGCAGCCATATCGACTGGCAGATTCCAGGGGTTGTGGTAAAGATTATATACAGAGGGCGGGGGGGGGGGGGAGGGAGAGAAAGTTTTCAAAGCTTAGAAATTCACTGAAACTCAAACAGTTTGTTTCACAGTTGAGAGTTAATGAACAATTGTATGCACAGGGCTCTTGCTGTGTACAAGGGTCTGTACATAGATTGCTATTCCAACTCCAAAATATGAAGAGGAAAGGTACAGAATATCTATCACAGATCAAAAACAAAGAACCCTGCTGGTTTAAGAACAGAATAGAGGCTAACTCATTTTGGCCCAAACTCCACAACATCAGAGTATTGGAAGCTGAGGATAATGCTTCCACAAAAATGCCTTCGATCAATAATGATATTTTGCAATGCTGCAAACAGCTTACCCTTCATGAACTCATGTTATGCCAAAAGCCCTATTCAGCCATTCACCTGAAAATGACTAGGACTAAAACTGAGGAGGGAAACATGGACAACAAGTAAACTCTGCTCCCAAAGTCCCTGAGCAGCCAGATTTTAAACTTTTAGACAGTGAGCACAAAGATATAAAGGCTGAACATGGTTACAAAACTCTCATGACAAAGAAACAAATCCTTTTAGGAAACTACTTGCATTGCATCACTTAATTGATTGGTTTTAATTAATTTTTCTTGCCAAATAATTTAGTTTTTTTTAATTATTATTCTCTGTCATTTCAGTCCTCATTTATTCTCAGTGTTACCTCTGTGCTCACAGAGAAGTCCACTGTAAAAAGAAAGACTTTCTGGTTGGTAAGATGGCTAAGACAAATTTGAAAAATCACATTAAGAAGAGGAAAGATGTTTTAAGAGTACTTTGCATTTCTATATATTCTGTAAAACTGTCTCCAAAGTTTACTTGCTTTATTTATTGTATTTTTATCTCACTTTTTTCTCAAAAGGGGATCAAAGGCAGCTTAAAGTAGTAGAGTTGGATGGTGGTGGCAAAGGTCTGCATCTCAAAGAAGACTGAAGGTTCTTTGTCCATCACCTGTCAATTTGTGTCTAACTAGACTTCCTGGAATTCATCAGTTTGACCACTTGCACTCCCAAATTTGAACCCACCAGTCTCATCTAGTAGTCAATTAAACATCAGTTTGGCCTTTCAATATCCTTTAAACTTCGAATTACAAAGAAGCTATTGCAGGGAATAGGTCCGGATCTTTATAAACTAATGTTTCTCTTTTGTTTAGGTACACACTCCATAGAGATACAGTTTACATATTCAAGCCACATTGCATACATGCACCTTAACATATAGCAATAAGGAATTCAATATCTTTCTATTTCCTCTGAGGATATGTTGCACAAATTTATGTAGCTATAACCCATGTCCTAAAGCATATTTCTAATGCTGTTCCTATATAATATATGTCTGAGTATTAGTGAATCAAAGAAGTTAGAAGTGAATAATTATTATCACTCTAGGCATTCTAGGCTTTTGAACTATTGCCTCCCACAGCAGTGCAAATGTTGGGTGAGCTTTTTTATTTTTATTTTTACCTTTTTACCTTTATTTTTACCTTTATTTTTTGTTTTATCATTTATCCAGTTAGCAATACTTTGGCTTATACCTTTTAATCTTTTACCATCCTGTTACTCAGACACATGTCTATTGCACTTAAACTGTGTCAATCCTAAGTCTTTACCGGAAAGGGACAATGCCACTACCTTACACTAATGCTAGTTTATCCTAAATGTCTCTGGAACATCATGGTCCCATTAAGAGTTGATCTTATCATTTTAATCCTAAACTGATTGATGTAAATGGGAAAAGCTGGTATCACAAAATAAAAAGGGACTAAGTACTCTCAGATATAAGTATGAGGGACAGAAAACAAAAGTGAAGCTCGTAATTGGGGTAGACAACCTTATTAGAGTAACTACTAGGAGCAGGCTACAGAAGGCAGAAAAAGAGCTGACTAGATAATTCATGAGATCAATAAACTTGAAATTTCAACTACTTTCCTCTTTAATATCCATAGCAGGACTATAGTGGTGTGCCTCTTAGTTGTAGTATGCATGATTCTGAGGAGCTGAGACTAATCATTCATGTACCCACATTTTTTTAGTGAACCAAAAATTCATAAAAGAGCATTTCAGTCCATTATTCATAATGTCTGATGAATAAAGAAGCACGAAGAGCTTTTTATGCTTATTCCTAAATATACCACATGAACATACTAGGTGTACTGATTAGGCAGGATTCTGAGGCTTGCAAAAGTACTTGTTCTAGATCTACTTTGTGTTCAATTCACTTTTCAATAACAACAAACTGTAGGGTAATTTAAATTTCCTAAGGCAACTGCAGCCTTTAGTAAGGAAACAAAAATACTGAAATATCAAAAATGTGAAAGCAAAGCCTGTTAGGGTCTAGCTTTAAATCAGCAGAGTAGCAGAAGTCGTTGTGTTTGTTTGTTTTTTGGTCTAACTATGGTCCAAAACACACTGCAGAAATAATCCAGTTTAAGACCACTTTAACTACCTTGGGTCAGTGCTAGGGAATCCTAGGAAATATAGTTTTGTGAGATATTTAGCATTTTCTGTCAGAGGGCTCTGATGCCACAATAAACTACAATTCCTATGATTCCCTGGCACAGAGCCAAGGCAGTTAAAGTGGTCTTAAACTGGATTATTTCTGCAGGGATCTATGCTTCCCTAAGAACTAAGACTGGCTCCAGAAACAACACATGTAGCTTGAAGTTCAAACAAAAGTTTACTAATGGCTTTAATACACACAAATGCACACACAAACACACACGACACAGAGGCTATATCCTAATCTAGCTAGTGAATAGTTCAGGTAAAAAAGAAATCTTTATCGCACCATCTTTCAAAGAAAGTTGATGGAGAAGCAAGATGTAGGACCCAAGAGGTCAGGAAAAAATGTTTGAGAGAGAATCTGTTAGTCCCAAAGGGGGAGTGAGTGAGTTTGAATGAGAGACGGAGATGGGTGGAGAATTTGTATGCAGGAGATCCTAAGGAGGGGAAAAAGAGAATACAAAACAAACAGATATTGACAGCTTTGTAAGTAGACTCCTGTGCATACTAGTCAGGAGTCAAAGTATATGGCGCCGCCTGACTCACCTGGGAAGCAGATTTGTATGCCCATTGAAGCACAGATACTATTTGTTACTTTCAATGGGATGTAGTTGCTGAGCAGATCTGGCCCAATAAATCAATACACAGGGTTGGAGGAAAAAGGCCACAACTTTATTAATAGTTCCAAACAAGAATGGCATAACCATAGGGTTGGCCCAAAGCATAAGGTCTGGATCTGGACATCAGCAACACCCCGGTTATTTATTTATTTATTTAATATACCGCCTTTCCAAAAAAGATCAAAGCGGTTTACAAAAGTGGATAAACAAGGGTTCTCTTTCCTCAGGCAATCCCTGATGGAGCTGGGCCTGCCTCTTCTCTCCCTCCCTAGGCAGAGGATGGCAGTTGGTATGGAGGGAGAGTCCTCTTGCCTCAGGCAAGCCCTGGTGGAGCTGGGCTTGCCTCTTCTCTCTCCCTCCGGTTGGTTGATGTATTAGGTAAGGTTGCTTGCAGCCGCAAGCATCAGGATGACATAGGTGCCAAGCTCCACCCTGTTGCACAGTTAGGCAATTGCACTGCTTCAACTCGAATTGCAAGGCATCCTAGTCACCGGGTGTTAACCGACTGTGGCCCCCGCAATGGCCACAGCCAACCGCTCCATACCCAGGTCCAAGGACTCCCGACCCAGTGCCAGCAGGCCCTGGAAACCCCTACCCCAGATCCAGGCCTATGCTGCCGCCAACAACAAGTTGTGACAATCAACTCCCAGTCGGGGAAGCAAACTGCGAATGGCACCGAGGAGCGCCTCACAAGGGCCTAAATAGGCCAATCAACCAATGAGGGCCCCGGAAAGAGGAGGCCCCGCCTCTCCCGGAGCCCTCAGCCAATCAGGTGGCCTGGTGGGCCCGAGTGGGCCAATCAGGCCTCTCAGAGTTCCCGCTCTCCCGGTAGCCAATCAGAGGCAAGCTCGCACTTGCCTCTGTTGCTGGGAGGAAAACCAGCCATGTGGGGAGGCAGAGCCTCCTCGCACAGCAACAGCACCGGCCCAGTGAGTCGGGCGGCACCATTTACTTAAAAGGACACCAGTCAAAAGATAACTAACAGCAAATAGGTTATTGGTTTGAAGCTAGACTTCATTATTTCCAGAGTAGACTCACAAATAAATATTCCTAGATATTTATCTAAGGTTTGTTTGTTTGTTCATTTATTTATTTTGATATAGCATAAGTATATCATTTATGCATTGTACCAACATTTCAAGTCTGTATACAATCTGTATTGATGGAATTTTAGGGAAATAAAGTCTATTAAAAAAATAAGTATAGAAAACTATATTGAATCTTCTAGGGACTGTTAGAAGAAGGCCAAATTGTATCTAGGGATGATTTTTTTCTTTCACTAACCTCCACCTTTTTATGAGTTTTATTTTGATGGCAAAGTTATAGATCATTGGTGGTGTTTTTTATTATTTTTTAAAGAAAGCATGCTGGGGGTTTAGACAGGCTTATTTGCTCACCCCTGTTTCCACTGTTTGTTGTTCACACTTACTCGTACAGTGTTCACACTTACTCAGGGTTCTGGAAGCAGTTGTTGTTTCCTTGTTTTTTGTAGGCATTCACATATGGCTGCAGCAGGATTGGGTAAAGTATATTCCCATTATTTCCCAGCTCAGACTTTGCTTATCACATTATTTTCTGAGATTCACTGCTGCAACACACTGTTGAAAGTCTTCCAACTAAACTTTAGGATGTAGAGAAAATATGTGGGATAAGGAGAAGTAGGAGGAAGAGGAGGCGTAGGAAGAATTTATATATAAAAAAAGTAGTTTCATTATCAGTGACTTTGTGATGTTATATATAAATATATATACCTATAATACTTAGTGATTTGCAAAGATGATAGCAACTCCTTTTCTCCTGACTGCAAATCTATATAACTGCAACCGGATGCAGTCCAGTCTTTTCCATCCCTTCCTTTGGAAGGATAACCCAGCCTTTTGAAACTGCCAGAAGGTAGAAGGAATCACATGCACAGCTACATAAGCACAGCCTTGCTCTATATACACAAAATGTAGAATCAGGCCCACTATGTGAGACTGTACATGATCCTTACTAAGGCCATGACATAAACATTAGATGGGAACCCTAGCTTTTGAAGGTTTTGGAGCATGACCAAATTCAAAGTGATATCAGATTGTAAATAGGAAAAGGACTCCCACTGAAGATTTATTTTTAAAAAAGCAGAAACAAAGGCAAAAAAATTAAAATAGTTCCATCATTCCTCCCACTGGTGCTCAGTCATAGACAGTACTTCTAAACTAGTTTTCTCATCGGAAAACAGGGCTTTTAAAAGTAGCTGTTGAGTCATCTCCTCAAATTTTGGATGATCATCACAAATAGAATACATGTTCACTAGTTCGCAGCAGTCTTCTTTACTGGTAATATGGATGCCTTGAGTTTGAAATCCTCCAAGATATCAGATATACACATATAATGGATCTGGCAGCCAGTCTGCATGTTGGCAGCACACTGACATTTTATAATCAGACAAGCTAAACACACTTCTATAATAAGAATAAAATGCCCCTCCAGGAGTAAAATCAATCTTGTTTTATGCTATTCAAGGAAAGTATTATCACAGACAATGTTAATTACATGAAAAGTAATGGTCTAATGAGATTTCCAGTATGGAAATCTGTAAGGCAGAGTGTCAGGATGACCAATCATCCTTGGTGTTGTTATATTTGTAGGAGTTCAGACCATCTGTAATACTTTTTAAAGAATGGAATTACTAGAAAGGGATTAACCTTTATCACAGTTCCTTCAGATACTCAGACTAGAGGATGAATTATTTTGTCCTTTTTTCATTACCAGACTCAACCTATTTACACTGTTTCACTAATCCTCTATCAGTCTGAAACTTACATTTCTGTCCTAGCAAGTTATTCTACAGTTACAGTAGTGTATTCATTATCATATCTATTAAGGTCATAATTTCTGCTGAACTCACAGGGAAAAAAGCTAACGTTCTACCGGTAGCACATGAGACTGTTTCGTGTTCAGCTCATAAGGCTATCAAGACAAGAACAAAGCAGTATTCCTAGTGACCATCTTGCCCTAAAAATGGACAGAGCAGAACTACTGAGCCAGCATCACTCCTTCCAGACTCTATCCCTCCAGGCTTGCTAACTAGACTGCTCCCTACCCAGAAGTCAGGAGCTTCTGCCAAGCACGCTGCTGGCACTTGGATACTGGCACCTGGGATTGTGGAATAGCCAAAGGCCACTTCTGCCATACGACAGAAGGCATTTTCATTATTATATCCAGAACCAGATGAGGGGTATGAGGTCTGATCAACTCCAGGATATCATATATGGTGGACCCAAGAGCATCATTTTTCCGTACTGTCCATCCTGCACACTGAGGTCCTCGAGTAAGAACCT
The DNA here is from genome assembly GCA_034509955.1 of Urosaurus nigricauda. Lineage (NCBI taxonomy): Eukaryota > Metazoa > Chordata > Lepidosauria > Squamata > Phrynosomatidae > Urosaurus > Urosaurus nigricauda. Next base: position 55,418,081 of record JAOEGL010000003.1, read on the forward strand.
TCTTCAGCCAATAAGAGGTAGGCTAACTTCTGTTGCTCAAAGGGTCTTCTCTATTGCTGCATCAAAGTTGTGGAATGACCTGCCGGAAGAGAACTGCCATATTTCCACTCTTACAGCCTTCAAAACGGCTCTTAAGACGGATCTCTTCCGGGAGGCCTTCCCAACTTAGCTAATATATCTTAGTTTTATCCCCCTGTGGATGTTTATGTATATGACCCAAATTCTGTGATGTATGTCTCTCCCCTGCCAAACTGTTTTACGTTTATATTCTGTATTTTTAATTGCTCTTAATGTGAGTGTTTAATTGCAGCTTTAATATTGGGGAGGGGCATTGGGAAGGGATCAATTTGTTTTTTTATTGTATTTTAACACATTTTTATTGTTGTAACCCGCCCAGATTCCTAGTGATTGGACAGGCTATAAATAAATCTATTATTATTATTATTATTATTATTATTATTATTATTATCATCAGACATAGCTAGCTCAAGGGCAACAAACATTGTTTGGCTCCATTGTTGGCTGGTTCAAATGAGGAACATGGGGTCTTTAGCCTCTTTGATTGTGTCTAAACCACTACTGGAATCATGGGACATGACAATGATGCTTCATAAGATTTCTAACTGTCATTCAACTGTTAATGTGCTGTTAGCCTCTTGCCCAATTTCTCAAGCATTGACTTGGAGCCAATGCTCCAAGGAATGGTCTTAAATTTGTCCTGTGTAATGGTACTGAGTCCAAATGGCAGGCAAAGCAACCTCCTCAGCACATTAAGATGACAGAAGAACTAGCTCTTTGTTTTCTCACACAGATTCTTCTTGTAATAGTTTATGGGAGAAGGCCAAAGTTTTCCTAACAGACTTTCCATCACAATTCTCTTATGTCCACAAGAGTGTTTCATGCTGTCTCTGGATCTTGAAGACTCTGAGTTCCAGGTCAGGACACTGGCCCAAATTCCCAGTTTTAGTGTTTGCCCCACACAAAAATGTCCATCCATATAGAACTACACATAAAAGAGGGGAAACATGCATACAGTATTGTGATAAATCATTTTGTGAGGAACAATCCAGTTTATACTGTCCAAAGAAGAAAAGCCACAACAATAGAGATAGTGGACACAGTGATAGCATGGAATTCCTCATCAAACAACAGAAATGTCAACAGAAATATATGTAAAAAAACTGTAAAAAAAAAAAAACAAAACTGGAGCATCCAGAGATATTGAAAAATGAAAGCTTACAACCACAATTATTCAAGAGACACAGCGTCTTGTATCCTTTTCCTCCCTCTCTTGGGGGCTACCCATTAGAAACAATAGAGATAGTGGACACAGTGATAGCATGGAACTTCTCATCAAACTAAAGGCGTCGACAGAAATAGGAGCTCATTGTTTCTGGTTCATGTATTATTTTGTGTGAAAAAGTGGTTATCCTTTGCTTTCTTTACATTTTAAAATTCCTTTGTCATCACCAGTGTAAATATAGCCAGTTCTCTTCATGTTGTACATTGAAGTAACATGTACCCAGATTAGAACTGGGACTAAAGATGGCTGAATTTCTTTTGGAAGCCCTGGGTAAAGTGACTTAAAAACAAAAGACTTGTGTCTTTAAAAAAGCGGTTCTCAAACTCTGTTCCTTCAGCTGTTTTGGACTTCAACTCCCAGAAGCTTCAAGCACCTTGTTCAATTGTCAAGGATTTTGGGAGCTGAAGTCTGAATTATTATTATGAGTTATGTGTCATAAGAGAGAAAGAGAAAGGGAGATCTTTTACCAGTGAATTCATAGTTGCACCAATATTTAAAATGTGGTTGGCCAATTCAAAACTAAATTTCTGGTCTACTACAATGCACCAGCCCAATGAAATATATAAAAGTATGTTTAGAAGCACTTTGAGTAAGAAATCTATTCCCTAGACACATTCATATACTTGAAATTATCATTTTAAGGCTGATTAAATAAGGATTAGTGCCAATGTTTTACTTATTAGTCTGTGCTTTCAGCCGGAACTGATGATGCAGTATCTGTCAATAACTAGTTCACAGCCTTTACATTTTGTAAAATAAAATTTCTGCAACAGAGTCTGTCTGTTTTGAAATTTTGAGGCAACTCCCACGTATAAGAAAACCATCCATTATATAATGATACAAGCTTAAAGTGGCATGTATCACAGCTGTTTGATTACTGCTGGGAAGATGACTTGCATTCCCCCTTATAGCCTTCTATCAGGATCCAGCAGTGATGGATTGGATTTCCCTTGCTTTAGCAAGATGATGGATTACCTTAGCAGGTTGGATAAGAATGGTAGAGTGTGGGCGGAAATTAATTAACATCACAAGTAAAAGATTCAGGAGTTGATCTACAGCATGAGCCAAGATTGATGGGAACTGCCAGCAACCTACCTCTAAAATTGGAATGCAAATAAAATGCCTTAATGTGTGTGACCAGCACGATTACAACATCCATACCATGGTAACAAGGGGGAAATCCTGGATTACGAGTGAGAATTCAGTATCAGTCAAGATATGGTATTATCAAACAAAAGGTAAAATTCTCAAACTGCAAATACTAAACTTAGAATAGGTTCCACATTCTTTATGAAAGTCTTAATGCCATTCTTGTTAATGTTAAGACAATTCCATTGTGAACTAATAGTGAAATTATGGAGCCAGATATCCATCAGAGGAATGTTCTCTCTAATATTGGCTGAGGTCAGGTTTACATATGTCCACAACCCCCTGACATGCAGAAACACAGGATGAAAGCACTCCCGACAGAGGGCCATCCAGCCTCTGTTTAAAAACCTCCAAAGAAGGAGACACTACCTGTGAAGGTTCTCTACAGTACCCCTCTACTCCTGGATGGAAACCCTTCGGATCAACTTTTTATTCAAAATAGACCTGGCGGCCACCACCCAGTGAATGCATTGCAATGCATTTGGACATCACCAGGGATTCTAAATTTTTCCCTTGCAAACTTAGGAAAGAACTGGCCAAGCCAAGGCATGTGAAAAAGGAGTGCAAGGAGGCAGATGACTTTAAAAGGAAAACTTTATTCTAACTAAAGGAGTTCTAGAGTAAAAGGATATCACTATATGAAGGACCAACTTGTCTTTCAGGAACAAACAGAAAGTGTAAATTACAGAATACAATAATTTCAGCCAAACCAGTAAAACAAATTAAAAACCTTAACACCTTTGACTAGTACATGTTCCTAACCTTACTCACAGCTCCGATGATAATTGTAGTCATTTATGTTTCTGGATAGCTGGGAGCCTGGACTCCACTGTCCACCTCCACCAGCTTCCTCATGGTCTGCCTCATGAGATCACCATCAGCCAACAGGCAGGCAGTTTCCAGACAGACTTCATGTTGCATACAGGATTTTTTAAACCTCTTTTTCAGAACTATCTTGAAGGTTCATACTTCTCCTCAACTCCTTATCTTATTGGACAGTTGCCATCTCATCAGATATGATGTAATTCCTCATTAAATTGTAAGCCCTCCCCCCAACATTTAACCTTTTTTCTCTAAGAAGAAAGCTCTGATAAAGGAAGGGACTTCCATTTATCACACTACACTCCAAGTGAATGAGTTCCACTGTCAAACAGCTCTTGCTGTCAGGAAGTTTTCCCTAATGTTGAGGTGGAAGCTCTTTTCCTGTAGATTTAATCCACTGATCCAGGTCCTAGTCTATGCAGCTACAGAAAACAACCTTGATCCATCCTCAGTATGATATTCCTTCAAATATTTAAACCAGACATGCACAACTTGGCAGTAGATAGGGGCCAAAATTAAAATAGACTAAACTTCTTTGGGCCACAGATAGGTTTAAATTAAATATTAATTAATTAATGATATTACTTAATATTGGTTGATAATATTAACCAAAATTAATAAATATTAATTCCATCCACCTCATAATCTTGTCTGTCCTTTTTCTCCGCCTGGACTTCTCAGGAGAAGGCCAAGTGACAGAGAAGCTTTGAGGGCTGAGTATTTGCCCCTCTTCCTCCACTGCCACTTCATCTTCTCAGGAGAAAGCCAGGTGGCGGAGCTTGGTAGGGTTACCATTTACCAATCCTCCTCCTCCACCCAGTCTTCTCCTCAGGAGAAAGCTGGGCAGTGGAGAAATCTTGCAGGGTGAGTGTTTGGCCTTCCTTCTCAGGAGAAAGTTGGACAGTGGAGAAGCCATGAGAGGCAAGCATTTGCCCCTATTCCTCCTTCTCCACACAGTCTTCTCCTTGGGGGAAAACTGAGCAGTGCAGGGCAAGCATTCGTCCATCCTCCTCCTCTGCTACCTGACTTTGGCCAAACAATGGAGGAGCTTTGTGGGGTGAGTGTTTGCCCTTGCTCTTACTCCTTGGCATGACCCTTTCCTCAGGAGGAGTGGAGGAGGGGTGGAGGAGCCTTGAAGGTCTTCCACATCCTTGCAGGCAACCTGAAATCCTTTGGCAGGCCACATGTGGTCCCCAGGGTGTATGTTGTGCAGGCCTGATTTGAACAGTGCTTATTATACTGCCTCTTTACTTTCTCTTCTCCAGACTAAACATACCCAGCTCCCTACATCACTCATCGGAGGACATTTTCCAGACCTCTCACCATGTTGGTTACCCTCCTCTGGACACGCTCCAGATTCTCAACATCCTTTTTGAATTGTGGTGTTCAGAACTGTTTCTCAAGCACTTACAAAACAAACCCTCATTTTTGACTTGTTAGGGCAGAGCTATTCAACTGCTGTGCAAATAGGGGAGCTCAAAACCTTGGCACCCATTCTATGATCAGTTGCACAGTTGTGTAAAAGGGAGAACAGATAATGTAATCAGTCCTTCTCCACTGCCAGACATCTTCAAAAGAGATTTGGGGAGGTCTCAAAGAAGAGATGAAGTCTTTGATAGCAGAGTGAGGGGGGGACTCTCCCCTTATACTATGAAGAAGATGGAAGGGAGATGAAAAATCAATCCACTCCCTGCACAACACTGGATAGGTAGAGATTTTTTAAAAAAAAAAAATCAAGGAGGCTATAGCTCTCTTGGCTTCCTTTGCTCACCCCTACATGACAGTATGAGGGTGAAATAAGCACCTGACAAAGAAAGGTGACACTATATTTGCTCACGTCTGCCTGTTCCCCCATGTCAACTGGTAGAAGGAGCCAGGTAAGGTCTGAGGGCCTATAGCCTTCCATGATCTACTCTGGATTCATGCCTGCCCTATCTGTGACTTTAGGAGCAGGGGGAGAACTAGAAAAAGACTGATGATACTACAGCCTTACACAATCCTCTTCTGGCTCCCATCAAGAGCCTGGGTGTGCAGTGGTTAAATGCTGGTACTGCAGCCACCATGTTCTGAGTTCAATCCCAGGGGTCTAAATTTGACTCAGACTTCCATCCTGTTGTAGGTTGGTAAAATGAGTACAGTACCCATATTGTTGGTGGAAATTGGCTTACAGTTTCTAAACTGCTTAGAGAGTGGTGAGTTCGCTATTAAACGGTAGAGAAATGTAAATAGTATTGCTTTGCTATTGTCTATTTGTCTGGTGAGAATCTGGATGAAGCCTCACCAATCTATGTGCTGATAACCGGTTCACTGTGATGCCATTCTTATGCCCCAACTATCAGAACACAGTCTGTGACAATTCTTCTCACTGGTATGTATCTTGCCCTCCTGCCTGTGGGAAGGGAATAAGTCAGCCTCCTCAAGTATATACTGGGACTTGCCCATTGACTTCCTTGACCCACCTGGCTCTAGAGTCTTTGGATTTCTAATTCTGTTTGACCTTGGAACTCTTCTTCAAATTCCATCTAGAATATATCTGGTTTATAGCTAGGAGAGCCAGTGTGATGGTGTGGTTTGAGCATTAGACTATGACCCTGGAGATCAGGGATTCCCTCTTCAGTTATGTACACCCACTGGATGACCTTGGGCAAATAACACTCTCTCAGCTTCAGAGAAAGGTGATGACAAAACTCCTTTGAACAAATTTTTCCAGAAAACCCCCATGTTAGTTTTGCCTTAGGGTTGCTATAAATCGGAAACAACTTGAAGGCACACAATAACAACAGCAACTGTGCAGAATTGGCACTTTTAATTTGCCTATGTGGGTTTTGCCTGGAGCAGGACATTAAAATACAGATACATGTTATGGAAATTCTATGATATTTTGTATTTCTTTCCTTTTAGTAAGTCTGAAACCAGATGAATCTGGTCAATCTATGCTAACATAACAATTAGAGTGCACCTACACTGTAGAAATAATGCAGTTTGACACCATTTTAAGTGCTGTAGCTCTATCCTATGAAATCCTGTGATTTATAGTTTTACAAGGTATTTCACCTTCTCTGCTAGAGTGCTAGTCTGTCACAAAACTACAAATCTCAGGGTTCAGTAGGATGGAGCCATGGCAGTTAAAGTGGTATCAAACTGCATTATTTCTACATTATGGAGAATGAGGTTCCAATACATTTGTTTAAGACTGAAGATGACCTGGAAGGCACAATATGTAAGTGTCCCATGCAAGCTTATGCAAAGGTTGCACTGAGAACAATTAGACATGCTGCCTCTACCTGTTCAACAAAAACATATGCACAAAGAAGAATCAGGGACTAGAATCAGGTCTATTTCTCCAAGAAAAAGTTGGACATTCTTTTCACAATTATAATTGGTTGCATTGATGCACAGTTATAGAACTTTCCATTCTTAGTAACTACTCATCATTGATAATTTTCCCAGAACTATATTGGAATTACATGTATGGTGCAACATATCATAAAAGAAAATATGTTGACGTTTGGAAACCTCCTTCCTCAATCACTTGTAACAGTGTACGTATTGTTATTGAAAATGAATAAAGTCCGTTTTTATGTTTTAAAGTACATATGGAAAACATAAAATGCCACACAAGTTGCCTAACATCCATTCTAAGCCAGACATTTTAATTAACTAAGGAAATAAAAACAAGAAAATGTAACAAATGAATTACCCTAGTCCCCAAGAGAAACGGCAGCAGATAACAGGTTTACAGATAGATGTAACTGAACAGTGCTGTGCAATTTCCATTTAAGGCCCAAGGAAAATGACTTCCTAGACAGAATGTGCTTAGAAATTAAGCAGTAAACAATTGTAGCTTTCACATATTGATTTTTTCGTTACAATCTTTATCATAAATTAAAGTTAAAAGCTATCAAGCTTATGGGGAAATCATCACAGTTAACTCAGGGCTACTTGCATGTGGAAGCAATCTCACTATGTGTATACTTAGCTGAATAAGGTGCTATATGCAAAACATGTGATATTTAATTTTTTTTTTTTTGCCAATGCTACAGCTGAGCTTAGGCTGATTCAGCAGCTGAAAAAAAAATCTAAAGACTCTGTAGACAATTATGGTATTCAAAACAGTTTTAACTTGCACCTCCCACCAAGCCTAAACAGAATAGTCCTGTAAAGGATGATGAGAGTTTTAATCCAAGAACATCTGAAGGTCCACAGGTGATCTCCCTAATCTAAAATTTAATATTTCTTCAGAAAGAGATGATGGTGCATTTGTTAGAATTTCACAGACATCCTGTTTCTAGAGGAAGAAAACCTCTTCTAGTAATAGGCTTGATTGACCAGCTAATAACAGAAAAACAGAGTTGAGAATAACTAGCTAAAATTATTTATACACTAATTCATTATAATCTTTTTCTAAAAAGACTTAGCAAATTAATTTGTTGCTTAATTGCACTTACTATCGGAGCTCATAAGTAAGTATCTAAATTTAAGCGGTGTTATGCTTCTTTAGTCAACTCCTTCCCACAACAACAATTAACTAACAGAAATCATTATTATTGTGTAATTAAAAATGTTTTGCTTCATTATTTGTTTTATGGTCAATCTCAAGAAGATCATATACATCAGTGCTGTCTTTGTCTAAGCAAAGAAATAAGTGTGGGTAGTTTTGTCTGCTTGCAGAAAGAATATCAAGAAGTGCAGACAGAGACTCTGGAAGACTAGATGGATGATGTGAGAGACAGACTAAAGAGTCACTGAGGTTGTAAGATATTGAGGATGCCAGATGCTTGGGATCCCTCGCTCCTGGATCCAAAACATGGGCTCTGTCACTGATTTCTTAAACTTCTTGTTGAAGGCAATGGAATGGTAGACAATACAATTGTTTACCGAGGCAGAACAATATTCACAATATGCTCAGAGACCCTAAAAACATTTCTCAATAAAAATTATTCATCCTTGATTTACTGAGTGATCTTTCTGTCCTCACATTCTTATACTTCCATGTCCATAACTGGAACTAAGATGTTCCTTATTGAGCATTTTCAATTTGAGCAAAAAAATCAATGGTGTTTGAAGAGCAAATAAACAGAATACAAGTCAAGGAGAAGTATGGGGAAAATAAGGAAAACCTTAACTTATAATATGTTACATTTCATGCTTTAGAACAGACATTCCCAATTTGGCAATTTTTAGATGTGGTGCCCTACAAAAACTCCCACCACCCCTAGCTAAGAAATGCAGACAACACCATAATACCTCACCAGCCTGAAACAGATGTGGAACAACTACTAAGGAAGAGCAAGGAAGAAAGTGCATGGGCAGGTTTACTGTTGGAGGTAAAGCAAATAAAAATAACACCTACAGAGAATCTAAATAAATTCAACCTAGACAATAAGGAAATAGAAACAGTATGAAAGTTACCATACCTGGGATCAAATATTGATAGGAATGGGGATTGGATACAATAAATCAGAAGATTAGGAATGGGGAGAATGGCTATGACAGAACTGAAAAAGATCCCAAAATGCAAAGATATTCAACTCTGTACAAAAGTTAGAGTTATAGAAGTCATTGTATTCCCTATTATCATTTAAGGATGTGAGAACAGGAGAGTTAAGAAACAAGATACAAAGAATCGATTCATTTGAGATGGGGTGCAGAATAGTGCTGAGGATCCCACAAACAGCCAAAAAGACAAATAAATGGATCCTAGTGCAGGTCAAGCCAGAAATCTCCCTGGAAGCCAAGATGACAAAACTGAGGCATCATACTTCAAACACATTATGAGAAGGCATAAATCATTGGGGGGGGGGGGACAATACTGCTAGGAAAGGAGGAGGGAAGTAGAAAGAGAGGAAGGCTGCATGCTCGGTGGATGAACACTATTATTTATTTATTTATTTATTTAATCTTTATACAAACTTACATCAAGCTATGCATTACAGTCATGTCATTTTACAAATTTCACTTAAAACAGACCATTAAATGATTTCTGATGTAGCTGAAATTATCTTCTTAGCTCTTCTTTCCTTTCTGACTTCCCACTGTCAGACCGCTACCTGGCCCATTTTCAACATTTATATCTGATTCTGATTCCTAGCTGACTCCCTTACTTTCAGACGACATCCCCATTCTTATTTTGGGCGACTTCAACATCCATAAGGATATTTTTTGGGGGAGCTTTCGGGCTATGTGGCCATGTTCTGGAAGAGTTCTTTTCTGACGTTTTGCCAGCATCTGTGACTGGCATCTTCAGAGAAGATGGTTTTAAAGATCCCACTGTTTCTCATTTTTGCTCTTTGCAAAAATTGTTTGGAATCAAGCTTTGCTCTGACTCACCTACATAGTCCTTTTGTCATTGTTTCCATTTAGTTCTTACTAAAAAGTATGTTACTTTTGATTTTGCAGCCATTGAATTTCCATTATCTGATCATTATCTTGTTTCATTTGCACTTGTTCATAGTTCACCTCCTCACCATTCTGTTGTTCGCTTCTTTACAGATCTTCATTCTGTTAAACCCAAGGTTTTTTTCACAAGCATTGAACTCTTTGTTATCTTCCATAAATTCTGTTGATATTGTGGATTCAGCCATTTCTTTACTTAACTCAATTTTGTCTTCATCTCTTTATAGTTTTGCCCCTTTGTCAACACATTCAACTCCTGAACCTCAGCCCTGGCTTACTCATTTTATTTTGTATCTTGGTTCCCGCTCTCATCCAGTTGAGTGTTTATGGAGGAAGACCAGGGAGTAGGTAGACTGTTTCCACTATAAGTTTATTCTTTCTTTTTTTCTGCTATCTTGTTAGCTAAACAGAAATATTATACCTCACCGATTAATGTTAACTGATGATGTCCTTAATATCTTTTTGCAACCTTTTAAGTCTTTGTTAAAGCCCTCTCCTCCAGCTCTCCCTCCATCGTTTTCTGCCAATGACTTTGCAATCGTCTTGAATACTAAGATTGAAATTGAAACCATCCATTCCAATTTTCAAGTTCCTGACCATTCCTTAGTACCTGCATATCAAATATCTGTATCGTCTACATCTCTACTTTTCCTCCTGTCCTGTTAGGTGAAATATCTAAGTTGTTGATGTCCTCAAACCCTTCAACCTGTTCTCTCAATCTGGTTCCTTTTCACATCCTAATCACTTTTGCTCGTATTATGTTACCCTCCCTTTTTCATATTATTAATCTCTCTCTTTCTACTGGTTTATTTCCTTCCAAGTTTAAACATGCTTCTGTCTCGCCAGTTCTCAAGATGTCCTCACTTGATCCATTTTCTCTCTCTAACTATTGTCCTGTCTCACTGTTGCCTTTCATTTTGAAAGTCTTGGAATGTGCTGTTTACATATGCTGTCTGGAGTTTTTCTCTAATAATCCCATCAGGAATCCTTTTCAATATGGATTTCACCCTCTGCATTCTACAGAGATGACTCTCACAAAAATTACAGATGATCTGCTTCACCCCAAGTCAAAAGGCTAAAACTCAGTTCTTGTTCTTCTTGATTCCTCTACAGCTTTTGACACAGTCAATGATGATTTTTTGTTAGATTTGGTCCATAATCTAGGATTTACTGATTTTGTCTTTAGTTGGTTCAAATCAGTCATTTGCTGTGGTATCCAGAGGTCAGGTATTTTCTCCTTTTCCTCTGCTGGTTAGGGTTTCATTGGGCTCTGTTTTAGTCCCATTGTTATTTTTTATACACCTTATATCTTGGGTAATCTTAATACTTCATATGGTTCTCAATATCATCTTTATGCCAATGATAACACAGTTATATTTTTCTACTCCAGAACTTTCTTCAGATATTGAACAACTTGTTACACCATGTCTCTCATCATGGATGATTGTCATGTAAAACATAACATGGCTAAGACAGAACTACTCATCTTTCCTCCAAACCCTACTTTACAATATGCATTTTCTATAACGGTCAATAATGTTCTCATTTATCCTGTGAAGGAAGCACATAGTCTCGGCTTTATTTTTTATTCTTCTTTGTCGTTCACTCCTCAGATTCAAGCTGTAGCCAGGTCATGCTAATTTTTTTTCTTTTTAATATTGTTAAAATTATTTATTTTATATATAGACTTCTTCTGCTAAGACCTTAGTTCATGTCCTAGTTATTGCCCACCTTGACAATCTTTTTTTTTTTTTTTGGGTGATGCTCTCATTGTCTCATCTTAGTCCTCCAATTTTCATTCAACATTATGCTGCTAAGATTATCTTTTCAGCTCATTGCTTTGATCATGTCATCCCACTTCTGGCATCTCTTCACTGGCTACCCATTCCTTTTAGGACAAGCTTTTTCTAAAGTTTACAGCTGTACATAACCTACCTGCTGCCACTTCCCCCCCCCCCCATCTGTCAGTCCTTATCTCATCTCACCATCCTGTTTGAGATTTGCAGTCCAGGAGCTTGGACTTCTTACCCAGCCAAGGATGTCTTCTTCCTTGGCTCGGCTTCATCCTTTTTCACTTGCTGCACCATACTCCTGAAACTGCCTCCCTGAACATCTGCTGACTATCTAATATCTTGCTAGTTTTAAATCTGAATTAAAGACTTTCTGGTCCTCTAAAGCACTTGGAACTGTATTATTTTATAATGTTATATTTGATTGTATGCATTAGTTGTTTTTAACTTGCTTAATTTTGTATAGTTTATATTTTTTTAATGACTTTTAGATTGTACAGAATTAGTAGGCTATATGCTGTTTTGATGATTCCTGTAAAGTGCTATGCAAATTTATGGTGCAATATAAATAATCATTAATAATAATAATAATCATGGGTATGACTGCAGGAACAAAGCAGATCAGTGGAGGACACAGAGTCTTGGAGATGTCTCATCCTACAGGGTTGCCACAGCTCAAGATCAACTACAGGACAGTTAGCAACTAATTTGTTTTCTTATGATGTTGTTAACTTGTTATTTTAACCTGTTATTGTACACCATAGGCAGACTTTTTATATATTCTTGATTTTATTGGTTTTTGTACAGTGCCATGTACATTTATGGTGCTTTATAAATAAAGCTAATAATAATAATAATAATAATAATAATAATAATGCCCTGGTGGTGCAGTGGTTAATGCCTGTACTGCAGCCACTCACTCAAAACCATAAGGTTGTGAGTTCAATAAGCTCGACTCAGGCTTGCATCCTTCTGGGGTTGCTAAAATGAGTACCCAGATTGTTGCGGGCAAGTTATCTTACAGCTGTAAACCACTTAGACACTGCTTAGGTGGTATGAAGTGGTATATAAATGAAGCTGTTTGTTTGTTTGTTTGTTTGTTTTCATTATAGTAATGGGTATGACTGCAGGAACAAAGCAGATCAGTGGAGGACACAGAGTCTTGGAGATGTCTCATCCACAGGGTTGCCACAGGTCAAGATCAACTACAGGACAGTTAACAACAATAGCAAACTTCATCAAATTGTGGGGTCTGCATTCCAACACACCTACAAAGTATCAGGCTATAAAGGGGATTTGGTGTCTATAAATACTGGACTAATATAGGAGCCAATGTCAAAATGTGTGACTGGAAGGAAAGCATGCCATCTTTGTAAATGCCATACCTTTTTAAAATAAATAAATAAATAAAATTTAGTTAATGGATTAACAGCTAATGCAACAAATTCAATTCCAAACTTCCTAGTACTGGAAACAATGAATCAGTTTTCCCATTTCCAATAATCAACATTAATAAATCAGTTTTTAAACTAATGTTCCAAACTCTACATGAAAACAAACATTTATTTTATAAGATAAATAAAATATGGATTGTTCAACATATGGACAGCCAAGACATAACACAAGAAAACATTATAATTCTCCACTCCTAGCATTTTCATGAACGTTAGCTGTGGAATCTTTCCATATGTCTCCTGATGTTGCTTTATGTTCTTCATCACATACCTTACCTCTGATTATCGCTCTCAGCTTGAGTAGCTTAATTTAAGAGGGACAGGTTTGGAGAGAAAACTAATGGCACACAACCTAAGTAGAAAATTCTCAAAATGGTACTGAAAAAAATAGTTTTATCCAAAAAAATAGTTCTTTCCCCCCCCCCCCCAAAAAAAAGAAAAAAAAAGAAAAAAAGAAAAGGCATAACCCAGTCACAACCTTTATTAGGTATACAATTGGCCCTCCTTATCCACAGATTTTTTTATCCACAGATTTGAGCATACATGACTTGAAAATATTCCCCAAAATATAAATTCCAAATAGCAAGCCATGATTTTCCATTTTATATATGGGACACCTTTTTGTTTTGCTATTATATTTAATGGCATTTAATGGATACATCCATCAGGGGAATTCTGCTCCATCCCTAAGTAGCTGAATGTTATTGATTAACTTATATCTAGATTGTAAGCCTGAGGGCAAGGAACTGTCTGTTTCAATTGACTGGATATATAGTGCTGTGTAAATTTACAGCGCTAAATAAATAAAGCCTAATAATAATAATAATAATAATAATAATACAGTGGGCAGTCATGGTTGTGCCAGTAAAGGGAATCCAAGAAGGCAGCTCTAAAACTATTTATGCTGAAGGAAATTCTATTAATTTCAATGTGGGCTTATTTCTCTTAAGTACTCAGAAAACATTGGCCTGAATCAAGAATGAACCTTATTCCGATCTTCCAGCATGTGGAAAGTTCCCAAGGGAACTCAAACATGTTGTGTTGTGTTGTTGTTGTTTTCTTCCCATAATGCCTTTCAAACTAGTGGAGCTGCATAGAAGCTGAAAGAAGCAATCATTGTTATGATCCAAGCAGATCTTGCCTACTAATTAGCCTGCTAATTGATGGGATCTTCAGTATGGAACAGGAGCATCAGTGGGCGGAGGTAATCAAAACCTCCACATTGTCATGGAGAGATCACTTTCCGATCAAGATGGAACTAAAAGCTGCCTTCCGTCCCTCCGGGGGTGGCGGACCCATTAGAATGGTCTGTCCTCGAAGGCTAATGGAACTGATTGGTTTCCAGAAAGCCCTAGAGGGTTTGATCGTTGGCAACACCAACGATTCCGTCGAAACCTTGGTGAATACCTGGAACACTGATCTTCCCAAGGCTCTCAACACAATCACTCCTGAGCGTCCTCTCCAGCACGCTCCTAACCGCAAGCCCTGGTTCACGGAGGAACTTAGGGAGATGAAGCGGGTCGGACGACTAGAGCGTAAATGGCGGAAGACTTGACTCTTATCCGACAGAACTCGCCATAGGCAGCACCTTTGTGCCTATCGGAAGGCTTTGCGTGCAGCGCGGAAATCTTTCTGCTCTGCACGCATTGCGTCTGCAGAGTCCCATTCAGCTGTTTAGGGTGGTGGGAGAATTGACGCGGGTTCCCCCTGCGCCAAACCCCCTACTTGACCCAACGGCAGCCTACTGTGACGCGTTTAACACCCACTTTGCAGATAAAATCTCTCGGATAAAGACCGACTTGAACACCAATGTTTCAGCAGAATCTACAAGTGAGGCTCCCAACAACTCTGTTGCTGTCGTTTTACTGGATGAGTTCCAATCTGTTAGTACCGAGGACGTGGACAAGCTCCTTGGAAGTATGAGGAAGACGACCTGCCCTCTTGACCCCTGTGCATCTTGGCTGGTTGTCCAGGGAGGGGATGCATTGAGGGTATTCCTTTGGGATACAATCAATGCGTCCCTTAGGGAAGGCTCTTTACCACCTAGCCTGAAGGAGGCAGCTGTAAAACCTCTCCTGAAGAAGCCCTCCCTCGACCCCCTGGACAGGAACAACTACAGACCAGTGTCCTTGCTACCGTTTCTGAGCAAGGTGATCGAGAGAACAGTCACCTCCCAACTCCAAGCTGTCTTGGATGAAACTGATTATCTGAATCCATTTCAAACTTGCTTCAGGACAGGACATGGAGTTGAGACTGCCATGGTTGCTCTGACCGATGACCTCCACCTGAGCATCGACAGGGATAGTGTGACCCTGCTTGTGCTCTTGGATCTCTCAGCAGCCTTTGATGCTATAGATCACTGGCTGAGGGAGTTGAGGATCGGAGGCACCGCACTCCGGTGGTTCCGGTCCTTTCTCTCCGGCAGATCCCAAAGGGTGAGGCTCGGGGACAGTTGCTCTTCAAAGACGCCATCTTGTCCCCGATGCTGCTTAATATTTATATGAAGCTGCTCGGTGAGATCATCTGGAGGCATGGAGCTCAGTGTCTTCAGTACACTGATGACACTCAGATATACCTCTCCATGACAAGATCATCGGCCCCAACTTCAGATGGATCAGAAGGACCTGGAATCTGTGGTACACACTTTGGTAACCTCACAATTGAATTTCTGCAATGCGCTCTACTTGGGGCTACCCTTGTGCCTAACCCAGAAACTTCAACTAGTCCAAAACATGGCAGCCAGGCTTATTACTGGTACATCGAGGTGTGAGCACATAACACCAGTGCTTAATTCCCTCCACTGGCTACCGATTAGTTTCTGGGTGCAGTACAAGGTGTTGGTTTTAACCTTTAAAGCCCTACAGGACTCGGGTCCATCTTATCTTAGGGACCGCCTCTCCCCATACAATCCCCCCCGCACACTCCGGTCCTCCGGGAGAAACCTACTACAGCCTTTGAAAACAAGGCTGTCGCGGACCTCCCGGGGGACTTTCTTTGCTTTGTTCCCAGGCTATGGAACAACCTGCCGGATGTGATGCATCTTATTACATCCCTTGATAGCTTTAAAAAAGCCTTAAAGACACATCTCTTCTGGCAGGCCTTCCCAGATACACCTTAATTCCTGGCCTCGACACTGGTTCACATTGGGTCGTGTTCTTTTACCAGCTCCCAGCATTTTATCTATGGAGTTTACATCTACAGTGTCCATAGAACGACTAGCTGCCTTTTATGTTGTATGTTGTATGTTGTAATTGTTCTTGGATTTTAATCTGACATTGGTTTAATTTAATTTTAAGGGGTGGGAGGTAGGGCTGTGGGTTATCAGAATTGTTTTATCTTGATGTTTTTTAATCATTGTAACCCGCTCCGAGTGGTGACAGAGGAGCGGGATATAAATAAACATTATTATTATTATTATTATTATTATTATTATTATCTTGGGCAGGTGGTACCTCTTTTCAACTCTTTGCCCCTCCCACTCAAGAGACATTATATTCTGATCCTTGGACAAGCAGAAGAAGTTCCGTTATTTTCCTTCAAGTCAAGTTTGGTGAATGTCCACTCCATCATAGGGTGGATGTGGGCTTTTGTTTATGTGTTTGTTTTTTGAAATATTTCATAAGAGGATTTTAATATTGATATTGTGCAGTGTTTGTCTAGCACTCAAACTCTGTACCATACTGGCTTTCAGAAGTTTAATAAAATCATCTACTGTATATATTCATGCATAAATCTAGAAATTTTAGTCAAAAAATTGGCAAAAAAAAAAAAAATACCCAGAGTCAACTTATCCATGGGTCAATGTTAGTACACATCACCTACTCAAATACTGTTTGCAGAAATCAGAAGTTTCTCTATGGAAGTACTTCTATACTATACATTCCCAGTTGGTCAAACAGTATGAGTTTTGTTTAAGATCTAATACAATCTATGGCTCCTGTAAGGCTGTGAGGATTGATAGCTTTCAGAAGAAAACAAAAGCTCCCAAACTCATTGTTAAGGTATCATCAGACTGAATAAGTCTCCACTTTGTTGATTAAGGCAATGAAGATAATAGAACTACATCAGGAAAGTCCATAGTTTATCCAACAAACACCTCCATATTACAAACTGCTCCAGTGGTCCCCCGGGTTACGAAGGTAATCCGTTCCGGATTACCTTTCGTAACCCGGAAATGTTCGTTTCCTGGGGGACCGCTTTAAGGGACGGACCGCGCGGCCAATTTAAAGGGGCCGCCGCGTGGTTTTTCCCTTTTGTTCCCCGGGGATTTCTTCGGATCCCGGGGGAATTTTGGCGGTCCCGCCGGTTTCGGCTCCTGGGGATTTCGTTCCCCGGGGGCTTCGTATCCCGGGGGACCACTGTATATATATATTTCTCAACAAAGCAAATATCTTTCAAGTTAACATATAATAAAACAAATCAAGTCCAGAAATCTATACACAACATAAAGCAACACATTAACTAATTCCATTAAAACAGAGATGCTATAATACAGCAGACATCAACTTCGTGAATTAAAATAATTGAATTAAGGGGAAAAAAAACTCAGCCCAACACAATACTAAAATTAAAGTGGATCCTTTGTATCTTCTGAGATTTGGGTCCACCCCACCCCCACAGGATACCAAAACCTGTATATGCTCATCTCATTATGTAAAATAGCACAGTAAAATGGTGGCCCTTATATAAAATGGCAAAATCAAGGTTTGTTGGGTTTTTTTTTTGTTATTTATTTATTTATTCATTTATTTAGAATATTTCCAGATGTGGATGGTTGAATTCATGGATGAAGAATTCATGGATAGTGAGGGCTAACTGTATATTGTTTGAATGCCAAATGTTGCCGTCTACCCCTATGTTTTATACTGCAACTAGCTTTAATAAACTATAATTGTCTCATACTTCTTTTCAAGGGGAACACTGCTGGAAATAATTTGCTGATCACTGTAAAAGCTATCTAGTGGCCTTAAATCTTATTTAGTCTAAAAAAGCTGGAAAGAATTATCTAGTGCCTTACAAATCAAGACAGGCATTAAAATTATGAAACTTAGAAAATAATTTTCTCTGTCACTGTGAATAAAGTACCTAGGTTTTGACAATATATTTAGTGCAATAAGTAGTGATTCTTTATTCATGAATAAATTGGCAGAACTGTTCAAGCAAAACCCTTGAAGTATGTACTTGAAACTATTGCCTTTTATTATTTTAATGCCAAGTTAGTGCTTTCTGGTTAGCATTTACAAACTGAGATGGCGGGTTAAGGACACATGTAAGTAATTTTAAGTTGTTTAAATACTTTTGCCTACTAATACTCATTGTACTGTTTCTAGTACTTCTTAATCAGAATTTTTATTGTCTTACATTGTTCCCTCTGTGGTTTTGCTGAGAATAGTGGTCACTAAGCTTTCAGTAAGTAAGGATGGAATGATCTAGTCATAAGACTTAACTTTGTCTGATTGAAACTAATTGTCATGTATGGTGTGGATATGTCACAGAAACATTTTTTGACAACTGATGAGAAGGCTATTTTAATGGAGGAGGCTTTCCAGGCTGTGGTAAGATCTCTGAAGGAAGGCTAAGTTGTCTGCCTCCTTTGCATGAACAAGTCAAATCCTTTTTATTATTATTTATTTAGACATATCTTTGGCTATTAACTGGTTATTGCAGAAGGCCTTTTTTTTTAACATGGGGAAGTCTCATTTTTAAATTAGTATTTATAAAAGGTTAGCTTATTTTATTTCCTCATAATAATTGTTCTAAAACTCTATGTTTGTTTTAATCTATGTTGTGAATCAGCTTGAAGTCCATGTTGACAGAAGGTCAGGAAATAATAGAAGAAGAAATAATGAAATCTGGTGGGGTGATAAACTTAATCAAGGATCTTTTGATGTTCACTTTTAAGTCCACAGAAAGATTTTTGCAAATATATTTTTGATAGTTGTCATTGGCATGGAGACAGGCCTATCCTAGGTTTCACTGATTCCATGAATATATGACTAAGCCTGGATTAGACCCTTTGTTTTGTTTTATTTTTCCTTAAAAGGGATTTGAGAAGAAGCTAGGCCCCTTGTCAATACTTAGTAGTTACTTTAAACACCATAACTCCTTAATAGAACAAAATTTGGTGGGTGTGAATTTGCTGTTTGGAGGCAATTGGAGAAGTTGTCTGAAAGAATTGGGGCAGCAATCTGTGGTTGTAGATATTTGAATAGAAAATATATTAATGTAAAGTAGTCACTCTGCTGATAAATTCATTGCTGTTTCAACCCAATTCTGAAAGTAACTCTCTAAGAATTTTATCACATTAGGCTGTTCTGCTGCTAAAACTGTGTTCTTTTCAAAAGGACTATGCAATCAGGACTACACTATTCTTGATTGTACCTTCAAAGTCTTCATATTCTTATGGCCATTAAACCTTTGCTCACACCAATACCTTTTCACATGCAGCATCCAGTACAGCCCAGTGTGTGCCTAGTTTGGGACACACACCGAGAGACACCACCAAAGTGATATAAATTAAAATAAGTCTTAACTGTACAAAGACACTCCTCCATTCACTGGTAGGCAAAGGATATACAAACATGTAAAGCTCCTCCACCCAAAATTAGGATTAAAGCAGATGCAAATGCTAGTACCACAGAAACAGGAAAGCAGGTCATTCACAAGGATTTTATGTGAATGAAAAGACATTTATTTATTTATGGTATTTATACCCCACTCTTCAGCCTTAATGGCTATCAGAGTGGCTTACAATTATTAATTTTCATTAGACGGTTCCTTGTCCTCAGGCTTACATTCTAAAAATACACGACACAAAAGGAGAAGGGGATGGTGGTGGAGAAGGGGATGAGGTCCAGTGGTTCCTCTCTCCCTCTGAGGCCTGGACCAGGACAGATGGCATGGAGGGAGGGCTCTCTTTCTTCAGGCAAGCCCTGATGGAGCTGGACCTGCCTCTTCACTCCCTCCAAAACTGGAGGATGGCAGTTGGCATGGAGGGAGGGTTCTTTTATTCAGGCAAGCCCTGATAGAGCTGTACCTGCCTCTTCACTCCCTCCCAAGCCGGAGGATGGCAGTTGACATGGAGGGAGGGAATGAAATGCCTGGCAAATGTTCTTTCATGAAGATAGCAACAGAGAGAAGATGGCATCATATGAAGTTCCAGAAAAATACACTATTAACTGACTGTTAATCTGCTTTACTGCCAGGTATGATAAAGATGTTACCAAAAATACCAAGATCATAAAAGCTCGAAACAGACAGGCCAAAAGAAACAGCTTCTGGTCTCTTTGTGGGTATGACGTACAGATGACGCATGCCCCTGAAGTGGCCAGACACTGCTCCAATCCTGTTTAAGGTGGCTCAAAGCCACCGGTGAAAGGAGTGGCCAAAAAACAAAAACAAACAAACAAACAAAAACCCACGCTCCTGCCAGCGCCTCATTTGGGACTGGAACAGAGGCCTGCTTTGAGAACAGGCCATGCAGTTGCTGTGGTTCCATTCCAATCATGATCCTATTACAGCTGGAGTGGCCAGAGGCCGCTCCTAGATGCCCCTCTGCTTCAACCCAAAGTCAAAGATGAGTTCAAAACTGAGCTATGACTCCGCAGTCTTGGATAGCTTGACTGTGTGAACACATAGATATGTAATTCATTATTTGCATCCAGTGCTCTGTCCAAACACTATGGGGCTTTTTACATTGGCAAGAAAGTGTGACATGAAGTTGCACTTTCCTTAATGCTTAGCAGCTAGACAGCAAGCCCCAGGTGTGCATTTAAAAAGTACAGGGCAGCTAGACTGAGGTTTTTTCTGTGGCTCAGCAACTACATGGGAAGCTGTCAAAACGCTACAAACACAGGTGGAGCAGCTACATGGGCGGCAAGGAACGTGGCTTTTAGCCGCGCTTTAAACATTTTTTTCCCTTGCTGGCTGCGAATTGCGCAATTGCGCAGGTACACCATACAGTCGGAGCTTATCACATGGGGGAGTACAGGACCATTCCGAAAGAGGGAGAAAGTGAGGTCAGTTCGGAAATGCACATGATTACGCACAAGCTCATCACACACAAAACAAGAGAGCATCTACACAAAAAGAAAATGCAGAGTCAATACGAAAGAATTCATCACATGTGAACATACTGGTCGGCTTTCTGTTGCAAATTAAGGCATCTTGGGAAATGGTAGCAAAGGCTCATGGGAGTTGTAGTCTGTGTTCTGTCAGAGCATTATATTGAGTTGTCTTGAGGTTTCAGCCCTCTGTCCAGGAGGGATTCCCATATGTCCTCCATTCTTGAGCAGAGGCCCCCCTTTTCCAAGTTGACCAGGCACGTCCTCCTTTGCCAGGACACGTCCTACTTTTCCAGCCTTCTTTTTGAAGAGGAAGCAGGAGGGCCAGGCGTGCTCTGGCCAGGCTCTGGGGGCCTCTTCCTGGCTCCTTCCCTCCCTCCCTCCCTCCCTCCCCGCTGCCTTCCTCCTCCCTTTGGCTGAGAGAGTGTGACTTGCAGGGAGGAAGGGCAGCGGTGGTGCTCCAGGTCCTCCTGATGCTGGGCCAGGGCAAGCTGGAAACAGGAGGAGGAGGAGGAGGATGAGAGGGACATGGGGCCCCTCTGCTGCCCTGCCTCCCTGCAAGTCACACTCTCTCAGCCAAAGGGAGGAGGAAGGCAGCCAGGAGAGAGCCATGGAGCCTGGCCAGAGTGTGCCTGGGCCTGCCTTCTCCTCCCCCCTTTGGCTGAGAGAGTGTGACTTGCAGGGAAGCAGGGCAGCGGAGGTGCTCCAGGTCCCTCCCCTTCTCCTCCTCCTCTTGCCAGCTTGCCCTGGCCTGGCTGAGCGCCTCCAGTGCCCTGCTGTCTCCCTAGAAGTCACACTCTCTCAACCAAAGGGAGGAGGTGAAGGAAGGTGCAGGAGCACTCTGGCCGGGCTCTGAAGGTCTCTTCTTGTCTTGGCACCTTCCCTCCCTCCGCACTTGTATCGCTGCCTTTAAATGGGCGCTTTAAAGATACAGAGCCCCATTTAACCGTTCAACTACACCTTAGCCTTTAGATGCAATAGGGGTGCTTTTTACATTGGCTAAAAGGGGCGGTCCAAACTCGCCCCTTCTAGTGGCGAGATGAGGCCTAGGCTGCCACACGGGCAGCCCCAGAGGCCTCATCCCGCCGCAACGACCCGCCGCAAAAAAGAGCTCCGGGATCGAGCTCTTTTTTTGCGGCGCGGGAAGGGCGCGATTGGCGCCCTCCCGCGCCGCCAGAGCGTCAAAACGTGCGCAGCGCATCAAAACGCTGCGCACGTGATGACGCTTGTACGGCGCCACCGTGTAGACGCCGCCATCTTTAAATGGTGGTGTCCATGCGTTTTCGGCTTAGGGAGGGTGTAAAGGCTACGCCCTCCCTAACCCTAAATGCGGGCTTTTTAGCCCTAAAAGCGCCTTTTTTTGCCCGTGTAAAACGGGCCAGCAATGCTGCACCCTTTTTAAAAAAGTAGTGGGGAAATCAAACTACTTTTTAAAGGCACTTCTTCTCCCTTAAAACTCCAAAATAGTGTTTTCATGGCACACTTTCCATTTTTCTCATCTAAAGGCTGGGCTTTCATGCAGCCTTCAACACACCTCTTTTTGCCAATGTAAAATGGGCCAGCTCCTTTTTAAAGCACTTCTTCTCCCTTAAAACTCCAAAATAGTGTTTTCATGGCACACTTTCCCATTTTCTAATGTAAAAGCTGGGTTTTCAAGCAGCCTTCATGACACCTCTTTTTGCCAATGTAAAACGGACCTATAATTCATATGTTTGATTTAAAGGTACCACAGTAACTTTTGCTGGTTTTGGTGCAAGAAAATAACAACCCTTCCCCGTTGGAAAGAAGTTTACATTTACATGTCATGAGATGTAGCATAGATTGATAATGTGGGCTGGTTGGCCAAAAATCAAAGCAAAGTCTTCCCAACATTCACAAATATTCTTCTGATCATAGTTTAATTGGATGAAGGCAATACTCTCCTAGAGCAACAGCATTTAACACAAGGGAAAAAGCAACTTGAATGTAATCAATAGCTAAAGATTTCCTTTCAAATATGCCTTTGAACTTATACCTTCAAGCCTATATACCTAAAATCAATGAAGAAAGAAAGTGCCAAAAGGTAGGTGTGTGGGAGAGGAACAGAGAGAAAGTTTAATGAAGCAATAGTGAAGTTATGCCCTAATGATACGCAAATGACATAATGGACTGTCTTTCACAGGTTTGGAACCATGATACCAATTAGGGGTGCTGCAAGTAATCAAGCAGAGGTGATTCTTGTATATTTATGCTCCTGTCTGACTATACAGGGACCTGACTATTCATTGTAAGTGCAGGTTCAGGGACCTGACTATTATTCTATTTGAACAGTCTGCAAGTAGGATCTTCTCAATTTGCACCTTGAATACCTGATGAAACAACGTCATCTGTCCCTTTCTGTACCATCCCATAAAGTCCTGGATGTGGGAGAGGGGCTGGTTGCAGTGGTAATATCTGGCTGGAATTTAAAATAAGTAAAATAAATAAAATAATAATAGTTAATAGTTCCACTAAATTGAAACCAGTAAATCAACTACTGAATCATAACTTAACACTTAGGTGATTCCTATTGATTCTATGCCTATACTGTAGTTTAGATCAGGAATTGAATTTTGTCATAGCTTTTCAATTTCATATTACATATATCAAATACTGTATTCTGACCTTTTACATAACAACAAATACAGAATTCAATTTGTGGACATCTGAAAGCCGTTTTTAAAAAACCCCAACGTGCTGGCATTTAAATGTGGCACAGCTTGAATTTGAGTTCAGTTTTTGTCAGGTCACAAGTTAATAATGGCCCTGAAGTGACTTCCCATTCATTTTAGACAAAGTAAACAAAAATCTTTGGCTAAATTATTCATTTTCCATTGTACAGTATTAGAAATAGAAAATGAGGACTGTCTCCCAGTACCACCATCCTGCACTAAGAGTTCTAAATATTTAATAACTCTACAAAGATTTTCTGTTTTTCCTCTTACTTGTTGACTGGCTTGACATATATGTATTTTGAGAAAAAGCTACAGGCCAAACCTATTTCACTTATGATAAATATCTCAAAGTGAAACAGTATTTCTGAGGTGATAATCTTAGCATCTCAAGCCTATTTTTAAGGCAATCTGTGAAATCATTGACACCTTAGTAAATGGAGAGAGTAGGTGTTTCAAACTAACTGTCAACAACATGAATGTATATCATCTCTGATATAAGGCAGAGAACACATTCATTTTAATAACACTACACAGGTATTCTAAATGACACTGAATAGCAAAATGTTTTATATAATTATTAATGTATTTGAGATACAAAAGTTTTCTTTTTATAATTTCACTAAGTATTTATTTCTTCCATGAAGACACGACAAAGCAGTTTTGAAAAGCCAAAACTGTTGGTTTATTGTTCTAAATGCATGGGGTTTACCTAGAGCATCTGTTAGTAGTTTCATTCATAGACATACTTTCACCATGGCCCTGGATATATGTCATCATTGTTTAAAAATTCACAAAATGGTCCTGTAGTACGGTGTCCTTTTTCATGGAAAATGGCGCCGCCCGAATTAACGGGCCGGCGCTGTTGCCGCGTGAAGGAAGGCCTCTCCCCTTCCCGCGCGCCAGGCTTGGGCGCCCCAGCGGCCGGTGCGAGCGCGGGCTCGATGCTGATTGGCCACCGGGAGGAGCAGGAAAGGAACCTGTCTGATTGGCCACAGCAGGGTATGGCGTGCCCTCCTATTGGTGGAGAGCTCGGAGAGGGTGGTGCCTCCATCCTTCCTGAGCCCTCATTGGCTGTTGGGCCTATTTAAGGCCGTGTAAGGTGAGCGTCGGCACCATTGCCAGTTCTGCTCTGGGGGCCAGCAGATCAGAGGCTTCACTGCCTATTTTGCCGCACGGTAGGGGGCGGTGCTTTGGGTCTGACAGCCTTCCTTGCTGCCTAATAGGTGGGGCATTTTGTTGGTGAGGGCATCTTTACCACCTCCCCACTTCTTGGTAACAAACACCCGCTCCCTCAGGTTTGTTGCTAAGGGACTGGCAGACAGGGTTCATGTTTTTTGAGAAGGCCTTTTGTTTTGTTTTGTCCTCCTTTTTAGTCTTAATAATTAATAATTGTTGTGCCTGCGGCCTTGGCCCCTGCTGATCACACATCCAGTGTTCGGAATTTTGGCTTCAACTGTTTTTTCAACTGCACGGTGCTCCCGGCGGTGTTTGAAATTTTGGCTTCAACTGTTTTTTCAACTGCATGGTGCTCCTGGTGGTGTTTGGAATTTTGGCTTCAACTGTTTTTTCAACTGCACGGTGCTCCCGGCGGTGTTTGGAATTTTGGCTTCAACTGTTTTTTCAACTGCACGGTGCTCCGGGTGGTGTTTGGAATTTTGGCTTCAACTGTTTTTTCAACTGCACGGTGCTCCTGGTGGTGTTCAGAATTTTGCCTTCAAACTGTTTTTTGTTTTGTTTTGTTTTGTTTTTTGTTTTAACTGCACAGTGCTCCCAGCTTCAACCCTGCTGGGCACGTGCAAACAATCGTCTTGATGACTTTGTGACTGCAAACTGTTCTTCGGCATGGTGCTCGCGGCTTCGGCTCTGCTGGGCACGTGCTCTCTACTTGGTTGGTGATTATTGCACTGCTGACTTTACACGGTGCACGCGGCTTTGGCCAGCTGGGCACGTGATTTGTAACCAGTGCTTGTGACTTGACAACGGTGAACTGTAATTTACACGGTGCTTGCGGCTTCGGCCCTGCTGGGCATGTGTTTCCCTTCACCTATAAGCAGCTTTGCAATACTTTTTTCTTGCTGACTACAGTCCCAGTCTTAGTGTTGTCAGACCAACCAATTTCAACATGTCACCAAAATCAAGGAAGTCAAGTGGTGCTGCACAGGTTACCAGTTCTTTGTGAAAACAAATTGTAGGTCCTGGGAAGAGCTAGCCCCAGGGACTAGGAGGTGCCCAGCACGTACGTATGCCTGTAGACAGGGGAGTTCGACAGTTGTGGTGGATCCTGCAACAATAGTAATGGTCCAGGCCCATCCTCCCCCATTGCAGGCATCTTTGATCATTAGCCAAGAGATGGCTGCAAAACTGATGTGGTCCTTCTCAGAAATCATTGCTAAGGCCATGGCAGCCTCCCAAGTATCGACATCTGCTGGTGTTGCATGTCTGGATCTGGATCCCGGGAAGGCAACAGGGAACAACAGTTGGCGGATGATGTCCTCAGCTTGGGACCCAGCTCTTCGGCTTGGACCTCCGTTGCTTAAGTGGATGTCTCCAGCTCAAGTTCTTCATCCGGCTCTAGCTCTACATCTTCGAGTTTGGAGGATGACGAGCTTATTGCGGGAACCTCTGTGGCCGGTGGCAAAAGGAAGAAATGCAAGGGAAAAAAGAGTAAATGGAACAGGACTGCATCTGTGTCTCGTTTGGGACATGTTGAGGAGGGGGTGTTTCACAGGTTGTGCCTACAGGTAGAGAAGGGTTCTGGGTGGACCATGCTTTGGTCCCTGGGTTTCCCTGCTGTGCTATCCGGTGCAGGTCCTGGCATCCTGGCCTGCAAGGTGTATGGGCCTTGGGCCTTGGGCATCCCTCCCTCAGCTCCTGGTGAGCGTCCTCCTGGGTTTCACCTTTCAAAAAAAATGTGCAAAAATGAAATTTTAACAGGTTGTTTCGTTGACATTTTCACACTATTGCAACCAAAAGGGCATGATGCCCTTGCTGTTACATCCACCAAATGGGCAAAACAAACAAACAAACAAACAAACAAAACACCCTAAGGTTCCCTCAGCAGAGCATACATTCTCCATAGGGCTGTTATCTCAATGGCATTCCTCAAGAGAGCTTGACACTTAGATTGCCACATGCTTCATGTTCTTAGAGTCAGAGATGTACCTGGTGAGGCAGCTGCTATCACCTATGATGCAGCCTTTTGTCAGCAGGCTTCTCAGAGCTCTAGAGAGCACTGGGATCTTATTCACAATGAAATTTGGTTGCTTGAGGTGGTCCCTCTGACCAGGTCCAAAGGGGCCACCAGACCGGATGGTAAGAGGGACATAAATTGGTCTGCTGGGAATATAATGCAGGAAGATGCTCCAGGTCTCACTGCAGATATGACCACATCTTTGAACTTTGTCGGGGGCCCCATAGTAAGGCAGCTTGCCCAAAATCAGGCCACCATCCCTTTCAGCATGGGGCCCTGCCCAAGGTGACTTGTTCCCCTCCTCCTTCAGAGTCTAAGAATCTTAAATCAGCTTGAGATATGCCGGAGGTTCTTATGAAAAAGATTCAAAAAGAAATAGATGCCGGCTGCATTGAAAGGCCTTTTGATTCTCCGCCTTTCCCAAACATTCAGGTGTCTCCCTTAAGAGTTGTCCCTAAGAAGGGTCTGGGGGAATTCCGACTTAGCTATGCTTCGTTCGACCATGTGGTCCAGCTAGTGCAGGCATGTGGCCGCGGAGCCCAAATGGCCAAATGTGACATTCAGTCTGCTTTCTGCCTTTTGCCTGTTCACTCTGATGATTTCCACCTGTAAGGGCTTAAGGTACAAGGCCGATGGTATTTCGATAAGGCTATACCAATAGGCTGTTCAATTAGCTGCGCAGCCTTTGAGGCCTTCAGTACTTTCCTGGAGTGGGAGGTAAAGCGCAGGGCTTGCTCCCCGCTTGTGACTCATTAACTGGATGATTTCCTTTTCACTGGACGGTCCAGTTCAGACCATTGCCAGATGCTCCTAAATACCTTTTCTGCTTTGGCATCTGACATCGGGGTCCCTTCAGCAGCTGATAACACTTAAGGGGCCAGCTATGTCCCTCACATTTTTGGGTGTCCAATTGGACTCGGTTGAAGGAGTTTCTCGTCTCCCTCCTGACAAATTGAGTGCTCTAAAAAAAAAAAAACTTATTTCAGAATTTCTTGCATCCCAAAAAGTTACTATGAGACAGGTGCAATCCCTCCTGGGTCACCTGAACTTTGCGTGCTGTGTGGTTTCTCCTGGTCGCCCCTTTTTGTGCCAGGCTGGCCAGAGCTACTGCAGGCTTTCCAGGCCTCATTACCATGTGAGCATTACCAAGGGTATTAGAGAGGATCTGAATATTGTGATTTGGGCTGTTTTTTCAAGGACACTGGTGTGCTCAAAAATGGCCAAAGGGTTGGACTTAAGAGGATGTTGTTAATAATTTATTTATTTATTTATTTATTTTGGAATTATTTCCCATTGTGATGGCTGTCATTATTTGGAAACATGAGTTCTCCACCAAACGTGTTCTGTTCTGCTGCGATAATCAAGCCATAGTTGCTGTTGTTAATAGCCTGTCTTTCAAATCAGAAAGAGTCGTGCTGGTGCTGTGGCTCGTACTCACTTGTTTAATTTTAACATTTCTATCACAGCTTGGTTTGTTCTTGGTTTGCAAAATAATTTAGCTGATGCTCTTTCTCGATTCCAGGAAGACAGGTTTCAATGGCTGGCTCCAAAGGCAGACCCCCTTCCCATGCCATTTCCAGAGTTCCTCAGGAAGATTGGACTTCCAATGTGACGCAGGGCATTTTGTCTTCGGTGGCCCCCTCCACTCTCAGGGCCTATAATAAGGTTTTTTCTAAATTGTCCTCCTTGTGGGGTGCCCTAGGCATTCCGGCACTTTGGCCTATGGATTCGACAACTGTTTTATGCTTCATGGCGTGGTTAAAGTATAGTGGGATTTCCCCGCGCTCTATTTCTGTTCACCTTGCAGGTATTTTGTTCTTTGCAAAAGCCTCCAGCCTGGTTGATCCATGTGCTTGTTTCCAAGTGTGTTGCACTCTGGAGGGTTGGAGATGCATGCATATGGACAAAAACGATGCCAGGCACCCTATCTGTTTTTACACTGCTTCAGGATATTGTTTCCCAGCTACCCGCCATTTGGGGCCCTGAGGGTAGGGGAGCTGGTCTTGTCTTCGAAGACCTATTGCTCAAAAAGATACTTGTGCATCACTGATGTTTTGTTCAATGTTGATGCTGTATGTTTGACAGTTCTCAGGTCAAAATGTGATAAACTGGGCTGAGCCTCATCGATCATATTGGGGCACCTAAAAGACTTGCACCTCTGTCCTGTTTAGGTTCTAAAAAGGTTTATTAGGCACCAGCCTGGATGTCAAGGATCCCTATTTTGTCATGCTGATGGCTCACCTGTCACACGCTTTCAATTTGTTGCTGTGTTAAAGCTGGCCCTTCAGGCGATGGGTCTTCTTTTGGTTGAATTTGGGGGCCATTCATTCCGCATTGGAGCGGCCACATCTACAGCCTGTGCTGGACTCTCTACTGATGTCATCAAGTGAATTGGTTGATGGAAGTCTAGGGTGTTTGCAGGCTATGTGCACCCTGATTTGGACTCTTGCTCAAGCGGAAGCTATTAATGTTATTTGTGGAGGGTTCTTTTTCGGTTCTTAGGGTTGGCGGCAGGCGCTCTTTCAGACCTGCCTGTGTGGCGGCAGCATAGGCCTGGATCTGGGGTAGGGGTTTCCAGGGCCCGCTGGCACTGGATCGGGAGTCCTCATGACCCGGGTAAGGAGCGGTTCGCTGTGGCCATTGCGGGGGCCACAGTCGATTAATACCCGGTGACTAGGATGTCTCGCAATTCGATGTGAAGCAGCGCAGTTGCCTAACTGCGCAACAGGGCGGAGCTTGGCACCTACGTCATCCCGATGTTTGCCCCTGCTACCAAGGGTACATCAACCAACCAGGGTGTTGCTGATGGCCAGATCCAGACCTTATGCTTTGGGCCAACCCTATGGTTTTGTGTTGTTCTGCATGTGTGGAACAGTTAATAAAGTTGTGGCCTTTTTTCCTCCAACCAGGTTTCTGTATTTATTGGGGGGGGGCCTGACCTGCGCGGCAAATGGCGCCGCCCGAATTAACGGGCCGGCGCTGTTGCCGCGTGAAGGAAGGCCTCTCCCCTTCCCGCGCGCCAGGCTTGGGCGCCCCAGCGGCCGGTGCGAGCGCGGGCTCGATGCTGATTGGCCACCGGGAGGAGCAGGAAAGGAACCTGTCTGATTGGCCAAAGCAGGGTATGGCGTGCCCTCCTATTGGTGGAGAGCTCGGAGAGGGTGGTGCCTCCATCCTTCCTGAGCCCTCATTGGCTGTTGGGCCTATTTAAGGCCGTGTAAGGTGAGAGTCGGCACCATTGCCAGTTCTGCTCTCCCACCCTCCCTCCCTGTTTAGGGAGTTGATTGTCACAACTTCTGTTATGGGTGGCAGCATAGGCCTGGATCTGGGGTAGGGGTTTCCAGGGCCCGCTGGCACTGGATCGGGAGTCCTCATGACCCGGGTAAGGAGCGGTTCGCTGTGGCCATTGTGGGGGCCACAGTCGATTAATACCCGGTGACTAGGATGTCTCGCAATTCGATGTGAAGCAGCGCAGTTGCCTAACTGCGCAACAGGGCGGAGCTTGGCACCTACGTCATCCCGATGTTTGCCCCTGCTACCAAGGGTACATCAACCAACCAGGTTGTTGCTGATGGCCAGATCCAGACCTTATGCTTTGGGCCAACCCTATGGTTTTGTGTTGTTCTGCATGTGTGGAACAGTTAATAAAGTTGTGGCCTTTTTTCCTCCAACCAGGTTTCTGTATTTATTGGGGGGGGGCCCTGACCTGCGCGGCAAAGCCCTTAATGGTCAAAATCCATTGCTAACCCTAACTAGAGGAAACCCATTGTAACAATTGCTGGATAGTGCACCAATACTTAGATAAAACTGATGGACTTGATAAGTCTACTCTGCTGGACTAGCACTTTGATTTCAGCTAACACATTACTAGCAAAACAGGACTCCATGAGAAGAATACTGGAATAGCAACAAGGGTATGGTCATATCACCATCTTCAGCTTATCAGTTATGTGATATGAAAACATTCTCATTTTTAATGATCTTGTAATCTTCTTGATAGATTACAAATGTGTTAATTAATAACAGAAACACTAAAGAAATATATCTGCATTGTGTGCTGACTACTTACATTGCACACATCTGGTTGGTATATGGATAAATAAAATAAAAAAAAACAGACACACAAAATAACATCAAATAACACCAATAGAACACATAAAAGGCCAAGGTAAAGCCAAAGCAAGGATAAAAAGATGGCAACATTAATAGTAAAACCAGCAAGAACAATAAACAGCACAAAGGTCTAAATGCAATTCCTAAGATGCCTAGAACAATAAAAAAGTACTTCACCTGCAACCAAGAAGGTCCATAATGTCCCTTTTTGCATTTTTCTCCTTGAACGCAGTGATCAACCATATAAGACAGAGCTGAGAATACATGCAAACTCTGCTATTCCCTTTAGGGGGTAATAATGTGAATTAATATTTGAAAATAGTTGGAAAATTATAAAAAGTGTTCTTTTTGAACTATTGAGAACTGTTTTTCTATTGCTAAAAAACCCTGAAGAGAAGAATTATGGACTGATAAGAAGGGGGAGGGGAAGCATGTGGTTGATTTGTTTAGAAAACAGCAGTTTCTGTGCATAAATATTATGTTTTGTGCAGAAAATGGTATTTTCTATGCGAAACAACCACATAATAACATATATAAGTCCTAAATTGCAAATAGGCTTCAAAAACTATGTGGTTTATGAAGACTTTCTTGTATTGGAAGCTTTCTAAATTTCTAAAAATAATAATTATTATTATTGCTACATCCGAGAAGGCAATTAGTGAAGAATTACAGTACATCCCTACAAGATAAATATCAACCATCTAGATAGGCAAACCACCCAAAAAACACATCCACCTTCAGGTTTTCTTCCAGCCTGTCTTGTCACATATGTTGGGCAAATGCCCAAGGCTGTCATGGAAGCCATGACATTCTGAGTCTTCCTGAAATCAATGACACAACAGATAAATATTGACAATCATCCTGCAGCTTCTCACCACTAAATCTAAGATCATATCAAATATGGTGACTGGATGGTAAAGGTATACCACCACAATCCCTAATATGTCACAAGCAAATATAAATATAAATAAAAGTTAGGTATGTGGTGGCTGAGTGGTTAAGACACCAGTTCTGATAATTGGAAGGTTGAAAGGTTTGAGGCCCAAGTGATGAGTGATGAGTCCCAGCTTCTGCCAACCTAGCAGTTTGAAAGCATACAAATGCAAGTACATAAATAAGTACCACTTCTGTGGGAAGGTAACAGAATTCTGTGCAGTCATGCTGTCCATATGACCACTGAAGTCTTCTTTGGACAATGCTGGCTTTTTTGTTTAGTAATGGAGGTGAGCACCATCCCCTGCAGTCAGTTATGATTAGACACTCATGTCAAGTTGAAACCTTCACAATTTCATTTTTAATATAAAATAATGGAAATGTATCATTGTTATTGGTATCAAACATAGACTGGATAACATTACAGAATCCTTACAATGACAACTCCCTCCCAAACCTCAGTACTTATGTGTACATTGATGGTGTGCTATGAATCCAAGAGAGCTCAGGTAAGAGTGACTGATTCCTGTTGCCCCTTTGAGGTCTGGTTTTTATCTCAACCTTCATCCATAATTTAAATAATAAATGAGAGAGATTATATTTTACATTGATCTGGCATTCAGCAACAGCACCAACAGATAAGAAAATGTGAAGACCAGTGCCTCTCAAAGTCCACAAATTCCAGGCTTCATTGGTAAACTCAGAAAACCTTAATTCACTAAAATGAGTTTACACCAGAGACATTCATTATCAGAACTAAACAGCAGACATTAGTGATGCCTAATTAAACCACACACAATTCCAAATAACTGGTGGACTACTTTCTTATTCCTTATAAAAAGCAAAACAACCTTGTTCCTCTCCTTTACCGATTCTGTCTACTTTGGAATAGTGTTGAGCCAGACATGCCTCCCTTTGATCTGTTTATTCAGCTTAAAAGAATGTCACCAACAACCCCTGGCCCTAACCAGTACATATACCATCTCACACTTGAGTATGCTAACACGCACTATTCGCACAGGTCTATATTTAAATTATAGATGCATACTGCAGTTCCTGAGAGAAAGCAAGGCAACTTGCAACCATTCTGTTTAGATAGCTAAATTTATGAAACAGTAATGCAATTTATTTTATCTTTACAAGAATGCAACCAAGTTTAAAAAAAAAAAAAAACCTCAAAAGGATCTGGGGAAAAAAAGAAAGATATAATACAATTTACTTTGGAATACAATTTACAAAGATATAATACAATTTACTATGTATTCAGGATACCCTGGTGTGGTTTAGACAGCATAGGACCACCCCCAGCAAAACCAAAAGGTCACTGTTTGTGGGAGAATATAGCCTTTCTGGGCCTAAAATAACAAAGGTGGACCAAACATATAGTGAAATTGTCTCCTGGTCCCTACTGGAAATCAATTTCTTTCCATTAAAAAAATAAATAAGCTGAATGGACCCGGAGGTTTTAATGCTGTCAGATGATTCATTAAAACTCATTATGATCTATTTTTTAAAAAAAAACCACTGAAGGCTTCCTATAAATAAAATACTTGATATACATATGTAAGGGTCAACTTACCTTTCACCAAAAATTGTAAGGAAAAAAAAAAAAACATAATGTGAACTTTTAAAAGGTGTTATGCACCATTTGGTCCTGACTTAGAAATTCATGTCAAGAAAGATCACAGCTGAAATCACCACCTGGTTCCAGATTTCTTGCTCATTGGAAAATATATCTGAAATATTAGTTTGGCATTCTAAATACATTTCTAGTTCACTAATACACAAATTCCCGCTTATGAAAAAATTAGTAGCATGCAATTTGTGATAAGGATATATCATGTATCATGGGGTTTTGTGAAGGGTTGTCTGTCTGTGTGTGTGTGTGAACTGTCAACACTAAATTTACCTTCCTGTGCTTTGATGTGTTCAGAGTTTGTGTTTAGTGCCTTGTGGGATAAAAAAAGTACACTAGCAAACAAAATGCTTAATCAAAGCAGTCATCTCCTGTTAACATCTCACAATACCAGTGGGTCAGCTGTACTTTATATCAGCCACCTAGGGAGCACCTTCTGCTCAAACCTCAGGTAATTGACTCAATTTATTTTCTGTTCTAATTTTTCGGCTTAATTTTTGGACATGTTTTTCACGGGATGCAGCATTCACATATAGACATACAGGTAATTTATTTTTTAAAAAAGTTAATTTCATGTAATGCATGCACTCAGCCTTAATTAGCTGGTTTTTGGAAAGACTAGTTCACATGAGTTGTATATAGATGAATGGAAGTGGGTTTTTCCATAGTATGCAAACAATGTGAATGTGAAATATGACTCTTCTGACTATTCTACACATGTAGTAAGGTATTTTATGGTAGTCATTTATGGTATACTTTTTACTCTAGCAATATGCATTGTTTTGATATCTTACAATAAATATAACTGTTATTACCAACTAAAGTATATATATTGAATCAATGACCACTTGGAAAAACCACTCCTAATGTATTATTTATTTAAAAATATTTATATCCTACCCACATTTTATGTCATGAGAAGTTAGGATGGTGTAATAGCAAAATAAATTTAAGTAGGTTTTTTTTAAAAAAATCAGTAAAATACATTTTTAGTTTTTTGTGCAGCTTTTGGGCTATGTGGCCATGTTTTAGGAGAGTTCCTTTCTGACGTTTCGCCAGCATCTGTGGCTGGCAGATGCTCTCATGTTCCTTGATTCTTGTCTGCACACTGTGTTTGGTGGTCCCTATGTAGACCTGTCCACAGCTGCATGGAATGCACTAGACTCCAGCGGCCGTGAGAGGGTCTCTCTGAGACACTGCAGACTGGGTCAACTGGAAAAATCAGCAATAGCAGAACATGCTATAAACCATCCTGGGCATAAAATGCTGTTTGAAAGCACTGAAATTCTGGACCATGCCAACTACCATGTCAGAATGCACAGGGAGGCCATTGAAATCCATAAATGCCTGGACAATTTCAACAGGAAAGAGGAAACCCTGAGAGTAAACAAGGCTTAGCTCCCAGTCCTGAAGGACAGCAAGGTCAAGACTCAACCTATGCAAATGAGAAACAGCCTAAGGCCAGGGGATTCCCAACAGACCATGAGCACCAATAAGCAGACATTAATCCTTGTTTGCATATCCTCCCACCCTGAGTACTGCCATTAGCAACAGAACAATACATTTGCAAATGACTCCTTCCTTCCCAGGGTCACACAGGATATATATCTCCAATCCTTTTTCCAGGCTATCATTCTCTCAAGATGCCAGCCACAGATGCTGGCGAAACGTCAGAAAGGAACTCTTCTATAACATGGCCACATACCCCAAAAGCTCCACAAAAAACTATGGATGCCGGCCATGAAAGCCTTCAACTCCACAAAATACATTTTTAATTTTTGTTTTAAAAAAAAAACAGCATAAT
The DNA here is from genome assembly GCA_034509955.1 of Urosaurus nigricauda. NCBI lineage: Eukaryota > Metazoa > Chordata > Lepidosauria > Squamata > Phrynosomatidae > Urosaurus > Urosaurus nigricauda. Next base: position 55,453,424 of record JAOEGL010000003.1, read on the forward strand.
TTAATATACATTCAAATGAAGTAAAAATGTATTTTTTGTGTGTGCCTTCAAGTCATTTCTTACTCATGGAGACTCTAAGGTGAACTATCATAGGTTTTTATTAACAAGATTTATTCAGAGGGGTTTTTGTCTTTTCCTTCTTCTGAGGCTGAAAGTATATGACTTTCTTAAGGTCACCCAAGGAGTTTTCATGGCTGAGCAAGGATTGAAACCCCTACACCACACTGGCTCCACAATTTCATAAGTCAAAACAGTTTGGAAGGTTAAAATATGTTAAAAGTATGTGCATTTACACTTTGGAAAAAATCAGTTAGGCCCCAAAGGATCCAATGAGTCCATCCACTCCAGCATAGTCAATTGCATTTAGCCCTTAGATTCTTAATGTTTTCATATTTTATAAAATAAAAACTTGTTTTTATTTTATTTCCACATGATATTGAGCACTGAAAATGTATATATATATATATATATATATTAAACACAACAATCACTAAATAACCATTTAGTGCAAATGTATATAATGTATAAAATGTATATTATTATTATTATTATTATTATTATTATTATTATTATTTATATGTTAAGTAAACACAACAATCACAGTGGAATGAAAGAATTAAACTCATCTCACACTAGGGTCCCAGTGCAGAGTGGTGTTTCCATATAACATAAATAACTATGTTGTGCTTTTAAAGTACTGTGTCATTTGGCCACCAGAGGCTGAAAACAGAGAGAGAAATACCTCACCAAAAATGAATCAAGAGAAAGATGTTGTATGCTTCTGTCACTGGTCCTGTCCATGAGGTTATGTGACTTCCAATTTCCCTGTTACTATGATCCGTGCATAACAGATGGGTGTCTGCAGGAGGCAGTCTCTAATACTAGACTGCCACTGATGCTCATTTTTAATTTTTAATACACAAACATTGGGGGTGAAACTGAGAAACAGAGCAAGATAACTTTATTCCTGATCTTGAAATTAGTTGTTTTAATTATATGGCAGCTTCAATTAACAGTCCAAATCTGGTAGTAATAACAGGGATAAACAAGCAAGTTCTAAAAATCCATTGGCCTACTTCTGGTCATTTCTGGAATTTGGCATCATAAACATATTTATTAAATGAAATAAAAATGATATAAAACATTTAAGATTTAAAACATATATGCATTTGTTTTTTGCTGCTGTAGAAAAGTGTTTATCATCTGTCAAAATGGGCATGTCTAAGGTAAGGAGATATACACAGATATTTCTCACACAAAAAAGCAGAATTTATATTCTGGTTCTAAAGAGGAGTAAACACACAAGGATATGTCTTTCATCCAAAAAGGCCTCCCTGTTGTTAAAATGACTAACCTGTGTTTGAATGAGAACAAGGTATGCAAATTATAAGTGAAAGAGACTCTAGGTAAGAAATACATTGGTAATGTAAAGGAGAGACACAATTGCACATTGAGCAACAATAAAGAAAGGAATGGACTTGGTGCCTTCTTTTGAGATAAACACATAAAAAAACAGCCCTGGTGGCGCAGTGGTTAAATGCCTGTACTGCAGCCACTCACTCAAAACCAGAAGGTGGCGAGTTCAAGACCAGCAAAGGGCTGAAGCTCGACTCAGGCTTGCATCCTTCCGAGGTCGCTAAAATGAGTACCCAGATTGTTGGGGGGCAAATAGCTTACAATTGTAAACCGCTTAGACACTCCTTAAGGGTATGAAGCGGTATATAAATGAAGCTGTTTGTTTTTTCTCTGCAGATACAGATACAGGTATGCATATACATAAATATATAGACAGAACCAGAAGACTTCTCTTGAAGAAACTATACCTTGAAATAACTAGTAAGCAGTCAGCTAGCTATGTAGATTTGTGCCCTGATATATTCCCATTGGGAACAGCATGCTTCTACAATACTATTTCAGGGGAAATACATATTTTAGTATCTTTAAATGAGCAGGCACATTTATATTACCTGCTGCTACAATTAGCATAAAGAGGCCAGTGGCTTAGGGGGAAGGCATGGTTATTATGGCAAGGGCATACTACTTTTTAGTACTGTGTACATTTTTTAGTTATTGTGTTGTTGTTGTTTTTTGTTTTTTTCATTTTTATAGTCTGTATAATTCTACAGACCCTCGCATGTAAGGGAAATTCTGTTAATGCTTGAATGCAGCATGGCACGACACACGCACCATGGGTGTGATCACGATTACATTTTACAGTGTGCACCTTTCAGCACACCCACATACAACACAGGCACACTGTATATGTTTTGAACCTTTGGCCATTTGTCCTCTTTTTCTGCATAGTTTGGAAATTGTTATGACCTATGACTACCATATTGTTATATGAAACATAACAACAACAACAACAACAACAACAATTTTTATTTATACCCTGCTCTTCAACCAAGGCTACGAGAGCAGCTTACAATTTGTTAATTAGACATTTACCTGCCCTCGGGTTTACAATCTAAAAAGACACATCACAAAAGGAGAAGGGAGAGGTGGTGGGGAAGGGGCAAAGTCCAGCAGATCTGCTCTCCCTCGGAGGCCTGGACCAAGGCAAATGAACTGGAGGAAGGGCTCTTCTTTCTTTCAGGCAAGGCCTGTTGGAGCTGGCTTGCATTCCTCTCCCTCAAGATGGTGGATGGAGGGAGGGCTCTTCTTGCTTGCAGGCAAGGCATGTTGGAGCTGGCTTGCCTTTCTCTCCCTCAAGATGGTGAATGGAGGGAGGGCTCTTCTTCCTTTTAGGCAAGGCCTGTTGGTACTGGCTTGCCTTTCTCTCCCTCAAGATAATTATATGAAACATGCTTACATTCAAGATAAGACATTTACAATTGTTTGGGCCTGTGAATAATCAGCAGAAAGTAGGGAATAAATAAATCCAACCAAATATGAGCAATTCAACCCTCAGATTTCTCACAATTTCACTCTCCTTTCTAGACATATGCTCTCTTATGGTCTACCTGTATGGCTGATAAATGCTAACAAGAGCACAAGTGGAAATCCTTTGAGAAACATTTAGTAATTCTGCAAAATTTGAGAGTTTCCAGTAAAAAAAAAAGTAGAGTGAAGAAAAACTAGGATATGTGTGCACGAGATAGGATATAATGATAATATCATAATTTAGATTTGCTAAAATCAAAGTGGAAGGCATCATATGCGGTCAAAATATACCCCATATCACTACAACTGGTTCTGCCACCTGCTCTTTAAAAACAGAAAGTTCCTACCTGCCTTCCCTGTTCCAGAATAAGAAAAAGTGGCATTGGAAAAGGGGGCTTGCTGGTTTGGTTTTACACTGAAATCTTGGCTACATTGCTGCCAACCTATGCTTAGCCTTTCTACCAAACTTGGGAGTTTGATCAGGGATAGTAATTAATCTGCACCTGCTACAATGATCTCTACCTACCTGTAGAGTACAGATGTGAAGGGATTTCACTAAAAATAATTTTGTTGTTTTCTGGAAATTTCAGTGTACTTTCAAGTAAAGATATTTAGGAAAGAAAGCTAAGAATTACAAGAATATCTACAGTTAATCAAATAATTGATTATACACTGTATAACAAAACACCAAGCTGTTTCTCAGGAAAATTTCATCATACAAACATATCTAACAGTCTGCATTTTGAACACAATGAGCACAGAAACAGGATGCCCCATTATTATTATTATTATTATTATTATTATTATTTAAAAAACCTCTATGTTTCTGTAGATAACACAATTCTAATCTAGGAATAAAGCCTGCTCTTTACACATAGCACAGGCTATTACACATATTTGCAATTTCTGATCAACACATATGTAAACAAAAGAAAGCAGCAGTTATGTTAATTTTTTATTAATCACTGCATTATACTTCCAGAAGTATTTACATAGCAGTATAAAAGATCAGAGACAAGTTGACATTGCTGATGTTTTTTCCTCAGAAACACAGAACATAATTTGGCCTTTTGCTCTTATGTTGCTGATATGATTGTGTTAAAAGCACTGCAATCTAGTATCATATAATAAAATGTACAAGACTTTCTGTTTGAGGCCCTAAATATCCAAAAGGCACCAGATCCTGCTTCATCTTGGAACCTAAGGAGGGTGAGCCCTAGTTACTACTTAGATAGGGAACTCCTAGCAAATACCAGGTACTATAGGCTATATTTTAGAGTAAAGAACCTGTAAAACCACCTCTGAATAATCCTTTTGAAAACTTATTAAATTCATGGAACCACTGTAAGTCTTCAAAGTCATAATACTTGAAGGCATTGGGTTTGTCTACATAGGGGGGAAAACTCCCCCCCCCCAAATGTTTTGCGGTATGATCAAAACACACAAATCTGATTTCTGGTCAGAACTCATGAAACAAAATCATTAGCATATAACTAGATAATATAACTAGGTCAGTACTCCAATGTGTTCCTGCCGGTGCAGTTTCCAAAGAAGCAGTAGAACCAACCTGGCTAATGTGTGATATTTTACAGCTATAGTTTTACATTGCATTAGACTATTGTACAGACTATAGTTTACATTGGTTATGTAAAATATATTGCTTACGCTAACCATGAGCTTAGTAATGCACCTGATCCAAATAATTCTAAGTTGCTATTTAGTTTTATTTTCAAATTTGATATAAGAATGCAGGGTTACTGATATATATATATATATATATATATATATCAACATATAAATGTTTTGTTTTGTTTTTGTTCTACATTTTGTTATGGACAACATGAGCTAAATTAAATCAACAGTTAAAACATATTTTTGAAAAAATGTCAATAAATTCTAATAGTTAAAAACTGATTTTCCTGATTTGTCTTTCATTTTTATGACATTTTGGCAATGATCTAGTGCAAGTATCTTACTGGAAGCTCATGTGTCAAATACACATATGGAGTATTTAATTCTGATCATTATTTCTTAAAAATTGAGTGACTAAGTCTCATAAAAGTAACAATGCTGTATAATTAAATATACTCATTATCTAGCTGTTTCACTGATAGAAGCATTTATATATTAAAGATTGCTGATGTTTAATTCAGGACATCAGGTACAATATCTGTCATGATGGTTTTGACTGTGCATAAAAAAGCAAAAGCATACCAAATTTTACTGAATTATTTGTTGTTTTAACATGTTCTCAGTGTTTTAAATCAAATTATCAGGAGTTTGTTAATAAATTCATTTCCCTCAAAAAGTGAAACTTCCTGCATTGTGTGTGTAAATTCCGCATGGCTTTGCCTCACGAGTTCTACTTTTACTGTGGAGAATATTACACAGGAGGCTTATCATGTGTAAATCACCATTAAATAATCAGAAATTGTGCAAAGCCCATGATCGGCATTTACACCAACACACATTTCTCCCATCAGTAAATTGTAGTGGAGGAGGAGGCGTTGCTCACTCATCCCATCAGTACAGTGTCTTTGGAGCTGCCATTTGGCAATAACTGGATCTTCTATCAAGACTGATGGTTTGACCAAGTGACAACGCCTCTACTACAATTTATTGATGGGAAAAGTGTGTGGCAGTGTGAACACCGATTGTGGGTTTTGCATGATTTCTGACAATTTAATGGTGATTAACACACAGTAAGCCTCCCGTGTGATTTTCTCCTGTGACTTAACTCATTCACTAGCTGATGGGTGTGGAAAGAATCCTCTGGAAGAAAAGGCCTTGTTAGGCTGGGCATTCTCAGAGGTCAGTGCAAGAAAGTTAAACAAAGGTTTGGAATGTATTAATTACTTTTGATTTTCCCAGATGTTTTAAGTCTGAGTTTTAATGCAACAATAGGTGCTTTGGTCCCTGGGTTTCCCTGCTGTGCTATCCGGTGCAGGTCCTGGCATCCTGGCCTGCAAGGTGTATGGGCCTTGGGCCTTGGGCATCCCTCCCTCAGCTCCTGGTGAGCGTCCTCCTGGGTCTCACCTTTCAAAAAAATGTGCAAAAATGGAATTTTAACAGGTTGTTTCGTTGACATTTTCACACTATTGCAACCAAAAGGGCATGATGCCCTTGCTGTTACATCCACCAAATGGGCAAAACAAACAAACAAACAAACAAAACACCCTAAGGTTCCCTCAGCAGAGCATACATTCTCCATAGGGCTGTTATCTCAATGGCATTCCTCAAGAGAGCTTGACACTTAGATTGCCACATGCTTCATGTTCTTAGAGTCAGAGATGTACCTGGTGAGGCAGCTGCTATCACCTATGATGCAGCCTTTTGTCAGCAGGCTTCTCAGAGCTCTAGAGAGCACTGGGATCTTATTCACAATGAAATTTGGTTGCTTGAGGTGGTCCCTCTGACCAGGTCCAAAGGGGCCACCAGACCGAATGGTAAGAGGGACATAAATTGGTCTGCTGGGAATATAATGCAGGAAGATGCTCCAGGTCTCACTGCAGATATGACCACATCTTTGAACTTTGTCGGGGGCCCCATAGTAAGGCAGCTTGCCCAAAATCAGGCTACCATCCCTTTCAGCATGGGGCCCTGCCCAATCCCCTCCTCCTTCAGAGTCTAAGAATCTTAAATCAGCTTGAGATATGCTGGAGGTTCTTATGAAAAAGATTCAAAAAGAAATAGATGCCGGCTGCATTGAAAGGCCTTTTGATTCTCCGCCTTTCCCAAACATTCAGGTGTCTCCCTTAAGAGTTGTCCCCAAGAAGGGTCTGGGGGAATTCCGACTTAGCTATGCTTCGTTCGACCATGTGGTCCAGCTAGTGCAGGCATGTGGCCGCGGAGCCCAAATGGCCAAATGTGACATTCAGTCTGCTTTCTGCCTTTTGCCTGTTCACTCTGATGATTTCCACCTGTAAGGGCTTAAGGTACAAGGCCGATGGTATTTCGATAAGGCTATACCAATAGGCTGTTCAATTAGCTGCGCAGCCTTTGAGGCCTTCAGTACTTTCCTGGAGTGGGAGGTAAAGCGCAGGGCTTGCTCCCCGCTTGTGACTCATTAACTGGATGATTTCCTTTTCACCGGACGGTCCGGCTCAGACCATTGCCAGATGCTCCTAAATACCTTTTCTGCTTTGGCATCTGAGATCGGGGTCCCTTCAGCAGCTGATAACACTTAAGGGGCCAGCTATGTCCCTCACATTTTTGGGTGTCCAATTGGACTCGGTTGAAGGAGTTTCTCGTCTCCCTCCTGACAAATTGAGTGCTCTAAAAAAAAAAAAAAACTTATTTCAGAATTTCTTGCATCCCAAAAAGTTACTATGAGACAGGTGCAATCCCTCCTGGGTCACCTGAACTTTGCGTGCTGTGTGGTTTCCCCTGGTCGCCCCTTTTGTGCCAGGCTGGCCAGAGCTACTGCAGGTATTTCCATGCTCATTACCATGTGAGCATTACCAAGGGTATTAGAGAGGATGTGAAGATTGTGATTTGGGCTGTTTTTCAAGGACACTGGTGTGCTCAAAAATGGCCAAAGGGTTGGGCTTAAGAGGATGTTGTTAATAATTTATTTATTTATTTATTTATTTTGGAATTATTTCCCATTGTGACGGCTGTCATTATTTGGAAACATGAGTTCTCCACCAAACGTGTTCTGTTCTGCTGCGATAATCAAGCCATAGTTGCTGTTGTTAATAGCCTGTCTTTCAAATCAGAAAGAGTCGTGCTGGTGCTGTGGCTCGTACTCACTTGTTTAATTTTAACATTTCTATCACAGCTTGGTTTGTTCTTGGTTTGCAAAATAATTTAGCTGATGCTCTTTCTCGATTCCAGGAAGACAGGTTTCAATGGCTGGCTCCAAAGGCAGACCCCAGGGCATTTTGTCTTCGGTGGCCCCCTCCACTCTCAGGGCCTATAATAAGGTTTTTTCTAAATTGTCCTCCTTGTGGGGTGCCCTAGGCATTCCGGCACTTTGGCCTATGGATTCGACAACTGTTTTATGCTTCATGGCGTGGTTAAAGTATAGTGGGGTTTCCCCGCGCTCTATTTCTGTTCACCTTGCAGGTATTTTGTTCTTTGCAAAAGCCTCCAGCCTGGTTGATCCATGTGCTTGTTTCCAAGTGCGTTGCACTCTGGAGGGTTGGAGATGCATGCATATGGACAAAAACGATGCCAGGCACCCTATCTGTTTTTACACTGCTTCAGGATATTGTTTCCCAGCTTCCCGCCATTTGGGGCCCTGAGGGTAGGGGAGCTGGTCCTGTCTTCGAAGACCTATTGCTCAAAAAGATACTTGTGCATCACTGATGTTTTGTTCAATGTTGATGCTGTATGTTTGACAGTTCTCAGGTCAAAATGTGATAAACTGGGCTGAGCCTCATCGATCATATTGGGGCACCTAAAAGACTCGCACCTCTGTCCTGTTCGGGTTCTAAAAAGGTTTATTAGGCACCAGCCTGCATGTCAAGGATCCCTATTTTGTCATGCTGATGGCTCACCTGGCACACGCTTTCAATTTGTTGCTGTGTTAAAGCTGGCCCTTCAGGCGATGGGTCTTCTTTTGGTTGAATTTGGGGGCCATTCATTCCGCATTGGAGCGGCCACATCTACAGCCTGTGCTGGACTCTCTACTGATGTCATCAAGTAAATTGGTTGATGGAAGTCTAGGGTGTTTGCGGGCTATGTGCACCCTGATTTGGACTCTTGCTCAAGCGGATGCTATTAATGTTATTTGTGGAGGGTTCTTTTTCGGTTCTTAGGGTTGGCGGCAGGCGCTCTTTCAGACCTGCCTGTGTGGCGGCAGCATAGGCCTGGATCTGGGGTAGGGGTTTCCAGGGCCCGCTGGCACTGGATCGGGAGTCCTCATGACCCGGGTAAGGAGCGGTTCGCTGTGGCCATTGCGGGGGCCACAGTCGATTAATACCCGGTGACTAGGATGTCTCGCAATTCGATGTGAAGCAGCGCAGTTGCCTAACTGCGCAACAGGGCGGAGCTTGGCACTTACGTCATCCCGATGTTTGCCCCTGCTACCAAGGGTACATCAACCAACCAGGGTGTTGCTGATGGCCAGATCCAGACCTTATGCTTTGGGCCAACCCTATGGTTTTGTGTTGTTCTGCATGTGTGGAACAGTTAATAAAGTTGTGGCCTTTTTTCCTCCAACCAGGTTTCTGTATTTATTGGGGGGGGGGCCTGACCTGCGCGGCAAATGGCGCCGCCCGAATTAACGGGCCGGCGCTGTTGCCGCGTGAAGGAAGGCCTCTCCCCTTCCCGGGCGCCAGGCTTGGGCGCCCCAGCGGCCGGTGCGAGCGCGGGCTCGATGCTGATTGGCCATCGGGAGGAGCAGGAAAGGAACCTGTCTGATTGGCCACAGCAGGGTATGGCGTGCCCTCCTATTGGTGGAGAGCTCGGAGAGGGTGGTGCCTCCATCGTTCCTGAGCCCTCATTGGTTGTTGGGCCTATTTAAGGCCGTGTAAGGTGAGCGTCGGCACCATTGCCAGTTCTGCTCTCCCACCCTCCCTCCCTGTTTAGGGAGTTGATTGTCACAACTTCTGTTATGGGTGGCAGCATAGGCCTGGATCTGGGGTAGGGGTTTCCAGGGCCCGCTGGCACTGGATCGGGAGTCCTCATGACCCGGGTAAGGAGCGGTTCGCTGTGGCCATTGCGGGGGCCACAGTCGATTAATACCCGGTGACTAGGATGTCTCGCAATTCGATGTGAAGCAGCGCAGTTGCCTAACTGCGCAACAGGGCGGAGCTTGGCACCTACGTCATCCCGATGTTTGCCCCTGCTACCAAGGGTACATCAACCAACCAGGGTGTTGCTGATGGCCAGATCCAGACCTTATGCTTTGGGCCAACCCTATGGTTTTGTGTTGTTCTGCATGTGTGGAACAGTTAATAAAGTTGTGGCCTTTTTTCCTCCAACCAGGTTTCTGTATTTATTGGGGGGGGCCCTGACCTGCGCGGCAAATGGCGCCGCCCGAATTAACGGGCCGGCACTGTAGCCGCGTGAAGGAAGGCCTCTCCCCTTCCCGGGCGCCAGGCTTGGGCGTCCCAGCGGCCGGTGCGAGCGCGGGCTCGATGCTGATTGGCCATCGGGAGGAGCAGGAAAGGAACCTGTCTGATTGGCCACAGCAGGGTATGGCGTGCCCTCCTATTGGTGGAGAGCTCGGAGAGGGTGGTGCCTCCATCGTTCCTGAGCCCTCATTGGTTGTTGGGCCTATTTAAGGCCGTGTAAGGTGAGCGTCGGCACCATTGCCAGTTCTGCTCTCCTACCCTCCCTCCCTGTTTAGGGAGTTGATTGTCACAACTTCTGTTATGGGTGGCAGCATAGGCCTGGATCTGGGGTAGGGGTTTCCAGGGCCCGCTGGCACTGGATCGGGAGTCCTCATGACCCGGGTAAGGAGCGGTTCGCTGTGGCCATTGCGGGGGCCACAGTCGATTAATACCCGGTGACTAGGATGTCTCGCAATTCGATGTGAAGCAGCGCAGTTGCCTAACTGCGCAACAGGGCGGAGCTTGGCACCTACGTCATCCCGATGTTTGCCCCTGCTACCAAGGGTACATCAACCAACCAGGGTGTTGCTGATGGCCAGATCCAGACCTTATGCTTTGGGCCAACCCTATGGTTTTGTGTTGTTCTGCATGTGTGGAAAAGTTAATAAAGTTGTGGCCTTTTTTCCTCCAACCAGGTTTCTGTATTTATTGGGGGGGGGGCCTGACCTGCGCGGCAAATGTTGTTTTCTAATGTATTGTTTTTAGTTTCCTTTGTTGTTTTACAGTTGACTCAAAAAGTATCACAATGTAGTTGTGAAAGGAGGAGCAAGCCTGGTTATTGTCAGCCAATCACAGTTTAGGAAAGTGTGATACAAAAACAAAACTGATGCATATCTCTTACAGAAGGCAGATGGGAGAAAGATGGTCTAGATTACACAGATATAGGGAAAACATGTAATAAAGATAGGACAGTCAGCCAAAGAGAAGAACTGAAAATGGTCTTAGGGAGGTGTAAATGATAATTCAAGGGTTAATATGTGATCTAACTGCGTGTTAATAAACTTTTACTGGTTTTTTTCCTCCTTTCTACAGCTGTGTGTGGCTGCTCTTGTTAAGTTTGGACAGAGAGTCTGCTCATGCTTATCAAAGTGAACCCACTGAACAAACCAACCACTGGGATGTAAGGATTCGGAGGCCCAAGTACCTAATCCCAGTAGGGATCTGAAGGTGCAAAGGGGGCAAATGAGTAACACAGGCCCAAAGGTTTGGAACTGTGAGGCCAGCCTGGAGTGGGGATCTGTCACAGTAGATTTTATAGAATTACAAATTGTATTCATTATCTCTATAGTATTATGGTAGTTTATCTTTTTTTTTTAAAAAAAGGAAGCATATATGCATATAAAATAATAAAGAAAAGGAATGATATCTTGATATGTTTCTCTTTCTATTAAAAGTCCATATATCAAAAGACTTTATCCCATTTTAGATATGGAGACAATCTTTTATATGAAAGGGAAACTTATTAGGCCTACTCAAGGTATTCTTTTGCACATCATCACTCTCCCCTCCCAACCATTTTCACACCCTATTTCAACTCCATTCCAATATTGTCCATATTTGAGAAGAAAAGAGGGAATCATGCAATACAACTGTATTTGTGAACTGAAACCATAAGAGCAGAGAATTTATCTTGTAGAAATAGATCTTGAGACAGTAACTCTGAGTATGAATAATGTAGTTAAATATCAGGAACCAGGGATCCCCAAGAAATTATTTTTTTAAAAAAAATATTGTTGGGGTGAGCCCAATGCGATTAGGGCATGTTCAGTTACCTTAGAATACTGCTGTGTTGCAAAAAAAGAATAAACAAAACAAAGAAGAAAAAGGTAGTCGAGGAAAAGAAATGGAATTACATGGAAAAATGGATGGCTTAAGCCCTAAACAAGAGCACTTTTCACAGCAACATTTTATTGCAGGTCCCACTCTTTCATGCTATTACATTCCCATTTCCTAAAAGAAATTAAATATCAGGGGTGATACAAATGAAGAAGACTTTCTTCTATTCTGACTTTTGATTTGGATTCACTTCTAGTGGAAAACAGTGAAAACTGTGACACAAGTGAATCTTGTTTAGAAAGCAACAAAAAAGATAAAATGAGCAGAATTAAACCCTGGAGGAATGTTTTTAGCTATAACTTCTTACTTGCCTAGTACTAATTTTCTATTGGTGTTGAGAGTGAGTGCAGATGAAAAACAGAAAAAAATGGGTACATAGAACCCTTAAAACTATTTATCTGAATCGATTGAGTATTGAACTAAGGGTATGGGAGACCTAGGAGAGACTTAGGGAGCTGGGTATATTTAGCCTGGAGAAGAGAAGGTTAAGATGTGTTATGATAGCCCTATTCAAATATTTGAAGGGATGTCATATTGAGGGTGGAGCAAGCTTGATTTCTAAATGACCAAGCTTGAACCTAAATGACCAAGGAAACTTCACACTACCAGTAAAGGTGGGTGGGTCGATCAAACAACTGCAGTGAAGTCTTGATGGGAGATAGCACCTCATATGGCTGGCACCTCTGCCCTCTAGGTTCTGTGCCGTTCTTCTTTGAATGTCTTTAAACAGAGGATGGATGGCCATCTGTCAGAGGTGCTTTGCTTTTGTATTCCTGAAAGGCAGGGAGTTGGACTGGATGGTCCTTGTGTTTTCTTCCAACTCTATGATTCTATGACAGCTCTTCTTAAATTGGGGTGGTCGAATATCAACCTACCAGTAAACCATTAAAGCACTGGATAGCTTAATGGCATGTTGCAAGAATAAAACAAGAAAATATTTCTTGGAATGATGTACAAGTGTAATCAAACAAATATAATTCTGCATTGTTACAAAAGAGAAAAGAGAAACCATTCAAACTTGTATCAAACAGGACAATTTCCACAAAGCCTCATCAGGCAAGTAAATATCAGATCAGACTGAAAATACTGAGAATGCACAAATACCTCTGAGCTAGCAGGAAGGACATACACTCACAGAGATATAATTTATATAGTCATACATCCATGGAGATATAGGCTATTGGTTAATCCCAACAGCCCTTCTGTGGGTGAATCTGCCATAATGCAATTTCTCTCAGTGTCTCATTTTCCTGTCTTAATTTCATTCCATCTTACTTCCATACAAGACTGCAATTTATTTCATCCCATTTTATACATATGTATGTACCCCCCCCGGGGGGGGGGTGCATACTTTTTTTAGGTGTTTTTCACTGAATAACACATTTTGGGAATATTTTCCAGATGTTCTTGTGTGAAACTTAAAATGTATACATTTATAGTATGCATTTTACCTAACCTTCCAGAGCATATGTGTAGTAGCCATAAAGGTAAATGCCTCTCAGGATCACCTTGCTTCTATAAACAGAGACCTGTCCTTGAGCTAAGCCACCTCTACAAATGGAAAATCGCCGATCCAACCTAGTAGGGTGTATCTCTCTGTGTGTATACTGGAAAATACCACGGCCCCAATTATATTAAAAAAAACAAAACAAAACACACAGACACCTTATCAGATCATTGTAACTCTTTTTTTTTTCCTGTGACAAGAGTGTTTCCCCTCAAGGGCAAATGGAAGTTAAGGAAGGTTAAATATAAAATGTTATACCACATTATCTTATTTATATATTGTATTTATATCTGTATTAAATTAAAATCATGCTTATATATAAAAGAATAAACTTCACATTTTGAAATGTGCGCTATTCTTTAGACATAATGTGGGGACTAACTCCCATGTAAAACTTATTTCAAGTACACCTATGTTTAGAGCTACTACACCAGCTTCAACATATTATTTTTTTAATTGAAATGTCTTTCCAGTTTTGTGTTCAATATATAATCTGGTACACACAAGTAAAGCAGACTCTATGAAGCTTCAGTACTCATGTAACTGCACTGAAACTGTGACTCATATGTCCTCTACATATATTCTGAGAAACTACATTACTTAGTTTCCTAGTAATGCTGCATGGAATACAGCCCATGATAATTACTACTAACAGTAATTATATTACAGTATTATCATATTACTGTTATATTAGCAGAAATAACAGTAATACTGAACAACCTGGGAATTCAAGTTTTTAAACTGAATATTTACATTTATTCAGTTAAAAGGGGTTAGCATTCACACCATCATAAATGTGTAATATACCTGAAATTGGTTTACCTTCTCTGAGTCTGAATATACTGAAGAATCATTTATTATCTTACCTGAAAAACACACAAAAAAAGAATTTTTGTTAGGTTCATACACTTATATGGTAAGTTAAATCAAATTTCTTAATACAAGCTAATTTATTAATGCTACAAATAATTAATCAAAGAACCAATTAGTTTATGTCTTCCAAATGCCTTTCTCTAATGCTTTTTAGTCAGGAGTGGCACAGCAGAAAAGGTGATCAGAATCTATCCTAATATTCCAAATATTCCTAATATTTCTCAGTAAAAAAGGTAATTGTTCAATAAAGGGACAATTTTCTAGATGCCACTGTGTGCTGCTTCTCTAGTGACACTCTTCTAAAATGCTTAGTGATGCTGGCCAAATACTAATTCAGATATAAACCTAAAAAATGATGAGGGGATGGGAACACCACAGCTATGCAATGCTTCAAATGACCTTAATATGTATTAATATATAATATAAAAAATTCAAAATGGTAATATCACATTTATTTAACTTTTATGTGCTTCTTTTCTACAATGAAATCAAAAGTGGTATATATTAGACTGGATCTGAGGTAGTTCTTCTTCAATAATAACATTATCCAATTCATAGGGGCACCTTCATTTTCACAAGTGTAACACTCATTTTCAGATGTATTTATCAGTCATGTGTACACTACAGACTGTATTTTCTTGATTCATACATTCTTATGCTGAAAAAAAAGAAATCTTTTTCACATTGTGGTTCTGCACTGTGAAAAATTTTCTGTTCATTTACAGAGGAGCACTAATATATTGGCTTGCTTTGCTCTGGATTATTTTGGATTAATGCCATAGTTCCCACATGGTCCTTCATTCAGGCACTGATTAAACCTATCATATTATACATTCAGTATGTAGAACAGGTAGGCAAATTGTGATATATAAATATCATAGTAAAGTTAATTTAATTAAGTTGCATTTACATAAATTTAATACTAATAAATTTAATACTAATAATCAAGCATGAGTATCAGATAATACTAATAATAAAATTAACATTTTGAAATACTAATTAAGCAAGTAAGAGTTATTAAAAAGTAAGGAAGGATTTTAATGGATTATAATGAAATTGAAATACAAATCAAATAGTCTAAATAGAATATAGGTCTGTTTTGTTTTGTTTTGTTGTTGTAGAAAGAAAGAAGCTAGTAGCTTAAATTTCCATAGATTTGAGCTTACTTCCTCAGATGCACGAGAAGCATGCATGTACCTGAACACATAGGCTCATGTCCATGAAAGTTAATGCTATCAGTTTATTTTGTTCAATTAGCCTCAAAGGTCCTACAAGATACTCTTTCAACATGGATATAATTTATACAGGACAAGTTTAGAGAAATAGAAGGGAGAATACAAAGTGCATAGCTAATATATGGAACTCGTTGTCTGGATAATATGATGTGGTTAGATTCAAACATTTTTTGTCCTTTCAGTAGATGAAACCTCAGTTAATGAAATCTTCAATGAGTGTAAACTCTTTTCTTTCAAACAGTTTAATGTCTAAATCTATCTTTATGGTTTACAAAATAAAATTTGTAAAAAAAGAAAAGAATTAAACTTCTTCTAAAAAGCAGAACTTTAAAACTAAACAAGCAGTGTCAGCAGTGGCTACAAGCACTAAAATAAATAAATAAATAAATAAATAAACAGAATCCTATGTGTAGGCAATAAAATATGAATTTTTATAACATGCAGCCAAAACAATGATGACAATTTTGGCAACCATATATATATATATATATATTATAAAATGCAAAGTATTTTGGCAGAAAACACTAGTGTCGTGTTTAGAGATCATCAAATCATAGAAGAGGCTTTAAAGACCATGCAGTCCAATCCCCTGCCGTACAGGAAAACACAATCAAAGGACTTCCGACAGATGACCATCCACCATCTGTTTAAAAACCTCCAAAGAAGGAGACTCCACCACACTCTGAGGCAACACATTTCACTGTGAAACAGTGCTTACCATCAAGAAGTTCTACCTAATGTTTACATTGAATCTCTTTTCCTGTAATTTGAATCCATTGTTCTGTGTCCTAGACTCTGGAGCAACAGAAAAATAAACTGCTGCTTCTTCCATATGATGTCCTTTCAAATACTTACACATGGCTATTGTGTCACCTCTTAGCTATCTCTTCTCCAGGCTAAACATAACATAATCAGATCCCTGAGCCACTCTTCATAGGGCTTGGTGGTTCCCAGACTTTTTGCCATGCCTTCCTCTTGACATGATCCAGCTTGTCAACATCCTTTTTGAATTGTGTTGCCAAGAACTGGACACAATGTCCAAGGTGAAGTTTGACCAAAGCAGAACAAAGTGACACTATTATTTCCCTCAATCTGTGCATTTTATTTTTCCTGTCCAAGTATAGCATCTTACATTTCTCCCTGCTGAAATTCATTTTGTTAGTTTTGCCCCAGCTTTCTAATATATTAAGATAATTTTGAATTATGATCCCGTCCCTTGGGATATTGACTAACCCTCCTAATTTGGTGCCAACTACAAATGTGATAAGAATACCCTCTATTCCATAATCCAAGTCATTTATAAAGATATTGAATAGCATTGGGCCCAGGACAGAACCCAGTGACAACTCACTAGTCACTTCTCTGTAAGATGAAGAAAAGTCATTGCTGAGCACCATTTGGATTCAGTCAGTCAACCAATTACAATCAGTCACATTGTCTAGCCCATATTTCATTACTTTTTTGTGAGAATGTCATGGGGGACCTTGTCAAAGGCATTCTGAAATCAAGATATGCTACATCCACAGCATTCTCTTCATCTATCAAGATTGTAACTTTACCAAAATGGAGTTTTTTAAAAAAGAGTATTTTTTTAAAAAGAGAATTCAGAAGAGACAGTTTTAAATAGCAGAGACTGTTCAGCAGGTACAGATTGACTCACTTGTTCAATGGATCTTTGTTACAGGCCAGGTATACTTTGGTTGCCAACTCTGAGGTTTGGGAATACACATATAGGTCTGAAACAGATGGAACAAATGGAGTGGCAGGAGACTGTGCTAGCACCATTCACACCAGGACCACAGCAACCACACAGCCTCCCCCCCTCGGGCCACCACAAGGAGCAGTCCTGAACCAGGCCATCCCCAACACAGCCTGAAGCCGTGTCATTTTGCCCATGTGTTTCAGGACACAGAGAACAAAATAGAACCTAATAAGCATAATGTGTAGCATATAAAACATAATGTTGGTCAAAGATGCCAGGTGCAAAGGCAGGATTAATACTGAATTTAGAGAAAACAAAAATTATGACAGCAGAAGAGAAACATAAATTCAATCTAGATAATGAGGCGATTGAAATAGTCAAAGAATTCCAGTACTTAGGATCAAATATTGACCAGAATGCTGATTGCAGTTGAGAAATAAGAAGAAGACTAGGAAAGGGAAGGGTAGCTATGAAAGAACTAGAAAAGCTACTGAAGAGTAAAAATATATAACTAAGCACAACCATTAGAATTGTCCAAGCCACTGTATTCCTCAACACCATGTACAGATGCAAGAGCTGGAAGTAAAGGAAGCAAACAGAAGGAAAATCAACTCATTTGAGATGTGGTGCTGGAAAAGATTGCTTAGGATACCACGGACAGCCAAGAAGACACACAGGTGGGTCTTGGAACAGATCAAGCCAGCAATCTCCTTAGAAGACAAGATGATTAAACTGAGATGGATGTACTTTGGCTATATAATGAGTAGGCATGTGTGATGGTGACAATGTGGCACTGCCCTAAACTTCTTTATTTTCCTTTAAAAAAACCAAAACTCTTTTCCTCCTTTATTGTCTTGTGCCACCAATCAATGACAAATGGCACCACAACTTCCACCAATCCATGACAGATACCTACTTTTTTCCCCCAAACTGCTCAAGGGGACTTAATATCAAAATATTTCCCTCCATGTTGGTAGTGTGTAACTGTATCTTTGAAACCACTACAAACAGTCATTTATTGAAAACAATGTTATAAGTTTATTTGCAGGTTACTTGAAAACACTATCACCTGCATGGGATGTTGTTCACATTTGATATGTTATTTGTATACTTTATTTGTTACACTGTTTTACATTTGTGGTTTCTTGTCCTTATACTTGTTACAGTAACCCAAAACCATTCAAAATCTTTATTATACTCTTGTTTGTTACACTATAACTATTTGTGCTCCACTTTTCACTGTCTACTATTCTCTCCATGAATTGAAATCAACTTGAAGGCAGATAACAACAACAACAAACAATGCTTGTGGATGCAATGAATGCTATTAGATTTAACAGTGCTCAAGGAAATTAAGCCCTGGATGTGTTTTCGTGGATGCCTTTGTAGAGACATACAGTGGTTCGAGCATTGGACTATGACTCTGGAAACCAAGATTTGAGTCCTGTCTCAGCCATGTAAGCCCAATGATTGACTTTGGGGAAATCACACTCCCTCAGTCTCAGAGGATGGCAATAGCAAGCCCCCTTTGGAGAAACTTGCCAAGAAAAGCCTGTGATAGTTTCACCTTTCAGTCGCCATAAGTCAGAAATGACTTGAAAGCACACAGCAACAACAAAGTTCCTCAACAGGTGAGATGGTAATCTTAATTGATAAATGACTAAGTTACGTTGTTTAAGTTGGTAATATTCCATATGTGTTAATTATTAAAAAGCCTGTTATAGAGATGCAAAGGCATGAGGTTCAGTATTTCTTTTTTTCATAGCATGTAATGTAATGAATATATGATGCAATGCAATGTACTGTGATGAAAACAAAGCACCCACACATTGACATATCTGTATTTCTCTCTAAGCAGACTGTTTATGTTTCTATCTCTATGATTGCATATAATAGCCTAAAAGATTACCAACAAACCTGCTCTATTTCTCATATAAATATCCTGAGATCCCAATATTTAAGAATGCCTAAGTTAATACTAATACAGATGTTAACTCTGCCCATCTGTTTGTGTGTTTGTTTGTTTTTCCTTCTTCTTCCCATCACCAGCATGGGATGGATGTCCTGAAAGCCTGAAGTACTGGAACTCCACATAGAATTGAGGTTAGCTAGCAAATAGCAGGGACTTTTGATCTCTCAGTCTGAAGAGACAGGGGTAAGAAACCACACGGGTTTCACTTTCCTCTTTCTCTCCTGATTCCTTCTGACAAAAGTCTTTTCTCAAATGTCCTATAATTCTCTGGAACAGTTTTAGGGTGCAGTGAGAGACTTGGCAGGGTAAAGATGAAACCATTCTGTCACTGGTATATGTTCTACAGGCAGATGGACACTATTTCATTCAACCTCAGCTAGTGAGTATTAACAAGGATGAATGGAAGCAGAGAGGTAATCTTGTAAGCCTCATTTGTCAATGTCTCAACAACACCAGGTGAGTTAAATGGACCACTGGTATGACCTTGTATGTTTCTTTTGTTTTATATGGAATATAATTTTTAAAAGCCACACAATATTTTCTCATTTTTGCAAGTTTACAGTATAACAACTTTCATGCTGCAATGTATTTGAAGATCCCTACTTACCCCCAAAGTACTATAATGGAGATACTGTTGTCACCTTTCTCACAGCAAGCCCAGTTTTCAAACATTTAGAAACTGTGATAATTGTCAGGCAATTATAATGACAAAACTACAAAATCCACTACAAACATCTACCAGTTTTATGAATGGGTTCATTTTAGGCCCAACTATTAAAAATGTAGTATATTGTTATTGTGTGCCTTCAAGTTATTTTTGACTGATGGTGACCCTACCTCAGAGTTTTCTTGGCAGAATTTGTTCAGAAGGGGTTTGCCTTTGTCTTCCTCTGAAGCTGAGAGAGTGTGACTTGTCCAAGGTCACCCAATGGGTTTACATGGCTAAGCAGATATTCGAACCCTGCTCTGCCAGTTTCTTAGCCCAACACTCAAACCATTACACACTGCAAACTCTCAACATATATAATGAAGAAAAAATGCTTGTGCTAGTTACTCTTGAAACATTGCTACCACCCACCCCCTCACTGCTTTCAAGCTCCTTCAGATAAGAAGTGACGCATCAGGATAAAATTTTGCTTAGACAAAGGAATAATATCCCTTTGGGTGTTTGACTTTTACTTTAACAGGAGATTTTTTAAAATGAGTATCAAATACCAAAAAAAAAAAAAAGTATCAGATAGTATCTACACTTAACAAAAATGCAATGCATGCTCTTTGTTTTATTTCAAAGCTGCTTACTGAGGAGCTGAATATGCTATACTATCTCTTATGTAAATGGAAGCACTGGAAGTCCCTCATCTCTTTCATTACTAGTTGAGCGATTTGGGATTAGTCAACAGAGTACCTTTTAAACCACTTTGGACTGCAATTCTAAGTTAATAGGAATAACGCCCACTGGAATCAATAGGGTTTTCTTCTGTGTTACCAAGATCAAAATCAGGCTCTCTCATTCACACACACAGAGCAGGAGAAATATGGAGAATGACAATTACTTTCCAAACAGGCAGTATCTTGGATTAAAATGTCTTCGCATCTCCAAAGGGATGGATCCAGTTTTGTTCACACCTATACTTAAAACCAATTGCTACTCCCAAGTAATTTGTAACAGCTCTAAGAAAGAAACATTCCTCTTTATTAAATGCTTAATTTATTATGTATATTTTGTGGTGGGACAACAGGGGCTAAATCCAGCACTCCACTGCATTTGCCACAAATTGCCAAGGAGGATGTTTCAGCCCTCCATGGGCACTTTGAGGGGCATCAGAGGTCTTCAGTGGAAAGGGGGGCTCATTTCTATCTTGGGACTGTCAAGTTGGGCACTCTGCCAGCTGAAACATGTCTCAGGAAAGAAGTTTGTTACATCATATGTAAGTTGCTATGCCATTATTAAATACTAATTAAGTACATTATTAAATACTGTTCTTGAATAATGTCTCATACTGTCCAAAATTTCACACTTGAAAACAAAGGTGTTTTCAAATAGAATGCCTGGATAGGGTGGCATGAAGTCGCCCCACCTGAAGATGGATTGGGGCTGTGGCAGCCACATGCCATGGCACCACTCTGTCACAGTGCTGGCCGAAAAAGGAGGGGTTTTCAATTGCTCCTTTTTTAGGCCACAGATAAGCTCCTTTAGCAGCTCTTCTGCAGCCCTGTGGTGATGTCCCAGCATGTTGGTTGCTTGCGGCATATAACTGCCATGCCCGCAATATGCCCAGAAGCTATCCCATACATGTGGGACAGCTGGGTAGCAGGAAGCCGGATGGTAATACAAAGGGGCATCCTGTTTCACCCCAAAGACACATTTGGCCAAGTAACATCAGAGTGTGATCAAACTGGAAAATAATAGTAATAATAACAATACACAAGCTAGGCAAGGTTGCAGCAATTCCTTTTGCCTTTGTCTACTGAGAAGGGAAAGATTATGCTCCCTCCCCTCCTCTTCTACCACTAAATTAATAAAATGCCAAGTTGATTTGAATCACTTGAATTAAGATGAGGTTGAAATGGAAATCCAGCAAAATGGGGAAAAGAGAGATAAATTTTGACATTTCAAAAGCAGCTGAAAAGGAATGGTGGAGGATTAAACTGGACTATTCCTGCTAAACTGGGACAGTTGGAGGTTATGGTGTATTTCCATGTTGGCAAACCTGTGGCATGCATGTCCTCTCTGACACACAAAGCCATCTTGAATGGCAAGCAGCAGCCACAGCAAGGAGGGAGCAGGGGTGCCTTCAAGTCATTTCTGGCAACCTTATCATGGGGTTTTCTTGGCAAGCTTCATCAGAGGGGGTTTGCCTTTGTCATCCTCTGAGGTGGAGAGTGTATGACTTGGGGTGTTGTTGTGTGCCTTCAAGTTGTTTCTGACGACCTTAAGGCGACCTTGTCATGGGGGCTTTCTTGACAAGTTTTGTCAGAATGGGTTTGCCATTGCCATACTTCTGAGTCTAAGAGAGTGTGACTTGGATGTGTCTCTGTGTGCACTGTGTGCCTTCAAATTGTTTCTGGTAACCTTATCACAGGGTTTTCCAAGTACTTTTCCAAAAAGCTGCCTCTAAAGTGCTGTCATATCATATACAGTTTTGCTTAGATTTTCAGTCCTACTATATTCAGTAATTCCCAAGTAAGTGTGCACAGGAATGAATCTCCTTTGTTTCTGTCTGGGAACTCTTTTCAGTTTTAGTTTATAAAATGTATTGTATTATATTTTTGGAGGGCTACAACTTTCAGAATCCCAACCACTATAATTTATGGCCATTCCAAAACTGGACTTCTTAGAGTTGTAGTCCAACAGTTATCATTTTGTGGTGATGATATTATATCAATTTCAGGCCAAGATTAACAGTCACATTTTTAGAGCCTACTGTAAGGCTTATAATAACATATAATATTTTTTTTGTAAACAATGGTGGTTTGTATAGTATAGATTGCTATAATCCCTAATGAACAACAATTAGCACATATTCTGGTAATACAAAAATGCAAGTAACTGGAGTTTTGCAATTGAAACTTACTGACATTTCTCAAAATTTAGGGTTTTTGTTGTCCTGAACAGTTCTCACATGTATACTAAATTTGTATCCCATTCTAACAGCTTCTATGTCAGTACTGTAATAAGGCATACACCACTTGCAAGCTTAGTGTGTCTGGAGTCCTGGAACAAGCGTGAGGAACTAGTGTTCCATGCAGCACAAATGTCAAATTTGTTCACATCACTTGAACTGGTCATACTTGTTTGTGTAACATGCATCTTCTTTCTGTGAGCATGACTTTGAGTCGACTTTGAAGTTTACAAATGGAACAGCCACTAAGTGAAGCTGAACAAGAGTGAGTAATTTACAGCTGAAGTACTAGGCACACATAAGTATGGGGATCAAATAAACCCCTTCAATTAGCATTGTTCACACTTTTCTTTTATGCTTGTATTAAAACATATATTGAGAAAGTGTTTTATATAACCTTTTTAAAATTGTCTTACAGGACAAATCTTTGTCTACTCAAAGGTGAGCCCTATAAAGTTCAACAAAGCTTACTCCTAGGTAACTGTGTATGAAACTGCAGACTTAAATGAATGAAGTGTCTTCTAAAGTACTTACAAAAAGTAACAACAGTCAAGCTTTCATCATTCAAGCCTTCATCATCATACTTTACCACATTCAAGGTACAGCAACACTGTAGAAATAATGCAGCTTGATACCATTTTAACTGCCATGGCTCCTTAAAGTTACATCCCATGTCTACCATGGCTGCAAAGGCAATTCGATAAAATCCCATGTCAATCAATTTCAAGGTAGGAACTTTTCCACACACCTTACCAATCAGGAAAGATGAAGTGTAACAAATTGGTTTAGAACTGACCGCACCTTTATTGAACAAAAGGAAACTTCAATGCAGCATCTGGCATGCCTGCACAGTACCACCTGGAACCTCCAGCATTGAAAAGTTTCCTTCCAGGGCCAGTCTCCTTATGCAGTTTCCTGCATCACTGCCACTTGCAGCCTGAGAAATCCCTTCCATAGTTTTCCTGGTTTTCATGGGCAAATGGGCACTGACTGGAGGCCTAATTAGGTACATCCTAAAACATCCAGCTCTAAACTGGGAAGGAAACCAACTCACTTTGTCATCACCTATCTCAAAGGGAGTTGAGGGTCCAGACTGTCTCCTCAAGTTGTGCTGGTAAGCACTTTTAATAAGAGTTTAGCCCGGGATGGAGAAACCCCCACTGGCTGGTTGACAATCATAGGTATGAGGGTGTGATTCCTTTGCCTTCTGGGACTACCTTGACAATAGTTGTTAAATCAGTTGTGGCAAAATGCAAGCCAAGGCCCAGAACTGATGGGCAAAAAGCAGCAGCTTCCAGTCAGTTTGGAGACATGGTATTCAAATGCACATCCCCAATGTGGCCCAGAGCCATCCCGAATCCATGCTCTGGTCCTTTGAACCAAAGTAAAAAGGAGCTGGGATAATCTGGCTCCTGGCAGCATAGATTATGTCCTACAGCCACAATTTGCTTTCAGAGCAGGTCATGCAGTTGACATGGGTCTGATCTGCTTGTGGCCAGGACGTGAGGCACTCTTTGTCATCTGTCTGATTTGGCCCTAGGGAAATAAATCCCAATGCAGCATGGAGTGGATGAAAACCCCATGTACACAGCTGATCAGGATCAGGTCACAGTAAGAGAGAGAAAGAGAAAGAGAAAGAGAAAGAGAAAGAGAGAGAGAGAAATAGCCCACTTAACTACCCAAAGCTGTCCAGCTGCAGCTTATTCTATAAGAAGGGAGGAGGTCAGCTAATGATCAAAAAGGCCAACCTATAGTCTATGCCACCTTAAATGGATGTGCCTGACCTAAGCCTGTTGGGAATGATGTCTCTGATGTCCCTCTCCAAGCCATCCTCCTAGCCTGTAGGGTGGAGTGGGCAAAATCCCTGGGAAAAGACCTTTGGTGTATATATAAAGTAAATTCTTGCCTCTCTAGTCAAAAATCATTTCTTATGAACTTTTTACTCTGATGTTGTACAGGTTTTCAGAGTTCATTTTTAGCCTACAGTTTTAGCCACAGCCATATTATTACCTTTCTTGATACCACTGTCATAAGAATGAACCGGTGGATACAACATCCAGCAGAGAGACTGAGGACCACAAAGACCATCAGGAGGCTGTAGGAAGAGGCTGGGTGAACAAGCTGACCTGGCCTGTATTACAGAGACCTGGTTGGATGAGGTTTGTGTGTTTGTGCATTAATCTCTCTCAGCTATGGAGGTCCCTGACAACAAAATACATTGACATATGTTTTGGGCTACACATACCATCCTCTCTCCATTTCTTGTTGGAGTTCCCAGCCTCACTGGTAGTAGCAAGCTGCTTTGCTTTCCCTCTCCGTCTTCCTACCTGTCAAGGATGGTAGGCAACCTTAGTCAAACTGCATTATTTCTGCAGTGCAGATCAGACTTTAGTAGATGTCCAAGACACACTGCAGAAATAATCCAGTTTTAGAGCACTTTAACTGCCCTTGTTCAATGCTAGGGAACTTGTTTTGTGAGAAATTTAGCCTTCTCTCTCAGCATTGAGCAAGGACAATTAAAGTGGTCTCGAACTGGAATATTTCTGCAGTGTGTTTTGGAGCATAGTTAGTTAGAATGGTCCCACTGAAATCAACATCACCAAATTTAGTTATCACTACTATAAGTCTCATTGCTTTCATTATGTTTGCCTTATGATTCCAGAATATCATGCTCTAATTATGCTGTAACTATTCTTTAAAAATGATGTGAAGAATATGACCAGGCATTTTATGCTTAAGTGTCTGCTGTACACATAAACAATTGATTAGGGTCTAAACCTGTGCAAGTGCTCTTCTATTATTCTGATTAGTAGTTAGCTTTCATTTCTGTTCTAGCTTTGCCCCTAGATAGGATCAACTATTCCCAAGAAGAAGCCCTGATCAAGTACATTTGTCATGCGAATGAGTATAATAAGGTAATTTATCATAGTCTGTCAAGAGTTTTATTCCAGAAAGACTGCTCCATTTTTATCCTTACTTAAAAATTTGCTGTCACTCTTGCTGAAAAATTTGGTAGACATTTTGGACATGTTTAAAAGCCATTCTAAAGTGATAGTGGCAGATAATTAAGTTATCTGCTATCAAAGTCTTTTTTGTTCTCTAAAACTCATATGATGCTATGAACCCTCAGGCTGACTTAATATGGCCTGCTAAGTATAATCATTTGTTTTTCTCCCCTTTCTTCATTCAATAGAAGTGAGTGGCCAGTGCAGTTCATGATGATGAATTAAAACTTTCCATGTGAGGGCAATTGGCTGCGACATCTGTCACCCCATTGATTGCCAGGGTTGATTTGGTTGATCTGGTTGGCTAGTCCTTTCATTAAATTTAACAACCAATAACAACACCAAGGACTTAGGATATGAGCAGGTTCTAGATTAATAAAAACACCATTTGATTAATTACTCAGTGTTCAATATTTTACTTTTTAAAGTGATATATGGTTGCAAATCAAACTGATTTCCCCCCACTATAACTTTGAAAATGGACATTTAGAAAATGAATCACTCCAGTTTACCCTCCAGCATGGCCTTTGTGATTATTTGTTTGTTTGCTTGTTTTTTTTATAGTATTTCTGTATCGCCCACAAAAACTCCCAAGATGATAAACAAATAAAAATAATGTATTTATACTTTGTATAATTCACGTGCCTCAGCCTGGCTCAGGGACAGATTAGGGTCGGCGATGGAATGGGGATGCCTTGCTGACAGTTTAGCATGTGATAAACTCCGTTTTCACTTGGTCACTTACGTTCCCTGCCAGTGTCCAGAACAAAAGTGTGTGCAATAGGCTCCTAGGTCCCAAGTCATTTATGGCTTTATAGGGCAACATAAGCACTTTGAATTATGCTCAAAATCAAAATGGAAGCCAGTGTAGTTATTCAAGTACTCGTATTATATTATTTCTAAAATGCTACCTGACACCAATCGGGCTTCTATATTAGCACTAGCTGCAGCTTCTGGGTATTTTTGAAAGACAGCCCCATGTACAGCACATTACATTAATGCATGGGCCACTGTCATGAGATCTGCCTTTCCCAAGAAAGGGCAACATTTCCCTTTTCCTGTTTCATCCTTCTGTGCCACTTGAAAACAGGCTGCAGGGGGTTTCTAGTCCCTTCAGGACATGCTTGAGGAGAGGATATGAGGGACTCCAGTAGATGTGGGGATTGTTCCTTCCTTCACTACTACTACTACTATTACTACTACTACTGAATAGGATCCATAAGCAGAACCACCCCTTTGGTATCTGTCTGTGTCTAAATCTTGTGTAGCAGTAATCTATTATTCTCCATGGCACCCTTCCCTTTAAATCTGGAACAATCTAGTATTAGTGTACACCTAAGTGCATTATGCAAATCTGTGCAGATTTTCACACATTAAACAGTTTCCACTTCTCCTGAGCACACTCCTACTTATTTGCATCTATGTGTATTGGGCCAGCCATATTCAGCACCTTTGCAAACTGAAATGGTGGGCAGGAAGGAAGTGTCTGAATTATTTGCACCAACACATAATTGGCAAGTGCCCTTTTTTCTGGCTGTCAATCAAAGGGGAGAACATATGCATTTTCCCTTGCATTGTCACCTCTTCCAACTAGTGTCATTTTTGGCTGTCAATCACAGGGGGAGGACATAGGTGCTTATATTTCTGTACCCACATAATCCTGCTGGTGTAGTATGGTCATGGCTTTAAATAACTTTTTGATTAAAAATGTAGTGTTCATCTATTCTCTCAGAACAAAAACAAAACAAAAACAAAAACATGTAAAGCCTTCATTGGTGTTCATTCTCTCTCTTCTCCCCAGCATTTGAAATTTTGAAGAACTGAGGCAGGCTTTTTAATGTAATTCACTCTCCTTTCTCTCAGGTGCTGGATGACAAAAGTATGAATGACTTTTGATTAACCTACTATCAAACATGTGAAAATTATTTATATTTCAAATATAAATGAAAACTTTATAATGTACACAGCTTAATTGAGTTACATTAAATAAAATTGTTTATTCGGCTTGTAAAAAAGCAACTTTGGTATATTGTAAATATTCTCTTTTTAAAATATTGATGATTGTGTCTATAAATTCCCTATAACAGTTTAAGAAAGTTCTAAAATCACACATAGGGAATTCTGTATTAACTATAATGGCTAACTCCTGACACTAAAATAAATCCTCTTTAGAATTCACTAATTTGATTCTTATAACAGAGGCATGTGGTCAATACAACCACTAGAGAAAGAACTATAAAATGAATAAAATTCATGTTAAGGGAATTATTTAAATAATGGAATGAAATTAATTAAATGAACCTATTTGAATACACCAAAGTCCCAGTAATGGACACCATGGCACTCATCTGACAATTTTTTCTGGAAGACATCACAGTCCTGTTTGAACATTGCCTTCCCACAAGCTACTTCCAATGGAACAATGGATTCTACGAGCAGAGAGAATCAGGTAGCCATGGGAAGCCCTCTGAGCACACTGATAGCAAACCTTTATGTGGAACACTTTGAAAAGCACACACACACACACACACACACACAAGCCCACAACATGGTTCTAATATGTGGATGACACTTTCACCATTTGGAGCCATGGATAAGAAGGTCTGACTATGTTTTTGAACCATCGAAATAGCATCTATCCAAACATTCAATTCACGATGGAAAAACAAAAGGAGGGAACATTGCCATTCTTGGATGTCATGGTCATCCGCAAACCGAACCAACAGTTGGGCCAAAATGTATACAGAAAACCTAAACACACAGATAGATACCTACACAAGAACTCCAACCATCACCCAGGACAAAAAAGAAGCAGAATAAAAACAGTGGTAGACCAAGCAAAAAGGATCTGTGAGCCCCACTTCCTGGAAGATGAACTAAAGCAACTAGACTGGGCTCTACAGGCTAGTGGTTACTCCAGCTCAGATATCAGAAGGGCTGCCAGACCCAGAAAAACTGATAGGAAGACAAATAACCACCCAAAGGGAAGGTATTTTTACCATATATCAAAGGAGTCACAGACAGAATAAGGAAACTAGTGAGGAAACACAACCTCCATATGGTCTATAAACCCACCAAGAAAATCCAGCAAATGTTGCACTGAGCCAAGGACAGGAGAGATCCTCTCATGGCTGCAGGATTTTACCGCATACCACTCACCTGTGGACAAGTCTACATAGGAACCACCAAACACAGTGTTCAAACAAGAATCAAGGAACAAGAATCAGTCACTGCAGACTGGGTCAGCCAGAAAAATCAACAGTAGCAGAACAGATTATAAACCATCCTGGGCATAAAATGCTGTTTAAAAACACTAAAATTCTGGACCATGCCAACAACTATCAGGTCAGAATGCACAGTGAAGCCATTGAAATCCACAAACACCTGGACAATTTCAACAGGAAAGAAGAAACCCTTAAAATAAACATAGTTTGGCTACCAGTTCTGAATAACACCAAAATCAAGACCCAGCAAATGCCAATGAAAACAACGCAGGGTCATGAGGGTTTCTCAGCCACCAATGGATCATTAATTAAATGGACACCCCGAGACCTTGCCATTCAACAACAGAATTATAGACAGATTAACATGCAAATCATGTCCTCTCAACCAACAGTATATATCTCTCCTCCAGGCCAGCATTCTCTGAATATGCCATACACAACTGCTGGCGAAATGTCAGGAATAAACTCTTCTAGAACATAGCCTCATAGCCTGAAAAACCCACAAAAACTATGGATGCCAGCTGTGAAAGCCTTCATCTTCATATCTGAATACACTTGGTTAAAGTTCCTAACCTGTCAGAGAGCTTTTCCCGGTAAAAACTATTGAAAGCATATCCCTCATCCCAACCAATACACCACAGACAGGGAGGAATGGCTCATTGATGCCCCAAAATTCAAGAAGAGAATTCCCCTTTAATCAGTCACAAGTTGCCTATGCAGACTGGATCAGATTTTGTACTATTTCTGGTTCTAAGATGATTAAATTTTTCAAGGACTGCTGGCTAGAATCCCATCTTCTCAGACATCTGATTGAAACATTTTGTTCTTAAGCTCTGTTGCCTGCTTGAAACTTCAATATGATTTTTTTTTCTTTCCTCAGGTGCTTTGGTATCCTTTTTTTGACAGATATGTCTCAGATTGAAAGGCTTTTTCCTTTCCCTCTCTGTTCTTCTAACCCGTAGCCTACAACTAATCGAACAATTTTAAAAATCCTGTTCTATACCTCTAATCAATAACATGGATATTCTAATTACTAATAAATTAAAATTTTATGACCAACTAGGGTTGTCTGGTTTTATAGACTGAGATAAGTCAGGTCTCTCACAAAATCTTTGGACTCAAATCTGATGAGTGTGTGTGTGTGTGTGTGTGTGTGTGTGGTATGGTTCTGCTTTTTGGTTTGGTTTTTGATGGGTTTTTATCTGTTTTGTAAACAGGAAAAAGTAATGCCTAAGGTGTGGAAAACTCCCCCCACCTCTTGTATGTGTCAAGAGATCTTCAGTTCAAAACAAGAAAATAAAGAAACAGGGTTACATTTAAAACTTAGATAATGAAAAAAGTTATTTAATTCTCATACAGAATTGCTAAAATATGTAAAACAAATTGGTGCCTTATGGTTGCAATCCCAGAAACACTTGACTCAGAGTAAATCTTAATGAAGTCTGTAGGGGTGGCTTTTGTGTGGGCATGTATAGGATTTTACTATAAATAACCCACCCCTTAACACTATTTTTTTCTAACTAAAATCAATTCTAGCTATCCACACCAACATAATTTGCATCTTATTAGAAGTAGCCTAGGGTTTATTGCCCCAAATCAAGTTCTGTATAATGGATTTTAATATGGTCATAATCTTTTCTCCCAACCAATCTCTCTCTCTGACATACACACACACTTTCCATATCCAGGTAGCATGTAAGAAGACTTGCCATAAGAAGTTGCAAAATCTTGACTATCTACATCACAAAGTAATAAATTAGGGCCCTACAGTAGCAGCACACTGTCAAGCAAGAATTCAAACACTCTTGATTCCTATTTAGGATAAAAATGTTTAATTCTATTTCTAGGCAGAAAAATTGAATAAACTAGGCAGAAAAATTGAATAAACTGATTCACATTAATATTTATGCAGATCCCAAGAATTCCATGGGTCTGTTCTTGTTGGCACCACCATCAGAGGTCAGATATCTCAGCCCAGTCTCCAGAGAGGTTTTTTTCAGAAGAAATTTACAGAAAATTTTGGTACTTTTTTTCACTATCACACATTTTAATTATGCCTGACATTTTATCTATCACATAAGCTCCCTAAAGAAAAGGAACATAACCTCACTGTATGCAAGATGAAAGAACTGACATAATAGAAGGATACCAAAAATAATTACAGCACACGGTCTTATGAACTTTAAACCCCAATCAGTAGTATAACATTAAAACTCCTACAATTACTGGTAGGGATACACAAATAGTTTAATTAGCCTATAAAAACTCACTAATGCAATCATAACTGTGAAGCTTTGATTTCAATACCCTATACTCATCAGAGAATTAATGTCTCTTGCAAATATAATCATTAGGCACTTAGATTTGTCATGAAAACAGAAACTGGGGGTTGCCTTCCAGGCTTTCCTATGATCAGTCACTATGCTTCTTCTTTATAGAGAATGAGAAAACGTAAAAGATATACATCTTTTGGGAAGCATATACCAATCAGTTCAAAGCAAGAGCTTTAAAGTGTTAATGACAAGACCTTTTTCTCTGTGCCCTGATAAAAGATTTTAAGATTTTTAAATGGAAAAAAAATACTTCTACTTCTTCCTCTTCCTCCTCCTCCTCCTCCTCCTCCTCCTTGTTCTCCTTCTTTTAAAAACCATAACCACAAATTAGGGCTGAAAGAAAATGTCACTCTCATTTTGTAGGGTTTTGTTGCTGCTGTGTGCCTTCAAGTCATTTTTGTTTTATGTTGACAGTTCGGGGCTACTGGTGGTGTAACGGATCAATCTTTCAGGGACACCTTGTGACCAAAAAGGGATTTTACCTATCCTACCAGGCTAAGCAAATGGTGCCATTACTCAGAACCTTTTCTTTTTCTTAATGTTTGCACACAGCCAGAATAAAAGTAGGAACTATTTATAAAGAGTAACTATATAGCCAGTTCACAATGATAGAAATATTTCTTGTGGGAAGCTAAAAGAATAGCTTTGGAACAAGGGAGCCATCAATACGGGGTAAAAGGGGAAAGAATGTGAGCAAGTGTGCATCCATGAAGTTTGTCATAAAACATTAATAGTTGCTTAACAATATTATACTAAACACATATTTATAATATTGCTTATAATTTTTCAAACTCTTTTTTAAGTGAAAAGTTGATTTTCAAGAGGTATGAACAAGTTACAGAACTATTTGTTTTCAAATCTGCTTGTAACTTCAGCATATTCCCATTGTTTCTGTACCATTTTAGAGATACTTTCTTTCCTGACTGATTCCAGCTTCTTGATGATCACAAAATGAATGTGATGTTTCATGGTATCATATACCCAGTCAAAGTTAGTTACTTTTCCTGAGTGAAACAGAATGAGAAGTAATGAAACCTCTCTCTTTCTCCCCCCTTTCCTCCCTCACCCCCCTCTCTCTGGTATGTCATTCAAAGGTAATTGGGCAAATGTTTTGTCACTTTTTTGCCTTTAGTTTTTGGTGGTTTCAGTACCTAGCACAAATTATGTGGCAAGATACCTATCCGCTCCTGCTCCAACTGAACTAGAGGAGACTAGTAGAAACAGAATTAAAATTGTATGCATCACTAAAAATAAGAGTCCAGAGAAGTAAACATGAATATTGTCCAAGCATAATCATTTCTTTAAATGGGATCCACATGCACATCTCAAAAGAATTATTTAGTTATTACCAGAACATTCCATTAATAATGGCTTAGTAGCTTCAGAACTAGTCTATACTCTCTTTACAATATTTGTTTGTTTTAAATAGGTGTGAACTGTCACAAAGAGGTACCAAAATGATCACCAAATTTTATTTTGTTTTATTTTATGTGTGAGCAGTATAAAAGTCATGCTATTTTAATGGAATTTCATAGTGTGGTCATAAGTTAGTAGGCAACTTAAATGCATATATACACACAATGTGCATGTAAAATCAAGTTATGGAATGCAAACTAAGGGATCAAACACAAGGGCAAAAAAAGTGTATTCCAGCCACTTTGAAGACAATGTGTTTAGAAGACACATGAGGTGAAAGTGGGTAGAAAGATGAACAAAGCTATGATTTGAGGTGAAAAAATTAAGCAAAAACAAGCCCCAATTCTCTGAATTAATGCAGAAAATGAACATCTTTACATCTGCATACAAATAGCCTGGTGACAGTGTGGGATTGTGCCAGGACAAAAAAGTGATGGTGTGACAGCTCCAATGTACATAATTACAACATACACAAACCAGACATTTCAACAGGAGGGCATGGGGTGAGGTGGGCATGTGGGGAGAAAGAGGGTCTCCAAAATTGTGT
Source organism: Urosaurus nigricauda (assembly GCA_034509955.1). NCBI lineage: Eukaryota > Metazoa > Chordata > Lepidosauria > Squamata > Phrynosomatidae > Urosaurus > Urosaurus nigricauda. The sequence goes on from JAOEGL010000003.1 coordinate 55,486,641, forward strand.
TTTGCCAATACATCACTTGGCATACTTGGTCAGGCCCCACCTGGAATATTGTGTCCAGTTCTGGGCACCACAATTAGGAAAGGGTGTGGAGAAACTGGAGCATGTTCAAAGGAGGGCAACTAAGCTGGTGAAGGGTCTGGAAGCCATGCCCTATGAGGAGGGAGCTGGGGATGTTTAGCCTGGAGAAGAGAAGGTTAAGAGATGATATGATAGCCCTGTTTAAATATTTGAAGGAATGTCATATTGAGGAGGGAGCAAGCTTATTTTCTGCTGCTCCAGAGACTAGAACACGAATTGCAGGAAAAGAGATTCCACCTCAACATTAGGATGAACTTCCTGACAGTGAGGGCTGTTTGACAGTGGAACCCACTCCCTTGGAGTGTAGTGGAGTCTCCTTCCTTAGAGGTCTTTAAACAGAGGTTGGATGGCCATCTGTTGGGGATGTTTTGATTGGGAGTTCCTGTATGGCAGGGGGTTGGACTGGATGGCCCTTGTGGTCTGTTCCAACTCTATGATTCTATGATACACCGACGCCGTGCACCAATGGTGCATCACTAATGTGACTGTGTAGCCAAATCAAAGGGGCCTCCATCCAATGGTATAGCATCTGGACAGGATGTGGGAGGTAATTCAAGGCCACAGGCACTTTGTTTGTGCAATGGTGTGCATGCATGGTGGGGGATGACAAAAAAAAAAAGTAACAATGCATTGCAGCTTAACACTGCACCATGTGAACTGCCTATGGGTGTTCAAACCACTTGTGGGAGTGGGCCATGCAGACATCACAGTTTTGACACACTTTCAGAAAATGCAGGATCAACCCTGTCTGCTCTGGTCCTATGGCTAGAGACTATAAACACTATCATGAATTCGGGTCGATGTCACACTCCCCCCCCCCTTTTTTTTAAGAGGCCAAATCTCATTATAGCATCTGGATGTATGGTTCTATCTGTAACCGTTGTTTTGGTCTCTCCAGTTGACTTTCAGTTGCTGTTCTGCTCCTCAGAACAGCAAAACAAAATAAAAAAGAACAAAAACAATCTTCTATAAGTGACTGGATTTGACTTTCAGTTGCTGGAAATATTTGTTCTAATTGTTGTTGTCCCTACCACTTGTTCAGTGGTAACTGTAAAACAAGTCCACATCAGATGACACAATTAAACATGATGAGTATTACATTGGCAACATTTAAGTGAAATCTCTTCCTTCACCCTAAATAGGCATAAAGGTGTCTAATATAGTCAAAACACCATTCTGCCTGCTTGGGGTGGGGGTGTCTACTTCAGCTAAATGAGAGTGAGCATGGTGTAGTGATTTGCATGTTGGACTATAACTTTGGAGACCAGGTTTCAATTCTTCACTTGGCCATGAAACCCACTGGAAGACCTTGGGCAAGTCACATGCTCTCAGCCTTCAGGGAAGGCAATGGCAAATATCCTCTGAACAAATCTTGCCAAGAAAACCCCGTGATTAGTTTGCTTTAGGATCACCATAAGTTAATAACTTAAAGGCATACAACAACAACAATGACAAATGCAGCCAAAAATCCATTTTTGCTGAACCAAAATTTTAGATCTATGGTAATTTTAAGGGTATTTTGACTTCATTAACATCAAATTATAAATCTTAGAGGATGAGAAATAATGGTTGATACTCATCCCATCTACTAAATTCAGAATTGAGACAGAAACTATATGACATTTCTCAGAATTGTAAATAGGCCCCTACTATACTTTTCTGTATCATATTAAACTTTTATCTCTGTTTTGTTTAAGACCTTAACATTAATTGTTCTAGAGACAGAACTAATCAAAATCTTATAATATAGGGATAATGAAGTAATTGTTAACAAAGATAAATAAGTTCTAGAATCTTGCAGCAAAATAACTTGACAATCACTAGGCTTTCCGACAAAATGCTGGGGAACCATGAAGAAGGAATTTCAGCATCATTCACAGCACACCCTAGCTCTTAACTACTTGAAGATACTGTGTAGTAAGCTACTCTGCAAGACACAAGCTAGACAGATCCATTCATGTACATGTAACGCTGTAATAAAAAAAAGTTATTTACAACTCTTTTACATGGCACAAAATGCACTCTTTTCTGCACAACTGTTAATTTGTCACACAAAAATTTCAAGTTTTTGCACAAATAGTTTTTGTCTGCATACTCTCTCTCAAACATACACACACAAACATTTGTAGCAATTCTCAAGGCCAAGCACAACAGGTCTATAGCAAATTATTCTAAATATCTCACAAAATTAAAATATCCAGAATTCTACAAGAGGAAGGCATTACAGTTAAAACTACATAAAAATGCTATAATTGTGCAATATGAGAGAGACTACCCTGTCATTTTGTCCCTCCCATTTATCCCTTCCCCCTGTATCCCTTCTCAACACCAAAAACCTGCCAGAAAATGTCTTCACCTTCCAAAGCTATGGGAATATGTTGAGTCTGCAGGAGACAGGGATTGCCCTATCCCCTATTCCCACTAGAAGGAAGATAATGGCCCGGGTTCTGAATTACAAAATATTAGTAATTACAATAGAAACCATTAATAATCAGCTGCTACATGAATCTAAATAGATGGTCATTTTTATACACATTTATCACTAGCTTTTACAGTGGACAATGAAAGAGAAACATGAATTCAGATACAAACAAACAAACAAAAAAACCAAAAACAGCACCATACAACTAACATTAATGAAATCTAAAGTGAATCAAAATAAAATAATTGTTAAAATGGAAGTGAATTATCCCACATTAACAATAAAAATATAACAACTAATCTATAGTCACAGTAAAAATATAATCCTGTCCCCCCAAGATGACTGGCCCTGGAAACAATCAGAAGAGGAACTGGAGATGCTGGGCAGCAGTTCTCTATTTTCTTCTTCTCAGGTCGAAGATTCTGTACCATTACATCCTCATGAATGATGCAGACAGAAATGTCAGCTGGAGCAAATCCAACTACAACACAGTTTTTGACTGCAGAAAACTGTTGAAATCCAAGTAATTGCTTTGGCTGCAAGTAATTTATAACGAGTTATCAGAGGAGTGTCTCTCAAGCTGATTAACTTGGGGTCTCTTTATGCAGGTTTCCTGCAATCAAAAAACTGCCCAGGGCCAGTCACTTGGCATTCATCCTGTAAAGACTCTTCTCATAGTTAGGCATCATGCTTTGCTGGATTCTTCCTCATATTAAAGACACAAAAAACAATGCAAACACAATGCATTTTATTGGATCATATCAAATTCATTTTAATGTTTATTACAGTCTGTATATCAGTAATATTCTTGTCCTTTCAACACCAAATTCACTGAGAAGATGAACTGGGAGCTAGGACAAGTCATACTCAACTTGGTCCTGCCAGTCTGAAACATATTGCTCTAAGAGACTTGTTGTTGCTAACTACTCACAAGTCAGACCCAACTTATGGTGATCCTGTGGATGAGACATCTCCAAGACCCCTGTCCTCCAGTGTTCTGCTTATGTGTTCACGCACATAACCTTCCTGATTGAGTCTATCTATCTGGCATACAATCTTCCTTCCTTTCTTCTGCCTTCTACTTTTCTTACTTTACCTAGCATTATTGACTTTTCTTGTGAGTCATGTTTTCTCAGTTATGACAACCTCAGTTTGATCATTTTGGCCCAAAATAGATGGCCCAAATTAGACAACCGAATCATCCCCAAAGGAGCTGGATGCCATTCAGAGGTTTCTGCTAACAAAAGGAGCAAATTTAATTTACTCTTGCCAGCAGCCTGTTTGGGACTGCAGCGGTGGCCCACTTCAGGAGTGGGCTGTGCAGTCACCATGGCCCTGGCACAACTGACACTGGAGTGGCCACTTGCCACGCATTCTAGGCCATCTGCTTCAGCCCTTGGTTTTCAGGGCTTGATCTGATCAAGGACCCATTTATATGTCTTTTTGGCTGTCCACAATATCCTCAGCACTCTTTCTAAGCACCATCTCACAAAGGATTTTCCTTCTGTTGGCTTTTTTCACTGCCCAGATCTCTCATCTATACATGGTAATGGGAAATATAATGACTTGGATGATTCTGATTTTAGTGATTCGTTGTATATCTTTACACTTTAGGATTTTGCCTAGTTCTTTTATGGCTGTCCTTCTCATTCCCAGTCTCCTTCTGATTTTATGACTGCAGTCTCCTTTCTGATCAACGCTGGAGCCAAGATACACAAACTCTTTAATTATTTTGATTTACTTATTATCTAGGTTGAATGTATGTACATTCTCCATGGTCATTATTTTTATTTTCTTTATGTTAAGCAGTAAGCCTGCCTTTGCACTTTCTTCTTTGACTTTCCTTAGTAGTAGTCTACAATTTTCCCTTAGTAGTATGGTGTGTTGTTGTTGTTGTTGTTGTTATTAACCTTTATATAGCACTGTAAATTTGCACAGTGCTGTACACAGAATCTTATATTTAGACAGTTCCCTGCCCTCAGGCTTACAGTCTAAAAGAAACAACACAAAAGGAGAAGGAAAGGTGGTGGGAAAAGGGATGAGGTCCAGTGGTTCTTGTCTCCCTCTGGGGCCTGGACCAAGGCAGATGGACTGGAGGGAGAGCTTGACTTCTTAATACCTAGTTAAAAGGGGGCATCCTGGGGCAGACGGCACAGTCCTGGGAATGCTTCTCTAAACAATATAGTCTTTAACTTAATTTTGAATCTGGTTAGAGAGGTAATGAGGCATATACGTGGGGGAAGAAGGTTCCAGGAGTGAGGGGCAGCAAGTGAGATGGGGTGAATCCGGGACAGGGCAGTGGAGATCCTCGGCTGGGACAGGAGACTTTGACTACCAGAACAGAGGTTATGAGGAGGAATGTAAGGAGAAAGAAGTTCAGACAAGTAAGGAGGGTCCAATTTGTGAAGGGCTTTGAAAGTCAACAACAAAAGCTTGTACTGGATGGGGAAGGGGAAGGGGAAGGGGAGCCAATGTAGGGAGGATAAGAGAGGAGAAACATGGTCAAAGTGGAGAGCGGATGTGATAATACGTGCGGCTGAGTTCTGGACAGAGATTAAAGGATGGAGGTGAGAGAAAGGAAGCCCTGTCAGAAGAAGGTTACAATAATCTAGTCGTGAGACCACTAGGGCATGGACCAGAGTCTTGGCAGTGGAGGCTGACAGGAATGGACGGATTTTAGCAATGTTGTAGAATCTACAGGCCTTGGGGGTGGCCTGAATCTGGGGAATTAAGGACAGAGAGGAATCAAAGATGAAACTGAGACTGTGGGCTTGCTGAACCGATTGAATAGAAGTGCCATCAACAGAAACAGAGAAGGAGTATTGAATGGTGGGCTTAGGTAGGAAGATGAGAAGCTCTGTCTTAGACATGTTGAGCTTTAAGCGCCAATGCCGTATCCACTGAGAGATGGCAGCCAGACACAATGAAACTTGCTGTTCAAGCCCCGGTGAAAGGTCAGGGGTGGAAAGATACAGCTGAGTGTCATCGGCATACATGTTCAGCCAGGACTGTTTTAATCTCCCCCTGCACTTACCTTTATTTTGGTTTAGCCCTTAGAATGTGAGCATAGGAATGATTCACTGTATTACTTTGTGGGAGGAGTTGCAGAATCCCCCTGAGCTTTTCCAAGTTTTGGTTTGCCCCAGCTCAGCAGCTCTGTGTCTAGAAATTGCAGTTTCAGAGAAATTCTGCAGAGAGCTTGCTGAGAGCAGTTATTTGGTGGCAAAACAGACTCAGACAGTGGGAAAGGGAATTCCTTACACCTCAGCCAAATCAGTTACCATCTTAGCCAAATCAGTTACCACCAAACAGGAGTCAGAAGCTGAAAGACCCTGCACCAGCTTCACAGAGAGATGAAATCAAACAAGATTGAGACCAGAAAGATGTCATCTTGAAGGCTGCTGAAACCCTAAGAATAAAGTACCCTTTTGCAAGTTTTTTAGAGCCTGGGGAGGAGAGAGAACCTTTTACTTTTGTTCTTTAAATAAAACTTCCCCCTTAGTTCACTTTATATTCAGTTTCAAAGCATTTTTTGGGTGCTAAAGTTTGATTTCACCAGGGTACAGGCATTGCACACCCATACCTGCCACCACCTTAGTTGGGTGTGTCTTCACATATGGTGTCATCCACATATCAAATTAATCAAATCTAAAGTGAACCAAAATAAAATAATTGTTAAAAAGTGAATTATCCCACACTCACAATAAAAATATAACAATTAACTAATATAAGAATTGTTGATGTTCCTTCTCTCTATTTTCACTCCTTTTTCTGAGTCTAAACCTGCTCTTTGTGTAATATTTGATGCATGCATGTTGTACAGACAGGGTGATAGAATGCATCCTTGCCTAACCCCTTTGCCCTTTGGCAACCATTCTGTTTCTCCATGTTCTGTTCTAACAGTAAATCTTTGCATTACGTACAGATTTCTCATCAGGACTATCAAATGTAATGACACTCCTATGTCTTTAAGAAGAAATCCAACAGATAACAATAAAGAAGTGTCTTTCTGTTTACTTCTCCATATGAGGTCAAAATACTTTTGTTCCCTTTCAGTCATAAAATCTTCCCTTTTGTTCTGTTGGAAAAATCCATTTGGCAAAAATATCAGTTTTACAACATTCTACCATGCTTTTATGACCTGAAGAGAAAGAAATTGTTTTAACATCGTATTTAGAAGCAAAACGAAAGACCCCTGTCTTTGCATGTTAGTTTTGTTTGGTAATCTTCTTAGAGCCTTCTCGCATTACAAAACATGGCTTTTAAACTGCAATTTCATTCAGAGGGAAATGGCTTTGGTGATGCTGATCGTATGATATTGCCTCCCACCAAAAGCTGTCATGTTTCATTCATGGAGGAAATCCATGAATGAACTGGCAATCGTACAATGCCATAGATATGAAAAGTCATTCATGGGGCAGTTGCATGATTGCCAGTCATACAGTTGGTGAAAACCCACTCACCCACCCACCCACCCAAAAAAATCATGTTGGGTAGGGCACAAGGGAAGGAGGGGGGTTAAGGGAGAGGGCAGAAAGAGAGCATGATGATGGCTGCAACACAATTGGGAAGATGTCCACTGGTAGCTTCATAGAAAGGAGTATGTTCCTATTTTAATTTAATTGTGTGAATTGGCTGGTGGGATAATTTCATTTGAAATCGCAATAAAAAAAAAAAGCAAAGACCAATGCCCAAATTTTATGTCTATCCTGTTCTATCTCATATATTTCCTAGTAACTGTTTCTGAGCTGGCAAATATATTTTGTAGTAATTGTTCATGATATTGCCAGATTTCTAACTGATCCCCCCCCCCCCCCCCCGAATTTTGATAATTATTGCAACTTGATGGTGTCCAGGAATTAATTATCTGAAAAAAACCCTCTGTTTCAAAGTTTCTATCCATTGTGACATGTTCATGAAACTTTTCCACACAAACTATTTTGGTTATTTATTTTCTAATGTTGTGGGTCTTAGCATTGGCATACCACACATATTAAAGACACACTCATTAGTATTCTCATGTATAAAGTGATTGCCACACTTTAATACCTTTGAATAATTTCCCAATACAGCTGAATGTAATATTTATGTAAATAAAATCAAGAGACATTTGAATTTATATGAGTAATCTACCAGAAATGTTTCCATAACCTGCTATTTTTACATTTATTCTCCTTCTAGCAGCCCTTCAAGTTATAAAATCCAATATCTTATTTGTGTAAATAACAAGCACAAGGTTATAAATAATAATTAAGGCATAATTTTTTCCCCTAATTCTTATGTGCAAAAGCATTTTTCTATTGGTAAAAATACTTTCAGAATAAAATTAGTTGTAATGTATATAGATGAAGTTTTTAAGATCTGCTGAGTCTTCAGTTTATGTTCATGTTGCATGCTAGTAAATGATGTATTGTGAGTATGGTTACTTCTAACTAACCTGAATGTAAGCTCTCTATAATAATCTAATAAATTCCTCAAGAGTTTGTTCACTTGTTTATAAGCAGAGCCTTCAAAGACATTCCCTTTCGATTTGTAAAATATGTATTTTACTATTTTACTATGAGATTTTACCTTTTGAAATATGTTCTAAGTTTTATAGAAATCATGGATCTCTTCACAGGTGTAAACTTCTTTGGCATATAATGCTACTCTTCCTCCCTTGCTCTTTGGTCTATTTCTCAGAAATAGATTATGCCCTTATATTTCTACATTCCAGTCATGAGACTCCTCCCACCAAGTTTCAGTGATGCCTGTTACATCATATTTGCTTTGCAAGTATTAAGAGTTAAAGTTGCAGCAAGTTGCATATTTCCCATGCTCTGTGCATTAGTGAAAACTAAAACAATGAGTGCTCTACTGTTCATTTAAGGGTTTTCTCCTCCCACTGTTTCATCTCTATAACATTTGAAATATTATGAGTAGTATTAGTATTTTCTTATATCTCATCTTCCTTCCAACATACAGACTCAAAGCAGCTAACACCAAATTTAGAAGCAATACAATTTAAAAACAATACAAAATTAAAAATATATTAATATAAAATAAAATAAAAACAATTTTAAAAGTTAAAAGTTAAAACAGTTATGAATTAAAATGTAACCTTAAAATTTAAAATGCACAACATTAAAATCTCAGCTCTTAGTGGCTTGAAAATACCCGACAGCCTTAGAATGTCTTTACTTGCCACCAAAAGGGTAACAGGGATAGAACCATCCTGGCCTCTGTAGGGAAGGACTTCCAAAGCTTGAGAGGAGCCACTGAGTAGGCCCTCTCTCTTGTTTCCACCAAATGAGCCTGGGAAAGTGGGACACAGAGAAGGGCCTCTCTCAATGATCTCAACACTCTAGAGATACAGTCCTTCAAATAACTGGACCCAAGCTGTACAGGGTTTTATAGGTCAAAGTCACTTTGAATTGTGCCTGGAAATGATCTGACAGCCAAAGAAGCTGTCGCACCAAGGGAGTTTTATGCTCCCTGTAGCCAGCTACTGTTAACACCCTGGTTGCAGCTCTTTGGGCCAACTGAAGTTCCTGAGCATTACAGTAATCCAAATGGAATATGATCAAGGCATGTTCCACTGTGGCCAGATCTGACTTCTTCAGGAACTGGCACACTAGCTTTAACTGTGCAAACTGCGGTCACCGCCAAAACCTGGGCTTCCAGACTCAGCACTGAATCCAGAAGTACCTCCAAATTACGAACCTGAGTTTTCAGGGAGAGTGTAATCCATCTAACACAGGATGAATCCCTATTCCTGGATCTATCTTTTGGCTGTCCAGGAATACCTCTGTCTTGTCTGGATGAAGCTTAATTTTGTTTGCCCTCATTCAGTTAATCACAGTGGCCAGAAAACAGTTTAAGACTGGGAATGCTTCCTTGGAATTACAGTGGTCCCCCGGGTTACGAATCCCCCGGGGTTCGAAAACCCCGGGGTACGAAAGATCCGGGGCTGGAAAAACGGCCCCAGGTTACAAAACAAAAAAAAAAACAAAAAAAAAAAAAAAAACACCACGGGTTACGGGAAAAAAAACGTGCGAAATTCAAAAGGTAAAAAGTTTTTCCCTATACTTACAGTGGTCCCCCGGTTTGCAAACTTTTTCGGCTTATGAAAGTGGTGCTGGAACGGATTACTTTCGTAAACCGGGGGACCACTGTAGGTGGAAAAGATTGATAGAACTGGGTATCATCAGTATACAGGTGACTCCTTACTCCAAAAATCTGGACAACCCCTCCCAGCAGTTTCATGTAGATGTTAAAAAGCATACGGGACAGGACTGAACTCTGATGGACCATACAGGCCAATGGCCATGGAGTCAAACATGAATCCTCCAGTACCACCTTCTGAGAACACCCCTCCCAAGAATGAATGGAGCCACTGTAAAACAGCACCTCAAAGCTCCATCCCAGAGAGACAACTCAGAGGATACCTTTGTCAATAGTATCAACAGCTGCTGAGAGATTGTCAGGAACTGCATTCCTGGCAGAAAGTTTGTTTTTTTTTTTTTTTTTTAAGGTAGATATTGGCTATATAGTACAAAATGTGGATTCAGCTGAGGAGGTAGGAAAAGGGTTAATATATTTCTAATGCTCGGAATTTTCTGGAGCTGACTAGAGAAAGAATACGGAAAAGTGAAGAAGGAGTGGAGGAGTGAATTCTCTCTTCAGGCTTGCCTCTAGAGAAGGGGGTGATTAGGGGGAATTTTCATAAGTTTTGGTTTAAAGCTGTGTATATATATATTCTAATTATATTGATGGTTAAATATAGAGATATAGATTGTTATGTTAAGGCTTTAATTATTGACTCCAAGAACATTCTGCATGGGGTTGGACTGGATGGCCCTTGTGGTCTCTTCCAACTCTATGATTCTAGGATTCTATGACTAAGCGCTGGTGAGAAAGAAATTGCTCTCAGGCTTGTGGCCAGAATGCTGGACCCTGAACACTTAGCATTGACATCATAACACTGGTCAATGGCAAGAAAGTTCATCCAATCATTTTGTGACATCAATTCAATGGGGAGGGATTTTAATATACATCTATAAAAGTGTTGTTAAAGTGCTTGTCTTTTAGATCAGACAAAGAAGTTATAGACTGTCTATTAAGGTTTATCACATAGAATCATAGAGTTGGAAGAGACCACAAGGGCAATCCAGTCCATGCAGGAACTTCAAATCAAAGCATCCCCGACAGATGGCCATCCAGCCTCTGCTTAAAGACCTCTAAGGAAGGAGACTCCACCAAGATCTGGGCACCACAATTCAAAAAGGATGTGGAGAAACTGGAGTGTGTCCAAAGGAGGGCAACTAAGATGGTGAAGGGTCTGGAAACCATGCCCTATGAGGAACGACTTAGGGAGCTGGGAATGTTTAGCCTGGAGAAGAGAAGATTAAGAGGCCCTGTTTAAATATTTGAAGGGATGTCACATTGAGGAGGGAGGAAGCTTGTTTTCTGTTGCTCCAGAGACTAGAACGCGGAAAAATGGATGCAAGCTCCAGGAAAAGAGATTCCATCTCAACATTAGGAAGAACTTCCTGACAGTGAGGACTGTTCGACAGTGGAACACACTTCCTTGGAGTGTAGTGGATTCTCCTTCCTTAGAGGTTTTTAAGCAGAGGTTGGATGGCCATCTGTCAGGGATGCTTTGATTGGGAGTTCCTGCATGGCAGGGGGTTGGACTGGATGGCCCTTGTGGTTTCTTCCAACTCTATGATTCTATGATTAAGATGTCTAGATTGTTTTTCTTTCTGGAAGAGACCTGTGGACTGTGCTCACTGACAGAGGTCCAATAGAACCAATAGGGACACACTTCCCCTTTCCAGTTCCCTGCATAGGTCATCCACCAAGGTGACCAAAGCAGTATCTGTCCCATAACCAGGCCTGAAACCAGACTGACATGGATTTAGATGATCCATCTGATCCAGAAACCCCTAGAGTTAAGAAGCCACCACACGCTGCAGCACCTTGCCCAAAAATGGAAGGTTGGAGACTGGCCTGTAATTATCTAGTACAGTAGGTTCCAGGGAAGGTTTTTTCAAAAGAGTTCTTACCACAGCCTCTGCATTCAGACCCTGCCTTGTTGTAAAGAGGCATTAATCACTTCCCTTACTCAGTCCACCAGTCCTCCTCTGGGCTGTTTAATTAGCCAGAAAGAAGAAGAATCTAGTATATATGTGGTGGCTCGCACCTGTCCAAGGAACTTCATCTCCATCACCTGATGAACTGCTACTCTCAAGAATACTGTCTTTCTCCAGCACATAGCTCAGCTATCAATACATAAAAGAGGTAAAATGATGTACAAGCAGATGGAACTATCTATTTAATTTATAGCCCTTCTTTCTCCCCACTGTGCAAACATACAACAGGTATCAAGGTAGTATTCAGATTCCCACTGCTTTTATCAGTTGCACAGCTGTCAAAAGTGAGGGGAAATACTTTATAATTAGCAAAACATAAGCTGGGATCCTGTTGATTACTCCCAATTAATGCAGATCCATTGAATCAATTCTTCAATAGTGAGTCAGCATAAAAGTAAATCCCATTAATTCAGTGTCTCTACCTTAGTTGGAAAAAATTATAGGACTGAGATCCTTGTATATTATACACTTGACCCAGTGAGTAAGGTTAAACATAAGGTCATCCTAGACCCACTTGTGAGAAAGAAAAGAAGGTAAAATAGACTTCCCGTGACCATGCTCAAATACAAATGTTTATTTTCTGAAGCCTAATTATCTTGGGGCCACACTGTGGTCTTACTGGATATACAACCACATTTATGTTTTATTCTCTGAAACTACACAAACTTACAGACTCTGTGTGTGCACGTACATACACTTGCATGCATGTGCATGCAGTCCAAACCTATCTCATATCCTGAAAACTGGCAGAAATGTGTTGGTTTCCTTCCCCCACTCCAAAACTCTGAAAACTAGAAAACAAAACAAAATAAAAACCAATAACTCAACATAAAACCAGCAGTGATAGCAAGTGAGCTATGATTTCAAGTTGGGGTGACAGCCCACCCAGGAGACAGGGGTAAAAAGTACTACCCACCTCAGTGAAGTTGCCCACACCCTATACTTTGTCCACTGTTCAAAAGGACTTGGAGCCCATAGCTCTGATGTCTCATTGCAGAAAGGTGCCTTCTTCTCTTGTGAAACAGAAGCAATTTTAAATTGTCCCAGATACAAAATTGACAAACCACAAGTTACTAAATAAGATATGGGTGGCCAATCATATGAAGAACACATTGATAATATCTGATAACAGATATAAGAAGTCTCCTGCCAGCATGGTCTTCAGTCATGCTTGGTGGGGGACTCTAGGAGCAGTAGTACAAAAAAAACATACACACACACACATACACAGTGATTTTCCCAACTCCATGCAAGAAAATGCCAAGGCAAAAAAAGTTTCCAAATATATTGGTTACATTTGTGCATGTTAGTGTTTCATGATGTGTTCTGATTTGTGTTTTTTGTGTTTAAGTGTCCAGGGAGCAGTCACATATCTCCCACAGACTATCTATTTTAACCCAGAGGTTAGTTGGCCTGGAGCAGACTTTACGAATAATTTTTGATGACTGAAATAGATAAAATTATTTCAAGTCTTAAATAACGAATACAATTAAAGGTAAGAATTTAGGCTGTGATCCAAGAGACCTTGCTCCCACAGGGCCCTATTTCACATCTCTTGAAAATTTAATGAGACGCAGAACAGCTAAAGATGGAACAGTAAATGCAAATGTTCAGAAATCCAAATGGGCAATGGAAGAAGCAGGTCAGGCTATGCTAGGTGGCAAGTTTATTAGCATTTCAAAGGGATAGGCACAAGAAAATGTATTAGTTAGAGGCAAATTTTAGTTGCTGAAACAGTTAGGTACAGAAGTGTCAGCTAGGGAGTATAATCTTATTAAACTGTATTTATTGTAGACTACTTCACCATGGACATACTGTACTGCAAAATCTTTCCTTTGGCATGGAAAAAATAACCATAAAAACAAAATCTGTGATGTGATGCAGGACAATTATTACCCCTATTTCTCTTTGTGTTCCATGTTAATATGATCAACAGAAGATTATTAGGAAATAATATTATTTATCAGAAACATTTGAAAGGGCCTCGTAGATAACAATACATATTTGCTGGGATAATTTTGTTGATTTATGCCATTATTTGTTATATGCTTTCAAGTCAAATTTGAGTTATAGTAAACCTACCACACAGTTTTCTTGCCAAGATTTATTCAAAGGAGGTTTGTCATTGCTTTCCTCTGAGGCCAAGAGAGTATGACTTACTGAGGGTCACCCAATAAGTTTCCATGCCTAAGCATCAAATCCTGGTCTGACAAAGTCACAGTTCAGCACTTAGATAGTTAAACTATACTAGCTTCTATGGCATCACAATATACCAATATACCCATGTAAAACATTTTTGAAGCTGGGCAGGGTGATGGGGGGGGGGGCTTGTCTGTCCCCAGAGAAAGAAAGCCTCTCTTTTTCTGAGCAGCTTGGGAGCTGGCAGGGCACATTTCCTTCTTCACAAAGATGAGGTTCTGCACCCTCATTGCAGGCCTCCTCCCTCCTGACACCCCTATGCCTTTTCCTTGCAAGGAAGACAGCCAATACAGAGTACTGTGTCAATTAATATAAATTCCCACATTGTCCTCATGTCCAGAGGAGGGTAACCAAAATGGTGAAGGGTCTGGAAACCATGCCTTATGAGGAGAGATTTGAGGAGCTAGGGATGTTTAGCCTGCAGGAAAGGATAGTTGAGAGGTGATATGACAGTCCTATGTAAGTAATTGAAGGGGTGTCATATTGATACTGGAGCAAGCTTGTTTTCTGCTGCTCCAGAGAAAAGGACACAGAACAATGGATGCAACCTACAGGAAAAGAGATTCCACCTAAACATCAGGAAGAACTTTCTGACAGTAAGAGCTATTTGAACATACTGCTCAAAGTGTGGTGGAGTCTCCTTCTTTTGGAGATCTTTAAGCAGAGGCTGGATGGCCTTCTGTTGTGTATATGTGTGGGGGATTTGGTTGTAAGTTCCTGCATGACAGAGGTTGGACTAGATGGCCCTTGTGGTCTCTACCAGCTCTCTCATTCTATGATTCTAAAATGGTGTGCTGCAGTAGGAACTTTTAAACAGGTATGTGTTGTGTGCATATATTGGTGTTTGTTTGTTTTTAATTTCTTGTTTTGATTTGTTTGTTTGATACTTTAACTTTATGTATTTTACTTGGTTTTGTCAGATGCACTGAGTACCTATTCTGGAACAAAATCACAATAAATAAAAGTACAGTCAGTCCTCTGTATCCATGGATTTTTTATCCATGGATTCAAGCATCCACAGTTTGAAAATATTGAAAAAAAATACATAAATTGCAAAGAGGAAACTTTGCTTTTACCATCTTATATAGGGACACCATTTCACTATGCCATTGTATTTAATGGGATTTGAGCATCCACAGATTTTGGTATCCTTGGGGGATCCTGGAACCAAATCCCAGTGGATACCAAGGGCCCACTGTATACATTTGTGGAAAAGAAAACAAAAACCGTATAGCTGCTACCTACATTTTTAACATATGTTGGCAGCTGTTACATCATTTTCACCCCTTCTCTCAAGGTGATTATGACTGGTTGATTGGATAATATTCCATTATTGAGTTATAAGGGCATCCTTCTCAGTTGCATGTCTTAACAGCAGATTAACACTGAATTTTTTCTTTGGAAGAAATCCAGCACCTGTTAGAACCATATTAATGTAAAATGTCTACATTTTAATTGAAAATATATAAAAACAGAACAGATGAATTATCTCGATTTCTTCTGTATTGTCTAACATGTTTGTCATTTGTTAACTCTTCCTTTCATTATTTCCTTTTGGTTTGTAAAGCTTTTGCATTTCCCTTATACATTAAACATAAACAATTCCAAAGTTCATCTATTCCTTTCACCCTTCAAAACCTATTTCTAACACCAAAGAGAGATACCATGTTGGTTGCAAAATTACAATCTAGCATAAAGATGTTGGTTTTTGTGAGGTTAAAAGTAGTGATCAGGGCAGTAAGTTGAAATGTCTGAAGGGCACAAATGCATCTGGAAGAGTGAACATTTTAACTATAGTAGTGTTAATTAAGGATATGATGTGTAATAAATGTTATTACAGTGTGAATATTGGCAATATTAGTGTTACAACCTCTCTTTTCCTGTCAGATAATGTAGTGAATTTAAGATCTAAATCTGGTTTAACAGATAATTTTCTATATAGATTCTATAAAGATGAAAATGGCTGGGGAGGAGAGAATATTGCCTAGGACACTCATGGAGCTCTTTCCTTTGGCTACTTTTCCTTATTATTGAACCACTCTCCACAAAAAGCTTGATCTCATTTTGTGCAGAGAATTGGTGTGTGTGTGTGTGTGTGTGTGCGTGCGTGCGTGCGTGTGTGAAAATATCAAATCACTTAAGGAAATGTTTCCTGGTTTCCCCCTTCCACTTCAAGAAAGCTGATACTTTTTCTTTATGGGAACATAGGTCTGCAATTGGAGAAAGAAAGAAAAAATACACTATCACAATACCTGAGTGAAAAAGGTAGCAAGCAAAAGGGGTGGATGAAAGAGGAATCAGATATTCCTGTTACCCTGGCTGCATATTAAGAGCATAATATCAGCCTGATGGACTAGATGAAGAGGACATCTACCCTAGCAATCCATTTGAAAATCTTTATTGCAAAATGTTGTTAGTTCTATGCCCATGGGAAACCTGGTTTTTGGGGGGTGATAAAAAAGTGGAAAGATGGAAAATTTCTTTTCTTCTTCTTCTTCTTCTTCTTCTTCTTCTTCTTCTTCTTCTTCTTCTTCCTCTTCTTCTTCTTCTTCTTCTTCTTCTTCCTCCTCCTCCTCCTCCCTACCTCTTCAGAAAATGCTGTCCTTTCTCTTCAAGCAGAAGCAGAATTTGTGAAATAGTATTCCTCTTTCCCACTCAATAACAAAAGGTGTGCAATACTTCATCATGGTGTGCCATCATTCCTTGAATGTTTTGGGGAGAAAATAGCTGCCCTCACTGCCTATGGTGTGGGAAACATGAACACCTGCAATCTCCCAATTTCATTTCTTCTGTGTAGAAAACAAAAGCAAAAACAAAAACAAAAACCCAACAACATATGAATATATATTATAAAAATTGAATATATATTTAAGAAACTTGGTGAGTGCTTCCACATGCTCTGAAAACTAACTGCCCCCCCCACTTTTGCCCCCATATATCTATTTAAAAATGTCTCTGGCAGAAGCTTTGTTTTTGATGTGGTTTACCTTCAAGTCATTTCCCAATGAATGGTAGCCCTAAGTTGAATATCATGGGAGCCATACCTGCATGGGCCAAATACTATGCTCTCTCCCTGTCCTTATGGCAAGTGGTCCTAATGAAGCAGGGCACAGTCTCCAGTTCTGGAACTGTTCCAATGATGTCTGGTTAGTTCAGCACCAAAACTGGCATATACCCTTCTTAACCCAATTAAGAAACTTCATTATTAGCTCTGGATGTTCCCAGAAAATATGAAGCCCTCCAGAGCAATGGTGGGCAGCCATCTGACTGTGCGTCCCATGCTGCCCCAAATTCTTTCCTCGGAAGTCTAAGGAACTTTCAACTGAGATAAGCCTTAAACAGAACATGTATAAGAAATGGAAAAATGGGGAAATCACGAAAGAGGAATTCAAACAAATAGCCAGCACATGTAGGGGTAAAGTCAGAAAAGCTAAAGCACAGAATGAACTCAGGCTGGCTAGAGAGGTTAAGAACAACAAAAAGGGCTTTTTTGGGTATGTCCGAAGCAAAAGGAAGAAGAAGGAAACAGTAGGGCCACTGCGTGCAGAAGATGGCAAAATGCTCAAAGATGACAAAGAAAAGGCAGAATTACTCAACACCTTCTTTGCTTCAGTCTTCTCAGAAAAGGCAAAGGGTGGTCAACCTAAGGATAATGGAGCAGAAGACAGAATAGGGGAATCTCAGCACAGAATAAGTAAAGAGATAGTACAGGAATACCTGGTTAACCTAAATGAATATAAATCTCCAGGACCAGATGAACTACATCCTAGAGTATTAAAAGAACTGGCGAATGTAATATCGGAACCATTGGCAATAATCTTTGAGAACTCCTGGAGAACAGGAGAAGTCCCAGCAGACTGGAGGAGGGCAAACGTTGTGCCCATCTTCAAAAAGGGGAAAAAAGAGGATCCCAACAATTATCGTCCAGTTAGTCTGACATCAATTCCAGGAAAGATTCTAGAGCAGATCATTAAGCAGAGAGTCTGTGAACATTTAGAGGCCAATGCCATAATCACAAAAAGCCAACATGGGTTTCAGAGAAACAAGTCTTGCCAGACAAATCTGATCTCTTTTTTTGATAAAATTACCAGTTTGGTAGATGAAGGGAATGCTGTGGATATAGTATATCTTGATTTCAGTAAGGCCTTTGACAAGGTTCCCCATGACATTCTTGCAAACAAGCTCGTAAAATGTGGGCTAGACAAGGTAACCATTAGATGGATTTGTAACTGGTTGACTGACCGAACTCAAAGGGTGCTCAACAATGGCTCCCTTTCATCCTGGAAAGAAGTGGCCAGTGGGGTCCCACAGGGTTCTGTCCTGGGCCCAGTGCTATTCAATATCTTTATTAATGACTTGGATGACAGAATTGGGGGCATACTTATCAAATTTGCAGATGACACCAAATTAGGAGGAGTAGCCAATACTCCAGAAGACAGGATTGAAATTCAGAATGACCTGAATAGACTAGAAAGCTGGGCCAACGCTAACAAAATGAAATTCAATGCGGAGAAATGTAAGGTTCTGCACCTAGGGAGGAAAAATGAAATGCACAGATATAGGATGGGGGACATCTGGCTGAATGAAACTATGTGTGAAAGGGATCTAGGAGTCCAAGTAGACCATAAGTTGAACATGAGTCAGCAGTGTGATGCAGCAGCTAAAAAGGCCAATGCTATTTTAGGTTGCATCAATAGAAGTATAGTGTCTAGATCAAAGGAAGTAATAGTGCCTCTCTATTCTGCTTTGGTGAGGCCCCACCTGGAATACTGTGTCCAGTTCTGGGCACCACAATTCAAAAAGGATGTGGAGAAACTGGAGCGGGTCCAAAGGAGGGCAACTAAGATGGTGAAGGGTCTGGAAACCATGCCCTATGAGGAACGACTTAGAGAGCTGGGGATGTTTAGCCTGGAGAAGAGAAGGTTAAGAGGTGATATGATAGCCCTGTTCAAATATTTGAAGGGATGTCATATTGAGGAGGGAGCAGGCTTGTTTTCTGCTGCTCCAGAGACCAGAACGCGGAGCAATGGATGCAAGCTGCAGGAAAAGAGATTCCACCTCAACATTAGGAGGAACTTCCTGACAGTAAGGGCTGTTCGACGGTGGAACACACTCCCTCGGAGTGTGGTAGAGTCTCCATCCTTGGAGGTCTTTAAGCAGAGGCTGGATAGCCATCTGTCGGGGATGCTTTGACTGGGAGTTCCTGCATGGCAGGGGGTTGGACTGGATGGCCCTTGTGGTCTCTTCCAACTCTATGATTCTATGATTCTATGATTCTATGATTCTAAGTCAAAATGAGGTGACTAGTCATGCGATTGACACTGGGCACCTTGTTTTTGGCCTTAGAGAGAACAGCCGAAGGCAGCAGTGCTCAGCGACACAGCAGGGGTGCCAGATAACAAGGGAGCATACTGCTTATAGTAGTCTGGCCCATGCAGAAACCCCCCTTTTTTCTTTTTGTTTAGAGGGTTTTTTTTATCTTTGCATTTCTCTGAGGCTGAGAGTGTATATGACTTGTCCTGGGCCCAGTGCTATTCAATATCTTTATTAATGACTTGGATGACAGAATTGGGGGCATACTTATCAAATTTGCAGATGACACCAAATTAGGAGGAGTAGCCAATACTCCAGAAGACAGGATTGAAATTCAGAATGACCTGAATAGACTAGAAAGCTAACGCTAACAAAATGAAATTCAATGCGGAGAAATGTAAGGTTCTGCACTTAGGGCGGAAAAATGAAATGCACAGATATAGGATGGGGGACATCTGGCTGAATGAAACTATGTGTGAAAGGGATCTAGGAGTCCAAGTAGACCATAAGTTGAACATGAGTCAGCAGTGTGATGCAGCAGCTAAAAAGGCCAATGCTATTTTAGGTTGCATCAATAGAAGTATAGTGTCTAGATCAAAGGAAGTAATAGTGCCACTCTATTCTGCTTTGGTCAGGCCCCACCTGGAATACTGTGTCCAGTTCTGGGCACCACAATTCAAAAAGGATGTGGAGAAACTGGAGCGGGTCCAAAGGAGGGCAACTAAGATGGTGAAGGGTCTGGAAACCATGCCCTATGAGGAACGACTTAGAGAGCTGGGGATGTTTAGCCTGGAGAAGAGAAGGTTAAGAGGTGATATGATAGCCCTGTTCAAATATTTGAAGGGATGTCATATTGAGGAGGGAGCAGGCTTGTTTTCTGCTGCTCTAGAGACCAGAACACGGAGCAATGGATGCAAGCTGCAGGAAAAGAGATTCCACCTCAACATTAGGAGGAACTTCCTGACAGTAAGGGCTGTTCGACGGTGGAACACACTCCCTCGGAGTGTGGTAGAGTCTCCATCCTTGGAGGTCTTTAAGCAGAGGCTGGATAGCCATCTGTCGGGGATGCTTTGACTGGGAGTTCCTGCATGGCAGGGGGTTGGACTGGATGGCCCTTGTGGTCTCTTCCAACTCTATGATTCTATGATTCTATGATTCTATGATTCTAGGTCACCTTTGGGTTTCCAGAGCTCAAATACTACACCACAGTGGCTCTCCAGGTCAGGACTAATTTGATTCTGCTTTTAAAAAGTGATGTTAGAGTTAACTATGATTACTATTAATATGAAGTTAGGTGAAAAAAAAAATAAAGTTCAATCCAAAACTTCTCCCCCCCCCCCAGATATAGAGTGTTTCACATTTGTTCTAGAGATCCCTGCCATGTGATAAGGTTGTCCCTTTTGCAGGTGAGCCCCCCCCCCCCCAATAAGTAAGGGCATGCCAGGCAGCCTGTCCACAGAGCTCCTGCACATATGAAAGGGTCAGCTGCAACTTATGGGGACAGATCATTCTGTTTCCTTGCACTGGGGAAGGGGTATGGTTCACCTCTTGGCATGGGAACAGTAGGCTGGCCCAATTTGGTTCTTATCCAGATGTTCAAATGTCACAAAACTCTGCAGTAACCCTGTGGTTTTAGGGAAAAACTGGGGCTTCCCACAACTTTGTCAACTCCACGGCAAAGTCCAGTTAATGGGGAAAGGCTGCTGAATTTCACCAGAAGTTGCTGTGCAAGCTGACAGCATAAGTGTTGGGGTGGGAATGGGTTTTGTTTTGTTTGCCCCTATAGGCAAGGCCCTAGTGAGGGGAAAATCATTGTCAAAGAACATGCCTCTACAACACAGCTTTTCCATCATTAGTCATCTACTGCTATAGTGTTTAACAGCTGTAAATAGTACTGCAGATGCTCTGGCTTGTGCAGTGTCTCGATACAAAATTGTATATTGGCTCCCACTGAAATAGAAACTGAATAAATAAATTAAAAGTAAAATAAATAAATAACTAAAAAACAGACCTGAGTGGCACTTAGACAAGGTGAAAGTCTCCACTGTACATGAACATAGGGGCTTTTTTTGTAATCTGTTTAAATTACTTCCATTCTAATCCTCCTTTTGAAGGACAAAGTACTAGAACTCTAGAAAAGAGGAAGCAGTTTGTAATAATGACAAGATGCACTTAGGCAATCAGATGATTACCTACTACATCCTTTAACAGAAAATGCTATCAGCAGGAAGTTAGATACTGTGTGGTAGATGACTGTTAAGAGGTAGCCCCCACCCCTTTAGAGGGAAAAACAACCTTTCCAGTAGTGCTACACATTTAAGAATTTAAATGTAGTTTCTTTTCCGGAGCACATATATCAATATGGTTCAGGGATTTGGTGTAACTGCGGTTTAAACACAAAATCCTGAGATAATGCTGCTTTTCCAGTGATAGTAATTTTCTTTGCTTTAAAACACCTCCACATTCAACCCCCCCCCAGGTCCTTTTTTAACTTAGAAAAGTTTAAAGAGTAGTTTGGAGACTTGATAGGAAATTGTTATCAGGGGGGAAATGGATTGTTAAAAGGTTTAAGAAAAAGTCTAGCCAATGAGAATGATCCAAATTTGAATAGAATGAAATTCTGCTAACTAGAGGATCCTACTGAAGGAAAGGTAGAGGCAGTGATTTTTATCAGGTCCCTTTCCTCTGAATCCTAGATTATATATCCCCCAGTTTTGTTTGAAAACATCTGTAATTGCATGTGAAGTGGTGCCAGGGCTGCATAGGTAAAAAACAGTCAACCCCAAAAAAATCACTCCATCTTCCTTCAGTGGGGAAGCCATGCTGCTTGCTAGCTCCTGATGCCTGTGGAAGGAACCCACCAATTCAGTTGGATCCAACACCACTCAGGAATTATTAGCCAGGGGATGGGGGACTATCTCTCTCTCTCTCTCTCTCTCTTTTTAACTCTAGCTTTTTGCAACAACCCATCTCTATAGCTCCTTACAAACTTCTTTACAATATCAATTCATGCTTGAAAAGCCAACTATATGCATGCTTAAGTTCAGTTTTGTTAGTAATTCCACTACTACTCTCTTTTTTTTTTACTCTAGCTTTTTGCAACAACCCATCTCTATAGCTCCTTACAAACTCCTTTACAATATCAATTCATGCTTGAAAAGCCAACTATATACATCCTTACATTCAGTTTCGTAAGTAATTCCACTACTTTCTATTCATAGAAAGAATAATGCAGCCTTCCTCTGACTGAGAAACACACATAAACAGTCAAGATTAACCAATGCCTGGAACTCCATATTTGATTTTAAAAAGGGGGAAGCTCTGCTTATTATTCTCACTCCTTTGTTCAAAGATGTATCAGAATGGTGAGAGGAAAACCACCATAAATGCACAATGAAATATTCACTGCTAAAAATGAAACCATTTTGCATCCTATCTAGTCCTGAACACTTCAGATATTTTATTCATATAGTCTTTTATACAGGATCTGCAAAATGTAAGTTTTAAGTGTGAATCACTGATGAATGATATATATATATATATATATATATATATACACACATATATACCCAGATTGTTGGAGGCAAAGGCTTACAGACTGTAAACTGCTTAGAGAATGCTGAGTTTACTCATAAATGTTATAGAAATGTATATGCGATTGCTATATGCAGTACTACAGCTGAAATCAAGTATATTAACATTTGGTATATGGATTTGTATATATTATGCAAACTTCTGAATTTAAAGAATTTGAACACAGAACTTTATCCCTCTCTCTCTCTCTCTCTCTTTCATCATATTTTTTTTTAAAAAATGTATATCTCTTTGTTAAAAAACAAAACAAAACAAAAACAGCTGCATACTTTCTTTTTATCATTCCTGATCATTGAAATACTCTGCACCACCTGATCAGTGTAACATTCTAAACAAACAAAATGTGATTAATGAATTACAATCAAAAGCCACTAAAATTTAAGACTTTTGATTCGTTTTAATTTAAAAGAATTAAGCATGAGTAATATTTAACATCCCATCATAGTACTACCTTTCTCATGTGGTGGGATTGTGGGCTCCTGTGTAGCAAACGGCTATACTGAAAAGCATCAGTGCTGCTGGTAGGGTCTCCTATGTCAGACAGGCTTTTGCTGAGGAGCCAAATTAAGTGGCAAAACAGACCAGCTGGAAATGCTGGCATCGGGGTGGAGTGTCTCCTTTGGTGCAGCATTTATTTATGCCAAAGAAATGCTGAAAACCTGCTGCCACCACAGCAAAGGTGACTTTTTGCTAGTTCTAAAAGGAGTGGCATTTTGCCATTCGATTTAGAGCTGTCAAAGTATCAGATTGGGGTACAGCATTCACTTGCCATGGCTTCAATCCGGTGCTGAAAGGGCAGTGGGAAGCCGCTCCTTTGGGGCCATCTCTTGAGCCCCTAAATGTGTCAAACAGCTTGTGGGTAGTAGTGGTAGCAGGATGTGGAGGTAAAAAGGCAGAGGATCTCTCAGAGACAACAGCAGTGACATCATAGCTAATACCTTTTAGTACTGCACAGAAGGAGGTACAGTAAACCCCTTTTGAATGTCTAATACAGTAAAAACCCTATGATGAGATAATCCAAAACGAAACAAAAGATAGTGCCAGAAGATGACACTCACAGGTTGGATGGCACTCAGAGAACTACAGGGCTACATCAGAGGACCACTATGAGTAGGACTGTGGTTAATGATGGAACTTAACTCAAACCAAAAGGATGTTAGGCTGTTGATGTGCTCCAAGGTGAAAGGAAAGTCCAAAAGTGCACAACACATAGTATAGAAACATGGAATGTGAGAAGTAGGAATTGAGGGAAATTAGACGTTGTAAAACAAGAAATAGAATTTATAATTTTTCAATGCTTGAGGTGAGTTAGCTAAAATGGATAGGAATGAGACACTTTGGGTCAGATAATTACACAGTGTTTTTCTTAAGAAATGAAAATCTAAGAAGAAAAGGGGCTACATTAATTGAGAAGAGATATAGCAAAAGCAGTCAAAGGATATAATCCATAGTCTGACCAAATCATATCAATAAGAATTCATGGAAAACCCATTAATATAACCACAATCCAAGTGTATACTCCCAACTACAGAGGCAGAAGAAGAAAACATTGAAACATTCTAGACTGGAGTCTAGGAAGAAATTGATCACACACCAAAACAGGATTTCTTGTAACACAGGCAACTGGAATACAAAAATCAGAAACAGAGCAGAATCAAAGACTCTAGAAAAAAATTGGTCTATAACAAAGAAATGAAGCAGGACAGCAACTGATTGAACTTTATAAGACCAACAGTTTGTTCATCAAAAACACATTGTTTCCTCCCTCATTTGGTCTGTGTGAGTGAGTGCTACCTGAGCCATTACAGTAATCAAAGGACCATTGCACTAATCTCCCAGAATTAGTTACAGAAAAAGAAAAAGTGATGCTCAAAATTCTACAGCAACAACTTTTACTATATATGGAAGAAGAAATATCAAATGTCCAAACTGAGTTCAGGAGAGGAAGTAGCACTATGGATCATTTTGCAAACAACATTGGATAATGGAACACACCAATGAATTTCAGAAGGAAATCAGCCTGTGCTTTGTAGATTGCATCAAAGCCTTCGATTATGCAGATCATGAAAAGCTATGGATCACTCTTAAAGATATGGGTGTGCTACAATATTTGATACTCCTGATGGGTAATCTGTACTCAGGACAGGAAGCTACTGTTAGGACAGAAAAAAAAAAAAGAAACAGAATGGTTTTCAATTGGCAAAAGAGTCAAGCAAGTCTGCATTTTATCACCCTGTTTAGCTTGTATGTTGAACATATAATATGTAAAGAAGGCTTAGACTGTGAGGAAGGGGGCATGAAAACTGGAGGAAAAAACATAAGATATGAAGATGACACCGTGCTACTTACAGAAAATAGCAAAGACTTCGAATGTTACTGAAGAAAGGCAAGGAAGAAAGTGCAAATGCAGGTTTAGAGTTGTACTTTAAGAAAATAAAACAATGGCTATAGAATGGCTATAGAACAGTGATGGCAAACTTTTTAGGGTCCAAGTGAGCAAACTAAAAGGTCTTCCGACAATGGGTGTAACCCAGTGCCAGGGGCAAGATTTCCACCCCTCAGGGGTAGGACTTCTGGGGCAGGACTTACAGGACTTATTCCCCTCCCCTCCTGGGCCTTTAGCTACCTCTCCAGAAACAGCTGAAGGTCATGGGGCGAGGGGGGAAGAAGAACAGGCAAACACCTCATCCTCCTCTTCACCCCACACCCTTCTCAGCCTTCAGTGGCCTCTGGAGAGGAACCTGGAGGCCAGGAAGGGTTGGAAAGGAGGAGGAAGATGCCTCTCCCCCCCCCACACACACACACCTGTGCTATCCCCGGCCTTCAGCTGTCTCTGGAGAGGCAACTGGAGATGAGGGAGGATCCACCTATGCCATCCCTGGCCTTCAGCTGCTTCTGGAGAGGCAACTTGAAACTGGGGAGGATCCCCCCCACACACCACCACCAGCCTTCAACTGCCCCCGGAGAGACACTATGTACTATGGAGAGAAAACAACACTAATAGGTAGGTCACTTTTCAGCAAGAATTATCAGATCCACACCATTCTCTCTATGTCAGTCAAACTACAGTCATAAGCGTTCTTCCCAATCAGGTGTGATTCCTTTGTTATATCTGTCTAATCTGGGTATTTGTCTAGGACATAACTGCCTTTTGTTAAGCAAAGAACCAAATAATGTCTTTTAGGAAGTGCAGATGAATGCCATTTGTTTCAGAGGCTCCTCTTACAGCCACCCCCATCTCTTAAAAATACACCAAAGTGGTTCATTCTGAATGGAGGGTCAGCATCCATCTTTGTCCAGGAGACATTCTTAGAGGAGAGTTTACTTTGATCTTCCTTCTGCATTTCAAGACATCTGATTCTTGAGAAGATACCTGTTTCCTGCTTGTGGAAGCCTTTTACTTAATGGCTGCTTTGGTCTCATCCTTTCAAGTAGAGATCATTCTCCAGGCAGAGAATCTTGTTGGCTCTTTTTGAAGCCATGTTCCACCATAACCTCCTCTTCTTTGTACTGCTCCAGCCAGAAGTACACCACTTCCCAGCAAATTCCAAGGGACCAATCTTTATTTTTTTTTTTTTAAAGGGAATAATTTCACTATATATTTGCATTTCCTTCATGTGCCTGCTTTTGGGATGTGTGTGTGTGTGTGTGTGTGTGTGTGTGTTAGGAAAACTATAATATCGTCTTTACATTTTTGAACCCCTCCTCTTCTGTCCTCCTCCTCCTTTAAGCAGCCTCTGAACTTCAGATTGTTTAGTCCCAAATCATCTCTGCCTTGTGAATTTGCTCATTATTTTAGTTTTCCATGTCTGTTTTTGTTATTATTTTTGTTGTGCACCTTCAAGTCATTTTGCAATTATGGCAACCCTAAGGTGGACTTATCACAGAGATTTCTTGTCAAGGTTTGTTCAGAGGAGGTTTGCCCTTACCCACCTCTGAGGCTGAGAAAATTTGACTTGCCTAAGGTCACCCAGTGGGCTTCCATGGCCAAGCAGGGATTTGAACTCAGGTCTCTAGAATCACAGCCCAACACTTGAACCAATATGCCACACCACACTGGCTAAGTTTTCCACATATTGTTTGCAATTTATGAAGCTCTAGCATAATATTTGCTATTTTCAAATGCTATTATTGTGCATATTTTGATTCTTCTGTATCCAACAAAATTTTCTATTCAGATGGTTCTGTGCCAATGAAGATTATTGATTCCTATGTGGATAAGACATGATACTATCAAGATCACAACATGCTGTGCAGACATTCATATTCAGAAAATGTATGAATTCATTCATGCATGTACCTTGGTAGTCTTCCATCCAAGTACTAAACAACTCTACCTCTTCCTAGCCTCCAAAATCAGGTGCAATTGGATGTGTTCAGGGTGGTAGTTTTTATTCCTATAGCACCTGTTCAAAATGTTTCAGACATTTTCAGAGCCCCAATTTAAACACTGTTGAGCATAAGTCCTATGTTACTGAGCAAAGGTCCTAATGGCAAGAACACAATCCACTAACTTCCCTCTGCAAATTGGAATACACAAACCTGTCTATCCTGTAGCTCTGCAAAGATTAACATGCTCTTATGGAGAAAAGATGGAGCCAAAGTTAACAGTGATAAAACAGGGAAGAGGAAAGAAAAGGAGAAGGGGGGAGCAGTCAAACCAATGCTGCTCACTATGAATTTAGGCTTGGGAACAGTCAGACCAAATAAAAAGGAAAAAGGCCTTACAGCTCGGAACTGACATTTGGTCTCAGCTGAGCACTGAACAAACTTCTACACATAGCAGGACTGGATAACAATGCTATGCTCCCTGACTGAATTTACTGACATGGTTCCTCTGTGAATTGGAGAGGGTAGCCTCTGCTGAGAAGAGGGAACATAAATGAGGAAAATACTGTCTCACCACAGCATATTTCAAGCAAAATAGATGGGGGAGGGGGTGGTCTGATAAAAAATATTACTTAGACAAAGTGTATTGGCTTCAGACTGATGGGGTCTTTCAAGATACAGTTCAAACTGTAGTTTCTCTTGACCTGTGCTGAGCAAAAATACATTGATACTGCTGTTGATAAAACGTCACTGACAAGAAAATTGATTAAAAGTGGAGAAGCAACATTATTATTTCTCATGTCTCAATGCTGAAAAAATGTTTACAGCTTGGAAGATTTCTTTCTTTCTTTCTTTCTTCCCCCCCCCAACATTTATTTATTTATTTGCAATTAATTCAACCTTTAGGTCCCAGAAATAAAGGGGAAATAAGGCATTTTTCATGCTGCCAACAGGGGCTAAGGACAGTATGGGCAGCAAGGCCTAATGGGAGGAATTGAGAAGATCAGGCTTCACTCACATCCTTGTGCCTGCAGACATTTCTTCTGGAAATGAGGCAAAAAGCCCTATGTGCCTGTCTCCTATGGCTGAAGATCCCCTTAAGGTGAAACCAGAAAAGGATGTGCTCTGCTTGCAGACCTATGGAAAGACGTCAATCCCAGGTGTCAAGATGAGCTCACACTGTTTGTGCCTGAGTGATCTCCCAACTATCTTGACATTCCGTTGTTGTTGTTGTTGTTAAGCTTTATTTATATAGTGCTGTAAATTTACACAGCACTGTACATACAATCAATTAAAATTGAGGGTTCCCTACCCTCGGGCTTACAATCTAAAAAAACATGACACAGAAGGAGAAGGGAAAAGTGGTGGGGAAATGGATCAAGTCCAATGGATCTTGACAGATGGACTGGAGGGAGGGCCGTTCTTCTTGCTCTGGTAAGGCCTAATGATATTCGGCCTGCCTTTACACTCCCTCCGAGGCCGGACAATGGTAAATGGCATGGAGGGAGGGCCTTGTTCTGGCATGTGGGCTTTTACATCAATCAGCATTGTCAAATGTCCAGAATTAGCCCTTGATCTGTATCACTGGTCATTACAACTGCAACCAGTAAATTGGGGCATTTTTTTCTAGTATTTTACATGTGTTTATATATGTGTGTGCGTGATACAGTTGGTATCTTCCATTCTGACTAACTTAGCTATAATATACCTAGAACAAGAATGGGAAAGGTCCAGAGAGCTGTGTATCAATTTTGTTCCACCAAAAACATTCTCTGAGTTGCAGCCCCCAAAATATAATTATTTCTTTTGATATTTTTTGCAAATCATAACTTCATTTCTTGCTTGAATGACTGCCAGAGATGACTCCAAGAAAAGCCAAGCCTAATATGATACTGGGGCTTTAATAAAATAGTTGATTGGTGTTACCAGGTAGGCTCACAGCACATGCGTAAATTCACAAATTCATTTATTTCTATGCCTTTCTGCCTGTACAGGGTTCAAGGTGACACAGAACATTTTAACAACATAATATAATCTTAATAAAAAGATTTAAACACAATTAAATACACAATAAAATAAAAACACTACACTCCTCTGCCCTTAAATAATCTCTCTGTAGGAACATATTAAAAAACAAATGCCTCCTTAAATAAAAAAAGGCCTTTATCTGGTGTCAAAAAGACAGCAGGGAGGAGACTACCTGGATCTCATAAGAAAGGAAGTTCCAAAAATTTCTGGGTACACATGCCATGTCTTTAGGTGAACTAGATTTAGGGCATACATGTACACATTCTCAACCAGAACTCTGTCGGGAAATTTTACTGAACTTACAGCATCTAGATACAAATAGTACATGTAAAATAGAACACTGGTTTGTCCCTTGACTTTCCACTCTAACTCATGCATCTAAGGAAAAAGACTCAAGCCTATGAAAGCCATGCTATCAACTGTTTTGTTTCAGTTAGTCTCAAAGGTGTTTATGGATTTCAATGGCTTCCCTGTGCATTCTGACATAGTCCAGAATTGTTGACATAGTCCAGAATTTCAGTGTTTTATGTCCAGGATGGTTTATAACATGTTCTGCAACTGCTGATTTTTATAAAACCATCCTGGGTATAAAATGCTGTTTGAAAACACTGAAATTCTGGACCATGCCAACAACTATCAGGTCAGAATGCACAGTGAAGCCATTGAAATCCATAAACACCTGGACAATTTCAACATGAAAGAAGAAACCCTTAAAGTAAACACAGTTTGGCTACCAGTTCTGAAAACACCAAAATCAAGCCCCAGCAAATGCAAATGAAAACAACCCAGGGTCATGAGGGTTTCTCAGCAAACAATGGATCATTAATTAAATGGACACCCTGAGACCTCGCCATTCAACAACAGAATTAAAATGTAAATCATGTCCTCTCAACCAACAGTATATTATTATATTATTAATTTCTATCCCACCCCTCTGGGTGAGCAATATACCCCAATCTCTCCCATGCCAGCATTCTCTGAAGATGGCAGCCACAGCTGCTGGCGAAACAACAGGAACAAACTCTTCTAGAACACGGCCTCATTAAAAAAAAAATGGCTTCAGATAAGCAGTCTGATCTGCACTAGTAAACAGAGATGTGGATATGCATTTTCTCCATCATAATATACATCCTCTAATAAACAGACAAACATCCTAGTGCAAAGGTTTAGATGGATTGGTATGTAAATATATTTCAGAATGATATGAAAAATTGTTTCATCCCATTAGCCACAATTCTGTTTCTGTTTGACTATCTCTAAGGATTATGTATACCTGCTCTAACTTTGAATTATATTTACTTTCATTATTTTGACAGATTTGCTTTATAAAATATTTCTTATATTTAGGCGGCTTTCTGAAGAGATCTGATGAATGAAAAATAATTAAGAGGAACTCATTCAAACCTTTCGCTTGTACCAGCTATGACCTGCATAAAGTGGCATTAATGATCACTAAGAAGACTGTGATTCTCTCAAGATATCTTTTAAAGTCAATACTGGATTAAAGCAATGATATAAAATGGGTGGGGAAAGCATCATAGAGATAATAAGGTGGGAATAAAATTACTAAATCAATACAAAAATATCTAGAATGTCTCAGGAGATAAATTGGTCTGCATCCAGTATGTGTTCTACTGTACTGTCAGTCTCCATCTTTAGACCAGATATAGCTCTTGTGAAATATTAATGATGCTGAAAATATTCCTCCTAGCAAAACATTATATTATTCAGTACATTTTTCAAAATGGATATATTTTACATGCTGAATTCTTTTCTTCAGCCCAGACAAAACATCCGTTTGAATTCGATTTGCTACTCTTTTGCTAAGGGGGAAAACAATTTTTCTCCCCCACAAAGTTCATGTCCTAAGGGATTGAGATTGATTGCTTCACACAATACACAGTGACAAAAAGATTTACCGTTTTTGATCAGAGCTACTGGTACAGGCACAGGCGTCCTGTGGTATTACTTCAAAGCCAGTGCACATTTTAAGATGAATTGGTCCTGAGGAGGACCTCTGGTAAGCTACCAAGCTCAAACTGTAAAGTCACAATTTGTTCTGACATTTTATTTCATTGCCTCAGCCTGTCTTTCCATTTCATACATTTAATAACATGCTGATAGATATTTTTTTACATTAGGCATGTCAGTATTTTATTGAGAAAAAGTATTCTAGTAAGGCGCACAAATACATAGCACATTGAATAATACCTTGCACAATATATAAATCTGTGTATAAATTTAAAATCTAAAATATATGTCAAATAATTCCAGATACTTTCTTAGATTTTTATTAAAATCACTCAGAATCTCCTGGGGCAGGGAGTACACCTGAAATAGATATCCTGAGATGATGAAATATGTGAATTTTTTTTTAAGTGTAAAGACTGATTTCTTTAGAAAGATATAGATATATTAACTGTTGATTTCATATATCATTAGTTGATATACTATGTGACATTTTTTTCTTTTGTACTAGGTGAGAACATGTGTTTTATCTAACTTTTATACCAGCCTTTTAATCTTTAGTAGAATGATACCATTACACAATATATCACTGCTGTCCTTTGTGATTACTCATTAATGGTACAGATAATCTACTGTGTGTATATGCAGAGAGCAGTAAAGAACAAGCCTTCTTTCCAACAACAACAGCTATAATATAATCTCTGGTTTAGGTATTATGCATGTCACTGTGACAGCAAACATGAGTGGTGGGTATGTTTTTCCCCAGTCCATTCCGGTCCTAAGTTAGAACTAGCAACAGCAAACTCCCACAAACTATCATTCCCTTTGCATAAAGCAAGCTAGAGGAACAAAATCACTGCCTTCTTTTCTAGAGTAACTTGTCTGACTTCTCAGAAGAAGGAGAAGAACAACTGTGTCAGAGGTGAATTTTTTGTGGTGGTCTGAGTTTTTGTAGTTGTTAATGTTGCTGCTGCTGCTGCTTTCCATGGATAGGGGTGGGGAGGGGGGGAGCTGAATGTGGTAAGTTTTTTTCCCTGTGTTTTTTCCATTACCAAGCAAAGATACCTTGGCAAGGTAGCAGGATCTTTATTAGAGGGCTTCCATGACTAATTAGCCATATTGATTACCAATGAAAATATAGGATAAAGAGTACATTAGAGACAAATGAGACATATCATTCCATTAAAAAACTAAAGTGAACAGAGAAGGGTCAAGGTTAGCAACTAAGAAAGACAATTCTACTACAAAGGCTATCATGTGTGATTTATTAGAAGATATAAAAGATTGTAATAGGACTAGATAAATGCTAGCTAGCATTCAAGCCTTATATCACAAGCTTAAAATCCCAAACAGTCCAGATCAAAATCAAGTGTGAATCTAACAAAATTGTGAAAAGCATATAGCAGTCTTAAGTATTTACAAACTGAACCTGAATTTGAAGAATGGGAAATGTTGGGATTTCTTATGGAAAATGTGGAGAGGAATCTCAAACTTTTTTCTTCTGGTTTAGATGGCAAATATGAACCTAAATTTGAAAAGACCCCAGGAAAGAGGGGTACGGGGTACCTGCACAGGGATACAGATAGGAGGATACAGATAGGAGGAAAGCTCCTATTTTTTTAAAAAAACACAAAAACAACTAATCAAAATAATGTTTAAATACCAATGGAAGAGGTAAAAAAGGTAAAACAATACCTCTTCCTCAGGAACTCCTCAAGCAGTGGCAGCTGTCCAAATGCCCAGCAAAGGTAACATGTTTTACCTGATTCTGATAAAAGATTTCAGAAAGCAAGACACAAAATAAGCAATTTCATTTTAAAGCAAAAATGTCTCATGGCCAATAACTGCAGGCCAAGATCAAGCAATTGGATTATTGACAGTGGGTGCACAAGTCTTGGTACATTTTTTTATGCTCTCCTTGACAACATTGACAAAACTGCTCAAGGAGAAATCCAAATTACTAATGGTCAACACATGTGGATATAAGGTACTGCAACTGGTGCTCTAAAATTGAAACTGCCTGTTAGAATTATAGGAGACATAGTGGATTATGTTTTATTCATTCCTGAACTGAAATGCAACATGCTTAGCATATCAGCATTGTACAAAAAAACAAAAACAAAAACAAAAAACCTCCACACATTTTGAGGAAAGAAATCTGAAAGTCAGGAGGAACATATACAAATAATGAAAAATATAATAGACAATGTAGCTGGCCATTCTGAATCTGTTTGAAAATGAAAATAAAAATGTTGTTTTCTTGCCTCCCAAAACAATCTCATTGATTGATTTTGTCAGGGCCATGTACAGCTGCCTGGTATTTGATGCCATTGTAGTAGCAGCAATTGATGCAGAGCCTAATATGGGCATCATGCAGTGCTGGAATTTCTTCACTGTTGCTGATGCCAGAACATCCATCAAAGTTGAAGAGGATGGAATTAAAACTAGAAACTGTGACTCCCTGATGTGAAAAATTAAGAAATGAAATAATGTAGGATTTTTAGGCTGCTCTTGGGATCGATGGAAAAGTTAGAGAAATAAAGGTTTCCCTTTGCCTTTCTCTGAAGCTGAGAAAGTGTGACTTCCCAAGGTCACCCAATGAGCTTCCATGCAGAGCAGGGATTCACACCCTGGTCTTCAGAGTTGCATACTTGGTGACTAAAAAGATAAACAAATGGGTTCTAGAACAAATCAAGCCTGGACTATCCCTGGAAGTCAAGATGACTAAATGAAGGCTGTTGTACTTCAGCCCTATCATGAGAAGGCATCACTCCCTAGAAAAGTCAATAATGCTTAGAAAACAGAAGGCAGTAGAAAGAGAGGAAGACCCCATTACATTTGGATACACATAATCAAGAAGGCCACAGCCCTGAGTCTTCTGGACTGTTGTGTATAGGGTGTCTTGTAAGTGCTTCATTCACAGGGTCGCCATGAATCAAGGTCAGCTTGAAGGCAGTTAACAACAACAACAACATAATGAAGTTAAGAAATCTCAAAATTTCTAAGCAGCTGTCAAACGTTAAGACTAAGCTGAAGTAGCCATGACACATCACAGGCAGGAAAGAGACACTGAGCTTTTCTCAAAGAGGCCACTAAGCAGCTGATCTGTTATTTCTTCCTGTCCATAGTTAAAGTTGATTTCTATGAAGTGCATCCAGCTGACACTTATTTCTTCACATGGCTAAAGCAACTCAAAATACAGTCATTGGTAACAGGCAATCTATCCAAGCCATGTTTTTTTTTCCAGCTGCATCTCTAAATACCACTGCAGGTCTCAGCTGCAGTTGATGACACAATTAGAATTCTTTCTGCTCATTTTCATGCATGAATTTCATGGGCAAGAAATATTCTGTATGAAGCTTCAGCCTCTAATACAAAATAACACTGAAGAAAAGCATGTGCAAAATCTGATAAAAATAAAATGGTTCACTTGCCTTTCTTACAGTACAAAAATAGTTTAATTAATTTCAATCAACTGGATGAGTTTACCTTAGTACTTGCCTATGTGTAACAAATATAAATATTAGAATATCACTTATGAATGTAAATCACAAAGCTCATCAACTTCTGTTGGCAAGGTGAAAGATAAAAGTTACATAAAGGTCCTTTCCTCCCTCTGTCACTAATGATAAACACCGTGGCATTAACTGCTTTTGCAGACACTAATGCTGCTATCTAGGGAACACAGGCAGTCACCAGGAGAACTTTACAGCTGCACTAATCACAGTCTTGTTTGTCATAGGAAATCAAACAAAATCTCAACAAGAAAAACAATAAATATTAACATTTATTAACAAAGGAAGGTCATATAAACATGTAGATCTGAAAATACAAGATGCTTTCCTCCTTAAACAAATACCTCACTCATTAATAGTAGCTTGGGATAAGAACAGCTTTCCCATATAATAATAATAATAATATGATTTATTTCTATACCGCCCTTCCATATAGCTGCTTCCCCTTTTTCATTTACAGAACAAATTTATTTTCTAAAAAGCTGAGATTATAAGCTTGAAAGGACACTGTCAACTTTAAAAAATAATGCAAATATCCATGAATTTGCCTAGCTCAATTGTTCCAAGCATTTGGCTAGTGTAAAATAATATCTTGGTCAAGAATGAACAGGCACAAGGGGCACACTTTTAAACCATTTAAAAGAAATTAGAAGTAGGTCGACAGGCAACTTGAAGGCACATACAGACACAAATATGAAAAAGCCCATTTTTAAAAATTCCTATTGACTCATTCTCATATTGTGTTAAACACTGGACATTTCTGCATGAAAGTTAAAACTTTGTAACAGTATACATAAACATATGTATAATAATTGTTACTATTTACTAAAAATGTGAAAGGTCCCAGGTCAGGAAAGCAACAGTGCAAAAGGAGTTCTGTGAGACTAAAGGAACTATGGAGTTCAGAGTTTTAATTTCTGTCAGATTCCAAACTAATTCAACATTCTCTTGTAGTTTGGCTTTACATAAAGCAATGATAAATGACATTGAGGATTGAGGAATTCAGTCATGTTGTTCTGTGCACACACATTATCTAATTTCTGAAATATGCTTTAAAGTCAAAATACAATGAAAACCTTTTCTTTCCCATCATGGCAGCCTTAGCTTTCTTCCTCTACCCCACGGCTTTCCTTTAATGGGTGGCACATCAGAGGTCCCTATAGTCACCTACATCTATCTACAGTATTTAAGATGAATATTTGGTTCCCCTTCAAGAATTTTTTTAATTTCTGTATTAAATGTTTTTAATGTCTTAGCTGTTCTACATCACTACAGGGCACTGGAGGCAATAGACAAATGTTTCAAATAAGTAAATAAAACCATAGTTTTAAAGTTTACATTTGCTTTTTCATTTCTCCAAGCATGTTTTGTATGAAATCTGGATTCAGTACACTAGTAAGCTAATTCTCAAGGGATGTCAGTTTCAGTATTTGATGCTGCAGCATTTACTCTCTCTCTTCTGTCTCTGCAGTAGTCTGCACTGGCCAAATAAAGCAGCTTCTAACAGCCTTGAAGCCTGGATGTTTTGATGATGCATGAAATGAAAGCGGGTGGAAAGCTATATGAAGCCGTGCTCTAGGGCTAAAAACTGGAGCAAAAAGAAAAATGTAAGGTGGAAAATGTGCTTCATTGCAATGATATATAAAGAGCCCGGTGCCAGTACAAGACTGTGGTAAAGCAAAAATGCAATCACTCATAATACAATGAAAGTAATTAGAAAATACAAAAACCAGATAGTCCAACTGGGGAGGGGGCATAGAGTAAAAGGGGCATATTTGGGGGGGGGGATGGGGGCTCCATGACTGTGCATTGCCATTGTGTCACTGGGCACACCAATACACTATACAAGTGGGACACTGCACATGCAATTGTGTGGCTAGTCATATGGTCTAATGTCCATATGTCCAATAGAATGGCATCTGGATGGGAAGAGGGAGGCAACTGGAGGTTGCAAACAGTGTATTTGTGTGATGGTGTACATATATGGTGGGGAAGTGACAAAAAAATAAAATAAAATATGCAGCACGGCTTGACAATGTGTAGTGCGGACAGCCTGTGGATATTCAGCCCAACTTGGGAGCAGACAATGTGGGCAGCGGGGTTTTGACACACTTTCAGAAAACCCAGGATCATGCCACTCTGAAACATCTATTAAAGCCAGGAATTACTCAGATTAAAGGATGGAAACAAGACACTCTTCTTGTCTTTGTCATGAAAAGGGGTTTCAACCAACTGGGACACGCAATTCAGAAAATGGTAAATCTTGCAATGTTTTTCACATTTCAGGATTTGGGGGACGGGAGTTTACAAAAAGCCTTTCTTTTGTACAAAACAGTATATTTTGTCCATGTACTGGTAACCTGCCAATTAGACTGCAACATTCTCTATGTGAGGCTGCCCTTAAAGATGACTGGGAAACTACAATGAGTGCAAAACGCAGCACCTTGACTGCTCATTGTGATTCTTTTCGGATATAAGACCTGTTCTGAAGGAATTGCACTCGCTGCCAATATGTCACCATTCTAAATTCAGGTGAAACCTGAAGAAGTAGCAGATGAGACCTGAAGAGCAGGAAGGCAGAGTCAAGCGATCTATTAGGAATTCTTTCCCCTGACCAAGTGCTCACAGTCTGCTGGGTTCTAATGAGAGTATTTATTGGTGTGTGAGTGGATGGGACAGATTAGAGATTTTGTGAGGGGATTTATGATGGGAAGTTACTAACTTATGATGGGAAAAAGTTTATATTGTTGTTATTTTTTGTAGTTATTAAACTGTTTTTAATTCCTTTTATAGATAAATTACATTTTAAGATTTTCTGTATGTCTTAATGATACAGATTTGTACCTGAACTTGTTTTAACTTTGTAAGCCGCCCTGGAGTTTATCACATGAAGGGAATTGGAAGTATAATCCAATGGCAATCTGGATGCAATCATGGGGTTTCGTATGATTGCATGAAAGCTGATCACACACATTTTCGGGCAAAGGGAAGTCCTTCCGAACGCAATCGTGGGGTTTTGCGTGATTGCGTGAGAAACTATCACACACAATTTCGGGCACTGGGAGGCAATTTCGGGCAGTTCTGAATGCAATGCAGTGTCAATACACAATCAAGTAAATTAGCTGAACTAGCAAATTTACTCAATTTCGAACTGGCCTCACTTCCATTTCTTTTGAAATTGAAAGAAATTCCTCTGTGTGATAAACTCCCGTCTCCATGTCTGGGAGAAAGGTGAGATAGAAGTAAATAAGGAAATGGAGAAAGAGAAGGAAAACTCAGACCAGTGCATATGCCTTACTTGCCCAGCTTCTTCATACTTCTTTTGTCATACCTATTCTACTTGTTTCATCCTCTAATTGTCATTAAGCTTCCAGATAGATAGATGGGACAGCAAGATGTTCTCCTTTTTATAAATTAAAATATCCATACAGAAATGAATTAGACTTCACATTTATTTGTATTCAACAGAATAATTCTTCCCCCCCTTCACCTCCCCCCATATTTTACAAGAATTTGGCCTCAATAAATCTTTGTTAAGGAAATCACAGGTCTAATTTGCCAGGTGTTATTTTATATTGAGTCAATACAGGGATTCATAAGCGAGGACTTGCAGGATGATATTATTATTATTATTATTATTATTATTATTATTATTATTATTTCTATCCCACTGTTTCTCCAGATTGAGACTTAAAAAGGCTTATAATAATTAAAAAAAAATTAAATCCACAAGACACAAAAATCAAAACACAATTGCAAGATAAAAAATAAAACCAGGGAGTTTATCACATTGCCTTTTCTCCCATGACAGATGCAGGATGTAACTTTAAGAAGGCGGATCTTACAGGCAGTATGCAGCCTCTATGCAACCTGTGCTTCTGCTGCAGCTTTTCAAGAATGGGGAAAATCCATTGTTTGGTACCAATATAATTATTGGAATCCTTATCCCGATGCACTTAAAAGATCTCTAAGTTAATAGTGTTAGGCTTTGAGGCCTGAGTATGAAATGTACAGATGTGCACAAAAAGGAAAAACAGGAATTATGGCTAGACTTGTTTACAGCTGAAGGCTGGGAGCATACAGTGCTCAAGGTCAGTATGTGCTTGCTTGCACGTAAACCTAATTAAAACAACTGTGTCTTCCTGACTGAGGGGACAACAAAGCAGGCTATACAAACGGAAGTAGAATCACCAGATGAGGTTGGGTTTGTGACCACATGACACAAGTCTATAACCAGCTTGCACATCTTAGTGAGGATGGTTGGGTAATTGTGTTCTGTAAGGGATGGTTGGAGAGATTTGTCGGACAAGCATGTGTATATTTGTAAATACAGCAACTTAAGAATAAAGCCTCTGAGAAGAGAGTTTTGGCTCCAGTCTGTTTCATCAACTGGGAGGATTCCTGATAAACCGAAGCTCCAGGGTTGCGGTATCGGAGGCATCGGAGATTGCTTGAACTGTGCACTTCTGCTTATTTATCCTAACAAAGAGTCACCAAGAACAATCAAATAACAGATGTATTCCTTCACATTACACAATTTTGCAAGTTAAGATTGTATTGCATCAGGAACATTAATTGGGGATATTCTAAAACAATCCATCTTTCTGAAATGTTTTTCGTTCTCATGTATAGGTTATACTATGCTCATTTATTTGTTTTTGTTTATTTTAGCATGGAAAAACTAAATAAAGACTAATTAAACCAAAAATGAAAAAGAAAAGAAAAGATGCAGAAGCCCAGATCAGCCAGGGTTGCATATTGGATGCAATGGGGAAATGCTATGTGATCTGCTTTCTTTTCTTTCTTTCTTTCTTTCTTTCTTTCTTTCTTTCCTTAAAGTTATATCCTGCATCTATCCTGGGAGCAAAGGCAATGTGATAAACTCCCAGGGTAAAACATATATCATAACACACACACACACACACACACACACACACCCCAGCACAACTATTAGCAATATCCAGGACACTGTGCAAGATGGGCCTTATATAATCAGTCATGAAATACGTTTCAGAATAGAAAAAATCTTTGCTTGTCTGCAAAAGAAAGTAGGGAGGTTGCCAATCTAACTTCTCTGCAAAGATACTGCCTGGAGGTAGCCACTCAAAAGGTCCTCTCCTCTGTATGTACCTGTAAGAGCAGTGGGAAAGAGAGAAGGACCTCCCCAGGAGATGTCAGAAGAAAGGCCCACCCTCCATTCCAACTGCCATCTGCCTGGCTTCTTTTTTCATGTTCCTTTTTCTTGTAAGGTGCCATGTACAGTGTACAGGGATGACTCTAGAAATTGATGATGATGGTGATGATGATGATGATGATGATGATGTCAGAGCATGGGGTAGGTTATAAAGGAGAATGCAGTTCTTCAAATAACCTGGACCTATAATATGTAGGGCTTTAAAGGTCATAACTAGCACTTTGAATTGTGCCCAGATATGAACAAGCAACCGATGGAAGTGTTGCAACAAGAAAGTTGTGTCATCCCTGTAGCCAACACCAATGAACAATTAGACCAACTGAAGTTTTCAGGCAGTTCCACATAGAGTATATTTACTGAAATCCAACTAAGATTATGTAACTGAGGCATGTGTCACTATGACCATACAGTATCTGATGTTTCAAGGTATGGATACAGCTGGTATACAAACTTTGACTGTGCTGATGTATTCCTAGCCACTGCTGAAACCTGAGTTTCCTGGCTCAGAGTTGACTCTTCAGGGGAGTATAACCCCATCCAGCACAGTTTGAATCCCTGGTGTCATACAGGCGGCCCAAAAGGGCTGTCCCTGCGCCGTGATTAGGGCTGGGGAGTGCGCAGCATTTGCATGCTTCCGAGCCCTAGCACATAACAATGCAGGCATCATTACATAGCGCTGTTTAGACAGCATGTGTAACGACACTGTTGCAACTGTGCAGCTTCTCTATGGAGCTGTGCAGTTGCTACAGCATAAAGGCGCCCAATGGCGCCTTTTCTGTTTAATGCTTTGCAACTGCAATGCTAAAAAGGAGTTTTCGGGTGGTCTGTAAAGCCCCCCCCCCCCCCATTTCCTGATCTATCCTTTGACTGAAAAGGAGCATCTCCATCTTGCCTGGATTAAGCTTCACTTTCCTAAAAGGAAAGGAGAAAATATAGATTTTTTAAGTATGGAAATTAAATTGGTATTCAGAAACAGAAAGTAAGATGAATGTTCCTAGCTGATTTTCATAGCCCCTTTATGTTACTCATACTGTGGTAAGATTTCATTTTCGCTACAAAACCAACATCTTTTTTTTTATCTGATAAATCGAATATTCTTCACACAACTTAAAGTATAACTTTGTTATTTTTGATGTGACATTTAAACATTTTAGTATTTTATACTCAAACTCTATGTGTAATAAATTACAGCAAATCACTCCCCTAACAAACATTTTAAACTATACTGTCATATTTATTCTTTAAAAACATGCAGTTCAGTGCATTTTTGGCATTTTGTACAACAGATACTGACAATGATTAACATGGTTTGAGCTTCCGTTTCTTCACCCAAGAGAAATGAAACACCAAAATCTCAGCAGGTGTGTAATGGGCCAGAGATTCACAATCTGTTCTGCAAAGTCAGACTTCAAAGACTTCAGAAACAAAATGCTGAAGTTGGCACTGCCTCTGCAGCCACATATTGTTCATCATCCATATTTAAGTCAACTGGATTTTCAACATTTCCACCATCCACAATATTCAGCTTTCAATTTTTTTACTAGATTTTTCTAAATTATAGATGTAATTATTAGTATCATCTATTTGCATATTCTGATATATATATGTGTATATATATATATATATATATATATCACAAAATTCAATCTTTTTATCATTTCCTCCTTTTTACATTTCAAGAGACGAACATGACTATGCCTTTGAAATTTGCCCCAAATATGGATATTGGCCTATGTATATCTGGAAAATGTATTCCATGTTAGAAACACATTTTTTAATGCAAGGCGAAATAAACACACCAAGGAGTATGTCCCACTGCCCTCAGTCTTGTTGATTTTAAAATTTAGAGGCACAACTCAGTTAACAGTTTGCCACTGATAGCAAAGCTCATTTTTAGGCCTGTCCAGCAGCTACTTTCCTTTTACATCCTTGGTCTAACTGGAAACTTTTTTTAGTAGCATTGATCAGCATTGGAAGGATGGTGAAAGAAGACTAGAAAAAAATCAGAGTGCTAGGTTGTAGCAGTGTGTCTGCATTAAATAGTGATTTAAAAACAAAAAACTTGAGCTGGACAAGAATGGGATTCTACTCTAGCCAATTCTAATGTAGCCATCTATGTCCACCTACAACAGACAAGATAAACAGCAGCTGTCTCCAGAATCCCTTACTGATCATGTGTGAATCCCCAAAGAGAAAGAAAAGCTTGCCTCCCCAGCTTTCCCAGTTTGTTTATAAAACACAGATCTGTTAAGTTTGGTCATCAAAATAAAAATCATAAGAAAAGTAGAGGCTGATGAAAGAAAAAGTCATCCCTGGATGCATTTTGGGAGATGCCTTCAAATGTCTCTACAAGTTTCAAAATGTTTCAAGTTTTAAGTCTTATCTGATTTGGTTGTTTCACTTCACGTGTTCGTATTGTTAATTTAGAATAATAAGTGTGCAAAACATCTGTGTGTGTTTGTGGTAGTTGTATAGTAATCCATCCTTACTCCCCCCCCCCCCAATATTTCTCCTTTTGTTATAAAGAGGTAATGCCCAGGAACACAGCTACTTTGTTAAATCAGGTACAGTGGGCTCCCAGTATCTGTGAGGGGGGGGGATCCATTCCGGATCCCCTGCAGATACCAAAATCCACGGATGCTCAAGCCCCATTGAAGTCAATGATGGTACAGCCACATGGCCATGCCACCATTGGGGATTCTGGCACTTTGGAGGAACTGCTTCTCCTCTTCCTCCCCCCCGCCACCTCTTCCTCCTGCCTTTTCCTCCTCCTGTTCCTGCCACCACCTCTGCACCACCTCTTTCTCTTCTTTTCTGCTTTTCTTCCCCATGCTGCTTTCGCTTCATTCTCCTTCTTCTTCTTCTTCCCTCTACCTCCATACCCTCCTCCTACTGCCTCCACCTCCATCCCTTTCCTCTTCCTTCTCCTGCCACCACCCCTGTTTCTCCCTCTTCCTCAGCCTCTTCCTTCTCCCATGGCCACCTCCATCCCTTCCTTCTATTCCTTCTCCTACTGTCACCTCCATCCCTTCTCTTCCATCTTCCACCACCACCTCCATCCCTTACTCCCCCTCCTCCTTTTCTTCTTCTGCCACCACCTCTGTTTGTTCTTCCTCCTCCTCCTCCTCTACTTCCCTGCTGCTATGCTACTGCCTCATCCTTCTCTTCCTTCCTTCTCCTCTGCTGGCCCACCCCCAACCAGGCTTAAATTCATGGATGGTAAGTCCGCGGATATGGAAGGACCACTCTATACTTGTAATGTCTTGTAATGGGAAATCCAGCTGGTGAGTACCTACTATCTGTTATCTATATGGGGATGCAGAGAAACAAGAGGTAATATCACAATTTTTGGTGCAAACCTAAGGTTGTTAGAAGAAAAAGATATTCTAGGAGAAACAATCAAACACAGTACACTAAAACAGCAAGATGATATTTAGAACCCATTGTCTGTTGGGAAGAGGAATTAAAAGCTTGATATGAGGATGTAATGTAATGGAACATCCTGGGGAAAGGGATGGATTGGAAGGTGGATGAACCCTAAGCACACAATGATGTTCCAAATTACAAATCCGGTTCTAGACATTGATAATCCCATCATGAACTGCATATAAAGATACATATGAAATCAATCAACAAAATCTGGAACACACATGTAAATGATAATGGTTATATTATATAGAGATCTGAATACATTTTCTTCCAGGTTAAGCTATTTATTGAATGTTCATTATGGAAATCTAGTTCAAACAAAACACTATCAGATTTTAATATGAAAAGATTTTAAATTCAAGAAATACTTATCATATTTTTTCCTTTACCAAGTGATGTGAAAATGCAGCCCTGTCATGCACCAAACCTCAAATATTTTCTCCATTATATTGCCAGCAAGTGATTCAGTCACATGCACATTTCACATGTAAAACCAAAAGCTATATATGAATGAGGTTGTCAAATCAAAATGTTGTTTCTAGAGCTGTATGCAAATTTAAATTATTTTACTTCAAATGAAGCTAAAGGAGCTAATTACTCAAATTTTAACCTAAATACATGTGGGTGTCACAGCTGTAGAATTGATGTATGGCAGTTCAGTTTTTAAGGCTCTCAAGACATGATTGCGGAAATGTAAATGCATTATTTACATTATTTAATTTTTGATAAGTATTGCACTTTGCATGAGAAGATTAAAATCCAAGCTGCATACTCAACTATGTATGCACACATGTGTGCATCTTCTAAAGAGAATGATGCAAATGACAATGCTTTGATTCTAA
The DNA here is from genome assembly GCA_034509955.1 of Urosaurus nigricauda. Classification (NCBI taxonomy): domain Eukaryota; kingdom Metazoa; phylum Chordata; class Lepidosauria; order Squamata; family Phrynosomatidae; genus Urosaurus; species Urosaurus nigricauda. Next base: position 55,530,686 of record JAOEGL010000003.1, read on the forward strand.
TAAAAAATAAAATGTACAAGGACAATACTTAGTAAGTCCTTCTGCAACCATATATAGATAGATATATTACATCAGTTAAAACACCACAGTTGAACAACATTCAGCAAAACTATGTGAAATGGCTCTTTTAGGATTGAATCACTTCAGAGTACAGGTATAGGCTTACTACTCTAAATGTTTTCTCATGAGAATTGGTAAACCAGTGATTTGGCCAGTCTAAAACTTTTCTTCTTCATATCAGCATTATTCATATTACAGAGTTAATTACAGAGGAAATGAACCACCACTTAGTATTTCTTGCCTAAGAAAACCCTACGAAATTCATCTGGTTTCCATGAGCTGACAGGTAACTAGAAGATGTGCATGCACCTGCACGTGGAGCACATCATTTTGTTGTACTCTTAACTGAAATTAATAGGGAAAATGTTAATGTATCAAATGCTGCACATAGTTTAAAACTACTGAGCCCCCCAATGATTTCAATACCTGTTACATCTGAGTGATGGTATGCAAGACTGACATCTAAAGAAAAAGAAAAGAGATCAAGTAGTTTTAAAAAGGCACATGCCTTTGATTAAAATAAATGGTACCTGCAAGGCTATTGGCAGAACAAAATTAGCACAAGGATTCATTCTCTAAAACTGAAGGCATGGAATATTTTTAATTTAATACACCACCATCAGTGTCATGCTAAGTCTCTGCTGTGGTCATTTTTAAAAGGTAATTTAGAAAGGTACATCCATGCTTCTTCATTAAACAAGCCACAAAATGTTAAACCACTAAAAAAGGCAGTGTGGCTGTTTTGAAACTAATTCTCAAACATATTATTACACATTATTTGCATATTAGGAAATTTAAAACCAATATGTGTTGCATGCATATAGTACAAATTGACACATGCTCAACTCAGTTTATATTTTATATCACTGTAAAACACAAAGATCTGAAATAGAAGCTTGTTCTTGACTTGGATTTTCTTCAGACTTTAAGCAACTTCAGCAAAAGTGTGTCATGCACAAAAACCAAAGCACCCTTCTTCATGTGGAACTATTCTCAGTTTCATATCTATATTCTTCTTTAAATAATATTTAGAATATACATAGAAACTTCCAGAGTGATAGCTGTGTTTGTAGCAAAAACAACTGAGTCTTGTGACCTCTTAAACACCAACAGATTTGTTATGTCATAAATTTAGGTGGATTAAACTGTACCTTATAATGTGCACGAAGAGATTAAATATACCTTATGAATTTAATTAATAATTGACTGTAGATGTTTGTACCATTTAATTCCTGAATGTAGATTGCTATTTTCATTCAGGTCATTGTATTCCTCCTCTTCCAAAAAAGTGACATGGCCATTTAGAAATACCAGTGCAACATGCTTAGATTAAGCATAGCAGTTTCTGAAAGGAATACTAATGCTTCTAGGTAATGCGAATCAAAAATCTGTATGCAGCCATTTTGGCTGCCTACTACCAAAAAAAGAAATGTTAGGAGTTGACCCAAATTTCACCAGTTTGTCTCCATTAACACGTAACAATCTTGATGCTAGTCTCATATATAAGTGCATTTCCTATTGCCTCTCCTCCTCTTTTCTCTTAAGGCCTATCATAGGGCTGGATCATTATTTATACACAGGGTAGATCAATTGAAATTAAATCATGAATAACTTAATGCCTGTTGATTTCAATGAATCTGTTCTAAATATGCCATCTTTGGCCCAAATGTAATTTACTGGACTCAGATTTTTATGTCTCAGCCAAAGAATGGAATTGTTTTGCAAAAACTATCCTCCTCCCCCAAAATCATTGGTATATTCTATATTCAATTTTCTTCCTATTGCATTGCTGCTTTTTTCCATGCCACTTCAAAAAGCAAATTTGATGAGGAGTGTGTGCTAGGAAGCAAACAGAATAATGCTTCTAGTGTGGAATAAAAGGAGGTAGGCACACTTGCTTTTTAAAGAAAATTCACAGTACTTTTGTACCAAGGACCTCTAAGGTGCATACGCTTGGGAAATGATGTTCACAACAATTATCCACAACCATGAGAACAAATCAGCCATTCCAAGCCTGAAACTATTACAGAAATGACTGTCTTGGGCTGCATCATCAGCATTACTGGTGTACCATGAAGGAGATAAATGAAGCACAACTATAAGAAATGAAAGAGAGAAGTGAATGGCCAGCTAACATGTTGTTAAGCTAGTGCTACAGATTTCAATAAAACTATTTCAAACAATCTGAAAACATTTCAAATACTTAAATAATTTAAATATTGAATAATTTAAAAAGTCAAAGAATTAAAAACATATATGCATCAAATCAGGATGAAATCATTAAGTCCAAAAAGTTTTAATAATAAGCCAGATTTAAAGTGGTGCCAGAATGAAACCAAATTCATGTTAGATATGTTCTTGTGAGGAAGGCATTCCCTAACTGGGTTACAATAGAGGAGACAGCCCTCCCACATATGTTGTTGTTAACTGCCCTTGAGTCATTCTTGACCCATGGCAACACTGCTGATGAGACATCGCCAAAACACCTCTGTCCTCCACTGCTCTCTGCTCAACTCCTGCAAACTCATACTCGTGACCTCTTTAATATAGTCAATCCATCTAGCATGTGGCCTTCCTCTCTTGCTACTTCTTTCTATCTTTCCTAGCATTATTGTACATTTATGGCGCTTTATGAATAAAGATGATGATGATGATGATGATGATGATGATGATGATGATGTTTTTCCCAATGGTTTATGCTTTCTCATGATGTGTCCAATGTATGACAACATAAGTTTTGCATCTTGGCTTCTAGGGAGATTTCTGGCTTGATCTGCTCCAGGACGCATTTGTTGGTCTTTTTGGCTGTCCATGGAATCCTTAGCACTCTTCTCCAGCATCACATTTAGAATGAATTGATTGCTATGGTCTTATAGTTGTTGCAATCTTTTGTGCCTTTTTTTTTTTTTTTTTTTTGTGGATGGGGATGTATATTGATTGTTTCCAGTCTGTTTTGTTTTCCATATCTGTTGGTGTACGTTAGTTAGCACTATAGTTGACTCTGTCAATGTGGACTGAAGCAGCTCAATAGGAATATCATCTGTTCCTGGTGACTTGTTTTTTTGCCATTTCTCTTATTGCCATTTTGACCTCAATTTTTAGAATTTGGGCTTCATTATCATATGGCTCTTTGTTCCACGTGTCCTTAATTCTGTTTTCTCTTTTATATAGCTCTTCTGTGTATTACATCCATCATCTTTTTATTCCTTCCTGGTCTTGAACTGTGTTTGATCCCACAGTCAGGTTTGGTTTGAACTTTTCCTTTGATTTCCCTGATCTTATGCAATAGGTCTCTCATCCCCTTTTTCTCTTCTATTTCTCTGCACTTTTCATTGTAGTCATTTTCTTTATCTTTATGGACTAGCTGCTGTATTGTTGCATTCATGGTTTTTCGCTTGTTCCTATTTCCTTTTTGTTTTGCTTCTCTTCTTTCCTTTATTGATTTATCTGTCATTCATGGTTTCTTCTCCTCCTTTTTCCCCATTGAAATACTCACACAGATTATCAGATGGGATAAAATCAGGGCGGGGAGGCATATTCCCAGCAAAGTAGTGTGATTGTGCTGAAGATTTTCAGATGACGTCGCACTTATCCAGGATTTAACCCACAAAAACCAGGAATACTCCAGCAACAAATCATTCACAGGGTTCTAACCTTTTTGACTCATGGAGCCTTTTTTAGAATCAGTTTCTATGGTGGAGCCCCTAAGAGGCTGACCTTATGTCTTAAAATTTAATGGTGTTTAAGCGTAGTGTTACTTATCCTTTAATTTCATTCAATTTTTATTTCTTTCATTTTCCTGGAGCGCCTGTGCTCCTTGGAGCACAGGTTGGGAACTGCTGAATAGAACATCCATGTTGTCTGAACCAGAAAGGAGGTTGAGATGAGGACACTGCACTTAATAAGAATTCTGTGACCCCAGTGAAATTTTAATACATGTACCAAATTTCTAGCATTGAGGTGAGAGAGACACTGAAAATCTTTTACACCTAAAACTCCTATTTGTTATGTTCACAGTTACACTGTCTGCCTGGTTTCCCTGGATGACTAAACTGTATTTCTAAATATTCAATTAAAGGTTAATAATAATAATAATAATAATAATAATAAAATTTATTTGTATTTCCCACCTCTCCCCAGGGATCGAGGCGGGATTCCAACAAGTAAAATCTACAAAATCAAATACAATTGCTAAAACAAGTTACAGTCATAAAATCATTAAAATCAATTAATCTTATTCTAACATATGTCGGCTACCATAGTCCATTATTGGTCTCATTTATTGGTGAATAATTACAGCAAATCGGATGGAAAGGCTCACCAGAAAAGATCTGTCTTTAGTGCTTTCTTAAAAGCATCTAAGATGGTGATAAGACGGATCTCTTCTGGGAGGTCATTCCATAATTTCGGAACCATCACAGAGAAAGTTTTATTAGAAGTTGATATCAGCCTGGTACTCAAAATTTCCAGGGTGTTCTTTCCTGATCTGAGGGTGCGGGGTGAATTGTACAGGAGAAGGCGTTCCTTCAGGTAACTCAGGCCCAAGCCATATAGGGCTTTAAAGGTAATAACCAACACTTTGTATTGCGCTCGGAAGCTGATTGGCAGCCAGTGTAGAGATTTTAATATGGGGGTAATATGATCGAATCTTGATCCCCCGTAAGTAATCTGGCAGCAGCATTTTGGACTAGTTGAAGCTTCCGAACCAGGTACAAAGGTAGCCCCATGTAAAGCGCATTGCAGAAATCCAATCGAGAGGTTACCAGTGCATGTATCAATGTTTCAAGGTCCTCTCTGCCCAAGTAGGGACGCAGCTAGCGTATCAACCTAAGCTGATACCATGCACTTCTAGCTGTCACTTCCACCTGAGCAGTCAGCTGGAACGACGAATCCAGAAGCATGCCCAGACTGAGAACATTGTCCTTTAGGGGAAGTGTGACCTCGTCCAGGACAGGTTGACAAATCTCCATCCCTGGGTAAGATGGGCCTATCACAAGTACCCCCGTTTTCTCTGGATTCAGTCTGAGATTGTTTTTTCCTCATCCACCCCATTACCGACTCCAAGCAGGCATTTAGAGGAGAGATGCCATCCTTGGTCGCTGCAACAGCCGGAGACATAGAGAGATATATTTGAGTGTCATCAGCGTACTGATGACACTGCGCTCCATGACTCCGGATGATCTCTCCCAGCAGTTTCATGTAAATGTTGAATAGCAAGGGGGACAGAATGGCGCCCTGCAGGACACCAGATGTCAGCTCTCTTTTTTGAGAGCAACTGTCCCCCAGCTGCACCATCTGGAATCTGCCCGAGAGGTAGGAACAGAACCACTGAAGTACAGTGCCTCCAATTCCCACCCCCTTCAGATGTTCCAGAAGGATACCGTGGTCTACGGTATCGAACGCCGCTGAGATGTCCAAGAGCACCAACAGGGTCACACTTCCCCTGTCGATGCCCAGAGGGAGATCATCGACCAAGGCGACCATGGCCGTCTCAACTCCATATCCCCTCCTGAAGCCGGTTTGAAATGGGTCTAGGTAATCTGCTTCATCCAAGGTGGCTTGGAGTTGAAAGGCAACTGCCCTCTCGATCACCTTGCCCAGAAATGGCAGTAACGAGACAGGCCTATAATTTTGTCTAATCAGGGGATCCAGGGAGGGCTTTTTAATAAAGGTTTTACTATAGCATGCTTTAGAGCAGCTGGAAATATGCCCTCCCTGAGGGAGGTGTTGATGATTAGATGAAGTAGAGTCATTACTCTGTCCCCTCCTGTAATGGCCAGCCATGAAGGGCAGGGATGGAGTGGGCAAGTCGTCTTCATAACACTTCCAAGGAACTTGTCCACATCCTCGGTACTAGCAAACTCAAAATGATCCAGTGTAACCCAGTCCATGGAGTCACTGGACGCCTCTTATCTGAGAGATCTTATCGGCAAAGAAATCATTAAAAGCGTCACAGCAGGTAGTTGTTGATTCTAATAAGGGGTTCAGGGTAGGGGGGAGCGAATCAATTCTTTCACTACCCTGAATAGCTCTGCTGGACAAGATTCTGCCGATGCAATATGAGCAGCATAGAACAAATTCTTTGCTGCATCGATTGCAACTCCATAGGACTTTAATAAGTTCTCTAGGAGCATCTTGTCAGATAAATGTCGGTGTTGGCGCCAGCGGCGCTCTAGTTGTCTCGTCTCTCGCTTCATTAGAAGCGAGTTGGAGAGGACGCTCGGGAGCGATGCTGTTTAAAGCCCCAGTGAGGTTGTTGTTCCAGGTATCCACCAGGGCATCCACAGAATCACTGTCATTCCCAGCCATAAAACCCTCTAGGGCTTCTTGGAATCATTTGGGTTCCATCAGCCTTCGAGGGCGGACCATCCTAATAGGTCCTCCACCCCCCGGGGGGGGTTGTTGGTCATGACCTTCAATCCTATATTGACCAGGAAATGGTCCATCCATGACAGGGCAGTAGATCCAATGACTTCTGCCCACGGGTTATCCTTTATGTTACTGTAATTCTAGAAATTTAGAGACTGAAGGAAAATTTCACTCAGGAAGCAGGATTCTTATGAGGAACAATGTGCTCATTCCCTTCTCAGCATTGCTATACCTCTGACTTTTCCAAGAAAATTAATTTGGGTGAATGAATGGGGTGTGAAGTGGTGAAAGTAAGAAGTCATATAAAGATTTGATAGTATAAAAAAGATCCTAATTGGAGGCCTTGGATGTGTTTATCTATTTATTATAAACGGAATGTGGCTCATTTATGGTTGTGTACTGCTTACCCTCCTCTTTAATTTATAAACATTTATAATACCATTTGTTCTTTTACAAATGAGAACTACTGAAAGTTAAGTATTTTGATTACTATGGCCTCAAACAGACAGGGCACAAGAAGTGGCTGATCTGGGACACTGCCACTTTTTGAAATGGGATGCTGTCCAAGGGCGGACTTTGTCCGCTCCTTTTTCAGTCAGCTTTTCTTGGCCAGGTCCACTCTCCGCATGGCTTCTGGATGCTCTGGGGCTGTGCGTCATTTAAATGTCACACACCCCCCACACTTTACTGCCCATCTGTTTCAGGCCCATGTTGTACAGCTTACTTTCAAATATTACCTTTTTGTATTTGGGGAAAAAAAAAAGATACAATCTATGGGAATTGATGCCATATAGTATTAAATAATCTAAAATGGTGCTACTTCAGTCACAAAAGTAGCACTTGCATACATATATCCCAGAAATTATATTTCAAACAAAAATATTGCAATGCAAATGCTAATGCATTTTGAACTTATAATAGTGTCAGTGCTACAAATATATTTCCCAGATTGAGGAAAACAAAAATTGAGTTGAAATAGATTTGGCATATTATGTTTTGTGAAAATATGTTTAAATATTTAAAGGCATTGGTTTTATCTTCTGTGTGTGTGTGTGTGTAGCAGGCTAATGCCTTTAAATGTGTAAATGTATTTTTCTACATAATTTTATGTTTCTGTGTGAACACTATTTAGTATTTGGCCTACTTGACTGTGCTTTACCACACCAATTCTTGGATTTTTAATTACCATGTATTTTAAAGGGATTATTCTGTTCCTATTAAAAACAGAACTAATGTCCAGCTTGTTTCACTGATCATTATCTGAATCACCATCAGGAAAAGAGGTCATGATAATGAAAAGTTATTATTTTGCAAGGTACACACACAGTCAATAGATCAACTAAGGTCCTTTGAAGAAAAACAATAAGTAGGCTAAATGCAATAGACCTCTAAATAACTCTCCATTAATTTCAGTTCATATTATATTTATAATGTTTTATTGCTTACTGCTATAGTGTTAATTGATCTCAAAGAAACTGTTATCTAACTTGGACCAATATATGAATCTAAATGGGGGGGGGGCATTAGAATGCAACTAAATAAGTTCTGATCACGACTCAGTGTATCTTTACAAACTCCTTTCAGGTAGTTTCAGTTTAGCAATTGAAGTTAAAAACTCTTAAGTAGTCAGGAATCAGTATATTCATCCTCTACAGCTCACTGTTTTCATAGAAACAATATTATGGATAACAGAAAATAAATGAACATATAAACTGTACTAATATAACTAAAATGAATTTCAATGGAATTTTAGTTTTAAGAATATTAACAAAAACCTTTTGATGTATGTGGAGAAATTAATATAAAATGATATGTACATGGTTTCATTCTTTCTACAGTCTACATATATTTGCTATAGTATCAATTCTCAACATAATGATGGATGAACACTAATTTGTCAAATATTACAGGAACAGGTCATCAGGTGAGGGGAGGGGGGTGAAAAGTTCAGCCCATGGGCCACATGTGCTTTTGGAGACACACACACACCCGGCCCCATTTAAACATTTTAAAATTCTGTTTTCAAATAGTTGTTTGCCCTGGAACACGCAAAAATGTCATCTGGAGGGCATGGGTGAGATTTCCAACACAGTTTGAACCCATTGGACAAATTTAGACCCAGGACACCTTTTTTGAAACAGTAAATGAAGAGGAAGGTCCCAGGAAGGCATCACAACATGGTGGAAATGCCCCCATATTCCCTAGAAGGTATGATTTTCTTTTTTCAGGACCAACTGTAGTGGAGAAGTATAGTCCTTCAAAGTCTCCTGGGGTCTTTTGTGACTCCCTAACCTTCAACAGTTGTCCTGAGCTGCTCACAGTTGTGTTAAGGGATCGGTGAGATCTGGCTTTACAGAAAGATACCTAAATATCATAGATTCATCGAGTTGGAAGAAACCATTAGGGCCATCCTCTCAAAACCCATATGACTCATGGCTGCTATGGTATTCACATCTCTTTTTGAGAGGGGGAGTGGATCTGGCTAGGTATTTAAACCCTGATAACATCCATACAGCATTACTAAGAGTCTTCTTATGTGACTACAGAAACATCAATTTGTTAAAAATACAACCAATTATTTTATTTTATTTTTTTAAAAAATCTTGCCAAGACATAGAACTTCTTTGGCTACCAATGTTTCTGTACACATTTTAAAGTCCCAAGTTGGACTAAACTCTAATTAGGTAGCTGTTCACTATTTACTTCACTGAGGTCATAAATTCTTCCTTTCTTAGTCAAAAAGCCTCATTTAGATGTCTGTTGGATTCACTGCAAAAAACTAATGTAAACAAGATCTTCATTTTAAAAAAAGGAAAATGTTCAAAACTCTGTGAGTACTGTAGTTCTTATTCGTTTAAAATGGTTTGCATTTTTATGCATATGTAACTGCTCCAACTGAAGGGAAATAAAGAAGCCTAATTGATGAAGAAATCGCTTGTGCCCACTGGATCTCTCAGTATCTTCAGTATGTCATTGGATTTTGATTATTTGTTATTGTTTACCTGAAAGATTTTTACTCTACACTTGAGCCAAAGAAAAGGCTCCAAAGCAGTTTACAAAGATCAGTAATAACACAGACATGCCCAGGGGCTTACTGTCTGAAAGGATGTGATGCCCCCATGGAACCTTATTATCGTTTATTGCTTCCAGTTCACATATCAGTTACAGAAGTGTAGCAGATACCATGACATAGCAGAAAGCAACACTATGAAGCCAAATTATTTACTATCCCCTCTTCCCCAAAGTTATTATTAGAATATTTAATATGTTTAATATATCTAACTGTAAAGATAACGATGAGGAATGCCTGATAATTTCTGGCTATAGGGGCTAAGCCAAACATGGATAATTTTTGATAGTGTTAAGTGCTCTCGTTGTATGCCAGGCTTAGCAAAGAAGTCTCTCTCTCTCTCTCTCTCTCTGAAAGGTAAAAAGTTGAAATGGAAGGAAGTGAAGTACAAGATTATGCTTTTCTTTGAAGAAAAAAAAGATAGCAATGATAAGGATCAGAAAAATGGGTTTTTTAAATTTTTCTTCTTTATACATTGTTAGACTCATTTAGATTGGAAGACGCATTTAGACTGAAAGATTTTTGCAAGTTATCTACTGAATTCAATATTTTATGGTTCATGTGTGTGTGTGTGTGTGTGTGTATGCCTGCACTTTTAGCACTTTGTATTAATATAATAAAAAACAAACAAAGATGAATAATGGACATCATAACTACTGTATATACATGACAATACAGTGGGACCTCAGTATCCATAGGGGATCCCTTCTGGACTCCCTGCAGATACCAAAGTCTGTGGATGCTGAAGTTCCTACGCAGTATGTAGCTGTCACCTCCACCGCCTCCCTCCTCCTCCTCCTAGCAGTCCTTCTCATCGCCATCCTCTTGCTCCTCTTCCTTGCAATTGTTGCCACCCTCCTTGCAATTTCTGCTGTTGTCTGGGAAGAGCAGCTTCTGCTAACAGCATCACAGCCCTTTATAACCCTATGGCCAGCTGCCCCAATGCAGCAGAAGTTGCTGTCCAGCAATTGCAAGGTGAAGGAGCAGGAGGACAATGACCAGGAGGACTACTAGGAGGAGGAGAAAGATGAGGAAGAAGTCAGCAGAAATAGAAAGGAGGAAGAGGATGATGATGAGAAGGACTGCAAGGAGGAGGAGGAGGAGGAGGAGGAGGAGGAGGAGGAGGAGGAAAGTGGCGGTGCCAGCTGAAACATCTGCAAACCAGGGGATTGCAAGCCACAGATACTGGGATCCACAGATGGCAAGATCATGGATAAAGAGGGCCAACTGTACATTGATCTTGTGTATAAGTCATAGGCAGGTTTGGTGGCCAAAATTATGGATTTTGATATGAGCCATGGATAAATCAAGAGTAAAACTTATGGGCATGTAACAAAGGATGCAATGGATGAAAGTAGTAAAACAATGCCAAAGAATTTAACAGTTGGTCTTCCCTATCTATTGATTCTTGATCCATAGATTTAACCATCCACAGCTTGAAAATATTGTATCTATCTATTATAAAAAGAAAACCTTGATTTTGCCATGTTGTATAAGATACACCATTTTACGATATATGCCTATACCATTTCATTTAATAGTACTTGAACATTAATGAATTTTGGTATCCATGGGAGTTCCTGGAACCAAAACCCAGTGGATACCAAGGACCCAATGTACAAAATTCTGGCAGGCATAACTGTTTGTACACCCCATAAAGGCTAGATGGATGAGGGGGGAATTATGGCAAACTGTGGCTGTGAAATGTGTGTGGAAGACAACCATGTATGGGTGGGGCTTAGGAAATGTGAACATGTCAAAAAGGATGAAAAAACAAAGAAAATACTGACTACATTAGTTAGCAATGATTGCAGCCGTTAACTTTGCTTGATTTTTAACCCAGAAAATCTGACGAACATATGCAAATGTTTTATTCAGATCCTTCAAAGCCCAATCTTTCCTGGTGCTCCTTTGAGGGAAAGCACCAAAGAGCTGCCACCACTGCCATTTTCCCAGCCAGGCATTCAAAAAGGCCAGAATCAGTGCTGCAGTAGAGAGTAGAGGAGGGTCAGTGTCTCTTTCAGATGCTCCTAGGACAAACTCTCAACTTCCATTACTCTAAGAGAAAGGAATGGTTTCTATTTCAAGAGTTAAAGTACAGTACTTAATTAGCTTACACTTTGTAAACGGTTTAGTACATTGGTAAGTGGTATAGAAATGTGCTTGCTACTTCCTCTTACATTGACCAGTGGATAAGCTAACCCAGGATTTCAGAGTCAATTTTTGGGACTAAAATGCCTATACATGAGTACCGATATATATAGTATACATTTATATAGATATATTATACCTATACATAAGTATATATAGTATACATTAAATAAATATATATATTTATTTATTTATTGCCAGAGAGTTTAACAATTTCAGATTGCTGAAACCTTTACCCTTTCTGATCTCTGAGATTTAGATAGCCAAAAGTCTCTGCTTAGAATTTTTTGGATATATGAAGCAAGACATAACAGAAAAGATAAAAGGTTCAGAAAATATGTGTAGGGGGAGCAAACCTTTGCAATAAACAGCTGAAATACATACAGTTTAAGGATAAAGAGGAGGCAAAAGTTGTTGTTCTCTAAGCAGCAATAACTGAGTAGCCATCTTTATCTTTCCTCTGCTTGCTGCAGTTTGAGTCCTAATCTAACACTCAAAACGGGATACCATGCAGGCTCCCATTTGAATAGGATTAGCTTTCACGGTTCCCCATCCCATACACATATCATCATGATATACGCTGCTTTAAATATTACTACTGGTAAATGTTATTATTTTAGTGGACTAAATTAAACAATGCACTGGTATAAACATTTAGATAGAAAGCAACCATGTTTTTTAGGAACATTTTCTTCTTTCTCCAACATTTATTCATTAATGCTAGACAGACTGGAAAGGACTCCTCTTTTGAATGCTTAGTTCTGTATGAAATAGAAACTGAATAAAGCATAATTAGGAGAAAACTTTGTCTGAAACTGTCCTTCAATTATAAGGGAGACTACTGACTTCATAATTCCTATAGGGATTTATCTGTGGGCTTTGCATTTTAGCTTCTTGTGACTCGAATTCACAAGGGGCACAGTTTTGTAATACACACACACACACACACACACACACACCAATCTGTTTCCTTTAGCCAACACAGAATAAATGTTTATTAAAACTGCCATTGGCTATTTGTTTGGCTAATCAAAAAGCAATAGTGTGCATTACATTTACTGTAGAATGAAGGTATTATGTGTTGCCATTACACAAAGTGACAGGTCCAAATGAAAGGAGAAAGAAACACACAGAAAAAAATGGGGAGACAGAAATAACAATAAATTATAGCTACTCGTGTTCCATTGAAACAGACAGTTAGTTATAATGTACCATAATATCTCTGAGCGGTAAGAAAGCAAGGTTTGCTGGTTGAAAGATCTTCATAACATAACTGCCTGTATGAAATATGATTAGAAGATATACTCTAACCTAGGACATATGACATCTACAAAAACCAAATATATGCACACAAAATCATACCATACCTTAAGAATTTAATAACAGCAATACAATGCTTCTTTACCAAATAATTTTAATTAAAAATTGTATGTACACACATGTATGTGTGTGTAAGTGCCTTCAAGTGGCTTGTCAACTTATGGAGACCCCATGAATTTCCTAGGGTTTTCTTAGGCAAGGAATACTCAGAGATGATTTTGCCAGTGCCTTCCACTGAAATATAGCATGAAGTTTCTGGTATTCATTGGTGGCCTTCCATACAAGTATTAAACAGGGCTGATGCTGCTTAGCTTCCAGGATGAGAATTTATTGTTGTTTTGTGCCTACAAACAGTTTCCGACTTATTGAAGCCTGACAAGAACCTATCGTGGGGTTTTCTTGTCAAGATTTGTTTGCCATTGTCTTCCCCTGAGGCTGAGAGTATGTGGTTTGTCCAAGATCACCCAGTGGGATTCATGTCTGAGTTGGAAATTGAACACTGATCTCCAGATTCATAGTCCAATGCTCAAACCACTACACAACATGTCCTGTTGCATTTAGAATCCTGTAGGCTTTTTTAAAAATAGTTTTAAAAATAGTTTCAAACAATTATAGCTCCACACATTGGACTGAGAGACTACAACAGTTTACTTTCTGTTCTTCTTAGTACCCTACTGGTGAAAAGTGCTTTAATTTCATTATGTTTCTTTAACCTATCTCCACATACCCAGAAGCAAGTGTTCAGGTGTCTGTCTGTCACTGCCCTGATTTTCAGTAGTTTCACATTTTATCATTTCCCTTCATTTAATTACCTGACTTCTTTTCTTACCTATTAAAACCATTTATGCTTTTCCTTTTTTCCATTAATTTAAAATAAGCCATGCTTCTTTTCTCTATCCTATTCCTCTTATTTCTAACAGTCTTTGGTCATGATGGCCAGAAAGCAGATTCATTATGATTTTAGTCCTGAATAAATTCTGATGGCAATCTACAGAAATAGAACTGCTCTAACCTTTTTTCTGACACAGATGTCATACTTTTCATCCTTTCTGTTTTTACTCAGGCTGCATCTTTTATACTTCTACATACTATCCGGCAGATGTTTAGACTTATTAATAGCATTAAACATGTGGGATGCAAAATGCTCTCATGAATAAACAGGCACTGACAGCTTGTGCACAGAAAATGATGGAAAGGAAAGATGCCTCTGCCTACTTTTTCATCATGTTCCTCTGTTCTTCAACAAAAATACAATACATATATATAGAAAATCCACTGTTATAATATCACTTATAGGTGAGCATCCAGTATCATGTTAAAATCCTCTAATGAGGAAGAGCCCATAATATTATGAGTCAATCTGCTCCATTTCACAAGCTGCTTAACTACCACAAAGGTTTTTTTTATGCTTAGCCACACTTCCTTTTCTAGTAATGTTCATCATGTGGTCAATGCTTTTGGAGCAACAAAAAACAAAGTTGCTTCATCATCTGTGTGACAGCATCATAAATATTTCATGATGGCTATCAAACCATGTTTTAATCATCTCCAGCCATTTACCAATTTTTGTCATTCTCCTCTGGAGATATCCCATTTGGGGGTCTACATCTCACCTTGACTAGTGTGACCTGTTCTGAGCAACACAGTTCATACAGAAGAACCACAAAATATCATTACTATATACATCAGATATGTTTTATTAATAAACCATAGAGTGGATTTTTAAAAGTCTGTATTTGGTCCATTTTAGCTAGCCATTTTTGCAAGTTAGGGTTGTGGTCTAATTCACTGCTTTCTTTTCATAGGTATCTTGTATATCACAAGATATAGGTACTGATTATCTGTACTGACCATGTTGTCTTATCCTGTATTTTGTGTTTGTGTGTGCAGCTTTCTTTCTTTTTTTCTTTTTCTTTTTCTTTTCTTTTCTTTTTCTTTTTGCATTGTATTGCATTTTAGCATTGTATTTTAGTATTTTATATTATTGGAATCATAGAATGGAATCATAGAATCATACAGTTGGAAGAGATCACAAGGGCCATCCACTCTAACCCCCTGCCATGCACGAACTCTCCATCAAAGCATTCCCGACAGATGGCCATCCAGCCTCTGTTTAAAGACCTCCAAGGACGGAGACTCCACTACACTCCAAGGGAAGGTGTTCCACTGTCGAACAGCCCTTACTGTCAGGAAGTTCCTCCTAATGTCTAGGTGGAATCTCTTTTCCTGGGGCTTACATCCATTGCATCTTCTGGAGGAGGAGAAAACAAGATTGCTCCCTCCTCAATGTGACATCCCTTCAAATATTTAAACAGGGCTATCATATCACCCTTAACCTTCTCTTCTCCAGGCTAAACATCCCCATCTCCCTAAGTCTTTCCTCATAATTTTAGCTGCCCTCCTTTGGACACGCTCCAGTGTTTTGTTTTATATAGTTGCACCAATGTTTTGTTTTATGTAGTCTATGTAATGTGCCATGTATATGAATGACACTATATAAATAAATTGATGATGATGGTGATGATGGTGATGATGATGATGATCTGATTATTTTCTATCTAAATGAAGAACCATCAAGTCCTTAAAAGGACAAGAGTTCTGCTGAAAAGGAACTTACTTTTCTGTGAGAGTCAATAAATATCTGAAAAGGAGTGACCCAGTAGACTGGAACTGTGCAGCTAACTGACTGACAATAGTAGATTGCCTTATACTTCTAGTAAACTCATTTCCACTTTCAAAATGTGCTATTTACTTTCCTGTACAGTCAATATGGCATCTATCATCCATAGTCTTTTAAAGGTCTTAGTTTCTTCCTGATCCCTGTTGTGAACATACATATTTTGTTCTATATCTTTAATGTGCGCAGAAACACTAGATTTCAATAGATTTCCAGTTGTTGTTTTAATAATAATAAAAATAATAATATGATTTATTTCTATACCGCCCTTCCATAGACCAGGAACAAACAAACAAACAGCTTCATTTATATACCGCTTCATACCCTTAAGGAGTGTCTAAGCGGTTTACAATTGTAAGCTATTTGCCCCCCAACAATCTGGGTACTCATTTTAGCGACCTCGGAAGGATGCAAGCCTGAGTCGAGCTTCAGCCCTTTGCTGGTCTTGAACTCGCCACCTTATGGTTTTGAGTGAGCGGCTGCAGTACAGGCATTTAACCACTGCGCCACCAGGGCTGTATCAACATTATCAACATTTGGAAAAGAAAAAAAGAAACATTCTGAGACATCTAGTTTGGTTGTAGCAGCATTTTAATCTTTATTTTACTATCTTGTGAGACCGACCCCTCAAAAACAAATTATTAAATGTTACAATAATATATATTGCAGTGTTTCTATAACTTAATAAGTTTCATTCAATTTCAGAGCTTTTACATCTATTCTTATCTTTCCTGTATTTTTTATTTAGTATTTTTGCATGGCTAGATGAATCCTAAGATCATTCAAAATGATTATTGCTCAGTCTACTACTTTGTAGGTACTTCCATGTATTTTGTGATTGAGCAGAAAGTGAGCTCCAGATACTTTTCATCAAGGAGAACAATTTTACCTGTTTGCTCTTCTCTCATCTTATTATTATTATTATTATTATTATTATTATTATTATATCCCACCCCATCTGCACCCATATACTGTTACTCACCTTTATTATGCCATTGCTAGTTTAAAGTATGCATGGAAACTAGATATTTTTTCCACTTGTTTTGTGGCAATAACATGAGTCCTTCTTCAAACAAACAAACAAACAAAAAACAGAACAAAATGGCAGATGTTTTCTAGACAACCATTCCTGTGTTCAGCTTTCTACTATTTTTGCAACCATTTTACAAAATGGTATGATAACACTACAGAAATGTGAAGGTATTGTTCCTCCATCTCTCATATACTTCTCACTAACAATTTTAACTGTTTTGATTCTTGACTGCATGAAATATAGACAGGCAAAAGACACAGTGTGTTAAAGAAAAAAGAAGAAAACTTCCATCTTGGAGCAAGGTCAAAGACAGCTGTTTTTCCCCTTCCCCCACTGAACAGAAATTGTTCCAGGATCCTTTTTGGGTGAGGAATGGAAGAAAAATAATTCAGGGACTGTGCAGACTGCCCCTAAGGGGCAGCCTGCAGCCACCTCCATCTTCGCCAGATTGGGGCCACAGCAAACGCACACTGCGACCTGGCCTTTCCAGGGTGGAAAGGGTGTCATAGCTGCCATGTCGCAGCTTGACAGCATTCCTTTGACACTGCACTGTGATGCCATGTGCCGTGTGGTGCCAAGCGCGGTGTCACGCCAACATGGGGCTGAGTCGGGGCATGCATCATATGGATACCACGCCTCGACTCCACCCCAAGTCCAGCCTTAATGGCCGGTCTGCACAGCCCCTCAGACTCCCAGCATGGAAACTTAGAGTCCCCCAGCAACTAATGCACAGATTAATGCACTGGGTGGGCGGGGTTAAAATGAGAAGGATTATATGCTACGGATATGTACACTTGTGAGAAGGTCCATGACTTGGAGTATGGAAAACAGGTTGTAAAAAATAAAAAGGAGACAAACAACAGTAGCATCATTATGAAAATCTACTATAAACTCCCATGATTTTGATAATGTACTCCCCGAAGAAACAACTAAACATCCTGAAATTTTTTTGAAGTTATGAAGTCAGAAGTAAATGGTAAATGGGATGGCAATAGTGGGATCTTTTTGGTGGGAAATCCTTCTTGGAATTTGTTATACAAAGGAAAGGGGAAGCAAAATGTAGTTAGAACCCTGGAGTATATCCAAACTGCAAATTTTGTCAAGGATTTGTACGTTAAGCCCATATTCCCTAATCTGCCTTTAAACTGACCAGAAACAACTAGCTCTTGTTTACATTAGTCTATTACTGAAACCAGGGACCAGTTTAGAACTAAAACAACTTCTCAGCACTGTCCTCCTGGGAACCTATCCCTCTGGGGCAATTAAAAACAGTGTCTTCAAGTCCCATCTCAAAGAGGCAGCCCCACATAATACTATGTTCAGTAATATTGAACAGATCCAATAGAACCAACAGGGACACACACAGACTCCTCTTAGTCAGTTTCAGACAAAGTTTAGCTGTCTCCATTCCAAAATCACAAAATCACTCCTCAAAACAGAATGAAATTAAATCCTGGAGATGAGATGAAATTTTAATCGTGTTTAAAAGAGGGAACTGTAAAACTGTTGGAAAAAAACTCTCTTTGGACCCTACTGTATTGGACAATTACAAGCCAATCTCCAATATTGAATTTTTCGCAAAATACTTTAAGGAGATTAATAATCTTGACTGTCTTGTGGCGGTAATGGATTGGATGAGGGAAAACAGATTGAAGCTAAATCCAGACAAAACAGAGGTACTAAAAGTTACTGGTCCAAAACCAGGCTTGGGAATACATCCACCAGTCCTAGGCGGAGTCACACTCTCCTCTAAGGACTCTGTTTGCAGTCTGGGGGTACTTCTGGACTCGTCGCTTCACATGACTAGTCAGGTGAATGCGACAGTCAGGAGTGCCTGTTATCAGCTTCGGCTGATACGCCAGGTGCGCCCTTTCCTGGATACGAAAGACCTTGAATCTGTGGTACACTCTGTAGTAACCTCACATCTGGATTTCTGTAATGCGCTCTACATGGGGCTACCCTTGTGCCTAACCCAGAAACTCCAACTAGTCCAGAATATGGCAGCCAGTTTTATTACTGGAACGTCAAGGAGAGAACACATAACACCAGTGCTTAAAGCTCTCCACTGGCTGCCCCTTAGTTTCCGGGCACAGTACAAGGTGTTGGTTTTAACCTTTAAAGCCCTACATGGCCCAGGCCCATCTTACCTCAGGGATCGTCTCTTCCCATATGAACTGCCCCGCACACTCCAATCCTCTAGGAGGAACCTGCTACAACCTGTGAAAACTATGCTATCGCAGACCGCCCAGAGGACTTTTTCAGCTACCGCTCCCAAGCTTTGGAATGGCCTGCTGGACGAGATGCGGCTTATTACATCATTGGTCAGTTTCAAAAAGGCTTTAAAGATGCATCTCTTCAGGCAAGCCTTTCCTTGAAAGGAAAATAAATGAAACATCAACTCCCGGCTCTGGAAAATGGAAATGAAACTTGGGAAATAGCGTTTGCTATCCCCCTGCTTAAACCTTTGGATTTCACCTATCACGGATTTGCACATGCACTGTCCATGATATCATATCTGTTTTAATTATTGCTGATTTTAACTTTAACTGTTGTTAATTTTAATAAGCCTTGGTTTAATTTAATTTTAAGGGGGGGCGGTGGGAAGAGAGAGGATTGTCATTTTATTCTGTATTTTTAAACTCTTGCTGTACTCCGCTCTGAGTATTTCATTAGATGAGCGGGTTATAAATAGACATCATCATCATCATCATCATCATCATCATCATCATCATCATTATTCCTTGAGGAGATTAATTATGTAGATCTATTTTAAAGATATCTGGACAGGCATAGCCCAAAGTTACATCCACCAAAATGCACCAAACATAGCATGCATGGCAGAACAGATACTAGTTATTTATCAGCTTCATGCAAATTTTTCACAGACAGCAATTCTTTTATAGTAGGACAAATGTTCTAGGTTTGGATCCCAAATATTATACAACATAGTATCATATAGTCCAGTTTATTCCTTGTGTAGTTTACATGACATTGCAACTGCTATGTACATTTCTATCCTTGGAATCAATAAATGTATCTACTTTATGTTTTATTTAATACTTTTTATCCTCATAGTCCTCTGCCCTAAGATTCATTTCCTCTTATTCCTGAAAGATGTATCATTCCTTATTCATGTGTACTGCCTGATCAAAAGCTTATATTTAGCACAAGTTATATTAAAAAACTGATTTCGGTTGGATTTCTTACAGCTAAGAGAATATGCAACCTAGCTCATACAAAATGAATAAGGTCATGTTGTTTTCATAATCTGTACACCAATTTAGTCAGTAAAACTTACAAGAAATGCAATTTTAAAAAAAAAACTTATAAGGCATACAATGAGGCTAATAAAACATCAGTAACAACATCGGTAAAAATAAACAAAAACAAATGGTAACATTTTATTCAGAAATAATAGCAAAATTAGAAATGTCAGATAACTTAGTACCAATACATTAAAAACAAATAAACAAACAACCCTGGACAGGATATGGAATGGAAATGTTCATTTTTAAACAAACAACTAGAGGTACATACACTCAGACATAAATTGTTAATACAGTGGGCCCTCCACATTCACTGGTATTAGGGGTGCAGAACCCATGTGAAAGTGGAAAAAACACAAATACAAAAGCACTGTATTTTTTTTAACCTGAAAGAACACCCCCAGCAAGACTCTATGGTCTGTGAATAGTCAAATCAGCAAACGTCAAAGCCACAAATGTGGAGGGTGAACTGTGCAAGAAGGAGAAATGCATCTGGCCTCTGGTGTGTGTGTATGTGTGTGTGTGAAGGGAGAGAGAGATCCTGTCTTCACTGTGGATTTTAAAATAATCAGGAGCATGAACAAGCAGACTGATTTTAACTTGTTTTGATCATCACCAGAGAATTTTGCTAACATCGTGAAACTGAGTAGGCATCTCTATCTAAATCCCTTATCAACTTCATCTCTATCCTGAGGGACATGGACCACTTCAGAGATACGGAGAAATCTTTGAAGTTTCACGATGTTAATTTTGGCCTTTGCACAGGGACTAGGTCATACCGGTATGTCATGTAATCTTGGAACTGTTTAGCACCATACACTAGATACAAAAAAGCTGAGAATGGTGGGAAACAAATTTTACAATAGAACTAATAGGCTTTTGCAGAAGTTTAAAAACTTCATAATGCCTGTGGACAACAGTCAGCATGAGGCATAGAAACAAAGAGGATAAAATTCCACATTTTCTCACACTGGTATGGTTGTACTGTATGTTAAAACCATGTGGATATATAAATGCAACTATGTAGTGCCTATAGATGTTTTTCTCCCAATCACCTACACTTTGTCTGAGATGGGTAAAATTTTATTGTTTCATATTGAATTTTCTGCTAACTTCTTTCTTGTACTTACTTGTTGGAATATACTTCATTACACATTTTAGAACCATATGCAAATTTTATTAGCATGCTGTTTATTTCCCTTTCCAAATCATTAATAAAGTTGTTAAGTAAAAGTGGCTGTAACAGCAATCCCTGTGCTATCTCTCCAGACATCCTCTGTTTATGCTCCTTTAGCCAGATTGTAATCCATGTAACAATGTTTCTATCCAAGCCAATTTGAGTTAATTTTTCATGACTATGAAAGGGGCAGCAACACTATGTGAAATACCCAAGCATTTTCTTCATTTTTCAAAAAGTTTTTTCTTTATTCTCTTGGAGATATTTATATGCAATGGATTTATAGGCTGTTAGCTGTCCATGGCTGCCAGCTTAGAATGTATATATAAAGAATATATATATATATATATATATATATACACACACACACACTATATATAAATTACAAGCTAATTAAGATTTTAAATTTACTTCATTGATTAATTTCCATTAGAAATGGTTTTATATCATTTCAGGAGCATACCCAATTTGGGAGTGTTATTCAGTTTAAAATTGGCACTGGCCTTAACATCTGTATTTTCAAAAGCACAATGCTGAGATTTCATTGATTAATATTACAAAATATACTTGTTCCCCCCCCCCCCCCCCATGCTTTATTCTCACAAATTCAGCATGAGAGAGAGAGATAATATGGTTCAAAGTCCCATAGCCTTGTTGAACTTAAACCTGGAATCCCTAACTCCCAGCTCAACACTATAATATTACGCCACACTATTGATATCACACTTTTTTAAAAAAAAAATGTTGAATTCTAATACAATTTTTCATTACTAGTATACAGAATCCCCTTTTGCAAATCAGTAGTAGTAGACATGTGCTTCATATACAAAGTCTCTGATTCAGTCCTTATCATCTCCAGGTATATATGAGTACTCTTGTCTGAAGACTTATAGAACTACAGTCTTTCAGCAAATAGAATCCTGAGCTAGATGGACTACTGGTTTGTAAAGCCACTCTCACTATTTCTTAATAACTGCTCAAATCACACATGCACACAAAATATTTTAAAGACTTCTCTGTCCGAATTACATATAAAGTTTGAAATGTTTTGAAAGCCCCCTACCCCCCAAATTGTTTGTTTGTCTGTTGTATTTTTTTCCAGTAGAGATGGGAAAGGGTAGCTGTGACACTCTGTAACTAATCACATTTTAACTATAACTGTAAACAAGCTATTGAAATACTATTTCTTTTTATTCCCACAAAGAAGATAAATGGTTCAGAAATACTAAAAGACTAGTAAATATAACTTTTCAAAGTATACATTTTGCAATATAGGCCTGAAACACGTGGACCAAATAAGGTGGCTTCCGGACACTTTGAGGACATGTCTTTTACATGATGCACACCCTCAAAGCAGCCAGAAGCCACTCCAAGGTTGCACTAAAGGGTGAAAAGCCAGGCCTTAAAGGAGTGGATATAATCCACTCTGGGCAGCAGCAAGATTGGGACTGCAGTGGCGGCCCACTTTGGGAGCAGGCTGTGAGGTCCCAGCCTGATCATGGCTGGAGTGCCCAGAGGCTGCTCCTTCCAGTTCCAGGCTGTCTGCTTCAGCTCTGGTGTTACAAGGCTGCATTTTAACATCAACAGTTGGGGTTGTTCTTCCATAAATAATGTTTATATATGTAGAAGTATTCTAAAATATCTTTTGGGCATTTCAGTCAATTCAGATACATCACTTCTACTGACTATACACTAGCATCCTTTGTAAAATTAAAATTAAAATTGTTGTGCAATTTTCTTAGTAGCTGAACTGCACAGTGTGAGTTAATTTCAGTCTTTGCATTTTAAAGTTTCATTAACTTGTGAAATATTCTCACAAGTATTGCAGCTATCTTAGTTAACAACAGATTTGAACATGTAAACCCACTGCAAAATGCAAACCATATACAATTAAAAATAGTATTTGTCATAAAATATAAGGTGTCTGATCATATATGTAGTTCTATATACTATGTTACACACTTAGAAAAATAAGGCAAATAAGGTGAGATGTGACACAGTTGTATAATATTATGCATGATAGAGAGAACCTTTTCTCCCTCTATCATAAAACTAGAAACTGGGGTCTTCCACTGAAGCTGAATGGTGGAAGACTCAAGATAGATAAAAGGAAATACTTCTTCACACAGTGCATAACTAAACTGTGGAGTTCACTGCTCCAAAGTACAGTGATGGCTGCCAACCTGGAGAGTTTTAAAAGGGGTTTGATACATTCATGGAGGTTATAGCCTAGCTACTAGTCAGGATGTCTATATCATCTCCAGCATCAGAGGCAGAATGCCTCTGCATATCACTTATTGTAGAATGAGAGACAGAAGCCACATGTGCACTCATATCCTGCTGGTAGACTTTCCAAAGGAAAATGAAATGAATGATCCAATATGACTCTTCCTCTATTTTTCTTCCCAGTGTATTCTGTTGTTACCCTTTTTGGGTATACTGAAGTTTCATTTCAATTTGTTTATTTTTGTCCCCCCCCCCTCACACACACAGTCTTACCCTACACTGCACTGTTGCAGACTTTTTGACTAGATTTTGTGGCTGTATGGCAGATTCTGTGCTCTACTCCGGCTGCCTGTTCTGCAGTGATTCCCATTGTTGCCTGTGTCTGTCTGTGGACTGAACAACTGCACTGGGGCACCTTTCACATGAATTCTATCTGTATGTCTGAATTCCAAACCACTTTTTTATTCACAAGTAGTTGGCAGAACTTGTATTCTAGCAAATAATAATAATAATAATAATATAGATCTTATGAGCCTAAAGTCTACCCTCTCCTTGACACAGAGTAGAGAATTTATTTTCACGGTGATATGGTGCTATTTACTCCAATTGGTCTGTTTTTTGGGGAAAGTCTTGTTTTGTTTAACAGCCTAAGTACTAAATAAGCTTTACCTTTTATAAGATGCAGGTATGAAGGTCATTTAAACCATTTCTTAAAAGGGAGGTTCAGAGAAACATTTAAAAAAGGCTAACAAAAATGTGTTTAATATCATGACAGCACATTCATAAACAATCTTTAGACTTTATGTTCTGGCAGGGCCCACTGTTCTTGCTTGTCATACCTGTAAAGTGCCATGTAATTGATGGTGCTTTATAAATCATCATCATCATCATCATCATCATCATCATTAACATTTCTGGAAATAAAATATTCTCCACCACTAAAACAATTGCAGTAATTTACCACAGTAATGGTTCACGTTATCAGTACTAGAAATTGAACTATATTTCTTGTGTTCACTAGGCAATTATCAAAACAATATTTATTATTATTATTATTATTATTATTGACAAATTAAAACAACAAATATATTCAAGTTTTGGATACTGATACTGCAATGCATTTCTATCCCAAACAATTGCCATTGTTTTCTAATGATTTACTAACAATAAGGGGCAACAATTTTTAAATAAATAAATAACTGTGATTGAATTAAACTGTGATCCCAGAATGAACCTATTGTCCAGAATTAAGTTATCAATTGCATGGCTATTTAATCCAATGATAGACAGTGCTAAAGATCCCACAATTTTAATATTTCTCAGCTGTTTTTTTTTAGTTAAAACCTAGTTATATTCATTTTTGCAAAAATTGTTGTTGCTATCAATTGCTGTCAACTTTCACTTATAGCAGCCCTATGAATGAACCCTGTCATCAACTGCTCTGCTCTGCTCATATCTTACAAACTCAGAGCTGTGTTTTTCTTGATTGAATCTATGCATCTGTAATGTGGTCTTCCCCTTGGCCTACTGGCTTCTACCCTACCAAGCATTATTGTCTTCCCTAGTGAGTCATGTCTTCCCATTATACAGTATGTTGAAAGTATGACAGTCCTAGAAGACAGGGTGGTTTAATCGTTTCTGTGTTTGACTACAACTCTGGATACCAGGGTTCAAATCCCCACTTGGACAGGGAACCCCACTGGGTGACTTTGGACAAGTCACACTCTTTCATCCTCAGAAGGAGGCAAAGGCTCTCTCTGAACAAAGCTTGCCAAGAAAAATCCCATGATAGGTTAACCTTAAGATCACCAGTAGTTGGAAATGACATGAAGACATACAACAATAACAACAGTGACAGTTTCAATTTAGTCATCTTGGCTTCAAATAAGATTTCCAGTTTGATTTGCTTTGCAAAAATTGCCTCTTGTTTTTTGTTAGGTTTTAATTTTAGCAGTCTCAGTTCTAGGTCCTCCCCCCTCCCCCCCCACACACATTATTTCTAAAAATAATAAGTAATATTACTGAAACAGATGTGACATCAATGTTAATTCTGACTTATGAAAACCCTATCATAAGGTTTTCTTGGCAAGGTTTATTATGATGACCCCACAACAGCATTTTCTTGGCAAGATTAGTTCAGAGGAGGTTTGCCACTGACTTCCTCTAAGGCTGAAAAAGTGTGACTTATCCAAGGTTACCTAGTGGGTTTCCATGAATGAGTGGGGATTTGAACTCTAGTTTCCCAAAGTCCTATCCCAGCACTCAAATACTAGTGTGACATTTCTTTATAGCTTTAAAAACATATAGAAACACTTGATATCAATGTGAATTAATGATCACAAACAGATGAAAATATTAGGAATATAAATTGAGGCATTTATTTTTCTCTGCTTCATAAAGCATTTTTGGCCTAAATCCATTTGATAGTCTCAATTCGAATAGATTCAGGTGAACAGAATCAGTTTGTGAATGGTAAATCAACATTCACAATCACCTGATTTAATAAATGCAAATTCCAATGGGAATCCTTTTTTATAAATAGCTCAAGAATACAGTATGATAGCTAGTTAAAGCCAAGGCTGAAGATTTAAAAGCCAGCAAGTAGCAAGGGAAAAATGGAACAGAGAAAGCCCCTCTTCAGCATTAAGCATTAAGGCTGGCCTAGGGGCAAGGTCAGGGCATTGGGTCCAGATGAAGCATGCCCTGACTTTGTCCCCAAGGTGCCATGACGCTGTGTGCTGTTCCACACAGCATGCAGTGTCATGGCGCTCCTCTGGTGCTGCATCCATATGACACAGTACCAAAGGAGAACGGCCAAATGCTCCTTTCCAGGAAGCAAAAAGGAGCCTTTTTGCAGTTCCTTTTTGTGCCATGTTAAGGCCACATCGGGACCATGGCATGCAGTTGCCACAGCCCCAGTCTGGCACAAAAAGGGGTGGTCTGTAGAGCCCCTTAGTCTTTTTATCCAGATGGTCATCTGGGACTTTGGCTGGGTTCATGTCATAATCAGTAAGGCAAAGGAAGTGTAAAGATAAGAAAATGAGGTTATAAGAGAGAGGAAGAAGAAGAAAGCAGGAGAGATTTTTGTGGGATGGATGAGAAATTAGGGTTTCAAAAATTCATGCAACTCTTTTCTTCTCTTCCAAAAGAGAGAGAGAGAGAGAGAGAGAGAGGTGAGTGTGTGTGAAATCATTGTGCTCTCCTGCTTTGTACTAGAAAGGCAATCTAATACAGACTTAATACTTGGTTTTTCTCCATCCACCAAAAGATGTAATTGAATTGGATTTTCTAACTTCTTATAGACCTGCTATCTTCAGTTCTCTTGGCAATACCTTGCCCAGCCCCTCTTGTCTCCATGTTGTTTTGTTTACAGCTGCTCTTCCTTCTGCCACCCTTAATTGTTTAATATGTCTACTTCTACTGTGCCTTGTTCTTTCTTTCTTCTGCCTTCCATTCCCCTGGCCATCCCTAGCCCATCCTTGCGTTTCCTTGTCTTTTTTCCCTGCTGCCATTTATTTTTTATCTCTCATTTTGGAGAAACCTGTCCTCCCCCAGAGTTACCTGTCTTTGTTCTGTTCTTTGAGTTCCTTTGGTGGCGTGCCTTCAAGTCATTTCTGAGTTATGGTGACCCTTAGGCAAACCTATCATGGAGTTTGCTTGGCAAGCTTTTTCAGAGGGGGCTTGCCATTGCCATCCTCTGAGGCTGAGTGAGTGTGACTTGGCCAAATTTGCCATAGCAGAGTGGGGATTCGAACCATGTTCTCCAGAGTCACAGTCAGACACTCAAACCACTACTGAAGTCTTTGCGTCCAGTATATTCTCACTTTCCATTGGAACTACTCTGTGCTTTTCACCAATTGTAATTTGTTTCCATTCAGCAGTGGAACTAAGGGATGCTTTGAGTCACAGGTTTTTCCATGACTTCTGAATGGGTGGTGCTGACAGCCACAGCTGGAAACATATTCCAAAATAAGAAATATTATACCAAAAATATATTATATTTAAGATAGAAACATTTAGAAAAATACAATTCACATTCTCCTCTCAGTCTCAGCAAAAGACAAAACCTCCTCTTTTCACATCTTGAAATCAAATCTTGACAAGAAAACCTCATGATAGGGTTGCCTTAGGGTTGTCATAAGTCAGAAATGACTTGAAGATACACAACAACAATAACAACAACAACCTGCCATTCTGCATTGTACCATTTGATACAAAGACATTGTTGAAAAGAAAAGGAGTGGTGGTGAAACAAAACAGAATTGACATTTCAAACATTCCAAAAGTTACAAGAGTGAGTGACAAACATTCAGAATCTGTGAAAACAGCAGTGAATAAAATCGTGGCCAAAATTTTAAAAAGTGCACTATCCACCGTTCTTTTCTACAAAGGACGTATGTGAAATCCATGAAACGATGATGACTATACAGTGGGTATACAGGCATACTAGAAGAGTAGGTACATCATTACAACATTTTTTTTTCTCCAGATCTCCCCAAGGTATCATTTCTATCAAGAACACACACATTTTCCAGCTGCATACCTATTTATACCAGTTACCAGAAAACTGATTACAAGCACTGGTGTACATGCAACAAACACATCTTTCCATTCAAGGTATTTCTGCTGGTACCACAGCTAAAATAACTTCAGTGAACATTTTACTGAATACTTTGTCATCAAGTGATAGCATTTATTATTTGACCTCTTCTGTTCAGTATAAATTCTGATCTAAGCCTCAAGCACAAAGACAATGAATGCTGATAAATGGCTAAAATATTATGTTTATATTCCAGTTCTTATTGAATAGAAAGTTTCCATTATTTCATTCTACATCTTCACTCTATCAATTTGACAGGGCTATGCAGCTCTACACTTCAGTGCCTTCACTCTAGAGCAGCCTGGCTTATCTATCTGTTGATAATATGAATGATAAAATGATAGAGTGAAGAGCAAACCACTTTAACACAAAAGATTTCATCCTTCATTTTGTTAACTTATTTGCTTTTGTACTGTATTGCCTTTAACATATGCATCGTTTCCCATATATGCTTCATTCCTAGACCCAGCAAATTTATGGTGGTGTTTACAGAAACCTATCCAATAGAACTATGGAAGCACGATTACTGGTGAAAGTTATTGGCTTTTAGGATCAAGTATTCATAGCCTCTAGTGAATGCAGTGGCTCAAGTGGTTAAGACACTGTCTCTTTTGATTGCAAGATTAGCAGGTTGGCAGTTCGAGGCCCAGGTACCACATGATGGGGTGAGCTCCCATCACTAGTCCCAGCTTCTGCCAACCTAGCAGTTCAAAAGCATGCAAATGCAAGTAGATAAATAGGTACCAATCTGGTGGGAAGGTAAACAGTGTTCTGTGCAATGGCACTGGCCACATGATCACAGAGTAGTCTCTGACAATGTTGACTTTTCGGCTTAGTAACGGAGATGAGCACCGTCCCCTATAATCAGACATGACTTGACAACCTTGTCAATGGGGCATACATTTACCTTTTTTATTCATAGTCTTTACAATGCAGGAAAAGTGCTGTAAGAGCAGGTACAATATCCAGAGAATGACACACACCACATTATTAATGGTTCATCTGTTTTTCTTCAGATGCCACTGGGAAAGTAAAAATATTCAGTGCTTGTTATCAATGATAGTCCCTAGCAGTAATTTTTAAAAGCTAATTATCAGCATTTAATGATATAGGGCATAGGTTGTTTCAGGTGTTCCCTGAAATCAGCTCTTTTCTACTAGCTGACCAGAATAGGGAAGTACAGTATTCAAACTTTTTTTGAAGACATCCCCACAAACAGTGCACAGGAATCTGCTTGGAACAGACACATTAACTTACGGAGGCTGAAAGATGCTGCAGTGCATTTACGATCTATCTGGGAAAGTAGTAATTCTTTCTCTTTCTCCAAGTGATGGATACTACCAGGATTTCCTTTGATACTTCATCTGCAAGCCAAGAAAAGGTGTGGGAACCAAACTTTAAATGAGTCTGCCTATCTAAGGGACTGCCTTCCTCAACATGAATGTATCCAATCATTAAAATCTAGGGGAGAAGCCATCCTTAAAAGTGCATTATCTGAAAAGACCCACTTTATGAGCATGAAAGGGACAGGCTTCTGAACTGTCAAAAGCTCTCAGGAATTAAAATCTATTCCTCAACTCTTACAGTGTTTAGATAATGTGTTAAAATATATTTGTCTAATATAGAGAGATACCCTTTCACAGCTGCAGTAGTTTACCGCATATCTAAGTCTACATAGGGACCATCAAATGCAGTGTGCAAACAAGAATCAAGGAACATGAGAGACACTGCAGACTGGGTCAGCCAGAAAAATCAGCAGTAGCAGAACATGCTATAAACATCCTGGGCATAAGATGCTGTTTGAAAACACTGAAGTTCTGGACCATGCCAATAACTATCATGTCAGAATGCACAGAGAAGCAATGAAATCCACAAACACCTGGACAACTACAACAGGAAAGAGGAAACCCTGAGGGTAAACAAAGTTTGGCTACCCGTGCTGGTAGCACATGCAAATCACTGTGCCCTTTCCAGGGTCACACAATATATATATATATATTTTCCAAGCAAGCATTCTCTGAAGATGCCACCCACAGATGCTGGTGAAATGTCAGGAAGAAACTCTTCTATACCATGGCCACATAGCCCGAAAAACTCACAAAATAACTATATTTGTCTAAATTTGGCTTTTTAGTTTTAAAAGGGTATTGTTATGTCTTGTGTTAGTGTTTTTAACATTTTATTATTTTGTTTTTGTGATATATCTTTAGGGGAAAATATTATATGTATATATGCAGCTACACAAATAAACTCCATATATATATATATATATATATATATATGAATGATACAATGTCAGTGTCAGTGTCAAGAATCTATAGAAAAATGTACTTTTTCATGAATGTTAGAATTTTAATAATGTTTCTTAAGTAGTTAGTGTTACAGGAACAAAAGCTTTTCCTAAACTGACTCTTTTTAACCAGTGTATACCTTTTAAAAACAAGCTGTCCATCGAACCACAACATCAATCCCCCCCCAACTCTAGAGCTTCACCATTCTTATCTTTCAGTTTTTCATTTTTCTTCAAAATTAACATAATATATCATTGTACACTGGATTCTTTCTGCGTTCTATCCAGCCCTGCCCACCTTCCAAAGAAAGAAAGAAAGAAAGAAAGAAAGAAAGAAAGAAGAGTGAAGCTTGATCTCATTATAGGAAGAAATCCATAATATTGATTTGCACCAGAAATTATATTTTTCAAGCATCAAAACAATGGAAATAAGAAGAGATTATTGGAGATTGGAAAGAGACAAGGTTGTGAATTTTTAGAGACCATTTGCTATAATCTGGTTTGCTACTAAGGAAGGGCAGAAAGAGGCTTTTATAAATGGTTAATAAAAGCTTGCCTTCATGCAAAAGAAACTGCTACACAAGTTGCCATCTCTTAACAGCAGTGGTCATGAACTCCACTAGGAAATCTCCCACTACTTAAGGTATACATTACATGCATACCTTGTTTAATACACAATTTTACTTAATGTCTTTGAACTAAGTCCAAACATAAATATTTCTATTCCTTTCCAAATTTTGATGATTAAGGGGCTTTCCTCTATTTATGTTATAAAGATTTTTATGTATGTACTTCCTAAAACCACACACATGGATTCCTGATTCATGGGGAAGATCCTAGACAAAATGTTACAAAGCAGTGTTCCTTTTGCTAAAGGAAACAACAACACAGAAATGTTGCTAACCAGACACCGCAGGGGAAAACTACAGCTTCTCAAGTGAGACAGCAGGGTGACTGAATGCCAATAACTGGAAAGTTCACATTTGTAAACAGAAATTCTCAAGCAAAAGATAACCCACACAAATGTTTCTGTATGACAATTGCTTTTTAAACCCTTCTACAATAACTAAGGAGATAATTGTACCCAGGAATCCTGGTGGGAGAGACCCGGGTTCTAAAAGACAAAAAACAGATGTTATCACATTTACCCATGCCTGGGCTGTAGGCAGGTGTATCCACCCAGGCAGCCTCTTTGCAACCCAGACCTCTCCCACGACTTTTTCCATAACATGATTTTCCCATTCTTGAAAAAAATATGGGAGAGGTCTGGGTTGCAGACGAGCTGCCTGAGCAGATACAGGCTGCATACAGGCTGGACATGGGTAAATGCAACAACAGCCATTTTTGTTTTTTAGATCCCGCATCTATCCCACCGGGATTCCTGGGTGTGATAATCTCCTAACAGTATTGCTATGTCACCACATTCTGGGCAAATATGTAAAATTGTAAGTTTCTATTAATAAGAAAAAAGACTTAGTAATAACATTGAATCAAACTTATCACATATCATTTCACTTAATGTTTACAATATGTCCAGTTATGACATCATGGTCAATTTATGTTGTTAACTACCTTCAAGTCTATCTCAAATTATGGGACCCTGCAGATGAGACATCTCCAAGACTCCTCATCTTTCACAACTTTTCTTAGTTCTTGCAGAGTCATTCCTGTGACCTCCTTAACTTTCCCTCTTTCCCTTCAGTTTTCCTAGCATTTTTGTCTTTTCTAATAAGTTGTATTTTCTCATGATGTGGGCAAAGTACAACGATTTAATCATCTTGGCTTCCAGGGAGGTCTCAGAGGGGATTTACAGACCGCCCAAATGGGGTGATCTGTAAATGCCCAAAGTAGTGCCAGGATGGAGCCCAGAGACCCCATCTCGGTGCTTCTCTAGGCCATGGAGAAGCGGCGAACTGCCTCTTCTCCGTGGCCTGAAAGTGGGGTGCAGTGGGCACCTGCTGCACCTGCTGTACCCCGCTATCGCTGGCTCTCCCAAGGGGAGAAAGGGGCTGCCGTTGTGGCCACTTTCCCCTTGGGGTCCTTGGTGTGGCTGTCTAAAGGCCGCACCAAGGACCAGGAACAAAAAAGGAGCTCGGTTTTCGAGCTCCTTTTAGCACCATGGAAGGGGTACCCTTGGCGCCCTCCCACAGCACCAGGACATCAGGCGGGCACAGCATTATCTAAATGCGGCACACGCCACAATGTCAAAATGGCATAGACATATGGACGGCACGCAAACAAGATGGCGCTGTCCATACATTCTAGGGTTAGGGAGGGACTAAATGCTGCGCCCTCCCTGACCCTAATCGTGCCGTACAGACAACCCTTTGGGGCCGTCTGTATTTGGCCATAGATGATTTCTTCTAATAGCCATTTTTTTGTTTGTTTGTTTGTTTGTTTTTTAGCTGTCCACAATACAACTGCTTGCATGATTCTAAATTTCATGTTTAATTGTATATCTTTGCTCTTTTGGATCATTTCTAGTTCTCTCATGGTCAATAGCAAATATTTATTCACAAGTCTACTGAAAGCTCAATATGTCATTTGCAGCACAGGTTTGCTGCAAAGTAATGGTGTGTTCAAAATGAATCTTAAATAGTAAGGCTTGCATATCCTTCCTACCACCCAGTTCTTCCTCAGGCTTTGTTCCACTGCCCCAAATATAGAACTTCTAGTCCCCCAAGGAGATGATTATACCAAAAATGCTGGGACACACTGAATGATGAGCATGGAGAAACTATGCATTGGCTCAAGGAACTGTGTTATTTGAAGAAACAGAACCCTTTTGAAACCTGACTCTGAAAAATGGGTGATCTGTCTTTACAACCTAGCTTTGCTTTTTGAATGGATAATTGTTTTGTTTTTGTTTTTTTGTGGTGGGGGATCCTCTGGTCTCCAGTGCTGCAAAGCAACATTGTAGGGACAGACCAGACAGGCAGGGAAAAATGGCTTGATCTTGCTTTTTCCAAAACTGTACTGAAAACCTGCTGCACACACAACCCATACCCAAGGCAGCCTAAATATGCACAAGCTGATCACACAGCGTGACATCAAGCTACGCCAGTGGGAATTTTTGCTGTTGTTCCCTCCCCACCATCATGCACACTGTTACACAAACACATCACTAGTGACCTCCAGTGACCCTTCCCACTGCCCACTAAGACACCATCCCATTGGATGGCCACAACTTTCTTCAGCCCCACAGTCGCACATGCAATACTCTGCCCATACAGGGCATCAGTGTGCAAGTGTTACACTGGAAAAGCACATTCAGACACCCCCTCCCCCCTTACCTCATGTCCCCCTGTTGGACAGTCTGGTTTGCAAATATTATAATTACATCAATTGGAGTTATTGAACTTTCATTTTGTTGCTTTGCCACAGCTCTGCAGTTGCATCAGAGCATTTATATACAGGTGAACAAGATGCACATCTTCTGCTTTCAGTTGGAAAGCCCTGGCTTCTTTTTGCTCTGTTGTTTATCCCCAGAGTGCAGCTTCAGTCCGTTTTCTACCTGCTTTCGAGTTATACATTGTTTAAACACCTCACCTTCAAAGCAGCTGGATACTGCTTTATTTTGTCT
The DNA here is from genome assembly GCA_034509955.1 of Urosaurus nigricauda. Taxonomy (NCBI): domain Eukaryota; kingdom Metazoa; phylum Chordata; class Lepidosauria; order Squamata; family Phrynosomatidae; genus Urosaurus; species Urosaurus nigricauda. The sequence continues at coordinate 55,564,508 of JAOEGL010000003.1, forward strand.
GTCTGATTCACCTCATAGTTTTCAAACCATTTGTTGTTGTTGTTGTTGTTGTTGTTTTTAAAAAACTAGTTTTCAAAAGGCAGGTGACCCCTATTTTTATGTTTGTTATGTGTTTGGCTTTTAAAGTTGTGAATCAGTCAGCACATTTCCCCAGAAGTGAAGAAAGTCACTATTTTTCTAACAAGGACTGAGCATTATGTCAGAGACAAGCTGGAAATAGGTGCCTCTTTACTGGGTGGTGACTGCTGCTGCAGTGGTATTTAATTATTTATTTAAGAATGAATTATTCTGAATTCCCAAAATGAGCTCTAGCAGACATGAATCAAACTACATTGAAACTGTGCACACTAGATGACTAGCTTTAGCTGCACATGCTTGCCTTCTCTTTTGTGGCTCTCAGAGTCAGCTTAAAACATTTTACTGCCTTCCTTATTTATTTATTTATTTGTATGCTTCTTTTCTCCCAGAAGGGACCCAAGATGGCTTATGGATAAAACAATTAAAAAAAACCCCAATAAAATTTAAAACAGTCAAAATAATATAAAAATAAAGAAATACATAAAGGAAAAAATACACTAGTCATTCTCCCTACACATCCACCTCCATTTTAAGAACAGAAGCCAGCTGGATTGGCTGTTAAATCTGACTTCAGCATTGATTCATGGATAGTGTCCACTGTTACACTGTTGTGGGTGGCACACACATCTCTGATGGCAGGGAAATATTTGGGAGGGGACTCAGGGGGAATAGGGAACTGTCTCTGCCATCTTCAGCTTCTGACCTAAGGCACTGTGTGTGTTGTTGCTGTGTTGTTGTTGTGTATTTCTGACTAATGGATGATTTTCTTGGAAAGATTTGTTCATAGAGGGTTTGCCATTGCCTTGCTCTAAGGCTGAAAGAGTATGACTTGTCCAAAGACACCCAAGTTGTTTCCATGGCTGAGTGGGAATTTGATCCCTGATCTCCACAGTTTTCATTCTACATTCACACATGCTGGCTGTAAACCTGGGGTTGGCTGGAACAAAAGAGTTCTCGGGAAATTTAAATTTTAAACTAAATGTATAATTTTAATTTTGCTAGTTGTTTAAGGTAAAAGGTGTAAAGGTTTCCCCTTAACATGAATGTCTTCTTTTAACCAACTGTAAGGGGCAGTGTTCATCTCCATTACCAAGCCAAGAGAACCAGTGTTGTCCAAAGATGCCTCCGGTGGTCATGTGCCCAGCATGACTGCATGAAACGATGTTACATTTCCACCAATGTGCTACCTATTCATCTACTTGCACATGCATGCTTTTGAACTGCCAGGCTGGAAGAAGCTGGGACTAGTAACAGGAGCTCATTCTGTCACATTGTGCTTGGGCCTTGAACCTTCAGACCTTACAAGCATCAGAAACTGGTGTCTTGATCACTATGCCACCATGCCCATAGGTTTTTTTTTTTTTGTCAATACAATTCTACTATTGTATTACTGTACTAGTGTTTATGTTATAGTATTGTACTTTCACACAATATTGTACTGTTGCTAGTTGTTTATGTCACTACTATTGCCATTACATTCAGTGATATACAGGAATTATGATTTATGAGTAACATTAGTAACATTTATTTTTTACCAAGGATTCTGTATGGTCTGGTATAGGAGGAGGCCAGCAGGATAGGATGTCACCATGAGTTACCACACGGTGACACCAACCCTAGTGAATGAACTGCACAAAGCCTGTTCTAACTCTTACATCAACTAATAATGAGCACTACAGAAGGCATGAGAAAAGTGGAAGGGAAAAAAGTGTGACACAGAGTTATACCAAATACATGTTTTTCAAACTTAGAGCATCTATATCTGTATATAAATTCCACTTTATTGTTAAGTGCAGATGGCTACTTAAGATGTATTTCTTTTTTTAAAAAAAAAGTTACTTAAGTGTGTGTAGGAAGAGAAAGAGAAAGAGAGAGAGAGAAAGTGCTAAAGAAAGTAATAAATGCTGACCTAAAGGTCACTACTCCTCCCATCGGGGGTGGAGGACCTATTAAAATGGTCTGCCCTCAAAGGCTGATGGAACCCTCCAGTTGGCAAAGCCAGTGATTCTGTCAGAACCCTGGTTTCTACTTGGAATACCAATCTTACCAGGCCTATAGACTTTATTGCTCCCAAGCGTCCTTTCCATCCTGCTCCAAATCGTAATCTGTGGTACATGGCAGATTTTAGGAAAATGAAGTGAGATGGACAATGACTAGAGTGTCATTGGCAAAGAACCCAACTCATGTCTGACAAGGCATGCCATAGGACTTTTCTTAAGTCCTATGGAGTGACAATAGAGACAGCGAAGAGGTCTTTCTACTCTGCCTCTACTGTGTCAATGAAGTCTCATCCAGCAGAGCTGTTTAGGGTGGTGAGGGACTTGACCCAGCTGCCCCCCACCCAAAACCCACTATTAGAGCCAACTTTAGCCTGCTGTAACACTTTTAATAATCACTTCGCAGATAAAATCTCTCAGATAAGAGCTGACCTGGATGCCAGCCTTATCACTGAAGTCACAAGGGAGGTATCCAGCGCTCCTGCCTATACTGTTATTCTGGATCAATTTGAGTCGGTAAGTACTGAGAATGTGGACAAGCTCCTTGGCAGTATGAAAAAGATGACCTGCCTCCTCAATCCCTATCCATCTTGGTTGGCAATCCAGGGGGAAGATACAATCAAGATGCTGTGGAAAAATATTATCAACACATCTCTCAGGGAAGGCCACCTGCCTGCCTTCCTTAAAGAGGCAGTGATAAAACCTCTGTTAAAAAAGCCTTCCCTTGACCCCCCTGGACAAAAACAATTATTGGCCAGTTTCAGTCTTTTCTTTTTTAAAATAAGGTGATCGAAAAGGCAGTCACCATTCAACTCCAAGCTGTCTTGAATGAAACGGATTTAGATCCATTTCAAACTGGCTTCAGGGCAGGATACGGAGTTGAGTCTGCCATGGTCGCCTTAGTCAATGATCTCTGTCTGGGCATCGACAGGGGAAGTGTGACCCTGTTAGTGCTCTTGGACCTCTCAGTGGCCTTCGATACCATTGACCATCGTATCCTTCTGGAACGCCTGAGAGAATTGGGAATTGGGGGAACTGTTCTCCAGTGGTTCCATTCCTACCTCAGACAGATTCCAGATGGTGTTGCTGGGGGACAGCTGCTTGGCCAAGAGGGAGCTCGTTGGGCATCCTTCTAGGCACGATTCTGTCCCCTGTGCTATTCAACATCTACATGAAGCTGTTGGGGGAGATCATCCGGAGACATGGGGTGGGCTGTTATTGGTATGCTGATGACACCCAAATATACTTCTCTATGCCTCCGACTGACACAGTGTCTAAGGATGGCATCTCACCTCTGAATACCTGCCTTGGGGCGGTAATAGACTGGATGAGAGAAAATCGACTCAAGCTGAATCCAGATAAGACGGAGGTACTTGTTATAGGGATGCTGAAACCGGGAATTGAGACATGTGCACCTGTCCTGGATGGGGTCACACTTCCTCTGAAAGACTGTGCCCACAGCTTGGGGGTGCTCCTTGACTTGTCCCTCCAGATGATAGTTCAGACAGATGCAACAATCAGGAGTGCCAGCTGATATGCCAGCTGTGCCCCTTCTTGGAAACGGGCCACCTTGAAACAGCAGTACATGCGCTTGTAACCTCCTGGCTTGACTTCTGCAACACACTCTACATGGGGCTACCCTTATGCCAAGTTTGGAAACTTCAATTGGTCCAGAGCATAGCAGCCAGTCTGGTTGGGGGCACTCCTCGATCAACCCACATTACTCCAGTTCTAAAATCATTGCACTGGCTGCTTATTAGTTTCTGGGCAAGGTATAAGGTGTTGGTTATTACCTTTAAAGCCCTACATGGCTTGGGTCCTGACTACTTAAGGGAACACCTCCTCTCATACAATCCACCCTGCACCCTTAGGTCCTCTGGGAAGAATCTAGTACAGGTGAAAAGAACTAGACTATCAGCAGTGACCCAGAGGAACTTCTCGGTTGCTGCTCCCAGATTCTGGAACAACCTGCTGGATGAGATCCACCACATTAACACCCTAGAAGCCTTTAAAGAGGCCATCAAGACGGATCTCTTCTGGCAGTCCTTTCCCAACTAGCCCTGTTCAGTCTTCCCCTCCCTCCTCCTGATGGCCTTCTCTGCCTCTTTCCCCAAGGATGGCATGTTTCTTCCTTCTACTTTGGGGCTTTGTGTATGGGTTTATTTCTATTTTTAAAATTTTGTATGTATGGGGGGGGGAGAGGGTAGGGGGATTTTAAGTTGTCTGTGATTTTATTGTATTCTGCTTTTAATGACTGCTGTAATCTGCTTTGATTTTCCACCAGAAAAGGCGGAACATAAATGAATACATCCTATTATTATTATTATTATTATTAAAACAATTAATTGTCAGAACTTACTAGGTGTTGGTTTGTGGGAGTGGATAGGCTAATGCAGCTATGACCTATGTGGTCCTTTAGCTGAAAATGCTGTTGGTAAATAATGGGCTATATACAAAGGAATGCACGTTTTAGATTAAATATTTTGCATAGGAAGCATTCTTGCACTAGTCATTTATTGTAATTGCATTACTACAGGATATAGTAAGGTCATCTACACAGTGTTGTCATAGTGATAGCTCAATGCATGTCATCTTTGAGTTAGACTTCAGACCTTTGAGAAATAATCTCTTTGTTAACATATGCAACAATCAGGTGCACAGTTTGGCTACTTAAATCCCACTGACATCAATGGGATTTAAGCAACCAATGTGGAAAATTGCAGCCAAAATCAATATAATTTGAAATACTGCCTATTCTGTTTGAAGGCTCTAAAGGATTAAGAGTTAATGCTACTGAATTGTTAAAAGCCCTAGTTTGTAAATTTCAACTTATTCCAGTCTCAGTGTGCTATAATCATGACTGTCTGCTCACTACATTCTAAAAAGTGTTACATTATTTATATGCTTTGTGGCAATTTAGGCAGATAGGATTAGTAGAAGTATATTGAATAATATTATACTAATGTATTACACTAACAAAATAAAATAATCCATATTTATTGTGATAATATTGAATTTTATCCTAGTTTCTACAGGTTCACTTTGAGTTTAAGTTGATATTAAATTACCCAAATATATTAACAGAAATCCATGTTGAAGATACCTTATGCCTTTACATTCCACTATGTTGTACACATACACAAAATAAAAGATTGACTAAAATGTCAAAAAGGCTTTTAAAATAATATGCATGCTTAGATGAACAGGAAATGAAAATATCCCTTAATATATATGCAACTGTCCAGCTAAAACCTATAAGCCTTCAAGTTAATTGTAGACTTATATTTTAATAATTCTAGTTCATGAAACTATAGCTTCTTAACAAGATAAAAACTTAATATTGAATATTTATTTTTAAAAAATGTCTACATATAACTTCTTTCACTCAGAATGAACAGCATTCTTCACTAAGAATTAACAACAAAGAAGAATTTTGGAAAGATATTTCAGAACATTATTAAAATGTCACCAAAACTGCCAGAAACAGTATTGTACAGAGTATAAAAGATACATAATCTCTTTCGAATTGAAATATAAATTCAAAATGGTGGGACCAAAATACATATATTTTAGTTTAAAGCACTGGATTCTATTTAACTGAACTCGATCGCAGGTATTTCAATGTTAAAGAATGAAGGAAGAATGTGTAGAAACCTAGAAAAATACCAAATGATGGTGGTGCTGGGAAGAGGATCTGTCTGTCTGAAGACTCAAACAAGACCAGGTAAGATACCAACAAAGCTGGATTTATCCCTAGGGTCTGTAATTCCCCACCCATTCATACTTATTCTCTGACACAGGAGTAATGTAGCTACAGTCCAGTTTAAAAGAATTCAAATTCAAAGGCTTGAAGCAGAGGGGTGACAAGGAGCAGCCTCCGTCCACTCCAGCCACAATCAGCCAGTGATCAGCCCAGCACTATGGCGACTGCACAGCCCACTCTCAAAGTGGGCCGCTGCCATAGTCCCGAATGGGCTGCCAGCAGGAGCAAATTAAATCTGCACCTTTTTTCAGGCTGCCTTTGGTGGCCTTGAAGTGTCTTCCAGCTGGTTTGGAGGCATCAATCATCTGAATGTCACACCGCAAAACCGGCAGGAAGCTGCTTATTTTGGCCTGTCTGTTTTGAGCCAATGTTTCCAGTAGAGATATCCTTAACACAGTTAACCTCAAAGTAATTTTGGAATTTTTATTATTTTTTAAATCACAACACTACATTTTATAATGACATTCTTATAAAACCCTACTCCAGGACATCCATTTGCAGTTACTTTGTAATGAAATGAGACTAAACATACAGAAATATTGAGGAACAATAGGCTTCTCCACTCACAAAATGATTAATTGATTCTCACCTTAATGATTATAGTTTTATAAACCTAGCTAATAGACTGCATAATTAGGCACTTATGATTATGTAACTTATTGCCTCTTGGAACAGACTATGAATAAGAAATTACAGTAAGATGGCAAGAATCCAATAACAGTTACTAATACAGAATGTTCTATTTATAGCCTATGTGTAACATGAAAATATCAGCGAGCTAAGACTTTGGAGGGATCTATGTTTCCCCCTCCTACATTGTTTTTGGTAGCTTAGCATGTGTACATATGATATATTGAAAATATGTCATAAGACCCTTTCTTTCAGCTAACAAGTCTCTTTTTCATTCAGTCTTCTCAAGATCCTCATTCATCCATATAAACAGAGGCCGTTTTCTTTATTATATTCTACCAAATTAATATGATCATACATATCATATATCGTAACTTCCCTGTTGCCTCCTACCCCACTGCTGTATTATTTTTTCCCCCTTGAGGAATGTCTTTTAGCTTTTGAGAGAATTAATTAGTTAAGGTATTTGTACTCTGTATTCTTATGTACTACAAAAATCAAGGGTTCAACTTCTACTTTGAATATTTTTATATGAGAAAAATATCAAACCTATACAAGAAACAAAACAAAACAAAAGCAAATTCATTCGTCCCAATAATCTGCAGTGTTTCTAATTATCCAGGTATAGGATTCTTCATAGTCAAACTGAGCTTGTGAGTATTTCTGTTGAAATTTTCCCTCTGCTCATAACTGCTTCATGAGAAGAAGCACCAAGATGCAATGATAGATTTAGATGCCTGGTGCCAATATACTGTACTGACATACTGACACTCCCGGTGATTTAATGTAGATAACAGATTTCTCTTCTCTTCTTTCTATCTTTTTTTGAGGAGCAGGTTTTCCCAAACACCACACACTGCAACCTACCTTAGGGTTCGAACTGGAGCACAGCATCCCTAATTCAAGTCCCTTGGGTGTTCCAGAAGGATGCCATGATTGATGGAATCAAACACTTCTGAGCACCAAAAGCACCAACAGGGACGAACTCCCCCTTCGATGCTCAGGTAAAGAACATTCACTAAGGCAGATCATCCACTAATAGCAGTCTCAACTGTGTATCCTGCTTTGAAATGGGTTTAGAGAATATGTATGATCCAAGACTGCCTGGAGTTGGAAGGCAACTGCCCTCTCAATATCTTTGCCCAAAAAGGAAAAGTCAGTACTCATTTAGAGTGGTTAAAACCCAGAGAGTCCAAGGAGAACTTTTTTTAAAAAAAGAAATGGCTGTACTACCGCTTCTTTTTAAAAAATTATGTCTTCAAAAACTGATTTAATTTAAAGAGATATAAGATTTAAACTCAAATATGGAAGAAAGTGAAATATCCAGTCATCCAAGTAAAGGGCTTTGATGGTTTAGCTCTTAAAAGCTTGGCTGGAAAATTTGTTATGCCAAATGAGCCTTGCCATCTTTTATTTATTTATTTATTTTTAAAATGCTGACAGGCTTCTCATCTGTAAAGACTACATGGTTAGAAAATGAAATATGATTTTCTCTAGGCTGAGAAGAGCTGTACTTAATAAATTTGGACACACAAATGCCTGAAAATATATATGGTCCATTTTTTAAAGAAACAATGCTAAAAATGCACACAAATTAGTGAATTCCTTTATAAATGGGATGGAAAGAGCTTGAGATATAATAAATTTCATTGTGGGGAAAATAAAAGTGAATTTTTTTCCATCCATATGCCCAAATGGGGGAAGACTATTACACTCTTCAATTCTTATTGAAACTTCATGGCATAAATCTTTCCTGGAGTCTACCTAGCTATCACAATTACTCTCTTAGGATGTCTACAGCAATGATAAATAATCATCTGGTCATAAAGCCTGATATATGTTTGGGGGTGTTTCATTAATATATTTAATTTTTTTTACATTGAACTGTTGTTATGTAACAATATCTCTCAATGACATTTTCTATAAGTGGGAAAACCAATTTTATGAAAAGCGGCTTTGTGCTGTTCAGAGTATTTACTTTTTTATATATCTAGATCAACTACAATTTATTAAAACAAAACATTAAACAAGATTTTCATAATTTATAATAAGATATTATGTTTCTCTCCCCCCCCCCCACCTTTAGCCAAACCAATTCTCAGTTATAGAGCATCAACACTGGAAAATAATCAGACCAGTGAACAGAACTGATTTTGACAGCAAAGAACCAGCAATGCTGCAGTTGTCTTCATTCAATCCACCCCAAAGCAAGTTTTCTTGTCAGAACACAGAGTTTTGTATTCCCCTAGTAATCTAAGACTATTGTCCTAAGGGTACATCTAAAACAGGCAGTAGTATAAGAACTTCATTTTTCTTTAGGTACAAGATTCATCTTTTGAGGACAGAAGATGCCTAAGGGAACTATTAAGCCATCTATTCCGTTTTTACCAGTTAACAGTTAAATAGTTTGGAGGACAAGGGCTGTACTTTTAAGGCTGAAATCCTATTCAGGAGGACTTACTTTAAAAAATATAGAATAAGGTTATGTTGATATTTCATTCTGATACATTTTGATACATGGTGTCTTCACATAAAAATTACTTTACTTATGGAAGTCACCACTATATCTATATATGTGCACTATATATGTGCAAATCCTACAGTGCTCCATAAACAAATGTTAACAACAACAACAACAATTTCTCAGCTTAGATAGCTTTTGTGGAGAAAAGTCTATCAAAATTTATTTAGGTATAATAATTTAATGAAGTTTCCATGTTCAAAAATACAAGACATCTAAATACAGGGTGCTTGGACAAATGATGTAGTAATAAATAATGACCCTCCATACAGTCAAGCCTCCAAGAAGCATCCAAAACAGCTGTCCTATCTCCCCCACACACACCACACTTGCACATATAAACACAGTCATAAAAAAGCTGGAAAACATGGCATAATATCAGTTGTATTATAATCAACTGACAGTTATCAAATACAGAGATGACACAAAACTGTGTAGTAGCTGGACTTTGGAGAACTGAAATTGCATGAGAAAGGGAGAGGGTGGAACATAGCCTGAAACCATGCAGAGTGGTGAAACTTTCCAAGTTTTTCATAGCACCCTTTATGCCAAAGTCAATCAACCAATTCTAGCATTTTAAAAACATTTCAACCAGCATCAGGTATTCTTTAAACCTCATCAGTATTGCTTGCCCAATCAAAATCAAACCCATCTTAATTCCCTGTACATTAACTGTGCATTAGCTGTACATTACAGTGGTAATGTATCCAGGAACCCTCGTGGAAACCAAAATTCATTGATGTTCAAGTCCCATTAAATTCACTGGCATAGTGAAATGTTGTCCCCTATACAAAATGGGAATATCAAGGTTTGTTTTTGAATTTATATAATTTTTAAAATATATTCAAGATGTGTGTGTGATAAACTCCTATATTATACACAATGCTTAAATAAGCTGGATCACAATGCAATGAAAATTAGAGGCACAAACATTAACTAATATTCCAGCAAACGTAGCATGTTGAAATGTAAGGAAATTCAGTATTTTAAGGAGTTAAATATCAAAGCTGACTCTAATGTAATTTTTGCTAATGTCAGCAGATATCAGAAAAGTCAATAGTAATCTCAATAAATGAGATGGAAAAACTACACAAAAGACTAAGTATTTATCTATGCTTGGTGGATTTTTTTTTTTAAAAAAAACACCTTTAAATGGCAGACAGGCACATCATTAATTAAGAACCTGATACAGTGGTTGAAAAAGTTACTATGGAAGGATATGGAAATCTCCAATTGTCCTGTAATTAGATGAGCAAGCTGCTTTTAGCCCTCTCTTACAGAAGTGCCTGATATAAATGCAACAGCTCCTGGCCACAATATTTCTGTTTTGAGTATACGAATCCTATATTCATGACTCAATCCTTGTTGCCTAATCGAACTAGCCAGTGAAATAACTGATACACATCTGGAATTTATTTTTCATTTTACAAAACATTAACTATTTTGTGTGAACAACCCGTCATGGGGTCAGATTCTAGCTTACTGTAACCATAGAAATGTGAAGACAGCTACAGAAGACATGAAATATATTTTTCACAACATTACATTTGCTACATTACATAGTAAAACTCTTAGGGTTTTTTTAATAGGACACATACATTACAGATGTTTACTTACCAACCTCTCTGACTACAGAACACCAGAAAAGCACATCAACAATTCTGATTTTAACGTCCAGTTACTCACCTAAAGAAATCAAAGAAAATGATTATAATTAATATTTTCCCCTCATCTGTTCTACCTTTTCTACCTGCTAAAACATTTGTTGTTAATGAAAGGATGGCTGTTTGTGTTCCTACACAGAAAAAGAGAGAAAAAACAGATACAATGTGTATTGTACCTTCCTGATTCTATTTAGATTTTATTATGTAACAGAAAGAAGCAATTGATTTAAATGCTTATTATAAGACTAAGCTTTTCTAAAGGTAGCAGTGCAGGAGGGAGAGGATGAATTTTAGTCCCCAACTTTTCCCAAGTTGAAATAGCAAACTAATAGAACTTCAGTCTCTATGGAAACTAGACATTTTTATCAAGCACTTATACAAGAAAGCTACATTAGTGGAAACACTGAATCATAGTGTTAACATATAATATACATATTTCAGAGCGCTATCTTGCAATGAGATGTAAAACTACATAATCATGATTTTTTTATATTTATTAAAGTAGTAAATTACAATTACAATTCCATCAAAGAACATCCAAATATAAAGGCAATAACTATCCTACTCCGACCCCTTTATCTATGTATAAGACAATCAACAAACAAAACAAAAAAGTGACTTTCAACCCTTTAAATCCAAGATATGAATGCTGCAATCCACATTGACAGAGTCAACTCTATTGTTAACCAACATATGTCAACAGAAAACATATGTCAACAGAAAATAAAACAATGGCCAACAGATTGGAAACAATCAATATACATCCCCATCCACAAAAAGGGAGATACAAGAGACTGCAGCAACTATAGGACCATAGCATTGATCTCTAATGAAAGCAAAATCATGCTCAAAATTCTGCAACATAGACTCCAGCCAATAATGGAGAGAGAAATCCCAGAGGTCCAAGCAGGGCTCAGGAAAGAAAGAGGCATTCAGGGAACACATTGCAAACATACAATGGTTAATGGAGCACACCAGAGAAGTGAAGAAATAGAAATAGTAAAAGAATTCCCATATGGGGTACCAAATCGTGATAGAAATGGGGACTGCAGTGAGGAAATCAGAAGAAGATTAAGAATGTGGAGAGTAGCTATGAAAAAACTAAAAAAGATTCTAAAATGCAAAGATATACAACTGAGCACAAAAGTTAGAATCATACAAGACCTCATATTCACTATTACTATATATGGGTGTAAGAGCTGGACAGTTAAGAAAAATGATAGGAGGAAAATCAATTCATTTGAGATATGGTGTTGGAGAAGAGTGCTGAGGATCCCATGGACAGCCTAAAGGACAAATAAATGGGTACTAGACCAAACTGAGGCTGTTATACTTCCGATACATCATGAGAAGGAAGGACAATTTGGGGAAAAATAATGTTAGGAAAGATGGAGGAAAGTAGGAAGAGAGGAAGGACACATGCTAGATGGACGGACTTCAATTAAGCAGAGTAGTAGTGGTGTGGGAATACTGTTACTTGCCATTATAGACATAGTGGTTTCCTAAGTCAAAGCTTTCACATTCAAAACACTGTCTTGGGTACATCATACAACATAGAAACCTGAGCTTCCTATTCCCTGAGCTTCCTTTTGATGGACCAGGAGCAATTCTGTCTTATCTGGACTACGCTACAATTTGTTCACCCTTATTTAGTCCATCACTGATGTCATACACTGGTTTTAAACTGAAAGAGCTTTCTTGGAATTTGATTGAAAGGAGGAATAGAGTTGAATGTTATGTGCATACTGCTGACACTGAACACCAAGCCTCCAGATAACAACTCTCACTGGTTTCATGTAGATGGTTTTTCCCCCCATAATTTTATTGCATTATATTCTTCTAAAATATACATCCAAATTATATCTCTTAATATACACCGCTTTACAGTTAGTTGTGTACATCCATTATCCCCCTTAATTATTTCCCTTTGAATATTAAATATAATGTAGATATTTTTTTTTACTTCCTCTTTCCCCCAAAAGGAACCGGAACATTCATTACAACAAAATTATTTGCATGTTTAAAAATTATGACTCTTCAAAAAAAAAAAAACCAAAAAAAACCCACCAAATTATAAAAAATACTTCAAGAAAGCTTATTTGTTTGTCCACCACACAATAAACGTTACAGTCTTATTGTTTTAAATCTTAAATTAAATTTTAACTTAAATCTTCAGGTATGTAGCATGGTTCATCATTCACTAATTTTTTAAAAAATAATATATGTCTCACTGATTCCAACCCCTTGTATTTCATGCTTATATTTCTCGTGATTTTCTATTCCCTTAATCTGGCCAAATAGTTTCTATCCTCTGGAATTTAAGCCATATTTACCCCATTTGTTACTTTGTCTTGTAAGTTCAACATAAGTTTCCTTTATCATACTTTATTTTCAGACAATTTGATCCATATTTGACGCCCAATTATCCAATTCCCCCCATTTTTTCCTCCATAAATTGTATGACTTTCTCCCAGTTTTTCCTCCATTTGGAACTATCATGATTTTCCATTTTATGTGATAACAGATCTAATTCCATCATATGATACAACTTCAATCTCCATTCATTAATATCTATTGTTTTGTTAGATTTCAAAAATTTCGCAAAAACAAGCCTTGCTGTTGTTAACATGTAAAATAAAATTTTTCCATATTCCATCTCAGCCTCATCTTGCAACATACATAATAACATAGTCTCAGCATTAAACTTTATATTGATTCTCAACATTTCCTGAATCTCATCTTGAATTTGTTTCCAGAAAGTTTTGGCTTTAACACACAACCACCATAAATGATAATAAGAGCCGGTCTCTTTATGGCAATTCCAACAAATATTATTAACCGTTTTGTATATCTTGGCTAGCTTATCAGGGGTCAAGTGCCATCTAAACAAGATTTTATAATGGTTCTCTTTAACATATTGAGATGGAGAGTGATTCATTCTTTTATTCCATGATATTTGGTTTCATGTAGATGATGAATAATACTTAGGACAAAACAGGGCCCTAAGCAACTCCACAGGCCAGCATCCAAGGACTGAACAAGAATCCCACCGTACCACTTTCTGGACTGTCCTCCTCAAGAAGAAACAGAACCACTGTAAAAGGCATCTCTAAGGCCTCATCCACCATGCAGAAATAATCTAATTTGACAATTGCTATGGCTCTATGCTATGAAATTCTAGGAACTGTAGTTTTGTGAGAAATTTAGCCTTCTCTGTCAGAGAGCTTTGGCACCAAATCTAACTACAGTTCCCAGAATTCCACAGCATTGAGCCACAGCAGTTCAAGTGGCATCAAACTGGATTATTTCTGCAGTGTAGATGCAGCCTAAGGCCCTGTGCACACCAGCCTTAAAGGAGTGGTTGGAGGTGGAGACAGGGTGTAACATCTCCAGGATGCATGCCCTGGCTCCACCCCTCAGGGTGTGGCATCATGGCGCTCCTCCAGCACTGCATCTAGATGACACAGCGCCAAAGGAGTGCTGTATAGCAGCAGCGCTGTAGCTATCACACCCTTTCCAGGGCACAAAAGAGCCACCTTTTGCAACTCCTTTTCATACCCTGGAAAGGCCAGATTGGGGCCATGGCTTGCAATTGCTGAAGCCTCAATCTGGCTGAAGAAAGGATGGCTGGAGGCTTTCCCTAAGTCCCATGCTAGCAATGCTGTCCAAGAAGACCATGGTTGCAAGTATAAGAAATACTAGGAGAGCTACCAGAATCAAAGAGACACACTCCCACTGTTTAGTTCCCAACAAAGGCCATCTACCAAGGCAATCAAAGCTGTCTCTGTCACATAACCAGGACTGAAACCCAACTGAAATTCAGATAATCTGATTCCTCCAGCAACTCCTGGATATGGGAGGCTATGACAAATTCTAATATTTTTTCCAAAAGTGGAATCCTGGACATTGCTTGATACTAACTCATCATGGAGAGATCCACAGGTTTTTATTTATTCATTAAATTCACACAAGGGTCTTGCCTCCTTCAGGTATGCTGGGACCTTGCCCTACTAAGGCCATACCAGATATAGAATTTACCAAGGTCTCCTGAATGTTCCTTGAGGATTGGCACTGGTGTATTTCCTTGTCATCTCAGATAAGGGAGAGAGCTTCAAGTCAATTCTGTAGCTTCAAGTTATTTCTATGTGTTACAGTACTCCAAGTGTTTGCCTCCCATACATGAGAGTTGATCTCCTCCCCAAAAACCTACCTTGTGTTTCCCTCCAGGACAATCTGTTCTGTTCTGTCCAGAAAAACTTCTTGCTCCCTAATATGCAAAAGAGCAGATGCTTTGTTCTCAGGTTTCTGACCTTCTCTTCAAACATGGTCACCAGCTTGCATTTGCTGCAGGTATCCATATCCAAAGGTAAGAAAACAAATATACCACAGCTGTTGCAGGTGACTACAGCAGCTCCTTCACAATTTATATTCAAGTCTTAAAGAAGGGATTAAAAACAGAACTCTGGTCCTCCACAAAAAAACAAGGTTTGGATTGTGGTCAGAAGCATGAGTAGTACCTGGTATTAATTTTAACAGACACATGCTGGTAATGGAAGATGTGAAGTTCTGAAACACTTCCTGACAGGGCAACCTCAGCATGAATATTTAAGTCTCCCAGGACCACAAACTGAGGAGATTCTAAAACTAACACTGAGTCCACCCTGTGTAGCTCAGGAAGGGAGATTCTTGAACAATACTTATTCTGTCCTGGACACCCACTTTCAAAAAGATACACACAAACCTGACAGACTGTGCGAACCTAGTCAGGGAGATGATAGCATGATAGACAACTTCAACTCCACCCAAATATCACCTACTGCTGTACAGGTGCAAAGATACCCCCCCCCCCCCCAGCCTGTGATGCAAACAAAGTTAGCATGCTCATCTAGAATTAAGAATGGAAAACATGTGTTACTGTAACAACAGCTTTAGCTGAGATGCTCACTTTAAGCTCTCTTAAAGATACGTCTATATAATGGTGTGTGTTTCTGGTATTTCCAAACCTCTTGACAGAATTTATAGCCCCAACATTTTAGAAAGGATTCCCAACAATGAGAAATCATTAAGAGAGAGAGAGAGAGAGAGAGAGAGAATCTGATAGTTCTATTGCTTTACTTCCATTAGCTATCCTACGTCCAAACACTATCATCCTTCCTTTATGTAGCATAAAAGGTGATGGCGACACAGTCTTCCATTACCCTACCAGTATGAGAGGGGCAGAAATTATAAGAGTTGTTGCTTTTCCAAATGTTCCTACAAAGTACTGGGAATTGTAGATAACTTTTGAAAATGGAGGTGTGCAAGAAAAGAAAAATCAAGTCAGAGAAGATATTTGGGGTTTGTAGAAACTCATCTAATTTTATGGAAACATATGGGTAATTGTGTTAGCCATACAACAAATGTCTCATTTTGTGGAGGTATATTTGTCCCCCAAAGTTCAATTGCAAGTGTGTACCTGGAAATATTTGCTGGTATTTCTAATTTAGTCATACATTCCTCTTTTTGTGATCTGATGTACCACTGTGCAGAAATGCACTGGAAAAACTGTACGGTAATAGCAAGGATTGTGATGCTGCTCTATGTACAACCACATCAAAATTGCTTTTTAAGCATTTGCCATACTTATGTATTTATTAAAGTGCACACTGATAATTAAGAAAATAAAGAAGATGTAAATGAACCAAAGCAACTCAAATTGTTGCAAATAATTCCATACACTGATTCCAGAAATATATTAGGAAATTCTCTTGTAATTCAGTGGAGTGGAATAAACTGAATTAACAAAAAGAAATAAAGAAATGGACTGGAGAAATCTTCTTATCCCTAGCAGGAATCTTGTATAAACTAGTAGATCCTGGGATTGTGGCCACTGAGACTTCCACTGACAACATTTTACACCCTTTTTTCCCCTCAGGACTGCAAAATATTACTTGTTTCATAAAATACTGAATTGTGTACCATACTGATAAGATAAGCAGATGTTGAAAATTTAGAAATTCACACACACATTGTATATTGAATTTCTTCTTTCAGATGTCCCATTGTCTTTGAAGTAAACATTTGTGAATTAAATCAGAAAACAGAAGGTGGTATTTGTTTCCAACTGGGATTCACATCATTCCATTTGTAGAAAGATATAAATTGACACTGATGTAGGATGTTCTTAAATATCAGAGATATAGATGTTGCTATTTTTTCCAGCACCTGGTGAAATGTGAAGCGGAAAAGACTTAGCAATCTAAAAATAATTGAAAGGCATCTTATTTGTAAGTAGTTATGATCACCTGTCTTTAATATTATCCACATTTAGACAAACTGCCTGTGTCACTTCCCAATCTTCTTTTTTTCCCCCTGTTGACATTTCTCTGGCTCATGAACTTCACTTCTTGGGACGCAAATCTCTTCCAGCCCTGGCTGACTCGTCATTAAATCTGTCACAAACTGTAATTATTTATGTATACCCATTTATTAAACTGGCAAAATAGCTACCCCCTGCTTGCAACTTCTTTTCTTTGTCACTGTCACAAAAACTGTGTTTCCCTCCCTGCCTTCACTGATGATCTGCTACTCTTTTGTGCAAATTAAAACACTTTTTTTTTTTAGTTTTTCACCCTGTTATGACTAAACTGGCCCTGACATGCCACATGTTCCCCTTTGAATTAAAGAAATGGTTTAGAAATTTTTCCCCATTAAAGCCAAGCCAAATTGTAATAGCTTGTGCCATCTGCTTGCTTGAATTATTTCAAATCTCCATAATTCATAGTTGTAAAAAAATGCTTCCAGCAATGAACTCTTAATGAAGTCCATGAACTGGAGCTTTTTCCAAGTGGATTATTGTCTCCCACTGATATTTAGAGTGGAACCCCAAAACCAAATTAGTGCATGCACCTGCTAGAAAAACTTGGTAAACCTTGAGGTATTGCTTCCAATTATCTACAAAGCCAGAAATATATTTATTTCCTTCCTATTAATCTGATAAGATGTCAGAAGATCACAGTCAAGGTCCTGAATGTGAAGACATATATGTACTGTGTGGCTATGTCTTCATAGCTACACCTCCTGATGCTACCCTGCTTTTAAAAAAAAACAAAAAACTTTGGAATCAGTAGAGCCTCTCCATCCCAACACAGCCATTTCCATGATGTCAGACAGCAGAGAATACAAACAATGATTTTTCTATACTTTGTCATGCTTTGATAGGGATCTCCAGAGACCTCCAGGGGCCTTTGGGAAGTCTCTGCAGATTACATCTCTGCAGTGCATCTAGCTACAATAATATAGCTTAATACATAATTTTTATTCCCCCCCCCCCTAAAACCCCACTCTCTATTACAGAAATTATCCTGTTGCAGGAGGGGGAAATTTGTTGTCACATGGCTTAGACCCCTAAAACAACAAAAAACTGAGTTCCAATGACATAATTTGTAATTCATCAACCGGATGCCAGTCCACATTCTATAAGCCATGCTAGCTATAATGTACTTTTGGTGCATAAAAAGTGAACAGCTATGCTAAGGTGTACTCCAACCCTTCTGGCATCCATCATAGATCACTTGAACAATGACATATTCTTACAGGATGCATTATAGTCTATTATGCTTAGGAGGTTAAAAAATAGACAAATGGAAGGGGAAATAGCAAAAACAAAATGAGATATGATATTTTGTACCAATACATTGCTACAATTTGTACTTTGTAACAGATGGAATAAGCATTGTATTTTCCTAAATACTTGTTCACTTTCACAGTTTCTTCTTTCCTGTTGAAGTTGTTCTGGTGTTTGTGGATTTCAATGGCTTCCCTGTGCATTCTGACCTGATAGTTGTTGGCAGGTTCAGAATTTCAGTGTTTTCAAACAGCATTTTATGCCCAGGGTGGTTTATAATGGGGCTAAACAGACAGTCAAAAAGAGGTGCTTTCAGGCTGGCTTGAAGTTGTGGCATTTAGATGACACATGCCTTGAAGCGAGCAGGAAAGTGCCCTCTAGGCACCTTATGCTGTTTCAAAAAGAAACAGCTTTTTTCTGCTTCTTCTTGTCTTGAAGCCATATCATGTGGTCATGACATGAGTACTCCAGTTGCCTTGGGAGCTGGTGGTGAGGTTGGTGGGGTTTCAATGTGGCTTTAGAAAAGGCAGCTTCAAGCCATTTTTTCCTTCCCATCTCTTTCGCCCAATGTGTTCTACTACAGCTGATTTTTCTGACTGATCCAGTCTGCAGTGTCTCTCATGTTCCTTGATCCATGTTTAGACACTGCTTTGGTGCTCCCTATGTAGACATGTCTGCAGATGCATGATATGCGGTAAACTCCTCTGGCTGTGAGAGGGTCTCTCCTGTTCTTCACTGAGCGTAGCATTTGTTGGATTTTCTTGGTCAGTTTGTAAACCATTTGAAGGTTGTGTTTCCTCACCAGTTACCCTGTTCTGTCTGTGACTCCTTTGTTGTATGGTAAAAATACCTTCCCTTTGGATGGTTGCTTGTCTTCACTCCTCTGGGTTTTTCTGGGTTTGGCAGCACTTCTGATGTTTGAGCTGGAATAACCATTAGTCTGTAGAGCCCAGTCTAGGATGATAAAGGATTAATTGGGACTGACCTTGGTAAATTGGGATAGTTGGGAGGTGTGCAATTCCCCCAACCAGGGAGACATGTGGCCTCCCTGTTTATGGGTTTACTTCTGGCAATCTGGCATGATTGGTTGATGAGTTATACCATGTTCTATGCTTTGCCATGGCAACATGGAACAATGACCTTCTTTTACTATAAGATTTAAAAATAAAATTTCATAGAATAATGTTTCATTTTACTTTCACTCTCTGTTATCTTACCCATTCTTCCCACCATCTGCACAGATATGAAAAAAGAGAAAAGAAAAACACAAAGCAGGCAATAGCCCCCAAAAGCTTATGAAAACAAGACCAGACTCATTGAAAAACTGTAAATCACTCATTTATTGACTGAAGAAGTCTGAGTCATTCAGGGGGTGTATTCTACTTGGAACAAAGACTGAGATTTAGGTCAAACAAAGGACATCCCTTTAAATAGTAAATTCAAGGACAGAATTCTTAGAATCATAGAGCTGCAAGAGACCATGAAGGAAGACACATATGGAGCACTCCCAACAGATGGCCATTCAAAAACTTCCAAAGGATTGAGGAGAAAAGACAGATTGGCCTAGCATGGCAGCAGCCATGAAACATGAAATTCAGTTAGGATTCATCCTAGTGAAGGGTGCAGTTTTAAGAGTTCCAGAGGGGAACTGGGGTTATAGCCAGAGCTGAAGCCTTTTAACCAGTTAGACACTCCAGGTTAGGGAATTATCATTAGAATAACCTGCGGGTTATATTTTGCCTGAGTGGCAGGAAGGGCCTAGGAAAACTAAGTGAGGGAAAGAGGCAGGGTGAATGTCCTTGAGACACTGACACACTGTGGAGAGTTATAAAACAAGGAGATCTTTTAAAGTGTCCATCTTAGTTTGGGGACAGCAGTGGGAAAAGAGACCAGGATGCTGTCATCCCAGAAGAAATAAAGTAGTTTAAAAGAAAAGTGTGTGTGACAAGGAGGAAGGATGAAAGAAGGAAACTCCACCAAATTCCAAGGAAGTGTATTCCACAGTCAAAGTTCTTCATAATCTTTAGGTGGAATCATTTTTCCCGTAGTTTGAATATATTGTGCCATATCCCCATGTGTCTCTGCAGAAGCAGAAAACAAACTTGCTCCTGTTTCAATATGAAGAATTGTGCAGGTTTTTTTTAAAAAAATCCTTCTTTGAAGAAATTTACTAGGAATCTCTCCCTCCCTCCCTCCCTCCCTCCTCTCTCTCTCTCTCTTAGTTAAAGACTTAATTTAATGTCTTGAAGAATTCTATGCAAGTAACACTCCTTTCCAGTCTTCTGAGAAAATAGAAAAACAATTCTGATATTGATTATTCCACTCTTATAAATATTTTTGGCAAATAATCAGTGAAGAGTTAAGCAAATATCTGGGGAGAAACCTGACATAAACAGTTTCCATAAGAGCTGCATAGATTTGATGTACTGTTATTTTAAAATAATCTGATTTGATGTATCTACAATGTTAGCAATTAATACGGAAGTCTTCATACACATTTTAGTACAATCCAACTCTTGTTAAACTCAATAAAGTTCCCATTGGAACTGCAGAACTTATTTTATTAACAACATTTCAGAGAGAGAGAGAGAGAGAGAGAGAGAGAGAGAGAGAGAGAGAGAGATCTCCCCTAAAATGGGCTCATCCAGATTGCAATGTGCATTCAAAGGTGAAAAGTGTCTAGCTGAGACATATTAAGGAACAGAGTAAATAGTAACCATTGGCAGCTCCTCCATGTGGTCCCTTGAAGAAGCACATAAAGACTTAAAACATAATTATTACTCTCCAATATCACAACAGCCTGAGTCATTTTCTGATTGAGGCAGAACAAGCAGTGTTGTCCCAGCCTCCTGTCCAAATCAAGGTATAAATCAAGCCACACATATTATTGTGTCTCCTGAGGCAGAATTTCCAACAGGCACCTCTTCCTATCTCTGGAAGTAAAACAACTCCTTTGGGTTCTGCTTTGGAAGAAAGGTGAGATATAAATCAAATAAATATATCAACAAAAATAATAACAATAAATTATAATGACAATTCCAGTTACTGAGAAGTTGTTGTCCTTTTCAGTCACCAAAAGCTTTAGGCCTGAACCATCCTCCCCCCACCACTTTGTGGCCATGGGTAGGCTCTGCTCAGAGCTGCTTCTAATTTGTGGTCCATTTCACTGGTGTGAACTGGCAGCAACTGCTTCAGTATTTCTAGTTCCATCCCTAAAACAGTTTCAGAGGCAGAAGTTGTTTTTTGTTTGTTTGTTTGTTTGTTTGCCTTTGTAACAACCTGATCCTCGAATTTTAAAAACTGCTGGCTTTGTTGCCAGCTTTGGCAATGCAGGAGTAATAGAACTTGGGAATAACGGTGGCCACATCTGAATACTAGAAACTGCACTACAAGCATGCTTTCACTAACACATTATTTATTAAAATGTTTTTGACAACTTTGGCATTAACACCCTAAATCCAATTTAGTTCCA
Organism: Urosaurus nigricauda; assembly: GCA_034509955.1. Lineage (NCBI taxonomy): Eukaryota > Metazoa > Chordata > Lepidosauria > Squamata > Phrynosomatidae > Urosaurus > Urosaurus nigricauda. The sequence continues at coordinate 55,586,239 of JAOEGL010000003.1, forward strand.
ATTCAGCAGACCCACTGAATCAGGAAAACTTACATAACTGTTGACTTAACTAATTCTCATTGATTTTATGAGTCTGCTCTAGTTGGAAAAGGCAACTGGATTTAGGTCAAGTCAGTAGTTTGATTTTATACTGTTCCAGCACAACACGGCACAACAGCACAACACAATGTCTGCCGTCCTACTGGACTAATGCATAATGTTTCATTGCTTTCATTAATAACCCCTACCAGATAATTACACAGTGTTTTACAATTGTTGCTTTTAATCCACAAGTATAGTTGTTTTGCTGTTCTTTTTTGTTAATTGTTTACAGAAAATAATTTTAACAATGTGCATCACAGTGTTAACATGACTAGGCTCTCAGATGACAGAAGTCTTGAGTCAACAGACTACTGTCAGGGTTCCTTCCTTCATGCCCCATGCTTTGCTAGAGGTGTTCAAGACACATTACTCTAACAACCTGTGAGGAAATCAGTTTCTCCTCATTGGGCTCACATGTCCAGTTTAAGATGATTTTAACTGTCATTGCTCATTGGTATGGAATTCTTGGAAATGTAGTTTGTTGTGCCACTAGCGCTGTCTAACAGAGAAGGCCAAATGTTTCACAAAACTACAATCCCCAGGATTACTTAGCATTGAGCTACAGCAGTTAAAGTGGGGTCAACTCGATTACTTCTGCAGTGCAGAAGCAGCCACAGAAATACAAGACTATGCATTAATTTGGTTATGAAAAAACTATTTGCATTCAGACACAAGAGAGCGAGGTCATATACTGTACAGAGATCTGAGCAGATCCTATCCCAGAGTGGGAAAATGCTGGCCACATTTGCTATATCCTTTCTTACTGGCTATTCTTGTTACAGATGGTAGAAAAAGAAATTCAAGCAACATCTGCTGGGATGTATATTTCTAGTTCCTGTTCTACACTTTTCTTCATTTTTTCTCCATCCTTCCTCCAAATGTTTGTGAGATCTGATCCTATCACCCCCAGCCAGCATGCCCATTTGTAAAAATTAATGGGAGTTGTAATCCTAAATATTTTGGAGGCACCACTCTGGGGAAGTCTTCCATGGTTGCAATCTGGTAGAGAAAATTCACATTTGCCTCATTTTACTCTTCAGAGAAATTAAGAGGACCTTGGAACCAAAATAAATTAGGGAAAGCTGGTATTGAACAGATAGATCTCTTCACTCCTGCTAAGAAATTGCTTTGCAGAAACCTTGGATGTTGATTTTCCCATCAGTGAAACATGCATTATCTCTGAAAATTCTTTAGCTTAAAACCTAGTCAATCAACTCAGTGATTAATAATCATTTAAGTACAGTTCAAAGAGAAACTACTATTATGAGATTAACTGCATGAATTCTACACAACTCATCACAGCCTATGAAATTTCTTTATCAAACAGATTAAAAATATGGGGTTTTCCATTTTATCTGAATTTCTTTTTAAAGAAAGCACACTTCCACATAACTGTTTGCCAGTTGTCATCTCATACTTTTATCTTAGCTCAACAATTAACATTCAGATGGGATCAGACTATGCTCCTCATTAAGTACTACATTTTCAAGTTATCCCATGAAAGTTGTAATACTGAGAAGCAGCATTTCTTGAACAAAGCAAATGCAACAATACAGATTCTTTAAAAAGTCTATCAATCAGATTCCTTAATAATTATGGAAGAGAAAGGAGAGATGTGGAAGGGCATGGATTCATTACTACTATACAAACATCTTTCGTAAACTTACTATATTGTTCCATTTGTAGCACACAATACTCATTTTGATTACATACATGAACATACACACAAACAACCACACATATGCATAAACATATTACCACTTTTCATTGCAAAACAAACAAACCTCCAAACCAATTTACAACAGCAAAGTATTTATTACAAGACAGATATACAGTTGGCCTTCCATATTTATTATACTTTATGTGTATAGCACTGTAGATTTCCATTGATTCTTTATCCAAAGATTAAATCATCCACAGCTACAAAATATTCAACATAGTAATATTTTCAAAAAGCGAACCTTGATTTTGCCATTTTATATAAGGGACACCATTTTACTACACAACTGTATTTAATGGGATTTGAGTATCCACAAATTTTTGTATCAATAGGGGGGTCATCAAACCAAACCTCAGAAGACACCAAAAGCCCACTGTAATAGAATCAGATACTAACATAAGGGCCAGCATGGTGTCGTGATTTCAGCATTAGACTACAACTCTGGAGACCAGAGTTCAAATCCCCGCTCAAACATAAAACCCCATTGGGTGACCCTGGACAAGTCACACTCTCTCAGCCTTAGAAGACTGCAATAGCAAACACCTCTGAAGAAATTTGCCAAGAAAATAAGTTAAAAAAAATGGCTTGGAGCTGCACAACAACAACAACAATTAGTCAAAAAGAATACAACAATAAAACATTACAACATTACATTATAGTCACTAAGATCATTAGGTGCTACTGAATATGTTTGTAATAAGGAAAGTGTCTCAGCAATAAATAACATCCATCTTTGAATGCTGGCCTGACATCAGCACATCAGTCATCCCACAAAGTGGGTACCACAACAGAGAAAGCCCTTGTCCACATTACGACTAAATTAACTTCACTAAATTGTGTTATAGTATAGGATCCTCATTAGTGTGCAAAACCTGGGATGTTCTTTGTGGAAGAAGACAGTCTCATAGAGGCTGCACAGACTGGTGTTATACACCAGCCTCAGGATAGAGTGAGGTGTGTGGCATCTGCATGATGCATGCCATGATACCTCCCTGACACTGCCATCATGCCATGTGTCCAACTGCATGGCAGACGGTGTTACAGTGCTCCTTTGGCACTGCACCAGATGAAGTGCCAAAAGGAGCACCAGAAAGTGCCACTGCGGTAGCAAAGGCTGTTCCTTTTAGTGTCAGGGAAACACCGGATCAGGGCCACAGCATGTAATTGCTGCAGTCTCAATCCAGTGCTGAAAGGAGAGGCAGCTGGCTACTTTAAAGGGACGGTCTGTTTAGCCCCTTAGATATCTTGATCCTGAGTTAAGGCCCTTATAAAACAAGTTCACATACCCTCCAACTATCTGGATTTGGCAGGGACAATTTCAGTCCTCTGTTGTTGCACTTCTCATATTCTTTGTCCTCCTCCTACTTTTCCCCTTTGTCTTCAGCTTACTTCAACAGTTAGAATCAGTTCCAATAATATAAAAAATCCACCAAACAGTGCTACCTTTATTGGGTCAACCAAATTGCTCAATAGACAAGATTATCACACCAGCACTTATCATGGGGTAAGCATTGGTAAATTCCCTCTAAAACATTGAGGAAGCATATGTGTGTGAAAGCCTGGCACGTTTCTTCAATGTCAGGGAATCGTTGGCTCACTTCCAGCATCACTGAATTGTTCCAGGACAGGGAATTTCCTCTGAAAAGAAACTTTGTTCATGCTTTTGTATCAGGAAAACTTTAGGTGGTGTTGAGGTAAAGCAAGCCAATGCCGTCCTTTGTATGGAAAATTGTTCCTCAGCATTGTGCGACTAATGGCATAATCAGTGGTTTTACACAGATTGAGCTTGTTGACCTTACATGTTTACACTGATTCATAATAATGAGCTAAATCCCAAATCTCCCCTTGAAAAAGTTAACTCCCAGTGCCCAGCTATTTGCCAAGATGGTTGGGTCATTCTGCAATTTGTAGTTCAACAACAACAATAGTTTCAATCACAGCAATCATGCTTGTCCAATGCACATTTCTAAGACTCAGGAGAAGGACACAAAGTCTATCCATCAAACATAGGCTTAATGACGTTCTGCTTGTACAAGAATCAGATTAATCATAAGTTAATAAGAATAGGAAGGATAATTGCTCTGTGAACCTGAGCACCATGCTTTCACTGTGAATAATTTTTCAGATGTACATTTTTCTATGCTTTCTCTGAATTTTATGAGGTGAGATACCAGTAGAAGATCAGGATTTTATGCTTGTCTTGGATAATGCTGCCTTGCCACATCTTTTGACAAATTAAAGATTACATAGGGTTACCAAGTTTCAGGTCACTATTTGAAGTCTCAAGAAATTGCTATGCTTTCCAGGTCTCCAGGGAGGGAAAGAAATCTCAAGGCAAGCAGTGCTAATTTTACCAGTAGGATGCCTTTAAAATGACACCAAGTCTCACTGGCTCAGCATGAAAGGTGTTTGTAGTTGTTTGCTGCACTTCTGTATACATCAGTGCACTAAACAATCTAGAGCAGAAGAAGGAACTATGGAGAGAGACCCAGTGTGTACATTCATTTGGGCCCATCATCCCATCTGAAGCAAGGCAGAGAGTAGAGGGCCAGGATCACAATTCAGGAGCTCTTTGCTGCACAAGTTCTGGCAGTAAGTATGCAAGGCCTCAAAGAAAAAGAAATACTTCCTGTGGGCTACTGCTGAGCTCTCCAAAATCCTCACTAGCCATGAAAGACTTGGGAAAACTCCAATGTATACCATAGTGAGGAATGTATGGAACATACGCCTCAGTAGTCATGAAATACTTGGTATAGTATATGTTTCATGCAATTTCCCCTACAGCATATATTGGAATTTTTCAAAGTCTCCTCTGGTTACTGAGGCTTTTGAAAGGCTACATGGGATATAAGACTATGGAGGAACAGATCCTGCAGTTGATGGAGCTGTCAGGGCAACGAATGTGACCCACAACCAACTGGTATCTAATGCTTATATTCCAGGAAAGCCCTGATCATAACTGCAGATTAAACCTTATGACTTTCTAACTGACACCATTCATCTTCACTTTGTGCAAATAAATTATTATCACATTCATACATTTTTACTTTCTATAACCTTAATTCCCTGACAACATCATGCATAAATGTGACTGGGCCTGGAATCTGTGAGACCAAACTTTTGTGAGTTGCCTGTAGATTAGGAATGTATACCTACTTCATTGATCCACTTCTCTCTGGGTGCATGTATACTGTAAAAATAATGGTGTTTCACAGCACTTTAACAGCCATGGCTCTATCCTACAGAATGAGGTTTGTTGAAGCATAAGCACTCTTTGACAGAGAAGGCTAAAGAACTTACAAATTCCACCCTTACAATGGTGGTAAACTACTTTATTTCTACAGTGTAGATGCATCCTCTGTCTCTGGATCCATTTCCCTTGATCTTTTCCATGGTCAGAATTTGTTATATATATATATATATATTTACCACCACAGCCCATATCTATTCAGATTCAGAAACTAAACCAGTGTTTATAAGAACGATGGTGGAAAAGTTGCTGGCATGACCCGGTTCCCAAAATCTGAGCATAATTTTGTCATTGTAACTTGAAAGAGTGTTCTTTTGAAATGTAAACTTCCAATTTGCTGGACTGTAGCTCTAATTTGTGGATTATTTCTGATCATTGATAAAGCCATGTCAACTAAAAGTGTGGAATACTAAAGTGCTGAACTCCAGGCCATTATGAAGTTTCTGTTCCTGCAGGAACAAAAAATCCTAAGAAATATATAAGTCCATGATGTAAACACTGAATGATAAGTACTCATCATACTCAATTGTGAAGAAGTGGTGTGCCGACTTTCAGCATGGATTTTGAGTGCATCAAGGCCTTCAACAGTGTCAACTCCTGAAATTGTTAAGTGAGTTCAAAGCCTGATTTTGGCAGATCAGTGAATCTCAGCTAAAACTATTGGTAAGATACTAGAGATATCCCAGGAATGCATTGGGTTTATAATTCATGAGCAGGTGACTATGGAGAAACTGCCAGGCAAGTGGATGCCGAAATATTTGAATGCTGACCAGAAATAAAACTGAGTGGATACCTCCAAATTGATTTTCCAGCATTTTGAGACATATAGTCATACCTTTTTGGAACAATTCATCACTGTTAAGGGTTACATCACCATGATCCTGAGATAAAACAACAGTCCTTGCAGTGGGAGCACTACAGCTGCCCACAATCAAAGAAATGCAATACTCAAAGGTCAGCAAGAAAGATAATGGCAACAGGTTTTTGTTTTGTTTTGTTTTTGGTGTAAGGAAGGTATTTTGATGACTGACTACCTTCAAAAAGGCCAAACAGTTAATGCAGAATACTGTTCTATCTTGCCTTGCTGAATAAAGGAGGCATTGAAGGGAAAATGGGAAGGGAATCTGTGGAGAGATGTTCTCTTTTTGCAGGACAATGTACCTCCTTACAGGGCTATCAAGACTGTCCACCCTACTCACACCATATTGCTCTATATGACTATTCCCAGTTTCCAAACCTTAAAAAGAATTTTAAAAAAATTATTTTATTTTTGAATGATTCAAACGTGATAGCAGAAGCAGTGTAGCATTTCTGTGATCAGACACCAATTTATATATATATATATATATATATATTAAGAAATTATGTGCCAAGTACATCAAAGTTTGGACTGAATAGTGGAATAGCATGTAACTTTCATGGCTCTAAGGTTATTCCCTTCTTCGTTGGGCCAAGAACTTTTCAGCACCCTGTTCTATATTTGTTCCTTTAAGTTAAATTAAGGAAATCTGTGGTAACAACTGACTGACTCACTATAAATACTGACTTGCTATGAATACTGACTCGCTATGAATAAATAAACCTTTTCTTGGGATCCTTTTATTCTAATTCCCTCACAGCTGATAGCCACCTGAGAATTTTAACTATAAAATCATTATGTAACTAAGCTAACAACAACAACAACAACAACAACCACACCCCAAAACCCTATGTTACTCATATCTTCTTGGAGGCTTGGGTGTTCCTGCTGCAACTATGAAAATTCCACTTCCCACCCATCCCTAAATCCTATGCTGATCAAGGTCCATCACCAGGGGGGTGGCAAATCCACTCTTGATTTTACCTTGATAGTTTTGTCAGTGTTGCACCTCTGAAGTGACAGGGTCCAACACTGGTAAAACAAATCAGTTGTGGGAGGAATGGAGGTAAAAGGACAATGCCCCTGATTGGTGATACAATGGCCACCCCGAGGCTAATCCTTAACTGCTGGAATGATCTGGACAAACATTGGTCCAAAGTTTTCATCTAGCGTAATATCTAGCCATTGATGTTGTGGGCTTGAGGGATTGTGGACCAATTGGACCTCTATACACAGGAGTTACTTTTGACAGGTTTATTGACAGGCATTTTATAATGGAACAAGCTGATGTTGTTCATAGCAATTTGAATTATATGGGATAGCTTTGATTTGCATAGATTCTCATGCTTGCATGTGTACATCTCCTACTTAACTATCTCTAGACAATGTGTTGATTGATCCTGAGAATCAGCTATGATATTTCTCTCCTTTTTGCATAGCACTCTCTTTACTTTCATGGCAAACCAAATAGGACACTAACATTACAGTCACCCAAAAGGCTTTTCTTGAACACCAGAGTTAAACCTTAGTACTAACTCTAGGAACGGTAGTGTGATGTAGTAGTTTGAGCATTGGACTATGACTCTAGAGACCAGGTTTTCATTCCCTGCTCAGCCATAGAAACCCATTGGGTGACCTTGGGCAAGTCATACATTTTTCAGCCCCAGAAAACCACATTATAATGTTTTCGTAGGGTCACCATAAGTCAGAAACACTTTGAAGGTACACAACAACAACAGGCTAACTAAAGATCTCTAAAAGGCTACTGTTTGGTATTACAGAATTACCCTCTCACCATGGTTAGTGGCTATTTTAGGAACTGTAGAGTCCAAAACAGCACCTTTCAAAACTTTGACTAAATCCATCAATCCCTACTTGTGTAGTTAACTTCAACATATATCCAGTGGTTGTGCTTTTAACAAGGTATCCAATAGACCCGTACACAAGGACTTCACCCACAGAACAACAGGCTGGTTTAAATGCCAGTGGGCACAGCAATCACTGTCCTTCCACATCCAGAACAGCAACCAAAATGACCCAGAATTGCCACTGGAATATCTTTGTTGCTACAATTATTCCAGCTGTTAGTCACTGAAAATGGAATAGTAAGATACAAATTGTTAAATAGTAGTGGGATATAAAATGTTCTAGACTGATCATGTGCTACTCGCTGTGTGGATCAGAATCATCACGGATGAAGGTCTATACCAAAAGTTCATATTGTTGTTAATCACTAGATCTACTGTGGAAATTTTTCATGCAAAAATAAGTTTATCCACACCAGAAATAACTTCCATAGGCCTGAAATCGACGGGCTTCTGGCTGCTTCAGGGGTGGGGCATGCAGATGACTCACAGTCTGAAAAGCTGCCAGAAAGTGGTTGGAAGCCACACTTTGAGCATGCTCCAAAACCAGCTAAAAACCGTGCTAAGAGTGCACCCAGCTGGGAAAAACCAGCCCAAAAAGAAGCGATGAAAAGCCACTTCTGCTGGTGTCCCATTTGGGACTGCAGAGGCAGCCCGCTTCAGAGCAGGCCATCCGTATGATGCAGTCCTGATCAATCAGGACCAATCAGGGGCTGAACAGTTTTGGAGCAGCCAGAGGCTGCTCCAAGGTGTCTATCTGCTTTGCCCCTCACATTATGGATCTAGTACAGAACTGATACAATATACTGGTAATAGTATTGGTTGTAGTAACAACAGTATCTCAGATGGCACAAAGACTTAAAAGCACAAAAGAAATTAAAAGCCCATAACTATCAAATTGTATTTCTACTACATGAACATTTTTTTTTATTATTTGTCATTCAGGAATAGAGTAAATTCCAGTTTCAAAATGCCTGAAATCACCTAAAAGAAAGTGTCTCTCTATGTGTGCATGCCACATCAATACACTCTTAAAAGGTATCAAATAAAGAACAGCTGTTGGAATAATGTACAAGCTGAGAAAAAAATCTTATCAAGGTTTTCAATAACCTGGTTCTGTATTTTTTTTTAATTAAAAATAATTTAATACATTTAAATTCAATTTAGCACATCAAAGAATCCAGAATATGTAGACAAAATGTTTTTCAATATGAAAATGTGCTTTGTGGCAGCAATCATCTCTATTCATCCATAATGTCCAACAATTTAAATATGTCCGTGAATGAATTACAGAGTAAAAATCTGAAGATATGTATTAAATACAGCCCCATTCACACTTTTCATAAGCCATTTTTTTAAAAGTAAGTACCCCAGGGCCGACAACAAAGCAAGCTTTATTTCAACTAAAGAGTTAATAGAAGCTGCAGTTTAAGAAATGCAGATCAGCAGTGTAGAGAAAACCAGCTGTGCTTTACAACATCTGCTAATCATAGAAATAGGGCAATTATGTCTTCAACATTTCAAACACTCTCCTTATGAGACTAGTTATTTTATACAGCAAATAAAATCCACATTTAAAAGTTTTTTAAAAGGCTCAACAGGGCAAATATTCATGATTTTCAACCTCCTAGTTGGAAAGGGCTCATCCAAATTACCATTCCAATTTATAAAATAATCCAGTAGTGTGGTTACTAATAATAACATTTTAAAATCTTTTATGAATCCCTGCTTCAGCAACTGAGAGAGGAAATATGCTTCACAGAGATTATTCATTTACTAATTGAATCTGAGACCTAGCAGTATAAGCAAGTTTCCTAGAATATAATCACCAACACTCACTCACTCATTTATTTATTTATTGAATTTATACTTGACTTTTGTCAGCAAAATGGGATCCAAGGTGGCATGAAACTTGAATATTGTACAGTTGAACCTCTGTAGCTACAGATTTTGTATCCCTGGATTCAACCACCCATGGCTTGATTTTTAAAATCACCACCACCACCACCACCACCACCATCATCCAAAAACCAAATGTTGATTTTGACATGTTATATAAGGGACACAATTTTACTATATATTGGGACTTGAACATCCAAGAATTTTAGCGTCCATAGGAGGTTCTTGAACCAAATATCAGTGGTTACCCAGAGTCCACTGCATCTTGAGAAGAATGTTTCTTTACCTGGACTGAATATGATACAATTCACTGTGGCCAAGCTTTGTAATTTCTGGCTATGAAAGACTTCAAGAAGATTAGGAAGTTCTAAGTAAGCCAGGTATGGACAATTTGCAGTCCATAGGTCATATGCAATCCCCTAGAGCCCTCTACACCACGTAACTAGTTTTTACACCCTCCCCAGTTATAAATCATATCAGGGGCAAGGCTGATAACAAGCTCATGGAAGGAGAGATTACATCTAAATTGAAAATTCAGGCAGCCAGGAGTGCAATTTGCCATAGTAAATGCAACCCCATTCACACTTTGAGATTGTATGCCACTTGACAGTTTTTTTTATTCTCTCCCCCCCCTTTTTTTTTTTTTAATTTGACCCATACTACTATGTAAAACACTGTGGAAATTTTACAGCACTCTATTAATAAATGATAATGATGATAATGATAATAATAATAATAATAATAATAATAATCACCCTCAAAGTTGTTAGATCTTTTTATACTCTGTAATCAATGAAATCAGATGAACTATGATGTTCGTAACATTGCCTATTAGGAAAAAATATCTCACATCTAGTCCAAGTACAGGAGTATTTTCCCCTGTATTTCAGAATGAGGCACCAAGCTCCTGCTCTACTTTAACCATGGGGCAACAATGGGAAATCTACTAGAGAGGTGCTAGAGAGGTTACTGAGATGTTGGAATAGGAATTTATTACTGTTGTCAATCAACAAATCAACATAATAATAATAATATATAAATAATAATAATAATAATAATAATACCCCACTCTTCAGCCAAAAGGCTATCAGAGCTTTGCAAATTGTTAATTAGACATTTCCCTGCCCTCAGGCTTACAATCTAAAAAGACAAGACACAAAAGGAGAAGGGAATGGCGATGGGGAAGGGGGAAAGTCCAGCAGATCTTCTCTCCCTCTGAGGCCTGGACTATGGCAGATGGACTGAATTATACCCTTTTTCTTACTCTGATTAGGCCCAATGGAGCTGGCCTGCCCTTCTCTCCCTCTGGATGATGGTGGATGGAGGGAGGGCCTTCTTCTTTCAAGAAAGGCCTGATGGAGCTGGCTTGCCTTTTTCTCCCTCAGGATGGCAGTTGAGACTGATGTTTACCAAGACTGTGCTGTTGCTATGTGCCTTCAAGTCTTTTCTGACATGGCAACCCTAAGGTGAACCTATCACATGGTTTTCTGGGGGAAAGAGTGTGTGACTCTCCTAAGCTCACCTAGTGGGTTTTCCATGTCTGAGCAGAGAACTGAACCGTCATCACTACAAGTTCTGGTCCTGCACTCAAACCACTACACCATGATGGCTCCCAAAAACAATAATTTGTTCACAACCATGCTCCAATTCATTCGCAAACATGTTGCTCTTCTTGTTGTGTGCCTTCAGATCCTTTCCATCTTATGCTTTCCCAGAGGCAACTCTATCACAAGTTTTTCTTGGGCTGAGGCTGTGTGACTCACCCAAAGTCACCCAGTGGATTTCCATGGCTGAGTGGGGAATTGAACTCTGATCTCCACGGTTATATCCAACACTTAAACATATTGGCTCTCACTGTATCTTATCAAGATACTGTATCTTATAAAGTCTAAGGGGTTTTGTTTTGTTTTGTTTTGTTGTTGTTTTTTTGGAATGGTAGCAAAAATACACTCTTTGTGAGGGCAGTTATTGATTTGTTTGTTTTTATAATGCATTTTCAGTCATAACTGTAAACTTTGAGAGTCAGGTATTTCTCTCTACGGTGACTTAAAAGAGATTAAATCATCAGCAAATGTTTTATGAACCATATGTTCTATGAAGACATAAAAACTAGGATTTAGTATTTGTTCTGTAGTTTCCACATGGTACAAAGGGACACCAATATCCCAATTGCAAACATTATGTTTTGGCTATAATTCTAGGAGAAATGATTGAGTGCAGTTATACAAAACACAAACATACACAGTTATTATTTTTTTTAAAAAAATGGAGTGTAAAGAACAGTTGCAGAGCAGTTCTGCCCACCCCAGTAACTATGCACCTACACTTTACAAATAACAGTTTGACATGACTTGCTATCGCTTCATCTTACAGAATCCTGGGATTGGTAGTTTAACAAGCTCTTTAGCCTTCTTTGCCAAATAGTGCTTGCCAAGATTCTATAGAATGGACCCATTGTGAAGTAGTGCCAAACTGTATTACTTCTATGAAGGGGTATCCAAAAGTTTTAATGATCACCTTTTCAAAAAATTGACAGATAGTTTGTTTTGATTTGTAGTTGTTAACTTATCTCTATGTAGTCACTATCTAGATTTACACATTTGCCCAGCATATCTTGACGTTCTGAATACCTGGTATTGTAGAAGTCTGCAGATTGCACCTTACGAGGGGGTATCATAAAGTAATAATTATCACCTGGAAGTTATTATTATGTTGCTGAGAAAATCAGCTCACTGTGTCCTTTATTTTTGTGACTGGCTCTGCCAGAAGTGACTAAAATGTAAAATCTTCATCAGACCCAATCTGCAGGCTTCTACAATATCAGGTATTCGGAGGGTCATGATATGTTGGAAAAACATATAAATCTAGATAGTGACTACATAGAGATAAGTTAACATCTACAAATCAAAATAAACTTTCTGTCAATTTTTTAAAACGGTGATCATTAAAACGCTTAGATACCCCCTCATACAGTGTAGATGCACCCCTTGTGTCAGAAGGGCTGCACAGTCTTTCACAAAATGAGAGCTGCAAAGTTTTCTATAGATGTAACTATAGTACATAAACATCAGCTTTCACTCTCCTACTTTTCAAAATTCCAGTTTCAGAATCGAAAATACTACCAGGGCTTAATTGATTTTTGGGATTCAAAGCTATATTTTGCTGCATTACCATAGAATAAGATGTTATAACCTTTGGAGAACAGCAAAGGTGATGTAGCATAAAGAAATAGTACAATCCTAGAAGGCATCCAATTCTATAGATGCCAGATAAGTAGATAAACCAGTGGCAGTGGAATTTGGACTGTCTTCATAAAAGAACAGTAGTATATATGGCATATTACATTTATTCTGTTTCACTGATACTTGTTTAGCCCATATTGCATGTTTTTTTTTCCTTCAGTAGAAAAAAGCATTGAATGTTGGCTTTTAAATCCTTTTCATCATATTTGCAAAGAGATGGGAGGGAAAAATATTTGAGACTGCTGACACAGAACAACGACCTTCACCATTTTATATGCCCTGCCAGCTAACTACACAGAATTCACCTAAAACAACTTCAAGTAGAATTGCTACCTATGCAAAATCATTGATATTCACATCATAGCAAAAATCTAGATACTGTCAGCAGAAGACATGAAGACACTTTTATATATATATATATATATATATATATACTTGTTTGACCCATATTGCATGTTTAACCCATATTGCATATATATATATAATGTTTAGAAAAGAATTTGTTAATAAAAAGCCAAAAAAGAAAAAAAGAAAAAAGAAAATCAGACCAAAATTGTCTTGCTCAGTCACCTTAAAAGCAGCCTTTAAGTTGAGTTATAAGTTGCATGGACAGAAAGTATAGGTTCCTTGCTCTTTGAAGGAAATTAGGTCAATGCACCAACTCATTAGATTACTAGAGAATCAATGGTGGAAGAGAAAGTACAGTGGGCCCTTGGTATCCACTGGGGTTTGGTTCCAGGACCCACCGTGGATAACAACATCTATGGAAGATCAAGTCCCATTAAATAAAATGGCATAGCAAAATGGTGTCTCATATAAAATGATAAATGAAGGTTTGCTATTCGGAATGTATACTATTTTTGAATATGTCCAAGCTGTGGATGCTTGAATCTGTGGATAAGGAGGGCCAAATGTACACACTTGAAAGTGGAATTGAAACTAGAAGAATTTACTTCCAAATGTGCTCAGATGTGCCGTCATGAGAAATACATTAAATTACATCTCGATCTTGTTCCTAACACAATGATTAGTTAATGAATCTTTAAACAACACTGTGGAGCATCTTCAGTTTTGCATGTCATGTCCTCATCAAAAAGATTGGACGATTGAGATCTTTGGCATATCACAAATATGTCAACAGACAAGTTTGTTAATTAGTCTTCTTTGTTTTTCAAATCTGTGTTCTTTTCTTGCAAGATTTCAAGTACTGCTATGTGGCTGCAGCATAATCTACTGGACAGTCTGGGAAGCCAGGACAAGCCATGTCACCTAGTGAGCCTAGGTGGGCCTAGGTGACATGGTACCGAAGTGGGCCTAGGTGACATGGCTTATTTCCATTGGATGGGAAGGTGGGGTTTCCACTGGCATGGCCTGTTGCTGTTATTATTTAAGGAGTGCCAAGGGCTTCCTCCCCATGTACTGGGGGGCAATAACCTTGGACTGTTGAAAGGAAAGGTACTTATTTTACAGGTGCTACATGATTTAGATCTTATAAAGCAGCCATGGCCATTGGTTCAAATTGTTTGGTCAATCATGCTGCCATGCTGTGAATGGAAGTGTTCTGGCGACCACATAGGTACTGATACAGCCTGACAGCAGTCTAACAGCAGGTTTCATTTACATATTGAGTGAAGATATGCTTTACTTTTATGATTTATTTCATAGAGTTTTTAAACTGTTTTAATAATGTAAACCTATCTTTACCTGCTAATGTTTCTGACATGTTTTTAGTCTGATGCTCCCAAGGTTTGGAACTCCCTTCCTAGAGACACTAGGATGGCTCCATCCCTGTTATCCTTCCAGCAACTGATAAAGACATTCTTGCAAACTGATAAGGGCTGGGAATGTTGTGCTATTTAAATTTTAAGGTTTGTATTTTTAACATATTCTATTTTAATTCACAACTATTTTAACTTTTAAAATGGATTGTTTTGTATAAATAGGCACCACTTCAGTGGGAAGGTAAACAGTGTTCTGTGCAGTCATGGTGGCCACATGATCACAGAGTAGTCTCTAACAACACTGCCTCTTAGGCTTAGTAATGGAGATGAGCACTGCCCTCTATGGTTGGACACAACTTGACAACCTATTCAACGGGGAATACCTTTACCTATTTTAATTCATAACTGTTTTAACTTTTTAAATGGTTTAATTGTTTTGTAAATTTTATATTTATACATTTTGATGTTGTACTGTTTTTAAAATGCATTATTTCAAATAAAATAATAATTTAGTCTATTTAAATTATCTTTATTATTTTATATATTTTTAACTTGTTAGAAGACCACATGCCAGATGAAAAGACTCAATCAGGGAGACCATAGGACTGAGCCTGCAGGACCCAGGCAGGGTAAAGTGGAGAATTGTCTCATTCATAGGGTCATCATGAGCAGAGATCAAATCGGAAGCATCTAACAACAAAACAAAAAAAAAATGATTTTATCTGTACGCTGCCCTGTGAGCCTTTAATGTAGAGCAAGATACAAAAAAGTTAATAGATAGATAGATAGATAAAATAAGATAAGATAAGGTAAGATAGATTCTACTGTATAATTAAACATCCACAGAACAAAACCAAAGGAAGAACTTGTAGCAATGACCAGCACAGCTACAAGGATTTAAAAAGCACCAGCACCCCTTTGATAACATTACAAGACACCTTTGTTGTAACAACCTCACTGGCTAACTTATTTTCAAGCAAAATTCAAAGTGCTAGCAATGACATATAAAGCCTTAAGAAGGTCCAGACTATCTGAAACATCACATTCTCTCATCTCATTGATCTGCAGTGGAGACCTTTCTCTTTGTACCTTCATTGCTTTGGTGGAACATTTTGTAAAACATAGGCAGACGTTCTCAGTACTTGATCACAGCCTGTTGAACTCCCTTTGAGGTAAAACTAGGCTGGTACTAATTTCCCTGTTGCTCGTCTATCAACATGTAACATCCTGTCTGTACTGTTAGCAACTGACTAGCTGCTAACAATTGAGCTTTTAATGGATGGGTGCTGCAATTTTTCATTATTATAAATTTATGTTTTAATGTTATTTGTGTTTAATTTGCATACTATCACAAAGTATTATGCTTTTAGTTGCACCTGTTTTTGATCATGTTTAAGGGTACCTTAAGACTCAGGTCTGGGATAATGGTGGGATATAATCAAATAAATAAATATAAATGAATTAATAAACAATTTAAAAAAAAGAAACATCTACCAGGACCTCTATGAGCTCACCCTCACTGTTTAAAAAATGCAAATGGTTTCCATTATGGCAACATAATATATAGTTTTGGACTCCTTTTACATGCATTTTTAAAATGAATTTCCAAACTCTAGAATACTGGCAGTACTGGAGCCTGCTATTTGATAAAATCTCATTTTGCACTAAATCCACCTGTTCTAGTGTGCATACAGAATGAAATATTCATCTGTATTCTAAGAGTTCTCAATAGGAGACAAGGAAGGAACAATTGTAGCCTTACAGGAGTGAGTTTTGATTGGTGCCAAAGACACCATGGTTAACTATTGGTTTTTATTTTTAAATGGGAGTTTCCATTGATTATTTATCCCAGCATGCTACTATGTAATCACGGTTGTTAACACAGGGCACAGAACTAAATTAAGGCTTTAGTCTTGCACAGACCTAGCTGAAAGTCAGATTCACTGAGATTTACATCCAGTTGACATGAATAAGTTTGGATTGTAACAAATTTGTTTCAGTTTCCAGATAAGAGACAAGAAAGAATCATGATCCAACACAAGTTAGGTGTTATTAAACCCATGTAAATAAGAAGATTAGTGCACTCTCTTTTTATGTGCCTTATACCTGATGGGATAATGGCACATTTATTTTTAAAATGGGTTTTATCACATTAGCTCATGGGTGGGCAAATTCATCCCATTTCCAGCCCAGATGCCAGCCGGGGCTTATCCCATGCCTTTTCAAGAATGGAAAAATCCTGTCCGTGAAAAGTCAGAGAATAAGCCTGGCTGGCATCCGGACTGTATGTGGGATGCATTTGCCTGGCCATGAGTGAATGTGATAAAACCCTTTTAAAAAATAAATGCACCTTTATCCTGTTGGAATTAAGGAGTGTAAAAAGAGAATGCACTAATCTCCTAAGTGAGCGTATGTGCACCCATTTCTATCTGGACAGTGTGGCAAGGGTGAATATTCGATTTTAATCAAACTTTTTTTTTTTTTACTTTTAATATTTTTTTCTTGAACATCTAGCTCAGGAAAAGAATATTGTACATCTTTGAAACCCAAACACTGAACTATTCCCTGTTTCCAAAGTTCAGATAGATGTGCAGTCAAAATGACAACATTCATATGCTTGAGAAATGTATTTTAAAATCTTAGGAAAATTAAGCATTTCAATTTACAGAATCTGAAGAATTGCATTTTAAATTAAATTAAATTATAAATTTAATTAAAATAAAATTTTCAGTGGGGAAAACATGGGACTTTGACAAAACTAGATATTGGTCCAAAACAAATTGAAGAAATAATCCAGTTTGAGACCACTTTAATGTCCTTGCTCAATGCTAGGGAATCTTGGGAACTGTAATTTTGTGACATTTAGCCTTCTCTGTTCCCAGAATTCCATAGCACTGAGCCAGGACAGTTAATGTGGTATCAAACTGGATTATTTCTGCAGTGAGTTTTGGATGACTGAATATTTTTCTTGAACAACAACCCCTAGAAGCCCCCCAGCAGCACAAAAGTAGTCTAAAAGAGCAAGATCAAAGAGCTGGAACTGACTACAATCACCATCTCGTCCAACCTTCTGCTATGCAGCAATCCACTGCTAAAGCACCCACAGAAGATGCCCACTATGTCTCTATTCCAAAATCTCCAATGAAGGAGAATCTACAACTTGGAGTCAAAGGGCCCATTCCCATTTGTGGAAAAATTTGCATTGGAACCTGGCTCTGCTCCACTAATGAAAACGGTTCCAAAAGGTCCCTCATTCAGACTATGAAAAGGGACCTTGTATGGAACTGCTTTTTTTTAGCTGGGAACGCTTGTCATTCCCACTAGGGGAGCCAGGGAAGGTGACAGCTCTTCCCCCCCCCAACCCCTTCCCACAAGATAATTTTTTTGGGGGGGGGGGGAGAGTACAATTGATCACAAAATCAATCTATTGCTTTTGCAATAGAGTGCTTTTGTAATAACTTGTATTAACCCCCCCCCCCCCAAATTTCTCAGGCCCTCCTCCTCCCCCAAGGGTCTCCCTCCTCTCTGCCACCCTTGGACCGAGTGATCCAAGGATGGCACTGCATGCCCAGCCACTGCTGCCACCGCCACCGCCTCCAAGCCCAGCACCAGCAGCCAGGTAGGAACAAGGGAAGGAGCGCAGGAGGAGGAGAGGACAGCTCTTGGGTGAGTGCCACCCTTGGATTGCTCGACCCAAAGGTGGCAGAGAGGAAGGAAACCCTTGGGATCCGGGAAGAAGAGGATTTTTTAAATAAAAAAAATGAGATAGATTAATCTATCTTTTTTTAAAGAAAAAAACAGCCCTGACCGGGGGGGGGGGAGAAATAGTGGAGCTGTCAAAAGTTCTCTGCCATTTCCCCCTCCCCTCAGGAATAATCAATTCTGAGCAGGCATTCCCACTTATTTGCCTCACTTCAGAATCAATCCTTCAGGAAAGTACTGCTAAAAATATAGTATCAGGGAACCCCACGCTTTTGCCATTTGCTGTGGGTTTTTCCCATTTGAATCGATCCAATGAGGATCGAGATCAAATGCAAATAGGAACTCCAGGCATTTACCTCATGTCTGGGAATTTTTTGGAGTGGGAATGAGGCCAAAGGCTTTAATGACTGGCTTCCACAGTTTTTCCTGGGGCTTTCTGGCTATGTGGCCATGTTCTAGAGAGAACATCTCTGGCATCTCTGAAGATGCCAGCCACAGATGCTGGCGAAACACCAGAAAGGAACTCTTCTAGAACATGGCCACATAGCCCAAAAACCCCACAAAAAACTAAGAATCTATAACTGAGGCAGACCATACTGCTGTCAAAGAGTTCTTACCATCAGGAAGTTCTTCCTTAAGTTTAGTTTGAATATAATTTCTTGTAATTTGAATCCATCACTCTACCTATATAGCAGCAGAAAACGAACACTATTTAAAGATACTTGTCTCCTCTCAACCTTCTCATCTCCAGGTTAAACATATCTAGTTCCCACAAAGTTTCCTCACAGGTCTTATTTTACACCCCTTTATCATCTTGGGGGTCATTTGGGTTTTTTCAGTGTGATTATGCAAATCATCTCATCCATTCTGGGTTTGTTATGCAACTATGGAACCACATCAATGTGTATCTCTGCAATTTTGGTTGCTCACGTGTGCAAGTATTTGAATAAAGATGGATTCAACTATGTAAATGCTTTTGGAACATGTTCAGTACATGCAGAGTTTTATTCCATGTCTATTTGGATCTGTTCATATTGGTTATTCACAATATCAACAATGTAGATGTTAAAAAAAAAAAACTCTGGGCAAACCCCAGTATAGATTATCCCAGATTAAATGGACTATTGGCAGCCCCTCAAAAAAAAGTAACTGGGTACATTTGGGCAGCACAAGACTTGCCACCATTACTGCCATGTTCCTATTTCTCCCCTCTCCTTTTAGTGCTCCTTTGAGGGGAAGAACCAGACACAATGCTGATGTTGTATCCCTGATGCTCCATCTCCTGTCTCCTTCCCTCTCTTTCATCTCCTCCCCTCTCAATTTTGGCTTTCCAGCTCAAAAAGTGAGTGTTTCTGCCACATTAACTCTTTCCTGTGCAAAAAGCCAAAACAAAACAAAACAAAAACACTGAACAGATAAACTTTGGGGCTATACAACACCCCCTTTCCCAGCCTCACACCACAGCCCCAATCCATCCTCTGGAGAGCACAAAAAGGAGCCGCAAAAAGCTCCAAAAATAGCTGCAGTAATGTAGCTGTATGGTGCGCCCTTTGGCACTGCATCATGTGGATCATAGAATCATAGAGTTGGGAAAGACCACAAGGGCCATCCTGTCCAACCCCCTGCCATGCAGGAACTCCAAATCAAAGCATACCCAACAGATGGCCATCCAGCCTCTGCTTAAAGGCCTCCAAGGAAGGAGATTCCACTACTCTCCGAGAGAGTGTGTTCCACTGTCAAACAGCGCTTATATATGGATGCAGCACCGGAGTCACATCACAATGCCATGAGATGTCTAGAACACTATATGTCATCATGACACCCTGGGGGCAGAGCCAGGGCATCCAACATCAGGACGCTGTGCCCTGACTCCACCCAAAGGCTGGCACAAAGTGCTGGTCTGTACAAGGCCTTTGTTCCCTTTCCCTTTCATGCTGGCAAAATTGGCCAAATTTGTTTACCCAAGCTGCTGCTTGAGTGGCTGGCAAGTAGGAGAGGATAGCTCAGAGGAAGAGGAGTGGGAAGAAGAGTTTTTATCTCTGCTTTTAAAGTGGCAGAAACCTTACACTCACTCAAGCTGGAGAGCCTAAACTGAGAAGGTAGCATGCAAGAAAGGGGAAAAGGAAGGGAGTGGGAGTGGCAGGGATGTAGCTGCTGTTCTTTTGTGCTTGCCCTCATAGAGCACTGAGAGATGAGGGGAGCAGGAGGGACATGATAATGGCTTTTTGGTGCTTCCCCTCAAAGAAATGCAGAGAGATCAGGGAATTGCTGAGGATGGGGCAATGAATCTGGCTCTTTGGCACTTACCCTCATGCAGTGGCAAGAGGCAAGGAGAACAGTGGGGATATACTGACCATGACATATCTGGAACTTCTCCAAAAAAAATAGTACCAAAAGACAAGAGGAGCAGTGCCAGCTTTTGGGGATTTCTCTGCTATGGCAGAGGGGCAGCAGGGTTGATCCCCTCGGTTCTCACTATCAGTGAGGTGTCTTAGAGCTCCGAGATAGTTTGAAGAAGAACGTTAACATAAGTATAGGGCTACTTCACATGCCTGATATTGGAAACAGCCTGGATGATACAGTGAAATTTATTACTGTTAGTTTTTCACATCTCTGCAGAGGGTTTTTAGAGAAAACTCATCACATGCACAAACACAGACCCATAACAGGACACATTCACTAGCCCAGTGTTGTAGCCACTAAGGGACCCAAAGCCAGGGCATATTTAAAGCTTTCATAAATAAGGTAAGTAACAGGAACCAAACATTGGTGTTTTTGTGAATAAAAACATGGTAGGTCATCTACATGGTTGATTAGCATGTCATTTAGTCCAGTGCTTCTCATGCTATCAGATATAAGGTACTGGCAATTATTTTTTCCCATGTGCCAGCATCCTATTTGTGCCTGTTGTTTACAATAGTTTCTTTCTTTCCCAGAAACTTGCCAGGGTCTAGCAGGCACTTACTTAGGGGTCAACATTGTTTTGGGGAACACCATCTTGAGCAGTACTGCTGTATTTCATCATCCAAATCATTTATAAATATATTGAACAAAACTGGGTCCAGAAAAAAATCCTGAGGCACCCTACTTGTCACTTCTTCCCTGGATGATGAAGACTCATTGCTGAGCACTCTCTGGGTTTAGGCTGTCAGCCAGCTAAAAATTTATCCAACAATACTGTTGCCTAACCCACAATTTACCAGCTTGTCTATAGGACTGTCATAAGCAGAATTCCCCCAATCTTCCAAGCTTGCAACTCTATTGAAAGAGAGAGAGGGAGAATTAAATTTGCCATGACTTGCTTTTGAGAAACCCATGTTGAACCTTAGTTATCAAACCATTCTTCCATGTGTGCTCAGACACAGACTAGAGCAATGACATGCAAATGGACAAGGACAACTGACAGGGTAACGAAACCAAACTGTAACAGTAAGCTGTAGGTCCCACTTGTTGCATATAATTATAGATCTTATTAAGGTATTATTTTCATGACTCTGGAATTTACATTGTGCCAATCCAGTGCCTAGGTGATTTTTATCTTTTCTAGTCTCTTTTGGTAAATGGCTGAGAAGTAATTGTTAAAAGAGTTTCAGTGATGAGCGAGGAAGAGAATGGAGAGTATTGGCTTATTTCGTGTAGACCATAGAACAGATGGTCACTACCTTCAATTATTACTAGACTCCTGCAGTCTCAGATTTGTGATCAAGAGGTAAAAAGCCTTGTATCTCATTAGCAATCCCCTGAGCCATCTGGTCTCCTGAAATGCATGTACTATAAGGACAACATGAAGCATTTCCAGTATCAGCTAAACTCTTGGGAAAACCATTGTTTTTCAGTTTCTATAAAAATGTTTTATGAACTTACGTAGGTGACAAAGTTTCTACTCCTCACTTACTTAATTGTCATTTGTTGTTATAGCAAACACTAACAATAGAAAAGCCAATTTCATGACATGACATTTAAAACCAGTATTTTAAGTCCATGAAACCAATTTGTTTGCAGTACAAATGTTGATTAGCTATCCTGGTTTCCCCTTATCTGCATAGATGTATTGTTGAGGAGAATAGCATAAGTTTTAAAATAAAAATGAAATAAAATGTATTTGCTCTTTAAAAAATGATATGCAAACAAAATTCTGATTGAATAAGAGCTTAAATAAATACAAATAGTGGAATTATTCAATACCATAATTTGAGCAGACTTTGAACCACACAATTGGACCTTCCCCCCTATATTTCACTACATGCTCCCAGCATCTACTCTAGAGGGTCCTCAAATTGAGTAATGTGGCTCATGAGGGCTGCTACATTGGGACAGTAATTGCTGCCCTTTCTGTTCTGCTTATGGAAAACAAAGGGACTAATTAGATACCACACTATTACCTTCTCCAACATTTAGAATTTTGTGTTCTTTTTATACTTTAACCCAGACATTACCATTCAATCCAGTATGAGCTAAAAGTGTTTCTCTCTTGGGTTGAATATGACTCTTACCTTAAAATACAGTATTTTCTTCCTTTTCCAAAGTACTTCCTTCAGCCTCCCTTCCTATCTACTTCCCTCTCACCTTCTACAACCTTATTACTTTTCAGCCATGCTTTTATTGCTTTATTATTTACAGTTCATGCTTTTTCACTTTTGAAGTCTTATGGTTTTCATTCAAATTAACTCAAGTAATATGCTACTTACAGTCTTCTCCCCACCACACTTTCTTTCTTTCTTTCTTTCTTTCTTTCTTTTCTTTTTTTTTTGTTTTGTTTTTTTGTTTTGTTTTGTTTTTTTTGGTAGCTGTAGAGTTTTAGGCTTAGATAGATTTCGTCCCAGAAATGTTGTTAGGTTCATAAAAGAAATGGCAACTTTCATGCCAACTTAGCTGGTGGTATACACGCATGGGCTTTCTAGATTTGCAAAAAGAAGTGTGTTCATGGCTGCATGAAACTCTAGCCTTTAGATGAGAAAAAGGGAAAGTGTGCCATGAAAACGCTTTTTTTGCGTTTTAGGGGAGAAGAAGCACCTTTAAAAAGGTGCTGGTTTTCCCAGCTTCTTTTTTAAAAACTGCGGAACAGCTGTGGTGCAGCTGCTAAGAATTAAGGAAAAGGCAACTTCATGTCACACTTTCCTGCCAATCTAGAAAGCCCCTTCTGCTTTATTCCGCTTCTCTGTCTTCGAAGAAGGCAGTTAGCTGGAAGCAAGCAATGGACCTCTGAGAGCCCTTTGCTTCTTCTTCCTCCTCCTCATTCTTTTCCTGTCACTCAATAGGCATGGTGAGGCCTGAAGGGGCAGGAAGCGAAGCAGCGGCACCTCAGCAGCAGACCTTTAGCTGAAAGGGACTGTGAGATCATCTGGCCAGGCTCCAGAGTACCCCCCCTCCCAAGGAAGTGGCACCCTGGAGCACTGCCATCCAACCTTCTTTCCAGCCCCAAGAGACAACCAAGGCTTGCCATTCCCACCACCCCGTTAGGCCTGGATAAGCCCCTCTGACTGCCCCATTGTTCATGTGCCATAGGGAGGGACAGACAGATTCAGGTCTCGTCCAGACCTGATGAGGCAGTGGGAACTGTGAGCTTAGGGCATCCCTCCATGCCTCACATTGCCCACCAGGCAACAGGAGAAGGATGAGGAGGAGAGAAGGTGAAGTAGGTTTTGGGTGCCCGGAGAAGCAAAGTGCTATAGACCCCAATGGTGGCGTAAACATGTGGCCCCACCACCACTCAGATCAATTCACAGATTTTGGCATCCACAGGGGGATCTGTGCAGAAAATAATATGACCGCATAAAAGTAATTCTTGTGCACAAAGAATATGCTGGGGGGGGGGGTTAATGCAAAACAAGCTTGTGTGAATTTTTCAGAGAATAAATCCTGAAATGTCAAGATTCTCATCAGTCCACAATTCCTCTTGTCAGATTTTTTGACACTTGAAAATTATGTTTTTCACCATTTTTGAATATTTTAGAATATTATTTCCACTCTCAGTATTGAAATTTTTTCTTGTCTTGAAAACAATGTAGCTTCACCTAAGATATCAGGGTCTATAATCCTATAGTCAACAGATGTAAGACCAAATGCAGTCTGTTGGTTGCAAGATGGCCTACTTAACCCCCAGCACCTTTGCATTTTCATTTACCTGTAAATAACATACAACTGGTTTTCTTTTCATGAAGTCATCAAGATACTCATCAAAATCATTTCGTATTTACTGGATTCCTTGTTGCACTCTGCATTCATTATAAATGGACTTGTAAAGCGTTGTGATTCAGATCAATTCCTCAAACCTACTGTTTGTAATAATAAATTAAAAAAGCCTCACAAATGATTTCTCAATATGCACACTTTATTCATATCCATGGTTAATTGCTGCTTTCAATAAATAAAGTATCTACTGTATTTGAATATTTGTCTCTTAGTAGTAAGCAGCCACAATTCACTGTTAAATTGTTTTTTGTTTTATTTTTTGTTTTTTGGTTTTTTGTGGGGGAGGTGACAGAGTTAAGAAAAAAACTGTTTTGTTCAGTAGGTCTAAAAACAAGCTGGGAAATTTCTCATCATTTATAATGCAGTACAGATCATTTTTCATGTCTGTAAAATGTAATTATATGGTTTTTTAATATAAAAGACATTACTGAATACACTTAACATACATTTTGCAAGTTCAACCTAATTAAAACATGTGTTAAGTAGTGAAATGGTGACATTATACAAATAAAATGTTAAAACAAGACTTTTTAATCTCTACTTATTTTATCAGTTTTGTTTGTAAACTGTCTGTATTTTGTCTTTTCAAATTATCAGAACAAAACGTAGTGAATCCAAAACAATATGCCATATAACAAATTTACTAAAAATAAATATCCCAATACAATTAAGAAACAGCTTGAAATTATAATAACTGAAGTGCAATTCTTCATACTTCTCATCACTTGAGAGTGAGATCAGAGTCACGCCCAGTGGGCCTGTCTATGTATCTCAAGTACTCAAAGCCTCCCTATACAAGGGTGAGGGGTTTGCAAAAGTCAAGCAAGACAGATGGGTATCCTTTCCTTTTCAGTACTGATTCTCTAAGGAGAATTTAACATGAAAAGAATACCTTGATAAGCCTAGTATCATCAAGCTGATATTATTATTATTGTTATTGTTGTTGTTGTTGTTGTTGTTTTTATTATGGTAAGACATTTTCTGTTAAATGCCCAGATGTGGGTGGACTGGAAGTGTAGTCATAGTTAATGCCAACTGAAAGTTCAGAATGTCAAGTCAAAGCAATTGGGAATGCTTCTTCCTTGGAGAATGCAAGCAACCCATAAATTATTGATGTGTCCTGCAATTGTCATAAAGGGGTAAGCTAAATTTTGGTCAATAGCACTTCCCTCCAACCATTTAAGTGTATCAAATCCAGGTTTTCTAATCTAACACAATATTAATAATATAAATGGCATAGTAACAAGAATTAATCCTTAAATAAAACAATTAATTGCAGATAAATTGAAACTTTTTGTCAAATGACAATTTTAAGTGAAATCCTAAGTAGAATTCAAGAGAATTGAGATCTATAGACTCATCAGTAGCACTGCTGTGCCAGGATAACTATGCATCCAGGATATACCTATTTCTTCTGATTTCAGCAGCTAAGAAATGTTGGGCTCAGTTAGCATTTTGATGGGATACCACCAGGAAATACCCAGAATCTCCAATTAGAACTACAAAAAGAATCATGTGCCAAATTATAAGGAGCCAATGCCAGTCAGAGAACATAAGATCATAAGAAGAGCTCTGCTGGATCTGACCATCAATTCACAGTATAGACAATCTATTTATTTTCTTTATATCTCATCTCTTTCCTAAAATGGGAATCAAATTAACCTTTGTGAATTTAAATAAATTTAAAGTGAATTTAAATTGGAAATAACGTTATTTCACAATTAATGTTCCTGCGTGATTTCGCAATTAAAGCAATTTGAAATTTACACTTTGTAGAGATCTGAACTTGAAAAGATGTGGATTTATCGTCCTTTAAATCTAGTTTAACTGCGGGTTTTTTGTGATGTTGTGTGAAATAGCATCGCTTAATCCTCCTTTAAATCTAGTTTAACTGCAGTTTTTTTGTGATGTTGTGTGAAACGGTGTCACGTAATTTCACGATTTCTCTATTTCTCTGGGATATCTTTGCATTAACCCCTTGATCTCCCTTGTGTGATAAACTCAAAGGAAATCTCATGAAATCCCACCTTAGTTGCTATAAGTCAGAAACAACACAACAGCAGTCATAAAGGAAAATTATATAGAAAGTCTCTTGAAATGAAGAATTCGACATCCACCAGGCTACATGCCAGGAGATGTCAGTTTGCTGGGATCTTGAATAAAGGCCAGTGATATGGATGAGGGGCTTGGTGCCACATCGTGTGAATCATTAGGGGTGGAGCTTAGGCTATTTAAGCCTGTGCCAACCTACCTTCTCCCTCTTCAGAGATTTGTTCTCCCAACCTCCTGCCTTGACTACAGTGTGGATATGTTGGTCGTTTTATGGACCTGGTAGGAATTTCTTCACTTACTCACACTGTCATTAGGGGATTTGGAAAATGGCTCAAGTGTGGGCTTAAATAGGTGGTCACTTTCGGTTATGGTGGAGAATTGAGAGTCAGGAGAACACCTATGGCACCCACTTGCAGTGAAGGTTGGGCCTCTTGAGCTCTCTTCTTAGGTCTTGCAAGTAAGGAGAAAGGGAAAGAGCCTTCTTTAGGCAACCTGGGATATAACCCTCAGTCCAGTCTGGCCAGTTGACTGGGGAAATCTCAGGTTGGTGTTCCAGATGCAAGCTGGCCAGGGAGCAACCCTATAATGGGTTATCCTCGGAGCTCAGGTGTTAAGCCTAGGGATGCTGCCACAGCTGCTCCTGCATCAGATTGTTCGCTCTAGTTTGCAAGTTTTTAAGAAACAGTTAAATAGTTTAAATCCTTAAATAAAGTGGCCCTATTTCAACATCTTTGTCTAGTCTCATGAAGTTTGATAGAAATTAAGGCTTTTGGGGACCCAATCAACAGTTAGGGATTCTAAAGATCTACAGAATAAAATTACTGACATTGGTGCATGCAAGCCCTTTTGCAGATCATCTAGGTCTGCAGAAATTAATCTACAACTTTTATTGGCAAAAGAATGGGCAAAATGTGGCAGAGTAGCAGAATATAAAAATATTTTTAAAATGTAGATCACAAGAAAATCCAGGGTTTGTCAGAGAACTAGAGTATCTGAAAAAGAAAAGTCAACCATTATTCTTGATTAAGATAGCTGCCTTGATGTAGCTGCCCTCTTTAGAAAGATTGGAAAGGTTGGGATGAGTTCCTTTGCTTCTCTTTTGTACAAATGTAACATAGACAGACTTACTCTGTAATTTGGAACCAATCTTTTCCAGTTCTTTGCTACTAAACAAAATAAAGGGGACAGAATGAAGAAGAAAAATTGGAGGAGTAGAGATAAGGCCACTGCATTTTTGTACTGCATACCAGTCACTGGTGAGTCATGTTAAAGTCATTCTAAAGAGCCACAGTTGATTTAGTCGGTCCAATGATCAGAGCCACCAAATATATAGTTGCTGAATTTAGGTTGCATCTTCACTGCGGAAAGAATGCAGTTTGCTAATACTTTAACTGCCATTGCTCAGTGCTACAGAATCTTGGAATTTGCAGTTTGTTATGGCACCAGAACTCTCTGACAGAGAAGACCAAAAGTTTCACAAATCTACAAATTCCAGAATTCCATTGCATTGAGCCATGGCAGTCAAAGTGTGTCAAACTGTATTATTTCTGCAGTGCAGATTGGCCCAAAGGGGTGGCCTGCAGCTGCCTCTAACTGTGCCGAATCTGGCTGCAGCTACTGCATGCTGCAGCCTCAATCTGCCTTTCTAGGGCTTTTTGTGGCTTCTTTTTGTACCCTGGAAAAGGGGCGGTAGCCATGGCAGCATGGCTTTAAGGCTCTTTTTGGTGCTGCGATTTATGCAGCACCAAAGTTTCAGGCCATTCAGTCCCTTGTACATTGCTAGGTAGGGAGGAGAGGCAATACAAGAACTATAGACTATTATAAAATGTTACAGGAGAGAGTCTACACAATGACCTTTCATGATAGAAGAGATTAATCTATCCTCAACACCTCCTGGGGGCCAGTGCTGGGGTTTGTTTCCCATTCTGAGTAGCTGCTCAGAGTTAGAAATCTGGAAATCTCATGATGGCTCCTGCCATTGCAAGACTTTGGGGGACCGGGGGGGGGGGGGAGATCACACACCAGATTTCATACAGTTTTGCAAGACCAGAAGATTTGTGAGATTTTGTGAGATCTGCTGGGTCTATAAAAGCCTGAACACATTGAAGCCAGCCATTCTGAGAGGTTTGGTGGGGGGGGGGGGAGGAAAGGAAAGGAAAGGAAAGGAAAGGAAAGGAAAGGAAAAAAGGACTAAGTGATGTTATTTGTTTTGTGGATTTAGGGAAAAGCTAAGAAATGATATAACTTTAACTCAACAAATTAGGAATGAGAGCCTTCTGCAAGTAGAACTGGACCATTAGAAAAGACAGAGACCACTTCTCCTCAGCAAAGGAAATGACAAATCAATAATAATCCAACTCACTTTACCACTTCCTTGACAGTGGACCTAAGACTGCCCTGGAAATTATGGATAATATAGTCTGTATATCCCAACCACAGGCTTGACATCCATGGATTTGATCATCTATGGATGGCCACATCCCATTGGCCCTAATGGCAACATATGCATGCAATCATGGCCATATGACTGCGGGCACAGCACACCACCATAGTTTTTGCCATTCACAGGGGAGTCCAGAATAGAACCCCTGTGGATATGAAGGGCAGACCACATATCAACTTTACCACAGCAGATACTGCAGGTGAATAAATCAAATAAGGTTTATAGAATTGAAAAGTTTGTCAGGTCTTTAAACATTCAACAGATGTCTTCAAACGTGTATGAATCCAGGGAGGTATCCCTAAAATGATTATTCATTCATTCATTCATTTTTTATTCATAAATTTATTCATTCATAAATTATTTATTTATTTACCATATATACTCATGTATAAGTCAACCTCATGTATAAGTTGAGGGCAGGTTTTGGGGGCAAAATGATGGATTTTGATATAACCCGTGGATAAGTTGAGGGTCAAACTCAGGGGCATGTAACAAAGGATCTATATGGAGGGGGGGGAAAACACTTCACTCCATCCTTCTGGACCTCTCTGGCCCTCTTCCACAGTCTGGGGCATACACAATGTGCACACAAACCTCAAATTTCCCTCCCTTCCCCACAACCTTCCCTAAGGCTGCTGGCTTGCAAAAGGGGGGGACAGAGACCTCCGTTTTCCATCCTTTCTCCAAGGCTGATGGCTTGCAAAAAGGGGGACAGAGACCTCTGATTTCCTTACCTTCCCCACAACCTTCCCCAATCTGCACTGCAGAAATAAGGGGGTGGAGACCTCTGATTTCCCTACCTTCCCCACAACTTTCCCCAAGGCTGCTGGCTTGCAAAAAAGGGGGACAGAGACCTCCAATTTCCTTCCTTTCTCCAAGGCTAATGACTTGCAAAATGGAGGGGGGGCAGAGACCTCTGATTTCTCTCCTCTCTCTTCCCTCCCTTCTCTACAGCTTTCCCAAGGCTCACAGAGAAGTATTACTATACTGACCTGTATATACATCTACCAAGGATTTTTGGGCTTGAATTTTTCGATGTACAGATGAGTATATATGGTATATCCCATCTTTCTCCTAAGACTGTGACTCAGGGCAGCTTACAACATTATTATTTTTAAAAAAAAATAAAATTGCTTTAAATGTTCTCTTGATGCATTAATAAAGTTATGTTTATGAAGAACAGTAGATTATTTAAAATGGCACTAGAACGACATTCTAAAGACAACCTTAAGAAGGGTTACACTCAAAATTGATTTCAATATTAATGTGTTTTCAATTTGTTTATTGATTGGATTTAACCTGAAGCAGTAAGGTCTAATTTTTAAAACATATTGCTACAATCTGAATTAACTAATTGTGTGTGACAAATGCTCCATGTTAATAAATATACAATATCTACATTTAAATATGAAAGCTCCCAAGCCATTCTATACTTGGGCTGATCCACACTGCAAGAATAATCCAGTTTGACACATGGCTCAGTGCTATGGAATCCTGGGATTTTTACTTTGTTGTGTGACCAGAGCTGACAGAGAAGACCAAATGTCTCAGAAAACTACAAATCTCAGAACTCCAAAATCTACAAATTCCAGAATTGAGGCACAGTAGTTAAACTATGTCAAACTGATTTATTTCTGCAGTGTAGTGTAATATGTTCTGACACTTTACTGGTTTCATCAGATGCCAACCATGCAATTAGATTAACATACAGAAACCCATGCCATCTTAAGTTGCTGTGGCCTTGTTCAGATGTAACTCATGATTATTAGACCAAGAATAAGTTGTGTGACCATGCTCTCCTTCTTCCATTGTCTTATACTTTAATGAATAATGTGTTATACTTTAATGTTTGTTATTTCATCCAAATGGTGAAATTGTGGATTTATCTTATACTACAAATAAAGATCAGGATTATTAGAATCAGATAGTTATGTGTGAACAGCCTAAATGACTTACTACAATATAACTATATTGTTTTAGAGAGAGAGAGAGAGAGAGAGAGAGAGAGAACATACTAACTGAGGAATTTGTAATCCAAAAGATTACTTTTTCTAGCTCTGGGTGATATAATCAAAACACAGGTAATTGGATCATGCATTGTTGAGAAAGCATTTAACTTAAGGGAGGATTCATCTCCTATTCACCGTTACTGATACAAATAAAAATGTTGGCTGGATTCACAATCACATTCATAAATACCTAATTTAGAGTTACACATTTGTGATTGGACTGTATACATAATCCCTAAAAACTCAATAGTAGTAAATTCCCCAATCTGGATTTAATGGGCAGCACTTGCTGCAAGTGACAGGGGTATGTTCTCCTGTCATTCTGGACAGAGGTCACTTTTCACCCCTTTCTAATGAGCTGTCTTTGATGTGAGGGAGAATTATATCAGGGCTCCTGCTTCTGACTGCTACACCAGAGATCACTTGTGGGAGGGGGATGGAAACACTGATCAGCTATATACTGATTGGGCAGGGCCAGGAGATATTACTCAGATTGGGCAGGGGCCAGGAGATATTACTCAGCTATTTACCATATTTTCCATCTATTCCTCTGTTGAATCAATGGGAATTATGTATTCTTCTCATAAATGTTCCACACTTTTTGTTGTTTTCAAGGTTGTATAAAGATTCCCTTTCAAAAAAAAAGTATTAAAATTCTGCCAGGCCCTCTGGAAAGTCATTAAAATCTATTTTACATTTTTAGAAGGATAACTGCACTGCAAAAAGTAAGGGAATGGAAATAAAGTTCCAACATTGATTTAAATGACATCCCCTAATGTATTTAAAATTACAATTAGTTGCTTAAAACACAAAATGTTGCTAATTAGGCCACTTTGGACATCAGCATAAGTCAAGGTTCTGGGTCAGTTTTCCCTAGAGAAAACAAAAAGATAAGGCAATAACAAAACATGTCTTTTGACTTTTCTTTTTTTGGCGAGTACCAAGCAGAATCCTCAGTTCAGAGCAAAATAAACAAATGTGGAATTGGCATTCTATGATTTGTTAGCCACTCATTTACAAGAGAAGTCAAGTGGGAGTGACTTACTACTGTTCATCACTGTACTTGCTCTATTCTGATAAGACTGGATTCTTCAGTTGTTGTTGGTCATTCTGTGGTTTCTAATCACTTCATATTTATGGGATCTATCATGGGATACAAGATTTGTTGGGGGTATTTTTGCCTTTGCCTCCCCCTGAGACTAAGAGAGTGTGACTTGCCAAGGTCATCCAGTGGTTCCCATGGCCAAATGAGGATTTGAATCTTGGACTTCAGAGTCTTAATCCAATGCTCAAACCACTATACCATGCTGGCTGTCCAGAACACTGGGTTATCATGACATACAACCTCTACCCAGAAATTGTGTTTTATTTAATAGATCCAAAAATAGGTATAAATGTATTATATTTGTGGTTGTGTTTCAAACACTTTTCAGAAGTGTCACACACACACATACACAAAAACATTTGATCTCTTCTGTTCCATTTTAATATCACCATGGATAATGCATTTCCATACCACTATTAAATTTGAGGTTACAGTTTTTAGCTTTACAAAGAACCGTATATACATCAATCACAGTGATATTGTAAGGTAAGCCAGTATTATTATTACCATATTGCAGACAGAGGAGCTATGGGATGTTTTTCCTCAGCATGCATGGAGAAATTGGTCATGACTGAGGGAAAGATGGATGGAGCCAAATACAGGGCACTTGTAGAGGAAAACTTGTAAGGGATCTGGGACTGAGGCACAGGTTCACCTTTAAGCAGAAAAATGACCCAAAAACAAGTGAAGGTAACACCTGAATTTAGAATGGTCCTGTCAAATGTTAGATCTCAGTCTGATTGAAAATATGTGGTATGAACTTAAAATTGGCTGTTTTCAATGTGCTTCATCCAACCTGACATAGCTGGAAAATTTTTACTTAGAATGGGCAAAAGTTGGAAGATTTGCTTCCCCCAAAGTGGGCAGAGACCTAACAGAGTCACAGCTGCAATTGCTGCCAAAAGTGTTTCTACCATCGAATGTGTTTATGATTACTTATTCAGTTAACAATTGACACATTGCTTTAGTTTACTTCTGTACCACAAGAAAAAAAACTTCACAATGTTGAGTATTTTGTGTACATTAAGCAGTAACTATGCCAATTAAAACCATTTAATAAAATATAGAGAAGTCAATGGGTTAGATGGAGTAAATGTGTCTTCAAGTGACTAAAGAGAGGTAACCAATGGAGAACTTTTAGGGTAACTAAATATCTCTTTCTCACATTATAGTTCATACATCAAACCTCATTAGCATTTACATTAAGATTCAGCTTGCCTTCATGGGGTATAACTTTCATTTACTATAGGTACACTCCTATAAATATTAAAGTCATCATAGTCCTAGAAGTAAATAATTAAAAAAAGAACCATTACCAACCTTGCTTTATGCATGGGAAAAACACACAAAAGTATAGATGAAATAAACTGATTTATGCACAAATCATCAAATGTTGTTGCAAAATAAAACACTATTTAGTGCTCTATCTACAGAAAAACTGAACATGTACTGGGAAAAAATAACCCAAAGATAGCAAAAAAAGAAATGCAATCATTAAACCTAGAAGTACAGGAAATATAGCACCATGCAACCTGGATTGAAAACCAACAAATCTCAGTTTTAGAAAAGAAAAAATAAAAAAAGAAAAGAAAAGAAAAGAAAAACAGAAAAGATCAACAAGAATTCAACTTGCTTTTGAAGCAAACAAACAGAAAGCTATCAGATCAATAGGCCATCTAGCCTAGTACTGACTATAGTGACAAGAAAGGATTCTCAAATTTCTCAAAGAGAGGTTCTTTCCAGCACCTCCTCAAAGTGCCAGGGATCTTTTGCCTGGATCTTTTACATTGGAATCTGAGATGTCTTACACATGAAGCATAAGAATAAGCATAAGCACCATTATCTAAAGTGAACTAACATTTTTTATTCAATAATAAGAGTGACTTATTATGGCAAAACCAAGGCCTGATACAGACAGGCAAAAAGTGCTGTCCTGGGGATGATTTTAGAGCTTGGGAATGTGGAGCGTCCGTACACCCCGAGTCCTCCCGTGCATCGGCAGCACCATCATGGCTCGTCCCCATCCACATGGAGGCCGCTATGATGACGTATGCATAGCACAGCCTCTAAACAGCAGTGTGCTGAGTGTACATCATTAGCACACACAAGGGCGCCAATGGCGCCGTGCACGCACCCTTAAAAGAACCCACCAGGAGTAGGTTATTTTTAGGGCTCCCAAATGCCATGCCATTTGGTTGCTGCAGCCTCCATTGGGAGCAGAAAGGGACGGCTGCAAACTGCCCTTTCAGGGCCGTCTGTACAACCCCTAAGTTATCATCTCTTGTAATATATATGCAACCAGATCAGATTAGGGACACTGAATACTACTAGCTCGTCAAAATAAGCCAGGAAATGGGAAATGGGTGAACAAAATGTATGTAGCAGAACTGTTAAGTCTTGTTACCAATATAATATTCCTGGCAGAAAACACAGGTTACATAAAGGAATGGATGCACTATATTATTACTAATGCTAGATCCTGAGAAGAGTTAACATTTTTTTATTTTCTTTGAAGGTAAATCCTGAAAAATGGGACTTCAGAATTATGTTCTACCAACTCTTAGAAGGCAGTATCAATAAGTAGTACGTGCCAGTTAAGGATGATTAAATTTCCCAGTCTGAATTATTCATCTGCTTATTTGTCTGCACATTTATAGTGTGATTTGTACGGTTGCCTCTTCAATCTTTTACATAGGATCTCATGGCCTTACAAACATCTTCTTTGCAAGTCTGATGCAAGATTCAGGCTCCTAAATCACAGCTATAAACCTCTGCATGTTTTCCATATATTGGAGGAAGTAAAAAATTATGCAAACTATTCCAGATCTAGCAGATTCATGTCATTCAAATCCCACTCCTTTATGAGCAGACAGTATACACAGGGTAGAACTACATACTTTATTTCAAAAGATTAATGCCACAAAAAACCAATGAATCAAATTTCTTTCTCAGACTGAACCATCAGAAATAATAATAATAATAATAATAATAATAATAATAATAATTTATAACCCACACCTCTGTCAAACAATCAAAATGATGTTGATCCAACAAATTTGTGACCAGAATGAAATCTGACAAGAATATCACAGTGAAGAACCCACTGAGGTCTTCTACTGTAAAGAGATGCTGCTATGGGCAGAGCTCCTCATGGGCACAAATATTCCACAAATATTCAAATGTTATAGTGGCATAAGCAGCAACTGCTGGTTTCTTTTCAGAGATGTCAAATTAAATGCACTTTCACTTACGTAGTTGTATTATTGAAATTTTCACTTCAGGAGGTGAAGTAGCTACATATTCATGTATGTAGTAGGAATTCGTTTTGATTAATTTTTGTTTGTGGTGATAAACAGCACTCAAAACTGTTTTTCCTATCACTTCAGCAAATGTTTGGGAGTCTGTGTTTTCTTTTGTGGATGGGATATCTTTTTTATTGAGCATTTATTATTTAGAGTAGTATAATCAACCACAGTTTGAAATTTGGTATTGCAAAATCTCATTTGTGTTGTTTGGACACTACGCCATTTACAGCAGCCATTTTCTTTTTGTTTCAATGGGTTTTGATAACCATTTTATTTATATCTCATGTTATACTTCTTAGACCATGTTTCCTTAGACCAGTTTCCCACCATTTTCTGTAGCTTTTTATTTGAATATGAGGGCTTTATATTCTGAATTAGTGTTTCTGTTTTGCACTTTCAATAGTTAAACATTTATAGCTTCTGCCACAATAATTGGTCCCTTTTGCTAATTTTTATGATGATTACATATTACTTATTCATGTTGAAATAAACTTTTATTTATTAATTCTCTCTAAATAACTCAGTTAATTAAAATAAAAAATCAAGGATTCACTATTGAATCAAATTAATTCTTAATGACAGATTGATTGAGCTAGTGGCATTTTTAATTCATTTTATTTCAGTATTTAGGCATCTTTTTATAAGTCACCTTAAGTTCTATTATGGAGGAAAGGTGATATATTAATTAATGATCATTACCATATCATAATCTTTATCATCTCTATAGCAAATTCTATTATTGATCATTACATTTGTTCATTTAAGTAATTCATTACAAATTTGATTTTGATTGTTTTTGTTTTGTTTTGTTTTGTTTTTTAATTTGTTTTGAAACATTGATATTTAATAATAATTGATATATACTGATTTGGTGGAAATGGTAGTGGTAGTCATTAATCTGATAACACCAAATCAATACTGTTTACTTGATTAAATGATAGATTCATTTTATTTTCAACAACTAAAGGCATTCACCCTTAAAAATGGTTGTGGTAGACAGGTATACAGTAGGTCTGCTGTTTTAAAATGTAGTGTTATATTTTTTTTTCTTTTTAAAATAATGTTTTTAAAAATAACATTTTAATAGAGTTGATTGTTTAATGCTATTTAACTTATGTATCACATAATGTTTTTGTTAGTTTGTTATTTTGTTATTTTGTTTCAACATATATTGTAAACCACTTCGTGTCCCACTTTGGGAAAAGGATGGGATAAAAATTAAATGAATATACATACATACATACATACATACGAGCTTACTGTGCATTAGGCTTCTGTGGCCATGGATAAATTGATTAATGAGTTTAGTTATTGTACATTTCTAAACAAAAATCTTTAAAAAGTTGTTAAATACACTCACTGTTCAGTACCATCTCCTGGGCAGCTTGGGCAGTTTATGGGCTTTCCCATGACATATTTCCACAGGAATCGGGGGGGGGGGGGGCTCCTCATCAGCATTAAGCTATGGCTTTCTCAGGCTAGTAATTTTTATAATTAGGTGGCCATTCCTTTGGCTGGTTTTCTTATTCCTTCAACTAAAAGCAAAATAAAAATAAAAATGATGAAGTGATTACATGGGTATGTTTAGTTTTTTTTTATTCAAGGAACACTGTTGATTTAAGTTTAGCTTGTGATTTATAAAGTCCCCAGACCCTTTTCACACGTACTGCTTTTAAGCCAGATGTCACCCATCCTATATATATGTGTGTGTGTGTGTGTGGTGTGTGTGTGTGTGTGTGTGTGTGTGTTTCATTTGTCCTCCCTAAATGTAGGCATTTTGTTAGTTTTGGTTCAGATCTCCCATCTGTCAAGGTGTTTTTTAATTCAGATCCTCCCCTCTAGAGTATTTGCTAATGCACCTTACTAGGTGTCATCTGCATATTTGATAACCATGCCTTCTATACCATCATCTTTTGTGCCGACCTCAGCCCAAACAAGGGCTGCATTAGGGTGGAGAATTCACACACTCCCAAACCCTACCTTGCGCCCCGGGTGCCATCTTGGTGCCCCCGTTTATACAGGGTAAGCCATGATGGCATCTGCTGTGTGCAGCACCCAAACGGCACGGTGCACGAGGGATGTCATAATGCCATGCATGGCAGTTATGGCAGCCTTTCTGTGGCACAAAAAAAGCCCCTCTTGGGGTGTTCTTTTTGTGCAGTGCTCAGGCTGAAGGACGTGGTTGCCGCACCTTGCTTTGGTGCTCACCACCCCTTTCTGCCAATCTATCGAGCCTCTTTGTCATTTACATAGAGGCAGAACATTGTTTATTTAGGATTAATAATTTCCATGAGATTTCCCCCCCCCCAAAAAAAAGTCTGTCCCAAATTTTTATCATGAGATCTCAGCATGACAAACAAATAAAATATAAGCAATTTAAATAATCCCAAATTAAAATCAAGAAATTATTTAAACAGGAAAACACATATTAGACAATTCAAACAAGTTAAAAGAGCTTTAAAAGGCTAAAGGAATCAAATCCTTGTGCAAACTTTATTGTTGGCACCAGGTCAAGGCATGACTTTTTATCAAAGCCTTTGGCAGTCCAAACTTGGCAGCAGTCGGGGTTCCTAATTCCACAAACGGGCTATCACATCTGAGGAAGCATCCTTTCATTTTCTATCCCACCCTACTGGTGGGACACAAAGGAAGGCTCTTCTAACAAATTTTGGGCAGGCATACAGAAGGAAATTATTGAAGTCCCAAGCTAATCAAGGCTTTGAACATCATCATCAACACCTTGAATTCAGACCAAAAGTAAATTGGCAGGCACTGCAGTTCCTTTAAGACTGCTCCTTCATGTTGCTGTATGGTGCCCTGGACAGAAATCTTGCTGTAGCATCTCAGTCATCTTCAAGGACAGCCCATGAAGAGCACATTTCACTTGTCCAATTGGAAAGTCATGAGTGTCGACTACAGTGGCTAAGGTACACATGTCCAGAAAAGGCTATTAATGGTTCACCAGTAGGGGATGCCAAAAAGCACTTCATGCCATGGAGTGATAAGTATGCCTCAAGAATTACTCCCAGTCTACATCCCTGGTCCTTTAGCAGGAATGCAATCGCACCCAAGTCAGGTTGCTTAGCCATTTCCCAGATTTGAGAATTACTAATGTACAGAGCCTCCATTTTGTTGGGATTCTTATTCTAACAAGTCTTCATCCAACCTAATACAGCATCCCAGCACTGATTCAGCACATGGACAGCCCAAATTGACTCTGTATAGAAGAAGAAATAGGGCCTAGTGTCAATGGTATTCTGACAGAGCCCTATGGCAGCATGGAGGACAAGACAGAACACTGTGGCACTCCACAGCTTAATGTCCAAGTAGCTGAGAAAGAATTCCCCACTGCTAATCTCTGGAACTGACCTAAGAGTCTTCTGACCTAGGGGTTCTGTTAGCTAAGTAAAAGGCTTCTTAATTCCTTATCTTTATGTTTTATTAATTATATTTTATATTCTTGATGTAAGATAATATTTACAATGGTGAATCAGGCATACTGGAAAATACACTATTTTTTCAGAACGTGGCATGCCATTTTTTACAATGTGTTCCAT
Organism: Urosaurus nigricauda; assembly: GCA_034509955.1. Lineage (NCBI taxonomy): Eukaryota > Metazoa > Chordata > Lepidosauria > Squamata > Phrynosomatidae > Urosaurus > Urosaurus nigricauda. The sequence goes on from JAOEGL010000003.1 coordinate 55,625,241, forward strand.
AAATTGGCAGACCATCTTCTGCTCTAACTTAACTGTAATAAATGTTTACAGCTTTATATTGTCTCCAGAATTAGAAACAGATTTTACATGCCTTTATTTTTTCCAGTTCTTGCATGAGTCCCATCACTACAAAAGAAACTTGCAAATGAGAAATACAGAGGGACTTGTGGGATTTGCACCAAAATAAGTGCAGTGTGGGAGTGAAAATGGTCACTGCTCCACACACCCAGGTATTTTTCCCTTGTCTCCTCTTAGCTTAAGTCAGTCAATACTCTATATCCATGGATTGGTTCCATGATATTTCCCACACAACCACAAGCACTGAAAATCTGATGATTTCCTTTGCACTGATGGGATACAAAGACACATGGATGCACATTTAGGATTTGTCCTCTCTCATTTTTGTACTTCTCCAACATGTTATCTTCTCACACTCAACTGCTGCTAACCTAATTCATTTCTATTAGCTGTGCCCACTTTGGGTAAGGATCCATACTCTGAGAAGGAGTTTACTTATCAATATATAGGATCAAGATATATATATATATATATATATATATACTTCAACCTCTTCTCCAGTTTTTCTTCCCAAATAATCTATATCCTGCTCTTTATTTACCATGCATTCTATGACCTCACATTATGTATTACAGTATCTCTGCCCACATCTAAGTTAATGAAATTGCTGAATGTGGAACAATTCACTCTTGAAACAAAGAGAAGATACCACTTGTCACCATCATTAGCTTTTAATCCTTAGAGTTCAACTTAATTAAAACTGATGAACCACATTTTAAAAATGAACCTTGGAAAGGTTAGAGCTTTCTGCTATCATGAGAAAAAAACTGAAGTTCACTTCATCTTCCACTCTGTATCAGCTTAGGAGTCTTTTAAGTTGTTCATCAAAATGTAACTTGGCAGTACAAGGAGTTATTTTAGTCTCATGTTATGAAATGAATCAACAGTCATGAAACACATCTTTTTGGGGATTCTTGTCTTGCCTCTTGGCAGTGGCTATATCATGGTTCATTTACCACACATTAAAGGACAAACTAAACAGTTTTGTGCATGCATATTGGTAGCAATTAATGATACTGGTAACAATTACAAAACTACACACAACCAAAATCAGGAATCTTTCATAATGTGAAATATGTGACACCTTCGATTTTCATTTAACACTTCCCAGGATTGTGCTTAACATTTTTTAAATGAACAATAGCTACAATATAGATTGTTATGCCCTTTCTGGAAGGAAGACCATATACATCCTCATTTTCTCCCAAATGAAGCAACAAATACATTCTTTCTCATGCCATAGAACAATGTTCATAATAAAGAGGTAGATGAAAGACAACTATTGTTGTAAAATATTAATTCTTTATGCTTAGCAACAAAAAGGGCAATGTACTCAAATTCCTTGTTAGAAAAGACAGCTATGTTCAGAAATAAGACTGAAGAACTCAGCTCAGATACAAAGATGAAAGAACAGCACCACCTAGTTCCCTTTCTAAAAGTTTCCAAACATTTTACAGTGATAGGCTTTTACTTGTGCAAACTAGTTTTCAGTAGAATAGTTGCTGTTTACATTTCACCTAGTCCAAACTATAAACTCTGAAATATTCAGTAAGAATCTTGCCAAAAGCTAGGAAACAGTATTTATATGTTCCTTTAAATGAATCTAGAGAACACTGTTACAATCAGAAAAGAAGAAAGACACACTTTTCACTAAAAAGTCAACTGTGTTCACTGGGTAGCATTCAAATTTTCCACTTCACATCCTACTGGAACACAAAATTAGCACGTGCTTTGCGTATCATTTTTCTGTCAATGAGATTCTCTCTTTTAAGACATACACCCACATTTGCAAAGCCAATAATTACAAACTAGTCCTTTTATCTATGTTTAACATAGATACTTGTCCTGAAAATCAATGAGAGATATAATGTATTTTTTTCAACATGTAAATGTTTTTTAATAAATCATACTTATGGTAGACTTACTGAAATCTAGTTTATTGCGATTTTGTATCAATTTTAATATGATTAATTCTGTAACCAACCACTGTTGGTTTTCCAGTGTTTGACAGGTGCTCAAATAATTTAAATATTAAAAATTATTCATAAAGTCAGATTATTTCTTCAGGACTGTGAGCCACATCACGCTAAAAAACAAAACAAAAACCCAGAACCAAGATATAGGTCACTATTTTCATACAAATATTGTGGCAGAATAGAATTGTATAACTATCAATATATATTTAAAAATGTGAGGCAGTGTCCCCAAAAATGGGTTGACTGTGGAATATGTACTTTGAATCAACAGGTATGTTGAAAGCAAGAATTCTTCCCATTTTTAGTATTACAATCTTCCTTATCAGCTACCCGCGGGTGGGTGCACCATGGCAATGTCCTTCAGTGTCTATATATGCAGAATCACCTCTGAATGTTTCTGCCATTCCTGCTGTTCTGGAAACATTAATTATATCCTCAGAGATACTAAAACCAACATGTCTTGTTTATAAATCTCTATTGGGAAGTACCACATTTGACCTTGAACTGAGTGGAATACAGAGGTAGATTGTCCTACCAATCAATAGAAAACTAACAAAATAACCAAAGGAAAAGTTTCCTACCTTCAATATTTACTTTTAAATTTGATTAGATTCAAAACTGTAGTTGATTCATGAAAAAATGTTTGGGATATATTCACAATTATACCTCTTTTTTAAAAAAAGCTGTCCATTTCAACAGAGGAGGAGGAGGAGGAGGAGGGGGAGGGGGGAGGAGGAGATAGTTGTTTTATTTCTATCCCACCTCTCTGTCCAAGCAATCGAGGCAGGGTACAACAAAGTTTAAAACAATCACAGTTAAAACATTTCCTACAATCCCATCCCTGACCTCCCACCCCTTAAAAAGGATTAAATTAACATGGAATTAAAACAGCCAACAAGAAATAACAAAGACAAAATAACATAATAAAATCAATAATTCTTTGAGCAGCAAGGCACTGGTCTCAGGATTCAAAGTGCCGGGAACTAGCTTGAAATCTGTTCGTTAATCCCAAAAATATTAGATCAATTGAATCAACAGGTGAATGGTAAATCAACACATAGGCAAATCCAGTTGATCAATGGCTTCACCCTAGTTGGGACTTACAATAGGTTTTAGCTCTAAATTTGAGCAGTATAGTACATATACTACTCATAGGGCACATAGAAGCATTATGATTGGACATTGCTTGGATTTATTGCAACATAACAATTATATATGGGAAAAATCTTGGGCATTTGTAGACCTATGTACTATTATTGTCTTGAGACATGGAACTGAACTAATGACCATGATGTTTGGACACTGTGTGCCTCACTGTTGTTGTGTTGCCCAAGGTTATCCAGTGGATTTATATGGCAAAGCCAGGATTCAAAACCTTGTCTCCAGAGACCTAGTTCAAACCACTATACCGCACAACTCTTACTACTGCTATAAGACTTATACCCCAGCATTAGGAAGACATGAGGCCAGTACAGACCAGCACAATATGCCAGCTTCCCAGCAGCATGGGGGTGTGGCATACAGATGATGCACACCCTGATGTCACCCCAACACCAGTATCATGCCACCCTGCTGCCCACATGGGGGCAGCTTTTCAGTGCTCCAGCTGCACAGTGTATAGATACCATACGAGCACCAAAAAGCCACGGTGGTGGTGGAAACGGTACTGCATATAGCCCTGATTACGCTAAAAGCACCACATCTGATCTGCCCTTGAAGCTAAGCAGAGTCAACCCTAGTTGGTACTTGGATCGGAGACCGCCAAAAAATACCAGGTGCTGTGAGCTATATTTCAGAGGAAGGATCTGGTAAACCCACCTGTGAATATTACTTGCCTAAGAAAACCCTATAAAATAGGCCACTTGAAGGGAAATATAACACACATACTGTATACTTCCTTTTCAGTTCCTTTCAGGGATAGAGGTAGAAACAATGTGAACATTTGTTTGGTGAGCCCCACTACTTCTGAGGCTGAAAGGGTGTTTTGAGAAGGGAAGAAAAAAAGTTGCTGAACAAGGAAATGACTAGCAGGAAAGAGCTCTTTAAAAATCATGATCAATAATGCTAGGAACAAATACAAAACAAAAACAGGTACATATGTTCAAGGGTTTACACCTTTATCTTATATAACTTTTTCAGACGATTATGCATCACTTTATCTTCCTGCAAGAACAAATAAAAACACCATGTGTGCCTGTATTATATTCATATGGGATTGGAGTGTGACTAGGGATATGAAACTCTACCTTGATTATGTTGTGTTTCTCTGAATGTCATCTGCACTTTCTTCCTGACCTTCTGACATATAGGGTTGCAAAACCTCTTTTCTTTTCAATGGTAATTTATGTACACTCATATGAATTTTCCTAATGTGCCCATTTATTTAAATTTTTAAAATTAATTTATGTCTTTTCCCACTGAATGTGTTTTTGCATCTTTTTCCAATTGTGAGGATTTTAGATTTTAAAAGATGGAGTTGTTTTGTGCAAGCTTTCTTTTTCCAAAATATATCATAAACCTCATATATGTGCAAAGTCTTGAGCCAATGTACATTGCCTCTCACAATCCCAGCAAATGTGAACATGCTACTTTTATGCAAAAAAGCATTTTATGTTTTTTCCCCTTCAAGTCTAATTATGACAAATACAACAAATGGAACTTTGAGTACTGTTCTAAGGCCATTCTGATCAGCTAACAAACACACTCTTTCATTTTTTAAAAAAAATATGTAACTACTCCTCAGTGCAACACTTGTTAATGAGATCTGCCTAAGAGCTCATTGACGACTAAGATACACAGATTTTAAGCCTATACAAATTGCCTGTGAGTAAGTCTATGGAACTCATTAGGCTTTACTTCTACTTGGGTTTATATTGTAAATAGAGAGAGAGAGAGAGAGAGCACACAACTACTTCCAAAACAGCAGTATATTCTAAGGGGCTATTCAGACTGGCCATTAAGGCCAGCCTGGGGACAGAGTTGGGACATCGCATACAAATGATGCATGCCTTGACTCCACCCCCAGGGAGCTGTGACACCACACACCACTCCACACAGCATGTGGTGTCATGGCACTCCTCTGGCTCTGCATCCATATGACACACTACCAAAGGAGAACCTTCAAGCTATGATGTTGCAGCTATTGCACCCTGGAAAGGCCAGATCGGGGATGCAGAATGCGGTTGCTGTGGTCCTGATCCAGCTAGGAAAGGGGTGTCGTCATTCCCCTAAGTCACTCAAACAACAATAGAAGCACTTCAGCAGAATTATTAGCTTCTGGTCTAATCCAGACACTGGAAGTTTGTTTGTTTGTTTGTTTTTTTAATGGAAGAATTATAAAAGAATAATTTAAAGGCCAGGAGGACTTTAACTAGGTGATATTTCCTAGGTAGGGGGTTATGATGGCACAGAGGAACTCTCAAGGTGTTTCTATAATTCATTGCCACTGTTTTGACATCCCAAGTTGATGGCATAACAGAACTCTTCAGCAGATTGAGGAGGCCCCAAGGGGCACCACACAGGAGCAGAAACTCTTTGTACTAATGTATTATACAGCCTCTCTTAGCAGTTCTACACATTCCCACTGGGGAAGCTTCTTTCTTTCTTTCTTTCTTAGAATAAGTCTCTTGTTAAAACGAACAGTTATTCTTAATCCTGCTATCACTTTTCTTTCATCATAATTGATTAGCACATATAACATATTTTCCCATCCAAAGGATAGTAGTGTTCTGTCTTTAAAGAAGCATTCAAGATTTTGTAAATCTGTATTTTTTAGAACTGCTATTGCAACTTCAAATATTAACAATGAAAGAAAATATACAACTCCATTTTTAGTTACTTATTAATGTTGAATCCATATATATAAAAGAACAATCGTACTCAGGAACATATCCACAGGTCTACAGTCTAATTTGCTATGTATGTGGAGCATTTCCTGTAACTACAGGCTGCAGGACCATGCCCTTAGTCCTTTCTATAGAGAAGGAGAGTACAGCTACAGTTCCATTTTAATGAAAAAAAATAATCTGTCATGAATTTTTCTAGCAGATATAACAACAACAAATGCAGATGAAATATGACAAGTCCAACATGTTTTTACAGAGTTTGAACATATCCCCATTATATACAATGGCATAGCAAAAAGGTTTCCCTTATATAAAATCGCATATTCAAGGTTTACGTGTGGATGGTTGAATCTGTAAATACAGATGGCTGACTTTATATTGTAATAAAAAGGAGAAGAACTGAGGTTTAAGAGTAGAACCTTTGGGGGTCATTGCCACTAACTGCTTTTTCACACTAGGGGGCAAACAGGATTTAAACGAGAGTTAAAGAGGAAATGCCCTATGTTTATCATAGGAGATTTCCTGTTTAACCCTTGTTTAACTCTTGTGTGATATGAATCCATTTCCTAATGTGTGTTGAGGAAATTTATATGTGTGTTGTTCACACTGGGAACTATTTCAGACCTGACTGCATTCAGATGGAGTCACCTTAAAGCAAGACAAGCCCCCCTGTCTCCCTTCCATGCCCCTCTTCTATTGCTGTTGTTGTTGTGTCTTCAAGTTATTTCCATCTTAGGGTGCACCTGTCATGGGTTTTCTTGGCAAGGTTTGTTCAAAAGGAGTTTGCCTTTTCTTTCCTCCTCCTCCTCCTCCTTCTCCTCCCTCTGTCATTATCATCTCTCCATGGCAGCTGTCCTTCCTTCCCCACTCCCTCAAGTCAGTGTGAACAGTAAAGAGGAGTAAACGGCCCCAGAGAGTTCTTTGTGGGTTTTTCGGGCTATGTGGCCATGTTCTAGAAGAGTTTCTTCCTGACATTTCACCAGCATCTGTGGCTGGCATCTTCAGCCCATACCGGGTTATTTTGTAGTGGAAATGAGCCCATGATGTGGCAATTTAGGAAGAGCACTTGCTCAGTTCTCCTATTAAAGTGACTGCTGGACTAAGGGGAAAGGATATGATTCTTTGAAAGCTGCAGGGATTAACGTTAGACTGACATGCTTTAATCTTCTGTTACCTCCCTGTTATTCTCAGCTGCCTAACATCAACCAACCCAGAAACAGAATACAGAATGACAGCAAATCATCTACACCCTAGACAGAGATCAATATATTTATTTTATACACGTGGAACCTGTTACAAAAGTTTCAGTTAACGTCCCCTTAGTCCTGTACAGGGAGGTTAACTGAAACATTTTTGTGTCCAGGGTTCAAGCCAGCCATGCCCTCTGAACAGAGCTTTCATATACATTCTTCCTTATGCCCATTGTTTTCCAGTAATGCCCCCATATTACTTTTCATGGCAATAATGCATGCTCAGGCCTTACTGAGCTGTTGTCTATGGGAAGAGGTGCCTTAGGTTACATAATATGGTTATATAGATACAGCTATAGATATAACACATATTTCTCCATGTCTCAGGACATCTCTGATCATGTTTATACCTTTCTGTTCCCTATTTTTCATGTTTGGTTACACTGTAATTGACACTTGTCACTTGAATTGTTATAGAGAGGAAAATATCAGTACTAGTTTATAATGTTTTCACTTACAGTAACTTCAGGGTATTTTTCTCTTACAGCCTGCATCCACTTGCTAGTAGAACAGAAACAAATACAGGCTGAGTCTCCTATAATTGAAATGTTTGGGACTAGAAGGTTTTTGGATTTTGGATATTTATTTATTTATTTATTTATTGGATTTTAGAATGTTTGTATATACATAATGAGACATCTTGGAGATAGGACCCAAGTTGAAACATAAAATTCATTCATGTTTTGTATGCACCCTATCCACACAGCCTGAAGGTAACATTATACATATTTTTTAAAATAATTTTGTAAACAAAGTTTGTTTACACCAAAAGAACCATCAGAAAGCAAAGGTGTCACTATCTCAGCTACCCATCTGGACAATTTTGGATTTTAGAATATTATGGATTTTGGAATTCCATATAAGGGATACTCAGTCTGTATTTGCAGTAAGTTATACATGCTGCAGTATTTCTGAAACTTAAATCTATGAATATAAATATTTGTGAAGCAACAGATAAGGAGACTTCAAATGATTTACATCTAATTCAGAAACTGATTTCTTATACTTCCAATTAATTAGTTCAAGTCTTTTTCTAGTTAGGGAATACAAGAGCAATCTCTTGCCATATTGCATGGTAAGAATAGAAACAGGTCTACTAACACACTGATAATCCAGCAGATGTAGGTCAGTTTGGTATTTTCCATTTGTTCACATATTTATCCCTAAGCATCTACTGCAACTGACACTGTGAGGTAATTTGTCCTTAAAATTTCTCAGAGCTGCCAGACATTTTTAAGCTACTGGGACAGAAAGCTTTGCAAAGCTCAGGCAGATTTAATGCTCACCAATATTGTTGGATAAAACATGGACAAATTTTCCATATTGAGAGAAATATATGAAATGGGGAGGGGGGTGAGTGAGTGAGAAGGGTTGGTAAGATGAATGATGAAGAGACAGTACATACAATACATTAATGCTTTTATTAGAAGTTATAGAAATCGCTCTGTCATCACAGCAGCAGTTTAATACTTTCTGAATCTTCCACACCTTGGCCCCATAACAGTATGAATTATGTGAAGCACTGTATTATTTATTCAAATTTCTGATTAACTTTTTCTTTATAACATATTCTAAGGTAGATTGTGTGACTCCATTTTTCAGTTGAAGGAGCAAGAGCATTCAGAGTTGGTAACATCTCTAACCTCGCCCTCTGTACTGAGCAAATTGGAATGAATTACTATGTTTTAACGAATGAGTCACAAACAAACAAATATGATGACTTGTATATACCATAACTCATTGGTTGCTCCAAGTTTGTTTTACTGAACATGAGAGGTGGGCACAGCCATTCAGATTCATTTTGGATCCTGGCTTGATGCATCTGAAATTTGCTCAAATAAATTTGAAACCAGTCCACCTTGACTCAGGTCCCTAAGCCAAGTCTAGACTTAAAAATCTCAAAGTTCATGCCTGCATTTCCCATAATTTCCAAAATGAATAAATCATTAATAGAAAAATTGCTATATTTTTTTCACTTTCTCAGATCTGACAAATTTAATGGCACCTTAGGTGGTTAAGCAAGTTTGGTAAACTGTAAACAGGGATTTTTGCAGGCATTCTGTGGTATATGTCCTCATTTTTTTTCTAAAACTGGAACTGCCAATAATGTTTTTCTTCTTCTTCAAAAAAATGTGCAGATTCATTAGACCTGTAGAAAAGGATTATGTGCCCAGGGCCTTGTGCAAGATCAGCTTTTCCATTCTGAGGGTATTCAGAAAGTCCATACTTTATCATCCTTGCTCTTGCTGGAACATTGATATGAAAATGATAGATAAAATTAGGGTGACTAAGTAACAAACCTGCAAAGTATCAGAAGGAAAACATCTCAGAAGGAATCTGAAGAAAGTCGGGGGGGGGGGGTTTTTCCACTATTTTACAAGTGCTTAGTGACTGTACAACAGGGGGAAAGCATTCTTGGCAGTTGGACCTATTTGTCTTCCAACTTTGCAGGGGGAGGGTCACATTGAAATGGAGGAATAAGTTACTCATTGTGCACAGATCACAAGTCTCTGGTGGTTGGCTGATCTCCAGTTCAGGCTCTATACCTGAGGATATTCTGTAGTATGCAACATCAAGCTCTAAGAGTGTTGTTGGATTAATAACCCTGGCTAACACTGAAGCAACACTACTGTAACTAATATTGCTACCTTTCAAACAAAATTATAGGTAGTGACATATTGCCTATGGCTAACATGAAGGTGTCACAATTCATCAGCATGACAGACACTGCTGGCAGTGCACTACCTGCAGCCTTGCATGCATGCCCCCAATTCTACTCTAGAGAGAAGAAAGGAGGAGAAAATCCATTGCATGACTGAAAGACTGGTTATCCAACTCATTTTTCCCTTAGAAGAAGTGATCCAAAACAAATTCTGAGTTCAGTTTTTAAATTCTTGAAAAAGTTCCTTTGAATTTTGGTATCCTTTGGAATTCCAGAAAAAGTATTTTTCCCTTCACCCTAAGATAGACAGAGGTCTATGAATGACCTTAAACACTTTTTAATAAATAAATAAATAAATTAGAATAGGACCAAATTAATGTATTAGACCTGAGGTCTAGACAAACTTTGGTTCTTTTGTTTGTATTTTAATGTATAAGCCACTTCACTTTTCAAGAACCACAACCAGTAGCAGAAAACCAGATGGTAAACAGCTTCCCAATAGGTCTTGGGCATTTTTCCAGTTGATATGGTCAGTGGTCCTGCTGGTGTTTCATGATATCTGGATGCTTAGAGGGGTTAGATGTTAAATAGTTTCCTTGCTTCAAAGGCTCATAGAATACCTCTGAATTCCAACCTGTGAGCTTCCTTAGGGACTACACGGTTCCTTGGAGCCTTCAAAAAATCAATTTGGGCATGGCTTTTGTATGGTTGTACCTCAGCTAGAATTTCTATATCAGACACAGATAAAAATCAAAGAGTAAACCTTTTGATTTTTGAATGCTTTGCCTAGCTATTCAATAAATGGTTGTAGCTATAGGGATAGGCACAGCTCAGAGCTAAGCACATGCTTTCAGTCCTGAAAGGTCCCACAGTTTGACATCTTCAGTTAAAGGGATCAAATAGCAGGTGATATGAAAAACCTGTGCCTGAGATAGCATCTGCCAGTCAGTAAACAGTGCAAAAGATATCACAAGTATAAAGCATTCATGTATAGGTCAGTGAAGATATTGTGTCATATATTACCTTGTTTCCACCCTATGATGAAGATCCATGGCCAGGCAGGTTAATGAACAAGTAACAAGGCATACATGTTTTTAAAAATCCACAAATCTCTAGACAGTACAATTCACTACTCCCCCCCCCCCCAACTGATATTATATGGTGAAAGAAAACATTAAAATGTAGTGTAAAATCGACCCACTCTATTCCATCTGATAGCATAGCATGATATAGATGAGCCACAATCTTTTCCAGATGAGATAAAAGCACATGGCATAAACACTGGGCCAAAGAAGACTGGCCGCTCCAGTCCTGATTTGGCTAGGATCACAGCAACCACATGGCCCACTCCTAAAGCAGGCTGCTGCTGTGATCCCAAGCCAGCAGGAATGGATTAAATCTACTCCTAAAAGGGCCAACTCTTGTTGACTTGGTGTGGCCTCAGCGCGGTTTTCAGCTGCTTTGGGGGGGGGGGGTCACCTAAACATAAGTAAGAAGGAGGAAAACAGAAAAAAGGCATACACTAGAAATATGGGTTACTTTGGTGCTATGGACTTAATAATTGAACCTCTCAACATGACCACACAAACACTTCCTGTAGTTTTTTTAGTAGTTTTTTCACACTATGTGGCCATGTTCTAGAAGAGTCTCACAACAGGAACTTGGTCACATTTCTCCACTCCCAAGTAACAGTGAACTAAAAGCCAGTCACTGATGACTGCCTACTTTAACATAACAAACACTATTCTCAGATCACAAAGCACTATTTAAAAATATCTGCAGGTTTTCAGAGGGATGCAGTATCAGGACCCTTTGACATAACTTTATGTTCTACATCTAGTTTTTAGTTCTGGCTAATAAAGTTGGTAAATCAACATTTACACAACTGAATTTAGGCCTATGTCTGCAATTTCTGTCTTTGTCAGCTAGAGGTCATTTTACAAAAGGCTTTAAAGATAGTTTAGAGGACCAGCAATGCAGCATTAGAATCAACTTGCTATCATGTGGAATAACCTTCTATCATGCTTGCCTTATACCATCCATATCAGAAAGAGCTAACCTAAACCATGCAATTAGCCCAGAGACAAACATACAGATAAATGTCTGGTTCTTAAATCATTTTCCCTTCTTTTTTCAGGTGATGCTATAGAACAACAATTGTTGACTATATTACAGGTATAACCTATATAAGTCAGCAATGCAAACAATGACCCAGTATTCACATCAAAAATTGATGGTCAGTACATCTAAATAGCAATGGACTATAAGGAATTTATCAACCAGAAACCATTCTTGCACATGAAAAATAATAAGATCTAATCTTATTGCAGTACATGCATGCACACAGATTCACAAACACACATACACATTATAAAAAATGAGAGGTCACATCTATCATATTTCCTCCATTTTTTTCTGCCAAATGTCCGATTTAGCTTTGAGACTGTTTTCACATCATATCAAACTTTAGTGAATGAGAACATTACACTTTCAGTCAGAAACACAGCATTTAAAATCTTATGGCCTTGTAACTTTAGGTTAAGAAAAAAAAATCTCAACAGGTAAGCCTTACCCCCAATTCCAGTTCTCAATATAATTCTCAAAATAGAATTTTTTTTAAAAAAAATCACTTGTTACATTGTGTATATGTTGTACTGTATTGTATGACAATGTGCATCAAATTCAGTGGGCTGAACTCATGAAAGCTCAGTCTGTAATAAATTTGATAATTAAGATGTCATGGGACGATGTTTCTTTCTGTAGCAGAGTAACACAGCTACCCCTTCAGAAATTGCTAGAATATTTACGTTTGTATAAGTTATAAAACCAAATATAACCATGAAAATGTATAAAATTTACCAAAATAAAAAAAAAATCACACTTCAAACAAGCATTCAATGGCATGTGGTTTAGCCAATACAATTTTTTGTGCTTTTAAGAAAAGTCAGGGTTGAAAAAGCACATAATCAAGTAATAGCCACAACAAAATATAACAACAGAAGAAAAACACAGAAAGATTTTATTTAATTCTGAGGTAGAACAATGGCAGCAAATTTCCAAAACAACAAAAACAAACCATGAATATCACTCAAAGAAAATGACATGGTCCAATCCATTTCTAATAGCTGTAAGCCTGCACTTACCAATTTGCCTGAGGTGTCCATTTTAAAAAAGCAATAACTTCACTAATAATAGTATCTGTACATCCTATACACATGTATTTCTAATTAACATTCTTTCAACAACTCTTTTTACCTTATATGTAATCATATTAAGACTGCAATCCTGTCCATATAGACTTTAAAGTTTCTCTTTAGAACGTCTCCTTTAGGACTTCTAAATAAATATACAGAGATTTGGCTTTGATGTGCAGTTTGCTTATTATCACCTCCATAATAATTAAAAATATTTTCAAAAGATGTTCACCCCAGGTTTTTTTAGAAACTTGACCTGTCTGGAACTGCAGCCTTAAATTCCTATTTTAAAGAAATGTTTTTGCATTTAAATCCATGCAAAGGTTTGCATATAGTTTTTATATATTAAGATTACCAGAAAACTTATTTTATATATGAAATATAAAAACCATTATGATTTTAAATAAATTCTGTAAACCACAAGGATTTTGTGCTATACATATTGTGGTGGGACAGGGTGAGGAATCTTTGATCCGTGACCTTACATCTAATTAAAGTATGGTGCTATTCCACACACCTCACACATAAGCACTGTACTAGAAACAGATCAAAATGTTCAGATTATTTAAATATTTTTTATATTTTTGACTTGATTATAGTTTTGAAGATCGTCATGACCACTGGTGTGTTTTATGACACAATAGAAATCACTCAAGGCAACTCATTGTTTCTACTTATTCTTAAGAGAAAATGGGAAAAAAATATGTTTCTGATTCATAAACACATCAGCATGATGTTTTGAAAGGACGTATCACAATCAAACTCAAACCCAGTATTAGCTAGTCATCTACTGACAATCATTCACTGAAATGTTCACTTCAATCACACTTTTACTCCAGGAGCTGGAGGAATTGTTCTGTGAAATATTTACTCAGTGCTAGCAAAGTGCTGAGTAACAGTTTCTGTATCTAACACAGTGCTACCCAGTATTTTCACAAAAGCAGAGCACATTAAAGCATTAGATGCCATTTGCATTATCACACAGCAGGGGGCTACAGCAGCTACAATTCTGGGACAATTCTAACACCTCTATACACATCATGTACAGTAAAATATATTTACTGCTGCCATTTCATACTACACATTATGCAATCCGCAGCTTTTGAAAATACATTACTCACCTAATGAATGCCTTTAGATTGTTCAAGGAAGCTTACAATTAATTTTGTAAAGCTGATAAAACATCTACCAATTCTAGATCTTTAGCTTTGCAAACTTATCAATTTAGCTTTAAAAATCAAAATGATACAATTAAGCATCATTGTGAATAAATGTAACAAGAGTCTACACTACAAAATGGGTGGTTTGGGAGATGTGGGTGGGGCTACACTTACATAATCAGAAAGACCTATTTTTACTACAGGAAATGATGGCAGAAACTGACCAAAATATTCATTTTGACACCTAGGGGGCAAAAGACTATTCTTACTCTCACGAAGCAAGATCTCTCATTTTCTTTTTTTGTCTTCCAGTTTAATATCATTAACTGGCATGGAGGTATTTAAGTAATACATTTCTACTTTGTACAGTGATATTTTGTATCTAAGAAATAATTTCAGTCTTTTTAGACACAGAAGATCCATTGTTTCCTAAAATTATTATTTTTATTTATTTATATTTTATTTTATTTTTGTAGCTGACCATGTTTAAGGGGGACTGTTCTAATACAGCTAGGCTCCCATACAGGCCACCTTGACTACACAAACTCAAGAATAAATCAAAATCTGGATTCCACAAACTCACTATATATTAATATAGCTACCTCCACTTAAGCTCTTTGAGAGCCAGATGGCTTTTTACTACAAAAGATGTCAATGTTCTCAAGATAAAAACAGTGAACCTCTTCAGTAGACATCTCCAGCAAAACCTGATTTCGTATGGATTTAAGCAGGTTAAATCTTTATTCCTAGACAATACACCCTGCAGAAGAGAAATGGGGACAGGCTAAAGGAGCCTTGAACTGATCAATTGAAAAGTTTAGGAAACAAATTTAGCTGGCAGAATTCTCTATATTTTCCAGACAAGAATAATGGTGTCTACAGACACCAAATATATTGAACAAATTAATGCAGAAGACGTGACAAAATAAACAAAATAAATGGAGATATAGGCATAATGAGAAATTTAAAACGGTCTTAAGCTAAATTTATAGATTAAACTAGGTGTACATCAATTATTTTGTATGTATTTCCTGTGTCATAATTGCTTCTCTGCCACAACACAAACACAGATTCATTAAAAAAAAAAAAAGCACATCAGTCAAACTGCAATATATCCAGATAAACCTGGTCACAATTTTTAATTGTAAGGGAAGAGATTAAGAAAAGTGTCTCAGAGAGTATTCTTCTGGGCCTGAGCTTGAACGACTATATGCCTGAAATATTATTTTTGTCAACTGTTGCTGAAAACAAAACTGCCAGGTTTCATTATATGTAACAAAACACCCCATATTTTAGAATATAGGGAAAGTACCAGGCAGATGGAGACAGTGTGGTGTAGTGATTTGAGCGTTGGATTATGACTCTTGTGGACCAGGGTTCGAATCTCCCCTCAGTCATGGAAATCTACTGGGTGACCTTGGGCAAGTCACACACTCTCAGCTTCAGAAAACCCCATGAGAGCTTTACCTTAGGTACACCATAAATCAGAAGTGACTCGAAAGCACGCAACAACAACAACAATCAGGCAGATGGCACAACAAGAAATGGGGTTGTTCTTTATGCTGTTTGAAAAGGCCCAGATTGATTACCTTCAGGCATGCAATACCAAAAAGCAATCTCTTACAGGGCTCTCCCTCCCACATTTTACCTGATGCTGTCTGCAGTGGTGCATTTTTCCCCCTGCCACACTCCCTGACACTGCTGTACTCATATCAGATGAACAGATACAGTTTTGAAACATACGGTGACTCTTAAACACATTTATGTACTGAATGCATTGACTCCACCCTATATATATATATATATATATCAAGTTTTCATTCACCAAAGCAACCACAATTATTCTGGTGAGAAAAATCCATAACAGAGAGCGTCTCCCCTCCTCTTGCAGCAAAAAAATTTGACACTTCACATGGAAATATAATAAGAGGGGCAAGCCCCACATATGCCACCTGCCAGATCCCCCAATAAATAATCTCACACAGCAGCATCAGGGTACCAGCTCCTTGCACCATGACATTCCCAGGAGCTGGCACAGATCTGTAAGGAAGGTAAACCGAGCCATAAAATGAATGCAGTCACAAAATGCCATCATTTTCACTTCCTTTCAGCGGCACTGCTTACAGGGGGAAAAAAGCCCCTGCTTTCTTGGAAGATGGAGCAGGGGCTGCAGGCAGGCAGGTTCCCAGATAAAGCAGAGTTGCAGACTCAAAGGGTTACTTTGCTTTTGGTGGGGAGGGAGGGAGAAAGGGAGGGTGGGGAAAAAGGCTCCCACTCCTTTCTCCAGAGACCTCATCTCCTGATACTGAAAGTGCCTAGTGGCATGAAATACAATAAACTTTATGATGCTGCTACTGAAGAAGAGCAGTCTGGGGGGAGAGGGAGGGGGGGATGTTACAAGGTCACTTGGCTCTTTCTGAATCCCCCTAAACACACAAGAGAGGGACCAAGACAGATCTCAATTCCAGAAGCATCCCACAGTCATCCCAGCACTGGCAAGGAATAGCCCATTGTTGGCAATGGGATAATTGTGGGATGGTGCTGGAATGGACCCGAGTGTGATTGATAATCTCACATGTCATCAGCCATCTGATAGGGAGAAATGCCAACCTTTCTTGGGCAAGTTGCTGATGCTTGTTGACCTCATTTAGAGCCCCCCCTCCCAAAAAAACACCTTATCTAGATGATTATTTAATAACAATAGTCCTTCATCGTAACACAGTTGGGTACCTAGACCCCCTTCTCTCCCTTAGCCTTTGGGGAAAGAGAAGGAGAAATGGGGGGCAGCAGCAGCAGCAAAAGCATCTCTCCACCACAGACTCCCAGCACTGCAGCCATAAAGGGAAAAAGAGAGACACACACATGCACATCCCTCATTGCACATTCCAGCATCACAGCCACACACAGCCTCTTTCAGGGCTCCTTAATACACATCCTTATTTAATTTGATTTTTTTTTTCTTCCCCAAGAGGTAAGGTGAGAAGGAGGCATCCTGGATGCTCCTGGCTGCCCAGTCCTTCTTCTTCTTGACACCCACAGCCGTCCATTGGTACAAAGGCAGGAGCAGGGGGCACCTTTCCTTTCCCTTCCCTGACACTGTGAAGGGTTGGGGGGGGGGGTTATTGGTTTTTCCTCCCCCCCCCCTTGAGAGGTCGTTGGGCATCGATTTGGCAGGAATAAGGAAGAGAAAGGGATCAGATCAGGCAGGGTCAACAAAACACTGGGAGGGATGCATTGTATGTATTCCAGATATTGCCAGTTCCAGGGAAGAGAGAGATGGGTTGACGTTGCACAGCAGCACAAGGCTGGAGGCTGCATCTACACTGGAGGGATCGGTTTGGTCCCGTTTTAAGTCTTTGTCTGGCTGAAGGCTATGGAATTCTGGGAGTTGGAGTATGTTGTGGGGCCCAGAGCGGAGCTCTGCTCCGCTCTGGGCCCCACAACATACTCCAACTCCCAGAATTCCATAGCCTTCAGCCAGACAAAGACTTAAAACGGGACCAAACCGAGTCAAAATCCCTCCAGTGTGGACACAGCCTCACTTTTTTTATTAAAGGGATCCGATGGGGCTGAAAGGCTGGCTGGAGGAAGGATAAAGAGAAGATGGATGGCATGGAGAAGGGAAGAAAAGGAGAAGGAGAAAGAGCCAGGGAGGAGGGGAAGGAGAAGAGACGAAGCCTCGGATTAGAGAAGCCAGACATGTGGCCAGGAGGAGCAGCAGGAGGGAGCTCCTTCTTCCTCCAGGCAGAGAGAGAGAGAGAGAGAGAGAAAGAGAGGGGGGCAATAAAGGATCAAACTGGGGGAAAGGAGGAGGAGGAGGAGAGGAATCAGGTCAAGCGATGCAACCCAGGAGGAGGGGAAGGAGCCCCGAAGTTGGGGGCCAGGGAAGGAAGGAGTGTGTAATACCTTGTATGAGGATCCCGCAGAGGCTGTACAAAGGGAGGACGAGGCTGGCTTGGAGCCGCATCCTGGCACCAGGCAGAGAGAATCCCGCAGCCGACGATGCTCCTGCTGCTGCTCCTTCCTCCTTCCTCCTCTTCCTCCTCTTCTTCCTCCTCCTCCGCTGCAGTGTCTCCCTCCTTCTCCTCCTCCTCCTCCTCAGCCTATCCAGCGGGGTGAAGCAGGGGAAGCAGAGCACCACCAGGGTCGCCTCCTCCTCCTGGGTCTGCCAGCCTCCCCCAACAACACCAACCTCCTCTGAGAAGGATTCCCCCTTGGAGGCAAGGTAATGGAGGGAGAGCCTTTCAGAGCCTCCCCTGCTTCCCCTTTCCACCCTCCAGCTCCAGCCCTTCCAGGACCAGCTTCTTTTCTTTCCCCAGCAGCTCGAGAGAGAGAGAGACAAGGGCAAGCTCAGCAGCAGCTCCTCTCTCCTCCTCCTCCTCCTCTCCTCCCCCTCCCTCCTTGCCCCAACCAGGCTCCTCCCCCTCCCAAGCCATGCTTCTCCATCATCATCATCATCACCTTCTTCTTCTCCCCCTCCCTCCCTCTCTCTCATTGGCCACGCCCCCTGACTCTCAAAGCCACGCCCAACTCCCTCTTGAGAGCATCTTCGTCCCCTTTGAGGATGATGGTGATGGTAACAGGCAGCAAGGGCTACTACGCTCGTCGAGGGAATCAAGGTGTTGAATGAGACTCGTATGTATTTGGAGGGGAAGCTGGAAGGGGCTCTACTGCTCATTCCCTCCCCCTTCCCCCCCGACCCCCGGTTTTCTTTTCTTCTCCTGGCTTCAACTTTGGACTGGCATCCCTTGGAGCCTATGGCAAAGCGGAAGGATGCCTCCCACAACGCCCTTTCTTCCTTTCCCAGCCAATGGGAGGCGCCTCCAAGGGAGAAGATTAGAAGAATCAAAGAAGAAGCCCAGCTGCCTCCCGGAACGAAGTCGCTGTCCGAAGGTGGTCCTGAAAGAGAGGGATGGATGGAAGCTGCAGCGAGAAGCTCGGAAAAACGGTACAGAGTCAATCATCTGGGGATAATCCGTTCCGAGACCGTTTTAACAGCCCTGGCTCAAGGCTGTAGAATTCTGGGAAGGGTGGTTTGTTGAGAAATTCTCCATCCCAGCGCTTTAACTCTTTGGCTGGCTCAAGACTGTGGAATTCTGGGAAGGGAATTTTATTGCTTGTTGAGAAATCCTCAACCAGTTTGGCCTCGCTTTAACTGCCCTGGCTGAAGGCTATGGAATTCTGGGAGTTGGAGTATGTTGTGGGCCCAGAGCGGAGCTCCGCTCCGCTCTGGGCCCACAACATACTCCAACTCCCAGAATTCCATAGCCTTCAGCCAGGGCAGTTAAAGCGAGGCCAAACCGGGTTGAGGATTTCTCAACAAACTACCCTTCCCAGAATTCCACAGCCTTGAGCCAAACAAAGAGTTAAAGCACTGCCAAACCGGGGGAGGGGGTGGGGGGTGGTGGAGGATTTCTCAACAAACTACCCTTCCCAGAATCCCAGAGCCTTCAGCCAGGGCTGTTAAAGCGGTCTCGGGACGGATTATCCCCCGTAGTGTGAAGCAGAGAGCCAGGCGAGGGATGATTTAAAAAATGGGTCACCGCGAAGCCAACCAAAAGGAAAAAGGGGGGAGCCCTGGAGGCCTTGAAGAAAGCAGGGCCAGAGAACAAAAGCAGCCCCGGATGAGAAAAGGAAAGAGAGGCAGCCAAAGCGGGAGCCACCTGAAGACACACACAGACAGACACCTGAATGCCAACAAGGCCTGGGAATGAAGGGCCCGAAGAGCTGAGGGAGAAATGATGCTGCCTCAGGAAAACCAAGGGCTTGGACTAAGCTGACCTCCTCTTTCACCTTGTTTTTTTCCCCCTCAGGCTCCTGCAGCCTAGGCAGTTGCTGTTAGTTCCTGTAACTTCACTACAGCAACGTGGTTTCCAGTTACCCAAAGAATTAAACATATTTTTTTTGTTCAAATGTTTTATGTTTTGAATTTTTTTTATGTCCTTTGTCATTTCACGTTTGCCTTCGGCCTCTTGACTACAATAAAGGCTTGATCGATAGATGGAAACAGTCTTCTCCTTTTATTTCCAAGGCATTTTATTCAGAGTCTTCTTCTGGCGCCTTTAGGGGAGAAAGAAGCTGGTAGCATGAGCTTTCCAAGACTTGAGCCTACTTCCTCAGATGCATGAGGTGCAGTGCAACCCTATGGACTCATTACTGGAAATGATTGCAGATATGAAGGGATTGCTTTAGAATTTACACCTGCTCAACATCATCCTTCCTTGCAACCACAGAAGTGCTCTGATATTTTCTTGGACCCAGGAAACAGCATCTAGTCTCCTGAGGAACACTATGGTCACTATCTGTCATTGCATATCACTGATGGGCAGAAATTAACATCCGCGATGGAGAAGTGGCAGTTGTCTTGTGATGCTCGTGTGCAGAATACCCATGAAAAATTGTAGAAGTAAAAGTCAGACTGATGGCCAAGGCCCTATATTTTAGTCCTCGGCTAGCTCCTTGAACCTACATTACTGGGTGGGTGGGTGGGTGGGTGAAGCTCTAATGCATGACTACCAAGCTCAGCAAAGAAGCTGAAGTATAGAACTGACCCATAACATCAGTGCCATGCAGCAGCTAAAAAGGCCAATGCAACTTTAGTCTGCATCAATAGAAGTATAGTGTCTAGATTAAGGGAAGTAATAGTGCCACTCTATTCTGCTTTGGTCAGGCCCCACCTGGAATACTGTGTCCAGTTCTGGGCACCACAATTCAAAAAAGATGTGGAGAAACTGGAGCATGTCCAAAGGATGGCAACTAAGATGGTGAAGGGCCTGGAAACCACGCCCTATGAGAACTGCCTTAGGGAACTGGGGATGTTTAGCCTGGAGAAGAAAAGGTTAAGAGGTAATATGATAGCCCTGTTTAAATATCTGAAGGGATGTCACATTGAGGAGGGAGCAAGTTTGTTTTCTGCTGCTCCAGAGACTAGGATGCAGAACAATGGATATAAATTGTAGGAAAAGAGATTCCACCTCAACATTAGGAGGAATTTCCTGACAGTAAGGGCTGTTCAACAGTGGAACACACTCCCTCGGAGAGTGGTGGAGTCTCCTTTGTTGGAGGTCTTTAAGCAGAGGCTGGATGGCCATCTGTCGGGGATGCTTTGATTGGGAGTTCCTGCATGGCAGGGGGTTGGACTGGATGGCCTTTGTGGTCTCTTCCAACTCTATGATTCTATGATCAGCAGAAGCAAGGCTACACTCATATATCATCACCTGAGTGTCGTATGTATGAGTAATGAGCCCATAGGGATAGAACTTCAGATAAAATCACTGTATCCATTAGGGCTAGTATATTAGATAAAATGGATGCCAGCAGTGGCATGGTGGTGGCAATGCACACATGGTATTGCACATGGTAATATGCAAATTATTGTCATATTTGTGAAGTGGGTGCAAAACAGTAGAAGCAAATATAACATCATCCTCTCAGAGATCTGCATTTCTAAGACACTTTCAGTGCACACTGGGCAATTGGGAGGCATATCTGGATGCCCATCTTCTAAACTTGCTGCAGCCTCTAATGTAAACAGTGATGACCTTCTCCACCCAGAGCCACCAGTGTTCATATCTGAGCAGTTGCTGGTGACTATGAGCAGAACAAACACATATGTTGACCTATAAGACTTGAAGGAAGGCTATCTGAATCATGTAGTTGAGTTTTGAGGCTCTTCTCTTGGCCTTGCCACATCGAGAAGATAGCACTGGTCCCATCTGTTCTGTGCTGTTGTTCCACTGGCATGCAAAAATGTGCCTAGGGCTATATATGGATTGCTGAATAAAGGAATCGGATCAATGCTATACTTCTTGGTGTACTCCAGGGGTGGGCAAAGTGCAGTCCACAGGCCAGATACAGCCACTGGAGCTGGATAGAAACCCCTCAAAGCTTCCACACTATTTTTAAAGGGCCACTTTTTAGGACAATTTCTTGGTCCCAACCCCCCTGCAATGTGTTCAAGCCATGTCAGTTTGTTTCCTGTGGCCTTCCAAAACTCCCCCCCCCACCACACACACACACACACACACACACAAATTTTAAATTTTATTTTAAAATGACTATAAATTGAGCAAAATGGTATCTAGAAGTGGAATTACATTACTCTGGGCATGCTGAAACATGCCAGTGTAATCCATTGTGTGGGCATAGCGTGGGAAAATGGACGCTCACTCTTTGTACAGTTGGCCAGATTTGCTGTACATACTGATATGCTTTTAACTGCTTTTTTAAAGGTTGTATTTTAATATTACAGCAGTCTCTCCATATCCACAGATATGGATTCTTTATCCACAAATTCAACCACACATTTTTAAAAAAAAATGCATTCGAAAAAATCATTATTTGGTTTTGCCTTTTTATACAAGAGAAACCATTTTATTATGTCATTGTATTTAATGGGACTTGAGCATCCATGGTTTTGTTTTGTATCCATGGGTGGAGGCTGTCCTTGAATCAAACCTCAGCAGATATCAAGGGCTCACTGTATAATTTGTTAACTTTTATTTTAATATTACCATTTTGATGTTTTTAATTTTTTATTTTTAAATTGCTGTTGTAAGCTGCAGCAAGAAGCTATTTATGAAAAATGATCTAAAAATGACAACGTATCAAAATACAGAGGTGACTTCTATATGCCATCTTTTTAAATAATGAAAGGCCTATGAAGTCCTCAATCCATCAAAGAGGAGAGGATGATCTCTCCAGACTTGCAAAATAAGTCTTCTAGTCACTGAAAGGGAAGAGAGAATCCATTTGAGCTGGCCAGATGTTAATTTCGAAAATGCAGACAAATAGTTTAAGAGTCTATGTATGTCTGTGAAAGTCAAAGATTGCTCCAAAACAAAATTAATTCAACTGATGACCTTTTGCCAAAAGGAAACTACCACTGTGCATAAGTGGTTGAGACTAGAGATGCATGAGAAGAATTGCAGCATCAGTAATTAGCCGATGTACTCAAATCTTTGCTGAAGAAATGTTGTTGAGTATGATATACAGATATTTTGCTGTATACATTGGAGTTTAAAATTCATATATATGACTAGCCAAAACCAAAACTCTTGGTTAAGCAAAATACAGCTTGATAAATTATTGTTACATTGATTTCTTAAACTCTTAATAACATATTTATTAACCAGCAGTAATTATTTATAAACAAATATTACAGAATATTTTTTTAGGGGGGGGGGAGAATTCAATTAAAATTTTGCCAGGTGGAGGAGAGAGTATTTAAAACTGTAGGGCAGTGTCTAGATAAAAAAAATATCAGAACTGAAAAAGGTATCATTATCGAAAAGTTGTCAGATCTTAAAGAATCATAGAATCAGGAAAGACACAAGAAGGGCTATCCAGTCCACCCCCCCTGCCATGCAGGAGCACACAATCAAAACACCTCAACTGATGGCCATCCAGCCTCTGTTTAAAAACCACCAAAAAAAGGAGACTTCACCGCACTCTGGGGAAATGTGTTCCACTTTCAAATAGCTCTTACTGTCAGGAAGTTTTTACTAATGTTGAGGTGGAACCTCTTTTCCTGTAGTTTTCATCCATTGTTCATTGTCTTCACTCCTTCAAATACTTAACAGACTATCATATCACCTCTTAGCTTTCTTTTCTCTAGACTAAACATACCCAGCTCTCCTCATAAGGCACGGTTTCCAGACCCTTCACCATGTTGATCACCCTCCTCTGGACACACTCCAGCTTGACAACATCCTTTTTGAATTGTGTTGACCAAAACTGGACACAGTATTTCAGATGAGGTCTGACCAAAACAGAATAGAGTGGTACTATTACTTCCCTCAATCTATAACTATATTTCTACTTATGCAACCTAGAATTGCATTGGCTTTTTTAGTTGCTTCATCACACTGTTGACTCATGTTCAACTTGTGGTCTACTTGGACTGCTAGATCCCTTTCACATGTAGTATTGTTAAGCCACATGTCCCTCATCCTGTATTTATGCATTTCATTTTAGCTGCCTAAGTGCAGTACCTTATATTTCCTCCTGTTCAAATTTATTTTGTTAGTTTTGGCCCATTTTTCTATCTGTTAAAGTCATTTTGGAATTTTGATCTTCCATTCTGGAATGTTAGCTACTCCTCCTAATTTGGTGTCATCTGCAAATTTGATGATCATGTCCTTTACTCCTTCATCCACCTCACTGATAAACTGCACTGTTAAATTGCACTGGGGCCAGAACTGAACCCTGTGGCACCTGGCAAGTCACTTTTCTCCAGAATGAAGAGGAGCCATTGCTGAGCACTTTTTGGGTTTGCCTGGTCAACCAATTACAAATTCACATAACAGTAGTATTGTGTAGCCCACCTTCTACTTGTTTCCATTATAACTTGGGGGAACTTGTCGAAGGCCTTACTGAAATCAGGATATGCTCCATCCACAGCATTGCCTTCATCTACCAAGCTGGTAATTTTATCCAGAGAGAGAGAGAGAGAGAGAGAGAGAGAAGATTGGTCTGCCAATACTGTACTTGTTTTTGAGAAACCCATGTTGACTTTTTGTGATTATGGCATTCATTGCCTTCTAAATGCTCACAGACTCTGTTTAATTATCTGATTAAGAAACTTTCCTGGCATTGATGTCAAACTCACTGGGTGGTAATTTGGGGGGTCTTCTTCTTTTTTTCCTTCCCTTTTATCTCATTGCCTTTAATCCTATGAATAGAAGAAACTAATCATCAGGATAATCACTTTATTTAGAGAATAAATTGCCCTATCAACCCAAACCTTCCACATTAACATTTTCTTCTTAGTTGTCAAATCTGGATTACCTCAACGGGTTACTTCACCATGGAGAAGTATATCAAAACAGCTATTGTGATACTGTACAGCCAAATTCCTCAACTACTAAATGTGCAGCAAATAAAGCAGGTTCTGACATAGACTGGCCCTAGAAACAGGCATCAGGAAGAAGTTTCCAAGACAGCCCAAGGTGGAGGCGGGTTCACTACAGAGAAAAGAAAAAAAAAATCCCAGCAGCTAGTAAGACATAACAAACAACCCCAATGATACAAACCAAGCTCTGCAGTACCAGATCCATGTTTATTGAATGGAAACTGCATCTTCCTCAATGAAATCAAGGGTTGTGAGGAATCCTCCATAAATTTCCAAAGAGCAGAAGAAAATATAGTATCCTTGTATTCTTGTAAAGCAAAGCACTTATCTAATTTTAGCTAAAAGAGTCAAATTTAAAGCTGTCTTGGGTCCCAGTTTACAGAGGAAAGTGGTGTATATATAAAATAAATAAACATAAACAAACAAATAAATAGAACAGTTTAGGGCAGGGCCATTTTTAAAAATAATGCTACACTTGCTATCCATATACTGTATCATCATATCATTCAAAAAAGTCTGGGGTTAGCCTGGTTCTATGTATAAGATATAATCTCAGTGAACCTATTCTGAACAGCACAAAACTATTAAACCTATGGCTCATAAACAGCTTAAACAGAGACCCAGTAAATATATCTAAGTAGCATCATGGGAGTACCCATACGTAATTCAAACATCCAGATATGTTTGCATTTTGGGCTGCATAATTCTAAGTGATACTGTAAGCTGCATAATAAGTGATACAATAAACACAGAACACATCTTGTAATAGGAACATCAGCAAACCCCTTTACTCTGTATAGCAACAATCTTCATTGTAAAATTACAGCCATTCAATAAACATTTTGAAGATGTGGCTGAATTTGAATAATCTTTCCTCTGATGTTAAAGTTCTGGATCAACAGGAGCTGATGCAACTGTCAAATTTTGCACATGAACTTGTTCAGGAACGGTAGGAGCCATTTCTCATAGCATGTTGTGCCAAGTTAGAATCTATGATGCCAGATGGTCTTATTACTTGCCAAAGCCTCCCACTTAGAGATGACAAAAGTCTCTTAAGTCACATTTATAGATGTCCTTATATCAGGGCTTTTGGGTGACCTCTGGCATTGAGAGTTTTACCATAAAACATTTTTGCATTAATATATTTTGCATCTTATGCATAGGTTCAATCCCAAATAGCAATCCCTGTTTAGCAGACTCAAGAGATGATTGGGATGTTGGCCTTGGGCTTGGATCTTTACACTAGTGATGTCTACTTATCAGAAAATATGAAGGATGTGGAGGAGAAGAGAAGCATAGGAGCAGATCTTCTGCCTTGACACTGAGTTGAACTAGATAGCCCATGATCCCCATACCACTGCTATTCTTCTATTATCCTTTCCACTTTATTCATTCAGAAATGTGTGTGTGTAATATATAGGTAATAATAGCAGGGTCTATTTTGAGCCTATCTTTGTGGGTTTCTTTAAGATGTGGGAATCTTAATAAATGCTGTTGAATTGCCCCTGATTTCTTAAGTAAAGTAATCAAATTGGTGTAGTGAACACTTTCTTGTTCACATCTACATTTCCTGTGTAGGAAAGAAAGCAAATAGGAAATCTTCAAATTCTAGAGTTGGAAGAGACCACAAGAACCATCCAGTTCACTCACTTGCCATTCAGAGACACACAGTCAAAGCACTCCTAACAGATGGCCAACCAGTCTCTGTTTTAAAACCTCCAAAGAAGAGAACTCCACCACTCTCTGAAGCAGTGAGTTCCACTGTCAAACAGGTCTTACTTTCAGATTTTTTCCCCTAATGTTTAGATGGATTCTCTTTTCCTGTTGCTTCAATTTCAACTTTGCTGTTGCTTGATGTCACCACTTTGACTGCCCACCTCTGAACTCTTGCCAAGTAGAGATGTCAAATGTTGCCAGATTTAACAGGATTAATGTTATATTCTAAACAGAACTATTTGTTCTAATAGCTAGCTTTATTCTAGGGCCTTGGCTGTTAGTTTTTGCAAGACAACTTTGTAAAGGTAGTTTTGTATCCTCACGCATAATTCATTAAATTCACACAGGTTGTCTTGAATGCTTTCTTTGGATATACTCTGCTAAATAGTCTCTGAGAGTCAATACAGACCGCCCAAAAAGGGCGGTCTGGCACCACCTTTCTTTGCTGCAGAACTTTGCCGCAGCAGCTAGATGCTGCCGTGAAACTGCACAGCAAAAAAGGAGCGGGGAAACCCCACTCCGTTTTTGCACTGCAGTTGTGGCGCAATACACGGAAAAGGTGCAATTGTGCACCTTTACTCTGCCGCAACTGTGCAGCTCCATCTAGAAGCTGTGCAGTTGCAGCACCGCCATTACGTATGCCGTCTAAACAGCATTATGTAATGACACAGGTGCCGTTACGTGCTAGGGTTTGGGAGTGTGCAAATGCTGTGCACTCCCTAACCCTAATCATGGCGCAAGGGCACCTCTTCCTGCCCATCTGTTTCAGGCCTGAGTGTATCACTTTGGTTTGTTTTTTTGTTTGTTTGTTTGTTTTTGTTCATGGGAATTATCAATATTTAAGTCCTTATATACTGCAGATAAAAATATGTTATCTATGAACAAATGACAACATTATTCCTATCATGGCTGTTTCATGATGAAATGTAGTAGTGGTGTTCAACTTTGCACAATTCAAGCAGTCATTTTAAATTGTCTTAGTGGTGCCTACATATGATGGTTCATATGCAGGCCATTCATTCTAATCTGATTTAAATTCTGCATTGAATGTGTCAGCAACATTTATTTTGATAGGATATATACTTGGCTGAGTTGTGGCTATTAGAGCACCCTAAAACTGATTTTTTTCCTCCAATTTTGCAAAAAACAAAACAAAAACAAAACAACAATAAGTTTTGAATGTGCCATGCAGACATATTATAAAATCCATGGGTCTAGGATTCATACTATAACAAAGTAACATCAAAATGAACCAGTGTCTACTCATGCTCCCCAGTTCTCATAGGCAGTATTTATGAAGTTAGTTTGCAGTCTGAAGTATACAGCATCCAATTTCTGGCCCAACTAAATTACTAGATAATCGCTATTATCAACCAAAGAAAGGCAAGTCTAATATTCTGTCAGGATCATTTTGTGATGTTCCTGTGATGGTGTTGGTTATCTTTATTTATATCCTATCTTTTCCTCAGAACTGGGCCTCAAGGTAGCTTACAAAATAAAATGAGTATAATATTGTTAAAATATTTTTTAAAATAAATACAAAAGCATCTTTGTCTGCCAATGGAAGCATAGCAAGGAGCCACATTAGTCTTCCTAGGAAGTAATTTCCAAAGCCTCAGTGCAGCCACCAATAAGGCCTTTACTCAGTGTTCATCCCTCTCTTGAGGATCTTGGTGCTCAGGTATGGAGAAATATAGATTGTTAGTCTGGACTAGATGGTGAACCAAAACCACATATTTCATGCTTACTAATTACATTTTGTAATATTTTATTAGATAGCATACATTTAAAGTTCTCATTTGTGTGTGTGTATGTGAGTGTGTGTGAACGGATGTGTTTATTAGTTCTAGCCCCTTTCCTGAGGCTATGTACACAAAATAGAAAAACTTGCACCCTCCATTTTCCTCTCCATGGAAACAAATACTAAGAAGATGCTAGGAATGCAGGCTTGGCATTGTTTCAATGTACACATTAACCATGTAGAGCAGAGATGAAGGCTGTGTGGCTCTGCTGGACAAAGTAGCTCTGCAGGACTGCAGCTTCCATCATATCACACACTAGCTTATAGTGCCGTCCAACAACATCTGGATGGCTGTACATTCCTCATTCATGATGTAGATGGATTGTGCAGTGATGTAGGGAATAACCTCTGGAGAGATGGGAAAACTGATATTTGAGATTCCAAATTAATGCAGTATATTTTGACAATGATGTATTTCAAGCTTCAGTTAAAAGGAGATTTGTTTAGAGATGGATATTTTTTAAGCCAGAAGCACAAAATAAATTTCATAAAATCTGTCATGTTACCTGAATATTAGTAATCAAACAGTATTCCTCACATATTCCCAATTAAAGTTTTTCATGAAGGTCTGTGAAGTTTCTTTAAAATTATGCCCAGTCCTCTTGGCTTCTTCTGCCTTCTTCTATGCTTTCATTCTTCCTAGTGAAGTAGTGACATTTCTGCATTTTCAGCCATTCTTAAAGAAACCATATTTTCTCTCTGTATCAATATAAAGCTAAAAGGAATGAATGTACTTCATACCTCCCCATTCTCACATTTCAGATGTTTTAAATTCAGAAGTTGAGATATGTCCCCATTATTAAACATTACTAGAATGAAGAAGTCATTTGATTCTGAATGAAGAAATACATGTAAGGTCAATGGATGTAGAGCAGAAGACTTCCAACTAAATGGAGGCATTGATGGAAGGCAGCGAACTTCTTAGGTGCCATTGTAAGCTTGTTTATGTAACATAGATAGACAAGAATAAACTACGAAGTCTATGAAATCAAAGAAAAAATAACTGTGGAGAGCAAAGAATAACTATTAGTGGGAAATATTTTGTGGAACAACAGTCTAAATCATAAGCAAATGCTCAGCATCAAAAGGCAGGTAAAGACAAGATTAATTATAGAGAAACTGATACCCTTCTCTTCCTTCCTCTAATTCTAAGCCTTTTTTCTTTTTGGATGATGCTTGTAAATAATTTGTAACACTGTAGACAGAGGAAAAAGCCAGTCGACTTTCTTCTCTCTCAGCACTCACAGAATAGATAAAAGCTGAACTCCCCTCCATTTTTCCTCCTCTCTTTTTTCCACGACAGAATAAGTTTCAGAGACATTTGCAGTTTCAATAGTCAGCTTCACTGTATAATAGTAGTCAGCTTTCTCTGAAAAGCACTGTTCCTGTTGTATTTTCTGTTGACATTGCTTCTAATTTTCATTCACTAGCAAAGAATAAATTATGTATCTCAATATTCTATCCTATGAAATAACTTATTTTTTCTATTACTGTTATTCCTTTGGTTTCAAAGAAGTTCAAAGGATATGCAAAAAATATATATGCAAGATCAACTATAAACCAATGTGGAACTTTACTTCTTGAATTATTACAAGTCACTTGATTATATTTCCTCACAGTCTCAGCAGTGATTTCCTAAAACTATGACACAGACAGTGCACGTCTTGTCTATTTACCTAGAAGTAAGCCCCACTTTTTCAGTGGGATTTACTTGTACAGAAATGTGTAGGCTTGTAGCCTTAGTTAAAGATAGCTATTTGTGAAAGTATATTGATCCATGCTTTGAAAAGATGAAATCTATGGCACCCAGTTTTGGCTCACTTAGCTGCAAAAATAGATATAGGCCAAATACGAAAAAAATTGACAACACCATTATTATAAAGGCATCACATTTCAATCATTTTTGTAGGAGCAGAAGATAACAAAATAGAAGAGACAACAGCTTATCTGCTCTTGCAATATCCTATCCAAGTACAGCCACTGAAGATGTATATTATTACTGATTCTGCTCTGTTCCAAAAACAGAAATCAAAATTTCTATGCTTGTTCTGTAACACAGTAGGCCAAGTCTGCCTTTGTACAAGGAACTCCCTCCCCCCCAAAGGAGACATCACTGTAATTCTTCCATTATTATTTGCTATTACAAATTGATTCCCATGTGGTGAAACAGTTAAATGCTTTTATTGATCATTAACAGCCTAGTTTCACTCAAAGCTCCTGAGTGGACAAAGTGCCACTGAACATATCTGGGATCTGCCTCTCCAGGGAACTCAACCACATACCTCCTAGTGTCTCTCTTTTTGGTTCAGCAGGAAATAGGTAGCAACTGAAATGAGCTATAATAGCCTTATGGATCCTGGTATTTTTTTAAAAAAATCTGATTTTTTAAAAAGAATTAAACAGAAAGGGAACACTGTTGGCTTCTCATTCTTATACACATCACTAACAAGGAGAATAAAAATAATCTGTTCATTGGAAATGGGGCGGACTGGCAGATTGGTGTCTAGGACTATAGGTTTCCCATGTCACCTTTTTAAGAAGTCTGATCCATATATAATATTATTGTAATTACAATCCTATACAAGTAAGCAAAGGATTAGTCTAAGGGGAATGCATAGAGCTACAGACTGGATGGCAACTGTCCCCTAATCTATTGTTTTTAATAGGGAGATGAGTAATGCAAAACAAAAATAACAATCAGAAACCAGAGCCTAAAGGGAGAAATGACTGAGTGATACCAATATTACTGTAGTTCACATGTTTTTCTTCAAATATTCACTCATACTTTCTTGTACAGCTTTCTCAGAGGTTGTCATCTTGTTAGGGGTCATGCTTGGCATGTGCAAAGAGTAATTTCAAATGCTTTTTATTCCTATACATAGCCACTGGAGAGGTCAATAGTCTTTAGAATGTGTTGTACAGAAAAGGATTATTAACTTTCATCTCGCCTACTTTTGTTCTGCAGCTGTTTGGAAGGAAAAAGGGTGGTGTGGGTGAGACTAGCAGCTTGGAGATGGTTGTAAGGTGTTTCACCAAGAGAGCTCTCACACTACAAAGCTGTAGAGCTACATTCCAGTTTACTATGTACTATGGTTGTAGTCTGCTGTGGCACTAGAGCTCTCTGGATGAGAATTCCAAACACCCTAAATTGCAAATCCCAGGATTTTATACAATGTTCCCATGACATTAAAGTGGTATATAATGCTATAAGAATGTGCTCTGGGACTGTTCTAATGAGAAAAATGGTTAGCCCTCTTCCAATCCACAGTGGTTCAGTGAAAATATGGGAAGGCAGTGGATATTTCTAGTTGTAAAAAAGATTCAGAACCATTCATATGATATATTTATTACCAAGAAACACTAGCTGCATACTTTGATCCATTACAGCTTGATTCCTACTGACATAATGATAATTACTTGTAAGTAATTTTAACATGTTTAATGGAGTAAATATGTACAGAATTATGGTCTTCCATTTTTTTTTTTAATATGGTATAGCTAGAATATCACACACACACACACACACAATATCTGTCCTATCTCTATCTAGTCATTCCTTGCCAGGTGACTGGTATTCATATCATCTCTTCTTGACTTATCTTTTGCTGCTTGGTGAAGATGCATATATCCCAGTGATCCATTAAAAATAAATTTTAACTTGGCCTTCAGAAAGAAAACTGTCATTGTTTATCCTTGGCCCAGTGACCAATGCACTCATCTGCCACAGCTCCTGAATGCAAATAGAGCAGTATAATAGAAACTAAGAAGTGTGGCTTTCAATGGCAAGGTTAGCATAGAAGATAAGAAAGGGTAAAGGACACATTTCTCAACTTCAGACTAGCAATATTTACTTTAAATTGAGGCAAAATATTACATACTGTACATCTAAATAAGCCTGAATATAAGGATTTGGATGCAGCTCTACTTATATATATAGGAGAGTGACCCATTGCAGTGGTGTAACTTGACAGCTTCAGATTCTGAGTAGTAATATTTAAAAAGTTTAAAGAAATGAGATGAGCTGCAATTAGTCACCATGATCTGGACTCATATTCAAACAAGCAAACACATCGCCTGTAGCATGTCAACTAGCAACTACCTGAAATTTCTCCAGCCACACACTTGAGCAGCAACATTAAGTCTTAACAATGTATAGTAGTGGGTTTAGTGCCCAATGTTTCTGAATAACCACAGCAGTTGGTGGCTCCCATGTCAGTGGGTTAGTGAATACTTGCTGTGTTTTATTCTAAATTTTAAAAGAGTGCTATAATGTGCCAACTTTTTTTAAAAAAAGATATAGTTTAGAACATATCCTTTAAAGTTTGGACCAAAACCTAGAGCAGATTCCCTGTCCGATATGTCTGCGCCCAAATGTCTGTTGACAGCAGAATTTTGCATCATCGTGTGTACTATGATGTAAGTTTTTGTTGATGTTGTTATCATAGTAAAGAACTAATGATTTAATCCATTTACATTTCAGGAATGTTGCTTTCTGTGCAGAAAATGAAAATACTTCATGTAGAGAAAATGCTGTTTTTTTGAGGAGGGTATGTGTCCCCCCCTCCAACAAAGAATAAGCCCTGAAATATTGCATAGAATTATTCGTGTTGAGCTTTCCTTACACTTGAGGAATCCTCTTTTCATCCATTCTTTGAATAATTGTGAATACTCTTTTCATCCTTAGCTTGGTTAGGAAGCAACCTTGCCTGTCTGTGGCCATGGAATGGAGGGAGACCTATGCCACATCCACTTTTGCACAAAAGTTGAAAGAAAAAAAAAGAGTGGGTATCAAGTATGAAGGCAGATCCTGACAAGAGTGATGCCACCTTACACCAAGAAGCATAGAACACCCACCCCAACATGAAGTATCTTGGTTGGGGCAGGGAAGAGCATTGGCTAGGGAAGGCCCTGGAAGGTACTGGAGTCAGTACTCCCCTAAAACTTGGTGTTGTCTCTGGCATCAAATCTTGTGTATTAAGCTAATATTTATCAATTCCTAGGAGTTTATTACACAGGGCACTTACCACTGCCCAAACATTCCTGAAGTGTTTCCTAAATGTTTCAGAAGCTCTGGAGGTGGGATCATATGTCGTGCTTCTGAAACATCATAGAGGCTTCCCGCTTTCCTTCTGTCATGGAAGCATTTATGGGGAAGCCTTGAAAAGCCATTTTTATTAATGAAAGCACAAGTTTGTACTTGTGCCTAATGCCTAGTGTCGAGACTGGGGCAAATAGTAGTGCTACTCTATTCTGCTTCTGTCAGACCTCATCTGGAACATTGTGTTCAGTTCTGAGACAAGCTGGAATGTGTCTAGAAAAGGGCAACCAAGTTGATCAAAGGTCTGGAAACCAAGCCTTATGGGGAACAACATAGGGATGTGGGTATGTTTAACTTGGCAAAGGGTAGACTGAAAGGTGACATGATAGTTATTGTCAACTGTATGGAGGAATGTTATGTAGAAAATGGAGCAAGCTTGTTTTCACTGTTCCAGAGACTAGAACATGAACTGGTAGATCCAAATAACATGAAAAGAGATTCAAACTAAACATTAGGAAGGACTTTATATTTTTGACTGTAAGAGCTTTTCAGTGGTGGAACAGATTGCCTTGGAGGGTAGTGAACTCTTTGTCTTTTGAGGTTTTCAAACAGAGGTTGTATAAGCATCTTTGAGGGGTGCTGTACCTGTGTATTTCTTCATGCCATGAGGATGGAATAGATGGCCCTTGTGGTCCCTTCCAACTCTAGGGACCTTATCACATGGAACCCTTACCATGGACAAAACGTTCCTAAAGTGTTTCTGAAGCACGAAGGTGTGATCGTCTGTCACACTTCTAAAACGTCATTGAGGTGTCCTGCTTCTCTCCCATCGATGAAGTGTTTGTGGAGAAGCAATTTTTTTAATAACAAAAGATCTTGTTATTCAAAAAATGACTTCTCTGTAAATGCTTCATTGACAGGAGAGAAGTGGAATGACATTTTAGAAGCATGACAGATGATCACACCTTCAAACTTCAGAAAAGTTTCAGGAATGTTTTGCTCATGGTAAGGACCCCATGTCATAATCCTGTAAGGTTCTATGTCTCTATGAATCTATGGAATACCTGCAGTGCAATCTTGTATATGAACAGAGGAGTGCAATCTTGTTTAGGAGGTTGTGTGTGAGTGTGTGTGTGTGTGTGTGAGAGAGAGAGAGAGAGCCACACCAGGTGACACCCTAAGGTGGAGTGACACCACTGCTCCCCAAACATTTGCCTTTTGGTAGGAATGGGCTATGGCATTTGCCTGTGTCCCTTTACAATGCTGAAGAGATGATATGAGAGGAGTGAGGATCAGTTTGAGGCAAAATGATAGGCTGCAGAGTTTTTTTTTTCTTTTTAAATTTGAAATTAATTTTTAAAAATAATAATTTAGGTTTAATTTTTTTAAAAAAAATATTTATTTAGAAGCATCACATTTTACCAAATGCTCACTTTAACTTCATGAAACTATGTACATGAAAATACATTTAGACTGTACATATGATATTGTAATTTAGAGGTATAATTTTAATTTTTCTAGTTGTTTATGTCAAAACTATTACAATTACATCCAATATTATATGGGAATTACAATTTGTGAGTAAGATTAGCACATAAACCTTTACTAAGAATTATGTACAGTGTGGTATGGGAGGTGGTCAAGGGTGTGTGTGACAAAATAAGTTACTGCAATGGGAAATGCCAAGCCTAGTGATGAAAAGAAGCAAAGGATGAAAATAGTACTCTCTATTATTCCTTTCCTTGCCATTTTTTTTAGTCAGGAAACCTTTTCAGCAATAATACAAGCACAGCAAGACTTTTGCATACTGTAGTTCTGTTTTCACTGTTTGAATTTTTCGAAGTCTTCTGGGACATGTTTGTCTTTCTCTGCATAAAATTCCTCATGAACATTTCAATACATTTAAATGCAGGGAGAATTCTACACAGAAATATTTGGATTTTTTTCCTGCAGAATGGAGAAAACTATACTAGTTATTTGTCCTTGGATGAAATATTGAATATCTATACCTAGTCTTCTCATGCCAAGATAGTCAGATTCTAGAAAAATCTCAGAAATAGCAAAATGTTGGACATTTTAGTCCAAGTAAATTGCTGCTGTGACACATACAAATATACAGCATTCTCATAAGAATTAGTTTCCCCAATTAATATTACTATTTTGAACCAATCGATAACAAAACAAAATGACAGGAGGCATTAATCTACCTACTTGGTGCTGTCTTCTACTTTACCCAACTTTCTATACCTTTGGAAAACTTCTTAGTCAACCAGTTTCTTTGCAGATTATGAGTGGTGGAAGGAAGTGAAAATTATTTTTCCCCATTAGCCTTCAAAATATAGTTGACTGAGTTACCTTTCACCAACCCCATTTGGACAAAGGCCACCCATGCTTCCAAAGTGCACTCCCAACTGCAATTTGTGGGTACTCAGCTGGCATGTTGGTATTTAAAATTCAGCCGCAAACTGTACCTGCCACACTGAAGCCTAGTAATTTCTAAATTGTTAATTGAAACAATGAGAAGAACAAATATTTAGAAACTCAGGCTAAAGTAATCTTGTTTTGAGCTTTCTGAGTTGTGAAATATAACCTCTAATCTAGAATGATTTTAAGGCAAGTGTTTTAGGGTAAGGCTTGCCTTCATATCTCACAAAGTTTAATGCAGAAGCCAGCCAAGAGCAAGCAGATCAATAGTTGACACCTGACATGTTGTCTTGCCTATTAGCTAGGTTTTCTTCCTGAATTCTTTTATATATGGTGCAATTCAGATTTGATAATGCTGCCATTTTTTTTATTGTGACAAGGAGTAGAAAATAAATCATGCCTGGTAACAGATAAACCCTGTTCTCCTCCCCCAGCCCCCAATTTATAAGTGAGAGATGCAGACGTTGCCGTGCGGTTCATGGAACTTCATTCCCTGAAGCGTACTCTCTTGGTCTTGCTTCCTATACCGGCCAAGTCTGATCTGCCACTTGCATTTATAGTTATCACATTTCAAAGATAGTGAAGTAGATTAATTAAATAATTATAAACCTTCACAATAGCTGTTGTTTTTCTCATATTACCTTTCTCATAATAAAGACCTAGAATCTATTCTTTTCCTGAGTCTCACTTAAGTTCAGCTGATATACAATGTGGATAATTTATCAATAATGCATGATTTTCAATAGAATTCTGAGCTCTGTGGTTCTAAGCATCTTAAATGGTGCTGAGATACATGAAATGCTGTCCAGTACCATTGTGACACTAAAAACTGGCATGCATTTATCTTTCAAGATCATTTTTTTACCATTACTTATCTTATTACAAAAGCTTTTGTATGCTGCCTCTTGAACTAGAAAAAGTCCATCACAAATTTAAAATTGAAAAACAAAGCAAAACAATGAAGAAAACAAAATGCCATAGCAATGCTAGAGATGGTGATTTTGTTCATGCCTTGGTTGATCTGTGGAATGGGCAGATGACCTGGACAATCAACAAAATTGTTCCAAAGCATCCATTGCTTTGGTGGAGAAGGCATGCTCCTTCATTCTCTGAGGAGCTCAGGGCAATGAAGAACTTGAGTTAATAACAACATTGGAGAAAAACTCAAGATGAATCCTGTTCAGCACGGGCTAGGTCTCACTAGAGCCTGCTCTTCAGCAGAGAGAATAATGAAGAAAAGGTTCTTTTTCTGACTTTGTTATATCAGTACATTCCCATCCAATGAAGGTGTTTACATTCTAGACTTCAAATTACTTTGGAGGACCCCTCAGAAACATGCTGAGAAGAATCTGCAAAGTTTTTGGTGGACAAAATCTCTCAGATTTGTTCTGATTTGGAATCTGAAGGTAGATCCTGGGCAGGTAATTGAGGCATACACTTAACCCAATTTGGGTGGATGGGTTTTTATTATTCAATTTGAAAATGTGAGCAAATGCCTTGGGAAAATTAAGTCAACTATTTGTCTGTTAGACTCATGTCCATCCTGGCTGATTACAATTACTACAAGAGGGCTGGCTAATGAGGTGGTGGAGATTTAAAATGCTTCTTCAAAAGAGAGCTGTGTTCTAACTTCTCTAAAATAGACAAGTACAAGATCACTGTAAATGAGAACTTAACCTAAACCCATCACCATAGAGGATTATCAGTAAGTTTCTAAAACAGTGGGCTCTTCAAATCTTCATGAGATCAGTTCTGCCCCCACACTCTGCAGATGGTAAATGATGTGGGCATGTCCATGTCAGTAGGTCTGCTTGCATATACCACCAGTGAATAATAATGGGGTATGGAAATCCACAAGTGGTTGAATCCATGGATTGCTAGCCTGCTGATATGGCAGGTCCATTACATATCTTTCAAAAATAAAGAAGGTGATGTGAGTCCAACCACTTTGGATAGCCAAATTGATTCCCTAGATACATCCCAAAATTTGGTGGCCACACTGTTGTTAATTGCATACTTCAGAGACCATATAACACTGGCGTGGTACCAGCTCTCTGGCTTCTTATTTGCCTCTAACCTCAATTCAATGTACTGGTACTGTTTTAATCTACAAAGTCTTGAATGGATTTGGCCAAGATGTTTTTGAAAGGATCAGCTCCTCCCAGATGAGCTTGTCTAAAATTTAAGGCTGTATCACCACTTAAAGAAGTATATATGAAAGTACTCTCTCTGTAGTAGTAACTTGGATGTAAAATCCCCATCCCAAAGGAAGTCATTCTGATTCTGTCATTCTTGGGCTTCCATCATGCAAACAAGACTGAATTATTTCACTTCAATCCTTAAAACTAGGGGTGACTCCTCTGGTTGTTGTAGCTATAAAATAAGTAAGTAAATTAAAAGCATTTCTGGAAAGCTGAGCTGTGAAGTGTTGTAGGACAGAGCTGTGTGTGCTATGCAGCATACCCACACTCTGTAATTTTAGGCTACTGCCATCAGGTGCAGTGGAGTGCACTGTCCTTATGTCAGTCTTGAAGTAAGATTTTAAAAAAAAAATCTGTCTGATTGGATGATTGAAGGAAGACTTAAAAAAAATACAAGAAAGGGAAAAATCATGTCCTTCTGTCTAGGCATCAAAATATCTTGGGTCAGCTCTTAACTAGCAGCATGTAAAAAGTATCATAGGATATGTTCCAAGGTACCTTTAATGATATAAGTGGCAACTGTGTGGTTTATGGACCACATGGAAACCTCTGGAGCAGTCCAATATGGCCCTTTAGACTCTCTGAGACATTCACTGACATCCTTTCCATGAGACTCCCACCACATATTCTTGGCCAACCCCCCCCCCCCATTTATGGCAGATTGGCACATTGCCCAAGGCCTTAAATTGACCAAAGTGACACAATTTCAATTCCAGCCTTCTAAAGTAATGGCAAGAACAGGGCATTAGGCCAGCTGTGGTGTTTGTCCAGCCCTGCCTAAGAACAAGTCCAAAGAGGTAAAACATCAAACCATTTTTTGAAACTGTTCACCCAGATAGAAGACCCAAACACAAACAATGTTTTTATATTATTTCGGTTTGGTCAAATACTGCTGATTTTATACCCACACACTCTGCTGTGCATACAAAGCCACAATAGACTCACAAAGTAGGGATAGGGGATTTTGGGCTGACCAGACATTTTGGATCACCTTCAACCAGTTTTACACTATATGGCCAGTGGTAAGTTGTAGAACAGAAGTCTAAGTTATCTTAAGATGTATGTATTTTTACAGTCCTTTTGTAAAAGGTACCTCTATATGAGCAATGCAAAGAATGAGGTGCCAGAAAACTGGGGCAAGAAGCATACAACTGTGCTGCTGGAAGGTATCCCAGTACTTATCTAGTCCAGCTCCTTTCTAGTGCTGGAAGCCACTGCTAAAGTATCTCTAATAGATGGCCAATTTCTGAAGCTCCAGCTGGAACTTTGTTGTGATGCCTTTTTTAATGTTCACAAGCAGAGAAATTAGGATGACAGCAACAGAGGTAACTGCTAATGAATAATCCCACCAAATGCATACAACCTACAAGTATCAGCATTTGAGATATATAATAGAATTGTAGATCTGGAATTGTAGATCTGGAAGGCACTCCAAAGATCACCTGATGTCCTATCAGAGCAGAAATCCATAGTTTTGTTCCTTGTACTGTGCATCAGAGTTGCTGTGGGGGAAGGGGACTCATTGTTGGCTTCCATAAATAGACACCAGAGGGTAACAACAGCTTGGCCTGGTTGACCAAGCTGTAACACATAAAGGGGGCAACTGTGAAGGCTATTTAAGCCTGTTGTCCCCTAGAGTGACACCTCTTCACTTTTTGTGACCCACCCACTCTCAGTGCAGTGTGAGCTCAGCTGGTTACCTAGGGGGATGGGAAAGAATTCCCTTCCCTCATTACATAGAGTTTTTCGCCTAACCCATACTGTATCTGTTGGGTACTGTACAATTGGCTTGAGGTGGTGTCATTTAAATAGGTTTCCATTGGTAGGTAGAGGTGGGAAATCTTAGATTGGTGTACAACCTGGCACCCCACAGTGGTGGAGGATTGGTTTCTGGAACTGCTTTTATGGGCCATGCAACTGGGGTAGGGGTGGGGGAAGGAGGCTGCCCTTGGGGCTGATTTGGGGCTTACTTTCTCTTATGAAGTTTCATTGATTGGGAAGGAAATCTCCAGGTTTTGGCCTTCCAAAGATGACTGGATGAGGTAGAAACTAATACCCTTTGAATTGCTCTTGGGGTCTGGTGTTTCACACTATGGATGGCTGGGAAAGTGTTGTAGATTAACATCTGGGCCTCACCTGGACCTGCACTAGGTTGCTCCCACCCCTTTCCTTGCTTACTCCCGGGCTTCATACAATTAAATAGATTTTTTTAGTCGATGAAATGGTTCTTGTTTCATCCATTTATTTGTGTCATATTTCATAGTTGGTCAACAAAAACATCCCTGAAAGATGGCCATCCAACCTTAGTTTCTATATCTCCAATGAAGAGTAGTCCACATCTTCCAAGGTAGTCCACTTTACTGTCCAGCAGCTGCTTCCACCAGGAACCAACCCCTAATGTTCAGGTGGGAACACTTTTCTTGTAATGTGAATGTATTGGTTTGGATCAAACTCTCTGGAGGAGGAGGGAGGGAGGGAACCCTCCAGTGGTCCCAGTCTGACAGAAATGACTTCATTTAATCCTTTGTCTTTTCACTTTCTCAGCTGTTTTTAAAATGTCCTGGTTTCTTCTTACCTCCCAACTTTCCCCTTCTATCTTCAGCTTAGTTTAATTGTTGCAGATAGCGCAAAGGGGGAAAAAAAGTAGTTTGTTTGTTTAATATTCTACCTTTTTTCAAATGTGGGACTCAAGAGTTAAAACAATGGATAGTACTTTTTTTAAAAAAATAAAAAACATATTATAAAACATTAATTTTAAAAGGCAGTTAAAATATAATAATGATAAAAATCAAAATACAACACATTTGAATGGAATGCCCATCTGCAAAAGATAGTTCACACTCAAAACCCTGGATTAGCAACAATATATTGTAGACAAGCATATTTGATTTCTAATCCCTTTTCCCCCCCTCCTCCTTTCAGTTTGGAGTCATACAGCACAAGTTCATTTTTGTTTTTTAGATTTACATAACGCTTACATTTTAGGCTTAGTTTTACTTGCATTCTTTTCTCTTTCTCTTTTCCTTTTGATTTATTAATATCCTGTGTTTGCCAGGACTGTGCAATGGGGAGGATGTAACTTGTAGAGGTTCAACACTGGAAAAGATTTTATTGGCTACCTACTTTAAGAGAGGTTTACTTTCTGCAGAGCAATGTTCCATTTACATAACATTACAGTCATACATTTACTCAGATGTAAGTCTCAAGAAGTCATATTAATTTATTTTCCCTCCTCCTCCTCCCCCCCTCAAGCTTTCTGAAAAGCAGTATATATATTCCAGGACCTCCCTGCTTAAAATAGCAGTTTTCTATGTTCTTCTTCATTAATAAGTATTGCCCCCTTCCTGCCTGGCCACATCCTTCTGACCATACTTTGATATTGCTTGGCAACACCTCTTCCAGTTTTCATTGGTGACATTTTAGAAACTATGGAAGAAAGGTTGCTCTGACTGCCATGTGACAGTCCTTCAAATATTTCAAGATGATCATCTTGTTCAGTCTAATCATGCTCAGTTCCTTTAATCATTCTTTATAGCTGTTGATATCTGAATTCTTTTCTATGTTGATCACCCTCTTCTGGATATGATCAAGCTTATTCATATATTAATAAAGTGTGGCACCCAAAAGTGAGAACAGAAAGGTTTCAGAGAGTCAAAAATATCAAGAAACAGTAAATCCTATTTAACCCAAAAGAAATTATGGTTTAAAAGCAGATTAGTGTACATAGCTCTACAATCTTTTAATTACATTTAATGG
Organism: Urosaurus nigricauda; assembly: GCA_034509955.1. Taxonomy (NCBI): domain Eukaryota; kingdom Metazoa; phylum Chordata; class Lepidosauria; order Squamata; family Phrynosomatidae; genus Urosaurus; species Urosaurus nigricauda. The sequence continues at coordinate 55,667,194 of JAOEGL010000003.1, forward strand.
TAAAAATATTAATGCATACCAAGAGTTCAGCAACATTGTGTTAGTATTGAAACGCCCAGAATCTGCCAGCTAGCCTCACCTTATTGCTGGGATTTATGGGAGTTGTATTCCTGAAGCAACATTCTAAAGTTTGATTTAATCTTTTTTCTAAAGAATATCACACTGTATTTTATGTATTCATTACATTTATATTGCATCTTTCCTTTAAGCACCTTAAGGTGTTGTTCATTTCATGTTCATAACCAAACCCAGTGCTGTGTGCTAGGCTAAGGTAGAGCCTTACCAAAATCCATGCGTTGCTCTTATTAAAATGGAGATCTAATTCATTTTATAGCATCCTTTGTTATGAATAAATATGCAAACTACGGTCCACTGATTAGCAGTATGTGAGCATGTTCTGCTTCAGTTCTTCCCTTGAAATCAGTGGATTCAGATGGATGCATAATGTCTTGGTCACTTTGTTGAAATAGAGCAATGATTTAGGAAAGATTTCTCAAAATTAAACAGACTTAATATGGTTTAAAAGATAAAAGTGATTAGCTCTTAGTTAAAGTGAGTGAATAAATTATTGAATAAATGGCATTTTTTTGTGGAATCAGAGCAATGTTGTTTCTCCGGTGCAAGCTAGGTTTCTTGATTCAAAAGCTTGCTTTCACTCTAATGAAAAACTTTTTAAGAACAAAAGCATCTGCATTCAGTGTAGAACTTTGTCAACAAGCCCAGCTTCCCTCCACTGCTGTTAGCTATTTTGAGTGGGAAAATGCCTTGTTTTTAACCTCCTGGCACCCCACTCTGCTGAATGCTAATAAGGAAACAAAAACACATGCTTTTATATGGTGTACTTACCTCAAAACTGTCAATGGAATCAACAGAAGTTGCAAGGGAGACTGCTTTGTAAATAAAACGATCTTGTTACACTTGTCTTTACTACTGCATTTGTATACTATTAGGGGTGGCATAATAATATTTTGCATATAAAGTCAATTTGATCTCAAATATTAGTACTTTGACTATGGCTAAATATGTTTCATGCTCCCCATTTGCATTTTAATCACAATGTTGCTTAGCTTTAACCACAGAAGCTGATGCCTGAACCAGGTGTTTGTCAGGCTGAATTTTTCAAAGTTAAAATATTTCACCTAGCTATGTGAACTGGTTTAGAGGAGACTGTGTTGTCCACAACATAAATAAATGGTAATCCCGTTACATAAAATAATTGCATCTTGGCAGCTAATGATTGTTATTCCTAAGAGTCTCATTGGCATTTATATCATAAGCTCCTGATTCACAATTAAGATGGCTCGTTAGAAGCTAGAGAGCACAGCAGCATGGTTTTCAGTTGCATTCAGCATGCTGATTATACATAAACTTGAGGAATGTATAGAATTTATCTTGCATCTGATTTTATTGATAATCAGGAGCGACCTCCCTGACACCATGAGCAGGACATGGATCCAAAAGTAATCAAGGACATGATCTTTATCCCAGATATCAATAACATTACTTCTTATAATTAACATATATAAGCTAGGTCTAATGTGACTCATAAAGAGAGCCTGAGATAAACACACCTCTCTATTAAATATCCTTGGATAAAATGGACAGCACTGGTAATGACATGGAGATCCAAACATGGAAAAAAATCCTGTATCCAAGAGCCCTCTGGACTTCCGCTGGAAAAAAATGGAAGGAGATTATTTTTTGTCTTCTCCTTCCCCCCTCTTTTTCCAGTGTTAAACACCTTCTGTCCCATTGTATTCCATGGGCTGGAAGAAACACAGGCAGGAGAAAGTGGCTTGATCTTGCTTTTTCCAAAAGCATATCGAAACCCTGTTGCCTGTACAGCCCACTCCTAAGGCGGGCTGAATATGCATGGCCCAGCTGCACAGTGCAGTGTTGGTAATTTTACATAGTGTGGCATGGGTAATTTTTTTTTGTTGCCTCCCCATCATACATGCACAGATCATAGAAACACACCACATGCAACCTCAAATTACCTCCCACAGCTTTCCCAGGTGCCATCCCATTGAATGGGCACCTCTTTGACTGCACACATAGTTGCACGTGCAGTGCTCCACCTGTTCAGGGCATTGATGCATTGGTGTGCAAATGATGCAAAGTACAATCATGGAGCCTCCTCCCCCCCCCCCATACATACCCCCCTCACGCATCTTCACCCCATTCCCCCCTGTTGGACTGTCTGGCTTGATTTAATTAAATCCATTGGAGTTGTTGCATTTCATTTTTCTTTTCTGCAGCTGCGATCTTGTGTCAGTACATTTATATTTAAGTGCAAACATGAACATTTTCTTGGCTAAGCTGAAATATCCCAGCTTCTTTTTGCTCTTGTTTTTAGTCCCATAGAATGGCTTTGTTTCAGTTTCCACCCACTTTGAAGGCATGCATCATATAAATGCCCCATCTTCAAAGTAGCTGGAAGCCACTTTATTTTAATAACATGATTTATTTAATATGATTTATTTCTATGCCACTCAATCACAGGGAATCTGGGTGGCTTACAACATAGGGAAATACAAAGCAATAACAATACAAATGAAATAAAAAGCAAATATAACATAGCAATATATTAAACAATTAAGTATACCAGTAAATAACAACAAAAATACATAGCAAATCAATAGAGCAAAAATTAACAAAGTAAAACAAGTAAAAAGAATAACTATCAGTAAATGCTCCTTACAGATTAAGATAAAAAATACACAAGTTCTAAGGGGGGGGGGTTCCCTTCAGCATCCTCCAGCTGGCCCTCATTGGAAATTGGGGAGGAGGCAGGAGGAGAATTCAGGATCCCTCTTCCCTCTCAGGCTGAAGGAGAGAGGCTCTGGGCTGGTGTTGGGTGGGGCGAGGCAGTCCTCCTCCTCCTCCACCTGAGTCCTCCATTGCCTTTTGAGGCTCTGGGTGCTGGTGTTGGGTGGGGCAAGGCAGTCCTCTTCCTCCATCTGAATCCTCCATTGCCTTTTGAGGCTCTGGGTGCTGGTGTTGGGTGGGGCAAGGCATTTTGTCTGTTTCACCCCTATATCAGTTCCAAGGCTCCTCTGTCTCAGAGATATGTTGAGGTACATGTGAGGGCTTTGGAGCCTGGATATCTATTTAGCTTTTTCTGTCATGTCAAAGCAATCCTCCCAGAAGTCCTTCTTTTTGTTTGACCAAGATAAGAGTTCCAGTACTGGAGAAAGACTAGCTATGGACCTTTCTGCAGCTACATTGAGACAACTTTGGTCCAAAACAGATGAGCCAAAAGAAGCAGCTTCTGGCTTCTTTGGGACATGGCATTCAGATGACACACACCCCAAAGTGGCCAGAAGCCTCCCCAAGGCTGCCAAAGGGGGGCTGAAGCCACCTGAAAAAGGAGGGGATTTAACCAGCTCCCGGCAGTGGCCCATTTGGGAGTACTGTGGTGGCCCGCTTTGAGAGAGGGCCATGCAGTCACTATGGTCCCAGGACAATCATAGACCAACCATGGATGTAGCAGACAGAGGCAGCTCTGTGCCATCCTTCTGTTTCAAGCCTTTCACTCACAAATTGATTTTTTTTAACCATTATTTGTTTTCTGGCTAAAAAAAAAAAAAAAAAAAAACCACCACCCTAAAATAAACTAGAAATACCAAAAATACTGTGTCCAGTCAGTCATAACTGAGGTGTGGTTGTGAGTGGGCAAAAGTGCTATATTTTAAGTAATCATGCCCAACCCTCCCCCCCCCAAAAAAAATCTGAGGGGGAGAAACAAGCGGTCTTGCACAGTAAAATTTTCACTCAATGAAAATCTTGTGCAACATAAGTGGTTTTTTTTGCAAAGCAACAGTGTATCAAAAAATCGCTTAAAGTAAAAAATCTTGTGCAAAATCCAATGATCTTGCACAAAAAGGCACATGTAGTAGTTGTTTTGTGCAAGATTGCTGCACAAGATTATTCTGTTCATTGTTTTTGTATGTTTTATGTTAAATTTATGTTGTTTTAATTAGAGGTTTTTAAATATTTAAAAATTCTTATTATAAGTTTTTAAATATTTTTTCTTGTGCGCCACCTTGGGTCCTCTTCAGGGAGAAATGTGGCATAAAAATGAAATAAATAAATGAATAAAATAAAGTTTGTTGTGAAAGATTGCTGCTTTTTTTAGTAATGAAATGAAATTTGTTATTATAATTGGTGACCAGTACTTTTTTTTTTAGTTGAAAAACACACATGGGCTTCTGGAAACAGTATAATGCTGAAACAGTATAATGTATAATGTTGGTCATTACCTTTAAAGCCCTACATGGCTTGGGCCCAGGTTACTTGAGGGAATGCCTCTCCCTACATAATCTGCCCCGCACCCTCAGAACATCAGATAAAAAGTTACTAGATTATACTCACATGAGATTGGCATCAACTTCTCATACTGCATTCTCAGCAGTGGCTCCGAAACTCTGGAATGACCTGCCGGAAGAGATCCACCTGATAAGCACTCTAGAAGTGTTTAAGAAGGCCATTGTTAAAACTGGACTTGCTCCTTCCTTTCTATACACAAAGGATTCAGTGGCACATCCCTGGCTTCCACCCCACCAAATGCATCTGAAGAAGTAGGCTTTAGTCTATGAAAGCTCATGCTGCCAACTACTTTTTTTCAGTTACTCTCAAAGGTACTAAAAGATGTCTCTACATAGAAGATTTCCATACCTGGCCGAATCACTGGTAATTCATCCCTCAAACATGAAGGAAGTGTGTGTGTGTGAATGCCTGGCCCATTCAATCATCATGGAATCATCGCTCCCTCTAGCATCGCTGAATCATCTCAAGGGGAGCAGATTTCCTATGAACAGAAACTTTGCATTCATAGGAAATCCATGCCCCTTGAGGTGATTCAGGGATGCTAGAGGGAGCGACGATTCCATGGCGACTAAGGAAGTTCGTCAGGTGTTCAGACATGTGTACTTCCTCCACGTCTGAGGAATGTTTGAGGGACCATTTACCAGTGATTCTGCCATGTATGGATATCTTCATATTCATTCTACAGACTAACATGGCTATATATTTGAATTCTATGTAACTAGGGGGTTCCCCACACTGGCAAAAAGAGGCAGCTTTAACTTGACTTGAGGTCTATCTGTTTATACAATGTACAAGGCCATAACGGGAGGAAACTGGGATGAAGCAACACTCCAGGGTGAGAAACAACAGCCAAATAATGTCCCTTTGCTTCACTTTAATGCTGAAAGTGCACATTATTGTACTGGCATATAAATAGCACCACACAAGTGTGGAAATGCAGGAAGGCCTAGGCTGCTTATGGAAGCAGTCTGGAGCATGCACCCTGGGCCTGGTAAAATGCAGCCACTAGCACCATTTCTAGCCATAAGTTTTTTCCCCTTTTATTGAGCATACTGGCACATCAGTGGCCAGCAGCATCATTGACCCATTGCATCATTGAGTTACCACACACAGCATGACATGGAATTACAATAAACATAGCAGATTGTCAATAATGTAACGGCTATATTAAAAACATACACAAATTAGACAATACAACATAGGGCCATGGGATAAAGGGGTAAAAAAGGCATGTACGAGGGCTCTTCGATGAACTGTGTGGGTGGTGTATTGTTTGTGCAACTGTTTGACTGGTCACACAATCTAATGGGATGGCTGGGCAGGACGAAGAAGGTATTTGGCAGTCACAGGCAATGTGTTTCTGTGATGGTGTGATTGCATTGGGGAGGAGGCAAAAATAAAATAAAAATAAAATACGTCAGCACAGCTTGATGCTGCATGGTGCAGACTGCCTGTGAGTGTTTTACCCACCTTGGGAATAAGTCATGTGGGCAGCAGGGGTTCCAACTAATTCAGTAAAAACCAGGAGTGAACCAGATTTTCCCATTTATCTGTTCATCCCCTAGTTAACTCCCCCCCCCACACCCCAAAAAAGATCTTGGTAAAAATATCAACCAGCTGTGCTCTAATTATCAACAGATTTGTCATCCTCGCCATGTAAACCAGTAAAGAAGGCTGGGAGACAAGTTATCAACACTGTGACTATGTACTGATTGTACTTATTGTTAATACAAAACTGTAGCTTAACTGACTGTTGTGTTTCCATCAGGTTTTGGGAGGCTGGACAAAGAGAAGTTGCTTATAACTTAAGAACTGGTATGTTTAACCTGTTGGTTCTTACCTCTGATTAAACTGAATTCACTGTTAGAAGATATTGTGTGAAGGTCATTTCATAGGAATCCAGGCACTAGTAAACTATATTCTATGGAGGAGAGGGTGAGAACAGGGAATAGAACATGATGAAAAATATATTTTCAATAAAATTAAAGTCATGAGAGGAGTAGGAAAAAAATGAAATTCAGTTTGTTATAATGAGCTGATAACTGTGTAAATCATCTGGAGTTGATTTTACAAGCAGGAGGGTTTATCATTCATTGTCTTCCATCTTCTAAGACACTTTGTACTTCTTTAATGATGTTGAAAATCCTACTGTTTTGATTAGGCAATGCTTTCTAACCAGTTTGCACACATTTAGGGTGGGATAATTGAAGATAAAGGGGAAAAAACACCGGAGAACTGAATCCAAGGGAGCCTAGCACTCATGAACTATTTCCTTTAAAATGACTATATTTCTTTCTTACCTTCTGTATGCTTTCTCAATTTCTCTCTTTTTCTCTGTCTGTCTCTTTCTGTTGTTGTTGGTATGGATAGGCACAAATATCCAGAAACAGCATAATTAACATTTGAATAAAATATGAATCAAATTTGACAGATCAGCCCTATAGAGAAAAAATAGTGCTTCAGAGCATCAAGTTTTGTATGAATAAATTAACTGTTTGATAAAACTAATTATGACATCCTACACTGCCTGATGATACATTTTAAAGTTTTAGAACTGCATAAATGCATCAGATGGTGGCTGTAGTGGGTGTCTTTAAAATATGGATCATAAAATAAACACATGCAGAAACTATTCAGGACTCCTCTCCAGTCAAATTAGAGAAATAACAATTTGAATCACTCCCCTATCATCGTGCAATTACACTATCTATTGCCTGATGTGGCAGTACAGTATAAAATAATGTATTTTTTTATCTGCTTCCATCACCATGACCACCATTTTTAAAACCAATGGTGATCCTTTGCTATTACATTTTCCCTATTGCAGCAGTCTGTGCTGTGTGAAATATTGTTCCAAAATGTTCTTCAACACACGAGACCAGGATTGTTTTGGTTGCTTGTTTGTTTTGTGATAGTGAGTAGAAAGGCTTGAAGTAGGTTGGGAGGGTGAGCAGTGACAACAGAACAACTCCAGCTTCTGGAAGCAGAAGAACATTTCAATAGTACACTGTCCTCCTTTCAGAATTATTTTGTTCCTCCTAGAATTGTCTTTGTATTATACCATCAGTATATATAATCCAGGTATATATGCTCATGGCTCAGGGCAGTGTGCACAGTGTGCACCCACGCCATACACAGGTGAAATATACACAGCTTCCAGCTTATGTGGAAGCCACATGACAATTAAGGAAATGGTGCATGAACCCATGGTGTGCACACTGCCCTGAGCCATGAGCACACACTCCATTGTTTTCAATGGGGTGTGAGCATACGCTGATTTCCCCTTATGTGGAAAGATCTGGAACACACCAACACAGGATTTCAAGCTGATCAGTCAACTGGAATGCTAAGATACACAGCAAAGAAAAATAAAATAAAATAAAAACAGTTGAACACCCCTTTTTATGCAACTAAGCTGTTTAACGTTTACACGAAACCACTGAGAGAGATCTTTCAGAGGCTTGGAGCGCGGTGTTATCAGTACGCTGATGACACCCAAATATTTTTCTCTATCCCTCCGAGTGAAGCAGCGAGCAAGAACTGTATCTCCCCTATGAGTGCCTGTCTTTAGTCAGTAATGGGCTGGATGAGGAAAAACAAGCTCAAATTGAATCCATAGAAAACAGAGGTACTCATGATAGGTTCCCCTGGTCCAGGGATGGAGGTTTGTTACCCAGTCCTGGATGGGGTCACACTTCCCCTAAACGGTGAAGTTCACAGTTTGGGAGTACTCTTGGACTCATCTCTATAGCTAACATCACAAGTGGAGGCGATGGCGAGGAGTGATACTCCAGCTGCGCCCAGTTGATACTCCAGCTGCACCCCTACCTGGCCCAGAGGGACATTGAAACAGTGGTGCATGCACTGGTAACCTCTCATTTGGATTTCTGTAATGCGCTTTTCTTGGGGCTACCTTTTTACCAAGTCCAGAAGCTTCAATTGATCCAAAATGCTGCAGTCAAGCTGATCACCAGAACACCTAGATCAAATCACATTACACCAGTATTGAAATTGCTAAACTGGCTGCTGATCATCTTCTGAGTGCAATACAAAGTGTTGGTTATCATCTTTAAAGCCCTACATGGCTTGGGCCGGAGTTATTTGAGGGAATGCCTGTCCCTGCACAATCCATTCTGCACTCTCAGAACATCAGGAAAGAAATTATTAGAGTATTTAAATACTAGGCTGAAATCGACTTCTGATAGATCCTTCACTGCTGCTCTTCACAGACTCTGGAATGGCCTTCTGGAAGAGAACCATCTTATTAACACTCTAGATGCCTTCAAGAAGGCACTTAAGATGGATCTCTTCCGGCGGGCCTACCTATTTGACCCACCATAGCTGACCCTAATGAATATTCCAGCCTCCCAGACAACTCAAACATTGGATTGGCAGCGACATTCTGAGATTGGTTTTAGGATTGAATGTGTGATTAATGTTTTAAGTATATATTGTATTATTGTTTTTATATGCTATACTCCTGCCTCGATCCATGGGGAGAAGTGGGAAATATAAATAAAGATTTATTTATTATTTTATTATAAGTAGTCCCCTTCCTCCCTTGGTCTTTGCCACGGCTATCTAAAAGCTGCGGCAAAGACCCACCTCCAAAAAGGAGCTCCATTCAGCGCCGTGGAAAGGGCGCGATTTGCGCCCTCCCGTGGCACTAGAGCGTCATTATGTGTGCAGCGAATCTAAATGCTGCACACATGATGACGCTCTTCCGGCGGGTCCGTATGGACGCCGCCATCTTTAAATGATGACGTCCATGCGCCTTAGGCCTAGGGAGGGTGTAGACGCTATGCCCTCCATAACCCTGAAAACACTTTTTTGAGCCCTAATCGCACCGCAAAGTGCCCGTCTAGATCGGACCATTGTGATTGTAGGCTGCATCAATAGAAATATAGCATCTAGACTGAAGGAAGTAATCGTGTTAGGACTGGGAATTCAGTAAAAGTGTTGTTCAGGCTTCAGCAGCATGATAGACCTTGTTTATCATATGGAGTGAGATTGTATGGGAGGTGGCTACATGGCATTCCAGTGTTAAAAAACTAAGATGCTAGCCCATCGTGGCATCTAGAGATTAGATAAACAACTTGCTTAGTTGGCATGGGAACCTTTCCCCGCTTTCTTTGAGCCCAACTTGTGTAGGCTAGATGATGATGTAATGCTTTCAAGAAGCTTTGAAGGAAAAAGTACATAAGAGAGTAAGAAACAAAGTATCTTTGCCTTGCAAACAAGCCCTGTGTGGACAATGCGTATGCATGGTGTACTCTGCCATGGTGTGCCACAATTTGTCTTTCTTTCTTTTATTTGCATTTGGTTGCTTGCTTGAAAATGGAGTGTGATTTATTGACCTATGCTTTACTCTTTCCTATCTCACTTTCTTCAATAAAATATTTCTTGAGACCAGGACTGAGTGGTCATTTTTCCAGCCTCATACCCCTGAACTCCCATGGCAAACTCAAGCCAGAGCTGGCTGTGAGTATTACAAACAGTGCCACTCTATTTCACTTTGCTCAGGCTTCACCTGGAATACCACAATTCAAAAAGGATATTAAGAAGCTGGGCATGTCTAGGTGGGGATGACCAAAATGGAGAAAGGTCTGGATAACCATGCCCTATAAGGAGTGGCTTAGGGAGTTTAGCTCAGAGAAGAGAAGGTTAAGAGGTGATATGATAACCCTGTTTAAATATTTGAGGGGGTTTCATACAGGAGATGGAACAAGCTTGTTTTCTGCTACTCTAGAATCTAGGACACAGAAAAGTGGATGCAAAGTATAGGAAAAGATATTCCATCTAAACAGTAGGAAGAACTTCACAGCAAGAACTGTTTGACAATGGAACACACTCTCTCAGGATATGGTGGAGTTTCCTTCTTTGGAGGTTTTTAAATCCGAGGCTGGATTACTAGCTGTCAGAGATGGTTTGATTGTGTATTTCTGCATGACAAGAGATTGGACATAGTGACCATTGAGGTCACTTCCAACTCTATGATTCTATGATCAGAACAACATCCCAACAGAATTCACTGACAATGTAAGATATATATGTTACATAATCAACTGAGAACAAGAAGAATTATCAGCAGAAGCCAAGGATATAATTAAGGAAGAATGCAGAAAGGCATTATCAATGGCTAATAGGAAGAAGAAGAAACAATGGATAACAGATGAAATATTTCAAGTTGTGAAGGAAGAAGATGATTAAAAGGAAAGGGGAATAGGAACAAATAGAACCATGAATGCAACTGTACAACAGCTGATGCTTAAGAATAAACTATTACAATGATCAATGAAGAGAAACAGAAGACAACAACAAGAAAGCAAGAAGGAAAGACATCTTCCATAAGATCATGGAACTCAAAAGAAAGTTCAAACCAAGGGCTGGGATGCTCTATGCCAATAAAAAGAATATACTACAAGATCAAGGAAAAAGGAAAAAGACACAGAAAGGAAGACCACACACTAGGTAGATAGGTTCAATTTGGGAGGTTATGGGTCCAATTTTGCAGTAGAATCATAGAATCATAGAGTTGGAAGAGACCACAAGGGCCATCTAGTCCAACCCCCTGCCATGCAGGACCTCCAAATCAAAGCATCCCTGACAGATGACCATCCAGCCTCTGTTTAAAGGCCTCCAAGGAAGGAGACTCCACTACACTCCGAGGGAGTGTGTTCCACTGTCGAACAGCCCTTACTGTCAAGAAGTTCCTCCTAATGTTGAGGTGGAATCTCTTTTCCTGCAATTTGTATCCATTATTCCGCGTCCTAGTCTCTGCAGCAGCATAAAACAAGCTTGCTCCTTCCTCAATATGACATCCCTTTAGATATTTAAACAGGGCTATCATATCACCTCTTAACCTTCTCTTCTCCAGGCTGAACATCCCCAGTTCCCTAAGGCGTTCCTCATAGGGCATGGTTTCCAGTCCCTTCACCATCTTAGTTGCCCTCCTTTGGACCTGCTCCAGTTTCTCAACATCCTTTTTGAATTGTGGTGCCCAGAACTGGACACAGTATTCCAGGTGGGGCCTGACCAAAGCAGAATAGAGTGGCACTATTACTTCCCTTGATCTAGACACTATACTTCTATTCATGCAGCCTAAAATTGCATTGGCCTTTTTAGCTGCCGCATCGCACTGTTGACTCATGTTCAGCTTATGGTCTACTTGGACTCCTAGATCCCTTTCACAGTACCTAAGCAGAGTAGTGGAGGGCAGATGTTTGGAGATGTTTCACCCACAAGATCCCCATGAAGAAAATTAACAACAAACAACAAATAGGTTGTGTTATACAAAAGGACAAGTGTTAGTTACACTTGCCTGGCCCTGATTAGAGACAGTAATGCTCAAGAAATGGGATGGTGAGTCAAAGGGGTAGTCTGCAGCTGCAACTTTAGTGGATCAGTGTCATGGCAAACTCATGCTGCAGCCCTGATTCGGCCTCTGGAGAGTGCAAAAAGGAACCTAAATAAGCAGGTTTTTTGTGCCCTCCAAGGGCTCCATAGCTGTGATGGCACAGCTTTATGATGCCCCTCTGGTGCTGCATCATGTGGATGCAGCACCAGAGGGGCATCATGATGGTGTGCTCCGTGTGGACTGGTGTGCACCAAAATAGCACCTTGGGGGTGGGGTTAGGGTAACCAGGTATGGATGCTGTGCCCTAACTCTGCCCAAAGGCAGCACAAGTAAGTAAGTAAGTTGTTTATTTGGTCATTGACCAGTATAAAAATAATAAATATAATAATAATAAAATAATAATTGTACAGTACAATTATTAGAACAGGATTCAAAGAACAAATATCAGAGTCAGACTACACCAATTATCATAAGTTGTCACCAGCCAATTGTGGACACATTTTGTCGTAAATAAAAGGTATCAGTATGTCTGGGCTATTTGTTTAAAAGAGGGTTGATCAGCTGATGACGAATGTCCTTATAAAATTGACAATACAAAAGAACATGGGCTGTAGTTTCTATAACACTAGTATCACAATTGCAAAACCAGGATTCATAGGGTATTTTACTGTATTTCCCTTCTAATACTGCTGTTGGGAGAACATTAAATTGAGCTAGTAATAAGGCTCTTATCACTATAAAATGGGGGGATACCTGGCTGAATGAAACTACGTGTGAAAGGGATCTAAAAGTCCAAGTAGACCATAAGCTGAACATGAGTCAACAGTGCCATGCAGCAGCTAAAAAGGCCAATGCAATTTCAGGCTACATCAATAGAAGTATAGTGTCTAGATCAAGGGAAATAATAGTTCCGCTCTATTCTGCTTCGGTCAGGCCCCTGCTGGAATACTGTGTCCAGTTCTGGGCACTACCATTCAAAAAAGATGTGGAGAAACTGGAGCGTGTCCAAAGGAGGGCAACTAAGATGGTGAAGGGTCTGGAAACCATGCCTTATGAGGAACGCCTTAGAGAACTGGGGATGTTTAGCCTGGGGAAGAGAAGGTTAAGAGGTAATATGATAGCTTTGTTTGAATATTTGAAGGGATGCCATATTGAGGAGGGAGCAAGCTTGTTTTCTGCTGCTCCAGAGACTAGGACGCAGAACAATGGATACAAATTGCAGGAAAAGAGATTCCACCTCAACATTAGGAGGAACTTCCTGACAGTAAGGGTTGTTCAACAATGGAACACATTCCCTCGGAGGTTGGTAGAGTCTCCTTCCTTGGAGGTCTTTAAGCAGAGGCTGGATGGCCATCTGTCAGGGATGCTTTGATTTGGAGTTCCTGCATGGCAGGGGGTTGGACTGGATGGCCCTTGTGGGTTCTATGATGGTATGATTGTATGATTGTATGATTCTTTGATTCTATGATTCTCTTCTAAATTTGTGCCAGTACTGGGGAGAGATTTTCAAAATGTAAGAAAAGTGGCATCATGAGTTGTGCAGGAAAATAGGTACAAGCATATACAATAATATATAGCACCTTGCCAGAATGGTGTGTGGTGAAACCAGTGGAGATGACAGCGATTGCACATTAATAATGTAAAAAACAAATCCTTGAAAAAAAGCTCCTACTATGAACTATTTCTGTGACGGATTATTAGGAATAGGTTATTACTCTTGTTATTGACACACTATTAGCTAACACTCAGGGCTGACTCAGACAATAAGATGAAAAGTTTTCTCTTTATTCCATAAAACCTCAGCATTTTGTGAGGATAAGTTGTTTTGATGTTTTTCTTCCTACTTGAAAATCACATTGTGATTTTTGTGAAATGTAAAGTTGGGTGTAATCTATATGTCAAGCAGCTTTCATACAGAGAAATCCCACCTGCATCCATGCAGCATACATGAAAATCAAGGCAGTATATGAATAATTGTATCATCTCAAGGACTGAATGTATTGAATCTGATCACAGAGTTCCTAGGGCAACATATAAGGCATGTGCATATATCATTAGGATGTATTGAAGCAGTTTTTGTTTTATGAATTGACCAACAACTATGCAGCAAGCTCATAGATTACCACAATTCCAGCATTATTCACCACAATCTATTACCCTTCAACCCTGCAGTTCCTAAAGGAAATGAATGCAAAAGAACTTATATTTTCTGAATGTTATCTAGTTTCTGTTTCTTACATGTGTGGAAAACCATTGACTCACCCTATCATGTTGATTAATTCTTAAACCCAGATCCATTTTTTCACTGCACAATAAGGTGTTCAGCATACAGCTTTCAAAACCTGTGAAACACATTATAAATGTTCTTCCTCCATGCTGTGTCATTATAGGAGTGGAGTTTTCTCATCTTATATGTGGTATATTAACTTATATATTGCAGGATTAGGTGTAAATTTCCACCTCTGATGAACTGTATTCTGAATTGTTTAAAAATTTATATACTGTTGTTCTAGAATCTTCTTTGAATTACCAGTTTGGAACACAGTACTATGACAATTATATTCTACGTTCCTTTCATATTTATTTATATGTTGGTTGGTTTATGACTGAGCTTGTAACATTACATTCTCAACATCAAATTTCTTAAACTGGTTACCTGTCCATGCTCTTACACCCTTTAAAGCTTCCACTACTGCATTGTATTCACTCTTTATGCTGACTGACCCTTTCCATATCACTATTTGTATATTGTGCCATCAGCAAATTTCATCAGCATCCCTCATGATACTACATCAATTGAACAAAATTGGCTGTAGTACCCTTGTGGCATGCCTGTAGTCACCTCGCTTCAATCTGAACAGCTCCTTCAATATATATTCATTCAAATTCTGCACACTTTCAACAATACAATCTCTTGAAGCAAAACAAAGTCTGAAATATATTCTGCACTCATGAAGGGGGGAAAATTGCTTGAATTATATTGGAAGTGGGGGAAACAGTCCATCACTTCTGTCCAATTGCTTCTCCTCACAAACAACCTAGCCTGTGGGTATGATCCATACCTCACTTAAGAGGGCCAATTCTTATTTAAGCAAGTATAATCTTGTCAGTGGCACAAAGTAAGTATACATAGAAACATGAACTCTCTAGTGATAAGTTCTGAGTGAATTATCTTTTTTCATTAATACATAATCTAACCAGTGCCTAGTTATTGAGTCCTGACCACACAGTACAGATGTGTGGATGCTAAAGGGGTAGTCCAAGTAGTCTTCCTCCATCTTGTTCATTTGTCAGTCACTCATATGATCAATGCAGTTAATGCAATAGATCCAAATTCCATTACTGTCAGAAATATGGCACATTTCCATGACATTTTCACTGTAACTATTTTTCCACCAAAAATATAGGAAGAGACTGCTAGGTAAAAAGAAAGCTATCATACTAATATTGTGTGAAATTTTTCTTCCAAATAACTATGACGATGACAGTGCTGACAACCATCACCACCACTACTGTTATTGTTACTATTGTTATGTCATAGTTATTAAATGGGAATAAATTTAGTGAGCCCAATCACATATTACATGAATAAATATGAAGTAAATATGAATCAGTATGGTGTAGTGGTTTGAGAGTTGGACTATGATTCTGAAGAACAGGATTTGAATCCTGGCTTGGCCATGTAAGCCCACTGGATGACCTTGGGCAAGTCACATGCTCTCAGCCTCAGAGGATAGCAATGGCAAAAAGCCCTCTGAAGAAACTTGTCAAGAAAACCCCTGATGGGTTCACTTTAGCATTGCCATGAGTCAGAAATAATGGTCATTATGCAGCGACATCAACATTGTCATCATCATTTATCTAGCAGCTTAAACTTTCTAGATTCTGCATCAAGACTAAAAACAATTTATTCTTTCCTGCAAGTTTATGGGAAATGGGTGAAGATGGGATCAGAAAACTGACACCTTTTGAATTTTCATAATTTTCATACCAGGATGATAGGCAGAGTCTTGGAGGGAGGGATTGGTTTTAGATATCCTCCATGATACAAGGGAGTTTTGGGGAGAGTGCCTTATGTTTACCTTCCCAAGATTGTCTGAGGATGCAATTTGAATCATCAGGTTCACTTTAATTCATTTTCTCAAGAGTTTTGAAGTTTAAGGTTGAAGTTCAAGAGATTAGCATTACATAGGGTATAGGTCAGATAAATGGCCCTTTATTCATCCAATTTACTTGTCTGGCCCCTTTATTTCATGGTTGGGTATTAAAGGTTGCTGCTGTGTTTTTGAGGTGGAATGGCTACTGTGGAAGAAATTCTGGAAGAAAAGGAGTTAAGCTGGGATGGGTTTCTGCTGAACTATTGGCATGATCTGCAGTCCCTTATTGTTCTGTCCCTTGGTCCCTGATAATTTTTAATGCAGAAGTATGTGATAATGGAATTTGGGGAAGTGAAAAGAGAAAAATAGGCAGAATTACCTTTCTGGAGTTTCAGCACTCAGTATATGTTTATATTTATAGTAAGCTTTTGTGAATAGTCCATATAACTTCATGCTTATCTGGGTTCTCAGTTTATCAAGAACCACACTATAGTGATCTGTGTGCAGGAGCATGTCCCAGCTGACTTGCTCATATCCTTGCCACCTGTTTTACATTCTGTGAATGTGAGACAGTGGACAGTTGCCATCAAGGGGAACAAGAAAATGTCATTCATCCTAAATGTTCATGGTCCCCATGGTTGTTTCTTTTTTAAATCTTTTGATTCAAGCAGTTCTCTTATTGGAAGAAGTACCAGTAATTATATAAATATATAGAGAAACAGTCATGTAGGAAGAAGTGTCTAGACAATTGCTAGAAGTATATTAAGCAGGAACATATTATTTGCTTTGGTAGCATTTAGTACCCTTGTCTAGTAGATTGATTCTTTCCACCATTATCAGCTGTCTTCTTGATATCTGAGGAAGTACGGACGTATTACAGGTATGTGTTGAGTGAATTGTATTTTAAATATTAATAGATACTGCTCTTTAAAACAAACATTTCACCATTAATGGGAACATATCACAGACCATTTTAATTACAATGGAGGCTCCAGCCAGCCTATATGCTATATGCTACCAATATACAGGATGCATGCACATACAATTCCTACATAAATATTTAAATTGTTCCTCATTCAGCAAACACCTACATTAAGAGAACAGCTGCATCAATGGTAAAAGGAAGAAAAAAAAGGATTGATAGGCGAAAGGAGACTTTTCTTGAAGTTTGTTGAATGGGTGTAAATAATATTTACCATATAATATAAAAATAAAAAAAATGTGATTGATTGATTGATTGATTTACTGACTGACTGACTGATTCACAAAAGAATTAAGACAAATTCATTTAATTAAAACTGATTATGGGATAGATTCATATAAAACTTCTGAGGTGTTT
The DNA here is from genome assembly GCA_034509955.1 of Urosaurus nigricauda. NCBI lineage: Eukaryota > Metazoa > Chordata > Lepidosauria > Squamata > Phrynosomatidae > Urosaurus > Urosaurus nigricauda. Next base: position 55,684,316 of record JAOEGL010000003.1, read on the forward strand.
TTCTGCTTTACCACTTTCCAAGGTTATCAAGAAAATTGCAAAACATACCTTTCTTGAAAATGTAAATAGCACAATAAACTTGATATATATGGGTGATATCACACATCTGTTTTGAGGCTTGAACATCACCTTTAGATGAAAGCAGGAAAGATATTAATTATGGAAATGACAGCAACTGAAGATAATTTTTTCAGTTATTATACATGTATTATAATGCTTACTGTAAATAAACTTCTACACATACTCATGTAGTGATGTATTTAAGTCTTTTTCTTCAAGTCTCAAGTCAAGTCTCAAGTCTCTACCTTCAATTCTCAAGCTGTATCTCAAGTCCTTACAAGATACTTTCAAGTCAAGTCTCAAGTCTGGGAACCAACAGAAAAAAAAGAAGTGGTGCACATTACTCAGAGGGGAACAGCAAACATGTTAGGCAATTGGCTAGAGGTCTATTCAGCAGTCTGTCCCTGATGAGCATGAGAGGAGCCTTCAAAGGTTTTCAAAATCTTTAGAAGGATCCTTCCAACTCTAGCATGTTGCCTAATATATTTGCTGTTAACATCTGAGAAATATGGCCCATGGTCTGGTGACAAATCTTGCCTCCTGCTCAAAGTGAATGACATCAACAAATCTGTTGCTAAAAATATACAAGTCTCGAATCAGGTAAGTGTGTCATTTATTGCCAAGTCAAGTCCTGGTTGAGTCATTAAACCAAATTGAGTCTGACCTGTATCCAAATCAATTGACTCAGGTCCACTGGGGTGGGATGGGGGCCTTGAACCTCCAAGACTAAGGAAAGACTAAACTCCCTCCCTGCAAATTTGGATCATCATATTGTGTAGTGGACTCTTCCCAAGAATTATCACTCGGAAATATATTGTTAGCAAGCAGGAGGGGAAAAAAATATTGAGACAGCTTTTACAGGTAAGCCCTCCAAAGAATGTTGAAGGCATTATGCAATGCATTCCGTGCACAATTATTTGGGATAAACAACACTGAATCATGACACTACCTTTTCCTGTTGGTGGATTGTGCACTCCTGTGAGACAAAATATAGACTACATACTTAGAAGAAAAAAATGGAGAGACTCCATTCTCTCTGCAAAAACAAGATTGGTAGCAGATTTTGGCATTGAGGATGAACTGCTAATATTAAACATTAGGGTAAAGCTAAAGGAGAAAACTAAATCAACCATTGTGCCAAAATAAGACATCAATTTCCAATTAGTAATTATCTGATTTCTAATTAGCAATGTGTCAGACAAGGCTGCACCTTATCATTCAGGTATGCTGAATATACCATACACAAAGCTGGATTAGGCTCTAAGGAAGGAGGTGGCTGCTTACTATATGCTATCAAGGAGTGCACTTGGAAGGGTGAATACGTAGACCTTCTCTCCCACCCCCTGCCTCTCTTCCACAAGCCAGAGACAAGGCTTTTGGTAAAGAACAGGGTTCTCATAAACCTTCCAAAGGAGCTGGAGCAGTTTAATTGCCACAGAGTCGAGAGGAACTTTATCAATTGCAGGTGGGGTAGGTCATTTATTTGGGTATTGTATTTAAGAAGCAATCCCACAGGAGCTTCACTAAATAATAGTGGAGAGGACATAATATTCAGGGCTTACACTATTTCCAGAGGATCAGCTTGGTTACAATAGAAATAGTTTCATATGAGGGTTGCTCTGGACCCCTTGCTTCCCTCGGATCACAACCAAAGGGAGATTTAGACAGATATTACAGTTGGGTACTTGGGCCTCCCCATCCAATCATTGTGATAGTGACTTTATACTGGTGGGCAACAAGTCAAAAAGGGCATGTGTGACCTGCCAGAAGTGGGACTACTATCTGGTATGTGTAAGAAATAAGCATGCAAATGTGACTCCAAACACAATTCATGTGGAAGCAGCACCCCAATGCATCTTTTTTTTTCACAGTGAGCATTCAGGAGCCTACAATGGGACCAGTTCACGGGGCAATCAAATGAATCAGCAGGGAGGCAAAGGCATGCACACCAATTAAGCTCTCAAAACTAAACTGAATTGTAGACTTTTAGAATTTTTTAAAAAATCATTGACAGAAGGTAAAACATTAGTTGGATATCAGTGATCAAAAACCTACTTGCTTGCTTCAAGTGTGCCAGCATCAGCTACATTCTGGATAACTTCATGAATAACTTTGGATTCCTTATTCTGGTGAGTACTCTTTTTCTGATGCCTCTAACTCTTGGATGGCCACTAACTTGCTTGACAGAGAAACTTTCCAAAGAATTCGAAGTTGACAGGACATAAGGCCCTAACACTGTACTCTCTCTCCTCAACCTTTGGCTGTGACTCTGGGAGTGTTCCCAAAAAAGATCCTAGGTGAGTATTGGTGAAGTGTGATATAAGATCTGCTTTCTGCCTCCTCCTGATTCACTCAGAGGATTTTTATCTCCTGTCCTTCCCATTTTGGTTATTTCCTATGTTTCTATTCTTTTGTCATTTTTGCAGTCTATTCTGTGTCTTAAAGACATCTGCACACACCAAGGAGGGAGGGTCAACAAGCAAATTGTTGTTGTTATTTTTCTGCACCTTTTCTATCTCTATAATATATTTTTAAGTGCAGTTAGCAGATGTGATCACACCATGGATATATATAAGGGCTCTTTGTTAGTGGAAGTTTTATTTCTGAGTGCTTTTATAATTATGCCCAATTCTGAATATGACTTTTAAAAATAGCAGCCACACACTGGGTTGACATTTTCATAGTGATACCAACCATGATTTCAAGATCCCTTGGCCAGTTGCTGCCAGCTTAGATCCCATCTATGGACATGTGAAGATGTGAACACTATACATCACTTTACACTTGTTTTACTAAATTTTCATTTACTATTTTAAACCCCCATTTCCTGGTTTAGAAAATTCCTTTTGAAACCATTTATACCCTCTTTTTGTTTTCACCACCTTCAATAATCTGTCACAAGCAGACATGATTGCCTCACTGTGACCCCGAGCTCAAAGCTTTTCATCAGAAGGTTCTCTTTATCTCAAACTTGACATTGCCTTTTATTTATTTTGTATTTATTTTATTAAAATATTTATATACTTCCCTGTATCTGAAGAATATAAAGCACAACAACCGATGAAAAATGAACTGGACGTAGCTCCCACTTTGGAATAGACCCTTAAGGCCAAACAGCAGATGATAAACGGCAAGGCTGCCGGGATTAATGGAATCCCACCTGAAGCTTGGAAATACGGAGGTCCATGTACTCCATGCTAAATTCCATGAGTTGCTGAGAAAAAAGGTGAACTGCCATCAGGTCTCCGAGATGCAGTTATCATAACCCTGTATAAGAAAAAAAGAGCTAAATTTGATTGCTCAAACTATTGAGGTATAACACTGCTCTCCATTGCTAGAAAAATCCTTGCAAGGATACTCCTGAACAGATTAGTTCCTGCTATTGCAGAAGAACTTCTCCCTGAAAGCCAATGCGGCTTCAGAGCTAACAGGAGCACTACAGATATGGTATTTGCTCTTAGACAACTGCAAGAGAAATGTAGAGAGAAGAACAAAGGGCTCTATGTAACATTTGTCGACTTTACCAAAGCCTTCAACACTGTGAGTAGAAAAGGTCTGTGGCAGATCCTGGAATGACTAGGATGTCCCCCCAAATTCCTTAAGATGATTATCTTGCTACGTGAAGGCCAGCACAGTCAAGTCAGATTTGGTGATGCTCTCTCAGAGCCCTTTCTAATAACTATTGGCATGAAACAAAGTTATGTTCTATCTTCAACTCTATTTACAATCTTCTTCAGCATGATGCTCCAAAGGGCTATGCCAGAGTTAATGGTAGCTTGTTTAACTTAAGCCGTCTGAGGGCTTGCACAAAGACTCTAAACTATCTAGTCCATGAGCTGCTTTTCGCTGACGATGCTGCCCTTGTTGCCCATACAGAAGGAGCTCTGCAGCGCCTAACATCCTCCTTTGCAACAGCTGCAGAGCTGTTTGGGCTGAAAGTCAGCTTGAAGAAAACAGAAGTTGTCTACCAGCCTGCACCATAGGAAGAGCACTATCATCCCCACATCATCATAGGCAAATCTGTGCTTAAGTCCATTTAGCAGTTCACCTACCTGGGAAGCATCATCTCTTCAGACTCCAAGATAAATAAAGAGATCGATCACAGATTAGCAAAGGCATATAGTGCATTCGGAAGGCTTCACAAAAGAGTAATGTAGTAACAAACACCTGAGGCAAAGCACAAAAATCAGTGTGTACAGAGCTATTGTACTGTCTATTCTCCTCTATGGGCCATAAACATGGGTCATCTATCACCAACATCTACGACTCCTTGAACGCTTTCATCAGCGCTGTATACACACGATCCTAAATATACACTGGACTGACTATGTGATGAATGTTGCTGTCCTTGAGCAAGCAGGGATCACCAGCAATGAGGCCATGCTACTGAGAACACAGCTGTGCTGGGCAGGGCACATTTCTAGGATGGAGGACCACTGCCTCCCAACAATAGTATGCTACGGTGAACTCACCATGGGTCAGTGTGAGTGGGGTGCCCCAAAGAAGAGAAACAACAACAAGAACAATAATAATACATTTTATTAATAACTCTCCCCTCTGAAGAAGCTATCAGGGCAGGGTACAGTAAAATATAAAAACAAAGTACAGTTAAAATTATTACGACCCAATCCCAACCTCCCACCCCTTAGAAAAGAATTAAATTCAGGCAAAATTAAAACAAGTAGACAAAAATAACAGCATTAAAAACAGGCAAACAAATTTCTAATTGGACAACTAGGGTGGAAGCATCTAATTACATCAGCAAGGGTAGGAGCTGGGAAACTCCAGACAAGAGCATTGGGCAAAAACTTTGGAGCCGGGGGTGGGGGGATTAGTTATTATCCAGGAAGGCCTGCTGTCTTTACTGCTTTCGTAAAGCAAACAAGAGTCATAATAAGACATATCTCATCCAGCAGGCCATTCCACAGCCTAGGAGCGGTGGGAAAGGCCTTCTGAGAGGTCTGCAACAGCCTGGTCTTCATGGGCTGTAGCAGGTTCCTCCCAGAGGACCAGAGCATGCAGGGGGGATCATACGGGGAGAAGCGGTCCCTGAGATAAGATGGACCCAAGCCATGTAGGGCTTTAAAGGTTAAAACCAACACCTTGTACGGTGCCCAGAAACTGATTGGCAGCCAGTGGAGAGACTTCAACACTGGAGTTATATTGTCTCTCCTAGATGTTCCAGTGACCAACCTGGCTGTCATATTTTGAACTAATTGAAGTTTCTAGGTTAAGCGCAAGGGTAGCTCCATGTAGAGCGCATTGCAGTAATCCAAATGAGACGTTACCAGAACATGTACCACAGTTTCCAGGTCCCTCATATCCAGGAAAGGGGGCAGCAAGGACTCCCTGAAACAACATCTCAAGCTCGGCCAAATTGATCACCAACAATGGTCTGCCCTGGCCTCACATTGGGAGGCATGGAGACACACTATCCACAGTGCTGCAGCCTTTTATAAGAACTCACATTGAATGAGTCTTGAAGAGAAACGACAGCACAGAAAGAACCACAACTTGGAAACATCATCCCAGGAGACTTTTTGCTGTGCTCTCTGGGACCGGACTTGTTTATCTTGGATTGGCCTTTTTAGTCATCAATGCGTTTGTACAAAGTGTGAGATGAATCTATGGCCTGATACAGACGGCTGAAAAGGGCTGCCTGTGTGGCGCGATTAGGGGTAGGGAGGGCGTGGCATCCGTACCCTCTCTAACCCTATCTCGTATGGGCGCCACCATTTTAAAATGGTGCTGTCCATATAAGCACACCATCATAATGTCATGCCGCGTTTAGATAACGTGGCTAACGCCTGATGTAATGGGGCCACTGGAGGACTCCTAGGGAGCCCTTTTAGCAGCGCCAAAAGGAGCTCCAAAATGGAGCTCCTTTTTGTGCCTGGTCCTTGGCACAGCCTTTACACGGCCACGCCAAGGACCCCAAGGGGAAAGGGGCCGCTGCAGTGGCCCCTTTCTCCCCTCGGCAGCGCAGGGGATGGCGGGGTGCAGTGGGAGCCCTGGGGGCTCGCTGCACCCTGCTTCCAGGCTACAGAGAAGTGGCAATTTGCCGCTTCTTCGTGGCCTGGAGAAGTGTCGGGATGGGGCCTCTGGTGCTGCCTGTGAGGCATCCTTGGCCCCATCCTGGTGCTTCTTTGGGCACTGAGAGACTTCCCCTTTTGGGCGGTCTGTACAGCCCCTTTATTAGCAAAGAAAAGCCAAAGAGATAAAGCATTTTATAATAAAATCAATTTAAAACAGTAAACGGTAATCATATATTAAAATATTTGAAATGTACTAGTTTATCCATTTAAAACTGGTTAAAACCATTTTAAATAGTATAACCATAAGACACATGCTTCCTGCATATAATCAGTAAGTCCCAAAAGCATTAAGAAAAAGCCAGGCTTTCATTTAGCATTGAAATAATCCCAATGTTGGCACCAATGAAGCCTTTGGAGGCAGGGAGTTCCATAATTGGGATGCTAGTGCTAAGAAAGCCATTTCCCATGTCCACCCACAATGTATTGCTCCTATTGGTGGGACATGGAGCAGGGCCTCTGTGTGTGTGTGTGTGTGTGTGTGTGCTCCTTCAAGTATTGAGATCCCAGGAGTTAGGGCTTTAAATGTTGTTATCAGCACCTTGAATTCAGAACTGGTGTTATATGACTTCTGAATGGAATTCCAGTGAGCGGTATAGCTGCTATATTTTGTAGTAACTACATCATCTAAGTTTTCTTCAAGGGTAATCCCAGGTAAAATGTATTGTAGTGATCTAATCAGAGAAGTTCCCAGTTCATAGACTATTGTAGTTAAGTTATATTTTGAAAATATTTTGTCTGCAGTCCTATATCTTCTAAAATATCTCTCCAGCATTTCTTTTTAAACTAGTGGACTGTAGATTGGTGTGTTTTAGGAGATTTTATAGGAATATTTACATTCATTTAATAGGATCTTAATGTTTTCCTGTTTGCAAACATATCAGTTTGATATTTATTTATTTATTCACTTTTGCAGCATTTCATTTATTATTATGCCACTGCTTTCATGGTAGTCAGGTTGTTACCTGATTAATTTTTATGCTGATGTTGTAGCTTTCAATGTAATGTATTCTCTGTTTTCATTGTTTTCATTGTACACTCATAACAGCTGTCCTCACAAATGATTTATTTATTTATTTAAATATGCCAGTTTGTTCTGGAATATAAGGCAAGCCTGTTCAAAAGATTTTGGTGATTATGTTACAGAGATTCTGTTTTTGATCGCTGATATCCAACTAATGTTTTACCTTCTGTCAATGATTTTTTTAAAAAAAAATTATAAAAGTGTATAATTCAGTTCAATTTTGAGAATCAACATTTACACCCCATGTTTATTAAACCCCATGTTTATTAATCAGGTTCTATATGTCTAAGAGGACGAGCCCCCTCCGTTTCCTTGGGATAGAACTTAGATGGACAGAACTGACATTTCTTGAACATTTTTCTTCTTCTAATTTGGGCATATTGGTGATATTTCAAACTTCTGGTAAGGAAGCTGAGTTAGTGAAATAGTTTAATTTAGCATGTTTGGATTGTATAAGGACTTTCAGGCAAATGCCATCTGGCAGCCTTTGAATATACCAATTAATTATAAACTTTTTCATTTATTACAGTTATGCAACACAAATTTCAAGATGCATGACTTGAAGAAAAATACTGTGCATATATTATTCTTTCAGTCTAGCTTCTTACCTGATTTTGGAATGAAATTAACTTTGGCCACCCTTGTAATGATCTAACCCAGGAAGAAGAAGAAAAGAACATATCTGTGATTATTGTGTGAAAATTCTTACCTTTATTTTTTTTTTAATACCATCAACTATGATATACTTTTGAGCTGTCTGGAAGGGATAGGTATTAAGGACACCATTCATGTGCTTCCAATTATTCTTGAAAGGCATGAATAAGGAGGTGTCATTCTATCTTTCTCTTTGTTATATAACAACATCCCATGGAATGGCCTGAAGTAGTTTTCTAGAGTTTAGGGATATGCCTATTACATCCTTCTCTGGGAAAAGACAATCATGTCTTCATCCTGTTTACTTCAAAATTAGACTACTGTAATATACTCTGCATATAGCTGCCTTTAAAAAGGCGATCAGTTTTTCAATCCTATTTTTCAAAGACAAAGTTTCTGTCCCCAAAGCCTCTCAATGGCTTGAGGGACAATTTCACCATGTTGTACAGTCCTAGGACTAGAAGAGACATTATTCTCAACAGGAAGTGTCTAGGAGATGAATTTTTAGGTCCCTAAATGAAGATAAAAAGCTTCTGTTGGGCATGAAACAGTCCTATAGACTGAAAACGTCAGAGATGAGGTTTCTGTAATGCAAGGACTCTATACAACCTGCCACTTTTTTCATGTGGCCCAAAGTCTAATTACATGCAAACTACAGAGAATTAGGATCAGACAGAAAGAATTCTGCAGTGTTGCAAACCACATTCATGTTTTTTTCCCTAGTTCCATCTCCTTTGGCCTTGGTATGTGATTTCTAGAAAATAATCTCTGAATACAGTATGGCTCTTGATAGAAAAAAAAAAAAGAACATTTTGCATCATTGTTCAGTTTGTTCTACATGACCTTTTTGCTTCCTGTTTGATGAAGAGTGGAAGATATCAGAAAAGTCTTCTAATCTGTGGTATGGTCATTTGCACTGAATACTTGCAAAGCTATTGAAAAAGTGATTTGAAAAGTCTCCAAAGTTTAACCTCCTTTTGGAGTAAGCAATATTCTTTACTGAACCACTGTTAGTGATTGCCCACATACAAAGGGGTATCCCAAAGTTTTAATGATCACCTTTTAAAAAATTGACAGAAAGTTTGTTTTGATTTGTAGTTGTAAACTTATCTCTATGTAGTCACTATCTAGATTTATACATTTTCCCCAGAGTATCTGGACCCCCGAATACCTGATATTGCAGAAGCCTGCAGATTGTGCCTGATGAGAATTTTACACTTTAGTCACTTCTGGCAGAGCCAGTCACAAAAATAAAGGATGCAATGAGCTGATTTTCTCAGCAATGTGCACTTAGGGACCAATGATGACACTGACAAAATGTCATCAAAATGCCATACTTCCGGGTGATAATTATTATTTTACGATACCTCCTAGTAAGACACAGTCTCCAGACTTCTACAATATCAGGTATTCGGAGGGTCAAGATACTCTGGGAAAAATATGTAAATCTAGATAACGACTACATAGAGATAAGTTAACAACTACAAATCAAAACAAACTTTCTGTCTATTTTTTAAAAAGATGATCATTAAAACTTTTGGATATTCCCTTGTATTTTTGTGTACTAAATTTTCTATATATTTTCAGGTCAGTAAGGTAGCCATATTTTTTTTAAGGTAATTTCTTTCCATTTAATGTTTCTTTATCTCTGCTGAATAGACTAGCATGTTTTTCTGGTATGATTCTACTAGGTGTTTTAGGTTCAATACCTAAACTTTGCATGACCTTGGGCCATTCACTCTCTCACCTCATGACCTATCTCACAGTGGGGAAGAGGAATGCCATGTGTGCCACCTAGAGTTCTTGAGCTATTATGTAACTAACTAGTAAACCAACAAGTAAAACACTGTTGCATGTAGTAAGATGCTTTTGATACAATGCAACTCAGTAAATCAGAATGACTCTGAGGAAAAAGGTATAATACCATTATAGTCATTCACCATGTAAAAAAAAAAAAGAAAAGATGTACACAAGAATGACATTAGTGGGAAATAGTTTTATGATGTCTGATCAGCTTTTTGATATAAATGTGGTCAACTCAAAGTAATCATATCTCTTTTCAAGTAGCTGTAGCAACTATCAAGGCTTGCCTTGAGCATAAACAAACCAGAGCCCAGTGAAAATGGGAGAATCTGATATTGGGTAGTTTATGTATTCAACAAAGAAATTGCTTTTAAAATAGTAAAATTAGCATGAAGTTGAAGATAAATTCTTGTGAATGAACTGTAGCATTCTTGCCTTTACCTAGAGCTTGGAACTAATGTAAACTAATAGTGCTGTTACTTGTAACAAGTTACTATTTCTTGATAAAGAGATGTAATTAAACTACATTTTGAAATTAGTGGGAAAGATGTGCTTTTTAAAGTCCTACATTGTTCTTGAATGTTCTCCTTTTGTGGCATCTTGTCCTTCTCTGTGGTTAGGACAATATCTGGTTACTCCGGTTTAAATGCCATTGCAAGAAACAGTGTGGCTCCTTTTTGTGATGTTGAAAGAGCTGTTTCACAGCCTTTATGATGCTGCTTCATCTTAGAGACTTGTGGGCGTTGAGATGCCCACACGCCATCAATATGTCCCCAGTGTGGGCGGTGCCACTCAAAAATGGTGCTGTCTGCATGTACTAGGGCTCGGGAGCACACTCCTGAGCCCTAGAATTGCCGCCACCATGCCACAAAGTGCCCATGTGTATCAGGCCTTAGTTATGTTCAAAAGGGAGGACATTTTCAGATTACTCCTGGACAGAAGCTGGACAGAAGCTTGAACTGTAGGCTTTGCCCAAAGTTACCCAGTGGATTTCTGTGGCTCCCAGATGAACCCTGAACTCCCAGATGACTATTCCAACACTCAAACCTATACACCACACTTGTGTCCCAAACACAACAAACCTGTTACAGGATTTTCTTAGTAAGATTTGTTCAGATGGGGTTGCCATTGATATCCCCCGAGGCTGAGAGAGTGTGACTTGCCCAAAGTCAGTCAGTGCATTTCTTGCCCAAGCAGGGAATCGAACCTGGTCTCCTAAGCCATAGTCCAGCATTCAAACCACTGCACCACATTGACTCTTGTTGGCTATATAGCAAAGAAAGTAACATCCAAAATCCACAAAATAGTGTTATTCAGCAACTGGTTGTTAGGGGTGCATCTGCAAAAAACAAAAAACACAAAAACAAAAAACAGCTTCATTTATATACTGCTTCATACCGCCTAAGGAGTGTCTAAGCGGTTTACAACTGTAAGCAACTTGCCCCCAACAATCTGGGTACTCATTTTAGCGACCTTGGAAGGATGCAAGCCTGAGTCGAGCTTGAGCCCTTTTGCTGGTCTTGAACTCGCAACCTCATTGTTTTGAGTGGCTGCAGTACAGGCATTTAACCACTGAGCCACCAGTTTGGTGCCACTTTAACTGCCAGAGCTGAATCTGTGGGATCTTGGGATATGTAGGTTGGTGAGATACTAAGCCAGAGAACTCTGGTGTGACAATTAGCTACAATTCCCAGGACCCCCTAGCACTTAGTCAGGACAATTAAAGCAGTTTCAGACTGGATTGTTTCTGCAGGGTGTTTTGGAACTCTGGCTTCAGCTGCAGTCCCACCCCCTGGAAGTCCCGTCCCTGGCATCCGGTGGCATCTGGTGTGGAATTTCCATTGTTTGGGCACTCGGTCTTGAAAAGTTTCGCCATCACTGCTATGTTACACCAACATATTATTTTACTTATTCTTTAAACTTCCTTTGGCTAGGTCACTTGTCTCAAAAGACAATTGTTCATTGCTTGGCATATAAAACAGAAAAAGAGACAGAATCCATGAATTCCAGTCAAATTCTAAACTGGAAATTGAAGTAACTGAAAAGAACTATTCAAGCTAAAGTTATATGAAAATTGCACAGATTAAATCAGAGAAACAAAGCATCTAATGCTCACCATTATACAACTGTGTTTTTCTTTAAAGCTGTTGTTAATTGAAAGCCTATTCCTGCATGCACTGGAAATTTTAGGAAATGCAAACAATAAGAATAAAAGTCCTATTAAATATTGAAGAGTCAGGACATTCTGTTGAAGAACAGCTGATGTTTTCAAGAATATCCTGCAGATGAATGTGGAGAAAAGCAAGCTGACTTTTTTTTTCTGTGAGACTTTCCCTTCCAATTTTCACTTCATTAAAATTTAGTAAGTAGATTTTAGCTTCCACCTGAGATTTTCACTGCCAGTGTAGCTGAAATAAAGAGCTGTGCTACTTGACAGGCTGACCCAGGCAGCAGTGTCACAACATGAACAGGAGCAGAGAGTAATAAAGGTTCTACATAGCTAACACACATTCTGGTGAACAAATATACCTGTGGGGACATTTATAAGCGGACTATATTCTGTATGAATGATTTCCAACTAAGATAATAACAGGGCTAGCAAAACTTGAAAAAACAGTTTTACGCATGTGTGTGTGTATCTGTTGTAATTTCATAAGAGTGAAATCATGTGGTCTTTTCCCTACAGTCTGTAGTATATTATTAGAAAGTACTGTAATTGTTGTCATACATGCATTTTCTCCCCCCCCCCTTTTTTTTTACCATGAACATGTCAACACAGTGTACCTGTTATGACTAGATAACAAAAGCCTGGTGTAATTATGAATCAATAAATCATTAATTTTTGAGTTTCATTTGATTATGTAACTAATAGCAATCTCTATGCAAAAGGATCATATAACAGCTCTGAGACTAACTGAGGCAGCACCTTCACTGCAGAAATAATCCAGAGTGGGACCACTTTTACTGTCATGGCTCAATGCTTTGGAATTCTCGAAATTGTGGTTTGTTGTGGCACCATAGCTCTCTGACAGAGAAGGCTATACATTTCTTTCTTTCTTTTTTTAATTGTAACTTTTTTCAACACAAAAACACACACATAGCATGCTAACATTTTAAAACTGCTTAACAAAAAAAAAAAGTTTTAAGTAGCTTATTTGATTGACTTCCTAATGTTAAATGATTCTATGATTATATGATTCTAGTGCTGACGTTATCATATATATCTATTTTGACTCCAATTTTTTATAGGCATATCATCTTTTGAAGAGTTTCATGAAATCAATTCTGTTATTGACCAAGTTATCAAAATGCTTCTGAAGCGTCATGTCATATAAATATCATTTACATGCTATTTTTTATCATGACATCCATTGTAACTGTATTATACATCAATGTTTACTCCATTTCTTTTCACAGTATTTCATGATTGGGTTCCATGCCTGTTCTAGTTCCTTTAATTTATATTTTCTCAGATTCTCTGTTAAAATATCTAGAGTTGTCATGTCAAGTACTTTCCATAACCATTCATCTATTTAAGTTATGTCTTTCTTTTCCATTCTCTTGCTATAACTATTCTTGCCACTGAAAGCACATATAGCAAAATCTTTTCCTTTTCCTTCCTTATCTTATTGTATTGTTGATCTTCTTTGTCATGCTAAGCAGATATATTTCGGGAAGACATTTGTAGCTTATCTCAAATGTTTCACATAAAATTGAGTGAATTAGATTCCAAAATATTTTTGGTTTAGGACAAGTCCACCGCATATGGTACCACGTTCCCATAATTTGTTTGCATTTCCAACATTCACTTCCTTTTGTTTTGTATATCTTTGTCAGTTTCAATGGAGTTAGATACCATCTGTGAGCCATTTTAAAGTAGTTTTCTTTAAATTCTTGGAATTTAGTTAATATCTGGGTCTTTTTCTTTTCTTTTCTTTTCTTTTCTTTTCTTTTCTTTCTTTTTGCATATTCCCAGCTTTCTAAATTGATTTCTCTTCCAGTGTCTTGAGATTATTTTATCACTGTGTCCTTAATAATATTTGATTCCGTTTCTCTTTTATGTAAAATTTTATACAGTTTATACAGTTTATGTAAACTTTTATACAGTTTCTACAGTTTTATACAGTGTATTTTTTCTATAAAATTTCCTCTTTGCCTGTATACATACCTTTAAGAGAGCTTTCCATAATGGTGGCTAAAGTCTTTGTGGATTTTGTCTTTTCCATAGCACATATATGCGTGCCAACCAGATCTCAAGTTAAATCCTTCCAAAGTCAAAATTCTTTTGTTTTTCAATTGTATCCACTCTAAGATCCATGTCATGACATTTGCTTAATAATATAACTTTAAATCTGGAAAGTTGTAACCACCATTCTCTTTTTTGTCTGACAGTGTCTTCCATTGTATTCTTGGCGTTTTCCTCATCCAAATAAAATTGTTCAGTTCTTTTTTCCATTCCACAAAGAATTTTCCATTTATTATAACAGGCAAATTCTGAAAAAGAAAATTCATTTTAGGTAATACTGGCATCTTAATAGCTTCCATTATTCCAAATAATGACAAATTAAGTGTTGATTTAGAAAGCTGTGTTTCACAAAACTACAGTTCCCAGGATTCATAGCATTGAGACATGGCAGTTAAAGTGGTGTCAAACTGGATTATCTCTGCAAAGAAAATGCAGCCTGACAGAAAGATATTGACAGCTTAAGCTTTTTTTAAAATTTAGCTTTATGCTACCAACTTCTGTCTCCCAGTTAGAATCAAAGGTGCTACACAATCCCTTTGCATACTCATCTAGAATAACATGTCTGTGCCTTTGAATCTCTCTCTCTAAATAATTAGTAATCTAACATTTAGTGTCACCAAATAATGCACAGTATATTAATTTCATTTATGAAACTAATACAGTCATTAAGTATCAATGTACAATGGGCAACCTCTGTACCAAGTTTGGAAACTTCAATTAATTCAAAATGCAGTGGCCAGATTGGTTACTGGCACATCCAGAAGTGATCACATTGCACCAATACGAAAATTACTCCCCTGGCTAACTATTAGTTTCTGGGCAAAGTACGAAGTGTGAATTCATAGAATCATAAGAGTTTATTACATAGTACCTAAATCCTGTGCAGAAACATGATTTAAATCCCGGAAAAATCCCACAAAAGCAAAATCATTTTCAGACTCATCGGGGGCATTGAACATTAATGTGAAAATAACCCGCACAGAGAGCAGACAAAATCAGCTGCTTTTTACTTTCAGAAGACTCCCGAAAGTAAAAAGCAGCCAATTTCGTCCACTTTCTGTGTGGGTTATTTTTGCGTTAATGCTCAATGTCCCCGATGAGTCTGAAAATGATCCTGCTTTTGTGGGATTTGTCCACTTTATGTGCATGGGAATGCCAGATGTTGTGTGAAAATAATTTTCCCATTTTAAATCCAATTTTTACACAGGATAAACCCCGTGTGATAAACTCCATAGAATCATAGAGCTGGAAGAGACCACAAGGGCCATTCAGTCCAACCCCCTGCCATGCAGGAATAAACAATCAAAGCACCACCGACAGATGGCCATTCAGCCTCTGTTTAAAAACTTTTTTAAAAAAGAAGGAAACCGCATCACACACTTACCATCAGAAAGTTCTTCCAAATGTTGAGGTGGACTCTCTTTTCATGTTGTTTGAATCCATTACTCTGAGTCTTATTCTCTGGAGCTGCAGAAACAAGGTCATTACCATTTAAATCCCTAAATGGTTTGGGTCCACATTACTTAAAGGATTACTTCCTCCCATATAATCTATGCCGTACCCTCAGGTCCTCTGGAGGTAGTCAGCCAGGACTAAGTTGACAACCGCCAACCAGAGGACTTTTTCTTCATATGCCTCCAGACTATGGAACATCCTGCTGGAAAAGATTTGAATGCTGAATACATTGTCCAAATAAAAGACTTGTCTCTTCTGGCAGGCTTGTCCAGATGATTTTTAAATGTAAATTGTAAGTGATGAATTTTAAATGTAGATTGTTTTAATATGTTTGTCTTGATTGTTATTTTAAACTGATGTGTCTATTTAACTGATGTTGTGTATTTGTTGGTCTGTTGCTGTTCCATGCTCTATCTATGGGGTTAGGAAGGTAAGAAATGATGATGATGATGATGATGATGATGATGATGATACAGGTTGTTTCTATGGTATCAGAAATTGTCCAGGTTTGTGAAAAAGAATGTAAAATTTTTGTTCCTGATAGTTTAGGACATATTATTCACAGATTTCTAAGATCTTCATATAAAGGAGGTTTTCAGACAAAAATTATGTCTAAGTCAGAAAGTGTCCTCGTACTGAACCTGCTCCCTCCAATAATCAGAACTTTTTGTGTTTGTGTATTGTGACATCAGAGCTAAATTTTTAGAACAGAGTGAGTTTGCTGTCAGTTTTAATGCAAGCCCAAAGATCTGACATCAGAAACTATAATCTACAATCTCACACACACTGAGAAAAAGAAAGAAATGGCTGCTGGAAAGAAATGTAAAGATATAGGACTCCAGTGGGAAAAGGGAATAGTGGGTTCCTCGAATGATTGGGGGCTTCTCTCCAGACTTGTACTCATCACAGCAGGCTCAGAGGAGATTCTTCAAGAGTGCATAATGAACAAGTTGCAAACCCTGCAATGCTGAACAACAATCTGATGACTTCCTCTTCAGTCAATCTATTCATGAGATGTCTGAGATGCTTCAGTGCATGTGTGAGTGTATGCATGTGTGTGTATGTGTGTGTGCATGAGAAGGACAGGGAAGAGAGGGAGAGCAACACTGCTTCATATAAATTTGTACTTGTAGTTCTGGTAAGGCATTTGCTTGAACATGTGAAAGGGTAAGTTGTGTATGGAGACAGAAGCAGTATTACACCATAAGCCTGCAGTTTATTTATTAAACTCTCTTTGTACTCAAAGCAATATCTGACTTTAAGGAAATGTAAGTGACAAGTTTTCCTTAGTTGTATGGGTTTGGCCTAGGATTATCCTGATCCTCAAGGAGGTGATGAAGGACTCAACAGCTCCTACAAGCTTCTGTCCCAAACTGAAAACATTCCCTGAAAAACTTCTAATAGTGAGATGTTCTGTTCTTGCCTCTTAAAAAGTGTCCTTTTCCAACATCCTGCTGTACTCTGTATTCTTGCCTCCTTAGTCACTGACCTTATCATCATCATCATCATCATCATCATCATTTATTTATATACCGCCTTTTCAAAAAAGATCAAATCGGTTTACAAAAGTGCATAAACAAATACCTAAAATACATAAATGATTTACATAAGCAAAAATTAAATATCTAAATAATATCCTTCAGGCAAGCCCTGATGGAGCTGGGCCTGCCTCTTCTCTCCCTCCCAAGCCGGAGGATGGCAGTTGGCATGGAGGGAGGGTCCTTTCCTGTTGAATGACAGGGTTTAAAGAGACATTCTTCTTGTGTTCAAGCAAATGGAAGTATAACTTTGCTTTAATTTCCCACTCATGTGATGGTTTGAATGTAGGACTTGGACTCCAGGAGCCCAGTGCCCAAATCCTCATTCAGCCATAAAAGTCCACTGGGTGGCCTTAGACAAGTCACACTTTCTTGGCCTTTGTGAAAGGCAATGGCAAATGCCCTCTGAATATATAATGGCAAGAAATTCCTGTGATAGTCTCAACCATAAGGTGCAGTCAACTTGAAGACACATAATAATGACAACTAATGCTGTGTGAAAATGTTTAGGGCTGAGATGGTGGGGAGAAACATATAAATTGGAAAGATAGACCACCACATTCACTTTAGTAGATTTGCTGTCATGGGTGTAGCAAATCTACTTTAGATTTTAGCACCTCTCCTCAAGCTGGTGGATTTATTGCCCTTATGGCAGGCTGATAGCAGATGCACTGTCCACTCCTGAACAAAATTTGTGTGAATGTGAGATACAATTGTGTGTGATAGGAAGCATGGGTGAGTAAATGTGAAATATAACTCTCAAGTGTGTGTTTGTTTTTGTGCCAGATAAAGAGCCTGAGGAAACAATTATTTATGCTTCTGTATTCAAAAAGATTAGAACTAGCTTGTTAATTTCCATACACATACTTGTGTGTTAGCATTTTTTATTTCATTTTTTTTTAATTTCTGAAAGGGCAATGAACAATTTTCTCTAGAACACTCTGAGATTCACATATTTTGTATTGCTCAAGTTATTTGTTTGAAAATGCAATGTTTTCTTTTGAAGCAGTCAAGGTGCATTTCAATGGGTGAGAGAATTAAATTTAAAAAGATATTCTACTTAAAATTATTTGAAACTTGTAGAAATGATAAGTTTCATGTTGATGTTGCCTGTGCAAGAACTTTGCACAATAAAAAAGTGAATACATTTACTACATATGAATGATATCTGTGTCCCCAAATTTTTCAGTCATTCTCTACACAAGATTTTTAGGAAGCATATATATCTGCTGCTGATAGCATAGCTCTAATCAGCCTATTCTTGCTTGTGGCTTGTTTATAAAAAACCCCCACAAAGAATAATTAATAGTTAATGTTTATGCAGCATTATGAACATAAGACTTATTAGCTACATTCTAAGGATGAAATCCCATTCCCATTACAATCAATGAAAGCTGGCCATTTACTTCCCTAGAGCCAAGACAGCATCCATGCTTGGAACTACTTGGTTATCCTTCCTTCCTTCCTTCCTTCCTTCCTTCCTATAATCTTTGGCACTTTTTGAGGCAAATAATTGTTATACATTTGTTTTGTTTTGATCTATCATGATAAAAATTCCTTTTTCAAAATGTCCAATTTGATCTACCCCTAATTGATCCCCAAACCCACCCTCCGATTCATCTCCATGCTGTACTTACAGCATATCGCGTAATCATATTTTTGGCATGCTGTTTTTTTATAGCACTATAAATTGGAATATCTTCAGCAATGACACCCACTCTGTGTGAGCCTTCTAGCATCTCATGTGCTTTCTTTGGAAAAACTCTTGTGCAAATGAGATCCCAAAAGGCATTTGCAAGAACCACCATCTGCCAAATGACATGTTGAAAGCTGGCAAGTTGTTCCTTTTCTCATCCAGTTTCATTTGCCAATGCTTCAACTGGGCATGTATATAACATGAATGAAGCAAACACTTGCATGTTTAAAGGTCCATGGTTTAAAAGAAGTGTCTGCTGCTTTATTTACTTGATAGGTTTCATTTCAGCTATTCAAACTGAGAACAAAACTCTGTCAAAGTTAAGCACTTTTCCATTGTGTTAATTATAATTAAAATGCTTTAAAATAGAATTAAAATTTTAATAAGTAAAATTAAATGTATTAACTGGGTCCCTGTTTTAAAAAATGTATCCTGAATCAAAATTCCATGCTAATCCATGAACATTTTACTTTGTTTCCTTGCTCTCTTGCTTTGTAATAATAGGGCTGGAAAACAGAACTGTTTCTGAAGATTTTAGAACAGATGCCATAGTAACCTTGCTTACCTAATTGATCTTAAACTCCTTTTGTTCTGATAAATTGGGACAAATCTGAGCTTGGATCACTATGAAGCCAGTATACAACAGGAAGATGGAGGGCCTTCAAAAGCCATAGTTTGATGTCTAAAATGTAGTGGTGCGATTTTGCCACCCACCCCACAAGTATTAGACACCAATGATGAAAAGTTCAACCAACAGCCACTTTGCCCTTAAGAAATGAAACCCAGAAATAGGGACTGGATAAAAACAATAAACAATTTTTTGTCAGGATAGATCTTACTCCCTTTGGAAGAAAGGCATGTTGTGAACATGAGCAACAAAAAGTCAAAACAGATTTACTTATTTGTATTTTCTAATACATCTTCCTCCTTTGGGAAACAAAAAAGAACATTGTAGCCTGTGTGCAATACAGGAATAATAAAATATGTTCTCATTAGCACCAGTGTGATCTTTTTAAATGTTGCTCTTCGGTGCATGAAGGGAAACTCATTTTTCATAAAATTCATGTGGGTGAAAGTTTAAACTTTCTTTCCCAGCTTGCCTAGGCTCAACATGATTTGCTTTAGGTAAATATGTTATTTTTTATTTTTATTTTAAATGTATGCTATTGTCTTTAAAATAACGCATACTATCACCCTTAGAATTATGAAATCATACAGATGAAAGAAATTTTAAACTCCCCAATGATGCTCCACTACTCCAGTATCCCTGATATGTGGTAATTCAATCTTCATTTTAATATATCTTTATTGATTGTTCTATCTATCTATCTATCTATCTATCTATCATCTATCTAATTTATTGAAGAAGAGTGAACATCTTGATATGGGTACTTCCCTTTAAAACAAGAAACAAATATGCTCCAAATATATGTAACAGATATGCAAATTTCCTCTAAACATCTCCAACCTAACATGTAGTCCTTTCATCTTTTCCTCACAGGAGAAAACCCCTTACCATCTTTATTGTTCTTTATTTGGGACATCATTTTTTTTTAATTTGGTGAAAATTTGTCCCATACTTGGTCCATTCTGACATTGCTTTTGCCATAATTCTTCTTTTCCTCTGATCTTGGCACTTCATCTGCTCAGCTGTGAACTGAATCTGAACCTACTATTGCCAGCTGCTGCTAAGTATTCTCCTTTGTTTCTTGAACATTTTGTCTGCCTGAATTGTTCTTGTCTTTTTTAAAAAAGCTTATTTTTACACTAGATATTTTCTGGCACTTTCTGGAAGTTAACAGTTTTATAAATGTGGCTGTGTTGTAGCCTCTGTAATTACAGTGATGTGGGAGTGGTTCTCTTGTTAAGGTATGAAGCATTTTCAGTGATAAAACTATGCCAATTCACATATATTCAGTGATAATACTATGCCAAGTCACATATATTTGAAGCATATTTGTTTCTTGTTTTAAAGGGAAGTACCCAAATCCTTATAAATGCAAAAAAATAAAAATAAAAATAAAAATTATTTGTCCCATTATTATAAAATGTTGTTATAAGATTTCATCAGTGAAGGGGATATAAGTTATCCAAGTATTAAATAAGCCAAATAAACGTAGAGATAACAGTTATCTAAAAATGTAAGGAAGAAGAGTTCCTTTTTCTTCCCATTTACCATCTTTTTATTGCTGGCTTTTGAATGAACACCCATAGTTTCACTTACTGAATAAACCCTGTTTTCAGCAATTAGGGAGAAGCATGATTTTATTACAGAGTTTATGATGGTGGCTGGCCTGCCATTGTCACCAGGGCAGCAGTAGAACAGCAGCAAGCTTTTAATCTTTATTTGTGAGTTTAAGAACATGTACATAGAGTTTTTCAGCAGGTACTTAAGACAGACATTTTATTCCCAAAAGCAATAGTGGCTGCCAGTGGAGACAACCTTCCATGTGGCAGATGCAATTGTTTACCACAATGTCCTTGAACAAAGTGGAATTTAAGAGGAAGCTTTCATCTGCTTTGTTTAAAACAACAACACTGTCCTGCCACCACCTCACAATGATCAGCTTATCCAGTGAACCCTTGAAGAAATTGTTTATACACATGAATATATAAGTTTGCCTCCGTTTCATGTGGGCAGCTGAATTCAGACTTAATTCTGCTGCTGAGAACTTTTGTTTGAGCTCTGTTTTAAAAGTCCAGGTGATCTAAGGAGATATGTCCCCCGTTCCCCCCCCCCCCACACACACAAACACTCTCAAATATTTATTATTACTGGATATTTAAAAGTATGATTACAAAAAAGGGAAACAAATGAAAAAAATAGGGAAGAAAAATTGGTGAGATTTTCAGACCATTGAACAATTGATGAAGAATGTTTATCTTTCCAGCCTTGGAGTACAAGACTCTTGGCAACAGTAAGAAAATGCAGAATCAAGCTGTCGACTCAAAGAATCATATAGCTGGAAGGGGCCTCATAAGGCATCAATATCCTATTTAGTGCAGGATCTCCAGCTAAAGAATCCACAGCAGATATCTGTCCAGCCTCTTTTTGAAGTTGTCAGAAGGAGAACCCACAACAAGTAGTAGCCCAGGAAATTGCCCCCTGTTATTAAGAAAGTGCTAAAGCAAATAAAATAAAATAAAACCACTTTCTCTCTTTGTATCTCCCCATAGACACAAAATAAATCACTGAACAGAATATAAAAGTGTGAGGTCATTTGGGCTATTTTTAAAATTAAATTAATTTTTTGTGGGGAGAGGATTAATTTCAGATGGAGCTACTGAAAACCCATAGAGCTATTGAAGCTTCTTCAAACCGGTGTTCACCATTTAGCTTTCCCACAATTGCCCGGTACCAGATCTTGGATTTCAAATGCCAGGGATTGAGTTTAGTATCACTTGTATGTCAAGAAGTTTATTCTAATGTTCAATTGAGGTCTAACCTCATGTAACTTAAAATTATTAGATTTGGACCTACCTGTTGGGACAGTAGTGAACAAACCTGCACCCTGCTTTCTGTGATAGCCTTTGAGGTATTTAAAGGTTGCAACCATCCCTCATTTTTCTCTTTACCAAGCTGAATATGCCCAGTACCTTCAACATTTCTTCATACATTTTGTTTTCCTTACCTGTTACCATGGTCAACCATATTGACCATTAGCTAAATTCCATGTCTCAAAGCTATAATTTTTAAAAGAACATGAATGTCTACAAATATCAGGCATTTTTTTAAATGCAAGAGTGAATGTACTCTTTTTCTTTAACTAATACATACATTAGTGTTATGTGTCCTGGTTTCTTTGTCATTCAACATCAGAAGATACACTTAATGCTATATATGCCTATTGGTAGCTGTCATGTTGGGGGTGGGGGTGGGTTGATACAGGCATAAGGTAATAATCTTGTGGGTAGCAATTAGTATTTCAATTCCTGAGCCATATGATAACTGTTTTTGAAGGGGAGGAGGTTTCTTGCTGGCCTCTAGGAGACGAGACCAGGGGGCAAGCAATATCATGGATAATAAGTGAGAGAGGAACCTAGTTAAAGATTTGTTGTCCACACACATGCCTTTATTCTTTAAAAAGAGGAAGAGCAGCTCAGTTTGGGCTGTGTTACCACACTAGAGTGACATGGTAGAAGCTGCCCGAGATGGGGCTGTTTGCTGCCCTTGTTGTTTGAGGAGTATACAGGACCACGTCCTGGTGTGATGGTAATTCACCTTTTTGGAAATAAAGAGAAGCTTTGCACATTTTTCAAGTCAAAATGTGCACATGGCCTTGGGTGTCCATTGTTTGGCCAGCCCTTCTGCCCCACCAAGTGAGGGGGACCCTAGATTTCTAGACTTTGCCTACAGATAGGGAATGCTGGAACACCTTGGGTTGGCATTGGAGTCACTTTCTTCCTCATCCTGATTTTTTTTTTTCAAAGGACCAAGCTCTACAGTTCAGGTGGTATTCATTTATCAGAGGAAGGTAATTCAGTTTTCCTGGGGGACTTGCAAAAGGAGGTGAGTGCTATTTTGGCAAGGCCGGTGGGGAAAAGGCACTAAGCATATGCTTGTATTCTGTCTATGGCAGGTAATGGGGGGAGAAGATGTTAGATCAGTGCACACCTTCACACCCCATTGTGGTGGAGAGTTGTGCTCTGGAACTGTCTCCACAAGTCATGGGGATGGTAAGCTTGTGAAAGAGTCTGGCCTTGTGGCTGATCTGCAGATTTAAGGGCTGTACAGACAGCCCAGTAAGGGGTGGCTCTATACCACCACTGGAAGCACTGGGTTGGGGGCATGGTAACCACACACCATGCCCCCAACCCAGTGTAAAAATTAGGTGCAAAATGTAGCTGCCATTTGCACCATAGAAGGGGCACCATAAGCATCCCAGTGCAGTGTTATGATGCCCCTCGTGCATAGCACCATTGGGGCGCTGCACACAAGGTATGTCATAATGGTGCACACCATCTGAATAGGCATGTACCAAGATGGTGCCTGAGCTGTGCAAGTAGGGCTTTGAGCGTGTGAATGATCAGCCCTATCTGAGCCCTAGTTCACTTGAAGGCTGGCACAAAGTGCCGGTCTGTACAGGCTCTTACTCTCTCTTATAATGTCCTGGGTCCTGGGAGGGAGCTCTCCAGGTTGGCCTTTTAAAAATGATCATTAGGATTGCACTTGGGGTCTGGGGTCTGGTCTCATTATTTCAAGATTCTTCAAAAATTTCCTTGCCTGGTGATGCTTTGTCAATCTAACTGAGGTACATTCTTACTGATCAGTCCAACATCAAGGTTCAGGAGGACAGTATACAGAGAAAAATAACAAACACACACTCTGATTTCAGGACAAACAGGATGAAAGCCTGGTAATGAGCTGGAAAACATGAGCTGAATAATAAATAAATGATATGCATTTTTCTCAGGACTAAATAGAATGCTATCAACGAAGACAAGGTTTCTATCAATAATACAAGATTATTTTGCTGGTACTGCCTTATAAGATGACAGATATGGTATCTCTTTAAACTGACCAGTGGGGAATGTCAGTCTTGTCCTCATTCAGTTTTAATTTCCCACCAACCATTTCATTCTGGATACTGCAAAATAGACAGCCCCTTCCCCTATCCATGTATGTTGTGGGCCCTGCTATACAAGGTTACAAAAATATTTTCCCTGTGTGGAAATATGCACATATATTTGTGTGTGAACAGTGTATTTATTTCTGTACACATTGTACATGCACATACATTATATTCACATTGTATGCATTTTACATGGAATAAAGCATTTTCAGCACATTTTTGAAATGTACACCATTTTAATCTAACACTTTTCAAATATGTGCCTGGCTTTATGCACATTTTAACCCTCTGAAAGACATTAGCCCAAATCTAGTTGCTAGCCTCAACTGTTGTATGCCTTCAAGTCATTACTGAGTCTACTGACTTATGGCAACACCAAGGCAAATCTATCATGGGGCTTTCTTGGTAGAATTTTTTCTGGGGCAGAGAAAATATGACTTGCCTAAGGTCACCCAGTGAGCTTCCATGGCTAAGCAGGAATTCAAAACTTGGTCTCCCAGTATTCTAATCCAGCACTCAAACCACAATCAATGCAAGTTATACAATGCAACCATTAATTCAAAATGTTTGCTGTAGTTGGTACTAGCACATAAGGCCTTGCAAATATATAGATGTCTAAAGTAAGATGCATTCTACTCAGACAGCAGTCTCAGGTGATGAAAAGCCCATTGTCATTATATGCTTTTTGGCACATGGTGAATCAGCTTAAACACTTTCTAATTAACATAATTCAATTATTTAAATGCATTAAAACAGATTCTAAACAACCCTCATATTGTTCACATATTTATTATTTACTTCATTTAAAAATATTTTACCTGTTATTCAGCTGTGTTATGAAGTCCTGATACCTTACAGGTCTTTGGGAATAAAATGTTACATTCC
This sequence comes from Urosaurus nigricauda, assembly GCA_034509955.1. Classification (NCBI taxonomy): domain Eukaryota; kingdom Metazoa; phylum Chordata; class Lepidosauria; order Squamata; family Phrynosomatidae; genus Urosaurus; species Urosaurus nigricauda. Next base: position 55,709,342 of record JAOEGL010000003.1, read on the forward strand.
ACAAATATGATCTTTTTTTTTTTTTAAAAAAAACAACCAAAAAACCTGCATTTTGTTTGTCCATTCTTTGTTTACATCATGTGATTTGTTTACTTTTCCACCAGTGTTTTTATTTGTTTTCTTTTGCAAATAAACTGATGCATACTTTTTGACCTTCATCTAGCCATGCTCTTTCTCTTTTTCAGTGGCAGTCAGATAACATTTCTGTATGTTCTGTGTACTCTTTCTTAGTGTCTTTTCTTTTCCATTACTTTCTAGCAGTTTTGGAACCCAGGGGTCAGTTATTACAAAACAATGCAAGTTGTTGCATTGAATCTTGAATATACTGAGTTTATATATGTATTTTTAGTCTTGGTCTGGTTAAAAGTATACATATCTAGACCTGACTTTCCACTGTTTATTTTAAAAGTGAAACAGGCTTTCTATCCATATTTTTTTCATGTGTGTATTCACTTGTTGTGTTGATTTGCATACCAATACACACACCAACACTATTTTCATGCTAGGTGTATTCAATTTTTACTCAGATATTATTTATCTCAAATATCATATTAATGAAACATGTCTCTCTTGTCTTCTGTTACTATTCAAAATGTCTAAGGTATGCCTAACTAGCTCCTATAGGATTTGTTGAAATCTACATTGATCGCAATTATGGATAATATAGCAACCTCGTTACCAGAACCATCTTATGCATTTCACTAAGAAAAACAAAACAAAGCAAAAACTTTTATTTTTCTAAGGAAATGTGTATATAGGATTGTAGTCTAAACTGACCATTCTCTTTTTGGTTTCATGCTGGTACTTTATAAGACTGTGTAGAATGATGCCTCTTTCTGTGTAGGAGTCTTTTGGAACAGTGCATGTTTCTCCTTTGTCTCACCACTCTACATTTCTCCCATTCTGCTAGGGCTGGGTGATTTACATATACTGTTGTTTCTTTCTCTCATGCTCCTGCTGTCATCTTCTCCCTTAATAGTATAGTTATGAGGATGGATGCTATTATTAGTCTCACATGCTTAGATAGCAGGGAGTCATTATAATTTCAGTGGAAGAAAGAGAGCCAAATGGTTCAATTACAATTGGTTTTAGATGAAGAAGCATATGAGTCACATACTTCTAAACTTTTTTATTTTTATTTTTTTATTTTAATATTTGTTTCTGGCTGCTTTTTAAAAAAATAAATTAAACCTTCACATTAGATATCTTCTATTATGGGCCGTTTTCACTTTCCTATTGAATATGCCAGTGTTGCTGCAGCTATACAGAATTTGTTTTTATAATAACACATCATCCAAAGTCTTTATGTCTTAAATCCAAATGTTTCTTAAGTGCATACCAGTTACTTGATCACCTTTGTACACATTAGTTCTGAATGGTCTAATCCATTCTAGGTCTAATCAAATTTCTAGGTCTAATCAAATGCAAACAAGCTTGTAAAATGTGGACTAGACAAGGTAACCGTTACATGGATTTGTAACTGGTTGACCGACCAAACCCAAAGGGTGCTCAACAATGGCTCCTTTTCATCCTCGAAAGAAGTGACAAGTGGGGTGCCACAGGGTTCTGTCCTGGGCCCAGTGCTATTCAACATCTTTATTAATGACTTGGATGACAGTATTGACAGCCTAGTTATCAAATTTGCAGGTGACAACTAGGAGGAGTAGTCAATACCCCAAAGGACAGGATCAAAATTCAAAATGACCTGAATAGACTAGAAAGCTGGGCCAAAGCTAACAAAATGAAATTTAACACAGAGAAATGTAAGGTCCTACACGTAGGGCGGAAAAATGAAATGCACAGATATAGGATGGGGGACACCTGGCTGAATGAGACAACATGTGAAAGGGATCTAGGAGTCCAAGTAGACCACAAGTTGAACATGAGTCAACAGTGTGATACAGCAGCTAAAAAGGCCAATGCAATTTTAGGTTGCATCAATAGAAGTATAGTGTCTAGATCAAGGGAAGTAATAGTGCCACTCTATTCAGGCCCCACCTGGAATACTGTGTCCGGTTCTGGGCACCACAATTCAAAAAGGATGTGGAGAAACTGGAGCATGTCCAAAGGAGGGCAACTAAAATGGTGAAGGGTCTGGAAACCTTGCCCTATGAAGAACGCCTTAGGGAGCTGGGGATGTTTAGCCTGGAGAAGAGAAGGTTAAGACGTGATATGATCGCCCTGTTTAAATACTTGAAGGGATGTCACATTGAGGAGGGAGCAAGCTTGTTTTCTGCTGCTCCAGAGAACAGGACTCGGAACAATGGATGCAAACTGCAGGAAAAAAGATTCCACCTCAACATTAGGAAGAACTTCCTGACAGTAAGGGCTGTTCGACAGTGGAACACACTCCCTCAGAGGGTGGTGGTGTCTCCTTCCTTGGAGGTTTTTAAGCAGAGGCTGGATGGCCATCTGTCGGAGATGCTTTGATTGGAAGTTCCTGCACGGCAGGGGGGTTGGACTGGATGGCCCTTGTGGTCTCTTCCAACTCTAAATTTCTATGATTCTATGATTCTAAATCTTATCATTCCCTTTCAGTATAATTTCAAGCAACAGAGAGAGCAGCAAACTCTAAAATGCTTCAATTATCAACATTTTCACAATAAATTTGAGTTTGGATTCATTAAGTTTTATATTCCAAACATTTTCTGACAGTATAATAATGGTTCAACCTATTATTATGTCTAAAGAATTTTTTTTAATTTTCACCCATTGTTTTAGCTCCTGCCCTGTGCAGCAACCATCTAAAACCAAATTTGCTTCATTTTCTCTCTGTCAATCATTCAAATATAGAAAAGATGGCTGTCATGTTGCTTCTTAAGTACCTCTTGTCCAGGCTGAAAGTACTGACTGCATCAAACCCTTCCTCATAGTACTCAGTCTCCATGCTCTTCACAATCCTCTGGACACATTCCAGGTTGCTGGCTTGCCTCTTCTATGGTGCAGCCTAGACATAGATGCAGTATTCTAGATAACTGGATACAGTGGCTCAAGTGGTTAAGACACTGACTCCGTCGACTGCAAGATCAGCAAGTTGGCAATTCAAGGCCTGGGTGTCGCATGATGGTGTGAGCTCCCATCACTAGTCCCAGCTTCTGTCAACCTAGCAGTTTGAAAGCATGCAAATACAAATAGATAAATAGTGGTAAAAGTAAACAGCATTCTGTGCAATCATCCTGGCCACACGAACATAGAGTAGTCTCTGACAATGCTGGCTCTTTGGCTTGTTAATGGAGATGAGCACCACCCCCTATGGTCAGACAAGCTTGTCAATGGGGAATACAATTATCTTTATTCTATGTACAGCCTTCCAAGCCAAAACAGAACCATTCCTTCTAATGACCTAGACACTGTATAGAGTTTGTCATACAAGGCAGTAAATTGCAATAATAGCTGGTTAGTAACATCTTTTATTGGGGATGATCACATGACTTTAATACAATTACCAATTGCATTAATTGTCATGCCCAGCCTGGAGGATGACTTGGAGGACTCAGAGGATGAGCCAGAGCCTCTGGGAACTGAGCCTGAGGCTGGCCCTAGCTTTGCTGTAGCAGAGTCTGTGGTCCATCCAGAGGTTCAGCAGCCAAGTTTGCCTGTGGCTGAGTATGTGTGCATAGAGGAGGATGGATCAGGGAAGTGTGCCTATCTTCAGGGAATGTCAAGCCGAAAGAGAGGGCCTTCGAAGGTTGTGGATGCTTCATCAGAAATGCACTGGTAATCAGACACACCAGAACGCCTGCTGCCTGCTCATATAAAAAACAGAAGAATGTGTATCTAGTTGCCAGTGATTATCTGACCTTCTTGAGGAAAGACTCTGGCTCCTGTGGCTCATTGGACATGTGCTGGCCAAGTGCCGTAATAAATATGTATTGGACCGAACCCTTTTTCTTGGATTGCTGACCTGTCTTGATTATCTGAAACCCTTGACCTTGGACCACCTTATCAACCTGACTATCTGATACCTTGAATCTTGGACTGTTTGGAAACTCTTTTGGTAATCCCTCTTCTGATACTGCTTTTAGACTCAAAGACTGTGTTGTTTTGCACTGACTCTGCCAGGTGGTGGTTTGTTTTGTTTAGGAACTAGGCTGGTCTTATCAGCCATTTGGCCACTTTCCCAGACATTAACCTGATGCTATTTGCAATTATAGTTACCACATTCAGGGTATTCCTATATTTGCTTCTGCTCACTGATCACATGACATCACCACTTTTCTGTTGTTGTCTTTGGGGGGGGGGATTTTTGTCAGGTGATTCTTTTCATTCACACAAAGTTTATGAACAATGTTCTTTCTTCAGTGGTACTGTCATTTGCAGTGGGATAAATCAATTCTGGCTTCATCTGATTTTTGGTGGCCAGTTGATGTCCTTTATGTGTTGCTTAGGTGTCCTTTGCTTGCTTATGATCAGGGACAAAGGGATTTTTGGACAAAGGGATTAATTGCTGGCAGATTAATTGCTTTCATTTGCCAAAGATTAATTTATATGGATCAATAAGTCACCCTCCTAGAACAAAGGGCCTTTTTAATGATAAAACTCATTTATATTTATATTTCTTTAGGGGGTGTCTCTTTGTGTGGGCCAAACTAGGTACACATTGGGCAAATCTGGGTGCTTCTGGGCAGTATTGGGTGAGCAGTACCAAATGTTGTGTGTAATAAGGTATTAGTGTAAATGAAGGCTGTAATGCCAAAAACATTGTGAAGGTGCAATAAAGAGGAGTTTTTAAAAAAAAAAAAAAAAAAAACACAACAAAAACATGGCTTTAACAGGAGAGCCTGGTATGATAAAATCCTGTGTCTCTATTAATGTAACCTAAAATTGCATTAGCTTTTTAAGTTCCTGCTCCGAACTGTCAAATCATGTTCAGCTTGTGATCTGCAAAAAGAGCTAGATCCTTTTCACCTCTATTGATGTCAATCCAGGTGTTACCAATAATTTATTTTTGCAGATGATTCTTTTTACATATAGAAAGAAGGGGATCATAACTGCTGACATGAAAAAAAAAAAACCCTCAACAACTTAATTATCATGCATACTCATCTAACATTATAATTATGCTATGTTAATATATATGAATATATAGTTTTATTTTTCAATGTAGCTTGTCCTAATTTCCCTGTCACTTCTCTGTCTGATACCTATTATGGCACAATCACTCACTGGAATCTGTTGTTGTTGTGTATCATGAAGTCATTTCCAAATTCTGATGACCCCAAGGTGAACCTATCACAGGCCTTTCATGACAAGATTTGTTCAGAGGGAGTTTGCTTTTGCCTGCCTCTGAGGCTGAGGGAGTATGACTTCCCCAAGGCCACTGCAGTGGGTTTCCATGGACAAACCCTGGTCTCCAGAGTCATAGCCCAACATTCAAACTATTACACTATGCTGACTCAATTTGAAACCTACTAATTCCAATTTGTACAGGCATGAAGGTTGCAGTGATGACATACAGTGGCCCCTTGGTATTTGCTAGGGTTTGGTTCCATGAACCCCTTCAGATACAAAAATCTGTGGATGCTCAAGCCCCATTAAATATAATGGAATAATAAAATATATAAATTCATATCATGGTGTCCCTTATATAAAATGGCAAAAATCAAGGTTTGCTTTTTAGAATTTATGTTTTTTTCTGAATATTTTGAAGCCCTAGATGGTTGAATCCATGGACAAAGAATCCACCAACTGTATTTGTTCTCTTCTTTTCCTATTCCTTCTCTGTCTTTTCTCTAGGGAAAAGATTAATTGTTTACAAATTGTGCAGGTTTGCACTATTATTCATTAATTTATTAATTTGATAGCTTGCTATTCCTCCAAGGAAGTGGTATGATTCTTCTCCTTGCCAGTCTCATAAAAATTCAGTCAAGGAGATACACTGGGTAACTAGCCACCAGATCACCCAGTGAGCTTTGTGTCTATGTAGGGACTTTCCCCTGGGGTTTTCTCAATCCTAGTTCAACACTCTAACCATCACAGCTCTAAGCACAGTTAAATCAATCTGAGGTATGAAACGACTAACCTCCATCTGAAGGCATCACTGAACTGTCAACAGTTAGTCTACTTTCGTCACTGCTGCAATGTGTACCAGTGAAACCTTTGTGTCAGTCAAATTTTGACAGGGTGACCTCATCAAGTCATTTCATATTATTGGTGAGTGATTCCTTCTATGGCTGATTAATATGAGGGCATAATCAGTGTGCCACATCAGCAGTGGTGCATGGTGTTGCCATGGAGGCGAGGGAAACATCTTGTCTCTGTTGCTATGTTTTGCAGAATATAAAGTAATATTGTTGTTTCCTCAAGTTTTCTTTTCTGAGTGCCAAATTTTTTTAGTGTCAAGCTGGCAACTATGGAACATTCCCCTCTTAGGCCTCTCTGAATGTGCTGATCAGAAGATCATAGAACTAATCAACTACAGTATTCTGTGAACTGTAAAGCAATTCTTGTGACCAGTGCTGATTTTTACTTCTTCAGGAACTCTATAGGAATTTCTGTCAATTCTAACAAGTTCACACATTACATTTTTCCTCTCAAGAGTAGGTAGGGACTCTATGTATGGAAAAAGGTATTGCTTAAACCATCTCTATGTCTCATGTCAAAACAGAGTGTTCTTTTCTCTCCCCTCTTTTTAATTCCTTATTTCTGCTTTCCTTTTTCCACTAGGATTACTCATTTATATATTTGTTCATAAAAACAAACAAGAGTGGACATTTGAAAATTTGACTTTATTATAAAAAATGGGGTTTATGACGGGAATCATTTGTGCTCCAGCTGACATGGAAAGCAATGTTATTACTATTTGTATTCCCATAATTGTAATTCTTGTTTTGTAGCTGACATTTTTAACACAGCCAAAATACAGTGTGTCAGTAACATCTGTTCTAATGGGTAGAAGTACAAGGTTTCTATACAGACAACTTTGTGACCTAAGTATCTGTTTTGCAATAGACATATAATACTCTGTGAAAACTTAGCCAGTGCTAAGGAAGACTTTTTTTAATGTGGCATGTTCTTAGGAAACTTTTCATTTTTTGAAAAAAATAAATGATTGACCTGGAATTCCAGAGAAAAGGAAAAACACTGTGCATGTCAGTAGCCCTGTTGAAATGAAAGGAACTAGCCATAATGTCACATTTATGTTTGGAGCATGCAAAATTGTTCCTCTTGCAAGGCCAGAATACTTTGGAACTCACTTTAAATTCCCAGCTGTTCCTAAAGGATAAGCTCATTATCCTTTAGAAAACAATTTAGCCACACTACAAAAATAAAGAACAGCAAAAATACTGAATCCAGGTTTAAATAAATACCATTGACTTTAGCTGCTTCGTTTTATTCCTTGTCTTAATGCTTTACCATATCAAAGGTATTCCACCTTTACAGTATGATTTTACTTGTGATCTTGGATTTTACTAGGTGGGATGCTGTTACTTTCCAAGCTACTGGCATCCAACATGGAACTACTTCATACATTAAGCCTTCACCTAATATTTTATTTTAAAACATTTTTATCCAGATTTTTAGGTTTGAAAGAGATTTCAAAGCAGCTAAAAATAAAAAAGCAAACAAAAGGAAAGAATAATCTTATTAAATAAACATAACAATGAATATTCTAAAATAATTTCCTCAGCATGGTTCCTTCTTACATTGAAGCATCAATAACTATGGAGATTTTCTATTCCAAAGGATGGCTAGGCAAAGGGATGACCATTTTGCTACTGACTAATGCTTTGTTAAATGACTTTTACACTAAGGGACACACATTTCCTAGTGGATATTTCCTAGGAGACTGAAGTCTCCAAAAGCTCATGCGGCCAATTTCTTTCTTTCAGTTAGTCTCAAAGGTGCTCTAAGATCTCTCTATGTACATTTCCTAGCATTTACACTTCTTTATATTCACTCCTGTCCTCATACCTTTCTGGACACTCTTTGGTTCTCTTCAGGTCTTACACAGCATGGACAATAAAACATAGATCTAGTGGACTTTTTAACACAATGTTCTGATTTTTTTTTAAAAAAAATCAGGACTAGCATGTCAAGTATCAATAGATAAAATTAGATTTTATAATAAAGGGCAATAATGGTCCTTCACTTAGCTACACTTAGCTAGCACAGCTTCCCCCTTTAAACTGCCTTTCACATAAAAACTGCATCATAGAATCATAGAACTGGACGGACCAAAAAGACATTCTAGTTTAAGGCCATGCCATGCAGGAATAGACAACTAATATACTCCAGATTTTTGTTCAAAGGAGAGCTTCATTGGTAAGCAAAAATGTTTTTATTTAGGCAGGCTTTTTAATATAATAATCATGACAGGAGGTTTTATATGGAGTGTGCTTTATATAAGTAGCTGCTTTAGATATGTTTTTAAGTTTTTGTATACTTTTTGTATGTTTTTAATGTTAGTTTTATACTGTTTTAATTGGATGGTTTTAATTATTCTTATTGCAAAGTTTTAAAAATGTTTTTAATTTGTCAGACACTCTGAATTCCTTACTGGGAGAAAGGTGGGGGGAAAATGAAATAAATAAATAAATAAATAAGAATCCACCAAATTCAAAGTAAGGAGACTCCACCACACTTCGAGACAGCATGTTCCAGTGTTGAACAGCTCTTGCCATGAGGAGGTTCTTCCCAATGTTAAGGTGGATCCTTTCCCCTACTTGAATCCATGACTCCATATTCTAGTCTCGGTAGCACCAGAAAATAAGCTTGATCCATTCTAAAGATGACGTCTCTTTAAATATTTAAACATAGCAATTACATCGCCTCTTAACCTTTTCTTCTTCATGCTAAACATATCCAGCTCCCTAAGCCTCTCCTCCTAGGGCATGGTTTCCACATCTTTCACCATTTTGGTCACCCTCTTTTGGACATGCTCCAGCGTGTCAATGTCCTTTTTGAATTGTGGTGCCCAGAAATGGAAACAATAGTCCAGGGGAGGTCTGACCAAAGCAGAATTGAGTGGTACTATTATCTCTCTTGATGTACACATTATACTCCTATTGATGCAGCCTAGGGCTGCATTGGCTTTCTTAGCTGCCACATCATATTGTTGACTCATGTTCAGCCTGTTGTCCACTAAGACTCCAAGGAGCCTAGGTCCTTTTCACATGTACTGTCATCAAGCCAGGTCTTAATCATCCTTTATCTGTGCATTTCATTTTTTATGTGTAGTATTTCCCATTTCTCCCTGCTGTAATTCATTTTGTTAGTTTTGGTCCAGCTTTCTAATCTGTTAAGGTAATTTTGAATTCTGATCCTCTCCTCTTGGGTATTAATTTAGTGTCATCTACAAATTTTATAAGCATGCCCTCTATTTCCTCATTCAATCACTAATAAAGATATTGAATAGGATTGGGCCCAAGACAGAACCCTGTGGCACCCCAGTTGTCACATCTCTCCAGGATAAGTAGGAGCCATGGTTGAATACTATCCACCTAACTGTTGCATTGTCTCATCCACATTTTCCTAGGGTTTTTTTGCAAGGATATCATGGGGGACCTTGTCAAAGGCATTACTGAAATCAAGATACACAACATCCATGACATTCCCTCCATTTACCAAGCTTGAAACTCTATAAAAAAGAGAGATAAGATTGGTTTGGCAAGACTTGTTTTTGAGAAACCCATGTTGACTTTTTTGTGATTATGGCATTGCCTTTTAAACGCTCACAGACTCTCTGCTTAACAATATGCACAACAATATTTCCTGATATTGATGCCAGGCTAAGCGGGTGGTAATTTTTTGAGTTGTCATTTCCTTATTTACTGTAATATAAATCAGATAGGGCAGTGATTCCCAAGCTCTTTTATGCCCCACATCCCTAAGAAGTGTTTTATTAATGTTTGCACCCCTTACAAAAGTACTATCACACTTGAAGATGAAGAAGTCTAACTTCTAGTTTTTGAACAACAATTGAACCACATACAATACTCTGGGTGAACAAACTGAACTTGTAAAAATAAGCTTTCAACTCAGTGCATAAAATGCCAGTCTAAACTGAGAAATTAGATTCTAATTTATTGGGAAAAAAAATTGAGTGACAACTCATTACTCATCACTCAAGGTGATTCTTTGTTGCACCCCCTGAAATTCCATCTTGCAGCTCCAGGGGGTTTGGGCACCGCAGGTTGGGAACCCCTGATTTAGAGTCTACAAAATATATTAATGCTTCATTCTGTGCGATAGAGTCTATAGGAGTTCTCCATCCAACTTAACTTCTCTCTTCCTTGGCTATTTCCCATTCGTTGACAGAGGGCTAGTCAAAGAAAGTTTACTTGAAGCAAACAATAAGCTGGTGTACCCTCCTCCATTAGAGACAGACCTATAAATGAAAAGCCCTGGTGGCACAGTGGTTAAATGCCTGTACTGCAGCCACTCACTCAAAACCGTAAGGTTGCGAGTTCAAGACTCAGGGCTCAAGCTTGACTCAGGCTTGCATCCTTCCGAGGTCACTAAAATGAGTACCCAGATTGTTGGGGGCAAGTAGCTTACAGTTGTAAACCACTTAGACACTCCTTAGGCAGTATGAAGTGGTATATAAATGAAGCTGTTTGCTTGGCTTCTGTAATCCGCTTTGATTCCCCACCGGAAAAGGCGGAATAGAAATAAATCTTAATGGGAAAAACTCATATTGTTGCAACTTATGTGTTGATAGCAAGAATATAATATGGTTGAATATTGCATTTGTTACCGGTACCACTTTACCAAACATAACTGGCTTTAAAACAGAGATGAGGCCTTTCATGTGTTATCACACTACAAGTCCTATAATGTTTCAGCATTAGCTATGCTAGTCAGGGCTGATAGCGGCTGCAGTCAAACATCAAGAGGACCATGTATTACTCATGCCAGCTCTAATATATGATCCTATCTGGGTTTATGGTATAGCAAGAGGAAAATAACAATTAAGAGTTTCCTCAGAATACAACCACAATGTTCAGAAGACATGTATCTTGCTTTCAGAGACAATCACCTTAGCTCCATTTCTGAAGTGTTGTGCTTCTACATCTTTATTATATTGTGAATATCTTATGGCCCTTGCCTTCCAATACAACATTATGGTTTGGCTTTACTTACTGAATATAATGAAATACTACATTTTTTAGGTGCATTGATCTTATCTAGCTGTTCATGCTTACATGTTTGCCTTATTTTTGTGTCATCTTTCTTATAACAGAAATAAATTACCATTGTTATTAATATCAAAGAAAAATAAAAGAGACAATGGCATGTTTCAGTTTCTTAAAAGAGAAGGCAGAAGTTTCATGAGGTACAAGCATCCTGAAATACCTGACTATGAAGCTTATTGCACTGCCTCCAATGCATTACTTACCTCTTCTGAATTTGGCTCAAATTCAGAAGTTAGGCTGATTTTATCGCGCTGACTGTTGTCGCAAAAGGGTTAACATTGCTTCCAGTGCTAAATTTGGGCCTCACAAATTGCTTCAATGGCTTACGGGGTCTGAATTCAGCACTGGAGGCAACAGGGAGCTGTTTTGAGAGAAATGTCTATGCGATAAGATCAGCCTAACTTCCGAATTTGAGCCAAATTTGGAAGAGGTAAGTCGGGTGGTGAGATAAGATCCTATAAGTCAACCTCATGTATAAGTCAAGGACAGGCTCAGGAGCCAAAATTAAGGATTTTGAAGTGACCTGTGGATAAGTCGAGGGTAAAACTTAGGGTCATGTAACAAGGGATGCAAAGGACAAAGCAGAGGAAAGCAATGCCAAAGTATTTTCAAAATTCCAACAGGCATAATAGTTTGTGCTCACACTAAAGGTTGGATCAATGAGAGAATAGATGGGGGTCAGTGATTCCAGGACAGATTATGATATTGCCTTTCATCAGGGGATGATTCCTTTTAAAATAAGAGTTAAAGTACAGTACTCATATTGATCCATGGATAAGTCGACTCAGGCTTTTTAGGTCATTTTTTTTTTAAACTAAAATGTCTGGACGTATACATAAGTATATACAACAGTTCATACCTAAGAAAGAGGTTATTTGCTGCACATAGCTTTTGGCATGCTGTCTTTCCTCATTTCAAATATTTCAGTTGCACATTTTCAGAAGAGGCATCACCACATATGGATGAATGGAAGTAAAACACAGGTTCGGCCAACAAATGTTATGTGAAACATTTAGATAACGTCTGGAGCTGCCTCAGTGATGTCTGGAGCCAAGTCAGTGAAGCAATGACTTTGTTCTGGGCATTAGCACCTTCCCAAGTCAAATGAGCTATCCAACTGCAGAACCTGTTTGGGGGACAAAGCTTGGAATCTTGGATGGCTCAGTTCAAATTTAGATGAAATCCTACAATGGATTTACCACTCCGCTGACACAGAAGCCCCCAGCTGTCACTAGAACTGACCCTTCCCATAATGATAAGAAGAACAGGAAGTGTTAAGGTCCAGTCTGGCTAGATAATTTGCCTTTGGGTTTAGTTGCTGTGCCCCTACAAACTATACCAGCTATTTCAAATTCTTCATGCAGTCTTCAATTTTTAATTTTAAAAATATTGGAAATATTCTCTTCATTGAGCATGAGTGACACAAACAGCATCTTTGGCCTGGCTAAAAAAACTGAAGAAATAGCACATTAACAGGTTTATGACTGTCTCACCAGAGAGTTAATATAAAGCCAAAGGAGAGCTTTCTTGTTAAAGGCTATTGATTCTGCCTTCTCAAATGTTAACGTCTATTCTTACTGCATAGCTGCTTTACCAGTTCTATTCATTACAATATGCGTTGCAGATTTTGCACTTCCCTGAAAATAGATTTTTGTGTGTTTAATCCACACATCTTTTATAAATAAATCTTTACTTTAAAATTAAGAAACTTGGTTTAAGTCTCCTTGTTTATATGCAGCCTCAAACACTAAATCTGTGGTTTTATGATGTTGTTTGTGAGCTCTAGAGATACTAATGTTAATTTGATTTTTGTTATACTCCTGGATAATCTGTTCTGTGGCTTTGTGTATTGCTGACATAGTGTTCAATGGTGGGTGGTGGTTCCTCTAAGTGAGACATGGTGTTTAAGTTTGTTGCTGTGATTAAAGCTCATTATCAGTTATCCTGCACATTCAGCTGTGCAATTTCAGTCCCTGTCCATCATGTGTCCTTATATGCTATCTTTTGTTTCTCAGATGTAATAGGAAAGAATTTTATATACAGTGTGACTACTTTTTCCACAACACAGCCACAAGCATTTTACTAGCAAGGAAGTTTTGCTCTGTTGAATGGGTTTACTCCCTAGTTGTGATCTTAATTTTTTAGGATCACAACCTACATTAAGTGAAATAATAGCTGGCTTCGTACTTTGCAATAGTTTAGTCATTGTTTGTTAATACTAGCCATATCACACCATTAGCTCTTTAGAGTATATCTATTTTACACAGTTATAGTTGCCTGATACCATTTTAGCTGTCATAAATCCATCCTATATAAACTTGGGAATTGCAGTTTGGTGAGGTATTTAAAGTTCTGATAGAGAAGCTTGTGTCACCAAACTATAGACTCCATGACACTGTAGGGAAGATCCATATCAAACTTCCATAGTGTAAATATCTTATAGTTTTGTGGAGATGCTACTTATGTCTCTGAATACCAGTTCATTAGTAACATCAGGGGACAGTGCTATTATACTTACATCGATTGTTATTGCTTTTCCATAGGCAACTGGTGGGCCAACATGGAAGCAGAATACTGGATTAAGTACCTCTTTGGTATGATCCAGCAACAGTCTTCTTCTATTCTTGCTTTGCTTATTCCAAATGGAGTGGGATATATTTTACATGAATATATTGTTTATATATTATTGAAAATAATGTGAGTAAGAATGGGTAGGAATGCCTTCCTGAGATTGCACTTTGTTTTTAACTGTTGTCAATTTTAATATTTGCTGGTTTAATCTAATTTTAAGGGGGGGGGTCAGGAAGGGGCATGATAGTTGTTTCAGTCTGTATTTTTTAACCTTGTTGTACCCTGCTCCGATTACTTTGCTAGAGGAGCAGGTTATAAATAAACATCATGATGATGATGATGATGATGATGATGATGATGATGATGATGATGAATGTGGGTGTGCAGCCTGCCTCAGAGAATGGCCAAACCTTACAAATGGAAATTCACAACTTTTAAAAAATGTTGTATTTATTTATTATAATTTATTCCATTTCTATGCTGACTTTCTCCCAAAGCAGGACAGAGAGCTAAAACAAGATCAACTAACAACCTCACAATAAAAATGGAAACACAATTAAAAACATCACATTGAAACCATCAAAAATATGAAGTCAAAAATAGAAAAGACATGTCCTATAAAAAGGTTCTCTGCAAGCAGTTACTCGTTAAAAGCCTGTTTGAACCAACAGCTCTTTACCTGCTGGTGTTAGGAGATCCGAGAGGGGGCCTGCTTGGCCTCCCATGGAAGGGAATTGTACAGGGTGGGTGACACGATGAGTCCTACTCACTCCCCTCTTTTATTCAAGTGACAGCACAATGGGGCATATTATCCCACCGATGTTGCTTTGGGTTTGCTTTCTGCGCTGGATCTTCTTTCTTGGTTGGTTGATTTCTTTTGTTGTCCAGCCACTACCTGTCTGTCTTTCTGTCATCACACATATGCTGGACAGCTATGTCTAGAGATGTCAGCAAGTCTTTTATATACACGACAACACAATCTAGATCTCCTTTTCTATTTTTTACAAGAGTCTTGATTAAAAGTATAATTCTGTGATTCATATGCTTCTTCTGAGCTCAATTGTTGTTCAACCTCTTTTTGTGTCTTCTTGACTCTGCGAGGACATTCTTTCTTTAACTTTGAGGCTTCTTTCCCAGACAATTTAAACAAAACTTTTAAACTTTTATCCCTTTTTTTTGTTTTTGGCCACATTTTTAAAAACTTCTTGTATTTATTAACTGAGTTGATTTTCCATTAGTCTAGTTAGGAATATTAATATTATTATTTTGGCTGAAACTTTTCATTTCTCCTCCTTATTTATTATTTTTGCTTGCTTTTTTGAATTTTTTCTTTCCTGTTGTTTAATCTCTGTTTTAAGAGACTCTGTTGTTTTTTTTGTTTGTTTTGTTTTTTTGTCTGTGGCTCTTAGACCACAAAGAAGAGAAGAGAAGGTTAAGATGTGATAGCCCTGAAGGGATGTCACATGGAGGAGGGATCAAGCTTGTTTTCTGCTGCTCCAGAAAACAGGACCCGGAACAATGGATGCAAGCTCCAGGAAAAGAGATTCCACCTCAACATTAGGAGGAACTTCCTGACAGTAAGGGCTGTTCGACAGTGGAATACACTCCCTCAGAGTGTGGTGGAGTCTCCTTCTTTGGAAGTCTTTAAACAGAGGCTGGATGGCCATCTGTCGGGGATGCTTCCTGCATGGCAGGGGGTTGGACTGGATGGCCCTTGTGGTCTCTTCCAACTCTATGATTCTATGACCCAAGGACACCCTTTCCAGGTCAAGGAGAAGGGGTGTTTTGTCACTTCTCCATGGTCTGGAAAAGCGGCAGATTGGGGCCTCTGGGGCTGCCTGTGAGGCTGCCCTGGCCCCAATCTGGCACTGAAAGGGGCACCCACAGACTGCTGTTTTTGGGCAGTCTGTATTGGCCCAATGTTACTTTTGACAATATGAGTAACCCTAGAGTCTAAACTGTTCACTAACTCCCATGTGTTTATTTTCATTTCATGCATTTCTCTGTTATATATACTTTCATCCTCCAATTCTGCTTGTATTAATCTTATTCTTTCCTTTTCAAGTTCTTTTTCAATTCTGGCCATTTCAGTACTCTCTTTTATTTTCCAAATCTCCACACTCTCAGGAGATTCAGATAATGAAGTGCCCCCACTATCCAGCACCTCTTAACTAATCACTTCTGGTACTGAAGAAGGTTTGACTTTCTTAGGAGACATTTTTATAGTATTTCCTTACTATTACCCCAAACCTTTACCTCAGGAAATACTCTTAACTAATTTTAAATCAGTTGTTTTCTAAGGTAACAACACTTGGCTCTTGAAACAAGGTTTCACTTATTATGTTGTTAGGTTATATGCACTTGTTCTTATTACAATTTGTTATACAACTCTCTATATAAAGATCACCAATTACTCCCACTTAGGACCTATACCATCCTTATACTACATTTATTTCCAAATCTACTTCTCTACTGACAACCCAGACTAACTATGTCCTTCAGAATACCAAATACCAGCAGCTCCATCACTTGGAGTTCTCTGATGGAACTACATCCCTCATACTGGACTATTCCCCTGACAGTAAGGGCTGTTCGACGGTGGAACACACTCCCTCGAAGTGTAGTGGAGTCTCCATCCTTGGAGGTCTTTAAGCAGAGGCTGGATGGCCATCTGTCGGGGATGCTGTGATTGGGAGTTCCTGAATGGCAGGGGGTTGGACTGGATGGCCCTTGTGGTCTCTTCCAACTCTATGATTCTATGATTCTATGATTCAGTCCTTATCTAACTCTCTCTGTCACCAATTGCCCTATTTATCTTCTCCAGCCTTTGCTGTGATTGTCTGGCACAGCTCTCTTCCTATTGGTTGTCGCTTGGCTGGCCCATCTCTACAAATAGCTCTTTACATGCCCCATAAAAAGATTCTCATTTCAGTTCCTCATTAAAAGCCTGTTTGAACAAACATCTCTTTATCTGTTGGTATAAGGAGAGCAGAGAGGGAGTCAGCCTGGCCTCCCATGGAAGGGAATTCTGCAGGGTGGGAGCAGCCACAAAGAAGGTTTCCTTCTGTGTCCTGGTGGTAACACAACTGATTTAGAAAGACTAAGAGTATCTGCCATGCACTCTGTGCTATACCTTCTGCTACAAAGAACCAAACTTACCCAAAAGAGAAGAAGGTGAGGCAAGGAAGGCCTAGGCAGTAGCAGAGGGTAAATTCCAGTCCTGGTGCTAAGACCAGGTGCTAAGACCAGGTGCTAAGACAGACCAGGCCCTGTGGTCTATCTGGTACTACGGTCTCATAAACCATGTAGCATTGTCTTTTGGCATTGGAGTGGAGAAAGTTGAATGTGACAATGGCTTACACTTTTGTAGAAATGATGCAGTTTGACACCATGCTGCCATGGCTGCATCCTACAGAATCCTGGGCTTTGTAGTTTTGTGAGGCACCAACAATCTGGCAAAGAAGGCTAAAGTGCTTGTTGTTTGTTGTTGTGTTTCTTCAAGTTGTTTCTGACACGGTGTCCCTAAAGCGATCCTATCAAAGGTTTTTCTTGGCAAGATTTGTTCAGAGTGAAGTTTGCCATTGCTGTCTTCTGAGGCTGAGAGAGTGCCATTTGCCCAAGGTCACCGAGTGAGTTTCCATGGCTGAACTGAAATTCAAACCCTGGTGTTCAGAGACACACTCCAGTGCTCAAACTACTACACCACACTGGCAAAACTACAAATCTGAATATTCCACAGGATGAAGCTATAGCACTTAAAGTGGAGTCAAACAGCATTATTTCTACACTGAAGGTGGATCCAAGTGTCACAAACATGTTTCTTTCCATCTTTCCTGCCAATCTTTATATATGGGTGCTTATTTTGCAAGTACCTCTAATCAAATGTTCATAATGGTCATAGGCTTCAGTGTTAAACATGGTGTACCATGACTCAGACAATAAATCAAACTTCATAGTGCTCTTCTGAACCTTGACCATAATCCCATATTTTCTAAATGTGAATGAAATTGCTTCCAGCATCCATTATTAATAGAGAACAGAGGAATTGGAAGCCAAATTGTGACAAACACAGCAATTAAGTTTACAAAGAATGTCATTCAGCTGTCCTTAAGAATTAAAGAAATAAATCAAAACCTTCCACTATTTTTGCTTCATAATATTTTACTTGGGGTTAAAAGGTGCGGAACAGCTGAGAGGCTCTATATTTGAAGTGGCACATTTTCAGAAACAGAAGGCTAAACTGAGATTGTACACAATGCAGACACACAATTACTTTTGCATCTGTGAATACAAATCTAGTGTTTGCATATGAAATCACTCCATATGTACATTTTAAAGGAAGAAATTTGCCTCCAGGTCATGTGTATAAAGCTATCTTTCCCTAGTAACTAGCACTATTATTCAGATTTGCCCTTGCCATTTTAAAGAAATATTGTTCAACAGTCTTAACTTTAAAAACAAGTTATGTGGCATTGCAGTTAGACTACATAAAAGGAAAGCATTGTGAATGAGAGGTCATGAAAATATTCTTTGTTAATACCTTATTAGAAAAGTAGAATTTTGCTTGGCATGTGAAGGGTGCAAATGCTAAGCTCTTCAGTTGCAAACCTATGCAATCCTACTTGACAGGAAGCCCCTTTGAATTATAAACAGCATATAAGTACACTCTCATAGGACAATGCTGTTTGTATGTTCAAGCCCAAATTAAATTAATTTCCAAGCTTTCATGTAAAAACTAGGGTTTGTTTTTGTTTTTGTTTCTCTGCAGGAAGTAGAGCTGTGCTCACTCAGGGATCTCTACAAGGAACATAAGAGGTAAGAACTTCCCTCAGTCTTATTGACAGTAGCTCGTGTTCACAGCAGTTGTATCACATTTATCTTGGATTAACTCAGACATACTTCATGGTCTTTAACCCTGGGATGAAAAAGTCTTAGATTATTGGTCAAACAATCTGAGACTAAAAAAAATGGTTCTCCCCACCACTGCCAGACCTATGCTAGGGGTAGTCCAACTGTTAGAAAAAATGAGTTATCCACCTAACACTGAAGAAGCCAAGAATGGGGGAGAAGTGGTGTGGTACAGGCAAAGTTGTAAAGTGCTGGTGGCCTGATGCGCACTTTCTAAACTAATGTAGTTATCCAG
Source organism: Urosaurus nigricauda (assembly GCA_034509955.1). Classification (NCBI taxonomy): domain Eukaryota; kingdom Metazoa; phylum Chordata; class Lepidosauria; order Squamata; family Phrynosomatidae; genus Urosaurus; species Urosaurus nigricauda. The sequence continues at coordinate 55,728,194 of JAOEGL010000003.1, forward strand.
GACAGTGAAGAATGGTGTCATCTCACCAGTGTGGAAATGGGGTTCAAAATACAGGGAAATCTTTGTTCAGGGTGGCCAGATGCCTTGGGCTCACATTGCCTTTTTCTTTTTCTCCCCTCCCCCCTTTCCTGTCAAATGATAATGGATGGACCAGGGACAACAGAAGAGGTGATGGACTGACCCTTCCCTCCCTCCTTCTTCATTGTCCTGGAACACCAAAATAATAATAACAAAAACTGTTAATGTTTAAAAGGGTTAAGAACACTTTAATGTTCACCAGAACTAGTCCAAGACATTTTATTTTCTGTCATGAATAACATGATGGTGTCCTTTTCCATTCCATATACCAAAACAGATTGGGTGGGCAGTTGAAACCTTCTTCATTGCTGAGTATGGAACAGAATCCTTCACTGAACCTGAAGGTCATGGAAAGCTTGTGGGGCACAGAACAGGCTGTGTGGCATGCATTTCTTTCCTTCAACAGCCTCTTGCCAACTCCCAATACCTGCTGACTGAAACCACCTCACTTTGCTCTATGGCAAGGGCAGCTGTGACATTTGTGGCAAGTTATAAGCTTCTTTATATACTGTAATCCTTGCATTAAGGTAGCATTCCTCCCCCCCGCCCCACCCCATGCCATTACCTTTCCTTTCCTATTTTCCAAATATGCATCTTGAACATTAAAAGCAAGACTTAGGGAAAGTTATTTTTTAGACTACAACTTCCGTCATCATCCACCCCGTATGGAAAGTGGTTAGGTGAGCTTATAATTTATGCAAACATATATAAATTTAAATTTATCTTAGGAAAGCCATCCACTAAAGAGAAGTCATTGATTGCACGGATGGGAGATTTTTTCATGCAAAACAGAGCAGAATGTGGTCCATAATCAAAATTGTTTCTTTTGTTGTTATCCTCCCAAATGCCTGGGAACTGTTCAGCAGTGTCTCCAGCTTATACTACAAAATCTTGTTTACTTTCAATAAGCTTTTGAGAAACTGAACCAATGGTCACACTTGCTGTTATGTGCTATTGAAAGTCTTTCCCCAAGCATGTTAAATGTTTCTCTATATCAGTAGACTGCTTTTTAAAATTGTTTATCCTTGAAAGTACTTGATCCAATTTTATGCCCATAGCAGCAATTGCTGCTTTAGTTTCAACTCATCACAGTAAAGTTCCCCCCCCCCGCCCCCCACCCAATGTTATAAAGTAGTTCACTGCTTGCAGAAGCAAGCAGGAGTGTTTCAAATATCAGCATTTTTATCTTCCATGACCAATCCTGCCAGGTTTTCTAAGTATCAAGTGTTCAAATAGATAAATTATTTTTTTAAAAAAAGAAAATCATTCTTACATTATACATTTAAGTTCCAGTATTTGGACCAAAATTATACTAGAGGAGTCACAGTTTAAAATATATAGAGGAAAGAAAAGTGCAGGTTACAGTCAAAACATGCCCTGTGCATGTTTTGCCAGGCTGAGTTTTTGATATAAATTGTTCAGGACTAACTTTATTATCTGACACTGGAGACATAAGGAACAATAATAACCAGTGTGGTTCTAGTCTAAATCAAAAGGAGCATAGTGTCTAAATCGAGGAAAGTAATACTGCCATTCTATTCTGCTTTTGTTAGGCCTCATTTGGAATATTGTGTCCAGTTCTGGGCACCAAATTCAAGAAGTATATTAACAAGCTGGAATGTGTCCGGGGGGGGGGCAACCAAAACGGTAAACAATCTGGAAACAAGTCCTATGAGGAGTGACTTAGGGATCTGGACATGTTTAGCCTGGAGAAGAGAAGGTTAAGAAGTGACATGATCATTTTGTTTAAATATCTGAAAGGTTATCATATTGAAGAAGGAGCAAACTTGTTTTCTGATGCTCCAGAGACATAGAGAAATGCATTCAAACTCAGAGAAAAGGAAGCCCACCTAAACATTGGGAAGAACTTCCTGTCAGTAAGAGCTGTTCAACAGCACAACACACTCCCTCAGATAGTGGTGGTGTCTCCTTCTTTTAAAGGTTTTAAACAGAGGCTGGGTTGCCATCTGTTGAGAGTTCTTTGATCATGTTTACTGCATGGCAGGGGGTTGGACTGAATGATCCTCTGTAGTCTCTGCTGACTATATGATTCTAGATATAACCACCACCATCACTGCAATCACTACCACTATATTTTTATAACTTTTTCCTAATAATAATAATAATAATAATAATAATATAGGTCTTTTACAATGAAAAATATTTTCTCTCTTTATATGCCTTCACCTTGACTCTATCTTTTGGCAACTTTCTCATAGAGGATTTTTTTTTGGGGGGGGGGGGTAAGGTTTTGTAAAAGAAAGTTTGCCTTTGCCCTCCTGTGAGGCTGAGAAAAATTTCACTTGCCCAAGATCACCCAGTCAATTTACATACCTCAACCGGGATTTAAACTCTGGTCTCCCAAAATCCTACTCCAAAATTCTATAACACACTAGTTCTCTAATTAAAATATGCAAAAGTTAAAAACAACCCCCTTCCCCAAGAATAAATTATAGGAGCAACACATTGGCCTAAGGTTGATACAACTGTTAGGTCAGTGTGGGTACACCCACCCACACACAATGGTCCCTTGATATCTGCTGGTGTTTGGTTCTCAAAAGCCCCTGTTTGCTACAGTCCCATTAAATACAATAGCATAGTGAAATGGTGTCCCTTATTTATTTATTTTTTTAAAAAGAAAACAAAATCAAGTCTTGCTTTTGGAATTTGTATTGTTTTTGAGTATTTCCAAGCCATGGATGGTTGAATCCATGGATTGAAAAAAAAAAGTGAATACAGAGGGCTGACTTAATTCAGGGCCTTAAATGTCTTGATTTGTATTATTCATGGGGACATTGATCTTTTTCATTAACCTGCCCCACCTCCAAAGGTTTCACCAGTGATTCTGTAATATCATTGCAAACCTTCTTCACATTCAGGCTTACTAAGATAGTGTTTCTTTATTTGAAAATGCACTGATAATATTAGTCAGTCCAATCCTATGAAATCCTTTACTTGGAAGTAAGCCCCATGCTATTTAGTGGAGCTTAGTCTCAAATAAATGTGAACAGGACAGTAGTTATAATCTTCTTAACACTATTTCTCCCTCCACAATAAGGAAACAAAATCTACATCCAACTTCATCTAGGAGCACCAGAATTAAAAGTCCAGTTAATGTATGTCCCCAGATGCCATTCACTCCCAGGGTGGGGAGGAAGTAGGGTAAGCACTGTGTTTGAAACATTTTGTTTGTTTGTTTGTTTGTTTGTTTCTTATACACACAAAATTCATCCCTCAGCTTTCACACTTCTAATTAAACAATCCTTGTCAAAAGAACTACAAGGGAATGCCATGTGTTTTTGCTTAAAGAGCATATAGCCATAAGGTGCAGTTTTCACGTCTGAATATCAAAGGAGTATCACACCTTTCACTGCCCTAGAGGCCCTAAATATTTCTGAGGATTATTTACTGAAGTCCTACCACAGACTGCTCCATCCATTTTCAACTTTCATCTTGGGAACAGACAAGTCAGGAACAGCAATCATGAGAGACTGGAATGTACTTGGAAGGTCACAATAGCTGATCTGCTATGGCTGGCTTGGCACATTCACAAGTCTTTCAGGCACGTGCTCAAATGGGAACTCATTAGGATGTCCCAGGACAGGAAGGCCAGAATGCAGTTTCACTAATGTTCAGTTAGGTTACATAATATTTCTGTTTTAATTTTGTTGTTGTGTGCCTTCAAGTAATTTCTAATTTATGGTGACTCTAGGTGAATCATGTTAGGAAATGGAGCATGGGAGATATAGTAGTTGAAATGCAAAGCTGTATGTATGAGAACCAAAGTTCTGTAAATTTCCAGTCTGAGATTATACAGTGTGGCGAGGCACGTACACACAACAACAGGTGCACTCATAGTCAAAACACATAAAGGAAAACAACACAAAACTCCTGGAAAGAAGGTCGAGAAATGTAAACAACGACATCACTAGAAAATGTCACATGGAAAGTAGAGTCATAGAAAAAGGTTGGACTTAGTATGGGAAAATGTAAAATTAACCAATGAAAATGTTTGTACACACCCAGTGCACACCCAGTGGGTGGCAACTAATAACAGCAATATTTCTGTATTGTTCCTGTAAACCATTCTGAATCTGAACCTGAATATGCATCATTGAATGTAACTTGAGATGTGATCCTGAACTGAGCTATGCAGAACTGGACTTTTCTTAGGATCTAAAAATGTAAGCCAACAGAGAGAACAGCCAACCTGGCTGAAACTAAGTTTCTTGTTCAGGAGGAAGATGTAGATGTATATAGTTTACTTAGGATAGCAAGTTAGTGCATAGCAAATGTGTTGCAAAGATGTTTGTTATTTTTTGTTTAGTTGAATTCTTCAAGTAGCAAATAAAGGTAGTTTTAGAATACAGCTCGTGTGGTTTTTGACTGCTGGAAGCAAGAAGGGCTAAGCAGTGACTACAGTTCCAGAAGTTCCAGAGCTGGCGTTTCATTCCTGGAAAGAGAGTGCTGAAAGATTTTGTCAGGATCTTCAGCAGCTTCTCTACAACTCTGCTACATGTTTTGCAACACATCATACTACTGATCAACACTGGTTAGCATAGCATTACCAAGGTGGTGAGGAGTTATGCCTGGGTAAAGCGCAACACCTCCCATCATCCCTAGGGGTTTTTTTTGGCAATATTTGCCTTCTTCTGAGGTTGAAAGTTTGACTTGCCTAAGGTCACCCAGGGGATTTCCATGGTTGTGCAGGGATTTTAACCCTGTTCTCCAGAGTCCTAATCCAATGCTCAGACCACTATACCACACTATACCACACTATACCATTCATAACATGTAGTCATTAAACTCTGACACTTATTCTATGGGACAATCCATTTGCTTTAGTAACAATGAACATAAATGTCTAGTAAATCAGAATGTATGGTTGCTCTAGAAGGTGTAGAAGAACTAGAATTGTTGAGAGTCAAGATGGCAAAAGGGCATGTATATTTCTACTTATCTCCATTTCCTTCTACTATATTCTCCACAGTGAGGACTGGGGCTGGTTATAAGAAACATAATTGCAACAGTTTTATTGTCTACCACTTGGTATTGGACACAATTCAAAGTGATATTCTTATGAACTGTTTGTTTCTATCTCACAGCCAGTACCTCAGTATATGAATGTGCCTGCCTGAATTTTAAGATCCTGGGGAGAAGACTCTGTCTTCAACCTACCACTGTCGTAAACATGGCTGATGAGGATACATGAAAGGGGATCCTTAGTGTCTGCTCTGAGAAATCTGTGGAAATCTGGCCATGGAGGCTTGGCTTGCTCTCTCTCTGCTCACCTTTTGCCAGCAGGCAAAGAATTTTCATTTAGGCTGGCTTTTGGCAATGAATTGCTTGCTGCCAAAAGGTCTTTTGGTGGGGTGTGCATGCTGTGCTTTATTTTGATGATGTTAAAACTATTTCAGTTATTCCCATAAGTTTACAACTATTTGAATTTAGTATGAGGTTTAATGGTTTTATTGATTAAAATCCTTTTAAATATAACCCTTGTATTTAGGCTGCACTTCATTTTAATCAGTGGTGTGAGTCACCTAGGGCCCATGCTGGTAGAAAGGCAGGATATAAATGAAATAAAATAAACCAAAACAATAGGTTAAAAAGACTAAGGTGAAGTTCCGCAATGCCATCTGAGAGGCACATACAGATGAGAGTGTAACTGACCAGAAAGAGACAAAACTAAAGAAAACTGAAGCCCTGTAGTGATGATGGCATTTATATTATTATAAGGTGTTGTAAACTTTGCTATAAATAAAACATTAAAAGCTAAGTAATGTCTATTATAGACATTAAGTTGACTGGTGCTGAGTGTCTTTTGTCCTTTTACTTTCTCTGTCCTTCAGTTCTAGTTTGAGCCTTCAATTCTTATAATCTTTAATATTGTTATGATACTCATGATATTCTCTCTCCTTGTTGCTAAATGTTTAATGAATCTCTTTAAGAATAAATATGTTAGAGCTTCAGAATGTGGAAGCTATGCTAAGTGGCTCACCACCCAAGCACCTGGCTCAGCAAGAAATCAACCACCCATGGATGCCTTTTCATTTGTTTGTCGTCTTTCACAGTTCCAGTCCATTCGGAAGTACTGAACAACCTGGGATTTTAAAAGCTCATTACATGATTTCTTTGCAACAGGCTGCTTAGGAACACTGATGAATTTGAATATTTAAGTTTGCCACTGTGAGTATTCCACTATTGTTCTAACTTGAAAAGACAACATGCTTTTTCAAACTTCCTTTGAATGTAGTGGGTACTCTGGACCAGACATGGGTCACTGGCTGACTTCTAGCAAACACCATGCTCACACTCTAGAACAGATTAAAGCGTTGAATGTTTGCATTAAAACCCAATACTGTACAATGCAGTTGATGCTCCCTAGTGGTGAAGGGGTATGCTGGATTGGGGAGGTCAGAATTTTTTTGGTTACAGCAACAAAGTCCTTATGTTGCAAAGGGAATGGAAGGCAGGTATGGTAGGCCATGGGATTCATATGAGTGCAAACCACTATGTGGTACCCTGCCATTTGGGGATAAAGGAAGTTCAATGGCACCTGAGCTCTACATGTTTCTGAAAGTCTTCACTTAATGGGTTGCTCACATCTGGGGAAGATTGCTCCATTTCCTCTAAAAATGGATCTGGCCCACCAACATAGTTATGACAGGCATAAATTGGAAACCTAGCAAAAATTCATAATCTGAGAACAAAAAGCACAACAGCCAATAGGTCAGCCTGGACATGGATTTCTGTAAAAGTTTTTTTTTTTTAAAATCACCTGGGAGAACTAATGATGAGGATCAGGATGATCTAAGATCTTAGATTAGTTCATAGTCAGGAAGATTGCTTCTGCTCCTTTTGCTATCTAGGAAGAACCTGCTAAAGGCCTTGTTATCCCCATTATAATCAGGCATAAAATAATGAAAGGAAGAGTGAGGGAAGATATATGTAAACAGAAAAAATAATGATATACAAAATATGTGCATCTAACTCATGTTTCTGAACTCTGTTGAAAAACATCATGTTTAGATAAAGCTGGAGGCTTGTATTTTTAACAGATAATCTTCCCTGCCTCTATATTCTCTATTTTCAATGAATTCTTCAAGAATTTCAGTTTCCATTCAAAGATCTTTTGTTTAACTCTGAATGGATTTAACCATTTTTGGCCTGGGACTGTAAAATGGAGAGAAGCTTTACCCACATTGTATATAGAAATGAAAGCTGTACATTTAGCTGAATCTTGAACCAAATAGGTCCTAATGGCCTAATTTTGTTCTTTACTGGAAAAACACGGTCCAAAGTGATTTGGGTTGATTGAGAAAGGTGAATGCAGGAGCAAAGAATGAAAAGCCTGATTATATATGAAATTCTTGAACCACTGGACCTCACCCCCTTTCCCATCACCTTCCCCTCTTCCTTTTGTGTTGTCTCTTTTAGAATGTAAGCCTGAGGGCAGGGATCCATCTAATTTAAGATTGTATGTACAGCACTGTGTAAATTTACAGCGCTATATAAATAAAGGTTTAATAATAATAATAATAATAATAATAATAATAAATCCAACACACAGAGGAGGAAAGCATCAAAATGTGAAGTAAAGGGGGCAGAAGGGAAGTGGAGTTTGTTCACAGAGGAGAGCACTGAATTACCTAGCAAGAATTCTCAGTCCCCCACACTCACAAGAAACTTAGGTGGGCAACTGTGGAGGAGATGGAGTGGGGGAAAATATGACCACGAAATGTATATTTCCTATGCCAGCCCAGATCACCGCATATTTTGGTGGGATGATGACACTGGATGACATTTCAGCACATCACTCTAACTCTGAACCTTGGGGATGCCATCATGGGATCTATCATTGTTCCTTGAAAGCTAAAGCAGACTGTGACTGTCTAGAGAAGGGTGCCTTGGTTACACTTAGCTGTATTGTTCTCTGCTCTGCTTCGTCTCTTTGAATCAGAGTGCCTTCCGCTACCACTCACTGCTGCCTACCCATTATGTGTTTCCATGTTCAAAACTTTGACCCACTAACACTTGTTCTTTAACTGGCTCTTCTTTAGAAAATATATTCAGGCATAGCAGTGTTGACCATACAGTAACATCCAAAATCTACAAAACAGTGATACCTTTATTGGGACAAACAGAATGAACAATATACATGTTGCAAACTTTTGAAGCTTCACTTATGAGATCCAGTTTATCTCCATCATTTGTGAGGCTACAAAGACAGAGAACACTGAATTTGTTAGGCAGAGAATGCTGAATTTTTCAAAAGAAGTATTTTTTTTTTTTGTACTGCTAATGGAATTTAACTTTTATTTACACTTAAATTTTATTTCCTGAACTTGAAGAATTTCACAGTACCCATACAGCCAGAGGGAAGAGGGGGCCTGCCTTCATGAATACCCATCCAGAATATCTGAACTGAGAATAACAATAACATCTTGACAAAATGCAGGCCTATGACTAATATTTTCATTTTTCTACTCCTGTATAGTTCTTAACACCTTTGTTTGATGCCTTATTTCAGGCAGATTCAGGCAGAGAAAATGGACAGATTTTCCAAATCTGACCCAGGATTACTAATTGATTCTAATTGATTTCTTCTGTGACATTTCTCGTTTTCCTATTCATATAATGTTTGGATCAACACTGTGTATACTAGTATACTTTTTCTCACACTGTCTCTTTTCCTATACATTCATTATTGCTACTATATGGTAGTATCTTAGCAGCTTTCCCAATTATCTGATTTTTCTCCTTTTTAAGGCTATTATCCATGCATGCTGCCTTGCACCATGTTGGAAAAACAGTCTGCCTTAATTGCTTCCTCATCTTTGCTTTTATCCTTTCTATGGAAGCAAGATTCATTTTATCCATAGCTCCTGCTGCTTATTTGTTGATGTGAGTCTTGGGATGCTCTTCAGTTTGCTATTCTAGTGGAAAGCAGCTTTTGGCATTTTCATCTTGTCAGGCAATAATCACCCCTGTGCTGCCTGGCTATTATATATATTTGCTAACTGAAAGATGTTAAGCATATGCTTTAGCATCTTTAGACAATGGTTAAGGCATATATAAATAGAACAGCAGCAATCAGGTTTCTTTTCTACAGAGTTTGTTTCAGTTTGGCATATTCTCAATAGTCATTTGAAACTGGTGGTTGCACCTTTATGTGAACAGGAAAGGAGACCAGTCATTATTTTTGCTAGAATATAATTTAATCCCCAGAGTCTGTTTTAATCTTGGATACAACTTTTGAACATCATATATAGCAGTGTTAGATAAGCTCTGGAGGTTCAGAAGTCTATTTTACACCCCCAAGATAATGGAGGCCGCACTAGGCTTGAAAATGTTTTAAAAATGCAATTCCTCACCACCACAGAGACACAACAAGAACTACAACCACATATACACCTAGAACTGAAAATGTGAAACCAAAATTGTTCAGATAAAGAACTTTGGGGTGTAACAATTTTGTGCACATCTATACAAGTGTTTTAAAACAGTTTTAAATTGTCTGAAATGATTAAACTAATATGCTTGCAGAGTACTTAAATTATTATTTTTTTTATTCTTGCCCCCAAATTGTTTTAAACTGATTTTATTGTATGCTAGCCTCATGATAGAGGGTGGGATAGAAATGTTTAGTTACTCAATGAATCAGGAGAACTGTGGAAACCGAATGCTTGCACTAAGCATTCTGCTAACAATGATACAACCAACATGCAGCTCAGACCAAGAAAGGAAACTAGATTGTGGTTTTAACCATTTAGAATGCGAGGAAGATGGGGTCAGAGTTGGTAAGTTAATGGTAAGATAGGGAAAGCCACAAAGCAGGGATCCTGCAGGGATCCTGTAGTGCAATATCACCAATTCCCAAGGCAGCAACTTCTACTGATTTCTTGTTCAAGCTGTAGTTGAGCAAGTTTGAGAATGGATTAGGGTTGCAGAGGGAATATGCAGTAAGAAGGTAGTCTACAACACTTACTGTGTTTCCCCAAAATAAAACAGTGTCTTATATTAATTTTTGCTTCCAAAGATGCGGTAGATCTTATTTTCAGGGAATGTCTTATTTTTTCCATGAAGAAGAATTTACATTTATTGTTGAACCAAAAAAAAATATGAACATTTATTATATACTGTATATATATTTATATACAAAAACTTTGCTGGTCTTACTTTTGGGGGAAGCCTTATATTTAGCAATTCATTTTTTAAAATATCTTTATTAAATTTTGTTCATAAAGACATAAATCCAACAAAACCAGCCACTTATATATTGCTGATCGCTGTATCATTACATACATTCCTATTAATAATATTTACATAAATAAGATCTTCTATCTTTTCTTTTGTCTTCAAAATTTTCCTTCTTGCTTCCACTTTTCCGGATCCCTTAGATGTTGCTTAATTATTTCTTTTTGTTTCCTGCTGTCTTGATTTTACATTCCTTTATTTCTGAGATTGTTTTTAATTCCTCAAGCACCTCCGATTTTGACATTAAAAAAAGTAAATGTAAAAAAAGAGAAAAAAAGAAGCGAACAATTCCATCAAGACATATATTCTCTCTTAATTCTTTCTTATTTATGTTGAAATATGAATGTATAATTGATGTGTTCTTCTTATTTATTTCCAACCCATAACTTTGATTTTTCTGAATTTATTCGTTTCTTCCTGAAAATTAAATCAATATTAACAGTATGCATTTCATCTTATCTAATTTACATCCTATTCCTACAGATTTTCAGGAAAATTATAATAATAATAATTTCTCAATATTCCACTTATTTTCCCAAAACATTACAATTGTTGACCATTTCTCTTCAAATTTGTCTAATCTCTTAACCTCTAACATATATGACAATCTATCCATATCTCGAGCTTCAGCAAAACCTCTGCTAGGTTTTTTGTGGATGTCTTATTTTTGGGGAAACAGGGTACTTAATAGGAGCCAGCTGCATGAAGTTAAAAACATTTCAGTGCAGCACTTTGACTCTGAGATTTCTCCCTGAAGAACAGAGGAGAATGACTAGGCCTTGAGACTCAGGTCAGGTCTTGATATCTGAATAACTGAATGTCCTTTTATCAACTCTAGCCAGACCTCTCTAACCCTGTGATAGATATCTCAGGAAGGTCCAGGAAGCATTTTACTCCTATTCCTGTCAGAAGCACCATTCTACTTCTTGGTTTGAAATATGGGTGGTGGTATTATTATTATTATTATTATTATTATTATTATTGATAGTGTGTGTGTAAATGTTTTTAAAATGTAAATTAGTATACTCTTGTGCAGGGCAACAGTTGATCTGGGAAGAAAAAAAACTGATGTAGATCAGGCAGAAAAGAGTTCAATCCTCACATGTGATTGACTTCTAGAAAAAAAAATCATTCTGCTCCCTCCTTGTAGTCTTAAAATAAATAAATAAATAAATAATAAGCAAGCAATTGTGTTTGACTATGTCTAGAATGTTTCCACTTGAAATATTCATAAGCAACTGCAGCCAGAGCCTTCTGCACACAAATAAAGCAACAAAGTGTTCTAGGTGATATGGGAGTTCCCACAGAGATAAGTCCCAAAACCTCTATCAAAGGCCACATTGGTGTGATTTTATTGCATCATGGAGAAACATCATATGGATTAAACACTGGCTCATACTACACCTTGTATTGTATTGATGTGTATTAAGGTGTTAGCAAGGGCTGGAGGAGGAGGTGGTTTGTATCATAGGCCAGCAGCTTGGTTTTTAAAATGTAACTGAAAGGTAATATGTAGTTCCTTATGAAGATGGTATGGTTTCTTTTACTTTTGTAATGTGGATTGGAACTGTAGCTAATTAAGTGCTTCTTAAATTTGGCTTTTCAATATTCCCAGGAAATGTACCCTTCTGAATTTCTCTCAAGTGACCCAAAATTAAGTTGTTTAATTAGCCAGGAAAGGCATACATCTAGTAAAAATGTCTCTCTCACCTCTCCAAGGATGTTGTCCTCATCATCAAGCTGCACAGAGTGAAAAGTATCCATCAACAGTGGACAAGCAGAGGCAAGGTTACCTCTACTGGAACTGTATTATTGCTGGCATCTAAGGTGCTTATTGCATGCACCTTTAACCTGATTGCACCCTAATGGGATGAAGGTGGGATGTGGGATGCAGGTGGGAATTATTGCACATAATTCACCATCAATTCCAACAGAAGCAGCCTGGTTGCATCCCAGCTCTCAGGAGTGCTTTGGCGGCTGCTTTCCCAAGTTAGAAAACTCCTGGCTTTGAATAGTGGTTTCCAAAGTGTGCTTGGGAGTTGGGTTGCAGCTGAGCTGTACTCAGCTGGCAGAATCAGCAGCGAATTACATGCGATAATTCCCACCTGCATCCTGTTAGGGTGCAGTCGGGTTAAATGGGTGTGTGATAAGCTTCTAATAAGTTTACCACATTGTGTTCTCAGAATGTTCTCAGAATGGTACAAAAGGGGAGTGGATGGGACTGGAAGTGGCTGCTCCCATTTTATACCATTCTGAGAACTCAAGGTGGTAAACTTATTAATCAGAGTGAATCCAAGTGATTTTATCTGCAAAATGGTGAACAAATTCTTCAGAACATGCTGTTGGGTGGCTTACATTCTCTTCTGGACCTGATTGTAACAGATCCCTGGCCACTCAAAACAGTTCTGCTGAACAGTTCTGTCCAGAAGCAATAGTGTTAGCCAGAAAGGCTTTTTATCACCTTTATTGTCTCACGATAGACTTTCAGATAGACGTTAGCCTGTTTTTGGTCAGACTCACTCTGAGTTTTTCATTATTTCACAAGAACCTTCAGAAATCAGTTCCCTGTTTGTCTTGACTCTATATTGGTCCTTATCAACCTTATTTCCCTTCCAAATATAATTACACAATGGTTGTACTATACCACATATGCTGACTACTGACATTATATAATTGCCCCATTGCATCTGTATTTGACAGTGTGCCTACTTATTGTACTAATGTTGAATAGGGAATGCACAGGGAATTCACTGGAGTCCCAGTGAATAAACAGTACATTGACAGAACTGAAGAACAGTTATATACCACTCACAACTACATAGTTGTAATCCTGTCAGTTAACTATATTGTCCCATTAAATCAATTATTGAATGGTGAGTAAAAACATAAGAAAATCCAAATGATTCAAAATATTTAGCACAGTTAGGACTAAAAATGAGATTTGGGAATATCTGTAATGGTTACACATGTAGCACTCAGTTTATGCAACCATAAACTGAATAAATCCATTACACAATTACACAATTACCAAAAAAAGTACAGCTTCATGTATAAATAAACTACATATGTGCATGACACCAACAGGATCCCAGCCATTCTGTTTTTAGCTGTACATGTTTTTAATCATGATTGTGAACCACCATGGATCCCAATACTGGGAGAAAGGTAGTATATAAAAATAAATAAATAAATAAATAAATAAATGCCTGCCAATAGTTTTATTTAATCATGAGAAGCTGAAACTTCATTTCACTATTGGAATTTATTGAATGTTAGAATTACACCAGGATCATTGGGTGGAGGCGACGGCGGCTTCTAAACCATTCCTTCCTTTATCATTTATTGTTAAAGATCAGCAGATATGAGAATGACACTGTAGTGAAAATAGATCTCACCAGTCTTTCTCCTTTGGGCAGGGATGTTGAAGATTGTTTCTGAGGTAGTGGGAACATCCTACAACCTTCTTCAATGCTTACTTTCAGCAAGACAATGGAGGAGGATGGAAGAAGAATTCTACCATGTGCATCTTTATATGAGTTCCAGCCCTTCCCCCTCCAGGACAAAGTTAAACAGATATCTGTCAACAGTATTTTTTGCTATTCACTAATTCAAGAGATACTGAAAGAGACTGGTGTGTATTATAGTTGTATCCTATGATCCAGTCAGCATATGATCCAGGAATCAGGTGGATGTCGTGCAAGAGCTGTTGAGTAATTAATCCATTTCAGGTCCATTACAAGTTATCCATCAAGATGAAGAGAGAAACAGAAGGATGGTTATCTACCCATCAAAAGGATGTAACAGCAAGTAGGTAGTCCAGGTAAATGAAGCCAGCAAAAAGTAAAATAAAAAGTCATCAGTCATAGCCAGTCCAAGGTCAAGAAAACACTAACACTGAAGAGTACTGTCAGTCACCAAGATGGAATGGTCACAAGCAGCAAAGATGTCAGGGAGCTGCTGGGAGAGTTTTAGGTAGCTGTCTCAAGACACCAGATGCCCAATAAGCCAGCTTCTCCTATTTAACAGCTGTTGGGATTGACATCAGCTCTCCTTATCTCTTCGACCATCTTCAAAGGGTAGCAGCATAACCTCAGCATCTGCAAACTCCTGCTTGGGAGTAGCATGCCACTGAACTGTCTCAGCTCCCAGCTCCTTGGACTCAAAAAGGCCACCATCACTAGGAGCTGTAAATTCTTGGATGTTTGATTCAATTTCCAGGATGTGAATTACATGGGACCATTTCTTAGCTTACTCTGGGTCTTTCAGAGAGTACCTGGATGTGCACAGACTTCAGTTAAAGCTGTGAACATTTTCAGAACAGAGGTTATATGGTATTGGAGAATCTCCCTCTCTTATAATTCTTATTTGTGCTGAGTTTCAAAGGTCTACTTTGTTTACCAGGGAGATCTGCAGACTGGAGCCTGCTGGCATGAGTCAGCAACAAAGAAAGAACCCAATATTCCTCATTCTGGACTCAGCAGCTCTGAAAGTCTGGCTTTCCCATATGTTCTCTGTCTCTTGCACATATTCTTGAGTATCTGCTACTCCCCAGAATAATAAGAGCTCTCCTATTCCAAACAAACTGTTACTGGTCCCAATTATTGCTGTGCCTTCCCTATTCTGGCAACTTTCTTTAACAGATAGCTTACCTCTGGTTTGTTGAGTAACTTAAAATACAGGAAACATGATCACTTTCCTGAGCAGTGGGATGTTCCTGAGTCCACCACACTAGGTCTTTTCAGATTAGAGAAATCTCTAGGCTTTGGTTTGTACAAACCAAACATATTGGAAGCATTGAGACAGACAGACACACCTCCTTATGTAACTGTTTATGTTCAGGTTTTAGCAGATCTTCTGATGGTGTGTCAGATTGCTAAGGATAATTTGCTGCAGCCACCCCAAAGCCTCTCACCACATAAACTAACTTCAAGTATGTTCAGCTCCTTTTTTCTCTCCTTCAGACTGGGACAGGGGAAAATGGAGAATCAATTCCTTCTAGGAGAACTCACCTTCTGAAAGCTGCCTACTAGGACATTAGCAGAAAAACTGTCCAAAGTCTTTAAGAAGCATCAGCATTCTTTTATCATATACCAGACTCCCACCAAAGAGTCACTCTAGGGGGAAAAAACACCCATAGTTAATAGACCCATTTAAAGTAATCAAGACAGAGCAAACTTTTATCACTATGTATTAAGTCTTTATTATATTTCTGCTAGTTTTGATCTATTTCTAAATCTTCTTTAAAGATTACTAATGAAATTCCTATTTTACTCTGAGAGGACCCTAGGCTGCTCATCTTTGCACTATTACAAAAGAAACCCCTGAATACGTACATATTACAGATGTTCTCTGTGTGCAATAATAACTTTGTTGGAACTGGCAAAAGGGAACAAGGGGCCAACACATCAGAATTTGCAAGGAGCCTGGAATAGAAAATGCAGCCTAGAATAAAGCAAGCTGTTCTTGCAATATGATGGATTTCACCCACCATAGTACTGGAGTAAAAAGAGGCAAGACCATGTAGCTGGACACAAGAAAGGTAGACGTACTATTGATTTAAGTGCCAAATTTGAGTTTAGTGTACCAAGGTTCAGGCTGCAATCCTATATTCACTTACCTGACAGTAGGTCCCATTGATCCCAGTGGGATGTACATCTGTGTAAAATCATTTTGGACTATACTGTCTATCTAATAAACATTCTCTGATCTGGTCATATAATCCTGATAACATTTAACAACTGTAATAACCATTTAGGTGGAAAGAGACTTCCTTTCATTATTATCATATTAAGTGTCCAGTTGTTACCCGCTCCCAGAAACATCTACTGAGAATTTCTCTAATCTTTTCCAGACGCCTGTATGAAACTATACATCTGAGAAATCCCAGTATAGTCCTGTTGTTTTCCACAATAACACATTTAGAGTTTGATGGCACAGACTGCATCTGTTTTCATTGTACCAAGTATTTGTTAAGAAATGGCAATTGCTTATGCTAGGCATGAGTGGATTGACTATGATGGCATAAGGAACACACATAGTAGTTTGTTAATAGGTCAGGAAATTTTCTTCTGTAAGTTCTGCCTGCAGGTTTCTGCCTCAGTATTAGGATCAATGATGCTATCATAGCTATTATCCAAGATCATCTTTCCATCTATGATTTCTTCACCCTGAATTCTCAAAGTGCAATTTCCCATAAGCAGAGTTATTTTACACCTAGTTTAAGATCTACAGGAATTATGCTAGTAACTCTGAATATATACTGGAATGCCCAGAGTGGTGCTATTTTTGTCACTTCAGCTTTTTCTGAATGCTCCATTTGATGATATGACACCAGACAGCATTTTATTAGCTTGTTAATTTTTGCTCTGTGATGTAAGTTTCTGACTAGTAAATGTTGCTTCAAGTTTCAATTTTCCTAATTATTTTCTTCCCTCTAATTTTCCTTCTCTAGTTGTAACTGTAGGAGCTATTATTTTAATTTAGTTTTTGCTGACATTTCATGATAAGATGGGACAGTTTGTAGACTTACATGGAGATTCCCCATTTTCCCAGTTGCGGTCTCTTTGTGTGTATTTTAAAAGAGCTCATTATTACCTTGATTTGTTACTTGTACAAAAAGCCAGCAGGAATAGGTTCAAAATAGTAAATGTCCTAACTTTTTTGTTTGCAGAGGCAGATGAAAGCTAAAATTTAAAGAGCCCTGCATGAAGAGTTGTTTTTATCCATTTATCATATAGCCAGCGGATTTTTATAGGAATGAGAACTGAAAATTCAGGTAGGAGTGATATGGTTTGTATTTCAGAGTAAAGCACTGCAAGAATATCAGCAGCAATAGCTAGTACATTTCTATACCACTTACCGATATACTAAGCAGTTTACAAAGTTTAACTAATTGTCCAGCAAGCTGGTTACTCATTTTAGCTACGTAGGGAAGGATGCCAATTTGAGTCGACCCAGACCCCTGGCTGGTATTGAAGTCACAACCTTGTGGTTTGTGAATGAGTGGCTGCAGTACAGGCATTTAACCACTGCACCATCAGGGCTCCTTCACTCCAAGAAGTGTATCACTTCTCTCTGGGGATCAGTTCCAAATAAAGTCTCATACTTTATAACTAGACAAAAAAAACTTCAGCTGTTATTTTACATAAGCTACATCAGTTGTTGTTGTTATTGCTGTTGTTGTTAGCTGCCCTTGAGTCGGTTCCAATTTATGGCGACCCTGAGGATGAGAAATCTCTAAGAATCCGTATCTTCCACTGCCTTGTCCAGATCCTGAAGCCCCTGCACATAACCCCACTGATTGAGTTTATCTGTCTGGTTTGTGGTCTTCCTCTTTTGCTTCTACCCTCTACCTTTCCTAGCATTATTGTTTTTTCTAGTGATCCATGCCTTCTCATTATGTGGCCAAAGTACTGTACGATAGTTTCAACTTGATCCTCTTAGCTTCCAAGGACAGCCCTGGTCTGATCTCTTTGGGAAACCATTTGTTTGTTTTCTTGGCTATCCACAGTGTCCTAGGTACTTTTCTCCAGCATCACATTTCAAATTAGTTGATTTTCTTTTTGTCTACTTCCTGCACTGTTCAGCTCTCACATCCATACATGGTAACTGGGAATACAATGGCCTGAATTATTCTGACATTCGTACTCAGTTGTATGTCTTTCACTATCTTTTCCTGTTCTTACATAGCTGCCCTTCCCATTCCTAGTCTTCTTATTTCTTGACTGCAGTCTCCATTCTGGTCAGTGTTTGATCCTAGATATGGGAATTCTTTATTTCAATTTCCTCATTGTCTAGATTGAATCTGTGTATTTTTTCTTTGGTCATTAATTTTGTTTTCTTCATGTTCAGCATCAGACCTGCCTTTGCACTTTCATCTTTGACCTTCCTTATTAACTGTTCCAATTCCTGAATATCTTGTACTAATATTTGGTATTGTCTGCATTTGGTATTGTTAATGTTGCTTCCTCCTATCTTCACCCCTCCTTTTTCTGATTCTAATTCTGTGTTTCTTATGATGATTTCAGCATATAAGTTAAACAAGTAAGGTGATAGGATACAGCCTTGCCTAACCCCTTTGCCTAATGGGAACCATTCTTTTTCCCCAAATTATGTTCTGATGGTGGCCTCAGATTTCATAGAATCATAGGATCATAGAGTTGGAAGAGACTGCAAGGTCCATCAAGTCCAACCCCCGGCTATGCAGGAACTCCCCATCAAAGCATCCCCAAAAGATGGCCATCCAGTCTCTGTTTAAAGATCTCCAAGGAAGAAGATTCCATCACACTCTGAGGGAGTGTGTTCCATTGTTGAACAGCCCTTACTGTCAGGAAGTTTCTCCTAATGTTGAGGTGGAATCTCTTTTCATGGAGCTTACATCCATTTTTTCGGGTCCTAGTCTCTGGAGCAGCAGAAAACAAGTTTGCTCCCTCCTCAACATGACATCCCTTCAAATATTTAAACAAGGCTATCATATCACCTCTTAACCTTCTCTTCGACAGGCTAAACATCCCCAGCTCCATAAGTCGCTCCACATAGGGCAAGGCTTCCAGACCCTTAACCATTTTAGTCTGAGACTGCTAGCTCCAACCCCTAGTGACTCACAGGTGTGACTCACAGAAGCTCCACCCCCCAGCAACAACACATTCTCCCAAGTGTTTTCAAAAATTCAACTCTCACCCCCTTAAAAATGGCCAGCAAGGAACTGCTCTCTTCCTCCTTCTCTCCAGCAGGAACTGGTCTCATCAGGACTATCAGATGTAGTGGCACCTCCATGTCTTTGTGTGCATTCCATAGTTTTTCATGATCTATACAATCAATTTCTTTGCTGTAGTCTATAAAACACATGCTGATTCTTTTTTGGAATACTTTGGTGTGCTCCATTAGCCATCACATGTTTGCAATGTGGTCCCTAGTGCCACTTACTTTTCTGAATCCTGCTTGCACCATTGGAATTCCTCTCTCCATGTATGATTGGGGTTTTTTGAGCATGATTTTGCTTGAATATGAAATTGGAGCTAATGATGATGATGATGATGATGATTATGTTTATTTATAACCTGCTCCTCTGTGCAATCGGAGTGGGATACAAGTTAAAAATCACAACATAAAACAATCCCAATAGACCATTACCTATCCACCCACCCCTTAAAATAAGATTAAACTAGTAAAAGTTTAAACCAGAAAAGCAATTAAAAACATTATACATCTGCGGGGCAGCTTTTCCTTGGGCAGCATGGATTTAGCCTCAGGGGTCAAGTATAAGGGGCTAGACGGGAAACAAGTCCCAATTTTGGAGCCGGGAGTTAAGAGTCTTCAGGGAAGGCCTGCAGAAGAGATGTGTCTTTAAAGCTTTCTTAAAGCAGTTGAGAGATGTAATGAGATGCATCTCATCTGGCAGGTCCTTCCATAGCCTGGGAGCGGTAGCAGAAAAGGTCGTCTGGGAGGTCTGCAACAGCCTAGTTTTCAAAGGCTGGAGCAGATTCCTCCCAGAGGACCGAAGGGTGCAGGGGGGTTCATATGGGAAGAGGCGGTCCCTAAGGATGGACCCAAGCCATGTAGGGCTTTAAAGGTTAACACCAACTCCTTGTACTGCACCCGAAAGCTAATCGTCAGCCAGTGGAGAGACTAAAGCACAGGTGTTATGTGCTCTCTCCTCAATGTTCCAGTAACAAGCCTGGTTGCCATATTTTGGACCAGCTGAAGCTTCCGGGTTAAGCACAAGGGTAGCCCAATGTAGAGCGCATTACAGAAGTCCTATCGTGAGGTTACCAAAGCATGTACCACTGATTCCAGATCCTTCATATCCAGGAAAGGGTGCAGCTGACGTATCAGCCAAAGCTGATAGCAGGTTCTTCTGACTGTCGCATTCACCTGACTAGTTATGTGGAGCGACGAATCAAGGAGTACCCCCAGACTGTGAACAGAGTCCTTTGAGGAGTGTGTGACTCTGTCTAGGACTGGAAGTTGTATTCCCAAGCCTGGTTTCCCAAGCCTCTTGTCCTATAGTTGCTGCAGTCTCTTGTATCTCCTTTCTTGTGGATTGGTATGTATATCAAGCATTTCCAGTCTGTGGGCCTCTGCTTTGTTTTCCATATTTGTCGGCATATTTCAGTTAGCACTGAAGTTGCATCTGTCTGGAGGCACTGTAACAGTTAAATTGGGATATCATCTGTTCCTGGTGATTTATTTTTTCCCCATTTCCTTTATTGTAGATTCCACTTCACATCATAGAATTTGGGGTTTGTCTTCATATGGCTCCTTATTCCAAATATCATGCATTCCCTTATCTCTTTTGTATAACTCTTCTGTGTATTGCCTCCAGCATCTTTTTATTTCTTCTTGTTGCTGTTATTATTTTCTTCACAGAGCATCTCTGCCCTCTTTATGAACTTGGATTTAAATTTTTCAGATTTTTTTGATAGAGGTCCTCATTCTTCCCTTTTCTTTGTTTTCTTCTATTTATCTGCATTGATTATTTTAGTATTTCTCCTTATCCCTGTGTGTCAGACATTGGACAGTTTTGTTCATACTTCTGGCTTTGTTCGGTCATGAATTTGGACCAGTTAATTGAGATCTACACCACTGTAACTGTTCTGTATTTGTGATCACTACTTAGTGTGTCATGACTGTGACACTACTGTCTTGATTGTATCTAAGCAGCTGACATAGAATAGTAACCTTCTTCAGTTGGTCTGTGAATAATAAGCACATATTTGCTTCTCGTCTTATGCCCAGCATTTCACATTATACTTTGTGAAGATTTTGTAAGACAGTCATATGGATCCATATACAGACTTCATTGAAATGTTTCAGGCTTCAGATTTAACAGACAGAGTATGATGATTATTCTGGTACACTAAGGGAAAGGTGAAAAGATCCAGTACAGGAAATCTGGGGAAAAAATGGTCAACATGGGTTCTACTAGGTTAGCTACAGTAGCTGTGGCTTGTCCTGCTCAGGACTATCAAGTATATAGCAATATTTGATAGTCCTGAGCAGGACAAGCCATAGCTCCTTGATGAGGGGGAAATTCCAAAGCAGATATCATTTTCTATTGTCATTTTACAATGAAGATTTTCACATTTACCTGAATCAGTTGTAAATCATCCTCCAAACATCCTGCAAAGGTGGCTGAAAGAGAAAAAAAGCCTCTGTGTCTGAAACCCAGGAAGTGTTCATGAATTGCCATGGAAACAGATTTGGTAGAAACGATTGTAAAACGTTCAGAGAAAAGCAGGGAAAGAGGCTTTTTCCCCCTTCCCTCTTGCCTCTCAGCATTTATAGAAGTCTGCCTCTTTCCCTGCTTTTCTCTGACCGTTTTACAATTGCCTCTGCCAAAATCCATTTCCATGGCCCTCCAGTCAGAGCCCTCCCTCCAGTCCATCTGCCTTGATCCAGGCACCAGACTGAGAGAAGAATTTTTGGATCTGATCCTCTTCGCCGCCACCATTCTTTTCTCCTTTTGTGTCGTGTCTTCTTAGAATGTACGCCTGAGGGCAGGGAATTGTCTCATTACAATATTAATTGTAAGCCGCTCTGATAGCCTTTAGGGCTGAAGGGCAGGGTATAAATAAATAAATAAATAAATAAATATTATGGCTATTCATGAACACTTCCTGGGTTTCAGATACAGAGGCTTTTTTTCTCTTCCAGCCACCTTTGCAAGATGTTTGGAGGATGATTTACAACTGATTCAGGGAAGTGTGAAAATCTTCATTAAGGAATACAGTAAGATATCCAGATTAACGTGATGTTACAGTTGATGACAGAGTTCCCATCTATTGTCAGAAATATCCTAATAGGACTGTTCCCATGCACCAGTATTAATGACAAGGTATATCAAAGACTATCACAAGGTACATCATGCAATGAACTCAACTGTGCTATGCATGACCATGGGGAATTTGACTGGATGTGAATGCAATGCCTGGGACATAGGCAAACTAAATTAAGTGAGATATGCTTAAGATAGCACTGAAAAGCAATCAAAAAGAGAAGAGATGTGAATCCCATTATGGCTGAAAGTACCATCGATCCATACCATTTCTACTTGGAGGGACTTTCAGGATCAGGTGATAAAAATTCAACCTATTAGTATAATCAGCATACTGAGGGAGCCAATTACCCATCTAAATTTTCCATCAAAATAAGGAATTCTTAAATTTAGAAATGGAAACTTCTTGAGTATAGGCTTGGCTTTCTTCATCTATTCATGAGAAACTACATGTATTGGAATTTCTCTTTCTAAATAACAATTCAAGTCAAGTAAATCATGTCCTCCTTTGCATCTTATTTTTCAAAAGTCTTACCTTACAACCAATACTTTAGTTCAATACTGTCTATTCAGCTGGATCTTTATTTTCAGGAAAATTTTTTAAAAATGTACGTTTGAAGGACAAAAGGCTGAGCAGAGTGTTTGCAGTCCTGATGAACCAACTTGTATGTGATGGTGCTGCTGACAAGCTGGCTCTATTTTTTGTTATAGACTTAATAAACTATATTCACCCTCCACCCAATGTCAAGTGTGACCATATGTGATTGAAAGTGTTTTTCCATCTGGTAATATGTAACACAACAGGAAGTCTGTGTTGTTGTTGTTATTATATAATAATAACAATAATAATAATAATAATAATAATGATGATGATGATGTTTATTTCTTACCTGCCCCTCTGTAAAACAATCGAGGCGGGGTACAACAAGGTTAAAAAACAAGGTTAATCCCCATTTGCTCTGGAGTGTGTCCGTGCAAATTTTGAATGAGTCAAACAATAATCCTCAAACAATAATGCAGATGAAGTAGACTGGAGTCTACAAAAGCTCATGCTGCCAATTTCTTCCTTTCAATTAGTCTCAAAGGTGCCATAAGATCTCTCTACATATTGATTCTACAGACTAACACGGCTATATCTTTGAATAATTCTGTTAGTCCCATATAAAATAGATCCATTGTATCAATAATGGAATGGTTCACACACAGGTGAATCCCACTGATTCAATGGATCCACTGTAGTTTATACCAACAGTAAGATTTAGACCAATTTGTGTCAGAATATTCTGTTTTTTTAGTCACTGCAGCATGTCTAAAAATGTATAAAAATTAAAACTATTCCTGGACCATGAATAGAGAAAACAAGCCCACACACAGAGAGGAAAGGATCAGCAAACTGAATAATCACAAAAAAGGGGAAAACATTGTGTCAATGTTTGCATCTGTCACATGCAGTGTTGTCTTGCCATTGATAATAAAATAAAATACACAATCCAGGCTTGAATTTAATAGGATTTTTTCTCTCTTACTGGGATAATATATTTTATCCATGCTCTGGCAATACACATGTTTAATTAAAAGTGTTGTCTGCCCTGGTGCTGGCCCAGTGTTCACCTGAGGCACTGGCTTGGAGTCTGCCAACAAAGGTGAAGTGGCTTTGGGTAGGCTGAGATCCAAGCAGCTGAAAAACTGAGGTGGAGGAACTCATTTTAATTTGCAAATGTGCATAAAAATGACCCTTTAAAAATGTACATATTCATGCTTATCTTGAAATAGTAAGTCAGATTTCTTGAATCTGGGCCACTTGGCATGGTCTGAAGCCTGAGGGCACAGGTACCCCTTGGTCTGTTCTGTCAAGAGAAATTTTCTGTGCTTGTAAAAGGCTGTGACTCTGAGAGATTTTCCTCTCAAAAACAAAGGAGAATAGCCCTTTTATCTTTGTGTAGTTGTGACTGATTATCATGAGCTTTTGTTTTTATTGCAAACCATAAAGGTACTATTTAAGGCGTTTCAATCTTAACCTACAAAGGGATTCAGGATTTGGGGACCAAAAAACACTGCTGAAATCATCCAGTTTGAGACCACATTAACTGCCCTGGCTTAATGCTAGGAATTCTGGGAACTGTAGTTTTGCAAGACATTTACCTCTGGCTCTGGAGCCACAATAAACTATAATTCCCAGGATTCCTTAGCACTGAGTCAGGACAGTTAAAGCAGTCTCTTAGATAACAGGTTCAACATTGGACTACTGGAATAAATTCACTGGCCCATTGACATGGAAGTGGCATGGAGTGGCAAATGCTGCCACTTTCAATCTGTATGTGAAGCAGAGGTAGCATTTTCCTTATCTCCTACATGAATATTATTATTATTATTATTATTATTATTATTATTTTCTTAAATCCCACCCTTCTCACAATAAAGGACTCAAGGTGGTGTGGCCCCTGTCTTAGAAGACATGACACAGAAATCAATTTTCATAGCTATCCATAGTTCCACAGCTATTGAGGGTGCTGAGGCCTATCCAAAAAGTAGCTTCTTGGATATAGCTTTTAAAGTTCAGACTAAAAATGGGAGTGGATGAAAATGAGATACATTGTGTGTGGTGTCTCTTAAGCTTATCGCACAGAATTTGGAGGAACCAGAATGTAACGGAGAGAAAATTTGTGTTACCACACAGGAGAATGCCACCAATGTTGCCAGGAGTCCTCAAGCCATTCCCCAGCCATTACATGGCAGCCAATTTTGAAGAATGGTTCACAATCATCCTTCAAAATCAGCTACCAGGAACAGCTGGGGAAAAGGTTGGGCACTGCTGGCAGCATCAGCGGCCTTCTCATGTGCAGTAACACATGTTTTCCCCTGTTCTGTTCACCTTTTCCAAGTGCTGTGTGATAAACTTATCTGTCTGTGTCTTAAGAACCCTTGATGAGCAGATATACAGTGGGTCGTCCACATTTGCTAGGGTTAGGAACATAGGACCCCAGTGGGAAAAACACAAATAAAAACACTTTTTTCCCCCCAACTTGAATAAACACCTCTCTAAGAATCTCTAGGTCCTCCAGATCAACAATGTGGTCAAAATGCCCTGAAAGTTGACTACAAAATTTTGCTGGAGAACCTTCAAATACCTAGAGAAGTTTTCCCTCTATTAATCTCTGGGTCCCCCAGCATGACATCTAGCGGACATAATTCCCCCATAATTCCTGACTGTTGTCCAAATTGGCCGGGGCTTCTGGAATCTAAAATAAAAAAAATGGAGCAAAGATTGGGATCCACTGGCATATAGGGATACTCTGGAGAACCTAGAGATATCTAGAGAGAATATATTAATTGAATTCATGAATAATCAAATCCACAAAAATCAAAGCCGCAAATGTAGAGGGCTGATTGCAGTTTAGAAACCCAAACTCTGTTCTCTTCTCATTTCCAACCTTTTATTGGTGAAACATGTGAATAGTTGAACTGTGTGACATCTTCCTCTATATATACAGTAAAGGCAGCTCTCTTAGGTTTCCTCTGAGCCTTAAGGATGCTTTAAAACATTCTTTCCTTCATTTTTCCCCTTGATTTTTTTAGTTCAAAAATATCCATGTTATAGCTATGCAGTGATGCATTTGTTCTAGCTGTGACTTCAGTTTTCATTTCAGAAACTTGAAAGAATGCTGCTGTGAAGATCTCCACTTCCAACTTGTATAGAATTCTCCCTTACAGATTTTTTTAAAGGGGGGGGGAGTGGAGGAAGGAAAAAGAGCATCAGTTTTTCTGGCTCTTTTACAAAGAAGTGGACAAATTCTCTGAAATTTCTTAGCGAGTTATGGAGGGGAAGGCTCAATTTTACCTTAAACAGATGAGGGAGCCACATGCTGTTCTATTGTTTTTTAAACTTTCAAATAGTCCAATGCAAACTGGAGGCCTTGTGGGCTTTAGGACAAGTAGCTCTTGGACATTCATTCAAGAGACTTCAAAAATAGTTAAAAAGAGGAAGAGGATGAGCAAGAACTGTAATGTTCTTCATATTTTAAGATAAGTACACACCAGTCCCCATTAAGAATTTTTAATGAAAGTCTTTCCTCCCTTAGTGCATTTTTTTTCTATACCTCCAAACCATTGTGGAACAAAACAGAATGCTTGCCGCAACTTAAATAAAGATTTCAAGACACAATTGAAAGATCACAGAGATGGCCTAGATAGCTTTTTCCTGCCTGGCTGTTCCAGCCCAAGTAATCATTTCATGGCTTTGTAATCATCTCAGGCAAAATGATTTCTCATTTCCCCATTGCTCTCACCAGGCACAGAATATGTGTCTGTGGGCTGTGTATGTGTGAAAGCGACTGTATGGTAGGTCCAGAGGTTGGTGAATGGCTAACTGCTCCACCAGCTTCCATGGAATGACCATGGAGAGAATCACAGTGATTCCATAGTAGGTTGGGTTCGGGGCTTTGGTCGGTATGGAGCAGGAAGGGAATACCAAGCTCTACATTGACAAAAAAGATACAAGTACGGGCAAAAGGGTTGACTTGTGCCTGTGATGCCACTAACAGTATTCTATCCATAAGTAGCATTTAGTTGATAATACAAAAAGGCTAAATGGAATCCAGCATTTGAAAGTAACTGGGTGCAGATCACTATTAGGATTTAATCTCCTTTTAAGGGGGGGTAGTAAGGGAAAGGATGGGATATTTTACTTGATATTGTTTTAATCCTTGTTGTAATCCGCCCCGATTGCTTGTTTATTATTATTATTTGCAATTAGTTTCTTTCCCTAATATCATAAGTACTATGTTATATTAAGTTTATAATTTAAGAATGTAAGGAACAACTTCATGTTGGTTTCAGTTACTTTTAAAGTTATATGAGTATATCATTAAAGTATCAATGCCCTGCAGTAGATTTATGGAATCATAGAATCTTAAGAGTTTATCACATGGGGGGAAATTGGGACTTTAAACAGTGATTAACCTGAGAAAATTGTGCAATTGACATTAAAAAATGATTAAAATAAGATGAACACAAGAGCCATTATCCTATGAATAACCAGGGAATAACAAGGCAATAAACAGCAAAAAGTCATTCACAGGAAAATTCAGTGAATGCTTTGCTGCTGTATCTTGCCTGGTTATTCATAGGATAAAGGCACTTTAATCAAATTTCACCTGGACATTGTGTGAAAGCCATTAGCGCAATTGCATGATAATAACAGGTAATTCATGGGATAATATCACTTTGAAAATGATGTGTGAAAACCATTAGCACAATTGCGGGATTATCACGGGTTAATCACTGTTTATACTTCCAATGGTCCCCTGTGTGATAAATTCCATAGAGTTGAAAGAGACCAAAAGGGCCATCCAGTCCAACCCGTTGCCATGCAAGAACACAGAATCAAAGCACTGCCAACAGGTGGCCAGCAAGCCTCTGTTTAAAAACCTCCAAAGAAGGAAACCCCCTGACATGCAGGAAAACATGATTAAGGAACAGTGGGAAACAAGTTTTCTCCATCTGCAATATGACAAATATTTAAACAGGGCTATCGATCACCTCTTAACCTTCTCTTCTCCAGGCTAAAATACCCAGCTCCCTAAGTCTCTCCTCATAGGCCATGGTTTCCAGAACCTTCACCGTTTTGGTTGCCCTTCTCTGGACATACTCCAGCTTGTCAACATCTCTTTTTCATTGTGCTGCCCAGAACTGGGCACAGTATTCCAGGTGAGGCTTGTCCAAAGCAGAATAGAGTGGTACTATTATTTCCCTTGATCTAGACACTATACTTCTATTGATAAAGCCTGAATTGCATTGTCCTTTTTAGCTGCCACATTTAGCTGTTGACTCATGTTCAGTTTGTGGTCTCCTAGATTGCTTTCACATGTAGTCTTATTAAGCCAGGTGTCTCCCTTCCAAACTATGAATTTCATTTTTTTTTTCTGCCAAAGTACAGTACCTTACATTTCTCCCTGTTGAAGTTCATTTTGTTAGTATTTGCTCAGCTTTCCAATCTATTAATAATTATTAATAATGATCTATTAATTGAATTTTGATCCTCTCCTCTGAGTTATTAGCTCCTCCTCCTAACTTGGTGTCACCTATAAATTTGATAAGCATGCCCTCCATTATTTCTCCCATATAATTGATGAAGATGTTGAATAGCACTGGGCCCAAAACAGAACGCTGTGGCACCTTACTGGTCACTTCTCTCCAAGAAAAGGAGGAGCCATTGATGAGGACCCTTTTTGGCTGGTCAAACAATTACAAATCCATCTAACAGTTGTATTGTCTAGACCACATTTCACTAGCTTGTTTGCAAGAATCTCAATGGACACCTTGTCAAAGGCCTTACTGAAATCAAGATATGCTACATCCACATCATTCCTTTCATCTACCAAGCTAGGGTGTGTGTGTGTGTGTATGAAAGAAATCAAAGTAATCTGGCATCACTTTTTTCTCAGAAACCCATGTTGACTTTTTATGATTATGGCATTCCCTTCTAAATGTTCACACACTCTCTGTTTAACAATCTGCACTACAATAACTGGGTGATAATTGTTAGGATCTTTTTCTTCTTTTCCTTTTTTGAAGATGGGGAAAACATTTGCTGTCCTCCTGTTTTCTGGGACTTCTCCAGAGGTTATTATGTGGGCATGAGGAGTACAATAGCCAGTGGCTTAAACTGTTCAAATAAATTATTATTTTCTAATTTTTTTCACTTCTAAAAAACAGAAAACAAAGATGTTATTTTTTAATATATATATATATATATATATATATATACACACACACACACACACACACACAAATAGTGTGTTAACTACATTAGGGGCATTGGAACTACTATTGTAACAAATTACATTATTATTATTATTATTATTATTACTTATATCTTGGCTTTTTCCCAATACAGAGACTCAAGGTGGTCAACAGCAAACCTTACATTATTTTTATTACCTTTAAAAAATTTTGTATTACTCAACATAGCAACAATTATGTTTACTATATGACTAGAAAAAATATTAAAGAATGTTATATACAATTATAAAATCCCAGACCCCCCTGCAGACAGCAGAAATCATAGGACCTTAAGTCCCTTTCTTTCCTATGGTGTGTGCTCCCCCTCACACTACCATGTGCATGTGCAGCCATAGAAAAAGCCAGGGTATGCCCTCTGCAGAAGCTCAAACTGCAGAAGGAAAGCCCACAGTTGGCATGGGTGCACTGTATATGCATGAACTGGATACAATCTGCAAATGTAAATATAACATAAAGATCTCATATCTTTAGTAAAAGCTAAGCATCTGGAGTTCACCAGACTTATTTAATTAGAGATTTAATAGCAGTCTTCTGAAGTTAGTCTTCCTCATATTTACAGTGCATTAGAGAAGAAATAATGTTTTAGAGAAGAAATAAACTAATTGTTAACCTTGAATTTTTTTTGCATACTGTATCTGCTTCTTCATTAAGATATACAAAATACTTTCTGAGCCTCAATTTTTGTATTGGTGAATACAAAATCAGTATTTTGCTGTAGACATTACTTCAGGGAGTCAACATCCATTTTTTTCTTGATACCTCTATTACAAATATGTGTTATTTTTTAAAAAAGCAGAGATTTAATACCAATATGGTATAAATAATTTCTCCATGTTTCTTCCTGCTGGGTTTCCAGGCTATGTGTAAGTAGGTTCTAGTGAATGCTAATAACACCATACTGTTTCTTCCAGAGATACCATCCACCTTACATGCGGGTGAAAATTCATTCAGTTTGCATCTCAGTGGGTGCACCTTCTGAACATGAACACAAACTGGAACCATTGGATATACTTTTCTGAAGCTTAAAAAGTAGCCTAAATAAAATAAAAATAATAAATGCATTAATATTTGCATACATTTGAAGAACAGTGGGTGAAAAGTGTGTGTGTGTGTGTGTGTGTGTGTTGTTTTTTGTGTGCATGTGTATAGAAGTAAAATGTGTATTTCCACATTTATGGAAATATACATTTTTGTACTTTTTGCATAGACTTCCAAAAGTGCACTAAAATACCTACATTGAAAAACATTGTTTAGAAATTACAAATAACTGAAAAATGTGGTTAAAATTGATATACTTTTTCATGTAGAGTAATAAAACCAAATTAAAAATCTATTCAGAAATCAGTCAGACAACTCACCAGCTGAAAACTGAGGACCTTAGTGGAAATTGTACTTGAATGATTCACCTATATCCATTGTGTATATCCTTGTATGCATAGATATCAAACAGCTTGTAAAACAGTGTGCCTTTTCCACTAGGAAGAGAAGTGCAACTTTCCTAATATGAATGTGAGTTTGTGCTATACTTTCATGTTCAGCTAATAACTCCTATCATGAAAATAAATATATGCCTTCCAAAGGCATATATTTTCTGGAAATAAAGATATATACTGCAAAATATAGTGGTAGTATCTGTTACATAAAGAAACATCAAGTTCTAGACATATACAGATGGGGATGAATCTGCCACATTTCTCGTGACCCAGAACATAGTATATTGATGTCAATGGAGAAGCTGGCATTAGTGATAGGTCCACTGAGAAGAACTGGGCATACATAAAAATAATATAAACTAGTGAATTTATTGTTGGTGGGCAGAGACAGATGGTGAAAATATATATGTGGGCCTAAGTGCCTAATGTCAAGGGGGGCCTTTGTCCCAGCATGACCTCTGCAGATGCTGCATGCCTTTCTTGGTAACTCATGCTGAGGCATCATGCTCCAAACAGCTGTTCTTCATGTCTTAGTAAAGACTTTAAACTGAAGTTTAGCTTTTGGCCACTCACCAGTTCTCAGAGTCATGGAATTATAAGCTTGATTGTTTTATTTTAGCTGCAGTATCCTGAAGCTTAGATGTCAGTGTTCCTTTGCTCTCCTGTAATCTCTAAAGGAAACAGCTATATGAGCTTCACTAGTCCCAGAACTGCACAGTCCTGGAATTTAGAGTAGTTGCAGTGAGCCCTTCCATAGATGGACATATCTAAGATTTTGAGAAAGCAATCAACTTGCAACCATCCCCTTGTTTCTGCTAGTAATGTAGAAATTGATAGTACTAATAATTGATAGAACTAATCAAAAATCAAACTCCTACCAAAGACAAAACCATTTATTTCATCCTCACCCCACAAGATTGACCAACCATCCTAGATCATAATTCATAACAAAGTACCAGTGCACTGTAGAAAGGCACTTGCCAAGGAAGCATCTTTAGTCATCTGTTACATTCAAGGGAAAGATTTCAGCAAGCTTTCAGAACTAGAAGGAATTTACCGATGTTTTATTTTATTTTTTTTCTCATCCCTCCTTGTACTGTCAGTCTATCACCCTGTTCACTTTGTAGGCTCGTGTGGGCCTGAAGCACATGGGCCAAATGATGTGGATTATGGTAGTATCTCCTAGTATCCAATCCAAATTATCATCATCATCATCATCACCCTGGAATACTGGGACTGTCAGTTTAGGGAAGGGGATCTGTTATTCTTAGGAAGGGAGCAATATTCCTTCACCAGACGATAAAGCCAAGGATTCTATAGTATGGAACCATAGCAGTTACAGTTGAATAGCTGTGCTATAATTCTGTAGTGTGAATGGGACCCAGTTGTGAAACTGCTTAGTTTCCAAAATCAGATGAAGGTTGGTTGCTCATTGTGGTATAGTGGCAGAAAATATCAATATGAATCAACTAGATGTGATTAAGATGATTTGGTGGATTTATGTTCTCTCCTATCTATAAGCAAGTAGAAATGAAATCGAAATGCAGGATTAATTTAGAAGTCTGTTTGCTGAGGCCCAAAGCTAAGAAAAGTGCATTGTGCTAATATGCTACCAACAAAGAATGTGAATTTCCAGTTTAACCCTAACTGTGGCTCAAATTTTGGCCAAGGTTGCTTCTGAAAAAGATTTTGTCATTCACAAACTTTTATATGGGTCTAGTTCTGCTCTTCCACTTGTAAACCTCCTGTGTTTCCCACTTTCCATCTTTATTTCTTAGTACAGGGAATCTATAAAGGATGAAAGACAGAACATCTGAATAGTGTATTTGGGTTTTTAACCAAAGCATCTCATATGGCTTTAAAAAGCCCAAAGCTCTACAATTCAAATGAATTGTCAATATATGGTGGTTTTTGTCTCCCCATTTCTACAGAAAGGTGGAATTACTGAGCTTTATCAGTGCTTACATATGATAGGCTCCCAAATACAATTCAGAACTTTGGGATGACAACTCCTAGAATCCATCACCAGGAGGTGCAATGGTAAAATAAGGCTTCCATGATTTCAAAACTTTTGTAAGGGTCATTACAATACCATGTGTGAAATAACCTTGAATATTCCAGAGGAAATTAAGAGTATTAGTATTGTTATGATTTTAGTTATTACAATTATTATCATCCTCACAGCACTCTTGATTACTAAAAAAGATGATTACTGGAAAAGGGGCATAGCCTGTGATATTTTTAAAGAGTCTACTTCCTATGTGAGAACCCTGTATTTTATATTCAACAAATTCATTTTTTTAACTTCTCTATAAAGAATCATCTTTTGTAATTCCATTTGTAAGCGGAATTACAGTCAGCCCTCTGTATCTACAGATTCTGCATCCACAGATTCTACCATTCACAGCATGAAAATATCCTCCCTCCAATTTTTTTTTAAAAAATCCAAAAAGTAAAACTTGATTTTTGCCTTTTTAAAAAATAAAGGGCACAATTTTACTGCATCATTTTATATAATGGGACTTGAGTATCCATGGAGTTTGGTATCCATGGAGGTTCCTGGAACCAAACCCCAGTGGATAGCAAAGGCCCACTGTACTCTGTCTCTACAAAGTTTTTCTTCTGTGTATGCCTTAAGGGAATAATAGCTTTTATTTACAAATCAGCTATTAATATTATTACATGGTGTTTAGAGTGCTGTGATAGAAAACTATAAACCTTAACCAAATATACACTGGTGTGTCAGTCTGTCTCTGTGTGAAATTCTCCTTCCCTCCATCTTGAAAAAAATACAGAACTGTCAGTATTTCCTGAGTACATATTATTTGATCATTCATTTCATTTAAGCAGAAAGAAGACAAATATGTTAGTGGAGAAGGGAAAAACAAATTATTTAACATGCTTGGTCAACCTCAAATGCATTTGCAGAGGAAAACAAGAAGATAATGAATCTTCTTCATTCATTTACGTAA
The DNA here is from genome assembly GCA_034509955.1 of Urosaurus nigricauda. Classification (NCBI taxonomy): domain Eukaryota; kingdom Metazoa; phylum Chordata; class Lepidosauria; order Squamata; family Phrynosomatidae; genus Urosaurus; species Urosaurus nigricauda. Next base: position 55,761,514 of record JAOEGL010000003.1, read on the forward strand.
GCTAAAGTAGCTCTGATGGTACAACTTATGGTTTCCTCTCAAGGTATATAGCATGCAGCTAATAAAATCTTTTAGACTGCTTTACAACTTCTCTCAGGTATCTTCAAGAAGCTATGGCTTCTTATGAACATTATAGGTTATGACAATTGTCATTGTATCCATTGTCCACATTATGAAAGAATTACCATATCATATGTTTTTTTCTTCAATATTCAAAATACCTAAAAGAAAAAAAAGTTTAATGGCTCACATACATCAGAACAGAAGATGATGTCACAGGTAATGTTCAACTTCTAGCTGATAAGAAAATGCTAGCTTGTGTGAAATAGTTCTAACTCACACTATTAGGACGTTAGCTAGCTGGTTAGTTAATGATTTTGACCATTTGGGATTTTTTTTTTTAATCATTGAGCAAAAAGAGAGACATTTTGGATGGAATTCTAATTCTTATTAGATGGGACAGGACTTGGACCTTTAATGAGGATTATAGCAATAGCCATAGCAATAGCAATAGCACTTTAGATTTCTATACCACTTCATAGGGAACTAAACACTCTCTAAGCAGTTTACAATGTGTTAGCCAACTGCCCCCAATAAGCTGGATCCTCATTTTACCAACCTATGAAAAGCTGAAAGCTTCTCGATCAAGGGAAGTAATAGTGCCACTCTATTCTAATTTGGTCAGGCCCCACTTGGAATACTGTGTCCAGTTCTGGGCACCACAATTCAAAAAGGATGTGGAGAAACTGGAGCAGGTCCAAAGGAGGGTGACTAAAATGGGGAAGGGTCTGGAAACCATACCCTATGAGGAACACCTTAGGGAACTGGGGATGTTTAGCCTAGAGAAGAGAAGGTTAAGAGGTGATATGATTGCCCTGTTTAAACACTTGAAAGGATGTCACATTGAGGAGGGAACAAGCTTGTTTTCTTCTGCTTCAGAGAACAGGACCCAGAACAATGGATGCAACCTCCAGGAAAAGAGATTCCACCTCAACATTAGGAGGAACTTCCTGACAGTAAGGGCTGTTCGACAGTGGAACACACTCCCTCGGAATGTGGTGGAGTCTCCTTCCTTGGAGGTCTTTAAGCAGTGGCCATCTGTCGGGGATGCTTTGATGGAGAGTTTCTGCATGGCAGGGGGTTAGACTGGATGGCCCTTGTGGTCTCTTCCAACTCTGTGATTCTATGATTCTATGATTCTATGGGGCTTTCTAGATAGGCAGGAAAGTGTGACATGAAGTTGCCTTTTCCTTAATGCTTAGCAGCTGCACCACAGCCTTTAGATGGAGCTGCGCTGTTCCGCAGTTTTTTAAAAAGAAGCTGGGAAAACCAGGACCTTTTTAAAGATGCTTCTTCTCCCCTAAAACGCAAAAAAAATAAAATAAAATAAAATAAAATGTTTTCATAGCACACTTTCCCTTTTTCTCATCTAAAGGCTAGAGTTTCATGCAGCCATGAACACACTTCTTTTTGCCAAACTAGAAAGCCTGAGTCAACCTTGGGCCTTACAGTTTCAAACTCATGTTGTAGTTTGGAATGTTGTGATATACAGTTGGCCCTCCGTTTTCATGGGGATCTGTTCCAGACCCTCCCCCCCCACCCATGAAAATAGAGGCTCGCACATGTTCAAGCTTCATGGGATTAAATAGGGGACATCCACATGGGCTGGGCACATGGACCATTGGAAATAGCAGAAGTTGCCCCTCTGTGGAAATTTGGGGACGTGGATCCCATATCTGCAAGTTAAAAAGATTATGTACACATAATATATGAAAAAATCAATCAATCAGTCAGAGGAATATATTCCTCACATGTACATGATCTCATTTATGGATACAAGGCTGAAAATGACTGACTTAAATTTGGAATGTATCATTTGAGTATCATACTTAGTGTAGGTTCATTGAAATAAATAGAATTTATATTAGGCATGAAAAAACATTCAATCTGACCTGATATGAGTAATTTACCTCATTTATCTACATATATTATCTCTCTAGACAAACCTGCAAGGGTCCTGAGATCTATAGGTGAAGGCTTTCTCTGAGCCCTACCACCATCACAGGTTTGGTGGGTGATGACACAAGAGAGAGTTTTTTTCAGTGGCTACTCCCACCCTTCTCTGGAACTCCTGCACTGCACAAACTGGTCTGAAAGGCTGGCCTGGGGGCAGAATCAGGCATCATGTCCAGATGATGCACACCCTGACTCCACCCCAGGGTTCCATGACTCTGCTCGCCACTCCATACAGCATGCAGTATCGTGGCACTCCTTCGGCACTGTGTCCATATGACATAGTGCTGAAGGAGCGCCATATAGCTGCACCATGGCAGCGATGGTGCCTTTTCAAGGGCGCAAAAAGGAGCTGCTTTTGTGGCTCCTTTTTTGCGCCCTCGAAAGGCTGGATTGGGACCGCGGCATGCTGTGGCTCCAATTTTCCTAGGAAAGGGGTGGCATCCTGCTGCCCCTTTGGGGTGGTCTGTTGAGTCCCTCTCTTCCACAGGAGACCAGGCTGCCCCCCTCTGTGCTTTCCTTTTGCTGATAGGCAAAGACATATTTATTCAAGCAGGTTTTTAATTGATTGAAGGAGATTTTTATATGGGTGTATGCTCTAGTTATGGTTTGTAAACATTTATATGTTTCATGCCATTTAATATAATTTTTAGCTACATTTTAATTGTTTTAAAATTTTTATCATTTTTAAAAAATGATTTTATCTGTAAGCTCTTAGGCCACTTTCTGAGAGAAAGGTGAAATTAAAAAAACAACAATGACTAACAATGGTGTCACATTCTCATCCATTACATGCTGACAATTTTGCATTTTGGGGTATTCTGGATTTTTGAATTTCACAAAAAGGCTATTCAGTCTGTAGTAGGAGTATTTTAGCCAATCACATATGCCCTTTTCAGTTAATATGCATTCATCCCACTTAATTTCTGCTTACTTCACTTATTACACTCTGACATATCTTTCTTTTCTTATGGGTAATGCTTAATAGTAGTAGGTAAAGCTAAAGGTATTCCCTGTTGACAAGGTTGTCAAGTCATGTTCGACTGTAGGAGGCAGTGCTAATCTCCATTACTAAGCTGTCAGAGACTGTTCTGTGATCATGTGGCCAGCATGATTGCACAAGAGTGCTGTGTACCTTCCCGCTGAAATTGTACCTATTTAAAAGCATGAAAATCAGTGTGTACAGAGCCATTGTATTGTTCATTCTCCTCTATGGGTCTGAAACATGGGTCACCTATTGCCAACATCTATGACTCCTCAAACGCTTTCATCAGCTCTGTCTACACACAATCCTAAACATACACTGGACTGACTATGTGATGAACGTTGATGTCTTGGAGCAAGCAGAGATCACCAGCAGAGGCCTTGCAACTGAAAACGCAGCTGCACTGGGCAGGTCACATTCCTAAGATGGAGGACCAACACCTCCCCAAAATAGTATTCTACGGTGAACTCACCACAGGTCAGCATAAGAGGGGCACCCCAAAGAGAGATACAAGGACTCCATGAAACAACATCTCAAGCTTGGCCAAATTGATCACCAACAATGGTCTGCCCTGGCTTCACATCGGGAGGCATAGAGACACACTATCCACAATGCTGCAGCCTCTTTCGAGAACTCACGCCAAACAAATCTTGAAGAGAAACGAAAACACAGAAAGAACCACAACTTGTAAACATCACCCAAGGAGACTTTCTGCTGTGCTTTCTGTAACCGGATTTGTTTTTCTCGGATTGGCCTTTTTAGTCAGCAACATGCTTGTAGTAAGCATGGGATGAGTCCTTCCTGAATCTTCGTTAGAAAAGAAAAGCCAGAGAGAGATTTGCATGCTTTTGAACTGCTAGGTTGTCAGAAGCTGGGACTAGTATTGGAAGCTCACCCCATCATGTGGCACCTGGCCTTGAACTGCCAACCTGCCATTCTTGAAATCAACAGAGTCAGCATTTTAAACACCTGAGCCACTGAACCACCTTTAATAGTAGTACAAGCCTTATAAGTATTGGTTTGACCTAGTGGGTGGGGAAACCAAGGAGGAGGCCATACTGGTTGGTTTAGTTCAGAAGAAAAGCTGGAGATAGAAGGAACTAGAGTTGGTAGGGTTAAGGAATAGGCACTTTTAGTTTTGAAAAAATATAGTGGTAGTTTCAGTTTTGGGGGTGGGAAAAGGTAAATTATTTGTGGTGTAATTTCTATATTGCATTTACACCTGTTATGTATTTCTTAGATAGGACTTGAAGATTTGCATGCAAATAATGCAGTACAATTAGGCATAAGAGTCCTGCAATCAGGTCCTTCATGGGCACTTCATTATTATTTGTGTGTGTGTGTGTGTACTGGAATTTTGATTGTGTTTGCAGTATTCAATTATAGTTAGTCCCATAGAACCCAGTAAGTGGTACAGTAGCATAGCATACATTATGTACAATCAAACAACACACGTGAGTTTAATAAAACAGAGAGATTTTTCCATTCCTATGGATATCACATTTTCCAAAACTTCTAGATCTTCTCTCAAGTCATTTTTAAAGCAGAATATTGAAGGCTACAATTCCTAAATCATTCTAGAATTGTTTGGCATTACTGATAATATTAATAAGATGAAATAGCATTACATTTGCATGTTTTTGTAATGCTTAGTTTTTCACATATTTGCCATTGGACTTTCTTTCTCTGTCCATGTTGAATGTAGAAGATTCATTCCATTTCATGAATCTCATAGTCCACAAAGCAGTAAATGATTTAGTACATAAACAACAACAGGTGGATATCTGTGAATGGACCGATATATCAGACATTTTTTATGCAGTAAATACTTGACATTTACCACTACTACTACTTTTATTATTAGCATTATTTTCTGTTAGTATCACCATAAGGTCAGTGAAGAGAATATTTTATAAGGCAGGAGAACATTATTTTCATGTGTGGGAAAAAAGTCAGAAACATCTGTCATTCTTTCATGTGGCTCCATCAGAACACTATGACTATGTATTTACTCAAAGAAATCTTTGAGGTTTATTGCCAGGACGGCAAAATTGCTGTGGAAGTTAAGGTCATAGCACATTATAAGATACAAACAAGGATTAAACAGATGTTGTTGTTGCACTTGTTTCTTCTAAACTTTCAACCCCAAATTGTAGAGCATATTAGTTCCTTTTCACAGGGTTAAGTGTTTGATGGGCCTCTTTGCTTCAATAAGCTGCTTTATGTTAATATTTCCTTTACTAGTACATGATGAAGAAGCAAGATAAATTAAAATTTAAGTTGTTTTTTCAAACCATGTGCTGAGTTGCCTGCCCTCTTTTTCCCCCGATCTTGTTGCATAGCTCACAGAGACACTCAATTCAAAAATACAATCAAATATATGTGACGACAGATATGTCTTCACACATAATTGTAAATGGAAACAATTCACTCACAGGTGTTCATTTTTTACAAATTATTCTTTTTCTGTCTTTTCAACAGAAATTAAATTAAATGGAAAAAAATAGTAAAAATGTTCTCAGTCGAGTAAGACAAGCACCATGACAAAGTACTACCAGATGAAAGCTTAGTGAAGTATCACAGTTAAAAAAAAAAGAATCAATAGTAGTTGGGATGTAATACGGTGTAGGCAGTGTAAGGCGCAGTATGTGATTCACAGGCAGAGCAGTCCTGGGTGGGAACTGGGAGATCTGCCACCATTTTCAAAGACCTGCCAGATTATGCTGGACAGGGTAAATGAAGACAGTCACATTTCTTTTACAATCCCATTTCCCAATGCTTTCAGTGAGATGACTGCTTGGCTATGTAGGGCCTGATGAGAAGTGTGCCGACTTTTGAGCCAGTTCATTTGGTTTTAGGCTCAATTGACTGTAAATTAGAACCACCTATTCCTTCCTCACACACTTCCATTCCTACTGTCAACTGAAACATCACCACCAGTATTTCTATGTGGATGTTTCTGAGGAATTGGCTAGGCAGTTTTAGGGCAAATATACTGTGCTTCTAACTTTGTTCTTCTCCTTGGAAGATGGGTGCATCTACACCCTATCCCCTCCAGCCAATGGATCAGGGAGTTAGAATTATGCTTGAAGGCTTTCCACCTACCATAGAATGACAGCCCCTTCATTTGCCATGACTAAGCCACTCTCGGCCTAGAATTTGCGTGAGAATGTTAAGAAGTGGGGAGAACAGGAAAATAGATTCTTTGTATGTTATTTTTCACTTGTGGTTTAAAGCATCTTCTGATGTCCCTGTTTATGAAAGGCACAGTTTTTCTTATGACAGTAATTCAGTCATAGTCAACCAGCATGCAAAACTGTCATGAGACACAGTCAGTGACCACAAACAGCAGGAATGGTAATATTCAATACTAATTTCAAACCCAGTGAAAAGAAACTGTACAGCTATGGTGAAAAGCAAGAAGCTGAGGCAACATCTGCATCTCTGTACCTACAAATTTATTATTCTTTTCCATACAGTCTTACAGTACAGCTACAAAGTTGATTTTATGTGCTATATAGCAGTGAGTAGCAGTCAGTAGAGACCTGCTATTCTCACCACCTGATTTGATTGTAATCATCATATAGAAATCACCTTGAAGAATATGTTCACTGAAGAGTTATTTACATATTCATTTACAACATTTGCATGCTGGCCCATAATATAAAGTTCTCTTGGCCTCTTTCCATAAAGAATCACACAAACTTAATTTAGACAATAAACACAAAATCACAAACTTATATAAAATAAAAGAAATCAAACTTCTAGTAACTGCAACATTAAAAACACCTGCTGGAATTCTAGATTGACTACTTAGTTACATCTGCTTAATGAAGTAACTTTTCCTGACCAAACCCAACCCACCTTAAGAATTAGTAACCAGAGTGCATGGATGAGACATATTCGGCTTCCAGTCGGGGACCAAGGAAGATGAAATTTTCACCACCTCCCACCAATGAGTGAGACAAGAAATTAGGTTAACACTAAGACTTTGGCTGGTCTGGGCATGGAGTCGGGCATCAGGTCCACATGACACATGCCCTGACTCTGCCCCCAGGGTGCCCTGACACTGTGACCACTTCACATGACACATTGGATACATCCATATGATGTAGTGATGAAGGAGCGTCATATAGCCATGGCACCATTTCCAGGGCGAAAAAAGGAGCTGCTTTTTGTGGCTCCTTTGTGCACCTTGGAAAGGTCGGATTGGGGCTGTGGCATGCAGTTGTTGCGGCCCCAATACAGTGTGGAAAGGGCGCCTGGAGGCCATATGTACAGCCCCTATTGAATACAGATCAGTTATGTATCCTTAACTCTAGGTTATGAAAGTGGCCTTGATTATATGTCAATTATTTAAAGGTCTAGCTGAATTAAAATAAGGAGATAATATTTAGATAAGTCATCAAGTGACAGGAGTTACTGATTTTAGGTTATTAAATGAAAGAGTTTACAAATAGCATTGTTGTAACCTAGGGAGGAGAACTTGAATTTATCCAAAAGTGAGATTAGTGCTGAATAACTAAAAGTAAGAAGTAGCTCCACAAAACCCTAAACACAAACACCAAAAAGAAGTGCAAATGATACTAAAGTATGATAGTAAAGTATCCTTCGCACTTTTTTTGGGGGGGGGGGGTATTTCTGTTTGGAGTTTTGTGGCTACCTCAAAAGTCCTTGCCTCTCTTGCTGGCAGGAGGTGGTGGAAATGTCATCTTCCTTGCTCCCTGACTGGAAGATAGATGGCTCTCATTCAAACAATCTGATTCTTAAGATGGGCTGAACAATATATAAGACAATTTACTTCTGTCTGCTGCTCTGCTGAATACACTTCCCTGACTGTGCAGCGAACAATACTGTGGGGAGCACGGGCGTTTCATGGCCTCCATGAATAAAGCCCAGAATCCCCTGCACTTAGCATTTGGTACCAACCACTGGTCACATGAAAGGGATGGAAGCACGGCTATTTGATACCCTTCCCCATTTGTGTCCTCTTTGTTCTCTTGCACCCAACCACCCAACCTCAGTGCAACCCTGCCTGCCTACCTACCTGCCTGCCTGTCTTTTTTGCCTACCCTACACTGTATCTGATGGAGACTTGGAGAACTGGATGTGGATGATGTCTAAAAGGTTTTTCCTTGGCAGGTTATGCTGGGAGAGTGTATTAGATCAGTGTACACCTTGGCACCCCTTTTGATGAATCATTGGACTCTGAAACCACTTCTATGCATCATGGGACCTTGGGAGATGGAGAAGGAGTCTGCCCTTGGGGCTGATGTAGCAGTTTACTCTCTTTTATAAAGTCTTGTGACATGGGGAGGGAGTCCCCTGGGTTTGCTTTCCAGTAAATGACAGGCAGCAATCAATGGTTTTTGTATTTTCCATGGGGTTTGGTATTTTGCCCAAGGGAAGGCTGGTCAAGGATTGATGACTGGGACTCAGCAGGACCTGAATCAGATTGTTCCACCCTGCTTTGCTTATCTCCATGTCCAAATTAAATTAAATAAGATTTAGGTCACCAAAATGTCCCTTATTCAACCTATTTAATTGTGTCTGGTCTTGTTATTTCATAGTTGGTCATCAACAAAGCATCCTAAAGTTTGTCCCACTTCTAGTACAAAGTTGAGAAAGAAACAGACACCGACTCTTTAAACTTGAAGTATTCTTTTGAAGATCAGGATTTCTCTAAAGAGAATTAAATGATCAGATGGCTCTTTAAACCATGTTTCCTGAAACTAACAGACTAAAATAGGAACAAGAATTTCTTGTTAAAATCTTCCACAGTAGGAAGGTACTTGTGGACAAGATGTGGTACATTTATATTAGGAATCCTCCAGTGACAAAATGTGCAGTTTTATGTCTGTGCATGTTTATTTATACATATCAAATGGTACATTTTGATACAGTTTTGCTGCTGGAGAATTCATTTTAAAAAAGTACTAGGGAGGAACATAGAAAATAACAACAACAGTAGAGTTAAAACTATCAGCCAAATGTGCCCTATGAGGAATGCCTTAGGGAGCTGGGGATGTTTAGCCTGGAGAAGAGAAGATTAAGAGGTGATATGATAGCCCTGTTTACATATTTGAAAGGATGTCATATTGAGGAAGGAGCAAGCTTGTTTTCTGCTGCTCCAGAGACTAGGTCATGGAACAATGGATGCAAATTGCAGGAAAAGAGATTCCACCTAGACATAGGAGGAACATCCTGACAGTAAGAGCTGTTCGACAGTAGAACACACTCCCTTGGAGTTTAATGGAGTCTCCTTCATTGGAGGTCTTTAAGCAGAGGCTGGATGGGCATCTGTCAGGGATGCTTTGATTGGGAGTTCCTGCATGACAAGGGGTTGGACTGGATGGCCTTTGTGGTCTCTTCGAACTCTATGATTCTATGATTCTATGGTTTTAGCCAGCTGCAGCTTAATACTTAATGGAGAAATGGACTATTCTTCAATAAAGTACAGATAACTGGTACATTTAACAGTACAGTACAATACACTATAAGAGAGTTTTTTGTTAGGTAAAGCTAGTAATCCCTCTGGAAGCCAAGATGATTAAACTTAGGCTGTCATTCTTTGGCCACATAATAAAGCATAACTTGGGGGAAAAACAATAAGGCTAGGAAAGGTGGAGGGAAATAGACCACATGCTAGAAGGATGAATGGACTCTATTAAGGAGGCCATGGGCATGAATTTACAGGAACTAAGTAGAGTAGTGGAGGACAGAGATTCTTGGAGATGCTCCCACACAGGATTGTCATGAGTTGAGACTGACTTCAGGGTGGTTAATAACAACAAGCTAGTAATGTCATTGTGTCAAAATAGAAGGATAAAAGGCTGCATATGCTTAAATTTCTCTTCTATACTGCTATCAAATGTACTGAAGCCCTTTCCTATGCTGTGCCTGGTCACTTTAGAATAAACACTGGTGGGTATATTCTCCTCCAGGGAGCACTTTTTCAGCTTAAAAGCAGTGTTTTGTGAGGTAGTAGGTTGGAATATGAATTAGCTAGCACCATTCTTTAACTCATTTGGTGCTTACTGTTTTTAGAAAGTTTGATCAGCTTTGAAAGGGGCTCCCCAATGCTTCAGGCCATGCTATTTACTGAGAAGTCTTATTTAATTTGGTATGAAGCTTTTAACACCAGTTTTCTCTTATAAATCTATCACAAACCTGAAAGCAAATTAGCTGGGCTCAAGTAAATCCTGAGTAGCACCATATGAATGCCATGAAACTCACATAATTCACTTAGGACAGACTCAGAGCATAGGAAAAGAAGAGCTGAGGAAAATGGGAATAGGGCATCACCCCTCTCCAAACTTTTAATGAAAAAAAGTACTTCCACAATAGATCTTTGCCTTCAGCTGTTCTTCACAAGATATTCTCTGTCTAAATGGCTGCACCAGCAGGATCTCTCTGTGTTATCTGCCATCTATCTATCTATCTGCCTGCCTGTCTGTCATCTTATTATGATGCTTGTGGCATGCATGTGACATTTGTCCTGCTACTACCACAAATAGTGTTCTATGATATTCAGAAGCAGATGAAAGAGACACAAAGTACTAACAAAATTGGGATTCTAGAGCGGCTTACAACTGAAAAGAACAGTGCAGTTAAAAATATAGTACAATCACTTCTACTACATATTATCACAGATGGTTTAGATTTTGTTTGCTTGTTTTTGTGTGGGGGGGGCGGGACTTGATGTTTCATATATCATACATTTAGGGGTGAAACCAACATGAGGTGGCTTGGAGCTGCCCCTTTTAGGCTTGAATGGGGCCTGATCAAACAGATTCACAGCCCCAGCCCAACCACCTTCCACCCAAATAGAAGTGGGAAAAGGCACCCCTTTGACTCTAGAGCCAGTTTTTCACCAGATTTGGGGCAAGTGGCATTTCAACACCATGCCCTCAAGCTGGATAGAACCTGGCTGACATATAATCACTGATGCGGCTTCTGTCCAGCTTGGAGGCATGGTGTGTCTAAACACCACGACCCCAAGCTGGCATACAGTCAGACTTTTGATGCCATCTTTTTTGGTCCTTAGTTATCTTCACTAAGATCTAATTTCTAGCCAATATTTTTAAAACACCTTTTTCTTTTTTTCTTTTTGTTTGTGTGTGTGTAAGAAGTATTTTGCAATAGATGCTTTCTGTACTTTCTCTAGCTTTCCTCTGAACATGCTTTTGCATAATTAATATAAAACTGAATATGTATACGTGGCTACAGCTACACACACATATTTTTACTAGCAAGTCTGCTTTAGTATGCCTTAGACGTAAATATCCATGTATATTACAGTAGTGTATATATATCTGTAGATAAGGAAGATGCAGTCTCAAAGACTTCATAATAATATTGAGCACAATCAAAGAAAGGAGAATAATAGAGATAATGGCTGAAATTATTATTATTATTATTATTATTATTATTATTATTATTATTTTCTTACCTGCTTGTTGAGGCAAAGTACAATTTAGATTAAAATACATAAACAGCCAACACAAAATTTAAAATATACTAATTTAAAATAAGTAGTTTAAAACAAATTTAAAGAAGGAATAGGTCTTTAAATTATTTAAAATTCTGACAGCATGCTTAGTCATTGAATTTCACCCAGCAGGCCATTCCAGTGTCTAGGGGTGGCCAATGAAGTTGTGCTCTGGGTGACAGTTTCCAGTCTATTTCTGGTTAGTTGAAATAAATGTCCCCCAGAGGCCATGGGTATATGGTAGATTATATGGAAGGAGGTTATCTTGTAAATAACCTAACCTGGACCTAAAAGTACTAACCAGCACTTGGATACTACTTTAAAGGCACTAAGCAACAGTCAGATACTAACTGGCAGTGGACTGATTTTAAAATTGGTGTAATATGCTCAGTCCTAGATATACCAGCAAACATTCTAGCTGCCATGATTTGAACTAACTGAAGTTTCCCATCTTGGTACAAACGTGGCCCAATGTAAGGCATATTGCCAAATTTCATCCTTGAAGTTACCAGCCCATACACTCCAATCTTTAGATCTTCCTATTCTAGGTGCACCTCACCTATCAGTCAAATTAATAATTCCACCCAATGCATATAACATAAAGCTATCATCATTTGTTAAACATAGTTAAATGGAAACTGTCATGAACTCATACAACTGTAGAGTAGAAAGATACCTCAAGAAATAGTGCTGCCCGACTTACCGGGCCAGTGCAATTGCCGCTGCTTCGAGCGCCAAGGTGAGCCCGCGCTTCTGCGGGCTGTTGTGCCCTAGCAGCCTTTGGCACAGGGGGGCTCACTTGCCATTGGCTGCTGGGGCAAGTGGGAAAGGAGCCTACATTTTCCAGCATCCCAGGCGGGCTCTTTGATTGGCTGGCTGGTCCCCTTGGAGCCAGCCAATTGGTGCAGGAGGCAGGGTAGGCAGTGCCTCCATCATCCCTGCCTCCTGATTGGAGGCTTGGCCTATTTAAGGCCGAGGCGGGTGCTCCTCAGTGCCATTTGAAGCTCGGCTCTCGTGGTGTGCGGAATTGAACCAATGGAGGAGTGGAATCTCCAATCTGCCCTCTGCTTCCTCTAGGGTGACCAGTGGGCACAGTGGTTGGAATGTTGTGCTTCAGCACATAGTTGCTGTTTCGGTCCCCGTTTGGGCCAGAAGACTGTGTGCTTTCTGGAGCGGCATATGAGGCCTAGGGAGGTTGTCGGGTGCTGGACCTCTCTATTGGGCCTGATCTTCTCCTCTCTTCCCTACCCTTCCTTTCTGTTTTTTTCCAAAAAAAATATATTGGTGGTACTCTCCACGTGTTCCCCCCCCCCCCCTAATTCTGGGGATATTTTCTACGTCTAGTTATGTATTCAATGGCTGTTTTATATACTGATTGATATGAATACACAATTTTAATTCAAAAAATTTTGGACTAATTTTTGTTTATATATACATATATATAAATTGTAAATCCGTGACTTTGGATAGAGCATAATTATCACCTGGAAGTTATTATGACATATTGATGAAATTTTGTCAGTGTCATCATTGGTCCCTAAGTGCATGTTGCTGAGAAAATCAGCTCATTGCGTCCTTTATTTTTGTGACTGGCTCTGCCAGAAGTTACTAAAGTGTAAAATCCTTGTCAGGCACAATCTGCAGGCTTATAGAATCATAGAATCATAGAGTTGGAAGAGGCCACAAGGGCCATCCAGTCCAACCCCCCTGCCATGCAGGAACTCCCAATCAAAGCATCCCTGACAGATGACCATCCAGCTTCTGCTTAAAGACCTCTAAAGAAGCCACTGGGAGAGATCATTCGGAGGCTTGAAGCTCAGTATCTTCAGTATGCTGATGACACTCAGATATATCTCCCCATGACCAGATCATCGGCTCTTAATGACTGTCGATTAAGACAGTCTTAATCCCCTCTTAATGACTGTCTTGCAGTGGTAATGGATTGGATGAGACTGAAGCTAAATCCAGGTACTAACAGTTACAAGCCCGAAACCAGGTTTGGGAATACAACTTCCAGTCCTGGATGGAGTCACACTCTCCTCAAAGGGCTCTGTTCACAGTATGGGGGTGCTCCTTGATTCGTCGTTTCACATGACTAGTCGGGTGAATGCGACGGTCAAGAGCGCCTGTTATCAGCTTCGGCTGATACGCAAGCTGTGCCCTTTCCTGGATATGAAGGACCTAGAATCTGTGGCACATGCTTTGGTAACCTCACGTTTGGACTTCTGTAATGTGCTCTACATGGGGCTACCCTTGTGCTTAACCCGGAAATTTCAGCTGCTTCAAAATATGGTAGCCAGGCTTGTTACTGGAACATGCAGGAGAGAGCACATAACACCTGTGCTTAAGTCTCTCCACTGGCTGCCGATCAGTTTCCGAACACAGTACAAGGTGTTGGTTTTAACCTTTAAAGCCCTACATGGCTTGGGTCCATCTTATCTCAGGGACCTCCTCTCCCCGTATGAACCCTCCCCCACACGCTCCGGTCCTCTGGGAGGAACCTGCTACAGCCGTGAAGACCAGGCTGTCGCAGACCTCTCAGAAGGCCTTTTCTGCCACTGCTTCCAGATGTGTCTTATTACATCCCTTGACTGCTTTTAAAAAGCTATAAAGACGCATCTCTTCTGGCAGGCTTTCCCTGAAACTTCTTAACCTCCTGGCTCAGAAACTGGGTCTTGATCTTTCCCTCGGTCCTAAGATATTTGCTCTCTGCAGTTAATTCCCATGCTGTTCTATCAATAGTTGCTTCATGAGTATGTTTTAATTGTTTTTAATCATGTTTAGTTTTAATTCATTGCTTGTTTAATCTAATTTTAAAGGGTGGGAGGTTGGGTAATGGGTTATTGAATTGTTTTATCCTGTGTTTTTTAACTTTGTTGTACCCCGCTCCAATTGCCTGGACAGAGGAGTGGGCTATAAATAAAATTCATCATTTTTGCTTCTGTGGCCCCTTCCACTCTCGGGCTTATCGGAGGGATTTTGTCAAATTGTTCTTCAGAGAAACTGGTATCCTGGCAAAGTGGCCTATCGACACTAAGTTAGTCCTGCAGTTCCTGGCTTGGCTTAAGGGGACTGGGACCTCTCACAGGACCATGTCAGTCCTCCTGGCTGGCATTTCTTTCTTTGTTAAATCTGCAGGTTTTGTTGACCCATGTGCCTCATTCCAGGTTCAAAGGGCAGTTGAGGGATGACGGCATTCTCAGCTTGTTCGAGCTGATGCTAGAAGGCCAATCTGTTTTCACCTGTTAAATCAAATTGTGTCTCAACTCCCAGCTGTATGCTCATCTCCTTCTGAAGCAAATTTGTTCAGGGTAGCTTTTATTACTGCCTTTTTTGGGGCCCTCAGGGTCAGTGAGCTGGTTCCTTCATCAAAATGTGATGCCTCCATGAGATCGCTTCTTGTTGATGATATTGTGTTTGTTGATGACTCTGTGCAACTAGTTATCTGCAGGTCCAAGACTGATCAGCATGGGCGGGGTTCGACTATTACCCTGAGACCACAGAGGTTCCCACCTCTGTCTGGTAAGAGTGCTGTGCAGATTCATTGCTGATCGGCCACCCTGTCATGGCCCCCTCTTTTGCCGTATGGACAGAGTGCCACTTACTTGTTTCAGCTTATTTTGGTGCTTCGAATGGCTTTACGAAAACTGGGCTTACCTCAGAAGACGTTGGAAGTCACTACTTCAGGATTAGCACTGTGAGTTCGACTGCTCAGAGTGGACTGGCAGCCGATTCCACTAAGCAGCTGGACCGATGGAAGTCAAAGGCATACTTGGGATATGTTCGCCCAGGCTTGGACCGATGCGATGGACATTAAGTGTTATAGGGCTGGCATCAGGCATTCTGGAGAGAACAGCCTGTATGGTGGCAGCATAGGCCAGAATCTGATGGGCCACACCCTATAAACGCCTGGTAACGGGGTGTCTTCAATATCAGAGTTTCGACACAATTGCGTAATTGCGTTGTGGGCATGGCTTAACAGCCACGTCATCCCGAGGCTCGGTATATGGAAACTTACATCAATCATCCGGGGTGCTATTGATGTTCAGATCCAGACCTTATGCTTCAGGCCAATCCTATGTGATTCTATGTTTCTGGTTGCTTTAATAAAGTTGTGGCCATGTTCATCCAATATTTCCATGTGTCTGTGTCTTCTTGGTGCACTATGCGAGGCAATCATATCTTTCAATCATAATCGTATGTGACAGATGTTCTAAAAATCCAAATGTTCTAAAAATCACCAAAGATGCAGAGTCTCCCACCTTCCAAGACAATCCTTTCCATGGTTAAACAAGAGAAGATCCTGATTGTAAAGTGTAAAGATAGATCATTGAGTACTAAATTTAGGATTGTTTGTGCCATTGTATATCTGATTTGTATGCACTGTGCTGAAAGGTGGACAGTGAAGAAAATCAGCTCACCTGAAATGTAAGAAATACATTTGGGAGTAGCCATGTTGTCCATGTAGTAAAATACAACAAAATCTAAAATCCACAAAAGAATGACACCTTTATTAGCCAACCAAAATGCAGAAAATACATTATACGTGCTTTCAAACTTCACTGGCTTCTTAATCAGGCAAAGATGTTAAAAATCATAGAGAAGCAAAGTGATAATGTTAGAGCCACAAGCCTATATTTTGTGTCAGATGTTAATTCCATTGTTGGTTAAGGTGGTCTGGTGGGATCTCAGTGCAGCCAGAGGCCACTTCCCTTCTTGTCCATATGGGGAATAGGGGCAAAGGACAATACAAGACTGTAATAAGCATCAGGGTATGCAGGATTGCATTACACTATTGTGACCGAATAAAGATGTGATAATTGGCAGGTGAACCTGTGTTTGTGAGCCTGCATTGTCATTGGCCAAATAGGCCAGGTGGCTGCAAAGCAGACTTGTTATGTTATTTTTTTGCTTCTGTTAAGTAAAGCCATTTTTGTTACGAAAGCTCCATGACTCCGCTACAATCCATTTTTGCAACCCTGACAATAAACTTTCAACTCCATTAGCAATTTTACTTTTACTTTTCTAATGGAGTTGAAACTGAACTACTTTTCTACTTTTCTACTCCTTCTCCTTCATTTACTTATGCCACCTGCAGTAATCCTCATTGGTAAAATCCCTCACACCATTTCCATTTTATTTTACTGGCTGAGCCCAGAAAGGTATAGACTCCATTTTTGTGTGTTACAGTTGCTCTTCTGCCCTATGTGGTGCTGGTTCTCTCAATAAATACTGAAGTCAGAGCCAGAGCAGAAATCCCCATTCCCCAAGCTTTCAAACACATGACCAACTTTCCAAAGGGAGAACACTTTCTGGACATTTTATGCTTATAGTTGCCAGACCTTGATTCTGCTGTTGGTTGAAAGAAATCACTGCCATAGCCACCACCACCTGAACAATTGATGAATATGGAAACAGGAAATTTGGAAAGCACAATGCCGCTGGCTGAAATGGTTGGCACTGACAGGTGTGCAGTGATACAGGTTGTTGATTCTAGTTCTTCTTTAGCCTGTTTCCTGTTGAGATGATACTTATACATCTTTGTATATAATAATACAATTAATTCAAAACACTGGAAGAAAAGAATAATAAACATATAAGTAGAATATTGGAAGTTATAAAAATCCTATCACTTGCCTCATTTAGGATAAAGTTGAGAAATTCATTCCAAGATGAGATCAAATCAAAAGCTATTTTGCTTTAAACTATACAGCTGTGATAAATTATTCATAAAAATGTGAAGAATTGCTGTGTGTTTTGAAACTTAGGAATATTGTAATATGAAGAAAATTAACACAATAAACATACCCATTTTTATCTATTTTTCATGTTAAATGCAAAATAGATATTTCATTACACCAATATCTTGGCTCAGAAGTATTCATGTTTTTAAAGAACAGGGCAGTTCTGTATAATCATTACATTGCATCAGAAACTCCAGTTTGAAGAGTGTGCTTAGATTGTTGGTAGCACATTCAAAACACAGAAGTGAAGTGTTGAACTGGCTGCATATGATAAAATGATGGAATAGGACATAAAGATATGGAAATTTGAAACAATTACTTTAATTTAGTTTGCAGGTCCCATGGACAGAATACACTTTTAACATGTATATATTCATTGCAAAATGGGATAACATCTATCACTTTCTCACTGTGAATCTATACTTATCTTTTTCCTTAATTTCAAATTGTTGAGGCAGGATGTCTATAACTTTTGTTTGCGTTCCACTTTCACTCATAGTAAATTGGAAGTGATTGTAATAGAAAACAAAGAAAAAAGATGCAATTAGAAAGGAGGTTCTATTCCATTTTAACTGAGAACCTATTAAGCCCCTTTCCAATGTTTCTTATGGCTAAATCACTGCCCATCATCCACCCGAGACAGAATTTTAAGAGGATAAACAATTTAAAGTAAATTTGGTGTGGCAGCTTGTTG
This sequence comes from Urosaurus nigricauda, assembly GCA_034509955.1. Lineage (NCBI taxonomy): Eukaryota > Metazoa > Chordata > Lepidosauria > Squamata > Phrynosomatidae > Urosaurus > Urosaurus nigricauda. The sequence goes on from JAOEGL010000003.1 coordinate 55,779,441, forward strand.
AAGGTAGCCAGAGATTATAGCATCCATCAAATAGCTCCCACATCAGTAGAGAATGGTGTGATCTTAAACTAGCGAAACCCGCAATAGCTTTGTTGATATCAGTATTCTTGGCAGATTCATGGTCCAAGGCCAACAGCAGGTGATCACTTAAGCATCCATCACACATAGTGATTCTTATAGTATATAATCCCCAACTCACTGCACCACAAAGAAGAATCTTTCATTTGATGCTGCAGAAACTGGTAAATTTAACACAATGTCTGTTATTGACACTGCAGATGATAAACTTCTAATATTTTCTTTGGATCCTGCCTTAAAGGACAATGATGTAAAATAGAAATTACTTGCCTTTTCTCTCTCCAAATTTTATGCACATACTTAGATGTAACCCAACTGAACTCAACAGAATTGACTTTTGTGTGAACAAAGAGAGGGTTTTGCTACAGTGTGGCAGGGGTTGTTAGTTACAAAATGTGAAAATTTAAATATTTTTAGGAGCAACACAACCTAATATACTAGGAAAATTAGAAGAACCAACAGTTTCAAAGAAATGGTGCTATAAATTGAGGAAACTGGTATTTTAGATGGGTATAAAACTGTGTAATTTATAAAGCATGGTTACAGCCTCCCAAATCAATTTTTCCACTGGAATTTTATTCAGGTAAGCACTAACTTTGCTATTCAATCATGTCAGCATATACATTTAGACAGTGCATTTATGCAAGGAGCTAAATAACTAATAGCTGATCCACTTCCTGCTTAAATCAAAGTACTTGGCATTTAGCCGATCCATGTGCTGTGAGTGACTTCAATGGAACTGAATCAGCTTAAATGTGAATACTTACCTGGACTGGATGGATCTGGCAGAAGATAGGAAGGAAAAGATTGCTCACAAGCATGCAGACTTTTAATGTTTCACATAGTTGTTTATCACTGTCATATCTCAGTGTCTCCTGTATCTAACTGATTAGACATAGCAAATTATACCAGTGACCCTTTGTTGAGATTGTTGCTGTATTAAAATCCTCAGACTGCTTTACATGAAACTTATGTATGCCTTTCTGATAGGAATATTTTGCTCAGTGATATAATAATAATAATAATAATAATAATAACAACAACAACAACAACAACAACAACACTTTATTTATGTCCCGCTTTTCTATTGCCAAACAATCAAATTGGCTTACATCTAAAAATCTATCTGCTATACAGTACAGTAGAGTCTCAATTATCTGACATAAACTGGCCCGGCTGATAGTTGGATAGCCGAAAATGTTGGATAATCCATAACTGTACTTTAATGGTACCTCTGAGGCCTCCGAGGCCTGATCCTCCTCCTCTTCTGCTGCCGTCGCTGCTGGGCTCTCTGAGGCCTGGCTCTCCTCCTCTTCCTCTGCCGCCGCTGTTATGCCCAGGTTTTGTAGGGCTGTTCTTTGTTTCCTGAGAGTGTAAAAATGTAAATTCCCACTTTCAAAAGACCTATCCCAAAGTCAAGTTGAAACAGACACTTTGAGACACCAGATCTAGATTTAAACTACTTTTATTAAGGTTACTAAACGACTTTTACTAAAACTACTTTTTATTAAAGCATATAAGGCAAGCAAATAATCTAAATACTATGCATATAAGGCAAGGAAGTAAGTATCAAAGAAGATCTCTTTCATACACACATATAAACACACAGACACACAGACAGACAGAGCCTCACACACACGGTCCCTTTGCCGAATGAGTGGCCAGTTCGTCCTCAAAGGGTTGGGTGAAACCTGTAGCCATGGGCAGGAATCACCAAGGAGGGGCTGGAAATCCTCCTCTTTTATACTTTCTTCTTCTCATCTCTTGAGCAAGACATGGTTTTCCTGGTTTTCATTTACAGTTCATGTTCTCAGTTCTGAAAGCTTGGTCCATATTATTGGAACACAGAGAATTGTTTATTGGAACACAGAGAATGTTATTCCAATGTTGACATGAGTTAGTCAGGAAGATGTTCATGTTGTCAGTTGTGAGACCTCGGCTGATGTCACAGCGATTGCCATAGTCCTGGCAGCTCAGGGTACATTCCGTTTGTGCAAATTCTTCTTGTTTTGTAGAAACTCTCTTCCCTGGCCAAGTCAAAACTTCTTGATTCTTAGTCTTCAAATCCTTCCTTCAGCAATGTAACACGTGCAGCCATTTCCTTTGGTTCAGGACCATATTTTCAACTGAAACACACTCATCCAGAACCCACTCATTCATTACACCACCGCCACTGTTGCTGCTGTGGTTAGAGCCTCCAAGGTCTGGTCCTCTTCCGCCACCACCGCCACCCCTGCTGCCAGGACCTCCTTCTCTGCCATTGCTACTGCTGGGGCCTCCAAAATCTGGTCCTCTTCCTCCTCCTCTGCCACTGCTGCTGCTGCTACCATGGTTAGAACCTCTGAAGCCTGGTCCTCTGGTCTGATTCAGGTCCTGCTGAGTACCAGTCATCAATCCTTGACCAGCCTTCCATTGGGCAAAACACCAGACCCCATGGAAAATCCTAAAACCATTGGTTGCTGCCTGTCATTTACTGGAAAGCAAGGGGGCTCCCTCCCCATGTTACGAGACTTTATAAAAGAGAGTAAATTGCGGCGGCGGCAGTGGCGGAGGAAGAGGACCAGGCCTCGGAGGTTCCGGCAGCAGTGGCAGCAGCAGAGGAGGAGGAGGAGCACCAGGCCTCAGAGACCCTGGAAGCAGTGGAGGAGGACCAGGTCTTGGAGGCCTCAGAAGCCCCGGTGGCAGTGGAGGAGGACCAAGTCTCGGAGGCCTCGGAGGCCCCGGAGGCAGTAGAGGAGGCCCAGGCTCAAGCCTCAGAGCAGGCCCCAGTGGCAGCAGTGGCGGCAGAGGAGGAGGCCCAGGTAGGCCAAGTACAATTACAGTAGAGTCTCAGTTCTGACATCAGATAATCCAGAATGTTGGATAACCGAATGTCAGATAACTGGGACTCTACTGTACATTGCACATATAATAACCCCAACCCCCTTTAAAAAAGAATTAAACACATTACAATTAAAATTAATCTATTAAAATAAACAATTAATAATAAAATAATCAAAATGAATTTAGTGACAGACAATATAGGGTGAACAGTACATGGTGGGAGGGGGTTCACTTTTGGCTGCACAATTCTATTGAGGAAAGGCCTCCCAGAAGAGATCCATCTTGACAGCTTTTTTAAAGCTGTCTAGGCTTGTAATTTGATGGATCTCATCTGGCAGGTTGTTAGTCTGGGAGCAGTTGCAGCAAAGTTCCTCTGGGAGGTTGCAGTCAATCTGGATCTAATAGATTGCAATAGATTTCTCCCAGAGGACCTGAGTGTGCAGGATGGATTATACAGAAGTAGGCAATCCCTTAAGTAGGTTGGACCCAGACCATGTAGGGCTTTAAAGGTAATAACCAGCACCTTGTACTGTACCTACAAACCAATTGGTCAGCCAGTGAGGTGATTTCAGGATGGATGTTACATGGTCACTCCTTGTTTTTCAGGTGACCATGGCTGCCATATTCTGTACTAATTGGAGTTTCCAGACTAAGCTCTAGCCCCATATAGAACGCATTGCAAAAATCAAGTTGTGAGGTTACCAGTGCAACCTTTAAGAGCCTAATGTAAGACTTTTAAAAGCTTAATGTACTGCAAACAAAGGTATAGAGATGTTTTTGTAGTTATATTTGACTGAACATAATTACTGAGCTCCCATCACTGGGTGCCCACTAAACCTGTGTTCCTGATTATATGAATGTGGTAACTCCATCAAACCCAATGTGCAGCAGTCAGCAAATGACCTGAGAGTCAAGTGGTTGTAAAGCACATAGGTATAAAATAATAAATGCAGTTCAAATCAGTCACAGGTAAGCCAGCAAGTCCAGGAGTTTTTATACCAAGACAGTAATCCAGATAAATGAAGCCAACAAGGAGTAAGACATAGTCATCAATCATAGCCAGTTCAAAGGCCAAAAGTATACAAACTCCAGTCTCCATGATATAATGGCTGCAAGCAGGCTATTGGGAGATTTATAGGTAGCTATCTCTGGATGCCAGGTGCTTAATGAGTCATTGTTTCCTATTTAACAAACACTGGGAAGTATGAAATGTCTTATCTCTTCTGTGATCTTCAAAGTAAGAGTTGTGTGCTTGATGTCTGCCAGGTTCTTGTTAGGAGTGGGACCTTCAATTGTTTGATCTCCAGTTTCTAGTATTAGGAGGGGATACCATTATTTGAAGCCATAAGTTCCTGGCAATGATTCCTCTGTGTATGATTCCTCAGATTCTAGGGGGTGAGTTATGACAGTTCAGACCTTTGAAGTCAACATGTGAATGTCTATCATACCTCTGCATGTAAACAGCGACATTTTGGCTGGAGCAAATGCAGATACTGACTTCCGCATCAACAGTTTAGAATAAAACAGTGCATATGCATAGGATTTAAAGGTGGGGGGGAGCCACATACATTTAATTCTCACCAGTTTTTGCCAGGTTCTTAACCACTATGCTCTTAAAAAAACCATATTCTTAATCATCATTCAAAGGTAGTTCAATTCTGTTCATAGGTTTCTTGGCCCTCTGATAGTTACATCTTACAGAGAGTGAGCATTTTGAAGGCCCCCCCCTCCCCGGTAATGTCTCCAATTTTGACAAACCACATGTCACGCCTTACTTCTTAGTATCTATTCACAACAGTGGGAGAACTGTAAGATCAATACAGGCAGCACAGTCCTTAGCAGAAGATATACATAGCTTTATGCAAATAGTTAAATGGATACAAAGGCTGCAAAAGTATTTTTTGGATAATAGCTTGCAGAATTCCCTAGCAGAAATGACCACTGCCATATTGCCTGACAATTCTAGAGTCTGTAGCTCCAAAAGTAACTTTTTCAAGGGCTTTTGTGAATGATCCATATAGTTCCAGTTTAACACAAATGTCTAAGCAGAAATATCAGGCTCTAGTTGGGCCTAAAATTGGATATAATCCTTGCTAGCCCCTACAGAAAAAAGAAATAAAAGTAAATTTTAAAAATCTAACTATAGTCCACCTAAATTTATAACATAATAAATAGGTTAGTCTTTAAAGTCCTACAAGATTTTTTTTTAATTTTATACAAACATAACATATACAATATGCAATACATATACACCATACATTGCAAACATACAAAACAATAAGGGGAAAAAACCCCATATAACAAGAGATAGCGATAAGCAGTAAAAATAAAATTATCTAATAACCTCTAGCATGACACTTCCAGGGTAGTTTTAGAATACCTTATTTCCAAATTAAGTCAATGTTCTTTACTATCTTCAAACACATTTAACCTCAGTGAATACATTCATATTAGTTTAATTTTAGATTATAGTGTAGATTACAATATTAGTCCACGCAGATCCAATCTTTTTTTATCTTGTCAACTGCTTTATCACTGATAGAAGCAGTTAGAATATCTAGCCTCCTAATTTCCTGTAATTTGCTAATCCAGTCCTCTTTTTAGGGGATTGATGTACATTTCCAATGTTGGGCATAGAGGATTCTGGCTAGGGATCCCATATATAAAATCAACCTGGAAAATTTTTTACTATCTCCCTTTCAAGCTTGTTAATCATATTTAGAAGGATATCAATGGATTTAACCTTCAAGATATCAGACATTACTGAACTAATGAACCTCCAATATTCCTTTGCCTTCTCACAGTCCCACCAAAGGTGGAAGAAATTCCCCTCTTTTTTCAAACATTTCCAACATTTCCTATCTCCAGATTTATAGATTATTTTAACTGGAGTTATGTACCATCTAAAGAACATCTTCATGTATTCTCTATATAGTTTTAAACACTCTGTAATTTTTTTTGTTTGCTTCCAGGAATATTCCTAATCATCTAAATCTATTGTCTTTCCTCCATTCTTAGCCCACAATATCACTGAATGTTTTATTACTTCGTCTTCTAAGTCACTATTTTTTCAGTACCTTATATATTTTGAAATATGTTTAATTCCATTAGCATCCATAACACTATCCAAATTGTTGCATTTGTTAGTAATTCCTATATTTCTTGTATTAACCTTAAACCTTTCAACTAATTAAAGGTACAGATACCAGTCAATTGGACACCCCTTTAGACCAATTTGTTCTCTAGATTTAGGCCATGTACAATTAGTGTTATCCCATGACAGAAGGTCTTTGTGGGTAATCCAATTGGATTGTGCACCCTTAGTTCTTCCATAATGGTAAGAGGTAACTCTCTATAAAATAACTTTTTTTTTTTAATTTTTAACCAAGACCATAGCAGCGCTCTTCTAATAAGGTGATGTTCAAAGCCCTTATCCAGCTTGGATTTATTGCACCACAAATAGCCATATAGACCAAACCTTATCCACAAAGACTCTGCAGTAAGTACTTTATCATTTTTAAATTTAAACCAGTCTTCCAGCCAGCATAGACAAGAGGAGTAGTAATATAGTTTAAGATTAGGGAGGGCACATACTCCCACAAAGGGAAAGTCCCACAAAACTTTCTACTTTCTTTGCTGTTTTGGATTAATACAGCTAAATTGTTCCATGTGCAGCATCACTGTGTGATACAGATTCCACAGGTTAAATATGCATATCTGGCCTTTAGCAGAAAACTTGTGATGACATGGCCTGAGCACCTCATATCTTTGTTCGTACTAATGCCCTTTTGATCTCATTCAGTTTCTGGTGTGCCATCATTGTGATACTCTGACATCAGAAACTATATTTCATTGCCATTTCTGTGAGTATTCCATAATCTAGTCTCAAAATATTTGTCCTCAGCTTTCTACTTTCTTGCAGACATGCTGTCAGTAAATCATATCTGTCTAAATAAAATGATAGCATTTCCCAGGGAGAAATTCCAGGTTAGAGGAAATTAGATTTGGGGGGATATATTTTTTGTATGCAGCAAGAATCACAAAAGTGGTTTATGTGTATATTTCTTGCAGGTGTGGAGAAGGAGACTCTACATTCACACCCCACTTGTCTAGTCTTAACATTTTAAATGATTAAGATGGGAAATAATTTTCAACTTGCAGGGAATGAGTGCTCCTTTTTTAGATGACAAGGAAAGCCATTGCAAAAAGATGCTTTGTTTTGAATGAGAGAGAGAGAGAGAGAGAGAGAGAGAGAGAGAGAGAGAGAGAGATCTGCACCAGGAGGGAACATTGATAACTAGGTATCTCTGAAAGTTAGGGGGTAGAAATCTGAAAAGGCATTATTATCCTCTGTGCAGGGGCAGTCCAAACTGTTCCTGACAATTTATTAATGGTATCTCTTAGCAACAGATTTCTGAACTGTAAATAGATATAAACGGATTGCTATGTTGGGTCAGTCATATGGCCCATCTAGTGAAACATCTGACTAATGTGAGTATATATTCTGCAGTCTTATGTAGGATCAAAAACAGAAAATGATAATGATGACCACTTCCTATTGTTTCTTAGAAGTATTAGTGGTTGGAGGTCTGTTGTCTCTATATGCATTTTCTTTTTGGCTCTTGGGGTTATATATCATTCATTAAACCATGGTGGATCATCATGGTTTCTTGGGTACTTCAGCCTGAATCCTATTTGTAGTCCCAATTAAAGGAGGCCAATTGACTCAATTGTTAAGTGGGGTTGAGCCTTGGACTATGACTCTGGAATCCAGGGTTTGAATCTCCACTACTCAGCTATGGAAACCCACTGGCTGACCTTGAGTAAGTCACACATTCTAAGCCTGAGAAAAACCTGTGCTTTGTTTGCTTTAGGGTCACCATAAGTCAGAAATGACTTGAAGTTTTACAAAAACAACAAACATTAAAACTTAAGTAAAGTCAATCAACTTTACTTTAGTTGGAACTCTCACTAGGATCAGGGCAAAGTGGTGCTCTGGGCTCAGAAGAATCTGAATTCAGAAGAGGAAAGAACGGTGTGTATGCATGCAAAGTTTTACTTGTAGTCACTTTCTGGTTCTTAGATATGTTCTTAACCAGAAAGGGTTCAAATGTAGTTGGACTTTTATCTCCAAGAATTCTTCATCACTGGGCACACTGGCTGGGGTGTCTGATAGTTGAAGATCAACTATGAAAAGATACTCCATCCAGCTGAGGACCACAATGTTGTAGATGAAGTTTCTAAAGTGATAAATGCAAGTTTTAAAACCTGGAAGACACCAGTCTCCAGTGGTGTCACTAGGGTTAGTGTCACCTGGTGAGGTGCCTCATGAAGTCACCCACCCATTGACCTCTCCCAATACTACACCATGCAAAATCCATAGTCATGTTTTTAGTACTAATGTTACACATGATTTATAATTCCCATTTATTAATGAATGTCATGGTAATAATTGTGACGTAAACAACTAGCATAATTAAAATTATACTGTAAATTACAATAGCATATGTACAGCCCAAAATATTGTAATTCTACCCTGTCCATTTCCCCATATTGTTGAGTGGGTGGGCAGATGAGGTGTGTATGAAACAAATACATAAAAATGAGGTAAATTTAAACAGCAGATTGAAAACTAGTTAAGACTGAAATCTAGAGGACAAGTAACTGTTAGCTATCTCAAAGAGTAGCTAGACAAATGGGCTGTCTCCTAGCAGTCTATTCTTGATGTGCATTCAATGATTCTACTGCAGCACTCCCAGAGATAATGTATTTATTCAGCTATGCTTTGTGAGCTGCTTTGAAAGAGAACCACATCAGCACAGCAAGATCATTGTGCTGTATGAAGTCTATCAGACTCTGCTAACTCTGGTATCTCTTGGCCCTGGTCTTGCTCTCCTGTTTTGAAGACATTTGTAATTACTGTGGAGAAAAGATGTATAACTCCTAAGACAGGATAAATACTTCCTGCTCTCTGTGTGGCAAGCTGCACATTAGACTGTGAGACTGACAGGGAACATGCTACAAATAGTTGGTTCTTTTCTCTCCTCCTTATTCTAGCCAGCTTGCTGGATCTGAGTCCACTTTTGGCAAAACTGCTATAATTATAGCAGGCAACTATATATACTCTAGGCCTATAATTTAGATTAACTTTCAATCACTACAATTTCTGAATCAAATTATTGAAATGGATCCAGTAGGTTTTCCAGACAGAAAACTGTAGATCTGTTTCCAAGAACATGCTCTTTCTTTGGAAAAGGCATTAACAGTTTATTCAAACGTGTTGTTAGAGTTTATTTTGTTTTGCCACAAGGTAGTAGACTATAAGCAATTATTACTGGAGGGACAACTTTTGGTTATATAGAAATTTAACAATCATGAAAAATGTATGTATGTTATATTTGGCTCAAACTGAAACCAAGGATCACAAAAACACAAAAAAATACTGTATGAGAAACAGGAAACTGGGATCTAATTTGGGAATATTGGGAAAAAATGAGAATAATAATAATAATAATAAACAATAATAATAAAATGATGTGATAAGGCTGGAGTAAATAATTAAATAAATAAGAGGATAAGATATTTGACATTGTTAGAGTGAAAGAAAAAAAGCATTCATATAGAGCAGTAATCTTATCATGACTTAAACAACATGTAAATAGATATTAAGTAATCAAATAATAGATAATTAAATAAAAATAAGGATGGATGTAATAACAGAAGAAGAAATTATTCTCTTTGTATAGGTACTGTGGGTATTGTTTTATGACTGTTATTTTCTGTGTCTGTGTGTATGTGTATGAACGTGGGTAAAGGGTTTTGTTTTTATTTGTTTTGTATAATGTAATGTCTTCAATGTTTAGGAATAAGTGATTATAGTATATTGTTGTATAGGATGTTGTCTTTTTTCAATAAAAATAAATAAAAAATACTGTATGAGATTTCTTCTAAATTGTGTAATGATTAATGTACACTATATTAACTTGTGGTAATCCATGATAACTCCTCTGTGAAGTGAGGAGCTAAGTAAGCCTGGTTAGGGTAGTCAAACATATCTCAAGGGGAAATTGTGAAAATGATATAAACCTGGGGCTGGTCTGTTAATTTGTCAGATAGGATCAGATAGGATGAAAAAGAGAATTAGGGCTGTTAGTTACAGTGGTCAAATTGATCTATCATCTATCTATCTATCTATCTATCTATTTCTATGCCAGCTTTCTAGAAGGTTGATTTGAAGGACTTAAGAGATATCTGGAGCTGTGAATCAAGAAGGAGTTCATGTATAATGTAATTGTTATAATATTTACTTGTTTTATTTTCTATAATTGTATCTACTAATGCATACATTTAAGAGTAGATAAAAAGAACATGAAGTTGAAGGCTTTCATGGTTGGAATCTGTAGTTTTTTGTGGGGTTTTCAGGCTATGTGGCTGTGTTCTGGAAGAGTTTATTCTTGACATTTTGCCAGCATCTGTGGCTGACATCTTCACAGAATGCTGGCATGGAAGTGAGTGGGGTATATATATACTGTATGACCCTTGGTTGAGAGGAAGTGATTTACATGTTAATCTCTGTGTTGGTCTGTTGTTGAATGGCAAGGCCTTGGGGTGTCTATTTAATTAGTGATCCATTGTCTGCTGGGAAACCCCCTGTCCCTAGGGGGGGTTTCATTTGCATGGGCTGGATCTTGATTTTGGTAGAACTTCTTCTTTAAAGACTTCTTCTTCCCTGTTGAAGTTGTTTTATGTGTTTATGGATTTGAATAAGCTTCCCTGAGCATTCTGACTTGATGCTTGCTCCAGAATTTCAGTGCTTTCAGTGCATTTTATACCCAGGATGGTTTATAATGTGTTCTTCTACTGCTGATTTTTCTGGCTGCCCCAATCTGCAATGTCTCTCATGTTTCTTGATGCATGTTTGGACACTGCATTTGGTGGTCCCTGTCATGACCAGCCCAGTGGAGGGTTCGGACGATTCGGAGGAGGTCATGGCTAGGATTCGGAGGAAGTCGTGGCTACTCAGGTGCAGGAGCAATCTGAGGCCATGCCAAGTCCCAGTTTGGCCCTGCCAGATCCCAGCTCTGTTCCTCCAGCCCCAGTGATTGAGGATCAGCAAGACCTGAGCTCTATGGGGTCTCCTCTAGAGGCTCAGCAGCCTAGGGTTGCTCCAGAGGAAGAACCAAGCATGCAGGTCCCTTTCTTCAGCCAAAAGATTGGCAGAAAGCTTGCTTAAGGAGATCTAAAAGATTGGCAGACAAGCATGCTGCAGATAAGGAACAGCTGGGATAAGGGAGGGCTTCGCTGATTTAAGACACCTGGAGAATGCTGATTGTTTGCCAGAGTTTATTGTACATCCATCATATTGAATGCTGTCAGTGCTGACTCCTTGAATCCTGTGCTTCCTGTGCTTCTTGAACCTTTGTTGGACTTAGACCTATGACCCTGGAACAGACTTGACTACTCCAAACCTTCTGGTTCCCCTGACCTTGGCTCGTTTGACTTTCATGACTTCTGGTATACTGACCCTGGCTTTCGTTTATGGTTTGCTACTCTTGGACTCTTGAAAGGTCTGTAGACTGTTTGCTAGCTGCCTACTTGGCTTCATTCACTGAACCATTCCTATCTGGGTTTTTTTTGTGTGTGGGGGGGGGGGGCTGGCAGCATTCCTGGACAGTCCCTATGTAGACTTGTCTGCAACTACACAATATGTGGTAATCTGGAGATTGTGTTTCTTCACCAGTTTCCTTATTTTGCCAGTGATTCCTTTGACGTATGGTAAATATATCTTCCGCATAGGGCACCCCCCCCACACACACACACTACATCCAGGACTCAGCTCACTTCATAGAAAAAAATCAACAACCTTGGACTCCAGCCCAGAGACATACTAATTAACTTTGATGTGGTCTCCTTGTTCACCAAAGTCCCCAAAATAGATACCATGGCACTTAGCCATCAATTTTTTCAAGAAGACATCACAGCCTGGTTCGAACATTGCTTCACCACAAGCTACTTCCAATGGGACAATGGATTCTACCAACATAGAGATGGGTTAGCCATGGGAAGCCTTTTGAACAGCATGACAGCAAACTTTTACATGGAACACTGGGAAAAGCAAACTCTGGATATAGGCACCATACGTTGATGACACTTTCACCATTTGGAGTGATGGAGAAGACGATCTGACCATGTTTCTGAACCATCTGAACAACATCCACCCAAATATAAAATTCACGAGGGAAAAAGAAAAGCCATTCTTGGATGTCCTAGCCATCCACATACTTAATCAATGTTTGGGCTACACAGGATATAGAAAACCTACAGAAAACACATGGACAGTTACCTATACAAGAACTCCAGCCATCACCCAGGAAAAAAAAGAAGCACAATAAAAATACTGATAGACCAGGCAAAAAGGATCTGTGAACCCCACTTCCTGGAAAATGAATTGAAGCACCTAGACTGGGCTCTACAGGCTAATGGTTACTCCAGCTCAGACTTCAGAAGGTCTGCCAGACCCAGAAAAACCCATAGGAATGAAGACAAACTACCCAAAGGGGAGGCATTTTTACCATATGTTTCACCCTTGGGACCACCCCCCTCCCTTACATCTACATGTGGATGTCATGCCCCTTACTCGATGTAGCATATAAATAAGTATATGACAGTAAGAACTGTTCACCAATGTGTAGTAAAGTCTCCTTGTTTTATTTTGTCATAGTGTAATGGAGTCTCCTTCTTTGGCGGTCTTTAAGCAGAGTCTGGATGGCCATCTGTCAGGGATGCTTTGATTGTGAGTTCCCCTCTTGGTGTCTTCCAGCCCTATGATTCTATGATTGTTTCATTGCATTTTAAAATAACCTGTCAGAATCCATATACATGGTTCAGTCATGTTGGCAGGATGATATGATGATATTAGGGGATGAAGATACATATGAGGACATGGTAATATGGTGATTTAACACTGTATAGTGTGTTAGCTATTGAGAAGGGGATATCAATTATGTTAAATTCAATCCTGGGGAAAAAAAAAAAAAACAACAACAGGAGGGTCAGATGGCCAGTGGTGGAAAGCAGTTGTAATTGGTCTTCCTGCCATGTATCTGAGCTGTGAAACAGGGACGATCTTCTTCCTGAAGGGAGAGGAAATGATAACACAGGAGGGGGAGGAGGGAAACATGAAGGGCCCTTTGATCTGGATCGAAGGGGAGTGATCAGGGTTGGAAAGGGGGGCTGGTAAACAGAAATATATTTGTGATGGTCCAAGGGGGAACTTTTTCAGTTCTGACATTGAACCTGGGATGGAGAACTTTCTGTCTTGTTATCCAAAATAAATATCTAGTTTCTACTACATTACAATGCTGTCTTAGTTCTTTGGGTCCTCTGATCCTAACAATATTTTCTTGATGCTTTGAATATATTTTAATCTCTACCTATTTTAACACCTTGAAAGCTACATTAAATCCCATTATCAGGAAAAAGGTAGGCTATAGATGAAATTAAATAGATAAGCATGCCCAAATCCAGAGCTTCAGAAAGTATGCTTTTGGACTATACATTTCATTGTCCATTGGAAATAGGGACACTGATCATGCTGGCTAATTAATCCTAGGAGGTATAGTTACAAATGGCAATTTCCTAAATTCTGAATCTCTAAACTTATGGCTGTCATCCTACATTGGAAGATGCCCATATATATCTCCCAGCACTACTCCCAAACCCACCATATACATGTCACAATCCCCTCAATATGGCCATTTTCATGTTGTCAGGAAGCAAGTTAATCAGTGGGGATCCAGCAATACCTGTACATGTTGCTAGGATGTCACCTGTAGGTATATCCTAACAACTATTGGAGGTTGTTTAGGATACTTGTTGCAGAATGTCTAACTATGGGGGGGGGGGGAATAGCCACATGCATCTCCACTGATCCCTTCATTCCCCATGGAAATGAATATGTGTAAGGGGAGATCTACAATACTTACAAGTTGGGTTTTGTGAGGGATTTTGGTTGCTGTATAGCTGGAACAAAATTTTGGCTTCTTAAATGACCAGAACAGTCAGTTGCAATGACTTAAGGCTGATATATGCCATCATAATTTAGCAACAAGGTTTGTACATATATGGTTGCATTAAATGTTTGTACATATATGGTTGCATGTCACATGATTTGGAGAATGAACACAACATGAAAAACTTTAATATTTATTTGCTTCTGTAGTTATATACTGTCGTTCTGGGCAGAAAACCACTTGAGGTGCTTTTAAAAATTTAAAATAAGCAATTACATAAATAAATGCAGCATGCTGCATACTGTAAAAGGCCTGAAATATGAAATCATGTATCTAGGTATACAAAAAAAGAAAGATATAGCACAAGAATGCCGGTGCCCATAACATAGTTTTGTTGACACAATAAGGGGCAATAAAACATGGTTTTAGTCACTTTTATAAGTGGATTTATTATAAATTACGCCTTTCATATGACAAATGTTTTGTGTAAATTCACAATTAGTTGTATATCATACCAGGATGAGGAGGATTAAGAATGGACAACAAGACAATGACAACCCCCAATTCCCATGCCACAATATAGCATTCTCTTCTATTAATTATAGTTAATTTTTCTTCCCAGTGCATATTGCTGAAATGGTTTTTGAAAAGCTAAAGCACTTTCTTTAATATTTGAAAAAAAAATCAACTTAATATTAGTTTGCTGATCCATATTTCACACAGAGAGCTACAAAATGTTGACATTGGGATTTGGGGTTCATAAATCTTCAGTTTTATGCATTCTTAATACAGCCAGTATCTCCAGAGTAGATATTTAGTATACTTTTTGAAAAATGTGGCATGACATGTGCCAGCATGTTCTGAGACCCCAAGTTTCCCTTTTGTCATTTTATATTCTCCTTAGTGTAGAAATGATAGGGTTTAAGTTTTTTAAAAAATAGAGCCTTAAATATTCTCTGCCATTGAGCTCCAAGCACTCATAAAACTTTCAGCACCTAATTAGACAAGTGGCATTATATGACTTATCTAGGGTTCCCTGGCCACTAGAGCTCATTGGATAAGTCACTCAGCTAAGATTTTTCCTAATGCTCCCCACATTAATCCACTGTCACCATTACTAATTTGCTGATAGCAGTAGGGCTCACCTCTTTGTATACCTGGATGTGTTTAAAGCCACATATGGGGTGACAGATATGCCACCTTTTGAATCCATATAGACCAGAGGTAGTTAGAATAAATTTTTTTTAAAAAATTAAAAAGTTTTTTGTGGAATATAATGTGCAGAGCTAGCAGTCATCAACTAAATGGTAAAAAATAATAGATTTAATGCCACAATCTAACATCTGAGTCATCTAAGCAACTCTATCAGCTCCCACTTCTAAGGAAACTCACCCTATCTATCTTTCAATCAATAGACCATCTTATTCACTGACTTTCTAAAAACAAAACAAAACACCAAAGCCTCATATGAACACATGAAAATTGTACACAAAACAAAACACCAAAGTCTCATATGAACACATGAAAATTGTAAAGTTGGTAAAAGTTATTACCCAGAAGTTCCATTTCTGTTGTTTCCATATGCCCAGTTCTTCTCTTAAGGTCTTCCTGCTATGAGCACAAAGGACTGCAGAGAACTGGTATGTGGGCACAGCTGAATGTGCGTACAAGCATCTACATGACTGGGGAGTCTCATAAGGAGAATTTCAATCAATGGAAGGATTGGAAGTGAGCTGAGCAAACTTAGTACCAAACACATCTTCTATAGAGGTGGACAGGTGGGCAGAGCTTGTAGGTATGTCTCACTCTAGCACCATTTTAAATCAAATGGGTGCAAACTAAATGCCTGCATAGGACCTATTTATCTGGTATACGTTAACTGTGGTACTAGAGAAGTAAATGTTCATACATTTCATTCTCACATGCAAGAACATCATTTTGCTCTTCACTGCAAGAAAGTCGTTGAAAACTGTGTAATTTTGAAGAGTATTCACAATTTGAGACTTGGTCCACGTGAAGAGATGCACACAGTTCTTTTGTGTGCACAAAAATAGCATTTTCAGTGTAGGAAACAAGCTTCCTCAGCAGAAAATGGCATTTCCTCTGGAGAAATATTATTTTGCTTTCTGTTCAGAAATGTTAATTTCTAGGGGGAAATACACATTTTTTTCCACACAGAATATGTCCTCAAGAATGCTCATACAGACAGATTGAATATTTATTTGCTTGTGTGTTTAATCTTGTTAAGGTGGCTTTGTCAATAAAAATTGGATGATGTGGGTCACAATTCACAAAAGTTTATGCCAAATGAAATAGATTAATTTTTGAAGTGTCTCTCTCTATCTCGCCAACCTCATCCACCCTTCCAAAACTTGCACCATGACTGTGAGGACACATATCAATGCCTCCATAATATCAATTGTATCCATCTCAGCAGTAATCCTAAAATAATTGTGCTATTCTTCATCAAAAATGACTACTAAGGTCTCAGATACCAGAAGTTTCAAGTACTGGCAAAGAAGAAGTGCAAAATCACAGCAATGACCTAGAAATTATCACGAGAATAATGCAAGGTTATTTTTTTTTCTCATCTGTGTACATGCAGACACTGAGAAACACGGGATGCTAATGCTTCATCACTAACACGTATGTATCCTAAAAGTGCTATTCCCCTGTATTTAAAGTGTACATACATCATTTTTGCTTACGTGTGATAATCGCCTGTTGTTATCCTGTTGATATCCCTATATTGTGCAATAATGATATATTGACAAGGGGAAAAATGGGATAATGATGTTTTCTTCCCCATCTGATACTCCCCTATGAGTCAGAGTCCATGCCCATGTTCTGGATACAGGGCATGACACCGTACTCCTGAATGTAAGAGGGTTGGACTAGATAGCCCTTCAGTCTTTTCCAACCCTAGGATACTATGATTCTGTGATTTCTAGTCAGTGAATCATATTGTCATGATTGAAGTCTTAATAGATAAAATCTTTTCATCTTCATATTGATTTTTAACAATAAACAAACAAAAAAGAAAATGCATACAGTTTTTCAAATGTACTTGCATAGTGTTATGTGGAATAATCATAGAACATTGTTTTAGCTCTCAGTATTTGAACATAACCTGAATAACTTTTCAGAGGAATTCAATGACAATGTAAGAAACAGATTTGAACTATTGAGTATAATCTACCAGGAAATGAGGCTGCCCCAACTTACCGGGGCTGGCCTGGTTGCTGACCAGGGGATGAGCCACCTCTTCAGGTCCTTGGACGCCTACCTGAGCTCCCAGCATGACTTACTGGGGTCGGGCAGGCCCGCTATTGGCCCATTTTGAGGAAAGGGTAGGTCTCCCACTCATCGCTGGGGAAAAAACTACAATTCCCAGCATGCACCCGAGGACTTTGTGCCCTCCTATTGGCTGCCCTGTTCTCTCTGGGGCAGCCCATTGGTTGTGGGGCCAGGGTGGTGCTTCCTCCCTCTCCTGGCTCCTGATTGGTGTCTGGGTCTATTTAAGGCCATGTGGCATCCTGCCTGGGAGCCAGTTTTGCTTAGCTCTCCTACTCCTGCCTTTGTGTATTGTCTGTGACTACTTTTCTTTGAGGGTGGTAGCATAGCTCCTGGATCTGGTGGGTGTGGTATCCAGGGCTGCATAGCACTGGATGGGGAGTCCTTCAGGACCCAGGAGCGCTGGGGGCATGCGGTGTGGCCATTACAGGAGCCACATCGATTCAGCAGCTCCAGATGGCTAGGGGCTTAATAGTGAACATGCAATCAACTGGTTGCATGTATTCTAAAGAGCATTTTCTGTGGCCCCTATATCAGGGAGTTGGTTGATGATCCAGATCCAGATGTTATGCTTTGGGCCAACCCTACCCCTGTGCTGTTTGGTTAATAAAAATTATGGCCTTTCCTCCAACTTTGTGTTTTGGTCTTTTGTGGCAGCCTCCCTTCTCAGCAACCTGAAGAACTGTGGACAGAAGTAAAAGACATAATTAAGGATGAATTCAAGAAAACACTAACAATGGCCAAAAAGAAAGATAAGAAACAATTGATGACAGATGAAACACTTTATGCATTAAAAAAAGAAGGAAAGCAAAAGCAAAGGGAGATAGGAACAAAGCAGAATCGTGAACACAACTGTGCAACGTCTGACACACAGGCATAAGGAGGAATACCATAATGACCAATGCAGAGAAATAGAAAACAACAATAAAAAAAGAAAGAATGAGAGACTGCTATCAAAAAAAATTGAGAAATTAAAGCCAAATTCAAACCAAGAGCAGGGATGGTCTATGGAGGGGGGGGGGGGGGAGAGCATAATACAGAAACACACAGAAATAAAAAGACACTGAACGCATTACACAGAAGAGTTATAAAAAAAAGAGGTGAAAAAATGGATGGCATTTGGAATGAAGCTAGCATGACATCTTCTTTGAATTGCAAATGGGCATTACATGTCTATGACTTTGAAAATCTACCAGTTACCACATGGCCAAAGAGGGAGGTGCCAGCCTGCAGATAGCCCGCCCTACCATCTGAACTAAGGCCAGAAACAGAAAATGTAGGCCTATGACTAACATATTCAATTTCTTTCTCCTTTTTCCCTGATGAAGAAGCCACTTCAAAAGCTTGCAACTTATACTTGTGCATGTATCATTGCAGGTATCATTGTTTGGATGTTATTGGATTTGCTATACCCAACATGGCTGTCCCTAGACCTTTTTGGATTTCAAGATACCACATTTTAGCCATCACAGAGGAATCCTAAGGAGAGAGCCAATGCACTGGGATCTTGCCATATGAGGCTTGGAAGCTGAGATGATCAAACTGACACTATTGTACTTTGGCCACATAATGAGAAGGCACACATGACTAGAAAAAACAGGGTTGCCGTGAGTTGGAGCTGACTTGAGGGCAGCTAACAACAACAAGTTGAACATTATATCACTAGCATAGTCTAACAAATGTCTTACATTGATTTTTCAGAGCTGAGAGAACACTTATTTCTATTCATTAGTAGGATACGTACTTTCTGTTAATTTGATTAGGACAACCTACTACCTTCCCATGCATCTTAGGAAGACTAATTTATTTGTTATTGATTAGCTCAGGCAGATAGCTGATTGAGTGGTTTACAGATTGTGTTATTAGTGTTATTGCTGCTAATTAGTTTGCTTTTAGTGATCAACACTTTTCATTAGGCTAGCCCTTATGTTAGTCCAGTTTTTCCATTTGCAGAAGCAAATACATTCTTTTACTTGCTCCTCTAGTTTCATAGTCTGGTCCAGCGTTGGCAATAGAATAAATTGTATGATTTCAACCATGTTGAACTTTATGCTTGTCACTGAACTAGAACAGAATATTACTTGTCCTTCACCTTGTACTAATGAAATCCTGTGGAGCAGAGCTATATTTATGGGAAAGAGGAAAAATTATATTTGTGGCTGGTTAACTTTAAAGAAATGACAGCTGTTTGAAAGCTACCCACAATTTTGGTATGCTGGAAGTAGATCTGACAGATGGATTAGTGAGTAGAGTGAGGTGCTCAAAGATGCATGATAAGTGTAATTTATCATATGATTTTTCTGTGTAACACATGACTCAAGTTTACCAATTCACCTCTTGGATATGCTCTCTTTATGAATAGCATTTTTTTTATATAGAAATGGAAGAGATTGCTATATAGTTCTCATTTATGAGAGGACTAATAGGAGATCATTAATTGTGTTGTACTGGAGTAGAGTAGCAAGAATGTCATACATTCACAATCCCAAAACCTGGATATTTTAATGAAGTCATTTCCAGTTCACACAAATGAAGGACTGTGCCTTTTCCCAAACAATGCACTAGAGTGGGGATGTTGTACACTTTTGTATATAGGATAATCATGCTTACATGAATGCAGTTCTCCTCTTTTTTCCTATTTTAAAAACTTAAGTGGTAAAGGAAGGGTGCATGGGGTCTTCAAAAATAGGTGTGGTCGCCCTTATTGTATCTTGTTAAAATTCACCAAAGACTCTTCCACACTACATAATTAGACCACTTTGGTATTATTTTACATGTTATGGGTACATAATACTGAGACATGGGATTTGTATTTTCATGCCATATTTAACATTTTATGTGATAGGACTCTAGTACCTCACCCAACAAAAAATCCCAGAATTCTGCAGGAATGTAGGTATGTCAGTTAAAGTAGAATCATAATGCTGTAACTATATAGTGTGTGTGGGGGGGGAGTCTCAGTTCATTTAATTATTGGTTAGGATACCACCTATGGGTGGAATCACCTTCTGAGTTCTTATGCTAGAAGATGTATGTTGTGCCCTTGTATTATATCCCTCCCCCTTCTGAAGCAAGCATTTATTTTAGCTGTGTCACTCAATTTCAACCTTCCCCCTGCTGCTTCTGAGTCACTGTTGCTTTCCCCAACCCTCTCTATATTCTGTAAACTGTTAAGGCTGGATTAAGTGAAGGCAGTGGTGGCAACACCTGATGCAAGGACTTTAGTTTCTGGCAACAGCTGTTTATCTTTTCATACTTAGTTCATCAAAAATGAAAGGAAAAGCTATAGGAAATCTTGATGTCAAGTGACAATGCTATCTGTTTCTTCAGATGCTTCTCTGGAGTTTAATTAATGACATATTGGTGAATAATTTAGCCCTGGTTTGAAAATTATATTTATGTACACTTGTACCAGAATGGACATTCCATTTGTCTCATCTTATTATTTTACTGTACAGGCAACAAATTGCTTGTTTTCTATTTGCTGAAACATATCTGCATGAAAAACATTTCAGCTATGGCTGAGAGAGGAAAAATGTCAACAAAGGATAGAATATGCACACAGCAAACAAATAAAAAACAATTAAAGTAGCTTCTCCATACCTTTTCCAAACTGATTGCATTGATATGGTTGGAGAACTATTACAATTATTGTTTTTTATTTATTTAATCTATTTCTTGAATAGAATTTACTTACATTTCTCAGACATCACTCTAATAAGAATATAATAAGTTTCTCTTAATACTGCTCTCTGTAAAATTTCTTCATTTCTATTTTTGTCCTATTTTACTGTTTAAACTTAAAAAATATTGTATGTTAGTATGCTTTCTGGGTATATGGTTTAAAGCTTTATTTTGTGAACAGCTTAGAGAGGCTACTGGCCAGTATTGAAATATAATAAATGGCAGTGCAATCTTAACCTAAGGACTTGCCAGCTGTAGGGGAGTTAGGATTAGACACAAGATTTCTGCCAACAGAAATCCCCTTCTGCCAGCTGATCTCATTCTTGTTGGCATTCTCTGTTGCTGACAGAGCTCTCTGCCAGCAGAACTTCTGAGATGGCTAAGAACTTCTGGTAGAAGAGATAGGAAAGAGGTGAAAAGGGGGTTGCAGGAAAGGCAGAGCAGGAGCAGAACCAAGTTTCAGGAGATCCAAACTTCGGCCGGCCCAGAGTTATAGTTACAATTCTAGGAAAATGTTATGCCAGGGCAGTGTAGTTCTAAGCAATTTCCAATACCTCTAGTATGCAAAAGAATTGGATTTAAGACAATTTTAGTTGGCCTAGAATTAGCTCATGTGGCCCTTGGCCATCTCGGAGATTTAGTCTTATACTCTGAATGAATGAATGAATGAAAGAAAGAAAAACTAATGATGGACCAGAACTGCACAAAACATGTATATACTCATGAACACTGAGGAATATTTTCTCCCCCCATAGGGCGACAGTGATAGAATAGGACACGGCATGAAAGGGCCTCAGCACATGACCCCAGAATGGATTCCATTTCCTCTATTACTCTATACTAGATAAGTCAAACATGAATGTGCTGCAAAATACTTTTGGGTAGTGATTGTGATATGTAAACTGTATCTTTCATGCTATATTTTAGTGCTGATGTTATCATTTCATGTATCTCAGAAGATGACTTTGTTGTGTGTATTCAGGTTTCTGGCTTATGGCAACCCTAAGGCAAACCTATCATGAGGTTTTCTTGGCAAGATTTGTTCAGAGAAGGTTTGTCATTGCCTTCACTTGATAATGAGAACATGTGATTTGCCCAAGGTCACCCAGTGAGTTTCATGGCAAAGCTGGGTATCAAACCCTGGTCTCTAAAGTTGAAGCCCAACACTCAAATTACCTTTGTCTTATAGATTTGATAGCAATCTCAAAGCTGTAAGATGAGATACTAATATTCAGAATCAACCTAGACTACAGATATAAAAGTTGATTTATTAACAAAATTGAGTTTTGTAATCAACTAAAATATACCAGAAAGGAATTCTGGCTACTAGACCTCTAGTACAAGGTAGGGAAAATGTCAGGTGTCATGCAGTTCTAAAAGATTCCACAGCTGCCTTTCAGAAGTCTCCCAAGTCTTACATAAGCAAGTAATCTCTCAAATTATGCAGAAATAGTGAAACCTGGAATCAACAGTCTTTCTTATTTCTTGGTAGACCATGGTGGGAATTGTGAGCATTTCACCATCAAAATCCTGGGTACCATAGTCAATGTTGAGGAATGCCAGGAGCCAGTCCAATAAACTCTGGATGTCTCCACATAGGCCTACAGTTGTATTTCATTCAACATTTTGAGTTGCATTTAAAATAGTTGGACTATGAAACTGTTCTGGCCTAATCTTAGGGACCACCTCTTCCCGTATGATCCCCCCCCCTCACACTTTGGTCCTCTGGGAGGAACCTGCTACAGCCTATGAAAACTAGGTTGGCGCAGACCTCCCAGAACATGTTTTCAGCTGCTGCACCCAGGCTATGGAATGACCTGCCGGATGAGATGCATCTTATTACATCTCTTGATTGCTTTTAAAAAGCCATAAAGACGCATCTTTTCTGGCAGGCCTTCCCAGAAAGTTCTTAACTCCCGGCTCTGCTAGTGGGACAAGCTCCCCCCTCAATTTTTAACATCTCGACCCCTGATGCCTATGCAATTGATTGTTCTGCTATGTTGTACGAATTTTAATTATGTTGTTTTTAACTTTGATGTCAGTTTAATCTAATTTTTAAGGGGTGGTTGGTTGGGTATGGTTCATTGTAAATTTTACCTTTTACCTTGTATTTTTAATTGTTGTAACCCACTCCAGTTGGTTGACAGAGGAGCAGACTATAAATAATTATTATTATTATTATTATTATTATTATTATTCTGCATCAAAATATTGGCAGAATCATCAAAAGAAAGCAAAGAAAGAAGACAAGGAGGAACATTGGTTGATGATCATAGAATCATAGAGTTGGAAATGACCACAAGGGCCATTCAGTCCAACCTCCTGCCATGCATGAACTCCCAATCAAAGCATCCCTGACAGATGGCCATCCAGTCTCTGCTTAAAGACCTCTAACGAAGGAGACTCCACTACGCTCCGAGGGAGTGTGTTCCACGGTTGAACAGCCCTTACTGTCAGGAAGTTCCTCCTAATGTTTAGGTGGAATCTCTTTTCCTACAGTTTGCATCCATTGTTCCGCATTCTAGTCTCTGGAGCAGCAGAAACAAGCTTGCTCCCTCCTCAATATGACATCCCTTCTAATATTTAAAAAGGGCTATCATATCACCTCTTCTCCAGGCTAAACATCCACAGCTCCCTAAGGCGTTCCTCATAGGGCACAGTTTCCAGACCCTCCTCCTCCTTCTTCAACAACTTCTTCTTCTTCTTCTTCTTCTTCTTCTTCTTCTTCTTCTTCTTCACCTTTATTTATATAGTGCTGTAAATTTACATAGCACTGTACATACAATCATTTAATTAGACAGTTTCCTGCCTTCATGCTTACAATATAAAGAGACATGACACAGAAGGAGAAGGGATTGGTGGTGGGGAAGGGGATCTAATCTAGCAGTTCTTCTCTCCCTCTGAGGCCTGGACCAAGGCAGATGGATTGGAGGGAGGACTTGCCTTCTCAACACATAATTGGGGTGCAGCATCCTGGGGCAGAGAAGGGCACATGCCTTGGAATGCTTCCGTTAACAATATAGTCTTTAACTCAATTTTGAAACTGGTTAGAAAAGTGATGAGGCACGCATGTGGGGGAAGAAGGTTCCAGGAGTGAGGGGCAGCAAGTGAGAAGGGAGGAATCTGGGACAGGACAGTGGAAATCCTAGGATGGGACAGGAAACCTTGACTACCAGAACAGAGGGTATGAGTAGGCATGTAAGCAGGAAGAAGTTCAGATAAATAAGGAGGGGCCAGTCCATGGAGAATTTTGAAAGTCAACAACATTCTTATTTTATTGTATTTATTTTATATTTTGTTTTAATCTTTGTTAGTTTAATTCTTTTTTAAGGGGTGGGAGGATGGGAATGGGATTGTTGAACTATTTTAACTGTAACTGTTTTTTAACCTTGTTGTACACTGTCCCGATTGTTCAGACAGAGGGGCGGGTAAGAAATAATAATAATAATAATAATAATTATTATTATTATTATTATTTAAAAGCTTGTACTGGATGCGGAAGGGGAAGGGGAACCAATGAAGGGAGGATAAAAGACGAGAAACATGGTCAAAGTGGCGAGTGGATGTGATAATACGTGCAGCTGAGTTCTGGACAGAGGTTAAATGATGGAGGTGAGAGAGAGGAAGCCCTGTCAGAAGGTTACAATAATCTAGTCACGATACCACTAGGGTGTGGACCAGAGTCTTGGCAATGGAGGGTGAGAGGAATGGATGGATTTTAGTAATGTTGTAAAGAGAGAGTCTACAGGCCTTGGCAGTGGCCTGAATCTGGGGAATAAATGACAGAGAAGAATAAAAATGAAACCAAAACTGCGGGCTTGCTGAACAGGTTAAATAGAAGTGACGTCAACAGACACAGAAAAGGAGTATTGAAGGGTGGGCTTAAGTGGGAAGACAAGAAGCTCTGTCTTAGACATGTTGAGCTTCAAGCACCGACGCCACATCCACTGAGATAGCAATTAGACAAGATGAAATTTGTTCAAGGCCCAGAGAAAGGTCAGGGTTGGAGAGATACAACTGAGTGTCATTGGCATACAGATGAAAAGAGAAACCAAAAGAATTGACAAGTTTACCTAGGAAGAGAGTGTACAGAGAAAACAAAAGGGGACCCAGAACAGAGCCCTGAAGAACTCCAACAGATAAGGGAACAGAGGAGGAAGTCTGACAACCCATGACCACTTCAAAAGATCTATCTGACAAGTAAGATTTAAACCAGTCAAAAACAGAGTTGTAGAATCCGAGGTCAGAAAGTAAGTCAAGCAGGAGACAGTGGTCCACGGTGTCGAAGATTGCAGACAAATCAAGAAGAATGAGGATGGAGTAGAGGCCATTCACCTTGGCTCACAAGAGGTTGTTTAATCTTGGTGAGGCCCATGGGCAGAAACCAGAATGAAAAGGGTCCAGGATGGTGTGGGCTTTGAGAAACTCAAGACAGCGAGAATAAACAACATGTTCCAGAATCTTAGAAAGAAAAGGAAGAAGAGAAATTGGACAATAGTGGATAAAGCATCTTATTTGCCCTCCTTTGGACATGCTCTAGTTTCTCCACATCCTTTTTGAATTGTGGTGCCCAGAAATGGACACAGTATTCCAAGTGGGGCCTGACCAAACCAGAGTAGAGTGGCACTATTACGTCGCTTGATCTAGATGCTATACTTCTATTGATGCAGCCTAAAATTGTATTGTCCTTTTTAGCTGCTGCATCGCACTCTTGACTCATGTTCAACTTGTGGTCTACTTGGACTCCTAGATCCCTTTCGCATGTCGTTTCATTCAGCCAGGTGTCCCCCATCCAATATCTGTGCATTTCATTTTTCCCTAAGTGCATTAACTGACATTTCTCCGTGTTGAATTTCATTTTGTTAGTGTTGGCCCAGCTTTCTAGTCTATTCAGATTGTTTTGAATTTTGATCCTGTCCTCTGGGGTATTAGCTACTCCTCCTAATTTGGTGTCATCTGCAAATTTGATAACTAAGTGCCCAATACTGTCATCCAAGTCATTAATAAAGATATTGAAGAGCACCTGGCCCAGGACAGAACCCTGTGGCACCCCACTTGTCATTTCTCTTCAGGATGAAAAGGAACGATATCTGAGCACCCTTTGGGTGTGGCCAGTCAACCAGTTACAAATCCTTGTAACAGTTAACTTGTCTAGCCCACATTTTACAAGCTTGTTTGCAAGAATGTCATGGGGAACTTTGTCAAAGGCCTTACTAAAATCAAGATATACTATATCCACAGCATTCCCTTCATCTACCAAGCAGATAATTTTATCAAAAAAAGATATCAGATTTATCTGACATGACTTGTTTCTCTGAAACCCATATTGACTTTTTGTTGTTATGGAATTATCACCTAGATATTCACAGACTCTCTGTTTAATGATCTGCTGCAGAATCTTTCCTGTTATCGTTGTCAGACTAACTGGACAATAATTGTTGGGATCCTCTTTTTTTCCCTTTTTGAAGATGGGGACAACGTTTGCCCTCCTCCAGTCTGCTGGGACTTCTCCTGTTATCCAGGAGTTTTTAAAAAGATTATTGCCAGTGGTTCCGATAGTATATTTGCCTGATCGGATGAAACAAAGATCAAACTTACTCATTTTAAGCCTTACTCACTTACTTACTCACAGTTTAATTGCTTAACACTCAAGCATTCTGCCCATATACTTGATCATTGAATAATAACTAGATTATGATGAAGTGGGAACATGGTATGTCAAAGCACCACCAACTGACTCAAAATAGAGTGCCAAAAAAATCAGTGGCCTCTCACACATAATATGTTTGTGATGATATGATATTGTGACTGTCTTCAGTGATGCATTTGTGGTGGCCCATTCACATATACAAGTCATTTTTTCATCACAAGTCTATCTGGAGGCAGTACTACAAGTGATTCCAACACTGCTCATATTTACATTCAACTGTGCCTGATACATTTCCGCTAACACTTGCAGCATAACATTCTCAGAACCATTATTAATATTTACTCTTGTACATGGGGAAGGTATATCTGTTGAAAAGGAGATTATAGTATGGATATTCTACAATGTTTTAATAGAAAATTATTATGCATATGGAACATGGAAGAATGGAGATAATACTAACATGAAGTAGAGTCTCCAATGTATTCTTTGGTCTTAATTTCATTTGAACACATCAGCAGAGTCAACTTATTTCATGGCTATAAGATTATTATCATACAAATGGTAGAATGTATCAGGTCAATCTTTTTGTATTGAACAATGTAAACATAGTGAGTTAATATGTCACTTTTTCTCTTGTGGAAACTTTTACAATGTCAGCTTTCCCCCCCCCCCCCCCATGTCAGGAAAAATGGTGGAACAAATAATTTGATTGGGATTTCACCTAATAAATGCCTGAAAGCATTTGCCGACTGAGCAGTTTTCAAATTTAATAAACAAACATGCACTACAAGACTGCACATTCACCAATGCCCTTAAATAAATAATCTCACTGTGTTGCTTCTATTGTAACTGCAAATGCTGACCTCATGTCCCTAGCCCATGTTATTTTACTTTGTCAATCTTTTCTTTATGACTGCTGCATGGAGATGCGACACCTGCCTGAATTTTTAATGCCTGCCTTTTGCCCTGCTGACTCAAAATGTTAATGTTAGTTACTGTAAACATGTTTTCTTTATTTATTTCTGCCATTGCACACAAATTCTCTTGGGGACTATCTGGTCACTGTATTGCTACATACACATGGTAACAGGGTTCAGAAGTCACTTCCTAGATTTTCAATATTGGGGAAGTGAGTGTCATCAAAACCTGACATATTTGTTTTAAAATAACAGTAGAGGGCTGGCTTTAATTTGCTTTACAGCATCACACTCCGTGATCATAGGAGCATGATGCTCATGGGTTATTTTTTTCAAGTAAAGTGATTCATGATTATTAGCAAGGAAGGGACAAAGGAGTTTTTTTCTACCTTAAATGGACATTATGCTAATATGAATAGCTTCATAATAAACAGTGGAACTACTCATTGTTTCATGTTTTTTAAATACATGAGACACATGGCTGACAATTCCTTTCTCAGTCACAGTTGTTGTTGTTTTATTATTAACTGCCCTGTGGATGAGACATCTCAAAGACTCTCCATCCGTCACTACTCTCTTAAGGTCCTTCAGTCTTTCACCCATGGCCTCTCTGATTTAATCCAACCATCAGATATGTGGTCTTCCTGTCTTTCCACTACTCTATACCTTTTATATCATCATCATCTTTTTCCAGTGATTCATGCCTTCTCATGATGTGGTCAAAGTATGTCAAGTATGTTTTGTCATCCTGACTTCCAGGGAGAGCTCAGGCTCAATCTGTTCTAGAATCCAGTTCTTTGTCTTCTTGGCTGTCCCTGGTATTTTTAGCTCTCTTCTCCAGCCCCACATCTCAAATGAGTTGATTTTCTTTTCATCAGTTTTTTTTCCACTGTCCAGCTCTCACATCCATATATGCTGATGGAGAATGCAATGGTTTGGACAAAACTCACTTTGGTGTTAGAATTACATCTTTACATTTTAGAATCCTACACAGTTCTTTCTTAGCTCCCTTCCCATTCCTATTATTCTTCTAATTTCTTGGTTGTAGTCCCTGTTTTGATCAATATTTGATCCAAGATTTTAGAATTCCATGACTATTTCAATTTCTCATTATCTAAGATGTATTCTTGTATCTCTTTCATGGTCGTTATTTTTGTTTTATTAATGTTCAGCATTAATCAGTCACAGTACTTAGTTTTAATAGACTTTTTTTTTTTGGAGTGGGGTGAAGTGTTGATGAAACTTCAATAACTTGAATCATGTCTCTCATATTTTCTTTAAAGAAAAAACATTTACTTTCCATCTATGGCTTTGATTCCAATGGGAATTGTGTTGAACCTAGCCCACAGTGATCCCTTCTACATAGTAAATTTAGGAATAACACAAGAATTAGAAACCTGGGGATCTCTTTTAGTTTCCATTGGGGTTACAGCAAAGGGTTGTTCCTGGAAAAGTTGCTGCTGGAAAGGAAAAACCTATTACATGTAGACTGTAATATCCATGAGCTACCCAAGAGATAGGCTTTCAGCCTCAAAAGGGTATGGACTCTCTAAGGAAAACTATGTCTGGATGAAGCCTTTATGTCTGGATGAAGCCCTTAGCATATCCATTAAGCTCTTATCTTGGAAGCTAAACAGTTTGGGCCTTGTTAGTTCTTGAATGGAAGACAATCTGGGAATACCAAGGAAGGAATAATAAGTAGTACTAGGAGAATATCCTGCCTGAAACACTGAAGAGCTGCTGCCAATCAAAGTTGGTAGTACATGGTTTGGTGGCCTAATGGTTTGGTGCAGCATGTGTCAAATACAGTAAACTTATTAGAAAAGGGCTAATGTGTTACTGAATTTTTAATAAACTATAAAATCTAATTGAATTACATTCCTGATAAAAGGGGTCAGTGTGAATGAAATATCTGTACTAAAATTATCAGAATGAACCTGAAAGATGCCATCCATGACTGCATCCCCCACTCCCACCACTCTGTGTTTTGAGCTATGGAGAGAAAGAAAAAACATATGTTAATTTTTTAAAATTCAATTTCTCTTTCACCTCATCAAAAAGCCTTCTCTAGCTTTTTATTTCTCATTTATAATCCCTCTACTTTAATATACTGATTCCCATATGGATTCCAGAATAATTTACAGGGTTATGTACTTTAAAATTCATTCTTCTGAGTCAGATGAAGACCCTTTGCTCAGCATGTGGTGTAGAAAACAGGAGGATCATTCCAATACAAGGAAAGGCAACTTGGAAATGCTCTTCTGAGCTTCCTATATTGCTTTCTGACTTTTATATCTTTTTGCCTTAGAATTAAGTGAAACATCATACTGTAATTATGAACTAAAATAGATGATTTGGATATTGTGGTCTTAACCTCTATTTCCCCAATCACAGGAAATTAACAAAAAGGAAAAAATAGTGTTGCAAAAATCTAAGGAACTCCTGTCTACTATTTGAGTAATTAAAAACTCAGTTAATAAGTTACTTCTGGTTTTATGCTAGTGTCAACTTCCAATTTAAGTCAATCACTTCACTTAAAAATAAAATTAATTAAGTTTCCTATTTCTATTAAAAATTGGAACTTAATTGATAGCTTAACTGGTTCTTGTCATTGGTATTAGACAGCTTTTTATATTCCCTCAGTTGCCAGTTTTCTAAGAAGCAACATTTCAGTTATAAATGTAGAAAGTATTTGTTGGGATGTGTGCATGTGAAAATTCTTTTGATTATTGACCACTGGCATGTCCCTTGAGCATTTGAGCAACATCAGAAAAGCAGTATCAGAGAGAATTATTAAATCCTTACCACTTATATATTGAAAATATTATAAAGTATGCTACACTCAATATAGGATACAATTAATTTGAATAAAATTTGAAGCAATTTAATGAAAATGTTAAAATTTAATTTTTGATTTTTGTAATTTTAAATCTTTAAATGGTCATCTATGCTTCCATTGCAAATGAAATCTTATTTAAGTTACTTGGGGCTTGTCTGCATGGGCTGAAAGAAATGGCCCTGCCTTGTTTCAGAATGCACCTGAAACAGCAGGGCAACAGTCTCAGGCTGCAGGCTTAACACCAGACCAAAATAAATACCTCAGTGCTCTGGTTCAAGCCAGAAATAATGGACTATTGCACAAGCATGTATGTGGACTATGCACTGATGCAGAGATAATGGGAGGGACTATGTGGCTGGAAGAAGTGCTCAGGAGCAGGCACCCTGGGCTGGGTGAGCTGCCAACCCCTTAGAAATCCAGTCTGCAGTATGGCACTGCAGACATTATTGTCAAATAGACGCACAGTCTTTTCCAGCCTTTCTAGAACAACAGGCATCTGTACATCTATGACACCCCCCTCCCCACGCATACTCTCCCCCTTGACCCTCTGTTGGACTGGCCAGTTTGTTAATGTTATTATTAACTGTTATTATTAATTTTACTGTTGATATTGTAACACACTGTCATTTTGCTTCACAGGAAATGCAATAGGTTGATGTGGTATGGCAATGGCAAAATGAATGTATGCCACCAAATTGATGACTGGCTCTATTATACACAGGTCTACATACAGATAAAGTTGTCTGTGATATTGTGCTTCTATTTGACAATTTATTTATTATTTATTATGTTTATTTATACCCCACTTTCATCCCAGTACAGGGACTCAAGACAATAATGTCTGCAGTGCTATACTGAATACTTATTAAGATAATGATGTAACTTCAGAGTCTGATGTTTCAAATATATTGTTTGATCAAAATTCTAGACATGATAGCAAGCTGGGCCATTATAATGCAACTATACATATCTACTCACATAGCATCCCATTGACATTAGTGAGTTTTCTACTTGCACTATCTTGGCTGTATTCATGTACATTTCATGGCTAATTTGACACCTGATTTGAAACTACCATCTGTACCTAAAAGTGGAATATTTTTATCCAGCTAGCTTCATCTGTTCACCAGATCTGATCTTGAACAAAGATTAAGAAAGACCAATAAAACAAAACAGAAGGGGGAAGGAGGAGCAAACCTGCTTCTGATAATTGTAATCTGTTTACTTTCAAAACCAAATTAGAATTTTGCCTCCCCCTGAAGAAATCACCCAAATTCTCCTGCTTCCCTTTGATATCAGTTTCTTAAATCTCTTTCTCGCCCTTTGCCATTATGAATTGGGAGAAGAATCGCTCCAAAAACTTATTTAGATAGGTACTAAAAATAATCAATACATTCCACCTGTTCTGCTTTATCAGGCTGTCTCCTCTCCTTTTTGCTCTACCAAAGATTTATTCATTTAAGCTTAGTATCAGGTGCTTTGATTAAAAGCTGTGGTAATTATCATAACCAACATGGCTTGATTTTGACAGGTACTTGTGAATACAGCTGAAATGCAGCTGATTATTAATAGAGTAATTGGTATCCCAATCAAAGAAATTTATACAATTATGATGGCTCACAGAGTGGCTTGCACCAATGTAACTTCACTGTCATTATATAGAAAAGGACTGGCACATCTCAAATCTCATTGCAAAAGGATGCTACCACATCTATATAAATAAAGTTATGTTTCTGTCTGTTTGTGACCACATCACATAAAATAACTGGATGGATTTTTCCCTTTTCTGAGGCTTATTAGGATGGTCTGGTGTAACACACAGGCTAAGTAGCTTGCACAAATTTTGCTCAAGGAACTTTCAGGGAGACTCCAGTTCTTCT
Organism: Urosaurus nigricauda; assembly: GCA_034509955.1. Taxonomy (NCBI): domain Eukaryota; kingdom Metazoa; phylum Chordata; class Lepidosauria; order Squamata; family Phrynosomatidae; genus Urosaurus; species Urosaurus nigricauda. The sequence goes on from JAOEGL010000003.1 coordinate 55,811,618, forward strand.
TATGATTAATAATAATTTTAAAAGATTTATGTGGAATCTCATTTAAAAGATTTTGATGAGTTCCATCTAAAATATATATCTAGATTTTTCAGCATTGTCTTAACTATATAAATAAAATGTTTTGTTTGATTGCTAGCACATAAACAGTGGGATTATTCAGAGTAGATATTTCTGATGTATTGACTTAACATATAGGTCACATGGTTTCATCAGAATTCATTGTGTGGTTTGGGGGGCATTAAAATATTAAGAGGAAAATATGTGAAGTATATTTAAGCACCCTCAGAGAGAGCACCCATCTTCATTTGTTGCTGTTGTTAACTGCTTTGAGTCAATATTGATCCAATTTTGAGGATGGAGCAAGCTTGTTTTCTGCTGCTCCAGAGACTAGGACACAGAACAATGGATGCAAATCACAGGAAAAGATATTCCACCTAGACATTAGGAGGAACTACCTGATAGTAAGAGTTGTTTGACAATGGATGTCATGGCCAGCCATGAGAAGGAGGATGAGGAGGAGGACTTGGACCCTCAGGTAGGTTGAGACAGGCCCCAGTTCTGTTTTGCCAGGTCCTAGCTCTGCCCTGCCAACTCCTGTAGAGGTGGCCCACTCAGGACCCAGCTCTGCTCTCTCAGCCCCAGTGGAGTCTGGGCTCAGCAGCCTAGTCTGGCCCCAGTAGTAGGGCAGGACTTGGAATATATAGTGGAAAATGTTCAGGTCCCTGCCTTTACTCAGAGGAGAGCTGAAAAGCAGGGCTTTAGAAGGTCAAAGAGACTTGCAGAGAGAGCCTCATAAGGCAGGCAGTATTCCCGGGCTCTGGTCAGCATTCTATCTGAGGTATTTTGGACCTGCTGAAGTTTCTGAACAGTTTCCAAAGACAGCACCATGTAGAGTGCATTATAGTAGTACAAACAGGATGTAAACAAAGCATGTTTCACTGTAGCCAGATCTGACTTCTCAAGGAATGGGCGCAGCTGGTGCACAAGTTTTAGCTGTGCAAATGCACTCCTGGCCACCTCTAAAACCTGGGCATCCAAGCTCAGAGTTGAGTCCAGGAGCACACCCAAGCTGCAAGCCTAAAATTTTAGGGGGAGTGTAACCCCATCCATCTCAGGCACAGCTCCAATTCCCTGATCTGCCTTATGACTGACCAGGAGAACCTTTGTCTTGTCTGGTTTAAGCTTTAATTTGTTTGCCCTCATCTAGTCTATTACTGACAGCAGACATTGGTTCAGCACAGAGACAGCTTGCTTGAAGTCAGGTGGAAAGAAGAGATAGAGTTGGGTGTCATCTGCAAAGTGTTTTTTGTCTGCAAAGTGTTTCATGAAATCTTTCAAACCCATCACACACAGATCTGCCTCACCATGTCATCTGTCATCAGCACACAGGTTAAAACGTACATGGTTTTCACATGGGTAAAGTTGGATTAGAATGACTCTTCCCACATACCACTTTTCCTATGAATATAATGCTTCTGGAATGGCAGGAACAGGACTGTGCTAAAGACATTCCAGCCCAATTACAGCAAAATTTCCAGATGAGCTTCCATCCAAGGATGGAATGACCAATGGCTCATGATAGAGAACATTACATTGAGATGGTGTGACCCCAAAAGATGAGTTGAAGGAAATGGTGTTAATGATGTTGGTGTTAATAATAAGTTGGTTTGTGACAGTCTTAACACTTGGTAGCATTAGAAGTGATAGTTGAGCAGAAATGCAGAGGATGCAGACTGGGAAGTGTGCTACGTACTACAGCAATCTGTAAATCATGTACAAAATTGGATTAGTTCAGCTGCCTGTATTTTTTTTATTGCCTTCTACAGTCAGACATGACTTGACAACCTTCTGAAAGGGGTAACCTTAACATTTATGGCTATCATGATGAGCTGCTAGACTTTTGAATTTAGTGCTATACCACTTAGTACTAAAGCAGCAAACAATAGTAGTTTCAGGAATGAAGTCAAATATTTATGGTAGTCATATTCAGCCACTCCAAGCTGTGTTTTTGTTGAATACTACCAACCATTGAACCATTAAAACAAAACAAAACAAAACAAAAAAACCTAGGAGTCTTGTAAAAGAAGCACATCCAAGAGGCAGTTAGTGTTGAACAGATCATGGGCTGTGGCTCCATGTGAGGGGGCTTCTAGCAAGCGATGGGCTGCATCTCACGCCAGTTGGAAAAAACATTTTCACCAACAGTCTCAATAATCTGATCAGGAGGGCTTTAAACTGAGTTATGTGGGAGAGGGAGACAAAAGTGCTGGAGAAAATAATCATACTGTCATACATGGAACAAGGCAAACAGTGCAAGGACCCAACAGTAGGAGGCAAAACTTGTGCATAGGCAGCAAGCAAAGGAAACACATGGTCTTAGATGTCTCTACACTAATGCACAGAGCATGGGAAATAAGCAATATGAACTTGAACTCCTAGCACATCAAGAGAAATATGATATAATAGGCATCACTGAAACCTGGTGGGATGAATCTCATGATTGAATCATAGAATCATAGAAATGGAAGAGACCACAAGGGCCATCCAGTCCAACCACCTGCCATGCAGGAACTCCCAATCAAAGCATACCTAACAGATGGCTATCCAGTCTCTGTTTAAAGACCTCCAAAGAGGGAGAATCCACTACACTCCGAGGGAGTGTGTTCCACTGTCGAACAGCCCTTACTGTCAGGAAGTTCCTCCTAATGTTGAGGTGGAATCTCTTTTCCTACAGTTTGCATCCATTGTTCCGCGTTCTAGTCTCTGAAGGAACACAAAACAAGCTTGCTCCCTCCTCAATATGACATCCCTTTAAATATTTAAACAGGGCTATCATATCACGTCTTAATGTTCTCTTCTCCAGGCTAAACATCCCCAGTTCCCTGAGGCGGTCTTCATACAGCATGGTTTCCAAAACCTTCGTCATTTTAGTCGTCCTCCTTTGGACACGCTCCAGTTTCTCCACATCTTTTTTGAATGAAATTGGAATTTAGAAATACAGGGGTATAACCTTTTTTTAGAGAAACAGGCCAAACAGTTAAGGAGGAGGAACAGTATGTCAAGGATATTTATATCAGTTAAGAGATCCAGGACATCAATATTAGAAGCCAATTGGAGAGTGGAGAATAAAAATTAAAGGAGAGGGAAGCAACAGGGATGTTACTGTGGGAGTCTACCGCAGACCTCCAACTCAGGAAGAGGAACTGGATGATGCCTTTCTAGAACAGATGACCATAGATAGGAAAAATATAGCAGTGATGGGTTATTTCAACTATTGCTGGCTATATGGCTGTAATAAAGAATTGATTGATTTCAACTATCCAGATATTTTCAGGAAGTCAAAGTCAACAAAATCCTCAAGGTCTAGCAAATTACTCATTTGGCTGGAAGACAATTTCATTGTCCAAAAGGTGGAAGAGGCAACAAGGGAATCAGCTGTTTTGGATCTGATCTTAACCAACGTGGATGACCTAGTTAATGGGGTGTAAGTGGTTGGATCCTTAGGTGGAAGTGACCATTCTCTCCTGGACTTTGTTATACAGTGGAAAAGAGAAGCCAGCCATAGTCAGACAAGCATTCTAGAATTTAGGTTTTAGTAAACTTAGAGAAATACTGGGGGTGATCCCATGGTCAGGAAAAAGGGAGTTCAAAATGGATGGGAGTTCCTCAAAAGAGAGATGCTAAAGGGACAATTTCAAACAGTTCCAATGAGGAAGAAAATGGGAGATGTCTCGACAAACCAGGATGGGTGACTAAGGAACTTTCTACTGCGCTAAGTTGTAAACGGAACATGCATAAGAAATGGAAAAATGGGGAAATCACCAAAGAGGAATTCAAACAAGTAGCCAGCATGTGTAGGGATAAAGTCAGAAAAGCTAAAGCGCAGAATGAACTCAGGCTTGCTAGAAAAGTTAAGAACAATAAAAATGGCTTTTAGAGGTTAGTCTGCAGCAAAATGAAGAAGAAGGAAATAATAGGGCCGCTGTGTGTAGAAGACGGCAAAATGCTAACAGGGGACAGAGAAAAGGCAGAATTACTCAACATCTTCTTTGCTTCAGTCTTCTCAGAAAGGGCAAATGGTGCTCAACCTAAGGATAATGGAGCAGAAGACAGATAGGGGAATTTCAGGACAGAATAAGTAAAGACATAGTACTGGAATACCTGGTTAACCTAAATGAATATAAGTCTCTAGGACCAGTTGAACTACATCCAGGGGTATTAAAAGAACTGGCAAATGTAATATCTGAACCATTGGCAATAATCTTTGAGAATTCCTGGGGAACAGGAGAAGCCCCAGCAGACTGGAGGAGGGCAAACGTTGTCCCCATCTTCAAAAAGAGAAAAAAAGAGGATCCCAACAATTATCGTCCAGTTAGTCTGACATCAATACCAGGAAAGATTCTAGAGGAGATAGTTAAGCAGAGGGTCTGTGAACATTTAGAAGGCAATGCCATAATCACAAAAAGTCAACATGGGTTTCAGAGAAACAAGTCATGTCAGACAAATCTGATCTCTTTTTTTGATAAAATTACCAGCTTGGTAGACGAAGGGATTACTGTCGATATAGTATATCTTGATTTCAGTAACGCCTTTGAAAAGATTCCCCATGACATTCTTCCAAACAAGCTTGTAAAATGTGGGCTAGACAAGTTAACTCTTACATGGATTTGTAATTTGTTGACTAGCCGCACCGAAAGGGTGCTCAACAATCGTTCCTTTTCATCCTGAAGAGAAGTGACAAGTGGGGTGCCACAGGGTTCTGTCCTGGGCTCAGTGCTATTCAATATCTTTATTAATGACTTGGATGACAGTATTGGGGGCCTAGTAATCAAATTTGCAGATGACACCAACTTAGGAGGAGTAGCTAATACCCCAGAGGACAGGATCAAAATTCAATATGACCTGAATGTACTAGAAAGTTTGGCCAAAGCTAACAACATGAAATTCAATGCAGAGAAATGTAAGGTACTGCACTTAGGATGGAAAAATGAAATGCACAGATTTAAAATGGGGGACACCTGGATGAATGAGACCACATGTGAAAGGGATCTAGGAGTCCAAGTAGACCATAAGCTGAACATGAGTCAACAGTGCGATGCGGCAGCTAAAAAGGCCAATGCAATTTTAGGCTGCATCAATAGAAGTATAGAGTCTAGGTCAAGGGAAGTAATCGTGCCACTCTAAACTGCTTTGGTCAGGCCCCACCTGGAATACTGTATCTATTTCTGGGCACCACAATTTAAAAAAGATGTGGAGAAACTGGAGCATGCCCAAAGAAGGACAACTATAATGGTGAAGGGTCTGGAAACCATGCCTTATGAGGAACGCCTTAGGGACCTGGGGATGTTCAGCCTGGAGAAGAGAAGATTAAGAGGTGATATGATAGTCATGTTTAAATATTTGAAGGGATGTCATATTGAGGAGGGAATAAGCTTGTTTTCTGCTGCTTCAGAGACTAGGACCCAGGACAATGGATGCAAGCTCCAGGAAAAGAGATTCCACCTCAACATTAGGAGAAACATCCTGACAGTGGAACACACTCCCTCAGAATGTGATGGAATCTTCTTCCTTCGAGGTCTTTAAGCTGAGGCTCAATGGCCATCTATCGGGAATGGTTTGATGGAGAGTGCCTACATGGCAGGGGGTTGGACTGGATGGCCCTTGTGGTCTCTTCCAACTCTATGATTCTATGATTTTATGATTTGTCCCTACTGTGTTAATTTTATTTGTGAATAAGAGGATTTACCCCCCCCCCCCCCCACACACACACAGACAGATGCACCACAAATGTGATTCCTACACATACATTCTGAAATGGTGCAGACATTACACTTATCTGCATATGTAGATGGCTAAAACCGTGCCAAAGTGTTGTGGGCTACTGAATATAAAGATGATGGCATGTAATACACATGGCATTCTTTGCATATTTCCCTATTTTTATAAATTATCTCACTATTTTTCAAGAAATCTTCAGTTTCCCTATCCAAATCTGGCAATGAATACTATCCTCTCCCTTCTTCTATTTCTGAAAAGAAGACTCACTTTAACTGACGTTCTTGTTATACCTACTCATTTCATATTTTTTGAATGTTGCTTTTAAGATAACAATGGTAAAATTATTGTGAATACTAATAAAAAATGAGTTCAGTATACATTTTCTCACATTTAAAATAAGTGAACCAAATGATAATGGAAAGAGAAGTGCAGGATATCTTTTATAATCTATTTGTGGCATAATGCACTGCCACTTTATTGTACCTGAATATGGCTACTTATTAGGCAGATGGGAATCAATTTGATAAAAAATAAACCAAGGGTTTAAAAAAAAAACAAGAAAAAAGTGCCATGGCCAGATATCAATGATCTCATGAATGAGTGATATTGTAAGTACAGGTCTACACCTTCTCAGAACTTTAGTGGGAAACAATCATAAGAGAAGTAACTCATATAATGAGGATATTCTAAAAACGCATCCATATAGGTATCTTTATATTTAATCTAAAGCATGGTTATATTTAATCTGAAGCATGTTTATTGGATGTTCATGGGGCTGTATCCAGGAATTCTGAGTGGAATGCCTCACTCATATAATTCAAATTTTCCTTCTGTCTCATCCCACAGCCCTTTAGATCTCAAATGTCTGCTCCAGATATTTGGAGGGACATCTTGAGAAGTGGCTCAGGAATGTGCAAGCGGAATTCTGATTCTGCTCTATTGTTACCTCTTTTCCATTTTTTTAAAAAAAACCTGTCATGATTGAAATGTGAACTGTTATAACATGATCCAAATAGAGCTCATCTATATGTTTCTGTCAAGAACATATCTAAACCAGAGATAGGCAGCTGTGGTCCTCCAGATGTCTTTGAAATGTAATTGCCCTAATCCCTTGCTGTTGCCAATGAGTAATATGGCCAGAGCTGATGGGAGTTGTACCTCTGATTAGCCATATTTGTCCAGTGCCCACTTGGATCCAAATGATCTATGTACCTTGTAGTGTAATCCAGTTACAATTGCTCATCCCCCTTACAAACAGTGTGAGCAGGCAGACAACATGTAAAGTAATTCAGCAAAAGTAATTCCCCTTGTACCAGATCCATAGGTCTTCCACTGTGACAATATAATCTATCTGCCGGTATTTAACAGCAGTGCTTTGAGTTCCTTTTCCTCAGCTTTGAAAGATTTAGGAACTGAGAAGGTGCTTTGTTATAGTACTTGCTGAGCCTCCAGGGGTGAAGAGCAAGGCTCGTACCTCCACATTATTCTCTTGCCAGGTGGTACAGCAGCTTGTTGCAGCAGTTAAAAGACAGAGCCATATGCCCATTTTCCCACTGTAATTGCTGTAGAGGAAAGGACATTTGGGAAACAAAAAGAAAAATGAATGGCAAGAGGGATTTTTTTCCCCTCCTCTGGAGAGCATAACAAAGATCAGCACTGGAAAATAAATAAATGGTACTCTAATCTGGAAAAGCCTGTTGATTTTATCATAATCTGCAAGCATCGACACAACTGGAATACTTTGCTAGGAATCTTTGAAGGCTATATAGAGTGGCAGCCTGGTCCACAACCAAATGAAGACAACATATGTAAGAGCCAGGCTACTTTCCTCCTACTGACTTCAGTGGGGCTCACTCAGCTTGAATCCAGATACTTCAGCTAAATTTTATTGCACATCTGGTAGTAAAAAGGGAGAGAAAAACACAAAGATTTAACATTTCTTCTGTAAAGCCAAGGAATGCACTTAGAGTAGAAATGTAAATCTTAACTTATTTCCCTCACATATGCAAGAATAAAGAATTTCAGATATTTCCTACTTGGAAAGATTATGTGTGTTTTTGTGCATCCTACTTTTTAACCCCAACCAAAGTAGTCCTGTTGAAACAATTCCTGAGTGTTCTATAAATCCCATTGATTCAATAGATATACTCTAGTTGGGACAACTTATTGGATTTAGGCTTCATTCTTGATGAACTTTATGTAATAAGGCCAGCCACAAAGGAAAGAGGAATCAGTATCAGAGAATCACAGGGCTGGAGCATACAGACACGAAAAAGCAGCTTGATCGTGAGTTTTCTGAAAATGAGTCAAAACCCTTCTGTCTGCATGGCCGACTCCCAAGGTGGGACTAACACCTGTGGCCAGTCCATACTGCATGGCAACAAATGCTGCTTGGTAATTGTTTTTGCCTTCCCATGATACATGCACACCATCATACAAACACACTACTGCCGCCTCCAATTACCTCCCTCCCCCTCCCAGCTGCCATCCCGTTGGAGCTCTCTGTAATTGGTCACACAGTTGCACACGTGATACACCAGATGCACAGTGCATCAGTGCATTGGTGTCCTGTAAACCATTGATAAAGAACTATCATGGATACCCCCTATATATGCCCCTTTCACCCCATGTCACCTTCTTGGACTGTCTGGCTTGTGTATGTTGCATTTACATACATTGCATCATTGGCAATCTGCCTAGTTTGTCATGCCTTCACATTTTTGCTTTCCCACAGTCCCATACTGGCACCATACTGTTTATATGCAGGTGCAATGTTGCACATTTTTTGCATTAAGTCAGAATTTCAGAGCTTCTTTTTGCTCTGGTTTTTAGTGCCAGAGCATGCCAATTTCCCACTTTTGCGTTGTACATTATCTAAACAGCTTAGATTCAAGTCACTTTGAAGCAGCTTCACTTGGCCAGTGTGGACAAACCTGTAGTTGGAAAAGAACACAAGGGACATACAGTCCAACTGTCTGCCATGCAGGAATACACAAAGCATCACTGACAGATGGCCATATAGCCTCTATTTAAAAACCTACAAAGAAGGAAACTCCACCATTCTGCAAGTCAGTGCTCCTCTGTCAAACAACTCTTACCATCCAGAAGTTTCTCCTAATGTCAAGGTGGAATCTTTTCCCCTATAGTTTGAATCCATTGCTCCTGTTCTCTGGAGCTGCAGAAAATGAACTTGCTCCATCCTCAATATGATGTTCTTTTATTTAAAATATTTAAATATTAATTAATATTTATACTGGGTTATGCTATCATATCTTAAATATCTCTTCTCCAGGGTAAACATACCCAGCTCCCTAAGTCACTCCTCACAGAGGATGGTTTGAGGAGTGACTTAGGGAGCTGGGTATGTTTTCTACGATCAAAGAAATTAACCCAGCTCTAGGATATGTTTATGCCTATAGGTTCTGTAGCAGATACAAATTCAATACAAAGAAACAAACACCAAGGAAATGCATAGGCATTTCATTCCATGGTTGATATGCCTGTATAATTGAAAAATAGATTTTAGCAACATATTACAGAATTTCTCATGTCCTTGGTAGATAATCAAAGAACTAATAGTGTGTCTTCTTCAGTGATGAAATAGAGGCTGTACAAACAGCCTGTTCAGTGTGTGATTATTTGTTCTAGAAAGGCAGCATCCAATTCCTCTGCCTCGGGGGGTCTGTAGTAGACTCCCACAGTAACATCCCTGTTATTGCCCTCTCCTATAATTTTTATCCAGATGCTCTTCACCTGGCTTCCAGTATTGATTTCCTGGATCTCTTCACTGGTGTAAATATCCCTGACATATAATGCTATTCCTCCTCCTTTCCTGTTTGGCCTGTTTCTCTTAAAAAGGTTATATCCCCCTATATCTACATTCCAATCATGAGACTCATCCCACCAGTTTTCAGTGATGCCTATTATTACATAGTTCCCTTGTTGTGATAGGAGTTCGAGTTCATCCTGCTTATTTCCCATACTCTGTGCATCAGTGTAGAGACATCTAAGATCATGTGTCCTCTTTACTTGCTGCTTTTGCCCATTTTTTTGCCTCCTACTGTTGGGTCCTTGCACTGTTTGCCTTGTTCCCTCCATGCCAGTTTGGCTATTCTCTCCAGCCCTTTTGCCTTCCAGAATGCTGTCTTCCTTTCCCACATAACTCAGTATAAAGCCTTCCTGATCAGATTCTTCAGACTGTTGGCAAAAACATTTTTGCCAATTGGTGTGAGATGCAGCCCATCCCTTGCCAGATGTCCCTCCTCATGGAACCACAGCCCATGATCCAAGTATCCAAACCGTTCTTGGCGGCACCATCTACGGAGCGAGTTATTCATCTCTGCTATTTTCCCTTCCTGGACCATGCCCTTCTACTGGGAGAAGAGATGAGATGACAACCTGTGTATCCATCTCTTTCAGCTTCCTTCCCAGAGCCTCATAATCCTTTCTGATATTCTGAAAGCTGTGCCTTGCAGTATCATTGGTTCCCACATGAACCAAAAGAAAGGGGTATTGATCAGTAGGCTTCACAAGTCTTGTCAGCCTCTCTGTCACATCACGGATCTTTGCCCCAGGGAGACAACACACCTCCCGAGACATCTTGTCAGGCCCACAACCCACTGCTTTGGTACCCCTCAGCAAGGAGTCCCCCACCACCACCATGCGCCACCTCTGAGGCTTAGCAGTGTCTGTTCCCTTTCGTGATACTCTCAGGCTCTCCTGCTCTGTCCCTGACGTCTGTCCCAGCTGCTTTTCCTCATCATCTCTGATAACAGAGAGAGATTCAAAGCGATTCTGTAGCTGCAAGCTGCTCGCAGAACGTTCCCTGGTTTCCTTACTTCTGTGTTTGACCTTCCTCCAAGCATCTACCTCTGTTGTATGTGGCGTGTCCTCCTCCACCCCAGCAACTTCTTCTGTGTGTTTCCCATCCAAGACATTCTGGTCTGTTCTGTCCAGGAGAATCTCCTGCTCTCTATGATGCTGGAGTGCAGATACCTGCTCCTCTAGCTGCTGTACTTTCTCTTTCAAGAGGGCTACCAACTTGCACTTGGGGCAGGTGTAGTTCCCCACATCTGTAGGCAAGAAGACAAACATCCCACAGGTGCTGCAGGTGACTGCTGCAGGGCCTTCAGTTTCCATACTGAGAAGTCTTAAGGAGGCACTGAAACAAGACTGTTGGCTTCCCTTGCTAGACTTGGCCTTTGTTCCCAAGCTCTGTCACTGAGTTCAAGTCCCAGGGCCTATAGTTATGTTGAGAGATTCTTGCTACTACCTCCCTCCAAAGGCAAGTCTCTGACTTACTTCCTCTGATGCTTCAGGCCAGCTTCTCTTCTCTTCTCTAAAAACCTCCTTGACTAGATAAGAAAAATTAAAATTCGGTGCACGCCTCTGCTAGCCTTGTGTAGCCTTAAGAGGTCTAGCTTCTCCCAGCAATGGCTCCCAGAATGCAATGGCTCAAGTGTAAATTAGATTAGATCTCACCCAAGCACATGGACTAGAGCCTCCTCCTTCTCTTTTTCCTTTCTTAAGGAAATGCACCATCTGCTAGCCTTGTGTAGCCTTTAGAGGTCTGGCTTCTCCCAGCAATGGCTCCCAGAATGCATTTTCTCTTCTCATCTGCAGCTACAACTACACCAAAGGTTTTCAGAAAAATCAAGATCAAGTAAACATCTTCAGCAATGCCTGTGATGGGGATCAGTGCTGAGAGGAATGTTAGGACAGGTAATGTCCCTTCCTTGAATTTTACTCTTAGAACAAAATCTATTCTTCATGCATGTGAAGAAGAGTGTCCACAGCTGAAAGATTGTGTGAGTCAGCCATACATGTTTATGTAAACTGGAAACAATTAATCTACAGACTACTGAATAAAACCACACTAACTGCGTAAGTACAATTATTCAACTAATTATACCATCATCACACCACTTCCTTTTGTGATGTTTTAAATTGTAATTTATTTGAGAACATGCTTCTAGTATTTTTTAATAGTTATCATTCAAATAATTCTATTTCCTGACTAGCTACAAATTCTCAAATGACCCGACTTTCTTCCTCTCACCATCTAAAGGAAAAACAGGAGAAAAATACAGAGCTATAGTTTAGATATAAGTACATAAAGCCGCCAGCTCCTTTAAAATTTCTGCCTAATGAAAGGTCATTCTTTATCTTTTAGAAAAAAATAGTTAATGGAATGCACTGTTGTGATTAAACTGAAATCTGAATGTCTTCAGAAAGTTTGAAAACGAAACAATAGTATTCAAGATAACAGAGGAAAAATAATTTCCTCTGGAGAATGACCTTTGTTAAATGACACATCCACCTCCCTTTAGCAGATGTCAGCTGTGCACTATATACAAACATACCCATTTGGCTAGACAAGAATTTTTCACAGTAAAATAAAATGGAAAAGAATATTATTTTTGTCATTGCTCTTGTTCAGGAAAATTCATAAGCTTTTAAGGACCTCAAAGGAAACAGAGTTTACTTTGTTTTTGTGCTATGTCATCAGTTGACTTTATTTATAAGACACTAATAGTGGATTCTTAGGAAAGAGAATAGATGGGACATTTTCCAGTGGGTCAGCTCTCTAAATAAATCATCAAAATGGAACTATTTTTTATCAGTTTTTAACTGCAACAAAAAAAGATAGGAACTACTGTCCTAATAGAAAAGTTAGGAGAACTAGCAAGCCAAATATTCAGATACATATCCTGATCAGACATATACTTACCTCCTGTTTCCAGAAGAATACTGGCTTAGATCCAGATTTATAAGCATACAGCTAGGTTGGTTGGAGTTGCCCATCTCCTCTTCTGTATGCTACCATTCAAGCCACCACACTAGGGACAGAAAGAATGTTTGAAAAAATTCAAAAAATGATGAAAAACATATTTCCCAGTTTTTAAAAAAAAAAACCTGACGTGTAGAAATCTAGACTGATAAGAATATTTGCAATTTGGGAAATTTGTTGTTAACTGCCTCTGAGTCAATTTTGACCCATGGCAACTGTGTTGATGAGACATCTCCAAGACTCCTTGTCCTCCACTGCTCTGCTTAGTTCCTGAAAAGTCATACCCGTGACCTCCCTAATAAAGTCCATCCAGCTAGCATGTGGCCTTCCTCTCTTTCTGCTTCCCTCCACCTTTCCCAGCATCATTGTCCCCCTCCCCCCCCCCATGAGTCATGCCTTCTCATGATGTGGCTGAAGTACAGCATCCTCAGTTGTGTCATCTTGGTTTCCAGTGAGATTTCTGGCTTAATCTGTTCTAGGACCCATTTGTTTGTCTTTTTGGTTGTCCCCAGAATCCTCAGCACTCTTCTCCAGCACATCTCAAATAAATTGATTTTCCATCTATCTTCTTTCTTAACTGTCCAGCTCCCACATCCATACGTGGCAATAGGGAAAACAGTTGTTTGTATGACTCTAACTTTTATGTTGAGTTGTATAAGTTTGCATTTTAGAATCTTTTCTAATTCCTTCATAGTTGCCCTCCTCATTCTTAATGTTCTTCTGATTTCCTGATAGGCCCAATTTTTTAGCAATAATTGATCCCAGGTATGAGAATTCTTTTACTACTTCTATTTCTTTATTTGTCTAGGTTGAATTTGTCTTGATTCTCTGTTGTCATTATTTTTGTTTTCTTTATGTTCAACAGTAGGTCTACCTTTTCTCTTTCTTCTTTGATCTTCCTTACTAATTGTTCCAGGTCTGTGAGGTTTTCTGCTAATATTATGGTGTCATCTGTGTACCTCAGAATGTCATTACTTCCTCCTATTTTCACTTCCCCTTCTTCTGCATCCAAACCTGCTCTTCATATATTTTCTGCATACAAGTTGAACAAGTTGACCCCTTTACTAACTGGGGACCATCCAGTTTCTCCATATTCTGTAGCATCTTGCACCAAGTACAGATTTTTCATCAGGATTATCAGATGTGTTGGCACTCCCATATATTTAAGGGTGTTCCATAGCCTTTCATGATCTAAGAAGTCAAAGGCTTTAGTGTGGTCTATAAAGCACCTGCTGATAAAAATTGTACAAGGTCTTTGAACAGAAAACAGCATTTTCTTTGCAAGGAAAAAAAGCTGTTTTCTCTGGGGGGAAGCATGCAATTTTTGGACAGAATAAATTCTATGCTAGAGCAGTGGCAGAAAACTTGGCTCTTGTCCAACAGGACTCACCATAGGCAGCATCTTTGTGCCTATCTGGAGGCTTTGTGCGCAGCGTGGAGATCTTTCTGCTCTGCACGCATTGCATCTGCAGAGTCCCGCCCAGCAGAGCTGTTTAGTGTGGTGAGGGAGCTGACACAGGTTCCTCCTGTGCTAAATCCCCATCTTAACCCAACGACAGCCTGCTGTGATGCGTTTAACATCCATTTTGCAGATAAAATCTCTTGGATAAGGGCCGACTTGGATGCCAGTCTTTTAATAGAATGCACAGATGAGGTGTGCAATAACTCTGTTGCAGTCACTTTACTGGATGAGTTTCAACCTGTGAGTACCGATGACGTGGGCAAGCTCCTTGGAAGTAAGAGGAAGACGACCTGCCCCCTTGATCCTTGTCCATCTTGGCTGGTCATCCAGGGAGGGGATGCACTGAAGGTATTCCTTCGGAATACAATCAATGCATCCCTCAGAGAAGGCTCCAAACCATCCTGTCTGAAGGAGGCGTCTGTTAAGCCCCTCCTGAAGAAACTTTCCCTTGATCCTCTGGACAGGAATAACTACAGACCAGTGTCCTTGCTCCCATTTTTGAGCAAGGTGATGGAGAGAGCAGTCGCCTCCCAGCTCCAGGTTGTCTTGGATGAAACTGATTATTTTGATTATTTTCAAACCAGCTTCAGGACAGGACATGGAGTTCAGACTGCCATGGTCGCTCTGATCGACAACCTCCTCTTGAGTATCGACAGGGGTAGTGTGACCCTCCTGGTGCTCTTGGATCTCTTAGCGGCTTTCAACACTGTAGATCATTCCATCCTTTCAAGTCAACTGGGGGAGATGGGATTGGAGGCACCGTGCTCCGGTGGCTCTGGTCCTTTCTCTCCAGTAGATCCCAAAGGGTGAGGCTCGGGGACAGTTGCTCCTCCAAGATTGAGCTTAATTGTGGCATCCCTCAGAGCACCATCCTGTCCCCAATGCTATTTAATATCTACAGGAAGCCGCTTGGTGAGTTCATTCAGAGGCATGGAGCTCAGTGTCTTCATTATGCTGATGACACTCAGATATACCTCTCCATGACCAGATCGTCGGCTCAGACTTCAGATGGCATCTCTCCTCTTAATGACTGTCTTGCAGTGGTAATGGATTGGATTAGGAAAAAAGGATTGAAACTAAATCCAGACAAAACAGAGGTACTAAATGTTACAGGCCTGAAACCAGGTTCGGGAATACAGCTCCCAGTCCTAGATGGAGTCACACTCTCCTCAAAGCACTCATTTCGCAGTCTGGGGGTGCTTCTTGATTTGTTGCTTCACATGGCCAGTCAGGTGAATGTGGCAGTCAAGAGTGCCTGTTATCAGCTTTGGCTGATATGCCAGCTACGCCCCTACCTGGACTTGAAGGACCTGGAAACAGTAGTACACGCTTTGGTAACCTCACGCTTGGACTTCTACAACACGCTCTACATTCAGCTACCCTTGTGCCTAACCCGGAAACTACAACTGGTCCAAAATATGGCAGCCAGGCTTGTTACCAGAACATCAAGGAGAGAGAACATAATGCCTGTGCTAAAAGATCTCCACTGGCTGCTGATCAGTTTCCAGGCACAATACAAGGTGTTGGTTTTAACCTTTAAAGCCCTACATGGCTCAGGTCCAACTTATCTTAGGGACCGCCTCTCCCCGTACAAGCTCCCCCCCATGCTCCGGTCTTCTGGGATGAACTTGCTACAGCCCATGAAGACCAGGCTGTCGCAGACCTCCCAGAGAGCCTTTTCAGTCTCTGCTCCCAGGCTATGGAATGGCCTGCAAGAGGAGATCCATCTCATTACAACGTTAGATTGTTTTAGAACAGCTTTAAAGACGTATCTCTTTGGGAAGGCCTTCCCAGAAATCATATAATATTCCTGGCTCCTGGAACTTCCCAGATAATTCCCAGGCCTTCTGCATTTTGATGTCACTTCATGCTGCTAAGAACTGTGGGTTTTAATGTTTGTCTTATTTTATTTTGTATTAACTTGTTTTAATCTTTGTTAGTTTAATTCTATTTTAAGGGGTGGGGGATGGGGATGGGATTATTGAATTATTTTAACTGTAACTGTTTTTTAACCTTGTTGTACCCCGCCCCGATTGTTCAGACAGAGGGGTGGGTAAGAAATATTATTATTATTATTATTATTATTATTATTATTATTATTATTATTTTCTGCATTGGACGGCAGATTTCTCAGCACAGAAAATTTCTCCTCAGAAATATGTTTCTATTTGCAGACTATGCTTTTACATGCATTGAAAATGACCCCCCCCCCCCATTTAAGAAGACCATGTTTTTGGTGTGTGTGTGTGTAAAAGTTTTGAACTAGAGGGTTTAATTTTTTAAAAAATTTCCTTAATAAAAATTACAAAAGAGAAAGAAAAGAAATGCAAAAGGAAAAGGAAAAGGGAGAAAGAAAAGAGAAAAAGAGAGAGAGAAAGCCAAAAAAAAAAAAAGAGTAACTCTTCCTAATTGTGGTTATAAATCCCTATTTACCACAATAACAGTTTGCTATGGAGGTAGTCACCAAATAATGACCACAACACAGTTTGAAAGGAAAAGGCCACAACTTTATTAACAACAGCTGTGAGGTAGGGTTGGCCAACCAGAATGAGGTCTGGATCTGTCATCAACCAAACCCAGAATGATTGATGAACCCATTTCCTTGGTCATGGCCAAGCTTCGGGATGACAGGGGTGAATGGTTAATTACCCATTCACATCGCATGTATACCTCTCTACCCTTCACTGGGGGACACTGAATTGGTGTTGTCCCACAATGGCAACACTGCCATGTTCCCAGGACCCCCAGGTCCCCATTCACCTCTCCTGTAACCGGTTGATTACATGTACGCTTCTCTACCCATCACTGCTGGGAGAAGCCAGACCTCTTAAGTCTACACAAGGCTTGCAGAGGGTTAATTTCCTTTAAGAAAGGAGAGAGAGGAGGAGGCTCTAGTCCATGTGCTTGGGTGAGATCTAATCTAATTTACACTTGAGCCCATTGCATTCTGGGAGTCACTGCTGGGACAAGCCAGACCTCTTAAGTCTACACAAGGCTTGCAGAGGCATGTGCCGTTTTAATTTTTCTTATCTAGTCAAGGAGGTTTTTCGAGAATAGAAGAGAAGCTGCCCTGAAGCATCAGAGGAAGTGAGTCAGAGACCTGCCTTTGGAGGGAGCTAGAAGCCAGGAGCTCTCTACATAACTATAGGCCCTGGGAAATGAAGTCAGTGACAGCGTTTGGGGGAAAAAAGGCCAAGTCTAGCAAAGGAAGCCCACAGTCTTGTTTCAGTGCCTCCTTAAGACTTCTCAGTATGGAAACTGAAGGCCCTGCTGTAGTCACCTGCAACACTTGCCTACAGATGTGGGGAACTACACCTGTCCCAAGTTGGTCACCCTCTTAAAAGAGAAAGTACAGCAGCTGGAGGCCCAGGTGTCTGCACTCCAGCATCATAGAGAGCAGGAGATTCTCCAGAACAGAACAGAACAGAATGTCTTGGATGGGAAACACACAGAGGAAATTGCTGGGGTGGGGTAGGACAAGGTAGATGCTTGGTCACACACAGAAGTAAGGAAACCAGGGAATGTACTGTGAGCAGCTTGCAGCTACAGAATTGCTTTGAATCTCTCTCTGTTATCAGGGATGATGAGGAAAAGCAGCTGGGACAGACATCAGAGACAGAGCAGGGGAGCCTGGGAGTATCACGAAAGGGAACAGCCGCTGCTAAGCCTCAGAGGAGGTGTGTGGTGGTCATGGGGTACTCCTTGCTGAGGGGTACCAAAGCAGTGGTTTGTGGGCCTGACAAGACGTCTCAGGAGGTGTGTTGTCTCCCTGGGGCAAAGATCTGTGATGTGACAGAGAGGCTGACAAGACTTGTGAAGCCTACTGATCAATACCCCTTTCTTTTGGTTCATGTGGGAACCAATGATACTGCAAGGCACAGCTTACAGAATATCAGAAAGGATTATGAGGCTCTGGGAAGGAAGCTGAAAGAGATGGATACACAGGTTGTCATCTCATCTCTTCTCCCAGTAGAAGGGCATGGTCCAGGAAGGGAAAATAGCAGAGGTGAATAACTGGCTCTGTAGATGGTGCCGCCAAGAACGGTTTGGATACTTGGATCACGGGCTGTGGTTCCATGAGGAGGGACATCTGGCAAGGGATGGGCTGCATCTCACGCCAATTGGCAAAAATGTTTTTGCCAACAGTCTGAAGAATCTGATCAGGAGGGCTTTAAACTGAGTTATGTGGGGAAGGGAGACAGCATTCTGGAAGGCAAAAGGGCTGGAGAGAATAGTCAAAGTGGAATAGGGGGAACAAGGCAAATAGTGCAAGGACCCATCAGTAAAAATGTGCAAAAGCAGCAAGTAAAGAGGACACGTGGTTTTAGATGTCTCTTAACTAATGCACAGAGTATGGGAAATAATCAGGATGAACTTGAACTCCTAGCACAACAAGGGAAATACGATATAATAGGCATCACTGAAACCTGGTGGGATGAATCTCACAATTGGAATGTAGAAATAGAGGGATATAACCTTTTAAAGAGAAACAGGCCAAACAGGAAAGGAGGAGGAATGGCATTATATGTCAGGGATATTTAAACCAGTGAAGAGATAAAGCAAATCAATAATGGAAGCCAGGGGGAGAGCATCTGGATAAAGATAAAAGGAGAGGGAAACAACAGGGATGTTACTGTGGGAGTCTACTACAGACCCCCGACTCAGGCAGAGGACTTGGAAGATGTCTTTCTAGAACAAATAATCACACACTCAGAAAGGAGAGATGTAGTAGTGATGGGGGACTTCAACTATCCCGATATTTGCTGGAAGTCAAATTCAGCCAAATCTTCAAGGTCTAGCTAATTCCTCACTTGCCTGGAAGACAATTTCATTCTCCAAAAGGTGGATGAGGCAACAAGGGAGTCAGCTATTTTGGATCTGATCTTAACCAAAAGGGAAGACCTAGCTGATGAGGTGCAAGTGGTTGGATCTTTAGGTGGAAGTGACCATGTTCTCATGGAGTTTGTGGAAGGGAGAAGCTAGGCATAGTCAGAGATGCACTCTAGACTTCAGGAGAGCTGATTTCAATAAACTTAGAGAAATACTGGGGGTGATCCCATGGTCAGGAATACTAAAATAGAAGGGAGTTCAAAATGGATGGGAGTTTCTCAAAAAGGAGATATTGAAGGCGCAATTTCAGACAGTTCCAATGAGGAAAAAAACGGAAGATGTCTCAAGAAGCCAGGATGGATGACTAAGGAACTTTCAACTGAGCTAAGTTTTAAAAGGAACATGTATAAGAAATGGAAAAAAGGGGAAATCACCAAAGAGGAATTCAAACAAATAGCCAGCACGTGCAGGGATGAAGTAAGAAAAGCTAAAGCGCAGAATGAACTCAGGCTTGCTAGAGAGGTTAAGAACAATAAAAAGGGCTTTTTTGGATATGTCCGCAGCAACAGGAAAAAGAAGAAAATGGTTGGGCCACTGCATGCAGAAGATGGCAAAATGCTAACAGGGGACAGAGAAAAGGCAGAATTACTCAACACCTTCTTTGCTTCAGTCTTCTCAGAAAGGGCAAATGGTGCTCAACCTAAGGATAATGGAGCAGAAGACAGATAGGGGAATTTCAGGACAGAATAAGTAAAGAGATATTAGAGGAATACCTGGTTAACCTAAATGAATATAAGTCTCTAGGACCAGTTGAACTACATCCAGGGGTATTAAAAGAACTGGCAAATGTAATATCTGAACCATTGGCAATAATCTTTGAGAATTCCTGGGGAACAGGAGAAGCCCCAGCAGACTGGAGGAGGGCAAACATTGTCCCCATTTTCAAAAAGGGAAAAAAAGAGGATCCCAACAATTATCGTCCAGTTAGTCTGACATCAATACCAGGAAAGATTCTAGAGGAGATAGTTAAGCAGAGGGTCTGTGAACATTTAGAAGGCAATGCCATAATCACAAAAAGTCAACATGGGTTTCAGAGAAACAAGTCATGCCAAATAAACCTGATCTCTTTTTTTGATAAAATTACCAGCTTGGTAGATGAAGGGAATGCTGTGGATATAGTATACCTTGATTTCAGTAAGGCCCTTGAAAAGGTTTCCCATGACATTCTTGCAAACAAGCTTGTAAAATGTGGGCTAGACAAGTTAACTATTACATGGATTTGTAATTTGTTTTCTGGCCGAACTAAAAGGGTGCTCAACAATTGTTCCTTTTCATCCTGAAGAGAAATGACAAGTGGGGTGCCACAGGGTTCTGTCCTGGGCCCAGTGCTATTCAACTTCTTTATTAATGATTTGAATGACAGAATTGGGTGCATACTTATCAAATTTGCAGATGACACTAAACTAGGAGGAGTAACTAATACCCCAGATGACAGGATCAAAATTCAAAAATGACCTGAATAGACTAGAAAGCTGGGCCAATGCTAACAAAATGAAATTCAATGCAGAGAAATGTAAGCTTCTGCACTTAGGATGGAAAAATGAAATGCACAGATATAGGATGGGGACAACTGGCTGAATGAAACTACGTGTGAAAGGGATCTAGGAGTCCAAGTAGACCATAAGCTGAACATGAATCAACAGTGTGATGTGGCAGCTAAAAAGGCCAATGCAATTTTAGGCTGCATCAATACAAGTATAGTGTCTAGATCAAGGGAAGTAATAGTGCCACTCTATTCTGCTTTGGTCAGGCCCCACCTGGAATACTGTGTCCAGTTCTGGGCACCACAGTTCAAAAAAGATGTGGAGAAACTGGAGCATGTCCAAAGGAGGGCAACTAAGATGGTGAAGGGTCTGGAAACCATGCCCTATGAGGAACGCCTTAGGGAACTGGGGATGGTTAGCCTAGAGAAGAGAAGGTTAAGAGGTGATAGCCATGTTTAAATATTTGAAGGCATGTCATATTGAGGAGGGAGCAAGCTTGTTTTCTGCTGCTCCAGAGACTAGGTCACGGAGGAATGGATACAAATTGCAGGAAAAGAGATTCCGCCTCAACATTACAAGGAACTTCCTGACAGTAAGGGCTGTTTGACAGTGGAACACACTCCCTTGGCGTGTGGTGGAGTCTCCTTCCTTAGAGGTCTTTAAGCAGAGGCTTGATGGCCATGTGTTTGGGATGCTTTGATGGAGAGTTCCTGCATGGCAGGGGGTTGGACTGGATGGCCCTTGTGTTCTCTTCCAACTCTATGATTCTACAACCCTATGATTCTACCCCTTCTCACCGGGGGTCACTGAATCGGTATTGACCCCTGATATGACAACATAGCCACAATTCTAGCCCCTCTGGGTCTCTGTTGGACCCCTGATCCAGCAATACGCAGACCTGGAAACCATGGCTAGCAGATCCAGGACCTATGCTACCAATGAAAGCTGCCCCCGCCTTCCACCAACCCTAAGCAACTGTGATTTCCCCTAAGCCCACATAAGCCCTAGATTTCCATCTGCCCAGTCTTTTCGTGGTTTCCACTGGCAAACTTCATCCTGCCTGCATGGTAGCAGCCCTAATTTGTAATGTGTGTGCCCCAAAGTCACTTGGCAGCAGCCCTGCACGTTGCAACACCGGGCAAAGCACCGACACCACCTGGAACCATTTCAGTGGAGAACCATCGAGGTGAGTGCAAAGGGGTGGGATGCCACATATCTACATAAGGGTCTCAATAGGCACATGTGGGAGCTGTGAACCCCTTGCAGCACAATGAGGATTCCTTTCCATATTGGTCACACGTGGACCTGCAAATAACTAAACAAACAGTTTTTCTAACAAAAGAAACACCTCCCTCTGTAGCACCCTCTTAGAGCTACCCATCCTGGAAGAAGGCACCAGCTTGTCCACCCTCAAGGTCCCAAAGAAAGCAGTGATAAAGATGGCTCTGAATAGTCTGGCTTGAGCCATGGAGGTACAGACCTGGTCAAGCAGTTCAGATAGACTGGAAAGTAACTTGATACAGATGGGACTCCTGCCATCCCTACTCCCCTTATGGGTGCTCCTCCAACCCTCCAGCATTCTCCTGACAATGAAGAATGCACAAAGGTCCCTAAATCCCCCTACCTTGGAGAAGAAAGAAATCCCGGCCAAGTGGACTGCTATGGGTCAGGGAGCAATCCCAGTTTCCCTCACCCAAACCAAGAATTGGAGAACAGTGTTGGACTGTAATGGCCACTAGGCCCTGAGGCTTGATGCACCCCCCCCCCCCCCCAAAAAAAAAGGCAGACAGCTTGGAGATAGCTGTTTGATTGGCTTTGAGAGTGCCTGGAGCCAGTGAAGACAAGACACCCTACATTAAAGCAGATATCCAACCTCCCACAGTTCTTCTGGGAAGGGCAGGGGTAAGGGGGTCTGTTTCAGGCACCAGCTGGTGAACATGGCTTCCTAGAAATGGGAGAGAGAGACGCCGCAATGTTATTTTTGAGGCCTGGCAGGACACAGGCCTTGAATGTGATGTTTCTGCAGAGACAGCAGATCACAAAATGGTGAACCAGAACAATCACTCTCTGACCTGGAGCTTTGGTGGTTGAGGAACGTGAGCATGTGGTTTATCAGGTGCCATGCCCGTTTGGGTAGGATATGGCAATGACTATCATGTAAACCCCAAAACCATCCAACCAATTTGCAAAAGAGCAAACCCCTAGCTGGGCCTCAGTCTCTTCCCCTTTGGGCTTTAAGAAGGTAACCATATCTAAGTAACAACCCCTGAGGATCTGCTTCCTGACTTTTTTGGGCAGGTGGAGGCCTAGGTGGGTTTCCCCACTTGAGAACTTGGGAAAATCTGAGGCCTGTTGATCCAGTGACACACCTTGTAATCTCAGGCACCTGGACCTTTGCCTGATGTCCCAGGGAGGCATTCCTGGAACCAATTTTCCCCCTAACCAATTGTCATTCCTGCCCAAGGATGACCCAGGGAACTCAGCATCACCTTTTCTTGAGACCTTGCACACCTTAGTGCAAGCCTTTTTATTCTCTCTCTTGTCATGTTTCTGCTTCTGACCTTTGTGCTTAATGCCCACCACAGAAGCATGGTGAGTCACACTGACCTCCTAGCTGGAGATGGAGGAACTAGCAGTGGAACTGGAGAAGCTGCTGGAGGAGTTGCTGGAGAAGCTGCTGGAGGAGCTGCTTGAAAAGGAGTCGCACAACACTCGATTTCTCATCTTGGCTCGACCTCGATCTTTCCCCAGCTTGGCAATGAGAGCCGTGATTGTGCAGGTTAAACTCACTATAGAATCCTCATATGTTGACAGTGAGGGAGCTGGGAGCACTGGAGATGGTGAAGTAGCTGGGGCTACTGGTGATGATGGGGGCCTCTGCTGCTTAGACTATGGCACTGGAGATTTTGTGGGCTGTTGCCACCTTACCCTGGGGGCTAGATCCTCCCCAAACTTCCTGGGACCACCCAATTGGCCCCTCATGGCAGGACAGGTAGATCTTGCCCCTTGCTTAGATCTCTTTTGGGGCCTGGCTGCTGGCTAGGGCTACCCTCTGGTTAGGCTGAAGATGCTGGGGTGACAGCTAAGCCAGCACGTGACCCTGAGTGCTTCTGCTATGGCAGGAAAGCTTTTTGGCACTGCCTTTGCCGCTGCTCCGCTTTCCCTATTTCCCCCAAGCCACTGGTAAACTGGCAGTGTGCTGGGTGCTGCTGCTCCAGCAGAAGCACTGTTGCTGCAGCGGTCCATGAAGCTGCCCCCCCCCCCAGCATGCCAGCTGCTCAGCAGCTGAAGCTCCTGAGGTGCTACCACCACTGAAGCCAGTCCTTTGTGGCTGAGGCTTCCACAGTGCTGCCGCCACTGCCACCACCAAAGCCAGTCCTGATAACCCGTGTTTTTCCCATCAAAGAGCTGAGCTCAAATGGCACCAGCCAGTTGTGCCACATGGCCTTAAACATGTCAAAGATGATGGGAGTTGCAGCTTGTCTTATACTTGCTTTAACTCACCACCTTGTTGTGCAGCGGAGCAGACCAGCTTTGATCTGTGGTTGTTGCTTTCTTCTTAGCATGCAGAGCTTCAGAGATTAGGCTGAAGACCTTGACAAACTCTCTCAGCCTTCTCACTCCTCTCTCAGAGATGTCTCCAAACGTCTCCTTGGTTCTGGTAGCTGTTGTATCTTCTCTCTCTCAAGATACCAGGCAACACAGTAGACTTGTATAAAAGATCTACTTTATTTAACTATAACTACTCTACTCTATACAATGCTTAACTCTGCTATTCTCTACTCCATACTACTCCACACTCTATACATACTATACAGAACAGAACAGAACAGCAACTATGCATCACAGAACAGAACAGCAGGATCACATTGGCATATATTGCTAATATTATTATAACCACTTGTGGGTGTTTACACTCAATCTGATTGGTTCACATTGTTCAACCCATATTTAAGTCCAACCCAAGTATTTCATCATATTTCATCATACTGTCTTGTATACTTTATGATTCTCAGGTGTTTCCAATTTGTATTCTATAATTCTGTCCTTGTCATTTGTCCTTGGCTCTCAGGACTTCTAAATTACATTAACCTTTTCACCTGTGCAGCATCTCAACTGCCCCTGCCCAGTCATTGTGACTTTCACATACATATTTTATTTCTTCCACTGTATGTCCCATGTTGCATTTTCCTTAACATCCACCAATTTTTCTGCCCATCCATCAATTAGGGACCAAAGAGGGAGGAGATTCCTCCCCCGCCAGCCCCTTAACCAATTCCTGGTGGTGCTTGCTAGCAATGCCAGCCAATTGTGCAGCACTTCTGGTCCTGGTACCCACTGGGACATGTAGTCCTGATACTGGGGCAGGAAGCACCACTCTTTCAGCTCTCACTGGCCAAGTACCAGCCTGGTCAGCCTGGTGCAAGGCATGCCGGGTGTCCAACAGGCTTGGAAGGTTCCCAGCCAGTGGCTTTCTCCCCCCAGTAGCAACAAGGCTGTCCTGGTGAGTCAGGCGGATTTATTTATGTGCCTTAACACCCTAATGTCCACCCCCATCTCAATATCATTCCCACATAATCACCCTTTAGGGTGATCTTCTGTTTTCATTTCAGTTTTCTTTATTCCGTAAATCTGGAGCGGCCAGATCCTTGTTATATTTACTTACATCCTAAACTTCCGTTGTATCACCCAGTTGTCTCAAAGCTACAGTAAGTTCCCTCTCACCACTTCTTTCAGTTCCTTAGTCTCAGATTTCCAATATTTCATCCCTTGTTTAAAATCTTTTAATCCATTTTTCAAATGTCTGATCTCTTCCAGTAACAATTGTAAAGTTTCTGTAGAAAGCTCCATCTCTCACAAATTCAGCAGTTATGGGGTTAAGAACAAAACTCTGTCATTTCACAACCTCATACCTTTTCCACAGTAATGCCACTGTCTGATTGTGCAGATTTATCTTTTGCAAAAGAAAAACACACTGCTTTCTCAAACTTTCTTTTTTAAAATAAAATATATATAAAACACAATAGTTTCCATGTCCCTTGAAAGAATATATCACCTTGGGTGTGTGTGTGTGTGGTGAACTCTCAGTCTCTCAGTCCACCCACAACCTACTCTCAACTGTGGCAGCCCTATGAGAATTGCAATCTCACCGCTGCCACCAAAATATTATGTTGTGGTGATCTCTTTATCTTTCACCACTCTCTAAGATGACACAGCACCTCTGAAACTCTTAGATTAGGTAGCGTGGTTTGATTCACACAGAGGCCAAGTTGTATTTCAAACACTAATAAAAGTTTATTTATAAAATACAAAAAGTAAACTGTAACATAGACTTATTGCCTTGTTGCTCAGTTACAAAAAGGTTCTTTTAAAGTATTAATATCAATACAGCCACTCAGACAATCTTATCTCCAGTACCAAGACCAACATTTTTCTTTAAACCACTGGCTTGTTCTGAGCTTCTCTCTACTAGACTCCCCATACCTATCCAGTCCCTCTCTGGACTCTTAAGACCAGAGTCTTAACACCATCACCATCACCATTAACACTTAACACCATCACAGTCTTCAAACATCATCAAAATATTCCCTCAGAAACCCTAAGAGCACACCCTCTCTTTGATGTGACTCTTTCCCTCAAAACCCAAAACTAAAACCCCACTTTTCACTCTCTGCAAGGCCCTTTTATAGCCCTGCCCAGCCGGCTTCTCATTGGCTGATCTCATGTTGCTCTGCGATTGGCTGATAAGCAGGTCTATTCACTACAGGAGGTGAATAACCTTCCTTGGTTTAGACAATAAATTGACAAAAAAAAATTAACTTACTCTTTCTAAAGATAAATGTGATGATAAAATAAAGAGCTTTATATATTTTAAAATTGTTGTCCCCTCTGTAAATTCTTCAACCAGATCTTACTAAATTTTTTGCTGTTCATTCTTTAAAAACTTCAATCTTGTAAATAGGCTTTACCCTTCAACTCTTGTTCAGAAAAAAGGAAAGAAACTGTTTCACTGCCAGAAGGAAGAACTTTCTCTAGTTGTAAACTAAGGGGCTATACAGACAGGCATCCAAACACTGCCCCTTTTAGGTCTGGATCATTGCTGTGGCAACCACACACAACAGCAACAATCCACTCCCTCTCAGGAGCAAAAGGAAACTACTCTAAGCAGCTTCCTGGAAGCGGCACCATAGTAGCTCTTGAATGCCATGATGGTGCCCTTTCCACAGAGCACTGTTGGATGCTGCACTGCCTGTGCGTCATAATGGCACGCTCTGTGTGGATGGGCACATGACAAAATGGCACACATGTGGCACAACTAGGGCTTTGAGCATGTTAAAGTGCTGGTCTGTACTGTCCCTAAATCATGTAAGGTGATTAAGAGTAGAATATTCACAAATTCAGTGCTCTTTTAAAGACTTACATAAGCAGCCTGAGACAGCTGTTTCTTTCTTGTTAGAGAAAAGTTGCTTTTATTGCTGCCAGGAGTTCAGAGGTCTCCTCGAAAAGAGAGATATCCTGAGCACATGTGGACAATCTCATGCTCTCAGCATTATCTTGCAAAGACAGAAGACATTATCTTCAGAAGACAGCTACTCTGCTGCTTAACTTCCTTTGTCCCAGAGCATGAAGCAGAGGTGTCTAATCCACTATACTCTCCATCTGGAAGACCCCCAAAACTGTGCAGCTTTTGAGCACCTTCTCACAATGGAAAGAAGATGGCTAAAGTTAGGTGTCATTTCTTTAAGAGTGTACATAGGCTGCATCTACACTGCAGAAACAATGCAGTTTGACAGCACTGTAACTATCATGGTTCTATCCTATGGAATCCTGGCACTGGTAATTTGTTGTGTCATCAGAGCATAACTGACCAGACCTTTCTGACAGAGTAGGCTAAACATTTTACAAAACTACAAATCCCAGAATTCCATAGCATTAATCCATGGCAGATAAAATGATGTAAAACTGCATTATTTCTGCAGTACAACTGCAGCTGTATTGAAGAATTAAATCACCATATGAAGCTTTGGAGGACCCTTCTGAATGTGCCAAACCATTAAGCAGAGTGAGAGGGAAACCACCCAAGCAGAGTTTTAATTGGATTGATCATTTAATGCTTTTCAAATTTGATAATACATATTGTTTTAGTTATTTTGCTTTAACATAGTATAAGATGTATCAAATTCCATTTTGAGAGAAAGACAAGATGTAAATCAAACAAAAGAAAGTAATACATTAATTAAAAATATCTTTCTTCAGAAATATTAGAGGTATGAATTTTGACTGGCTATTTAAGTTATCTGATTTTTATATATTATTGTAAGGTGGGTATGAGCAAATTAATAGGACCAGAAAGTCTGCCCAGGTTGGTGGCACATCTTTTGTTAACTCAGGGGCTTTACAGACCACCTTGGTGGGAGTGAGTCTGCGCCACTCCTTTCCCTACCAGATTGGGGCCAGAACAGCCTCGCAGGCAGCCCAGAGGCCCCAATCCACTGCTTTTCCAAGCCGCGGGAAAGCGGTAAAAAAAGCGGCTGCTTACCCACAGCTTGGAAAGGGCTGTTCTTGGGGCTGCATGCCACAAGGACACCCCGACAGCTGCAGCCATGGAAGGAAGGGGTTGCCTGGCAGTCTAAACGTTGCAGGGACGAAGTGCATAGGCTATGGCACTTACAGCGCCACTTCCTGTGTGTCCTTTTTGGGCGCACAGCAATGGCGACGCTGTCATGGTTGCCCCTGTGGGAATGGGAAACCACCATGATGGTGCTGCCATGCTGTGCTAAGGTTGGGGAACGTGTAGTTGCTGCATGCTCCCTAAACCTAGAATTGGACCCAAGAAGTCCCTTTGTGGACGTCTATATGGGACCAAATTTACTGGTAAATGGTCCACAATGATTATAATAAAGATGGATACATCTCTGAATTAGGATTTCAAAATAAGAAAATTTCTCTACAAAATCCCTGAGACAAATAATCATTTGATTTGTTATGACAGAATAATAGGATAGATAACTTGTTATAGTGTAAATGTATGAAGTGTAGACACTTTAACTCTGTCTACCGCTGCTTCTGATATGTGTGTTATATTTTGAGATCAGGCAATACAGTGATATTAGGCCCTTGATATGTATAATATGCCTTCATGAAGTACCAGGTGTCAAACTGATGAACCGGGCTCTGACTTTGTGCATGGTGAAGAACACCCTTCATTGTGTCTAGGAATATGAGTTTTTGCTTATTTCATTTTTGCAAGTGACAACAGAAACAAAAAAATTAGCTATGCTCTACTGATACTGGGAGACACATCTACAAAAATAAAAATAATTTGTTTTTTAAAATAAAAAAATGGCATTAGATGTATTTTGTTTTGACTTATATGAGCTGCCTTGGGTCAAATATAAGAAGAAAGTACAATATGAAAGAAAGAAAGAAAGAAAGAAAGAAAAAGTAAGTATATTTTAACCTTTTCCATTTGTAGACAAAAATTTCACAAAAGTATTTTCCAGACGCAAGTCATTTTTCTGAGTGCAAAATATAACATTTTAATGTAAAATGCCAGTTTTTTCACAAAAGAAGAGGAAAAAGTGCTGATTTTTTTTCCCACTCATGTGCAGGGTCAGAATTCAAAGGTTCACAATTTTTCTCATATGTTGAGTGAGGACAAGATTATTCATTACTATATATTACTATATAGGTAACTAAGCACATAGTCTTCCATGCATATTATTGGTGTTCTAGATTATTGAATTCTGTTTGTCATGGAAATTTCAGAGAACTGGAAGTATAAGACCCCAGTAGTTGTGAGTTCATTGCTAAATAGGGTATGGTCCACTGTAGAAGCCCTCTCATAAATAAAAATTAACACATCAGGTTAGAGCCTATAAGGGAGAAAATAAAGGAGAGAAATTTTGAGCTGTGTGGTATCTGTTTAGTTATACATGCAGGTAAGTATTCATATAACACCTCCATATAACAACTGACCAGAACAAATGAATCTTTGGAACAGTCCATTCTTGTTGGTTAAAATGCTATACTGTGGGCTGTCTGTCAATGAATTATTAACATATCAACATAAAATCATAGAATTATAAAATCATAGAGTTGGAAGAGACCACAAGGGCCATCTAGTCCAACCCTCTGCCATGCAGGAACTCCAAATCAAAGCATCCCAGACAGATGGCCATCAAGCCTCTGCTTAAAGACCTCTAAGGAAGGAGACTCCACTACACTCCAAGGGAGTGTGTTCCACTGTCGAACAGCCCTTACTGTCAGGAAGTTCCTCCTAACGTTGAGATGGAATCTCTTTTCCTGCATTTTGCATCCATTGTTCCGTGTTCTAGTCTCTGGAGCAGCAGAAAACAAGCTTGCTCCTTCCTCAATATGACATCCCTTCAAATATTTAAACAGGGCTATAATATCACCTCTTAACCTTCTCTTCTCCAGGCTAAACATCCCCAGCTCCCTAAGTCACTCCTCATAGGGCATGGCTTTCAGGCCCTTCACCATTTTTGTTGCCCTCCTTACGACCCGCTCCAGTTTCTCCACATCCTTTTTGAATTGTGGTGCCCAGAACTGGACACAGTATTCCAGGTGGGGCCTGGTCAAAGCAGAATAGAGTGGCACTATTACTTCCCTTGATCTAGACACTATACTTCAATTGATGCAGTCTAAAATTGCATTGGCCTTTTTAGCTGCCACATCACACTGTTAACTCATGTTCAACTTATGGTCTAATTGGACTCCTAGATCCCTTTCACACGTAGTTTCATTTAGCGAGATGTCCCCCATCCTATATCTGTGCATTTCATTTTTTCGCCCTAATTGCAGTACCTTACATTTTTCTGCATTGAATTTCATGTTGTTAGCATTGGCCCAGCTTTCTAGTGTATTCAAGTCACTTTGAATTTTGATCCTGTCTTCTGGAGTATTAGCTACTCCACCTAATTTGTTGTCATTTGCAGATTTGATAAATATGCCCCCAATTCTGTCATCCAAGTCATTATTAAAGATGTTGAATAGGACTGGGCCCAGGACAGAGCCCTGGGGGACCCCACTGGTCACTTCTTTCCAGGTTGAAAAGGAGCCATTGTTGAGCACCCTTTGGGTTCAGCTGGTCAACCAATTACAAATCCATGTAACAATTAACTTGTCTAGCCCAAATTTTATAAGCTTGTTTGCAAGAATATCATGGCGAACCTTGTCAAAGGTCTTACTGAAATCAAGATAAACTATATCCACTGCATTCCCTTCATCTACCAAGCTGGTAATTTTATCAAAGAGAGAGAGAGAGAGAGAGAGAGAGAGAGATCACGTTTGTATGGCACGACTTGTTTCTCTGAAACCTAGAGAAAAACAATGCATTGACAATAATAATTATGATAGTACAATACCCCCATTGTTCCTGTTGTATAGTATGCTTTATCAACATTATTGTTTGTGTACAATAATGATCTCTCTCTATCAATAATTCTGTCAAATAGTTTTGTTGTTGGAGGCAACCATACACCAGTTGTGAACATATGATCAGGGCTACTTCTTATGCATGATGTTGGAGATATGATTCTTAAAGTCAATCTTAGTCTTAGGTTTCTTTAGTGTGGTCAATGTTATCTGCCACCTCACAATAGCAGATGCCTCCAATTCTGGATTCTCTTGAACCATGGTTAAGCAGATTGTCACAAGTGTCTGCAAATGAGAAATGTAGCTTCACCCCTGGGTTGCACTGGATTAAGTATAGCCCTTTTTTGTGAGTAATGTGTAAAGAGAAATAATCTCATGTGCATTTTTACTCATATCAGATTACTATTTTGCACTCAAGTTATCCTATAATAAGAGAACTTGACAACAGGGATCTTTTTTTCTTAAATACACAGATGGCTGCACAGGTTTTACCATTCTTGTGTAAGTGTACTACATTAATTACATGGTATGAATACTGCCCTATTTATATTTTATTATTTCGTCAAATTTCAAGTATCTAATCCAAACCCTGAAGAATACTTGTCATAATATATGGCTTGCTGTGTTACCAGTCTCACTCTCAACCTCTGCAGGGACAAAGGTACATCCTAACAGTACAATATAATTGGTCCCTTTGCACAATTAAGAAGTCAGACTGTATTAATCAGGTTGTTGTTTGTGTAGCAAGCACCACTGATCCTGTGGAGATTTTTAAAATGTGCCTAGCAGAAGAAGAAAAATTCAAACTAGGGTGTGTGTGTTTAGTATTAGGATTGTTCCTTAAACTTAGTCAATATTGGGCTGGAACAGATGGCCCTTAAAAGACACCATCAGAGCATTATCTGAAGGCAGCATTTACATGTTCATGCTTTAATGATTCCCTGAAACTGCCTGGAAGCCAGGTGGCCCCCCAGACATTTCAAGACATTTGAGCAGTACAGCATTTAGATGCCTAACACTGCTGGAACATTTTGAAGCCACCATGGGGCCTCGGCACAGGCACTAAAGGCAGGTTTTCTACATTCCAAAAAGGACTTCTCCTTTTTGGGGCAGTTTCAAGGTGGATTGGGGCCATGGTGTGTGGTTGCCACTCCAATCCGTGTTTGGTTGCCCCACAGTTACTTTTTAAAACCATTTATGTCCTTCCCAAAAGAGAAAATGTAGAAGAAAATATTGCCTGTTGATTAGATGAGATGAGAAACAGAAGATGGTCCACCAGTAAGTGAGAAATAGCCAAGAGAAATGAGAAGTCCAGTTACTTTCAGATATGCATCTGACTGACAGGCTAGTTCATAAAGCATTGTACTTTACTCTCCCTTCTGCAGTATGCAATCCATGTCAGAAGAAAGCATATTGTGGAGCTGAAGTTGATGTGTTGTTATTGTGCAAAAGAGACCTACATCTTTCTGCATGACCATTCTTCAAAAACAGATTAAGTTTTATCCCCGAGGGCTTGATGAGAAAATTCACATTTACCAAGCCAATTTTAACTGAACAGAAGGAAGTTTGCCCATTAGTCATTGTATATATGTTAATAAGAACAAGAGATGACAAGAACTACAAAAGAATTGTTAGAGACAGTATGAGATTCAATGGATATGTCCCCAGTCCTGAAGCTTCCCATGCTACCAGTTTTAGTGAGAGCATTAAACTGGAGATATGGGTAGCAGTACCCTCAAAAGAGAATAACATATTGTATCAGGCATCTGTCAGCAAACAGAACAACCTAATAGCATGCACCACACTCCTTTCTCTGGAATATTCATATTTTCATGTTTTTCTATCTAGAGTCAGGAATATTTTCAGAAGTCACAATGACCCATGGAAAACTAGGAAGTTTCAAATGGGAAGAGCATGCTGGCTGAAATACACATGGAAGACTTAGTGCTAAATAAAGGTTAAATAGCTTTGCTGATCACTCCATCTTCCTCCAGGCTTTCTGCATATCCTATCACAATAGGAAATGAGTGAGTCCCATTGCAAAGCAGTTAAAGAGCATATTTCCTTCTCACCCAGAGCTGTGCCCCTATTCACCTCTTCCTATCCAACCACCCAGGGGTTGTCATGAATCCACTCAATGCTTTATCACTCCCATGTTAAATCATCACTTGTTCCAGAATCTCAACCAGATCCCAAATGGCCATGGATTGTGGTGACCAGATTGCCCACTCCGAAAGTGGGCCACTACCATGGTGCCAAATGAGGCACCAGCAGGAGCGGTTTGGGACTGCCTCAGACAGAGTGGCTTCCAGCTGATCTGGGGTATGCATCATCTGTATGCTATGCTCCCAAAGTGGCTGGAAACCTCACTTTTGGCCTCCCTGTTTTGGGGCTATGTTACCCAACCTCTCCCAGGCCTCCTGTTGTGTTAATAATTTCCCTAATAATACCTAAGAGATGATGTCACTATTGGTGGGACAGCAAGTCCCTGCACCTTTTTGAGCAACACTCCTCCCTTCAAAAAACACCCCGCCCCACCCCCCCCCCAAAAAAACCTAAAAATAAAGCTTAAACAATGCATCTATATCATATTTGCTTCAATGGAAAATTGCAGGAAAGTTTTTGAACCAAGTGACGAAATACATATTGAGTTTATTATTATTATTATTTTTAAAAAATGAACATAGATCTTTCATACAATTTATTTAAGCCTCATTATAAACATAGCTTGATATAATTTATTTTGATATATGGAAACTGTTGTATAGTA
This sequence comes from Urosaurus nigricauda, assembly GCA_034509955.1. NCBI lineage: Eukaryota > Metazoa > Chordata > Lepidosauria > Squamata > Phrynosomatidae > Urosaurus > Urosaurus nigricauda. The sequence continues at coordinate 55,845,190 of JAOEGL010000003.1, forward strand.
TCAGGGTACACTATTTAGGATATGGGCCCTTCTTTGTTTTAAAAAGAAATTAAAACCTATCTTCTTTCTTTTGCATTTGATCTTTAAGAAATTACTAATTGAAGTCTCTGCCACCTATACTAATTTCAAGAAATTTACATATCTTTTGCCTTGCTATGAGGACTAGCTTCTTTGAAAGCAAGGAAAGGGATTAGTAAATCACAGAAATAATTGCAATGTTAAGATGTTAAATTATTGATCCCTTATCTTTACCTTCTAATGTGGCTTAACATGGTAGATTTCCTGGTCAAAACTAAAAGCAATTCTCTCCTTAAATAAGGTTTTTTTTTAAGCAATAGAATGCATTCGGGTTTGAAGAGGACATCCTTCAATAATGGAGGAGGATCCAAGGAGAAGAAGGGTTAAGATTGAAGGAAATGCATCTCATGGCATGTGCTGGATGGCTTGTTCTAATCTAGAGATGCAGTATTTCTGGAAAATTTAGAAGCCATGGGGGAAAAAGTCCGCCCCCCCCCGGTTTTTCCACGAAAATATGGATATTTTTTGGAGAAACTGGAAAAAAATGCAGCATTAGCACTTTTTACAGATTGAAAGTGACTCTGTTACTTTAGGAAAATAAAATAAGACTATGTACAATTTGATTTGGCATGAAATTTACTTTTAATTTTTTTAGAAAAATTATTTGTAATAAATTGGGTAACAATCTCTTCAACTGTATGAAACCTCTTTGGATTTGCCAGGTTATGTGGAATAGTTTTAAAAAAATTAAAAAAGAAGATGTCATCAACATTAGTATCAAAGTATATTTATATTTCCTATTCACCGAATCAAATAGATATAATGTGCCCATTGTTATAAAAAGAATCGAAGGAGAAAAATTGTGTAGAAGGGCTGAGAAACTAAGATTAAATAAATAGGCATGGAATTTAATCAGACTCATTTTCCGAGTTCTGGGCTGTAACCGCACTGCTGAAACACTCTAGTTTGATACCTCTTTAACTGCCATGGCTCAACGCTGGGGAATTCTGGGAACTGTAGTTTGTTATAGCACTAGAACTCTCTGACAGAGAAAGCTAAATGTCTCATAAAACAACAATCCCGAGCATTATAGCATTGAACCAGGGCAGTTAAAGTGGTGTCAAACTGGATGATTTCTGCAGTGTGGATGGAGCCCTGGTTATTACTATTAGTTTCATTCTCTGCTTCTGCTTTGTTATGCTTGTCAGAGTTATTATCAACTTCTGAAAACCCCAAAGTTTACCCAGATTAAAATAAGCTTCTCTGCCCTTTCACATGCCAGTTTATTTCTTGATTTAGCATGTTTCCAAACATAGACCATATTCTTTCAGCCTTGCCTTGGGGAGGTCCATGGTGTTATGTGAAACAGAAAACAATATCAATGACTACAAACATCAACTTGTTTAATAATTTTTAGAGTACAGGATATTTTAATTGAAAAGTTTTAGGATAAGATTGCTTGAAACTGGCTATTCCAGTGGTTGACCCCGAGATCCTTCTCTCTTCTATGCAAGACATGTGCTCTTTGATTGTTGTTTGCAGATAACATTTCATGATTGTGAGTGAGAAAGGAGAGAGGATGCAATGACAGAACTGTGAAGAAAGTGTTCTGTGTATTTTAAGAGACACTCAGAACATTTCTGATTAACAATTATCCACTTTTGATTTACTCTCTGATCTTTGTAACCATCAACACACTGCTGCACATACAGTGGATCAGTGTTCCTTTACTGAAATAGAAACATTCTTTAACATCAGTCCTTCTCAAACCTCAATAAACAAAGTTAAGTGAACAATTCATACATTGATGATGTTGGATTGTGTGGAAATGATAATTTATCATGCTTTAAGACAGATTTCCCAACATCTATCCAGAAGTGCTGGACAATGATCATCCCAACATAGCAATTTGTATTATGGGCTTTGTAGTCTATGCAGGAAAAGATACAGGATAGGGAAAAGTAACTTTAAAACAACAAAAGAAGAACTTTTGAAGGAGCCAATTAAAAGTGTGTCTCTTTGAATCTGTGTGATAGAATCCATACCATTCTCTGGAAGGACCTGAGTAGATGGAGGGGAAAAGATAGATTATCCTCAGGGTTCCAAGTTTGTGATGATAACATGCTGACTTCAATTTAAGCTCCCATAATGGTCCAACAACTAATATGCAGTTTGTACTGCCCCCTTTCTCTGTGGAACTGCCAAAATGGAGCTACAAGCCATGCTGGATTTCCCCCCCCCCCCCCCGCTTTCCACTGCAAACACATACAAATAAGCACACAGACATTCTGTTAACAGAAGTCAATTGCTTCCCTTGTCCCACCCAACTGCCAGCCCATTGGAAGTCCTGCACAACTGGTTGTGCAATCAGCTGACAAGTTGCAAGATCAATCAATTGCCCATACAATACATTGGTGCACCCAGTGATACATTGGCACCCAGTGATCATGGTTCACCCCTGTACATAAACCCTTTCTCCCCCCCCCCCCTCCTATAATCCCCTGTTGGACCAGCCAGTTTGTTACTTTATTTGTTAAATCCATTCTACTGTTGGTGACCTGACAAGTTTGTTGTCGTTTAATAATAATAATAATAATAATAATAATAATAATGTTTTATTTATAGCCCGCTCCTCTGTATCCAATCGGAGCGGGTTACATCAATTAAAAAATGCAAGATAAAATATACATGACCCATACCCAACCACCCGCCCCTTAAAATTAAATTAAACTAACATCAATTAAAATGACATAATAAAAATTTCAATTTAAAACGGCAACCCATTGCATAGAGATCAGGGTCAAGATGTTAAAATGCTAATGGGAGAGCTTAACCCAAACAGAGCCGGGAGGTTAAGAACTTTCTGGGAAGGCCTGCCGGAAGAGATGCGTCTTCAAGGCTTTTTTAAAGCAATCAGAAGATGTAATAAGACGCATCTCGTCTGGCAGGCCATTCCATAGCCTGGGAGCGACAGCCGAGAAGGCCCTCTGGGAGGTCTGCGTCAGTCTAGTCTTCATAGGCTGCAATAAGTTCCTCCCAGAAGACCGGAGTGTGCGGAGGGGTTCGTATGGGAGGAGGCGGTCCCTCAGATAAGATGGACCCAAGCCATGTAGGGCTTTAAAGGTTAAAACCAACACCTTGTACTGCGCTCGGAAACTAATCGGCAGCCAGTGGAGAGATTTGAGCACTGGTGTTATGTGCTCTCTCCTTGATGTTCCCGTGACAAGCCTGGCTGCCATATTCTGAACTAATTGAAGTTTCCGAGTTAGGCACAAGGGTAGCCCCATGTAGAGCGCATTACAGAAGTCCAATCGTGAGGTTACCAAAGCATGTACCACTGACTCCAGGTCCTTTGGCTCCAGGAAAGGGCGCAGCTGGCGGATCAGCCGAAGCTGATAACAGGCACTCCTGACCACCGCATTCACCTGACTAGTCATGTGAAGCGACGAATCAAGAAGTACCCCCAGACTGCGAACAGGGTCCTTCGAGGAGAGTGTGACGCCATCTAGGACCGGGAGGTGTATTCCCAATCCTGGCTTCGGTCCTGTGACAGTTAGTACCTCCGTTTTGTCCGGATTGAGCTTCAACCTGTTTTCCCTCATCCAATCCATTACTGCCGTAAGACAGTCATTGAGAGGAGAGACGCCATCTGAAGTCTGAGCCGACGATCTTGTCATGGAGAGGTAAATCTGAGTGTCATCAGCATACTGAAGACACTGAGCTCCATGCCTCCGAATGATCTCACCCAGCGGCTTCATGTAGATGTTAAACAGCATCGGGGACAGGATGGCGCCTTGAGGGACGCCACAATTAAGCTCTATCTTAATTGTCCCCGAGCCTCACCCTTTGGGATCTCCCGGAGAGAAAGGACCGGAACCACCGAAGCGCAGTGCCTCCGATCCCCAACTCTCTCAGTCGACCCAAAAGGATGGAATGATCTACCGTGTCAAAGGCCTCTGAGAGATCCAAGAGCACGAGCAGGGTCACACTACCCCTGTCAATGCTCAAGCGAAGGTCGTCGGCCAGAGCGACCATGGCAGTCTCAACTCCATGTCCTGTCCTGAAGCCCGTTTGAAATGGATTGAGATAATCAGTTTCATCCAAGACAGCTTGGAGTTGGGAGGCAACTGCTCTCTCGATGACCTTGCTCAAAAATGGGAGCAAGGAGACTGGCCTGTAATTGTTTTTATCCAAGGGATCAAGGGAGGGTTTCTTCAGGAGGGGTCTAACGGCCGCCTCCTTTAGACAAGATGGTAAAGAACCCTCCCTGAGGGACGCATTGATCACATCCCGAAGGAATGTTCTCACTGCGTCCCCTCCCTGGGCGACCAGCCAAGATGGACAAGGATCGAGAGGGCAAGTCGTCTTTCTCAAACTTCCAAGGAGCTTGTCCACGTCCTCGGTACTTGCAGGTTGAAATTCATCCAGTAAAGAAACAGCAACGGAGTTATCGGACACCTCACCTATGGGCTCTGACAAAACATTGACATTCAAGTCGGCCCTTATCCGAGAGATTTTGTCTGCAAAGAAGGTGTTAAACTCATCACAGCAGGCTGTTGTTGGGTCCAGTAGGGGATTTGGCGCAGGGGGCACCCGCGTCAGCTCCCCCACAACCCTAAACAGCTCTGCTGAGCGGGACTCTGCAGACGCGATGTGTGCAGAGCAGAAGGATCTCCGCGCTGCACGCAAAGCCTCCCGATAGGCGCGAAGATGCTGCCTATGGCGAGTTCTGTCGGAGAAGAGTCGAGTCTTCCGCCATTTGCGCTCTAGTCGTCGTCCAACCCGCCTCATCTCCCTGAGTTCCTCCGAGAACCAGGGTTTGCGATTTGGAGCGGGTTGGAGAGGACGCTTGGGGGCGATTGCGTCGAGAGCCTTGGGAAGATCGGTGTTCCAGGTATTCACCAAAGCTTCGACGGAGTCACCGGCGTTGCCAACCATTAAACCCTCTAAGGCCTTCTGGAAACCAATTGGTTCCATTAGTCTTCGAGGGCGGACCATTCTAATGGGTCCACCACCCCCGGGGGGGACAGAAGTGGCTTTTAGTTCCAACTTGATCAGGAAATGATCCGTCCATGACAGTGCGGAGGTTTTGGTTACCTCCGCCCACGGATATTCCTGTTCCGTACTAAAGATTCCATCGAGTGTGTGACCCGCGCAATGGGTAGGCCCATTGACCAACTGGGATAGGTTCATGCCTGTCATGGATTCCATGAACTCCCGAGCTGCTCCAGATAGATCAGAAGAGCTGGTCTCAAGAGGAATGTTGAAGTCACCCAATACAAGAAGTCTGGGAGACTCCAACAACAACTCAGAGACCAGCTGAGTCAACTCAGTCAGGGAATCTGTTAGACAACGGGGTGGCCGGTATACTAACAGAATCCCCAAACTATCCCTGGTCTTCAGGCCAAGGTACACACACTCGATGTGGATCGTTTTCCGGACAGGTTTCCTGATCAAAGTTAGGTTAGTTTTGTGAACTATTGCCACACCGCCCCCCCGCCCACTTTCCCTTATCTGCTCACTAACTGTGTAGCCGGCTGGGAGGGCCTGCGCCCAGGTAGCAGCGCTGGCATCTCCCAGCCAAGTCTCGGTGAAGCATGCCAGGTCGGCCTGTTCATCCACGAGAAGATCGTGGATGATATGAGTCTTACCTTTGGCCGACCTGACATTGCAAAGGAGCAGATTAAGGGATTGTGGAATGGTTGGTGCGCTCTCCATGTTATCTTGGGAAACAGGGTGAACTGAAGAAGGGATAGATATCAGACATCGATCCCTTCTTCTTTTGTAACATTTGTTCACTCTGTTGCCGCCATACCTTCCCTGCCCCCACACAACCTCAATTCCTGCTCCCAGGCTATTCCCGGCTCCATCATCTGGTGCTGGAAATGATTTATCCGTCAGAAGTTTCTGACCCAGAATAGGAGCTCCATGTCTAACAGACAATGGACAGATATTAACATTTTCCTGTCTAGTCAGCTCTCCCATTATAAGTATTATGCCTAAAAACAAAAGGCCCTGAGGTAGAATGTTCTCCTTTATGGCTAACCTAGCCATGCAATGATGACGGGGAAAGCAATATATGGAAATGTCTTAGCTCCTCCTCTTGCGGCCAATGCCGCATTGTTTTGCTGAATGGAGGGGTGGCCTTGGCAGTCCCAGGTGTTGCTTTCTCCTTCCCCGCCGCCTCTCCGCGCTGCCTGACCTCTGCTGCCTTCTTGCCCAGATGGAGTTGGGGAAAAAGAAGACTGCTGGTGGCTTGGCTTGCTGCTGGTCTTCCTGAGGGGTGGAAGAGGAGTGGCTTTATAGTTCACCACTCCTGCCACACCCTCTTGCTGCTGCCTGGCCTCTGCTGCCTTCTTGCCCAGGTGGAATTGGGGAAAAAGAAGGCTGCTTCTGGCTTGGCTTGCTGCTGGTCTTCCTGAGGGGTGGAAGAGGAGTGGCTTTATAGTTCACCACTCCTGCCACACCCTCTTGCTGCTGCCTGGCCTCTGCTGCCTTCTTGCCCAGATGGAATTGGGGAAAAAGAAGGCTGCTTCTGGCTTGGCTTGCTGCTGGTCTTCCTGAGGGGCGGAAGAGGAGTGGCTTTATAGTTCACCACTCCTGCCACACCCTCTTGCTGCTGCCTGGCCTCTGCTGCCTTCTTGCCCAGATGGAATTGGGGAAAAAGAATTCTGCTTCTGGCTTGGCTTCAGTCCATTTGCCTCCCACTTTGGCCATTTGTATCATTTGAGAAGGTAGATTTCCAAATGGGGCAGCAGCCATTTCTTTTAGCTCATGTGAAAGACCCTCTAAATCTCATGATCAATTCTGGAAATCAACATTGGTAATGTGGCCGAATAAATAATTTTCATTTATTAGTTTTAGTGATAACACATTAATTTTCTAACTTCCATAGTTTAATCCAGTTTTAAAATGTAAAATTCTAAGGACTGAGATAGGCAAAGAATAGCAATGTTTTCCCCCCCCATACCACATTAGTTTTAGAACTATTCTTATACTCCATTTCATGGTATGCAAAGAGCCACTGATCAATAAATGCAAAATCATACCATTTCCTACTGGACTTATACCTTGAACTGTTGACATATAGAGTGCTTAAAGACAAAGAAAGAAAGGAAACAAATTTGATTTTCATTTTCTTGTAAATCATGACATTTCTTTGGAACAAGGTGGGCAGGACAATCAATTTAAAAATCAATCAAAATTGATTGAAAATTCAATCATATATTCTTTGGAAAGCATGGAAAAGATATTTGGAGTTAGTATGATTTGAGTAATAAACAAACATAAAAAGTGCCTACTTTGTCAGTTATTAATGATTGGTTTTTACTAGAGATGGATGAATTTACTCCAACAGGAATTATAATTACCTCAGTCAACAGACAATTTCCACATCCCAAACTCAGAGAATAATTCTGTGTTACTGTGAGATCTCTTTTTATAACCATGTATATTCATAAACAAAGCGTGCCTTGGAAATATGACGTACATTGTATAGCACCATACCTTCATCCATGTGCATCAGTGTCATTTAAACCTATGCCACTGTGAAGCAGAGTGAAGTGACTGCTTCAGTTGTCAAGCATTGGACCGTGACTGCTGGGGATCAACAAATCAGTCAGTTTTGTTTTCTCTATATCCAATTTTTTTAAAAATTATTTTAAAAAGACCCTGATCCAACTATACCATGGATGCACCCCTGAGAAATGGGGGACAACATAAAACTCACAGACAGCAGAGGACACAGCGGATTGTTATTGTTATTATTATTACTACTAGTATGTGATGGAAAAGACTGGAAACAACCATGTTACATCTACAAGGTTCAGTCCTAGGTCCAGTACTATTTAATATATTTATCAATGATTTGGACAATGAGATAACAGGCATACTTATCAAATTTCCAGAAGACATTAAATTAAGAGAGGTTAGTAATAGTACTGAGAATTTTTTTGCCTATCATTTTTTCCAAATGGAGGAGAAAGGGACAGGGAGCAGAAAACAGGGAAATGAATCAATGGGGAGGAGTGAGTTAAATCCAAGATGCAAAACAAACAAACAAACAAAAAACAAGGATCATAATATTCTTCCTATATGGAAGTCAAATATTTCAAATTCAAAGCTCATATTTGAAAATGCAAAACTACGAACTTTAATGACATCAATAGTCTATCTTTTGATCTATCAAGGTGGATTTTGATATTCAGAGCTAAATGTGCATCCAACACAGCCTTATCTACCCATATTTGTTTAACTTGACTCACCATGGTGATTTTATTTGCAAATATCCATGTGTGTTATGATGGCATTGCCCAATAACAATTTTGTCATGATCCTTCATTATCATCTCTTACCATCATTGCCACAAGAGCTGTTTCTGTAGGATTCTGTTGGATATCTTGGGCACAGTTCTTGGTTTTCTTCCCTTTACTTCACATATTTCCTTTGGCCAATGTTATTCTTCTTTTGATTTGTTAACTAATGGCCTCCAGCTTGGTGTGCTTTTCTCTCTCTCTGTTATAATTCACACTTCCACCTGGCTTGATTCTACTGCTATACCTGCTGGAATATCAGCTCATCATCTCAAACCTAATAAGCAGAAAACAGAATTCCCAGAATTTTCCCCAAACTTTCACTTTAATATTCTTTCCCCCTTCCTGACCCTCCTCAAATCTGCCATGCTTTCCTCCTTTGGAGCTTCTGGTGCAACTGTACAATGAAAGAGGCAATAATGAGGATGGTGGCTTCTCCCCCACAGCAGACAGAAAGTTAATGGCAGTTGTCTGACAGAAAATGGAATTTGATGCCTTTCTCCCATGAACCTCTAATAAAAATGTATCACATTACTAACGAAGCAAGCCATCAAGTACTCCCTGGAAATACTAATCTTTGTACATCAGATTTTAACCTGATTTTAACCTGATTTCTTGCATCTCTCCTCCTTCACTCTAATGGATTCATTGTTTATTTGTTTTTGTGGAAAATTTCAAGGATCTCAACAAAACCAGCATTGGACAGACTTGCCTCTGAAAAGCAGGTATTTCTGTTAGAGTTGTAACACAATGACCCAAGCAGCTGGAAACAAACTGAGAGAAGATGGGTCAAAAATTTCAACAATAAGATATAAGAACCTCTGTCATTGAGTTTATTTAGACAATGAGTGAGGAATTGCATTGTTACAAATATTTGGGATGTGCTTGGCTCAGAACCTGGTTAGTGACAACGAAGCTGTCCAAGCCAGCTGGTAAACTCACTCATTGTCTAAATAAACCCGATGACAGGTTCTTATAACTCACCCAGTGGAATCTGAAGAATCTGATGCAGAAGAGACAAGGCCTTGAAGGACTTCTGGATTGAGGTTATGCTTCTCCCCAAATCTGATTATTGTATTCTGGGAGTCATTGCTGGGAGAAGCCAGAACACTAATTCTGCACAAGGCTGGTAGAGGGATTCTAATTCTTTTCCTTTAAAGAGGAGAACGGGGAGGAGTTTCTTGTCCATGGGCTTGGGTGAGATCTAAACTTGCATTTGAGCTATTATTGCATTCTGGGAGTCATTGCTGGGAGAAGCCAAAACTCTAATTCTGCACAAGGCTGGTAGAGGCAAATTGTAATTTTTCTTATCCAATCCAAGAGGTTTGGGGAGAATAGAAGAGAAACTGGCCTGAAACATTATTGGAGGGGGGGTCTTTAAACTTTCCACTTTTTTTTTCCTTTCTTTCCTTAAGGGGCTAGTGGGGACTTGGGGACCTTTGCTCAGAGGAAGTGAGTCAGAGACTTGCCTCTGGAAGGAGCTAGTAGCCAGGAGCTCTCTACATAACTATAGGCCTCGTGACTTGAATTCAGTGACAGAGCTTGGGACAAAGGCCAAATTTAGCAGGAGAAGCCCAGTCTTGTTTCAGTGCCTCCTTAAGACTTCTCAGTATGGAAACTGAATGCCCTGCTGCAGTCACCTGCAACACTTGTGGGATGTTTGCCTTCTTGCCTAGGGATGTGGGGAACTTCACATGCCCCAAGTGCAAGTTAGTAGCCCTCTTAGAAGAGAAAGTAAAGCAGTTGGAGGTCCAGGTATCTGTACTTCAGCATCTTAGGGAGCAGGAGGTTCTCCTGAACAGAATAGACCAGAATGTCTTGGATGGGAAACACACAGAGGAAGTTGCTGGGGTGGAGGAGGTCACTCCACATACAACAGAGGTAGATGCTTGGAGGTAGGTCACACACAGAGGTAAGGAAACCAGGGAACATTCTGTGAGCGGCTTGCAGCTACAGAATCACTTTGAATCTCTCTCTGTTATCAGTTATGATGAGGAAAAGCAGCAGGGACAGACATCAGGGACACAGCAGGGGAGCCTGAGAGTACTACGAAAGGGAACAGCTGCTGCTAAGCCTCGGAGGAGGTGCGTGGTCATGCTGGGGGACTCCTTATTGAGAGGTACAGAAGCAGTGGTATCAGGAGGTGTGTTGTCTCCCTGGGGCAAAGATCTGTGATGTGACGGAGAGGCTGACAAGACTTGTCAAGCCAAAGATCAATACCCTTTTTTTTTGTTTCATGTGGGAACCAATGATACTGCAAGGCATAGCCTTCAGAATACCATAAGTGATTATGAGGCTCTGAGTAGAAAGCTGAAAAAGATGGATGCACAGGTTGTCATCTCATCTCTTCTCCCAGTTGAAGGGCATGGTCCAAGAAGGGAGAAGAAAATAGCAGATGTCAACAACTGGCTCCGTAGATGGTGCCATCAAGAACGGTTTGGATTATTGGATCATGGGCTGCGGTTCCATGAGGGGGGGACTTCTGGCAAGGGATGGGTTGCATCTCACGTCTTTTGGCAAAAACATTTTTGTCAATAGTCTCAGGAGGGTTTAAATTGAGTTATGTGGGGAAGGGAAACAGTATTTTGGAAAGCAAAAGGGCTGAAAAAAATAGTCAAATTGACATAGAGGGAAGAAGGCAAACAGTGCAAGGACCCAACAGTAGGTGGCAAAAAAATTTGCACAGGAAGCAAGTAAAAGGGACCCATCATCTTCGATGTCTCTAAACTAATGCACAGAGTAAGGGAAAAAAAACAGGATGAACTTGAACTCCAAGCGCAGCAAAGAAAGTATGATATAATAGGCATCACTGAAAACTGGTGGGATGAGTCTCACTATTGGAATGTAGAAATAAAGGGGTATAACCTTTTTAAGAGAAACAGGCCAAACAGGAAAGGAGGAGGAATAGCATTATATGTCAGGGATATTTACACCAGTGAAGAGATCCAGGACATCAATACTGGAGGCCAGGTAGAGAGCATCTAGATAAAAATTAAAGGTCAAGGAAACAACAGGGATGTTACTGTGGGAGTCTACTACAGACCCAGAAGTCAGACAAAGGAATTGGATGGTGCTTTTCTAGAACAAATGACCATATACTCAGAAAGGAGAGATGTAGTAGTGATGGGTGACTTCAACTATCTGGATATTTGCTGGAAGACAAACTCAGCCAAATCCTCAAGGTCTAGCAAATTCCTCACTTGCCTGGAAGACAATTTCATTGTCCAAAAGGTGGAAGAAGCAACAAGGGGATCGGCTATTTAGGATTCCTAAATTCTAGACTTTAGGAGAGCTGATTTCAATAAACTTAGAGAAATACTGGGGGTGATCCCATGGTCAGGAATACTAAGAGAGAAGGGAGTTCAAGACGGATGGGAGTATCTCAAAAAGGAGATACTGAAGGCGTAATTTCAAACAGTACAAATGAGGAAGAAAAATAGAAGATGTCTCAAGAAGCCAGGATGGATGACTAAGGAACGTTCAACTGAGCTAAGTTCTAAATGGGACATGTATAAGAAATGGAGAAATGGGGAAATCACCAAAGAGGAATTCAAACAAATAGCAAGCACGTGTAGGGGTAAAGTCAGAAAAGCTAAAGTGCAGAATAAACTCAGGCTTGCTAGGGAGGTTAAAAACAATAAAAAGGGCTTTTTGAGGTATGTCCGCAGCGAAAGGAAGAAGAAGGAAACAGTTGGGCCAATGTGTGCAGAAGATGGCAAAATGCTAACAGGGACAGAGAAAAGGCAGAATTACTCAACACCTTCTTTGCTTCAGTCTTCTCAGAAAGGGCAAAGGGTGCTCAACCTAAGGATAATGGAGCAGAAGACAGAATAGGGGAATTTCAGCACAGAATATGTAAAGAGACAGCACAGGAATACCTGGTTAATCTAAATGAATACAAGTCTCCAGGACCAGATGAACTACATCCAAGGGTATTAAAAGAACTTGCAAATGTAATATGGGAACCATTGGCAATAATCTTTGAGAAATCTTGAAAAACAGGAGAAGTCCCAGCAGACTGGGGGAGGGCAAACGTTGTTCCCATCTTCAAAAAGGTGAAAAAAGAGGATCCCAACAATTATCGTCCAGTTAGTCTGACATTAATTCCAGGAAAGATTCTGGAGCAGATCATTCAAACAGAGAATCTGTGAAGATTTAGAAGGCAATGACATAATTACAAAAAGTCAATGTGGGTTTCAGAGAAACAAGTCATCCCAGACAAATCTGTACCAGTTTGGTAGATGAAGGGAATGCTGTGGATATAGTGTATCTTGATTTCAGTAAGGGCTTTGACAAAGTTCCCCCATGACATTCTTGAAAACAAGCTTGTAGAATGTGGGCTAGACAAGGTAACTGTTAAATGAATTTGTAACTGGTTGACTGGCTGCACCCAAAGGGTGCTCAACAATGGTTCCTTTTCATCCTGGGGGGAAGTGACAAGTGGAGTCCTACAGGGCTCTGTCCTGGGCCCAGTGGTATTCAACATCTCTATCAATGATTTGGATGACAGAATTGGGAGCATACTTACCAAATTTGAGGATGACACTAAATTAGGAGGAGTAGATCCAGAGGACAGGATCAAAATTCAAAATGACCTGAATAGACTAGAAAGCTGGGCCAAAGCTAACAAAATGAAATTCAACGCAGAGAAATGTAAGGTCCTGCACTTAGGATGGAAAAATGAAATGCACAGATATAGAATGGGGGACACCTGGCTCAATGAAAATACATGTGAAAGAGATCTCGGAGTCCAAGTAGACCATAAGTTGAACATGAGTCAACAGTGTGATGCAGCAGATAAAAAGGCCAATGCAATTTTAGGTGACATCAATAGGACTATAGTGTCTAGGTCCAGTGACGTAATAGTGCCACTCTACTCTGCCTTGGTCAGGCCCCACCTGGAATACTGTGTCCAGTTCTGGGCACCACAATTCAAAAAAGATGTGGAGAAACTGGAGCATGTCCAAAGGAGGGCAACTCAGATGGTGAGGGGTCTGGAAGCCATGCCCTATGAGGAGTGACTTAGGGAGCTGGGGATGTTTAGCCTGGAGAAGAGAAGGTTAAGAGGTGATATGATAGCCCTGTTTAAATATTTGAAGGGATGTTATATTGAGGAGGGAGCAAGCTTATTTTCCGTTGCTCAAGAGACTAGAATGCAGAACAATGGATGCAAACTGCAGGAAAGAGATTCCACCTCAACATTAGGAGGAACTTCCTGACAGTAAGGGCTGTTCGACAGTGAAACACACTCCCTCGGAGTGTACTGGAGTCTCCTTCCTTAGAGATCTTTAAGCAGAGGCTGTATGGCCATCTGTCAGGAATGCTTTGTTGGAGAGTTCCTGCATGGCAGGGGGTTGGACTGGATGGCCCTTGTGGTCTCTTCCAACTCTACGACTCTATGATTCTATGAAAAGATATCACTGATAAGAAACTTCAGGGAGATGAACCCCCGCCTCAGCTGAAATTGTGGAACCCCAAAGAGATACCAGCATCCTTTTCAACAGATAGGTTGCAATACGAATAGGGGCAGTATCAAAGGGCACAACCCTTCTTACAGTGACATATACACCGAACAATTTGCCACCTGATGTCTCAAGATCTGGCAGCTATAATTCCTTTAGCACCTAGTAGGATTTTTTTTATAGTTCACAGTTGTTCATTCTACTTAGTTTTCAGTACTTTATTTGCTTGTTGATTTATTTTGGATTCTTTACCTTTACATTTTAAGCCTATGTGTCTTTCTTCTTTGGCTTTGACTGCTGACCTCACATGATAGATTCTGAAATGGCTGAGACATTGATGCTGCATCTCCTTTCAAGTTTGGTGCACTTTTCTGATGACCTGTGTCAAATGTGAACTACCTTGACTTATCTGTAATGGCTTCCTTTATGATAGCCTGATTCTCCTGACATATGTAGCCTTTAGGAAAAGAACAGGGGTGAGGTTGTGGGTACTTCAGAGGAGGGAGTTCTACTAGAAAAAACAAAAAAGTGATGTGCCTTTGAGGCCAGAAGAAGAAGGGAATTGCCTGCATAAATGTCCCTCTAGTACCACCTGAACTGAGAACAACCACACCTCGACAAAATGCAGTTTTGGGCTAACATTGTCTTATTTTTTCTTCCCCTGTGTTATTTTAACTTCTCTGACTGATGAAGAAGCCAGTGGAACCTTGAAAGCTTGCAACATAAATTTTGTGTATTTTGGTTGGTCTCATAAAAGTATTCCTGTTTTCTGGGTATTGGGTGTTATTGTACTTGTATAAGGAAGAGGAAGAGGAAGAAGTGGATGTATCCAAAGTGAATTTCTGTATTTCCAAACAGTGGTTTACAGTTCTAGATATTATTGAGCTGCAGCTACCAACATCCATTACCACTGATTTTCTCGACAAGGGCTGCTAGGACTTACAGTTCAACTAGATTTGGATGGCCACATAATTTTTATTCCTCATTTACAACCTGAATTTCACAACACCTTAAATGAAATGATTGGGTGACTAACAATGGCTGCAATTCTGCCCTTGGTTAGGCTGTTGAAATCAGTTCTATTGCAGCCAATGGAATCATTTCAGTACATGCTGTACTGTTGTTCCCAAAGAAACCCCAGAGCTACAGACTAAGCACATTTTGCTTCTGACACTTCTAAATGTTTCCCCTTCAAACTGCTGCCCTCAAGACCTCAGATATTTAGGGATTTATACAGCAGTAGCAGTGGGTTTTATTTTATTTTTAATAAATGGCTCTTAAGGCACTTTGGAAGGTTATAGCAGAATTAGTAGTTTGGTCACATTTAATGTGTTCCCTTAGAGAAGCAATAACACAACCTTGTTATTTCTTGTGTTATTAACTTATAAAATCGCATCTAAGCTCAATGCACTTCTTGTTAGATGGCAATGTAAAAACGAATAATAATTGTATGGGGTTGATCCCCATTAATGTATACCGACCTGTACTATTTCAGAAATTGGCTTATGAGTATTCCCTTAATGCATCAACTGAGAAATAGTCATTATGAACAATGTTCTTTTTTTAGAAAATGAAAATAAAGTTTGATACAACATTATCAAAAACACAACAGAAAAAAAATCCTTCTCCCATCTAACATTTTCAGAAAAAGCTACAATAATTAGAGGATGAAATATATATACTTTAATCATTCTTATCACTCTAAAAATGTATCTCCTACGCCCTCCTTTAATAATGGTACAAATGGGTCAGAGCAAAGAAAAACAACAACAATAAAAATGCAAGGCTATGAATATTCAAATTAGATTTTTAAAAACACACATTATACGATCAGCAGCACTAAAAGTATAACCAACACCATAAGTCAAGTGAGAAAAAATTAGGTATCTGAGGAAACAAGTGAAAATATTACTTCAAACTGCGTAGGCCAAAATGCCTCAAAGGTTTGAACCTGACTAGTAAAACACTGAAGTTTTTTACTAGTCAGGTTCAAACCTTTGAGGCATTTTGGCCTATCCGGTTTGAAGTATTATTTTTTGACCTGGCAAAGAATGCATAAAGACACTTCCAATGGACAAAAGAAAAGTGAAGAAACCATGGATGACAGATAAAACACTACAAGCAATAAAGGAAAGAAGAGAAACAAAACAAAAAGGAGATAGGAATAAACTAAGAACCATGAATACAACTGTACAATGGCTTGTGTGCAAAGATAAGGAAAATTACTACAACAACAAGTGTAGAGAAATAGAAGAAAACACCAAAAAGAGAAGAACAAGAGACCTATTCCACAAGATTAGAAAAATCAAGGGAAAGTTCAAACCAAGGACCAGGATGCTGTACGACAATAAATCTAACATAATTCCAGACCAGGAAGGAATAAAAAGACAATGGATGCAATAGACAGAAGAGATATATAAAAGAGATGACAACATGGAGAACAAATGGAATGAAGTGCCATATGCTGATGAAGCCCAAATTCTAAAAACTGAGGTGGAAACTGCAATAAAGGAAATGGCAAAAAGCAAGACTCAAGGAAGAGATGATATTCCAATAGAACTGTTGCAATCCATATTGATAGAATCAACTCTAGTGTTAACCAACATATGTCAATAGATATGGAAAACAAAATGATGGCCAACAGATTGGAAGCAATCAATATACATCCCCATCCACAAAAAAGGAGATACAAGAGCTTCCGCAACTATAGAACCATAGCACAAATCTCCCATGTACGCAAAATCATGCTCAGAATTCTGCAACATAGGCTCCAACCATACATGGAGATAAAAATCCCAGAAGCTCAAGCAGAGTTTAGGAAAGGAAGAGGCATGAGGGATCACATTGCAAATATACGATGGCTAATGGAACATAGCAGAGAATTCCAGCATGTGCTTTATAGACTATGGCAAAGGCTTTGACTGCATAGATCATGAAAGGCAATGGAATGCCCTTAAAGACACGGGAGTGCCAACACATTTGATAGTCCTAATGAGGAATCTGTACTCAGGACAAGAGGCTACTGTCAGGACAGAGAAAAGAGAAACAGAATGGTTCCCAATTGGCAAAAAGGTCTACCTATTCAACATATGCAGACTATATTGTAAGAAAAGCATGCTGGATAGCCAGGAAATAAGACAGGAGAAAAAACAACTAATTTCAGATGTGGTGCTGGAGAAGAGTGATGAGGATACCATGGACAGCCAAAAGGACAAACAAATGGGTCATACAGCAGATCAAGCTGGAGTAGACATCAATGGGACTGTAGACCCTCAGATTAGGAAAACGAGTTTCTTTATTGCAAAAGTAACGCTAGCAGGCTCAACAGGAAATTCCTTTCCCAAAAAGGTGATGAGTGCCAAGTTAAGCAACTGAGCATCTTTTATAGGATCTCAAACATACAAAGAGCAATTCTTCTCTCCCCTTGGCTAACTTTGTTTCACAATGTTCAGCAAGTAAGTTGCTTACTGTTCAAGAATTGTTATGGAACATAACATAATCTTTATATAAAGAGGCAGTTATAAAGCTAAATGTTCATAAGCATTAATGAAAGAAGGGCAAAGGGAACTTAACATCATCATTATTGCTTCTGTAAGGTCTCAAGTAGCTATCTAGTCTGACCCCAATTACAATCATAGACAGTCATAGTCAAGCAATTTCAAATATACTTTTTTTTTTTTAGTTTTTAGCAGCTGACCACTTAAAAGCCAGAAATATCCCTAGACGACACTATAACAAGACTTACTGCTTTATCACATTAGGGGGCAAACAGGATTTAAACGAGAGTTAAAAGAGAGTTATCCTGTGTGCAAGGATAAAGTTTACACTTTCCAAAATCTCTATGGCCCAATCTAGATGGGCACAAAGAGCTGCGATAAGGGCTGTTTGAGGCACCTTTAGAGTTGGGGGGGGGGGGGTGCAGCGTCCGCACCCTCCCTAACCCTGAAGTGTATGGGCGCTGCCATTTAAAAATGGTGGTGTCCATAATGGCATGCCATGATGTTGTCATGGCGCACGCAGCATTTAGAAATGCTGTGCGCACCATGACAGCTTTGCGCTGTGGGAGGGTGTTAAGCGTGCCCTTCCCACGGAACAAAAAGGAGCTCTGAAACAGAGCTCCTTTTTTGCACTGGGTCTTTGGCGCAGCTTTCAAACAGCCACACCAAAGACCTGAGGGAGAAAGTGGCTTCGGTGAAGGCCCCTTTCTCCCCACGGCACTGCCAAGGGAAGCAGGGTGTAGCGGGCACCACACCCCACTTTGAGGCTGCAGGGAAGAGGCAGTTTGCTGCTTCCCCGCGGCCTCCGGAAGTGGCAGGATGGGGCCTCTGAGGTTGCCGGTGCAGCAGCTTTGGCCCCATCTCGCTGCTTCCTGGGGCGGCTACAAACCGCCCCTTTTGTACTATTGGCTGTCTGGGTCCTGAGGCATCTGTTTTGAATAAATATCCAACCCATGCTATTAGAGTGCTCCCACAATGGCACAGGGCTAGTCTACTATTTAAAAATATTCCTCATTTTAGTCAAATAGAATGTGATCCAACCACAGGTGATTTAGAGGAATTTTAACTCCCCCCCCCCCATTTTCTTAAACTCAGTGGGAAAAGGCTTCATTTTTTTTTTTTTTTTACCAGAGTATTCACTAGAATCTACTGAAATGCACATTATTGTACGTGTGGTAATCTGTGTACTTTGTATGCAGATGGCTGTGCATTTTCAGCAAGTGGAGGGGAAATAGATGCAAATAGATGCAAATTTTTGCAGAAAAGTGAAGTCAATTAATAGTAAATGTGAATGTGTAAAAATATGCTCCAATTCGCATAGTATACATGTGTAGGCTAGCACACATATAAGTGCAAAGCCACTGCAGCATAAACTGATGGTGAAGATGCTGTGGAAGAGCAATGCTTTATCAAGAAGCTTTCTTGCTATATCCACGGTGTGAAGTAGGTCATTACTAAGTAATGGAACAATCTTTCAAATTTGAGGTCTATCAACCAGATACTTCTGCAGATTGTAGTCCACAGATTCTGTCCAAAGGAAGTGTGTCATTAGCTCAAAAGAAAGAAGAGGGATGTGACCAATTTATGAGCTGTATGGAAGAAGTTTGGTGAGTTCACCTCAGACTCATCACATTCAAACATTTTCAGCCAATATGTGAATTGGAATACAGCCGTCCTTCAGTATCCAGTATTTTTCTGGAACAAAATATTCATATAGAAATGTATATAAGTGTGCATAAAAATGCATATATTACTGAAAATGTTAAAGATATGCCCTCAGATAGACTCACCTATTTTGAGTCTTCCACCAAAATCATTCAAGTCTTCATCTTACACATTTCATCACCCAAGTCCCTGGAAAACCATATATAAGAGGAAAATGAATAGAAAATCACATTTTGCCAAAATTATATACAGATATTTAGAGAAATGCTTACTAAAATCCATATTAATGTCTACACAGGTGCAATTATATCACAGTGATGTGGAAACAGGACATATGAAACTGAAAGCTAAGAAAATAAGAGACCGACTGTCACATGAAATAGTAACCCACCCCTACTTAGAGATGTACAGAAAAGAAAGAGTGGGCCTTTATTAAATACTTGGTTTCTTTTTCCATAGTGTGGAAATTTTGATCTAACAAACCTTATATTATTATTTTGCTATTTTCATCCCACACCAGACAAAACGTGCAACTGGAAGTGTACTTAGACTTAGACTTCAGGCAATGGTGAATACAAAATTGTTCACCTCCTGCCTTTGTTTGAACTACTACTGGAATACCATTCCTAGAACTCTTCCAAGATTGGAATTGCAATTGCATCCTGCCGAGCTCCTATACTGCAACAACTCCAGGACCTCTATGGAACTTGCTCTTTTCTATATGGAATAACATTAGGTCTTGGCACATATATTTAAGTTGTTTTTGTTGTTATTAATCTTATATACCAACCTTTTCCCAGTCTGGAAATCAAGATGTCTTACAGCAATTAAAACAAATTTACCATTTGTACAAAACGTAAAATACTTCATAAAGAAAAACTGACATAATCTGAGAAAGTGTCAATAGTTTAGACAAGCATAATAAATCTTTTCTAGTGACACAGATCTGTTAGTCCATAGGAATTATTTGGACATTTCACTAATTTCTTGTCAAATATTATAGATTTTTTGAAAAGAAACAATTAGGAGAAACCTATGTTTCATTAATGAATTCTGCTATTATCTAACAGTAGTCAAACTGTCTAAATTTGCTGTAACAAACATGAAGTTGCTCACAAATATGTCATTTAAATTCTCAGGCTTGTATTAGTATATTAGTGATATAATTTGGCAACAGTTACCTTCAAAATTAATTGCATATTTGTTACTTTTATCATTGATTACTGAATTTCTTACTAAATATCAGCAATCTGTTGTGAAAAGAAGAGAGGGAACCAGAAGACAATATTTTAGGCAAGGCATCTGACTAAGTTATCCATATCCTATTATGTAGCTTATTTAAAATTATATTTAACACTTTCAGTTGTAGGTTCTATAGAAACTAGTAAAGATTTCAGCCATATTCTTTTTTCAATGCAGAAAAACAAAACAAAGAAACAAACTCAAACCCATGGATGGCTACCTTATTTTCATTCCAGGAAATGAAAATTAGGTCAGTTTTGTCCATTTATATTTAGAAAATGAAATATTCTGCAGGTAGGCTAATCATTTTTTTAAACGTAAATGCATGCCTAGAGTTTTCAACAAATGTTAGTGATGCCAGACTTTAACACAGATGGGTCCCACTCAGCTCCATCATTGCATACATAAGTATACATAAGGATTTAGGCTTTTCTATGTCTCATCTGGAGTAGACCATCTTGAATGAAATGGAAGTCAAGACTTTAGTCATGAAAAGTTAGATGCTTTGGCTGAATGTCCTTGTAACCACTACAAGCAGATACTGGACCATTTGATATAGGTGCTGAGTCACTTTCCTAGTCAGATGCTGAGTCACTTTCCTAGGATTACAAACTAAATCACCAGCTGCAAAAGAGTACAGAAAAACCTTAGCTAGTTCTAAGATGAACATGTCTAGATGATTAATCCACACATTCCTTTGCAGTGGTAACAGTACCAAAATTTATATTCTGCCTTGCTTTCTGTCTCCTACCCTGTTAATTTATGAGTTTTCCTTGGACTATTTTTCCCTAAGTAGTATTGGACCTTGGTAGGTTTGCTTTTCATGCATGGACTCTGGACTGTCTTGAACATATTTCTGTCTATTCTTGTTCTTTCTAACTCCCTGTGCATGACCCTGGATTGATTAAGTTCCTCTCTGGCAGATTCCAGGGTCTATACGTACACTCATCTGGGCACTTGCTACCCTTAAGCACGACAGGTTTTTCTTTTATTTTCATGGATCTCAAATGGAAGGACTAGGTCTTTTTTGGAGATTAAGGAATTGTGGTGTCATCTTGCTAAATAAATAATGACCAAGAAAACCCCCACAACTAGCATTGTTGCCAAAAAATAACAGTGGATATTGTGCATAGGGCATTGTTGTCTGTAAAACAAAACAAAAAACAAAACATTTTTTTTATTTTTTTATTCAAATATATATTGACAGCAATATTAAGTAAAAAAATGGGGAAAAGAATGGGAGGATGTGATATGTTATTTATCAAATTTCTAGTAAGGGGACTAGATATATAACTTAGTTCTATGAAGATAAAAGAAAAAAACATATTTTTTTTGTTGCACTGTAGTAACAGTTTTGTTTAAAAATGCATAGAAACATTCATAATTTCATCAAGCAGGGAGGAAACTTTTGAAAGCATTCATTCTTGCTTGGAAGAATAAAATATGTGATGATTTCCACTCTTATTCAGAATGCATAATATTATAAAATAATATTTTATGGCAATGCTCATTTCAAATAAGGACTTGATAGTCTGGTTTGTTAAGACATTGTGGCTTTAAAAAAAACCAACCATCTGACATGTCCAGATAAAGAATGAAACAATGGAGCTTTACAGACTGTCCCATCAGGGACGGCCTGCACCCGCCCCTCTTTGCTGTGCAGCATTGCCGCAGCAACCAAATTGTGTGGCACTGCTGCACGGCAAGGAAGGAGTGCTTCTGAGTGCACCTTCTTTTCTGCACTGGATTGGGGCCAGGGAAGCCTCACCAGCAGCCCCTGCAGCCCCAATCCGGCTTTTTCCAGCCCAAAGAGAAGCGGCAAACTGCTGCTTCTGTTTGGGCTGGAAAGAGGATGTCCATGGGGCTTCATGCCCTCGGACACCCCAGGAACCATGAGGAGAAAGAGGGTGGCCCCTTTCTTCTCAGGATCATTCCTGTGGCACTATGGAGCTCCATAGGGAGATCTCCCCAGAAGGAACTTCGAAATGGAGCTCCAGGCAGGTCTGGGAAAGATCCCTTTCAGAGCTCCTTGGGAAGATCTCCTCAGAAGGAGCATCAAAATGGAGCTCCCCAATGAAGATCTCCTCAAGGAGCTCTGAAAGGGGGCTCCCCCAGGCCGCTCTGGCTTTCCCTGGACACCCCAGCATGCCCCTGGACACCCCAGCAGCTGCTGCCATGGAAGAAAGTGGCCACCCAGCCCCTTCCTCCCATGGCACCATTCCCATTGCCCCCATGGCTCCAAACCTAGAGTAGCTCCTTTTTTGCAGTGCTGCTACAGGAATTGGCACTGTTACAACACCACTTCCTATGCACCCTGTTTGGGCACTCAGCAGTGGCACTAGTGTCATGGTGGCCCCCATGTGTATGGGAGGCTGCCATGATGCTAGCACCATTCTATACTAGGATTAGGAACCGTGTAGTTGCTGCATAGTCCCTAACCCTAGTATCACTGCTGTCACACCACAAAGTGCCCATCTGTGTTGAGCCAATGGTTTTTAACATGTAACAAGACCTTTACACCTTCTTTCCTTAAACATAACAGGGAGAAGAAAAACACATGAGCCCAATGCATGCAACATTACCTGGTTACTTTAGTCAGCATTTAGGCTGATGTATGGGACAACAACAGAACAGATTTTAAGAAGAAAGATAAGCTAGAGGAGACTGTAAACAGCATATAGGTGGTGTCTTATTTGAAATCTTCTCATGTTTTTGCCCAGAAGCCTTACATACATATTGAACAGGAGGGAGGACAAGATAAAGCCCTGTGGAATAATCGAAGTAGGACGTTTTTTTCAGAAGTTTCTTGAAATCATTGACAATGAAATTGCCATGGAAGAGTTTGCATATTAATGAACTCTTTTTAATAAGTTTCAAGCACTCTGAAATTTAATTTCAATTTGGAGCAACTTTCTATAAATTCTTTATTTTGTGCTAGATTCCCTTTAGCAATTGGGATCATTATTCTATGATGTGTGACATTGTGTTGCATGTTGTCTGTAATTTAATATGATTTGCATTTTATCCTTGTAGCGCTAAACCTTTTCACACACACACACAAATATGGCCCATGGGAACCTGCCAATTAGCATTCAGGAACAAACTGTCAGAGGATATGCTGAAAACATTGCAACCCATGTTTTATGGCTTGCATTTGTTCATGAGTTACCACATGGTGGACATTCTCACATAAATAGATGGCATCCATGATGAAGAAGTGCTTTCTATGAAAACAAACACACTTTTATGATTAAGTAATTTCAAAGCAGTTGAAATTTAATTCTAGTTAAAATTATTCAATTATAAGGGAATAAAACAAAAAACAAAACAAAAAACAAAACAAAGATACTTTAAAGTAAACGTCTAACTATAGGTTGTCTGAGAATATCAGAAAATCTCAAAGTTAAAGATAAAACCAATTCCTTGCAGTATTGGATAGGTAGATTTGCCTTAGGTGGTAATGGTGCATCTGTCAGATAATAATAATAATATTTATTTATTTATTTCTTTATATCCCACCCCTCTGGGTGAGCAATTGGTTTCACTTGATATTCCAATGCTGTTCTTTCATGTGACTTGTATTTTTCTATATACTGATCCTCCCATAGCTTTCTAGCCCCTCATGTGGCTATGCAGAGATAGTAGTTTTTCCTGTTCATTTCCCATTGTAAAACAATTCCAAAAGATTACAGGCAAAATATCATAGCAACATAAATGCTGTGGCACTTTTCAAATATTTCAGGTTACCCCGTGGAGCACATATTACTACTTATCTCCAACTAAAGAAAGGAAATTACTTAGCATGCAGTTGCAATTCTTTTTTTTCCCCCACTCATTTTGCTAGGGAAGATTTGGTGGTCATGTTTACATAATGTGTGTACCCTTTTTGGTATCCTTGGTACCTGCTGTCACACTTTTCTGAAGTGCTGCTAGTTTTTGGTCATGTAATATAAAAACATATAGGAGGCTTGGTTCGGAGCAAGTGACAGGATCCCACTAAGATTTCTAATAATATAATGTAATAACAATTATTTATTATTGGGGAGGAAAGGCAATACAGGGCATCAAAAATAAGCAAAAGTACCCAAGGGTAGAGATTTGGAGATGCAAACTAATGGAAATGAAAGAATACGACAGATTAACAGCATTACTAAGTAATAAAGATATGAACAAATGGGAAAAAGACTGAGAAGAGGTGACAAATTATATATCTTCTGTTTAACTGGGGGAGGGGAAGAATTATGGATTATGGATCATGGGGAAAGATACTTTGAGAACAATAAAGAGGATTTTGGGATATAGGATGATAATATATGTGTTAGATGAGTGCTATGTACTTAACAATTAGAAACTCTGACGCACGGTAAGTAACACTTTTCTCTTTTTGTAAATAATGTAATGGATATCTTTGTAAACAAATAAAAAATAAAAATAAAAAATAAGCAAAACTAAACACATGTCTACTGTACTCAGAAGAAACAATGAGAAACAGCACAGCACAAACACTTCAACATATGCATATTACCTCAGGGGTTATACATGTGTGTGTGCCATAAACCCTTGTGCACCTCCATAATGATACTTGTTGTTGTTGTTGTTTGCCTTCCAGCCATATCCGACTCATGGTAACCCAAAGGTGAACCTTTCATGCAAACCCAAAAGTGACCCTATGGGGTTTTCTGGGGCTGAGAGTGTGTGAGTCTCCCAAGGTCACCCCTTGGGTTTCCATGGCTTACCAGGGAATTGAACCCTAGTCTCTAGAGTCATAGCCTGGTACTCTAAGCACTACACAACACTGTCTCTCATTTGGTTCATAAACAGAAATATTTCCAAACTTGAACAACTACCCTTAAAACGCTACTTATTTTAAACTTGTCCTGCTTTGAAACAATAGGCTGCTCAAAGAAGATATTGTTACCTAGGAGAAAGTTACTTTGGGGGGTTACGGTGGGGAAACTATGGGCATTTTACTCAAAGTATCACAGTACAAAAATTCAGTTCAACTTCCTCAAAAGTAAAAATGACTGGATGACTCAGGACTTAGCATGGGTAACAAATTCTGAGAGCACCCAAAATCAATTTGTTTTCATGTAACAATAGAAGTAGTGGTATTGATGATAATGTTGGTCTACAAAGCACCCATGAAACAATTTTTGCATGCATACACTCATAGAAGGGAAGTGAATCAAACAGCTGAAATAATCAGTGGAAGGTGGGAATCAATAAAGAAACATTTTTCTAGAAGCAAAGTTTCTCATTCCAATAACAATTTGCAGTGCACACAGAAGAAAAATGAAAGCACTATAGCACAAGCCAGCACAGAATCTAATGCACTTCCTTTGCCACCACACCCTGTAGATCTACAAGTAAATTATATACCACAAAAAGAAAGATGCTTTCTCTTCCTCAGTTACAATAATAATGCAAATTAGCCATACCATTTTTACTTAGAAATATATTAATTACAAGTAATTTCCTGATAAACTCATTCATACTTCAAAATTCTGAGAAGATATACTGAGGAAAGGAGGGACCAAATGCCTGGGAACACAATAGGATGAGAGAAATGGATGGAAGAATTGTCAGTAGAACAAAATTACACCTAACTAGAAACTGTAGATACAGGAAGTGTTTGCATATTAATTTTAAAGCAGAGTAAAAGTCTGCAATCTATTCATTCTAATATTCCACTATATTTTACTTGAAATTAAACTGGAAAAAGTAACGCTGCAGCTGCCTTGAATATACATAACACATATAAACTTACTGTATATACTTGTGTACAAGTCAATCTCATGTATAAGTTGTGGGAAGGTTTCAGGATCAAAATCCTGCATTTTGATATGACCTGTGGATAACTTTGGGGGCTATAAGAAAGGATGGAAAGGAGGAAAATACCACTTCTATCCCTCCTTCTCCTTCTCTGGACCTCTCCCAACCAATTCCCAAGTGCCGGAGGAGAGGTTTTAACATCAGATTGAGAAAGGAAGCAAGTGGATTTAAATGGAGAGTTGTTTCCATAGGAAGCAAGATCTTGCAAAATGGACTAGAGACAGAAGAGGGTTATAAATTATAAATGGAGAGAGTTTTTTTCCCCCATAGGAAGCAAGGTCTACTAAAAGGGAGCAGAGAGAGGAGCAAGAGGATTTAAATGGGGATTTTTTTTTCTATAGGAAGTCAGGTCTTGCAAAAGGGACCAGAGAAAGAAGAAAGTGAATTTAAATGGGGAGATTTCCCTATAGGAATCCAGGTCTTGCAAAATGGAGCAGGGAGAAAAGCAAGTGGATTTCAATGGGCAGTTTTTCTGACAGGAAGCAAAGGTTTGCAAAACGAAGCAGAAAGAGAAGCAAGTGGATTTAAAAGGGCATTTTTCTGATAGGAAGCTGTGGGGCTTTACCGATCGCCCAAAAAGAGCAGTTCATAGGTGCCCCTTTAAGGCTCAGATTGGTGCCAGGGCAGCCTCACCGGCAGCCCCAGAGGCCCCATTCAGCCATTTTTCCAGGCCGCAGAAAAAAGGGCTAAACTCCCCTTCTCCATGTCCTGGGAAAGGGCTCTCCTTGGGTCTTCATGCCCCAAGGACAGCCTGACCGGCGGAGCCAAGGCAAAAGGGGGCCTCCTGCCTTCATTCCCACAGCAATCTGGTTGCCACAGGAACGAAGTGCTTCTGTTGCAGAAAGGGTGCCCTAGGTGCCCTGAAGTGGTACGATGAAATCAGGCGCATGCCAGTCCGTCTGGATGTGGCACGCACTGTGACATCATTGACGCACGTGTGTATGGACAGCACGATTTAAAAATGGTGCTGTCCATACATACTAGGGCTGGGGAGCGTGTAGTTGCTGCTTGCTCCCCAGCCCTATTTATGCTACGGGGACAGCCCTTTGGGGCCATCTGTACCAGGCCAAAGGCTTGCAAAATGGACTGGAGGGGGAAGGAATTGGTGTTGAATGGAGATTGGGGTGTCATGCTTGCTTGCTTTAAACATGATGTACGGGCCCTTATATAAGTCTACCCCAAATTTTAAGGTAAATTTTGGGGCATAGATTTCTTTACTTATAGTCAAGTATATATGGTAGGCTTTGTTTGCCTGTCTAAAAGATAGGATATTTAACTTTAATAACAACACATAAGGCAGGATTTCAAGGTAACTTTAACAGAGTCATATTTGCAAAAGCCAGGAATTTTTCCAGTTTGGCAGAATGTTGTTGGATGAAGGGAAAATTCTTATAGAAAATCTATGGTTGTGCTAAATCAAGGAAACATTATTTAATAACTCTGTTTTACTCACACACCAATGACCTCAGACATATGTGTCTAGTTATATATAGGATTGGATGACACTGAATCATCAGCTCTACCAGTATTTGCCTATTGAACATTTATTGAAAAGGTTAATTCAGATTCCAAAATGGTTGGGGCAGCTAAAGAAGCATCCTGTATTTCAAATGTGAAACAGAACCATTTCTTCATAGACATGGAACCAGACACAGGAATGCCAATGGCAAGGCCATTTTAAAAAAAAAGTTTGATATTTCATGTGTTACATGTATAACTTCTTGCCTTTTCAAGTGACATGGAGAGAAAGCTGTGTGACTGTTATACTAGGAACATTAACATGTCCTGGTGATTGTTGTAGATGAAGCTAGGAGTAGCCAATAGCACATGGACTCTTATGCTGACATGGAAACTCTTGTGTTTAAATCATCGTATGTAGCAACAGGACACTGGCTCACAAGACTGGTCTCTAACATTTCAATACTGTATATGTCTACTTAGGCCTCGTCTAACATGGGTTAAAATACCCATTTCTCCCCATCATTCTAGTGTAGTCCTCTTTGAACAATGCACTGCCCAAACTCTTGTTTTGGGGCAGGCAGTCTGGATAATTTCCCATTTGTCCCACACCAGAACAGTGGCATAACAAGGTTAAAAATTACCTGTTGCTCTGGAACTTCCAGGAGGATTCAGATCCTTCTGTTTCTGTACCACCACATGCTGTCTGCATGGGCATCCCACTGGACCACTCAGCACATCTGCTCCTGCAATGGATCACTTGCTTATGAGTTCAGAATGAAGCACCCAGCATGTGACCATTACTGGGCCTCTCATTGTGACCTCAGCAAGTGACCTGTCACAGCTGGATGTGCTGGGCAGCCCAGCAGGGTGGCCCAGTGGCTGTGCAGAAAGCCACTGAGTATGGAAACAGAGGCCAAGATATCAGGGAGAACA
This sequence comes from Urosaurus nigricauda, assembly GCA_034509955.1. Lineage (NCBI taxonomy): Eukaryota > Metazoa > Chordata > Lepidosauria > Squamata > Phrynosomatidae > Urosaurus > Urosaurus nigricauda. The sequence continues at coordinate 55,873,612 of JAOEGL010000003.1, forward strand.
GAGCAGCTGCATGGCCAGGATACTCTGGGCTGCTCAAGAGTATCCTGACCAGTGCATATAAAGCCCTAGAGGTAAGAAGTAAGCCCCATTGAAGTGTGTAGCCTAAGTCATCTAGTATACAATCCACAAAGTCACCAATCTTGCTACAAATTCTTCAGTATAAAATTTTGAAAACTCAACTGACAGGAAAAGAGATCTATCAAAAGTAACTGTCATACATAAGTAGTATAATGATCTACAATTTCTAAAGCATAAAAACCATGAAATCTAGGCATTATGTTATGAAACAGAGGGCCATTAAAGAGTGGCTTCTGACTGCTCTAGCTACAATTGGGTTGGGACTGTGGTGACCACATGGCCTGCTCCCAAACCAGGCCACCTCCTCGGTTCCAAGTCATGCCAGCCATGTGTTTATCCAAATGGAGTTCTTTTTAGCCCAGCTTTTAACCCTGGAATGTGTCCTTGGTGCAGCCTCCAGGCACTTTGGGGGCATACATCATGTAAACACCATGCCCCCAAAGTGACTGGAAGCCATTTTGTTTGGCCTGTGGGTATCGAGCCTATGTTTTGTTGTTATTGTTTTGTGCCTTCCGTTGTTTCTGACTTATGGCAACCCTATTACAGGGTTTTCTTGTCAAGATTTGTTCAGGGGAGGTTCCCTTTCCTTCCTCTGAAGCTGAAAGTATGTGACTTGCCCATGATCACCCAGTGGGTTTCAATTGCTGAGTGGGAATTTGAACCTTGGTCCCCAGAACTGTAGTCCTAGACTAAAACCACTTCACCACACTGGGTATAGATACCACGTTATAGAAAAATATTGAATTAAAATAATATTTATTTGTGAAATTTTGAAATAGATATAAATAACACACTAAATGCCAATCCTAAAACCCCAAATTCTGAAAACAGAGGTGGAAGCTGCAATTAGAGACAGGGGAAAAAAATAAATCACCAGGAACAGATGATATTCCAATCTAATTGTTTCAGTCCACATTGACAGAGTCAACACTAGTGCTAACCAACATATGTTAACAGATACAGAAAACAAAATGATGGCCAACAGATTGGTAATGATCAGTATACATCCCCATCCACAAAAAAGGAGATACAAAAGACTGTAGCAACTATAGGACCATAGCTCTAATATCTCATGCAAGCAAAATCATGCTCAAAATTCTGCAACATAGACTCCAACCATATGAGGAGAGAGAACTCCCAGAGGTGCAAGAAGATTTCAGGAAAAGAAGAAGCACTAGGTACCACATTGCAAATATTCAGTGGCTAATGAGGCACACCAAGGAATTCCAAAAGAAAATCAACATGTGCTTTATAGACTATAGCAAGGCCTTTGGCTTCATAGACCATGGAAGACTAAGGAGCGGCTTTAAAGATAGGGGAACGCCAACACATCTCATAGTCGTAATGAGGAATCTTTACTCATGGCAGAAGGCCACTGTCAGGACAGAACATGGAGAAGTAGAATGGTTCCTAGTTGGCAAAGGGGTCAGACAAGGTTGCATCCTCTCAGCCTATCTGCTCAATGTATATGCAGAACATATTATACAAAAAGCAGGATTGGACACAAAAGAAGGACGAGTGAAAATAGGAGGAAGGAATATCAACTATCTAAGATACGCAGACAACACCATACTACTAGCTGAAAACATCACAGTGCAAAGGCAGGTTTGTTGCTCAAGCTAAAGAAAACAAAAATAACAAACATAGAAAATTTACACAGATTCAACCAAGACAATGAGGAAATAGAAATAGTAAAATAATGTTCATACCTGGTAACAAATATTGATCAGAGTGGGGTCTCCAGTCAAGAAATCAAAAGAAGACTTTGGCCTGCTACAGACTGCTGCTTTGTGCTGGCCTGGGGCCAATAGTAGGGCTCCATAGGGCTGGATATCCATATGCACTCAGCCCTACATTTGGCGCCTGTGTGCCATTTTGCTGCAGCCCCGTCCACATGGGACATGACATTTTGACCCATGAGCATCTGCATACCCAAATGGTGCTCATTGGAAGAAGCATCATGGTATCATGTTGTGGCGTTTATGACACTTATAAAAAGAAGCCGCTCTAGGCATCTTCTTTTTAAGGAGTGTGTCGTTGCTGCACTGTGCAGCTGGTGCTGCACCGATAAGGGGCAAAGATGGGTGGCATGAAGCTGCCCATCTATATCCCCCCTAAGAATGGGGAGGGCAGCCATGAAAGAACTAGAAAATTTTCTAACATGTAAAGACATACTACTGAGCATGAACATTAGAATCATACAAGCCACTGTATTCCCTATTACCATGTATGGATGTGAGAGCTGGATAATTAAGAAAGCGAATAGGAAGAGAATTAATTAATTTGAGATGTGGTGCTGGAGAAGAATGCTGAGGATTTTGGAGATAGCCAAAAAGACAAACAAATTGGTCACAGAGGAGATCAAACCAGACATAGATCAAACCAGACATCTCTCTGGAAGCCAAGATGACTAGACTGAGGTTGTTGCACTTTGGCCACATCATGAAGAGGCACAACTCACAGGAAAAAACAATAATGTTAGGAAAGGTAGAGGGAAGCAGAAACAGAGGAAGGCCACATGGTAGATGGATGGAGTCTGTTAAGGAGTTCATGGATATGGGATGAATTTGCAGGACCTGAGTAAAGCAGTGGAGCATAGGGAGTCTTGGAGATGTCTCATGTACAGGGTCACCATGGATCGAGATTGACTAGAGGGTAGATAACAAGAAAAATGCCAATAAGTAACTGTTCTATTTTGGAACAAGTATTTAGACATTTGTATAGACCATAATTTAAGCACTTGTTAAGACTTTCCTTCTTTCCTTTGTTATTACTATACTCCTACTTATATTTTCAGTCTAGTAGTCATGTTGTACAGGGAATTGTTTCTCTGGATCAAAATTCTTTAGAAGCTCTTCAAAATAAGTTTCACATTTCAGGGCAGCATAATCCACTTCTAAATCAAGCTCATTAAATTTGACATTATGTGGCATGAGAGTTTTACTTCTATGTAGTTCCAGAGGTCTGAGCAGCCATTTCCGTTTGCTACCAAGAAACCCAGACTTAAATTCTATGCCCTTATCAACACAGTTCTTCAGATACTGATCCCATGAAAATCCATTATTAGTGTATTTTCCCTGCCTCCACATCTTTCAAAAGTTTAAACAGGTATGGGTTACAATGGCTTGCAGTGCATGGCGTTTCAATGAAAGGATTAGCTGGTAACATTAGACACAATGCTGTGCCTCTGAAATGTTTTGCTGCCAAATAGTCATTAGAGATTTTACTCTAATTAGTTCATTCACAATATAATAATATCCCATTAGGACTCATTATTGACTAACTAATCATCAACCATTGAATTCAATGTCTTACTATATAAGAATGCTTGTCTTAAATGACTTGTTCATTTGTGTACATATTCCACAGTTGCCTGCTGGTAGGTTGGAAGATAATGTAAGAAGTTATAGGTTGCAATGTGTCTGCAATGTGTTTGTCTTTTTTTCTGGTTGGGACAGCTGGTCTCAGTCACCAGTGGTGTTTTCAAACAAGTCTACATATATTCATTGGTTTTGTGCATTACATATGGTGCTTCATTTGCATCAGTCTGTCTGAATTTGCACAGCCTTTTGACTCATATATTTTTCTGCCCATATGTTAAGCTTATGAATGCTACGGCTCTTGGCTTTTGAAAATTATGCAGCCCTAGCCTTGCTAGTGTGCAATTAATTCAGAAAGCCCAGAAGTCTTTCTATAACTGCCAGTTGCATGGCAGAAAATGACTATAACCTTTATCTCATGATTTCAAGGGTATTGTTTTCTTGTGCACTTAAAATAGTTAAGTACATGTCAAAACATTTAATTATATTGTACCTTATTGATTCCAGCTTTTCTGTGTTGGCAGTGAAGAAAAGCTGGATTGTACATATAACCCTTTAAGTTGAATTCCAAATTTGAATGACAGTGATGCACTTTGAATTCAACTGAACCATTTAGGTTAATGAGAATTAGCTATTTTATCTTTGACAAGAGATATATTTTAGTGCTGGTGGAGACAGGAGTGCACTGTTTTTAACCCATATAACCCAAATTGAATATAAGCCAATATGATGCATTTTGTTTTTATCCTTGCTCTTTTATTGTTGGTTCTCAGCATTTTATGGATTTATTGATTGCTGGAAGCACCTTGAGGTTGTTCATGTTGACAGGTAGGGTATATAAGTACAGTAAATAAATAATGCACATTTTCTATTTGCTATCCAGGTTAATCTGGTTTAAAACCTTTCATTTTAAGCTAATTTGGTTGTTGATCAAGCTTTAAGCATCTTGACTACTCACAGGAAGGATTTTCTAGGCTCCAGTTTTTATTGTGTTTTTCTAAATGAAGAATAAAATGGGTTCATCCTTCCAGATAAGTAGTGGGAAAGCCAATGCTACCAGCAGTTTAGCTGCTTAGTTGCCAAATAATCACCCACATATAATTTTGTTAGTTTCAGCTCAGTTTCACAGATCTGTGACTCCCAGTTTTGTGTCATTGTTTGATAAGGAGCCTTCTATCCTTTTAAATAAATGGCTATAAAAATAATTTAGACTACAGGGTCCCATGACATTTTATTTGAAATCTTCCTCCAATTCTATTAGGATCCATTAATGAGTAACTGGTGAGTTTTCTAGCTTTCTGTAAATTCATCTGATGGTGTTGTCTCTTGCTCCATTTTTGCTATTTAATGATCAAAATATTATGAAGGATTTTATGAGATGTGTTGCCAAAACTGAGATAAACTACATTCACAGCATCCATACAATCTACTAAACTTATAACTCAGTTTAAAACAGAGATGGAGAGAAATGTTTTATTAATCTGGACAGATTTAATCTTGACAAATCCATGCTGGCTTCTGCTACTCACTATATTGTTGTCAAGATACAGAATAACTGCCTCAACATTTCTTCTTTTGATATCTTCCCTGATATCAGACTGACATGGTTCTAGTTTCTTGGTTCTTTCTTTGACCTCCCCCCCCCCCCCGCCGCCATTCTTTTCTTTAAAAAAAAATGAGACACTTATCTGCCTGTAGTCCTGTAGCATTTTATCTCTTCTTCAATTTTTTTTTTCCAAGAAAGGAAAGAATTGGAGATTCCTTAACCAGTACTTTTAGTGCTCTAGGAAGCAATTCATCTGATCTTGTTGACTTGCATTCAGTTTGTTTGTTGTGGACCTCCAAATTGTTTTTGACTTCTGGTAACTATAAACTGAACCTATCATAGGGTTTTCTTGGCAGGTTTCTCCAGAGGAGGTTTGCCATTACAATCCTCTGAGGTTGAGAGACTGTAACCTTTCAAAGTTTATGCTCAAAAGGATAATTGAACCCTCATTGCCAGAGTCATAGTCAAACTACTATACCACACTTGCTCTCCAATTCAATAAAAGTACCTAAATAATAAAAGACCAATGCTATGTTAATCTCGAAAAAATTCTAAATTCCGCAGAATATTTATTTTCAGTTGGATTTGTTTTACTGTATTGTTCTAAAGATAAAATATGATTGGTCTCATGTATGCTAATTTGACTTTCTTAAAGAAAGAATGAAATGAAAAATGTGATAAATAACAAACACAAACACTGAGAATGATTAATCCATAGGATATTATAATAATCACAGATGTCCTTACATACTGTTGTATTTGTAGATGGATGGAGTGGAAAAAAAGTTATATTGATGGATTCTGAGAGTGCTGATTGTGCACATTCTTGTCAGTACTGTAGGGAGTCCTATAGTTATTACTCAGAATCCAAGCACAAGGGTATTTGATCCTACATGTATATTTAGGGGAGACATTAGGATCACAATATTAAAGTAACCCAAAGTATGCATTATCTGTTTGGACATTTAAATCTGCCCAAAGCCCCAATCTGATAGGTGGGTGCTACTTTTATTATTTTTGATGGATTCTTTCTTTCTTTCTTTCTTTCTTTCTTTTTCCTAACAGCCCATCCTGGTTAAGGCTGGCTGTATGGGATGAGCTGTTGGAGAATGAGTAGATATAAAAAGTAAGTGAGTAATGGTTGGAGGGCCAGAAGAGGATAGTTCAGAGGAAGAAGAGAACAGTTTAGGTTAAAAGAGTTCAGTGGAATTTTCAGTTAGATCTTCATTGAGGGATTAGAGAGAGTTACGCAAATGAACAAAGTCAGAGATTCAAGGCAGTTCAGTGAATAGAATTTGAATGGGGAATTGCCTGAAACTGTTGATTTATTGTAACCATTGTAACCATACCATCTTTGAAACTGTTCTACATAAGCTACACTCTTGCTGCATCTTATTTATTAAAGTTAAAGTTTATTTGTTACAAGAGAAGCTTCTGCTTCAGTAAATTCACAACCATATAGACATAGGGAACACGCTACTAAAGATATCAAAATTATAAGAGTAGGGCACTGGAGACCCTGGCCTTTATACATTTAGGGAAAGTGTTTTCAGGGTAGATGTTGGCAAGTGTCATTCATGAGCAGTCTTTGGATGTTTCTGAAGTAAAAGGTAGTTTTGGGGCATTGACGGAAATACCCATGTGACACCATACCTCACCAGGGTAGCAAAATTAGGCAAAGCAAGAAAAATTAGTCTACCAATGACTAGTCCATTCTGCTTTTATAGGAAAAAGATGCTCATATTCAGACCTTCATTCACAGATACAGCCTGTGGTGGTCATATCCATAAAGGGTGCCATGTATTTCCTGAGGAACAAAGCCCAGATACATAGTTTTGCAAGCCATACAGTGTGATGTGGGTATTCTAAATGCAAAGTAAGGAGACATTGTTCTATAAAAGTTTTCTTTAGTAATAACACTTCTGAGTTTATTGGTGATGATGAGATTAATTTCAGCATGATTGAGATTTAGTTCTTTATTTCATCCTTTGTCTTTAGAGTAGTGTTCTGCTGATGCTGTCCTAGTTGAGGAAAATGTTACTGAGGCCCAATACAGATGATCCTTTTTGGGCGCCCTGGCGACATGCTAGTGTTGCCTGGGGGTGGAGTGAATAGATGCTCCGCAAGCCCTCTGCAAGCCTGGCCAGGGCATCATCGCTCTGCATTGCCGTACAGCATGCGGAGCGATGACGTCACATGTGTGCAGCGTCAATACGATGTGGCACACCTGCAACATCATGAATGCATCTGGTGACGCTTCGAGCATTGCAGGTGCGACACAAAAAGGAGCCTTTTTTGGGCTCCTTTTCTCCTGCAAATCCTTCACCAATCCGTTTGGTTGCTGCGGTGACAGTGTGGAGAAAAAAGAGGTGGCTCCGGACTGCTCTTTTTGGGCAGTCTGTAAAGCCCTGAAGATATATCAGGTTCTTTTCACTCCTTGAAACAGAGTGACTCCCAATGCAGCTATCTTTGATTATCAACTTTGGGTGTGCTGAGCTGTTAGATGTGTCTAAATCAATAGATTTATATTTCTCCAGTTAAAAATATTGGTCCCATTTCAAAATGAACATTTCTAGATAATATATCTATTGTCTTCTGCAAAGATCTGTGCTGGTGGGTATTATTACAGAATACTATCCTTGAACTGGCAGAACATCACCAGTCACAAGTGGTGAGTTCCACTTTGAGCCAACCTTATGCACATGTGTTTATTAAATGCACAGTCCCTTTTTGCCAGTAAACAGAGGTGGAGGGGGTTAACTTTTCATTCTAAAGGGAACAAAACCTATCTCCTCCTCTACCTTACCTTGCTGCACTCCACTGCTTTAAGCTGTTTTATCCAAGCCTAGTTCTGATACCAGCAGTGAGCTAGTAGGAAGAAAATGACTTAAAGCAGTGATGCATAGCAGCAAAGTAAAGTAGGAAGGGGGCAGGTTTCAATTCATTTCCCATGTGTTCTTTTTAGTACAAAATTTTACTGTCTACCTCTGTTATATGACTAAACATGGAATGTTGCATTTAATAAACACACACACATCTGCTTTCTTCATTACTTTATAGAATCATAGAATCATAGAATCATAGAGTTGGAAGAGACCACAAGGGCCATCCAGTCCAACCCCCTGCCATGCAGGAACTCCAATTCACTGTGCAACACAAAACCATGGTTGATTGAAAATTGACAGTGGGTTAATGTCATCCTAGATCAGAGTCTTAGAATTATGGGTCTTCACTTACTTCATTTTGGCACATGGAACAACAACAAAAACTATTAGTTTTTCCATCACTGGACAAGATTATAAGTTATTTATTTTTAATTTTTTTATATATATTTCTTAATATTTTTCATATTTCTTGATTTTGGACAGAAATTTCATTAAAAAATTATACAAAAGCACTAGGCTTTGTGCAAAATGTAATTCAGTTATTTATTTATGTAGTATGTACTTCAAAGAAATTCTCACAAAAAATAATTTTGTTCAAGATATGTTTCAGCACAGGAAAAAAATTACATTTTTTTTTTGCACGTAAACTTTTTATTATTATTGCTGCTGCTATGGTTGATCACTATCGCAATCACTGGTCACTATCTAGACTAGCTGGCATTTTCTTCAAAGTCTTTTGTGACACTTGTTGAGTCCCTATATTGGGAGAAAGGCAGGATACAAGATGACAATGATGTTTCTGAAAATTTGCAAGTATTTTTACTTCCCTACACAAGATTTGGTCACTATTTTCATTGGCACAATGCTGGATGCAAAATTGGTGGGGAAATTGATCAGTTTAACTTTTATCCCTATTCAGTTACTTTAAACCTCAAGTATGTGTAATCCTGATTGTGTAGTGTGGAAAAATTTGGAAAATTCTTTAACTATAGACGAAAATGAAATGGTCTTCTGTTCACACTGGCCAAATTCCCAGTGTGAAGAAGATAATATTGCTGCTGTCTGACTTATAGGTATGAAACATAAAGAACCTCAAGGCAGGTAGTGGGGGAGATTTTTTTTAAAAAAGGTGGCAACCTTAATTCCATATTAACATGTTTTGAAAGGGATTGAAATTAAGTCTGTTAAACCTAAATCAAATTGGTAATTTGAATTACAGTGGATCCACTGAATCAATGCATTTGCTAATCAAGGGGCAAAGCAGACAGGCCAAATGGAACAATCTGAAGTCACTCTGACCATGCTTGTTCCCGGACTATGGTCACCATATGCTGTGGTCCTGACACCAGCCTCTGCCGTGGTCTCAAATTTTTGCAGCTCTTTTTTGGGCCAGTATTGGACCACATTACCTGGTCCCAGATGATGTTTGGCAACTTCAAGGGCAGGTGTCATTTTAATGCCATGCCCCCAAAGCTCCCAGAAGGCACTTTATTTGGCTTGTCTGCTTTGGGCCTAAGCAATGTTGATGATGAATTGATTTTTTTTTTTTTTGCTAGCAGTAGTCACACCACTAAAATCATAAGTATTAATGCTGCCATATTTAATACAAATGGGTAAACCTGTTTCTCTGAGTGTTCCTGAATATTCATTTAATGATAAATGTAATTTCTGCTTCACAACAAAATTGATCTCTCTCCCCCTCCTTAAAATACAGAATTTTAATTTTGTCAAGATTAAATTTGAAATTCATTTTTAAATATCTTGCACAAAATAAACAAAATAAAAAATATAAACATGAAATACACTGGTTATTTATTTATTTATTTATTTTACCTTTGAGATCTAAATAGTTTGAACTTGGCATGATAGCAATGACTTTAGATAAACTTGAAATGACCCTGGGTAAAGGGGATAACAAAATATTACAAAGATATTTGACCTACCACAAAATTCCACTCACTTCATTGGCTGGTTCATGTCTTAATGTCAACAACATAAACATCTCCACTCAGAACTGTTTGACTATATTACACTGGTATTAATGGGATTGTAGGCTTGGTCATAAATACTGGAAGGTTAGCATAAGTAAAGTTTATAGGGAGTTTATCAGATGACAGAAATTGGAAGCATAATCCAATGGCAGTCTGAACGCAATCATGGGATTTCACGTTATTGCGTGAGAAACTATCACATGCACTTTTGGGCAATTTCAGATAATGAGAAGTCATTCCAAACACGATGCAGCATCAATACGTAATCACGTAAATTCGCTGAACTAGCAAATTCACTCATTTCTGAACTGGCCCCACTTTCATTTTTTTCGAAACTGAGAGAAATTCCTTCCGTGTGATAAACTCCTAGGAGGAAAGAGTAGAGCCTCTGTCACTAACTCATGTCCCCATTCTTTGAAAATAAAAAAAATAAAATAAATAAAAATGTAAATTCTCTTAAATGGCTTTTGTTGTAGTATTCTTTCTCTTGTGAATATTTGATTTTCTGTCCTGCCCTCTTAGATGTGACAGGCATAAAGCACATTGTATCCATTTATCAGCAACCCTTGCCCCTAAATCACTTAATTTAATAGCAAGGCATCTCCTACCAAGAAGGTTAAGTGAAAGGGCAGCACAAATTACCTGGAGCCACAATATTCATTATTTCATTTTCACTTCATGGCTTTTATCACCTTCTTAGCAACTATCACAGAACTATGATAAAAAAATATACAATTTAAAATGCAACATTTGGAAGTATTTACTGTAGGTGTATTTAGCATACTTAGATTATGTTGTGGACATTAGTACATGCAACAGCCAATAGTGGTAGGTCAGATGAATGGTTTTGGTAGGTCAGATGAATGGTTGGGAACAGAATGGTTCCCAATTGGCAAAGGCCTCAGAAAAGGCTGCATCTTATTACCTTACCTGTTCAACTTATATGCAGAATATATTGTAAAAAAATGCAGGTTTGGAAACATAAGAAAGAGTGAAAATAGGAAAAAGGAATATCTAAGATACAGACAGCACCATAATACTAGCAGAAAACCTTACAGATCTGGGACAATGACTAAGAAAGATTGAGGAAGAAAGTGCAAAGGGAGGCTTACAGTTGTACATAAAGAAAACAAAAAGAATGACCACAGAGAATCTACTGGTATACAAATTCAACCTAGACAATGAAGAAACAGAAATAGAAAAAAGAATGTTCATACCTGGCATCAAAAACTGATAGGAATGGAGAATGCAGCCAGGAAATCAAAAGAAGGTTAAAAATGGGGAGGACGGCTATGAAAGAACTAGAAAAGATTCTAAAATGCAAAGATATACAACTGAGCACAAAAGTTAGAATCATATAAGCGATTGTATTCCCTATTACATATATGAATGTGGGAGCTGGATAGTTAAGAAAGAAGATAGGAGGAAAATCAATTTATTTGAGATGTGCTGGAGAAAAGTGCTGAGAATTCTGTGGACAGCTTAAAAGACAAATAAATGGATTCTAGAACAGATCAAGCCAGAAATCTGGCTGGAAGCCAAGATGTCAAAACTGAGGCTGTCATATTTTAGACACGTCATGAAAAGGCATGACTCATTGCAAAATATAATGATGCTAGGAAAGGCAGAGGGAAGCAGAAAGAGAGGAAGGTTGCATGCTAGTAGGATGGACTCTTTTAAGGAGGTCATGGGCATGAGTTTTCAGGAACTAAGCAAAGCAGTGGAAGACAAGGTTTTGGAGATGTCTCATCCACAGGAGCACCCTGGGTCGAAATTGACTCAAGCACAGTTAATAAAAACAAACCACAAATTTACTTGTCAATTGATGCAGGCTCACAACCTATTTTAGTGCCACTGGGTATGGTACTAAAATAATCATTTTTAAAAAACAACTACCAATTATACTGATATTTGCCTATATATATAGTGCAGCAAAATAAGCCAATTTCTCTTTTTGAAGCAAGCTGAAATAGCTTATCTTTTAGTTCCATGCTGGGCATGATGGGGCTAAACAGACAGGCAAAAAGAGGTGCTTTCAGGCAGGCTTGAAGGTATGGCATTTAGATGACACATGCCTTGAAGCCAGCAGAAAAGTGCCCTTATGCAGAGAAAAACTGTTTCAAAACAAAGCAGTTTTTTTCTACTTCTTCCTGGCTTGAAGCCATGTCATGTGGTCATGACATGCACACTCCAGATGCCTTGGGAGCTGGTGGTGTGGTTGGTGGGGTTTCAATTTGGCTTCAGAAAAGGCAGCTTCAAGCCACTTTATCCTGCCCATCTGTTTCACCCCAATGTGACCTTTATTTTTTCTTTGGATTCCATATTCTTTCTCAGATCTTCATCTTCTTCTGCTGCACAGGGATTTACCGCCTCTTCTGGCTTAGTATCTACTGCATTTCCTAACCCAATCATGACCTCTCACCAGTATTTTTATGTCATTTATTTGGATATTCGCCCACTAACTAAGTGTTCTGTTTTTAACACAGAAATGACTGCACTTCTCACTGATAACCTTTGGGACTGCAATAAAACTCGACTGCCAGACTAAACAGCTTTTTAAAAAGGTGGACTAGATATGAATTGTTTTGCCTAGAGTGTATAATCATTGTGGGGCAAAAACCAGATATTAAAAAATAAACTGAAAGTTCATCTTCACCTTGTAATGCTCAGAACCTGGGAAATCAGGAAAGATCAAGGCCCTATGCTTATACCTTTAGTCCAATTTAGAAGCAGCTAGCTAAACTAATTACAGTGGGCCCTTGTTATCCACTGAGGTTTGGTTCCAGGACCCTCTGTGGATAACAAAATCCGTGGATGCTCAAGTCTTATTAAATATAATGGCACAACAAAATGGTAAAATCAAGGTTTGCTATTTGGAATTTATACTTTTTGGGAATGTTTTCAAGCCATGTATGCTCAAATCTGTGGATAAAAAAAATCTGTGGATAAGTAGGGCCAACTGTACATTAATTCCTTTTTGTTTTGGTAAAAAAGTGTTAGGGAGAATCCTGGAAATGCATGTGCAACCAATTTGTTTTAGAAAAGCTTTCCATACTTTCAATAGAACCATCTTATCATTTCAAAGTCTTTCCTTCCCTTCATTTCCCAACCTTTGTACTAAAATGTGTTTTGTTTGTCTTTCTGCGTTAAATAGACTTGTGAGTGTTGATGTGAATCCAGCTTTTCCAAAACAGGCATCTAGAGCTGGAGCCACTGGAATAGCACAGAATGTTCCCCAGAGAATAAAAGGCCACTGTGTAGAAACAAAATCCATGATCTAAAGATTTTAGTGTTGCAAGTTGAAAGAGTCATTGCACAGATTATAAGGGAGCCTGAAAATACAGCACTAGTTGATGCAGGGTCAAATGCTGGAGCACCATCTGTTCCCAAGGGCCAGAGGAGCTCACAGCTGGTTTAATAAAATCTCCTGCATGCTTGCATTGCCTTTTCTATTCTTGCTGAGAAGAAGGTTCCCATCTGCCCATTCTCTTGGTATTTGATAGTGTGAAATGCAAGCCTCAGTCACACCATCTTGTCAAGTTTCTTTCTTGTTTGCTTTTGTCCGCCACATTTGACTTGTTGCTTATTGCTGTCAAAGACATTCTGTTCTCTCATTTTGAATCAGCTTTGCATACACTATAGGAATAGTGATGGAGGACAAGTTTGCGAATCATGTACCCTTATACATTTGTCTCATGTAGCATGTGAAGGGAGAAAAATTTGATCGCTCAAGATCAAGGATTTTCCATATGCTATATCTAAGTATAGAGCATTACTGGAATGTTGTGGATCTCCAGATGTTGTCAAATTGCAGCTCCCATTGGCCCTAGTTGAAGGCAGTCTAACAATGACTGAAGAACCACAGTTGCTCATTCATGGTAAAGAGTTTCCATAACTTTCTGTAGGAGAAATGTATAAGCATTATGAAACGAGGATGCATAAGTCAAACATTCAATATTGGCTGGTTTTGTGTAAAGCTTTACTCAACAGGGAAATGAAAATAATAATGACAAGTCATTCAGAAGATCTGAAATCTATAGCTGCCCTACAAGCACAAGCTGCTCACCCTTTTGGAAGTGAAATTGCAGCAGCTTATGGCCTGTGTTTCTACACTTCAGTTTATCAGGGAAGATTAAGCTTTTTTAAAAAAATGAGAGAGAGAGAGAGAGAGAGAGAGAGAGAGAGAGAAGAATTGACTTCCCTGGAAGAACAAGACATGTGGGATGACTTTAGGGATGATGACCATCAAGAACCATATTGCAAGCTGGGACGTAAACAATCAAGCTGTCCCATTAATCACTGATTGTGACGAACAGAGACAACATCCTCACTTCGGTGAAGGCATGGAGGTGACCTTGGAACATTCTGTGGAAGATAGGGCTCTTGCCAATTCCCAGAGGAAGTGACATCTGGTGAAGATTTGTGCTTCTCTGTTGGGAGGAACAAAAGCCGTGGTATACCAGCCTGATAAGCTGTCTCAAGAAGTGTGCTGTCTCCCATGAGAGAAGCTCTGTTATGTAACAGAAAGTCTCACCAAGACCACTGACCAATAAATACCCTTTGTACAGTTTGACAGAAAGTGTTAAGTGTTGTCAAAGGAGTTCTTGAAATATGCAAAAGATAAACTGAAAATGTAGATGAATTATAAAATAGAAGTCTGTATACGTTTAGTACGGTCCATGGTTGGCACATGGACAAGGTACACTTATTATTAGTTAATAATAATAATAATAATAATAATAATAATATAAAGTTTTATTTATAGCCCACTCCTCTGTATCCAATTCTAACTGTGCAAACCAATATGTTTGTATGGAGAAGTAAAACCCACTGAGTTCAGTGGAACCTACTACCAAGTTAGGTGGTTGATATCAGGCCGAGGTTGATGTCAGGCTGTTTCAGAGCTTAGGAAAAAAAAATAACATTTAGACTACAAATTCAAAAATTCTCTAATGAGATCCCAGGAACTTTTGTCCAAAAAGAAATTTTTACAAGCTCTGAATTGTCTCTTATTCTTGGCTGTCTTTTCTGGCAGGGTAGTGGTGAGTGAACTCTCTTTTAAGGAACTGTAAATATGAGGAGGAAAATGCATTCAAAAGAATCTACCAAAATAGGACTCTTGGGTAGCCAAGTGTTCTTTTTCTTCATTTTACTTGCCACATCTGAACATAACTCACAAATTAACATTGCTGATTCTCCACTTACACATATACCTTTATATTACATTTTGTGGGTTACCTTGGGCAAATCACACTCTCTCAGCCTCAGAGTAAAGCAAAGGCAACTCTTCTTTGAACAACAACAACAATTACATAATCCTGCCAAAAAACCTTCAAAAACAAACAAACAAACAAACAACATTGCCTTAGGGTTGCCATAAGTTGGAAATGACTTGAAGGCACACAACAACAACAACAGTCCTTCTCCATCCATTCCTAGCATGCAGTTGGGCTCAGTTGTTCAGCCTAAGGGTATTTGCATGCATCATGTTTTTGCAAAGTTTTGGCACATCAGAAAGCAAGGAATGCAGGGAGACTATGGGACAGAGAGATGGTAGGTACACTTAAGCTAAAGGTGACACATGGTGTAAGACAGGCCAGAAGTGTCAGCATCACAGTCCATGTGACAGCATGTGACAGCAACAATACCCGGCCTGGGGAAAAAAATACCTTTGATCTGGCAGTGAACCTTCCAGAATCTTCATCAACACCACAGTGCCTGTTCACAGAGAAAGTCAGCATGGTATAGAGTTTGATGGCTGGACTGTGATTCTCAACACCAGCATTCAAATCCCCACCCAATCATAGAAATACACTTGGACAAGTCACACTCTCAGCCACAAAGGAAGGCAAAGTCAAACCCCTTCTGAAGAAATCTTGTCAAGAAAACCCCATGATACATTCGCCTTAGGGTCACCATAGATCTGAAATAACTTGAAGGCACACAAAAACACAACACTGAGAATGTTGGGTTCATTTTCACAGGCAAAATGAATTCCCCTCTGGATTACCTGGTTAGCTGGGTTTTGTCTGGATGTGTCTCACATCCATTTTCATACCATCTGTCACAGAAGTATGTCCTTCCACCATCCTGCAACCTTTGTCTTTTTCACCTTGTGACATGACACATTATCTAGTCTCAGATTTTGGTCTGTCTTTTTCATCCTGTGACATGAGACATTCTCTGCTCTTAGATTTAAGTCCTGAAATCTCAGGCAATGGGATACTGCTGGCACAACAATCTTAAGCTATCTGTAAGGCTGCATATCCAGAAAATATTTAGGTCTTAGACCTTCCTTTTAACACAGGTGACTCTGTGCTGCCCATCTTTGCCCCAGATCAGTGCTGCAGCAGCCACATGCTGTAGCAATGATGCTGTGACCAAAAGAAGCTGCTTTTGGCAGCTTCCGGGAAGTGGTGCGATTGGCGTGCTCATGCACCCCGATGACACATATGCAGTGCACTGCTGTTTGGACACTGTGCCACGCATACATCATCATGGTGCACCACATATGGATGGGAGCGAGCACACACGTCTTCGGAGATGCGGCCGTGGGCTAGGGCTTCTGGGCATGTAAATGCCCAGCCCCCATCTAGACCTAGTTCACTGGTAAGATGGTGCAAAGTGCCCGTTTGTATCCCTCCTTAGCTAACATATAGTAGCATAAAAATTGCCTTGAAATGGTGATGGCTTGGACACAATATATTGTTGTCTCCTTTTGAAACTTGCAGTACTATACTTTTCAAATAAACCTCAGGAACATCTCCTATATCAATAAACAGTTTACACCCTTCTCATTTATTTATACAAACTTTTCAAGTAGCAGACTTATTAATTTCTATGGCCTGATAAAAACTGATATTGTGTAATTTTTATACTTCTTAAAAGTGAAGAAGGAAATTATAACTGAACTTGCTAGTTTCTGCTTATACTGTTCATATAACCAGGGTTTTTTTAAATGACCTTAACATGTTAAATGAGTGGCTGATTAATCACAGAAAGGGCTGAAACAGACTGCCCTGAAGGGGCATCTTGAAGCCAGCCCTTTCAATGAAAGGTTTAGACCATGACAACCATACACTGCAGCCCCAATCCGCTTTCAACCTGGCTGAAAAAAGAGAAACAAAGAGCCACTCCTTTTTTGGCTGGCAAAAAGCCATTTTTTTCTGCCCTGTCATGGATGGAAGCTGGTTATAAACACTACACTGCTGGAGAGTCTTGAAGCTGCCCATGTGTAAAGAGTTTTGAAGCTGCTCAGGATGGCTTCAGGATGTGCAGTGTATAAATGCTGTTCTCCAAAGCTGCCCGGACAGTGGCACAAAAAGGCCATCTGTTTTAGCTCAAAATGTTCTCTTAATAACTTTCATGTCTTAACAGGAATATTCTCTCTCTCTCTCTCTCTCTCTCTCTCTCTCTCTCTTTCTCTCTCTCTTTGTAGTATATTTTGTGAGTGAGCAAAACAGATTTGCAAAGACTTCAAAAGTCTTCCTGAATGGTTATCATTGTTGCTGGTGTCTGTCAGAGTTCCAGTACTGTGACCTAGCTTTCTCCCCCTTACTATTTCAAATCTATACACTAAAGTAAAGCAAACAACCTTTTTTTTTCATTACTGATAGGTGAGTGGATAGATTATGTGTGAGACTTCTTGTGCAGATCAAAGGAAAGTTTGATACAGCCTTGTGTTTCAGGGGTTTTGTTTTTGTTACTTTTGTTGATGTAAACAAGCAGATGTGCACAGTTCAAGCAATCTCCAATGCCTTCGGAATTACCGGCGACCCTGGAGCTGTTCGGCTTTATCAGGACTCCTCCTCCCAGTTGTTGGCAAAACAGACTGGAGCCAAAACTCTCTCCTAAGAAGTTTATTCTTAAAGTTGCTGTATTTACAAATATATACATGCTTGACAAATATCTCCAACCAACCATCCACTCCTCTGACTACCCAACAACTACCCAACAATCCACACTGTGGTGTGCAGGCTATTTATAGACTTGTGCCATGCGGCCACAAACTCAGCCTCTTCTGATGACTTTTCTTCCTGTGCCACCTGCAATTCTGTCCCTTCAGTCAGGAAGACTCTTGATGTTACCTTAGGCCTACGTGGCAGCAAGCACATATCTGACCTTGAGCACTGTCTGCTGTTCTAGCCTCCAGCTGCATGCTAGCCAACAGTAGATTACCCATAATTCCTTTGTGCACAGCTGTACATTTCATACTCAGGCCTCAAATCCTAACAACTTTGAAATCACTTAAATTCAAAATCAGTTTAAGAAAAGAACAGGGAATAAAAGGAGCCAGGGTGATAACAAAATATGCTGAAGTTTAGCAATGTGGTTGGGGTTTCTTTCTCATTCTACAGCTCACATAGCTGTAGGGACTTACACAACTCTTTACAGATAGAAAATGAGATGGATTAAGAACCAGTTAAAACAAATAAGAATTTGGATTCTGTAAAAAAATAATAATTAAAGATTAGATTGGTTTGTAAATTAAATAGTTTTGAGGAACAGTTATAAGAATACTTTGTGTAACAAGTTTCATTTATTTCTCTGAAGAAAGGCATATAAAATTCCTTCTTTGTAATATCATTTGGGGTGCACAAAATTAAAAAAAATATTTTAACTAAATGATTTAAGGAAGCAATTTTAGTAAGAATAGAGGAATTAAAGATAAAATGTCCAAATTTTCAGAAACAGATGTTGGTAACATGAACGCTAATGCTTCTATTTTATTTATTTTTTAAAAAATGGAAAAGGGGGAAAAGGCTGTTGATATGCTTGTTATCAACCCTGGTGGAAAATTGCTTTGGTTCCCTTTTTTCATTTCCATTGATTTATTGAGTTCAGTGTTGAATTAGTTTTATTATGCTGGATTACAGATTGCCTCTTCTAGATTAGTGTAGGCAGATGGACTAATTCATTTGTAGCACTGGCAGCTTAATTTCATACTAAAGAATTATATTTCTGAAGAAAAATTTCTTCAGAACAAAATCTGAACCTTCCCTGAAGACTCAAAAAAATACATGATTCAACCCTATAAACCAATTTAAATCTGTGGGGGCTGAACAAATTTATGAAAACTTGACAAGAAATGGAAGTATAATCACTCAAATATGTTGGTTTGAGATTTGCATTAGAATATTCAAAACATGACTTGAACATTTGGGTTGTGAATAACTAGACCCTCAGAACTACACAGGTAACCTTTACATTTTGAAGTTGTGGAAACACACAACAGCCAGTATGCTGAGCCAGAGTATTGCACTTTTTCTTTCTCCCTAGTCCTCTAATTTTGTAGCATCTTTCCTGAAGAACAATTCTGGAGAAGTCATAATTACTTGTAAAACACACCCACTAATCTGCCACTTAATGTGTTTGTAGTCCCAATAAAAAATCCAAAAATAGTAGAGCATACTATTACTTTGTTGTTGTTTTTTTAAAATGGGACAGTGATTATTGTCACAGAGTTTGGGGTGAAACTGCACACTCAGATATTTTATGAAATTCTGGCTTTTGAATAAGCGCTTATCAACCATGCACATTAACCCAAGCTTTTCATCAACATCTAAAATAACTGCCTTGGACTGTAGCCATGCAACGTAGACCGATGCATGTTTGGCCAGAATAAGATCACACTGTTGGGCTGTATAGACCAGTAGGAAAGGCTGGCCAGGGGTGGAGTCAGGGCATGGCATCCACATGATGCATGCTGGCGTGCATCATGGCTGGTGTGATGCCAGACATCACTTCACACATTGTGCGGCATCACAGCGCTCCTCTGGCACTGTGTCTACATGACACAGCACCAAAGGAGTGTGGAAAAGCCTGCACTGGTTGCTATGGTGCCCTTTCCAGGGCACAAAAAGAAGCTATTTTTTGTGGCTCCTTTTTGTTCCACAAAAAGGAAAGTTCGGAGCCACTGCATGTAGTTGCTGCAGCTCTGATCTGGCATGAAAAGGGGCAGCTATAGGCCACTCCTTAAGGTCAGTCTGTTGAACCCCTGTGTTAATTTGAGCCTTTCTATTACGTGCTTAGCTAGATTGCAATCATAGGCAAGCAACTACATCACTCAAGAGTTTTTGGATATTTTACTGCAAAGGCCTTTGTGAACGCACTTGATCAACCCATTGACTCAGGTTGCATCACCACATACCATTCACAGGGAAATAAAAGCTGAATAGTAAAGTGTCTGCAACTGGTGTCTGGCTGATTGGGTTTCAAGGTAAAATAGAACATGAAGAGTAGATTTTTCAAACACTGTATAAAAGATTCAGTACAAATCCCATTATTAGTTTACATGGTGTGTGGGTGTTAAGTAATAACAGGGTTCCTGTGTATTTTTTTGCTTCTTCACTGTTGTACAAATTCACACCCCCATGCATTCATGATGGTTAGACAGTGAAAAGCAGAAATGGATTTTCAGTTCTTGTGTGCAACTGGTATCAATGTCATTCTTATCCCCATCTAGAACATCAAATATATTAAAAAGGTCAAAAAGGTTTGATACCAAAACTAATTTCTTAACCAGAAATTACTTTTAAATAAAATATGAACTTGCAGACCCGAGACAGGCATAATCTTTTATGCCTTTTAAGAATGTGTCATTATGTACAATTATCCATATGCCATATATGTGTTTCCCTTGCTTGTTTGGGGAATTTTAATTTGGGCTAACCTTTTAACAAATGTGCATGTTCTAACAGCAAAAACTGTCCATCCCATCCTCACTCCACACCCTCAGCTAATACAAGCACTGGTTTCTAAATATCCAGTAACTGCAAGCATGAATAAAGTTGGCTGCTGAAGTATGCTACTAAATTATATTGTTTGCCCCTCTCAAAAAGCATGCAGGAGGAATCAGAATGGGTACACAGAACAATGTGAAAATACTTAATGACCTCAAATGTTTTCTAAATGAAAGAGACTGAAAGAAACAAAAAAGAGATTCTCCAGCCTAGGAAGAGCATTCACGACATGAATATGATAGGGGCCAGGCAGAGCAAGAATGCTGTTGAGAAAGCAAATAAAAGTATTGTATAATTTTCACACTGTAGCTTTGAAGGCACCTCAGAAATGACAGGCAGGACAATTAAAGCAGCACAATAAAATACCTTTATGGAGAAGCACATCATTAAGTTGTGCTTTTATAATGTTGAGTCAGTTCAAAACTTGTTAGGGAATTTTATAGAAAGAACTCCCATAACTGCCTATTATTCAGGATAATCAAAGAATATAATATTCTGTATATAATCCTTTGAACAAAACATGGATAAAACAAATTTATTGGATTTCCATTTCAATATGGAAATATTGGGGAGTGGAGGTGTGCGCTTCACCTGCAGAGATTGACAACTGGAGGGAATGCACCTTGGTTTGGTAATATGTATATTACTGAGATTTGCAATATGTTTTAGCAAGAAAAAAAGCATGCACAAAATCATGTGGCTATTTGAACAATGTATACTGATAAGAATGTGTACATTAGAGAAATGCAAATTGACTAGCAAAAAACAAAACAAAACAAAACAAAACAAAAACAAGCCAATTATTTAAGTCCAAGAGCAAAGAAAAAAAATCCTGAAATTTGTTTTATAGATTAGAGAGGATAAGAGTGACATTTAGATTCTGTGAAACACAATGAGAACATGAATCCCAGATTATCACAATCTTCTGAAAGAAACAGCATTTTGCACCACCCTTTTTTAATTCCAGTTGTATGTTCCTGTGAATACTTCAATACTGTTTCCCCTTCCAAGGATGTTTGCTGACAATAGTTATTAACTAGAATGCTTGAAAATTCCAGGGACAGCCAAATAATTCTTTCTTGGGTGTTCATGATAGACAACAGAAGGGCTGAAGTTTAGCAGCTGAAGTGCATTGTGTCTGTGATGAGGAGTCTAGGTATTTGGTTTCTCATGTTCCATTTCCTTTTTGAATGGCACATTCAATTATTTGATTTATATGATCAGATTTATATGCATTTGCTTGATTTAAAACCTACATATAATAGTTTGTTGCTGTTGTTGTTGTTAGCTGCCCTTGACTTTGATTCATGGTGACCCTGTAGATGAGACATCTCCAAATCTCTCTGTCCTCCACTGCTCTGCTCATTTCTTACAGACTCATGCCTGTGTCCTCCCTACTTGAGTCTAGCCATCTGGTGTATGGTCTACCTCTCCTTCTTTTACCCTCAGCCTTTTCCAGCATTATTGTCCTTTCCAATGAGTCATGCCTTCTCATGATATGGCCAAAGTATGTCAGCCTCAGTTTAATCACCTTTGCCTCCAGGGTATTTCTGGCCTGATTCACTCAAGGACCCATTTGTTTGTCTTTCTTGCTGTCCACAATATCCTCAGCACTCTTCTCCAACACCACTTCTCAAATGAGTTGATTTTCTTTTTATCTGCTTTTTTCACAGTCCAGATCTCACATCCATACATAGTGATTGGGAATACTATGGCTTAGACATTTCTAAATTTGGTGCTCACTTATATATCTTTACTCACAGATCAATTGTATTCTTGAACTTCATGTAGTCTTTAGAGAGACCCCAAGAATCACTTGGGGAAATAACAGCACAGTGTTTCCCAAACTTTGGTCCTCCAGGTGTTTTGGACTTCAATTCCCAGAAGCCTTAGCCAGTTTAGACAACAATCAGGAATTCTGAGAGATGAAGTACAAAACATATGGAAGACCTAAGTTTGGGAAACACTTTGACAGAATAACTGTAAACAGATGTGTAGCTGGTGTTTAGCCATGCCAGCCTTGGAGCTGTGGAGCTGAGTAAAAGCAAGAGAGGAGATTAAGAGCAGGACAGAGTAGGAGTTGGGTCCATAGAAACCATCATATCTACTAGAATGTTCGGGTCAGGGAGGTTGCTACAGGAGTTAATACAAGGCATTAATTTTTGGGGAGAGTTGACAAAGGGAAGGAACATCATCTATACTTGAAAACATTTTTGTTGCTTGTCCACAAGAAAGCACTGAAAACAAAAAGTCTTAATGAAAAGCTTGTATATTTTTAAATGCAGCAGAAATAAAATTACATAATAAGAGCAAGTATCTTTTTTTATGACATATGTGGATGTTCATGGTTCAGATCATGTTAGATTTTTACCTGAAACTCTTTTTCTAAAAGTGCAGTGTACAATTAATTTCTGAGGTGAAAACACTACTGGAAAACTCTGAAGACAAGAGTGTTCATGTAAAAGCAATATTTTGTATGCTGATGACAAGCTCTTGACAACTACCTACTGTGCTAATTAACACAGGCTGAAGAATTCAGAAGAGCATTTCTTTTAATACTTCAGACAGTGGACATCTACAGTAGAAAGTCAATTTATTTTTTTTTATTTTTTTTTCAGAAGGAGAATTATATTATTTAGTAGGAAACCTGGGGATGCAAGGGAAGTTCAATTAATTAGGAGAAGAAAAATAAGAGGCCGTGTCTAGCATTAAGAAAATTGGCAGTAATTTATTTGACATATTCACTATTGGGCATTTAGAATAAGTAAGAACAGAATGTGTGAACCTCACACCTTTCTGAAAACAAATCTTAAATGCTGCAAGTTATAAATCTCTCCAATTTTTTTTTCTCAATATAAGAGGAAAAGGCAAGGCACATAAAGAACATACATCTTGGCAGTATTCAGAACCATTTATCGTAAGTGCTTAAACTAGATAGTAATCAGTTTCCAAGAAATACAGAATAGTGAAGTGTTAAAGAGCTCCAAACTATCTATGCAGATTTGTTGGCTTCTTGATCCCCTGTTATAAAAAGTGTTATTACATAGTTACTATAAAATAAAATACAGATAAAAAGGATAATTGACCCTTTTGATGTGACAGATGGAAAGGATAGTCTACTGTTCACCATGTGTCTGTCTAGATTGATCTTTTAAAAGGGAAATAAAAGCATTTTCATACTTGCAAGATATACAGATGTCTTTGCTTCACTTTCTGCTTTTGTTATGGTTTTTCTAGTACACATATCACTGTTGGACGTGACTGACTGAGCCTAAATTTTCCTCTAGCCAGGATCCCCTTATCGAATGAGTACATGTTGTAGACATGTGATTGGACATTACCCAAGATATCAGTAATTATGAGATACAACACACACAAGACTTGAACAATGTTTGCTGAGTAACAATTATGGCTAATAGTGAAATTGAACATAAACACTAGTGCTAGAGGAAAGCTACTGCTAGCCTCAAAAATAAGCTGATAAAGTATTTGCACATTCTTTAGAGACATACTATGACCTTCATAAATACATTTTATATTTATTTCTTTTGTTCATTAAATGACTAAATATCACTAGCGAAAGGATAACTAAAGTCATTTCAAGATATTCAACAAATTTGTAATTCTGTGTTCTCCCTCGATATGCTGTCGAAGGGGATAGGACTACCTTTTTATTCCCAATGGAAGATAGTAGGATGACATGTACCACAATATTAAGTTGCAGTGCAGAAGGAGGCAGAACTGTGCTAGGGTATTTAGCTTCATCTCACCCCTTATTCTGGCCTTTCCCTCATTGGTTGAACAACTCTCCTTCTCTGTGGTCAGTGCAGGCTTCAGCTGGTTGCTTGGGGACTGAGTAGTAATTTTTAGTCCAGCCACCTAATTGGCAATGTTAGAAAAAGGTGGGTTGGATGTTTTTCCCTGCCTTATCCTAGTTGTTCATGGGACATAAGGGATGTTTGGCAGTGGTAAGGATATTTTAAAATTAGTAACACTTGGTGAGAAATGTGGGGAAAGGAAAAAATAAATTAGAGAATCAGTGAAGACATACTGGTTACCTGTCATGAAAGGATGGTCTGTAGACTGGCATCTAGGGTGGTATGGGGCCCTGTTGTTGGGAAGGGAATCAACCTTTGGGGTCAGCTCTGCACATGTCTCTCTTTAAAGCTTGAGGTTTGTGGGCAATAGTGGGTAAGATCAGTCTTCCAAAAATATAAGGTCAGCTGCTGATCATCTTTTTTTTTTATTTTTATTTTTTTTTAAACTTTATTGCAATTAAAAACAACAACATACACAATTACACAATTGTAAATTAATAGAGGTTACAAGAAGTACAAAATTAGACAATTTCAAATTTTCCTAAACACCCAATAAAAGAACATTTATAAAAGTGATATATAAATTGCTTAACTTGGAGAAACATTTCTAGTACTTGTTTACTTCCATAAATATCAATCATCTAAGAATTTCCTAAGTGATTGCCTTCTCAAGTTGTAAAGTTTCGTTCCTTAATCCTTAATCCATCTTATTCTTATTCACCTAGACTTGGTGTATTTCCTTCCTTAACCTCCATTATGGCCTTTCGGCCTGAACTCGCTCCTAATCTCTCTCAATCATCCTTCTTCTCTTCCTCTCATTCTAACCTCTTTCTATACTACATTCTCATACCTTCCTCACCTACCTTGACCTTCTGTCATCATCCTTCCATTCTTGGTCCATTCATACCGGACTTCTCTCTTTCTCCCACTAGGTAGCGTTGCATTTTTGTTTTACCTTCTTATCTATTTACGTGAATTTAAGTCTCCCTTTACTAGAATCTTTTTTGTATCTTTCATTATAAGTCTCAAATATTCGTCTAATTATTTCCTACTTCTAGTCTATTTAAAGATTTCCTGAAGCGACCGACTGGTTATTTCTCTGCGTATAATGTGTTGCATTACGGAGAAGCATTTGTTCATGTGTTTGTATTTTATAATGTTCAAATTTTATAATGTTCAAATAGATGTGTTTTATTGTTGTCTTGTCCTTTTACTTATCTTGTATTAATCGTTCTAGGGTATTCTCATACTTTAGTCATAGCCTATAGTCACAATTTTTCCCCACTCTTTCTTCAAGCATTCCAATACTTTGCCCCAATCCTTTTCGATTTTGTCTATTTCCTGATTTCTTATTAGAGATGTTAGTTCGTCCATTTCAATTGCATCAAAAATTTTTATAAGCCATTCTTTAATGCTCGGCACATGTTTATTCTTCCACTTTTGCGTTAATGTAATTCTAGCCGTAGATATCAAATAATATAGTATTTTGCCATAATTCCTGTCTAGTTCTGTATCCCACATATTCAATAGATAGGTTTCCGGCACAAAATTTAATTTATTCTCTACAATCGGGTTTATCATTTCGTTTACTTTTATCCAATAACTTCTTACTTTCTTACAGGACCATAAGCAATGGTATAAAGTCCCTGGCTCACGGTTGCACTTCCAGCAAAGATTGTCACTTGATTTATATATCTTTGATATTTTATCCGGTGTTAAGTACCACCTATAGAAAATTTTATAGAAGTTTTCTTTAAGGTTTTGAGAGGCCGAATATTTTAATCTTTTTCTCCATACTAGTTCCCATTTTTCTAAGAGTATTGGATATCCGAAGTTTTTGGCCCATTGAATCATATTTACTTTTACCGTTTCTTCTTCCTCATCCCATCCTAGTAATAATTTGTATAGTTCTTTTATCCACTTGACGTTTTCTCCTAATATTATTTTGTCAAATTGATTTTTTTCTTTTTCGAGGCCTAACGATTTGCAATCTGTTTTATAACACTCTTAATTTGCCAGTAACCAAACCAATTTAGGTCATGGCCTTCTTCAATTAATTCTTGTAATGATTTTAGTTCCAAATTGCCTGATTCATTTTTTTTCAATAATTGTGAATAGGTAAGCCAATTAGTGCATTGTCTCATTTCAGTTCTTTGAGTTGCCTCTTGAGGAGAGAACCAAAGAGGAAATTTTGGCATAATCCTATATTTGTATTTTTCCCAGACTTTAAATAACGATTTTCTAATGCAATGAGCGTTAAAATTCCTATTAGCTTTAATTTTGTTATATCCTAAATATGCGTGCCAGCCAAAAACCAAATTATCACCTTCAAGATCTAGAAGCTCTTTATTATTTAATGTTATCCAATCTTTTAACCATAGCAAGCAGCAGGATTCAAAATAAAGTTTTAAATTTGGTAGCCCTAGGCCTCCTCTGTCAATTGAGTCTTGTAAAATCTTGAGTCTAATTCTTGGCCTTTTTCTTTGCCAGATAAAATTACTTATATCTCTCTGCCAGAGTTTAAAAAAGGAGTCTTTAACTACAATGGGTAAATTTTGAAACAAAAATAGCATTTTGGGTAAAATTGACATTTTAATTGTTTCTATTTTCCCTAAAAGCGACAATTGTAGCTTATTCCAATTTCCCAGTTTATTTTTTATTTCCTTCCAAGTTTTTTTATAATTATCATCAAACAATTCACCTAGATTTCTGGAAATGGTAATTCCTAAGTATTTTGCCTTTTTTATTTCTATACCTGAAAGTTCTGCCAATTTCGCCTCTTTTTCTTTGGTTAAGTTTTTTGTTAATATTGCCGATTTCTCTTTGTTAAGTTTGCATCCTGAAATCTTACCAAATCTGTCGATTACGTCATTTAAAAGAGTTATATTATTGCAGGGGTCCTCAAGAAAAACAACTAGGTCGTCCGCAAAAGCTCTTATTTTGATAATATGATTCTTAATTTTAACTCCCCTAATACAAACATTATTTTTAATTCTTTTTATTAATCTCTCTATTACCATTATAAAAAGTAGAGGGGATAATGGGCATCCTTGTCTAGTTCCTCTTTTAATATTTATAAAATTTGTTCTCTCACCATTAATTATGATTTTTGCTTTCTGTTCCTTATAGATTTCTTTTACCCAACCTATAAAATTCGGACCTAAGTTCATTTTGTACATAATTTCGAAGATTGTGGACCAATTAACAGTATCAAAGGCCTTTTCCAAATCTAATAATAGTAGTCCCAATTCTCTGTCATTATGTTTCTCATAAAATTCTATGATATTTAAAACAATTCTTATATTCTCTCTTAATTGCCTCTGTGGTAGAAAACCTCTTTGTTCGGGTCCTATCCAATCTTTTAAATACTTTTTGAGTCTTGTGGCTAGGATCGATGCAAATAACTTGTAGTCCACATTCAATAATGAAATGGGCCTAAAATTTTTAATATCTCTTTTGTCTTTCCCTTCTTTTGGTATTACGGTTATTTCAGCTTCCCTCCACGAATTTGGTACTCCTTCTTCCAAAATTGCATTCATAGTCATTTGTAGCGGTCCACAAAGTTCTTCTTTGAAAGTTTTATAAAAGAGAGCATTAAAACCATCAGGTCCTGGTGCTTTGTTAATTTTTAAATTCCGTATTGCTGTTTCGACCTCGTTGTATGAAATTCGTTTGTTTAGATCTTCCACTTGTTGTTCTGAGGGGGGTATATATATCTCTTCTTTTTCATTCAGGTATGTCTGAATCCTAATTGTATCTATTTTTTGGTCGTTGTATAAATCTGTGTAATATTTTTCGAAAGCCTCCTTAATTTCCTCTTGCTTATTTTTTATATTACCATTTTCTTTAATTTCCACGATAGACTTTTTTGTTTGCCGTTTTTTCAGTAGCTCAGCCAAGTTTCTCCCTATTTTGTTTGCCTGCTCGAAATTTTTTTGTTTGGCTTTTTTTAAGTTATTACTTATTTCTAATAAGTTTCTTTTGCTCTCTTGTTTTCTAAGTATATTTAACTCATCTAGTATTATACTATTTCCTGGGTTATCTATTAACTCCTTTTCTTTTAATCTTATCAAGTCCTGAATCTCATTTTCTTTATCCTTTCTTTTTTTCTGAATATATGCTTCTTGGTTAATCATAAAGCCTCTAAGAACAGCTTTCCCCGCATCCCATACATTAATCATTTTTACTTCTGGGGTCAAGTTTTCTTTGAAGTACTGTATAATAGTTTCTTTTCCTTTTTCTACAATGCTCTTCTCTAACAGTAGGGAGTCTTTTACCTTCCATGTGGATGTGAGGGCGATCTGGCTGCGACATCTGTCACCCCATTGATCGCCAGGGTTGATTCGGCTGATCTGGCTGGCTAGGCGGGTGTCCCCTTCCTCCCTCACCGCTCCATGTGCGTCCCTCCCGAAGCTGCGCGCTCGGTGGAAGAGGACGACCGATCTTCCCAGATAGAAGGAGTGTACCGTTCTTCGGTCAAGGGTATACGATAGCTGCGCTCCCCTGCTAGAACCTCCAAACAAGCTCAAGCTGCTGACCATCTTTGAAGAAATAAACTGGTGTGGAATCTAGATGCTTTACTTTGTACTATGAAGAGGGGGCCAGGATGAACCTCCAGCCTTCACCATCACCTGCATTCGGAGAGGTTCCCATTTCAGATTAAATGGCTGTAAATAGCTCTAATAAACTGTACTCCAAATTTATACCTCACCACTGGTATCCTACCTCCTTATTTTGTATGAGCCAACAAGAATGCCTTAAAGCTAAGACTGTTTTGTATCACCTTTGTTCTTTGGTGTTGACTTTCTTCACTATGTCCCTTGCCCTTGGATTGCTTTATTTTCTTTCTCCTTCAATAATTTCCTGCACATTTTGAAAGTTTGAGTCAAATTCTTAAGGTCATACAAACATAAAGCAAAACCCACTGTGGCTTTTCCATTGTTTTTTATTGTCCCACAAAGGCTACCTCAATGTAAATTAATGGAAAACTTAAATTAATCTCACACAAATTACAGAATGGACTACAAATCAAATAATATGATTATTGGCTGGGAGAATAACATTCTGGATTAACAGGCTCTACACTTGTCCCTCCACATTTGCAGCTTAGATTTTTGCTGATTTGATTATTAATGGATTTTACTATGTTCTCTGTAGGAATATTTAGGTCCTCCAGCATAACTCTATGGTCAAATTTAACCAAACATTGCACTGAAAGAACCAGAGATTCCTACAGAGAACACTCCACTAGGCATTTGTAGCTCCTACAGCACAACTCTATGGTCAATATCTGGCAGATGTTCATCACAGAGTTGCATTGCAGGACCTAGAGATTCCCAGAGAGGTGTTCTCTCAGGTAAAAACATAGGGGCTTTCTAGATTGGCAGGAAAGGGCAACATACAGTTGCCTTTTCCTTAATGCTTAGCAGCTGCACTGCAAGTCCCAGATGTGTAATAAAAAGGCATAGGCCAGCTACACTGAGGAGGTGTGGGGACGACTTATCTGAAGTCTTTTCTGTTGCTCAGCAACTACATTGGAAGCTGTCAGGATGCTAGAAACACAGGCGGAGCAGCTGCACAGGTGGCAATGAATTGGGCTTTTGGCCGCACTGAAACTTTAATAATTTTTTGGTTGTTGCCGGCTGCGAACTGCGCAGTTGCACCGATACATCATACAGGCAATTGTATTGCCAGCTGCGAACTGCTCAGTTGTGCAGGTACATCACAAATGAACTGTGAAATTATGAAGATCTGTCAAATTACCATTGTGGTTTCGCTTCCCTTTTTAAAGTGTGCAGTTTCATTGGTGCACCATGAATGAACCCCTTTATTTTATAATTATAATAATAATAATTTATACCCCACCCCTTTGAGATCAATCAAGGCGGCTTACACATTAAAATACTATTACATCAATAAAACAAACTGCATCCCCCCCTTAAAAAGATATTAAATCCATTACAATTTAAATTTATGATTACACTTCTTTATTTTATGAATGAATTGACATTTTATGCGCAGTTGCATAACAGTTCCTGCATCCCAGAGTCCCTACTGTGCATGTCTAGGGTTTGGATTAGGGCTGGAGCTAGGGTTTGGGAGCTTTAAAAAACTGCACAGTTGCACTGCAGCATTTAGACACAGCTGTGCAGTTACACCCTTTTTAAAAAGAAGCTGGGGAAAGCAGCTCCTTTTTAAAGCTGCCTTTTCTCCACTAAAATGCAAAAGAAGTGTGTTCATGCCAAACTTTCAGTGTGGGTCATCTAAAGGCTACACTTTAATGCAGGCATGAACACATCCCTTTTTGCCAGTCTAGATCACCCCATAGTGTTTTTTTATTATTTATGGTGTATCCACATCCATGGGGGTCCTCTGCCTCTAACCCCAGTTAATGTGGAGGGACAAGTGTACACAGATTTCATGAGATCTAATGCATGAGTTCTCCTCTTACAACTTGTTCAGTGAAATTTTGATCCTTATCTCTACTCAACTACCACTCTGAACATATTTGCTCACTCTTCAAATGTCCTTTTTGCTAAAGGTTAATAAGGACTGATGATAAAAAAATATGTAAACCTTTTTCTACACTACTGAACTACTGTATCTCCACTCTCTTTCAAAAAACAAGATCTGCAATGATCAGTTAAATAATCAAATCTGATCATGCAGATGCAGTCTCCAGTCTGCCTTCTGCTCTCCCCTCCAATAATGAACTCATGCTTTAAAAATAATTATTAGTTGCTATTCTCTCCAATATCTCTTCTCCCTCCATCCATTCACTTTCTGTTTCATGATAAATTATTCATTCAGTGATTAATCTTTGCACTACATTCACTCAGTCTGTCCCTCTACTCTTTCAGACATCAGGCAGTGCAATCTCCATCCATCTTTGTTGCAACACCTCTTTCATCATCATCACATTCATATCTCACCTTCTAGCATCCTGCCACCATTCTTGTCAACTCACCACCAAATTTTACAATCTTTTCTCTTTACCTGTTGTTATCCTTAGCAATCCTCCTCCTCCTCCTCTCTTTCAGTTTCTTTGTATCTGTTAATCTTTGATTTTGTCACATGCTTGGCTCCACCTGACCAGAAGGGAACTAGTCAGCACAGCCTACAGGAGTTAGGCCAGCATGTACACAAACAGGGCTTCATCTGCTCACTTGCGCTCACTGCTTTACATCCTTTCCCACATATTCTGCTTTCTTTCGCTAATGCTCACTTTTAACTCTGATGGTCATTTCTTCCTCTGATGCACCACACAATTAAAATATTTCATTAGTCTAACACTTGTTGAATGAAGTCTTGTTGTACAGCTCTTCACAGAAGTTCTTTTTCCCTTTCAATAGCTATCCCCCTCTGAGCAACCAAGTGACAAACACCGGTAGGATGGGGAGTGTCAATGTGACCGGGCCTTCAGTTGACCTAACCAAGCTTTGTAAACTCCAAGTATTGCCATTTATCCCTTGATTGTTCAAGGCAATGACCATCGACTGGAATGGTTTTCACTTGCAAAGGGAGACACTAAAAATTATTTGCTTCTAGAGCTCATGTATTTCCTGTGTTAGCATTTCCTTGGTAACTGCCTGCTAATTTTCTTTGGATGCCTAAACTGCATTTCTAAATTGTTAAATGGAAGTTTAAGTTGCTGCTATCCAAAAATAAATAAAATAAATAATTGTTGGAATAGAATTCTTGTTTGGGGGAATGTTCTCCTTTGTCCCCATCACTACAACCTTTATCCCCATAGGTGTTGTTTGTTTTAATGTTTTTTAATGTTTGTATTCCTACAGAATCTCTGTAGAACTTTTTTCACTTTTGTGAAGTCTGTAGAGTAAGACTTAAATTTTATGCATGGATGGTGCTATTATGATTATATTAAGACCAACATTCAGATAAAAGGGAGATTCTATCTCCTCTGATAGCCTCTTACTATGTAGAATCCATGTTTTAAGCAGAAATATGGTATTCAGAGATAATGGTGGCATATATAGGTACTCTAGTTGTGCCCAGTTCTACACTTTGCATCCCCTAACTGCACCTTGGAAAGTTACTCCCAGTCAGTGAAGAAAGAACCTAGTTAAATGGATCACTTATCTGACTCAGTTTCTCATTCTCCAATGATTTAAGGAAAGCTAAAGCCTGTTTCAGGTACTACATGTTTAACAGTTCTTTAGAACAGACCCAAGTCTGATTAGAATGCCAATTGTCTATATTAAATTGTGGAAATGGCAAGGGAAAAGATCCATTTTGATGGTAAGCCAGCCAAGAAAAGGGGGGAGTGTAATGTTAGGGTAAATCATGCAGGTCTTAACAGGGTTATGACAGTAAAGTCAAAAGAAATAGTAATACCTTTAACTGGAGCATGAAATATACCCCTTTAATGAGCAATTATACTCCCATCATTAGCAGTAGTAGCAACCAAATTCCTGCACTTAACACTCTTCAAGTGTGGCGAGTAAGCTACTCTTTCATAACAGAGGCAGAAGGCTTTACAGAAAAGCCATGGCATCATAATCTGTGCAAATGAACCTCTTTTATTCACTAAGGATATCAATTCCACTGCCTAGCTGCCACTAAGTGAATTCTATTTTGCTGATCACTTAGTCTTACCAACTGTAGGAAAGTGCATCAGAATCTCATCCCAGGGATGTTGTCAATGTTGTGGAGAAATTATAGGAGTAGAGAGAAAAGTAACTTTTCTGTTATGTGGTACTTTCTTGTTAGTTCTAGGAAGTAATCACAGTAGCTACATCTCTGTAATGCACATATCAAAGTACAGTGGAACTTGCAGGGCCAACCCAAGATACTTTGCTGGCAGAAATGAGGCACACTTCTTCCCATAAGTCTATTACACAAACTGACCAGGCTGGCAACTGAACCTAGAGTTTACAAAAGTAACATTTCCAATGCCAGTGGCCATGCTGATTGGGGGATTCTGGGAGCTCTGTCAAAAAGGTAACATTTTGAAGCTCTAGTTCAATTTTATTTCAGCATTGGCAACATGGAAGACTCCTTCGTCAGACTTGAGAAAAGCAAACTTCCCCAGAGGGGTTCAAGTCAGTGTGCCTGGTGCACACAACTGTGCTCAATAACACCTTACAAATTCTTCTGACCTCCCTGAGGTGCCTGCAATGTACAACAAGGGTAAAAAGGAGGTGTAATTTATAGTTTGCATTCCCAGGAGCTGAATGACCCTGGCAGAAAAGCAATTGAAAATCTTTCAGGACTGTGTTTCCTTCCTTTCCATGTAAAGTTAAGGGGAAAAACCACATTAGCCTTCTCACAACACATGTTGTTTCATATTGGAATGAACTATAAATAAACATCAGTACTTTTAGTCATCCATTCACCCTGAAATGTCTCTATGCCACCCCTTTGAGCACTGGATCAGGCCATGGCCAATCACAAGCCACAGCCCTGATCTGGCATTTTTCCAGCCCAAAAAGAAGGGGCAAAATGCTGCTTCTTTTGGGGGAGGGAAAAAAAAAGTGCCTTTTCCACCACGGTGGTGGCTTTTAGGCATTTCTGCAGCACAGTGAGTGTAAACACCAAGCTGCAGAAATGCTGTGATGCCAACCACTATGTAGTCAGTAGACTGGCTTGATGCTGGCTTAAGGGTGGTATTGAGGCATTCACCGTGCATACACCACACCCCCACACCACCCCAAAGCCATCATTTTTGCCAGTCTGTTTTGGCCCTTAAACCATTTTTCATCTCACAGTTGTTTAGTTTAATAGTTTAAATAGCTACTATTTGCTTCTTGTTGTTCCAAGCAAGCTACTTCCAATACCTTTCTGATTTCTGTCAGGGGCTAGACTTCCAGCACCATGAGGATGGGGTGTTTACCTGATGATGCTGTATTTTTGCAACATTTACAACCCTCATAGCCCCCTGCAGTGCCACCAAATCAGCTACAAATATATGCCGGTCCCCTTCTCTCCCATTGGTTTCACTGGTAAGACTTTTTTTTTTATAACAATAATTACACAGAGGGGACAATAGTGACAGTAGTGTTCCTCTTCTTTTTACTAATAGGCTCAAAATAGGCTATAAAATTAAATTAATATATTTAGAGTACAATCCAAGTTTTGTCCTCAGATTTTTAATATGTAAGAAACATGATGACATCTCATGTTGGATTTACATGTCCATCCATCAAACTGTAAAGATAAAGTCTAGAGGGATTTGTACTGTTCTATAGCGGTACAAAGTATCTAGGTATGAAACATCAATTTCTAATAATGCAGTAAAAAGAAATATGACATTGTCCTTTGCAATGGAATCCCGCCTCGATCCGAAGGGAGAGGCAGGAAATACAAATCATCATCATCATCATCATCATCATCATCATCATCATCATCTGTGTGGGAGACGTTTTTCTCCAATCAGCACAAGCTCAGTGTGCCTCTTTGGGGTTGGAACCAGGAGTACTTCTTCAGAGGTGTGTACTGCTGGTCACGCAAATGCTTCAACACTGAATGCCTATCGAATCCAACAAGTAGAATGTAAAGAAAGTAGCCTATTCATTGATCCCTAACAACTGGTATTAAAAGGTGTGTATTTCTTCTCCTGAAATAGGATGATTAGTAGCTATGCACAATTTTATATCTTTAATTTTTCCTTTTAAAAACATTTAAGGATCAAACTTTACTATGTAAAATACATAATATACAACAAGGATAAATGTTCTGTAAAGCAGAGTTGGCTAACTGTGGCAGATGTGGTGGACATGCTTTGTTTCTGCACCCCTACAGAAGGCAAATGAGGTGAAATTTAATAATTTTCTCAACTAGACATGATTTCTGGTTGTATTGTTTAGGCTTTTTTCATTGAGCAAACACAATGAAATTTTACATCCTTTCCTGGGCCTGCCCTAAAGTCTCCTTGCAACATCACTATTTTATCACATAGTTTAATTCTGAGTAGGTATGATCCTAACAGTCATTTGAGATACCTACCTATCTCTTCTTTTATTTGAAGGGATGCCTGAATAATATTCATATTTGTTGCTACCAATATATCAATATAAATAAAAAATTAATTTCATGTTGTGTCTGTGTGTCTGCTTGTTTTTAACAAGTTTTACCCAATATAGTCATATCAGCCATTAATATAATATAATAAAACATGACATCTTTTCAACTTTGTTTCACAAATGCATCTGTCTGGAAAAAAAACCTCTGCAACCAGATTCAAACAAATGAGGTCAAAGTGTTAATATTAGAGAAAAAGTTGGCAGCTTCAGTAAGAGAGAAAGTATAATAAACCTCTATTTTCCCCCAACAAGGTAACATGTCAAAGCAAGATACAGATCTATTCCAGATAACTTCAGAATAAACAGTTCTAATGCAACTGTCATCTATAATCATTCTGTTGAAGTCCTAGTGAAACTGTAGTCAATAGATCTAGACTCAGGCACTGGCATAAAAACAGGGACCCTGGAGAATTACAGTGGAAGTATGGGTGAAAATATTCTGAGATATACTCTGCTAACAAAATACTCTGCTAACAAAATGAAATTCAATGCGGAGAAATGTAAGGTTCTGCACTTAGGGCGGAAAAATGAAATGCACAGATATAGGATGGGGGACACCTGGCTGAATGAGACCACATGTGAAAGGGATCTAGGAGTCCAAGTAGACCATAAGCTGAACATGAGTCAACAGTGTGATGCGGCAGCTAAAAAAGCCAATGCAATTTTAGGCTGCATCAATAGAAGTATAGTTTCTAGATCAAGGGAAGTTATAGTGCCACTCTATTCTGCTTTGGTCAGGCCCCACCTGGAATACTGTGTCCAGTTCTGGGCACCACAATTCAAAAAAGATGTGGAGAAACTGGAGCATGTCCAAAGGAGGGCAACTAAGATGGTGAAGGGTCTGGAAACCTTGCCCTATGAAGAACGCCTTAGGGAGCTGGGGATGTTTAGCCTGGAGAAGAGAAGGTTAAGAGGTGATATGATAGCCCTGTTTAAATATTTGAAGGGATGTCATATTGAGGAGGGAGCAAGCTTGTTTTCTGCTGCTGCAGAGACTAGAACGCGGAACAATGGATGCAAACTGCAGGAAAAGAGATTCCACCTCAACATTAGGAGGAACTTCCTGACAGTAAGGGCTGTTCGACAGTGGAACACACTCCCTCGGAGTGTAGTGGAGTCTCCTTCCTTAGGGGTCTTTAAGCAGAGGCTGGATGGCCATCTGTCAGGGATGCTTTGACTTGGAGTTCCTGCATGGCAGGGGGTTGGACTGGATGGCCCTTGTGGTCTCTTCCAACTCTATGATTCTATGATTCTATGATTCTATATGCTTGTGAAAAGATTTTCCCCCTTGTATGTCTGACTGCCAATCATTCAGATTGTCAAAACCACCAAATCTGAAACAGTTTGTATGGTATATTCTAATATGGAATAGATGGATTTCAGGATTTTTTAAAAATCACCTATTTTTGAGAATATTTGGCAGAATTGAATGCCAATCCTAAATGCATCATGGCCATTTCAAATAGTATTTTCTTAAAGAAGAAAGCACACCTGACTCACTGTTGACCTCATGTATACTGACAATCTCACAGAAAATGTAATATAGGGATTTGTAGTCCATAGCTATCATGGTCAATTCTCCTAGTAACTAGAGGAGGCTTACCTCCCAGCTGATTTAATTACTTGGATTACTTCTGGCTGATGCTGTGATTCATATAATGAAGTCCATAAAATACTTTGGATTGTGTACAAGGGAAAAACTTATATAAAACTAGCTTTAGAGGAATTACTTGATCAGTAATTTAACTGGGAATCTTTAATAACAATGTTCTACAATGATGGAGTGAGTGTTATAGCTAGAAAGGAGGAAGGGAAAATACAGTGTTTTCAGAAGCTTTTTATTTCCCTTGGTTGCACAATTGTAACTGTCACTAATGCATGCCTCCTTAAAGATTCTTTAAAGGAATCTGTCAGATTTTTTTTAATACTTCACCAAACTACAAAGCCCTAAATCCCGTAGTATTAGTATTCTACAAACTGTATAGTGTGGGATATCTTCCATGGAACAAACGTCACTTTAGTAACTGCAAAGAATATGACTCATTCCTTCTGAATGAGGGAGCTATTATCATTGGGCCAGATTACACATACTGATGCAATTAATGTACCCGCTTTAAAAAAAATTAAATACAAGATGTATGGGAATCTGGATAAGGACCATGACACATGGAAAGTGGGGTTGGCTTTTGCCCCCAATGTGGTCTGGTTGAAAATTCCTCTCCCCCTTGTTATTTGTCTTGAAGGGAAAGTTTAATGAGAACAGTGGAAGCTTAACATTTTGGACAATTATTATAGAGCACAGTGATTTTAATATTGACTGGGCTAGTATCAAAACTGTGAAGGCTCATTCTGATGTACTGCATTCTGGATCCTGATTGGATTGGGGCATTCCCTTTTGGGAGAGCGGTCAGCCTTCCTCAAAGTTCCCATGTGACTGCTTTTAGTCACATCACTGGTAAAACAAAAACAAACAAACAGCTTCATTTATATACCGCTTCATACCCTTAAGGAGGAGTGTCTAAGTGGTTTACAATTGTAAGCTATTTGCCCCCCAACAATCTGGGTACTCATTTTAGTGACCTTGGAAGGATGCAAGCCTGAGTTGAGCTTCAGCCCTTTGCTGGTCTTGAACTCGCCACCTTATGGTTTTGAGTGAGTGGCTGCAGTACAGGCATTTAACCACTGCACCACCAGGGCTGGTAGCCCAGGAAGCTTGACAAAGAGCCTTTCCATCCTGTACATGTCAGGTCCAAATTACTTATTCTCCAATAAAAACCTGCCAATGTTTTAAGATCATCTGTGGATCTCCATTATTCTCGCAGGTATATCTGGTGAGAACACAAGAGAAAGCCCTCTTGGTAGCTGATCCCAGACCACCTTTCTAGAGAGGATACCTTCCTTGGTATCTTTCCACCAGCAGCTAATTTATTTGTTTATTTTGACTGGCTTTGGAAAAGCAAGTTCTCAAGGGGAAAGGGACTTATATAACATGGTGGGTTTACTATTTACTGTTTTCCTTTTAATGGCTTAAGTTTTTAACAGGTTTTATGTTTTTGTTAGGTTAAACATATTATTAACCTTTGCATGTTAATATTAGCTGTGTTTAACTAGAAGCCATATGGAATATAAATAAATTCCATCATCATCATCATCATCATCATCATCATCATCATCTTTATCCCCCCCCCCCCTTCTGAAAACATTTTTCTTGATTTTAGCAGATTGTTCAATGCCCATATATCTAAAAAAAACTATCTGGTAGTCCCAACCAGAGCAGAGCCATTGTATCAGCTTATGTAAACCCCATTGATCAGTTGGTTGCATTTAGGCCTAAATGTTATGAAACATTTAGACCTGAATCAATACTTTGTAAAACTGCTGTAGATGTTCCTTGTATTTTCCTGTTCTGTTTCTTTGCATAGAAAGACAGTTGTTGTTAGCTATGCCTTTAAGACAAAATAACTAATTTAAGACACAATAAAATTCATTGCTAAAGGAGTCAAATGGAGTGTGGCAACAGATTTAATTTTAAAAGGTATTGTGGTCTGCTTATGCTAAACTGAGCAACAACAGCATCAAGTTGAAACACATATAACTGCATGTTCCATCTTTGTCATGTATGAAATCTAATAAATAGCTGTTTTTCATAGTTTGCTATTTCACATGTCACTTATACATATTATTTGAGCAATAGTGCCACAAATAGGTATAGCATGAACTATTTTAAAATTGTTTTGATACATTTTTTCCAGGAAATTACCTTTTATACTATATGCAATACAAAATTGTTATAGAAATGATCACCCTAGGATAATTCTTGATTTGCAAGTAAAAAAACATTAATGCTTTTCTTCTGTTTATCATTGCTCTGGAAAGACAACTGTTATAGAGCATTAACTATAGTGAAAACAAGAGCCAATTAAGACCTGGGAGTTTGATTCTGGAGTTAGTATGGTATATATATATATATATATATATATATATATTAGTGAACCTCATAATTCAGTGCTGGCTGATCCTTTAAAAGGAGACTATTACACCTGAACATAAATATACACATTACTGATGATAATCAACAAATTATCTCAAGGGATCCTACCTATGTCCTCTCTAAATATGTACAATTTAGCAAAACAGGAGAAAGTGGCAAGGCTCAGTGTTGATTTTTCTTATGTGGTAAATCCAGGCAGACATCTATTCATGCAGGAAACTCCTTCCCTACTTCTCCCTTCCTCTTGTCCCTTCCTGTTTCATGCCCTGCACTCCCTCTGTTTGCCCCATTAAGTGTCTTTTGATCCAACTCCTGCACAAGCAGACAAATAGTATTCGAGATAGAGATCTATCCATCTATTTTGTGTGTGAGATTCTGTGTGTGTGTGTGTGTGTGTGTGAGAGAGAGAGAGAGAGAGAGAGAAAGAGAAAGAGATTGTGTGTGTGTGCATGTGTGTGTGTGTGAAAGAGAAAGAGAGAGAAAGAATCTTGTTTAGTTACTCCAGAGGATATGCATATTAGCTTTGCCCTATCCTCTGAATATATACAAGTGAATCCTTCCCATCAATATGATTTAATTCTTCAGACTTCAGTAAGCATGTTCATAACATGACAGGAAAAGATACCAGTGGTTGCCCCATAAGATAAAAATATAATGGGCAGAAAAGAACAATTTAAAAAACAAAACAAAAAATAAATAAATAAAAAGGCAGAATTCATGCAATAAATGTCTTAAGTTGTTTTGAAGAAGCAGATGGTGAAACTTCATTTCATTGTTGGTTGTTTTATTGATATATATTTTGTGATACAGTAGAAGCTTTCGTGATAAAACATAATTTGGAAAACAAAAACCAGGAATAATTACCTTGATCCATGCACATTGTTGTTTTCAAATGGTGAACTGGTATATTACTGATGTATGGTTCTTTTTCTTGTTCCCTGAGTCTGATGTTCTGCTTATTTGATTTTCAAATTTGACTGCATTTAAAATAAGGATTAACACCCTAAGACTAAAACTCTGTATTCACTAACCTTGAGGTAAACCACATGGAACTTGGTGGAATTTACTTTTTTTAACAGACATGCAAAGGGTTGTATCATAAATCTTATAATTTTGAACTGCCTTTATACCAAGCATTCTGATTCTTGTGTGTGAAATATTATTTGTTAACATTAAGCAAAGAAACAAGAAGCTATATGTCACATTCTTAATGTATTTGCCTACAAATGTCAAGCTTAAATTAGGAGACAATGAAGCACCCCAAATTATAATTAAACTACATGTGTTTCACAGATCTGTCTTTCAGAGGTTCTCATTCCTCCCTGATGTGTTGCAAAAAACCAATTTCACCCTTTTCCCTCAGATCACATGGTTCTACATTAGGCTTTAGTAAATATTGCATGCAGCAGTTTTTTTAATATGGCAGAAAAACAAAAAACATTTAAAGAAAAGGCTTGTAGTAAACTAGTGGGTACAACTATTTAAAAAAAACAGCCTAGAGTCTCAGGGAATATTACAAAAACCCATATAAATATCACCTTATGGCATTATGCTTCATGATCTTTTAACTCTCCTGATAGGTCATAGAGGAGCATCTCTCTCTAACAGAGAAGTGGGCATGGTCTGAGCATCTGAGAACCCAGGCTTTCTGACACTCAGAACCTATTACAGGCTGCATCAGGCTCCCAGAATAAATCTGGATGTGACTGGAAGACCACTTCTCATTTTATAAAATCCCTCTGTTTTCAGTTTTCTCTGGCCTATTCTGGACTAGGGAGATTATTGCACCCTACATCTTCACTGGGATAGACATGGGTTGCAACTGGCTCAAACAGATCTTATTGCACTGCCCCATGCCTGAGCAGTAAGCAGCCTGTATCCAACCTGGCTTCTCCAGCAGCTTTTCAAGAACAGGTGCAATAATCTTCTAGGTGATTGTAGGATATATGTAGTGGGCATAGCTCCTATCTGTTCTCCTGGAGGACTGGAATGTGAGATTACTTACATGACATTGATTACAGCCTTCACTCAGTTGACTACACAGAATGCTTCAAATCCATTGCTTTATTTTCAATGTAGCAGGGCCATGCCAGAGCAGAACATACTGTAAGCCAATGCATTAAATTCATATATGTTAACTTTTTAAACAACTGTCTGAAACAGCAATTATTTGAGTTTCATCAATTCTTTAAAATTCTTCACAGTGTATATTAGCAACTTTAAAAGAACATTTAGAAGTCATTCTCTCTCCATTCTTGTCTTTCACATGACATCTTTCCTACTGGGTATGGAAATGACTGATATATTCAGTGTGCATATGGCAAAGTTCATTCTGTAATTTAGGAGCCTGATCACTAGGAAACTGTCCTGTCCTTTTCCTTAGAGGTTCTAGCTTAAATTCAACTGTCTTCACTACAGGGTCCCCTTAGCCACATCCCCTGGGAATGAGAAAGAAATTAGTTCAGTTCATTTTCAATCTGAATTTGCCTAATTCACACTTTGCAAACCTAAATGAGAAATGAAGAAGTTAGCATTCAGCATCCCTGCTTCTTCATTTTTTTATGATGCGTTTCTCTGATTAAAAACAAAAACAAAACTTTACGTGCAACTATGAGTATTCGTGAAAATGTCATTGAAATGTGTTAAGGTTGCAACTATGCAAACATTACCTGTCCAAAGAAAATCAATGAGAACATTTATGTTGAATCTATTTATACGGTTTGTCATCTGCATACCCAAAACAATTTCAGAGGTACCATGTTTAAAGAGACAGGTAGTTAGAGAACATCTAGATATAAAAGGAATCGAAGATAATTTTATAGTACAGTGGGCCCTTTGTATATTTGGGGGATCCATTTTGAACCTCTCTCTCTCCCCCCCCTTAGAGAATGGGAAAATGCATGACCTCGAGTCCCATTGTTTGCTATAGCTCCCATGAACACATGTCATGTTAATGCCTGGGGTTTGCCGTCTGCCTGAACTTGAGTCCGTGGATGGCAATCCCATGGATGGGATTGGTGCACCGTACATCAAATTAGGGAGTTAAAGCACATATATTAGAGTATGATTATATCATGGCAAGTAAACAGTGGTATGTAGAAAACAGCAAAATCAGAACAAATAAAATTTCTCCATGTGCAAATTTATTGTTAGTGTAGTACATTTATACAACAAGAA
This sequence comes from Urosaurus nigricauda, assembly GCA_034509955.1. NCBI lineage: Eukaryota > Metazoa > Chordata > Lepidosauria > Squamata > Phrynosomatidae > Urosaurus > Urosaurus nigricauda. Next base: position 55,916,202 of record JAOEGL010000003.1, read on the forward strand.
CATAAATCAATGTTGGTGGAATGACAATAGTAATATATTATAAATTATCAATATAAGTATTAAAAACACTCAATTTAATTTGAATGACTGTTCATGTAAGCTAAAATTATGAGTTTAGTTTTTAAACAAATCTTTGCATCATGTCATTGTGTTAAGGGGATGTGGCACAGGTGAGTACAGCTTATGTCCTCAGTTACTTACTTATGGAGATAAAGCTCTGGATACCTACTACTTAATGTTGCATTAACTTTCATCTCCTGGATGTTATCTTCATTGTATTCATATTATCCTGTGGTACTCAACATATATTTGCTTGTTTCCTTGTTGCTTCTTCTTCCCAATTTTTAAGCTGTAGGAGAAGAATGGTCACTAATGGTATACAATGCAAAATATTTGAACCATAATTAACTTTAGCCTCTGGGTGACATTTGGAAATGGTCATCCCCCCCCCACCCCCAAACATCTGGAAAATCCTAAACTGCATAGTTTGGAAAGGTTCTGGGAAGAAAGTTCAGGAATACCTGTCAGAGGGCACATCCTCACCCCACAAAAACTTCTTTCCCTTCTTTATACCTCCCCCCACAAACAACCCAAATTGAGTATGGGGGCATGTTTTGCCAGGGGGAGCAATATTTGCAAAATTTGCTTATAGTCATACATGCTTTATTGTTTATGTGTTTATTGTTGTGTGCCTTAAAGTCTACTCCAAATTATGATATTCTTAACAAGAGTTATGGAGACGATGTTTGTCATTTTCTTCCTCTTGGGCTGCACATAACTTGCTTAAGCTTGAGTATGATGTACAGTACTCAAAGTTAACTATGGGGTATTCAGGGTTACACAAGGATTCACACTTTTCCAGAGTTGTAATCCAACACCATTTTTAGAAATAAAATGGACTGCTTTGGTTGGTGAGTTTCAAAACTGCAAAGAGTTTTGAAATAATTCTACAGATATTTCATTGAAATATAATACGTGTACATAGACAGACATATATAGGGATGGTGAAAAGATGTTTTAGCACTTTTTCTACAAAAAATACAAAACATCACCTTGATTAAATGGCACTACCTGAATCAATATTATTGAAGGTGAGATAAAAACTGGACTGGATTAAAATGTGCTAAGCATTGAATTGATATGAAGGCCTTCACCCAGAGGTAGAAACTGTGAAGTTTACATAGTTTCATAGGGTTAACACAATTTTCATGTTTTTAGTGTTGTTCTTTTTAAGTTTAGAAAGCCCGCTTAATCTAAGGCCCTAAAATCTGTGTTAATCTGTACTATATGTCACCATTCACTGAAACTATGCTATTCAAGATGAAACATGCACACACAAAGCTATCCATAATTTTGGCAACTGTACAACACTTTTCTTTCACACTAGACAATTAAAACTCTATAATCCCACTTTAACTGTCATTGATCCAGCCAATGAAATCCAGTAATTTGCAATTTAGGAAGAGGCATGTAGAATTGTTAGCCAGATAGGGTGTAGACATGTGAGTTAAAATAAGAATGTAGTGTAAATATAGTGTGGTAATAATAATAATAATAATAATAATAATAATAATTTATTTATACCCTGCCCTTCAGCCCTAAAGGCTATCAGAGTGGCTTACAATTATTATTTTTAATTAGATGGTTCCCTGCCCTCAGGCTTACAATCTAAAAAGACACGACACAAAAGGAGAAGGGAATGGTGGTGGGGAAGGGGATCAGGTCCAGCAATTCCTCTGTCCTTGTGACGCCTGGACCAAAGCAGATAAACTGGAGGGAGGGCTCTGCTTCATAATCTAGGACAGGCCCGCTGGAGTTTGGCCAGTCCTTTCACTCCCCCCTAGGCCAGATGGGGTTGCCATGGAGAGAGGTCCAGGCCCGATGGTGTTGTAAAGGCCTCTCCTTTTCACTCCCTCCTAGGCCAGATGGTCTTGTCATGAAGGGAGGGCTCTTCTACTTGAGGCCAGGCCCAATGGTGTTGCTAGGCCTCTCCTTTCAATCCCTCCTATGCCAGATGGTGTTGTCATGAAGGGAGGGCTCTTCTACTTGAGGTTAATGTATTATTAGTATAGTGTAACAGAGCTCTTGAATATTTTTGTGGTCTGAAAAAGGACAGACAGGACACAGGGGGTGGCAAGAATTTGTTGGCAAAGCCACACTGCTGCACTGTAAAAGTGAACAAAGAGAGCATGGTAAATCCAGAGCAAAAAATCTAGTGCAGAAGCAAACATTACTGATATGTTTGTAGAAGAGGTTCCATATCATGCTAATATAAATTAATTTAGAGGTTTAGTCTCAAAGCTAGATACAGTAAATGGAAGTCAAGGAAATATTATTTGAAAATAATAAGACACATGTTCACTGAAAGAGAGTAAAAGTTGTTATGCATTAATATTCTATCTCTAGAGGTATGGGGAAGTCTGGAGGGAGAATCAGATGTTGTCCATATTCTGAGAATGAGGAGCACAAGGACCACAGTAATGTTCATTCTGACAAAAATAAAAATAAAAATGCAGTAACAGCAGCTGCAGTAAGGTGATTCATCATTTTATTCCCAATATTGGTCATTAACCAGACCTAGAAGGAAAGAAATAAGCATTTACTTCTTGCCGCATATGACCAGAAATGTAAGAGAACGTACAATCCCTGAAGTCACTAATTCTCCCCTTCGATGATTTTATATGCAGTTAGTTTTCCACTGGGTCAACAGTATTGATAAAATATTTCTTTGAAGTTGTATGTGCATGGAAAAGGGAGAGAACTTGAAGCAGGGCTCTTGAAAAGTGTGTGTATATAGCAATGTTTTAGATTAAATCCACTCATAGGGATAGTTGAGGAACTGATACTTATGTCCTAGTTATGGAGAAAAATTGTATTAGTAGCAAGGGAAGAATGGTGAATCCAAGAAATATATACATGTGTTTGGGCAGGGTCTTGTAGTTTCAATACAAAACAGCAGAATTATGTGTGACTTCATTCTGATTGTCCAGACTAGAGATGTGAATCATACAAACCTCGATATATTGTTGGACTGCAACACTCAGCATCCTCACCAATGGTTCTGCCAGCTAGAGCTGCTAGTGTGAGCCATCCAACAAAAATTGGTTTTGAGCAGCAATTGTCAATGTGTCCTCATCAAATCTTGTTGGCCTATAATTTGAGTGTTAGACTATGACTCTGGAGAACAGGATTTGATTCCTTGCTTGGCCTTGAAACCTATTGGGTGACCTAGGGCTAGTTACATACTCTCAGTCTCAGGGGAAGGCAGTGACAAACCTCCTTTGAACAAATCTTGCCAAGAAAACCCCATGATAGATTGGTCATAGGATTGTCACAAATCACAATGTCTTGAAGTCACACAACAACAACACAGCTACAATCAGGCCTTATAAGCATAGTCAGTGGTAAGGGATGTGAGAGCTACAATCCAACAGCATCTGGTGATCCACAAATATCCCACCATTGGTGTTGAGATCACAATTGGTTTTTTAGGTCTGGAACAGATGGCCCAAAAGGCCGTCCCCGCTGCGTAAATACTGCTGGGGAGCATGCAGATGATGCACACTCCCTAGCCCAAGAGCATATGGACGGCACCATTTTAAAATTGTGCCGGCCATATGTGCACACTTCACTGACATCACAGTGCACGCTGTGTCCAGACGGACCAGCATGTGCATGACGTCATTGCGCTGCTTGAGGGCGCCTAGGATGCCCTTTCTGCAGCGCAGAAAGGAGCTCTGAAACGGAGCTCCTTTTGTGGAAGTGCTTCGTTTCCACGGCAACCAGATTGCCGCAGGAATGAAGGCAGGGGAAAACGGGCATGCAGCCCCTTTTTCCCTTGGCTCTGCTAGTCAGGCTGTCCTCGGGGCATGAAGGCCTGAGGGCAGCTCTTTCCAGGAAACAGAGAAGGGGCATTTTCCCCCTTTTCCGTGGCCTGGATAAGTGGAGGATTGGGGCCTCTGGGGCTGCCGATGAGGCTGCCCTGGCCCCGATCCGTGGCTGAAAGGGGCACCTATGGACCGCTCTTTTTGGGCAGACTGTAAAGCCCCATAGATTAGGTTGAGGAAAATTGTAATGTCATACTTTGCCCAAATACATTCTATGTATTTAACATCAAATAATCCATTCACTAATTGGATTAATTTTATCTCAAGACTGGTTGTCCTTTGACAGTAGATTATTTTGCACTTGCTTTTACCCCATACTGTATTTGTAATAGTAATACTCTGGGTTTTTTTAATGCCATTTATTTTGGGATGATAACAGAAAGTGTTTCCTTCACCATGAAGAAACTGGTTAAACTTTTTTGTGTGCTGGTCTAGCAAATGTAAAAATCTGATTGATTCCTGGCAATTATATATTTCTCCAGCTGAGTTTCTTTAAAACACACACACACACACGAACTTCATTTAAAAACAAGTGATGGCTGGAAGACCAATAAAAAAACCTGAATTAGTTTGATTATCTCTAAGCAAATAGAAGCTTCAGCTAAAGATTAAAAGAAAAAAAATGCCCAAAAGGTTGATTGGCGGTATTTTAAACATTCAAGGATTTATAAAATCTTAAAATATTAGTACAATGTTCCACAAGAGCTAGTATATAGGAGTGGTTTTATACTTCTAAATCAGAAGTGATTAGACCAAAGATGAGTAATGACTCTTGCTAGCTAATATTTTCCATCTTCAGGACTGGTAACCAAACTTTTAAGGGTTTCTTTTTTTCCTGTTGCAGTTGTACACCTGCTTGTGGATTTCAATGGCTTTCCTGTGCATTCTGACCTGATAGTTGTTGGCATGGTCCAGAATTTCAGTATTTTCAAACACCATTTTATGCCAAGGATGGTTTATTATGTGTTCTGCTACTGTTTATTTTTCTGGCTGACCCAGTCTGCAATGTCTCTCATGTTTCTTGATTTTTGTGTCCAAACAATGTGTTTGGTGGTCCCTATGTAGACTTGTCAGTAGCTGCATGGTGTGTGGTAAACTCCTGCAGGTATGTCCTGTCCTTCATGGAGCGCAGAATTTGCTGGAATTTCTTGCTTGTTTTGTAAACCATTTGGAGGTTGTGTTTCACTATTTTGTCTGTGACTCCTTTGATATATGATAAAAAATACCTTCCCTTTGGGTGGCTGTTTGTCTTCTGGGTTTTTCTGGGTCTGGCAGCCCTTCTGATGTCGGAGCTGGAATAGCCATTAGCCTGTACAACCCAGTCTAGGTGCTTCAATTCCTCTTCCAGAAAGTGGGGTTCACATATCCTTTTTTCCCGGTCCACCAATGTTTTTATTGTGCTTCTTTTTTGGCCTGGGTGATGTTTGGAGTTCTTGTGCAAGTATCTGTCTCTGTGTGTATGTTTTCTGTATACTGTGTGGACCAAATGTTGGTTTGGTTTGAGGATGACCAGGGCATCCAAGAATGGCAATGCTCCTTCCTCTTCTTTTTCATCGTAAATTGGATCTGAATAATGTCCACCCTAACATCCAACTCACAAATCCTCTTTGCATATCTTCCCACCCTGAGGCTTGCCATTCAACAACAGAACAATACACAGATTACAACTTTAGGGTAAATACCTGAAGAAACAAAACAAAAAGTATAGAGAGGGGAAGTATTCTAACTAAATAAAATAAAAGATTTAGATGCATAGTTGAGAAAATTACTCTAAATTATCTTATAGAATTAATTACATGGGTTAACAAAATGACAAAATAATGATGTAAGAAGAGGAAAAGGAGTTTAACATAACCGAGAGAATTTTTAGGTAAGCTTGGTAGACATAACTGTATTATGACAACAAGAAAGGGGGATGAAATGGAAAATTTGCTGAGAAATGATTTTAAGATAGTACATTAGTTAGAAATGTAGGATGGAGTTTGGAGAAAATATGAAACTATTAATTACTGTAATTTTCTGTAGAGGTATACCTTGAAAATTGCTTAAGTTTATAAATACTCATTGTTTTCTTTGTATATATTATTTACTAGAACTGTATTAAGGTAGAACACCTTTTAAAAAATCAATTTAAAAAGAAAGAAAAAAAATACACAGATTTATACAGAAATCACTCCTCTCAGCCCAGAGTCACACAGTATATATATATATTATATAGCTCACTCACTTCCATGCCTTCATTCTTTGAAGAGGCCAGCCAGAGATGCTGGCAGAATGTCAGAAACAAATTCTTCTAGAACATGGCCACATAGCCCGAAAAACCCACAAAAAACTAAAAATCTATTTTTTTCTTACTTACAAGTGATTCTATTGTGTACAGTTAAACTATTGCTCTTGCTGAATTTATAGTTATGCTAATATCTAAGAATATAATATTCCACAAAGTATTCCAAAGGTTCATGTAATATAAACAGTGATATAAATCCATTACTTTTGATTGCAATTGTAGAAATCACAAATATTAGCTACCTAGATCATGTATGAATACTAGCAAAAGCTCACAGTGCATTTTTCTAGCTGGAACATAGCTGATTTAAAAAGTACTTAATTCATGGTTAACCAGTACAGTTTATGTATTGATCTGAAAGCAAATGCTTCATCCAGTGTGGGAGGAACTGTGTGTCTAGAAATAGTGGTTTAGTCATTTCCACATGAAGAAATTGTTGATCTTAAGTGAAAGACCCAAACAGAACCAAGTGAAAAAATGCTGGAAAGCTGACTCATAATGTTTAAGACCTCATAAAGCTATAGCAAACTGCAAAGAGAATAAAAGATAAAGGGGCTCAAGATTCAGAAGGAATGAGTTGACATCTCTCTGGCTGTTACTGCTCCCTTGTGCAAAACTGCTTTGAGAACAGGCTGGCAAAATACTTTTGAGCTCTAGATACTGTGAAAGATCAATGTGACACTACATCTAGCCAATCTGGATTTTTGTAGTGATGGGTAAATTCTTTTAGATGATTTTGAAACTGGGTTTAGCAAACCAAACTATTTTGTGAAAAATGAAGTACTGGCCCTTCCATGGAGTTGGGCAGGGGGAAAAACAACAGTGGGACTATTGTGGAGTTCATTGAACTGAGTGAAGGGCATCTCTGCATTTTTCTATTATGTGATTAGGAGTTCTGTGGTACATGTATCTAAATGAATAGCCAATCAAATACCTGGTATATAGATGTGCTATATGATATAGATATATGTATAAGCACACCTCCCTGTAACAAAACAGTATATTGGGACCTGGGTATCTACTCGGTTCCAGGACCCAGCATAGATACCAAAATTCATGGATGCTCAAATCTCATTAAATATCAATGAGATTTACTTATTTGTGATTCAGCAATTGATTGAATGGTTCTACTCTAATTAGGTTTAACCAATAGGAATCTAGCCCCAAGGTGATAGAAAATGACTTGGAAGGTCTATGATAGTGATTATGATGATAAATAATGTGAGGAGGAGTACTATATAGTAGACGTGTTATTAGGAATTGTCTTAATATGGCTGCTACTTCATTTGTACAAAAACATAATTACATACATTCTTTTTTCTAAGCTGTCAGCCACTTCATTTTTTATTTTTATTTTTTGTTGTCTAACAGTCTCTTGCTCCACCTCCAACTGCCTGTCTTGCTTTTTTATAAATGAAATGTTACAGCTGTAAAGACTAGGTAGACAAAAAAAGTGTAAAATGCATTCTGTATTATTTTATTTTATTAATTACTGCTTGCAAAAAGCTCAAAACTATATATATGAAAAGCATTGTTTGTCATTGAACTCAGAAAGCTAGGTTGATTGTTTAATGTAATTCCGAAATTATCACTGTGAGAGGATGCCTCATTCTCTGTATGATTCATGCACATGTTCCACTCCATTAACAACTTTTAAAAACTGTCCAAAGCCACATTTTCATCCAGTTAAGAATATTTGGAAGTGGGTGTATTTTTCTTATTAACAACATAGTTTTTAGTAACTGGTAAAAACGGTTATATATCTAAAGTGTACTGAAAAAATATGTTTCCCATATCTCTGTTGTTGTTGTTGTTGTTGTTGTTGTTGTTGCTGTTGCTGCCATTTTTGTTTTCTCTGTAATACTTTTTACAGTACATTCCTATGCAAGCAAATCCAATTGTATTCAGTGTATAAGTATGCATAATATTGCAGTCTTAAATAGTTCCTACATATACCCATTGTTCCAAGGCACACACGTTGGGTTGTAGTTCTAAAAACCTACAATGAATAAAATTAGAAAATATAGAGAAATGATGTTGTCTCAATCTGATTCATAGCATCACCTCTCCGACTTGGGCTTCTTCACTTCTGACTACCTTCAGGGTAAACAGAAAACTCAGGGAAAGAGAAGCAGTAACAGTTTTCTCAGGTTGAATTAAGGTTTGTTCAGGAACTGATGGCACAAACCAAGAATTCTTCACTCACTATATCGTCCTTAACTGCCCCTGAGTCATCTCCAATCCATGACAACCATGTCAATGAGATATCTCCACAACCCCAGTGCTTTGCTTAGATTCTGCAAAATTCTTCCTGTGACTTCCCTGGTGAAGTCTATCCTTCTGGCATGTCTACCTGTCTTTCTACTGCCTTCTACCTTTCCCAGTGGTATTGTCTTTTCCAATTAATCATGCTTTCTCATGATGTGGCCAAAGTATGACAGCCTCAATTTGATCATCTTGACTACCAAGAATATTTTTGGCTTTACATGCTCAAGGACCCATTGGTATATCCATGGTATATCCATGTCCATGGAATCCTGAATACTCTTCTCCAGCACCACATCTCAAATGCATTGATTTTCCTTTTATCTGCCTGCTTCACTGTCCAGCTCTCACATCTGTACATGATAATGGGGAATGCAATGGTGATGGGCAATATAATGATTCTTACCTTAGGGCTTAGTTGTATATCTTTGCTCTTCATTCTCTTGTCTAGTACTTTAATTGGTGCCCATCCCATTCCCAGTCTTTTTCTGATTTCCTGACTGCAGTCTCCACTCTGATCAATATTTGATCCAAGGAAAAGGAATTCTTCAACTATTTCAATTTCCTCATTATTTACATTAAATTTGTGTAGTTCCTCCATGGTCATTATTTTTGTTTTCTTTATTTTCAGCATTAACCATAGAATAGAATCATAGAATCATAGAGTTGAAGGAGACCACAAGGGTCATTCAGTCCAATCCTCTGCCATGCAGGAACTCCTGATCAAAGCATCCCTGACAGATGGCCATCCAGCCTCTGCTTAAAGACTTCTAAGGAAGGAGACTCCACCACCCTCCGAGGCAGTGTGTTCCACTGTTGAACAGCCCTTACTGTCAGGAAGTTCCTCCTAATGTTGAGGTGGAATCTCTTTTCCTACAATTTATATCCATTGTTCCGCGTCCTAGACTCTGGAGCAGCAGAAAACAAGCTTGCTCCCTCCTCAATATGACAGCCCTTCCAATATTTAAATAGGGCTATCATATCACTTCTTAACCTTCTCTTCTCCAGGCTAAACATCCCCAGTTCCCTAAGGCGGTCCTCATAGGGCATGGTTTCCAGACCCTTCACCATTTTTGTCACCCTCCTTTGGACATGCTCCAGTTTCTCCACATCCTTTTTGAATTGTGGTGCCCAGAAGTGGACACAGCATTCCAGGTGGGGCCTGACCAAAGCAGAATAGAGTGGCACTATTACTTCCCTTGATCTAGACACTATGCTTCTATTGATGCAGCCTAAAATTGCATTGGCCTTTTTAGTTGCTGCATCACACTGTTGACTCATGTTCAGCTTATGGTCTACTTGGACTCCTAGATCCCTGTCACACATAGTTTCATTCAGCCAGGTGTCCCCCATTTTATATCTGTGCATTTCATTTCTCCATCCTAAGTGCAGAACCTTACATTTCTCTGTGTTGAATGTCATTTTGTTAGCATTGGCCCAGCTTTCTAGTCTATTCAGGTCATTTTGAATTTTGATCCTATCTTCTGGAGTATTGGCTACTCCTCCTAGCTTAGTGTCATCTGCAAATTTGATAAGTATGCCCCCAATTCTGTCATCCAAGTCATTAATAAAGATGTTGAATAGCACTAGGCCCAGGACAGAGCCCTGTGGGACCCTACTGGTCACTTCTTTCCAGGTTGAAAAGGAGCCATTGTTGAGCACCCTTTGGGTTCGGTCAGTCAACCTGTTACAAATCCATGTAACGGTTACCTTGTCTAGCCCACATTTTGCAAGCTTGTTTGCAAGAATGTCATGGGGAACCTTGTCAAAGGCCTTATTGAAATCAAGGTATACTATATCCACAGCATTCCCTTCATCTACCAAGCTGGTAATTTTATCAAAAAAAAAAAAAAAAAAAAAAAAAAGAGAGAGAGAGAGAGAGAGAGAGAGAGATCAGGTTTGTTTGACATGACTTGTTTCTCTGAAAACCATGTTGACTTTTTGTGATTGTGGCATTGGCTTCTAAGTGTTCACAGACTCTCTGCTTAATGATCTGCTCTATAATCTTTCCTGGTATTGATGTCAGACTAACTGGACAATAATTGTTTGGATCCTCTTTTTTCCCCTTTTTGAAGATGGGGACAACATTTGCCCTCTTCCAGTCTGCTGGGACTTCTCCTGTTCTCCAGGAGTTCTCAAAGATTATTGCCATGCCTTTCCACTTTCTTCTTTGACTTTCTTTAGTAATTGCTCCAACTCTGTGATGTTTTCTGCTAGCAGTATGGTGCCATCAGTATTCCTTCCTAATATTTTTACTTTTCCTTTTCTGAGTCCAGGCCTGCTCTTCATGTGATGTTTTCTACATACAAATAGGTAGGGAAATAGGATGCACCTTGCCTGACTCCTTTGTCAATTGGGAACCATTCTGTTTTTCTATAATCTGTTCTAACAGTAGCCTCTTATCCTAAGTACATGTTTCTCATCAGGACTACCAGATGTGGTGGCACTGCTTTGTCTTTAAGAGCCATTCATGGCTTTTTGTGGTCTATGCAGTAAAATGCTTTGCTATAGTCTATAAAGCACATGCTGATTCCCCCCCCCTGGATTTTTTTTTGTTTTGTTGTTGTGCTCCATTAGTCATCGTATGTTTGCAATGTGATCCTTTCCTTTTCTGAACCCTGCTCTCTCTCCATGTATGGCTGAAGTCTATTTTGGAGGATCTGGGGCATAATTTTGCTTGCATGGGTAATTAATGTTATGGTCCTATTGTTGCTGCAGTCCTTTGTGTCTCTTCTTTTGTGGATGGGGAAAGATAGATAGATAGATGATAGATAGATAGATAGATAGATAGATCACTTCGAGTCCTGCTGGCCTCTAGTTTATTTTCCATATTTGCTGGCATTTTTTATTTAGGACTGCAGTTGATTCTGTCTGTGTGGATTGTAGCAATTCATCTGGAATATCATCTTATTTATTCTTCCCAGTTTCTTCCACTATAGATCTACCTATACTGTTCTGTTTGGGGTGGGAGTGGGGAGAGATCTGTTACTTTCATTTCTTCTCATTTACCCTCAATTCCCTTGCATCCTGAAGGTGCACTTAGGAATTTTGATACATTCTGGCTTAGCCGTCTTTATTTGTACTTCAGATCTGCCTATTCTGTCAAAATGAGATGTGAGAGGAAATATTGCACTTCATTTCCTCCTATTTTTAATTTTTTTAAATGATATTCTTTCCATTTTGAAGGAACACTTTAAGAATTTTGATAAAGTCTTGTAAAAAAACACAAATGAATTTTCAAAGAGATAGCCATGTGAGTTGGTTTCAGTATTAAAGGGCTGTGAGTAGGAGGAAGGAAAAAGATGAACCAATTGATTGAATTATTACCTGTCAAAATAGCACAATACCCAGAAGAAGACAGTTTTATGTGATTTTTCCCCCTTCCTTTTAAATAAGTTTCAATTTTTTTTTCCTTCAGTCTCTTTCAGTTTGTATGCTTTTCCCAGTAACAGAAATTGAAGAAAATGCACAGTAGGCTTCAGCAAGAAGTGTTGGCAAGATGATGCCAAAGAAAAAGAATCCTGCTTTGGCTAACATCTGTAGAGTCATAACAAGGTTTGGGATTTGGTAAATTCACAACTATTAATGGAAAACAAGCACTAGGAAATTTCATATCAGCAATCTAATTTCTCATCATTTCTCAAAAGTCCTTGATTTTAATGAAACTGACATTAAAAACAATCATTGTTGTCATTATCATCAACATAATTATTATTGTCATTGGCATCATCTTTATTTATACCTCTTTCTCTCAGGTTTGTACTTAAGGCAGCTTAAAAGTTAAAATGATTACAATGTAGTCAAAAACATACAAAAATCAATATTAAAATAAGATTAAACTATTAACAATATTAAAACAATTCCAAACTTCTATTTAAGTATGATTAAAAACAGTTACAAATGGTACAGTATGAAACAATATGACAACCTTTTACAAACCCTTTCCTCAAAATTCTTCAATTCTAAAAGCTTGTCAGAACCAAACCAAAAAGCAAGAATGGACTAATTCTAACTTGGATATGGAAGGTGTTCTAGAGCCTGGGCAGGCCTTGAGAAGGCCCCAACTTGTCTTTTGTGTACCCATCACCATATCTGGAAAGGTGCTAGAAAATCAGTTGTCATCAGCAGGTGATTACAAAGACCAAAAATAGTTTAGCTTTGTGCCCCCTGAGTACTGGAAACTCTTTCTCTTCCACACATGTCTTGTTCCCATGGATAAAAAATCCTGTGCTCACACCAATGCTGCTGCTGCCTTTCCACAACACACTACAACTTTTGGTGAAATACTGTAGCTTCCATGGTTAATGTGACTTTGCCTCAGAGTTAGCAAAGCTGCAGGAAGTCCCAGTTATTCCCTGAAACCCTGAGGTTATGCAGGGTCTAGTGGCATGTAAACAGTTGGACTGTGCCCAATTTGGTCATGCCAACTGTTAGCATGCCAGGTGATATGCCACTACCCTTCCCCACACTGGGCAGATTGAAATCTCTCCTGAAAGCCACTGCCACCACCACATCCATTGGCTGGAGGAGGTCCAATGACAGGCCTCCTAGCATGTCACAACATCCCAGGAGGGTGGGCTCACCCTTGAGATCAATGAGAAGATAACCCAGAGGGACATCCCAATCACATGGTGGGGGCTTCTGAAGATCCTCACCATATGATCAGTGGGTCCCCTACTCTCTTTTCTAATTGGCTGCACAGATGAGCCCACCCTCTGGAGAAGTGGTTGCATGCTAGGAGGTCTGTTTATGGATCTCCTGCAGCTTCTGCTGGTAATGGATGTGGCAGTGGCAACTCTGGGGTGGGGCCTGCCATGCCAATGCAGTGTTGGTCTGACCATCCCATGGATGCTGCTGCCTTGTGGCAAATTTGAGACAAACTCTGGTGTATAACGCTCTGGATTGGCCCCGGGTGTAGAATCATAGGATCACAGAGTTGGAAGAGCCCAACACCCTGCCATGCAGGAATTCACAATCAAAGCACCCCTGAAAGAGGGCCATCCAGCATTTCTTTACAGACTTCCAAAGAAGGAGACTCCACCACTGTCGGAGGGAGTGTGTCCCACTGTCGAACAGCTCTTACAGACCAGTGGAGACAAGACCCCATTTTGGCATTCTGTTGTGATTTGCAAGCATAAATTGTTATGCTGCTGTGTATACTTTCTTTCACATACCTTATTGCACAAGGAGGTAATGCCTACATGTGCAACATCCATCTCCCAGTCCCCAGACAAAGTCACTTTGTCCATGCCTAAGTTTATCACCACAACCTAATAGTGGCTGAAGGAAGGCAGATGCTCCTGACAGATCACGTCTGCACTTTTGCAACAAGAAGAAGATGTGATAAGCTCTCTCAGTGAATACATTGAAGATCTGGGATGATGTTGCTTCTCTCTTTCACTGACTGTTACATTGTAGCTAGACACTGCCTGGATGTCTCCCCTTCACCCTAGCCAGTAGGTGGCCATTACCCTGCCCTCTAGTATGGAAAAGGTCTCTTGCATTTGAGAAGAAATTCATGGAAGAGGATGCAGAAGTATTCATCATTATGATCCTCCAGGAATAGTAAAATACAATAGCACTTATTAGAATATTGTATTGTGCTTTTTGTTTTTGTTTCTGCACTTTGAAGTCTTTGAATTGCTCATTTAATTTTTCAGTGTACAATAATTTCTTTACTGTTTTAACTTCACTTTAATCAGCTCTGTCCTCTGCTCTCATTTTTGTTCCTTACGGGTGGTAAATGAGCTGTGCTGCCTTTTTCCAGCTGTAGTTTCCTCCAAGCTAATTTGTTCTTCAAGATTCTTATATTTGAGCACAGTTGTAACAACATCTGGTTTGGGTTTTGGAGCTTTCTAGGTACCTAAAGTAACATGGCCACTTTGGATCACTCAGATGTGGTGCCGCTATCCTAATAATAAAATAAATTACACTTTTTATTTATATCCCGCTTTTTGCATGCACAATCAATCCTCTATGGAGTTTATCACACTAGGGGCCAATTTCAATGTTAAAATGACATTGAAGTGGTGTTAAAGCAAACTTGAGCCTTCACAAATTTAAAGCAAATTTAAAGTGAATTTAAAGTGGAAATAATGTTATTTCACAATTAACATTCATGCGTGATTTCCCAATTAAAGCAATTTCGAATTTACACTTTCTGTAGAGATCCAAGCTTGAAAAGATGTGGATTAATCCTAGTTTAAATATGGGTTTTTCATGACGTCATGTGAAACGGTGTCACGTAATTTCTCTTCTCAGGGATATCTTTGGATTAACTCCTTGATCTCTCTCGTGTGATAAACTCCTATCCTGTCTCATTCTTCAGTGCATGGAATTATTTCATTGCTTATTCACCAAATTTCTTGGCAGTAAACAAAATCCTTATGCTGTTTTTTACATGGACATTTCCTCATTTTCCCAGAAATTGTAGAAGTGGGGCTGAAATGTTTACTGGAGTACTCAGAAATGACAGTGCAGCCCGGTGTCACAACTTATTACAGCCATTTATATTATTTTAACTTGTTACTCCCAAGCTCTGCCATTATCTAATTTATTTGCCATTGTGTTATTTTTGACATATACAAAGCAAATGTTTTGCAAAAAATCTTTACAAACTCTCTATCCCCCCTCCCTCCCTCCCTCCCTCCCTCTCTCTTTCTCTCTCCCTCTCAGTCTCCCCCCTCTCTCTCCCTCTCCCTCTCCTTCGTGTGTGTGTGTGTGTGTGTGTGATTTCAGGATTTTAATTGAAATCTTGACAAAATCTCTCTGTCTCTCTCTCTCCCCCTCCTCCCCCATATGTGTGTGTGTGATTTCAGGATTTTAATTGAAAAGGCACATTGGATCTCAATTTCATTTGGCTATGTTAGTGTATTCAGTTTGTTTAACAAATTGCTCAACTTTCCCCAATATTTAAAACATGTTACTATTTTAGTTATTTTCTCCTTTTTATTACAAGACTTTGGATGCTTGGGGATCGGTATAAGTATATCTGCTTTATCACACTAGGGGGCAAATAGGATTTAAACGAGAGTTAAACAAGAGTTAAACAGGAAATGTCCTGTGATAAACATAGGGCATTTCCTGTTTAACTCTTGTTTAAATCCTGTTTGCTCCCTAGTGTGATAAAGCATATGTTGCTATGCACCTTCATGTTGATTCTGCCTTGTGGTGACCCTGTTTTCTTGGCAGGATTTATTCAGAGGAGGTTTACCATTGCCTCCCTCCCTAAGAGAATGTGACTTGCTTAAGGCCACCTAATGAGTTTCTGTGGATGAGTGGGCATTTGAACCCTGGAGTTCTAGTCCAACACATAAACCATTGTACCACACTGGTGCTCTCTCTCTCTCTATGATATATGATGTTCTAATACTAATTCTCAGGCCTTAAGCTGACTGCTAGTACCAACTAAAGTGTTGAAACAATGAATCTTGCAATTGTGGGTTTACCTTTAGCAGTTTATTGAATGAGTCTATTCTACTTGGGAAGAGCAACTGAATTGACTTCTGAGTGTAGCTCTTTATCTAGCAGAAAGAGAGAGTTATCAGCAGGTTTTGGCAGACCTTAAGCTTCACAGACATATACCGTAAAGAAAAAAAAAACTGAAGGGGGAAATCATAAGAGAGGAGCTCATGAGGAACCAAGCATGGTCAGTAGGAAAAGAATGCTGCCTGGCTGTTATAGGGGGCAGTGCAAATACCAGTAAGCAGGAATGGAAGAGAAGCATGCTGAAATAGTGCCTGCCCATCTGGCTGGAGCACTGTAGCACATTCCAGGCAGCAACCTTTGTTACAGATCCCACTTGTATTTCATATTATAAGGTTTATTATCTACCCGAAGGCTACTCAGGAGAGTATTTTTTTTAAAAAAAAAAATATCACCATAAGTACCACTTATTGTTATCAGTTCTGAAATGTCATTATCAGTTGTGAACAGACTCAATCACCTTCTGACTCTCTGACTGAATTTAGATATACACCAAGAGGATTTTGACCCCACAAACCTACTTAAAAGGCATGCAATTTTTTCAGCCTCAGAGTAGTTCACAAGCCACCCTCCTCCTATTCTAAAAACAATGATGGCTCTTGATGTAGAAAATAACTATTTCCTTTGATAACCAAGCCAAATTTCAGCTGCTGTGGACCTGAAAGCAACTAGGGCATAACCACTACCCAGTGTTCACTGACATAAAAGCAGAAAATTGTATTACCTTGACTGTGGGCAATGAAAGTATTGATTTGTGAATAAATGGGAAAATCATATTTAAGTGCTCTGCAAGGGCAAGGGAAATCTTTTTACAGTTCCCCTGAAACTTTCAAAGCTTTTCCTTTCTTATTTACTATGTACAGCATTACTATTGTTATTCATGTCATGGTTGCTGTGATTAAATTTTGTAAAACCTGATGTCCTCTAACCATTTGGATAGCAAGAAGGCTGTGAACTGTAGAAATTCAGTAGTAATTGACCATTGTGTTTGTGTGTTCTGATGTCCTTTTCTGACTGCTGTTTGATATTCTGTGTCTGTAACAGCTGGGGGGAAAGAGGTCTTTGTATAAATGCAAATAGGTCTTGGGGAGACATGATAATCAAGGAGGGTCTCTGTTGGGTCATTGTCAAACAGGAGACTCAATTAAATCCTTTATAACTTGGTCACATATCAAAGAAACTCTGGCTTCATTCTTCTTTTATATTCTAATGGACTGGACTACTATTTGAATGCTCCACCACTGGATTTGATAGAGAATATGTGCAGCAGTTAGAAATCCTGATTGAGGAGCAAAGACACAAATGGCTTGGGGAACAAACTAAAGGTTTTATTGTAGGAACTTCATTCTAAACAATCATCTAAATTTGCCTGAATACTCTAGGCTACCCCCAGAGCATAATGTTTCGGAATCCCACCCCCCAATTCCTCCCTTTATTTGCTGCAAGTTTTCAGCAAATGATGGATGGTCCCTATGAATCGATCCCTGGTGTTGGGGTCCAAATTACTCTCATGTCAGAAAGAGGTGCTCAGCCTCATTCTGACCTCAAAGTTACTCACAGCGACAGAGAGACTCAGCAGAGATGATTGCAGGGTTGGTGTGGGAAGGAAGCTGCATTATGCTTGCTGTTTTCTAGAAACCTCAGAACAAAAGCTAAGTCTTTTCAATATGGGACTAGGTGTGGAAACCCCAAATAAGGTCTCAGCATTGTGAAAACAGCTCAGACCTAATTCAGGGGTTTGGTCCTGTGTAATGTGAATAGCACAAAGTAAGTCCAGGGGGGAGTCAGGGTTTATAAATTGTTGTTGTTGTTGTTGTTGTTAACATTTATTTATAGAGCACCGTAAATTATGCACAGTAATTTACATAGTAAGTGTCAAAAAAATTCAGAGGGGAAAAAAAGATTAAAAACTGCCAAGTGGCGTACAATCTAAAACAATAAGGTTAAAATATCTCTAAAATAATGCTAATTAGTATACAATAAAAACAAAGTAAGAAGAAGATTAACAACCAGTTATTTGGAATGCCTCCCTAAACAAGAGTGTCTTCAATTTGGCCTTAAAATTAGCCAAGGAAGTAATAGTTCTTAATTGTGTTGAGAGAAGATTCCAGGCATGAGGAGAAATGCAAGAGAAGGGCAGATTCAAGCAGGGGAGGAGGAGACCTTTGGCTGGGTCAGGGGACCAGTGCCATAAGATCTCAACACGTATGGAATGCGGTAAGGAGAGAGAAGCACTAACAAATAAGAGGGAGCCAAGCCATGAAGGGCTTTAAAGTTCAGGAAAATAATTTTATATTGAATTCTGAAAGGAATGGGGAGCCAATGGAGGGATAACAACAAGAGGGTAACATGATCAAAGTGACAGAGAAGACAACCTGGCTGGTGAGCATTGCACAGAGATTAGGGGGTAAGGTGGGACATAGGAAGACCATTAGCAATGAGGTGCAGTAATCCAAGTGTGATATCACCAATGCATGCTCCAAAGTCTTTGCCGTCAAAATAGAAAGAAACGGTTGAATTCTGATGAGATTACAAGGAAAGAATCTGCATGACTTGGCTGTAGCCTGGATTTGTGGAGTGAATGATAACAAAGAGTCAAATAGGAAGGCAAGACTACGGGCCTCATTTACAGATTGAATAGAAATGTCATTCACAGTAATTGACAAAGAACATTGCAAAGATGGCTTAGGTGGGAAGACAAGTAGCTCAGTTTTGGCCATGTTGAGCTTCAGGCACCAGTGAATCATCCACTTACTGACAGCAGTAAGACATGATGATAATCGCTGCTGAACACCCAGTGAAATCTCAGTGGTAGAAAAGTACACCTGGGTGTTGTCGGCGTACAGGTGATACTGAACGCCATAGAATGTAATAAGATTTCCCAGGGACAGGGTATAAAAGGAGAACAGTAAAGGACTCAAGATAGAACCCTGAGGGACTCCAACAGATAATGAGATAGGGGCAGAAACCCGACCTCCTGTAACCACCACAAGTAAGATTTAAACCAATTTAAAACTGATCCTGCAAAACCCAGGTCTTGGAGTAAATCCACCAAGAGACCATGATCAACAGTGTCAAACGCAGCAGAGAACAAAAAATAAATAATCTAGACAAGCTCTAAGATAGGAGAGTTACTAGGGATGCTACTTGAAACAAGCTTCTTTTTAGGGAAGAGCTGAGAGAAAACTGGTGGGAAGAGAAGAAATGGAGAGGCATCCCTAAGAGTATCAGTTTACATCACAGATGGGTCAGGATAGACAAAGGAGGAGGAAGGCTTTGGTTTACTCATACTATCTGACTCTCTTAGGTGTCTGGTCTGAGGCATTCTTGACTCTTCAGTGCTAAGCTTTGTTGCACTTCTAACAGATTTAGGGCACATTTTCCAGACTAAGATGTTGAAGAGATGCTGCTGAAGCTGCATGGAAAACCATCTGATCACTGAACATTGACAATGCATATGGACTTAATAGTCAACAACATCCATAACTAGCTGTTAGAAAATGTACCATCAAAAGCAGCACACACACACACACACACATATATATTGCTGGGTACCTTGATTCCAGTTTTAGTCTTCAGCCTATCATGAGAGGGCTGAAAAGACTGATGTTCAAAAATCCAGAGTGTCAGCCAGTTAGATCTCACTCATTTTAAGGGCACTCCTGATGACATCTTCTATTACTACGTGGTTAGTTTTAACATGTTCACCCATGTCCACTCTCACAGGAACAGACTCAGTGTCTGTGGAGGGCTAGGTAGGAATATGCAAGTATTTCATTGGCAGTGCTCTTTTCTCCACTGTTTACTGCCATTTTGGATAGAAATATTCAGTATCATATAAATTTGACTGAAATACAATAACTAGACCAAGGAGAGCTCCAGGTGTACAGTGGTAATTGAAGAAAAGGGTTTATACACCTGTCTGTTCATTTAAGTAAGGAATGTGCTGAAGCACTTCCAGATTCTCAAAAACATTCTAGGCATGACATTAATTGTGACATTAACTGTGCATGCAATTAATGTATAATATTTTTGGATGTGAAATAGTAGTCACAGGAAACCTGAGCAGTCTTGTGGTGGGGAAGGGATTCAGAAAGGAAGCTTAACTATCTGCATTGGAGTTCCTTCTAATGCTTCATCAGTGGCTGCTATTTGCATAATAAAAGGTGTGCACATCCATTGCATTCAATCTTTTTCTTAAAAGGCCGATTAGCTATAAGGTAGAAATGTTAAAGCAACCAATACTGTGGTGCATCTGAATAATGTGCATTAATCAGTTGAAGAAAGAAAGAGAAGAGGGGCCATGTGAACCTTCCATCTACTGTGGCCCTCCTTCATCTTCAGCATATAAGAGAGACTAAAAGTGTTATTCATATCCACTTTCTAGAACACTCGTTGGATATTTTTTTTGCATTCCTCCCCATATAGTTATTTTCCATAAGTATGCACATTGTATATCTGAAGATTTGTTTTATTTTATTAATGTGGTTCATACCTGTAGAAGTAAGCAGTTTATTTCTATTTGTCTTTTCGATGAGGTGAAGCAAAAGTTAAAATACTAGCTGCAGCACTGGTTTCCATATTTTGAGAGGAACAGATCATACATTCTGGCAGTCTTAGAGTTTATGTCCCTTCAGATTACCTTAACTAGTGAGAATTATTAACATGGTAAGAAAGCTTAATAAAACTTCTATCCTATTTATGGGTTGTTGGGTTTGGGGTTTTTTGGGTTTTTTTTTTTAGAATGTAATATGGTATGAGAGTAGCTTTGGTCAGGTAAAATGTTTTGCCTAAATATACTGGGAGATTGCAAGTTCGTGCGACCATTAAAAAACCTGTGGTCTCAAATTATTGGATGTGGACAATTTAAGCTACCATATAAATATTATTATAAAATACATGAGTCAGCATGTTCAACTTTTTAGTACCTGATACTCTTTTTCTGAAAAAAAGATTCTGATTATTATAATTCATCAAAGCTCACCAATCTGAAATATGTTTCTGCTTTCAGAGATTAAAATGATTGACTAGAGAAGATACTTGCAACTCCTATGATTTGAATTGAGGTCAGTAAAGGTTCCATAGGAGGATAAATAATGGAACAATTTCTAGAAATTCCTCTGGAATTCCAGCTGAGTATGTCATTCTAAAGATAGCATAGTGGCATTTACAGACATTGGCTCAAGTCCATTCAGCATTTTCTGAAGTATATTATATTTTGACTTCTGCAAAGTTCCAGTTTATATTTCTTTCTTTAAACATTTAACATTGTTTTACTTATTATTCAAACACTCATTAATGCACTTGTCCTAATGGGGTTTAACTAATGAAATGGAATATTAATATTGGAAAATTCATGCTTTTATTCACATAATAAAAATAGTTGCCACATTTTCATTAAAATAGCCTTTTCTCCTATTGTTCTTGCACTATTTTAGTCATGACTGTGTATCTGCGTCAATTGTTTTCCTAACCTCTTCTACCTCCTTCCATTAAATTTTATTTTCAAAGAAAAAAAAAATGTAAGGTAACCCAAAAAAGAGGAGAGGGACTCCACTCATAATGCAACAAAATGAAAGCTGAAGTCTGAGAAGCACACACTTTAGGCATAAACCTGACTGAACGGAGTGGGAATTAAGACTGAGTACACTAGCACAGGTCAAGGCTTTAACAGAATAAAGGAGGCAGGGAAGCAATTTATTAAAGTCCTAAACATATAATGGATATTTTGTATCCTTGATAATTATGAGAAAATATGGGAAACTTACTGAACATTCAAGAGATTCTGGATATATAAATTAAGTGTTTCAATCATGTCAGAAAAATATAGTCATATTTGAAATATATATATAAAAGTAGAGGTGATTATCACACTAAACTGTTATAGTGCTACTATTCCACTTTTACTGCTCTGGCTGCCTCCTGTTGCATTCTGGGATTTGCAGTTTAGGGAAAGACATTTAGAATTTTCAGCCAGAGATCTCTTAGGCCTCACTGAACTACAAATCTCAGAATGCAACAGGAGGCAGCCAGAACAGTAAAAGTAGAATTGCAGCACTATAAGAGTGTAGTGCGGCAATCTACTCTGTCATATAAAATATAGTCATATTCAATCATACTTGGAAAAAGATGGTGGAAGCAATATATAGATGAGCTATATACAAGAGATGATAAAATGAAGGGTACATGGAATGAAGAACTTTAGAAAGACAAATCCCAAATTCTGGAGAGTGAGATGAGATTAAAAGAGCACTAAGAGAAACTGAGAGGAATAAATCCCCAAGAAAAGATAATATCCCAACTGAACTGCTACATAGACAGAATCAATACTAGTGTTCACTAAAATATGCCAACAAATATGGAAAACAATACAGTGATCAACAGATTTGGAATTATCAATATAAATCCCAATCCAGAAAGAAAGAAAGAAAGAAAGAAAGAAAGAAAAAAGATTATAGCAATTACAGGACCATAGCACTGATTCCCCCACACAAACAAAGTCCAGTTCAAAATTCTGCAGCAGAGAATCATACTGTGTATGGAGTGAGAAATTCCACACATGCAAGCTAGTTCAGAAAAGGGAGAAGCACCAGGGAATATTGCAAACATGCAATGGCTAATGAAGTGCCCCAAAGAATTCCAGAAGAAAAAAAGCATGTGTTTTATACATTATAGCATAACCTTTGACTACATAGGTCATGAAAAGCTGTAGAATGTTCTTAAAGAAATGGGAGTTCCAGAACCCGTGATAGTCCTGATGAAGAATTTGTACTTAGGACAGCGGGCTACTGTTAGAACATAATATGGAGAAATATAATGGTTTCCAATTAGCAAAGGAAGTAAGACAAGTTTGCATACTATTTGTACTATTTGTATATAGAAAATACAAAGAACAGGTTTAGACTCAAAAAAGAAGATAAGAAAAAAGAAATATCAGCAATCTAAGATATACAGGTGACATCATACTACTAGTAGAAAATATCAGAGACTTTGGAACAATTACTAAGGAGAGTTAAGAAGAACGTGCAGAAGCAGGCTTATTTTTGAACACAGAGAAAACGAAAATAATGACCATGGAGGATCTACATAAATTCAGTCTAAATAATGAAGTAATCGATGTAGTCAAAGATTTCCCATTCCTTGGAGCAAATATTGATCAGAATGGAGACCGCAGTCAAGAAATCAGAATAAGACCAGGAATAGGAAAGGCAGCTATGAAAGAACTAAATAAGATCCTAAAGTGTAAAGATATACAACTGAATACTAAAGTTAGAATTGCCCAAGCCATGGCATTCCCCATCACTATGTATAGATGTGAGAAATAGGCAGTAGAGAAAGGAAGAAAATCAATTCATTTGAAATATGATGCTTGAGAAGAGTGCTGAGGATTTTGTGGATGGCCAAAAAGACAAACCAATGCGTCCTTGAACAGATCAAGTCTGAACTCTCTCTGGAAGCCAGAATAACAATATAGCTATTATACTTTGGCCATATCATAAGAAGGCATGTCTCATTAGAAAAGAAAATAATACTAGGAAAGGTAGAAGGTAGTAGAAAGAGAGGAAGACTACATGCCGGATGACTGGACTCAATCAGAGAGGTCAAGAGCCTGAATTTACAGGACCGAAGCAGAGCAGTGGAGGAAAGGGGGTCTTGGAGATGTCTCATCCACAGTCACAATGAGTCAGGGCTGACTTGTGGGCAGTTAACAGCAGAAAAATATATCTATTTGACTGACATTTGATTAGAAAATTAAATTCCATCTGCTCAGAAATTAACAGGAATCTTTCCATTTTGTGTCTCCTGCATTTCAATCAGATGTTTACCTTATTAAAATTAATTGAGACAGATTGTTTTGGCAATAAATTGATTTTGTTTTCTGTATATCTTGAACATAAGAGGGCTTGCAAAGAATAAGAGTTTGGTGGTAGTGACAATATACTCCTATCAACTACTTTCAACATACTGTATGATACTTGAAGTCAAGGATTAATGGCAAGTTTTTGGATGGTAGATCTG
Organism: Urosaurus nigricauda; assembly: GCA_034509955.1. Lineage (NCBI taxonomy): Eukaryota > Metazoa > Chordata > Lepidosauria > Squamata > Phrynosomatidae > Urosaurus > Urosaurus nigricauda. Next base: position 55,940,145 of record JAOEGL010000003.1, read on the forward strand.
AGATCTTACATTAGAGTTGTGCAGCAAAGACCTCTGTATGTGGAGATATGTATTTATTACATTATGGACACCTTGTGTTAAATGGGAATGTGTAGCTGAATGTGGTTGATTGTGCACCTAAATTCATAACCTGATGCACATGTGTCCATTAGGTATATGAAAGTTAAACTTTTTAAAAAAATGTTTCCTGTGTCATAAATCAATGGACATTTGCTTAAAAACAAATTAAAAAGTGTTAATTCCCTGAAGTTTTTAAAAAAAGGACACCCCAAAGCAAAAATTTGTATCACAGTATTAATGCATATGATGTATATTATGTAGTGTATTATCTATGAATATATAGGTATATAATATATGCAATTATATTAAATTAATCATAATTTTACAATTTACACATTTATAGAACTCCTATTTTGAGCTTTATAAACGTGATTTAAATGGTTTATAGCATGTTTAAACTTGTTTTGTTTGTTGTTGGTTTTTTTTGCATTTCTTTAATAGTGTGAAGCAGTGTCACACATGAAGATTTAAAAATACTATACAGAAGAACAAACATACTTGGACCAATAATCTTGTTCAATTTCAGTAGTCACATAAAAAAAGATGTAATGCGCCTTTAGAAGAATTTTCTCTGGAAAATAAAGGCAGAATACCACTACAAAAACAAATTATTGGGAGATATCAATTTCTTGGAGCAGAAAATAATGATAGAACGGAGTGAATAGTGGAAATTTTTAAGGAAATTGCTATGGGAAATTTCCTGCATGTGTTGGATCAGGTGATACATCAGATGACCCCTTGCCTGGTGCTATTTTTTTCCTCAATGTAAGAACTATGGAGGATGAATCATGTTTTTAATGTAGTTGATTTTAAATTATTGCTAATTCAATTTATTTTTAAGGGGTGGATGGCTGGGAATGGGTCAATGAAGTGTTTTAATTTGTATGTTTTAATCTTGTTGTACCCCGCTCTGATTGTACTCACAGAGGAGCGGGCTAGAAATAAAGATTATTATTATTATTATTATTATTATTAAGGCTAAAGATCTATGATGAATGTGTTAAGAGGGGAAAATATGATGCCTTGGATAAAGTTTTTGATATTACAAAAATAGAAGAGGTTATCCAGTGAAGACAACGTTCTACAAGTGAAAAACAAGGGAGTAATTGGGTTCTCAACAAGTAAATTGCAAGCAAAGATAAATCCACCCATCAAAAATTGAAAACCTCAAGATTCATCACTACCATCAACATTTCCTAATCTTGAACCTAGTGCTAGTGGATCAGAAACTTGAATACCCATTTGTAGGTGAATTGTTAGTGAAGTATGATGAAATGAAAACAGTTTATTAATGGTAAAGATAAAATCGTAGATATATCAGGATGGAGAGATGATATGAAGTTTTTGTTTCATTTAACATGAGTTTTCGGATTCTATGAAGAAAAAGGTAATTTTTCTTTCATCATCTTTAGCAAAACCCTGAACATTATAATGCCAGGTGGAATTTAAGAGCAATTCTTGCTATCCTGATGTTTATTTTAATACCATCAACAAGACCTACTTTTTAGAAAGTTTGCAGATTTATTTCGTATGAGTGAACAGATTATTGGTTCACAGATCAAATATATAATGAAAGTGATTTTGAAAACTTGTCTGCAGTACTGACACCTTACAATAAAGCTCTGCAAACATTGATGAATCACTGGAAACAGGAGCCATTAGTTATATAAATACCAAGAAGTAATCAGTGTACAGAATGAGCTATTATAGTGATGTAAGAACTGTATGCAGTTTGCAAAGACAAGAACAAACTGCAACTACAGTTCATCTTAAGTAATAAGAAATAAATGTTGGTTTTTGTGAAGGTATAGTGTTTAAATGTTTATAGTACAAGAGTACATGTTTGTTATGTGATAAATAAATAGGCTACTATGTTGTTTCTATGGAAAAATCATATATTCCATTCTTTTTAATTTGGGGTGGCTTTTTTAAGACAGGCAAGAATTAATAGGTTTTTAATTGTTTTTAGACAAAGGTTCATCAAAAAATGATACAGGAGTATGAGGCTTTGAAACTTTTATACTGTACTCCTAATGCCCATACCACATATGAAATTCTGTTTCTGCAACCCTAAAATGAATATGGATGTTCCTAATGATATGAAAATGTCCAGCAGCCACCATCAAGGAATTTATACTCACATAAGAACCAAAAACATTATTTCCTCTGTCTGCTGTATGCCCCCTAAACTAGCCTGTTGCCCTGTCATCCCCATTTAACTAAGTTACTGCAGACAATTCCAGGAGCTACTGTATATGGAACAAATGGGGAATACTATCTCGTCTTTTCTCCCTAGCTGCAAAATGTTTTGAGCTGGCTTTGGTAGCAGGACATTTCAAAAATCTACAGGACTCTGATGCCCATAGCTTATTATGTCTTCTTTAATTTGACAAACATACTTAAAAGGAAGAGAAGGAAAGTATGGCTGGTAAAAAGTTAAAATGACATATTGAGCAGAAAATATATGTTTAAGTTGTACTGTTTTACATACTTTCATAGTCATGTGTTTTATATATTTTATATTCAACAACAATAGAGAACTGCAGCAACAGATACAGCAATCTACAATTACATTTACTACATTCATTTTCTCCTTTTCCCCCTTTTAGAACAGTTCTGTTTGCTCTCTCTCAAAATGATTCTATTTTACCTGGAGACAACACATTGCATTTTTCTTTGGGTTTTTTTCCCCCCTTTCTTATTCATACTCTTCCTTATCTATTCAATAATGCATTGCATATCTCTAACATGCTACAAATTGTTGCTTGTTAATTTGCTTGTTCACACCATTATCATATTCTATTTTCCCCCATAGTCCACTTGGTCTTTTTAGATGAACCATGACCACTGGAAAGGCTGCTATGCTGGTTTCCAGATAAATATTTCTGTCACACTATTTTATAGTATCAGTAGTTTTCAGTATATCACTGTGGATGTTTCTTTACATTTACCCAGACTGGTCACAAATCCTACTATTTTATCTGTCAAAGGCAGGTAAAAAGCTTTAATATAGACAGAAGTAGATCATTCATCATATATTCAACTCTGACTGCTTATTCAATTTCAGAGTCCAGTTCTATGAGTCACTGATCTAAAGTACATTCTCACTGAATTCACAATAAGTGTGCTAATGATGGTACAGGAGGCCAATTAGGATCAAATCAGAGCTGGCACTGCTGTACCAGACTTGCCCTTAACACATCTCACTCACAATGATGACAGAGTACACCCTTACTGTGCAAGGATAATTTATAATTTTATGGTAGTAGATGGAAAATAGGTTCCCCTCTTGGATAACATCCTCAAAAATTTTAACCCCAAAGGGACAGCAAATCACAATGCAATGGGAGGGATTCTATAGGTTGCAAAAAAAGGGCAAAAGGTTGATTTTTTGACCTATATTGTTACAGGCTGCATCAGCATTGCAGAAATAATCCAGCAAGGCACCACTTTAACTGCCATGGGTCAATGCTATGGAATTCTGGGAACTGCAGTTTGATGGGGCACTAGAGCTCTCTAACACATAGCTAAATATCTCCCCAAACTAAATATCTCCCCAAACCCCCAGAATTCCATAGTGTTTAGCCGTGGCAGTTAAAATGGTCTTAACCCGGATTATCTCTGTAGTGCTGACACAGATATAGAGACAGTTATTTTCCCAAGCAGCACCTCTTTCTATACTCTTCAGTAGCATGCTAGTTGATGGTTGGCTTTATTGCTTATTAGACTCTTTATCTGAAAATCCACAGTGAAAGTAAGAGAGAAATAGTCATAGTAAAAGCTACACATATTTTCTGAGTGATGTCTGGGGGGGGGGACCCTGCAAAAGTGTGAAAGTTCTATTTTCGCACTTTTGCCATTTTTTAAAATTTCTTCCATTTATTTAAAACTCCATTTTAATGTGTTGATTTTTATAATATTTGTAGACATTCTATCTATGTAAAAGGAGGGGAAAGTTCATTCTCTGTGTTATACTGTGTTGTGGGTGCATTTGCTTATTCATTATATATATATATATATATATATATATATTTAAAAAAGAGGCTGAAAGAAACTAAATGGATCAGAGAAACTTTACAGTAATTTTAGTTTGGAAGGCTTGACATTGAAGGGAAGACCTCTTACTATCTACTGGACCTAATCATAATGGAGATGTGCCTGACTGTTGTTCTCTCCATCAGAGACCAAAACAATGGAAGCTGGAACATGGAGGGAGGACCTCTCACCATTTACTGCAACCAAAGCATGGATGGAATTGTGTAATATGTCAGAAAGCAGTTTCTTCCATTTCCCATATTATGAGCAGATTTAATAAGAATGCTGAGCAATAGATTTTGATAAACAAATGGATAATAGTGTCATTGTAAAATACTATTTTATGATGTGAGAGAATGCCCTGCATGTAAATATGCATGTATGTATACCAGGTTACTGATGGTGGTTGTCGTGACAAAACATGTTCACATAATAAGCATGTAACTTATGCTTTTTTCTTTAGAATGCTCTGACAATGCATAACAAGCACAACAAGAATATCAGAAATCTGGGGAGTATTCCCCCCCATATATATATATATATATATTCAGAAAAAATCTGAAGATAGATTTCAAGGTAATTCTGTATTTCATTAAACTATGTTCTTTCTGTAGAGAAACAGAGAATCTTTATGCATATGGCCAGGTGCTCAGTTAAAACAAAACAAAAATCTGCCAAACTGCTTCCAGAGGGAAAACATTTGTGTGTAATTTCCCATACTTTATAATGTGTGTGTGTGTGTGTGTGTGTGTGTGTAAGAGAATCCTGTACTACCTTTGAGAATGAGTACAAGGCATGTGGACTCCAGTTCACTTCATCTTTATAAAGGCAATGTGGTACAGTACATAATGAGGTCCTCACCCTTTCATGTTCCTCAACTAAGGAACATGTGGAGGCTATCTTATACAAAGGCATTCAAGTTTGGTAGTGTTGAACATGAGTTTTGTCATGCTCGGATGTCATTACAAAAGTTATGTGACATACATAACAGATTTCAAAGAACAAATATGCACAAATTACATATACTGATTAGATTAGGACTGAAAAACTTGGTATCCTCCAACTCCAGATATTTGAGACTTTATAGCCCTCATAATTTCTGACCATTGATCACATTGGCTTATATTTATTAAGTGTAGGAGTCAATAGGCTGCCTATTCTCAATTTAGATTTTGGAAAGAGAGTGTTTGAGATATTTGATGCTTGCCTTGAATGAATGAATTTGTTTTCATCTATACCACTGTGTATTTTATTTTTATTTTTTATTTTTGTTGCGTTGTTGAATGGTCTATGACCATAATAAATACTTTACATATACATTGTTGCTATAAAACCAGCCATGCTTCTGACCCCCCCCCCTTCCTCACCTTAAAAAAATTAGAATTGATATACTAATCAGGCCTTCCTATTTCTTCCTAACTTACCTTTACTCTCCAACTGACTTCTTTCAGAACACTGGGAAGGAAGAAGTCCTCAGATGGGTGAACATAGATTAAAGTTTGAATGTCTTTCCCCATCCCAACTTTTTTTTCTTTCATTTTTGGAACTCTATATTGAACAAAGGATTTCCAACTTTAGAATTTGCAGATTCTCCAACTCTCTAAAATAGATTATTACTACTTTACTGATGACTGAAAGTTTGTTTCTAATAATTCAGTATGCCTCCTCCAGCTTTTCTTAAAGCTAATGATAAAATGAGTCACACATCTTTTTCTCTACCACATCTTGTACTCACTGTATTGCTTCATAAAACAGTCTACTGGTTGAGCATTTAATTTTTTTAAAAAAATATCTATTGGCTTCATCTATCCAAATATTTATGTATGCACTTCTAAGAGCTGACTTTAGGAAAATTAAAAATGTCTAACATTACATTGTTATTTTTATTAATTTTTTTGTGCCAGAATGATAGCCACATAACTTGGATGCAGCAAAAGAAACACAGTTGACATTTAAACTAAAACTGTTATTGTTGTTCTCTTCACTTTGAATTTGTATATTTCTCTTCCTTCTGAGCAATATCAAGTAATCCTTTTGAAAATGTTAAATATGAAAACTGTTTTAAAAATAAAATTATACCACTGTGATTAATTACCTGAAAAATTTATAGCATAAACAATAATACTTTCAGCTTCACATTTGTTATATTCATATTTCTGTCCACTTGTGTATTACTTCTACATGTGCTTATATAGAAATGAAATTAAAACAAACAGCATGGAAGCTATTTTAAACTCAGCATGGAAATATATAATATGGATAAAAATGATATGCATATCTCCAAAGACAACAAAGCATATCAAAAAATAAAAAAAATTAATGGAGAGTGAAAATACCAATTTTGCTAAACCAATTTTGCAAAAGAAAAGCTGGAATCTTCAGGGATTTGATTTTTACAAACTTCTGTTGTTTCAACAGCACAGATTATGACATAACACTTGTGCAAATAGGAGATTCCCAAGCATATGACAGAACATACTTTTTTGCACAACTGAGATTGATTAAATTGTTTATTGTGTGTGTATGCTGCCCAATAGCAACATCCTCTAGATGGATTTTAACAACAACACTATTATAATATAAGAACAATCAATCATTAATTAAGAACTCAAGAAAAAGCAACACAAACATTTCAGTGGCAACAGTTATGCAATATAATAAGCTGCATAGAGGCACTGAAAGCACCTCTAAAAAAACCCAAACTAAGCAGTGTATGAAAAGTGCACTGATCCAAAACTATCTGGAAAGTAGGAAGGCCTTTTGTCTTATGAAGAGAAGGCCATAAGGAATGGCATTATTTTGTTGAGGTCCCAACTGAGCTTCCATCAGGAAACCAAGACTGTATTGTTCTGCATGATATTTGTTTCTTACAATTATTTGTGAGGCTAACATTTGAAAATGTTTTAATTATTTTTAAATAGAAAATTGTATTAATTAAAATGAAAATATTACAATAATTCTATCATATTTTCAACATACTTAATGCAGCAAATCCTAATATCCCAGTGTCATAATTACACAAAACATTTCAGGGTGAAGAGGAGTCTCTTCTAATATGTTGATATATTGCAAAAATAATTATCTATAATACAAAAATTCCTTTTCATATCCTTCTAGTCTCAGTTCTTTCCTATTCTATTTTCCCTTCAAACCTATATTCGTCATCCAAATCTTTTCATTGTTTCTCCTCTCTACGTCTCCATTCACATTCCAATATTTTAATATTTTCCTGTTATTCAAGTTTATCCTCTTCTCCACTTAAGGTCTTGCCTAATCACTTTCATATCCACACTACCTTCTCTCACCTTCTTCAACTTATTTATACCTTCCATTTGCTTTAATACACAACTGCCCATACTTTCTTTTCTTTTTCTGGATTATTTGATATTGTGCAAAGACCTTCTTATCCTTATTTTAATTATTTGCTATTATTAATTTACAATATTTCCTATACTTTATGCATTTTCAATAATAATAATAATAATAATGAGGTTTATTTATAACCCGCTCCTCTAATAGAATACTCGGAGCGGGGTACAGCAAATTAAAAAATACAAGAATAAAACAGCAGTCAAATCCCTTCCCAACCTCCCCCCCTTAAGACTAAATTAAATCAAAACTAGTTAAAATTGACATCAGTTAAAAAAATTCATTTGTGTAACCCTTTAACATTCTTTGTAAACACCTCTTTAGATGTTTTATATGTCCTATTTTATTTTCATTCTTATCTATACACCTTTATATTCTTCTCTTATTCTTTATATTCTTCTCCTGTTGTTGCATTTTAATCTATATTTACTTCCTTAGAAACTGTTTTAATTGTTGATTTTTTAAATCCTGGTTTTCAAAAATTGTTCCAGTCTGTCTTTAAAGAATGTCTGGAATTCACAATCATAATTATGAAAGTGTAATCTAGTGTTATAACTGATTCATATTCAATAGTTGCAAATACATATGGATCTTTAAAGTTCCCCAGACCTGACTTACTGGGCAGCAGTCACTCCAAGCAACAGGTATCTGTTCTGTTGATTGGGATGCAACAAAGCATGGTCCCACCCCTTTCCAACTAGTAGTCTCTGGTGTTAAGAGGAATTGCAATAGGGATCCTGCTTCTGCCTGTCACACTGGAGATTATTTGTGAATGTGGGTGTGAAAACATAAGTCTGCTGTGTCCTGATTAACAGGAGAATGGATTTCTCTTGCCCTCAGCTGCTGCTGCTTAGTAAATCAGAATTCAGGCAGGTTGGGGTGGGAGATGCTACTTAGCTATGTAACCAACATAATTATACAGCTAAGTAGTGTACTAAGTAGAGTATCTAGAATACTAGCCAATGTTTTTCTCTTGTGCATTGTTATGTGAGTTCTGACAAGCTGATTAGCAAATATTTTAACAGACAGCCAAACAAGTTGTCAGTACCAGAAAGACCCTCTCCTTAATAGCCACCTGTCAGACCAGCTCACTACAGGAATAGGGGGTTCTTAATAGGATTCCAGAATTGTTATTGCTATTTTGAACCTTCAAGTTGACTCTTGATTTATTGTGAACCTATCCTGGATTTTTCTTGGCAAGATTTATTCTGAGGAGGGCTGACATTGCCTTTGTCTAAAGATGAGAGACGATGACTTACAGCCAATCAGGAATTCAAACCTAGATCTCCCAGACTACTAGTCCACCACTCATATCCTTATACTGTACTGGCTGCTTTAGGGTCAAGGTAGCCATTAAAATTATCATGATAACTATATTATAGGTTATTATGGGTGAAACTGTAAGTTCCTATTGGTCTTCAGGTTTTCAAGAGCATCCTTCAGAATATAATGGGAATCAATAACAATAACAGCACCTTCATTTTTTTTCCAGGTCAAGCTTACAGGCAATGAAAATAACATATTCAATAGCCAAAAAGATCAAGCATTTTAGCAATCCATAATTAATACTCATTTTATTCATTTCTGCTCAGACCAAAGGAACACATGGTATGCACATCTGTTTTCACTGTGTGAGTGACATTCTGACTTTAAAAGTTGCATTAGGTCAGACCAATAACTCATGTATCCCAGTGCCCTGTGTTTGATAGTGGCCTTTGGAGGATGCTTTGAAGGATACATTCAGAAAACAGTTAGGCAATTATAATGTGTTCTACTGGTTACTCTTTATTTTAAGGACTTTAGTAATGGGCATAGTGTAATATCATACCTATTGGTCAATGGATAATAAATACTATTGTTTTTCTGCACTGTACCTAGGAAATACTGTTGACAGACACAGCTTTATTTTCAGCTAGATCTAACAATATCCAGGGTTTGAATATCTTATGTGTGAAAAGTCCTTTTACTTAACATACAATTTAACACCTGCTGTTCAAATAATAAGAATACTTGCTTCTTTGCTAAAGTCTAATATAACAACCATTTTGGAAATAAAAAACTCTAATGAAGTAGCTGTTTCCTTTGTTCACCCTTGTGTATCTGAACTGTAAAGTCTAAACCAGTTAAAAATATTGTAATTCCTCCACCACACCAGAGATTTGGACAGTTTCTCACTTTTATACATGACTGAGGGAGTGGTGAGCATGTATATAACATGTGGAATGGAAACAAGTGGCATAATATAACTATGCTATTTTCTTCTCTCTAGTCTTATAGTTTCAATTAAAAATAATAATCCCAGGACAAGATACTCTGTTGGTATAAGAGGGAGAAAGAAAGAAACTTGCTTGGTTCTCAGTGTTCCATCCACAACAAGCATGAAAAGGAACAACTTACGCCAAGAACAAAGAAGAAGAATGAAGAGCTTTAAGCATACAAAAATATGTTGAAGTCATATTTATGATGCATTTTTATGATACAGGAAAGGCATGCAGAGGACTGCATAATCCTCAGAGCTCCCTGTCCTTGGGGGAAAAAGAAAATCGGACCATGGAGAAGTAGGTCAACTTCACAAGTTCTCCCTTGACCAGTATCAGCACCACAGGTGATCTGTCCCTGGAGTAATGTTGATGGGGGCATACTAGGGATATCTGAATGGTGGATTAACATTCCTTAGAAGACAAACAATATCAACCACTTGAAACTATTGATCATTATTTCTCTTCAACAATGGGTGCTTCTTGGCTTCTGCAGTCTGTAGTTCACCTTGAAAATCTGCATGGCAGTGAACAGGTTTAAAAATGCAGACAATGAGAATAACACATGTTGGATTGCAGGATGTATTAGAACTTTGCTCTGACATCTTTAGAGGAATTAAAAATGTTTTTGGAACAATATATAGCACTGTTTAACCAGACTTACTTTCTGGTAATGATCTTTATTCCCATATTCCGTTATGAATTTGACATGCCAGGAGAACATATGCATCTGTGTAAGTTCCAAGATAAACCTCTGTTAGAGAAATATTCCTTTCAACAATTGTGAAAATATTTTGATTTTCATATGGCATTATATCCTTTGGGACTTCCCTAGAATGCTGAGTAAGAGTAACTTACTGCAGAGTCACCAGAATATGACTCATAACTAACACAGTATATAAATGCACCAGGAGACAGATCACATGTGGATTGGAGTGGATTGGGGTTGGTTGGATGGATGGATGGATAGTTGGATGGGGATTTTTTAACTACACCAGACAGAGAAGTTGATGGAATTTGTAGAGGAGAGTTTGTAAATATTTATATTATTTTGCAACTCAAGATAAAGAACCTCCAAGGACTTGGATGAGATCAACTGTTTCTGAGGGTTATTTTTCAATGTGGCCAGTGCATTGCCAATACCTATATCTGGATTTTTGCTTCTGTACTCTGCTGTTATTGTTGAGCTGCATCTGGGTGCATCATTCTCAGATTATACTGAAACGGGCAGTGAGTTCATACAGAGGCAGGAACCTCTTCTTCCAGCTCATCAGGATGAATGACCCCCTTATTAGTAAGAAAGGCAGCTGCCCCACATGAGAGATGTTGTCATTTGTGTCAAATCAATGGAGCTGCATGTGCCAGATGACTTGCTCTGAACCTCCTGTACTGCCTTCAGGTATGCAGAGGGAGGACACTTTCCAGTTATTCACTTCTGAGGCTAGTTGACTTTTAAACATGTAATCATAGGGTAGGGGGAGCTCTTCTTGTAGAAATTCAATGCTCAGGATGATTTTATTTATTTATTTAGTAATAAAATTAACAGTACCTTAGTATTCATTTTAATTGTGGGAGTCTTAATCACAGCAATTTGAATTACTCCACACAACTGCAGGAGGAGAGGGAGAGGAGGCGGAGGAATTCCATTCTAATGACATAATTTTAAATACAGGCTATTCTAGTTAGATACTGTAGAAGGGAAAGACAGCTGAGTGTTTTATGATCAAATCATAAAATAAGTTCATAAAAATACGTGTATGCATGTGTTTCACATTTACCTGACATTGTACATAAACATATAGATGGATCACTGTGCCAACTTGATATTTTCTGTTTTAATTGTGCTAGTCTCAGTCAAGAAAATTTAAATTTCTCTGTTGGGCTGCAGGAGGGGAGGGGAGGGGAGGGGAGGGAAATAGAAGTGGGGGAGTCCTATTGTAAGGTTAAAACCAAACCATCCTTCCTTGTTAGAGTTTTATGGTTAACACCACTAATTGCCAAGAAAGTTAGAGACAGAAAGCCTGCTGAATGCCTCATAACCCCCATTCCTCAGGAATTTTTCATGAATGGTTCGCTTCTGTGTGAGAGACAACCAAGGTGAAATGACTTGGTCTCCACAGAGAAGAAAGAAGAGTAATAAAATTTCCTGCCTCCACCCCCACTTTATATTTCCTAAGTCTCCTCTGCAGGAACTATACTATACACCATAACTGTTTAATATTATAATCAGAAAATCTATATCTAATGTTTGCTGCTGTTTAAATTATTAGTTAGTTTTCAGGAGGATGGCGACAGATGAAAATTCTGGTTCCTATCAATTTTCTGGTGTTAAAATAATATTGGAAAAACTCTAATTCATATCTGATGAACAGTTCATGACACTTAGAAAAATGTCTACTTGTTACCAATGCTTTCACTCAAAATTATGTAGGTAGCTTCTAAGTCTGCATGGTATGTTGTACATTGTACATACCTAGTAGCTTAAGCAACCCATTTTAACTTACAGTTTAGTGGCACTCTGAAGAGTGATATATTTAGAAAGCTGTTTGGAAAAAATGCATTTAATATACCTATTTGGGAAATACAGATTATAGTATTTTTTCAAACAAGTATGAAAATATCTTAGGTATTTAAATCTCATTAAATTTCAAAAGCATGAAAGCTATTAAAATGGGGACTAAAATGTCCTAAGATGTGCAGTCTATATGCACAATCAATTCTAATAATTTCCAAACTAAATAAGTCTTTACTGAGCCTACAATGTCTTTGTCTAAATGGCTCCTTCTTGGAAGTGAGCCATGTCTTCATGTTTACTGTTTCCCTAAAATCAAATTTCCCTAAAATCAAATTCTATAAAATGTGTACCACCATCTGATTTTATAATTAGCTAGCCCTGGAGGCCATTTTCAAGGGCAGTAATAGTAAAATGCTAAATAAATTGCAGTGGTTTTGAAACTAGATAGTGAAAGAAATGATGAAAATATAACTGCAATAATGTGATGCTAAAGAATATTTGTATAACCTCTGGCTCTTCCTCTGGAGTGACAGTACAAGTCAAGGTCCCTTAAAATTAGTTAGGGGGGCAAAGGCAAGCTACTGTGAGTGAAGAGCAATCTGCACAGCTCAGTAATTTGAATGATGCTAACACACAAGCAAATTGTTTAAAGATCACATCAGAAACATATTGCAAACTATAGTTGTCTAATATCTTTGAGGAAGTGGAATTGATCACACCATCAATTTCAACATGGGGAGCTTCACATATACTACCTCTGTACAAGTTACAATGCAATCCTGTGCATATATTGTCTGAAGTAAGTAAACCAGGGGTCAGTGACGTTAGGAAGGGTATCAGTGCTACATACAGTTTTCCTCATACTGGCACCCTTAAGACAGTGGAGGCTGATGGGTTGCATGTCAGTTAGGTGGTGGATCATCTCTGGATTTTAGCCTGAAATTCACAGGAGCCACCTGAGATTATTTTTATCCCTCAAAATAAGTACTGCACATTGACCAGCTGTTTTGAAGTTTGTACTAAAACCCAGAGGAAAATCAGCACTCCATTGACATGGGATCCACCAACTGCTACTGTCTCCAAATGTTTTGAATGAAAACTTCCAATAGAATCTTCTAGCAGAGTCAGGGTTGAAGTAATGTGAGCTTTAGTCAAAAACACATGCAGAGCACTAAGGTGAATAATAAAAGGACTAGGGCATTTACCCATGATTAGTCTGCTTCCTGAATATCCATATGTATGGATATTCATATGACATTATCAGCCATAGAACCCAAACAAGCTACTAAACTTACCTGTGCCAATGAACTAACTGCTACTTTATTGCGTCAAAAGTATAAATTGTTGTGATCTTGTTAATAGCTACTGCTAGTATGATGTAGACGTGCTTTCATACAACTAGAAAGATCAGAATCCAAGTCTTCACTTTGTTACAAAACTCATTCAGACACAGTGGATCTGTCATTCTTTCTCTGTCTAACCTTCCCCATAGAACTGTTGAAAAGGTAAAATATGGGTGGACAATATCTATATATACTACTGTCAGTTTCAGAAGGAAGGAATATAACTTTAATGAACAAAGGTATGATACTTCATTACAACTATGACAGAGCTAGTTCATCTGTGTAAACCTATTTATTAGTTATTTATTTAGTATTACTGTTGAGTAAAATTTAGGGGTGGAACATTTCAGTATATATTTTTCATATCCTTTACATTTCATATCATTTACACTCTCACATTCATCACATAATTTTCTTCAAAGTGTTTTATAGTTTTGAAAATGATATGTTTGGGAATTGCAGGTTGTCATTTAACAGCATCATCTAAATTTCAAATTAAGTTTTACATGTATTCAGAATGGAAGAGACCCATCATCAGTTCTATGTACAAGTGACTGAAGCTGGAGAAAATGATATTTGTTGCAAGGTCAAGGAAACTGAATCCTCACATTCTCACATGATCTTTGCTCTTATTCCTCATCAGCATTTTGCCCTTCATTCAAAGATCTCTTGTCCTGTCATTACACAAATGGAAAAAAAAAGAAGAATGAGATTACAGTACCATACCCTTCAGCATTCTTTTGGGGAGGTCATCAGATTAAGACTGGAGAAGGAAAAGGTGTTTGCTACATAGTATACTGTGAAGAATATTCTATTACAGAACAGTGCATTTCCATTTTATAAAGAAGCAACTTTTTAAAAAAGCAGGAGTGGATAAGACATGAATGGGGGGGGGGGGTTATTTGCTCCCCTGCCAAGTTGTGTTTTTATCACACCCTCTTTTCCCTTTCACTGCTTTCCCCACATCATTGAGAAAACCCTGTCTGGAAACCTCTAGTAGAGAGTGAAATGAGGCCTCAAATGGTTTGTTTTTAAGATATAAAACCAGAAGTGGATCCTAAGCTACTTCTTGTTTTATTCTGGGTGGGTGTATCTTATGATGGGCCACACTTACTTAGAAAAAACAACAACAGCTATTCCTATGTGAAGGGCTCTTGCAGTACCTTTGAATTTAACTGGGGGAAAAAGAATTTGGTAGCATGAGTTCTTATTGACCTGAGCTGACTTCCTCAGATGCATGCATGCATCTCTTGCCCCTGAGGAAGTAGGTTCTAGTCTAAGAAAGCTCATACTAATAACTTCTTTCCATCAGTTAGTTTCAAAACTGCTGCAAGATCACTTTGCATACTGATTTTCCAGACTAACACCACTGTCTATTTGTGTGCAGGTCACATGAGCTGGTTATGACACCAGTCTCCTCACCCAGCCAAGGGTATCCTCCTCCCTACTCAAATCCACCCCTTCTCCTGTGCTGCTCCTCATGCCTGGAATCTCCTTCCTACACAATTTAGAACCATTACTTCCTTGGCTAATTTTAAGGCTGAAGTGAAGACACTCTTGTTTAGGAAACCATTCCAAATTATTGGTTGTTAACTTGCTGCTTACTTTGTTTTCATTGTATACTACTTTGTATTATTTTAGAGGTATGTTAATTATGTAATGTTGCTGTTGTTTTAGATTGTATGTCACTTGGCAGGTTTTTATTCTTTTTCTTTCTTTCTTATTTTAACTGTTGCTATGTAGAGTGCTGTGCAAACTTTACAATGCTCTAGAAATAAATGATAATAAGAAGGAGGAGGAGGAGGAGGGGGAGGGGGAGGGGGTGATTTGGGAATTACTTCTATGTAATATCTAACATCCATTGGCTCTTACTCTTAAAGAGAAGTTGAGGAAATAAGTAAGTAGAGGAGGAGAGATGTGCTCCGGTGTGGATGGACAAATGCTGATAAGCCATGTTGATACAAAAAGGCTTTATTGCCTCGCAGGTCAGGCGCCACAAAGAAACACATTTACACCAGGCTGGAGTGAACATGGCCACAACTTTATTTAAAGCCCAAACAAACAATAGGGTTGGCCCAAAGCATAAGGTCTGGATCTGGGCATCAGCCAAGCCCCCGTTGGCTAATGACTGGTTGCTTGTAGCCAAGCATCGGGATGACGTAGGTGCCAAGCCCCGCCCCGAAGCACCGTCGGGCAACAGTGCTCCTCCCACTCGATTTGCAAGGCACTCTAGTCACCGGGTGTCAATTGACTGTGGCCCCCGCACTGGCCACATCAGCACGCACCATACACCCGGGTCGCTAGGACTCCCGATCCAGAGCCATCGAGCCCTGGAAACCCCTCAACCCCAGATCCAGGCCTATGCTGCCACCCCCGCACCAGTTGTGACAATTAACTCCCAGGGAGGGAGGGTGGGAGAGCCGAAACTCGCAATGGCGCCTCACGGAGCGCGCCTCCAACATTTATTGCGCAATGGGCCAATCAGGGCCGGCCACGGGGCATGGCCCCGCCCACTGGGCAGCCCGGCCCAATCAACTCAAGAGGCGGGCCGACCACGGGCCAATCAGGCCGCCCGCCTCCGCGCAAAGCATTCTGGGACGTGTAGTACGTCCCAGAAAAGGCGGGCAAGCTTCCCGCGCTCTCCCTCCCGGCAGCCAATCAGGAGGGAGCCCGCCCCCGCAAAGGCTGCCGGGACGAAGACCGCGGCGGGAAGCAAAGATGGCGCTTCCCGCGCGCGGCAACAGCGCCGGCCCGGTAAGTCGGGCGGCGCTTATTTGTTTTGCTTGACGTGTTTCAGGGAAAACCCTTCTTCAAGAGTTAGTTCTTTTAATCCTTTTTTTTTTCTTTGTGGATTCAGCACAGACAGTTTATTCTCCTCTACTCTTCCTCTTAAAGCACTACTGAATGTATAGTCTGGGCCAGAATCCTTTATGCATATACACTACGTTGCTATGTAACCATGGTAGTTATATAGCTACATGGTTAATCCCAGTCAGCCAGACACACCTTGTCCCCACTTACCAGTCACCAGCTGCTGTGAGTGACAGTAGTCTATTCTCTGTCACTCGGGAAGAAGCTGACTAACATTGCCACCCCCTCACTTGAGAGATCTCCATTGAGACAGGCATAATCAGGGTTCCTCTTGCAATCCCTCCATGCAGCAGAGATTGCTCACACAAGGGACATTGAGAATGTCAGTCAGCCAGTTCCTGAGTGACAGGCAAACAGACCATCACTGACTGCTACTGGATTGTAAGAGGGCACTGTGGGACTCTAACATTTCCTATGTACCCCTAAATGAGCAGATACATAGAGATTGTGAATATGTAGCAAATATGAACACATAATCCTTGGTTAATTACTCAATAGGATTCTAGTCATCATTTTCTCCATCTTACCATACTTGAAATGCAATGGTACTACTTCTCATTTTGTAAGAACTCTTTCAAGCAGGAACAAGAGTGAACTTCTAATTTCCTGGTCAGAAGGTTCTTATGACAAATTAAGCAATGCTTTATGTTCTTGTTTTTTATTGGTTTGACTGATGACAGTTCATAAACCAGTTCACATTTGTGAATGTGATGGAGTTGCTTAGACCGAAAGAAGAGTGTAAGAACTATCTTTAGTTTCTTAATGTTCATGTACCCCTTTCACTTGGCTTTAATGACCAAATAAATTGTTATTCTTAACTGCCCTTGAGTCAATCTCAACTCATGGCGACCCTATAGATGAGACATTTCCTCTATCCTCCACTGCTCTACTTAATTCCTACAACCCCATACCCATGACCTCCTTAATAGAGTCCATCCATCTAGCATGTAGCCTTCCTATCTTCCTGCTTCCCTCCATCTTTTTCAGCATTATTGTCTTTTCCAATGAGTCCTTTCTTCTCATGATGTGTTAGAATGGTAGAATCTACCAGAATTAGGGTTAAGTGGGGATGATGGGAGTTGGTTTAGTTATAGGCTTGCTTTTTAGGTGGGAGAGACAGTTAGCAGTTAGCCGGCCAGATGGGAGCTTATCAGTTTGCGTAGACCTTGAAGAAGTGGCTTGGAATGCAGCAGTTAGTTTAGTGCTTGGTGGAAACATACAGGGGAGCCAAGGGGGGATTTCACAGGGATGAGCACATAGTTAGTTCGCGCACTTTTAGGATGGGAGAGGTGACGGGACAAGGGGGATATATTGGTAATGCTTAGTGTAAGGGGGCAGTCTCAGCTTAGAAGCTGAACGGGATGGAACTTCAGTCTATGGATTAATCAATAAAGTGCTGTTTATTCAACAAAACCAGACTGAGTGATTATTCCTGGAGCTGGTCCACTGTTCTGACATGATATGTCTGAAGTACAACAGCCTCAGTTTGGTCATCTTGGCTTCTATGGAGGTTTCTGGCTTGATCAGATCTAGGACCCATTTGTTTGTCTTTTTGGTTGTCCATGGAATCCTCAGCATTCTTCTTCAGCACCACATCTGAAATGAATGGATTTTCTTCCTATCTTCTTTCTTAACTCTTTCTTAGCTCTCACATTCATACATGGTAATAGGGAATACAATGGCTTGTATGATTCTAACTTTGGTGTTCAGTTATATATCTTTGCATTTTAGAATATTTTCTAGTAGAAAATGAAAAATTACTATAATGGTTCCTGACTTTTTAGAGGGATCTTAGATAATCAACCATCCTGACCAGACTCTTCCATCTAAACTACTGAAGGTGACTGACACAATTATTTGTAGGAGGGTTCTACATTTTGATAATTATGTCTGAGGGGAAAAGGGGTCCCACCCCATTGTTGAAGGCACTTGTAGCAGCAAGCAGTCTTGTACAATATTTAGGATTTAAATAATATAAAATCCTCAAAGAAAAAATATCTTCCATTATGATAATCATGATATCATATCAAAAAGAAAGAAAGAAAGAAAGAAAGAAGAAAAGTCAGTCATATCAAGACCTTTTGTTATTTAAAGGGCAGAAAAAAATGAGTCCTCTCTTGTTGGTTTTTATGTAACATCCCTGCCACTGAATTTTATACAAACAAACAAATAAATAAATAAATAAATCTATACTTCATGAAAATAACAATGTTTCCTGGGGAATTTTTTTCCTCCCACTTACAATTATTCTTGCAAATATTTTCCATAAATAAAATCATACAAAAACCTGAAAAATTAAAAAATGTACCAAAAAATCCTGTAAATTTTACTCAGTGAAGAGAAAGCTTTTGAAGTTTTCATTCTCACATGAAAGAACAAATTAGATGAAGAAGTACTTCTTTAGGAATATTCATTTTTATACCTTTTAAAATCCATGTTAATTTTTCTATTCTTCACACCCGTGATATTTTAGCCTTACATAAAAGGGCAATAAATTACAGTCATTATTATAGACCTGACAGAAATACACACCACTGTGTTCAAAATAGATACTTTTTGAAGGAACTATTTATCTTTGCTTCACAAAACGTGGACAAGTCATAGTCCATTTTGCAAATGGGGAAAGATTTCAAGTCATATTGTGAGGGATAATAATGGAAAGTCTCTCTGGCCTATACAATGTGATGTCAGAATGAAAGAGTCAAAGATATTAAAGATACCACTAAATTACTCTCCACACCTGCAAAACCGCTGACTAGAGAGGAAGTATTATTTGAAAACTCATGCATGTTTGGGCCCATGGATGCACTTATTTTTATACTGCATCTCTCAGTATACTGCATCACCATTGCTATATTGGCTAGGTCTTCTTGAAACTAGAGTCCAACAACATCTGCAGCACTGTCCCATAGCCAATCCCACTCATTTGGATGCCATATTACAACCATAGGATCCTGCAGCCCAGTTGTAAAGTGACATGGGACCCAAATCAGAGACTGTGAATAATTCATCTTGATTTTTGAATTTCTTCCTTAGTACTTAACCATTGATCCTTAGATATTCATTGATAGCAAAATAATAAGCCAAAACAACTAAGAATTAGATTAATTTTCCAAATTTTCTTTAAACATTTCTTTCTTTTAAAAAAATTGATGCATTTAAAACAATATTTTTAGCTTTGTTGTTGTTGATGATGATGATGATTTAGCTTCTGGAGGACCAAGGGAATTCATTGGGACTAAGATTAGCCATGAGAAAGTGATGACAGAAGGCACAAGACATTCTGTAGAGGATGGCTTGGTTTACCATTGAAATCATGGTCAATCCACACTCTCTCAGCCACAGAGGAAGGCAATGACAAACCCCTTGTTTACAAATCCTGCCAAAAAAATCATGATTTGTTTACCATAGGGTTACAATAAGTCATGACTTGAAGGCACACAACTATTACAATAGTTAACATTTGTATACGGCAGCTGAGATCCTGCAATAAGGTTCTGAAATTTGAGTTTTATAAGGTATACTTTGTAATTTTAAATTAACATGCAGAAGAGCTGAACATGTGCATTATATTTGCTTTGTGCAAAGACAGCATTTGGGAAATACAAAAGAAGAAATAAACATTATTGGTGTCATGTCAGATTAAAGCCTTAGGACAAATTCAAAAATGGTTTTATTCAAAAAAGGGATTTCAACAGTTATTTTAAAAAAATGGTAAGGAGATCAATACATCCTATTAATAAGCAGTCAACCTCCTGAATCATTAGAAATTGTATTTCTGCTTTTATTTGAACTATGGAAATTTTTGATGTATACATACTCTAAGATCTGAATTCTTGATTACACTGACTATCAGCTAATGCTTTTAGCAATTATTCTAAGCCTGTCAAGTGCTTTATAAAACACAAATTATGCCACAAAACTTCCTTGTTGTGTAATTGGAGTTTTTTCCACGGATAACAAGCCACCTGAAGGTTACTACTTTGCAACTGCAATGAATTCACAGCAAGCTATGAGAACTACTCAAGGTCCTGACTCCAAATCCCCTGCTATAAACATGAGGCAACCCTGCTTTTCATTTAGTCATTTATATGTAAATTTGTTAGTGAGCCATTTATCTCAATGACAGAAAAAAAGTATATCTTCATAATTATCTTTTTGTTAAGCACATGATAATGAGCAATAATTGTAAAATTAACATCCCTTGATGGCAGCTAAAATCATTACATTTGGTGTCATTTTGTAAAAAAAAAAAAAGTAATGCAGTAATACTACAAAGCAATGTTCTCTTTAGGAAGTCCCACAGACATGAGTTTAAAGTGTACAAAACATATGAAGTCACATTAGTCAGACTCCATTTATCAAATAAACATAGATAGATTGGATGTTATTGAAAATGTTATGTCCATAATTGTGCATTTTTTCTTTATTCAAATTAGTTCCTTTTACTTAAAATGTTTTTTACAATGCTTTGCAGCTTAAGAAATGGAGGTTTTGATAGGAGCTTACAAAATTTAAAAACAAGAAAGTAATAGGTAATCATTAAAACACAATTAACAAGTTAATATCAGTGAACAATCAAACTAATAGTAAATAAAGCAATAGTAAAAAGCTGTTCAAATGAGAAATATCAACATGGTAACAGAACACAAATCAAGAGCCAGGTGATCTAACCTTAAGATTTCCAAAGATATCAATCTTTCCTGTTATAAATTCTTGCTTGCAATAGTAAAGAATTTCATTTTTATTCCTCACTGAGGCTACATCCGCACTTGCAGGAATAATTAAGTTAATACTACTTAACTGCCTTGGTGCAATCCCATGAAATTCTGGGAGTTGCAGTTTGGTAGGGCATTAGGGCTCTCTGACAGAGACAGCTAAACGTATCACAAAACTACAGCTCCCAAGGTCCCTAGCACTGTGCTATGGTAGTTAAAGTGATCCTGGAATATTTCTGCAGTATGGCTATAATTTGATGACTTTATGCAAAGGTTGTGTGGGATGATGATGATGATGATGATGATGATTCATTTTTCTACTATTTTTCACATTTTGGGACATTTTCCAAAGAAGAGTATGCAAAAACCTGTTTCATATAGAAAAGTACCTTTTACACAAAGGGGGTTTAAAATACCACCCCCAAAAAACCCTCAGTTCCTAGAATCGACGTCCACCAGACTACATGCCTGGTGATGTCAGTGCTGGCATCTTGAATAGAGGACAGTGATATGATTGGATGAGGAACTTGGTGCCATGCCGGGAGAACCATTGGTGGAGGAGCTTCGGCTATTTAAGCCTGTGCCGCCCTACTTTCTCCCTTTCAGAGATTTGTTGTCCCACCCTCCTACCTCGACTACAGTGTGGCTATGTTCTTTCAAGGGGTTTTTCACCTACCTCACACTGTTATTAGGGTATTTGGAAATTGGCTCGGTGTGGACTTAAATAGGTGGTCACTTTCGGTTATGGGAGAGAATTGAGAGTCAGGTGAACAACTATGGCACCCACTTGGGGTTGAGCTCTCTTCTTAGGTCTTGCGAGTTTGGCAAGTTGACTGAGGGTTATATCCCAGTTCAGCCCTAAGGCTGAAATCTCAGGTTGGAGTTCCAGATGCAAGCTGGCCGGGGAGCAACCCAATAATGGGTTATCCTCAGAGTTCAGGTTTTTCGCCCAGGGGAAGCTGAGGAACAGATCACCTGCCACAGCTTCTCTCACATCAGGTTGCTCCCTCTAGTTTGCAAGTTTTTAAGAAACAGTTAAATAGTTTAATTCCTTAAATAAAGTGGTCCTATTTCAACCCACATCTTTATCTGGTCTCGTCATTTCAAGTTTGACAGCAAAATATTTCCGAGAAAATCTTAAGTGGATGATTTTTTCCCCTTTTCTGTTGAGGGTCTTAATATGTTAAGATTCCCTTTCTTTTCAAAGATTATAGAATTAGTGTAGGTTATTTGCATTCCTATAAAAAGGAAACAAGGGAGAGGAAAGAACTTGGAGACTCAGTGAAGATTAGATTTTTAGCATGCCCTTTCATGGATTTCAATCCATTTCCTCAGACACATTACTTTTCATACATTGTTTATTTCTATATATCACACACCAGAGGTTGACAATGCTGGTGGAAGAATTTGGAATCCCAAAAAGTATCTTTTTTCTAGCTTTGTGGTCACTGCCACTGGGAAAGGCCTGTGGTACATTGTCACTTACTGTGCTGTTGAAGAATCAGTACACACAAGGGGAGGGGGGCTCAGCAGATGATCTTAAAATAATCTATTTTTTGATTATTATTTTTTTATTTGAATGTTCAAAGTTTAAAGATCACTTCTGATTCAGTTTTGTAAAATGCTCTGAGTTTATATGCAGATTCCACAGAACTATATATTTTTTAATGTACAGGTTATACTCTGCCAAGGAAGAAACATTACAGTAAAAAGAAATACACACGCGCGCGCGCACACACACACACACATATGGATAGAGACTTTATACATGCTTGGTCAAGCAGATTTATCAACTGAGATTTTATAAATTGTGTGGAGGAAAAAAGAAGGGATTTCCCAAGAGTAGATATCTGAATTTTTGACTCCTAGGGGAAAAGGAATCGTATATTTTACCATAATAGAGTGCATCTTCATTGTGAAACAAAAATCTACAGTAAACAATAATGGGAGAAGGAATCAAATAGTGGCCACTGATTTGATTTATTTTCAGAAAAGAAAATGACTATCCAAATGGAATAAAATATATATACTTCATTTACATACTGAAGATGCTGCTCGGTGCTGCTTTTTGTCATATGTATTCTTCAAGGTAGTGAAGATTTTCCCAGGCTGTATTTTTGATAGGAATAATTTCTCTGTGTTGTTAATATTAGTCATAGTCAATAACAGAGGTTAATGGGCAAGATAATGTGAAATAGTTGCAAGACAGAATAAATCATACTTAGGATATGCATAAAATAACAATTAAATGTGAGATAGTGATGATGACATACTATATTCAATTGGAAATAAGTCCCTGTTAGTTAAATGGTACTTGCTTCTACAAAAGTGTGTTTGAGATTGCAACTTTTGTTAATGTATTTATATGAACAAAAGATAATGTTACATTGAACATCAGGAGAGACCAAACACCAGATGCACAAATCCAAACTGTAATCGTTAAGGCAAAGAACTTTGCCTTTAGGCACTTCAGACAACTGCTTGTTGAACGAACAAAAGAACTTTATTTACAAATCAGGATGAATACAGTATCTTAGTGGATGACATTCTAGATGGATATCATGTATAAATACTTTAGTAGTTACATAGTTTAACAGTTTCCTTTACTTATCTTTGCTTCTTTATACTCTTATAAATGTTCCTTTATAAAGTCTAAATTTTCACAGAACCTTTATCTATCTTCTGTATCTTTTAACCCTCCATGTTATTTGTGACTCCACTAGTGACCAAGCAGTATATGTCCTGCAGGCAATTTCTGCAACAATTTAATTAAGTCCATTCCTTATCCCTATCTCAAGTACCTAAAACCTTTTTCAACTGCCCCTCCTAGTCTAAGCAGCTCTTAACCTCTCAGGATACAATCAACAAACATTTTCATATCTGCTCCTAAGCACTGGCAAATTGTCCCTAAGACACTGAGGAAACGTGGGTATGTGAAAGCCTGATGCACATCTTCATTGTCAAGACATTTTCAGCTCCCTCTAGCATCACTGAAGATTTTCATACCAGCTCTTATGTGCTGGTAAATCACCTCTAAAACATTGAGGAAGTGCTAGTGTGTGAAAGCCTGGCACACTTCCTCGTTGTCAGGGAATTGTCAGCTTGTCTTTTGCTTTCAGTACCTAAGTTACATTTTCAATTATGTATATACAGAGTGTATATATAGAGGAGCGGGCTATAAATAAACTATTATTATTATTATTATTATTATTAATTAATTAATTAATCAATAACCATTACCAAATTATGAATCCTCAGACTGCCTTTACAAACCAACAACAATTATGCATTTCTTAAATATACTTTCAATATTTACTCTATTTACTATATTATCTTACCATATTCATCACATATTTTAGCATATTGTTTACATTACAAGTACAGAACATATCAGTTGTTTGTTCTCAACAACATATCAGTTGTTTGTTCTCAACATCCCCTTTGAGGCTGGTGCATCAGATCGGACTGCAGCAGCTCAGGAGTTCATGATTACCATGACAACCATGGGCCTGTCCTAATTGATTTCGGGGCTGACACATTGTGCTGGTAATACACTCAATGTGGCCTTTTGCATGGATCAGGATAATCCGTGGGCAGAAGTCATTGGTACTACTGCCCTGTCATGGATGGACCACTTCCTGGTCAAGTTAGGACTAAAGGCCGCTACCCATGCCCCCCCGGGGGGGGGGGGGTGGAGGACCTATTAAGATAGTCTGCCCTCAAAGGTTGGTGGAACCCAAAAAGTTCCAAGAAGCCCTAGAGGCATATATGGTTGGGAATGACAGCAGTTCTGTTGATGCCCTGGTTAATACCTGGAACACCGACCTCACCAGGGCTATAAACAGCATCGCTCCAAAGTGCCCTCTCCAACTCGCTTCTAATAAAAAACCATGGTATACACAAGATCTTCGGAGGATGAAGCAAGAGACGAGACAACTACAGTGCTGCTGGCGCCAATACCGATGCTTATCTGACAAGGCACTCCTAGAGAACCTATTAAGGTCCTATGGAGTGGCAATTGATGCAGCAAAGAATTTGTTCTATGTTGCACGTATTGCATTGGCAGAGTCATAGAATCATAGAATCATAGAGTTGGAAGAGATCACAAGGGCCAGCTAGTCCAACCCCCTGCCATGCAGGAACTCCAAATCAAAGCATCCCTGACAGATGGCCATCCAGCCTCTGCTTAAAGACCTCTAAGGAAGGAGACTCCACCACTCTCCAAGGGAGTGTGTTTCACTGTCGAACAGCTCTTACTGTCAGGAAGTTCCTCCTAATGTTGAGGTGGAATCTCATTTCCTGCAATTTGTATCCATTGTTCCGCATCTTAGTCTCTGGAGCAGCAGAAAACAAGCTTGCTCCCTCCTCAATATGACATCCCTTCATGGCCAGCAGAGCTTTTCAGGGTGGTTAAATAACTAATTCGGCCCCCTCCCACCCTGAATCCACTATTAGAACCAACAAATGCCTGCTGTGATGCTTTTAATGAGTTCTTTGCCGATAAGATCTCTCAGATAAGGGCCGATCTAGACGCCAGCATTAACACAGAAACAATAAGAGAGGCGTCCAGTGACTCTGTGGATATGATTACACTGGATCACTTCAAGTTTGTAAGTACTGAGGAAGTGGACAAGCTCCTTGGAAGTGTTAGGAGGACAAAGTGCCCCCTCGATCCCTGCCCTTTTTGGCTGACCACTCAAGGTGGTGACATTTCTTTCAATTTGTCATCAACGCATCCCTCAGGGAGGACAAATTTCCATCTGAGCTGAAACAAGCTGTGGTTAAACCACTTTTGAAAAAGTGGATCCCTTGATGAGAAATAAATACAGACCGATTTCACTACTTCCATTCTTGGGCAAGGTGATCGAGAGGGCAGTTGCCTTCCAACTCCAAGACGTCTTGGAAGAGGCTGATTATCTAGACCCATTTCAAACCGGCTTCAAGAGGGGATACGGAGCCATGGTCTCTGTCTGGGCATCAATAGGGGAGGTGTGGCCCTCTTGGTGCTCTAGGACATCTCAGCGGCATTCGATACCATTAACCACAGTATCCTTCTGGAATGCCTGAAGGAGTTGGGAATCAGGGGCACTGTGCTTCAGTGGTTCCATTCCTACCTTTTGGGCAGATTCCAGATGGTGAAGCTAGGAGAAAGCTGCTCTCGCAAAAGAGACATCTGGCATCCTTCAGGGTGCCATTCTGTCCCCCATGCTGTTTAACATTTGCATGAAGCCGCTGGGAGAGATCATCTGGAAACATGGAGAGCAGTGTTATCAATATGTTGATGACACTCAAATATATTTCTCTATGTGTCTGACTGATGCAGTGATCAAGGATGGCATCTCAGCTCTGAATGCCTGCCTGGAGTCGGTAATGGTCTGGATGAGGGAAAACAAACTCAGGTTGAAGCCAGAAAAAACAGAGGTACTTGTGATAGGTTCCCCTAGTCCAGGCACGGAGATTTGTCTGCTTGTCCTGGATGGGGTCACACTTCCCCTAAAGAACAAAGTTCACATTCTGGGCGTGCTCCTGTACTTGTCCCTCCAGCTGACCTCCCAGGTGGAGGTGACAGCCAGGAGTGCGTGGTACCAACTACAGTTGATACGCCAGCTGCGTCCCTCCCTGGGCAAAGAGGAACGTGAAACATTGATACATGCACTGGTAACCTCTCATTTAGATTTCTGTAAAGCACTCTACATGGGGCTACCTTTGTACCAAGTCCGGAAGATTCAGTTGATCCAGAATGCAGCAGCCAGGTTACCTACAGGGGTACCCAGGATGGAACACATCACCCCTGTATTAAAATCATTACACTGGCTACTGATTAGCTTCCAGACGCAATACAAAGTGCTGGTCGTTACCTTTAAAGCCCTATATGGCTTGGGCCCGAGTTACTTGAAGGAATACCTCTCCCTACACAATCCGCCCCACACTTTCAGAACGTCAGGGAAGAATCTGTTAGAATATAAGAACACAAAATTGATGACGACTTCCCATAGGGCATTCTCAGCTGCAGCCCCAAAATTGTGGAATAACTTGCTGGAAGAGATCTGTTTTATTACCACCTTAGATACCTTCAAGAAGGCACTTAAGATGGATCTCTTCCAGTGGGCCTACCCTCCTGACATACTATAACAGATTATTGAACGACTGTCTAAACCAGATCAATGATGGAAGAGATAACACCTACCTACTGTGCTGAAGGATCGAATTTTATTGTTCTTATTGCTATTTTTACTGTTTTATAATTAACTGTCATGACTTTTAATATAATTAATTATATTATTGATTATATTGATTGATTATATTATTGATGCAAACTGTATTTTAATATGTTGGAATCCCACCTCGATCCGAAGGGAGAGGCGGGGAATAGAAAACAGTAACTTAAATTCAAATTCTTTATATGCTCTTCTCAAACTAATTACTGAAAACATTCTGTTTTCTAACCCTTCTGTCTTGAAGACTGGTGGAGCCTTATTTCTAAGAATCTTTTCCCATTCCCAATACAGCTCTGGAAGTTTCTCCTCCCCCATCTCAGTAATGGCATACAATAATATATTCTTTCACAAGTCCATTATATCATTTTCATAATTGATCTTCTCAGTGATTTCCACTGGATCAATTCTTGTGAACTCCAACTTATTTCTTTCCACTGGTCAAAAAATTAACACTTCATCTCCTTTTTAAAAAGTCTCTACTTCTTGCTGTCCTGTCATACCAGGTCTTTCGTTTGCAGTGAACAATCTTTAAATAATCATCAGCACACTGCAAAGTGTCTTTTAAAGATGTCATCAGGTTTTCCACACATGTCACCATGGGTTCTCTCACTCATTTTGAAATTGTTCAACTTCTTGTGTTGCAATGTTTAGTTGCGGGGTTAATAATTCTTTGCTAGTGTCCAATTTAATGTACAGGTCCCAAGCAAATGTCAGATCTTAAAGTACAGAAACTTTATCCAGCTGGGATTTGTGAAGTTACTCCTCCATTCCCACAAGAAATCTGCCTAAAATACAAATCTGTGATTTGTAGGCTTTTTCTGAAGCTAATTGTTGCTCAGTCTCTGCTTTGAGTTCGTTCTTGCAGTCTGTGACTCTCACCAAGTAATAATAATAATAATAATAATAATTATTATTATTATTATTATTTCTGTTCCGCCCCTCTGAACAAGCAATCGGGGCAGAGTACAGCAGAGATTAAAACAATATCAAGTTAAAATACCCCTTCCTTACCCTTACCACCCTCCCTTAAAAAAGAATTAAATCACAATAGAGTAAAAAAACATAATAGATTAAAATAGCAATGCACAATAGTAGGGAGCGGACCCAGCTTAGGTAGTATGGAGAAAAATGCAGGAAAAGATTTTAAAAGCCCTTAAAACCTAGGTATGGAGCTGGGGATATTCACATTCTCTGGGAAGGCTTGCTATATCTCCCGCAGTATATTATAGGCTTACTATATCTCCCGCATTATATTACAACAATTTAATTAAGAATTTTCCTATCTCAGGTACCTAAAAACACTTTTCAACTGTCCCTCTTAGTATCCTATCCTAGCCTCAGTGGCTCTTAACCGCTCATGGTACAATAAACATCTCTCTTCAACTCTGGACCATTCTTGTCCCTAACTTGGGTGTTAAACCCCTTCTAACTGCACCTCATAGCATTCTCCCTCAGCTCCTTGGCTGCTAAAACCCTCAGGATAAAATAAAACTCTCTTTACTAATTTCAAACACTGCTCTGTCCCACTGTTTATACTTGGTCTAAGATAGAAACAGCCCCCACCTTTTCTATCTTAACTCTCTTTGCCTGTTTTCAACATTTTAATCTGCCTGTGTTCTCTCCACACATGCCACTAGTAGAAAGAAATTATTTGTGAGCAATCTGATTATGTGTTGGTTGAATGATGGGCAGCCATAGAATTTTGGAAATGCTGCTGTGATGAACTTTTCCTGCACCAAACCTCTTTTATCTCAGTGGGCAGCCTTAGAGGGTATTATACACCCACAGGTGTCCTAATATGTAAAGTTTCAGACCACTTTTATTTATAATCTATGGGTTTAGTTTATTTGTTAGTAGCGTGGAAAATAATTCCAGGTTCTATATTTATTTATGGTATCTATACCCCACTCTTCAACCCTAAAGGTTCTCAGAGCAGCTTACAATTATTCTTATTTTTAATTAGATGGTTCCCTGCCCTCAGGTTTACAATCTGAGAAGACACAACACAAAAGGAGAAGGGAATGGTGGTGGAGAAGGGGATCAGGTCCAGCAATTCTTCTCTCCTTCTGAGGTCTGGACCAAGGCAGATGGACTGGAGGGAGGGCTCGACTTCTTAATCTAGGCCAGGCCTGGTGGAGCTGGGCCTGCATCTCTCTGTCCATGGTTGGATGGCACCAGATAAACGGGAGGGGTCTGCTTCTAATGTGGCACTCTGCTTCTTACAAGGTTCACACAAGCTTGAATAAAAGAACAATAAAATTTTATTTAAATGTTGGTTATCAGTGTTTCATTTGTTAAAAGATTATGTTCACTTGTTCATGTTACACTTTATTTCAACATTATAAATGTATTAAACAAAAAGTATTCTCTTTTAGGACCTTCTTTACGTACTGTGCTCTTTCCAACACTATTTCTACATTAGCCCTCAAGATATCTATCCCCGAAAGTCCCTCACGCTAAGCTTGGTCTTAGAGCTAAGTCATTTCCTTCTGAACTTTAGTCCTCACAGTCCCTAACCTCTGGACTTTCAGAAAACCATACCCTCACTGTCTGAAACCAAAACCTATCTGACTCTAACCATCAACAACGTAATTCTTTTTCTCTATATTTCAAAATTCTATTGGCTGTCACCAGCTTACTCCTCATTGGCTGTTGCTAGTTTGGCATAGTCCTGCCTGCTCTCCACAGCTATATCTAAACAATGAAAACATTTGAGATTTTACAGATGTAATGGGGAAAATGTGCAAAAAGAGACCCAGTGAACTGTAGGTATACACTGACAATGTAGCAGAAAATATTGTGCCTCTTTCACTCTCCCCAATCACTTTGCACTATGCAAAATTTTGCAAAGAAACCAAATTATCAGAAGATAATTCCAATGGAAATTAAACATTAAATCCCTCCTCCTTCTTCTCCCAGTGTCCCTTATTGTGTATAGAAAAGGAGCAATGCAAAATGAAATTGCCATGTAAAATATTTACATGGTATGGCTGATAAGGGGAAACAGTTTTAAAGGAAGAGAATTGTCTGGCTGGTGAACATAGGCCCAGAAAAAGCATATAGTGGGCAAGGGGATAAAAGGGAATAAAATTTTTATGGCAATACATAGGTGCTGCAGCAGGGAAGAAGCAAGGGAGAAAAGAATTTGTAGAACAAATTCTAAGTTCTTCTTTATCACTGAGATAAAAAATACCCACATCTCTCTTTCCTTTGTATATTATTCTGTCTTATCTGTCCATAAACCCAAATGATATTGTAGAAGTGTAACATTATTAAAAGAAGAGTCCAAATGGTGTCCTTCCTCTCCTCCCTTAGCCAAGCCTAATAACCAAGAGGAGAAGAAAAAGTCAATTAACCAAGAGCAGATCATTAAACAAAGAGTCTGTGAATATTTAGAAGGGAATGTCACAATCACAGAAAATCAACATTGGTTTCTCAAAAACAAGTCATGCCAGACTAATATAATCTCTTCTTTTTGGTAGATGAAGGGAATGCCATGGATACAGCATATCATGGTTTTGTAAAGCCTTTAACAAGGCTCTCCATGTGATTTTTTTGCAATTAGGCTAGTAAAATGTAGGTTAAACAATGCAACTGTTACATGGATATGAAATCTGCTGACTGGCCAAACCCGAAGGGTGCTCAGTAATGGTTCCTCTACATCTTGAAGAACAGTGACTAGTGGGGTGGCTCAGGGTCAATGACTTTGATGATGGAATACAGGGTATGCTTATCAAATTTGCAGATGACACCAAATTAGAAGGAGTAGCTAATACTTCAGAGGAGAGGATCAAAATTCAATATGACATTAAGAGATTAGAAAGCTGGGCCAAAGATAACAAAATGAATTTCAATGTGTAGACTTAAATAGAAAAACATTAAATGCACAGATAAAGGATAGAGGACACCTGGCTTGCCAACAGTACATGTTAATGGGATCTAGGAGTCCTAGTAGGCCAAAAGCTGAACATGAGTCAACAGTGTGATGCTGAAGCTAAAAAAGCCAATACGATTCTAGGCTGCATCAATAGAAGTATAGTGTCTAGATTAAGGGAAGTAATAATATCACTCTATCTTGCTTTGGTCATGCCTCACCTGGAATACTGTGTCTAGTTCTGGGTACTACAATTCAGAAAGGATGTTGACAAGCAGGAGTATATCCAGAGGATGACCTTTGAGATCTCTTCCAACTCTATGATTCTATGAAATTTTTTAAACAAAGTTATTGATTTCATGATTTGAGAGCGCATTAACAAATGTTGTGATGTTTCTTTATACAAGTTTATTGCCCCTGGGAAGAATATTATACACACACACACACACACACACGTATAAACATGTATTGTATTTTTTAAAATGCACATAGAATACCTTGTTAAAATGTTAAAGTGTTAAAATGCATGCTTTAAGAAAAAGAAAGGTGTAGGAGGAAAAAAAGCTTTAGAGGAAAAAAGTGTATTTCGTAATATACATGGATTTCCATGTTCAAAGACAAAGCTTTCACAACTGAATATGAAATTCAGATAGGAATAGGATACTGAAGACATTTTGAGATTTTTTTTAAAAAAAAGGTAATCAAGTGATTGTTTAAAAACATGTTTTTTTTAAAAAAAAAAATCCTGTCTCCATTATTCACACACCAACTCCAGCCTTTATCTTTCTTCCACAAGCTACTGCTTGAATCAGGAAACCTTATTTGACTACATTATAACCACAGGCACACTTTTCTTACCCCTGAGATAAGTCTTGGGTCTGATCCAAATGGGCTTTTACTACTGTCTTAAGCATACAATTTTTGTGAAGAGCTCTGCAAAATAAATCTTCTCCCCAATAGCTAGATTTCCTTCCAAAATTGTAGCACTGACCCAAAGAACTGGGAATTACAATTGGGAGAGGATGGCTTAACTCTGCAGTTACAGACCCATGGAAATATCCAACTTAGATGTGAGAATTCACTCACAAAACACTTGGACTCCACCTTATGTAACATGTCTTCACCCTAAAATTCAAATCATATGATAACTTTGTTGGGCAGTGCTAGCACCATTATAGCTTCCACGAAAATGTACTCTCCTGATAGTGAGGCCAGTCCACAGGGTGTGAATATATCCATCTATCTAGCTCTCTAGAGATATTTTGCTTTCCTGAACTCTTAGTGATGAGAAACCACAAGTGGTATCCAAGATTTAAGATGAATGGTCTGAAGGGATTACTAGATAGGTAATCTACCTAGAAGATAAGGTTCTCATTAGTCTGGAGCACTATAATTTCTCATTGCCTAAATGCAACACATTGGGCCTAAGTGATGTTGGCCTTTTCTAACTAAATATAGCTTTGTAAAGGCATGCCCAAAGATTTCAAGAAAGAAATAGGGAGAGTGAACATATGGGTGAAATGAATCAAAGGAATTAAGAAGGAAGTATTTAATATGCCAGGAAAAGAGACAGAAGCTTCATCAATAAATGAGGAAGGAAATGAAATAAATGATGGTTCTACAAGGTACCAACTGCCTTTTAACAGAGGATCTTTTAGATTAAAAATAAATGGAATGTGGGCAATTAGGAAGTGAAGAACCTGTCACTAAAAGCACTGATAAAGAGGGAATATGCAGGCATTAAAAAAGCACATCCCTGAATATGCTTGTAGCATTCATGAACTGCAGATGATGTGACATGCAGATCTTAAGGAAAAAAAGATAATTAATTTAGCTGCAGTTTTCCCTACTCTTAACCACTGTCAGGGAAAAAAAAATTCAAAAATTTCAAACTTTTTACAGAAAGAGATGAACATGGCTACATAACCATGGTCTCTAAATCTTTCATTTCTTTCTCCTTTCTCCTGAAAATAGCAATAATATTTTTGTCCAGAATACCACTAATCTTTATAAAATTAGAGGAACACATCCAACAAAGCCTGAATAGTTTTCTAGACAGGAACCTTGAGATTAAAATGCCGCTAAATGCCAGATCAGTGAATAGAAAAACAACAACTGTCCAGGATTTGATACTAAATAAATCTGTTTACCTTGCCTTTTTCACAGAGGCTTTGTGAGAGCTGGGGCAAAATAATTTCCCCTACCTTCATTGTGTTGCAGAAGCTGAAAGGGTCAAGGAATCTGAAGTAGCTGTGTTCTACTGAAGTTTTACTCCATTAACCAGTTGTCCTGCAGTATGCTGAATTTGGGTTTGTTTAGCATAATTCCAGTGCACAGAAGAGAGGTCTTAATGAGACTTTTCTTGAAAAGATTCTTCCTGATTTCCATTATTTTGGATAATTTCTAGCCTATCACCAGTTTTCCATTCTTGGGCAAGATAATAGCCCTAGAGTTACTTGGATGAGATGGATTTTCTAGACCCATTTCATTCTGCTTTGAAGTATGATTGTGAGGTGAGGATAACTTTGACTATTTTAACTGATGCTTCTTACTGATAAATGGACAGAGCTGGACCCTTTTTGGCTTTGCTGGAGGATTTCAGTAGCATTGACTGTGGTCTGCTTCTCTATGATGGGATTTTAAAGGAACTACTTTATCGTGGTTATCATTTCATGTCATGGCCTTGGGATATCCCAGTAGTCTGTCTTGTCACTCATGATATTTTTATGCATGAAACTACAAATTTTTGGAGTTTGGAGTTCTGTTATCCAACCACGTAATCCTAAGGAAGCTGTTATAGTAATAATATAGTGTCTAATACCATGAATAGACTGGATGAGACCCAATTAACAATAGCTCACATGAAACAAAACAAACATGTGCTTGTTTGCAATAATAGGGAATAGTGTTCATTATATGCTGGTAGCATTATCTGCTTCCCAAATCTCAGGTTATCATTTTGGGCAGTCTTTTGCATTCAGCCCTAAATCTGGATTATCAGATTTTGGTGGCTGCCAGGAGTGTATTTGCATAGCTGAGTTTAGTGTGCCAACTGCATCCATTCCTGGAGATGTCTAATTACATCCCATTTGTGCTACCTTAAACTTTTCTGTGTGAGGTTACATTTAAATGCTTAGAAACCTTAGCTGGACTACATGGTGCAGACAGACTTTAGCCTGACTGCAGCTGTTCTCTCAATTCTTCCACCCTCAGAGGAATATCTGGTCGAGATATTAAAGTAGATTTTCTTCATGGCCTTGTCCAGGGTCTGGCACACCTTACCAAAAAGATTAGGGTGTCTCCATTCCTCTTTTCCTTCTGATGGCATGGAAGAGCCTTTTATTCAGGCAGACTTTGGACAACTAACCAATTGATGAAAATGAGAATTTTTTTTCCTGCACAAGTGCTTTATGTTCTACACTGAATTTTTTTAAAAAATATTTTACCTTTTGGGAAGAAAGACAAGATACAGTTCCAATAAATAAAGTAAGAGATGAGGAAACAGGCAATGCAAACTCCACACATTTCTGTCTAGCTGTTTACTTGATCACATGGCTCAATAAACAGATGCAGAATAAGCAACACTCAATAATGTAATTAATTTGAAGTCAAGGGCTTTCAGGACAGGCATCTATGGTTTTTTTGGGCTATGAGGCCATGTTCTAGAAGAGTTTATTCCTGACGTTTCACCAGCAGCTGTGGCTGGCATCTTCAGAGAATGGTGGCATGGGAAAGTGAGGTTATATATACTGTTGGTTGAGAGGAAGCAATTTACATTTTAATCTGTGTATTGTTCTGTCACTGAATAGCAAGGTTCAGGGTGTCTATTTAATTAATGCTCCATTGTCTGCTGGAAAACCCTCTTCACTCTAGATGGTTTTCATGAAAAATCAACTGCTGCCAAAATGCCAAGAATAAACTCTTCTAGAACATGACCTCATAGTCTGAAAACCCACAAAAATGCATTTAAAACTCGACAAAGCATTGCTCAGAGAATATCTTAAATAATAGTGCCCCTCAAAAAAAGGTAAACAACACTAGCAAATGAAGCATAAGCAAAATTATATCAGAAAATGTTGTGAATTATGGTAAAAGGATACTTTCCAGTAGGGTGCTAGTGGTTTGTTTGATCGTTTGTTTGTTTTAAATAATATTTTAGGTAATGATTTGCAATATAACACAGATACTTTTTAAAAATTATTTGTAGATATTATTAGTTGTGAATGGCATTGGCATTAGTTGTTAATGTTGGCATTAATGACCTATCAGGAATAATGCTGAAAGAAAAGGCAAACATACATTAAAATGAAATAAAAATCATAATGGGAACTATACAAATCTGATTAAAGAGATGCTTGCAAAAGATTCTTTAAGCAAATATATTTACAAAATTGTGATTGAAGCAGAATTTAACATATGACATTGTAAACTAAAGATGATCTATTAATGAGATATAATGAAATATGTTTGCAGATTGCACACCTGTAATGCCATTGTTACTAAAGTCTAGTAAAAGCAGTTTCCTTCCAAGTGGAAAAGTTAAATCTTCCATTGGGTTCCATGCTGTCCTAGATTTGACACTGCATAAAATGAACAGTATTTCCTCACCTTCCATTGCCACATGTACCCCCACCTCATTCCAACCCCATGTGGTTGTAGAATGATTGAAATAGCAGCAGAATCCACAAATGGTGAAACGAGTGAAAGAAGGAAATCCACCTCCCCAGGCTGTATGCCTGGGAGGTGAGTTTATTGGCCCATTTGAATACAGGCCAGTAAACTGATTGGCTGGTGTTTCCCACCAGCCTTGGGGAACTGTTAGGGGCGGGGCTTAGGCTATTTAAGCCTGTGCCTCCCTTCCTTCCCCCTCTTTGGAGATTTGTTGTCCCACCCGGAGAGCAACCGCCTTGACCTCAGTGTGGCTTTGGTGGTCACTTCAGGGCCAGGTAGGAATTTTTACCCCTTTTTCTGAGGGCTTTTCACCTACCTCACACTGATGCTCTTGGCACTGGGAAAATTGGCTCAGGTGTGGAATTAAATAGGTGGTCACTGGTGGTTAGGGGGGGGAATATTAGGACTCAGGTGAACACCTATGGCACCCAATTAGAGTGAAGGGTAGGCTCTTGAACTTTCTTCTTCGGTCGTGCGAGTAAGGAGAGAGGAAAGGAGGTCTGCCTTGGGGCTCACCTGGGATATAATTCTCAGTCAAGTCTCATGAGTTGGCTGTGGAGGTCTCAGGTGGGTGTTCCAGATGTGAACTGGCCGGAGAGCAACCCAGTACTTGGATTATCCTCGGAGCTCAGGTGTTTCGCCCAGGGGAAGCTTAGGAGGAGGTTTGAGGAATAGACCACCTGCCTTGGCTGCTCCCACACCAGGTTGCCCCTCTTTTATAGTTTGCAAGTGTTCAAGAGACAGTTAAATAGTTAAATAGTTAATCCCTTCAATAAAGTGGCCCTATTTCAATCCACGTCTTGTGTCTAGTCTCGTTATTTCAAATTGGGCAGTAAACAGGCTGGAACTTGTTTGGATAAGAATGAGTCTGATTCTATCTGAGGTACACAACGACTCACTCTGCTTTTCAAAGATGTTCTATTGATTGTGAAAATCAGCTATTAAAACCTTTACACAATTACTGGAGAAGAATGTACATTTGTATCCTAATGTGATAAACATGGATTCAGTTATCAGTTGTGAAATATTTTAATGACAGATTTTTGAGAGTTACTGGACACTCTGGGATATTTTGTAAAGATTTGGAACATATTAGTTAGCACAGGTGTTTCTCTAATTATGATGTATTAGGAGGATTCATTGCTCAATGGCCTTCAAGCTACCTGGAGAAGGGACTTCAGAATAAGCAGAATACTTAACAGAGATAAATGCATGTGAGCAGATTTTGTATAATCACTTGCAAAGGAAATATGAACATCTTCCTTTCACAGGTCAGGGCACTTCTCACTTGAGAATGACATTTGTGTGCCAACTAACAGACACAATGGCATCTATCTCCACCTCCTTCATTAGCAAGCATGATAGAATGAGCACTCCACACAATCTCATCTAAGTTAGCACTTGGAACAAGTGCTTCTCAAAGAGAAAGTGAAAAGTCAACATTTCCTTCAGAGTGTTGATGGTTGGTGATGATGAAGGCTTATGAACCTTGTAAGCACTGAAGTGTTGGTTACACAAAAGATACTTTAATTCTGTTAGCTGGTAAGACTGCAGGGTGGAATATTCACTATGCTGAAACAGGTGATTGCATTTTGTTGTCCAAGATGATATAGATTTGCCTGGAGCCTACTTCAAGAGGTGCTTGCTGATGTATAAATGTACAAAGAACATACTTTGGGCTTTTCTTAATCCTACTTATATATTCCATTATTCTAGTCAACTGCTTTCTTGTCAAATATAGGATTTTACTTTGAAACACATCTAACAAAAGTAAGTAGCATTTCCAAAACAAATACAAATGTTACATGTTTATGCTATCTTATAAGTAATCTATGTTGATGACCTTCCACATCTCACACAATCGATTGCTCTTCCAATGATTTTCCAACTCTCCTCCTACTCACTCACCCATGCAGTTTTGGGTTTTTTCAAAGGCTAACTGTGACATGGAGGTTTAGGCTCTGATACCAAAACCTACCACAGTGAAGAAATGGACATTAAACATCTGGCAGGCTTCAGAAGTGTCTGAATATGTCTAACTCATTGTCTCAAAGCCATTGACACAAAGTGCATGCTTAGTGCCTCTTGGCTCAATGGAACCACAAAGCACTGGGAATTTCATTTTCTTCCTTCTGCAACAGGAGTACATACTTTTGGGCATGTAACTACTGACATCATTCACCCTACCTCTCCCTGTCATTGTCCCATCATGATTTGTCAGAGTAGGTTTGGCAAACAAAGCAAGAAGAGGTTGAGACAAACTCCCTTGTGGTGGTCTTGCCATGTTTTCCCAAAGAGCTCTCAAGGAACAATTAAACTTTTCCAGAGGCTTCTCAAATGAAATGGAGAGTTCAAATTGTTCTAACTGTTCCAGACTGTTCCAAAGGGAAGAAAAAATAGGAGGTGTCCAGGATGTATGTCTAAAGAACTTTCAACTGAGTTAAGTTTTAAATGGGAGATGTATAAAAAATGAAAGGGGGTAATCACCGAAGAGGAATTCAGATAAATAGCTGCCCCATGTAGGTATAAAGTTAGAAAAGCTACAGAGCAGAATGAACTCAGGCTTGCTAGAGAGGCTAAGGACAATAAAAGGACTTTTTGGGGTATGACTATAGAAAAAGGAAGAAGAAGGAAATGATCAGGCCATTGTGCAGAGAAGTTGGCAAAATGCTAACAGAGGACAGAAAAAAGGCATAATTACTCAACACTTTCTTTGCTTCAGTCTTGTCAGAAAAGGAAAAGGGTGGTCAAACTGAAGAGAATGGAGTGGGGGGTAGAACAGGGGAAATTCAGCAGAGAATAAGTAAAGAGATAGTACAGGAAAACCTGGTTAATCTAAATGAATATAAGTCTCCAGGACCAGATGAACTGCATCCAAAGGTATTAAAAGAGTGGGCAAATATAATATTAGAGCTATTGGCAATAATTTTGAGAACTCCTGGAGAACAGGAGAAGTTCCAGACCCCCCATGACTTTCTTGCAAGCAAGCTAGTAAAATGTGGGCTAGACAAGGTTACTGTTACATGGATTTGTAATTGATTGGCTGAACCCAAAGGTGCTCAACAATGGCTCCTTTTCATCCTGGAGAGAAGTGACCAATGGGGTGCCACAGGGTTCTGTCTTGAGCCCAGTGCTATTCAACATCTTTATCAATGACTTAGATGAAAGAATAGGGATAATGATTATCGAATTATCTAATTTGGAAGGGAACCAAATTAGGAGGAGTAGCTAATACCCCAGAGGAGAGGATCAATTTTCCCGCAGCACTTGTTCTCCTGCTTCAGTTCACTGCTAAAACCTTCTTCTGCCCCGTCTTTTCATCATTTTCCCCCACTGACTTCGCCAACTACTTCCTCACTAAAGTCACTACTATTCAATCCAAAATTGTTCCTCCTGATTTGCCCCCTACCGTTAATCTCCTGGTACAGTGGTCCCCCGGGTTACGAATCCCCCGGGTTGCGAAAACCCCAGGATCCGAAACCGGCGGGACCGCGATTGTATCCCCCGGGATCCGAAAGATCCCCCGGGATACGGAAAAAAAAAATCCGCGCGGCCCCTTTAAATCGGCCGCGCGGTCCATTGAATATAGCAGTCCCCCAGGAAACAAAAGCTTCCGGGTTACGAAGGTAATCCCGGAACGGATTACCTTCGTAACCCGGGGGACCACTGTACCTTCTACTATTAAACTCTCTGTGTTTCCACCTGTTTCTCTGGATGAACTCTCTATGCTGCTAAATTCCTCCAAACCAACAACTCGTTCTCTTGATCCTATCCCCTTCCATCTTCTAATCTCTATAACCCCTTGCCACATTGGCTCTATATTTCGATACACTGCTACTGCAATTGTTGCATTGTTTTAAGACTGTTTTAATCTTTAAATAACCTTTTATTGTTGATAATGTATTGTTGTATATTGTTTGTTTCTACGCTGTACACCGCCCTGATCGCAGGAAGGGCGGTATACAAATAAAATTATTATTATTATTATTATTATTATTATTATTATTTTCTGCCCTCGCTCTTCTATATCTTTAATCTGTCTGTCTCCTCGGGTTCCTTCCCTTCTGACTTCAAACATGCTCTGGTTTCCCCAATTCAGAAGAAACCCTCTCTCGACCCCTCTTCTTTGTCTAGCTATCATCCGATCTCCCTTCTTCCTTTTCTCTCTAAGGTTCTGGAACCGGTCATTTATTCCTGCTGTCTTGAGTTTCTCGAAGCCAACTCCGTCCTGGACCCTTTTCAGTCTGATTTCCGCCCACGACACTCTACAGAGATGGCCCTCACCAAGATCTCAAATGATCTCTTGCAGGCCAAGGCGAATGGCCTCTACTCTATTCTCATTCTCCTTGACTTGTCTGCGGCCTTCGACACCGTGGACCACTGTCTCTTGCTTGACTTACTTTCTGACCTTGGGTTCTCTGACTCTGTTCTCAACTGGTTTAAATCTTACTTGTCAGACCGATCCTTTGCTGTGGTCACGGGTGATCAGACTTCCTCCTCTGTTCCATTATCTGTTGGAGTTCCTCAGGGCTCTGTCCTGGGCCCCCTTTTGTTCTCTCTATACACACTGTCCCTTGGTAAACTCATCAGTTCTTTTGGTTTCTCCTATCATCTGTACGCCGATGACACTCAGCTGTATCTTTCCACCCCGACTTTTCACCAGGGCTTGAACAGCAAGTTTCATCCTGTCTGGCTGCCATCTCTCAGTGGATGCGGCATCAGCACTTGAAGCTCAACATGTCTAAGACAGAGCTTCTCATCTTCCCAGCTAAGCCCACCCTTCAATACTCCTTTTCTGTTTCTGTTGACAGCACTTCTATTCAACCGGTTCAGCAAGCCCGCAGTCTTGGTTTCATCTTTGATTCCTCTTTGTCGTTTATTCCCCAGATTCAGGCCACCACCAAGACCTATAGA
This sequence comes from Urosaurus nigricauda, assembly GCA_034509955.1. Lineage (NCBI taxonomy): Eukaryota > Metazoa > Chordata > Lepidosauria > Squamata > Phrynosomatidae > Urosaurus > Urosaurus nigricauda. The sequence goes on from JAOEGL010000003.1 coordinate 55,980,991, forward strand.
TTCTCTCTCTACAACATTGCTAAAATCCGTCCATTCCTCTCAGCCTCCACCACCAAGACTCTGGTCCATGCCCTAGTGGTCTTGCGACTAGATTATTGTAACGTTCTTCTGACAGGGCTTCCTCTCTCTCACCTCCATCCTTTAATCTATGTCCAGAACTCAGCTGCATGTATTATCACATCTGCTCGCCACTTTGACCATGTTTCTCCCCTCTTATACTCCCTTCACTGGCTCCCCTTCCCCTTCCGCATCCAGTACAAGCTTTTGTTGTTGACTTTCAAAGCCATCCATGAACTGGCCCCTCCTTACTTGTCTGAACTTCTTTCTCCTCACACTCCTTCTCGTACCCTCTGTTCTGGTAGTCAAGGGCTCCTGTCTCAGCCAAGAATTTCCACTGCCCCGTCCCGGATTCGTTCCTTCTCACTTGCTGCCCCTCACTCCTGGAACCTTCTTCCCCCACATGCACACCTCATCACTTCCCTAACCAGGTTCAAAACTGAGTTAAAGACTATATTATTTAGGGAAGCGTTCCCAGGACTGTGCCATCTGCCCCAGGATGCCTCCTTTTAACTTTGTATTAAGAACCCAAGCCCTCCCTCCAGTCCATCTGCCTGGTCCAGACCCCAGAGCGAGAGAAGAACTACTGGACCTCATCTCCTTCCCACCACCTTTCCCTTCTCCTTTTGTGTTGTCTCTTCTAGATTGTAAACCTGAGGGCAGGGATCCATCTAACTATAAGATGGTATGTACAGCACTGTGAAAATTTACAGCGCTATATAAATAATAATAATAATAATAATAAGTAGAAGTAGTAGTAGTAGTAGTAGTTCTTAATAGATTAGAAAGTTGGGCCAAAACTAACAAAATGAATTTCAATTGGAAGAAATGTAAGATACTGCATTTAGGCAGAAAAAATGAAATGCATAGGGGGGCACCTGGCTTAACAAGACTACATATGAAAGGTATCTAGGAGTCCAAGTAAACCACAGATTGAATATGAGTCAACAGTGTGATGCAGCAGCTAAAAAGGTCAGTGCAATTTTTGTTGGGATACAATCCAGGTGAAAATGTACAATGTGAGATAAAGGTGACTGGGCAACAGGGTCACTGTCAGCCATGATGACAAGGCATTGTCTACCAGTGCTGAGTCATGGGAAGTAACACCAGATGATTGTCACCAAATGCAGTAAAGTGCTGCAAAAGGCTGTAAATGTAGTCACCCTGGATGGGGAACAGAGATCAGTGTGACACAGGAGGAAGAGGCAGGGCCAAAAGCCACATGGAGCCCTTGCTATATAACGGAGGTGCCTCTAGTCACAGTGTGGGTTGTTTTGTCAGTGGATGGTGGACGGTGTTGAGTTGAATGATAGTGCTGTACATAGAAGAACTTCAAAGAATAAAAACCTCCTTGATAGACATCTGTCTCCAGTGTCTCTTCACTCATTCTGGAAGGAGAGAGGTGCTTCTCCAGTTTGCATGGCACTAACTGCATCACGGAAGGTGATCATCCTGTTGCAAATGTTGACATGGTACTTCATGGTACTTCAACAATGCTAACAGGCTTTTAGGCTGCATCAATAGAAGTATAGTGTCTAAATCAAGGAAAGCAATAGTGCGACTCTAGTCTGTTTTCCTAAGACCTCACCTTGAATACTGTGTCCAGTTCTGGGCACCACAAAGCAGAAAGGATGTTGAACAAAATCGAGCATGTCCAGAGGAGAGTGACCAAAATGGGGAAGGGTCTGGAAACCATGCTGTATGAGGAGAGACTTAGGGAGCTAAGTATTTTTAGCCTGGAGAACAGACAGTTAAGAGGTGATATGATAGCCTTGTTTAAATATTTGAAGGGATGTCATACTGAGGAGGGAGCAAGTTTGTCTTCTGCTGCTCTAGAGAACAGGAAAGCTACAGGAAAAGAGATTCCACCTCAACATTAGGAGGACTTTCCTGACAGTAAGAGCTATTTGACAGTGGAACACACTCTCTCGGAGTGTGGTGGAGTCTTCTTCTTTGGAGGTTTTTAAACATGGGCTGGATAGCCATTAGGGGTTGGATGGATGTTTTGATTGTGTGCTCCTGCATTACAGGGGGTTGGACGGGATTGCCCTTGGGGTCTCTTCTAATTCAATGATTCTATGATTTTGTAATTCTGTGATTCTAATGGGAGGTTCTAATTGTAATATGATCTGGATAGAAATAGTGGCGTACACTGATGCTTGCAGTTTGGGTATCTAGAATTCTTGCTGAGATAACCTAGCTCTGTTCCTTTTGCGATACTCTTCTAAATTGTTTCATATCTAGGAGTGTTGTGATCTTTCAGTAGTTCTTATCATTCAAATCCTCTAGCTAATTATAAGGCTGTTGCCTACAACAATAATCAGTGACATTGATTATTTCTAAAATTAAGAGATCACCTGTTCGTTAATGCACAAAAAGCCACATATGCCTCAATCTAATGTGATGCTAGCAACTGTATCCAGATTTTCAGCCTATAGAAACTGGAACTGCCTCAAAACCAGCTGCCAAAGGGTAGACCATTAGAACAAGTTATTTGCACCCCTATTTTACATTATTACTATTCAGAAGGAAGCACAGGGTCCAAATTATTTCAAATCAGTTGAGATAACCTGTGGAATTTGAACTTAAACAATTCCTTTGGTTTGCCTACCCAGTCTGGGATAATCTCCAGTTGGCATAGAAACTTTCTCTGCTTGTTTTTTTTTTTTTTTTTTTAATCTAATACAGTATGTGCAATTGCCTTGGGATTCTTGGCACATCACAGCCACTATAGATACTTTGGTTTGTTTGTTTCCTTCCTTCCTTTTTTTGTTCACAAAATTTCTTTTTACAGTAGAATAGCACTTTAAATCTACATGATTCATGATTTAGTGGGAGACATTATTATGTATTTGTTCCTATAATTCTATAACCATCAAGCAGGATGTATGTCTATTACCATTTTACTGTATGCAACAGACATTTGATCCAAGATTTATCTTCCATAGACAGGGTCCCTTCGATTCTGAATTCTGATCCATCAGAACAAGACTGTGCAATAGTCTAGAACAGTTTGAAAGGTGGCCTTTGTGGATACAGAATCAAGTCCAAATCAGAAAAGTTTTCCCTCCATTGTGGCTGGATATTGCTGAACAGATATCATTTGATGAAGTGCTCCTGTGGACATGAGAAAGTCCTAGAAGGTAGTCATAGGCCTAAATCCAACCACTAGTTCCACACTTACATATATGACATATCTCATTGATTGCATGGATTTACTTGAATTTTGACCATCCATTAGATTTAGGCCATAAACTTTAGTAGTAGTTATGCTATAAATATTGTAATGGGTGATGACAATTCAAGTTGCAATTTGTTTTTAAAGTGTACCTTACTTTTCCTAAATATAGTCCAAGAGGATTAACAACTTACTAGAAAACAATTTGACTGAATGAAAAATCGTTTTATACCAAAGAGATAATGGTCAAGACCATACATCACATTTGTAACTATGTAAGTATATTTACAAATGTTTTACGGAACTGAGCAAAGGAACCCACATTAAACTTGAAGGGCCTGCTCCATTCAATGGAGGCCTGTAGCTTAAGTGAGTGAGATGCTTCAGAATGACATGGTTAGCCTATTTGTGTCTCTAAACCATGTTGTGGCAAGCCCCCTCTGGTTCCTGAGCCACAGTGTAAATGCTTGTTACACTATGGTTTGACAGTAGAATATGAACTAGATATGTCTTTCTGAAGCACACCACTTGACTGCAACCATAGGAATTCTTCAAATGGAGTAGCTTCCTTCATGGGGGGAAATTGTGGCTACTATTTTGAATGTGCAGCATAGGTGAATATGGGTCAGTTATGGATCCATACTCTATCTTATGAATCCATAACTGCAATGGAGGATGCCAGACAATATCTATATCTATCAAAATATCAAAATATTTAGATCAGCACATTCCATAAAAATAGTACATTACAAACATTGCAACAAAGCAATATGATCATTAGCTAAGTATGGATCAAAGTAGACAGCCCAGAAGGAGTGGCCTTTGGCTGCTCTGGCACCAATCATGCAGTGACTGCATGGCCCACTCCTGAGGTGGACCACTACAGAGGTTTTAAACAGGCCTCCAGCAGGAGCAGATTTAATCAGCTCCCTTTTGGTCCAGCTCTTGCTGCCTTGGCATAGCCTCCATGCAGTTTACATATGCTTTTTTGGGGGGAGGGTGTCATCTAAACACCATGCACCCAAAGCGACTGGAACCTGCTTTATTTGGCCTGACTGTTATGGGCCTAAGAATGATAGAAATGATTTGTAAGGTGCTAAGAATGATGAACCAATTAGATAAAATTGTGAGTTGGAGAAACAAACACAACTCAATAGTACTGTGGCAATATAGGGGGGAAACATTTCTTCATAATTCCTACCTATATACAATGGGGTAGGGCAGAAGCAAAATAAAATAAAATAAAATAATAAGAATCTTGTGGTAATGGCCAAGAGAATTCTGTTACGCTAACCGAACTGGTGATCTTTTCAGGTGATGGATCAGATTAATCCCTTCCAGGCATGTATTTGAGAGACACCCCAAAACACTTATTTCTCATTACAGTAATCTAAACACATGGAACATTTGCCTGCCAGTGATTCTGGCCTGCAATTTCTCCTTGTGCTGAATAGGCATTTAAAATTTACTTTTCTCTGCACTAATCACCTTAGCACAGAAGAACTTTCAAGGCATTAATAAATAGGGAGATAATACAAAATTTGACCTTGTATGAACTTAAACATTATTTTCATTCCTGCTGTAGAGATGTTCACTCATTATCCATCATCTTACCCATTGTGAAATATTGCCTACCTTTTTCTAAGGTAATCATTCCTAAGGTAATCATTCAGGAAATGTTGCTTCAGCTTAATGCAAATCCTACACATAAGTTCCATTGGGATCAGAGGGGTTTCCTCCTAGCTAAAGGATTTCATCCATAGTCTCAGCATTGTTTTGTTTCATCCATGGCTTGTCACCTTCATCATAGCTGAAGCCCACGTTTTCTCCAAGTTGATTTTTTTGTTATTCTGCTCTAATTAACACAAAACTAGAAATCAACTGATGTATTAAAATAATTGCAAAATGTTTTACTCTGGCATCCCAGAAACCTGAAAGGATTTAAATCACTCCTCCACTGCTGTTCAGATATAATCTGCTGAAAAGGCAATTTTACCCCAAATCATATAGAGAATTAAGAGTATCTTGGAAAATGTCATTTCTCATTGGCCTCCATTTTATTTTGGTGGGCTAGATTAGAGATTTTAAAGATGACAATATTTCCTCACATTAGCCATCAGCACAAAATGGAACATGAAGCTTCTCTTATCTGCTGTTTTCACTGAACTTTCATTATTCTTTACCAGGCTACAGGCATGCAACTGCTATCCTGTGGAAAAGACCAAAGTAATAACCTTATTGTTTGCTGTATATGGATGGAATAGGTGTGCCACTTTATCTATCGTTTTTACTCTCAGATGTGAATATTCATTAAAAATAATAATAATAATAATAATAATGGTTTATTTATAATCCGCTCCTCTGTAAGAACACTCAGAGTGGAATACAGCATATTAAAAAAACATAAATTAAAACAAAGTTAAAATTAAAACAGTCCTATAACCCACATTCCAACCTCCCACCCATTAAAAATAAATTAAATCAGCAATAAATTAAAAACTGTAGGATCTAAAAACAGTATAGGTGTATCCAGATCCCTTCTTATGCGGCCACATCATAAGTTAAGGTTTGGAGACGTGGGAGTAGGTGAAAAGCATAGTCTAAATCCGGAACCGGGGTCAAAGGTTTCAAGTGAAGGCCTGCCAAAAGAGATGCGTCTTTAAGGCTGTTTTAAAGCAGTCTAAAGATGTCATGAGACGCATCTCATCTGGAAGACCGTTCCAGAGCTTGGGAACGGTGGCAGAAAAAGCCCTCTGGGAGGTCTGCGTCACCCTGGTCTTGATAGGCTTTGGAGATTTCTCCCAGAGAATCGAAGTGTGCAGGGAAGATCGTATGGGGAGAGGCAGGTCCCTGAGATAAGATGGGCCCAAGCCATGTAGGGCTTTAAAGGTTAAAACTAGCACCTTGTACTGTGCCCAGAAACTAATAGGCAGATTTGAGCACTGGAGTTATATGCTCTCTTCTGGAAGCTCCAGAGACTAATCTGGCTGCCATGTTTTGTACCAATTGAAGTTTCCGAGTTAAGCCTAAGGCAGCCCCATGTAGAGTGCATTGCAGTAATCAAGATGTGAGGTGACCAAAGCATGTACCACAGTTTCCAGATCCCTCATCTGCAAGAAAGGGCACAGCTGGTGTATCAGCCAAAGCTGATAACAGGCACTCCTGACTGTCACATTCACCTGACTAGTCATGTGAAGCGACAAGTCTAGGAGCACCCCCAGGCTGTGAACAGGGTCCTTCGAGGAGACTGTGACTTTGTCTAGGACCGGGAGCTGTATTCCCAAGCCTGGTTTTGGGCCGGTAACTGTCAGTACCTCTGTTTTGCCCGGATTCAGTCTCTATCTGTTTTCCCTCATCCAATCCATTACCGCTGCCAGGCAGTCATTGAGAGAGGAGACGCCATCTGAGGTCTGTGCAGATGATCTGGTCATGGAGAAATATATCTGAGTGTCATCAGTGTACTGATGACACGGAGCTCCATGCCTCTGAATGATCTCACCTAGCGGCTTCATGTAAATATTAAATAGCATCGGGGACAGAACGGCGCCTTGAGGGACGCCGCAATTTAGCTCAAATTTAGAGGAGCAGCTGTCCTTGAGCCTCACCCTTTGGGTCCTGCCGGAGAGAAAGGAACGGAACCACTGCAAGGCAGTGCCTCCGATCCCCATCCTTCCAGTCAGTCCAACAGGATGGCATGATCAATGGTGTCAAAGGCCGCTGAGAGATCCAAGAGCACTAACAGGGTCACACCACCCCTGTCAATGCTCAAGCAGAGGTCATCTGTCAGAGCAACCATGGCAGTCTCAACTCCATAACCTGCCCGGAAGCCGGTTTGGAAAGGATCGAGATAATCGGTTTCATCCAAGACAGCTTGTAGTTGGTAGGCAACTGCTCTCTCAATCAACTTGCTTAGAAATGGCAGCAAGAAACTGGTCTATAGTACTTTCGGTCCAGGGGATCAAGGGAAGGTTTCTTCAAGAGGGGCTTTACAGCTGCCTCCTTCAGACAAGGTGGAACGATACCTTCCCTGAGGGATGCATTGATCACATAACGAAGGAATGTCCTCAATGCATCCCCTCCCTGGACGACCAGCCATGTTGGACATGGATCGAGAGAGCAGGTTGTTTTCCTCACACTTCCAAGGAGCTTGTCCACGTCCTCAGTACTTACAGATTGAAACTCATCCAGTAAAGTAGCAGTAACGGAGTTGCTAGGTGCCTCATTTACAGATACTGCTGAAACATTGGCGTCTAAGTCAGCTCTAATCCGAGAGATTTTGTCTGCAAAGTAGATGTTAAATGCGTCACAGCAGGCTGTAGTGGCATTAAGCAGGGGATTTGGCACAGGGGGAACCTGTGTCAGTTCCCCCACCACCCTAAACAGCTTCGCTGGATGGCACTCTGCAGATGCAATGCGAGCAGAGCAGAAGGATCTCTGCGCTGCCCTCAAAGCCTCCCGATAGGCACGAAGGTGCTGCCTATGGCGAGTTCTGTCGGATAAGAGACGAGTCTTCTGCCATCTGCACTCTAGTCGTTGTCCAACTCGCTTCATCTCCCTGAGTTCCTGAGAGAACCAGGGCATACAGTTGGGAGCAGGTTGGAGAGGACTCTCAGGAGCGATTTTATCGAGAGCCTTAGGAAGATTGGTGTTCCAAATATTCACCAAGGTCTCGGTAGAATCGCCGGTGTTACCAACCAATAAACCCTCTAAGGTGTTCTGGAAACCGATTGATTCCATCAGCCTTCGAGGGCGGACCATTCTAATGGGTACGCCACCCACGGGGGGGTGGGGTGTGGAAAGCGGCCCTCAGTTCCATCTTGATCAGAAAGTGATCCGTCCATGACAATGCAGAGGTTTTGGTTACCTCCGCCCACGGATACTCCTGTTCCGTACTAAGAATCCCATCGAGTTTGCGAACAAGTCCTACATGATACACCCTCTTACAGGCATCCCATAAAAATAGATGAAACCCCCTCCCCATCTAAGAAAAAATAGTCAACAAGCACAATGTAAACAGAAGTAAACCAGGGCAATATATAAAGAAGCACTTTTTACTTCATACACTACATAGCAATTCTGAGATGCACAAGTAGCATACCCCTAGGGAAATATCTCACAAATTCTGGCCTCAAGTTGCCTCAGACTTTTCTAATTTCTAATTATAATTTCTGATTTCTAATTAGAATGTCTAATTTCTAATTAGAATTAATTTCTAATGTTATGGTCTCAAGTTGCCTCTGACTTTTCTTTTTATTGTTATCTCCTCTTAGGTCCAACACAACCACAGAACATTTACATCTATGGACTTAAGTGTCAGCTAAGTAGTACAAATAACCTGTGATAAACATTGAGGTCCTTGGCACCTAAGACTAGTGAAAGAACTTGTAAAGTTCAATCTTCACTGGGCTCCCTTTATCATCTACACTTATGTGCTCATATCAAAATATGTAATTGGCTTCTCCCTCTCTGTACAGAAAATAAATAGTATCAAGCCATGGGATAGTATGGAAGAACTGTGTCTATCTGATGACAAAAGCAATCTGGGTGTAGGATTGTAATCAATGGGCATTTCAGGCTAACAAGATTGTGAATAGAGTTGTCCTAATGTTAGAAGGGAAACTACTTTGAAATGAATATATGGCATTTCTCATCTTTTTTGTTTATTTCATGGTGTTATTTCACTTGTCTTTTACCAGTGTTGGCTAAGCATGCACCCTAAAGCTCAACATTGAAGGACACACCAATGAAGAGCAGTTCACTCTGAACCTATAATTGGGCATTGTTGTATTTTCATTGCACAATGATGCAAATAGAGAACCAGTATGGTGTATCAGTTTGAGCACTGGACTATGACTCTGGAGATCAGAGTTTGGATCCCTGCGTGACCATGGGAACCCAATAGGTGACCTTGCTCAAGTGGCACTATCTCATCTTCAGAGGATGACAAAGGCAAATCTCCTCTGAACAAATCTTGCGAAGAAAACCCCAGATGGGTTCACCTTAGGTTGTACATAATTAGGAAACTATTTGAAGGTACGCACCAATCCAAAACAGCTGGGCTGAAAAACATGATCCGTGGCCATGACAGTGCAAATCCTGAGGGGGCTATGGCAACTACACATGTCTGACCACAATCCAGTTTAAAAAAAAAAAAAAAAGTGGTATTTTAACCTGATTCTTTGGGGAAGATGCAGGTCCAGCTCAGTTTCCCCCTATGTTTGTGGTGTGTGTCACCTGAATGTTATGTCCCAAAACCACATTTTATGCCCATCTGTTTCTGGACTACTGCAACAAACAACAACAACAACAATGCTGCAAGTAAAACCACTGCTTGAAGCACATTGTTTATAAACTGCATTGCTTATTCTGCCATTAATTGGAACTACAAATGCTTGGAGAAGGTATTTTGGGCGGGGGAGGCACACTAGGGAAACAAGATTGCTACTCTGCAGGAAGAAAAGGCTGTGGGCTCAGCAGCTGTGAGGGAGACATTGGAGAAACAGGCTGCTTGGACCTGGCACAAACTTGTGGGCAGGAGAAGCAGCTGTTAGTGTAGTACACCAACAGGGCTATGGTATTGGATTGCAACTCCCAGAATTTCCCTCTGGTGTGGAGATTCTGGGAGATATTGATAGAAAAAGTAACTTTTCTTTGCTCTATATCTTAGCCTTGAAACTTACGTGAGTCTTGTCCAATAAAGAGTTGCTATCTACCTTCTGAGGTTAGCATGCTCTAACCTTGACCTCTATAAAGAGGAGAAGAAAGGACATTCTGCCACTCCCTTTTGTTACTGAGATGACATATTTCTACAGACATTTTCTCTACACATACCAGAGAATACCTCCAATCTTAAAATATTTATAGCCAGCATATGTTTTATTCATGCATTTAAAATTTTCCAGACGTGAAAAGCAATGGTACTTAGTAGAGCAACATGATTTTCCTAACTGTCTAAAGGCTCTTTTTTATTCCAGAATCTTTCAGAAAAAAGAAAAATTATAATAATCTAAAATTATTAATAAAACTTTTGTGAAGTTTAACTTGCAAAGCATACTGTTACACAAAGGAATGCTTCATTTCACATGTACATCAGAGGTGGGGAGAAACTTGTGTTATCTGTTTGAATAAAATGTATCACAGTGCATAAGACTTTTCTTCTTCTTCTATCAAACTCTGTAAAGACAGAATTTATGGATTTGCTGTCTTTAACTATAAACTTCCCAGAATGTCATAAATCTTATTCAGACCATCAGGTTTACCTCAAACTTAGGATAGTTCTTTTTCCTCTATCCCAGTCATGAAGTATTTTCTCCTGAAGCTCTCACATATTCTAAAATGGTAGGCTAGAATAGTTAAATTGTATAAAGGTTGATACAAAAGAATTAAGGCAATGTTACTGATAAAATGTAAACACAGAAATCAACAGGGCCAATGAAAGACACTTCTGCACCTGACATGTGATAAGGCAATTGTTACAACAAACCCACTCTGTTTCATCCTGCAAATCTGCGAACAGGTACTTATTTTGGGATGGCCATAGTGGGGTTCCAGTAGGATAGCAGGGAGTCAGCCTAGCTATGGAAAACCCTTCTATCAGGGAGTTTACTGAAGCATGGCATGGAGCTGACCTATACATTCAGTTTGCAGGCAGTGGCAAATCTCCAGAGGTGAAATAGGGTAGAGACAGATGATGGAAGACCTCTATCATTGAATCAAGATTATCTATTTTGTCCTAATGTGTTCTCCTCTCATGCTGCAACAGAATGCAGAGTGCCAAAAGTTCAGTAACCAAATCAAGAAGAATTATCCAATAAGAAACAATCCAGGGTCAGGAGTGTCAGTCAAATCAAAGAAGAAAGATAGCAAAATATGGGAGTAAAAAATAGTCCAGGATCATAGATCACAGGGTCTTATCTTACAGTAGACACAGGCTGAGAGAGAAATCAAGTTTGTTTCTAGCAGAGCAAATGGGGGAAAAGCCACTGACTTATAAAGCCTGCCGACTCAGCCCCACCCAAATTGCAGACCATATTTCAACTGGGTGTTTCCCAGGCGTATCCGTGTAGAAAATCACTTTACCTGTGGTGAAGGGACTGAGTTTGTGAACTTAGGCCCAGTACAGATGGTGGTAGGAGCCGTCATGGGGGCAAGTAAGAAGTTGTTCTAGGCAGCTTCTTCCTACCTGCATATCATCACCACACATTTTGGTTGCTGGGCAACGATGTGCAGCAAAGAGGGGCAGCATTTCGCTGCTCATCTGTACAGTCCTTTAGATGATTGTAAGGTTGAGCTGGAGGAGAGCACAGCAGCAGTTTCCCATTGTGGGAGAAAGGTGGGATATAAATCCATGAAAAATAAAATACATAAATAATTATGTTTGTCTTCTGGAGCCCAGCTCTCAAGGGGCAGCATGAGAGGTAGGTCTGTTTTGTCTTCTGATGCTGAACTATTATTATTATTATTATTATTATTATGCTTTATTTATATAGTGCTGTAGATTTACACAGCGCTGTACATACATTCAGTAAATTAGATAAAAATAAACCTGCCCATGGTGTACATTCTATAAAATACAGTAATAGCTTAGTATATATAAACTCTCAAGAGGGGGAGCATGATATTGTGAGCCCATTCAGTGACCTACTATTAGGGAGCAGAACTGGTTTGGAAGGCAGGTGTGCTTTTTCTCATTTGGCTCTCTTGAAGCCAGCAGGCTTGAAGAGGTGATAGGGCATGCTCCTTTCTGCTTTCTCTGTATCTGTCAATTGAAACAGTGTGGTTTATGGTTGGGCTAACCTTGATTATAAGAAGAGTCCTGCTTGATCTTATGTGGCATCCTGGGGCTTTTTAGATTGGCAGGAAAATGTGACATGAAGTTGCACTTTCCTTAATGCTTAGCAGCTAGACTGCAAGCCCCAGGTGTGCATTTAAAAAGTACAGGGCAGCTAGACTGAGGGGTGTGGGAACGACTTATCTGAGGTCTTTTCTGTGGCTCAGCAGCTACATGGGAAGCTGTCAGAACACTACAAACACAGGTGGAGCAGCCACATGGGCGGCAATGAACGCAGCTTTTAGCCGCGGTGAACCTTTAAATTTATTTTTCCTTGCCGGCTGCGAACTACGCAATTCCTCAATGCCCTGCAGGTGTAAAAGCTGGGGTTTATCCGCGAAGTTTTTTAAAGCTCCCAAACCCGCAATGATAATTTCACGGATCCTCATAAGTATATATTTGTGCTGCGCAACTGTGCAGGTTTGCGAACTGCACAAACGCAGTTACACCATACAGTCAAATTATCATTGCGTTTCCTCTGCCTTTTTAAACTGTGCCGTTGCACTGGTGCATCATGAATGAACCCCTTTATTTTGTGAATGAATTGACATATTATCCACAGTAGAATAACAGTAATGGCATCCCAGAGTCCCTACTGCGCATGTCTAGGGTTCGGATTAGGAGTGGAGCTAGGATTTGGGAGCTTTAAAAAACTTCGCGGATAAACCCCAGCTTTTACACCTGCAGGGCATTGAGCGTTTTAATTAGAAGTGAAGTCCACACCATGCATGCTCCCAATCCACGATCCATTATGATCCGCACCTGTATCGCTGCCTTTAAATGGGCGCTTTAAAGAGACAGAGCCCCATTTAACCGTGCAACTACACCTAAGCCTTTAGATGCAATAGCAATGTTGCGCCCTTTTAAAAAAAGTAGTGGGGAAATCAAACTACTTTTTAAAGGCACTTCTTCTCCCTTAAAACTCCAAAATAGTGTTTTCATGGCACACTTTCCCTTTTTCTCATCTAAAGGCTGGGCTTTCATGCAGCCATCAACACACCTCTTTTTGCCAATGTAAAATGGGCCAGCTCCTTTTTAAAGCACTTCTTCTCCCTTAAAATGCCAAAATAGTGTTTTCATGGCACACTTTCCCTTTTTCTCATCTAAAGGCTGGGCTTTCATGCAGCCTTCAACACACCTCTTTTTTGCCAATCTAAAATGGGCCCCTGTTTCCTGAAACAGTCACAAAATAGCCTATGGAAAGTCCACAAGTAGAGAAAGGTGATGATGACAAGCAAAAGTAACTGATATTCAGACGCATGGTGCCTCTGATTCTGGAAACTGTATAGGGCTTTCAGGACCAGTAATCATTATTCACTATGAATTTGTCTAATACCCTTCTAAAGCTAATTTGAAGACCATCACTACATTGTGTGGGGTAAAATTTCACAGTTTTACTGTATGCTGTGTGAAAACATTTGCTCCAGTCTGTCCTGAATCAAATGAATTCAATTGCAGTGGGTTCTAGTAAGGTGGGGGGGGGGGGAATCTCTCTGCCTGCTCTTGTTACCATGCATGATTTTGAATGACTCAGTCCAGAAAATTAACTAGTATCCACATATTTATTGTGGTAAAAGGACACATACTGATAATCTGGATATACCCATGGGAGTACCTAGCATAATACATGTAGTCTTTTTTTGTGATATATAAATCTGTGAAGTGTACCAATGTCTTTTAAAAAATCTAAATGGGCTTCAGTGGTTTTATTGACATTAATTACAAATCACCACGTGAATTGAAATAAGGCTTCCTTAAAATGAATTTCAATTAGGGCTATAACTCTACTCCAGTCTTTTAAGAGTCATGAAACCCCAAGCATTTTACTCTCATGGTTTATGATGTTCTGAATAGAATTTGATAAAATTATTGCCTTCTTAAGCACAGTCCCAGCTGAGTACATTGCTCAGTATATTACATGAAAAAAAATATATGACTAAGTTCAGTGGAACGAAAACTGACCTGAGTATCTATTTCACCTTTTCAACTAGGCTTATGTGGCAGGACAGGGGTAGGGTAAAATAGAGGGGGGGGTGGATTGAAAGATAACAAGAATATAAAGTATTTTATTCATAAGGCCGGGGGTCCTTTCACAGTACACAGTTATAGCATTATGATCCACTTTTACTGTCCTGATTGCATCCTATGGAATCCTGTGATTTGCAGATTAAGGAGGGCAATTTTGAATTCTCTGACAGAGAACCCTAGTGCCTCATCAAACTACAATGCCTAATGCAGCCATGGGAGGTAAAGAGTAATTATAGTGCTATAACTGTATTGTGTGAATGGTTCCCTAATTCACACAGTACAGTTATAGTACTATGTTAGTGGGAGCTGGGAGACTATTCATGTTGTTATTGTTATTGTTGTTAAAATGTACAAATTCCTCTTCAGCATCAACTATTTGTTTAGATTGTAACCTAATTCATAAAGATATAGGGTACTTTATATATGCTAAATACATAAATGGCAGGAATGTGTTTTGAGCAGTATCACCAGGTATATAGGTTTGCCAGATGTTTCAAATATGAATTATAGCCAGCACTTCATATCCATTGATATTTTATCCACTGATTCAAACATCCATAGCTTGAAAATATTTTTAAATATAAATTTTGAAAAGCAAACCTTGATTTTGTCATATTATATAAAGAACGTGCCATTGTATTTAATGGGACTTGCGCATCCACAAGTTTTGGTATCATTAGAGGGTTCTGGAACCAAACCTCAGCAGATACCAAGGGACCACTCTACAGCAGTGTCTCAAAAGTGGTAATGTCTCATGATATGTCTTTATAATAGGATGCTTTCTTTTTAGCACCTAATATGTGCATGACCTCTTATTCTAGATCAAAACTACAAGAAACAGATTTTTTAAAAAGAAAACAGCAACAATATGATTGAAAACAATATACTGGTATGTATTTTATATTTTGAAATATGTGCATACAGAAAGAAGAGGGGAAAAGAAAGAGATCTGTATAAAGTCTATATTTTATAAGCTTATGTTGAGATAACAGAAGCAAAACAATCTGCAATTGGCATATATATATATATATATAGGTTCTGCACCTAGGGAGGAAAAATGAAATGCACAGATATAGGATGGGGGACATCTGGCTGAATGAAACTATGTGTGAAAGGGATCTAGGAGTCCAAGTAGACCATAAGTTGAACATGAGTCAGCAGTGTGATGCAGCAGCTAAAAAGGCCAATGCTATTTTAGGTTGCATCAATAGAAGTATAGTGTCTAGATCAAAGGAAGTAATAGTGCCTCTCTATTCTGCTTTGGTGAGGCCCCACCTGGAATACTGTGTCCAGTTCTGGGCACCACAATTCAAAAAGGATGTGGAGAAACTGGAGCGGGTCCAAAGGAGGGCAACTAAGATGGTGAAGGGTCTGGAAACCATGCCCTATGAGGAACGACTTAGAGAGCTGGGGATGTTTAGCCTGGAGAAGAGAAGGTTAAGAGGTGATATGATAGCCCTGTTCAAATATTTGAAGGGATGTCATATTGAGGAGGGAGCAGGCTTGTTTTCTGCTGCTCCAGAGACCAGAACGCGGAGCAATGGATGCAAGCTGCAGGAAAAGAGATTCCACCTCAACATTAGGAGGAACTTCCTGACAGTAAGGGCTGTTCGACGGTGGAACACACTCCCTCGGAGTGTGGTAGAGTCTCCATCCTTGGAGGTCTTTAAGCAGAGGCTGGATAGCCATCTGTCGGGGATGCTTTGACTGGGAGTTCCTGCATGGCAGGGGGTTGGACTGGATGGCCCTTGTGGTCTCTTCCAACTCTATGATTCTATGATTCTATGATTCTATATATATTTTAAAAAAAAGATGGGTTTGGATGCAGATTATTCATTCCATCATATTCAAACATCTTTCCTTTTTTCTTTTTGCTTAATTGGCTTTGCATTTTAGTTTTATTTTAAACCCCCAAATGTTGTATTTTATAAGCTTTCAAAGGAAGTCTTGTTTATTTTTTTTTTTAAAAAAATGTTACTTAAGACAAGCATGCATAAATACGTCACCTGTCAAATGAAGCATGAAGTGTTCCCTTTTCACTCTTCCGTTTTCTGGCATTTATATTTGTAGGTTATTTTGCAGCTGATCTTCTAAAAGTTTTATAATTTTCTCTCTTTGAAGTATTTGTCAGTTTAATTAATAAAATCTGCAACCTTGCTGCTAAGTAGGGTCGTTTAGGTGAAAGCTTGATCTTCTCATGCCTAGGGTAGCTTTCAGAAGCTGAATTGTTTAAATGATCCTTTGAGAAAGGAAGAAATGATATGTGGCATTTTCATGAGGTAACAGATATAAATAGTAGGTCAACACAAAAAAAGGATTTTAAAAGACAGCTTGAAATATACATGTAGCTCATTATACGAAGTGACAAATATTGCTCTATTGCTATAATCATTTCAGATAGCTGAAATATTTGGGGCAATTCTTAAATTTATTTGAAATTTATGTGAAGTTCTGAATGTTCTTACATTAATATTTATAATTTCATATAAGTTGTATACTATCAAACATAACCAGATTCCCTTGAGTTCAAAAGTGATATGCCATGCCACTGTAGTACTAATTGTTTACTTCATCTATGTTCAGTTGGCACCAGCTTTTACAGGCTTAGAAACTTCTCTTTTGGTTTCTTCCCTGCACGTTCATTCAGCCTTCCTTTCTGATAACCTTCCTCTCCACTCTTATGAGGCAACAGTAGTTTGCCATATTTCTATTAACAAATCTGGACAGATAATTCTGCATATTATTTGCTCTTCATGAAAATAAGCTGGTGGGTCTTCAATGGGATGACCAGCATCATACACGTACTCTGGGGTGAACAATAGGTTCCTTGCTACAGTGATGATGAATCCATAGTCACTTTTAAAACTGTTCTTCCTCATTCTACAGGACCTCTCCTGTGTTAAACCTGGAATAGGATCCAACCCCTGGATGGTTTCCTGTAGGAAGAGTGAGCATAAAACAGACTTCCCACATGCAAATGTTTGGAAGCTTTATAAACAAGTAGCAGAAGGCCTGCAGACCATTATGTTTGGAAACCATCTTTAAAGCATCTAAAATTACATAGCTGCCTAGGTAACTCCAACCCTTCTGCAAAACTGGACCAATCATGCTAATCTGTTTCAGATTGCTTAAAGGAGTTCTGAGCTAAAGTTGGAAAATATTACACAGGCATATATATATATATATATATGGAGAGAGAGAGAACACATAATTTGGAAATGTTACTGTTTAAAACTACAACTTCTAGAGATAGCAGGGGCATAGTAGTGTAGAGATCAATGGATCACTCAATAGTTTTAAATCTCTCAGGCTCCCAAATATAATGTGATTAATAGGTTTAGTTTCACTCATTGTCTGAGCACATTGAAAGGAGGTATCATGTTTGTTTCTTCAAAAAAACCTGGGCAGAATAGTGACTGTGTATTTCGCCTTCTCTTTCAGCTACTACAAAGGCTAATAGTATAACACATACCTGCAGTACAAAGTTATCAGTTTTACACCATTTTTATTGGGTCATTGCACTATTCTGCGGTATCCTTGTATTGGTAGTTTGATGAGGCTTTCTCTGCAACACATTGAGGGTAGGTTTTATGGCTTATTTGTAAGCTGTTTTGGGTCCCTTTTTAGAAGAAAGGCAGAATAGAAATGAAGTGAAATAAATAAATAAATAAATCTCATCCATCATCTAAACCTAACTATGATTTTGAATGCCTTACAAGTGTTAGCCAGAAGGCGAATTTCCTTTTCACCTCTTGATCTGGTGTTCTTTCTTTCTCTTTAACACTCTATACCTTGATAAGAAAACTGAAATGAAAAAAGTGTTGTCAGAGGTCACAGTGTACTCAGCCTGGCTGGAAGATGCTGGGCACAGAATAAGTTGTGGCAGTTTCACTGGTTACTTTTTCACTGAATCTTCATTCAGATAAGTGCCCTTGAAGATGTGATGGGAAAAGCAGTAGGGAAAGGAATGTGGCTTTTCCCCACCCTTTTCACCTTGGACAGACATATGATAGACTTAGTTCTCACCTAGAGCTTGCTCCAGTGGAATTGCTTCTGTACTGACAACAATGTTTGACTATGAGACAAAACAGATGCTGGGTAAGGAACAGCTTAATGCCACCCCTTTGAGTGCCGGATTGGGGCTGCATCAATCACATGCCACAGCCCCAATCTGGTGTTTTTCCAGCTCCAAAAGAAACAACAAAATGTCACTTCTTTTGGGGGGTGGAAAAAAGCCACTCTTGCCACTGCTGCAGCTCTTCCTCATTTATTTGGTGCAGCATGTGTTAATGCTGTGCCGCAGAAACATCGTGAAGCTTCCTGCCATCTGGTTGGGTGGGTGGTGTGACACCACTTTGGGGGCGGAGTCGGGGCATGAGGCATGTGGTCACCAACACCCCCACTCTACCCCAATGCAGACCCTTTGGGCCAGTCTATACAGCCACTATATGTGTCAGTAGTCTCCGGAGTTTATCACACCAGGATCCAACCCGGTCTGAGAACGGCCCAAAAGGGGCTGGGATGGGGACGGAACAAGTGGGGGACTCATTTTATTGCACACACGTCCCTTACTCATTCCGTTCCCTTCCCTTCCATTCCAAATCTGTAGTAGAGGAAGAGATTTTTGAGAACTGTTCTGAACATTTCTCAAAAATCTTTTCCTCTGGGACCGATTTAGAATGGAAGGGAAGGGAACGAGTGAGGGACTTGTGTGTACATTAGAGTTACAATAAATGAAACTGGTGAAAGCTACTACATCTCACCATCTCCTTAATTCCTTTACTTAAAACAGTTCTTTCTCCTACCTACATCCATGAAAATGTCAGAATTACAGCTTGATGGTTTGGTGCTTTGGTATTTCTTCATAGGACGAATATGGTCTGATAGTCAGAACATATCAGCTTGTTGGTCTAATAGTCAGAACATATCAGCATATCCAGGATGTTCTATCACATTCCAACTTGATGGGGGGAAATGTTGGTAATTTGCTCATTTTCTTTGTATTCTATTCTATCTCTATCTGTTTTCATAAATGGAGTTAGCTATCTGAGGAGTATGGAAATATTTGTTTGCTTGGTATTGTGATACTAACAACTATGTTGCAATAAATATTACATTTGAGATTAATGGTGATTCCCTTGTCAGTGTGGTGTGGAGCTGTCCACAGTTTCAGTCTAATCTTCAAGAAGATTGCCAAGGTACTGAACCTGTTTTGGCAACAGGATTAACAATATTTTAAATTTCATTGATTCATTGCTCCGCTGACATGGAAGCCATAAGATGCCACTTTTTATACCTTAAAAGGGGGGGGGGGGGTTAGCCTTATTCATTTCAAGGAATTACTTTAACAAATGATATTTTCTAGTTTGAAACAATAAGTGAGAAGAGGGCAAAAGGATGCATGACTGATCATATTTGAGTTGTGATTTACTTGGGAATTATTTATGGCTCAACAAAATTATCTTCTCAGAAAATCAGCTGACTAGTTTTTTAGCTTCTACAGCTATTGGAACAACACATTCTGAGGATGGCATTTAAATGAATTGACATTAAAATTTAGAGTATAAAACAAAAAAGTGTCTCTGATTTTTGAAAGGTCTAAAATGTTTTCACTTCACATTTTGGTTTTAATATATATTATGTCCTATGATAAATAGCAATCAAGACATAAGAACGATATGCATAAAAATAAATAAATATTTCCATGATTTTATGTTAGAATAAAAATCAGCATGTTTATGAATGTATTTTCGCTCTTATGCTTAGCAAAAGTATATTTTACAATCAAACAAGAAAGAAATGAATGCATTTGGATGCCTTGATTGTAAAATAGTATGAAAATAATGACCACATTAAAATTCCACTTATCAGGAGCTCCACTTATAAATATCATGAACAAGTGGCTAAGGAGATATGGTTTGGTTTATTGGATGAATTATTTTCATCTGATTATGTATTGCTTACTGTTATGAAGCACATAAATTTAACAGTTTAGGCTTAACTAGTTTACATATGATGCTTGTTGCAGAACTATTCATAGATATGCCACTATTTAATAATGTAAGCAACTCAACCACCCAAAACAATTCTCCTATGATCATAAGCATTTGTGGGATTTTGTGAGCAGAGTCTTTGATACATAATAATAATAATAATAATAATAATAATAATAATAATTTATAACCCGCCCCTCTGAGTGAGCAATCAGGGTGGGGTACAACATTTAAAAACAAGTACAATGAAAATGTTACATCCCAATCCCTCCTCCCACCCCTTAAAATAAGATTAAACTCGCACAAGGTTAAAACAACAGCAATAATAATAATAATAATAATATACAAAGTATCCAAATCCAGATTTATGGGCAGCCTCAAGGTGATATCTGATGTGGCTGGGGAATCCTAGATAGGTGTCTTGGAAACCAGGGAAGGTTAGCCGCTGTCCGGAAAGGCCTGCCTGAAGAGATGCGTCTTGGCGGCTTTTTAAAAGCTGTCCAGGGTCATGATAAGACACATCTCTTCCATCAGGTCGTTCCACAGTCTGGAAGCAATGATGCAGAAGGCCCTCTGCGAGGTCTGCGACAGTCTGGTCTAGATGGATTGTAGCAGATTCCTCCCAAAGGACCGAAGCATGCAAGGAGGCTCATACGGGAAGAGGCAGTCCCTGAGATAGGATGGACCTGAGTCATGTAGGGCTTTAAAGGTTAAAACCAATACCTTGTACTGCACCCGGAACTAATCAGCAGCCAGTGGAGAGACTTGAGCATGGGCGTTATGTGTTCTCTCCTCAATGTTCCGGTGATAAGCCTGGCTGCCATGTTTTGGACCAGCTGAAGTTTCCGGGTTAAGCACAAGGGTAGCCCCATGTAGAGTGTGTTACAGTAATCCAAACGTGAGGTAATCAAAGCATGTACCACACTCTTCAGGCCCCTCATATCCAGGAAGGAGTGCAGCTGGCGTATCAGCCGCACTTGATAACAGGCACTCCTGACCATCACATTCACCTGACTAGTCATGTGAAACGACAAATCTAGAAATACACGCAGACTGCGAGCAGAGTCCTTCTAGGAGAGTGTGACTCCATCTAGGACTGGGAGTTGTATTCCCGGACCTGGTTTCAGGCCAGTGATGGTCAGTACCTGCATTTTGTCTGGATTTAGCCTCAATCTGTTTTCCGTCATCCAATCCATTACCGCCGCAAGGCAGTCATTAAGAGGGGAGACACCATCTGAGGTCTGAGCAGATGATCTAGTCATGGAGAAGTAGATTTGAGTGTCATCAGCATACTGATGACACTTTGCTTTGATCTCACTCAGCGGCTTCATATATATGTTAAATAGCATTGGGGACAGGATGGCACTCTGAGGGATGCCACAATTAAGCTTCATTTTGGAGGAGCAACTGTCCCTGAGCCTCACCCTTTGGGACCTGCCAGAGAGGAAGGAGCGGAACCAATGCAACGCAGTGCCTCCGATGCCTATCTCTCTCAGCCAATCCAAAAGGATGGAGTGGTCTATAGCATCTAATGCTGCTGAGAGATCCAAGAGCACCAGCAGGGTCACACTACCTTTGTTGATGTTCAAACAGAGGTCATCTGTCAGCGCAACCATGGCAGTCTCAACTCCATATCCTGCCCGGAAGCTGGTTTGAAATGGATAGAGATAATCAGTTTCATCCAAGACAGCTTGGAGTTGGGAAGCGACAGCTCTCTTGATCACCTTGCTTAAAAATGGCAGCAAGGAAACTGGCCTGAAGTTGTTTCTGTCCAGGGGATCAAGGGAAGGTTTCTTCAGGAGAGGCTTTACCACTGCCTCCTTCAGACAGGATGGAATGATACCGTCCCTGAGAGAAGAATTGACTACATTCCGAAGGAATGTCTTCAATGCGTTCACTCCCTGGGCAACCAGCCAAGATGGACATGGATCAAGAGCAAGTCATCTTCCTCACGCTTCCAAGGAGCTTGTCCACATCATCAGTACTCACAGACTGAAACTCATCCTGTAAAATGACAGCAGCGGAGTTGTTGGATACCTCATTTGTGGATACTGGTAAACCGTTGGCATCCAAGTCAGCCCTTATCCAAGAGATTTTATCTGCAAAGTAGATGTTAAACATGTCACATCAGGCCGTCATAGGGTTGAGTAGGGGATTTGATGCAGGGGGGACCTGCGTCAGCTCCCCCCCCCCACACACACACCTTAAACAGCTCTGCTGGGTGGGACTCTGCAGGTGCAATGCATGCAGAGCAGAAGGATCTCCACACTGCACTCAATGCCTCCCGATAGGTGCGAAAGTGCTGCCTATGGCGGGTTCTGTCGGATGAGAGGAGAGTGTTCTGAGTCTTGGACAACATTTTCCTTTCAAAAATGTTGTATGTACCTTACCCAAGGTATGGATGGGAATTAAAAAGATCTTTTATAGAAGCATTCCAATATGGGTATCCACTCAAGAGGCCTTCTTCTACAGGGATAGAATTAAAGGAGATTCCTGGATAAGATATAAAGACATTATAATACAATGAAATAACAAAGAATATAGACTGAAAACAAGAGAATAATTTTGCATAGATTATATGAACAATAATTGGTTCCTCTATATGCAGTTCACTGAAAGATTAAACATGGATAAGAACATTGAATGTAATGAAGCAGGAAAGAATGAAATAGACAAGATACTGACAGATGAAAACCATGCAACAAAATTTTATAAGACCTCAAATGGGAGAGAGCTAGAACAAGAGACATTTAAACAAGTCATGATAAAATGAGCCCAAAGCATTGGTAAAAGTATTGAATTGCTAGCTTGGGATAAAACTTGATACCACACAAGTTAATTTACTTTATGCCAAAATCTTAAAAATAATTTTCTGAAAATGATGTATCATTGGTATTTGATGCGAACAAGGTTAAACGTAATGTATAACACAGGTAAAACAAAATACTGATAGTATCAGGTGGCACATGGATCATATTACCACGTGTGGTGTAAATGTCTGTCAGCAGTTAAATATTGGAGAGAGATATTAAGATGATCATAGGGATATTGCAAGTGAAAATACCATTATGTCTGGAATTTTTTTTACTTAATATGACCTACATTATGGAAAAAAGTGAGGAAAAATATTATAGGAGGATAATACTATATATGATGTCAACTGCTGGAATTCTCTATGTGAAGTATTAGAAAAACAAACAAATGCCACCCAATGAAGAACTGATGGTGAAATTAAAGGAAATAATATATATAGACATTTTAACAGGTCCACTGAAGGACAAATCAATACACTTAATAGGAGAAGCATGGAGTCTAGTTTTAAAAAAAGGACTGTAAAATGGCTGGGCCAAGAAAAGATTGGAAAAAAAAAGATTAAGAGATATAGCTTGTTAATAAAAAATAGGAAAAATATAAATAATAGATGTATATGGGAAGTTTCAGTTATATTTAAATTAAATTAATAAGTATAGTGGACAAAAATTAAAAGCAGAAAAAACATACAGTATATAATTTATAATATTTATTTAATTATTAATTTCCTTTATATGCCGCCTTTCCCCTGGAGGGACCCAAGCCAGCTCACAGATAACACATTTAAAATCTCAATAAAATTCAAAACAATTAAAATATCTACACCCAGTATAAAATTATATTAAAATATACAAAAGTTAAAAACCCACCTGCTCCATAAAAAGCACCCTGTTATGCATTACAAAATGCCTGCCTGCCTAAAAATGTTTTTACTTGCTGGCAAAAGGCCAGCAGGGAGGAGGCAGCCTAGCGTCCTAGGAAGGACATTCTAGGAAGGGCATTCCAGAGGGTGGGAGCAGTCACTAAGAAGGCTGTCCCTCATGTCCTCACCAGGCAAGCCTATGATCTCGGTAGGACCAAGAGAAAGCCTCCTCCTGCAGATCTTAGGGCTCGTGTAGGTTTTTATGGGGTGATACAATCACTCAAGTAGTCTGTAAGCCATGTAGGGCTTTATAGGTCATTGATTTGTGCCTGGAAATGAAAAGGTGGCCCATGAAGCTTTTTAACAAGGGAGTTATATGCCCCCTGTAACTGGCCCCAGTCAGCATTCTGGCTGTGGTGTTTTGAACTCTCTCAGGTTTCTGGACAGTTTCCAAAGGCAGCCCCACAAGAGTGTGTTCCAGTAGTCCAAACAGGATGCAAGCAAGGCAAGTGCTACGATAGCTACATCTGACGTCTCAAGGAATGGGTGCAGCTAGTGCCCAAGTTTAAGCTGTGCAAATGCATTCCTGGCCACTGCTGAAACTTGGACATCCAGGCTCAGAGTGGAGTCCAGGAGCCTGGGTGTCCATTCTACAAGCATGAGATTTCAGAAGGAGTATAACCCCATCCAGCACAGGCTGAATCCCTATTTCCTGATCTGCCTTATGACTGACCAGGAGCACCTCTGTCTGTCTTTTCTGGATTAAGTTTCAACTTGTTTGCCTTCATCCAGTCTATTACTAACAGCAGACACTGGTTCTGTATGGAGACAGCTTCCTTGGAATCAGAAGGGAAGGAGAGACAGTGTTGGGTGTCATCTGCATAATGGTGACACCACACCCCCAATCTCTGGATTATCTCTCCCAGTGGTTTCATGTAAATGTTGAATAACATGGGGAACAGAACCTTGAGGGACCCCACAGGCCAATGGCCAAGAAGTCGAACAGGAGTTCTCCAACTCCACTATGTATAGTGGACTCAATGATCTACTCTTTGAAAAGATAATCAAGTAAATTATATAAATATAGTTAATACAACCAGTAAGAAGTAATATATATGTTTGTTAGTTGTGTTTTATGTTTGTATATTTATGTTTTGTTTTGTTTTTGTTTTTTGTGATTTGTATATGTATAATGTGGAATATCTGGTTTTTTAACTATTGGAAACTCAATGAAATTTATAAAATAAAATAAAAATTGCTGTGTGTGCAGTATACTAGCAATAATTTTTGATTTTCTAGGCACAGAGATTGTAGCTTTATTTCATTTTGCTTTCTTTTGTCATGAAAATCTATTGTAGTCAGAATATGTAATTCTGTAACCAGTTCTGTGTTCTATTAGATCTTTGGGGATGCCTTTCCAGTATTCAAGTCCAAATTGATTTCTTCTAGATATATTTAAGTATTTACAATGGATGAAACCAGCAATACACACTTTCTTTGTATAATTAAAGCATGTGTAGCACTATTAAGAATCACTAGAGCATTTGGTTTATTATTATCATCATCATCATCATCATCATCATCATCATCATTATCATCATCATCCTTTATTTATATAGCACTGTAAATTTACACAGCACTGTACATACAATCATTTAATTAGATGGTTCCTTGCCTTCATGCTTACAATCTAAAGAGACACAACACAGAAGGAGAAGGGAATGGTGGGGGGAAGGGGATCAAATCCAGCAGTTCTTCACTCCCTCTGAGGCCTGGACCAAAGCAGATGGACTGGAGGGAGGGCTCGGCTTCTTTATATATAATTAGGATGCAACATCCTGGGGCAGAGAAGGACACTCGCCTGGGAACACTTCCCTAAACAATATTGTCTTTAACTCAATTTTGAAACTGGTTAGAGAAGTGATGAGGCTTGCATATGGAGGAAGAAGGTTCCAGGAGTGAGGGGCAACAAGTGAAAAGGGACGAATTCGGGATGGGGCAGTGGAAATCCTAGGCTGGGACAGACCTTGGCTTCCTTGCCAGACTGTATATTCTTAATATTGTATGCTCCAGTGTAATGTAGTATTTCACATGTGGAATTACATTATAGCTGGCCATTTATCTATCTCCTAGAAATACCATAGAGTCAGAACAGCCCTCTCCCCCACCATTCCATGCCTGGTGACAGCAGAAGTTTGGAGGAGCAACTGGCTGTCTCCCTGAAGCCAGACATTTAATGACTGCATCCTCTACTGTTCTCCCCTGGGTTCCTCTATAGCTCTCAAAGAATGATGTAATCATTCCACATCTTGCTGTGGGGACATAACCAGATACTTCCCCAATGACCTCCCCTCCCCACTGACCACAAGCCAAAGAATGGCTGTAATGACTCTATGGTACATCCGGACTGAGGGTTTTGGTCATTTTGGAGGGTGGGAGGAAATATTAACCTCAAACAAAGGGACATATGCAGGCCTAAGGCTGATTTGTATGTTGTATCTTCTACTTGACATTTATTAAATATTAGAGGATGGTCATCATATCACCTTTCACTCTTCTTTTCTCCAAGTCCCCATTCCATTCCCATCTGCCCACAGAGGCCAATTTTCAGAGGTAATAAAATGGGGACTTCCAGAGGCATCGGCAGCGTTCCGGTGTGCAGTAAAATTTGTGCCCCCTTTCGTTCTGCTGTAATTGTGTTCCCCTGGGCCAGTGTGATAACGTCCTTAGTAGACTACAAGCTGAACATGAGACAACAATGTGATACAGCAGGTAAAAAGGCCAATATGATCCTAGGTAGTATCAAAAGAAGTGTAGTGATTAAATCAAGGGTAGTAATAGTACCACTCTTTTCTGCTTTGGTCAGACCTCACCTGGAATACTGTATCCAGTTGAAGTGTGATATTTACAAGCTGAAGTATGTCCAGAGGAGGATGACCAAAATGATGAAAAGTCTGAAAACCATGCCCTATGAGGAGTGACTTAGAGAGCTCGGTATGTTTACCCTGGAGAAGATAAGGTTAAGATGTGACATGATAGCCATGGTTAAATATTTGAAAGGATTTCATATTGAGAACAGAGGAAACTTCTTTTCTGCTGCTCCAGAGACCAGGATACAGAGCAATGGAGTCAAATTACAGAAAAAGATATTCTGCCTGAACTTTAGGAAGAACTTCCTGACACTAACAGCTGTTCAACAGTGGAACACACTGCCTGACAGTGTGGTGAAGTCTTTTTCTTTAGTGGTTTTTAAACAGTGGTTGGATGGCCATCTTGTTTGAAATGCTTTGATTATGTCTTCCTGCATGGCAGAGGTTTGGACCTTCTGATCTCTTCCAGCTGTGATTCTATGATTCTAGGATAAGGACCATGGATCTTAGAAAGTACAAGTTAAAAATCAAACCTGTTGCTTTTAGCTTATTGTGCTTTAACTATTTTTTTGTTTTGTTTTGTTTTTATGGTTTTATATTTTATAAGTTGCTTTGAGCAACTTTTTTTCTTTGTAAGGGAAAAGCAGATTATAGATTTCTTAAGTCAACAATACAGTATTAGGGCCACTAAAATGTCTCTGTGAGTTTTTTCTTCTACATGATACTCATACAAGAATTATAAATTGAAGCCATATTTTTGCATCATTCATTTCAGTTCTAACCACAGTAACACTAAGATAGACCAAAAACCACTACAATTGCACTCATTGATTTATTGTAACAGAACCCCTGAAACCATTTTTAAAAGAAAAAATCCAAATTATTATACTTTGCTTAATACTTTTACATGCCTACATAAGAAATTAAAGCTATTCAGTATAATAATTTTCTAGTGAAGTCTTGCATTATTAAAAGTTGATAATAACCTGGTATTCCTCAATAGTGTCTGAAGAGTGTACATCACAATGTAATTGTTCTGTTCTCCTTCGTACCCACCTATCATACTTCGAAGCACATTATGCTATCATATTTCATCTTCCCTTCTTTTGCTGTCAATATTTCATTAACAAGCCACACTGTTTTATTAATTATAAATTATTGGCATAATGTTAATAAGAAAATTTATGATCATTGTCTTGACGTATAAAATGTCCTAGGTAAGTTCTAACTGATGCGCTTTCGCATAAGAAATATTGTAGCACTGAAACAGTTCAAATTAAATTGCAGGGATAATAAAGAGAAATATGAGATATGGTACCTGAAATCATTCTAATTAAAAGAGTTTGCATACTCTGATGCATGACAAAATGCTATTTTTAACAGATCTCCTGGAGAAGGCTCTGTAATAAATCAATGATATTATATTGAACTACCTTTGAATCACCTAGAGTCAGGATGTGTAGATTTTGGCCCAGCAATATTTTCTGCCTCAATTTATGTTTTCTATAATTACTCCATTTTACTTCAAATCTGAAAAACATATGTATGAAATATTGTAATCATGAGCTTATCTATAGTTGACCAAATGAAACACTGTCATTTAGAAGTTTGACTTTTCAGCTGTTTAATGTGAGTTGCTGTAATCTGTTAGAAAATGCTACATGTCAACAGTTCTCAGCAGACACTCAAAAGATTGCATAAATAATAACTCCATGGAGCTCAATTGATCCTATGGATTAGTTAGATAATCTTGTGTCTTAGATCCCCAGCAGGAACTCAGTCTGATCCTAAGGCTCATAGCAAAACTACACATTACGTTAAAGCAAAACTAGTTGCTATGACATAGTAATCTTTCCCCTTGCTACAATTCAGAGGGGTATGTTTTTTGTTTTCTTTTTGTTTATGGAACCTCTCACATCCATTGCAGGGACTAATGAGAGGTAAAAACAACAACAACAACAACAACAACAACAACACCACAAACCCTTTTCTAAGGTTAGGCTGGAAGCAGAAATAGCTGTAAAACTACAGTAGAGCAGAAAAATATTAAACCTCTTACTCTTTGGTGATGAATTTTAATAAAATCTGAAACCCCTAATTGGAGGGGTATAGGAAAAAGGCACTGATGTAGTGTAATATGTAGTTTAGCTGTTAGAGCCTAAGCAAACAGCTTGTTTAGAACAGTGTAAATAACATACACACTCCACAAACTGGTATTACTATGGCATGTGTTTATTCAAAACATTTCAGTATGAAAGAGTGCATCACTTTATTTCCAGAAGTGTGACATTTCTCTCAAAATACATGCTACTAAATATATTCTCACAAAATGTACATTTCAAAAAATATGTATGAGAACATTCCAAAATGTGAAAGCTGGTCAAAAACTCAGTTCCAATTCATACATTAATCTGGGTTACAGTGAACTGATAAGATGTGGATAGGGTTTTCAATTGATGGGTGCTGAAAGTATGGAAAAAGTTTTTGGGGAAGCATTAATTTCTTTGGACCTGAGGTGTTACAATGTACTATGTTTTCTTTATTTTCTATATAATAAAACTTACCATTCCCCCCCCACCCCCATTTTCTACATCTCTATATATTTACCACATTGAACCCACTGGCCAACACTTCCACTTGTCCAGAATAGTAGTCACCTTGAGGCTCAAGAAGTGAAACCAAAGAGGACTCTTGAAGATAAAAGTTGCTGGAACTGGGGTCAACTTGGATAGGGGATTTGTCAAAGAAACTCGTATCAGAGGTGACAAACATCAAATTCTTCAAGCATTCATGACTAAGAAAGTGGCTCACAGTGTAGATGATGTTCACTATAGGAAAAAAAATCTCACCACTAGTAGATATACTGTAGAGATGTTATGCAAATACCATTATAAAGGAAATTGATTCTTTTCTGTTCAGATCACTTTCAAATGTTCACCCATGAGTCTATTCTACACATTTCTATATTTGTTTTTAAAATGTTGTAATTTTTACATTGTAAATTGTATTTTTTTAAAAAAATGAGGATTGTTTAAAATGTATGTGCCTTCTTTGCTCCTTTAAACTGATGTGTATTTTTTTTACTGATGTTTTGTATTTATTTGTCTGTTGTTTCCTACCTCAATCCATGGGGAGATACATACAAAAATATTGATAATATTAATAACAATGACATGGACATTTCATAGAATCATAGAATCATAGAGTTGGAAGAGACCACAAGGGCCATCCAGTCCAACCCCCTGCCATGCAGGAACTCCCAATCAAAGCATCCCTGACAGATGGCCATCCAGCCTCTGCTTAAAGACCTCTAAGGAAGGAGGGAGTGTGTTCCACTGTCGAACAGCCCTTACTGTCAGGAAGTTCTTCCTAACGTTGAGGTGGAATCTCTTTTCCTGCAGTTTGCATCCATTGTTCTGCGTTCTAGTCTCTGGAGTAGCAGAAAACAAGCTTGCTCCCTCCTCAATATGACATCCCTTCAAATATTTAAACAGGGCAATCATATCACCTCTTAATCTTCTCTTCTCCTGGCTAAACATCCCCAGGTCCCTAAGTCATTCCTCATAGGGCATGGGTTCCAGGCCCTTCACCATCTTAGTTGCCGTCCTTTGGACATGCTCCAGTTTCTCCACATCTTTTTTGAATTGTGATGCCCAGAACTGCATATAGTATTCCAGGTGGGTCCTGACCAAAGCAGAATAGAGTGGCACTATTACTTTCCTTGATCTAGACGCTATACTTCTATTGATGCAGCCTAAAATTGCATTGGCCTTTTTAGCTGCCGCATCGCACTGTTGACTCATGTTCAGCTTATGGTCTACTTGGTCTACCTAGATCCCTTTCACATGTAGTTTCATTCAGCCAGATGTCCCCCATCCTATATCTGTGCATTTCATTTTTCCGCCCTATGTGCAGTACTTTACATTTTCCGCATTGAATTTAATTTTGTTAGCGTTGAATTTTGAATTCTGATCCTGTCTTCTGGAGTATTAGCTGCTCCTCCTAATTTGGTGTCATCTGCAAATTTGAGAAGTATGCCCCCAATACTGCCATTCAAGTCATTAATAAAGATGTTGAATAGCACTGGGCCCAGGACAGAGCCCTATGGGACCTCACTGGTCACTTCGTTCCAGGTTGAAAGGGAGTTATTGTTGAGCACCCTTTGGGTTCGGCTAAATACATGTAACAGTTAACTTGTCTAGCCCACATTTTACAGGCTTGTTTGCAAGAATGTCATGGGGAACAAAAGTGGCTCTGTGCTTGATATGTGCCTCTGTGAAATCTGTCTATTTATCCTGAAAAAAAGAAATGTGAACAGTCCCTATTGTCAATGTTGTGCCTCAACTAACCAAAACATTTTATCTACAATTTGATGATCATAGAATCATAGAATCATAGAATCATAGAGTTGGAAGAGACCACAAGGGCCATCCAGTCCAACCCCCTGCCATGCAGGAACTCCAAGTCAAAGCATCCCTGACAGATGGCCATCCAGCCTCTGCTTAAAGACCCCTAAGGAAGGAGACTCCACTACACTCCGAGGGAGTGTGTTCCACTGTCGAACAGCCCTTACTGTCAGGAAGTTCCTCCTAATGTTGAGGTGGAATCTCTTTTCCTGCAGTTTGCATCCATTGTTCCGCGTTCTAGTCTCTGCAGCAGCAGAAAACAAGCTTGCTCCCTCCTCAATATGACATCCCTTCAAATATTTAAACAGGGCTATCATATCACCTCTTAACCTTCTCTTCTCCAGGCTAAACATCCCCAGCTCCCTAAGGCGTTCTTCATAGGGCAAGGTTTCCAGACCCTTCACCATCTTAGTTGCCCTCCTTTGGACATGCTCCAGTTTCTCCACATCTTTTTTGAAATGTGGTGCCCAGAACTGGACACAGTATTCCAGGTGGGGCCTGACCAAAGCAGAATAGAGTGGCACTATAACTTCCCTTGATCTAGAAACTATACTTCTATTGATGCAGCCTAAAATTGCATTGGCTTTTTTAGCTGCCGCATCACACTGTTGACTCATGTTCAGCTTATGGTCTACTTGGACTCCTAGATCCCTTTCACATGTGGTCTCATTCAGCCAGGTGTCCCCCATGTTGGTGTAAACAAGCAGATGCACAGGTAAAGCAATCTCCGATGCCTTTGGAACTACCGGCGACCTTGGAGCTGTTCGGCTTTATCAGGAATTCCTCCTGCCCACTGCTGATGAAACAGACTGGAGCCAAATCTCTCTCCTCAGAGGTGTTTATTCTTAAAGTTGCTATATTTACAAGTATATACACGCCCGTCCAACAAAACTCTCCAACCATCTATCCACTCCGACTACCCAACAACCCACACTGTGGTGTGCAGGCTATTTATAGATTTATGCCATGCGGTCACAAACCCATCCTCTTCTGGTGACTCTTTTTCCTTGTGCCACCAACAATGTTGTCCCTTCACTCAGGAAGACTTTTGATGTTACCCAGGCTTACGTGCAATCAAGCACATGTCTGACCTTGAACACTGTCTGCTGTTCCAGCCTTCAGCTGCAGACAATTATGCCCATGCTTCCTGGTTTCCTTTTGTGCACATCTGTACATTTCATAGTTGAGCCTCAATGCCTAACATGCCCCTCCAAAATGTACAGATGTGTATCATTTTGCCACATATGTGTTTGCCATCTTCCGATGTTTACATTTGTTGAACAGCCAAACTCTGTGTTTATTGTGCCATGCCTATCAAACATGATAGTTGTTCATGCCTTTCAATTGGCAAAGCTTTTGTGAGAACATCAGCAATGTTGTCCCTGGTGTCAATGTACTCCAGATTTATGATTCTGTTTTGAACCATCTCTCTCACATTCTGATACCTCACACCAATGTACTTTGTCCTACACTTCAAGTTCTCAGCTTCAGACATTGCAATACATGATTGTGAATCCTCATGGACTACAGTAGGCTCTTCACACTTTTCTCCCAAATCCACAAGCAATTGCCTTATCCACTGGATCTCTCCTGCAATTTCAGACAATGCTGCAAATTCTGCTTCTGTAGTACTTAAAGCCACACAGTTTTGCTTCCTGCTGCGCCAAATTATTGGACTACCAGCAAATCTTACAAGCAAACCTGACACTGACTTTCTGTCGTGCAATTCTGATGCGAATGAACTGTCCACATAACAATCCAGCTGTTGTTCACTGCCCTGTATCACCAACTTTCTTTCTTTGGTTCCTTTCAAGTATCTCAGCACATGTTTCACTCTAGTCCAGTCTTCTACTTTTGGAACACTTACTTTTCTGCTAAGTACTCCAACAGCAAACGAAATGTCTGGCCTAGTGTTGTTTGCAATGAACATCAAGCTACCTACTACACTTCTGAACAATTCTGGATTCTCAAATTCCTTTGATGATTCTGCACTAGAAGTTCCAGAAGTCATTGGACTCTTTACAACTTTTGCATTCTGCAAGCCACATTTTTCAATCAGTCTTTCAATCTTTTTCTGTTGGCTCAACAAACACCTGCCATCCTCAGTCCACTGAACTTCAATCCCTAAGTAAGTCTTGAGATTTCCCAAATCCTTGAGCTTAAACCTCTTAGACAACTCTTTCTGAACTGATGTAATTTCCCTCTCTGACTTCGCTGCGACACACAAGTCATCAACGTAAATCACTACGGTCACATCACCTTTTGTATACACACACGCATCCGCAATGCTGCGTTTGTATCCCAATTTTACCAACTCTTCATGAATGCAAAGGTTCCAGCAACGTGCACTCTGTTTCAAACCGTACAATGCCTTTTTCAACTTGTAAACCTTTCCATCTCTGTCCTTGTCAAAACCTAAAGGTTGTTCCATAAAAACCTCCTCATTAAGATGAGCATTCAAATATGCAGTTTCAAAATCAAAGTGTCTCACTACTTGATTCTTCCTAGCTGCTAAAGCTAATACCAGCCTTAAACTTTCTGGCTTTGCAGTAGGTGAAAAAGTTTTGTCAAAATTTTCAAACCTCTGCTGCAAAAAACCTTTTGCAACCAGTCTTGCCTTGTATCTATGGGTTCCATCCGGCATTTCCTTCCTCTTGAAAACCCATTTGCAACCTACAACCTTGTGGTTCTTAGGCCTCTCCACAATCTCAAACACTTCCTTATCTAGTAAAGACAAGTACTCCTGATCCATGGCAGAAAACCATTTCTCCTGCTCCTCCTTAGGATATGACTGCAATTCCTCAAAACTCTCTGGCTCATCTGCCATCACTGAACAAGCTCTTGCACCCTGCACTACGAATCTATCTGGAGGTCTCCTCACCCTCTGAGTTCTCCTTGGCACAATCACTTTTGTTCTGCCTTTTTCATCCTCACTGTCAGAACTAGTTTGCACCTCTGTGTCTTTCATGGACACCTTTTCAAACTTTTGTGTAGTGACTGGTGAGTGCAAATTTGGATGTGTTTGTGTGTGATGGTGTGCAGAAGTACTGGGTTCACTTTCAGTAGATGCTTCTTGTTTTAGCACCCCTCCATTTCCAGTACCTATGTCACTCTGCCCCAGCTTGAGAAAAACCTCTTTGTTGGCATGGAGCTTTTCCCAACCTGAATGTTTTTCAAAGTTGGCACTTCTGGACAGCAAGATTTCCCCATGACCTACATAAAATCTATAGCTGTTCCCAGAATACCCCACAAACATCAACCTTCTCCATTTAGGATCACCCTTCTTCCTGAAGTTTGCAGGCACATACACATTTGCATACTGCCCAAAAACTCTCAGGTATTTGAGATTTGGTGGTCTCCCATACAGCATGTGATATGGAGTTTTCTTTACAAAAGAATTCCAAGTGCGATTGGCAACATGGTTTGCTGTCAAAATTGCTTCCCCCCAAAGCTGCTCTGGTGCTTCTGCATCGAGCATCATGCAATCTTTTATTTGCTTTAAGACTCCAATGTGTCTCTCCGCTAAGCCATTCTCCTGGGGAACGGCCGCGTTCGTCGTGTTGTGGCGGATCCCTTTCCTCCTCAACCAATTTTTCAGGTTGTTAGATAGGAATTCTCCACCTCTATCTGTAACCAAAGATCCCACCTTGTATTCAAACTCCCTTTCAATCATATTGACCCAATTTTTGATGTGTTCAGCAGCTTCACTCTTTTCCTTCATGAGCATCACATACGAAAACCGTGTGTGACGATCCACAATGACCATGAAGTACTGATTTTTGCCCATGGTTTTGACCAAAGGACCAGCCAAATCAGCATGCACAACCTGAAAAGGTCTTTGTGTGGTGCATTTGCTGCGTTTGGCCACAGGAAAAGCCTTCAGCTTTATCCTGCTGCAAACTGAACAATCCAGGTGGTTTGAACAAGTGGACATTTTAAATTCTGGACACACTTCCCCCAGCTTCCCCAAACTTGTGAAGCTTGTATGTCCCATGACTCTATGGTAGTAATGAGCACAGTCTAAGTGCAAAGGCACATTGTTGACTACTGAACATTCTGCCTTGTCAACCATATAGTACATTTTGTCTCTTTTGATTGCTTTAGCACAAACTTGGTCATTTATGCTAATAGTACAATCATCCCCTTTGAAACTCAATGCATACCCACTGGTGGTTAATTCAGACACACTAACCAAACAGTTTTGCAACTTAGGAACACACAAAACATTTGAAAAGTCCTTTCCAAAACTTGGGATGAACACAGTTCCCATCACTTTTGCCTCCCTTGATGCACCATCAGCCAAAGCAACTGAATGTACATTAGATGGCACCTTATCTTTCAGGAGCCTATCACAATTAATCATATGCGACGATGCTCCGGAATCTAATAACCAAATGGGGTCTACAGCCTGATGGGCTTTATAGTCATTGTTCTTTACTACAGCAACAACACCTTTCCTGCTCACAGGATCTTTAGGCTGTTGTTTCCTTGCTGCTGCCAGCTTTCTACAGTCCTTCTTGAGATGGCCTGGCTTCCCACAGTGGAAACACTTTCTCTCCCTGGACACAGCTGCCTTCTCCGGTTGCAGCTCCTTGAAAGCCTCGGTTGGGTGTGTTTGTCTTGGTACTGCATGCTGCCTCTGGAGCCTTGCCTCGTACTGCCGACGTTGGCTCTCTTCCAAGACACGTGCAGCCACCAGCTCCGCAGTAATCTGTGATTCATCAAAACACTGAAGACTCCACAGAATATTCTCAAAATCATCAGAAAGACTCCCAAGCAGGATGTATGCTTTCTGCTCAGATGCAAGGACGACACCTCTCATCTGCACCTGGCTGAACAAATCAGCCATGATCTCCAGATGCTTTTCTGGCGATTGTCCTTTCTGCATTTTGCAGGCATACAGTCTCCTACACCAAATCATTCTTGACAGAGCTGTTTTAGATTGGTGAATCTCCCTCAAAGCATCCCAAACTGCCTTTGAGGTTCTTTTCTCCCGGACATGGTTGATCTGCGACGGCGTGATTGTAAGCAAAATTGTAGCTCTTGCTCTCTTATCTCGGTCAAGAGTATCTGCTGTGGGTCCTCTCTCAACAACATCCCACAGTCCTTCTCTGACCAGCAAAGCCTCACAATAGGAACTCCAAGCTGCATAATTAGTTTCGTCTAGTTTGGGAAATTTAGCTGCCTCCATCATTAAGCAGTGTAAAGATAGAGTCCTGGCAGTTTTCCCAGCTTCTACTGTCAATTGTGATAAGACACAGACAACAGTCCAAAAATCTTACCATCCAGCCTTCCGGCACTGACAGCACAACACAGCAACAAAGTACCTCTCTCACACAGCCAGTTGAACTCTTCAGCACAAACGGAGATGCCTTATCAGATAACGATCTGGGCCCATAACCCTTGTTGGTGTAAACAAGCAGATGCACAGGTAAAGCAATCTCCGATGCCTTTGGAACTACCGGCGACCTTGGAGCTGTTCGGCTTTATCAGGAATTCCTCCTGCCCACTGCTGATGAAACAGACTGGAGCCAAATCTCTCTCCTCAGAGGTGTTTATTCTTAAAGTTGCTATATTTACAAGTATATACACGCCCGTCCAACAAAACTCTCCAACCATCTATCCACTCCGACTACCCAACAACCCACACTGTGGTGTGCAGGCTATTTATAGATTTATGCCATGCGGTCACAAACCCATCCTCTTCTGGTGACTCTTTTTCCTTGTGCCACCAACAATGTTGTCCCTTCACTCAGGAAGACTTTTGATGTTACCCAGGCTTACGTGCAATCAAGCACATGTCTGACCTTGAACACTGTCTGCTGTTCCAGCCTTCAGCTGCAGACAATTATGCCCATGCTTCCTGGTTTCCTTTTGTGCACATCTGTACATTTCATAGTTGAGCCTCAATGCCTAACACCCCATCCTATATCTGTGCATTTCATTTTTCCGCCCTAGGTGCAGAACCTTACATTTCTCTGTGTTAAATTTCATTTTGTTAGCGCTGGCCCAGCTTTCTAGTCTATTCAGGTCATTTTGAATTTTGATCCTATCCTCTGGGGTATTAGCTACTCCTCCCAGTTTAGTGTCATCTGCAAATTTGATAAGTATGCCCCCAATTCTGTCATCCAAATCGTTAATAAAGATGTTGAATAGCACTGGGCCCAGGACAGAACCCTGTGGGACCCCACTGGTCACTTCTCTCCAGGATGAAAAGGAGCCATTGTTGAGCACCCTTTGAGTTCGGCCAGTCAACCAATTACAAATCCATGTAACAGTTAACTTGTCTATCCCACATTTTGCAAGCTTGTTTGCAAGAATGTCATGGGGAACCTTGTCAAAGGCCTTACTGAAATCGAGGTATACTATATCCACAGCATTCCCTTCATCTACCAAGCTGGTAATTTTATCAAAAAAAGAGATCAGGTTCGTTTGGCATGACTTCTTTTTCTGAAACCCATGTTGGCTTTTTGTGATTATGGCATTGGCTTCTAAATGTTCACAGACTCTCTGCTTAATGATCTGCTCTAGAATCTTTCCTGGAATTGATGTCAGACTAACTGGACGATAATTGTTGGGATCCTCTTTTTTTCCCTTTTTGAAGATGGGGACAACGTTTGCCCTCCTCCAGTCTGCTGGGACTTCTCCTGTTCTCCAGGAGTTCTCAAAGATTATTGCCAATGGCTCCGATATCACCTTTGCCAGTTCTTTTAATACCCTTGGATGTAGTTCATCTGGTCCTGGAGATTTATATTCATTTAGGTTAACCAGGTATTCCTGTACTACCTCTTTACTTATTCTGTGCTGAATTTCCTCTATTCTGTCTCCTGTTCCATTATCCTTAGGTTGAGCACCCTTTGCCCTTTCTGAGAAGACTGAAGCAAAGAAGGTGTTGAGTAATTCTGCCTTTTCTCTGTCCCCTGTTAGCATTTTGCCATCTTCTGCACGCAGTGGCCCCACTGTTTCCTTCTTCTTCCTTTTGCTGCGGACATATCAAAAAAAGCCCTTTTTATTGTTCTTAACCTCTCTAGCAAGCCTGAGTTCATTCTGCGCTTTAGCTTTTCTGACTTTACCCCTACATGTGCTGGCTATTTGTTTGAATTCCTCTTTCGTGATTTCTCCATTTTTCCATTTCTTATACATGTTCTGTTTAAAACTTAGCTCAGTTGAAAGTTCCTTAGTCATCCATCCTGGCTTCTTGAGACATCTTCCATTTTTCTTCCTCATTGGAACTGTTTGAAATTGTGCCTTCAATATCTCCCTTTTGAGAAACTCCCATCCGTCTTGAACTCCCTTTTCTTTTAGTATTCCTGACCATGGGATCACTCCCAGTATTTCTCTAAGTTTATTGAAATTAGCTCTCCTAAAGTCTAGAGTGCGTGTCTGACTATGCCTTGCTTCTCCCTTCCACTGTATTATAAACTCCAGGAGAACATGGTCACTTCCACCTAAGGATCCAACCACTTGCGCCCCATCAACTAGGTCTTCCCTGTTGGTTAAGATCAGATCTAAAATGGCTGATCCCCTTGTTGCCTCTTCCACCTTTTGGACAATGAAATTGTCTTCCAGGCAAGTGAGGAATTTGCTAGACTTTGAGGATTTGGCTGAGTTTGACTTCCAGCAAATATCAGGATAGTTGAAGTCACCCATCACTACTACATCTCTCTTTTCTGAGTATGTGATTATCTGTTCTAGAAAGGCATCATCCAATTCCTCTGCCTGAGTCGGGGGTCTGTAGTAGACTCCCACAGTAACATCCCTGTTATTTCCCTCTCCTTTAATTTTTATCCAGATGCTCTCCACCTGGCTTCCAGTATTGACTTCCTGCATCTCTTCACTGGTGTAAATATCCCTGACATATAATGCTATTCCTCCTCCTTTCCTGCTTGGCCTGTTTCTCTTAAAAAGGTTATACCCCTCTATTTCTACATTCCAATCATGAGACTCATCCCACCAGGTTTCAGTGATGCCTATTATATCATATTTCCCTTGTTGTGCTAGGAGTTCAAGTTCTTCCTGCTTATTTCCCATACTCTGTGCATTAGTGTAGAGACATTTAAGACCATGTGTCCTCTTTACTTGCTGCTTTTGCACATTTTTTTGCCTCCTACTGTTGGGTCCTTGCACTGTTTGCCTTGTTCCCTCTATGCCACTTGGACTATTCTCTCCATCCCTTTTGCCTTCCAGTATAATGTCTCCCTCCCCCACATAACTCAGTTTAAAGCCCTCCTGATCAGATTCTTCAGACTGTTGGCAAAAACGTTTTTGCCAACTGGCGTGAGATGCAGTCCATCCCTTGCCAGAAGTCCCTCCTCATGGAACCGCAGCCCATGATCCAAGAATCCAAACTGTTCTTGGCGGCACCATCTACGGAGCCAGTTATTCACCTCTGCTATTTTCCTCTCCCTTCCTGGACCATGCCCTTCTACCGGGAGTAGAGATGAGATGACAACCTGTGCATCCATCTCTTTCAGCTTCCTTCCCAGAGCCTCATAATCCCTTTTGATATTCTGAAGGCTGTGCCTTGCAGTATCATTGGTTCCCACATGAACCAAAAGAAGGGGGTATTGATCAGTAGGCTTGACAAGTCTTGTCAGCCTCTCCGTCACATGATGGATCTTTGCCCCAGGGAGACAGCACACCTCCCGAGACATCTTGTCAGGCCCACAAACCACTGCTTCTGTACCCCTCAGCAAGGAGTCCCCCACCACGACCACGCGCCTCCTCCGAGGCTTAGCAGTGGCCGTTCCTTTTCGTGATACTCTCAGGCTCTCCTGCTCTGTCCCTGATGTCTGTCCCTGCTGCTTTTCCTCATCATCTCTGACAACAGAGAGAGATTCAAAGCGATTCTGTAGCTGCAAGCCACTCACAGAACGTTCCCTGGTTTCCTTACTTCTGTGTGTGACCTTCCTCCAAGCATCTACCTCTGTTGTATGTGGAGTGACCTCCTCCGCCCCAACAACTTCCTCTGTCTGTTTCTCACCCAAGACATTCTGGTCTAATCTGTTCAGGAGAATCTCCTGCTCTCTATGATGCTGGAGTGCAGATATCTGCTCCTCTAGCTGCTGTACTTTCTCTTCCAAGAGGGCTACCAACTTGCACTTGTGGCAGGTGTAGTTCGCCACCTCTGTAGGCAAGAAGACAAACATCCCACAGGTGTTGCTGGTGACTGCAGCAGGGCCTTCAGTGTCCATACTGAGAAGTCTTAAGGAGGCACTGAAACAAGACTGTGGGCTTCCCTTGCTAGACTTGGCCTTTATTCCCAAGCTCTGTCACTGAGTTCAAGTCATGGGGCCTATAGTTATGTAGAGAGCTCCTGGCTAAAAGCTCCTTCCAAAGGCAAGTCTCTGATTCACTTCCTCTGATGCTTCAGGCCGGCTCCTCTTCTATTCTCTAAACACCTCCTTGACTAGATAAAAAAAAATCAAAATTCGCGCGCCGTTAGGCGCGCGCTTCTGC
The DNA here is from genome assembly GCA_034509955.1 of Urosaurus nigricauda. Taxonomy (NCBI): domain Eukaryota; kingdom Metazoa; phylum Chordata; class Lepidosauria; order Squamata; family Phrynosomatidae; genus Urosaurus; species Urosaurus nigricauda. The sequence continues at coordinate 56,021,485 of JAOEGL010000003.1, forward strand.
TAGCCTTGAGTAGCCTTATGTAGCCTCCCAGCACTGGCTCCCAGAATGCAATGGCTGCTTAAGTGTAAATTAGATTAGATCTCACCCAAGCACATGGACTACAGCCTCCTCCTTTTCTTTCTCCTCCTTAAAGGAAATGGAGCTTCTGCTAGCCTTGAGTAGCCTTAAGTAGCCTCCCAGCACTGGCTCCCAGAATGCAATGGCTGCTCAAGTGTAAATTAGATTAGATCTCACCCAAGCACATGGACTACAGCCTCCTCCTTTTCTTTCTCCTCCTTAAAGGAAATGGAGCTTCTGCTAGCCTTGAGTAGCCTTAAGTAGCCTCCCAGCACTGGCTCCCAGAATGCAATGGCTGCTCAAGTGTAAATTAGATTAGATCTCACCCAAGCACATGGACTACAGCCTCCTCCTTTTCTTTCTCCTCCTTAAAGGAAATGGAGCTTCTGCTAGCCTTGAGTAGCCTTAAGTAGCCTCCCAGCACTGGCTCCCAGAATGCAATGGCTGCTCAAGTGTAAATTAGATTAGATCTCACCCAAGCACATGGACTACAGCCTCCTCCTTTTCTTTCTCCTCCTTAAAGGAAATGATGTTTCTGAATTAGTGAATTTGACTAAGAAAAAGAAACTTTAAATAATTAGCAACAATAGGTGGCCTTGGACCACTGGAAAAAGGAGCAAGGAAAAAGGGTTCCTTGCCAAAGGCCTGTTTGGGACTATAAGAGTGGGTTGTGCAGTTGCCATAATCCCCAAGCAATGACTGGGTAATAGCAGGCAGAGTGGCTTCTGGACTCTTTATTATGTTCGACCCTAAAGTAACATAGGCAAGTCTGATTTATCAAATCTAACTGAATACTCAGCAGCCACATCAGGAAACTGACAGAGCGGTCTGGTCTGCTGGTGTCCAAGGCACATCATAATAATGTTTCCAGCCCCCTTCCAACCATGAGTGAGACTACAATCAGGAACTAGGAAAGAGGTTTTGCTTGCACAGTCATGTGTACTGATGGGGGATGGGTGGAAACATTATACTTTTCTACTCTAATTGCCTTATAAAGAAATTTCCATCACTCATTGTGGCTGCTTGTTGTTAATGTAGGTTGGAGAGGCATTTAAGATTGGGACAATAGTGCCACAATTGTGAATATATAGTATTACTGAGTGCAGAGCAATTATGGCTCTGTAACAATAGATAATGACTCTCTGATAGTAAAATCCAACATCAGTCTTTTCCCCCATCCACAAAATAATCTTTGGAAAAATGCAAATGATAGAAACAAGGTGGTTAGACATTATAGAAACCCAAAAATGTCTAAATATGTCTATGTTCCTATAGGTAGAAAATAATTCATAATTATATTGTTATTTGGAAAATTGACTATCGTGAATCCAGGAACAAGACTGTCTGTGAGCACCAGTAATTTTATTATTATTGATTTCAGTGGTAGTGATATTATAGATATTACATTAATGGAAGAGAATAAATGAATCTTCTAAGTATTTTAGAGATATAGCTGTACAAAATGAATTCTATAGAACAGGTATGAAAAAAAACCCCACAGTGTTAGAATAACAATAATATTCTCCTGTTTCTGGAAGCATAAAAATAATAATTTATGTATGTATTTATTAATTGTTTGACACATGATGAAGTGTCTGCTTTTACAGTAATTAAAATAAACAGCCATAGGTGCATAATACATTCTCATTCTATAATCCATCTCCATTACGTAAGCTATCACTTGCAAAATCAGGGGCATAGAAGCCATTCACCCCTATAAAAGACTGATAAATATGCATGAGAAAGGAGCACTTCCACGTGCTTCTATTTCCTGAAGCAAGCAGAAAATCTCCTACTGACTTCAGCAATGGTTAAGACAAATCCAAATGGGCAAATACTGGATGGCAGTCACTAAAAAAGAGGCATCATCCAGAGTTAAAATGAATAAAATCTCACTCAGATTTCACAGAATATGTCTTTTCATATGTTCCATTGAGTTCATTGGGACTTACATCCTGGTATGGATGTACTGTAAAGGGTATTCAACCTGTATTTCATTTAGGTGAATTAAGTCTGACTTCTATAAATATGAATCCTTGGGCCAACAGAAGTGAACAGCTTTAACCATCTCTGAAAATGATCACATAGGTATACAATGTAAATCAAAAAAATGTGTTATAATTAAATGCACCTATGCAACCTTCTTTATGATAGGATCTGTTTTTTGTAGAATAATTAGTCCTGAATTTTGGCAAAACTCTAGACTACAAAGGCAGGGAATTCCAATCTGATCAAGGCTCTGAAACAAGACTGTGGGTTTCTCCTGTTAAACACCTGCATAAAGGACCCCTGTTGACTTGGCCTTTGTCCCCAAGCTCTGTTAGAGAGCTCAATCAACTGGGCCTATAGTTATCTAAAGAGCTCCTTCTGCAGGCAAGTCTCTGACTCATTTCCTCTGAGGGAACGTCCCCAAAATCCCCTTAGGAAAAAAGTGAATAAGAAAAAGTGAAAAATTAAAGATGTCCTCAAACACTGTTACCAGGTCACCTTCTCCTCTGTGCTCCAAAACCTCCTTGACTATAAAAAATGTATATGCCATTAGGCATGTGCCTCTGCCAGAAGTTATACAGAATTAGGCTTCTAGCTTGTCCCCTTCCCCAGTGACCCACAAAAGTGACTCCCAGTTTTAAAAATTTAAGAACTCACCCAGGCAAAATGGCCACAGAGAACCAGCTTTACTTCTTCCCTTTCTGCAAGGAATGGTCTAGAAGTCCTCTGCCAGCAGTAAAATAAAATTAGGTTTCTAGCTCTGCCCCCCCCCATGACCCACAAAAGGGGAGTTTAAGAACTCACCCCACCAAAATGGCCATAGAGAACCAGCTTTCCTCCTTTTCCTTTGTGCAAGGAATGGTCTAGAAGTCCTCTGCCAGCAGTTATATAGAATTAGACTTCTAGCTCCACCACCCCTAGTGACCCAGAGAAGTGACTCCTAGTTTAAAAAGTTTAAGAATTCATCCAGCCAAAATGGCAGAGAACCAGCTTCCCTTCTTCCCTTTCTGCAAGTGATGGTCAGTTCCATTCTTTTCATCTTACCATCTGGAGGCATGTTGAACATGTACTGTGTACTGTGTACTGTGTACTGTGAATGAGTTGGGCACTTAAAAAAAATCTTAGGATATCCATTTATTAGGGTAGAAACATGTCAGATCTACAAGTAGCTTAGAACTGTACATTGTTTACAGTTATGAATGATATTTTTATTTGCCATATAAAATGTAACAAGTGAACTTTCATTAGTATTCCAATTTTCAAGAACGGCATAGCCTGTGTGCAGTTTGTCCTGCCTTGAAATGGCAAGCCTCCAGATTCTTACCTGAATCAGATTCAGGTAGAGTATAGTGAATTGAACTCAACTGGCCACTCAGTACATAAACCAAGTCAAGAGGGATAAGGAACAATAGAAACCAAGAATACAAAATGACTGACAGAAGGTGCCTTTCCTTGCCCAACTTCAGGTCTTGTCTGCTCTGGCCAGGATACTCCAGGAACAGCATGGAATATCATGGTCCTGCAGCTGCCACAACCTGGCCCCATTACTTTGGCCTCAATTTGCACACCACAGTGGTTGACTGCATGCACATGCAGACCATGCATGCATCCACCACCATCTGGTTTACTCACATCTTAGGTCAGAATGAGGCACCAAGCAATATTCACCTGCTAGGTGCCTTGTTCTGACCACAGAATGGGCAACCAACAGTGGACATTAATGTGCAGGCAACTACTGTGTTGTGGAAATAGAAGGCTCTGGATCTTTCCAGAAGGTCCAGAGCAACAGGCAGGTTTTTAAAATGCATTTTAACCTTGTTATGCCTCTGTTCTGGTATGGGGTGTGCTGTCTGGGCTACTTACCCTAAAATTGGGGTTTAGGCCATGCATTGTGTAAATAGGATGACACCAAAGTTGAGGGAGTGGGAGGTGATCTTTTGGCCCATGCAGACTGCAACAGTATATTATAGCTCATAATGGTATACCTTAATTCTTCCCTTTTACCAAATGGCTAGTTGAAGGAGGTTCTGTATGATTTGCTTCATTAACTCATTCTTTCACAAGAGTGTCATCAAATAGGGACAGATGCATCTTGAGTAAATGAGATACTTTTAGCCAGGTGGTAATTTCAGGAGTTGTATTTCTTTCTTTTTTTTCTTTTTTAAAATAATTTTTATTAATGAACTAAATGCATACTTAAACATAACTCATACAACTAACAACAGATAAAGAGAAAAAAGGAGAAGAGAAAAAAGAGAGAGAGTGAGAGAGAGAGAAGGAAGAAGCAGCAGAAGTGAAATAGAGATACATATATACATTACGAAAAATACAATTATTTACAAATGCTTAACTAGAAAATTAGGGAAAGATTCCTATGTTTACTTCCTCAACAAATGAATTAGCCTATAAAGATAGTGTTTTACAGCAAGTTCCTACATACATTCTCTGCTTAAACATGTCAATGTATTTACAGTATATATTACATTTTATGTTGTTACATGTATTTGTTAATATTTCCTGTATATCTTTACATTTTATTCAATATAATGATTAATACACTGAGATAAATGCTATATTTTCTGAACTTTGTTTTATAATTGTCATCCATTACTCTTGCAAATTATAGACACAAAGACATTTCCAATCATTCTCATAGCTTTCCTTAGATTTACCCCTTGATAAGGAGGATAAAATATCCATATTTTTAGCTATGTATAATCTTGTCAACCATTCATCATTTGATGAAATATTGGGTTTTTTCCACATTTGTGTGTAAATTGTTCTTGCGATGGTGACCAAATATAGAACTATTCTATTAAATTTTGAGTTTTTTATATTACCGGTCATATTTAACAAAAATAAACTTGGTTCAAATTGTATTTCTATTTTGAGGATGTTTTGCATTGATACATGTATTCTTCTCCAAAATTCTACACGTGGAAAAAAATTTCCTTCGGGTTTATCACATTTCCAACATTTTATATTGCCAGATTTATAAATCTAATGTATTTTCTGGGGCATTAAATACCACCGATGTAACATTTTAATATAATTTTCCTTGTAATTCTGACAAAGTGTGAATTTGTTGGTTTCCCTCCAAGATTTGATTTTTCCCATAGATCTAGTGGAATCAGTTTATTTAAATCCTGCGACCATTTGACCATTGGGTGTTTGTCTCGCTTTTGAGATCTTTTTCTTCCAGTATTTTGTAAAATTCAGCTATATGTTTATTTTGTCCGTCATATATGATTTTATCAATATCATTTTTTATATTTGTAAATCCATGGAGTTGTATTTCCAAGTTTATGTTGTATTATATATTGACTGAGTATAATTTCCTGCCAGCACAGGAATCTTCCTGTTTCCATTTCAATACAACACTGGAGCAAGCTGAATTTTCAACTGACCTCACTCAGCTTTCTAAGTGGAGATGTGCTGGCATCAGTTTTGGCCCCAACTATGCTTCAATTCACGATTTTATGTTACATTAATGAAAGTTAGTATTTATTTTAAACAAATCCCAATGAGTTGAACCAATGACTTGCAGTACATAAACTAAGATAAAGCAGTCCTTCCCTTAGGAAAACAAAACAAAACCCAAACCTCAAATCATGCATAGACTACAATATTTTTATTTCTTGAATAAATATAATTATTTTTCTCTCACAACTGCCCATGGCTACATGACTAGACTATAAGAACAAGTCATTCATTACAGAAAATAAACTAGTTCCTCAAGTAGCTGCATTTATCTTGAATAAACTTTGCAGGTATAAATACAACTGATTACAGGAACAATGTAACTGTCGATTGGATGCAAATTTCTCCTGCTTCTCCCCACTCCAGGCAAAATGTGTGCTCTTTATGAATTACTTGTTCCTTGTGGCATCCTCTTACTATACTGTTTTCTGAATCATTCTTCAGAATTTAGAATTTCTTATCTTGGAGATAATCTAAAGATAATTTTATAACATGGAGACTTAAAACCACTATGAAAGCTCATCTTGAACCCCATTTTGGGAGCAAGATAGATTACAAATAAAATAAAATAAAGCAAATGCTAAATGTTGTGTTCATAGGCAGGTGGATGGAAATATATAAATATCTAAGGATTTGTGATGTCCCTATGAAAATCATTCTTACTAGTTGGAGTATATGGGCATGACATAGGAATGTTTTCTTCCTAAGGAAAGATTGGTAGTAGTATGAAGACATGTATATTTATTCAGACTCTAGAACCATACTCTACTGCACCTAATTAGGGGAAATGAGATTCTGCTGTCATTGGAAGAATCTCAATAACTTCTGGAACCCCTGAAACAGGACTTGTGTCACTTAATTGTCAGTAGTGAGAAGCTATTAGAAGCTAGCTAGGAGAAGGGACAAATTGCCGATTTCACTTTCTACTGCATCCAGATTTTTCAAAGCCAAGTTCTTGCTGTCTGAAATATGGATAAATTCTGCCTCACATAATTCACAAATTATATTTAAAACTCATTTTCAGTTTTGGCACCACAGTATCTGCTGGAGACAATGTTGTTCCAAGTCTGACATGATTTGAATGATGAAACTTAAAGTGACATTGAGGAAGGGAAAAACAGTGCTCAAACAATGAAAACAATAATTCTTCCATTGGCCTATTAGTTGGGTTTCCCCTGCATTTTTCTCTTTACCTTCCTAATTTTTGAAAAAGTTGTCAGTCTTTGTCTTTCTAAAAGCTGTGTTTGGCTGGCCAACATTTCTGTTTGATGCCCAAGTGTTATTCAACTCTGAACTCCCTGTTCAAAAGTCTACCAAACTTTTCCTTCTCCGTAGTCTTCACACCATGATTCATTCTGTCTTTCCTGCCCTTATCAAACATCTTTTCAGTTGTTATCAAACCCTACCCTTGTTTTCAGATGCACCTCCTTGCCCTGCCTTAGAAACATACTCAACTGCAAAATTAACACAGAAATCTTACCATTCCATCTCTCCTTTACTTTTCCATTTTCCATATTGACATCCTAGTACACAATTGCTGGAAAAACACACAACACATTTGTTTCCCCCCCCCCCCCCCCCCCCGCTCTCAAGCATGTTTCCAGACACTTACCATGGCTATTAGGGTCTACAGTTGTTTTAAATTCTCATAATTCTGTAAATCCAATATTTTATGTAACACCTTAAACTGTTTACTCCTACAGTCTTTAATTCTAGTATGTGTTGTTGTTGTTGTTGTTGTTGTTGATGATGATGATGATACTGCTGTTGCCATTGCTATTTGGTTCAATTTATTTTCCTAACTATGATGTCAGCTTTGAAGCTCCCTGCGCAATATGTTCAGTTAGAATGTAGCAGTGCATGCATGGAGATCAACCAGTATATGCCTTTAATATTCAGTCAGTATTTTTATTAGTCTCTTCTGATGGCCTAAATTATTTAAAGGGCTATTTTGAATTTGATCCGTATTAGCTACTCCTCCTAATTTGGTGTTATCTGCAAATTTGATAATTATGCCCTCTATTATTTCATCCAAGTCCTTGATAAAGATGTTGAATAGCCCTGGGCTCAGGACAGAATCCTGTGGCATCCCACTGGTCACATCTCTCCAGTATGAAGAGGAGCCATTGATGAGCACACTTTGGCTTCAGCTGGTTAACCAATTACTATTCCACCTAACAGTTGCATTGTGTGGCCCACATTATACTAGCGTGTTTGCAAGAATGTCATGGAGGACCTTGTCAAAGACCTTACAAAAATCAAGATATGCTATCTCTACAACTTTCCCTTCATCTACCAAGTTGGTAATTTATCAGAAAAAAGAGGTAATATTAATCTGGCATGACTTGTTTTTGAGAAAGCCATGTTGACTTTTTGTGATTATGGCATTCCCTTCAAATGTTCACAGACTCTCTGTTTCATGATCCACTTTACAATCTTTCCTGATATAGATGGCAGACTAACTGGGTGATAATTGTTGGGATTTTCCTTCCCCCCCCCCCCATTTTTAAGATGGGGACAATGTTTGCCCTCCTCCAGTCTGCTTGGACTTCTCCTGTTCTCAAATATATGCACACCATCATAAGGACACCAGAGATCCCCCCAAGTACCTCCCATGTCTGCCCAGATACCATCCCTTTGATTGTCCACACAGTCACACGTGTAATACTCTGCCAGTTCAGGACATCGGTGAGTCAGTGTGCAAGTGAGACATTGGCAAAGCACAATCATGGAGCCCCTCCTACATGCCCCCTTCAATCTATGCCCCCCAGTTGGACGATCTTTGTGTATGTTGTAATTTAATCAATTGGAGTTGTCACATATTAATTTCTTTGCTTTGCCACAGCCCTGCACTCATGATGGGTCATTAATATGCAGGGCAAAGATACACATCTTCTGTGCTAAGCCAAACTATCTCAGTTTCTGTTTGCTCTGGTTTTTAGCCCTGGAGCACAGCTTCAGTCTGGTTTTCACCTGCTTTGGAGTCATGTGTCATCTAAATGCCTTGCCTTCAAAGCAGCTGGAAACCACTTTATTTTGCCCTTTTGTTCCACCTGACAACACATGAACATGTACACATATGCATGCATACCCACACATACACACACACACACAATATTCTCCTACTCACGGGGGGGGGGGGGGGGGAGTCTAAGGTGAATCTTTCATAGGGCTGTCTGAGGCTGAGAGTGTGTGACTTGCCTGAGGTCACCTTGTGGGTTTCCATGGCCTAGTGGTAATTTGAACTGTGGTCCAACTCTCAGACCACTATGCCTCAGTGGCTCATACACACACACACAACATTTTACAAAGAGCCATATACAATATGATACAAAAGCAATCAGCAATAATAAAGTACTGTAAATTAATTCTTGCTAAAAATTGGAGTTCTCCGAGGTAAATATATCAATTGTAGGGTTTTCCCTTCAAGCCTTTTTAGCAGAATATGTCAAAACAAACTCTTCTTCCCTGTTACAGCATCAGCTTGCATTTAAAACAAGAAGCTGATGTCCAGTAGCTCTAAGAAGGCATTAAGAAGATACTGATAAACACTATATCCATACAGTTCCTCATTTCAGTATAGTTTTCCTTTGTGTAAATATGTTTAAGATCAGGGCCTGAGATATTATTCAGACCTATCACCTGAGATAGTCTATTAGTAGTGAATGTTCTTATCTTCTGTTATCATTCCTGTCTTTCATCATGTATCAGGTGTCAGTCTTCATGAAAATTGCCTACAGCTTTAGCTTTCCTACCTAGCTGTGAAACGATAGTTGAAAAGTGGTTTGGATTTCTGCTGGACTTTTGACACCAGATGGGGATGCCCAGCAGCATGTGTCCTGTCAGTCAGTCTTATATAAAAATTGTCAGTGATGACTTAGCTTTCCTTCCATAGTGGGATCAGTGACCCTTCAACTGCAAGAAAAGAGGATGACATGACAACACACCTTCTATAATACCCCACAATATGTTATTTTTATTGCTGTAGACATATTGACCTTCTAGTCAGACAGGCCTGGAAAGTGCTTGCTACACTCATTTCATGTTACCCTTTGTAGTTTAGATTGTGTCATCTAATGTCTTTATTATTTGGTACATGGAAGTTTCGTGCTACAGAATGGCTATGTGCAAATAGCCATTGTTACAGATCAAACTTCCAGGAATTAAAACAAAGATTTATGTAGAATAATGCCATGCAAACTGCAGCCTGAAAACAAAACAAAACAAAATTATAGTGCAGTTCTATATGTTTCTACCCAGAGGCAATCTGCAGAGGATTGAATGGGACATAATTTCCAAATATTTGTATATAGGACAGCAGACACTGTTCTTGAAGGACTTAAACCCATCCCAGAAGAAAGGCAGGGTATAAATTCAATAAATAAACTGACTCCTCATTGTCTGACTGAACAAGCAATGCAATATATCAATTCTCAGTTCAGTAATCTCCTGTAGCAGTTTAAGATATGGACTTCTAGTGATTTTAGCAGGCAGGGACCAAGGTGCTTTCATGACACTGGATGAAGGAAAATATAGTCAAATCGGTTTGAACTTTAAAGATTATTTTTTCTGCCTTCCTTTCTAGCATCACCCGACAATCAAAGCATTAGCTGAATCAGTAGCAGCAGAGTTGCTTTTTGTGTGCTCCTGTGCATTTCTCACTTCTTTCAGGTGGGATTATCAGAACTCCACAGTAATACTGCTGATAAGCAGAAAGGTATTCAAAGTATTTAGCGATACTGGAAATAATTCAGAGGTGGGGTGTAGAACTAGGGACAGGGTGGTATAGCAAGAAAAAAGAACACTGAAAAATAAGAAAGTCTGGGTTATACACAACAGTGGTAAAATATTTTACTTTCCTTTCTAGATTTTTTTCTTTAAAAAATGGGCCACAATTTCACAAGAATAAGTTCATTAGAGATCATGGATTAAACATACCCACTTATAGAACACAGGCTGTCATTAAATGCTAGAGCATATATTTTGCTGTATCATAAATTCAGTTCCAGGAATACTGAGTTTAGATAGTTATCGGTAACTTGGGCTGAATAGGCCTCTGCTAATATAGATAAGAATAATGTTCATTTTTATAAGACTGTATCAAAATTCATATATGTCCTCTAATCTGGCATTTTTTAAAAAGGAAAATAAAACACATTAAAACTAACAGATTACAATTCTGTTCAAGGAATCTGAATGGTTCTCTATTACCTATTTATGCTTGAATCCCAGTGTATTAAAGAATATCAGTGGCCCGTTTTACACGGGCAAAAAAAGGCGCTTTTAGGGCTAAAAAGCCCGCATTTAGGGTTAGGGAGGGCGTAGCCTTTACACCCTCCCTAAGCCTAAAACGCATGGACGCCGCCATTTAAAGATGGTGGCGTCTACACGGAGGTGCCATACAAGCGTCATCACGTGCGCAGCGTTTTGACGCGCTGTGCACGTTTTGACGCTCTGGCGGTGCGGAAGGGCGCCAATCGCGCCCTTCCCACACCGCAAAAAAAGAGCTCGATCCCGGAGCTCTTTTTTGCAGCGGGTCGTTGCGGCGGGATGAGGCCTCTGGGGCTGCCCGTGCGGCAGCCTAGGCCTCATCTCGCCGCTAGAAGGGGCGAGTTTGGACCGCCCCTTTTAGCCAATCTAAAAAGCCCCAGTATTACTTTATACCTGCTCCCTCTTTATCCTGAGAGGTTCCTCATCTTCGCATCTAACACCATATGCCATCTATATTATAGGTAAATAAAACATTGTCTTCTTTGTAATGTAAAGAACTGTCCTTATTTAATATGGCTGATACAAGAATCAGAATAATAGAATTGGAAGGAACTCCATAAGCTATCAAGTCCAAATCCCTGCTCAGTGTTGGAAATCTTGTTAAGAGTATCCCCAATAGGTAGTCCTTCACCTCTTTTTGAAGATATCCAGAGAAAGAGACTCAACTTTGCTTACCAACTCATTGAATAATGAGACCAAACACAGAGAACTGGGTTATAAAATGGGCAACTTTATTTAACCCAACTTACTTAACTTTATTTCTTTGAGATTTGGGGAAAAAAAACCAACAACAGGGGGGGGGAGAACCCCATGCAGAAACAGTAGGTGGATGGTCTGCTGCTAGGCCAATTCCCCAGCTTCCTCTGGGTGAAAACACCTGAGCCCCAAGGGCAATCCAGAAGTGGGTTGCTCCCTGGCCAGTCCACATTCAGAAGGCAAACCCAAGACTCCCCCACATAAGTCTCAAGACTTAAGTGAGGGCTTAAATCTCATGTCAGCACCAAATCAAGTCTCTTTCCCAACCTGTTTAGTTGCAAGACCTATAAGTCAGTTCCAGAGACTTACCTTCACCCTTTAGGAGGGTGACAAGGTGTTCACCTTGATCTCTATCTTCCCCATCTATGCCACAAAGATGTAGAGATATTGTGCTGCTCAGGCCTGTAGAGGTCAGGCCTGAGCAGCACAATATCAAAATCATAGAACCATAGAGTTGGAAGAGACCACAAGGGCCATCCAGTCCAACCCCCTGCCATGCAGGAACTCCCATTCAAAGCATCCCTGACAGATGGCCATCCAGCCTCTGCTTAAAGACCCCTAAGGAAGGAGACTCCACTACACTCCGAGGGAGTGTGTCCCACTGTCGAACAGCCCTTATTGGCAGGAAGTTCCTCCTAATGTTGAGGTGGAATCTCTTTTCCTGCAGTTTGCATCCATTGTTCCACGTTCTAGTCTCTGCAGCAGCAGAAAACAAGCTTGCTCCCTCCTCAATATGACATCCCTTCAAATATTTAAACAGGGCTATCATATCACCTCTTAACCTTCTCTTCTCCAGGCTAAACATCCCCATGTCCCTAAGGCGTTCCTCATAGGGCATGGTTTCCATACCCTTCACCATCTTAGTTGCCCTCCTTTGGACATGCTCCAGTTTCTCCACATCTTTTTTGAATTGTGGTGCCCAGAACTGGACACAGTATTCCAGGTGGGGCCTTCCAAAGCAGAATAAAGTGGTATTATTACTTCCCTTGATCTAGACGCTATACTTCTATTGATGCAGCCTAAAATTGCATTGGCCTTTTTAGCTGCCGCATCACACTGTTGACTCATGTTCAGCTTGTGATCTACTTGGACTCCTAGATCCCTTTCACACATACTTTCATTCAGCCAGATGTCCCCCATCCTATATCTGTGCATTTCATTTTTCCGTCCTAAGTGCAGTACCTTACATTTCTAAAAATCCAGTTCTCCCAACATAGCCTTTTGGATCTCATTGTTGGTGCTCCTGCTGGCTTGGTGCAACAATATCACCAATAAAAGTGTAACAAAAGGCCACTTCTCACGTATGTATCTCAGGTCATGGATGGCATGCAGAACCATTGTCTTGCCCTTTAACAAACCTAAATTATTGCCCCCCCAAATGTATAACCAACACATGGGGGGGGACAGAACCTGGCTTTCACCAAACAGCATAGGCAGGAGCCCGTGCCACCGTAGGCCATGTTTTGCCTTCATCTGACAGCCCCAGCTGGCTTCTGAAATGGCTCCTCCAGGTTTATCAGACCATCCAGAACACCATGCTGTTTCCACAGATCCAAACATGGTGTCTCATCGCAGGACATACTTCATCTGAAACAAATCAAACAAAACATTCACAATAAGTCAAAGGGAAGAAATATGACTGATAAGCATGATATTTCCCTTGGCCAATCCTCTGTATATCCTGTTGACCCATGCCTAGGGTCAACAACTCCAGTGCGGAATTAGTGTGTGGCAAACTTGATCCGACGAAGACCCAAACAGTTGGTGCTCTTGATGTGAATGACTAGAACAGAAACTTTGTGAGTGGTGGTGTGGACACTCACTCGGACTGTCTCAGTCCACCCACACAGAATGCCTGTCTTCACCTTTGCTGCCACCAATTGTATTTTCCTTCTGTGGAGATCTTCTCCACCACTGCCTATCTTGTCTGAGGCTTTGTTATCTCTAGTAGCGTGCCACAATAGTTCACAGAGGCCAAGTTGTAATAAAATAATACTGAAGTTTATTAACACACATCAAAGTAATCAGTAAACAACTTTCAAGGCTTTTGCATTTCTTTCTTCTTAGTTACGTTACCACAGTTACATAGACACAATACTTCAGCCCACAGGTAATCTGCCAAATACTCTCAGCTTAAATCAACTGGTTTACAACCTAAAGCCTAATCAGTCCCTCTCCTGGACTCTACATAGACCCTGTCTGGCCTAAAACCTAACCTACACCTGTCCCAATCAGGAACCTAGAGAGCACCCCCTCAGTGGCGTCCCTCTCCCCAGCCAAAACTTCAACTAAAAAAAAAAAAAACCCAGTCTCCCTCTGCTCAGGCTCTTATATAACCCTGCCCAGCCAGCTCCTCGCTGGCTGGACACCTGGTGTTCTGTGACTGGCTGTTTCTGTCTCCGGGGTTTGCTGTTTCTGGGGTCTCCAGCCAGCTTCTAATTGGCTGGTCACCTGGTGCTCGTTGATTGACTATCTCTGTTTCCGGGGTTTTCTGTTTCTGGGGTCTTTTCACTACAGATGGTAAACCAACAGAATCCCCAAATTTTCCCTAGCCTTAAGGGTCACATAAATACACTCAATGTAGACAGTTTTCCGGATAGGTTTCCTGGTCAGATTGATTGTTGTTTTATGGATCAAGGCCACTCCCCCCCTCACCCACTCTCTCTTACCTGCTCCTGAACCTGGCTGGGAGGGCCTTGGCCCATGTTACATTACTATCATCCCCCAGCCAGGTTTCTGTGATACAAGCCAGGTCAGTGTTTTCATCCTCTATAAGGTCGTGTATGATGTATGATTTGTTTTTCACCGACCTGGCATTACAAAGGAGCATGGTAAGAGATTGTGATACGGATGGGATGACCCTCGGTTCTCTCAGGTTAACAAGGGGCTTGGAAGATGAAATAGATTCCAACCATCTAACTCATCTTCCTTCTTGTCTTCTTGCCACCCTGTTAATGCCATATCTTCCATTGCCCCGCACCACTTGAATGGGGAGTCTGCAATTACCTGGTACTTCATCCATTCTTCCCTCATTCCCGTATTTATGGCATTCCATGTGCTTGTGTCACCAGCAACCTTTGTATTTAATGGAGGACTCCCATCCAAATACCATGCACTGCAGCAGACATCTGGACTGAAACAGTCTTAGCATAAAAATTAACTCAAAAATGGCTGATTAACACATGGTATGTATAGCTGGGTTCCCCTGAAGTTTTATGGCACCTCTTACAGAACCACATATGTCCTCTCAACAAGGCTGACAATGTGGCAATACAAAATGGCTGAAATACAAAATGGCTGCCAAGCCTCAATCAAATGGCTGCCACACTTATCAGCAAAGGAGGGTAGCCAGCATGGAATGCTATTATAGAATGAATTAAAAACCAGCTGCCCTTGTGTTTACTGGTAACTCCCGTCCCAAAAACCGTTCACGCAAACCAAGCTTAGCATAAAAAATTTTATGCCAAAATGATTGATTAGATTGTTATGCCAAGTTGAGGTCCTCTGCAGTTGTATGGCACTCCTCACTGACCACAGGCCTCCACCCAACAAGGCTGCAAATGCAGCTATGTAAAATGGCTGCCTATACAAAATGGCTGCTGAGCGTCAAACAAAATGGCTAATGCAATTATTAACAAGGGAAGAATAGCTGGCACAGAACTTGAAGGGATACTCTCTTCCTCCCTCAGAGACCCCCATGACCCAAACGCTCCACATAGGCTCAACTGTGCTGTGCTGTGAGGAAGAACCCAAGCCCCCTTCCCCAGCCCCAAAACATAGCCTCCAGAGATCTGCTCACTGCCTGATCTCTTGTGTCACTGCCAGCTTTCCACAATCAGGCCAGCTGGCTGTCTGCTCGCCTACCCCAACTCAAGGTGGCTTGCTGGCAATGACAGCTCTTCTCCTGTCCCAGCTGAAGCTCCCCCGACAGCCAAATACAATGTTCTGGAGCAGGCAAGGACCTTCCTACTCCAGTGTTTCAGCCAGACTGAGAGGGAACAGGCGGGCAAGCCTCAGTTAAGCTGATCCCCGCCCCACCTCTCTTAACAGTCCACTAAGCATACAGATTATCTTTAAATTGCTGGTCTCTCCACTGAGAGGCCAGCAAAAGCTCCTCCCCTGATCACAGCATTCTAGGTAATTGTAAAACCTCTTTTACTGTCAATAAGTCTTTTATAATGTTAATAAAAATTGACTCTTCTTAAAACAGTTAGACCTGGTCCTACCCTCTGGGCAGCAGAGAACAGGCTTGCCCCCTCCTCTTTATGACAACACTTGAGATATTTAAAAAGTGCAGTGATGTCACCCATCATTCTTATGTTTACCAGACTAATAAGTCCAGCTCTTTCTTGTATGTTTTGTTATGAGTTCTTCTTATAATCCTTGTTGCTTTTCTCTGAGTCTGCTCCAACTTGTCTATATCCTTCTTAAAATGAGGTGCCTAGAATTTAATGCTTTAATCCAGATGGGGTCTGATTAGCACAGAATATCGTGGGACTATCTACTTTCCTTGTCTTCAGATCCATGGTTCTATTAATGCAGGCTAACATATTGCCTTCTTTACTGCAGTATCACATTGCTGGTTCAATTTATGATCAACAATAATCCTAAAGTGATTTTCACATTTCTTTGTGCTAAACCATGTGTTCCCTATCCTATAAGTCTACATTTGGTTTTTGTGGCCTAAATGTAGACCTTTGCATTTGTTTTTTTCTATTAGTTTCAGCCCAATTTTCTAGTTTTTCAACGCCCCTTATGAATTCTGTTCATATCTTCCAATGTATTACCCATCTAAAGTTTTGATATGGATTCCTTCTCCTGTTCTGGCATCATCCTGCTTGGAGGAATAATGGCCTAACCTCTGATCTGATTCTGTTGCAGGCAGTCTGGACAATATGGGCATGTCCCACACCAGAACCAGGGCATAACAAGGTTAAAATGAATTAAAATAACTTACCTGTTGCTCTGGAACGTCCAGAAGATCTGGAGACCTCCGTTTCTATACTGCAGTGGTTATCTGCATAGGAATCCCATTGGGCCAACCAGAACATCTGCTGCACCATAGGCCACTTGTTCTGAGGTCAGAACAAGGCACCCAGCATGTGACACGGTTACCTTCAGGCAAGAAGGCAAACATTTCAGATGCATTGCAGCAGACAGCTACAGATCCTTCTGCTCTGTCACTGGTGTTATTTTTCCTTTTTTTCACCCTGTAATAACTATGTTGAATACAAGTGTACACACTACAAGGCGTGTGCCACTGACTCAGAAACTTGTTGCCTCTCCAAATGCTTCTTCTTCATTTATTCATGGTGATTTTAGCAAAGGTTGCTAGAAGAAAGTATGCAGATGAGCTGCTACTCTCCCAGAACCTCACAACCTGGTCTATCCACTTTCCCCCATCTCAAGCCTTTCTTAATGATTTTGGGACTTTTTCCCAATCAGAACTGACATTACTGAGATAGTTGGATGAATTAATTGACTGCTTCATATGTCTCTGTGTGGGAGGCATTAATTAGGTATAACCTATAATTTGTACCTGGTCAGAATCATTTAGCTATGTCAGACAAATAAAAGAAGCTATGAAATTAAGCAAGTAATATACATTAAGACTTTATTAATTGTTAATAGTTTTGTTAATAGTTTTCTGAACAATTTTATTTCCTACTTTAAATATGGTAGAATATGCTTGTTGTTGGTAAATGCATTCATGAAAAAACAAACACAACCAGATGTTCCAGTAATATCAATTTACAAGTGGTCATATTTAAACATTAACCATTGGTCTCACCCTTTAAAATAGGCATGATATAGAAAATGGTTCCTTTAGTCACTTGCTATTACAGCAGTTTCTAGGTAACTGGAAGGACCGAACACACTCACTTGATAATGTTATTAATTATGTGATCATTTGCTGTGTATTTTGCCTGGTTGCATGGACACAGAGCTGGGACTACCAACTATAAATACTGACATTTTATGAGGCAAAAATGTGTGGCGTTGAAAGTTAATTGTTATTAATTGTTATACTACCATTTGCAAGAGGTATGAGTTTGCACTGCATCTTAATACTTTACACAAGGCCTGCCCAACTTGGAAGTAGGGAGGGGCCAAAATTAAAATTGCCAAACTTCTTTGGACCACAGAAAGGTTTTAAGTAATTATATATTTTAAGTAATTATTATAATGAATTATAATTATTATTATGAATTACTAATTATTTATTACTAATTAATTATTCTCAATCACTAATTATGAATAATTACTTATTAATTATTTTAATGACTATTAATAATTATTAATAATTAATATTAATACTATTAATTCCATCCTCTGCTGCCACCACCTTAAGAGAAAGCCAAACAGTGGAGGAGCCTTGAGCAAGGATTTCATAACCAGAATGGAGGGAAAGAAACCACAAAATGTAGGACGTTCAAGAAAAATGTAGGTGACATTACAAAATAAAAGCTAAAAACAATAATATAAATTCACAAAATTTATAAATATATGGCCTCTTCCATGCCATTGCATTACTATCCCCTCACCTCCCTGGCAGCTCCCTCCTTAGAGGTGAGAGTCAGCTGGAAAAGCACATCTCACACCAGAAGATAAATATACTTGAATAGTTTGCACTTTATGTTTTTCCAATTTATAATGACAGGTACAAAACTGAATAATGGTAATAGCATATGGGCCACTTAGGTCAAAAACACACTGAAGAAAGTTTGAGGTCACTTTAACTGTCTTCGTTCAATGCTAAGGAATCCTGGGAACTGTAATTTTGTGAGACATTTAGCCTTCTCCATCAGAGAGTTCTGGTGCCACAACAAACTACAACTGTCATGTTCCCTAACATTTATTTCTGCAGTGTGTTTTGGACCTTACTTTAAAAAAATAGTCTAGATTTAAATGCTGCTTTAAAAATTATTTCCATCTCCCAGCTATGAGATGGTTGGGGGGACATGAGAATGAGCTGGAGGGAAGGACTGCCAATATATTGAGTGATGCATTCTGAGGTATGTGCAATTTGTGGCCAAGCAAGTGATCCTGGGCACATTACACACTCTCAAATGCTCCACCCTTGATGAAGATTAATGATGATGATGAATGCTGTAATTCAATGTTAGTATTTTATAGTCTCTATTTCTTGTATTGCACTGTATTTTTAATGATGCAGTCCCACTTCAATCCTTGGGAGAAGCAGGAAATATTAATAAAAATTATTATTATTATTATTATTATTATTATTATCATCATCATCATCATCATTATGTGCAATTTTGTAAAAGAGCAGGTTTTTTTCTTGATATAATCTTGACTTTATAAACATATTCCAGGGTGACCTGACAGAAAATAGTGAATTTACTCAAAAGGCATGTGGTTTGAAGATTCTTACATGAAAATGAATGGATTCTTTTCCAGCAGCAACAACAATAATATTTCATTTATATAGCTGAGTTTTTGGAGCAAGCCCTTCAAAACTAGATATTTTCACACTTATTACTTTTTTAAAAAAGCATCTTGTACAGATAATATTCAATTCTTTTTCTTAAGATCAGAAGAAGTAAACTACAGATTTACTGCAGTCCTATGTATTGGAATAAGACCTAAAGAATTCAACTGGACTTGTGAAATGATATGCATGGGATTGCTCTGTAAAGAAGATTCCTCCTTGTAGAGCAGATATGAAAATGAAGTGTAAAATGACATCAAATGAAAATAAACCACAAGAGACAATACTACAATGAAAAGACTATATTGAAATAATCAATATTTGTAAGGACTGTAGGCAAGGAAACAAGTTCAAGGACTTCCCTTGAGGAAAATCTGATTGAAGACTGCCTCCAAAATGATACCTGATAGGTTTTCAATAAGAAGGAATGGAGAACAATGGAGAAAAAACATAATACAGATAAAACCAATATGAACAGAGGAACTCAGAACTGAATCCCACAGTCTTCCTCCCTTTCCCCCCAGTCTTGCTGTGTGTCCATGATAATTTATAAAGATAGATCTGCTATTCTACTATAATTTCTTTATGGAGACATTGGATTCAATGAGGATAATTGTATTGCATCCAATAATGCAATGATTTGGCTTTAATTTTTGTAGTGTGATGATATATAAAATGACACTCATATCCTTCATTCATCTTAGCTATTCACATGGCTGATTCTCTGTGGGGTATTAATTTTTTTAGCCATTTACTTCTTTTCCAGTTTATTTGATCATGACATTCGGCTTGGATGGACTCATGGTGTGCGTATTATATTATCATCTTCAACTTTTTCAACAGTTGCTTTAAGAGATAATTTGTGTTACTGACAGATTTGAGGCATCTCTGATGTATCCATTTATATTTTTTCCAATAACTTAATTATACAGCTGTGATTCATCTAGTTCATGGCATGTTAATAAGGAGAACAACCACATTAAAAATAGAAATTCTTGTTTGGTTATGTTGAATATAGATGTAGTTCTCTGAAAATGATCTCTCTGAACTTGAGTCTTGACAGAACATTAAACATTGGGTACTTTCTAGAATTAAAATATAAAACAAAAGATTCTGATACTGTGTTGAAGACCATATATCATCCTTGCCCTGCCCCAAATAAAGATCCCTTTTTAAAAATGCGCAATGATAAAAGACTTCCGATGTTAGTTCAAACTACAATAAAGCCATTGACCTAATGCATCTTACATAAATGTTGACTGTCCAAGTTTCCATTGATTGAATGAGTCTATGTTAGCTGGGACTGATAATTGGATTTAGAATTTGAAAACACAGTCCATATATAAGCTCATATCAGGTCATTAAACTCAATGTGACTTACTTCTCAGCAGACATAAGGAACTATAAGGAACATAGTAAAGAACACTATACAGTACAGATCCTATTTTGCGAGAAAGAATATAAGTGCAATGAATAAAAATAAATAAATAAATAAATAACAGGTTAAAACTCTGAATTATTTTATTGGTTATTATTAAGATCAAGTTAATTATATGTATTCAATTTATTTTAAGACTCTTAAAATAATTACTTAAAATATCCAAAGGAATATGCTTCTTTCTAACCAAGCTAATGCTGGGTAATGGCTTTTATTTGTATATTTATCTGTTTCAGCAACAATTGGTCCCACAGTGGCTAATAAGAGAAGTTCAAGGGAACCTCACTCAGATATATTAAACCATTTGTGAATTATATAGGTTTATACAGTGTCATTTATTCTTAGCAGAGATTATACATTTTAGGTTTTAAGGAACTGTGTTCCTTATTATTAATATACAAACAAGTTGATTAATAGATTTTGAGCTTTCAGAAATAGAGTATATTATACAATGGCAAACAAACAAACAAACAAGCTAAATGGTACTCCCCCGTTCCCCATTTCATGTATGTAATCCATGGACCAACATACTCTTTGATTCTGGTGGAGCATGCATCTTCACACATGTACCTATGCAAGATGGTGGAGCCCATGAAGGAGACAGCTACCAAAAAGTTGACAGTAATGCAGGGATTTTTCCCCCCCAGAAAGTCCCATGGCCAATCAATTTCAATTCAATCTGAGGAGGTGGCTCTGCATCCAGTCATCCTCTGCCTACTATTAAGCATCTGGGAACAAAGAGTCAGATAATGAAGTACTGGAAACTTCTTGGTGCAACAGCATAAGAATGACTTAGGTATGTGTAACTCTTGATTATACAAACATACATGGCCAAGAAGATTCTTGCCTTGGTATTTTTTACTCTGTTTATGGAAACAATGACTTGGAGTTGAGAAGATTACATTGGCACCATTAGTTTACACTGCATGGCCAGATTTTATATTCAAGCTGCTTGTAAGCTTCATAGGACTGAAGGACCAAATATAATGATCTGACGCAGATATTTTTTCCCTGAAATCTCTTGGAGACTGATTATCTTGAAGCCTTAGACAGTCCTTTTGATGCACAAGTATCTGACATGATGTTGGACATGCCATTGAGCTGACTAAGGCAGCTATCTTGTCAAGCATAATTTGAAGTTCATGAAAAGGTATTTAATATGTTATTTTATTTATTTTTTTATTGTTGAGTTGAAGAGAGATTCTTGTAGAATTGGTTAATTGGTATACAATGTTTTTTGACATAGTGGTGCCACTTGTTACTCCATTTTAGGCAGAAAAATGCCTTGGTCCAACTCTGTTGCACCTGACTACACCCAAGTATTCAATACCAAAAAAAGTTGTGTCAGCCCCATGGTTGCTGAGCTGCTGAGGATGGTGAAGAGGAAAACAATAGTTTGGCTGATACGTATATTAAATATTGTGAATACGTATATTAAACACATTGTGAACATGATCTTTATTCATTTATTGGATTTATATCACACATTTCTCCTGGATTGGAATCTAAGGCACTTTTCAGAAGTTTAAAACATGAGTAAAAACATGAATTATAAAATGAACTTTCATTTAAAAAAGAATTAAATAACAATGTAATTAAAACTATGATTAAAAGAGCTTAAAAACATATTTAAAACAGAATTACAAGCAAAGATAAAAATAAAATAGAATATAACACACTACTTTACTTTAAATACTACTGCCATGTAGTTTACAACTCAAAGGTCTGCCCAATTATAAAGACAGCAGGAATGAGGCCCAGCTGGACTTCCCAATGAAGAGCCTTGAAAGTGTAGACCCAGAGAGAAGGGTCTCCCATATGATATCATTAAACCCCTCCCCTGCAGATCTCAAAGCTCACACTGATGTATATAGGGAGATACTGGGGCTTTACAGACTGCCCAAAAGGGATGGTCTGTAAGCACCCAGTGAAGCACTGGAATGGGGCCAGGGCTACCTCACCGGCAGCCCCAGAGGCCCCAATCTGCTGCTTCTCCAGGCTACGGAGAAGTGGCAGTTTGCCTGTGGCCTGAAATGGGGTGAATCAGACGCCTTGGGTGCCCGCTGTACCCCACCAACCCTGGCGCTCCCTTTCCCCTCGGGATCCTTGGCATGGCCATGTAAAGGCCATGCCAAGGACAAGCAGCAAAAAGGACCTCCATTTTGGAGCTCCTTTTAGCACCACAGAAAGGGCGCCATAGGTGCCCTCTTGTGGCGTGACGTCAGGCCTGCACCACGTTGTATAAATGTGGTGCGCACCATGATGCCATCATGCTGTGTGCATATGGACAACACGCTAAAAAGATGGTGCCGTCCATACGCACTAGGTTAGGGAGCGTGTGGATGCTGAATGTTCCTTAACCCTAATCACGCCCCCTTTTGGGACGTCTGTATCGGGCCTCTGTCCTTCAAACAGTCTGGAGCAAACTAATATATTCTTGAAAGATCCAAATCAGCACTGAATTGTGCCTGGAAATAAACTGGCAGGAGTTGTTAAAAAGGGGTGGGTGGGACATGTAATCCCTATAACCAGCCTGAGTTAACAGTACTGGCAAATGCAAAAACTGAAGACATGTGACATGGATCCACACAATATTACCCAGTGGAATTGTTTAAGTTCATGAAAACCTTGCTCCAAATTGATTAATCAATGATATCTTTCAGTGATATCTGCATTCTTGGGATGGGGATAGAATCACTTGAGTTTACCAAATTATATATTAATTTAATCAGGTCAAAATTAATGCAGCTGGTGTGACCCCCCCCCCCAACTCAATTATAGCAAAAATCTTTCATCAAGCTCTGCCAGAATCTGCAGACAAGTTGTTAAAAAATATGATTCCCTGCACTTATATAAGTGGGATATACCCAGAATATCCCACTATCCACTCTGCTGGATGTAACTGCTAGGAGTTATAACAGCAGTCGAAGAGCTACACAACTTCCACACTTGCTTCCACACTTCCACACGGTTGTTATGAAAACAATTCAAGAATGAAACAGTACTCTAAAACCACAAGGATGAGCAGTAAGGGATATAAATTATGATCAAAATAAAAATAGTTTATAACTGAAAAACTGAGATAAACAATGTTGTACTGTATTACTCTTCAATCCTAAAGCAATCTTGTACTTAAAGCAGCAATCCATTGCTTTCGTGTAAAGCCAAGGCCTATTTTTTTTAGAAATGCAATGAGAGAATGTTATGGTTGGTAACAACAAGTCAGTAGCAAGCTATTTTTTGGGCCAGAGGCATCAAAACAATAACAAAAACACTCAGGAAATGCAAAGTAATGAATGACTTAATAAAATATGCAAACCTGTCAGCAAGTAATCATACAAGAAAACGAGTACTGTGTACTAGTTGCAAAGTATTCAACAAGAGGAATTCTGGGGTTATCTAATAAAATAAACCACAGAGAGAGAGAGATCACAAATATTTTGAAGCTGGAGCTGTTTATCTGTATATAGTCTGTGTGAAAAAACTCCAAAAACAAATTTCCCATCCCTATAAAAAAAAAGCCCCTAAACACTGTAAAAACAAAGCAAAACAAAACAAAAACCTTTGCCAAGGACTGATTTCAGCTATGTGTTGCCTTCTTTATGAAAGTGGCGGTAAGGCCAGAGGATAGTTGAAATACTGGCCTAAATGCTGGCCTCAGGTTTTTCAGTAAGGTGCCCTAGTAATGCAGTGGTTAAATGCCGGTACTGCAGCCACAACAATGTGATTTCTATCCCAAAGGGTTCCAGGTTGGCTCAGCCTTTCAGTCTTTCATAGGTCAGTAAAATAAATACCCAGCTTGTCGGGGGCAATTAGTTTACACATTGTAAACCACTTAGAGAGTGTTGAGTTTACTATGAAGTGGCATGGAAATGTAAATGCAATTGCTATTGCTATTACTAAATCCAATTGCTAGTGCTGCATAGAGTTGAACTATTGAATCAAATGGAACCAAAATAATTTACACCTCTATACGTTCCTTTATTTTGTGGATCTACATTACTTGCAATTGTCAGCTGGATTTATGCTACTGCATTTGTAGAGTTGCTCAAACAAAGATCCCACTATGGATGAAAATCTCTTGATCTAATGACAACTTCCTGAAACAAAAGGGGGAAGGATGAAATTTTTAGTGAGCATTCATCCCTTGGACACTAACTCTGCTCCTTTAGGTTAGGAACCTTCAGAACAATCTGGGAACTGATACAAAGGACTCCTTCATGTTCTACTGACATAAATCTTGACTGGGTCATCATCAAAAGAACACCAATAGAGTGCCATCCTATGACTAAAGTGGACAGCAGAATATTGCTTTTCTCCTTGTGCCATAAAGAATAAGCCGAGTTGCTCCACTGGAGGCAGCCACAGGTAAATCCCCAATCTTTTTAATGTGGACTGCCAAAGTGATAGGCACTTTGCTTGCTGTTCTCATTGTATTTTAGAGATAAAGCCTGTTATTATCATTGCAACAAAACTGTCCCATCTTTATATTCACTGCTATGGATGGTAGTCAGTAGTACTATAGAAGGAGCATCCTGATAGAAGGGATAAAGAATTGACTCCTTCATAAATTCAGGAAAAAAATCATCCTAAGTATTTTGTTATGTTTTGGAATGGTATGATGATTCAAATACTCTTTACTTCTCTTCATGTCTGAATAGAAAATGAAAAAAGGGTGAAGGCCACTGATCCTACCCCTCACCTGCACACAACTGCTGGCCCTCCCCACATTCAGCAAAATATCTTAATAGAGTCATTCAAGCTTGAGCTATATGTTACTGGCTGACCTAACCTATGTTCCATCTTTCTTCTAAAACTGGGACACAACCTTTGGTTACAGAAACACATAATATACCATAATATTAAAACCTTATAAGTGCCTTAAAATCATAGAATCATAGAATCATAGAATCATAGAGTTGGAAGAGACCACAAGGGCCATCCAGTCCAACCCCCTGCCATGCAGGAACTCCAAGTCAAAGCATCCCTGACAGATGGCCATCCAGCCTCTGCTTAAAGACCCCTAAGGAAGGAGACTCCACTACACTCTGAGGGAGTGTGTTCCACTGTCGAACAGCCCTTACTGTCAGGAAGTTCCTCCTAATGTTGAGGTGGAATCTCTTTTCCTGCAGTTTGCATCCATTATTTCGCGTTCTAGTCTCTGCAGCAGCAGAAAACAAGCTTGCTCCCTCCTCAATATGACATCCCTTCAAATATTTAAACAGGGCTATCATATCACCTCTTAACCTTCTCTTCTCCAGGCTAAACATCCCCAGCTCCCTAAGGCGTTCTTCATAGGGCAAGGTTTCCAGACCCTTCACCATCTTAGTTGCCCTCCTTTGGACATGCTCCAATTTAACAAAATTTAACAAAAATGTTAAAACATAATTGAATTTAAAAGGAAATTAAAAACACAACCATGAAGTAAGTTCAGCTACCACTTATGAAAAGGATATCTGTAGCAACCAATTACAGGGCAAAGGGCCACCTGAATAAAAAAGTTGTTTTTCTGTGAGTGGGAGGAGGCTGCACACAGTGGCTAAGTACCATAGATTTGTACCAGTCATCAATGAACCATGTAATTTACAAAGATCATGTGATAAGCTACATAGAACTCCTCTTATTTCCCCCACCTCAGAGGAAAGTGACTACAACTTAGCAGCCAGGAGATCTTTGTAAAGTTATATTCCCAGTAAATTGAGCTCACTGACAGAGATTGGTGAAATAGGCCAGGCCATCAGGGGGCTTTGACTTTGCTGTTTACCAGGGGATTTTCTTTGAGGAGGAAGCCCACAGTCTTGTTTCAGTGCCTCCTTAAGACTTCTCACAATGGGCACTGAAGGAACTGCTACAGTCACCTGCAACATTTGTGGGATGTTTGTCTTCTTGCCTACAGATGTGGGGAGCTTCACATGCCCCAAGTGCAAGTTGGTAGCACTCTTGGAGGAGAAAGTACAGCAGCTGGAATCCAAGCTAGCAACACTTCAGCATATCAGGGAGCAAGACGTTTTCCTGGACAGAACTGAAGAAATGATCTTGGAAGGGGACAACACAGAGGAAGTTGCTGGGGATGAGAATATCATTTCATGTACAAAAGAGGCAGACAATTGGAGGAATGTCACACAGAGAAGCAGGAAAATCAGGGATAGCTGTGGGAGCTTACAGCTACAGAATCGTTTTGAAGCCCTTTCCCTTATCAAGGAGGATGAGGTAGACCAGCATGGACAGACTTCAGAGACAGAGCAGGGGAGCCTGGGAGTTCCATCGCAGGGAACAGTCACTGCTAAGCCTCAGAGGAGGCGCGTGGTCATGGTGGGGGTACAGAAGCAGTGATTTGTGGGCCTGACAAGATGTCTCGGGAGGTGTGTTGTTTCCCTGGGGCAAAGACCAGTAATGTGACAGAGAGGCTGACAAGACTGGTCAAACCTACTGATAAATACCCCTTCCTTTTGATCCACATGGGAACAAATGACACAGCAAGACACAGCCTTCAGAATATCAGAAGGGATTACAAGGCTCTGGGAAAGAAGCTAAAAGAAATGGATGCTCCCCTTTTCTTCCATGTGCTCATCTAACTAGGGTGTGCAACTACAGAGAGAAAAGGAAGACATTTGTTGCTGCATGCTGCACAGTGTACCATCACCCCAAATGTGGTGGTAAATTATGCTGTGTCACTTCTGCTTTTGATTTCAGACAATTTTTAGCCTTTTTTTGGGAGTGTGTGAGGGGCTTGAAAATAGAGGGATGAGTCATTGCATTTTCCAGACATTTCAAACCACAGGGTTTCGACTGATACATGAGGCTTTGAGGAGTTTCAAGCTTTGTATTTTGTGGCCCCAGGCCTTATCTGCCCACCATGAGCAAAGTGTAGCAAAGCCATTTTATTAAGATGGGGAAAACATCTCTAAATAAGATAAGAATCTTCTTTTGATATAATGATTCATTCTGGGAGAAAGGTGAAGTGAAAACAACAACAACAATCTACATAGCTAATAATAGTCAAACCAGCTAAAAATAGTTGTGCATTGTTCATTCTGGGTTTATTCCCTTCTCAATCAGAATATTTCTCTGGGTGTTTTAAAGTATTCACTGTGCTTTAAATTAACAGCTGGGAAACTGGGAAAGAGCTGAAGAAACTCTTGGCACAACTGGGGTGTCATAGGAGTAAGTTATTCACTCACTAGTTTGTTACACAACCAGTATGGGGCATGCCTGGAAATAGAACATAAAGTGCCATGCATCTGGAAAATGATATTGGGGAAGACTTGCAGCTGTGAGAAGTAATTGGTGAAGAACTATCATCGGCTACATATGGACAGATATGTTGAGGTAAGCTGTTAGCATGCTAACAGAAAAATGAAAGGTGTAATACGAGCAAACATAAGGTAAGAGTAATATTTGCTAAATATGAACATCAATAGCCCTATGATACTATTTTAAAAATCCCCTTAAATCCAAGAAAGAAAGAAATAAGGAGGAAATTTTTTCAAACATTCCTATTTATGGCCTTTCATTTAGCCAGCACAATTGT
Source organism: Urosaurus nigricauda (assembly GCA_034509955.1). NCBI lineage: Eukaryota > Metazoa > Chordata > Lepidosauria > Squamata > Phrynosomatidae > Urosaurus > Urosaurus nigricauda. Next base: position 56,049,460 of record JAOEGL010000003.1, read on the forward strand.
GAAACAAATGTTATGGACAAAGTAGGAGGGAATGTCTTAGTTCAGTCAGTGCCCACATATGCATGAAATTACATAAAATTATTTTAAGAAAAACATATATGATAAGCATAATGATCCACTGTTTAAAAGAACAGATTTGGTAAAAAATAGTCTTTTTTTTTTTTGAAAAGTTAGTCTGTCCTCTAGGTTGTTATTTGCTCCCCTATGATTTGGTATTATCTGCATATTTAATAATTATACTATCTAGTCCATCATTCACATCATTTATAAATATGTTGAAAAACAATGGGCCCAGGATTGACTCCTCTGACATTTCACTAGTCATTTCTCTCCAAGATGAAGATAAACCATGGATGAGTATTCTTTGGGTTTGATCTGTCAACCAGTTACAAATCCACCTAAAAGTTATACTGTCCGGCCTACATTTGACAAGAATATCATGAGTGACCATTTCAAATGCTTTAGACATGTACTACATCCACAGCACTTCTCTAATCAACCATACTTTTAACTATTAAAAAAGATAAGATTAGTTTGGCATGGGTTCTTTTTGAGAAATCCATGCTGACTTTGTGTAACCACAGGATTCCTTACTAAGTGATCACAGAAGGACTGTTTAATGACCTGCTCTAGAATCTTTCCTGGCATCCATGTTACTGTTTCCATCCTGTTTCTTCCCCTTTTTAAACATGGGCACAACATTTGTCATCCTCCAATCTGCTGGGATCCCTCATGTTCTCCAAAAATGGTCAGAGACTATTTGCAGTGGTTATATCTGCAAGTTTTTAAAGTACCTTTGGACGCATTTCATCTGGCCCTGGGACTTGAATTCACCTAAAGTGGTGAAGTATTCCTTTACGTAGACTAGGCTGCATTCCCCTTGCTGCTTCATTTGCTCTGTTTTCACCAGGTCAAACACTTATTTTCTTTTGGTAGAAGAGCAAGGCAAAGCAGGTGTTGAGCAGCTCTGTCTTTTCTCTTTCATCAAGTCCTCCACACAGTGACCCTAACATTCCCTTGTTCTTTTTGTTTCGGATATAACTCTCTCTCTCTCTCTCTCTCTCTCTCTATATATATATATATATATATATAATAGCCTCTTGAGTAATAAGCCTGACTTCATTCTGAGCTTTAGCTTTTCTGTCTTTCTCTTTACATTTACTAGCTATACATTTTTATTCATCTTTGGTGGTTTCCCCCCTTTTCTATTTCTTGTACATCTCCCTTTGGATTGCAACTCATCTGAAAGTTCGTTATATATCTACTCTATGTTAAGGCACCTCCCACTTTTCTTTCTTATTGAAACTGTGTCCAGTTGTGCCATCAATATATTGCTTTTAAGAAGCTCCCACCCTTCTCTTTGAGTATTTCTGATTATGGAATCACATAACACTTCTTTGAGCTTATTGAAGTCAGTTCTCCTAAAGCAGCTATGGTGAACCCATGGCACATGTGCCAGAGCTGGCATGCAGAGACCTCTCTGTGGGTACTTGAGTCTCTCACTGCTGGTGAGGGGAATGAGGGAGGGAGAGGAGGGAGGAGGAGGAAGCAGTGGCAGCAGTGACAGTCCTATGCCAGAAGCCACCCACCTGCTGGTGAGAAACAGGAGGAAGAGAAGAGGAGGAGGAGGAGGAGGAGGAGGAAGTGGCAGCAGTGGTTCCATGCTTCCAGCCTCTGCCCCACCCCTGGTGAGAGCTGGTGAGAGATGGGAGGGAGGAAGAGGAGGAGGAGGAAGAGGAGGAGAAAGAGGAAGTGAAGGCTGCTGGTGAGATCCAGGAGTGAAGACAGGAATAAGAGGAGGCAGGAGAAAGAGGAAGTGGTGATGGTGGCCCCATGCTCCAGCAACCAACCCACTTCTGGAGGGAGGGAGGGAGGGAGGGAGGGGAGGGGAGGGGGACGAGGAGGATGAGGAAACAGCAGTGGCACAACATTTCATCAGAAGGGCCTGCTCTTGCTAGCCGAGGCTGAGAGAGTGTGCCTTGAGTTTTCCCCCAGAAGTCCCACCCCTAGAAGTCCCCTGATATGTCCCATGCCCCCCAGCACCAGGTGACACCCCGTTCAGAAACACCACTGAGTTTCGGAACTTGGTTTCTAAAAGGTTCATCATCACTATCCAAAAGCATAACATGTAGTATTTGAATGATAATATGTAATTTGTCCCAGAATTATATGAGAGAATGTCAAGTACTAAATTTTTGTTTTCTTTCAATCACCAAAAATATGTATCTTACAGACTGGACAAAAGAAAAAGTGATCTATTGTATCAAATGCCACTGAGAGGTCTAGAAGCACCAACAGGGTTACACTCCCTCTGTCAATGCCTAGATGAAGGTCATCAGTTAAGTCATCCATGGCAGTCTCCACCCCGTATTCTGTCCTGAAGCCAGTTTGAAATGGATCAAGAAAATCGGCTTCATCAAAGATCACTTTGAGATGAAGAGCAACAGTTTTCTCAGTCAACTTGCTCAAAAATGGCAGAAGGGATAAAGATCTGTAATTTTTCATGTCCTGGGGGTCCAGGGAAGGTTTTTTCAGGAGCAGTTTAATGACTGCTTCCTTCAAAGAAGATGATACATAACTTTCCCTATGGGATGCATTGATGACATGTCTAAGAAGTGTCATCAAGGCATCCCCTCTCCCCCTGACGGCCACCCATGATGGGCAGGGATCTTTCCAAGGATCTTGTCCACATCATTAGTACTCACAAGCTTGAACTGATCCAGTCTAATCTCATAAATGGGTTTACTGTATACCTCATCAGTTGATTTTGCTCAAACATTAGCATCCAAGCGGGCTCTTATTTGAGAGATTTTATCTGCAAAGTAGTTGTTAAATACTTCATAGCAGGCTGTTGTTAGGTTAAGTAGAGGGTTCTGGGTAGATGGCATCACTGTCAGTTCCCTCACCACCCTAAACAGCTCTGCAGATGCAATACATGCAGAAAAGGAGGAGCTCCTCACTGCTTTTATTGCCTCTCTATAAGAATAAAGGAAATTTCTATGAGGAGTTATGTCAGATAAGAGTCCAGTCTTCCGCCAATCATGCTCTAGTTGTTGTCCTGCCTGCTTCATATTCTTCAGCTCTCCGGTATACCAGGGCTTCTGATTTGAGGTGGTTAGGAAAGGTTGCTTGGGACCTTTTGTGTTGATAGCTTAGTAAGATCGGTGTTGCATGTTTTCACCATTCCACAAGTGCACACACAGAATTGTTTCATTTTTAAGTTGGTGGGTGGAGACCTAATCAAGCATGACATAATTAGAGAGTTCTGGGCTGTGTCAGTTGCTGCACAATAAGTTGCACAATGGTGGGTTCCAGTATAACTATTACATCATGATGTATCTTGGGTAAGCCACATGCAGTCTGCCTCATGAGGAGACAATGGCAAACTGCCCCTGAATAAATCTTCCCAAGAAAATGATATGTCCACCTTAAGGTTGCCATAAGTCAGCAATGACTTGAAGGTACACAACAACAACAATACATTTATGGTACACTAAAAGTATATAGGATTTTGGCTTAGACAGATTCTTGTTGGATCTTTGTTAGAACATTTTTCTCATAAAAAGTTCAGTTTCATTTGTTATTTACAGCCTTCAGCAAATAAAATGTAAAATGGGAAGCGAGTGCTTTCTCCACATCTTGGTTTTCATTGCAAGACCTTAGAGACTCAAATGCTTACAAGTAAAATCTTTAATATACAGCCTGTCTCTTTTTTAGAATCATTTTTATTATTTTCACCTTCAAGTTTTTTGATGATAAAGGCAATTTGCTTCACATGCTCAAAAGTAATGTTAACATAATTGGGTGATGACTTGACAGATCTACCTTGATATTCTCAAAGACCAAAATATGTATTTCACATCTTGTCTTAATTTGTTTAGTTTTTTCTCCAGTCATGAACTGAGCTAGGTTTGCCTCTCAAATTGGTCATTTTCTGACAGATGTGGACTGTTTAACCAATCCTTTCTCTTTCTTTGCAGTCAAGGCAGCTAATTCAACTAAGGATGAATTTCTTTTTATTAATGAGCTTTCTTTCCTAACTTAAGTGTGCAACTGGTGTGGTATGCCTGGACAATTTTATGCAAAAAGCTTCACATGGCATTACCCCCTCCCCCCAACAAATATTCATGGGTTAAATTTTACCTTTAGATATTGCTTGAAGTGTTGAATTATCACCGATATTCAGTCAAAATGTGCTCCATATTTTTGTTTATAAATGTATATTTATATTTATATTTTTTGTCAAGCAATTTTTGAATGACTATAGTGATCTTGAAACCACAGAAGTATTACTCTATTGGGGGAGTACCAAAGACAGCATTTTCATTTAGAAATGTGAAATTAAATAAATAAATAAATAAATAATCTGTGTTCTTGGCTGTAATCTTTCACAACCACAACAATTTCAGCACAGTTTTACTAGTTAAGATATTTGACTCTCACAGTGTGACTGAACTACATTAGGGCTACAGTTGATTTCTAACTTTTTTGTTGTGTATGCTATCAATACTATGTTGTTTTTGTTGCTGTTGCTTTTGTTGATATTATGTGCTTTCACATTGTCCACAACCTATGTAAAGTATATCATAGATTTTTCTACACAAGATTTATTCAAAGGAAGTTTTGCCATTGCTTCTCACTAAGACTAGGAGAACATGATTTGCCCAAGATCACCAAGTGGATATTTTTGGCCGAATAGGGATCAGAAACATTTGCTGCTGCTGTTTTCATATGCTTTCATGTCATTTATGGCTTATGATGACCCTAAGGAAATCCTATTGCAGGGTCCCCCCCCCCCAATATTTGTTTAGACAACAGTTTACCTTTGTCTTCCTCTGAGGCAAGAGTGTGACCTTTCCAAGGTCACAAAGTAGATATCTATGGCTGAGCAGGGATTCAAACCCTGGTCTCCCAGTGTCTTAGTCCAAAACTTAAACCACTACACTACACTGAATCATTCAGAACCCTACTGCTGCACCATACTGGTTCTATTACTTCTACATAACAGCAATTAATTGTACTGAGGAGAAACACATACCAGGTTGATTGTGCTATCTTGAGTGTGAAGACAGTCATAAAATGTTATGTGTGTCTATATTTCAAACTTGGGATACTGCTTCCCAGTAATATCTCCAATCAGCCTTAGGTGGTATAGCCAATACCGATAATGAGAGTTTCTTCCCCCAGCAACATCTGAAGGACCACACATATCCTAGCCCTGCCTTACTCTTTTTCCCACTGCAGCAAACAGTAGACAGAGCTGATATGAACTTTTTAGTACTGCAACAGCACTGTAGATTGGTAGTACAGGCTTGAAAGGAATAAACAGGTTTTTTAAAAGTCAATGAGCCATAGAAAACCATTGATTCTTGGCAACCTGTTCTTAGGGGTTGTTTGCACTGGCACAATAAAGTGGCTTCAAACTGGCATGAAGCCAAGCTGTTTAGACAACATGCAATATTAAACCAGGTAAAAACTGACATGAAGACATGCTCCAGGGCTAAAAACTGGAGCAAAAAGAGCCTCTGATACTCCACATCATTTTGGAAAATGCATATCATCACACGTGCATATAAACAGTACAGAATGAGTGCAGGAATGCAGGATAACAAACATGCAGAAGTACATCAAACAGAGAATGTATTTAATTACAACACACACAATCCAGACAGTCCAACAAGGGTGGCATGGGGAAAAGGGAGGAAAGGGGGCATGTATGGGAGCATCAATGAGTGTGTTTTGCCAGTGTGTCACAGGACACACCAATGTATTGAACAAGTTATGCATCAAACATGCAACTGTATGGTTGGTCACATGGAGCATCCAATGAGTGGGAGGTGGTGTCTCTGTACTATAGTGAGCATGCATGGTGGAAAAGTGAAAAAAAAAATAACTGAGTGGTGTGACTTGATGCTGCCTGATACAGAAAGCCCATGGGTGTTCCCCTTGCCTTCAGAGGTGACCATGCAGACAGCGGGGCTGCCACCCACTTTCCTAAAAATCAGTACCATCCTGGTTTTTTTTTTTTAAAAAAATGCCTGTCTGCTCAGCCCTTCAGCTTCATACTGAATTTCTTAAAGGTCTGCTTCATTAACTGTCTATGGGGAAAAACAGACTGGCAGCTTCAGCTGGCTTAAAGATGGCATGTGGTGTCACCTTCAGATGATGTCCGCTCTGATCCTAGCCCAAAGCTGGCATCACACCACCTGCTTGGCCACATAATACGCAGCATTGCTGTGCTCTGGAGGTGTGGCATTTACATGCTGCAGGAATGCCAGAAAGCTGTGGAAGTGGTGGAAAGGGTGCCCTTTTTCCACTATAAAAAGGAGTGGCATATTGCCACTTATTTTTGCACTGGAAAAAGCCAGATCTGGGCCATGGCATGCAGTTGCCGCTGCTGCGAACTGGGGCTCAAAGGGATGGCGTCAAGCCACCCCTATATTGCCACCTGTTTCAGTCCTAAGTCAGCAGCCCTGGCAGTCATATTGAAAGAAAACAAAGGGTACTAGTCTACAGTGTATCAAAGCTTGAAAAAAGCTTTTTAAACGACATATTTATGTGAACAAGTAAAAATAATGCACTATATTGTATACACCTAGTATCAGAAGATAATTCTTTACTCAAAACAACATTATACCCAATGTTTTGAATGCCCTTGTTATTGAGCAAATGATATAAGTGAAAATGTTTAAATGTGACAACATATTTAAATAACTTCCCTCCATTAGTACTAATAAAATTCAAAATGTTGACGGCGGTACTTGAGTCTTCTAACCTTTTTCAAATGGATCTTTAGTTAATTATCTCCAAAAGAGACATTTTAAAACATTTTGCTGCTTTTAGGAACTGATATTTAAGGTTGTTTTTATATATATATATATATATATATATATTAATCATATTCACTTTTAAGATTTAGGAAGGTAGTCCTCTGAGGTTCAGATGACATTTGAACAATTATGCCAAGAGTTAGCATTGATAAATTTGGGTTGCTTAACCCTTTTGTCAGCAAATTTGTAGTCCATGGATATCCTGCTGCTGTGAAGCTGGCATTTATTGCATTCATTGCAATGGAACATTTTATTGTTCTTGTGGCTATATGTGTTGTTCTAGGGATATAGCTGAACATGAATTCTGTCACTAAAACTTCAAAACAAAAAGATAACACAATTTCCCTCCTTCTAATTTCTTAAGTTCAGGGGTGAATGTGGACCATTACTGTGTCATCCACACACAAGGGAGATACAACCTAGTTCTGAAGACTGTCAGTTTATAGAACTTTAGGGAAACATCTCTTAAAAAAGCCACAAGTATCCATTCAGTGGGTATGGAATCCTGACTATGAGAACAGGGCAGCAAACTAGGAGGGAGTATCAGCTCCTGTACCAACCTGCTCTTCTAGTTCATGGAAGAGACAGAGATATATCTGTATGAAGTTGCAAGCTCTCTCTCATTAGCAGGGTGAAGGGCTGCATCTACACTGCAGTTTGACACCTCTTTAACTGCCTTATCACAGTGCTATGGAATTCTTGGATTTGTAGTTTGTAGTGGCAACAGAGCTCTCTGACATAGGGCCAAAACAGACTGCAGAAATAATCAATTTTGAGACCATTTTAACTTCCCCGGCTCAGTGCTAGGGAATTCTGTGAACTGTACTTTTGTGAGGCAATGAGCCTCCTCTGTTAGAGAGTTCTGGTGCAACAACAAACTACAGTTCCCAAAATTCCCTAGCACTGAGCCAGGGCAGTTAAAGTTCTCTCATGATGGATTATTTCTGCAGTCTGTTTTGGTGCATAGAAGGCTAAATATGACACAAATCTCCAGCATTCCATATCATTGAGCCATGGTAATAGTGTCAAACTGCTTTTTTTCTGCAATGCAGATCCAGCGCGAGTCAGAGAAATAAAGGCCTGCCATTGTGCAACTCCAGCCCAGGTCAGAGAAATAAAGCATTGTGTTGCTAGTAGGTACTAGTAATGAACTAGTAATGAAACTTAATTTGGGCAGAACTGATACTATTTCTTATGGCTCACTCACCCTACTAGCAACACAATGCTTTATCTTTCCTAATTCAGTAGACTATAAGACCAATTAACAAATAAAACTTTGTTATGGTTGGTCAACTATAGCTACATTTAGTTGGCAATGACAGAACACTGCTGGAAACATTAAGAAATTAGATTGATGAGCAACATATATAACTCTCCAACATCTGCCAGTGAAGACCCGGCTGAGAGAGTGTTTGTTTGCCTTCCTTCCACCTGGGCTACTCCCATGCCTTGGCTCCTGGACTTAAGGAGGAGTCTTGTCTCCATCCCTCCTTTTCTTTTTTCTTTTTTAAAGAGTGTGTATAGTTCACATTGTTTTTAGGATTAGGATGGGGGGCTAAGAATGGGGATTATTTCCTTCTTGCTTGTTTTGGTCTGTTAATTGTTATGTATTTTACGCTGTTAATTTTATTTTTTGTTATAATTACTATGTATTTTTTGTTGTTGGTATAACTGCTATGTATTTTTGCTTTGTTAATTGTTATGTATTTTGCTTTGCTAATTTTACTGTTGTTATAATTACTATGTATTTTTGTTGCTATAATTGTTATGTATTTTTCTTAGTTATTGTTCTTGTTAACTGCTATCTGATTTTATTGTTATTGTTTAATGCATTGCCATTTGTTTTTTTTTTTAATTAATGTTTATTGTTATCACTTGTATAATCCCCTCTGTTGTAAGCTGCCTGGATTCCCTGTGATTGGGCGGCATATAAATAATAATTATTATTATAATAATAATAATTATTATTAACAGACACCATTATAGTGATGAGTGGTTTGCAGGTATTAAGGTGCAAGGCTTATAGGTAAGATAGGGATTATCTTTGGGACCAATAGCAATAGCAATAACACTTACATTTCTATACTACATTATAGTGCAGAGTGCTCTCTAAGCAGTTTACAGTGTGTTAGCCAATTGCCCCGAACAAACTGGGTACACATTTTTCTGACATTCGAAAGGATGGAAGGCTGAGTCAACCTGGAGCCTTTGGGACTGAATTCACAACCTTGTGGCTCCAGTACAGGCATTTAACCACTGTGCCATCAGGGCTCTTGCAGTCACCAAGGCTCTTGAATTGTGAGGCCTCAGAAGAAAGTGCAATGTGAAGGTCTGTTTATTATATGTGGTCTGGCATGGTCTGAAGGAACAATTATATATCTCAATTGCTCAACTGAGTCAGGAATGTCATGCCTCATGGTTTCACTGAAGATTTCAGCTGGGCCGGCTGAATTTTCTGCACAATTCCCCTGCTCAGTTCCTTTTAAATAAATGGAGCCCCAACGAAAAATATCTATTGGGTCTACTGTCATTATTTCCTCCTCTGGCTGCAAAGGATACATGGAAAAATAATTCCTGTAATATACAAGGTGATATTTATGCCAGGACTAGCAGTCATCAATAGCAAATCCTATTAATATTTCCAATCCCTTTTAAAGCCATTCAAGTTGGCAACCATCATTACAACGTGCACTAGTGGATTTTATAATTTAACTATATGATGTGTCAAGAAGTACTTCCTTTGATCATTTCTGCATTTTCCAACATTTCGTGAGCTTGGATGTCAGTATTATAGAAGAGGAATTAAACAGATTTTCTCTCCCAGATTTCCCCCCATATTCTCCATAATTGCATGTATCTGGTGTTGGTTCTTTTTATTCCCTATTTTTAAAGTTAAAAATCCCCAAAACTATGCTCATAAGGGAATCTCTCTAATTAGCTGATCAGTCTGTTCTCTTTTATTCCTTGTGGTATAAAATTTTTAAGAATAAAGAACAAATATCTGAATTTATACTAACTCTGCAAGTGCTCAAATGCATTTTCTTCGCACTAGTCCTTGTCAGGGGGTATCATGAAAAAAAGATTATTTTTCCCTGATGGTCTTTCCATAATAACCAAAGGATGTTTTCAGCTTAGATGCCACAAATTCTGCTGCCTAATGGTGCTACCTGAATCAACGGGCCAGCACTGTTGCTGGGGTGGGGGGCCCCAATGACTCCTCTGCTGGCAGTTTGCCACTTCTCTGTGGTTAGGAGAAGCACCGGAAACAAAAAGGAGCTACAAAAAGCTGCTCCATTTTGTGCTGTGGAAAGGGTGCCATAGCCGCCTTTTCACTGCTTCTTTGGCACAGCTCATGTAAGTGCTGCGCCAAAAACTTGGTGTGATGCCACCTGCCATATGGTCAGATGGGTGGCATGGGAGTGATGCCCAGGTGGCCAGCATGTGGATTGCACCCCCCCCCCACTCTGCCCCGAGTGCAGCTCTTTATGATGGTCTGTAGAGATTCTGTGTTAGTCTACCCTCCTGAGATATATTGTCTGGATTTTTTTAAAGTCTTTCTAATTGAGATCTAGAATTGACTACAGATCTCCAGCCACTCTTGATCTGTTAATTTTTGAATGAGTCATGTTTTTTTCTCCATGATAAATGTCCAGTGCTTTCCTACTACATGTAAGAGGGAGAGAGCAAAGATTTTGTCATATATCTATATTTATTCTGTGGTTCAGGTGAAATAAGAACAGAACTTTATCAGGCAAGTTGCAGTGATGGTTTTCTTCTTGTCCTTAGCATAAGGTCCATGGATTATTTGCACACACAGTCTTGCAACAAGTTAGTGTGACAGAAAGCTTCCAAATAGAATACAATATTCACTATGTGACATATAGCTGAAAAGAGTTCCTATACATTTTTCTAAATGCGGCCTCCAAACTTCAGAACTGACCATATTAGAACTGACCATATTCATGCCAAATGGAAGAACTTGAACCGTTGCTTCCAAATGTCAAACTAATCCTGGCTAATTAATGTGACAGCTGGGGAAGTAGGAAGAAGATCTTGGAGATTGTTGGCACTCATAAGCCACCTACTCTGTTCAGACATTCCAGTTTGTATTGGACGGAGTAACCAAGAGTTGTACTACTTAAAAAAAAATTGTTGCTTGATTGAAAGATTATAAATTATAAATTCCAGATTAACTTTTTTATTACACATAGGTGAAATAAATTCAGGAGGAGAAAGGTGATTAAGGTGAGGAATATATAGTGATGAATATGCTGATTGTAATAATCAATTTCATATGCAAATGATTGGATAAAGACTTAGAGAAATGTACTTTCTGAAAGCAGATCACTTTTATCTTCAGAAGGTATATCCTAGATTTTATCCTTTTTGCTACAAATTAAACTTTTTGCTTGCTGCATTGCTGTTTGTGGTTATGTGCCTTCAGGATGATTCTGGCTTTTGGAAACTCTGTTATAGACTTTTCCTGACAAGATATACTCAGAAGATGTTTGCCATTGCATTCTGTTTAGGCTGAAAGAATGTTGCTTGTCCAAGGCTGAGAGGGGATTCTTCTTTCCATTTCTTTTTTCACACAATCGTACAGCAGCATAATCCTCCTGAGTACACTAAGCTATCATACAGCTGTTCCATTTTTTCCTATGGTTGGTTATGGCCTATATAATATTCAGGCTATTTTCTTTGTTGTGGGCAACTCATCCTTGCTAATCATCAGATCTACTCATTTTAATTTTTCCCTTTAAAATGTATTTTGTATTTTCCACTTTGAATCCCATTTTGGGAGAAAGGCGGGATACAAATCCTCTATATAAAGAATAAAATTTGTCTCATCTTCCTATCCTAAAATGCAGCCACAGATAAGAACACTAAAACAAGACTTGAACTATGGGAAGAAGAAGGATTTTACCAGAAGTATACAATCTGTTATCTTCCATATATTTTTGACTGGAACTGCCCTCAAGTCTCAAGTAGTGGCCATAGTCCAGGGATTACAGAAATTGTAGCCGAAAACATTTTGAGGTCACTGTTTTACGTATCCCTGGTTTAACCCTTTATCACTGCACCATGCTCCTTTTTGAATTACAGAGGTCTGGAAGTAGAGTTTATTTTTTCCCTGCAATCTGAAACAGAACAAAACAGACTTTTCAATCACTGATATCTGAAAGCATCAAAAGATACAGAACATTTATGAATGTACCATTGTCTCTTAACCCTGAAGAACCTGGTCTCTGAGGGGGTCAGAGAATTAATTAGTGAGTGAGAAATGATAAAAAAAGAGGGTGAAAGAAAGAGAAGTAACTTTGTCCTAATATATTACAACATGATGACTCTGTAACATTTAAAAAATACCACATTTTCTGGTTTCTTTGACTTTGTCATAGAATCATAGAATCACAGAGTTGGAAGAGACCACAAGGGTCATCCAGTCCAACCCCCTGCCATGCTGGAACTCCAATCAAAGCATCTCCGACAGATGGTCATTCAGCCTCTGCTTAAAAACCTCCAAGGAAGGAGACTCCACTACACTCCAAGTGAGTGTGTTCCACTGTCAAACAACCCTTACTGTCAGGAAGTTCTTCCTAATGTTGAGGTGGAATCTTTTTTCCTGCAGTTTGCATCCATTGTTCTGAGTCCTGTTCTCTGGAGCAGCAGAAAACAAGCTTGCTCCCTCCTCAATGTGACATCCCTTCAAGTATTTAAACAGGGCTATCATATCACCTCTTAACCTTCTCTTCTCCAGGCTAAACATCCCCAGGTCCCTAAGGCGGTCCTCATAGGGCATGGTTTCCAGACCCTTCACCATCTTAGTTGCCCCCCTTTGGACCCGCTCCAGTTTCTCCACATCCTTTTTGAATTGTGGTGCCCAGAACTGGACACAGTATTCCAGGTGGGGCCTGACCAAAGCAGAATAGAGTGGCACTATTACTTCCCTTGATCTAGACACTATACTTCTATTGATGCAGCCTAAAATTGCATTGGCCTTTTTAGCTGCCGCATCACACTGTTGACTCACGTTCAACTTGTGGTCTACTTGGACTCCTAGATCCTTTTCACATGTTGTCTCATTCAGCCAGGTATCTCCCATCCTATATTTGTGCATTTCATTTTTCCTCCCTAAGTGCAGAACCTTACATTTGTCTGTGTTGAATTTCATTTTGTTAGCTTTGGCCTAGTCATGATTTAAAATATTGTGCTAGTGTGATAAACAATATACTTTTCCCATTTTCACATCTTCCTTAGCTTTGAAGTTAGGCAATACATAATTCCACAGAGTGCATGGTTCTTTCCAAAGATTGATACATGCTTCTGGCCCTGAGGACCTATCTGGTCTTATGAAGTGAATGAGGTGGCAGGATGCCAAACATCATGTAGTGAGGGCCTTGCCTGACTTAGGACTGAAGCAGCACTAAAACATGTAGTGAAGCACAATCCCTTGTCTGGGAAGAGGCAAATGTGAAAATTGTGTGATTCTTTTAATGTCCTGTGCTACTAGCATGGCAGCTGTGTGAAAAAGCAATTAATTCAAAGTCAAGGCAAGGTGTTAACAGCCTTTATTTATTTTCTTTTTGTGTGTGAAGAAATTCGTAAACTATTGTCCAGTTATCTCCTTCAACAAGTGATAACATAGCACTGTGTCATTTTCTTTAACAGTAAATGCAGATGTCCTGATTAAAATGGGAAATGGGTAGTTCATTTTTTGAAGGAAAAAACCTTACTGATATAATGTTCAACACCTAAGCCACAGAGTGGACAAATCTTGAATAAAAGACATTCAGAAAGTTTAATTCCGTTTTCAATTCATCTAGCCAAAGCCCCACGCCTTGGTTGTGATTTCCTGAGCAGTGGGCCTGGAATTGGTAGAAAGCAACAATAACAGTCTTCATTCTCTTTACTGCAAGTGGAAGTAAGAGTAGGGGGATCCAGCTCTGCAACAATAGCATCTTAAGAATAAATGACATTACCTAAAATCATAGAATTATAGAATTGGAAGAGTACAGAAGGATCATCTGGTCCAACCCCTGCTATGCACTTTTTCCCCATAATGAAGTTATAATATTTCTTCATGATATAATGACATGACAAATAAAATTTTTATGTTGGGAGTACAGCAAGTACTGTAGGGAAATTTTAGGGAAATTTCCAATTAGCTGAAATTGCAGAAAGGGAGGGGTAACAACACCCTTGCAAGACCGTGTCCCTTAGTGTATACCAAAAGACCAAATAATCCCTTAAGAATCAGTGCAGAGACAGGTTTCTTCAATTAAAGTCCAAATATTTATTCAAAGGGGAACCGCACATACAGGAATGAACACACACATACACACACACTTGAGATTCACTGGAAATAAAGTAGGGAAAGTGGGAAAAATAGAGAGGCAAAACTACAGGCGATACTCACTTCCGAAGGCTTCTCCGGGAATCCAATGTGAGAAAATGGATGATGGATGAGACATGGCCACTGAAACATGGGGGGGGGGGGGTTAGCCAAGGGAGGTAAAATCAGAGTTCAGTCTGGCATGGAGGCAAGCTGTATTCTGAGAGTAGCACACCGGAGTGGGCAAATCCAAGGGTTCTAATAATAATAATAATAATAATAATAATAATAAAAGTTTATTTGTATACCGCCCTTCCTGCGATCAGGGCGGTGAACAATACACAATAAAATTCACATAGAAATTAAAACATATCAATAAAACAGCATAAATATAAAATCAAATGCAACAACAGTAATATATTATAATAAAGTCCCAGTCCAGTCATAGTAGTGGAGAGGTAAAAAGTCAACAGGGGGGTGAGTCAGGGAAAGCCTGCTCAAACAAATGTGTTTTTAGTCCTTTTTTGAACAGGTTCAGGGAGGCAGCCAGGCGGAGCTCCGTTGGCAACGAATTCCAGAGGATCGGGGCTGCAGTAGAAAAGGCCCTCTTCGTTGTGAGGGACAATCTAGCCTCTGGGACTCTTAATGAATGTTGCCCAGTAGATCTGAGTGTGCGGGGCGGATTGTATGGGGAGAGACGGTCCGTCAGGTACTCTGGGCCCAAGCCATTTAGGGCTTTATAGGTGATAACCAGCACTTTGTATTGAGCCCGGAAGCGGATAGGCAGCCAATGGAGATCTTTCAGTATTGGTGTTATATGGGTGGCCCTGGGAGCGCCAGTGACCACCCGGGCTGCCATATTTTGCACTAGTTGTAGCTTCCGAGTGTGGTACAAAGGCTGCCCCATGTAGAGCACGTTGCAGAAATCCAACCGAGAGGTTACGAGAGCATGTACTACAGTTTCAAGGTCCCCCCGGTCCAGGTAGGGACGCAGCTGGCGTATCAGCCGAAGCTGATAACAGGTGCTCCTGACCGTCGCGTCCACCTGAGAAGTAAGATGGAGCGACGAGTCGAGGAGCACCCCCAGACTGCGTACGGTGTCCTTCACGGGGAGCGTGACCCCGTTCAGGACAGGTGGAACCACCTCCATCCCAGGGCCGGGAGAACCTATCACGAGTACTTCCGTTTTCTCTGGATGCAGACTGAGTCTATTTTCCCTCATCCAGTCCATTACCGATTCCAGACAGGCCACGAGAGGAGCGACGCCATCCCTGGTCACTGCGTCAGTCGGGGACATAGAGAAGACTATTTGGGTGTCATCAGCGTACTGATAACCCCGCGCCCCATGCCTCCGGATGATCTCTCCCAGCGGTTTCATGTAAATGTTAAAGAGCATGGGGGACAGAATGGCTCCTTCAGGGACCCCAGAGGTGAGGGCCCTCTTATCGGAGCACACGTCCCCCAGCTGCACCATCTGGAACCTCCCAGAGAGGTAGGACCGGAACCACTGGAGCGCAGTGCCCCCGATTCCCACCTCAGCCAGGCGTTCCAGAAGGATACCATGGTCGATGGTATCGAAAGCCGCTGAGATGTCAAAGAGCACCAACAGGGACACGCTACCCCTGTCGATGCCCAGACGGAGATCATCGACCAGGGCGACCATGGCAGTCTCAACCCCGTAGCCCGCCCGAAAACCGGTTTGAAATGGATCTAGAAAATCCGTTTCATCCAAGACCGATTGAAGTTGGAATGCAACCGCCCTCTCGATCACCTTCCCCAAAAATGGCAGTAGCGAGACTGGCCGATAGTTATTGTGTAACAGGGGGTCGAGGGAGGGCTTTTTTAATATAGGTTTTATAATGGCCAATTTTAGAGTGTCAGGAAATTGCCCTTCCCTCAAAGATGAATTGATGATCCGGTGCAACAATGTGGTTACAACCGGTCCCCCCTGTGCCACTAGCCATGAGGGACAGGGATCGAGGGAGCAGGTTGTCTTCCTGAGACTTCTAAGGATCTTGTCCATATCCTCGGTACTGATAGACTCAAACTGATCCAGTACAACAGAGTCCACGGAAGCTCTGGACACCTCTATTCTGGATTCTGCTTCAACACTGGCGTTCAGACCCTCGTTTATCCAAGAGATTTTATCCGCGAAGAAGTTGTTAAATTGGTCACAGCAGGCCTTGGTGGGTTCAAGGATCTGGTTCGGGGCAGGAGGGAGCTGAGTTAGCTCCCTCACTACCCTGAACAACTCTGCTGGACGCGACTCCGCGGACGCGACACGAGCAGCATAGAACGAATTCTTAGCTGCTAGTATCGCCTCTCCATAGTCCTCCAAATGGTGGTCTAGGAGAGCCTTGTCGGATAAACGATGGTGTTTCCGCCAGGTGTGCTCTAGCCGTCGCAGAACCCGCTTCCTTGCCCGGAGATCTTCCGTGTACCAGGGCTTCTTTTTGGAAGCAGGCCTGAGAGGGCGCTTGGGAGTGATGCTGTGTATAGCCCTGGAGAGATCCGTGTCCCAGGTGTTAACTAGGGCATCAACAGTATCGCCGTCGCTTCCAACCATACAACCCTCTAGGGCTTCTTGGAACCTATCAGGTTCCATCAGCCTTCGAGGGTGGACCATTCGAATAGGTCCGCCACCCCCGGGGGGGATCTGGGTCGATGCCTTGATGCTTGCCTCTACCAAGAAATGATCCGTCCATGACAGGGCGGAGATGTTGGTAATTTCCGCCCACGGAGTTTCCATGTCCGAACAGAAGATCAAATCGAGTGTATTCCCCGCGAAATGCGTTGGACCCGAAACCAGCTGAGACAGGCCCATGGCTGTCATGGTCTCCATGAATTCCCGAGCCGCACCCGATGGAACATTGTTGACCGCGAAGGGGATGTTGAAGTCTCCCAGGACTAGAAGCCTGGGGGACTCCAACATCAGCTCCGAGACCAACTGTGTCAGCTCGTTAAGGGAGTCTGTTAGCGCACGGGGTGGCCGGTAGACCAACAGAATCCCTAGACTGTCTCTAGCCTTCAGGGTCAGGTAAATGCACTCGATATAGGAGGTCTGACGAACATGGTTCCTGGTTAGAGATAAGGTGTTTTTGTGCACCAAGGCAACACCCCCCCCCCCCCGCCCACCTAACCTGTTCTGGTCCTTCACCGAGTACCCGGATGGGAGGACCTGAGCCCACACTGCGTCACCTTCAGGCCCAAGCCAGGTCTCGGTTATGCACGCCAGGTCGCAGTTATTATCTTCTATCAACTCATGCAGGATATGGGTCTTGTTTTTAATAGACCTGGTGTTGCACAGGAGCAGAGACAGGGTTTGTGGTATGGTTGGAGTGACCCTCAGGTCCCTTTGGTTAGGAGAAGGGTTGGAAGGAGCGATAGATATTACACATCGATCTCGCCTTCCTCTGTAACGCTGGCCCTTACTCCTACCGTCATACCTCCCCCTGCCCCACACAACTCGAATAGGAGCCTCGCTCATAGTAAGATGAATTCCTCTTTGCCTCCCCACTCAAACCCCCCACCTCCCTCCACAACCAACAATAGTAGCAAAGGGGAAATTAACAAGATGAAAGCTGTTAAAAATAGCACACCCATTATAACAAAGGGATGACCGGTAAGCAAAACCAAGTTAAAAAACAATTGCCCTTAGGCCCGCTCTCACCCCCCCCCCCCACTGGCACCCTTCTCCCAAAATCTATCGCAGCTATGTCGCCGAGCTCTCCGCCTCCTTGCCCACTGTGGTTATTGTAGTCCTAGCGCAGATGGTCTGGCTTTGAAGGTGAGCGCCACTCTCACCTGGCGCTTCACCTCCTCGGTCCGACCACAGATGTTCCGGCGCTGGCGCTGATGTTCTAAGGCGAGGGGCTGGTGGCGTGCTGTTGTTGCTGCTGCTGCAGTGCTGGAGAAGGTTGGAAAGGGAGCCGGAACCGGCGTTTATGTGGCATCTCTCTCACCGGCGCCACACCCCCTCCTCACTGCCTCCGTGGTGGTGCCGCCGCCGCTGCGCTGCTGCGCTGTTGTTACTGCTGCTGCTGCGGTGCTGGAGAAGGTTGGGAAGGGAGCCGGAACCGGCGTTTGTGTGGCGTCCCTCTCACCGGCGCCACACCCCCTCCTCACTGCCTCCGCGGTGGTGCCGCCGCTGCTGCGCTGCTGCGCTGTTGTTACTGCTGCTGCTGCGGTGCTGGAGAAGGTTGGGAAGGGAGCCGGAACCGGCGAAATCTAGTCTCTGACAATTAGCTTAATGGTTTGGCCGAAGCCTGGACAAAGGTGTTTGATTGTCTGGGCTTTGTTAAGTCAAGGTGTAGGGTGGCTGTGTCAATGCAGCTGGGTCTGACACATTCGGGGAAAGACAAACAGGTAGATGTGTGGGTCGTTGATTTGATCACCAGCCTATCAAATGAGAAATTAAGAACAAATATCCAGCATTGTTGTAGTCTTGGAGGTGATGGCTCCCTCATTAGCAACTTTCAAGCTATTTTGTGGGATTTCTGAGTGTATTGTTTCCATAGATTCTGCCCCCTCCCTTGCAATCTGCTTACCTAGTTTCCTTGCTTCTGAGGAATAGTGGGTCCACTAGGAGGTCAGCTTGAGGTCAGAGTGAACTCCACACAAACTCCAAAATTTTATATATATATATATATATATATATATCCAGTTAAGCTAACAGTACTTCTAAGATTTTCTTTTTTTGAGGGAGGAGTGATTTTTGTTTTGTTTTTTTTTAAAAAAATTAATATTACAAAACAGCATGAATCTAGAGTTGTCTGTTCAGTAACATGCAAGGATATCATCACCACCATAACCATCACTATAAAGAAGAAAATAATAGTTCAAGCTCTGGGAAGATCTACCAAGCATACCTGCCAGCATCATGACTTATAATAAATATCAGGAAAGCGACTGAGGAAGCTCGGATAGCTGCTCAATCTGATGCCTCTTAGGGCTTGGGTGTATTGTAATATGAGAAGATGCTGCTGAAAACATGTGTGACTTACTTGAAAAGACTTAAGAAGAGGCTCATTCCATGATTCTAGCTTTACTGTAGATGGAGGGGGCTGTCTATTAATTTTCTGCTTCTGCATTTATGGCTCACAGGCAGACAGGTTTGGATATGGAGACTCCAATACAATCCATATTGACCTTTGCCAATGAATATCAGTCCCAAACCATGGAACATTGCTTGTCAAAAACATTTCTAAAGTAATTCTCTCTCTCTCTCTCTCTCTCTCTCTCTCTCTCTCTGTGTGTGTGTGTGTTTGTGTCACATCACTCATTCTACTTTTCTATGAAATTATATTGTTGTGTTCCTTGTTGCATTTTTATTGTACTCTCATTATTATCTCTGCTTATATTAACTATGTGGCACAGCTGGGTGTGTGGGCAGAGGTTGATCTATTTGTTTCATTTTTTTAAAAGAACGGTGCTGCACTTGGTGTTCCATGCTACAGGACTTTGGTATTCCCTTATTGGTTCTGTTTGCTTGTGATTTTTTTTTCCATTAGGAGAGTGACCTGAAGATATGACAGAGCATAGCAGTATTTTAACACATTCTGGAAGACCTGCAAAATGTGATGTGACACTCCCTATGCCATCATGCTGCTTTCCTAATGAAACAAAGGTAAGCAAGAAAACAAAGAAATGTTATCAGAATGAAAAGCAAGGAGAAGAAAAGCAGAGTTTTTGTGACCAGGAGTTCCACAGTGTTATATGGACATGGATTCTGATGCCAAGAAGCAAGTGATGCCATGAGATAAGAGACCTAGCAAAGGCCTCATCCTTGAACACAACCAGATATCCCTGAGTTGGTATAGTTTGACATCCTGAAGGCTTAATCTCCTGCTCCATAGAAAAAAGAAGTAGAAGTTTATGAGCCTGGCTTGAGGAACTTTTAGGAGGTAGAACAGCAGTAGCCCGTGGTGCAAAGAAGTACAAGGCCAAAAGGTTTTCCTTTTAAATCAGGAGATCTATGGGCTCTTTTTGTGGACCTGGGGTCCCTTAGGAATCAAAAAACATTTGTAGCCCGGGGATGCTACCCGAATGCTTCCAAAATGCCCTGTAGGTGGTGTGAGAAAGATTTTCACACACACACACACTAAACCCCAACCAATTTAGGCACAGAAAAGAGTTTTAATTTTTAACAAAACTTTTGTATTTTTTTAAAATGATTTTATACTATTTTATGTTATGGATTTTTTTTAAAAAAAATATGCTCCAATGTTTATTGTTAGGTTTTAATTGATTCTTTTTTTTCTTTTTTTTTCTTTTTTTTTGTGATCTATTTTGGATCCCATTGTGGGAGAAAGGCCACATATAAATGCAATAAATAAGCAAAGAAATAAAGAAATATTTTGTGTTTAAAACAGAAAGATTTTTTTTCATTTTATGAAGGGTAGAATAATTTATGCAGAAAAGCAAAATGTCAACTTCTCTGAATTTTAACATTCCCATGTTCTTACCTAGAAACATTGCTGCTTTCTGCTTTATCTGACACACACGAGATTATCAAATTCTGTGGTCTTCACTATCAATAAATACACATTTTTTAAAAGATAATACACCATTTTTAAAGTAACCCCCCCCCCCCCAATGTGCACACGTAGCTCCAGACTTATGTGTCATTGGCACTGCCTTAGTATCTTGGCTAAAGTATCCATTTTCTTTTAGGGGGGAAAAAAAGCAAAATCAGGAAGTGTAAAAATACAAGGAATGTGACAGACCCAGACAGTCACCCAATTACTGATGTTTGCCTCTATTTTTAAGGGAATTGCTGTCATGGGATTTCAAATAGGCAGAACAAACTGAAGGAAATGGAAAACATAGTAACACTCAAATATTTTAGTACTAGTTTTAGGAATTCTCCATTGAAACTAACACTCAAAAGGAATGTAAATTGTAACAGAGCAAACAGGAATGGAACGGGGAAAATCTTTTTATCTCTATGTTTAACAGTGGTGAGGTTTCGACTCATAGTGATATCATTGAAAAATCAGAGGAAACACATCACTGAAGTCACTCTACCATATTCAGCATAAAGAGTTCAAGTATGGCAGTATTTGTGATCATGTACAAAGCTACTGCTGCTTCTTTCTCCATCTGTGTTTCTTTCCTCATCTTGCAGCAACATCTAGAAAGGAGCACTTGGGAGAATTAATTCTCTGGTGATTGTCAAAATAAGAAAAAAAGCAACTTTAGGAAGATTTTGGTTTCTCAGTTAGTTTCAACACAAAAGTTCCCATTTCCTTTTCTGAAAAAAAGAAAGGAAAGGAGCATAATAGTTAATTAGCCCCTTAGGGATCAATTTTCAAAACAGTGTGTAGGAAGTATGAACACAAACTGTATTTGTTAATAGGTTCTCTGTACATACCTCCTGCATCCCCCTTCTCCAAATTTGCTGGGTAGCTCAACAAACATTATTGGAGCACATCATTTTAAACATATGAAATTTTATATACTTTGCTCCTTAGGGCACTCGATGGCTGACATAAATTATGTCCAAAAAGACTGAACAAGCATTTCTATTGTCATTATGTCTTATTCTGGTGCACACTGGTAACAGACTAAAACCTAATTTTTGACCAGAAATTTCTATTGATTATTATGCTTACACCATTGTGGACACAGAAATAAGGAGCTATGGAAAGGAATGTGACAACAACAACTATAAAATAATGATTTGTTGAGACTGAGTATTGAATCTTGTTGGGGTATTATGCCTGCCTACCTCTAGGTTACCATATGACAGGACTGGGTTAATCCTGCCATGAATTTATTTTTGCTGTTATGATTAAATATAATGTCATATCAGATTTATATTATATGTTAAGTTATTTAAAGTGTGATTTTCAGGTATGTGGTGAACTATACATTAATGGAATTTACATGTCTGATCTTTAAAATAGTTAAGTAATAGTTAATGCAAACTTCAAGGAAGCCACCATAGCAATGGCTGCGAATGGCTGTGGCCACTGGTCACCGTAAATCTTGCATTTGTATGATTTTGAACTGCTAGGTTGACAGAAGCTGGGACTACTGATGGGAGCTCACTCCATCACGTGGCACTTGGGCCTCAAACTGCCAAACTGCCGATCTTGCAATCAACAGAGTCAGTGTCTTGAGCTACTGCATATTTATATTTATATTTCTTGTCAAATCTCCATACTGATAGTCAGACATGGCTGGGTGTTCAAAGGGTCAAATACTATCAGTCTGTTCATTCTATTTGTCTAGAATTTCAATGTGCTTTTTCACCTCATATATAATTTTAAAAAACTGTCAAGTTAAGACTATGGTTGGGACTAATTCATATTGCCTCATGCTATACAATCTGAGCATCTGCTAACATAAAACAAACAAACAAACAAAGCTTCAGCCCACTTCACATATTCTTTTTTGTCCAGTAAATGGAATGAGATTCTCAGCTTCAGATCTTTCTGCAGTCAGATTTCAAATCAGTATGTGCAAACCCTAGGCAAAAAACAAAGATTAAAATGAATGTTCTTATGCCACAACATATACTTTTTTCACATAATTATATGTTGTCCTTTTATATTTAAATTTATTATTTTCAGGTTTTTATGTAGCTTCTGAAGAAGACCATAAAATATATATAGAGGCCAAAATGCTTTGGGCTTTTTCTACAATAAAGTAGTCATCTGTCATGCACATTGAGTCTTGTCTCTAGTTCTTCCTCTAGATTCTGTTGGATGCTCTCTGGTTTGTATCTCTTCTGTTCATGCCTTACAAAGTCATAAAATGGAAGCTTAAGCTGGTACTGTAACTGTTATGCACCATTGTCATTAATAATGATGATGTTCAATCCACAAATTGGGCTTCTTGGTTACTTATTCTACATATGCCCAGACTTTCTAGTTATTATAGGCTCATCCCAGATGATGGGATAAAGTGCTTTGGACTAGCAAAAAAATGTCTCATGCTGTCTTGATCATCAGTTGCCTCATGATGATACTGAGTCTTGTGGTTTTACTATAAAGTTTACCAACCAGTGTTTGAATGTGGCTAACATTAGCAGTTCAGGGCAATACATTCAACATATTTCCTTAGGAAAACAGTTTGAACATCTGCAACACTTACTATACTAGTTATTAATGTTAACATTGGTTTTAAACTGCAGACCTCGTGGCCACTACATCTGTTCAAATTTCTGTGCTTTTCTATTTCTTCCCAATTTCCCATTCTTGGTATGACCAAGATTGATAAAATGCTCTGGAGAACTCTGAAGTGTGCATGCTTTTGTGACATTTTAGCTCTAATAAAGATATGGCTCCGCTGTGAACTTCTTCCTACAGAAAGCAGAACTATCTATGTAAACTTTGTAAATATCCTGAAAGCACCAGGTTCTAGAACCATCTCATCTTGGAAGTTAAGCAGGGTCAGCTCTGGTTAGTACTTGGATGGGAAAATGCCAATAAATACAATGTGCTGTAGGCTATATTTCAGAGGCAGGAACTGGCAAAAACACCTTTAAGTATTTCTTGCCTAAGAAAACTCTGTGAAATTTATGGGGTGACTATCAGTTGACACAGAGGCTCAGCAGTTAAGATGCTGACTCTGTTGGTTGCAAGTTTGACAGGTTGGCATTTCAAGACCAAAGCGTTGAATGAGGGGGTCAGCTCCCATCACTAGTCCCAACTTCTGTCAACCTAGTAGTTTGAAAGCATGTAAGAATGCAAATAGATAAATAGGTGGAAAGGTAACAGTGTTCTGTGCAGTTGTGCTGGCCACATGACCCACAGAGTAGTCTTTGACAATGCTGGCTTTTTGGCTTAGTAATGGAGAAGAGTACCACCTCCTACAGTTGGACATGGCTAAACAATCTTGTCCAGGGAAAAACCTTTACCTTTTTTACCTTTATGAGTTAAAAGAGAACTTGAAGGAAGATACACATGAAATCTTCAGTTCTCAAAAACATTCTTATGAGAGACTATAAAGATAATTTAAGTAAATCCTGGTCCTGTTATTTTCCCTTCATGTTGCAGAGTAATCAGATTTACAAGAAGACTTTTTTTTGTGGGGAGGGGTCATAAAATGATATAAGAATATAAATAAACTTTGTATATTGCCCATTTTAGACTTTAAGTTTACTGGACAAAGGTAAGATAAACTGCAGAAGAATTTGACTAGAATATGCATTTCCAGTGCACATTTAATACGTTGTATAATCTCTGAATATTTATATTGTGGGATATGATTAGGAAGTCAAGAGTATCCACTTACTGCAATTAGAGCTGTGTGTTTATTAGATATAAAATTGTAGCTTTCAGGGTGATAATTTTAAGTGATTTATTATTGTTTGGTAATTAGATGCCATTTTAAGAAGGAAGTGGGGAAAACCACCATAATATTAATTAATATGCTATGATGGCATGGGAAGTTTATTTAAAATAAAGTGATGACAAGGATGGGTTTGTATAGCAAAATCTTTCAGGGTATCATAATGATCCCTGAGATTTTATTTCCATTGAAGACAGAATTGCATTGCCACTACAGTTACTATGGTAATGAGTGCTTGAACATAAGGATATTCCCTTAATTGGAATTAATATCAATTTTGCTGCCTTTTAAGAAAGCTTTCATTAAAGAGGGATGTTCAACCTTTATTAAAGGACAAAAAAGAACTAATTTGCTTCTTCAGTACTTGTGATTTTCTTCCATCCCCTAATGAACAACATACCAAGGTAAAATAGCACAAAATGACACCTGAAGGGCAAATCCAATGACCATACTAATGTGGTAATGTTCGTTGTGTGGGTTCCTTTGCAACTTGGCATGTGGCAGTGGATTTATATATATATGCCTATTTGGTCATCCCATCACCTTTTATGTTTACTCTCAGTGATACCACTCAAACTTCACTGAGGAATTCTGAAATGGTGTGAAAATTTGGCCTGTGTAATGAACTGGACAATGTTAAACTGGCCTATTCTCTTGGAATCACATGTTGGTCAACTTAATGACATCTGTTATGTTACTGGGCCATAGCCTTAAAAAAAAACCTGGCTACTAAATAATCACATTTACTGATCACTTCAGATAGTGAACTTTCAATAAAGGCTTCATTGTTTCCAGATAGCTCTTCTCTCCTTTATACAACAACGCAGATGGGGTAGAGAGGTGTGCTTGGCTACTTTTTCTTTCTTCATATTGCTATGTTATGTAGTAAGAAAAGAGCCACCATGTATGATATTTGTTCTAAATTTAGTCCTGGATCAGTTGACTTTACCCTAAGTGCAAATATATAGTCAAGCTGACCCTTAATTGCTCAGTTCCATCTATTTAAGCAGGAATCAAATTACAGGCTAGTTTGCTATTAGCCAATTGGTCAATTCCCATCAGACCTGGCCAGGATAGCCAATGCAGAGAAATATTGAAAATGGGTGTCAATTTGTAGGGCCATATTTTGCCCATATCTACAATAAGAGATTTTGGCCAAGTGTAAAACTTCACCCACACAGTTCTGTATCATTCTCCCTGCTCTGTTAGTTGTCAAGACCCAGGAGGGACTGCTCTTGATGCTCATTACTGATGGCAAGAGTGGGGAAGCAATTCAGAGGAGGAAGATGCAGCAAGCCTAGGCTTGTAGTTTAGAAGAAATGAATGCCTGCTTCCTTATGGAGTTCACAGCCCATGTTTCCCCCTCAGAATGAAGACCAATTCCTTTTTCTTCTTCCCCCTTCCTACTGGCAAGGAACAGAATCAGGGACACTGAGCTTGAGGCTTGTGGGGGCAAAGGTTTTAGAAGGCATTCAATGGGCAAGAGAATAGCCCATTGTACAGTCATCCCTTTGTATCCATGGTGGATCTGTTTCAGAACCACCACCACCACCACCCCATCGATAAGAAAAACCACAGGAACTCAAGTCCCATTCTTTCCTGTGGCTGAGTGACATGTGTGTGGCTGCTGGTGGGGCTGCATGCACACACCTCAATTAAAAACAATGGGGTTTTGCTATGGCAAAAAGATTATAATCTGTGGATGATAAGAAGAGCCACTGTACACCATACAAAAGGCACACATGCATGCATGCATGGACCATGTTTGCATATATAATTGTAATACTGTCAGCCCTCCTTATCCATGGATTTTTTTTATCCATAGATTCAATTATTCACGGCTTGAAAATATTCCAAAAAATTATACATTCCTTATAGGAAGCCTTGATTTCCACATTTTATATAAGGGACACCATTTTACTATGCCATTGTATTTAATGAGACTTGAGCATCCACAGTTTTTGTTATCCACAGCGGGGGGGGGGGGGGTCAGGGGTGTCCAGGAACCAAACTCCAGCAGATAACAAGGGCCAACTGTACTATCTTTTTTGTTTTTACAAAGTATATAACAAGCAGTGCAATTACTATCCCAATCTGCCCAATCTGTTGACACACACAAAGAAGCGCACACACACACACGCACACACGCACACACACACACTTTAGTGTGTATTGAATGCAATTTTCTATTTAAAAAACCCCTGAAAACTATTAGTACAGTCCCATGAAATCTTTTTTTTTCGAAATAATTTTTGTTGTGACTAATGGGCTATGTAGGACTACAACCTTCTTTATTGCATTTCTAACCTTCCCTTCACTTGCTAATTTACCCTTATGAACAAAGATTTGAGATCAGTCAGGAAAGTTAATATTGCATAGGAAACTGGGCCATAATTCACAAACATGACTAAACAGCAATTGTGAATATGAAACAGATACAGATGAGAAAATTTAGATAACTGTTTTATATGTATGATCACTTCTTAGACAGAATTGTGATACTATTGCCATGACCTTAGCTCTCACCAAAACCTATTTTACTAGGCATCAGCTACATGTGGGGAAGGAGTGATCTGAAGAGAAGGAGTGATTCTTATACCAGTGATATGGGCATTATGTTTTATCAGATGATGGTGGAGATCAGGCTAGGAAGAGGTTACTTAGTTCAGTATATATATAAGTAAGTAGCTGATGTAGAATTCTGACCCTGAGTCTCATCTCAATTTCTTCATCTCACACTGGGGCTATTTTTCAGATTACATTGAATGAGAAATATGGGGTTTTTTAAAATTATGTGCCAGTATTTACTCAGAGATTTCTAGACAAAAAAAAAAAAAAAGCATATGCCTTATGTTCAACAGCCTAGAATAGATGTGGTGCATGTATTTCATATTGTTTTGCTTGTAGGAAATAAATATATATATATTTTCACAACAAAACCCTGCTTGAGCCAAAAATAAACATCTAAAATGGACAGTACAGATTTGTCGAGGAAAAAAAACACCAGTGTTTACTTTTAGATGAAATGACTTGAGGTAAGCTTATTGTAAACATTGTTCCACCGCATATTAAAGAATGACTACTGCTTGAATCAGAAATCTATAACCAGTGCTACTGAAATTGAAACGGCTAATGCAAAGGCAACAATAATGATACTGGAAATGGTTCACATCATATATCTCATCAGACAGGACAATAAGAAAGGTAAAAAATTGTCAAAGCAAAAGTAACAATAATTTGTATCAGAAATATAACACAATAATCTAGTTTATCCTCTGTTCCTGAAAGGTTCGGCTATTCATTGTTGGTTCTGCTGGACCTCCCAGAAGCTTTTGATACTACAACTATTGTATCCTTCTGGGCTGTCTCTCTGGTATGGAACTTCAGGACACTGTTTCGGAGTAGTATTGGTCCTTCATGGAGAGTTAAACTCAGAAGATGGTGCTGGGAAATTCATATTTAACCTCCTGGATATTGACCTGTTGAGTCCCTCAGGGCCTGGTTGTGTTTCCATGCTATTCAATATTTTGCATGAAACTATTGAGAAGATTGATCCAGTGTAGGATCTCAGACAAGGACTTCATGGTATAAAGCTCCTCATTTCAGAATAAAGTTACCCTGACGGAATTAATAGAATACTCAAAATACAGAGTGGCTGCTGAGTTCACTTAAAATTAGTCTCTGGATAAGTTTAGGATTCACACTAGTTGATGAAACCATTTATTTCCTATGCCAGCTTTTGTTATTTGTTTCTTATGAGAACTCCCCACCCCCAAAGTTTTTTACAGCAAGATACATTAAATGTTATTTTGGTGGGGGAGAAGGAGTGATGAGCACTCATCCTTATCAAAGATGAGTCGGCTGAGAGTTTTATACTTTTTATATAAATAATAAGGAAAGGGGCTTTGATAATCAGTACAGCAGCATCCTTATTTTCCACAAAATAATCCAACGGGAAATACACTATATGCACCATGGAGGGGGCAACAAATGAAGGCAGATATTTTTGGATCAAGAATGCCTCTGGAAATGACACCATGTCATCATGATGTAGCATCATCATTCCTTTGGGCATTTCTTTTGTAATAGGACCTTTTCCCACATTACACTAATTATAGCTATTCAATCGTTTGAAGAAATTTTTGTTAAGATATGTTGCCTTGCCTTCAGGAATGGCAACCCTTGCCCAGCTCAAAATTACTAGTATCTATCCAACTATAAAAAGATTAATACAATATTTTCACACAACCCATGCAAACTGAGAGAAAAACCTCTTTCTTTATGTCTGTACATGTCATGAATCCTGTTTAATTATTATGTTTTAGGATTCCTGCCATGAGGATTATGGGGTTGAGTTGTGAGGGGGGAAATAGATTTAGATTTAGATGGGGAAAAAAGGCCGGAGCCAGAGTGAAACGGTAATGCTTTGGAAATGCAAGCTTGTTAGTTAGGAATGCGTAGGGAGTTGCCCTGCAAGCCGAGGTCTGACTTGTAACGGGCCTTCAATGGAAGGAGGGGGGTCTAATAGGATCTATAGACTTTGAAGGTTATTTAGTTATTGTATAGTGAAACCACATATATAACTGTAGATTGAGAATAGGGTTTGCTTACTATATTGTTACACATATATACATACTGTCCAATTGTGGGAATGTATATACGTAAACATGTTGGATTGTGTTACATCAAGGACACAGGTGCCTGGGTAGAGATAATGGTGCCTGGGAACTTAATAGTTTGTGAGAGGCCATGCTAAGCTCCTGGACCAGAGGACTTTGGGATTACATCATGGACTTTACCCGCATGCGGGAAGAGAAATCCAATCCTGGATCATATTGACTCTTGGAGGAGGGTGGTTGGTAAAAGCCTATAAAAGTATTGTATATGTAGTCCTTGCTCAGTCTGGTCAATGGAAGTTTACTTCTAACCCATTTCCTTCTTTTCAATAAAGTAGTTACTTTTTTGGAGTGCTGCTTGACTTGATTTGGAGTTCTTATGCTGGTGAAGTCTGACAGTACATGTGTAGTGCGTGGTGCACAGCTACTTTACATTATTTCTTCTTCCAAGACACACAGTACATCTACTTTTCCTAGTTGTCTTATACCATGTCATTGCTTGTCAGATTCATACTTATCCATGGACTTTGCAGATAGTCTTGCCATCAAGAAAAGGATTAATAGAGCATTTCAATCTACACAACGAAAGGGAACTCGCACTGATCTTTCTGGATATTGAAAAGGCTTTTGATAGTCTTGACTGGTACATCATTATTAAAACTTTGGAATGGTTAAATATGGGACAAAGATTTACAAATTGGGTCAAATCAATTTATACAAAACAGTCAGCAAGGATTATAATTAATGAGCAAAGAACACCAAATATACCCCTGTATAGAGGTACCAGACAAGGCTGTCCTATTTCACCATTGTTGTTTAGATTGGTCTTGGAAACCTTATTAATTAATATAAGAAATGACCAGAGGATTTATGGAGCAAAGTTTAAGGGGGAGTGTTTGAAACTAAGGGCATATGCTGATGATATTGTTTTAACTTTGGAAGAGCCATTGACAGGATGTGGAAATTTAATAGAAGAGTTAGAAAAATTTGAGAAGGTATCAGGTTTGAAAGTCAATATGGGAAAAAAACCAGCTGTAATCACAAAAAATATGACACAGGAAAACCAGAATAAACTTAAACGTAATACAGGTTTTAACATTACTGAAAAAGTAAGATATCTGGGAGTAATATTAAGGAATAAGAACTCAAATTTGTTCAAGAATAATTACCAAACTAAATGGTTATAAATCAAGAGAGTGTTAAGGAAGTGGCAAGATTTAAATCTTACAATGTTGGGGCGAATAGTGGCTGCCAAAATGTTGGTCATTCCAAAATTGTTATTTTTATTTCAAGGCATCCCAATTTTAAAACATGAAAAAATATTCAAAGAATGGCAAAAACAACTAGCTGATTTTGTATGGGCAGGCAAAAAGCCTAGAATCAAACGAAAGATATTACATGCTGCAAAGGAAAGGGGTGGGTTTGCCTTTCCCAAATTAAGTCTCTATTACAAAGCTTGTGTCATATTGTGGTTAAAAGAATGGATGACCTTACAAAATAAAAGACTGTTAAAGTTGGAAAGTACAAATAATAGATTTGGATGGCACGGATATTTATTTTATGATAAGGTGAGAGTAAACCAACTTTTGAATTATCACTATATATGAGCCTCCATGATACAGATTTGGAACAAATATAAAAACAGAATATCCCCCAAATTTCCAATGTGGTTATCTCCTCATGAGGCATTATATTGTATTGATCAGAAAAGAAACGAGATATGGATAAGGTACAATAATTTGGTTGAAATTGGTGACAAAATGAAGACACGCGAGAAAATAATAGATGAAGGATGGAAGATAGGTTGGTTCTTGTATAGACAGTTAAATCAAAGATATAAACTGGACAAGAAACAAAGTGGTCTCTCCAACTCTAATTCTGAAATGGAAGATATTATTTCAAATTCAGATAGTAAAATATTGTCCAAAATTTATAAAACATTATGGGAATGGTATACTGAAGACGAATTGATAAAGGGTTCAATGATTAAATGGGCACAGAATTGTGGAAGGGAAATCCAATTGGAGCAATGGGAAAGATCATGGAATAAGAGAATGAAATACTCCCCGTCTCAATATGTTAAAGAGAACTATTATAAAATCTTGCTTAGATGGCATTTGACACCTGATAAGTTAGCTAAGATATACAAAACAGGAAATAATATTTGTTGGAATTGTCATAAAGAGACCAGTTCTTATCATCATTTATGGTGGGCGTGTGGTAAGGCTAAAACTTTCTGGAAACAAATTAAAGAGGAAATTCAGGAAATGTTGTAAATTAATATAAAGTTTACTATAGAGACTATGTTATTATGTTTGTTGGAAGATGAGGTTGAGATGAAGTATGGGAAAACTCTATTTTATATGTTAACAGCAGCGAGTCTTGAATTTGTGAAATATTGGAAATCTAACAAGACAATAGACATTGATGAATGGAGATTGAAGTTATACCAGATGATGGAATTAGACTTATTATCACATAGAATGGAAAATCATGATAGTTCCAAATGGAGGAAAAACTGGGAGGAAGTTATCAAATATTTGAAGGGAAAATGGGGGAAACTGGCTAATTGGGCATCAAATATGGATCAAGTTGTCTGAAAATAAAATTTGACAAAGGGAATTTATGTTAAAATTACAAGATCATGGGAAAAAACCCAGAGTGAAACTTAAAATACTTCAAGATAAAAAAGAAAAGGGTGGATTAGGAGTACCCAATTTCAAACTTTATTTTTATGCATGTAATCTTGAGTGGATAAAAGATTGGATACAACTTAAAAATGAAAAATTATTACAATTGGAGGGAGCAGATAATAAGTATGGATGGCACGCATATCTGATTTACGATAAAGCTAAAGATGACAATAATTTCAACAACCACGTGATAAGGAGATCGCTGCTAAGAATATGGTTGAAATATAAAAGAATCTTCTTAAGAAAAATGCCGGAATGGACATCTGTAAATGAAGCGTTCTACAAAGAGACAAAAATGAAGAAGACGGGATGGTTAACGTATAAGGACTTATTGAAAAAAGAGAATGAGAAATATGTATTTAAAACTTTAGATGAACTCAATATGGATGGGCATAAATGTAATTGGTTCCAATACAGACAACTTTTAGAACAATACAAGATAGACCTAAAAACCACACAGCTAGAAATAGGTGAAACGGAATTTGATAAAATAATGTTAAATAATCAAAAGCACTCTATATCTAAGCTATATAACTTGCTTCTTAACTTAGAAATGGAAGATGAAACAATCAAACAATTCATGATAAGCTGGTCTCAAGAAGTGGGAAAAACAATCTTCCTGAACAGTTGGGAAAGAAATTGGAATAAGAGACTGAGATATACACTGAGTGCAGAGGTAAAAGAGAATTATTACAAGATACAATACAGGTGGTATTTAACACCGGTAAAACTAAGCAAGATATATAAGAACAACAATAATATTTGTTGGAACTGTGATAAAAAGGAGGGCTCTTTTTTACATATGTGGTGGGACTGTAGTAGATCTAGAAAATATTGGAAACGAATCCAGTCCACAATAGAGGAAATGATAAAGGTGAAGTTAAAATTTGAACCAACGATTTTTCTATTAGGTATGATAGACGAAGAAATAGAAAAAACACATGGAAAAATCCTATTTTATTTACTAACAGCTGCTAGAATGGTACTTGCCAAAAAATGGAAAAATAAAAATGAACCGAGTTTAAAGGATTGGCTTGCTAAAGTGTATGATATGATGACTCTGGATAAGCTAACATACCTTCTAAGAGACCAAATGGTCAACCGTTGCAATCAAGAATGGGAATCGGTTGCTAAATATATAAAGGAAAGGAAAGGAGATGGTTCTTGATTTTTCAGCCTACCAGAAATTCCTGAAATAATTGTCAAAAAGGAATTTAGTAGAAATAGAGAAATATACAATATATAACTCAAATGACCAAATAGAGAATATAACAACTCAGGGATATGAACAGAAACTGTTTAGCAAAATATATCTGACTGGCAATGGTTTAAGTTCCGGAAAAGCGTATTTCCTCTCCTAACTTGCTTTTTCGTCTTCTACTTTTTCTTTTTTTCCTCTCTTTTGTTGAATTGGACTGAAAGTCACTTGACAGATCTCTAAGGAATTGAACTGCCCATTCTGATAAAAGTTAGAAGTGGTAGATAAGATATGTTATAAAGGCTGTATAACTGTTAGATCTGAACTATGCTAAAATATATATATATATATGAAGATCAAGATTAAGACACAGATTGAAAATTATAGGAAGTTTTTTTACTCTATATTTTATAAGCTTCTATAGCTGAAGGATAGTAACTGTGAAGAGAAAAGAGACAGTCTTTATATGACTAACTCAGCTATTATTAAGTCTATATACATACATTTTTTCCTTTCTCTCTTTTCCTTTCGCAACATATAGATTTGGTATATTCGTCATTTCTATTATTTTTGTTTTTGTTTCGTTCTTGCTTTTTTTCTTCACCTTTTTATTTTTCTCTTAAACTCATTATCTGTGAATCTGTGCGTTATCATTCATTAACTGAAAAAAAAATGTATTGTTTTTAATGTAAATAAAATTTATAAAATAATAATAATAAAAAAATTACAAGATCATAGAATCATAGAATCACAGAGTTGGAAGAGACCACAAGGGCCATCCAGTCCAACCCCCCTGCCATGCAGGAACTCCCAATCAAAGCATCCCCGACAGATGGCCATCCAGCCTCTGCTTAAAGACCTCCAACGAAGGAGACTCCACCACCCTCCGAGGGAGTGTGTTCCACTGTCAAACAGCCCTTACTATCAGGAAGTTCCTCCTAATGTTGAGGTGGAATCTCTTTTCCTGGAGCTTGCATCCATTATTCTGGGTCCTGTTCTCTGGAGAAACAGAAAACAAGCTTGCTCCCTCCTCAATATGACATACCTTCAAGTATTTAAACAAGGCTATCATATCACCTCTTAACCTTCTCTTCTCCAGGCTAAACATTCCCAGCTCCCTAAGTCGTTCCTCATAGGGCATGGTTTCCAGATCCTTCACCATTTTAGTCGCCCTCCTTGGGACACGCTCCACTTTCTCTACATCCTTTTTGAATTGTGGTGCCCAGAACTGGATACAGTATTCCAAAGCAGAATAGAGTGGCACTATTACTTCCCTTGATTTAGACACTATACTTCTATTGATGCAGCCAAAAATTGCATTGGCCTTTTTAGCTGCTGTATCTCACTGTTGACTGATGTTTAACTTGTGGTCTACTTGGACTCCCAGATCCTTTTCACATGTTGTCTCATTCAGCCAAGTATTCCCCATCCTATATCTGTGCATTTCATTTTTTCCTCCCTAAGTGCAGAACCTTACATTTGTCCGTGTTGAATTTCATTTTGTTAGTGTTGGCCCAGCTTTCTAGTCTATTCAGATCATTTTTAATTTTGATCCTGTCCTCTGGGGTATTAGCTACTCCTCCTAATTTGGTGTCATCTGCAAATTTGATAACTAGGCCCTCAATAATTTCATCCAAGTTATTAATAAAGATATTGAATAGCACTGGGCCCAGGACAGAACCCTGTGGGACCCCACTGGTCACTTCTCTCCAGTATGAAAAGGAACCATTGTTGAGCACCCTTTGGGTTCGGTCAGTCAACCTGTTACAAATCCATGTAACGGTTACCTTGTCTAGTCCATATTTCGCAAGCTTGTTTGCAAGAATGTCATGGGGAACCTTGTCAAAGGCCTTACTGAAATCAAGGTATACTACATCCACAGC
Organism: Urosaurus nigricauda; assembly: GCA_034509955.1. NCBI lineage: Eukaryota > Metazoa > Chordata > Lepidosauria > Squamata > Phrynosomatidae > Urosaurus > Urosaurus nigricauda. Next base: position 56,084,312 of record JAOEGL010000003.1, read on the forward strand.
ATTCCCTTCATCTACCAAGCTGGTAATTTTATCAAAAATAGAGATCAGGTTTGTTTGGCATGACTTGTTTCTCTGAAACCCATGTTGGCTTTTTGTGATGATGGAATTATCTTCTAGATATCCGCAGACTCTGTTTAATAATCTGTTCCAGAATCTTTTCTGGAATTGATCTCAGACTAACTGGGCAATAATTGTTGGGATCCTCTTTTTTCCCCTTATTGAAAATGGGGACTACGTTTGCCCTCCTCCAGTTTGCTGGGACTTCTCCTGTTCTCCAGGATTTCTCAAAGATTATTGCCAATGGTTCCGATATTACATTTGCCACTTCTTTTAATACCCTTGGATGTAGTTCATCTGGTCCTGGAGATTTATATTCATTTAGGTTAACCAGGTATTCCTGTACTACCTCTTTACTTATTCTGTGCTGAAATTCCTCTATTCTGTCTTCTGCTCCATTATCCTTAGGTTGAGCACCCTTTGCCTTTTCCGAGAAGACTGAAGCAAAGAAGGTGTTGAGTAATTCTGCCTTTTCTCTGTCTCCAGTGAGCATTTTGCCATCTTCTGCACGCAGTGGCCCAACCGTTTCCTTCTTCTTCCTTTTGCTGCGGACATATCCAAAAAAGCCCTTTTTATTGTTCTTAACGTCTCTAGCAAGCCTGAGTTCATTTTGCGCTTTAGCTTTTCTGACTTTATCCCTGCACGTACTGGCTATTTGTTTGAATTCCTATTTGGTGATTTCCCCATTTTTCCATTTCTTATACATGTTCCGTTCAAAACTTAGCTCAGTTGAAAGTTCCTTAGTCATCCATCCTGGTTTCTTGAGACATCTCCCATTTTTCTTCCTCATTGGAACTGTTTGAAATTGTGCCTCCAGTATCTCCCTTTTGAGGAACTCCCATCTGTCTTGAACTCCTTTCTCTTTTAGTGTACCTGACCATGGGATCACCCCTAATATTTCTCTAAATTTATTGAAATCAGCTCTCCTAAAGTCTAGAATTCATGTCTGACAATGCCTAGCTTCTCCTTTCCACTGTATAACAAACCCCCCGAGAACATGGTCACTCCCATCTAAGGATCCCACCACTTGCACCCCATCAACTAGGTCTTCTCTGTTGGTTAAGATCAGATCCAAAATAGTTGACTCCCTTGTTGCCTCTTCCAATTTTTGCACAATGAAATTGTCTTCCAAGCAAGTGAGGAATTTGCTAGACCTTGAGGATTTGGCAGAATTTGAATTCTTGCAAATGTCAGGATAGTTGAAGTCACCCATTACTACTATATTTCTCCTTTCTGAGTGTGTGGTCATCTGTTCTAGAAAGGTATCATCCAATTCCTCTGCCTGAGTCGGGGGTCTGTAATAGACTCCCACAGTAACATCCCTGTTGTTTCCCTCTCCTTTAATTTTTATCCAGATGCTCTCCACCTGGCTTCCAGTATTCATGTCCTGGACCTCTTCACTGGTGTAAACATCCCTCACATATAATGCTATTCCTACTGCTTTCTTGTTTGGCCTGTTTTTCTTAAAAAGGTTATACCCTTCTATTTCTACATTCCAATCATGAGACTCATCCCGCCAGGTTTCAGTGATGCCTATTATATCATATTTCCCTTGTTGTGCTAAGATTTCAAGTTCATCTTGCTTATTTCCCATGCTCTGTTCATTAATGTAGAGACATCTCAGGCCATGTGTCCCCTTTACTTGCTGCTTGTGCATTTTTTTTTTTTTTTTTTTTTGCCTCCTACTGTTGGGACCTTGCACTGTTTGCCTTGTTCCCTCTATAGGGCAAACAGGATTTAAACAGAAATTAAACAGGAAATGCCCTATGTTAAACATAAGGCAACAGGAAATGCCCTATGTTAAACATAAGGCATTTCCTGTTTAATTCCTGTTTAATTCCTGTTTAAATCCTGTTTGCCCTCTAGTGTGATAAGGTGTCAGTTTCAGTATTTATTCCAGCCCTTTTGCCTTCTAAAATGCTGTCTCCCTTCCCCACATAACTCAGTTTAAAGCCCTCCTGATCAGATTCTTCAGACTGTTGGCAAAAACGTTTCTGCCAACTGGCATGAGATGCAGCCTATCCCAGTAACAAATGGTGTAAACATGACTTAAACTCCAGAGGATAGAAACTATCTAGCCAGATTAAGGGAATGGAAAATCACGAGACATATAAGCATGAGATATAAAGGGCTGAAATCAATGAATTATATCTGATTCTCTAATATCAGTGAATGATGAATTATGTTATGCACTAGAAGATCTGGAGATTTAAGTTAAATTTAATTCAAGAATTGAAATAATAAGAATTTGAAGTTTTTTGTGTGGTGGACAAACAAATAAGATATCATGAAGTATCTTTTTTTTCTTTTTGTGTGTGTGAAGAGTCACAATTCTTAATCATGTAAATAATTTTCTGATTATGATCATTCCAGTTTTTGTTGGAGGAAAAGGAAGTAAAAGGAAGTAAAAGATATCTATATGATATTCACTATACTAAGAGAAATCATGAAGTTGGATGATCGGTGTATATACCTAATTGTAAAGCGATGTATATCAGGTGAAACAATATGGATGTATATGTATATAAGAATAAAATGTAATAAAAGTTATTGGAAAATAAAAAGAAAAGGATAAATAGATTACCTTTTCAGCTTTTCTCTTTTCTTTTACCAAAACAAAACAAAACAAAACAAAAACAGATCGTGTTATAGTTAGGGCACAATTAAGGTTTCCCAAACCTTAACATTCCTCAAGCAGTTCCGCATTTAGTGAAGTCTGTAATATTTATGAGTATTATTATTATTACTGAATGTATTAGAATAGCATCTAGAAAATCCAATTAAGAGTGAGTCCCGTTGTGCTAAAGAATACAAATTTGCCACTATGGGCACCCTAGGAAGAAAAGATGAGCACAAATGCCACCATTTTATTAATTTAGAGGACCATCCAAGGGACACCCAATTAAGCTTACCAGGACAAGAACTCAAGTTCACATTAGCAGGAAGATTGTTCTCAGAAATTGACATTTTCATGCATGTCACCTTCTTCTGCTGTTGCTGAATCATAGCAGAAAAAAAACCCCTGGGATATAAGGTCAAAAGGGACTTCACAGTTTAGAGTTTCAATGATATATACAAACATTCAGTGGTGACTTATATAGGGATGACTGAGCTACTGAGAGAGCTCCTTCAAGCTCAAAATGTTTCTGCCTGCTCTTACTTAAGAATTATTCTTGAAAGCATACTCCACATACAAGTAGATGAGGGACAAGACACTAACTGGAAGGTGCATGTGAACACAAAAATAGATAAATTTTAACAAGACTGAAATGCCCTGGTTGCAACCTTCCACCTTAAGGAATGATTGTCAATACCCTGAAACTATGTATAAGAGGTGAATAGCACATTTTGGCATTTTGGCAAGAACAGACATAAGTTATCAAGTAAAAATGTGACTAATTCCTCAGAGGCACTATTATCATTGCAAGTTTCCTTTCAAAATACTATGAGCTGCCATTATTTCAATCAATTATGAATATCATTCCTCCTCCTCTTTCTATTCCAGTGCCAAAGTCACTTTTTGAAGGAGAAAAAATATTATATGCTAACAGTGAGCTTTGCTTGCTTGCAGAAACTCTAATACTTAGATCCTGCTTGCACAATCTTTTCTTCCATCCAATCTACAAGCCACTGCATGATCGGTTCCCCACGCAGTTGCACAGCCATAACAGCTTCCTTAGGCTAGGTACTGGTTGTGTTAATAGTGCAACTTCCACTTACATCTTTGCAACTGCTACTACAGTCACACCATCTCTGTACCTTTTCTGCTATTTATGAGGCTGTGCAGATCATCCCTAAGGGGCAGCCTGCCACCACCTCCAGCTGTGCCAGATTGGGGCTGCAGCAACTGCATGCTGCAGCCCTAATCTAGCCTTTCCAGGGTGCAAAAAGGAGTCACAAAAAGGGGGTCCTTTTTGCACCCTGGAAAGGGCATGATAGCTATGGTGCCATGGCTTTACGATGTCCCTTGGACACTGCTATGTCTAAACACAGCCCCAGAGGAGCGTCATGACACCGTGCACCATGTGGAGCAGTGCACAGTGTCAAACTGTCATGGGGACAGAATCAGGGCATGCATCATATGGATGCCATGCCCCAACTCTTCCTTCAGGCTGTTCTTAATGTTTGGTCTGCACAGATCCAATTTTCAACACAATCCTTTATCATCTACTAGCCATGAACAGGATCTCATTTTCTGGGTTTCCATTTTGCATTGATAAGCTTGAATAATAATTAGAATAGCCTTTAGTATGGGCTTTCACCATCCAGATTCCATCCCTTACTTCCTATATCACCAGTAGAAAACCAGCAGAACAGTAGTGAACAACTCAATACCTGTCCAGAAATCTGACCACATGGAGTGTATTTACCTAAGCCTGAAGGCAAGGGATAGTCTGGGGATTCTGATGGTTACTGCCCAACCTTTTGTCTAATAGACTCCTTAGTCAAGTTGACACAGCTGGTCTTGGAACTGGTGCTGGAACCACGCTTTTAGTCCTGGGTGTCCTCAACATCCCTTTCAAGCCTAGCTCTTTAAACTTTTAATGGGTGCAGCTCGGGAGTTCATGGCTTCCTTGACAAACATGGGCTTATCCCAATTAATCTCTGGGCCTACACATTGTGCAAGTCATACCTTTTATGTGTTCTTTAGTATGGAACAAGTGTATCCATGGGTGGAGGTGGTTAACATCTCCACATTGACATGGATGGATCATTTCCTGGTCAAGGTTGGACAGAAGGCCACTACCCACAATCCTGTCGGGGTTGGAGTACCCATTAAGATGGGCTGGCCTCGAAGGCTAATGGAACCTGTTAGGTTCCAGAAAGCCTTAGAGGGTTTAATTGTTGATAATGCTGGTGATTCTGTCGAAGCCTTGGTTAATATGTGGAATAATGACCTTACCAAGGCTATAGACACAATTACTCCTAAGTTTCCTTTCCACCCCACCTCTAACCGAAACCCTGAGAAAAATGAAGCAGGCTGGACAATGACTAGAGTATCGCTGGCACAAAAAAAAAAAAAAAAAAAAAATCAACTCTTATCTGACAGGACACAATACAGGGTTTATTTATTTATTTATTTATTTATTTTTGGATTCCTATGGGGTGGCAATACATGCAGCAAAGAATTCCTTCTCCTCTGCATGCATTGCATCTGCAAGGTCTTGTCCAGCAAACCTGTTCAGGGTGGTAAGGGAACTAACACAGATGCTTGCCATCCAGAACCCTCTATTAGAACCAACCAAAGCCTGTTGTGATGCTTGGAACAATTGTTTTGCAGATAAAATCTCTCAGAAAAGAGCCAACTTGGATGATGACATTACTCCAGAAGCGATAGGAGAGGCATCCAGCAACTCGTAAATAATGTTATATTGGATCACTTTGAATTTGTGAGTACTGAGAATGTAGACAAGCTTCTTGGCAGTGTGAAAAAGCCAACTTACTTTTTCGATCCTTGCCCTTCATGTCTGGCCTTCCAGGGTGGAGAAACAACAAAGATGCTTCTAAGGCATATAATCAATGTATCTCGTAGGGAAGGCCGATTTCCATCTAGTTTAAAAGAAACAGTGGTAAAACCACTACTGAAAAAGCCTTCCCTAGATACCCTGCAACTACAGGCCAGCCTCTCTTCTTCCATTCTTGAGCAAAGTGATAGAGAGAGTGGTTGCCATTGAACTCCAAGTAATTGTGGAGGAAATTATTATCTAGATCCATTTCAAACCACCTTCAGGACAGGATATGAAGTTGAAACTGCTATGGTCATCTTAGTCAATGATCTCCATCTGGGCATCGACAGGGGAAGCGTGACCCTATTGGTACTCTTGGACCTCTCAGTGGCCTTCAGTACCATCGACCATGGTATCTTATGGAACGCTTGGAAGAACTGGGAACTGAGGGGCACTGCATTGCAGTGGTTCCATTCCTATCTTTCAGGCAGATTCCGGATAGTGATGCTGGGAGACAGTTGCTCTTCTAAAAGGGAGCCAAAATCTGGTGTCCTCCTAGGATACAATTCTGTCTCCTATGCTCTTCAATATTTCCATGAAGCCGCTGGGCAAGATCATCCAGAGACATAGGGCAGGGTGTTATCAGTACACTGATGACACCCAGATATGCTTCTCCATGTCTCAGATTACTGCAGTGACTAAGGATGGCATCTCTCTTCTGAATGAATGTCTTAAAGTGGTAATGGATTGTATGAGCAAAGCAGAGCTTGTTCTGTGTCAGGAAACTCAGCAGCCCAGCCTTTCATCAACAGAGATTCCAGGGACAGAAGATATGGAAGAGCAGGACAATGAGATAACTACCTTTAGCCAACAAAGGATTGAAGACCTCCACTGGTGCAGGGGGCTTTATGAGAAACACCTATGATTAGGAACTGGTGCAGGTTGCTGAGAAACTTTGTCAGAGATTATCTGATTTTCCTGGTGAAAGCAGGTTTCTCTGACTCCCTTTACCTTGTGGCCTGAATCCTTGCCTCTTTGACTGATCTGAAATCTCTGGAACTCTGGACTTCAGAATTGCCTTGCGAAACCTGTCTTTCTGGAAACCTGGACCCTTGAATTGTTTGATCCTTCTCTATTGGACATTGAACTGGTACTTGGATACTGTGCTTTATTTCTTGCATTTGTAAAGACCTTTAGTTTTGGTTGTAAAGTTCTGCTAGGCTGTTTTGAGCCATTATCAGCAGTCTTGGCAGCTTTCCTGGACAAATTAAAGCCTGATAAGACTGAGGTACTCACTGTAGGGACCCCTAATCCAGGTATGGAGATATGCCAGTTGGTCCTGGATGGGGTCACACTTCCCCAAAGAACTGTGTTCGCAGCTTAGGGTTGCTCCTGGACTTGTCCCTTCAGTTGTCAGCTCAGATCGATGTGACAGCCAGGAGTGCCTGTTATCAGCTTCAGCTCATATGCCATCTGCGACCCTATCTGTAGCCGGGGGACCTATCATATCACCACTCCTGATGCTGTTAAAAAGGCTGTCAAGACAGACCTCTTCCAGCACGCCTTCCAGACTGACTTACCTCCCTCACCCCGCCACACACACACACACACACACACACAACCATATTATCTCATACTTTAAATACAGATAGTTCCTCTCTGCCCCAAACTGACTCTCCTGTTTGCCTGATTTAACTATTTTTATCTGTATTTTTATTGTCTTATGGTGGAGGGATAGAGATTTATGTATTGTGGGTTTGTTTTTACTGTGTATTTTATTGTATTAATTGTATTACTGTAACCTGCGTCAACCCATAGGGAAGGTGGGATAATTGTTGTTGTTGTTGTTGTTGTTGTTGTTGTTGTTAGTCAGTGGCCAATTTCCCCCTGCTGCTGCCATGGGCTACCCCCATCCAATTGCACAGAAAAATACCTTCATATTTAGCTGCATACTGTCCAAAATGTTGAGTTGAAGTCACACCATGTTTCCATACTGCCCTTTTATCTCTTTCACTTCCGCCTCCCCATTCTTCATTGTTATTTAATGTCTTGGCTGCTGGGAAGGGGGCAAGCTTGGAGATCATTGATGGCATGTGCATGTAACATGTAACATTTATGCATCTTACATGCCATCTATGATCTCAATAACTGAGAGAAGCCAAAGGTGGCTCTTTTATTTCTAATGTTGACTCCAACTGTGTTTGTCCACTTCATTGAATGGCTAACTTCCTCAAACCTGGAAACTGTACTAACTGGCACTTGCCAAGGGCTGATAGATTCTGCCAATTTGGCTATGTTGATATATGTAGGCTGTAATCTATAAGCCATTGTTATGACATTTGATTTTAGATATATTGAGCTGTAAACTTTTAGAATGTATCTATACTTCAGAGTTGTACAAATCTAATATCACTTTAACTGTTATACTTTGATCCTATGGAATTATTTGATATGTAGTTTGATTTATAGAATGCTGTTCTAGAGAGCTCAAATGCACTTTAACTCTACTGTACACTGCTGAAATGAAACACTAGAGCTGCATAAAAGAGAATTACTTAGTCCAACTACAAACCTAGGATTCTGTAGGATGGAGCCTAGGATTCTGTAGGATGGAGCATGACAATTAATACTGTCATATTTCAACTGCCATGGCTCTATCCTACAGACTATTTTAACTGTGGTCTAACTGCACTATGAGGATATACTCTTAGGGTGTGTCTATAATAAGGATATTTATTGGACTCACCCTATCCTGGTGTGATCTGTTCAGATGACATACAGCCACAACCATGAAAACTGGTTAAAAAGAACTGTGGTTTACTTGGCTGTCTGGACAGTCTTGTTCTCTTAGGTCTCTGGACACCTAGATTCTGTCTGATTCAAACTGATTCACTTGTCCATACAGCAGTCATGGCATAATCTCCATTACCAAGAGCTGAGCTGTGCAGAGATGGAAGTAGGTCCTTTTCAGAGCCGCCACCACATCTGCCTCACTAGCTAAACAGCTCCCTGTGGGAACCTAACCATTGCTACCACTTCTGCTTGTCAGAATAGGAAGCTTGTGTGATGAAGAAGAAGGAGGTTGCTCAGCAAAAGCATATGGCAATAGCCAGAATCTCATAGGGAGCTGCTTGGCCAGTAAGGCAGTAGTGGTGATGAGGATGGGTCAGCAAGGATAATGTGGTGTCTCCCAGCAGCCCATATACCATAGATATGTTTTGCCTGCTTCCATGTCAAGGTAGGGTAGCTCCAAAGCATAATAATCCAGATTAAGAGGCCAGTGTAAATGCATCCTTAGTCAACAGTAGTTGGATAATGCAGCTAGCCATATGCAGCCAAACCTGATTTTTTTAAAGAGGCTTGTAAATGAACTTTCACAATCAGTTGTTCACAAAGTACAGCACTATGAGAAAAATGGACCCCCTTCAAGTGCTGCACTGCAATCTTAGCCAAAAGGTGATGGAAGCTACAGCTCCCCAAGATTTGGTTGTGACCGTGGAAGCCACGATTTCACAACATTTGGTTCTGGGAAATTTGTATTTATTATGAAGGTTAAAAATGAATGGAGCAGGGTCAATGATTGTAAGTGTGTTGGAAACAAGGGCAATGGTTGTTCCTTGCTTTCCTCCACATAGTTTTCTGTCACACATTCAGGATGAATGATTGAATAGAATTTTCATTGAACAGTGAAGAATTGTGAGTACTGCAGACAACCCAATTAAATGTAATCCATCATGAAGAATTAAAAACTGTACAAAACAAAATAAAAACCTTGTGATAGTCTTTCTTACTCTGACCTGCTACATTTACCAGTGGTGTTCTTTCTCAGACGACTAGTTTATAGATGACTAATTTGTATTTCAGAGAGCACCAAAAAAAAGAAGAAGAAGAAGAAGAAGAATAAGAAGAAGAAGAAGAAGAAGAAACATACCCTGAACTAGTTTTACTCTAACAATATTTATAATAGTGGTTTAGTCATGATAGGAATAAATTCACCATCAAATTCAGAAGTACTGCAATCGTGGTAGCTATAGGACAAAGATGTATTATGTGGGGAAGGGGAAGGACTGGACAAGACAATTCAAAAACTTTTATGGATGTATTAGACATCATGAATTCATTTCACTTTCCGCTAGTCTTGAATCAGTAGTGGTTTTGTCCTCTTTCCCCTCATTAGCTGGAGGACACCACTGGTGTAGGTTGATAATCATTTTCCCCACTATTTAAGGCATAGGTGTGAAGGCTATGACTTCTTTTCTATTTGGCAGTCAAAGGGAAAGATTATTCTTTACAGCCACTCTCTGATTGCAGGGTTGGAGATGGGATCTTCCTAGCGGAGGAGGGAGTTTTCTGCAGTCTTGTTCCCAAGTCAGTCCTACCTCAGGAAATCTTTCCTTTTCTACTCTTCCAATTTCCTTGCTTCTGCTCTTGCATCAACTTTCTTTTCCATTTTTTGCTGCATGGCAGGCTGCCTGCCCACCTGTTCTGTAGATTCTACTGACATGGAGCTGTGCTTGGCAGAAGCTACTCTAATATACTCCTCAGGTGCTTCAATCAGTGTGGGCTTCTTAATGGCTGAATTCCTCATTCTGGGGGAGGAGTAATGCCTTAGCAGCTTCACTACTTCACTGACTGGTTCTGTATTTATGACACTTCCCTTCCACTCTTGCAGTGCTGTGAATTCAGTGTGGACTATTTTTAGTGCTGTGTAATTTCCTGCTCCTCCCATCACACCAACATAAATAGATAAAAATATCTCAACATGAGAGGATTAGGTAGCTGGAGGTGAGCAAATACAGAGAACTCTTGGTAAGTCTTGTAATTCCCACAGATAGTTCATTCAGAGGAAGAGCATTTTGTACTGACATCCAAACAGGCAATCTGGATAACTCCACACTGGCAGGTGAACCATATTTCATCTGGGAGGGAAGACAACTATAGGCATAAGGGCTCAGTTTCCTTCCTTTCCACAACAACATGGGAGCTATCTGCCCACCTTTGTCCACTGGCTGTAGTCTAATTAGTTTTTCCCAGCTCCCCGTCACTCTGTTGCACCACCCTTTTTACCTAACCATCTCTTTTCAGTCTCTGGCCAGGTCTGCACAGGCCTGAATACTCTGTGATTAGCCTAGGTTATTCTGATCCCAGAGCTGCTCTTATGTCCTCCCATTACTTGAGCCCTCTGTTGTGATGCCAGATAGCTGTTCACATGCATATAGCACTGTGCCACCCAGTGAACCTTCAAATGTGGTGAGTCACTTGTTCTGAGGTCAGAATGAGGCACCCAGCTGGGAGCCTAATTCTGACTTCCAAGCAAGTGACTTGCCATGGAATACTTTGTAAATAGCTACCTGGCATTTAGGAGTATAGGATCCTATATCTGGTGCAAATTCCTTTGTTTACCATGCAGTACAGAAAGCCTCTGCCTCTCAGTAACCTGTTATCTGATAAAACACTCTTTCAGTGCTTAAAAATTAAGGACAAATTCCAGTAAACTGAGAAGGAATCCACATCAGTTCATCTTGCCTACAGAGGCTTGCTTGGGATTTACAGCACATGTGCATGCTGCTTACAAAGCAAGATGTGAGGGAATAAAAGGCACTAAGGTGAGTGGAGACTTTGGAAGCCATGTACGCAAGGATAGTTCTAAGAAAGCCACCATAATTCTCTAATATTTCCAACATGGGTTCTATTTTTTGACTAATTCCAGTTTCTGATAGTGCTGCAGTCTCTAATCTGTCAGATAGGCAGTGGCTTCCTGTATTGAACAACAACAAAGGCAACCAAAATTTTACTCAAAAAAGGTAAAGTTAAATATACATTGGAAAATACTGTGTATATTAATAGGTGCAATTATGGTATAACTGAGCAATGTTTAATTTGTGAATTGTGCTCCCTCTACACATAGAGAAAGAAGTCAAATCATAGATACATTGCTGAATATTTTCACATTTATTTGGAAGATAAAGAGCAACGGATGGCTTGAAACTATGTCATGCTAAGAAAATACCCACACAACAGTTGTCAGATCATACGCTTGATTCTAGAAATATCTGGAAGGCTTTCGGTTGTGATTTTTGAAGTCATATATGAAACAAAATGAACGAGGACTATTTTTTCCCTGTAAATTTAGGAAAAAGCTCAGTTTTGCTATTATATAACTGTCAGAGACAGCAAAAGAAAGAGAACTTGAGATGTAGTTTAATGAGTCATTGTGGATACTAGTGGTACAAATAAACTAGATTTTCAGATACAATAAAAAATAAAAATATAATGCTGATTCTTCCAGGTGAAAAAAAGAGTGTTCCAAGTGAGTGTTGTGGGAAGGGACAGTTATTATTAGGCTTCATCAGAGGCAGGGTGCATAAAAATGAACTGTGGTATAAGGTAAGGTATAAGGTATAACTGTAATAGATACAGACTAATACCTGGACATAACATATATGCAGTTCTGGCCAGTTAGGATAATGATAATGCGTGTATGCTAAATAAATATTGAACTTACTCCCTCATAGTATAGTTCTAGCTCTCTCAGAAACCATTCTGAATGTCATGCAAAAAATATAGAAAATATGATGATCATTAACAAAAGAATTCAAGGACTGTAAAAATAAAGAGGGAGCAAGGATAAACAATTGACCTCTCCATGATGTGAAAAATACCAGGACATTTTGAATCTACCAGAAAAGCAGTGATGTCATTGGAAACTAGGAATAGTGGTAATTCTCCCTATATATTTGAACCATATTCTACTTTAAGAAAAGTGCTATGTTTTCAGCCAAATTACACTTTTAGTCAGATTTGCATACAAACAAATGTAAAATGTACTGAAGATTAATGCTTTATCAGTCTTTTATGTTGGTTTTGTCAGAAAATTACAGGGAAAAGAATCACACGTGGTCTTGTTTTGTTTGCTTATTTGTTTGTTCTGCACAGAAAATAATAATGACACTTTTTTTTTTTGCAGGGGAAACAGCATTTTCTCTATAAAAATGATATTTCCTATACAGAAAAGTTCTGTTTTCTGAACACAAAACCCTACATATGTTTTTTTTTTTCACAGACTAACTTCTGAACAGCAAAGATTCCCATCAGTCCAGACTCTCCTCATGACCATTTTAAACATATTTTTGAATATTCTTTCCATCCCTAGTGTACATGAATAAACATACATGTGTACATAGGAAAAGTGCATAGAAAATATTCACACATTTTGGGGGGGGGGGGGGGGAGGGAAGGTCTCAGTAGAACTTCCCAGTATACAACCTGAATTTCATGTAAATGTTGTTGGGATACTGGGAAATGTGACTAAACTGAAACATATTTATATTCCTGCTTGTAAGACTTGTAATTGCCTGGGTGAAGTTTCAAGCAAGGATAATTAACTGTAATGTTTTATACACACACACATGTGCACACATGTGCACGTACACACACACTCACACTTCCCTATGTATTTTATAAAGGTGGATACTGATAAACTGTTTTCTCATATGTCAATCAAAATACTTGGTGATTGTATTATTCAAGCTACCCTTGAAAAAAGTATTCACACTTGGGAAAAAGATTCATTACAGGATTAGTAGGCTCTTTTAGGCCAGATTCAAATAAGCTTTTACAATATGCTATATTATTATATGGGTTCTAATGATTACTGGATAAGCTTGTTTGAACAGGGAAATCAGTATTTCAAAAGTCATTCAACATTTCATTTATTTTTATTTCACGAACTTGCATTACAAATTTTAACAAATAAAAAATCATTGATTTAGAAGTCAAACAGAGCTAAATGTGTTTGCAGACTGCATTATTACATTTGGTGCATTTCTTGCCTTTTAGATATATGGCATTTCAGAAAACATGTAGTGATGTAATATTACACGTGGATGTTAATTGATGTCCTTGTCAATATATATAATACTATTCAAGTATTATACACACACACACATCTATTTTAAACAGTTACTGTAACTGTAAAGTTACATTTTAAATAATGTCTGATTCTGTCATTTTCACAGTACAAAATTTCTCTGCTCTAGCACTGCTTTTGCAGTAACTGCATGATAAAGAAAAATCTTGCCCACATTTCAGAAGGAGTTGTATTGTTAATCCAAAAACATGATTCACTTTAGCCCTGTGAAAGATCAATATTAACTTGAACAGGAGCATAGAAAGTGGCATACTGATACAGCATGCAAGGTTAGACAAATTGTCTCTTTAGTTTTGTGTTCTTTACGCTAATCAGAGATTTATTCATTTATGTACTCTGAAAATTACTTTTTCAGTCCCAATTGTCAGGATCCCGCTCATCCCAAACTCAGCTTTTGCCATAAATTGGCTAATCTTCTATTACACTAATTTATACAAAATGTCTATGTTTTATGTGTGGCACCTCATTGTGTGAGAGACAATGTTGTGTAGTCATTTGATCATTAGATCACACATTTGGTGGCCTTGGGCAAGTCACACTCTGATTCAGAAGAATGAAAAGACAAACTCCCTCTGAACAAATTCTATCCAAATAAATAAATAAAAATCCTGTGATAGGTTCCTATTAGGGATACCATAAGTTGGAAATGTCTTAAAAGCGTGCAGCAACAGCAGCATCCTTATTGTATGCTAAAAATCACTTGCAAACTACAACTAAGATGATGATGATGATGATGATGATGATGATGATGATTTATATCTCGCATTCCTCCCAGTACACTGACTTACAAATCTAAAACAATTGAAGTTAAAACACTATAAAACATGTAACATACAAGTTTAGAAAACAATTAAACAATTTCAACAATTAAAAACATTGCATTAGTAAAAGTTAAAATTTAAAACCCTTTTTTAAAAAAAACAGAAACAAAGCAGTATTCCTGTCATGTGAAAGCCTGGCGGCATAGAAAAATCTTTACCTGCTGCTGGAAGGACAGCAGGGATGAAGCCATCCTGGCATTCCTAGGGAGGAAGTTCCAGAGCTTGGGAGCAGCCACTAAAAAGGCTCTTTCTCTAAGATGGACTGACAATCAATCTCACCGTGTCTTTTCTTTATAACATACTGTCAGGCATGCAGTGTAACAAACAAGGCAGCAAACTAGTAAGAGGAAGGGAGATCTTTCCTGTATAACCTTATTGGAAAGCAGTAACTATGTTACAATATCAGAGAGCTGATCAAGGACATGGCGATAAAACTTAAACACACACACACACACACATGTATATAATATATGACAAATGGCACACACAGCTCACTGTACCACAATAGCATGTTTTTTGTTGTTGTTCACAGGAAACGAGAAGATATTTGTTTGTGTTTCTTTTTGAATGAGTTGAAGAGGCATATATGGTTTTTCCACCTCCATCTATCTTCACAAACTTGTGAAGTACTGTATATACTCGACTATGAGTCGATCTCATGTACAAGTCAAAGGCAGGTTTTGGGGCCAAAATTATGGATTTTGATATGACCTGTGGATAAGTCAAGGGTAAAACTTAGGAGCATGTAATGAAGGATATAAAGGATGAAGCAAAGGGAAACAATGCCAAAAAACTTACAAAATCCCAGGAGGCATAACTATTTGTGCTAATACTAGAGGCTGGTTAGATGAGGGAGCATAAGGGGATCTGTGCTTCTAGGGCAAATTAAACTTTTTTCTTTCCACCAGCTGGTGGATCTCTCTCTATATATGTGAGGTAAAATACAGTACCTACATTGACCCATGGATAAGTCAACTCAAGGTTTTGAGGTCAATTTTTTAATCTAAATTTCTAGACTTATACATGAGTATATATAGTATGTCAGTCTGACTAAGAATGACTGATCTAAGATCAACTAGTGAGTTTCATGTCTCAGTGACCTTCTATATTCCAGTCCAAGACCAAGCACTCATTTGTAATCAAATGGATGGGCCAACTCACATGGATCTTTCTCACCATGCTGGCTAGTAATAGGAGTGCCATGTGGATATGAAACCCTCCACTTAATTAAAACCATCAAGCTGGTTACAATATTAGTAGGGTCACTATAAAAAGCATGATATAATGGTAGCAATAGCATTTACATTTCTATACTGTTTTATAGTGAACTAAGCACTCTCTAGGTGGTTTACAATGTGTAAGCCGATTGCACCCAACAAGCTAGGTAGTCATTTAACTGGCTTAAAAAAGGATGCAAGGCTGAGTCAATCCAGAGCCCTGTGGGATCAAACTCACAAAATTGTGGCTGCAGCACCTGCATTTAATCACTGTACCAAAGTCTCAGGCATGGTGTGTGGTGACAGTAAGAAGAGATTGAGAGAAAGAAAACATGAGAGAGTGCTTAGTTGGTTAGAAGTATGCTTAGCATTGAACTTTTAATTAGTCAACACTGTACTCATATTAGTCTATTTTAGCATAAAAAGATATAAGCCATCTTTTGGGACAAACTGGAAAAATGAAAATTTTAGCATTAGCTAGAAAAAATATGCTAGAAATTTCTGTTTCCCAATTTATCTCAAAGGTTCTATTCACATTTTTTTATCCTTTATATTAGTTTCAATATTTCTATGTAAGATATGACATTCTGGCATTGGGTATTGTACAGGCTCAAATCCAATGCTTTGTTTTAAAATGTCTGATTCATTCTGTGGAAATATTTTATGCGTCTAAGAACTGATTATTTAACACCTAACAAGTGAAAGTTGATGTGTGTTGCTAAAGGAGGCCTCCTCTGACTCGACTTTTATTGAAAGAAGTGCAATTTAAACATTCTTATTTATTGAATTCAATATTCTACTGGAGATGATAAGAATATATTTTCACATTATTACTATGCTCAGGGCTTTCTTATTTTAAAACAAAAAAGTTCAATATTGCAAAGAGACTCTAGTATTCAAATCCATGATTTTCTTTTCATCCAGGCTGTCATGCAAAACTCCAAGCAATATCAAAAAAGGGAAATCAATAAAGCAAGTCTGAACACAATAATTTAGAAGGGAGCTCACAATTATTCTATATATTTTAATAACATTTATCCTTTTATGTTTTCCAAATTCAACCTCAGAAGCTTATACTGGTCTATCAGAGCTCATAGAATGACTGTATTATTTTCCAGAACAGGTTATAGTTCACTGATGATGCATTAGTGTGGACTACAGTATCCAGCTGAGACCACTGACCTCTCTCACAAATTCTGGGAGGTAGGCCTTTATTGATCGACTGACAGCTCCCAAATCTTAAACAATTACCAACATAGGATGGGAGGTAATAAAAGGACAGGACACTACCACAAACCTAGCTGCCACTCTCTCTCCACATCTAAATACAAAATAAATATCTAATTGGGGAAAAAATACATTGAGAAGCAAAATCATGGAAGCCCCCCTAAAGGCCTCCTTCATACCATACCCCCCTGTTGGCCTGTGTGGTTTGTGTATGTTGTAATATTATCCATTGGAATTGTTGCACATCCACTTTTTGGCTTTGTCACAGCCCTGCTGGCACTGGGCTGTTCATATGCAGGTGCAAAAATGTGAATTCCTCATGTTAAGTCAAAGTATTGGGGCTTCTTTCTACTCCAGATTTTAGCCCCAGAACACAGCTTCCTTCAACTTTCCACCCTCTTTCATCTTGTGTATCATCTAATTGCCCTGTCTTCAAAGCAGCTGGAGGTAGTGTTGTGACAAACCAATTTTTCTTCTTGTCCATTGAGAACTAGATGCATTCTTTTGTTTTTTAAATTCTTTTCAAAAGACTAATTTTCAAAAGGTTATTTTTCTCTCTCCCTGTCGAAAAGTATAGATTTCTCTATAAAAGACAAGGGAGGCAAACATTTACACTATTTACTTGGCATTTCAAACTCAGTTAACATGTCAAAAAGAAGTTTGGCAGAGGTTTAAAAAAACATCCCTCTGATAGAAAAACCCAATATGAATGATAGCTTTGCTTAGGCAAAATACTCAAATCCTGGCCAGCAAATTAAAAACCAAAATTCTTACTTGTTGATCGAGAAGTGTTCATAATTTCTTCTCTTTAAAAAGCTTTCAAAATCTTTGAATAACAAATATTTATTCTGTTTATTGAAATTTGACAAATATTCTTTACATCACTACCTGGAGTCTGCTTTATTTTGTCTGTGCATTTCACACCAAAGAAAATAACTTCATGGCACACTACATATATACAAGAGTCCTCACTACTGTAACAAAATTCATTTCCTCACCCAGAGAACTTGCTTTTGGTAAGGAGATTCATTTCACACAGCTAAACTAACCCCTGTAAAGATCTGAAAGACCTATATCCCCATAAGCAACTCTTTGAAAATTTAGGGCAAAGGTCATGATAGATCCTGTTAAATTCCCTCGCACTCCTACAACTGTGTATATAAACTTTATCCCTAAACATTTCTTATCTCTCTGTAAGCATCTTAAGTGGGTTTATATTCATCAAAGCTCATGCAAAAATTAAAAAACAAACAGTTGGTCTTAAATGTGCTGCTACATTCCCTTTCCCCTCCACTTCCATTCTTCCTTTTTTATGCTGTGAAAGACTAAAATGGCTACTTCTTTTAAAACTACAACAATGTTGTCATTGTTCAGGAGATCAGTGTGGTGGAATCCTGGACGAGGGTTCATAAAAGTCTGCTGAAAGCCATACAGTCGTACTGTGTTCAAAGAGCATACTGTAGAATAAATTTATCAGGACAACCCCAAGGATTCAAAGATGCTTTAAAAAGCAGTTGGGAGGAAGAAGTGGAGAACTAACTTGATCTCAAAGTCAAGTAGTGTAGAGGCTGTATTGAGATATTATGGAAGGAAAATACAACAAATATGCACTGTTAATTGAGCATTACATTTCACCCTGGATGGACTCCCAGGATTTCTGGGAACAGAAAAAGCAATAAAACGTAATAAACCTTGATTTATCCATTTTAAAAACAGAAATACTCCCCAGAAGATCAAAATCATCACTGTCTAGTGCAAAGATTATAAGATATTTGTAAGAAGAGACTAGAAATTATACAGCTATTCTTACATTGTCAAGTTGATGTTAAGATGCAAGTTGATCAGGTAAAACAAGTCAGTAGACACCAAAATGATATTGTTTGGGTGGAATAACTCATAAAAAAAAAATCCCAGTTTTTTCTAGCTCCAGTGTCAGATACAACTCCAGGATAACTAAATTTGATATTTTATGTGTTGCTATACAAAAAATGAAATTGTGAGAATGAAGCACAACAACCAACACATAACAACTTGTACTGTTGCAATATCTGTTACTGATGTAGGATATCATTCAAACAATGCATAAAAGTACTGCTCTCATCGGAAGTAATAAAAACATTGCAGAAAAGTATTTTGCAGGAAAGAAATGTCAAATCAAGTACTGAAGGAAGAGCAGAAACAAGGAAAACTCATTTGTATGCTGCATTTTGGTCATAGTCATCAATAATATATGACACATATAAGTAATCTATTATAATGAATAGCAGCAAGCAGACATCCTACATGTCTTTCTGTTCATTCACAGAAAGGACTGGAGATATAATCATGTATATGAACAACTGGAGAAAACAGCACAATGCTTGTTTTTGAAATGAAAGAGGGTTGTTTTTGTTCCTATGGTTTTAAGGAAACAAAACAGGAGACAGAGGAAAGAAAGAAAGAGCTATACCATGTCTTCCTTCTCTCATGCCAAACTGTTTCAGGATTCAAAATAAGAACCACAAAATGACTATCCCAAATTCACAACCTGTGATTGGTCTGCAGAATGGCTTAGTGCAGCATTTCAGAACAAAATTTATACCCATGATTAATAGTAGAGATGTTTACATAGAAATCTGGAAAGAAGGCAGACAGTTATACAACACATTGCCATACCAAACAATGGAAGAATTACAAAACAGAAAGTGGGAAATCCCCCAACTCAGTAACAAAGAAAAAGATACTGAAACTACTTGAGTTCACTTAGAAAGTTATATGGTAAGGCTGTGCAACCAATTTCACTGAATCTCAGCCGAATAGGATAGATTTACATAGTGGTCCTATTTACACTTTAACAGGAGAAGCATCATGACTGAGACAGTCCTGTGACTGCTGGATCACTCTCTGAATTACCACAGAAAAGGCAGAACATCCTCTGGGACTGCTTGACTTTAATGTAAGCAGCTAATGAGAAGTGCTAATTTTTTGGGACATTATAATATAAGCAGCCTGATCTAATACCTTAAGTGATGGAACTAAGGAGACTATCACACAATTACCAATTCAGCAATAACCTCAGCAAAAATAAAATAAAAAGCAACACTAGTATTATAGTGCTCAGTAGTTTCACACAGTCATACAATTATACAATTAAAAATATTAGTGCAATGACATTTCACACACATTGATAAATGCATGGTTAATATATCATGATTGATTGTTTTGCATATGTGCTGTTTTGGCTCAACTGCACATGTCTGGAAATCCTGTTCCTGGCCACACAGAATAAAGACAGCAAAATAAAATTTGCCTTGCAGGTCAGGTGCCAAAAAAGACAAGACAAAATTGGCTGGAGGAAACATGGCCACAACTTTAATCGTAAACACATAATAGAACACATAAACACATGTGTCAAAACATGTATATAGGGTTGGCCCAAAGCATAAGGTCTGGATCTGGACATCAGCCACACCACGGTTGGCTAATGTATGGTTGCTTGTCAACCAAGCATCGGGATGACGTAGGTGCCAAGCCGCACCCTATTATGCAGTCACGCAACTGCGTTGCTACAGTTCGATTTGCAAGGCACTCTAGTCACCAGGTGTTCAAAGACTGTGGCCCCCACAGTGGCCACAGCAGCTCGCTCCTTACACCTGGGTCACGAGGACTCCCGATCCAGTGCCATAGAGCCCTGGAAACCCCTCACCCCAGATCCAAGCCTATGCTGCTGCCACACAGGCGGTGAAGGCACAAACCGCCTGCCGCCAACCCTATACAGAGAATGAACCAAAGCACCAACAAAACCAGGGCACCGAAAATTCCAAGATTAAGGAGCCGGGGCAAGATCTAAGCCCGGTCGTACATAACCCGTAAAGGCCTTAGATCTCCACCGACCCAGCGTTTTTATTGACTCCACCGGCAAGCCAATTTGCGCTGCTGAAGTGGCTGCCCCGATCTTGAGGGAGTGGCCCCCAAATTCCTTGGCAGGAAGCCCCAGGGAGTCCAAAGCCATTCGGGTCACAGCCACCAACTGGTAGCGAGTGAGAGGTGCTCCATTAAGATGACAAAAAAGGGGACCAGTAGCGGTTGGATGCTCTACCAGAAACTTGTTTAAAGTACGAACAGGGAACAATTGGGAACCCTTAAACCGATGCAACATAATGGAAGTCCCTTTTCCCAGTTGGTCGCATTTTGACCTGTGAATAACCAGGCAAACAGTATTAACAGTGAACCCACTTGGAGGGATCGCCCAGAACAATCAGTAGATGCATTAGGAACTAGCTCTCCCACCCTCAGGGCTCCGAAAAATGCTGTGACGAAGGCAGCTCAAAATAGGTTTGCCTTAAAAGGAGAGGAACAAATACCAGGGAGGACAGAGACCAATTGCTCCAGGAGGGAAAAGGTAATAGGTCTCCTGGCATCTGCAGAGGGGACATGGGAGCGTCTCCAACCTTCCAAGGTCTTCCTGACCTGGAAAGAGGAGCAGGGGTCAGCAAAACCAGAGGCCTTCACAAAAAAGGAAATACCTGCAAGAGATACAGACACAGCCTGGGGGGAAATCCCCAAGGACCTGAGTCATGCCATAAAACTAAGCACCAGAGCAGGGTCAACAGACCAGTGCGTGGGGATATTGGAGGCCTCGAAGAATGCACGCAACTTGAGAAGAACCCTTTTATAAGCCCTGAGGGTGGAAGGGGCCACAGAAGAGAGTATGCCGTCCATTATTGAAGAGGTCCAATGTCCCAGAGGTCCTCCGGAAACATCACTGGGGAGCGGTCTGCCTCCAGGGCCAGCCAATGGAACCTGTCCTCCTGGAATCGGGAGAGAGCGTCAGCAATGTTATTCTGTAAACCAGGCATGAAACGAGCTGTGAATGAGATGTTATTTGTCAAACAAAACAAAACCAGGCATCGTACAAGAACATGACCCTCTTAGAGGAGGAGGACAGGCTATTAACCACATTGACTACAGCCTGATTATCACACCAGAATGTCACCCTCCTATTGGCAAAGTCAGACATCCAAATATACACAGCTGCAACAATGGGAAACAATTCCAGGAAGGTCAAATCTCTGAGAATGTCACCTAGGGCCCACTCGGGCAGCCATCTTTTTGCACACTAGTGACCCTGGAAGTACAACCCAAAGCCCATGCTGCCCGATGCATTCAAATGGACCTGAAAACAGTCTCCAAGTTGCCAGGACCTCTGCCAAATGGAAACACCATTGTAACTGGACAGGAAAGTGTCTCACACTCTGAGGTCCTCTCTGATCCCATTAGTAATACGTACATGATGGTGAGGAAGCCTGATGCCAGCTGCGGCCCTGGCAAGCCTAAAACAAAAGGCCCGACCGGGAGCCACCACCCGGCATGCAAAGTTGAGGTGGCCTAGCAGAGATTGGACCTATTTTAAAGTGACTTTTTTAGCCTCCAGGAATTCCGAAATGCAAGCCCTAAGAGCCGATAGTTTATCCTGAGGCAGACAAGAAATACCCTGAATGGAATCCAAATGAATGCCAAGGAAAGTAAGGGCCGTGGAGGGGCCTTCAGTTTTTTCGGATACTAAAGGAACGCCAATTTCAGAAGCCATGGCTTGGAAGGTAGAAAGGAGATTAAGACAATCCTCCGAGCCAGCCTTACCTACCAACAAAAAGTCGTCCAGGTAATGGGTAACAAGAGGTGAGCCAGCGCGGCGCTTCACCTCCCATTCAAGGAAGGTACTGAAGGTTTCGAAGGCCTCACAGCTGATGGAACAACCCATGGGCATGGCTTTGTCAAAATACCAACACTCCCTAAATTTGAAACTCAATAGGTGGAAATCATCGGGATGCACAGGAAGGAGACGGAAGGCTGACTGAATGTCACACTTGGCCATTAATGCCCCTTTACCGCATGACCTGATGAGGTGGACAGAGTGATCAAAAGAGGCGTATTTTACGGAACATAACTCGGGTGAGATGGCGTCATTAACCGATGCGCCCGGTGGATGGGAAAGGTGGTGAATGAGCCTGAACTCCCCCGGAGTCTTTTTTGGGACAACACCCAGTGGGGAAACATGCAAATTAGGAAAAGGAGGGGAAGAAAAAGGCCCTTCAATGTGACCTGCTGCAATCTCCTTATTGATTTTTTGGAGGAGAACTCCAGTCAAATCCCTAGCAGATTTTAAATTCTTGGCAAAGGTGGGAGGGGGAGAGGCCGAAACAGGAATCCTGAACCCTAAAGAAAACCCATCCACAAGAAGCCGGGCAGCATCCCGCTTAGGATACACTTCCAACAATGGAAGGAGGGCCTCAGCCTTCATGGGGGTACGTGCAAGGGGAAAGAGGGAGATAGGGCAGGTGGAGAACTACTTGGGGCCCCCTGCCCCGCCGGTATCGGAAGTGGAGGCTCCATCCCGCTTGCCGGCTGCCCCGAGGGCAGAGCGCCCATGACGAAAGGGCTGCGAAGATTGGCGAGGACAAGAGGACTTGGGGTGAGGGCCATGGCACAATTCGCAGCAATGCTCGTACCTACAATGGGACCGGGAACATTTTCCAGCATTGAAACCCCAGCAGGTAAGCTTGATATCCCGCCTACCCGCCAGCTTAAAGGACCCTCTTTGCTTAGTCAGCGGGCTGACTTCCATAAGCCAGATTTCACTGTGTAACTGATCCCAACGCTCCCCAGAGCTTTGGGAAGCCTTATGCCTGAAAGCAGTATCATAAGCTATAGCAGCAGCCTCGCCCACTACTGATTTCGCTTTAAGAACATGTAACATATGGCAGTCGAGGTGCCAGGCCCATTCGGGGAAGGCCATAGACACCATGGCCTTAAAAACAAGATAACCCTCCAACCAATTAGCAAAAGTCGGCTCCACTGGGGAAAACAACAACAACAAAAAATCCCAGCAGCCTTGAGCTTGTTTGGAGGTTCTAGCAGGGGACCGCAGCTATCGTATACCCTTGACCGAAGAACGGTATACTCCTTCTATCTGGGAAGATCAGTCGTCCTCTTCCACCGAGCGCGCAGCTTCGGGAGGGACGCACATGGAGCGGTGAGGGAGGAAGGGGACACCCGCCTAGCCAGCCAGATCAGCCGAATCAACCCTGGCGATCAATGGGGTGACAGATGTCGCAGCCAGATCGCCCTCACAGCCGGTGGTTTCCGGCGGAATGGCGGGCGCGAGGATCGCTGGCTAGGAGCTCCGACCAGCGATCACTTACTGCGGGGATCAGCTCCTCTCTAGAGATATCAGAGCGGGGATTTGGATTCCCCTAGAAAAGGGGCAGACAGAGGGACCCTCAACCGTGAGTAAGACCCCCTGCATCTCCCCAATTTAAGGCTAAGAAGATCTAGGGGATTGCAGAGGGAGTCAAACCGCGGAGGGTTAGCCACGTCTGCAGCAAGTCGCCTCTGGCAGAGTGCTGCCGCCGCTTGCTTTCCATAGGAAGAAAGAACTAGGGTAGAAAGAGCATGGTAACGCTTTTGAGAGAGATATCTCCTGAAAAGAAGCAGTTTTGATGTGCAACAAGCTCTAATAGGACTCTTTTTTTTTTACTTAAATCTGAAGCAATCTTCATTGGTGCCAACTCGAAAAATGAGAAATAAGAAAAAAGGACACTGGGCACCCTATTACAAAAATCGCTGTAACCGTGGAGCTAATCAAGGATTAAGGATTAAGAAATTATCTAAGGAATTATCTAAGGATTTATTACGGATAGAAATAACAAGAGACTTGGAAGATCATTAAGAAATTTAAAAGATTAATTTGATATGGACCTGATTGGATTGGATTGAAGAAGATTGATCATTTATCATTTATCTTACGGATTTGAATATTATAAATTGATTTTTGAACTTTTTGAATACCCTGGAATAATTTTTTGAGGGGGGGTTTTGAAATACTTGGATACTCTGAAATTTGGAATTTGGAATGCCAGTCTATCTAAAATTATGAAATATGAAATATGAAATATTTAAACTGAAGACATAAACTGGACTGTTGAATTGATGAGACTGGACTGGACTGTTGAATTAATGAGAGGGTTTTTCTTTCTTCTTTTTTTTTGTTTTTTCTGTGTGGAACTAATATTGATTTTTCTGGCAGAATAATGGACTTTGCCTTCTTTTCCTAATCTCTGGATTATTTCCTTATTTCTTGGGTGAACTGGTGAAGAACTGATGTGTAAAGAATAGACAAAGAAGTTGACCTTGAAAACACTGACAGAACCTGATAAGACGGTTAAATACACAAAGAAGTTACTTGTTTAGTCTAAGATAAAGAAGTGGGATTGATTACACAGAAGGACAGGGAGTTACCTTTCTGGTGAAATAAGTCAAGGAGTCAGCTCAGAGAATACTATTGTTTCATGATAGCTATTTGACTATTATATTCGGCTCTTCCTTTGTATATCATGTGATTATCTAACTTTGCTATAGTTTTTGGTGTAGATATAATAGGACATAAACTTCATCGTTTAAGGAGCTATTAAAAAAAGGGGGGGCAGAGAATAAAATATAGATAGGACTTGACGGAAGTGATAGATAAGAAAGAGAAGGGAAAGCAGAACATTGAATTCAAATAATAATATCTATTTGTTTGGTTTGGAAAAAACCAGAATTTTTGGAAATACAGATTATTTTTGTTTTGTTTATATATTTAAGAAATTCTGAAAACTTTTTAAAAAATTTTGAAAAATTTTCTTGAAAATTTCGGGTGTTTAGAAAATTTGGGAAATTAAACTTAACTTTGTATATATTTTCTCCTTGTTACACCTCTTGGGTTGCTTACATTGAGTTATTCTAACTCCTCCAAACTCTTCAGATTAATTTTGAAAATATAGGAAATTTGAAATATTTAAAATAGTTGTGAATCCTGGAAATTTAGTTTTCATTTGAAAATTTAAGCAATTTAGAAAATTTGGAAATCTGCTGAATATAAAAATGGCAATGGGAAAGAAACCACCAAGTCAAACACTGATGCTGACTCAAAGGAGACCATCATTTGAATCAGTTAAATTATCAGAACAAAATGAACTCATGTTGGAAGAAATGAGACGCATGCGAGAAGAGATGAGAGAAGATAATCTAAGAATAAAAACAGAAATAAGAGAAGAAGTGAGATTGGAGATCAAGAATGAGATGAGAGATATGAAACACTCCCTGGAGCAGATTACTTCAGATGTGGGAAGAATCACAAATAAAATAGGAAAAATGGAAGTGAATGTAAAACAAATGGAAACTAAAATGGAACACCTCTCGCAACAACAAAGAGAAGATCAAGAAATTATGACAAGAATGGAAATCAAGCAAAGAGAGAACGCCCTCAAATTAAGAGGGATTCCCGAACGAAGCGGAGAAAACTTATACAAAATGTTAGCAAAAGCCTTAGCAGATTTAGTAGAAGAACCAGAGGAGCAATTTCCATGGGAACTGGACAGAACATATAGAATTAACTCCAAAGCAGCGAGAACAAAAGATGTGCCCCGGGATGTGATTGTTTATTTTGTAAGAAAACAGACAAGGGACCTTGTTTTACAGCAAAGCTATAAGAAGGAATTACTAATTGATGGAAGAACGATCCGTATTTTTAAAGATATTCCAGGTCGAATTTTGAAATCCTGAAAAGACTATACCTTCTTGACAGACCAATTGAAAACTCACGGAATCCCCTTTCGCTGGGAAGAAGTCGAAGGTTTATCACTTACATGGAAACTTAAAAGATACAGACTGAACTCAGTTGAGAAAGCAGCTGACTTCTGGAAAAAGCACAGGAAAGAGATAGAAGGAGACAAAGAAAGTAGTCCCAAAGTAGAAAGGATCGGAAAGAGACCAAGATTACAGGTTTCACTGTTGGAAACACCTGAAAAAGAACCAGAAATTCAGAGTACAGAAATAGAAGAAGAAGAAGAAGGATAGCAGAGGAGTTAAAGATAATATAAAATTCCATATTGTGACTTAAGTGTGTAAATCTATTTTGATTGCCCTGAGAACAAAGGGAAAAGGAAAACAGGATAAAGAGAAGAAAGTGAATTAATCTAAATTTGTTGTGTGAGTAACTTGAATTTCTCTTTATTTTTGGTTCTAATATTATTGACAAAGATATTGTAAAATGAAATTTATTTCTTTAAATGTCAAAGGTTTAAATTCACCCATAAAGCGGAAAAAAGTTTTTGCCTTGCTGGAAAAACAGAAATGTGATGTGATCTGCTTACAAGAATCCCACATTAAAACTGGTGATATTAAATTAATCCAAAACAAGAAACTAGGCAAAGAATTTTTGGTATCAACGGACAAAAGAAAAAAGGGGGTTATTATATATGTTAAAAATTCTTTAGAATCAAAAGAAATATTTAAAGACAACAAGGGTCATTTATTAGGAGTAGAAATCACCTGGAAAGGAAAAAAAAATATTAGTGGTAGGTATATACTGCCCATTGGAAAATAAAGCAAAATTTTTTGAGGAGCTGAATAAAAGGCTGCTGGATTATGAATATGAAAATATTATTGTTCTAGGAGATTTTAATGGGGTAATAGATCCTAAATTAGACAGGAAATCTATTTAAAAAAATCAAAGAAAAGCAAGGCAAATTACCTAATACTTTTTTTTACTTTATGAAAGATCATATGTTGATAGATATGTGGAGACACCTATATGGTACAACAGAAGGATATACATTTTACTCAGATTGTCATAACTCTCTGGCCAGGATTGATCTAGTGTTAGTTAGCAAACCCTTGTTGGCGGCTGTTAAAGATATGGAAATATTACCGAGATTAATTTCTGATCATAATCCCCAAAGCCTGATACTGAAAGATCATATAAAGGAGAAATATTGGAGACTGAATGAAGAATTGTTAAAAGACCCAGAAATAGTAAAGAAGGCAAAAAATCTGATCATAAACTTCTTTAAAGAAAATACATGCAAAGATTCTAAAATGAGAATAATCTGGGATACCTTTAAAGCGGTAGTAAGGGGTTTTTTTATTCAACAAAATACCATCTTCCAAAAGAAAAAAGTACAGAAATTAAAGATATTAAACGATCTAGCTAAAGAAAAAGAAGAGGTTCTGAAATTGAACCCAAAAGATAATAAAGTACTAGATGATATTAGAATGATTAAGAAGCAGATCTCTTTAAAACTAACCTCAGAAATGGAACAAAAATTGAAAAAATCAAAACAATATAATTTTGAATACTCAAACAAAACTGGAAAATGGTTAGCGTTAAAACTAAAAAAGGAAAAAGAAAAAAAATTAATAACTAAAATTAAAGATGAAAAAGGAATCTATACCCAAGCAGAAAAAATTCAAGAAGTTTTTGTTGACTATTATCGTAACCTATATAAAGAACAACAAATTGATAAATTAAAACTTAAGAACTATCTAGACAATAACGAATTACCTAGAGTGAATGAGGAACAGAAAGAGCAGTTGAATGTACCTATTACTAAAGAAGAAATCAATGAAGCAATACTGGGAAGTAAAGAGGGTAAAACACCAGGTCCAGATGGATTTCCAGCAATTTTCTATAAAACCTTTAAAGAAGAATTAAGTGCACCATTCTTAATAACAATAGGAAAAATAAGGGAGGATGGGATACCTGATACATGGAGAGAAGCCAATATAACATTGATCCCCAAAGAAAATAAGGATTTGGAGAATCCAGCCAATTATCGACCTATATCGCTTCTTAACGTGGATTACAAAATCTTCACATCGATTTTGGCTAAAAGACTTAAAAATTGTTTAAATACCCTAATTGGAGAAGATCAAAGAGGTTTCCTACCAGGCAGATATATGAAAGATAATTTAAGATATATACTGAATGTTCTAGAATATTATGAAAAGCACAGTGATAAAAAATTGGGTATGTTATTTGTTGACCTAGAAAAAGCTTTTGATTCAGTTAATTGGATAATGTTAGAGGAAACGGTTAAGAAATTGGACTTAGGGAGAAATTTTATTGCATGGATTAAAGAAATATACAAAAACCAAAAAGCCCATATCCTAATCAATGGAGATAGAACACAGTTTATCCCGATAGTAAGAGGTACTAGGCAAGGATGTCCTCTCTCACCCCTGATATTTTTAATGATAATGGAAATACTTATAAAGAAAATTAATAATGAAAACAGTCTAAAAGGTATAAAAATTAAAAAATATAACTACAAAACTAAAGCTTACGCGGACGACTTGATCTTAAATTTGGAAAACCCGAAAGAAAGTATAGAACTACTGATGAGCATAATAAATGAATTTGGGGATATGACAGGATGCAAAATTAATAAACTTAAATCAGCCATAGTTACAAAAAACATAAAATATGAAGAAGAAGAAGAAATTCAGAAACTGACAGGGATTGAAGTAAAGAAAAAAGTTAAATACCTAGGAATTTATATTACTAAAAAGACAATTGAACTGTTTGAAAATAATTATATAAGGGTATGGAAAGAAATCCAAAAAGATTTAATTAAATGGAATAAATTAAAACTTTCACTTTTAGGAAGAATCTCAGTAGTTAAAATGGCTATATTACCCAAAATGGTTTTTTTGTTTCAAATGCTCCCCCTTATTAATAACAGTAAACCTTTTTCGACTTGGCATAAAGATATTTCGAAATTTGTTTGGCAGGGAAAAAAACCTAGAGTTAGATTTAAGGTTTTGCAGGATTCGAAAGACAGAGGAGGATTAGCCTTACCGGACCTCTCTCTGTATTTCGAAGCGTGCGGACTAGAGTGGATAACAAAATGGTTAAAACTGGAAGATAGAAGACTTTTAGAATTGGAGGGAGAAGGGATCAAATTCGGCTTACATGCTTATCTAATATACGATAAAGAAAAAGTCAATCAGATATTTAATAATCATTGCATAAGGAAATTGCTTTTGAAAATTTGGAAAAAATATAAAAAATAGGATAATTGAGAAAATCCCCATGTGGCTCTCCCCACAAGAAGCGTTCTACAGAAAAGAAATGGATAGAGATGAAAAATGGTGCACTTACAAAGATTTGTTGGAAATACAAGCAGGAGAAATTAAAATCAGGAGGAGAGAATACTTGGAGGCAAAAGGATTTAATCTAGGATGGTTTCAGTACAGACAACTCTACGAAAAAGCTAAGCATGATATAAAAATTCATGGAATTGCTAATAGGAAAACAGAACTGGAAGAGATTTTATGCGGGAAGAAAGAGAAAATGATTGGAAAAATATATGGAAAATTGCTGGAACTCCAAATGGAAGATGAGGTAGTGAAAGAGGTAATGATAAAATGGGCGAAAGATATTGGTCATCCGATTCAACTAGAACAATGGGAGAAAATATGGAAAAAAGGATTAAAATATATGGTATCCCAGAACCTAAAAGAAAGTTGGTATAAAATCTTTTATAGGTGGTACTTAACACCTGAGAAACTAGCAAAAATGTATAAAAAGACGGCAAATAATTGTTGGAAATGTGGGAAAGCACCAGGAACACTGTTTCATTGTTGGTGGGAATGCAGAGCTGCAAAAAAATACTGGAATATGATCAATAAACTAATCAACAGAATGTTAAACGCTAAAATAGAAATGAAACCGGAGATTTACTTACTAGTAATCTTAGAAGATGATTTAGAAAAAAAATCAGGTAGAATTCTCTTTTACCTGATTACAATAGCCAGAATAATATATGCACAGAATTGGAAAAAAGTAAATATCCCTACCAAAGCAGATTGGACATGGAAAATTTATGATATAATGGAAGCAGATAAATTGACACTGTTATTAAGAGATGAATCACTCGAACTCTTTTATAAAACATGGAAACCGGCAATTGAATTTCTTAGAGAGGAATGGGGAGAAATAGCAACTTTAGGATTGACAGAAAAATTATAGTTAATATTATGTTGATAAACAATGTAAAGGAGGTTGCAGCAATAATCAAATTGGTAAAGAACAAATTAGCAGATTTAAGTGGATAACTACTAATATTTGTTAATATGATAACAAAAATATAGAAACGAAGTATAACATCAAAAAGGGAACAGGTAAAAATAGGGAGATGGAAAAATACGATTTGAGATAGAAATTCAAAAGTGAGGAAACTCAAGAAACCGTTGTAAGTTTATGTTTTGCTTTGCTTTGTTTTGTTTTGTTTTGTTTTGTTTTGTTCTTTGTTCTTTTTTTTCTTTTCTTTTTCTTTTTTAATTGTTTGTTTTTGGATACGTTAAATTGGTTAAGAAGTAGTAGCAGATACGAGTAATGTAGAGATATTTAAGCAAGAAAATAGGTAGATAAAGAAGTCTAGACGAATGTCAGAAAGAATGTATAGATAAAGAAATTAAGAAAGCAATAGCATGTAAGTAAAGAGAGAAGAGAAGGAAGAAGGGAAAGGAAATAAGAAAGGGGAAACAGAAGACAGAAGAAAGAAGACTGAAAGAAGATGGAGAAGAAGAAATTGGACTCGATTTATATCTCATGTTATGTTTCAATGATTTATTTTGTGTTCATTTGGGTTCTATGGATGTGTTTTCTGTGGTTTTATTTGTTTATTTGTCCTTGAAAAAGCAATAAAAAAAATTTAAAAAAAATCCCAGCAGCCAAGGAGTGTTGAATGCCCAGGCAGCAGTTCTCACTCCCCAAGCCACAAAATGATTAGAAAAACCATCCATGAAGAGATGGGTTGCCAAAAATATGGAGCCATAAGATAAATGTTTCTATGGATGATTAGATGGTTTTTACTACAGAGTCTGGGAAACAAGATGAACTTGAAGTCCTAGTGCAGGAAGACAAATAAGACTAGAGACATCACAGAAATCTGGTGGCATGATTGCCAGGACTGGACTATTACAACTGAAGGGTATTAACTATTTAAAAAGAAGAGATGTGACCAAAAAAGAGGTGTGTGTGTGTGGGGGGGGGGGGCAAAGTAGCATTATTATGACAAAGAAAAATGGCAAAGAAAAAGTCAGTTGTATAGAAATTCATAGGAATGATCACACTGGATCAGCTGAGATATCTGGGTAAAAATAAACAGAAAAAGAAATAAAAGCAAAAGGTAGTACAAATTTATTATAGAGCACCAAAACAAGAAGAGGTGGTATATGATGATTTCAAGGGGGGGAGGGCATCTCAGAAATCTCAAAGATGCAAGACTTAGTAGTTACGGGGACTTTAATTACCCTGATATGTGCTGGTAGACTAATTTTGCTAAGTATAGGCAGTCCAGTAAATTCCAAATGTGCTTTGCAGATAGTTTGCTGTTTCAATAAATAGAGGAAGAAACAAAGGGACCAGCAATCCAGGACTTGATACTAACCAATAGGGAAGAACTGATCACTGCAATTGGAACAATTGGTATTTTGACTGAAATGATAATGTAATGGTAAACTTCAATATTATGGAACAGGCTACAAAATAGTATAGTTAACCATGGGCCTTGGATTTAATTTAATCAAACTCTGGGAAATGCTAGGTGGAACCCTATAATTAGAGAATACTAATGAAAAAGAAACCCAGAAAGAGAGCTCAAAGATAGGAGTTCATGAAGAAGGGATTGAAAAAAAAATCACAGTCACATGCAATTTTCTTGGGGGGAAATGGGAAACTCCTGAAAAAATACAGGAGGATAGATTTTGATTGCACTTTAGAAGGAGTATCCTGACAGTAAGAGTGGTTCAGAAATGGAACCAATTTCCTGAAGAGACCATGAGGCTCTTTTGAGAAAATCCTGTATTGCCCAGGAGGCTGGACCTGCTGGCCCATAGTTCCAACTATGCTGGTACATAGTTTATGATTTACTGTTCTTGAGTATACTACTTCAACTCTGAACTTTGGAGATGCACTTAGATACATCCAAAACTAAAAGGGAAGTTGTGTCATCCTCAACGGTAGTATTAATTAAACTTGCTTAGCTATTCTAATTCATATCAACTTCTTAATCTGATTGCCAATCACTGCTGCATGCCCAGTGCACACTCAGTGTCCACCAAGTTACCTTTTTATGAAATATTTTAATTCAGAACTTTTGAGAGGTTATTTGAAGCTCTAACATGCTACCAAATAAAAAGGTGTTTTGATTTATCTGCCTGCGTGTCATCTTTGCCTCATAGCTTGCCTGCTGTCTGTCCCAAATTACTAACCACTTCTGCCTGCCCAGTGTCCACTGTCCTCTATTGCAGTGCAGTGCAGTGCAGTGCAGTACTTTATCTCCTCTAAACACTTATTCTATAACTCACTCTTCTTTCACTCAGTTATTCAAGTGGAAAGACTGAAGTTGTTCTAAGCACTTAGCAATGTGCTCTCTGTATTAAGGGGAAATTGTAATGACAAAAGGAGCAAGAATTGGCAAGAATGAGCACTCAGCTGAATGTACATGCTTTTAAAAGCTTCACTTTATTTAGTTATAACCCCCAATTTAAAGCTGCATAGTAGAAAACTCCCTGAACCTATCTGTCTACAATTTACAGAGTTAATTCTCTATCAGTTCTCCAAAATTCTTGCAAATGTGTGTGTGTGTGGGGGGGGGGGATAAGTTATTTTGTTTTGCCAGTGCATCTTAATGGGATGGCCAACAATCTTGAATTCCGAATTACAATCCAAATTGATCTGCACCAAACTGAAGTTGGAGCAAAATTGCTAAATCAAGCTCTGAACTCAATCAGATCATAGAGCAGACCTACTCTGTACTTCTTTATAAGACCCAAACCTTGGCTCAAATGAAAAAAAAAATTGAGAAGTGCTTCCTTTTTTGTACTCTAACTATAGTTGCCCCCACCTCCCAAGCACTGGCTTCTTCTTCTTGGGTAATCCCACCCTCCCTCCCACTCTGGTGTCAATGCAAGTTTTAGCTGGCTGCTACTGGGGCTAGTGAGGAATTTTTGGCCCAACATCACCTGATTGGCAAAGTTAGAAAAACAGTGGCTGGACCAATTTTATGTACCCAGCACTGGTTACTAGCAGAATTACACCTAAACATTACAAGCAACTTCCTGACAGTAAGAGCTGTAGCTGATACCCCAGAGAAGAGGATCAAAATTCAAAATGACCTTAATAAATTAGAAAGCTGTGCCACAACTAACACAATGAACTTCAAAAGGTACTGCACTTAGGGAGAAAAAATGAAATGCATAGATATAAGATACAGGACACCTGTCTTAACAACAGTACATGTGAAAGGATCTCCTAGTAGACCACAAGTTGCACATGAGTCAGAAGTGTGATGAGGCAGCTAAAAAGGCCAAAGTGATTCTAGGTTGCATCAAAAGAAGTAGATCAAGGGAAGTAATAGTGCCACCCTATTCTGCTTTAGTGAGGCCTCACCTGGAATACTTCGTCTAGGTCCGGGCACCACAATTCAAAAAGGAGGTCAACAAGCTAGAGTGTGTGCAGAAGAGGGTGACCAAAATAGTGGTCTAGAAACCATGCCCTATGAAGAGAGACTTAGGGAGCTGGATATGTTTAGCTTGGAGAAGAGGCAGTTAAGAAGTGATATGATAACCCTGTTTAAGTATTTGAAGAGGTGTCATGTAGAGGATGGAGCAAGCTGTTTGACAATGGAACATACTCCCAAGAGTAGTGGAGTCTCCTTCTTTGGAGGTTTTTAAACAGAGGCTGGATAGCCATCTGTCAGGGGTGCCTTATTTGTGAGTTCTTACAATGGCAGGGGGTTTAGATTAAATGGCCTTTGTGGTATCTTCAAACTCTATAATTCTATAGTTCCAGGATGTATGGGAAATATGGCGGTGGTGAGGCTGTTTAAATAGGTCATGCTGGTAGTTAATGTATGGGAAAGGAAAATGATTAGTAGATTGGTAAGTATCTATTTAGCATCCTGTATGGAAGACTGGCATCTAGGCTAGGATCTAGGGCTGTATAGGGCTTGGATATTAAGAAGAGAATCAACCTCTGCTCTGCACATATCTCCTTTTAAAGCCCAGAGTTTGAGGGTGATAGCGGATGTGGCCAGTAATCTCACAAGGTAAGGCTAGATGCTGGCAGGCTGTAATATAGCAGACTGCAGCATGGCTTATGTGCTTCAATCATCATAGGAAGAGGGAGATCAAAGTGAAGGTTGTGCTGGACCTTCAGCCTCTGCACTGGGAAAGACTCTACTACAGGATAAGAGAGTATAAATACTGTGTCCAATCACCAGTATCTTGCCTTTTTATTTCATGTGGGTCCAAAAATGAATTTCAGTTACCAAATATTTGGCAATTTAATTACAAAGCTGTTTGTTATAGCCTGTATGTAATTGCCATCTGATGATATGAGGGTTTTTTGTTTGTTTGTTTTGTTTTTGGTCTTGGTTTTATTGAATAAAACACTCTGTATCTTTACTAGTAAAGTGAAAAGATTGGGAAACACACATGCACGCACACATATGCACACACCATTTTGAAAAAGCAAAGGTAATACTCATTCAGCTGTCCTTAACTACTGTAAAAGATTTTGCCAAATCCATGAATTTTCCTTATATTTTGTTTACATTACTTTCAAATTTGTCTCAGCTGCTCAACAATGACTGGGACCAACATTAACAATCACAAATATGAGTGATGAAAAGAGAGAGAGAATAAGAGAGGAGGGGGAGAGAGATAGAAGTCTAACTCTGAAATAATACTGACATTTGAAGTTTGGCATATGTAAACTGATATTGCTGCTCTAAACCTGACTGTATCAAGTATGTGCTGTCATTTCAGTGACATATCTCTGTGTATGCAAAAGAGATCACAGAGCTGATTTACAGGAAATGAAGAAGTTCTGGGTATAAAAAAGTCTTTCAATAAGAAGTGTGAGAATTTCTTGAATTACTTAGACTCTTGTTGTAGAAAGATTTTTTTAATAGAATTATGCAGTATTTATTAAGGCTGAAAGTGACTCTATAATTGGACTTAGCACAACACTTCCCACTATTTTTATTCAGCACGGCAAAGTGGGATGTGAATGGATATGGTTTTTTTTTTTTTTAAGTGTATCAAAAGAGGAAGAAAAAAAATATCAGATATGATACTGAATTGTTTAAAAACAACATTGATTGAACTATGTTCTGAACGTACTCCAGAGTCTTCCAGCTGCTGCTTTTCATCTATAAAAAGAGATAAAACAATTAAAGTAATTCAGTGTTAGTCATAAAACAATGATCATGTTACTATAGTTTCTCTGTGTTTACCATCTTCTAAATCATCTATTGATCTGTTTACATTTAAATGTCAGCCATTTTGAAGTACAGAATGGAACGTAACTGTTTTTTTTTTTAATGGGTGGAGAACAACCATCCCCACTCAATTGAAGCAAAGTGCTACTTTTTAAACTACAATTTTTATTTTTATTTTTTTTTAAAAAAATAGGACTAAACTTCTTCCACAACTTTTCTTATACAAAAAAGATGTGGCTTCAGGGTTGTGGTGAACTCCCAGTCTCTCAGTTCACCCACAACCTATTCTCCACTGAGACACTAATATTTGGTAGTATTTTTTTTTAAATGTTGAAACAGAGGCCAAGTAGTATTTTAAAACATCAACAAAGTTTATTATAAAATATAAGAAATAAATTATAGATTAGTTTCAAAGATGTTACTATTGTCTTATTGCTTAGTTACAGAAGGTTGTCCTAAAATAATAATACTAATTCAGCCTCACATGCATTCCTGTCTCAAGTACACAGACCAAAATCTCCTGTTCCACAACTGGCTTGTCCTGAGTCCCTTCCTACTAGACTCCCTAAAGCCTATCTAGTCCCTCCCTGGACTATTAAAGACCCTTCTTGGTTACCAAACCTCCACTAAATTGTTCCCTCAGGAACCCTAAGAGCATGTGTTTCCTTCCCTCCAAAACCCAAAACCCTACCAAACACATTTTTACTCTATCTGCAAGGTTTCTCCACAGCCACACCCAGCCAGCTTCCCATTGACTGGTCTCATGTTGCTCTGTGATTGGCTGATTGATCGGCCTGTTCACTACAAGGGTATTGTTGGCATGCAATTCAAATAAACCTAGTCAGCATAGTCAATACAGATTGGTGGATAGAAATGCACTCCAAGTCTTAGGTCTTTTTTAATGTGTGTACTGTTTCAATGTAGGGTAGTTAGTGTTGGTTAGAGGATTGTCTTGTGTTTTTTATGTTTATGTTATGTATGTTTGCTTTTAAACAAAGAATATTTTTAAAAAAGGGGAAAAAAAAAGAAATGCAGTCCAATAACATATTTAAAGCACTAGGTTGCTCATCGTTCCTTCAGTCTTGATCTTGCTTTGTCAGAAATGTATTCTGTAATGCAGCCAAAATTACTTAATTTCAGCTGTCATAGAAATATATTCTGCAATAAATTTATCCTCAGTGAAAAAGGAATTTAGACTACTACTTATATAATAATTCAAAGAAATCTATAATCAGAAACATTAATATTACCTTCAGAATAACTTTGAATGATTGTATCACACAAATAATAAAAATGAGGTACTCTAAGGTCACTGTCATAAAATACATATTTTGACAATATTTTAAAAACTATAGTAAAGCATGCATCCTAACATATATACATTGTTATGTTAATTCATTTGAGTTAAAAGCAATAAAAACTGTGTAACTAAAGTGTGACAGTAAGGAAACATCTTTGAAATATAGTTTCTTCACAGTTAAAAAAGTGGAATCTGCCTTATTCAGTGTCTAGGCAAATAACTAGACACGTTAGTTAGACTCACCTTTGTACGCACTGAGTGCATCTGCATGTGATAATAATTGTGGGTAAACAGTACTCTCAGTAAATTAACTAATGCATATATAATATATTTCAAGTTCAAGCTACTTTTTATCCAAGAAATGTCTCATCTTCTGGCATTTTTATTATTCCATCAAAACTGGCCATGGACATTCCAAATTTGATCAGAACATTGGTTCACAGGGATCCCTCTTGCCATTTTCACTATCTGAATCACACATCTCTACAGAGTGAAAAAAAAGGTGATATTAGCATATTTTAGATATCAAAATGTAATTGTACCTTCTGCATAACATTTACATTCACTAAAAAATAAAAAAATAAAACCGCACACACCAATGGA
Source organism: Urosaurus nigricauda (assembly GCA_034509955.1). Taxonomy (NCBI): domain Eukaryota; kingdom Metazoa; phylum Chordata; class Lepidosauria; order Squamata; family Phrynosomatidae; genus Urosaurus; species Urosaurus nigricauda. The sequence goes on from JAOEGL010000003.1 coordinate 56,122,005, forward strand.
TTAAATCCAGACTGTCATACTTTAAAAAAAAAAAACCAACTACTTATAATATAACTCAGTGACTATAAATGATATCCTGTTAATGGCATACACAGGTATAACTGAAAATTCCAGCTGTGTAGTGAATATTTTTAATTATTGAAGATGGAGGAATTCATTACACTTCACACAGAATGATCAACCCTTCAAAGGACTCATCTTCAGCCACCAGCCCTGTCCCTCCATAGCCATTTAGTTGCCAGTGGAGAGCAAGAGGCATCAGGGAGGCATCTGACTACATCCCTATACCCAGACACATAATGAAAAAAAGTCTCCTTGTCCTTTTTATGCCCTGGAGTATAATGTAATTGTTGTGTGTTAATTTGCTTCTCCATTGCCACCTGCTCTCCATTGACTACCAATTGTCCATGGACAGGGAGGGACATGAGAGTCCTGTCTGACAGTACGGGGACTGATAGTGGTGCTATCAGAGTCTCTGATGTCACTACTATCAGAGTCAGGATAATGTGATATGATTAGATGGGGAGCTATTAAAATTGGTAGGACATGTTAGTAGCAGTTCCATTGTAATGCATCATTGCCATACAAGGCAAGTAGGCAAACTAAAAAAAAAAAATAAAAAAATTGTTTCACCTTCCATGTAAGAGTTGCTTTAGGATCACTTTTTTCTACTTCTTTCACAGTCCTTGTTCCTTATAACATGCAGGCATAGATTACATCATTCTTAAGACGATGTATTAGTTAGTTAGTTAGTTAGTTCCAGAATTTATACCCTGCCTTTCTCCCACAAACATAGTGCTATCAGAGAGTCATTGTTTACATATTCAGCTGGGGGATCAAGTGAAAATAATAGAATGAGAAAATAGCAAATGATGCCTATGTACCAACATAGCAGTTATTCCCATGCCCTACATTTAGATGTCCAAACAGAGGAGAAGTGGGCAATGACTTTCTGCCAGTATACTTCCACCTTCTCCCTTTCCAACCAAAAACATACTAAACTTCAGTAATAGGTAAAACAGTAGATTTAAGAGATTTTAAATGGTTGTGATCCCATGGTAAAGAATACTAAGAGAAAGGAGTTCATGATGGATTGAAATTGCTTAAAAGTGAGATATTGAAAGAACAATTTCAAACAGTTCATATGAGAAGGAAAAATGAGAGGTGTCTAAAGAAACCAAGATGAATGATTGAAGAACTTTCAACTGAGTAAGTTTTAAAAGGGACATATACAAAGAATGAGAAACAGGAATTAAAATAAATAGCCAGCACTTATAGGGAAAAAGTCAGTACAGCTAAAGCACAGAATAAGCTCAGGCTTACTAGAGTTAATTTCCATAGTAAAGGAAATGTTAGAGGTGCTACATGTCGAAGATTTCAGACTACTAGAAGGGGACAGAGAAAAATCAGAACTACTCACAACTTCATTGCCTCAGTCTCAGAACATTACCTGGTGTGTGCCATTATACTGAAGGCAACCTGGGAGAAATGGAACAAATTATGTAGTTGGGGAAATACAGTACATAATAAGTAGAGAGGTAGTGCAGGAATACCTGGCCATTCCAGTGCCAGATTAATAATAATAATAATAATAATAATAATAATAATAATTGTATATATATATATATATATAGAGAGAGAGAGAGAGAGAGAGAGACAGAGACAGAGAGTACTTTAAGTTTTACATGGCACTTTATGTAGTCGTTAAAGAAGATACAGATAAAAACCTGCCTACTGCATACAATCTAAGGTCAGAAAGCAACAAAATTATAAAATAACGACTTAATGTTAAAATAACACTAAAACAGTAGGCTATAAAACAATACACACTAATACATATTTATTTAACGGTCACAATCAAGCTGAAAGGTTCCCTAAACAAAGTTGTCTTTAGTTCAGACTAAAACCTAACTTAACTTTACTAAGGAACCAAGGAAGTGATAGTCCACAAATGTTTGAGAAGAAGATTCCAGGAGTGAGGAGCAGAAAAAGAGAAGGGACGAATTGGAGAATGGGCATTAAAAGAACTAGAAGAACAAATCTCTGAACCACTGGCAATAATCTTTGAGAATTCCTGAAGAACAAGAGAAGTTCCAGCAAACTGGAGGAGGGCAAACATTGTCTCCATCTTCAAAGGTGGGGGATGACTCAAACACTCATTGCCTAGTTAGCCTGACACCTGTCAAGAGTACTCAGATTGCACATTCGTGAATGATAGTGTATTGGACTGGGTGTCCCTTTTCTCTTCCAGCTCTATGATTCTAAAGTTTTAACAAGTATATACACCGTCAGCCCCAGCTGACTCTAATGACAAGGAGAAATAAAGCTGGGTGTCATAAGCATACCTACTCAGTGTCATCAACATACCTGTTTGTCATAAGCATACCTAGGGTTGACTCAGACTTCCATCCTTTTGTAGGTTGCTAATATGAGTACCTAGCTTATTGGGGGCAATTGGCTTACATGATTTAAACTGCTTGGAGACAGCTTAGTTAATATGACACAGTATAGAAATGTAAATACTATTGCTATCGCTACGCGAGACCCCTTATGGCCTCAGCCCGTAGCTTCATAAAGATATTAAACAACATGGGGGATAAGATCCCTGTGGCATAGACATGGGGCTGAACAGGAGTCATCCAATGGAACTGGCCCTTTAGATGGATACTTAACCACTACAGAACAGTGCTTCATACTCCTATCCAACAGAGTCAAGCCAGCAAGATACCATATCAATGGTATCAAAAGCCAATGGGAGATCCAGGAATATCAACAAGGGGGCTTTTTAGATTGGCAGGAAAGTGTGACATGAAGTTGCACTTTCCTTAATGCTTAGCACCTAGACTGCAAGCTCCAGGTGTGCATTTAAAAAGTACAGGGCAGCTAGACTGAGGTTTTTTCTGTAGCTCAGCAACTACATGGGAAGCTGTCAAAACGCTACAAACACAGGCGGAGCAGCTACATGGGCAGCAAGGAACGCGGCTTTTCGCCGCGCTTTAAACATTTTTTTCCCTTGCTGGCTGCAAATTGCGCAATTGCGCAGGTACATCATACAGTCGGAGCTTATCACATGGGGGAGTACAGGACCATTCCGAAAGAGGGAGAAAGTGAGGTCAGTTCGGAAATGCACATGATTACGCACAAGCTCATCACACACAAGACAAGAGAGCATCTACACAAAAAGAAAATGCAGAGTCAATACGAAAGAATTCATCACATGTGAACATACTGGTTGGCTTTCTGTTGCAAATTAAGGCATCTTGGGAAATGGTAGCAAAGGCTCATGGGAGTTGTAGTCTGTGTTCTGTCAGAGCATTATATTGAGTTGTCTTGAGGTTTCAGCCCTCTGTCCAGGAGGGATTCTCATATGTCCTCCATTCTTGAGCAGAGGCCCCCCTTTTCCAAGTTGACCAGGCACGTCCTCCTTTGCCAGGACACGTCCTACTTTTCCAGCCTTCTTTTTGAAGAGGAAGCAGGAGGGCCAGGCGTGCTCTGGCCAGGCTCTGGGGGTCTCTTCCTGGCTCCTTCCCTCCCTCCCTCCCTCCCTCCCTCCCCGCTGCCTTCCTCCTCCCTTTGGCTGAGAGAGTGTGACTTGCAGGGAGGAAGGGCAGCGGTGGTGCTCCAGGTCCTCCTGATGCTGGGCCAGGGCAAGCTGGAAACAGGAGGAGGAGGAGGAGGAGGAGGAGAGGGACATGGGGCCCCTCTGCTGCCCTGCTTCCCTGCAAGTCACACTCTCTCAGCCAAAGGGAGGAGGAAGGCAGCCAGGAGAGAGCCCTGGATCCTGGCCAGAGTGTGCCTGGGCCTGCCTTCTCCTCCCCCCTTCAGCTGAGAGAGTGTGACTTGCAGGGAAGCAGGGCAGCGGAGGTGCTCCAGGTCCCTCCCCTTCTCCTCCTCCTCTTGCCAGCTTGCCCTGGCCTGGCTGAGCGCCTCCAGTGCCCTGCTGTCTCCCTAGAAGTCACACTCTCTCAGCCAAAGGGAGAAGGTGAAGGAAGGTGCAGGCGCACTCTGGCCGGGCTCTGAAGGTCTCGTCTTGGCACCTTCCCTCCCTCCGCACTTGTATCGCTACCTTTAAATGGGTGCTTTAAAGAGACAGAGCCCCATTTAACCGTGCAACTACACCTTAGCCTTTAGATGCAATAGCAATGTTGCGCCCCTTTTAAAAAAGTAGTGGGGAAATCAAACTACTTTTTAAAGGCACTTCTTCCTTAAAACTCCAAAATAGTGTTTTCATGGCACACTTTCCCTTTTTCTCATCTAAAGGCTGGGCTTTCATGCAGCCATCAACACACCCCTTTTTGCCAATCTAAAATGGGCCAGCTCCTTTTTAAAGCACTTCTTTTCCCTTAAAATGCCAAAATAGTATTTTCATGGCACACTTTCCCTTTTTCTCATCTAAAGGCTGGGCTTTCATGCAGCCATCAACACACCTCTTTTTGCCAATCTAAAATGGGCCATTGTAACACTTCCCCTGCCCCCCCTCCCCCAGAGTAGGTCATCAATTAGAACAACTAAGGCCATTTCAGTGCTATATCTTGGCCTGAATCCAGCTTAAAATGGTTTCCAATAATCTGTTTTCTCCAAGAATGTCTGGAGTTGACCAACCACCACAGGCTCAAGCATGTTGCCCCAAAATGGGATATTTGCAGCCATTGGGCTCAGGCAGATTCTCTTCAAGACAGGGTGCACCATCCCCTCCTTCAAGGTAGCAGTGGTCTCCACCTGACAGTACAACCAACCTTCTCCCTGGTTGTTTCTTTATGGCCAGTTTGCAGTTAGGATGGTGTGAAAGGGCAGCCTATGACTGTGGATCCACAGATGGAAGAAAACAGAAAATGCCATCCTCCAGCATATTCATATGTACCTGCTGTAGATCTGGATGATATTATCTTTCTTTTGGCTATAGAATCATTTTGAATGATGTCTATATGCCTCCCATTTCCTAGTCATTAATTGGCCATAGGTGGAGGCCCATTCCAGTGATGAAAATATAATTTACACAAGTTGTTGTACAACAAATCTAAAACTGCATACACTAGCGTAATGAAATGTTAGATTAGTATATCTTATGAATAGGATTCTGGCCTGTGTGTGCACATTCTCTTTCTACATTTATTATGACATTTTTAAAAATAAAACATAGGCTTGTTCTGCAAGAATCCTTAGCTAGGATAAAATACATTTATATATAACAATTACTCCAGAATAAGTGAATAATGTCAGGGTTAAGTAAGAATATTTAAAAGAGAATGGAGATAGGAAGATATATTACTATTCGACTAGAATGGATCTGAGCACATACAGTATATTGTCATGGATAGCATATCTTGACCACAATATTGCTGGTTTTTTATATGTATATTGTTTCATAAACAGAGAAAAAAAATCACCATCCAAGAATATTATACATATCTACTCAAAAGTAATCTGTTGAATTCAATGGGACTTAGGTTGGGGTAACTGAGGATAGGAATGCAGCTTAACTATTGAAGTTTCAGTTGAGTCACTTTGTATTTTTCAACGAGAGATATTTAATCCTTCAATATAATGAATTTGAAAACAGAAATGAACTAATATAAATTTCATCTTATGTTTGTATTTATGAGAATGTATGGAAGGGGGACAGAAAATGCATCATTTATATTTATTTTGACAAGAGTAATTAGCAATCAGGACAAATTCAGAGTCTCCTACCTATAGTACTAAAAGGTGCATAGTTCTGATAAGGAAAGAGGACATCTATCTTTATTATTTCCACACTGCTACTCCTGTACTTAATACTCTTCTTGTGGTGTGCTCTGAAACTTACTATTCTATAGGCAGTCACTGAGCTCTTGTTGCATTGTTCATAGTGGGAATTAATGTTTTCTTTTTTTCCCCCCTTGTCTCCATCAGAATAAGAGATGTAAACTTTTTTGGAAAACTTGCTCTTTTTCAGTGAGAAAGCTGTCTCAACAAACTGATATACCTCACTGAGAAAATGGTCAGCCTCTACAAATTTTTCTTGATTTAGGATGATGATTTTTTAAAAAATAATAAAATAAAGAATAATTCATTTCCACAAAAAGTCATTAACTAGGAGGGCATTTCTTAACAACTTATATAGGTATTACATTCAATTTACACTCATATAGGTCTCTCTCTCTCTCTCTCTCTTGTCATTACAGAGATCAGAATTTTCTATTGAACTCATGCAACCAAAATTCCCTTAATCTACCCTTTACCTATTGCAGTCCTGAAGCTATTTATTGCCTTGTGGAGAGCGGGTAAATGTGGTAGGAAACATCCAGTTATGCAGCAGCAGCAGCAGCTTCATTTATATACTGGTCCATACCATCTAAGGAGTCTCTAAGCAATTTACAATTGTAAGCTAATTGCCTCCAACAAACTGGGTACTCAGCTATGTTCCTATAGTTAGACGTACACCAGTAATGTCTGCTTCTAAGATCTCAAGAAGATACTAGCATGCTTTGATACTATGTCTCTAGCTATAGGAATATAGCTGGATGTGCCTTCATTCCACCCACCTCCTGCTGTCTACCATCAAGTAAATGCCCAGGTGGGAGAAGGTTGGTAGGATTGTGTGTGGACACAATATAGTTCTTCCTGATGAAACATTATGCTGTTCCATGATCTCAATTGCAGCCCAACACTGAAACATTATTGGAAAATAAGCAGATTCATGTAATATTGCCCAGCAGGGTGAATGCTTTGGACTTTTTGCTTACTGCATGCATTTTTTTTTTTAGTTACTGCATGAAGTAAATGAATATTTACATTAATTCAAAACTACAATATTAAGTAAAGGTTACAAATGTAAAGGTATGAATAGTATCCACTAATCCCATGGTGGTGAAGCTATGGCACATGTGCCCTCTTTGAAAAGCAAAGCCATTAATGAGGGCATGCAGAGGGACTTCCACCTTCTAGGGGTGGGATTTCTGGGGTGGAACTTCCCTGGAGATAGCTATAGGCTGGAGAGTGTGTGTGCCTGTTCCTCCTCTTCCTCCCGCCCTCCTGGGGCTTCAGCTATCTCCTGTGAAGTCCTGCCCCCAGGAGTCTCAACTCTGGAAGGTGAAAGTCCCTCCCAGAAAGCAGAAGACCCCCCTCTGGAAGTCTAGTCTCTCGCCCCCAGAAGTCCCAAACACACACCGACATTGGGTAACACCAGGTGCGGGAATGCCTTTCAGTTTAGGCACTCGGTTTCTAAAAGGTTCACCATCACTGTTCTAATCTGTACAGCTGTCTGTAGGGAAGGAATTGTAAGAGGAAAAATGGAGTCCTTTCATAACTCTTAAAATTTCATACTTCTGGATAATAGATGTCATGCCAACTACAGTGTAAATTTCAGAACATTAGCTGGTATTGGTCCTTATTCTGAATGCTAGTAGTCATGTTCAGCAGAGATGTTGCGACTTTTCAAGCAACAGTCATGCTGCTTGCAATGAGCTGAATATACCATGTCATTGGCCAAATATCAGTGGAACATAGAAGCTTCATGACTGCTGGTTCGTGCATTATGTGTATATGTGTGTAAGATGGAAATTAGCTTATTTTATTTTATTTTATTTTGAAGGGGATAATAGACACTTTACTTTGGATAAAATGGGGGGGGGGACCCTTCCGCACATATCAGTTTTGTTCCTGAGTCTCCATCAGCAAAACATGAAATAATATCATTGTATCATTTTGATGCTATTATTTTAGGAAGAAACTGATTATACATAAAAGATGGTTGGTTACTTGGTAGCTCTGACATTTTCTTGTTAATAATTCTGTTACTGACCAAGCACCAAAGATATCATAGCTAGAACAAAGAAATAAAAACAGATTAAGTAGTTTCAAAGTTTAATCTGTTTCTATTAATGAATTGTTTTGCTTTAAAACTGCAATTACATAGCATTTTACAAGACATAACAGAAACTCAGCTTCATTGCTCCCAAAGTGAGCCATCAGTATGGATTCCTTTATAGAAGAAGAGAAACAAAAGAACAGAAATTTCCCTAAGGCTTATTGCTTTCCGTTCCCACAAGATTCAAATAATTGAGGCAGCATTATTTGCTTCAATGCCTTATTGAAGAGTGCCTGAAAAATTCTTCCCATATTTCCTTTTGCACTCATTGCCATTACTTGGGAATGAGTGAGACATGAAAAACAAGTTTCTTCTTGAGCTGACTCTGTGTTTGGCATATACTGAAGTCATGTCTTTCCTTTCATGTGTTGAATGTTGCATATGAAGAAAATACTGCAAGATCCTGCCTCCAGTGTCCAAAACAACAACATTATGACCATTCATTTCACAGAAATGAATTCACAAAGCCCTAACCACCATCACCACCTCCTCCCCTCCCCCCCCCCCCCCTTTTAAAGAAAAAACGTAATGGCTAGAAATTTCCTCTGTGAAGCAGCTTTACTTTTGCTAAAATATGGCTTGGACTACAGCTCTATATCTACTGCATGTTAGCAGAAAACTGAGAGAGATTGTTTTTTGTTGCTCCAGAACAGGCAACTCAAAACAGTGGATTTCAATTACAAGAAAGGAGATCCTGACTAAGTATTAGGAAGTACTTTCTGACAATGAGAGCCCTTGGACAAATGAATGGAATGAAAAACGACAGACTTTCACTTGCTGGAGGTTTTTAAACATCAAAGGTCACCACATCTCAGGAGCTCTATCATGATGGATTCCTGAACTGGCAAGAAGTTAGACTAAATGGTCCTGGACTCCCTTCCATCTCTAGGATTTTATTCTTATAATTATGATTGGAGGTTGTCACTTAATAGTTTCTTAAATATCTTAATTTTGCAATGAATAGCACAACTAATTCAAAGTAATAAATTTGAGATCCTATTTAAAAAAAACCTTTTTTGTTTAAACTTAAAAGCTGAAAAACAAGTAAAGAGAATTGTGAACATTTCTACTTCGGGCTGAAAATGTTTTATAAGCATAAAGTAATAGTGCTATTTTGTTTGCTGTTGTTGTTTACCTTCAAGTCATTTCCAGTTTATGGTGACCCTAAGGCAAACCATCATGGGGTTTTCTTGGCATGATTTCTCCAGAGGGAGCTTGCCTTTACCTTTCTCTAAAGAGAATGTGACTTGCCCAGGATCACCCACTGGGTTTCCATGACTCAGTAGGGATTCAAATCCTGCTCTCCAAGGGTCCTAGCCCAACACTTAAACCACAATATCATGCTAGCTGTCATAAAATGTTATTGTCATTTGTGAAACTTTCTCAATGAGATAACCTGTTTCCCCCCAAAAAAGACATCCTCTGAAAATAAAACCTAGTAGGGGTCTTGCTGACTTGCTAAATATGAGGCCTCCCATGAAAGTAAGACCTAACAAAGTTTTTGTATATAAATATAAATACAGTATATAATAAATGTTCATTTTTTGTGTGTTCAACAATAAATGTGAATTCTTTTTTATGGAAAAATATACATCCCCTGAAAATAAGACCTAGTACATCTGTGGGTGTAAAAATTAATATAAGACACTGTCTTATATTCAGGGAAACACTGTATTAAATATTAAATGAACCAGATAAACCATATATATATATATTGCTTTGCTTCATGGCTTCTGTGCTTCATGATTCCCAGAGCATAAATTTCTACCTCCACACCCTGCTTCCATCTATAGCCTTTCAGCATTCCATCCTTTCTGATCCATACCTTTAATTACAAATTAGGCAGCTTGTCTATATAAGTGTATTCAATGATTTAAAAAACCCCAGCCATTTTAAGACTTTATGTCCACTCAGGCTTCACAAGGTCAGGAAAGTAGGAAGATAAGTCTGGCGCCTCAACTGATATGTCATGCAATGAGGAATAATGTGCAGTGTCATCAAATTTGCTTGTTTACCACTTGAACTCCATGTATGCATACTAGCTTTTCATACTGAAATCGAGTTTGGTTGGATAAAGTGCTTGGGCCATCAAATATGTTGGGCCTTGTCTTTGCCACATATTGCCTTAAGAAATATCTGAGCCTTAATTTGCTGCTAGAGGAAACCTTCTGTGATCTTGTTGACAAGACCAAACACAATTAACTCAAGTTTCTAAAGGCAATGATGCATCTGCTTAGGACATTAGAAAATACCAGCTAGGATACATACAGTGTTATAGTGGCAAGAGTTAAGCAGAATGTGGGAGTGGAGGACTTTATAGCATTGTATGTGCAGCTTCTTCAGGTGACTCGGTTTATGCCAAAATGACTAAAAGAAATTCCCACACCCAAAATAAAGATAGTTCTGATTGAAAGATTATTGCTCTTAGTTCGATTTTTACCATTTTAACAATTGGCAGGTATAACATTAAATTTATCTATGAAAAGATTGCAAGAGTGATTCTAAACACTAAACTCAGGGGCTGTACACACAGCCCTGAAGGGATGGTATCCAGCCCAATCTGGCCTTTCCAGAATGCAAAAAGGAGCAGCAAAAAGCAGCTTCTTTTTGCACCATGGAAAGGGCATGATAGCCCTCTGTGGTTTTACGGTGCTTCTTTGGTGCTGCGTCATGTGGATGCAGTGCCAGAGGAGCACTGTGATGCTGTGCGCCATGCAATGTGGCACACAGCATCACACCTCAATGGGGAAGGAGCCAGGGCATGTGTTATGTAGATGCTACACCTCGACTACATCCCCAAGCCAGCCCAAACTGCTGGTGTACACAGGACCTCAGACATTCAATAAAAGGCTTATATGCAGTAAGTGTTATTAAAACCTGAAGGAAGCTGGATGCATTGTTGATGTAAACAAGCAGATGTGCACAGTCAAAGCAATCTCCGATGCCTTTGGAACTACCGGTGACCTTGGAGCTGTTCGGCTTTATCAGGACACCTTCCTCCCAGTTGTTGATGAAACAGGCTGGAGCCAAAACTCTCCCCTAAGAGGTTTATTCTTAAGTTGCTCTATTTACAAATATGCACATGCTCTTCCAACAAATCTCTCCAACCAACCAACCATCCACCAACTCCACGACTACCCAACAACCCACACTGCAGTGTGCAGGCTATTTATAGACTTGTGCCGTGCGGTCACAATGCCCAGCCTCTTCCGGTGACTTTTTCTGTGCCACCTGCAATACTGTCCCCTCAGGAAGACTCATGATGTTTACCTTAGGCCTATGTGGCAGCAAGCACATATTGACCTTGACAACTGTCTGCTGTTTTAGCCTCCAGCTGCATTGAATTTCAGGCTAGCAAACCCATAATTCCTTTTGTGCACAGCTGTACATTTTAAACTCAGGCCTCAAATCCTAACATGTATATACTTTTTTCCATTATGAATCAAATTGTTTTATCAACAGTTAAATTTCATTCCAATTTTAGATTAATCTACAGGTTTTCATTTATCAATCATGTCAAAAAAATATTTTAAAGATTCACATTTAAAAATGTATTTTATCTCAAAATATGCATTTAAAGATTTATTTTTACTGAAAAAGTATTTATGTCCTATTTTTTACATATTCAAATTATTAAGAAATGCAACTCAGCACTTGAATAACAGTGAAATCTGTTGGACAGATGCATTCTGGTCTCACATCAGTTTAAGAGCTAAAATTCAGAGCATTTCACTTAATAATTTTTCAAGATCTAATGCAACAAGCGTCCCTACTGAAATCAAGGGAAAGTTGCATGCCTTTAACAAGGCAGCATCCAAACTTTTCACTGTTGTTACACTGCAGAAATTCACATTGAATTTGGGGTGGGTGCTTTTTATATTGGGTGTTACTGCATTCCTCTCAAAGCTGACTTGCCATAGCTTTATCTTAATAACTGCTTTTCCACAGCTTCTTTTCCAAGAGAGCAAATCTAAATCAGGAGGTATTTGAACTCTTGATTTAGATATTTTCAAATAAAAAGGATTTACTCCAAACTGCTGAGGTGGTTAATCCACTTATATTGGGTTTTTATAGCTAAGCCTTTGCATTCTGATCTGCCTTTTCTCCTAGGGTGTACTCTTAATAAATAGCTACATGTGCTTTTCAAGTATTCACATAAAGATTTGGGGATTTTGGCTGGAAATATGTAAAACTTTACCTTATTCCATTCACTAGAAAGCTAACCATGCTTTCTGATGTAGGACAGAGGAATCTGACCCTTTCATGTCTTATTCCTTTTCTACTTTCAGTTGCGACCCTAGCAGAATCTCCAACTCACCCATTCCTGGGCAAAGAATAGTGCAGCTTGACACAGTTGCATGTGACTATATTTAATATGTTTTTATGTATACATGGGGCCAAGTGGACAACACATGTTTAGTACAGAAAAGACCACAGGTTCTATGTCTGGTATCTTCAGCTAAAAGATTGAGCAGCACATGACTGGAAACACCTGCCAGAGAGCCCAGAGAGCTATTTCCAGTGTAGGCAATACTGGGACAGATGGACAAATATTCTTACGCTGCTGCTGATGATGATTATGATGTTTATTTATAATGCACTTTTCACCAAAGGATTGTACATTAGAGGATATACAATAAAAATGAACAATAAAACGCAACACTATAAAATGCTAAAATACTAAAATAAAATGCTAAAAACAAAACAAACAAAATCCTAATTAGCCACCTATCTTGGCCAGCTTAGGCTTACTTGGTAACTCAAAGAGAAAGGTCTTCAGTCCTTTACAAAAGTAGGTAAAATCTCTTCCAGAGGTGCTAAGGAAGACTGTTCCACAAATACTGCACCAGATCCTGAAAGGCTCACAGCATTGACAGAGTCATATGCATTGGTAGAACTGCCAATAATCCTTTGTCTGCAGATCTTAAATTTTCAAGTGGTACATGCCAGGTTGCCAAATACTGGTGCAGGGCCTTAAATATTAGGACCAAAAGTTTATACTGACCTGAACTGGAAACCAGTGCAGGGATCTATGAGGGGGAAAGACATGTGAGTATTTGGGGAGATTTAAGATTGTCTGAAGAGCAGTGCTCTGGACTAAAACCAAAATGACTAAGACAGCTAGAAGTCAAACCTATCAATAGGTTATTACATTACAATAGGTTATTACATTAGCATAGGCATAAGGCCTAGACAAGAAAATAGGCGGTCTCAACGGTAAAAAAACCTCAAAAATCTATGGGACCTATGGATGTTCAAAGATAAAAGTTACATGCCTTTGCAGTTGCCCAGTAAAGGCGGATAGGGAGAAACAAAAATTCAGCAGGACCCCAAGGTTCCTGGCAACTGAGACAGGGACTAGTATGTCTCTCTGTAAATACAGTGAAGGGCATGAAAGTGGAGCTACTGGGAAGTCAGGGAGAAACACCAGGATCTCTGTTTTATCTATGTTCACCTTAAGACAGTGAGGGATCATCCACAGAGAAACACTCAATAAGCAGCCCATGACACTGACAGAAGAAGGACACTAACCACCACCTTAGAGTTTCCATATTTGGAAGTGACTTGAAGACACACAACAAGAAGTTGTTACTAAATGTTATTAAATTCATTAGAATCATAGAATTGGAAGAGACCACAAGGGCCATCCAATCCAACCCCCTGCTATGCAGGAACAGGCAATCATAGTACCCCTGACAGATGGCCATCCTACCTCTGTTTAAAAACCTCCAAAGAAGGAGAGTTCACCCCCTCCAAATGAGTGTGTTCCATTGTTGAACAGCTCTTACTGTCAAAAGGTTTTTCCTAATGTTGAAATGGAATCTCTTTTCCTTTAGCTTGCATCTATTGTTCCATTTCCTATTCTCTGGAGCAGCAGAAAACAAGCTTGTGCCTATCTCAATATGATTTCCGTTCACATACTTAAACAGGGCTATCATATCACCTCTTAAACTTATCTTCTACAGGCTAAACATACCCAGCTCCCTAAGTCTTTCCTCATAAGGCATGGTTTCCAGATTCTTTACCATTTTGGTCACCCTCCTCTGCATATGCTCCAGCTTATCAACATCCTTTTTGAAATGTGGTACCTAGAACTGAACACAGTATTCTAGATGAGGCCTGACCAATAGAGTGGCATTATTACTTCCTTTGATCTAGACACTATACTACTATTAATGTATTTCTTTTTTTTTCTGCCTTACATTTTTCCTGTTAAAGGTCATTTTGTTAGTTTTGACCCAGCTTTCTAATCAATTAAAGTCATTTTGAAATATAATCTTCTTCTCTGGGGTATTCACTACTACTCCTAATTTGTTGTTATCTGCAGATTTCATAAGCATGCCCTCTATTCCTTCATCCAAGTCATTGACAAAGTTGTTGAATAGCACTGGGCCCAGAACAGAACCCTGTGGCATTCTACTGGTCACTTCTCTCCAGGATGAAGAGGAGCCATTGCTGATCACCCTTTGGGTTCAGCCAGTCAACCAATTACAAATTCATCTAACAGTCGCATTGTCTAGCCCACATCTTACTAACTTGTTTGAAAGGTCCCCCTTGCATGGGGGACCTTATCAAAAGCCTTACTGAAATCTAGATATGCTATATCCACATCATTCCCTTAATCTACCAAACTGTATGGCATGACTTGTTTTTGAGAAACCTATGTTGACTTTTTGTGATTGTGACATTCCCTTCTAAGTGTTCACAGACTCTCTGTTTAATGATCTGCTCTAGAATCTTTCCTATTATTGATGTCAGACTAACCGGATAATAATTGTTGGAATCCTCTTTTTCCTCTTTTGAAGATGGGGATATCTTTTACCCTCCTCCAGTCTCCTGGGACTACTCTTGTTCTCCAGAAGCACTCAAAGATTATTGCCAATAGCTCTAAGATTACATTTGCCAGTTCTTTTAATACCCTTGGATGTAGTTCAACTGGTCCTGGAGATTTGAATTCATTTCCCCACCACCATTCCCTTCTCCTTTTGTGTTGTGACCTTTTAGATTGTAAGCCTGAGGGCAGGGAACTGTCTAATTAAAAATAATAATTGTAAACCGCTCTGATAGCATTTAGGGCTGAAGAGCGGGGTATAAATAAATAAATATTATTTTTAGATTAGATTAGATTAACCAGGTATTCCTGTACTACCCCTTTACTTATATTGTGCTGCATTTCCCCTATTGTGTCATCTGCTCCATTTTCTTTTTGTCTGCTGCATTTTCTCTGTCTCATGTTAACATTTTGCCATCTTCTCCACACAGTGGCCTTACCATTTCATTTTTCTTTCAAACAGTGGTATCAATTGAATCAGAACTCTGGAAAATCTGAGTGTCATCTGCCTTGATGTGATATTGGAAACTCTCTGAAATAAGAAGTCCACCGGGAAGCATATAAAATGAAAAGAGAAGAGGACCCAATACTGACATTTGAGGCACACCACAGTCACAGGGAAGGCTGTTGACATAATTCCTGAAAAGAAACTGCAGAGGAACAATCCAACAACAGCAGCAGCAAAAGATTTAAACCAGGACAGAGTGTTCCCTGTTATTCCCAATGATAGCAACTGTAGTGGTAAGATATGATGATCCTAAGTGTCAAAAGCTGTGGAGAGATCCAACAGGATCAGAAACAATGTTTGTCACTGAATTTTTGCCACTAATAAATAATTTACCACGTGAGTCAGAGCTGTTGCTGTGGAATAATCTGTCTGAAACTCTAATTGAAATAGATCAAAAAGAAAATTCTGTGTGTTCAAATAAGGCATCAGGTGGGAAAGGGCCACTCTCTCCAACATTTTAGAAAGAAATGGAAGGAGAGACATGGGATAGTATTAACACAAAGTGAAGAATTATGTTCAGGTGGAAAATGTTTTGCCTTGCATTGATTATAAATTTTCTTTCTTTGTTGAAAGAGTTCAGAAACACCATTTTCAGAGAGGATAAGAAGTATGTGATTATGTTCAGCCTAAGGGGAGTATAAGTAATGAAGCATACTGTGATTGCATAACTTGGATTAGACAACCTGTCTAGTGCAAGAACACATCTTCTGGGAAAACTTTGTTCCTTAAGTCTTCTGCTAGTAGACTAACCATCTGCACTGGCAATTCCTTACTAAACCTTTAATGGGTTTCAATTGTTGCATATTCTTTGCCTCTTGCTCATTCATGTGACAATCCCAGAAATGTTACTTCTTAGAGTTAAATCTTAAAGAGGGAACACAAACCTGAAGCAAGATATGTTTACACTGTTATGCAGGAAATGGCACCGCCCGACTTGCTGGGCCATTGCTGTTGCCGTGCGCAGGAAGGCTCCAATCCTTCCCATGCTGTGGGCTGGAATACTCAGCAGCCATTGCGAGCGCAGGCTCGCCCCTGATTGGCCGCTGAGTTGAGCAGGAATGGAGCCCACCATTTCTCTTTGGGGATTACACATCCCAGGCTCCTCTGGGCCTGGCATGGAGTCCCTGATTGGGCAGGAGCGGCTTGCCTCGCCCTCCTATTGGTTGAGGGCTTCGGAGGGGTGGTGTCTCCATCCTTCTGAGGCCCTCATTGATTCTCAGGTCTATTTAAGGCCTTGCAAGGCACACGTTGGCACCATTACCAGTTTGGCTCTCCCACCCTCCTTCCCTACAGGGTGTTGATTGTCACAACTTGTACGGGGCGACAGCATAGGCCTGGATCTGGGGTAGGGGTTTCCAGGGCCCTCTGGCACTGGATTGGGAGTCCTTGTTACCCGGGTAAGGAGCAATTCAGTGTGGCCAGTGCGGAGGTCACAGTCGATTAACACCTGGTGACTAGGATGCCTGGCAATTCGAATTGAAGCAGCACAGTTGCGTAACTGCGTAGCATGGTGGAGCTTGGCACCTATGTCATTCCGATGCTTGCAGCTGCAAGCAAGTGTACATCAACCAACCGGGGTGTTGCTGATGGCCAGATCCAGACCGTATGCTTTGGGCCAACCCTATGGATTTTTTGTTCTTCATATGTGCTCCATTCAATAATGTTGTGATCTTTTATCCTCCAGCCAGTTTTATGTGTTTCTTGGGGCCTGACCTCTGCGACAAATACAAAACAACATGGGAGAAGGTTTGTGAAAGTAAAGTAGATCTTCATTTGCTATTCCAATCATTTTCCTTTCCTTGGCAAGTTCTTTAACGGTCACTGCAGATGCAGTGGCCAAGTCCAGTGCCACAGTCCTGAGGAAATGCCAGAGGTCACAGTCAAAATGCATGAGGAGGAAAAGATTTACAGTCTTCCAGAAGTCAAAAAATTAGTGGTGTCACATACCTTGGAGTGTCTCAAATATTTTACTGTGATTCAGATGACAGTTTGAAACTTTATTACTGCGTTGTCACAGAGATATGTTTCTTTGTGAGACATGCACATAAGAGTCAAATCCCACTTATAATAGCCACAATATAAATCTAATACATCAGACACAATATGAATTGCTCAGTTTTAAAACATAATTCCTTTAGAAATCTTAAATATACCTAGGAAATAGAACAAAATAAACAAATATTTTGCATGTGCTTAAATGAATATCAGTTTCAATGAAAGCATTCTGTTCAATTTTTAATAATTAAAAATATATATATAAATGAATCAGTAGTGGGTGCTCAAGAAAAAAGCATATTCTAAGAAAAGTCACAAGATTTCTTCCACTTTCTCCTAAAATGCTTATTTGTTCATTGATATCTATTTTTGTCTTATTTTTTAAAAAAATTTTTTTTAAAAGCAAACACATTTTTAAAGCAAAACAATATTATTGGCTTTGCTGTTGTTGTAGTAGGAGTTACTATTTATATCATGCCTTTCTCCTAATAATGGGACTCGAGGTGGCTAACAACTTATTTAAAAATAATACACATTAAAACCTGCACAAAAGTTTCAATAAAGGTACAGATATAGAAGTATAGCTATTAAAATAATTAAACCAATTATAAAGTTGAAATGTTAAACTGAAAACATGAAAATTCATGAAAACACTACATACAAGCCCTAAAAATATCACCACACATGATTAAAAGCTCACCTAGTCAGTTTCTAAAAGTCTGATGGCATAAAAATGTTTTAACTTACAGAAGGAGAGCATGGATGAGGCCTTCTTGAGGGCAGCTACACCGAAGGCCTTCCACCAAATGAGTCTGATAAGAGTTTCTCTAGAAGATTTTAGAGTTCTAATGGAATCATAAATAGACTCACCCTTGTCTGACATAACCTTATTACTTTCTGATGCCTTTACAAAAAGGAGATAGTTAGATTTCAATGCAGTATGACAACACTTTGATAATCATAGAAAAAAAAAACACTCAAAATTATCTTGAATTTGAAATTATTATGCCGATAAGAAGGTAGAGGAGGTATAAGACTGCAAAAAAGTTTTAGAAGGGAAAATTCATGAAAAAGAAAGCATGCAGTAATTTCATGATATTTGGGAGGAATTATTTTGCTTTATTTTACAGTAAAAATATAACCAAAGCATAAAATGTGTTTTCCAGCATGCTTCTAGATATTCTTTTTATTTATTTCTTTCATGCTACATAGCAGAGACCTACTCACACAGTGAGCTATTAACGCTGATGAACATCTGTCTGCTTGATTTGCCTGTCTGGATCTTATTTTTGTCAGGTTACCAATAAAACCAATAAAAGACAATAAAACAGAGCTATTTTTGTGCTTGGCCCAATAAAGGCAGTACTGAAATAGGACTTTTTCAATAAAATCCATCCTTTATGTGTGCCTTTCATTGTACACTTATTTACTCAAAAGTGAGCCTCAAAGTGTTCTACACAACTTAGTCCCATTTAAGTGTCAATAGAACTAGTCAGGCAAAGAACTGCTACACAGGTGGGAACTGAAGTTCAACACCTGCCAATGTTCCAATACTCTGCCAGCTTTCACCAGACAGGGCAGAATGTCTCAGAGACTATGTTTGTTTTGAAAATTAATAAGCCTGATCGTAGGATCTTTCAGGGAAGAGAAGGGACTTCAGGTTCACTGTATTTCAGACTGCATCTGACACCTTCTGAAAATTTCATGTGGTCCTTACCATGATCAGAAAGGTATCTTATATTTCTCTTTTAATTTCAAAACTTTCTATGGGGGCATCAGGGTGCCAGTGAGGATGGGATACACTACTGCTGCTGGTGTGTGGTTGCTTTTTTGTTTGTTTGTTTGTTTGTTTGCTTGCTTTTTTATTCTAGGAATATAATTCTTCTCTAATTTTATTCTGGAAGAAGGAAAAAGTAACATGAATAATTTTCTTCCTACTGCAAAGTCTTTGAAACTTTGAAACTAAAGTCTTTGAAACTTTTATAGTTTCTGAAGTCTGATACATATTCTATGGAAAATTCACATCTAGTACTTTTGTGCAGAGTAAAACAAAACTGGAGGAAAATTTTTTTCTGTTCAATAAATAATCTTTATGCTTTAAAAAATTGCACATTTTGTACAGAATAAGTCCTTAATGATAGTGTTCTCTATGAATAAGTCAGCAGTTTATGTACAGAAAATAATATTCCTGTCAATCCTGGATAATTTTTGAAAGTCAAGAAACATATTTATGATCATTTTAAAATATGTTTTGAATATTCTGAATATATTTTGAATATTTTCTCTCTCCCTACATCACTCCTTTGTCTGCATTTAAGGTTGTGCTGTTACTTATTCCAGATGCCCAAGTCTCACATCTTTTAAATGTCATTGGCTTTTTCTGCTAACGTCTTTGCTGGTGATATTATAACACCCTTAGGAATCAGAGCCAACTGCTGCAGGCAGAGAAGTGGAGAAAACTTGCTTTTCTGTATTGTCCTTGGGCAACTTTTAGCTAACATAATGAAAACTAACCACCAAGAGTCCTTTGGAACCACAATGACTAGCAGTGTGATAATGGCAAAAGCTTTAATAGACAATAGCTGTCTTAGTGTTCAAGGTACCACAGTGTTTTGTTTTATTTTTCTGAAAAAGACTACCACAGCTACCCCATTGGAAAAGAGAACTCACCTCAGAGTATGCATTCCTAATGAATTTGGAAGTTAATGATATCTGAGCCATCATAAAAATGGGAAAGACTTCATTAACTGCTTATAAGGTTGGATAAATAGTCCTTTCCTTTTTTTTTTTTTTTAACTCCCCCTATTTATGTTTTGACATATTTAAAAGTGTCTGTAGCACTATTGTGTAAATATAGGCTAACAGACTCAAGATAATTAGATGTTTTGGATGTCTAAGGTGGTTTGAGTTAAAATCTGTTTCCCAGGCTCTCTTCAGATTTATTGATGAAAGCAGAATAAAATCCACCTATCAACATATTAAAATATTGTGACTGTGATTTTAATATCTAGTGATTTTAAATAAGCAATCAGTATTAAAATTTCAATAATGATTTTCATTCCTCCTCTTCCTTATCACATCTATTCAATTGGAGGAATGCAGCTGTAGTGACCATTGCTGGGCCAGGGTTCTCTTTCCCAGACTGCTCCTTATCCCTGCATCTCAGCCTGATTGGGGATAGTGGGGAAGGGAAAAAGAGGGAGAGGGGAGGACACTGAGATCACATGGCAGGTCAGTGCTGGGATTCTTGCTAGAAGCTTATTGCACATAGCGCTGATGTCACAACAGAGATATTAGCAACTATTGAAAAGGTGTGTGTCAATCATAGGTGGAGGGCAGACAGCTAAAGCACAGCTATCACAACATCTGATAAGGTTTGGCCATAGACACAAGTATCCTGCCTTAATTCCACTTTTTAGCCTCATGTGATAATCCTGTACATCTAGCATTGTTTTTTCTATGCACACACAGTTTTTCTGTTAGCCAGAACTTTCTTTTTGGTTTCGTTGGCATGATGAGGTCTTCAGATATATTTCCTTGTGAATATGAATTGTATTCATTTCTTGACATGTATGAGGAAGCCTTTGGATGGAAGTGTCTACAAGTTGCCTTAGTTTTCTGTAGTAATAACAGAGCAACCATGTAATTCCAGGAGTCTAGTACACACATCTGGATCATTGCGCAACACGTTTGGGTGTGCCTCATAAATTCTTCAGCAATATTGACAAATAATTCTAAATAGATACCTTATCTCTTCCAGTTCTGATTTTTCTGTTGGGATAAATGAGGTACTTTGTAATAAAAGTAAAATAGCAAAACTAGCCCATTCCTGTTTGATAAAGGGATTTCTTTTATAAGAAATAGGTAGGAAATTTAGAGTTCCAGTCGCAACAATTTAAAAATATGCACAGAAAGTAACCTATTGCATCCAGCTCATTTATTTGCAGATGAAATCTATTTCCCAAATTATAATTTGCTCTTTACTTGTTACTGTCTATGTTCACCAACAAATGCCTCAAGGCATTCAGTTTTGTGTCGACAATGCTTACCAGATGGCCTCCTCAAAGAAGCAGCTATCAGCCTAGACACATTAATGGCTATCAGGCAATAGGCACGTTTAGCTACTCAGAAGTTGAGACCCATTAGTTCTACCATATTGCAATGACTCAGAACCCTCTGCTAAAGTTTAGCAATATTGCCTTCCTCTTAGTTTCTTCTGCCACTCCCTAACTCTTAATGCAACGTATTATAAAGTTGCAGCTCTGCATCTGCTCATAAAACAGATAAATGCTTCCCCAGTGCCTTGTTTTGTTAGAGGCAAACCAGTGTGTTGTTGAGAAGCATTCAGAAAGAAAATGAAGAGGTAGCATTGTCCCCTATAAAATATGTAGATCTCTATAAATTCAGCACTGATGTCCAAAATATTCAGCTTTGAGAAAGTTTGTGCCTTTATATTATGCTTTGGGATACATTCAGATCTTCAAAGAAAAACAAAGGTGTAATTTTTCACCATGATGCTGGCAAAAGTATTATTCTTTTAAAGAGACATTGTACTGGCACTTACTGTCCTTTTGTGTTTCAGTAGCCCATGGACTATGTCTCTTGTTGTGGAAGTAGGATATTATTTTTTCAGCAGTGGTAAAAACCCGATGTCCAATGCTAACTCTATAAAAATGATTCATAATCCTCACTGCAGCTATTTATTTACTTAAATTTGTGTCCCTGCTCTACTGAGAGAACCTGGCGAATAATCCAATATTTTATTTTTTAAACACTCTCACACACACATACACCCACCACACACACACACACACACACACACACAAATCATATTGAACATTAAACAAAACAGAAGCCATTCCATACCCTGTTTACATGTAGAAATGAAAGCCTTACAACAATTCATACAAAATAATCATAAGATGTTTTAAAGAGATGCTGAGGCCTAGGCTTTAGGGAAAAAAATATTATTGGGTTTCCTTCCTGTTTACTATTGTGCTTATTCACTTTGCACATAGAGCAAGCAGAACAAAGTGTTGTCTTACTTTGTAAGCATAAATTAGTCCCTCTGGATTGACACATTGGATCTATATCTGTCCTGAGAAACCTTTATCCTCTAAAAGGATAAACTTCAGTTTCATCATGATAAGGCATGATGGCTTGAAATTCAACAATTCCTGAAGTACTAAAGATCCTCCCTCAGGAGTTTATCAGATAATGGAAATTGGAAGTATAATCTAATGACAATCCGAACGCAATCATGGGGTTTCACGTTATTGCGTATTGAAGTATCTCATGCAATTTTGGGCAATGGGGTGTCATTTTCAGGTAATGGGAAATCATTCTGAATGCATTCCGAACGCAATAGGAATTCATGTAAATTCGTTAAACTAGTGAATTCACGTGAATTCGAATTGGCTCCAATTGGCTCCATTCGAAATAAAGAGAAATTCCTCCCCTCTGATAAACTCCATAATGTTCAAGTACAAGATCATTAAAAAACCATTATTAATTTATATTTCTGATCATGACATTTCTGCCCCCCCACCACCACCAAAAGCCACTTAGATAAATAAGCAGGGAGAAAGTAATTGGCAATGAAACAGTTATGACTTCTGTTGTGTTCAGAGAACAGACACAACATTGTTCCTGTTGTTGTTTTCTGCCTTCAAGTCATTTCCAACCTATAACAATCCCAAAGCAAAGCTATTGTGGGGTTTTGGGTTTTTTTGGCAAGATTTGTTCTGAGAGGGTTTGCCATTGCCTTCCTACATTTAATTAGCAGAAGTATCTAAAAATAGTAAAAATTTCTAGATCCCATACCAGGAGAAAGTCATCATCATAATAAATAAATAAATAAATAAATAAGTGTCACATACTTTTTTCCCCACTGTCTTTCAACTGTGATCCAAAACCCACTGCAGAAATAATCCAGTTTGAGTTTAACTGCCCTGGCTCAACTGTAAGCAGTGGTGTCCCACACTGGAGTGTCACCTGGTACAGGGGGGTGGTGCTTCGGGGGCAGGACTTCTGGGGCTGGTCAAAAGGGGCAAACCCTCACCTCCCTGCCCAGTGTGCCTTTACACTGGAGTAAACACACACCAGGCACGGAGGTAGGGGTGTCCTGGACCTCCCTGTAGCTGTCCTTTGTGACTTTACAGTCAAGTAACCATGTATTAAAATTTATTAAATGTATTAAATTAACTATTAAAATGTTACTCTAGTAACAATAAACTATTTTTATGGCCTTACTATTATAATTACCACTTTTTGCTTTTTAAAAAGATACCTTTCTGATCTATAGCTATCCCTGTGCCATTGTGAGGAAATGCTGGACCTCATCCCCTTCCACCATTCCCCACCATCATTCCCTTCTCCTTTTGTGTCGTGTCTTTTTAGATTGTAAGCCGAAGGCAGGGAACCGTCTAATTCAAATCATTGTATGTATTTATTTATATACAGTGCTATATAAATAAAGCCTAATAATAATAATAATAATAATAATAATAATAATAATTATTGTTCAGGCTTACGGTCAGCAATGAGCACTAAGTACACATGGCATTCTTGAACAAGTCTCAAGACCCCCAAAACAGAAGCCTAACAGATGGTTGTCTCAGCGTATTAATTGATGCTACTGTTGGGTCTATCCTTAAAACCTTGTCTTGAGAGATTTTATATAGAGTCTCATGCCCTGTACAAGATCTAGCTACAGTGAAGTGCACCATGCATAACTCTAGTGAATAGTGAATAGATTTTATGCAATCTTTTGGAAGATTTCCATGAGAGACACTGAGATAAGGTTTTTATATAGTTCCAGCAGCTCTACATGTTGTGAATATTATAAAGCTTTCTCTTTATAAAGTATCATGCTAAACAAAATGAGCTGATTTCTCCCCTGCAAGATGTAATGAGAATAAACTGAATATCACTGATTTTCAGATACAGATTTTTTAGTGTTTTCTCTTTAAGCTTACATGTTATATTTTTCAAATGCTGTATTTTTTTCAAATGTTCTAACTCTGCCTGATCACTCATGAGCTGAATAAGATAAATAAAAGAAAACACTGTACACTTCTATCTTATTTTGATTCTTTATCTGAAATTACTTTTAAAATTACCTTCATGACTAGCACTTGTCATCTGTCCATCATTGACTTAATGCTTTTAACTCTATATTTTTATTTACTCTAGCTTAGCCTGTATGTCATAGGCACTGGTGTGCAGTCTGGTGACAAAGATGTCTGCCTCTAATGAACTGGGATGTATAATAAATATTAAATAACATATTTACATATTCATGAAGTTCAAGAAATAGATAAACATAGAAATCGTGTTCAATTAAAATTCACAGCTACTTTAAGTTAAGGAGCTTTCCCAGCCTTTTCCTCCTCCAATATGACAATGGGTCATGCCAGGTAATATATTATTTAATACTGTATTGTATCTGGGTTCTAGAACTATTCAGAATATCTCCTATTTATTTAATTTGATCCATTCTTTTACTCTAAACATCCATTACAAAACTCTATCCACAATCACTAGAGATGGATACAAATGCCACTATCTCTTTCTCCCACAGTCTGATTTTAATTATATATTTTTTTCATCCATGAACACCAGCCACTGGAAATGTTGTTTTGGCTATGTTGTGTCTACTCAGCATCTTTTGGTTTCTTAGGCCTGATACAGATGGCCCAAAAGGGCCGTCTGTGTGGCACGATTAGGGTTAGGGAGGGCGCAGCGTCCGCACTCTCCCTAACCCTAGCGCTTATGGGCAGTACCATTTTAAAATGGTGCCGTCCATATGCATCATAATGTTATGGTATGTGCCACATTTAGATAATGTGGCCTGAGCCTGGCGTAATGGCGTTGCTGGAGGATGCATAGGGTGACCTTTCAGCAGTGCCAAAAGGAGCTCCAAAATCAAGCTCCTTTTCACGCCTGGCCCTTGGTGTGGCCTTTACACGGCTGCACCAAGGACCCCGAGGGGAAATGGGCCGTGGCGTCCTACTTTTCTCCCCTCAACGGCACTGGGGATTGTGGGGTGCAGCAGGCACCCAGGGCACCTGCTGCACCGGGCTTCCAGGCTACGGAGAAGCCACAGTTTGCCGCTTCTCCATGGCCTGGAGAAACGTCGGGATGGGGCCTGTGGGGCTGCCAGTGAGGCAGTCCTGGCCCCATCCCGGTGCTTCTTTGGGCGCTTACAGACCACCCCTTTTGGTCTACTTATGTGGGGCTAGCAATAGTATTTAGGCTCTGGATTCAAATCCCTGTTTATTCATGAGGCATACTGGATGACCTTTCGCCAAGATCAGTCCTGAAATTAGACAAACTGACATGGCCATCTGAGGAAAATAATTTTGGATATCAGTGCAGAATATTATGGAAGGGAATCTTAGTTATTTAATACTATTGAATGCATTATTTTTGGGAATTTAGAGAGGTTCTTGTGGAGGTTTCAGCATCCCATGCCAAAATAATTTTTTCAAACAATATACAATAACTATTTGCTTCTCTTTCTTGGGCAGCAAAATATCTTAGGTCACCTCTGCCTTTTCTGTGAGCCTTAAAGATCTGAGGCTTCTCAGTCATCTTGGGAACACTTATGCTAAAAGGTGGGATAACATTTTCTTTTAAAAGAAAATCACTTTTTTCATTTTCTCTTCTTGGAGACAGGGCATCTTCCTAGAGACAGATGTAGTTCTGAAGCTACTAAAACCTCAAATGATAATTCTAAGTTGATTTATTTTGGAAAGCTTAGAATTCATACCTTTTGAAAATGTTATCATGACACCTGTAAGGGAAAGCTATAAAACTAGCTTGCAGGATGCAGGAAGAGTCTTAATACTTCAGCTGTTTAGCTGCCCCCCCCCCCCCCACCAAAAAAAGCCTCTGGAATTAATTCAATAGTTTTGATCAGAATACTTCTCATTAAGAATGAGATCTGCTTCAACATAATTATGAAAAAACAGACACTTTGAACAATACGCAGTTGCAGTTACCGCTGGTTCCAGGCAAAGAATTTGAGTTCAAGGCAAGTAAAAGAAGCACAGGGGATTTCAAAGCTGAACATTTTTTTTTAAAATAGAGAACCCCTGTAGGAAAAAGAATTAAGCGAACAACAATACTAAACTACAGACTCGTTTTGTGGCTCTTTTTCATGCTAAGTATGGGGTGAAACAGACAGCCCCGATGGGGTGGCTTGGTGCCACTCCACTTAAGTCTGGATTGGGGCCATGGCAACCATGTGCCGTGGGCTGTGGCACTAATCCAGCCAGCTTCTGCCCCAAATAGGAGAAAAAATCGGCTCCTATATGGGACAGAAAAAAAAAGATATCCCTTTGCTTCTAGAGCCGGCTTTTCGCTGGCTACAGGGTATGTGGCGTCTAAACGCCATGCTCCCAAGTCACCCAGAAGCTGCCTGACGTGTAATCACCGGTGCAATTTCCGAGGTACCTGGGGGTGTGGTGCCTGTAAATTCCATGCTCCCAAGATGACTTGAAGTCAGCTGAATCTGCCAGTCTCTTCCAGTGCTAAGAATTTTTCATGTGAAAGTTGATGTTTTCCACACTTTAAAATGCTTTTATCTTTTTTTCCTAACATTTTCCTGAAATAGTAAATCTCAAAACTTACAGTGAAGGGGTGAATCCAGCAAATGACATATTTAAGCACCATTTTTTAACCTCTAAATGAATGCATACAGGTTAGTACTCTTACTCCTATATGGAAAATAATGGATTGATCCCTTATTTATTTCCTTATGGAAGTATATTGACTTGGTCGCATTGTTTTTACATTTTCCCGACATAAATCATTTTTGTGAGTCCTGTCTAGACCAGCCATTGAATCAACTGGTCTGACGGGCCAGTCCTATTACTAGTATTTTCATCTAATCTTTTTTTCACTAACTGCTTTAAAAACACCAACCAAATGAGTATTTGCACACATAATCCAAAAATACCCTGCTGATACTGTTTAAATTTGCTCACAGGCAGTAAGAAAGTTAAATTGTGTTATTTGGATCAAATATGCTCAGATTTCAAGACTGCAATGCCTATTTTGTTTTTCACTTCCGCTCAAATGTCTACCAACCAGCAAAAGGTGCAATATACTGGCTCAGGGAAGAAATTTTTTTGCCAATCCACTGTGAAAGACTAAAACATCTAATATATAATCTCTATTTTGCTTCCCCTAGAGCACCAGTGTATGACTCTTATGAGCTAGCAACAAGTATAATTTGAGGTAGTCACTATTATACTAAGTAACCATCTGAACACTCTGTAGTCTGTAATAGTTACAAGATTTATTCTGGACACAGGTTATATGGTTTGGACACTTCGACATATGGTTTGGGCATGGTTGATACCCCTCTTTTAGTGGTCCTTTAGTGGTACTTTGGAAACTATTACTGTTTCTAAAATGCCTGTGCTTTTGTCAGACAGCCGTAATCAGCCAAAATTTTAGTCAGGAACCCACTTTTCCATGATGCAGTAAAAGATGGATATTATTTATCAGGTCATATTGAGTGAGAAGTGCCCACAATACTGATAAATGTGGTATGAGATCAGGGGAAATCTCTAGTCCTCTTGACATTTCCAAACTCAGGAAGAAGACAATTGTTCATTTATGTTTTGGAGGTGTGCAACCTACTTCTCACAGTGCAACAGAAATTGGTGCCACTTGACTTACTGGGCCGATGCGGTTCTCGGCGCTTGGCGGCGCTCTGTTTCCCAGCAGCCAGTGGGAGAGGGGCTTGCTTCCCATTGGCTGCTGAATTGAGCGGGAAGGGAGCCCGCCTTAATTCAGGGACTTCATGTCCCAGTCTCCCCTGCGGCGAGGTGGTGCCACCGGTTTGGCTGGTGGTGGCCCGCCTCATCCCCAGATTGTCTGGAAGCCTTTAGAAGAGTGGTGCCTCCATCCTCCTCTGCCTACCATTGTTTGCCGGGCCTGTTTAAGGCCGCGGCAGGCGCTTGGTGACACCTTTGCCACCTTTGGCTCTCCCACCCTCCCTCCCTTTAGCACAACTCTTGTGGGGCGGCAACATAGGCCTGGATCTGGGGTGAGGGGTTTCCAGGGCTCTCTGGCACTGGATTGGGGATCCTCATGACCCAGGTGGAAGGAGCGGAATGGGTGGCCAGTGTGGGATCCACAGTTGTTGTACACCCGGTGACTAGAGTGCCTTGCAATTCAATATGAGGCAGCACAGTTGTGCAACTGCGCCACAGGACGGGGCTTGGCACCTACGTCATCTCGATGCTTGGGCGTCCAAGCAACCATACATCAAATAACCATTGGTGTTGCTGATATCCAGATCCAGACCTTATGCTTTGAGCCAACCCTATCTATCTATCTATCTATCTATCTATCTATCTATCTTACTTGTGTTCAATATGTATCTTGTTCAATAAAGTTGTGGCCATTTTTTCCTCCAGCCATGTTTTCTGTGCTTATTGGCGTTCGACATGCAAGGCAATGACAATCCTCTGCCCATCCTGACCTCAACTCTGAACTCCATAGAAGGTGAGATTGCTATCTTTCCTGGGAAGGGGAGTGATATGTACCATTGTAATCAAATTTGTGAATCTATGGCTTGGGCACAAACCTTAAAGACCAGGTTTTATCAAAACTTTGTTGTGAAATAACAATGCTTAATATTTAAGAGGAGGCTACAGCATATTTAAAAAAGGGCAACCCATAACTGAGAAGAAAATAAAATCCCCATTGAAAAACAAAACAAAACAAAAATTACATTTTAATTAGACTAGTTCTATTTAACTTATTCTGTTTTAAGGCAGACTGGCTCTAATTTTTGATTTCTTGAAGACAACATTTTATCTTTAATTCTTCAGAATTGTTGTTTTTAATCTGAAGGGCTTTCCTACTGTTACATATGAGTTACTTGCACCTGAGCACCTGTACTAATTAGATCTAATATAAAATGACAATTGATACAACTGATATTGACAGACCTTTATTGAACTTAATTAAACAGCAAGAAACATCATGTATCAATCAGTATGGAACTCACTTTCAATTTTCAGAGAACCACCACCAAATTTTAAATGTCTGGTTCTTTCACATGTGATAGACACATGATTCAGTAGAAATTCTAATTTGTAGCCATTACCTGGATAAATACTATTGTTTAAGTGTTTTGAACTGAAAGTTTCTTATTCTTATTTTGTGAATTTGTGAATCATGGTAAAGTCCAGATTATTGTGCTTCCTGTTCTATTTCCATCAATAATAGATTCCTATCATTCACAGCTGAAAGATCTATTTACCACATAGGTTGCAGGCATCAGCATGTTTTCAGAGGAACCACTTGCAAACCTAAGTACCACTTGTAAGGTGTCACTGAATTAACTACAAATTGTAGAGCCAGGTTGTTTATTGAAGTTTGCTTCTGAGCAATCATTGTAGATATTGGGGCTTTCCAGACTGCCCAAAAGGGGCGGTCTGCAATCGCCCCAGGAAGCAGCGGGATGGGGCTGAGGCTGCCATACTGGCAGCCTCCATGGCCCCATCTTGTCACTTCCAGAGGCCGTGGGGAAGCGGCAAACTGCCGGTTCCCCTCAGCCTCTAAGCAGGGTGCAGAAGGCACCCTGGGCACCCGCTGCATCCCGCTTGCGGAGGTGGGGCTAAAGGAAGGGGCCACTGCCATGGCCCCTTTCTCCCTGGGTCTTTGCCACGGCTGTCTGAAGCCGCAGCAAAGACCCAATGCTAAAAAGGAGCTCCGTTTGGAGCTCCTTTTTTTGCGCCACAGAAAGGGTGCAATTTGTGCCCTCCCGCAGTGCAAAGGCGTCATCCTGTGTGCAGCGCGTCTAGCAGCTGCACACATGATGACGCTCTCAAAGTGCATCCGTATGGACACCGCCATTTTAAAATGGCAGCGTCCATATGCATTAGAGTTAGGGAGGGTGTGGAAGTTGTGCCCTCCCTAACCCTAAAGGCGGGCTTTCTAGCCCTTATCGCAGCCATCTAGATCGGGCCATTGAAATGTTTCTATAGTAATCAAATAGAACTGCCCTGGAGACACAGTGGATAAATGCCTGTACTGCAGCCACTCACTCACAAACCATAAGGTTGTGAGTTTAATACCAGCCGGGGGCTCAGGCTTGACTCAGACCTGCATCCTTTCGAGGTCACTAAAATGAGTACCCAGCTTGTTGGAGGCAATTATCTTACACTTTGTAAACTACTTAGGGAGTGCATAAGTGCACTGATAAGCACTATAGAAATGTAGAAATGTACTTGCTAACCTTGTGTGTGTGTCCACCACAACTCCAAGACCAAGGAACTAGACTTCTGAAAACTGACATGGATAATTATTAATAATAATAATAATAATAATAATAATAATAAATGTTTATTTATATTCCGCCCCTGTGGGTGAGCAATTGGGGCGGAGTACAACATTTAAGGTTGTTTTATTTTGTTTTGTTTTGTTTATAAAAAACAACAACATGTATTATCCATTTTAATTTATTAAAATCTGGAGAGTCAAAGGTTGCATGAACACTGGGTAGTGGAGTGGAAGGAGAAACAAAAAATACAGAAAGAAAGATAGCAGAACATATGTGGTCACTTCTCTGGAAGGGTATTGCTTGGCTTGTATTATTAGTCACCTGAATCCATAGCTTTTATTTAAGGAAAAGTCTACAGAAGCCAAGATAGGAAGCAAAATATGAGGGAGAGGGGAGGCATATACAACTGTTGGTCTGCAGGATTTCCATCCCTGGTGTATGGAGTCTGTAAGATCCTATGAATTTAATAGCTAGTCATCACTTTGAGGGCACAGATCAAAAACCCATTTTACAGTTTCTTAAATTCTAATTGTCTTGGAATTAGGATTCCTGAAGCAGTTTGTTCTTCCATGCAAATAGGTCTTACGAGTGTTTTGAAAGAAGACCTTCTCTGTTCCACCAGTATACTGATTGCTTTAGTGTATCCAAGAACTGAAATTGACTCTTTTCTAGGAAGTTTATACTTTATTGTGCATTCTATAATTGAATAATTAATTTTAGTAGGGATTACTAGTAGTCTTCTCAATGGTTGAATGAACCCTCTAGAATTCATTTTCTAGGGAGAGCTGCTTATTATTATTATTATTTTTAGTTTTTGCCTATGATTTGATCTTATTCTCTTACTGTCCATTTTAATATGTCTTAAAATAGCTAATGTTTATAGATTTTTTAAATATGATATTTTATATGTTTGTTGTTAGGTATCTTGGGCACTATGTACTGAAAGGAATGATATAACTTGAATGATGTGCAGTTTCTAAGGAGTTATAATAAAATACAGTTACTGAACTCAGGTAGCTCTCTCAGTATATACTCCAATAGGTATACTGTAGAAGATTTCAATGGGAGTGATTTCAAAAAGTGCTTAATTTTTCAGTTTAAAACAGTGGGACTTAAAAAGTGCCAGTGTTTGGCAGGTTTGTACTGAATGTTTTGTTTACCTACAGTAGAATCTGCTCACAGCTAACATTTGGCTCTCAACTAAAATATTGTATTTTTTTGTCCAAGCATATTCCAGAATGTCTGTGGGTTATAGAACCTAGCTAGCTTGGTCATCTTTTTGAATGTTTAGTTTTGTTGTTGATTTAAAAAAGCAAAACACACCATTAATTTCAATCTTATATTTGGCTATGTTTTCATTTACAAAATCTGAGAGCGCAAAAGTTGTACAAAAAGTTATAAAAGCACTCTTCCTTGATTCATTTTACAATCTATAACTGGGCAGTTAAATTTAGCTTTCTATATAACTTTTGTGTGAGAATTCATTGTCTTTTTTCTTGTTTCTGTTTTAATACATTTATTTCTCTACTCGGAGAGAAAACAAATGAACAAAGATACAATTGTAATAGGGACAATAGCTTTGTTCATGAAGTGGATTAATAAATTGCTTTCTCTGGCCCTGAGGGGCATCTGAATGAATGTAACACATGACCACAAACAATTATCCCTTACTGTTTTTCTTGTGACAAACTATGGCATTTATACAGACGCATATTAATAATGGCAACACAATCTCTGCTGATATATATATATATATATATATATATATATCAGCGGAGATTGTGTTGCCATTCTATTGCAGAGAAAGAAGATAAATACTTAGAAGTTATCCAGTGAGTGAAGTAGCTTCCTTAGTTAGCAAAACATATTTGCACATTCTAGTAAGTGCTGCCCTGATTTGGCTGTCCACAAATAGGTTTTGCCCTTTGTGGTGATGAATGTGCATTAGAATTTAAGCCCACATATTTAAACTGTATTTCTTATAGCCTACAATCAGCTCAAAGTAACTTACTTTTAAGTAGATTCAGAATGGTTTTGAGCATCTGGTGCTTGAATGCCATTAGCCCTTGATAAACATGTAATGGGCCTACATTCCCTAAGAGCTCCAGATTTTGGAAGCTAAGCAGGGTCAGCCCTGGTGAATACTTGGAAAGGAAACCCCCCAATGAACACCAGGTGCTTTAGGCAAAATCACCTCTGAGTGTTCCTTGCCTTAAAAACCCACAAAAAACCCTTGTTAAATTCATGAGGGCATCATAAGGATTTAAAGGTGTATATACACACACACATGCTTGCATGCATGCACACACACATTATGGCTGCTAAGTGGCCAAAATAGAAGTATTATGACATTGATAAACAATCTTTTAGCAAAATGTATATACCATTTCCAGTTTTATTATTGTCCTTTCTAGCTTCTAGAAGGCTTTGGGAGACTCCACGTTTGCCTGGAATATAATCTGAAAAGTGCTGCTACTCAGTGATGTCAGCCATATATACATTAAAGCAAATTATAACAATAAATAATTACAAATATTTTAAAATATTAACAATATATAAAATGGTTTCTTAAATTAAAAAAAATCTAAAACTAGTTCAAATGTATCTTGAATAATATAACCATAAAACATGTGCAGCCTGGATAAAAATCAGTTTGGTAAAAAAAAAAAAAAAAAAAACCTTTAATAAAAAAAAAATTTTTAACTTGGCACCAAAAATATTCCAATGTTTGCACCAATAGAGTCGACAGGGTTCCACAACCAGGTTCTTCCACAGAAGAGATCTTCTCTCATATCCACCCATGATACATTTGCCTTACTGATGGGACATGGAGGAGGACCCCTCTGTTGTACCCCATCAATACATGATTAAACTGAGGTATTTGTACTTTGGATGTATCTTAATAAAGCATGACACACTGGAAAAAGAGAAAAATGCTGCAAAGAACCAAAAGAAGCAGAAAAAAGGAAAACCAGTTTATAACCACATTGACTCAAGGATATGACCTTGAGTTTGTAAGATCTGAGCAAGTCGGTTAAAAGGTCTGGTGGAGATCTCTCATTCATAGAGTTATCATAAATCAAGGCTGACTTGATGGCATAGAACATGAACAATAACATATGAGAACATGAACAACAACAGGTGCATTCTGAAGCATGGTCTTAAATGGCTTTTCTTTACCATTTTTATTCAGGTTGGTGGTTTATTTTCAGTTGGGCTGCTTAATTTCAGGAAGTTCCTTTTGTTGGACCAATGTTCCATTAAAATGTTGTAAAATATTTGCTATGGCTAGAATTGCTGAGTCAGAGGACTTGGCATAATGCAAAAAAAATTACTACATGGATTACATCATGCTGAGTAGCTCCAGATAATGACTCTTAGGAGATTATCACATGGAGGTCCTTCCATGGGATAATTGTCAGCCAAACATCACCCAAGCATCAGGGTGTGATCCTCTATGGCACTACTAAACTGTAATAGGACTCCTTGCTATGTTCCCATCATGGAATTGTCAGTGGAGAAGCCTCGAAGAAGCAATTTTCTGTTTAACGGCTAACAATTATCCCACAGAAGGACCTCCATGTGATAATCTCCTTAGCCAATTCTGTTTATAAGTGAACTGAGAGTTAAGATACCTGTGGGTTGTTGAAGAGAGTGGGTTGGAGATAGTGGTTGGTGGTTGTTGATGGTTGGATTGTTGAGCTACAGACAGTGAATGTTGAGAGGAGTTGTGAGGAGTGTTTGAATATATCTGTATATATTACAACTTAAGATAAAGAACCTGCAAAGGCTTGGAAGATACCAACAAGTGTCTGCGAGGTTATTCAAGTGCTGCATTGACAAATACTTAAACTGGACTGGTGTTTCCATACTCTGCTACTGTTAGCTAATTTTGAGAGTGTTTACCTCAGACAGTGCTGTAAATTTTCATCTGTGTGTGCCTAGTGTTCTGTTTTTGTTACTGCACATCGAGCAGGTAATAGAAGAGAGCCAACATTTTTTCCTCAAATATGCTCACATTGTTGCAAAGAATGACACTTCAATCTTTCATTCTCTGAAACTGGAAAATAAAATGACAGTGTGCACCAGCTATTTCAGAACTACACCACACGTGTGGAAGAATAGTTGAAAGAAAATCTATTTATGATCAACTAATCTTATATATATCATATATATAAGATTTGTTGGTCATAAAGGTTTTCTTCAGTATCTGCCGACCTTTTTCATTTATGGACATGACCACAAGATTAAGTTACTGATAAGTTTAAACCAAAACACATCTGGTAAAGCACTGTAAAGATGTACATTGGATATCTCCAATGTAATTACCATCCTTTCAAATATACAACAATTCTGTGTCGCTCCAATTTACTTGACAATAAGATCATGTTTCTTCCAACCTGCAACTTTTCTCAAGAAAGTCAAGCCTCATGATGTTTTCAAAATTCCAAAATTAATTGGCTCAGAAGTATAATGGTATCATCACATTTACCATGTAATTCTTGATCAGGTGATCTAATTTAATGATGGTGAAATCCTCAAAACAGGTTAAAAAGCAGAGTAGTTATTTTCAAAGTTACAATCAGGCATGAGGAACAATGCAAAACCTATGAAGGTAGGGGTAGTTTTCAGAGGGCTTTTGTATGTCATCATAACTAGTTTTTGAAGTTTAAAAAGTTTGCATTTTATGTTTCTGTGCAGATTTAATTATTAATGCTCTGTGTAAGTGATGCTGAATGTAGTCTGAATCTTGATGTTTCTCTCAACCAAAGCAGATCCATTGAATTAATATTATTCCTCTGCATGTCAACTCATTATTCAATGGCTTTGTCCTATCTAGCTGGGACTATTAGGATTCATGCCTCTATTTAATTTCTCCATTTCTGCTACAATTCTTCTCTCTGCCTTACTCACGTCAATGATTAATTATATTCTAATTACATTTTCATGAATACACTTGAAAAGAGAATGCAACAATGTCCTGTTGAATGACTTCTCATGCAACCATGAAGTGTCACATGACATACTGACCTACTTCAAGGGAAACAGGAAACAGTGACTAGCTCTTATATTCAAAATCTTCCATAAAATAATGCAGTGGTAATGGACCAATGTAACTTCAATAATATTATGACGCAGATAATTTAAGGCTGAATCAAAATATTTTTTAACAACCATTACAACAAAAAAAGCAAAATATGTTATCTCCAATTTCAATTTCCATTGATGGATAAAGGAAAGGAAAGAAGCAGAAAATTACAGGACCCCATCAAACTATCTAATTGCTTTTCACACTAGGGGGCAAACAGGATTTAAAGAAGAGTTAAATAAGAGTTAAACAGGAAATGCCCTATGTTTATCACAGGACATTTCCTGTTTAACTCTCATTTAAATCTTGTTTGCCCCCTAGTGTGAAAAAGCAGTATGTGTAAAGGGTAAGTTTCAATTTTGTCTGTCAATACTTGCACTACAAATTAGTTAATTAATGATTGAGAAGCATGCTGATCCAGGTATAAACATTCACAACATGGCACCTATGGACACATGTGCACTGTCACAAATGTTCCATGTATTCCAAGTTATGTCAATGCAAGACTTACTTGCAGGACTCTTCTGCTGTGCTGCTCAGTATTTGTGCAACATTTGGTTCAACCTTAAAGTCATTTAAAAAATGAAAAATAGAAGCTAATGCAATGCAGACATTATACTAAAAAGAATTTACTCTTTATTCTCTCCTAAACGCACAACTGAAAATCTCACTAGTGAAAAGGGCTCTTTAGACCTGGCAACTGCAACTCCTCTCCAGTTCCTACTCTCTTCCCCTCCTTCTAAACTCAGCCAGAAAGTTCAGTCCCTTCTTTAGGGCTTTCCCATCCACTGGGCCAAATCAATCCTCATAGGGGTTACAAGTGCAGCTGAAGAAACCTTTCTGATATCTAAAGCCTACACTTTACTCAGAACTCAGACAACTGTTGCACTGCAGAAATAAAACAGTTTGACACCACTTTAACTTCCATTACTCAATGTTATGGAATTCCTGGATTAGTAGTTTGGTGGAGCACCAGAACTCTCTGAGAATAAAGGACACATATCTGACAAAACTACAAACCCGAGAATTCCGTAGCACTGAGTCATGGGTGGTGTCAAACTGCTTCATTTCTGCGATGTGGTAGCAGCCTCAGTGCCACTGAGCTGAAAGAGACCTCTAGCTAAGTATAGATAGATTGCACCCCCCCCCCCCCAAACTTCTTGTTTATGTCACATACTTGAGCATCACCCCGTCACTAACTCCTCACATTGTTAATTAAATTCAAAAGGACTCAAGGGAATACTGCTGATATGTTTGGGGTTTTTAATCAATCCAGCTATCACTTTCATTAGTAATTACTACTGTGTAAATTTAGAAGTTTATTCCCACAAGTGCTAATAGCAGCACTGGTAGTAGCATTGTGTGAGCATAACAATGCTATTTTGGCCTTAATCCTCCAAAGTAAAGGGATGCAGCATCCCCAGATTTTATATGAAAGCAGCAACTGTTATTATACAGTGAGTATAAACAGTAATAGATACCCAGGAGGAAGAGGCTGTTCCACCATTGTTATACCACTAATTTACTAAAATATTTGTGTATGTATAGGATGATTAAGAGCACTGGCACAAGTTGATATATTTTATGCTTAGAAGCATTCATATAGCCAGGCTCAGTGTTTGCCAGGAAATATTCAGTCTTGCAAAATTATTATGAACATTCTAGAAGTGTGCCTGGGAGGCATACTATAAAAATCTGATCACCTTTCTTTTACCATTGCAAGGGGAGAAATAAACATATTTTATTCATGTGAGCAGAGAGAGGAAAAAATTGCTTAACCTCAACTGTGTAAGCTTATGCATGACAGTTTATATCTGACATGGTAAGTGTTGGACTGTGCATCAGAGATATTACTAAAGTCTTTTTTAGCAGGAAAAAACAGGATAATAAATATATTTGATGATATAGTTTCAGAAGCCTTTGGAAGAGAAACCAAAAAGGCTTTGAAATAAAAGAGCCCTGTGTGAAACTAACAGGCTGATCTATGTGCTCATCTGCCTGCAAAGAAGTGCAACAGATTGGCTGAAAAGCTGCTGGGACACCATATCATCACAAATTGTAGTGATACCATTTTAAAAAAACCAAAAAACACCAAAAATCAAATCCACTATTGCAGAAGCAAAACCCCACTGAAATAATTACATTTTGCATCTGTTTCTTGATGTTGAGCAGCTGATTTCCACAGAAAGTCTCTCTACCCATTTTGGCAGCAAGTATGTCTTAAGAATGCAGATTGCATGCATATTTATACTGTACCTGAAGAAAACCTAATTATGCTTAGTTTCTCATGTGTATATGAATGTATTATTCTCCTGCTTTATACATTTGGTGCTGAAACCAATGGTGTAATTTTGGTACCTCCTAGAGAAAGTGAATCATGTATCACTAGTTTAGTTGTTGTTACTTCCTGTTAAGTTGATTTGGACGTTTAGCAACCCTATGAATGCTAAGTCTTGCAACCTGGGCCTGGGGCTTCCTTGACTGAATAAATCCATTGTAGTATGGTCTCCCTCTATTCCTATTGCTTTACACTTTACAAACTATTATCACCTTTTCCAATGAGTCATTAAGGAGCATAGCACACAGCAAAATAAAGAGACTTACGACTCCCAAATTCAAGTCAAATTCAGGCTGCCCCCTGGTTTTATCTCATGGCTTTTGTCCACAAAACCACTATCTGGGCACAGCCCAGCACCAAAACTAGTCTCTGAACTCACTTTGGTGGCCATTTTTCAAAGTAAAAAAACTCCCGACTTGGAAAAATATCTGCCGAAGTGAGTTCAGGGACCAGTATTGGAGCCAGGCTGTACCTGGATGGCAGTTTTGGGGGCAAAAGCCATGTGATAAAACCAGGATGCAGACTGAATTTGGGAGCTGTAAATCACTTTATTTTGCTGTACACTGAGCTCTGTAATCTCAGGGTATGTTCAAAGCACATTAGCCTCATTTAGTTATCTACATTTCCAATGAGAGTTCAGGATTGACTTGTTCTAGAATTACTCTTTTCAGTAGTCTATGGTATCTGTAAA
Organism: Urosaurus nigricauda; assembly: GCA_034509955.1. Classification (NCBI taxonomy): domain Eukaryota; kingdom Metazoa; phylum Chordata; class Lepidosauria; order Squamata; family Phrynosomatidae; genus Urosaurus; species Urosaurus nigricauda. The sequence continues at coordinate 56,160,616 of JAOEGL010000003.1, forward strand.
GCTCTTCTCTAGAACTATGTTTACAAAGACTTAAATTATTTCCTGTCATCTTTCTTCATTGTCCATGTTCCACACTTATATGTAGAAATCAGAAATGGAGTGCCTTAGACAATCCTGACTTTTATAGTATTTTTTTTTTTTTTTACGATTGAGGATCTTATCTAGTTCCTTCATGGCCACCTTTAAAAATCTTAATCTTCTAAATTCTTGAGTATGATCTCCATTTTATTAATGACTGGGCCAAGTTACAGGAAATCTTAAACAGTGTCTGTGTTACCCATTTTAATGCCATGTTCAATTATTTTGGTTTCAATATTCAGCTGTGACCCAACTTAAGTCACTGCCTTAAGTAACTGGATTTACACAGATGACATATTCAGGCAATGGAACCGGGAAAGAATTGCAGTGGTGTTCTTTTAAAAATTAAAGCACATTTGAACCAAAGCATTGGCAGAAGGTGTGTAGAGCAGTAAGAGGAGTTTGCCAGAAAGTCAGAGTACTACACAGTACACAGTCTAAGACAGAGCTTCTCATCTTCCCACCTAAGCCCACCCTTCAATACTCCTTTTCTGTTTCTGTTGACGGCATTTCTATTCAGCCGGTTCAGCAAGCCCGCAGTCTTGGCTTCATTTTTGATTCCTCGCTGTCATTTACTCCCCAGATTCAGGCCACCGCCAAGACCTGTAGATTCTTTCTTTACAACATTGCTAAAATCCGTCCTTTCCTCTCAGCCTCCACCGCCAAGACTCTGGTCCATGCCCTAGTGGTATCACGACTAGATTATTGTAACCTCCTTCTGACAGGGCTTCCTCTCTCTCATCTCCATCCTTTAATCTCTGTCCAGAACTCAGCTGCACGTATTATCACATCTGCTCGCCGCTTTGACCATGTTTCTCCTCTTTTATCCTCCCTTCACTGGCTCCCCTTCCCCTTCCGCATCCAGTACAAGCTTTTGCTGTTGACTTTCAAAGCCCTCCACGGACTGGCCCCTCCTTACTTGTCTGAACTTCTTTCTCCTCACACTCCTTCTCGTACCCTCCGTTCTGGTAGTCTAGGTCTCCTGTCCCAGCCGAGGATTTCCACTGCCCCATCCCGGATTCGTCCCTTCTCACTTGCTGCCCCTCACTCCTGGAACCTTCTTCCCCCACATGCACGCCTCATCACTTCCCTAACCAGGTTCAAAACTGAGTTAAAGACTATATTATTTAGGGAAGCTTTCCCAGGACTGTGCCATCCGCCCCAGGATGCCTCCTTTTAACTTTGTATTAAGAAGCCATGCCCTCCCTCCTGTCCATCTGCCTTGGTCCTGGCCCCAGAGGGAGAGAAGAACCACTGGACCTCACCCCCTTTCCCATCACCTTCCCCTCTTCCTTTTGTGTTGTCTCTTTTAGACTGTAAGCCTGAGGGCAGGGATCCATCTATGATTGTATGTACAGCACTGTGTAAATTTACAGCACTATATAAATAAAGGTTAATAATAATAATAATAATAATAATAATAATAATAACAGTATCATCCAAATAAAAGTCTTCCCTAATTGGATAGAGTGCCAAAACATTCATGAAAGGAGGCTACAAATGGGATGTAGAGAAATGATAGGCAGATGGGGAAAACAGAGAAGTTAGGATCAAATGCAGCAGTGTAAGGGGAAAAGCTGAACAGACAAGGCAAAGGGCTGGCAGGCCAAACATGGCTGCCTGTAAAAAGTATCTACAGCCAGGACTTGTTGAGGGACAAAGAGGCTGTCTGGAGGTGAGACAACACTGGAACCTGGTTAAGACAATTCTGCATTTTCCCCTCCACTTGGGAAAAAGAGATGAATAATAAACACCTTTTAAGTTTTCAAGACTAAACATTAATGTTACTTCAAATAAAACTTCTTCTTCCCAAGCTAAAATGCAATTAAATCATCTCAGTTAAAACAATAGAAATACAATGGTGTTAAAATTGGGGGACAGGCTTGGTAAACAGGACAATAAGATCATGTCACAGTTGTGCTATGTAGGGAGAGAAATGTAAGGTACTGCACTTAGGGTGAAAAAATGAAATGCACAGATATAGGATGGGGGACATCTGGATGAATGAAAGTACATGTGAAAGGGATCTAGGAGTCCAAGTAGACCACATGTTGAACATGAGCCAACAGTGTGATGCAGCATCTAAAAAGGCCAATGCTATTTTAGGCTGCATCAATAGAAGTATAGCTTCTAGATCAAGGGAAGTAATAGTGCCACTCTATTCTGCTTTGGTCAGCCCCACCTGGAATACTGTGTCCAGTTCTGGGCACCACAATTCAAAAAAGATGTGGAGAAAGTGGAGTGTGTCCAAAGGAAGACAGCTAAGATGGTGAAGGGTCTGGAAGCCATGCCCTATGAGGAGCGCCTTAGGGAACTGGGAATGTTTAGTATGGAGAAAAGAAGGTTAAGAGGTGATATGATAGCCCTGTTTAAATATTTGAAGGAATGTCATATTGAGGAGGGAGCAAGCTTGTTTTCTGCTGCTGCAGAGACTAGAACATGGAACAATGGATGCAAACTGCAGGAAAAGAGAAAGAAAATAACTAGTGGTGTGCCTCAAGGGTCTGTCCTGGGCCCAGAGTTGTTTAACATCTTTACAAATGACCTAGGTCCAATACAAATGGTCCAAACTGCCCCCCTCAGGCCAGTCTAGGGGTTTGGTGTTCAGATGACACATGCCTCTAGATTGGGCTGAAACTGTCGCAGCTGCCTCAGATGGCCCAAATGAGTTGGATGAGTAAACATAGGCTGGATGGCCATCTGTCAGGGATGCTTTAATTGGGAGTTCCTGCATGGCAGGGGGTGGGACTAGATGGCCCTTGTGGTCTCTTCAAACTATGATTCTATGATTCTTGGGGTCTTAGTAGAAAACAAGCTAAATTTGAGTCAACTGTATGAAGCAGTTGCCAAAAAAGTCAATGTAATTTTCTAGGCTGCATCAAGAGGAACATAACATTCATAGTAATGCCTCTCTGTTCTGCTTTGTTCAGGCCTCACCTGGAATACTGTGTCCAGCTCTGGGTGCAACAGTTCAAAAAGGATTTTGGGAAGCTGCAACATGTCAAGAGAGTTGCAACCATGATTAACCAACGTCTGGAAAACAAGCGTTTTGAAGGCCAACCTAGGGAACTGGATATGTTTAGCTTGGAGAAGGAAGACTAAGAAGTGACATTACAGCTATCTTTAAACATCTGAAGGGGTATCATATAGATGGGCAAGCCTGTTTTCTGCTTCTCTAGAGACTATGAAGATTATCACACCAGCGCTTGAGTGCTGGTAAATCGCCTCTCAAATGTTGAGGAAGTGCATGTGTGTGAAAGCCTGGCGTGCTTCCTCAACATCAGGGAATCATAGGCCCCTTCTATCATCACTGAATCATTTGAGAAGAGGGAATTTCCTCTGAACATAAACTTTGCATTCCCTCTCCTCGAATGATTCACTGACTCTAGAGGGAGACAACAATTCCCTGATGTTGAGGAAGTATGCCAAGCTTCCACACACATGCTCTTCCTCAATGTTTGAGAGGCAGTTTACCCCACGGTAAGCGCTGGTGTGATAATCTTCTATAATATGAGCCAATAGTTTCAAATTACAAGGAATGATTCCACCTAAATATTAAGAAGAATTTCTTTACTCAAAGAACTAGAATTTCTCACACAGGCCCCAGAACAGGCTAGCATGTTACAAAAGGGGACAGGATGGGAACAGGTGGTGGCATAGAACGCTGTTTACCACACAGGAGAACACCTCTGCTGCTGCCAGAAGTTCCCATTCTGTTCTGGATGCGTCCCCTGTAGGTGATTTTCAGGAACACACTTCCTGAAAATCGCCTCCTGGGGAACGCACCTGGAACGGAATGGGAACTTCCGGTGGTAGCAACGTTCTTCTGTGCGGTAAACTGCATTCTATGCCACCCCTCGTTCCTATCCTGTCCCCTTTTATAGTACACCAGGCCCATTCCAGGCCTGTTTGATAAACTCCAACTGTTTGGCAGTGGAATAGACTGCCTCAGAAGGTTACAAAGACAATGTAAATTGAAAAGAATTCTAGCCTTCTCTGCTTCAGGATGTTACTATTTACAGTGCTTTCACCTTTCCTTTCCCCAAATCTTAAAAAAAATTCCCACGACTTCTTGAGAAGTCTTTAAACAGATGTTGGATTATATCTCTCAGGAAAGCTGTAGTTGTGTATTCCTGCCTAGTAGGGGGTTGGATTAGGTGACATTGTGACCCCTTTCAATTCCAAGATGCTATGATTCTATGAATCTAAGTATGGTTCCTCACCGCATCAGATGATATGTATATATACCATATATTTGCAATGAGAGGAAAACATTTTAAAAATCTAGACAGTGTTGTATAAAAAGACCTTACTCATCCCATTCCTGAAAGAGCAGGCAGAACTTTTTTTAAAAACTCTTCTTGCTCTTCACAGAATAAGATATTTCAAGTTGATTGTCTCTCCCTCTCAGGAAAATGTAACACATTACTGATGAATTCCTCAAATGATAAAAAGTGAACAAATGAACATTTACTCAAATTATGTGTGTGGGTACTAATAATTGGAAGCTAGGCTACAACTTTGATCTTCCTCTGTCTCTTTATAACCTCTAATTCAAAGTAAAGAGTAATTGAGCAGAAACAACTGTTTCTCTCAATCAGATTTTTCCAAGCTCTGCTCTTCAAATGACTATGACTCCCATCATCCTGAACCTCCAAGCTGTCTGAAGATGAAGTGAGTTGTAGCTCAACAGAATTAGGTTTTTTAGGCAAGGTGTACTCAAAAGTGGTTTTGACAGTTCTTTCCTCTGAAATGGAACCTGAGATTCCCATCCAAGTACTAATCAGGGCTGAGCCTTTCCAACTCTAGAAGAGAGCTGTTGGTTGAAGTTAAGTTGAAGGCATACCCTTTAGAATATATATATATATATATATATAGGAATGAAGCATCAAATTTTCGAGATATTGATCAACTGCAGCTCACAGGAGCCATAGCCAGCATTGTCCATAGGCCTAGAATGCTAGGAGGTCCGGTCCAACATCTGGAAGGGTGCACTTTGCCCACCTCAAATTTATATTTTCATAGATTTTACATAGTATGGGGAATCGTTCCTCCTCTTTTTTTCCCCTGAATCCCCCATAACCCTGTGTCCAAGAGTCTGCCAGGAGCTACAGCTCCAAATGTCTGGAAGTTCCACTTTTTAAAGCCATTACAATTTACTTCAATATACTACAATTCCTAAGGTTCCCCGGCCTTACTCCACCCTGCTCTTGGGTTCCCAATATGGCCTCTGGCTTATATATGGTCACAGGCCATTTCAGTACACTACAACTCCCAGGATCACCCAGCCAGCATCTAGGAACTGAAGTCCAATTAAGAAAAAAACTAATACAACACTCATATCTGAATGGGTGTTTACCTAAAGTATGTAACCATGCACATCATATTCTCATTTAAATGTCTTGTCCCTTCATTTCATTTGCAAATGATGTAAAATATTTTTTTTTCATACCTTGGTGAAGAAGCTACCAAGTTTCACAGCTCATTTCAGTGGCCCCTTCCCTTACGCAGGTTATCTGTTCCAAACCCCCCTTCATAAGGAGAATTTCCTGTATGCTCAAGACCCATTTAAATGAATGGGGCTCGTGCACATGGTGGTGCAGCAGCACATGCCCCACAGGCGCATGCCCTATTATCCCTTCCAGGGTATGCCACCCCTTTTTCCAGTGCGGCTTTCAGCATATGATGAAAGCTGCATAAGGCACACCCGGATATGACACGGGAGCACCGTACAGATTTTCCTGAACCATCAAGAAACCAATATCTTGTATATTTAACGAATAGTGATGGGGCTTCATCACATCCCTAAGTGCAGGTGCCAGTCTTAGCTAATGACAGATCTATGCAACTTTTATTCCAGCATAAGCACTCCAAACTGAAACAAAATATAAAATGAAAAATAGCCCTGAGGCTAAGGAGGAGATTTTAATGCTTCAAACAGAAAGATCTCCATGCTCTTTCTACCCTCAGCACAATCGAGCCACCCTGATTCCAAACTCATTGGCCAATTTAAAATATGCATCACACTACAATACATTACACTTTTAAAGGTATCTTCTGTTGTTAGACTTATGTAGCAGCTTTGCCTCTTTATTACATCTAAATTGGAAATTCTCATTTGGAGACTTACAACCAATGAGGGAAGGAATTAAAATGTAAATTTTCATGTTAGCCAGCAAAGAGTGGATTAGAAGCCTATTCTGACAATTGAGCCTTGATTTACATATTGCTAGGCAGAGTCGTACCACCCATATTTGTTGTTTTGCAGCTGAAGGGAACAGTACTATTTTTTGTTGTGATGTTACAAGTAGACATTAGAAGCTAAATGCTACTGCCAGTTTTGTACTATCAAGTCTAGCAATATAGCTAAAAGGTGACAGTTATAGAATCTTCATGCCTAAATATACTTCTCCTCTCCTTTCCTCAGTATTTTTTTCAAAGTAGGAAAGGGTTCTTCTTTCTCTCATTTGAAAAATGTTTCACTATTTCCTCTCCTTTTATTCTTCCTTGTAGAGAGTGATAGCAGCCAACCTAGAAATGTAAATACATAAATTATACAAATGAACTAGCTCTGGGTAGTTTGCAACTTTTAAAAAGTCCGCATGATTTTTTTTTAATGCATATGCATACTTCTCCCTCCTAATGTATGCATTTGCACACATTTTGCCTAATATATGCAGGTTTTGTAAACAGCCATTTCTTATGTAATGGTTGTGAAGCATTGTCCTCTAATGTATAGATTTTTATGCATGCTTTTCCCTAATGGTGAACATTTTTTTTTCTCCCCAAAAAATTCCCATTGAGACGTATGAATTGTGAAGGATAACTGTGTTCTGCTTTGCATATTGATTAGGAAATCATATATGATTTAGAAAGTTCTTTTCAAAATGTAATTTGAAAAGAATTCTAGCCTTCTCTGCTTCACGAGGCTACTATCTACAATGCTTTGTCCTTTGCTTTTCCCAAATCTTTTTTTTTTTTTTAAACAGACTGTAGAATCCCCCATGGCTGGAAATTTTGGAAGGTCTACTCCCAAAAAGTAAATGTTTCCAAGATGTTTTAAATTTGTGTTAAATAAGATCTCACTGAGGTGGGTTGGGGGACTAATTTTACCCTCAGCACATTCTATAGGTGGCATGACCTCTAGAGCACTTTTCGGCATTTATCTAGAGATGACCAGAAATTAACCTTGGGTTTTTTTTTTTTTTTTAGGGAGGTGGAAAGTTAACACACTCTCAACCTCAGAAGAAGGCAAAGGCCTTTGAACAAATCTTGCCAAGAAACCCCTGTGATAAATTCACTTAGGGTCACTGAAAGTTGGAAATGATTTAAAGGCATACAGCAACAGCAAGGATAGCAAACCATCCCCTACCTTCATGAAAGAGAGAAAAAGAGTAAGTAGAGGTCTTGGGTTCTGCTCTGGATGAGAACTGGTATTACTAAAGACTCCTAGGGACAGTATTTCCCACTTAAACAAGAGTTTAAGAGGCACAACGTGTATTTTTTATTTCATATTTCTGCGTTAGATGGCCTTGTTAACCATCTAACATACCCCACATAATATTTGGTGCTTCCATATTTTCATATCTGGAGCCCAAAATGTTTTTAAGATGTCACTATCACCTTTGGAATACCAGGAGACTTTCCAATGGGAAGGACATGTAGATCAAAATCATGAAGACCCAGGTAATACAAAGATGAAAGCTACAGTAAATGTGTTTGTTGATCATTCCATCCTCCGCCCAGACTAGAAACAAAGGCAAAGGTAAGTATGTCTACACCGTGTCATGTCTCCAGCCAACTTCTCTATCCATCTTGGGTTGTCCTAAATCCAGTCAGTGTTTTTGTCACTCCAAAGTTAAAACGAGCTGTCTTTCCAGAATCCCATTGTCAATTCCCTGGGAAGACCATTAGGTCTTGGAAACATACTTTGGAAGATAGCACCTAGCACCCATGGAGGCTAAGTTCTCATCTATAAATCAGTCCCAAACCTAGCCTCATCACACACAGTTGCCCCTCAGTCTGTGCACAAAGTTGTACATAGTTGTGCACAGAGAGCTTCTTCCACTCACATTGTTGCCCTTAGATAATATCTGAACCACACTCCACTTTCCATGTTCTTCTTCTTAGGACAGGTAAATATTATCTCCTCTACAACTCTAACTAATTTATCACACTAGGAGGCAAACAGGATTTAAACGAGAGTTAAATGAGAGTCAAACAGGAAATGTTCTGTGATAAACATAGGACATTTCCTGTTTAAGTCTTGTTTAACTCTCATTTAAATCATGTTTGCCCCTAGTGTGATAAAGCAGTAAGCCCCTGCTATCCAATGTCCATATCTCTGTTTTGATTCACTCTGAATGGTGTGTCTGTTTGAAATACTATTGTGTGTTTGATTGCATTATTGCATATTTCTAAGTAAAAGTCTTCTTTATTCAACAAACCTGGAGTCTTCCACAGTTAGTACTGGTATAGATAGGGGGAAATGATCCTCAATATTACACAGCCTCTTGCAAGGTTCTTTGAGCTAATCAATTTCCCTAACATTTAAAGGAAAGCAGACACAGTTGGTAGGGACCTGCCAGTTCCACCTCCACCTTCTATTGGGTAATAGAATAAGGCCAAAATAAATAAATAAATAAATAAGTGTTGCCTCTTCTCTTACCTCTCTTTCTTTTGTCTCTTCTATTTTCTTATCTTCTCGAGATTGCTGGGAAAACAATAGGTAGAAGAAAGAGAGAATCTTTTATTTATGCATATCAAGTACATGACAGGCCCTCTTACTCTACCCCCCTCTCTCTTCTCAAATGTAATAGGTCAAAAGCTAAACATTTCAGGGCAATTGCTCCATTTTCAGTCAGGGAGAATAGGACTTTTAGAAACATTAATCCCTTTAAATATGTACAAACATTAGTTAAAGAATTGTCTGGTTTTAGTTAAACTTATAAAGCTACAAAGGGATGGTAATCAATTAATTAATTGCAAAGAAAGGGAAGTTTTAAGATTAATGGATCTAATTCAAAAGACTATCCATACATCCAATACTGAGGCTGCTTTGAATATGAATGGATCCAACAGTTCTGATGAATATCAGTTTTGACATTGGTATGTGGCTGAAAAAAAAAAAATCCAGAAATATATTATTTCTTAGTCATTAGTCCCTGCCATAACAGACCCATTGCATCAACAGTTTATTGATGAGTCAATACATAACTAAATCCCACTGGCTGGATGAGTCTGCTCTGTGTGGGACTGAGGTCTTGTCTGCACATGCCCAAAGCCAAGTTTCACATCATCCTGTTCACACGATGCATGACCCAATCTCCAGTTCAGATATGGCCAGTCTGGCATGTCCTGCACCAGAACTAGGCCAAAACACATTTACAACAGAGTAAACAAACAAAAAACTTTACCTGTTGCTTTGGATCTTCCAGAAAAATATGGAGCATTCTGTTTCCATCATTTTGATGGCTATCTGCATGGTAATCCTGCTGGGCCACCCACCATGTTCACTGGTGCCACAGGTCATTCATTCTGAGGTCAGAACAAGGCACTCGGCATGTGACCACCATGCCATGAAAAAGGAGGCCATGGTAAAAGTGGGGGAGATTGGAGCAGCTGTGGGACCAGAATACTCTGGGCTGCCTCTGGTGTAGCCTCACCAGTGCAGGCAAGGGCTAAGAGTAGAAGTTATTTAATATGTGCTTAGTCCCAAGATCCAGAAATTTAACTGTAAGAGTAAAGCAATATGTGCTGTATAATGCACCCTTTCTTCCCGATCTCCTGGCTTTTGAAAGTCTTAATTACTTGAAGTCCCAATCTAAAAGAGAGATCAATGTCAAAAGACCCATCAAAATTCTGAGAATTTTACAAATCTTTCTCAATGTACATTCCATGCAGCATTCAAATATAACTTGTAAAAAGTTTTGTTTTTGTTTTTTTTACAAAATTGTATGTAAAAAGTGTCATAAGAAATGAAGAGAACCCAATCTTTAAGCATCTTAGATACACCTCCCAATCTGTTGGCTCTGAATTTGTGAAAACAAAAACAAAAATTTTCAGCCCACATCAAATGCCAACTTTCAGTACACTCAGATGCAGCTTAATGTAGCTCAGTACAAAAACAACAGCCCTGATAAAGGTATTGGCAGTGCACTGACCTCATTCCACACTGAACAAATAAACTCACAGACACAGTTGATATCTGCCACGTCCTTGGAGGTACTTTATCTTGAGTTGCAATATGTACACATTTAGAAACTCTTTTCACCGACTCCCATCAACTTTAACATCTGTTGTAACTCAGTATACAGCTGCACAATCCACAAGCCATCCAACTACAATCACCAACCATTTCTGACTCCCAGCACATGTATATACTGTGATGACTATGAATCATCATCCTGTGCCCCATAGCATGTTGCAACCTTCTGCAGTAAGTTGCAGCATGTCATGTGCTCTGACTCAGCATTTTCGGACAGTCTCACAGGATATGATGCATCCTGTCAGTCAAAACATTTTCTACACAATTTAAAGGAATATTATTCCAACACAATCTTCCCTGTGCAATAAGGTGGGTGGAAAGATTGTCATTGCAGAAAAATGCAACAAACAAACAAACAAACAAAACCAAAAACACCAAAGTAAAAAAACAACAACAAAAAACCAACAACCCCAAACTGTCAAAAAAAATAAAAACAACCCCACAACACCCAAAAACCCAAACTGTCCAAACCATAATTGAAATGTGGATACATTTAGTCCCTATCACTATCAAAATGCAGTTCCTTACTGGAAAAAAAAAAAGGTCATATTTGGCTGAAATTGAAACCATCCTGTCATTTGTGCTTTTGTCTTTTAAATCTCCTCTTCCTCATCCTTCTTCTATGTTTATTTCTGTATCACTTTTTCCTCAAGACTATAACTCAAAGTGCTTTGCACAAGAAAAAACGATTACAATTAGAAATGTACAAACCATCAGCATTGAAACGAGATGGTTAATTATATTTTTTTTAAAAAAAAATTAAAAGCTTCATAATATAATTTAAAACAATACATCACTTGCAGGTCTTTATTAAAAGCCTTCAACTCTAAAAGCCTGTATAAATAAACGTCTTAATTTACCAATGTAAGGACAGCAGTGAAGGTGCCATTTTAGTTTTCTTAGGCTGGGAGTTCAAAGGCATAGGGGAAACCACTGAGAAGGCCCTCTCTTGTGTTCCCATCAGTCATAACTGTGATAGTAGTGTGAAATAACCCTTGATTAGGTTAAGAATAACATGAGGAGAGAATCAAGATGAACTCAAGGTTCTACATTGCACCAAAGCACCTAAGAATAGGGAATACTCTGCTGTGCAGAACTCCTCTTTCATGCAGGATCTGACAAGCAGGTTTCTTTCCTCACAGATTTGCCTAATCTAAATAGAGAATGCTTCACTGGTACTAAGTGCTTGAACCTGACATTTTTTCATTTATCTCATTGTTAAACAAGAAAACAACAACAACAAAAATAATTTGGTGACCTTTTTTTTTTTTTGCCAGAGTTTGTTGACCACATATTTTTAGTTATGTGCAAAATGTATTTTTATCTCCAAATACACTGTTTTGCAAAGGGCGATGTCCTGTATATGGGACTCTTTCTGAAACATGTTCAGAAACGTCTTCAAGTACAAAAAGCTGCAGCAAGATTGTTGACTGCGGAGCTATACAGACAGTTAGGGAAAGGCTGCATGAAGTTGTCTTTCCAAAAAGCTGAGCAGCCAGACCACCAGTCCCGTGGACATGATGTAGATGCAAGGAGCAAATAGTGGACATGCTGATGGGGAATGAATGCAGCTCATATGAAGCCTCATTCCAACCCCAGCAACCACACGGCTGGCTCCAAGGATGCCGTAAAGGTTGACAGATCAACTGCATGGGCTGGCAGTGAATGTGGCTTTGAGCTGTGCTGCTGCTTTAATTTTTTTGTGTTCCAGCCAGAGACTGTGCATGTTCACAGGAACAAAAGAAGCAATCACTGCCAAGTGAACAGTAGTGTAAGCGGTACTGACATCATGGATGCCACATCATCTGTGTGGTCTGCAGTGGTAGCCAGCATGCAATGCACAGCCACAGAAGCCACTGCAATGATGGGCCCATTGGCCGCTCAAACAGCCACATATATAGATGACAGTAGTGATGATCCAGACAACACAGCAGAGACAACTGCTAGAGTGGGTGCATCAGTGAGTCTGCAGTGTGCTGCCTGTGTTGCCATCCTGATGTCTGGGAAGAGGTGGTCATGCCACTATTGGATGCTCCCTAGAAGCACTTACTGGGGGGGGGGGGGGGGTTATCACATACATCTGGTCTGATGAGCAATGGAGGTTATTCTTCAGACTTGGACCCCTGAAACCCCCACTTCTCCCTCCCTGAAGCACTTTTCCTTCCCTTCCCTTGTACATAGTTTGGTAAACTACCTTGTTATTGTGAATAATTTTTTTTAAAAATTAACTGTCCTTTGTGCACATGCACAGGAACAACACAGACCATTTTTTATCAATGAACATTTTCCATTCTTGCAATTGTCACATTTTTGTGCAGGTTTGCAGGTTCAAAATAGGCAGGATCACCATAGGGAATCAGTGAGGTTGGGCATGGTGAGAAGTGGTAAGGGAAGGTGTGCAAAGGAAAGGGATACCCTTGTGAAGGGAGATGTTGCTTGGGAACAACATGATGCTGAATGTATTCTTACTAGTCCTGGCTACCACATCACCTCCCACCTCTACCTGCCCTTTGCCTTTGGGGATGGTAGGAGGGCTGTGACATTGGCCCTGGCACCATGCTGCTGAAAATGCTGGCAGATTCCTCTATGGGGCGTTCCTCAGAGATCTGCACCTCCATTGCAAACCCCCTGCTCAAGTCTCTGCCTTGCTGCACAGCAAGTCTCTGCCTTGCTGCACAGACCCATCCTCCTGGGCCAAGGGGATACCCCTCCTCCTTGCACCCTCCTCCACACTGCCCCTTCTGCCACTGATGGCAACCCTCATGATTTCCAGAAGCTGGCCCACATAACAGCTTGCCGTTCAAGAGTGGCACTGAGTCGCTCCTGCTGATGAACTGATCTCTTTTGCTGCTGGATGGATCTCTCCAGCAATTCCTTCTGCTCTCTGTGGTGTTCATGTCTCTCTGCCTCTCTCTCCCTCAGCTGATGGGTATGGTCTCCCTGTTTCATCAGTCCTTTCATGTGGTCTGAGATGTAAGCCATGAGGTACTGCATAGCACTAGCACTTGCAGCACTTGCTGAGCAATGCACCCTCTTCTTTTGGATCTCAGCTAGGCAGTCTGTCGGTGACATTGCAGCTCCAGGATTAGCTTTTTTGTCTTCTGTTTCTCATCCTAATTTTCGTACTATGGGACATATATGGCAGAGGGAAAAGTTTCAACATAAAACATGTCCTTCAGGGATCAGAAGGGGGAGAGGTACAGACAAGGGAGGGCTGTGCACAAAGACTGGGTACATGCACCTGATGCTCATGCAAGGGACACTCTCAAAAGTACACCCATACAAATTTTACTCCAGTAGCCCTCCAAGCATGCAAAACTATTGTTAGGAATACATGCACATGTGCGCATAATATGTCAAAGAAGCCATGTACATTGCCATGCCAATTACGTCCAAGCAACATTATAGGGAATGACTTTACCGTGTGCAGCCTTGACTTGATCTATCAGCTGGGTGAATTGTCCAGGCCCTGCCCTCTCTTCAGTCTCACTGTCATTACAGACTGCTGTACTGGTCCATGGGGCAGGTGAGTGGTCACGGTAGCTACTGATCATGGAAGATGTAGTGATCCCTTCCCTAGCACGAGATGGTGGTCTGCTTCTGAAAGCTGTAGATTTACCCTCCCCAGCACAGGCTCGTTCTCTCATGGTAGAGATGTCCAGGCTCTCTGACTGCATGATGATCTGAGTCAGGGTGTTCATCAACTTATTTCCAATTTGTTTTTAACTTGCCTTTGGTTTAATTCTTTTTTAAGGGTGGTGGTGGTGGTGGAGAGTTGGGATTGGGATTGGATATTTTAATTGTGATGTTTTAACTTCTCTTGTACCCCACCCCAATTGCCTGTTCAGAGGGGTGGGCTAGAAATAAAATTATTATTATTATTATTATTATTATTATTACTATTATTATCCTGGTTGCCCATCCTGGTGCCAGGTCTTCCCCCTCTCCTCTGCATCCTTTCCCAGGTACCCTCACACATCTTACCTTGAGATGGCATGAAAAGGTCCTGGGTACATTCTGCCTCAGAAGGGTCCTCCACAGGCACCCTCACATGTTCACTACTGGTACATACTCTGCTGGGTCTTATGGTCCCATCCTTGGCAATGAAGCCATGGTGCTCACTATAGAAGGGTATGCTGATGGCACCCTGACCACTTCTGACCTTGTTATCCTTAAACTTCTTGTACTCTCCCTTGAGGGTTTCGCAGTTCCGACGACACTCCTCTCAACTGTGTTTGTGGCTCTTAACTCTCATGCCTTCTGCCATCTCCTGAGATGTTTTAGCATTCAAGTACAATAGTTTTTTGTGGAGCTTTCAGGCTATGTGGCCATGTTCTAGAACAGTTCCTTTCTGACATTTCGCCATCATCTGTAGCTGGCATCTTCAGAGAAAGAGCTTCTCTGAAGATGCCAGCTCCACAAAAAACTATGGATGCCGGCCATGAAAGCCTTCGACTCCACATTCAGGTACGACTTTTTTCAATTTGTCCAAAATATGTGGTTCTGACTACAAAGCTATCAGGTCAGCCATCTCTACATGCAACCACAATGTCCCTCTTCCTCTTTTTGGCATGCTTGTGAAATGCTCTGCCATTCTGCCCACTGTCAAAAAGGACTCCTGATTAATGTCTGCAGCAAAGGGGCTCACGCTCGACTCAGGCTTGCATCCTTCCGAGGTCACTAAAATGAGTACCCAGATTGTTGGGGGTGTACCTTCGTAGCTTACATTTGTAAACCACTTAGACACTCCTTAGGCGGTATGAAGCGGTATATAAATGAAGCTGTTTGTTTGTTTGTTTTGCTAATGTTTGGTGGAGCTGCACAGCAACACAGGGAAAATGGCTCTTTTTTTTTTTTTTTTAATACCCCGCTCTTCAGCCAAGACTATCAGAGCAGCTTACAATTTGTTAAACAAACAGCTTCATTTACAATTGTAAGCTATTTGCCCCCAACAATCTGGGTACTCATTTTAGCGACCTCGGAAGGATGCAAGCCTGAGTCAAGCTTCAGCCCTTTGCTGGTCTTGAACTCGCCACCTTCTGGTTTTGAGTGAGTGGCTGCAGTACAGGCATTTAACCACTGCGCCACCAGGGTAGGGGTTGAGCTGAAAAGTGAAACTTTCCCTTATCACTTTCTACATGCTAAACATCCAGCAGCAACACCATTCATAGGGTGCACATGTACAGTTTTAATGAAAATTTGGGGCATCTGCAATGGAGTTTCCACACTGGAGAGAGCATGGAACTTTAAATTGAAACCACCTTTCTACAGTGCATGCCCATAGACCACTATAGATTTCACTGCATCTGCAGCACAGTATCTACACCTGTAACTATGATATGCTAGAAGACTAGCACATCCCAACCCATCCAGGGACCCTTTTCTGCCATACCGGTGATGCTGTAACTATACACAGCTGTAAAAGTACGTCTTTTCCAAGAAGAATCAGGAAAAAGCAACTTCTTTTTGAAGCCACATTTTCCCAGATATGCCACGAACCTGGCACATTTCTGCCAGCGTTTAGGTGTATGCAGGAACACACCTTTTTTGCCCATCTGTATAGCCCCTGGGACTGGCCTGAGGGAGCATACCATTCCTTTTTGCAACAGTTCTACTGGCTACCAGTCCATTTCTGGGCATAATTCAAAGTGCTCATTATGACCTATGAAATCCTTGCAGCCCAGATCTAGGCTATATAGACCTGACTGGGTTCTAAGAGCTTTGAGGCAGTTTCTCCAAGTTCCACCACCTTCCCAGATATCTTTGGTGGGCATAAGTTAGAAGACTTTCTTAATGGTTGCTTCCAGGCTTGGATCTTCCTCTCTAGAGAGGCTAGGATGATTCCCTCATTATTTTTTCTGTTAGCAATTTAAAAAAAAAATCTGTTCAAACAGGCTTTTAGACATTGACTGCAATGGCTTTTAACAATGTGCTGTTTTGCTGACTTTTATTGTCTGTCTTTTAATGGATTTTTCAATTGTTTTAAATTCTATAGATTTTTTAATTGTATTTTTATAATAGAATTGTTTTATTAATGCCTTTATTTATTTTAATCTTCATTTGTCTTAGTTTTTGTAACTGCCCTACGAAGTAAGAAATGGAGGAGAAGGAGGAGAAGGAGGAAGAGGGGGAGGGTAACAATGACATTATTTTAACACAAGAATTATATGTACATGCCAAAAAGATATTCTGAGCAACCTAGCCACTCTGTTCTGTACCATGAGCAATTTCCAAACTCATCTCAAGGAAAGCTCATAAAAAAATGAGATTACTATTTCATGAAACACTGTGGTCAAAGTATCCTTCTGCAGGACTGGCTGTAACAGCTGAAGTTGGTAAGAGATGTTCTTTGCCACAGAGCCACCTTTGTCATCTAGTGACAGAGATAAATTGATTGGAGGCAGTGACATTTATCCAGCCCACTGCATCTAGACATGGGCCCAGGTTGCCTAGTCTGTAATGACTGACACCTGATCACCAATGGAACTGGCCACACAAGTTAAATAAAATCCTAATTATAAAGATCAATGGATACATCTATATATTTTTTTCCATAGGAGGGGGCACGCTATATTTTGTGACACTGCATAGTATGGTTGCAAAGGGCAGGAAATGCAATGTTCCAATGCCATTATGCGAAAATGACCAAGGAACCAAGAGAAGAAGAGAAAAGAAGCAACAGGGACATAATTTTACTGCCCCTTTCCCACTAAATGTAATCCATAAGGGGGACTAGTCCATCCTAAAACAATTATATCCTACATACTATATCTAGCACGTGGTTCCTCAGTAGTAAAACCACATCCAGGAGCATCCCTAACTGCAAATTTACTTTGCCACAGAAACCAGGACACTATAAAAACTAAGGGAATGTAACTCACAGAAGCCTTTTGCCTTTTTGTTAATTTTTTTGTTAATAAAAAAGAGCCTTTCATTTTCATCCTTTTCACCTGTAATGTTTCATGACCAAAGCAAGTCCACATTTCTTGATGTACATTTATATAACTCATATGGAAATTATATCATATTCAAGAGGCAGTGGGGTGTAGTGGTTTAAGCATTGTACTACAAATCTGAAGACCATGGTTCAAACCATTGCTCGGCCATGAAAACCAGCTAGGTGACCTTGGGCAAGTCACACTCCCACAGCTTCAAAGGAAGGGAAAGGCAAACTCACTCTGAACCAATCTTGCCAAGAAAACCCCATTGTAGTTTCACTTTATAGTTGCTATACATCGGAAATGAATGGAAGGCATACAGCAACAATACTTAATCTAAATGTACAGAACTTCAGCCTGAGCTGGAAAAATAAAATTACACATAAAACAACAAATGTTTTGTGTCCTTAAAAAAAATAAGCTGCTAATATTCTTTAACATGTTCATGGTGTTAATATTAGAACAGTCTCCTTTATAGTTTAATTTGCTGGATATGAAAATTAAGCACCGTCAAAAGCATTTTCCCTTCATCTATTGATCCTTTTAATCTTCTATATATTTTACCTACAGAAGCATCTATATTAATAGTTCTACAGAAGGTTAGTCAGCAGGATTCCTCAGATCTTCTAATAACCCTCTGAGTATATGTTGTCCTGCTGCCTTTTATGATTCACACAATCTAAGAACTTTAAGAAAGGTATATCCTCATTCAAAGCCTCTTCTTTTGCTTTGACTTTCATGTCACAGCTCTCCTTTCATTAGAGGAACATTTTTCCCCATCCTGATTTGCTGCTGCCCAAATTAACTACTTTAAAATAGTAAATATTCTAGGAAAAAAGTTCTTACATTACAATTTGCAGTCTTCAGCACAAACCTTTTAAGGAGACACAGGAGGGAAAAGGGAAATGAGGTAGGCATGCTTTCCCCCCATATCAACAGTATCTTTAGCTGAGAACAATTGAAAATGAACCCCCCCCCAAAGGAAAATGATTATGACCTTATCCATGTAAGAAATATTTATCAGTCAATTCATGAAACTATAATGAAACCTGATCCCTAAATAAAAGTCACATCTAATCCCATCATTAAGTCAAATTCCTGTTATCTATTCAGCTTTCAGAATAGATGGTCCCACTTTCATTAACTTTATTATCCTACAGAATTATGAGTAGTAAATCTCCAAGATATGGCAGTTTTTGATCAAAATATTAATGTACCATGAAAGATAAATGACAGAGATGTCATCTAGGGGAGACAACATAGCCATCCTGCCTCTTCTCCATTTCCAATCCTGACAATTTTTTTTAAAAAAAGTTTTGCGTAGTTTATGATGTCTATGTTAATCTTAAAAACAATGAATTAGACATTATGAAACACCACAATGCATGAATCTCAGTGTAATATGAGAAGGAGAAGCATTCATTTCAGATCTGAAACAAAAATTTCCCTCCCATAGGAACCCTGGTCTTTGTTTATCTTTCTTTGACCCAGTACAGACTGGTGCTTTGCGCTGGCCTGGGGCCAAAAGTAGGGCTCGGGAGAGCAGAGCGTCCACACGTTCCAGAGCACTACCACATGCTGCAGGTGCTATCTTCGCATGCCACTGATACATGGCGTGCATGATGATGATGCGAGGCAGTGTGGTGTATGAGGGATATCACAGCACCACTCCAGGGTGCTTATGGTGCCTTGGCAGCGGCAGAGAAAGGACCAGCATTTCACAGCTCCTTTTTCCTAGTGCATTTTTGCTGCACCATTTGGTTGGTGCAGCCATGATCTGGGGGAGAAAGGGGTCGCCTCTGTCCACCCCTTTCTCCCATACTGTATAATAATAGTAGTAGTAGTAATAATAATAATAATAATAATAAATTTTTATTTATATTTCCCGCCTCTCCATATGGATCAAGGCGGGATTAAAACATAACCAACATACACACAATATATTTAAAATTCAGTACAATTATTAAAATACATCTAGTTAAAATCAGTTTAAGATCTGCTAAGTAATATATCCTAAGGGGGTTTGTTACCATTCAATGAGGAATTATACTAGATCTGGTGGGTATCCCTGCCGGAAGAGATCCATCTTCAGTGCTTTCTTGAACGCCTCCAGGAGAACCAGAACTACATGCTGATTCTACATGTACCATTAAATATACAAATCAAAGGGTAGGTTATTGTGGTAAGAATCTGTTTTATAAGACATATGGAGAACATCTTTCAGGGTTCTTTAGCCCCCCCCTTTTTTTTGTATGAGTCCCATACACATGATCCTTTTTTACAAAGATAAACAAGAATTCTACCCTGAAATACATAAATTAAATTGTCAGATTTCTTGGGTTTTCTTTGAAGTGGGGAGTACGTTATAATTTCCTACCTCTGATTAGCACTGTGAACATGTGCTTTAGGAAGTGTAATAATTTTGTTCAACCAAGTGCAAACAAGTTCATCTCAAAGCCTACACTAGTTGCTTATGCAGTAAGTGCGCAGTATTCATAATATTTCACAGGGGCTTTTTTGAATGCATTTCTTTAATCAAGACAATATTGCATAAGAACATTAAGATAGCCATCCTAGCTCATATTAAAGATCTATCTAGACCAGCAACCAAAACAATACGACTGAGAAATTCACAACCAGGTCATCTAAAATGTGTACTCTGCACAGCTTCTTTGTAAAACGTTGTGTGCCATAGCATGTCATGACAATCCCACCATTTTAGACATTTCCCACCCTATCAAATTGAAACCCAGTTCTGGGACTACAAAACATACAACTACAGGGAAGAACTGAATTTGCTGGACTCAATTTGCTGGACAGCTGTGTCTTTTGGCTCCGCCTCATGGTAGGCCTTGTTTAATTTGCTCCTGGGGATGGGTCCTTTTTTTTGGATGTGGTGTTCACTGTCCCTTTAGATCTCAGGATTTGTGTTTAGTTATGAGTTTAGAAAATGTTGTTAGGGATAAGATTCTGCAAGAGGTATGAGAGGTTAGAGTGGGAGGTCCATTCCCATCTTCTCCAGTTTCTAACTTGAGAATCTTGCCTTTAGGACTGGTGCCCAAGAAAGTGCTAGGTGACTTTAAGTTGATTAACCATCTGTCTTATTCATATAAGGGGTATGTGCTATTCCTCTGGAGTTGAGCACAGTATGCTATACATCCATTGTTGCTGCTATTCATGTAGTTTTCAAAGACAGAATTTGTGAAATGTGACAATGGAGGATTCTGCATTCCCACTGATGATGGAGGATTCTGAATTCACACTGATGATTTTCACCAGTTCAGTCTGATGATTTGAACTGCTAGACTTCTCATTTGATGGCATATTTTACATGGACAGGACCCTTCCTATGAGGTGCTCGGGATCTTGTTCTGTGTTTGTGAAATTCTACACATTTCTGGAATGTGCTGAAAAGGAAGAAATTATTCATTATTTGGATGATTTTTTTGTTCATACATATCTTTGATTGAGTTTTGTTCCCTTGTGGAGAAACAAGGTGTTCTTCTCACTCTTGAAAAGACTGAAGGACCAGGCCACTGCTTGGCATTTGGGTGGGGGGTGGGAATTGAGATTGATTCTATTAAGCAACACTGTAGTCTTCCCATTTGAAAAATTTGTGGCTTTATATCAAAGGGTCTCTGGATTTTTTCAGTGTAGAAAGGATACTCTCTGTAAATATCAGGAGCTCATTGGTAATTTGAATTTCACCTGTCATGCAGTTGCTCTGGGGAGAGCCTTCCTTCATAGGATTTTTGATGGTACCCATGGGGTGTGGCAGCCACACCAAAGGATCAGGGTCACACAGGGGATTAAGCAGGTGTGGCATGAGTTCCTTCAGGGTATTAATAGTATTTCCTTTTTTATGTAAGGAACTGAAGATTAAGGATTCCCTCCAGGTAACATTAGATCCTGTGGGTTCTATATGATTTAGAGTTTACTTCCAGGGTTGCTGGTGTTCTGAGACTTGGCCTGAGGCCAGGGTTCAGATTGGCATTGCAGCTGGCCTTACTGTTTTTAGACTTTTTCTCATTTTGGTAGCAGTCCAGGTTTTGGCAGGGGAGTTGGATAACTCTTATATAAATTCATATCATACATTCTTTAAAATATACCAATTTAAAAGTCATGATTTAAAATTGACTGGGTAACAGCCTCAATTACCCAAGTAATAAATTCTTGGTCTTTTCATTCTAGATGGGTTATGTGTATTTTTAAGGCTTTTACCCTACAATATTTACAGTATAACATTTTCTTTACAGTGTTCCATGTGGTGGGAGCAAACAACATTGTTGACACTGTCTCCAGTAAACAGATGTAGCACTTCAAGCAGCTTGCCCCAGATGCAGCACTTCATCTGATCCCACCAGACCTCTGTAGGGGTGAGGTAGTGAGGACAATTTATCTTTCACTTTCCTCAGATATAATTATCTCAGGGGGGAGATCTCAGTGGGGGAATTACCCATTTCAGGCAGCAACAAAGAATTTGAGTGTTAAATTTAGAATCACAGAATCATAGAGTTGAACCTTCCAGTTGAACCTCTTGTCATGTAGGAACACACAGTGAGAGAACTCTCGACAAATGGCCATCCAGTCTCTTTTTAAAAACTCCCAAATAAGCAGACTCTCCAAGGCAGTGTATTTCACTGTCAAACAGATCCTACAGTGAGGAAGTTCTTCCTAATATTTAGCTGGAATTCCTTGTCTTGGAGCTTGAATCCATTGCTCTTTGCCCTAGTCTTGGGAGTAGTAGAAAACAAACTTTCTCCATCCTCAATATGACAACCTTTCAAATATTTAAACATTGCTATCATGAAACCCCCTTAACTTTCTCTTCTCCAGGTTAAAACTTACCTTATCCCCTAAGCTGCTCCTCATAGGGCATGAAAGTTGTTTGTTCACAGATGTTGCACTGTTTCAGATTCTAGGTTTTGTTTTTTTCCAAGATTTGATCTGTAGACATAGCATGGTCTTTTGCACAGTGTGACAGATATGGACATGCTACTTCAAGTCTGACTGTCAGTTGGATGGCTGGAGAAGAGTGGCCTCTGTTGAGTACAAGGGGCCTTTGCCACACATTCTAGACATTCACTGTATTATTTATTTATTTATTGTATTTATACCCTGCTCTTCAGCCACAAAGACTCTCAGAGTGGTTTGCAGATAGCTAATTACATTTCCCTGCCCTCAGGCTTACAATCTAAAAAGACATGACACAAAAAGATAAGGGAATGGCAGTGGGAAGGGGAATAAGTCCAGCATTTCTTCTCTTCCTCTGAGCCTGGAACATGGCAGATGGACTGGAGCAAGGGCTCTTTTTCTTACTTTAGGACAGGCCTGATGGAGCTGGCTGGCCTTTCTCTACCTCTGAGGCTGGATGACAATTACCTTGGTTTGCTGAAGGGGAAAGCCCTGATTATCCAAATTATTCAAGCCTGATGGCCCATTTACTATTGTCAGACACTTTTCCCTGCCAGGTTTGACAGGGTGAGGGTGATCCATGTTGTGTCAGTAGGGCCCTCAGTTGGATCAATAGGGAAGTTAAGAATGCATTGATGAAAGAATTGCCCCCCCCCCCCATGCCCAAACAGTATTTCAGAAGCCTGAGCTTTAGAAAGCTGATGGTATTCACCAGGGGATGAGAACCTTGCTGGCTGGTCTTGTGAGGAAAATGTGTGCCCTTTGCCCATGTCAGGAAGTGGGAAAGTAAGATAACAGTGAACATCTATAATACCCATTTTGATGAAGGAATGGCCTCTGGAACTGATTCTTTAGGTGATAGAACCAGGGAGGAGTGGAAGGGTACTACCCGCAAGGCTAGCCTGGGGGATTGAGAAGTTTAGTATGATTCAAGTTACAAGGCTTACAGAAGGGATTCTCTGGTTTGCCTTCCATTGGAGAGCTGGCTGGGAAGTAATCCCAATATTGAGTTCTCCTTACAGCTCTGTTGTTTTCCCAGAAGAAGCTAAGAAGTGGGTCTGGCAAACACCCACTGCCTCAGTTGTTCTTTCCCCAGGTTGCTTCCCCTATTGCTTTTCACAGAGTTTAAATTAGTTAAATAGTTTAATTGGTCAATAAAGAAGCCCTTATTCAACCCACATTCTTGTATCTGGTCTCCTTATTCCCACTGTGGTCAGCAAAGACTTCACACACACATCACCACAAACTCAAGGTGTGTAGGGCTCATAATATTTAGGCTGTACTCAAATATGATTTTCACTGGTAGTGACAAGGTATTAAATGAGATTAGAAACAATAAGATGTTTTTATTAATTACAAACTTAATATTGTGATATAATAACTGTATTAATAAATTCCAGACTACAAACTTTGTTATCAATATGGAATGACATCTCAAGGTATTGAACATAACAGTACACTTCTTCGTAACTTCTCTCCTCTCACAATATCAAAACCCACCTATCTTCCTGAAACCCAAGTTTTGTTTGATACTCTCAAATCACTTATGTCACATTATTCCATACATTCCCCCTCTCGGTCTCTCAACTAATATCTATTCACATGAAATTCACAGTTTTTGGAGGTATTCTTTATTTGTCAGTCAATCACACATGCTAAGGATGAAATTTATCAGATTATGTTACAACAATGGTTCCCAGACTTTGGTCCTCCAGGTGTTTTGGTCACCAAATCCAGGAAGTGCCACACAGCTTGGCCAACCATCAGGAATTCTTGAAGCTGAAGTCCAAAACATCTGGAGGACCAAAGTTTAGGAACCACTAGGGGTAAATAATTATATTACAAATAAACAGGTTATTTTATAATTTTATAACAACACACATATCACCACTGAACATATCTCTCAATCTTCTTCTTTTTTTAACTGTTACTTCTTCTTGTTCCAAAGAAGTAAACTTCTAGGATAAGATTCAAAACATAGAATAAGAGTCAAATTACTTCAAGATGATAAACAAAGCAGAAGGTTACATCTTCCAGATCTGAAGTTATATTCTTCAGCTTGCTCCCTGGTGAGGATTAAGGAGTGGATAATGTTGAAGAATGAATGACTGCTATAACTAGAAAATCAGGATTTGGGTTTTCTTTGGCACATGTACATTTGCTATGATAAAGCTAAAGTGAATGCAGAATTTAATATTATATTATAAGACGTACCAGACTAAGAATTTGGAACAGCTATACATTCAGTTTGTGTCCAAAAACAACATTTTAGATTTCCACCCAAGAAGCATTTTATCAAGTAGACAAAAAGAGAGACAAGATCTGGCTTAACTATCATTGATCTGTTAAACTGGGGAAATAATCAATATACTTTCAAATCTTAAGAAGAATTAACAGAGGAAGGATAGGACCTTCAATGGTATTGCAATAGGCAGCTGAAAGAGATATTTATGGCCCAAAACAGATGGTGAAAATGCCCACTACTAGGCAGCTTGGGGGCATGGTGATTACCCAGAAGCTGCCCCTGCCCAGAAAAGCCATTCATTTTCAGAAGGCTGTTCAGAACCATGGAGGTGGGGCGATTGGGGTCATGTGCATACAGTTGTCATGGCTCTGGAGTGACAGGCTCCAGCGCAGGCCTGATCCACCTTTGTTTAATGTCTATAATGGATAAATAAAGAGATCTGAGAAAGGGAAAACAGAATTATGTACCAATGATTAGCATTTGATTCATAAAATTTACAAATTGTTGTTCAGGATAGAATTGGAAATGGAACAAGTTAAAAAATTCATGGTAAAGTAGGCACAAGATGTGGGTATTTAAAACTGAGAATAGAGGGCTCACACTTTATAGGATAGGAAGAAGAAATTAAAATGCTTGCAAGTTTTACATACTAATGTGATACTGATGTATAAGGCAAATTGCTAGAAGCTAAAAATTTGTAAGGATAATTTTAAAAGGAAACTTCTCATGATTTAAACCTCAGGTGTGTGTGGGGGGGGGAATCTAAAAATCATTTTATGAATGAAATCATTATGATATCATTTTGTTTGTATGGATGTTGGGGAAGGAGGGATTTAATGGAGACTAATGTTTTGCTTTCATATGTGCATTGATACTGGTATTTTATTTGTTTTGACCTGTTTATGGTGTTGAAATATGATAAAAATATATTGCAAGAGTGCAAGAGAGAGAGAGAGAGAATTTCTTCTTGCATATAAGAATGAAATAAATAAAGATTTCCATCCTGAATCACTACTGCTTTCCATCAGTGAGTAAAGAAGCAAATGTTCTGCTTGGAGTGAAGCCAAGTGGAATTACTGGGAGAAGCAATGAGCCATTGTCCAACAGTTCTCAATGCTCAATCTGTCTCTCCTACTTCTGGGAAAGCAGGAGGTTGTGAGGAGTCAAAGAGAGAAATGTTTTAACCTAATTTTTGGGCTAAGATTCTATGCATATGCTCACAGTGTGGAGTTTTTGCTCTAGTCCAGTCATTCCCTTCCTTTTTATCCTGGATGAATCAATGAAATAATTTAGAGGTCTCTGGAAATCTCTGAACAAAAATTATTCTATATGCATCTAATTCACAGGCACAACACGTGCACGCGTGCATGCACACACACACACACATACACACACACACAAGCCATGATCATGTAGAACCTCTCGAAATCTCTCACAAAATGCTGTGGTCCCAGGGAATCCTGGTTGGGAGACCCAGCTCTACAGCATTCAATTCCATCAGATGATACACAGCCAATTCCATGAAAAAGAGGACAAAGACGTTTTAAACTTCTCTGTAAAATTTCAGTATAATTAACCAATTTAAAAGTTACATGATTCACATTTATAACTTAAAATTCAAATCTCTTTAAATAATGGTTTGAAAAAGTAGTGTCATTAAAAGTATATCTGAACTATTAATAAACATGCATTTTAGAAAAATATTATCTAAAATATTCACTTTTAAAAGAGAACTAGTATGGTGGTGTTGTTGGAGTGTTGGACTATGGGAAGCTTTTATATATCAGGTGTGCAATCCCACCTGGTGATCCTATGTGAGACACACTCACTCATCCTTAGAGGAAGGCAATGGCAATCTCTCAGAACAACTCTGGCCAAGAAAATCCTAAGATGGGGTAATCAAATGTTGAAGTCCATTTGAAGGCATATATCAATAACCCCAAATTTATTTTTAAAAATAATATCTGTTGGCCTTTCGGTTTTATTTCATGTTTCTAATCAGTCCATTTTAGTCAAAAAGTGTCTTCATAATTGTTTAATACATTATATACTTATTTTAGATTTACCTTTGTCCCCCCCTGAATCACCAGAATATTGAGTTGGAAAAGCCATTCATTTATCATAGAGATGTCCAAAGTGTTACCTGTATGCTATATACGGCTCATGGGCCCCTTACTAATCCCTCCTCAGTGACCCCAGACTTTTAAAAAAATGATTTTCAGCAGCAAACCACTAAATACGAGAATCAAGGAGAAAAGAAATCAAATGCACTATAATCAATATGTTGATATGTTCCTTTTAAAGTCAATATAAATTGTCAACATCATGGTCAATATGAGTAATTAAACCCAGTTTAAATACATGTAAGTTTCATTTATATATAAATAAAAATACATTATTTAATAATAAGTCTTATTTGTTAGTAAAGAATGGGACTAACTTTAATAAATTTAATAACATTTAGTAATGACTTCTTGTTGTGTGTCTTCAACTCATATTTATGGCTCTCTAAGGTTGGGGTTGATGTCCTCAATGTCCATCTCCTGCCACTGTTTTATTTTTGGTAGTGTGTTGTCTATGAAGTTACTGCTATAACCAATACTCTTCTGGTGAGAAATAAACATTATCTTGACGCTATGATTTCCACTAAGGTACATTGGCCTGAATTCAAAGTAATAATTCTGAGAACAGAACTGCTCTAAACTGTCCCTTAAACAGACACACTCTCCTGATTCTGACTTTCTTCTCCTCCTTTATAGCCACTCCTCCCATAGCAGCCCCTCCTTTACAGTCAGCCTGAACCAGGATTGCTGTTGAGGAAATCAGCTGTGCCCAGTGACTCAGCACAGCAACTGCAAATAAAAAATCCAGGAAATTGTACAAGGCTTGTTTTCCTCTTTTTAAAAAACCAATTCTTAATGGCCTACCTAAACAAGATCTTTGCTTGCTTGTGGAATGATAGTAATCAATGTCTATGTGTTTAAAAAAAACAATAAAATTTTTTAAACAATAACCAAAAAACAAACAAATAAACAAACAAAAAACAACTGTTGAATATTTGGTCAACCTGAAAAGTGATTTCTTGCCTTGTAGCTCTGCTGAATTGTAGCAGAGAAAAAATGGTGATGGGGAAGAGACAGAAAGGGTAAGGAAGAAACCAGCCGCTTCAGATGGCTTGGGGTGATGGGGGGACATGTTGTTTCATTCATGTAAACTTTTTGAAACAGTAAATTGAATTAATGTTATGAAGAAATTTGTTTTAATGATGGAGTGTAATTATTGTGCAAATAGTATAAGTGTTGTAAATGATGCAATATAATTGTTTCTGTTTTCAATTTTTAAATATGACACAAATATCGAATATTTATGAAAGGATTAATTGGGTTTTTCCTTCGAATCCGATTAATTGAAAATATTTTTTTTTCCTTGGGTGACTTCAATGAAGCAAACAAAGCACATGTGGGAAGTACAAGCAGTAGACAGCAGGGTGGGAGCAGATGGAAAGGAAAAGCCAGCTTATCCCTTGTGTTTCGCGATTTGTGGGGAGAAGCCACTGACCACACCAGCTGCTCCCACAATGTTGCAACAACTGGCATGCAGTCTGCTGTGAGGAAGGACCTGCCAAAATTGAGCATTCACAGAGCACTATTTTCCCATTCCACCACAATGCACAAGTGCCCAGATGCTCCGCCAGTAGCTGCTGATGGCCCCCGTCTCAGCCACCTACAAGTCTGTTGGAAAACCCCTGAGACTGTCTGCTCAGTCACATGATTGGCTGCCCATATGGCACATTGGTGCACCCAGTGACACATTGGCACAGCACAATCATGGTGCCAACTTTGTACATACCCCATTATCCCCTGTCATCATTGCCGCCTCCCCTTTGGACCTGCTAATTCGATGATTTTATTAAATCCATTGTATTACTGGTAACCTGATGTGTTTGTCATTGTTCCACTCCACAGAGTATGCAATGAGTCAGTGGTGTATCTCCACATTCATGTTCTTGTATGGGTGGAAGACAAAAAAATAACCAGCAATGGTGCTAGTGTCTTGCCTGGCCCAGGGCATCTTCTCCTGACAACTTCTGTGACAGCACACAGTCTTCATGCTGGTATAATGCTTTCCATTTTCCTGCTTGAAGTGGAACAAATTGGGATATTGCTCTGGTGTTAAGCCCCAGATCACAGCATGGGTCCTCTTTCCTTCTTCATTTAGGGTCTGAAAAGGTAGGTTTAAAAACAGAGCAGGGCCATTTCTTTTATGCCATGTGGACACAGAAACCTAGGGGGGAAAATATGGTTTTATACAAATTCATGTTCATTACAGACCTAAGTATTTTCTGCAGTGATTCACTTTCCAAGGTTCTAAACCTTCCATACCCTGCTTGGAGATATAACAGATTTATTTTTTTTAACTTAGCACTAAATGTTGAGATTATTTTCAGTTTGTTTAATTCAGTTGTGTCATGGATTTTGATCTTCAAATTATGTGTATGAGATTGGGATTTGTTGTTCTAGTTGTTTCTTGTTCATAATAAATCCCATAAAATATTTTTAAAAACAAATTTTATGGAATACAATATGTTATATAAAGTACGTGAGATATCTCTATTTTCTTTCAGTAGGAAAGGAAATAAAGATCTTAAGGTCTTCATCTTCACTTGTTCAAAGAAAGGTATCCAATAAGGGAATGACATCTAAACATTATCTCCTTTTTCATATGACAATAATATTATAACCAATGTCCTTCCTTGAAATGCACATCTATTGAATGATTTTAACTTCTTCACAACAGAAACATTTGTATACAGTATCTCTGGTAGGTGTATGCAAATTTGTCACTTATTGCTTCCATTGGGACATGCATAAATATGTATACTGTGAAGTAATAGCATTCTTTTCACATGTCTTTTCAACAAAAAGGCAATTTTGGAAGCATGGATTCAAAGCTGCATTAATATTTTGAACCATAATGTTTCATCTGTTCTTATATTGAAATAGCTTGAAATGAAAAAGATGAGGCTGCAGCTGAACGGACTGTAATATTCATCAAGTTGCTCTTTGGGTCCTTTATTCTGATCTAAAATTGGAAGGCTAGCTGGAACTGCCATTAAGAATCTGTGACAGGAACAGTGGGACAGTAATCCCTTTTGCAGATTCTATTTTAATTTAAATCCTAGTGTGTTAAATAGTACTATAGTTCTTAATAAGAGGGGATC
Organism: Urosaurus nigricauda; assembly: GCA_034509955.1. Lineage (NCBI taxonomy): Eukaryota > Metazoa > Chordata > Lepidosauria > Squamata > Phrynosomatidae > Urosaurus > Urosaurus nigricauda. The sequence continues at coordinate 56,190,279 of JAOEGL010000003.1, forward strand.
AGAAACTGTATTTGTCAGGCTCCATACTGGGTATATTACTACCTCCATTCTTTGCTTGTTCTTCAGAAACATGATTTTGGGCTTTGCGATGAGTGCTAAGTCCCTTAAACCACTGAACACTTTCCCTGAATTGTTGGATTTTAAGCCATGAATACTTCAGATCCTATCAAGCTAAAATTCCCTTTCAATTTCACTTCTCCTCAAAGGCACACAGCACTGATTTTATTTTAACTACTTATATTATCTTCCTGTGTTATCTGAACTATTTTATATTTTTCTGAAGTCACCTAGGATGGCATCACAGTCCTGTGAAAGTGATGAAAATGGCATTCTGTATGCTTTAAACTGGCAATCTGTAGGGATATTTACAAGTGTGGCAGTTCAGAGATTCTCATAAAATGCAGCCTTTTGTTTGATAAACAGTGTCATCGCTCAAGTATGGAACATGTCTGTATTATCTCCACTTATAGTACTGAAGTAGCCATGGGTAGTAATTCAAGATAACAAGGCAATTTCCAGCTCTGCCCAAGTGACAGGATTGCAACCTTGATGTCATGGGCAAACCCAGTCTGAAAATTTATCTTCAGCGTTCCTCAAAAATGGAACCTGGTATAGGTATTTTTCTTCTTCTTTTTTTTTTAACTTTTAAGTGTGAGTACTTCAAGCTATCAACTATTCCTTTATATGAACCATAGGGTGCTTCCAGGGACATTTTCAAACTGTCTCTGCTATAATTTTACTCTGGTGAAAGGCCTGCAACAATATTTTAGGAATAAAATGGTAAGAAGGATTGGATGCATATTTTTGACAGTGAGTCAGACATACCTACATTTTTGCTTTTTTATATATAATTTACAGGTACACATAGATCCATTTAAACAGTTTCCAAGAGTATGGCTTTACACATAATAATGAATTTGATACTGTAGTTAGGGGACATAAAGACTTGTGGGTAGAGCATTTTCAATTTAACAGAGAATTACCTGAATCAATGAGAACCTGATTCATTGTTACCTCCTGGTTCAATTACTTGTCAGTATAGTCAAACTATATTCATAGTGAACCACACGTCTGGAAGAAATAGTGACAAAATGCAATGTCCATTTGATCATGTGCTGGAAAGCAATAGAAGTATGATAAACTATTGGTAATCCAAGCTCTCACTTCACCTGAGACAGGAAGTGAAGTGCCTCCCCACCTCATATTGTGCATTTCTCTTGCATAAAAATATTTCAGTCAGCCAACTAGCTATGTGAATGAAAAACAAGACCCATCTCTATTGTAGATATTGCCAACAAAGCACATTTGATCATTATTTTGACACTGTTGGCAATAGTTACCTTCCTTTTGTACGTCTTTCTACAACTATATGATAGTGGCTTTGGAATTTATATAATGGGATAGGTAGTCTTTGCTTCTGATTCCTGTTTCCATCCTCTATGTAGTATCTGAATCATTTAATGCCCTATGTCTTCCTAGATGTAATTCAAGCAAGATGAAACATTTAAAAGAAAAAAGTATCCTAAAAACCATATATGTTATGAGTGGTTTGAATAGGTACAAGTCTAAATTGAAATGTGTGAACCATTTATGATCACATGATACAACATTATATATCAAATATTTTTCATGTTCCAAAATGTTACTGCATAGTGAACAAGTATAACAATAGAATTATTTCTACAGGAATACTAGTTTCTTAATCTCTGTATATAGTAGCTCTGCTCCTGTTCTTTCATAGGGACATGGACAAATTTCAGTTTTGAGTTTAAATGCTGGATGAGATAGAATGTTGTGTACTTGGCAATGACTGCAATTTATTTATTTATTTATTTATTTTAAAAAAGCAATATGTTAAACCCAATTATGGTGTCAAATCTAGCTTTCTTTAATGCATTTGAAGAAGCAACTTGACTTGATTTTGGTTTGACTTGAAATGACTGTGACTGGACAGAATAGTTCTCACAGGATTTATTCAGGCAATTCAAATGATTATACAATATTCAATATCTAAAAATCAAACTGAAGTCAGTCACACATCACTAATTCAATATTATATTCTGTAAAGTTGACAGTAGATAACAAAGGCTAGATATTGTCCCATTCTTTTTAGCAGTGTACAGGCTTAATCTATGACTCCCCTTATTGTCTCTGTGTGCATGTGCACATATATCTTTACATGTATTTATTAAAATAGGTGAAACCGTGCTCATGAAACACAGATACTTTTTTTGTCCTGTGCGCTAAGTGAATGCTTACTTATACTGGTCATAAAAGGGCAAGTCGGTGTGAATACTTCATTCTTCTCTGGGTTATCAGAATATAATGATCACAATCCTTATTGATGACCAACAACCAAATAACAAGACCAGACACCAGCCATTGGGTTAAACAAGGGCCGCTCTATTTACCTGAAAACTAATTAAACCCAACATGGAGATAAGCAACAAAATGAGGGGGAAAAACTGATGAGGGTCCAGCTGAGGCCCAGGTGTGAACCTGTGACCATTTCCACAGCTTTCCTTTGGACAAAACACCTGACCTGAAAGGCAATCCAATATCACTGGTTGCTCCCCAGCTGGCTGTTTATTTAAAGGTAAACTGAGGACATCCCCTCCCAAGTCCATAGACATTACAGGAGAGAGCAACACCCCCACATCCACCTGATAAGCCCCCAAAAGAGGACTATTTCTCCACCTCCCAAACTCAATTTTCCAAAAAGGTGCCAAGCTGTATACCAAAGTCTGATATTCCCCCAAAATCCACAAATGACAACCTATTTATAGACACCACCTAAGCCAATTGACGTGTCCCAGCAATACAGTACAGGGTAGGCAAAAAAAAAGGGGGGGGGGAATACTCCTACTCATCCCCAACATGACCAGCAGAGCTGACACTATACAAAGTACAGGTGGGTGAGTTCACACAAATTTCCCCCATAACCTGCCATGGAGAAGGGACAAGTATCTGGTTAGTCCCTTTCCCCCACCAAGCCAGCCATCTCTGCATCCTCATAAGCCCTTTACACCAGCCCAATCAAATCTGGCCTCTTATTGCAGAGACCATCAAAATGTGCTCTTCCAGTAGCATCTTCCAGATGCCCAGGTTCAAGCATGCTTTAAGTATATGGATGTGCTTATAGAAATGACTTTCAATTTTTATTATGTGTCCCATCTAACAAGTTACGTCCCCCATTTTACACAACTTTTGGATTACCTGAGTGTCAAAAAAAGGTTATGAGAAGAAAAATGGGCTATTGAACATTTCCACAATTCGACTTACTCTATGCAAAATTTGCATGTGGTTGCTTTGTAGACAAAACAAGATTTTCTGCACAGGAATTTATCTGTCAATACAATATTTCTGCAGAGACATATTATATTTCAGCACATAAAATTCTGTTTGCTTCATATAATATGATGTTTTTTGTGCAAAATTATCATGTGGGAATTTTGCAGAGAAATAAGTTCTAAACTGTGAATAGTCTTTGAAAATATACAAATCCTTTTTAGAGCCTTTCAGCATGTGTTTTATAAATGCCATGCCACCCACTATGTGGTTAGGTGGGCAGTGTAATGTTGACATGTGGGTGGCACTGAACCATATGCTTTCCAAACACCACACCCTAGTGCTGCACCCTGCCAATGCTTCAAGCTGGTCTGTACAGCCCCTTACTTTTCAATGTGTGTTTTTTTTTCTCTGTAAACTTTACAACAGGAAGACCCCTGGTACATTTTCTACCTAGAAAATATTATTTTAATTAAATTATAATTGATTTATATAATTATGAAGCCCCTTCTCTTCCTTGTTTGTGCCACCCTATACACTCCTAACTGCAAACAAAAGCATTAAAGCTGGAAGTGGTTGGCTCCCCACTCCTCCTCATTATCAGTAGTTAATTTTTTTTTGTTCCTATACTCATATTGTTCTACAAAGATAGGGTTCAACAGTTACCAGCCCTACAGGCTTACCATCATAAACAGAAAGGGAATAATCATGAAGGGGAAAGGAAATAGTTACATTGGGCCTTCCGGGCCGTCTGTATGGTGTGAATAGAGTTAGGGAGAGAGCATCATCTACACCCTCCCTAACCCTAGTGCATATGGATGCCACCATTTTAAAATGGCGGTGTCCATACGGGCACACCATGATGTTGTCATGGCATGCACAGCATTTAGATAATGCTGCGTGCGCTTCACAACATTACACCATGAGAGGGCGCCAATAGTGCCCCTTCCACTGCACTAAAAAGAGGTCCATAATGGAGCTCTTTTTTGGGTGCTAGTCTTTGGCGTGGCCTTTACACGGCCACACCAAGGACCTTGAGGGGAAAGAGGCTGCAGCGGTGGCCCTTTTCTTCCCTTGGCAGTGCTGGGGAGAGCGGGGTGCAGTGGGCGCCTAGGGCCCTGGCCGCACCCTGCTTTCAGGCCATGGAGAAGAGGAGAAACAAGGTGAAGTTCAACTCCATCTTCTCTGTGGCCTGCAGAAGCACAGGGATGGGGCCTCTGAGGCTGCCGGTGAGGCAGCCCTGACCCCATCCTGATGCTTCTTTGGGCTACTACAGACCACCCCTTTTGGGCAGTCTGTACTGCCTCATTGTGTTTAAATAGGGAAAAATCACTATTATTTCAGTTAAAATTAATTCAGCTTAGTTAGTGTGAAGTACTGGGGTACGGAGAAGGCTCACAGAAAAAAGTGTGCATTATTGACATAGCCTAAAAAGGTAACTTCCCCAAGTCCTTTATGAATTATGAACTGAACTGAACAGCATGAATGTATTATCCAATATTCCTGATTAATATAATCACATTTTTTTTGAGATTGCAAATGTTTTTAAAAAGCAAGACTTGCATCAAAGAGGCAAAAACTTTTTTTATAATTTATGTAACATGATGTTAAGCAGAGAAAGACATTAGAAAGTATCAAAGAAGGATGAAAAGGTATGGGTGCTTCTGCATGAGTGAGTGTGACCTCAAGCAGACAGCCCAAAAAGTCTGTGCTAACACTACGCCAGCACTGTGTCACCACAGTTGACACTGGAACTGCAGCAATCACACTTGCCTGGTCCAAATTCAGGCCTCCATAATTTTCCTGCACCAGGTCACCAAAAAGGAGTGGAGTTTTCCCACTCCTTTTTGGCACAACTGTTCAGGGTTGGGGTTAGCTCTGCGTGGCTTCTGGCTGTGTTTGGGGCATGTGCCATGTAAGTGTCATGCCCCCAATAGAGCCCAATGGTGGCACTTTTTGCCCATCTGTTTGAGATCTGTGTCTCATGTATGAAATTTGGCAACAAAACAAGGAGAAGTTCAATTCCATCTTCAAGGTAAATATAAAAACACCAGACAACTTTGTACAGATGTGGCCTAAGTAAAAACTATCCCAATTCCACAATGTGAAGCTAGTGGGATTTCATAAGTGTGATCAACAATTTATTCCAACTGTTCTCTTCCAGTTGGAACTAGTCATCAATTTAGTCCATAGGGTGGGCAGTTCTACACCTCCCCACTTCCTGTTTACTCTGTATTGAGAATTCTCAGTTAAATTTATTTTATGAGCCCACTCAGCATGCCATGAGGACTTGCCGTGACAAGAAAGTTCGAACCAAATAAAGTTTTTAAAACATGAGTTTTTGAAAACTATTAGAATCCTAGAAAATTCAGCCCAATGGCTAGGATACACTATTCATTCTAGACAGCATAGGGAAATATATAGAACCCTACTTCTGACCACAATACATTTGTCATTATCATATTTTAAAGTGTATGACAAAAATGGATTTCACATGCTATATTATAATGAAATATTTACAACAGCATATGAACCAAAAACCATTAGAGAAAACCTTTAAAAACTCACCTGAGGGAAGAAAGAAACAACACTTGCTTTATGGTAGTTTCCTGCAGTACAGCTAGCTAAGTTGGCAGTAAAATAATGCATAATGTATTCATCCTTAGGTGCATTTCATCATCAGCTTTATATCTAGGTATTTATTTGTTTTCTAAGTAGTTCTTGGGAGACTGAAAGGCAATTCTTGAACTACAACCTATGAAATGGATAACTTTAGATTTGTCATATCATTTTATGCATAATTAATACTAGTTGGTGAATGACAACAAAATATGCAAATACAACTTGTATTACACCAGTTGAGCAAGTAAAATCTGTGAATATAAACATAAACTAGCATATAACTCTATAATTAACCCTACAAAGTGGAACTTCTCAAGAAACAATAAAACAGGCATGGATTTCTGATCATTTGTGTTTTTAGTTTTGATGACATTTATTTATACATCTTTTTGTGGAAAAATCAAAATAGTTCCCCAGTTTTCATGTATCCTTCTAATCACCTCCCAATGGATTGCCTCCACACAAATTTAATTACAGTTATGGTATAGCTTTGCTTTGGGAGTGCACTGATAGACCACTCAGGTCAAAATAATCATAGTTATCACTGTCATCATCATCTCTTGTTGTTGTTGTTGTTGTTGTTATTTCATTATGTTAGTTGTGATAGGATAATGTAATTCACAGCAGAGAAATCCAGATCTGCTAACTATTAGCAGATTGTTTCCTAAAACAATTAAAGCCGGTGATTTTTTTTTTTTAAATGCAAAGCTGCATTTTTCCTTACTCACCCATACAGGGGAGGTCATTATTTCTTTTCATCTGTAGATCTTTAGGTTGGCCTTCATCCAGACATTCTGAAGTAAAATTTGTAAAATACTGGTTTTTTTTGTTTGTTTTTTTTTAAAAAATCCCTCTACCATTTTCAATAAATAATTTGTTTTGAGAGTAAAAAGCTGTGACAGGATTTAGCACTGAGATTGTGCTTATGGCTGGATAACAGTGAAGCATTAATTCATTTGAAAGAGATTCTCTTTTTCTGTTAAGTTTTCTGCTTAGAGTTTCTCCAGTTCTGAAGGAAAGTCATACTTCTGTTTCAAGCAGCACGGATTCCTTTGCTTAAAGGCAATGATTCACGGTCCATTTATTATTTGAATAACTTGATCCTAATCGGTACACCCACTGGTCATATAACATTAATTGCATCTTCCAATTATTTAGGCTTAGGGTTAAATTCTAAAATAAATAAATAAATAAAAATCCCCAAAGTTTGGGGTTTCCAAACTGACCATAAGGACACTGATACACCCTTTGATACCCTTTGCTGAAATTGTTTTCTTCTTTTGAAATTATTTATTCACCTGTAGTACATATTGACTGACTTCTCAGAACACATGAAGTTATTGTAAAAGGTGAAACTGAATAGGGTAACTCAACTATGACCCTTTAATATCAAAGCTGGAGTAAAAGAATGAGTAGAACTTGTGTGTATGGCAATGGCCAGAAGAGTATAATTTAGATCAAATACAATTCCAAGTTTTTCTCTGTCTATGGAACTGAAATCATAGCCCACATTGTAGGGGGTTAGAACAATCCAGGAGAAAAAAACTCTTAAGATAATTTCTCAATATACATGTCAACCAAATGCTTAGTGGTAATGACAGGAAATAAAATAGCAGAGACCTCTTCTAATGGACTGGATTACATATGCCCATGAATGTCTATATTGCTTTCTATCTGGCTATTATAGTGGCCAATAACTCCAAGCCTACTTATTTCTCTTTCTGTCTGCCTCTCATATATATATATATATATATATATATTCCTTAATAGTTGATTGAAAAATTCTCTTTAACATGTTGCAATATTTTTACATAATATTGCACAACTTCACAAGTTCTCCAGATAGATTTGAAGTACTGTTGACTCTCAAGAAAAAAAAACCTGAGTAGTGATATCACAGTTGATTGACAAATCTTTAAATCAAAATATTGTTAGTGCAATCATTAAATCTGATGATGATAATGACTAATTTGGAGCAGTTCCAACTGACAGCTTCTCAAATGATAATACTTCCAACTTTGGAAACTAAACCAAAAGTACACAATCAAAGAAGTGATAGTTTCTACACAGGTGTGGATCTGATGGTCTTAGTGCTTAGTTTGATGGTTCTGTGTGAATTCTGCTAAGTCACTTGGCCTCACAGAAAAGAGCATCATCATAGTTGTTGCATATTCAGAGGTAGCTGTGTTGACCATTCAGCAAAACACAACTAAATCCAAAATGCCCCCCTCAAGATATATATATCTTGAGGCATTTTGGATTATATATATATATATATATAGCCAACCAAAATGCACTAAATGCATCATTCAAGCTTTCAAGGCTCCACTGGCTTCTCCAAAACAACTAAACTACAGCAGAAACAACATCTGATACAAAATATAGGCTTGTAAAACTATCATTTTTCTTTTCCTTATGATTTTAAACATCTTTTGCCTGAGGAAGAAGCCAATGGATCATTTGGACTACAATTAGCAGGTTTTACCTATATAGCAACTAGATGTTTTAAAGATAAAAAGTGCAGATACCACTTGAAAATTTTGATGTTCTCTGCCTAAGAAAGGAGCAGTTAGCTTCACAAGGACAACCTATGTAGTTCCTGAGTCTAAAGGAAAATTACTTTCCTTGAGAATCAGGAACTACATAGTTTGTCCTTGTGAAGCTAACTGCTCTTTCTTAGGCAGAGAACATCAGATTTTTCAAGTGGTATCTGCACTATTTATCTTTAAAATCTTTAGTTTCTGTTGCTAATTGATTTGAAAATTTATTACCTGCTTTTTTTTAACTTTATTTAATAATCCTTATTTTCTCTTTGTCCCTTATTCCCACATAGTGGAGAAGAACAGTGGTATGCATTGAGATCCCCCCAGAACAACTGAAGTACAACAGATACAGCACCTCATGCAAAGTATAAGAGTGTGACTCAACCATTTTCACTTTTTTTCCCTTCTCTTGTATGAGTTTTTAAACATTTTTTTTCCTGCTGAAGAGGACCTTCAAAAGCTTCCATGATGTATTTGGAACATAGGGGTTGGTTACCACACTGTAAGTTAAAAATTCACATTTTTTTTAAAACACAGAAACAAATAAAAAACCTCTTGGGAAAATATCACATTCTTTAAATTCATTTTGATTTCAACCAGTTAACAAAAAAGTGGGCAGAACCAGGCAAGAAAATTGCCTTATTTTATCCATACTAGTTTTGAGTTCAGTTGTTTTGATTGGAATCCCCCCCCCCCCCCAACACACAAACCCTGCTATCATCTGTTAGAAGCAACGGTATATCTTTCCTAATGGCAATAGTAAGGAAGGAAAATCACTTTAATTTTGACTTATATTTAGAAATGACAATTAAGGTTTAATTTTGTTTTGTTTTTAAAGTTATTAGGAATTTAACAAGAGTTGTAGATCTGTTGCAAATGGAAACATCCAAATTCATAAAGTACATATTTCACTAGTTGCACCTTATTTCTTCAATTAAATCTTGCTAGTTTCATTTTTTCTGGACATGGTAGCATTACTTAAACAATTTTCAATCTAGTTCTGAGCTATAAATGTATGAATATAGCATGTCACTACAAGATGGATGGTGGGAATAATGGAAGCTTGGAAATTGTGTTCAATTGTCCACCTCCTCTTAGATCAGTAGTAATGTCAGCTTGTAGGTTACTGAGCCACAAGACACTCCAAATAAACATCTCATTAGTTTTTAATTTGAGCCACTCCTTTACATTTTGACCTAACTTCTTTTCAACTAAAAGAACTGCAGTAACCAAGGAATCAGCATGTCAGCATTCAAATGGAATAGTCATATACTATTAGGTGGTTTCGCACAATTCCCTTCTTCCTAGCCTTGATCTTACATTGCTGCAGTTAACTAAATTATGGAGCATCTGACAGCTGCTCTACTAGATCACATGAATATTCTGTGAAGGTTGACTACTATCATGGGCATGCATGTGGGAGTAGAGATGCTGAGCCATATGCATTGTGTTTCAGTCTCTACATGTGCAGAGCTAATTATAATCAAATGGGCAGAGTACATTTTTAAACCCTTTTCTTCACTATTCCATTCCCCACTGATACATCTGTTCAAAGAAAACATATGTAGACCATTCAAAACTTCAAAAGGGAAAGTAGCAGAATATATTTTGGGAGGTACTGTGAAATGTAGCAATATTCTTGGGGTCATTTTGCATGGTGTTCACAGCCTGTCAAGTTAATGAAGAAAGTTGCTCATCTCCAGATTTAAACTTTTTTTTTTTTTTTAGAGGAAACAAATATGGTCTCTTTATCACTTCTCTGAAGCACTGCATGGATTATCTTATTCACTCTAGGCCTGACAATAGAATGTTGGTTTTGTTTTTTAAAATATTTGGCTAGACAAATGATACAATTGTATTTATTTATATACTTTGGAAACAACAATTTTGGGACAAAGCAAAATTGACAACTAAACCAACTTGCACTTAATTTGTTAATAAATACTGCAGTGATAGGCTACCGTTTATTGACCCTGCTACTGTTTAAATATTGAGAAATGGCTTTCTACCAGTTTGAAAGCCATTTATGCAATAAAATAGATGGTTCTTTATTTTAATTGGGATAGGGAAATTCCACATTGGCAGCCTTTAGCTTATGTGGAGGTACATCTTCCATTGAATTGATGCACATGGGAAATGTTCCATTATTATTTTTTTGGAAGACTTTTAGAGTTTATTTATCTACTGCTTTTAGTGGTACTTATGGATATTGCTTTTAAGATGATACAATTTTATTGCTGTTGCTTTTAGTAGTGTATTGTATATAGTTTTTAACTGTCAGCTATGTGCTATGTCATGTGGGTAGATTTTCACTCCCGTTTCACTTCTCTACTATGTCCTGCAGTCACACGCACTCAAGTCTTTTTGAGAAGGTTGAAGACTTCCTTATATACATAGCATTAAAGAGACAGGAAATTTCTGGGCCAATACAGACTGCCCAAAAAGGGTGGTCTGTTGGTGCCCTTTTCCACGGGGGATTGGGGCCAGGGCATTCTGACTGGCAGCGCAGAGGCCCCAATCCGCCCTGGTGCCTTAGGCACCCACTGCCCTCCGGCGGGGCCGGCACTACAGAGAGGAGAAAGGGGAAGCCTCCATGATCCCTTTCCCATCAGCATCGTTGGTATAGCCATTGGGCTGCCACACCAATGATACACGCACCCCAAAGGAGCTCTGAAATGGAGCTCTTTTTCACACCACTGGAAAGGCGTGATAAGCGCCCTCCAGCAGCGTGGAGAAGTCACATGTGTGCCACTCCTTTTGGATGCGGCACATTTGTGACGTCATCATCATGTGCTGTGTGTGGATGGCTCAGCTTCAAAATGATGCCGTCCATACACACAAGGGCTGAGAAGCGTGCTGTTGCTGTGTGCTCCCCAGTGCTAGTTTTGGCCCGAGGATGGTGCTTCCTGACCATCTTTATCAGGCTTTTGTTACCACTACAGAGGTACGTGATTGGATGCAACTTCAAATCCTTATTTTTATGTTGTTTCCTCTAATTTCTTAAAGTGTTTCTCAAAGATATAAATATTAAAAAAATTAAATAAATTCCTTCCCTGTATATTTAATTTCTGTGCTTTATCCAGCTCTTTCCTATAAATTCAGTATCCCCCAGTGCATGCACTCTAATGTATCTCCCTTATATTTTCTGTATGAAAGTCCAACATGCCTAATCAGTTTTGTTTTACCTAATACATCATTTAGTTTTAGCCCTGCACTGACCTCCCTTAATCCCATGAGTTACATTACAGTTACATCTTGCACAAATCATTAAACCTATGAAAGCAAAATTAGGTGTACTTGTTTCTATTTTTCTGCTGCTCCACCTTATGGGGCTATGTCTTGTCTCACTGAGACAATAATTCCTCACTTGCCTGGAAGACAATTTCATTGTCCAAAAGGTGGAAGAGGCAACAAGGGGATCAGCCATTTTAGATCTGATCTTAACCAACAGGGAAGACCTAGTTGATGGGGTGCAAGTGGTTGGATCCTTAGGTGGAAGTGACCATGTTCTCCTGGAGTTTGTTATGCAGTGGAAGGGAGAAGCTAGGCATAGTCAGACACGCACTCTAGACTTTAGGAGAGCTAATTTCAATAAACTTAGAGAAATACTGGGAGTGATCCCATGGTCAGGAATACTAAAAGAAAAGGGAGTTCAAGACAGATGGGAGTTTCTCAAAAGGGAGATATTGAAGGGACAATTTCAAACAGTTCCAATGAGGAAGAAAAATGGTAGATGTCTCAAGAAGCCAGGATGGATGACTAAGGAACTTTCAAATGAGCTAAGTTTTAAATGGAACATGTATAAGAAATGGAAAAATGGAGAAATCACGAAAGAGGAATTTAAACAAATAGCCAGCACATGTAGGGGTAAAGTCAGAAAAGCTAAAGCGCAGAATGAACTCAGGCTTGCTAGAGAGGTTAAGAACAATAAAAAGGGCTTTTTTGGATATGTCCGCAGCAAAAGGAAGAAGAAGGAAACAGTAGGGCCACTGCGTGCAGAAGATGGCAAAATGCTAACAGGGGACAGAGAAAAGGCAGAATTACTCAACACCTTCTTTGCTTCAGACTTCTCAGAAAAGGCAAAAGGTGCTCAACCGAAGGATAATGGAGCAGAAGACAGAATAGGGGAATTTCAGCACAGAATAAGTAAAGAGATAGTACAGGAATACTTGGTTAACCTAAATGAATATAAATCTCCAGGACCAGATGAACTACATCCTAGAGTATTAAAAGAACTAGCAAATGTAATATCAGAGCCATTGGCAATAATCTTTGAGAACTCCTGGAGAACAGGAGAAGTCCCAGAAGACTGGAGGAGGGCAAACGTTGTCCCCATCTTCAAAAAGGGAAAAAAAGAGGATCCCAACAATTATCGTCCAGTTAGTCTGACATCAATTCCAGGAAAGGTGCTAGAGCAGATCATTAAGCAGAGAGTCTGCGAACATTTAGAAGCCAATGCCATAATCACAAAAAGCCAACATGGGTTTCAGAAAAAGAAGTCATGCCAAACGAACCTGATCTCTTTTTTTGATAAAATTACCAGCTTGGTAGATGAAGGGAATGCTGTGGATATAGTATACCTCGATTTCAGTAAGGCCTTTGACAAGGTTCCCCATGACATTCTTGCAAACAAGCTTGCAAAATGTGGGATAGACAAGTTAACTGTTACATGGATTTGTAATTGGTTGACTGGCCGAACTCAAAGGGTGCTCAACAATGGCTCCTGTTCATCCTGGAGAGAAGTGACCAGTGGGGTCCCACAGGGTTCTGTCCTGGGCCCAGTGCTATTCAACATCTTTATTAACGATTTGGATGACAGAATTGGGGGCATACTTATCAAATTTGCAGATGACACTAAACTGGGAGGAGTAGCTAATACCCCAGAGGATAGGATCAAAATTCAAAATGACCTGAATAGACTAGAAAGCTGGGCCAGTGCTAACAAAATGAAATTCAATACGGAGAAATGTAAGGTTCTACACTTAGGGCGGAAAAATGAAATGCACAGATATAGGATGGGGGACACCTGGCTGAACGAGACCACATGTGAAAGGGATCTAGGAGTCCAAGTAGACCATAAGCTGAACATGAGTCAACAGTGTGATGCGGCAGCTAAAAAAGCCAATGCAATTTTAGGCTGCATCAATAGAAGTATAGTTTCTAGATCAAGGGAAGTTATAGTGCCACTCTATTCTGCTTTGGTCAGGCCCCACCTGGAATACTGTGTCCAGTTCTGGGCACCACAATTCAAAAAGGATGTGGAGAAACTGGAGCATGTCCAAAGGAGGGCAACTAAGATGGTGAAGGGTCTGGAAACCTTGCCCTATGAAGAACGCCTTAGGGAGCTGGGGATGTTTAGCCTGGAGAAGAGAAGGTTAAGAGGTGATATGATAGCCCTGTTTAAATATTTGAAGGGATGTCATATTGAGGAGGGAGCAAGCTTGTTTTCTGCTGCTGCAGAGACTAGAACGCGGAACAATGGATGCAAACTGCAGGAAAAGAGATTCCACCTCAACATTAGGAGGAACTTCCTGACAGTAAGGGCTGTTCGACAGTGGAACACACTCCCTCGGAGTGTGGTGGAGTCTCCTTCCTTAGGGGTCTTTAAGCAGAGGCTGGATGGCCATCTGTCAGGGATGCTTTGACTTGGAGTTCCTGCATGGCAGGGGGTTGGACTGGATGGCCCTTGTGGTCTCTTCCAACTCTATGATTCTATGATTCTATGATTCTATGAAACTGTTTCATGTTTCCATCCCTTGTATATACTATGGACATGGTTCACCAACGTTAAATACATTTACATCATAGTAATGTCAATGGAAAAGTTAAAACCATAAAATCTACAGTTTAACATACAGTTAGCTAACTTTGGTAGGACTGAACAGGGAATGTCACTTCCTATATTTCCTGAGCTGAATCAGGTTTAACTCCCTTTTCTTCTATGATAAAATAGGTTTTATTCAATAAGTAAGTAAACATAAAAACATTCATAACTCCCCCTTCTTCTAAAAATTCAAAAACCCCTTTCTTCTACAACAGTGGTAGGCAGCTGCTAGGGGCTGTGAATCTATGGAAGACCACATCTTCTGATCATACTCACCCTCCAAATAGGAGATGGACATTTGTGCCCCAAATTTGGGGGGGGGGGGGGAAAGCATTAGGATGCTATTGACTATTTTGTCATATTTTTTACACAAACACCCCACACCCTTTCTTTTTAGGCTCATAGGGGTGATCTAGACCGCCCAAAAGGTGTGATCCATGACCGACTCTTTAAGCGGTGAGATGGGGCCAAGGCTGCTGCACCGGCAGCCTCCGTGGCCTCATCCTGCCACTTCTGCAGGCCACAGGGAAGCGGCAAACTGCCGGTTCCCTGCGGCCTCCAAGCAGGGTGCAGCAGGCACCCTGGGCGCCCTCTGCACCCCTCTTGCAGAGGTGGGGCTGAAGGGAGGAAGGGGCCGCCGCTGCGGCCCCTTTCCCCCCGGGTCTTTGACGAGGCCATCTAAAAGCTGCGGCAAAGACCTGCCCACAAAAAAGAGCTCCATTTGGAGCTCCTTTTTTGCGCTGTGGAAAGGGCGCAATTTGCTGCACACATTATGATGGCATCCATACGCTTTAGGGCTAGGGAGGGTATAAAAGCTGCACCATCCCTAGCCCTAAAATTGGCGCAAAGAGCCCTTATCACAGCTCTTTGCGCCAATCTAGATAGGGCCATAGATACCTTTCCTCAGCCTAAGAAGGCCCTTTTTTTTTAGAACAGGAAGTGATCAAAGTTCCTCATCTGGTCAATTCTTGATTTGAGAGAAAATGTATAGACCAAAGAAAGGCCTACAACTTTGGGAAAGGGTTGCCAAAATGTGGTAGAATGACCAATAACACTCCCCAAATTGGTTTGGAATGACTTGGTCATTTAAGGGTTTAAAAATCCCACTTTTTTAGAGTGTTGACCCTTAGGGCCACATGAAGATGAAAAGCTGCATTTTGCATATCTCTGCTCTACATTAACATGTCTGACAAGTGAAATTAAATCTGTCCCTTGTTCAGAACACCATGAGCCCAATATAGGGACTGTGCATACTGTCCCTAAGGGGTGGCCTGCAGCTGCCTTCATGTGTGTTGGATTGGGGCTGTGGCAACTGCACGCCACAGCCCCACTCAGGCTTTTCCAGAGTTCAAAAGGAGCCACTAAGGCTTCATTGCCTATGTGGTGTGCCTACACTGTCATGGAGGATGGTGGCCATCTCCCAGCATACCCTCCATTACAGTCATAAGGAGAAATGCATGCACACTAAGGACCTTAAGGCTAGTTTAGAAACTTAATTGTCCAAGCAATGCCTGAGTGTATAGCCAATTACCTCTGCAAATGCACTTTAGATGTGGGGGATTTAGGGGTGTTTTTATAAAACCTGTCCTTGGTAACACTGCATCATGTGAACACAGCACCAGAGAAGCACCATGGCGCCACATGTCGTGTGGAGTGGCACACAGTATCATGGCACCCTGGGGGTGGAGTTGGAGTGTGTATCATGTGGATGTGATGCCCTGACTTCACTCCCAGGCTGGCCTTAATGGCCAGTCTGCACTGGGCCTTAGTTATGTTGTCCCAAGGTCTAGATCCTGTGAATAGAATACAAAGAGGGAATACTTCTGTGTCCCAGCATAAGAAGCAATACTCTGGGAAAAGGCATTCTTTGCTTTGGCACTTTATGGAACATCCTCTCCTGGAAGCCTGATTTATGTTAACACTGGATTCATTTCAGAACATGGCTTTTCTTTAAAGGCCTTGAAACCCAATCAATTTGGTTTCAAACTGTTGTTAACTTGTTCTGATGTGGTAAATTGGTATTAGTATAAGTATTAGTTATTGGGTTTTGTTTTTTTTTTATTTATATCCCACCTTACTCCCAATGTAGAGTCTCAAGGGAGCAAACAACAAGTTTAAAACAATATAGTATGAAAACAGTACAAAATTATTAAAATATATAAATATAAAATTTAAAAAACATTTAGTTTTAAAATTCGTACAGTCCCACCACAAGTGCTTGAGAGGATGGTGGAACAGAGAGAAGAACCTCTTTAGATGGTCTCAACAGTCTAGTGGTGTCATAACTGGTCCTTCAAATAACCTGGACCCAAGTCATATAGGGGCTTTACAGACCACCCTTTCTGCAGCTGCCCTTTTAAGCAGCAGGATGGGGCCAGGGCTGCCTCACCGGCAGCCCCAGAGGCCCAATCCCGCCGCTTCCCGAGGCCATGGAGAAGTGGCAAACTGACGCTTTTCTGTGGCCTCAAAAAGCAGGGTGGAGCAGGCACCCTGGGCACCCGCTGCACTCTGCAACCCCTGACATTACCGCCACAGTCCCTTTCCCCTCAGGGTCCTTGGTGCGGCCATCTAAAGGCCGTGCCAAGGACCAGATCGATTTCCGAGGCTGCGCCTAGGACCAGGCGCCAAAAAGTAGCTTGATTTCCGAGTTCATTTTGGCTCCGCGGAAAGGGTGCCCTTGCTGCCCTCCCATGGTGCTATTATGTCAATCATGCGCAGCATTGTTTAAACGCTGCGCGTGCCATGATAACATCATGACATGTCCATATGGACACCACCATTTTAAAATGGCGACATCCATACGCTTTAGGGTTGAGGAGGGTGCAAACGCTGCACCTTCCCTAACCCTATTCGCACTGCCCAGGCGCCCTTTAGTGCCCATATGTATCGGGCCATAGGGTTGTATCGGTCAAAGACAGTACCTTCAATTGTGTCTGGAAACAGACCTGTAACCAATGAGCTGTTGCAACAAGGGAGTTGCATGCTTTCTGTAGCCACCTCCCATTAACAACTTGGCTAAAGCTCTTTGGACTAGCTGAAGTTTCTGAGCAGGGGGTTACACTGGATGGTCCTTGTGGTCTCTTCCAATCTCTGATTCTAGGAAAGGCAGACCCATGAACAGTGCATTACATTAATCCAAATGGAAGGCATGTGCCACTCTGGCCAGACTTGATTTCTCCAGGAATGGGCACAGTCGACACATTAGCATTAACTGTGCAAAAGCACTTCTGGTAACTGCCAAAACCTGGGCCTCCAGGCTCTGAGATGAATCCAGAGGTACCTCCACACAACAAACCTGAGTTTTCAGTGGAAGTGTAATCCCATCTAACATAGGCTAAATCCCATTCACCAGATCTGTCTTTTGACTGACCAAAATCACTTCTTTCTTGTCCGGTTTAAGCTTCAATTTATTTGCTCTCTTCCATGCTATTACAACCACCAGTCACTGGTTTAGGAAAGTGATAGATATTAAATTGTTTAATATACAATTGCTCTTTAAGGAATATATTATTATCTACTGATTACATTTTAAATAGTTTTATTTTTTTATATTTAGTATTTTGAAATTTTACAAAAAGTAACATAAAACAAATTATAACATTCTTTTATAGCTATATTATACTTTAACATTTTATTTATTTATTTTACTAAATTTCACCTCAGTGCACCCCTCCCCCAGAGTCATTCCAATCTTATATTCCATCCAAAATTTTAATTCATCTCGTGGTGGTGATTTCCCATCTTCTTGTGCTAGAACATTTTCAATAATTTTTTCCCCAAATTTCATCAAAATCATTTCTTTCCATAATCCTTCTTTACCCTCAATTTACATGTTAATTTATCATTGATTGCTAATTTCCATACTTTTTTATACCAATCTTCCAAATCTACATTTATTTTTGTTTTCCAGTTTCTTGCTATAATTAATCTCACAGCCGTAAATAAATTTGTTATAAGGTTTTTCTCTTCTTTTTTCCATTCTATTTCATTACATAATGATAATAATACTATATTTGGTTTTCTATTTAAATAGTTTTAAATGGTTTAAATTGTTTTTATTTTTATTCAACTCTGAGGTCCCATGATATAGAAATATAAGTATTTTCACAAACGAACACATAAGACAATACTTAGCAGGTGCTCCAGTGGCCTGCTTTATGTATTACAGTAGAACTCGGTGGAATTCTTAAGTCAGACAGCGGTACAGACCTGCCCATGTTTGTTTGTTTTTCAAAATAATTTGAAAAACTAAAATTGAAAATCACTCTGTCTATGATTTCAAACACAGATCATGCTCTCAGAGTAGGATAACTCTTTGTGTCCTCAGGAATGGACAGAAGAATATTATTATGACTTTTTAAATAGAAAAGTAGGGAAAAATATGATCAGCTTTGTCACATTTGGACTGGCCAAAGTTACACTCAGCTAGTGTTTATTAGTTTATATGCTGAAACTAACTTATCAAAATTTTAAACACACACAAACACATATAGAAAAACATTGTATTTATTAAGGATAATATGTATAGAGACACATCATATGATGGGAGGTATTAGAAACAATGAATATGTTAGGAAATTTACCTGTCATTTTTTTATTAATTAATGTGTGGAACTATATTTACATTCCCCCCCCCCCCCCATGTTTACACAGTAATATGTATATGGAATCAATTTGCTTTTGGGGAAATGAGGAATGTGATGAAACCAAAATTCACAGATTTTGTGGTGGCAGAATTCTGTATTATGGATGGACATCAAGATATCTTATCACACACAGAATTGGATGTCCATCATCATCATCATCATCATCATCATCATCATCATCATCACCACCTTTCCTCCAATATAGGGGACTCAATGAGACTTGAAACAGAGTTTGGTCTCACCTGCAGAGCTTTAATCTCTGAGTGGGTGCCTGAGACTACAGCTCCAGTGGGTTGGGCTGATATTTTACTTTTATTCCTCAACTTCTACAAGTTTCCAAAAAAGCACCATCCCCTCAAATAAATAAATAAAGTTTTGAAAGTATATGAAAGGGGGGGAAATGACTTCATAATAGAAACCTGGCTAGCCCTGAACTGGCACTTTGTACTTTTCCTAGGTGTGCTGTACATTTTTACAGAGTTTGCACTGAATCTTGCATACAAATCTAACTGCTGTGTTCTGCTCTGCTTTGCTAGCACTAAATGGGTTCCCCTGGTAGCTTTAAGTACACCAGCTATTATTGAACTAGTTCAGGCTCACAGTTCTTCAGAAGACTAAACACAAAATCCTCAGTGTTTCAACCCTGCTCAGGTAGAAGAATGTGAGTGAGTACATAAAATGACTTCCCTAAGAAACACCAATGGAATTTCTACAGAAGTTCAAGAACCATGGCCTATAATGAAAAATTCAGAAGGGTACTGCAGTGGAACAGTAGATGACAGAGCTCAGATTATTAGGCACTTGGGGGTTTTCTGATAATTGAAACTAATTTTCCCAAGTCTTACTTTGATTTTCCCACTCCCAGGAGAATGCTTTACTGAATAAATTACTGAGTTTTTTCTAGGGAAATAAAATATACATTTTCCCCCTCTCCAAATATGTGTAGGTGAAAAGTCCATGCATCAGCTGCATTAGAAGCAGCTCTGGAGTAAGATGGCCAGGGGAATGTTGTTGTTGTTCTTGAATACATCTGCACTGAAAACTAAGTTAATTGTATTTTTTTGCTGGAATAGAAAAATGAAGCAAAACCACATCACCTAATCTTCTCTTCAGAGGATTAATCTCTTGGATATTAGCTACATTAATTATAAATCCTGATGTGTGACTTTGTCTGGCCCATTTTAACTGTGCATTATGAAGCCAAGCCCTCCCTCTAGTCCATCAGCCTTGGTCCAGGCCTCAGAGGGAGAGAAGAACCACTGACCTGATACCCTTCCCCACCACCTTTCCCTTCTCCTTTTGTGGCATGTCTTTTAGATTGTAAGCCTGAGGGCAGGGAACCGTCTAATTATAAGTTTATATGTACAGCACTGTGTAAACCTACAGCACTATATGAATAAAGTTTAATAATAATAATAATAATAATAATAATAATAATAATTCCACTCAGGTCAGATTCCCTTTAATCTGGTCCAAACTGTTTTCACAACACTTGGAAATGATTTGGGGTTCCAACCCTTGTTCCACATCAAAAATACTTATCTTTTGCTCTGAGTTTTCCAGAAAACCAAATGTGGCAACAACTGTCTCTCTTTCCAAACACCTTGTTCTGACAACAGAACTACATAGAAAGCTATGTAGTTTTATGAAATTGTATGTGCCTAGTAAAAAAGACTGTGAATGGAAGTTTTGACAGCATTTTCTCAAAATCTCATGCAGTTCTCAAAAACTGCACAGTTCAATTGTGCAAAGAGCAAAATAAAAGTTCTCACAATTTGCATGGATTTTAACATATTTTCTTTCCACATATTTTCATTGACCCACTGGGAATGACAGATTTGACTCCAACCAGGAAATTGTTTAAAAATTAAACTCCTTGTTTCAGGTTGGCTGATTAGTATTATAGCCCAACATAGCAAAAGGGAATATATGCATAGATATATAAAAATGACAAATGTCATGTTATGTAGACATTGTTGTCTACCCCTGGGATCTAGCATCCATGTTTTCATGTGCTCTGTAAATCAGAGGCACATCTCATTTATATGCATTATGTTGTGAAGCTGGAAGCACTGGCTCTCCTTGTCCCTAGATCACAGTATCCCAAGTTATAGTTCTTTACTGTCTTTAATAGCTTCTGGAAGACAAGTCCTAGACTTTTCTGTATAAGCACACATTGTCACACATACTTGTAGATATTTCTGCACAGATACAGACCCAGAGAAGTAAACTTGCAGAAAACACCCTGAAGCATAATCTACAACTGAGTCACATGTTCCTCCTCATGTTAATAGAGTTGCTTCCCAGGTCACAATTTTGTTGACTTCTGTGCCCTTTTGTGTCCATGTTCCCTCCTTCTCCCATCCATTTGGGCCTGACTGAATCTTCCCACATGCATCAGAACTACCTCTGCCAATTTTTAATACTGAAGTCAGATGTAATCAACAATGTCTTGTTTTGCAAGAAATCTGTCCTTGTTTTTATATCTTCAATTAGGTACTGATATAACTGCTGTCTCGATATAGGTTTTAACTTTTAAAATGTAACTTTTACTTTGTATGCACATAGTTTAAATTAGAATGAGTCTGAACATTTATCTTCTTTTAAAAAATTATAGCTTCTTTGTTCTCCTTTACAAATGAAGCCACATGAATCTTCCACTGTGCTCTTAAACTGTATTAAACAATCTATAAGTACATTGTTTGTACCTTGGAGTACTATTGAAATGTCCTCAGAGTACTTAAAGAGTGTAATTCATTTCAAAGTTCTGTTTTTGAAATGTTCAATTATAAGCTTGAACATTTAACTATTCCCCAAATTGATGTGGCAGGTCTTTTAGAAGAAGCAGTATCTCTGTGGGATTGATAGCTATTAATTCTAACGTTAAAGCTTTCCATTTTGAGACAAACAGTGAATTTAACAATTGCTTAAAATCTCTAACCCCAGTAAATCTTTCATTTATGATGGCAAAGAAGCAAGGTTCATAGTTGCAATGATAAGAATGCTGTAGGTAACTTAATTTAGGATCCAATCCTATGAACATAACTTGGGAGCAGATATTGTTAAACTCAACAGGGCACAGTGTTGAGTACAGACATATAGGATTTCTCTCTTTAAAATTTAATAGCCCTTCTTTATAGTATAAGAATTACTACCCCCCCCCCCCCAGCCTTGATAGAATAGGAAATAAAATGCATTTTTAAATTGTTTGGCATGATATTTTCATTATATACCACTTCTGGCCTATACTGTATGTGTATTTACAGCATTAAAACAGTACCTAGAGGTCATACGTTTTAGATCTCTGCATTGTGGTTTTTTTTTTTTTTCCTGGAAAAAAAATATTGTTAGATATTAACAACAGTACAAATTTCAACATTCTGCTTTGCTATTGCGAAAACTATCCATGGAACAATTCCCTAAATGTGCAGGCTGTAATTAGCAAATGAAAGGGTTAATTTACAGATATGAATTTCTTCATAATAATGAGGGTTAATTTAATTTCTCATGGGAAATTATTTCAATTTGATTTGGGAGAGGTGTGAGTATTTGAAATGGATTAATTATCTTCCAAGTTTGCAATATCTCAATTGAATAGAATTGAGCTTTAGAAAAGCTTTTGTGTAAATTACATCTTCATGACTTTAATGCAGGTCAGGGACAAGAATGGATTTGAAGGATAAAGGCCATGCCATCAAAGTCATTCATAAGGTTTAGCCTTGTCTTAAACCTTAAACTATCATTTCTTCTTTTTACTCCAAGTGCATTCTAATTTTTCCTCTGAAATCAATTCCCTGCAAATATGAATATCATTCTGTATCTCTAAGTCTATTGTTGCAATAAAAAATTTATATTGATATAATATAATTCTCAGCCACATTGACTAAAACAAAGTTGTATGATTCTTTAAGTGTTTATTTTTCCCACATTCAGTTTTTTAAAAAAAGAAATCAAGTCCCTGTCTCCCATTTATTAACAAAGATATGAATTTTAGCAAATTCTTAAAAAAACACAGGCCACCACAAATTCTTATATATCTACACTGGATAAGGAAAGCACAGGGAAAATTGATCTTGGACTGAGTGGATTTGATTTGTAGTTGTTAATTTATCTCTATGTAGTCACTATCTAGATTTATACATTTTTCCCAGTGTATCTTGACCCTCTGAATACCTGATATTGCAGAAATCTGCAGATTGCACCTTAAAAGGGGGGATTGTAAAGTAATAATTATCACCCAGAAGTTATTATGGCATATTGATGAAATTTTGTCAGTGTCATCATTGGTCCCTAAATGCATGTTACTGAGAAAATCAACTCATTGTATACTTTATTTTTGTAATTGACTGTGCCAGAAATGACTAAAACGTAAAATCCTTGTCAGGCGCAATCTGCAGACTTCGACAATAATGGATTTTGGAGGTTCAAGAAACATGGGGGGAAATGTGTAAATCTGGATGGTGACTACATAGAGATAAGTTAACAACTTCATATCAAAACAAACTTTCTGTCAAATTTTTAAAGGTGATAATTAAAACTTTATGATACCTCCTCGTACACTGCAGAAATAATCCAATTTCAGACTGCTTTAGCTGCCCTGGCTCAATGCTACAGAATCCTAGGAATTATAGTTTATTGTGGTACCAGAGCTCTCTGTCAGTGAAGGCTAAATGTCTCACAAAACTACAGTTTCCAGAATTATTTTCTAGCATTGAGATAGGGCAGTTAAAGCTAGGTTTAACTGGATTATTTATGCAATGTGTTTTGAACCTATATGACATTCTCTTTATGCAAGAGTTCTGGAAATTCATTCCTTTAGTGGTCACTTTAGTGCACAGAAATATAATTTTTCTTCCAAATCATTTTTGCATTCTGCCGTTAAAGTACAGAAGCACAGGGATACTTTTAAATCATCTAAACACCAACTCCCTGGAATGGCTTCCAATCACTCTGGAGGTATTGCATTTATTCACCGCATGCCACCAGAGTGCCTTTAAGCCAGCTTCTGGCTGTGGCAGGACAGAAAAGCCAGCTTTTTGCTGGCCCTAAAAGGGGCAGCTTTTACCACCTTTTTTTCAGATGGCAAAAAGGCAGATTGAGTCTGCAGTGTGCGGTTGCCGTGGCCCCAGTCCGGCTTTGGAAGGGGTGGTCTGTTTTGCCCCTGGGTTCTCTCTTTTTCATGCTGATTCTTGGTCTCTATACAACACCCCAATCATCTCTGGTGACCTGTCACAACTTCATGATGCTGACTTCAATAAGTGCTCTTTAGAATCAGATCAAGAGACAAATTATTTTACTCTCTTCCAAAGAAATGTGCTGCAGACTATTACTTCCCTGGACCACCTACTTTTTTACAATTGTTCAGAACACCGGAAACTCTCCACATTGAGTCTGAATAATAGAAACTTCCCAGGGTTTCTGGTAGGATTGTTTTCTAGTCCTACTTGAAGATTCTGTGTATAGCCTAGAGGTCTTATCAGCAATCCTGCTTAGCTTCTAAAATGTAAAGACATTGGGCATATTCAGGTCAATATAGAATTTTCTATTTTTTTAACCACATGACAAACAAAGGGAGTTTGTTTTTCTCCTCCTCTTTCTTTCTGCTGTGAAAAGCGGAAAAAACAGAAGACACTTGAATGTTGGACGAGGAAAGAGAATGGCTGTTGTTGTCGTTAGAGAGAAGGAAGAAAGCAACTTCTAGAAATAAAATATCCCTAATTCAGTCATGATTGCACAGCAGCATTGAGGCGTAAAGAACAATGCAAAAATCAGCATGATGGTGTCATTCACCAATGCTCTCTAAGGGTAGGAGAGATGGTACACAAGTTGATATTTTCCCTTATTTTGGAAACACTAATAAGAAAGGAAATCAACACATTTCGGACATGAGGAAAAAGAAAATGGGTATTTACCTTTTATTCACAGAGGGGAGAAAAATGCATTAATCTTTTATCCTTGCAAGGATGAAATAGTTGCTATGTTGATCCAGTAGATTAAAGATCTAACAGCATATCTAAATGGAGTGACCTAACTGAAACTAATCTCCTGTAGGTTCCCAGTGCTTTCTCTATTAAGTTTATCACATCAGAACCTGTAACAATCCCATCGGTCCGTTTTACATTGGCAAAAAGAGGTGTGTTGAAGGCTGCATGAAAGCCCAGCCTTTAGATGAGAAAAAGGGAAAGTGTGCCATGAAAACACTATTTTGGAGTTTTAAGGGAGAAGAAGTGCTTTAAAAAGGAGCTGGCCCATTTTACATTGGCAAAAAGAGGTGTGTTGATGGCTGCATGAAAGCCCAGCCTTTAGATGAGAAAAATGGAAAGTGTGCCATGAAAACACTATTTTGGAGTTTTAAGGGAGAAGAAGTGCATTTAAAAAGTAGTTTGATTTCCCCACTACTTTTTTAAAAAGGGTGCAGCATTGCTGGCCCGTTTTACACGGGCAAAAAAAGGCGCTTTTAGGGCTAAAAAGCCCACATTTAGGGTTAGGGAGGGCGTAGCCTTTACACCCTCCCTAAGCCTAAAACGCATGGACGCCGCCATTTAAAGATGGCGGCGTCTACACGGTGGCGCCGTACAAGCGTCATCATGTGCGCAGTGTTTTGATGCGCTGCGCACGTTTTGACGCTCTGGCGGCGCGGGAGGGCGCCAATCGCGCCCTTCCCGCGCCGCAAAAAAAGAGCTCGACCCCGGAGCTCTTTTTTGCGGCGGGTCGTTGCGGCGGGATGAGGCCTCTGGGGCTGCCCGTGTGGCAGCCTAGGCCTCATCTCGCCACTCGAAGGGGCGAGTTTGGACCGCCCCTTTTAGCCAATGTAAAAAGCACCCCTATTGCATCTAAAGGCTAAGGTGTAGTTGAACGGTTAAATGGGGCTCTGTATCTTTAAAGCGCCCATTTAAAGGTAGCGATACAAGTGCGGAGGGAGGGAAGGTGCCAAGACAAGAAGAGACCTTCAGAGCCCGGCCAGAGTGCGCCTGCACCTTCCTTCACCTCCTCCCTTTGGTTGAGAGAGTGTGACTTCTAGGGAGACAGCAGGGCACTGGAGGCGCTCAGCCAGACCAGGGCAAGCTGGCAAGAGGAGGAGGAGAAGGGGAGGGACCTGGAGCACCTCCGCTGCCCTGCTTCCCTGCAAGTCACACTCTCTCAGCCGAAGGGGGGAGGAGAAGGCAGGCCCAGGCACACTCTGGCCAGGCTCCATGGCTCTCTCCTGGCTGCCTTCCTCCTCCCTTTGGCTGAGAGAGTGTGACTTGCAGGGAGGCAGGGCAGCAGAGGGGCCCCATGTCCCTCTCCTCCTCCTCCTCCTCCTCCTGTTTCCAGCTTGCCCTGGCCCAGCATCAGGAGGACCTGGAGCACCACCGCTGCCCTTCCTCCCTGCAAGTCACACTCTCTCAGCCAAAGGGAGGAGGAAGGCAGCGGGGAGGGAGGGAGGGAGGGAAGGAGCCAGGAAGAGACCCCCAGAGCCTGGCCAGAGCACGCCTGGCCCTCCTGCTTCCTCTTCAAAAAGAAGGCTGGAAAAGTAGGACGTGTCCTGGCAAAGGAGGACGTGCCTGGTCAACTTGGAAAAGGGGGGCCTCTGCTCAAGAATGGAGGACATATGAGAATCCCTCCTGGACAGAGGGCTGAAACCTCAAGACAACTCAATATAATGCTCTGACAGAACACAGACTACAACTCCCATGAGCCTTTGCTACCATTTCCCAAGATGCCTTAATTTGCAACAGAAAGCCGACCAGTATGTTCACATGTGATGAATTCTTTCGTATTGACTCTGCATTTTCTTTTTGTGTAGATGCTCTCTTGTTTTGTGTGTGATGAGCTTGTGCGTAATCACGTGCATTTCCGAACTGACCTCACTTTCTCCCTCTTTCGGAATGGTCCTGTACTCCCCCATGTGATAAGCTCCGACTGTATGGTGTACCTGCACAATTGCGCAATTCGCAGCCAGCAAGGGAAAAAAATGTTTAAAGCGCGGCTAAAAGCCACGTTCCTTGCCGCCCATGTAGCTGCTGCACCTGTGTGTGTAGCGTTTTGACAGCTTCCCATGTAGTTGCTGAGCCACAGAAAAAACCTCAGTCTAGCTGCCCTGTACTTTTTAAATGCACACCTGGGGCTTGCTGTCTAGCTGCTAAGCATTAAGGAAAGTGCAACTTCATGTCACACTTTCTTGCCAATGTAAAAAGCCCCATCATGTCCTGAAAACATTCCATTGGAGAGCGATCTGGGAATGGGACTAATCGCATTCGAGAAGTAATAATGTGGTGATAACGTAATGGGAACACATTTTATTGCACAGCACCCCCTTTGAATGGGTACTTTTGCCAAGTACGTTCTCATATTGTCCTGCTGTGGCGCAAGCGTATTCTGTTAGAGGGGTGCAATACCATGATGTCATCACTCTATTATCTTTTCACCTCAGACAAGTTCAGGTGTTCTGTTTGTGGGGTTTTAAGATGGCATCCAAGAAGGTGTGTGTTGATCTTGTGTACACTATGGTGTCCATAATGGAAAGAGAAAGGGAACTATATATATATATATACCGATTATATAAATATATATATATACACAGAGACAGACAGACAGACAGAGAGACAGACAGATAGATAGACATGCATATACATATCACACACATATGTGTGTGTGTGCGTATAAACAAACACATATATGCACATGTGTGTGTATGTGTATCTCCATAAAAATTTAAAAAAATCACATGTAAACATTTGTTTAAATTTGATGTAGGGAAAAACCATTTCGACTTTGGGGAAAAGCATTCTGACATGTTAACATGCTGATCACTAATATTTTTTTTTTTTTTTTAAAAAAAAGAAAAATCACACTGCATCATATCCAGAAGAGCATTAGACTTTTTGGACGCTCTAGGACTGCAGAGGAGGAAATTGTCTCAGCCAATCAGGACATGAGGACTGACAGAACAGATATAAGAAGGCCTCCCACAGATAAAACATTTGTGTCTGTAATTGCACAGATATCTGTCACAAAATCTCTGCATGCCCTAAACACTCAGAAAAACAGGTAGGGTTATATCCCCAAAGTAAAAAATAAATATATACAAGAGTGAAGTTCATTTCATTAGTGTAACCAGTAAATGGTTTTCATCTACTTTCAAATGTCAGCCATTAAGCACATTTTTTTAAAAAAATTGAGTTGTTTTATAGAAATGTTATGCAATTCTCTTTTCAATCTAAATTTTGTTTTTTTCCAACTTAAAAAGTAAGTGAAAGACAGAAAACTAATGAACAACAGATAATGGAAAA
This sequence comes from Urosaurus nigricauda, assembly GCA_034509955.1. Taxonomy (NCBI): domain Eukaryota; kingdom Metazoa; phylum Chordata; class Lepidosauria; order Squamata; family Phrynosomatidae; genus Urosaurus; species Urosaurus nigricauda. The sequence goes on from JAOEGL010000003.1 coordinate 56,218,474, forward strand.
AGTTGTTTAAAGTATTACTTCTCAGACACTGCAAGGAATAACAGAAGTGAATTATTTTTAATCATTTTAAATTTTCCTCTGGTGTTACAAATGTTTGGGTCATCAGTAAAAGAAACAACATTCAGTAGATTCAGCAACCCCACCTCTGAATATAATTTCCACTAACTGTTCAAATCATTCAGGGGTGTGTATTATAGTTGACTCTTTTCCAGTTTATTAATAAACATAATATTACAGATCAATGCACAGGCAATAGTTGCTCAGAGGAAAAAAGAGAAGACTACTTGAAAGTTAATTAAGGTTAGTGATATTAGAACAGTTTCCTATTTGTTGTTTGAGAGCCAAAACAATTCTGCTTTGCTTCTGCATTTTCTCCCACGCCCTCACACTTGTATCATTAGATGGGCCTCTTATGGTATGCATTTATTTATTTTGGCAGCAGTTTTTGGAAAAGAGCCACTTGTCAGCTTTCTAAGCACAAAGTGCACCACTACAGATGTTATAGCAGCAGGTACAGAGAGGCCTGAAGCCAGAATAAAGATGTGGATCTTTGGATGTAAGAATGTCTAAAAGCAATCAACCACCACTATTTAATAAGAAACATCAAACCTTTTCAATAATGTGAAACCACAAATAAGCTACTGGAAATTTCAGTAACTATGATGCACTGCCAACATTTTCCCTTTGTGCCACCATACATTTTCTACCTGCTGTGTAGCTGGTCTTTTCTGTATATGACCTTCCTGCTGTATATGCTTGACATATCTTCAATGGAAAGGAAGAAGGGAAAGAGAGTGTTACTTCCTCCTTATATTCTACAAATGAGAGCAAGTGGGGATGACTTGCAATGGAGCACTGTCTTGTTCAGTTATGTTATTTACATTTCTTCTTTATTCTGGGTGGCTTTATGACACACAAACTCCTGATCAGTATCCTCTTTTATTTACTTACTCACTAAACTGTTTGCACACCATGCTGTATAAAACATCTCCATCCAGGGCACAGCAATAACAAAGCAAATTAAACAACTGAAAATAATTTATACTGCATTATAGCATCACAACCTCATCAAGGTAAAATTCCCAGAACCTAGATTCTTTGGTGAAGATCCATGTTTTAGCTTGAGCTACCATGAAGTAAAAGCCATTGCCAATCAGCCCTTTAATGGGTGGACATCTGACAGGTGGGGCATCACAGATGACAGTTCTCTATCCTGTGTCTTTGCATACTTTATTGTTACAACTGGCAAAGGCCTCCTTTCCAGTTTTCAATGTTCAGACAAGAATGTATAGGGTGACACACTCACTGTGGTCCAAAACCATCTAGGGCTTTAAATACCACCACCAGATTCTTGATACATGAACCTAAAGCCTATTGACAGGTAGTCTAATTCCTATACAACCATGGTTGTGTGTTGATCTTGTTGTTGTTCTACACAATGTGCCTTAGTACTTTACTCTTTAAAGCATTCCTCCTGGCAATATGCCTCTTTATTCCACTTTCTGGGAATAATAAATAGGAGGATGATATTGCACTCATGCCCTGCTTATGAGTTTCTTATAAACATCAAATTAAGCACTGTGCAAAAGGATGTTAGACTAAGTAGACCTTTGATTTTATACAACATGTCTCCTTTTAATGTAAGAGCTGAGGGAGATTGGAGATTATCACATGATGGACAGAGTGTCATTGTCCTGTCCCTGGTTCACCCTTCCTGCCGGCTCCCAGGAAGGACTTTCACACATATTATTACATAACCCGTACTTGACCCTGCAGGGAAGCATGAGTGAACATGATCGTGTGCATCACTTTCACTCACAAACATGCTGAACTTGTCGTTCAGCTGCCCAGGGAGCACAAGTGAAAGTGCAAATCACAAATTGTAGACATCAGCTAAAAGCTCTTTCTACTGTCATTTCCAGCCTTTTACAGCAATGGAGGAACCCATTATTATGATGACAGCTGAAAGCACTTTTCAGCCAATGGCTAAAAGCTCTTTTCAGCCCGCTTTCATGTGAAAATGATTTGCACTATCACTTTTACTCAAGTTGCAGATGGGATAAGAACAGGGGAGTGATCCCGTTCTTATCCTGTCCTCATATGGTAATCTCTATTGTCTCTCAATGCTTGACTTATCTGGGGGAATCTCACTATAGCCTTAGACGACTTACATCAAGAGATTCTTGTTCTTCATAACTCAAGAGAAGAGGACAAAATTTAGGACAAAAGAGGTGGGGAAAACCAAAGGCCAAAAAGAGAATTGAACAGAAACAGATATAGTTTCCAATGTATTTTGAGGAAACTTATTAAGGGGAAAAGTACATCTTTTCTAATAAATCAATTTGGTACATGTTTTCCTGTGGAAACAAATCAAACCAGAATCCTTAAACATGTGCTGAAGTTGTTCTATCAACATGCCTGATCCCAGAAGACAGTGTCCCTCACCCTTTTGTAATCGAATAAATGCAGAGTTTATGAATGGGTATCCTAAAGTTTTAATTATCACCTTTTAAAAAAATGGACAGAAGGTTTGTCTTGATTAGTAGTTGTTAATTTATCTCTATGTAGTCACCATCCAGATTTGCACATTTTTCCCAGCGTTTCTCGACCCTCCAAATACCATTATTGTAGAAGTCTGCAGATTGCGCCTTACGAGGATTTTACACTTTAGTCACTACTGGCGCAGCCTGTTACAAAAATAAAGGATGCAATGAGCTGATTTTCTCAATATCATGCACTTACGGACCAATTGTGACACTGACAAAATGTCATCAATATGTGATAATAACCTCCAGGTGATAATTATTACTTTATAATACTCCATCATTTAAGAATGTATATGTTAACACCAAAATTTAGTAGTAAAATACATTGTGTTAGGAATATTGCTTGCTATATACTGAGAATATTCTGAGAAATTTGCACAAAAATGTTTATAGAATTTCATACACTTAAAAAAAAAAAGAATTGGCAAACAAATAATAAAATGAAGTAAGTGAAATTGAGCAAAACTGCCTACACTACAGCTGCCAAGATAGAGAGTGGAAAACAATAAGATGGCTGATATTGCTTATCATCATTGAAGTGGTTACTCAATGCCCAACCCACTCTTAAGACAGCACAGAAAGCAACAGTAGCTGTTATTCATTTTCTTTTCCCCTTCACTTTGAGATGGAAAAAGGGATTAGGTACTTCTTACTGTAATTACTCTCAGTGATCATGTATGCAATTCTTTGCTCGAGCTAGTGTCCAAGAATGGACCAACAGCAACTACCACCATCTTACCCTTAATCTAGACAGAGAGTAAGTGAGGGAGGTGGGGGTAGCAAGTAGGAAGACCCACCAAATGCACCTATCTCTCCCCAACCCCTTCCCCTGAAAGCTAAGTTATTCACCAATCTGTTTCCTCTGATTATTATGAAGGAAATGAGGGCTATGCAACTGAGCTGGCATGCACTCTTTCCCTCAGAGTGTGGTGGAGTCTCCTTCCTTAGAGGTCTTTAAGCAGAGGCTGGATGGCCATCTGTCGAGGATGCCTTGATGGAGAGTTCCTGCATGGGAGGGAGTTGGACTGGATGGCCCTTGTGGTCTCTTCCAACTCTATGATTCTATGATTTTAAGTCTAAACCAAAAATATTAAGAGAAAACTGTTCGGTAAGTAAGTTTCAGAGGATATAGAGTACTTCCGTTCCAAAGAAACTTTTAGTGAGAGTAACATGGTAGAAAAATGGCACTTTAGAACTCTACACAAAGGTAAATATTGCTTATGGAAAAATAGATTCTAATAGACAGCTGTCAAATTATGACTGATGTGTAAATCTGTAAAATGAAAATCAAAACTTCATTGTAGATAATTCAAATATGGAAAAAGTAGGTTAAAATGTTTATTTGAATAGCTACTCTTTCCTTTTCTTAGTGACAAGCTTGGTATTGATTTGGATCTATGCTGCAGACTATTATAATTTTGTAGTCTGGGCTGCTTCACCTATTGAATATGGATACCATTTAAAGAAGCTTTTAGATACCCTTACAGCAATTGCACACAACACAAGTCAATTACTGACTGCTATAAAGGTTTTTTCATTATTAAGCATGGTGTAAGTGCATGTGCCTGGCATAATTGTATAAGCTCAGGATATGCTTTAGAAAAGAGGATGGAAAATAAAAATACAAGAATGAAAGAAAACAACAACAGTGGCAAAACCTGAGCATGGTAAAGTGATCAGAATTTTAATAGACCACATGGAATTCTTACAGTGTAGTATTATGTCTCTTCAGACTGCTATATCTCAGTAGAATCAAAGCTTCATTTGTAGGAGATATAATGTGTAAATCCTTGTGAAAAAAAAAGATAAAAAAACAATTGTGAATTTGTTTTTTATTTAAATTGTACAATTGTGCAAAAGTATCATAGCTGTTGCTTTGTTGCAAGGAAAAACTAGAAGCCTTGTATGGGTTGTTCGTGCCATTTTAATCAGTCAACCAATCATTCAGTGCTTATGGGGTGGAGGGTGCTTACCTAGGACCACTACACATTGCAGAAATAATCTAGTTTGAGACCGCCTTAACTGTCCTGGCTCAGTGCTAGGGAGTCATGGGAAGTGTAGTTTATTGTGGCATCACAGAAAAGGCTAAATATCTCACAAAACTACAATTCCCAGAATTTCCTAGCATTGAGCCAGGGCAGCCAAAGCAGTCTCAAACTGGATTATTGCTGAATTGTGTTTTGGACCTTAGTTTCACAAAGGGAAAATGGTGCCGTCCGACTCAGCGGGCTGGTGCTGTTGCTGTGGTGGGTAGGTGCCCACCACTTCTGCATTTGCGGGAGTCTCTCCCACCCCAGTATCCTCCATGCCAGTGGGATGGGCTGCCACTGGCTCTCTGGGGCAGAAGGCATGGCACTTTCACCTTGGCACTGGGACTACATGTCCCAGGCTGCCCTGCAGAGGTGGAAGTGGCCTTGATTGGCTGGCCTGGATGGCTGGGAGCAGCCCATTGGTTGAAGGGCCTGGGAGGTGGTGCCTCTGCTATTTCCTGGGTCCCTCCTTGGTGGATCGGCCTATATAAGGCCATGTGGCACCATTGCAAGCTCAGCTCTCCCACCCTCCCTCCCTAGGCTAGGGTGTTCATGTCACAACTTTGTCAGGGCGGCAGCATAGGTCCTGGATTTGGCGGGCGTGGTTTCCAGGGCTCTGTAGCACTGGATCAGGAGTCCTTTGGACCTGGGAGCACTAATGGCATACGATGTGGCCATTGCAGAGACCACATCAAATTCCTTTCTTGGTGACTAGGGGCTTATTATGTGACCGCAGGTCAATTGCGCAATTGTGTAATTGTGCAAGGGTGTTTCCGTTGCCCCTATGTCATCCCGATGCTTGGCATTCCAAGCAACTTTACATCAATCAGCCGGGCTGTTGTTTGATGTTCCAGATCCAGACTTCATGCTTTGGGCCAACCTACCTTTCTGTGCTGTTGTTAATAAAGTTGTGGCCTTTTCTTCCAATCTTGTGCCATTGTCTTATTGGGCACCTCCCCCTCCACAGCAAAGACTCTAGTTTTATTTTGCCCAAAATATGCAAAATTCAATGAAAAAAGTGCTCATTGCCTCATTCTGGTGCTGAAGGTGAAAAACTTTGTCAGGTCTTAGATTCATTATGAGTTTTCTCAGTCTGTTGAGACAACCTGTCGTGATGAGAATAAGACAATTAATAAGCTAACTTGAGAATCCACTAAAGTCAATGTAAACTCCAGTGTGTTATTTGGTAGTTTCTGCAACCATAGCATTTTGAAATTACTGAAGAGCAATTAAGCATAGATTGCATTCTTTCAGTCTCTTACCCCCTTGCTTTGAAAAAAATGTTTTGGGTTCCATATGAGATTAAAATGGTATATAAAATAAAATAAAACAAAAAGCTTTCCCGATGAACCAGAATTTTAATAGAAGTGACAGTTTTCCACACAGGTTAAAAACATACTGGAGGAATAATGGAGTTTGAATCATATGACTGTCTTGGCTCAATGATAGAGAATTCTGTGAACTGTACTTTTCTGAAACATTTAGCCTTCTCTGACAGAGAGCCCTGTTGCCACAATGAACTATTGTTCCCAGGATTCCCTAGCATTAAGCCAGGGCAGTTAAAGTGGGCTCAAGCTGGACTAATTCTGCAGTGTGTTTTGGACTATAGTCTCAAAGGTGCTTGAAGATCCCTTTGCATATTGGAAGTAATAATTAGCTCTGCTCACTGTCTCATCTCTTCTTTCCAAACACTATATTAAAATAAGAAGATTTAATGATGAGATGGCTTCCGCAGTACTACAGGCAAGTGTGAAAGATGTCCTAGGAGATATTGGCAATGGCTATTGGTATGTTCTTCTTCTTTTCCTTTCCAAAGTGAAATTGTAAGCATTAATAAAAAAAATGGATTTTCTTCACTTGCTTATTGATAAAATCCACCGTTTAGTGAATTCCATTTCAGAATGATAGCTTGCATAGATTATACCCAACTGCTTTGGTGAACACTGATTATTGGTGCTAGTGAGCTGAGGCTGAAGTTAGTGCATTTGTTGTTTCTCCAGGCCATGCTTATCTTGGCTGCTGTGTCCTGACAGTCTGAACACAAGCAGATTATTTACCTACCCTTTTAATGGAACCATTATAATACAGAATGAAATTAGTATTTCTTGTATTCTGTTCAGTAATGATGAGATTGTAAAAAAATCTTATGTTAATCAGACATGAAAATAACTCAAGAATAAATGGGTACTTTGATTTATTGCTTTGATTAATAAAAATAATTAAGTTAACAATAAATGAGCATTCCTAATGAATCTAAGGAACAGGAATAAAGTTCATATAAAAACTGAATTAATGTTGATATATATTAGTCTTAGACACAGAGAGAAGGTAGTTCAAGGAAACATCTTTAAATCAGTATTATTGTATGTATTAAATACACAACTGATTTTTCTAAGTTAAAAAGACATTGCTGCTTTGATCCACAGCAGGTAGGGACTCACAGTATGTTGCATCTCCATCTGCCTTTGCCTTTGTCTATTTCTTGGAGAGAAACATGAAGATTTAAATTTAAATATATTTGTATTTAAGTCCATGGGGCCATTAGAGGAATGTTTGCTATCTTGTTGGTATGGTACAATTGTTCTCTATAAGTAAGACTCTGCTGCAGAAAGCTCAGAAATTGATTCAATGTAATGACAGCTTTCTCAAATCATCAAGAAAATCAGTTCATGTTGAAGTAACACAGTGTGTTGATGTGGAGTGATTTTGCGGAAATGCAATACATTTTCAAAGAGAAAACTTTGACCTTGCCTAACTTAAAAATGCATCCCCATCAAACAAAGGTTTGGTCAGAGGAAAGCTTTTGACTTTAAAAAAAGGAAGTGTTTCTTTTTCCATAGCCATGCAGTGTTAAGGGTCACTTGTATATATAGATAATCCAAAGTCAATGTAATAATATATAAATGTGGATAAAGTTTAGCATGCAAAAATGGAGAATTACAGGTGCATTTACAGCTGAGCTCATTTGATAGGACCACCTCCCCATAGTGTTAGTGACTTGAATGCTAAAATGAAATTTAGACTCCTGGAATGTAAAATGTAAGTCACTAGAGACTAGCTTTAGGACAGCTGGAGTAGACAGATAAAGCAGAGAAGTGCAGAAAGGAGCTCTTCAGACCAGCCATTAAGGCAGGCCCAGGTGTGGAGTTGGGGTGTTGCGTCCACATGATACATGGCCTGATTCCACACCCCCTCCCCCCGATGCCTTGATATCATGCATCACTTCACAAGGCACACAGTGTCATGATGCTCCTCTGGTGCTGCGTCAGGATGACAAAATGGCAAGGAAGCGCCATGTAGCCACGGTGCTGCTTTTTGCAGCTCCTTTTTGCACCCTAGAAAGGCCAGATCAGGGCCGCAGCAACTGCACACTGCAGCCCTGATCTGTCTAAGAAAGGGGCAGCATCTCACCATCCCTGAGGGCTGTGTATACAGCCCCTCAATGGCTTTTAAAAGAACCGCCATGTGTGTTCATCTTGTGTTGGATGAACTTCAGGGTCTAGTATATTTAAGAATTATGTCAAGTTGTTTAGGATTCTGGAAAGGTGTGTTGAATGGAAACTAAATGAAATTCCATAACATGATGCTACTGATTAAAGAGCCAGAATAGGTAGTTGTACTTTAAAGAAGATGTCCTTTCTAAATGGAACTAACTGCCCTATAAAGCCTCTTTGAAGAAAAAAATCCATGCTGTAATAGTGTGGGGGGGGGAGTGTATTTCATAGGTTACATTGTCAGCAGCCTGATGTGACATTTCTCTGTAACAGTAAATCAAGGTCAATTAGATTGAACACAACAAGTATCATTTAATGTAATCCAGACAACAAATGAAATCTTATCCACCCCCCTCCAAGTGATCTACAGTTTCATTTAAATGTCCAAAGGAATGGTACATTTCTTGAAGCTTTACAATCAAGAAAAGTGGAAAGAGAACCCTGGTTTGCCATTTTCTTTGTCATGGTGTTAGTTCTTTTGAATTCAAACAGATGTAATTTGTGACAAGTTACAATTACCAGGTTCCTCCCTTTCTGCACATACCTCTTTACAATTCCTTTCTATAATGTAGCAATAAATACCTCTTGTCAAAGGCAGAGATAACATTGCATTTGACATGTTCCCCCAGCCTCACTTCAGAAGTCTTTCATTGTTTGTAAGGGATGGAAAGTTACTATTGTATGTGTGTATATATAGCTTTTAGGAGAAAAAAAAAGAAACCTGTAAATGATCTGCAGCTTTGGCCAAACAAGACCTACATGGAGACTCAGTATGTATATGAGGATCAAACCTATTCCTTTACCCCCTTTATTAGTTCCCATGTGTTGATTTTGGGAAGGGCATGGGAATGGGCATGTTAGTCATAGACTGGGGGAAATATACTGGGGGAAAAAGTGGGGAAGAGCATGGGAATGGGCATGTTAGTCATAGACTGGGGGAAATATACTGGGGGAAAAAGTGGGGAAGAGTCTTGTGGCATCATAAAAACCAGCACAGTTCATATTGAGTGGGGAAGAGTCTTGTGGCATCATAAAACCAGCACAGTTCATATTGAGGATGGGACAAGATTCTTTTCCACTGCTCCAGAGAACAGGACATGGACAGGACATGGAACCATGAATGCAAGCTACAGAAAAAGAGATTCTACCTAAACATTAAGAGGAACTTCCTGACAGTAAGGGCTGTTCAGCAGTGGAACACACTTCCTCAGAAAGTAGTGGAGCCTTCTTCTTTGGAGGTTCTGAAATGGAGGCTGGATGGCCATCTATCAGGGTGCTTTGATTGTGAGTTCTTGTATGGCAGGAGGTTGGAATGGATGGCCCTTGTGGTCTCTTCCAATTCTATGATTCTGTGATACTATGATTCTAATTGGTTCAAAGTCAGTTTCACATGTAGGTCAGGCAGGCAGATGGAGAAAGGAGGTCCTGGTGGGGATGAGGCTGGGGCAGAGGAGCAGCATGCATGTGCTTCCATTGAGAAAATTGGAACTTGAACATCCACAGATTTTGGTATCCATGGGGGGTGGGTGGGTTCCAGAATGGGTCCTCCATGGATAATGAGGGCCAACTGTAGTAAATATATTTTGTGAGTACAGGAAAATGTCAGAATAAATTCCAAGTTAATATTTGAGTAGAATTTATGTTAGTCATCTGGTCCACAGAGGTCTCATGCTCCATAAAGCCTCCATCTGTAGGACTCACATGTGAGGTTACCATGATGGGTTTTTCTGCTGTTTCCAACCACAGGCATAATATCATAAGTATTCACTTCCTGAATACACCACTTCCTTTTTGTCTGCATAAAGGGCAAAAGAATGATGAACAAATCTGACTACTTTCAGTGGATATTTTCACATGTCATGTGACAACTCTTCCTTTCCTTTTTGCCTGGATAAGGAAGGTGGAGAAGGAATGAACCTCCATCTGAACCTCTGAAGCTTCAGGGTGGACATTTGATGCCAACAGGAGAATCCAGCCCTACTCCTTATTTAGAGAGTGTGAGAGGCATATATGACAAGCAGAGTAAGTACAGTTGGCCTTCCTTATCCATGGATTTTTTTAATCCACGGATTCAAGCATCCACAGCTTGAAAATGTTCAAAAAAAGTATAAATTCCAAATATCAGACCTTGATTTTCCATTTTATATAAGGGACACTATTTTGATATGCAATTATATTTAATTGGACTTCAGCATCCACAGATTTTATTATCCACAGGGGATTCTGGAACCAACCCACAGTGGATAGCAAGGGTCCACTATAGTATCTATAAGCAGAAGGGGAGCAACTACCACTCACTCTGTGAAAAGACAAGCCAGGCAGGCCTGGCTAGAGCTGGCAAATCACAGTTCAGGAAATGTTGTGAAGCAGTGGTGTCACTAAGATTGATGTCACCCCATGTGGTAACTCATGGTGCCACTCTCCATTGACCTCCTCCCACACCACATTATACACAATTCTTACTAAAGTTTTTGTACTAATGTTATTCATAAATCATAATTCCTGTATATCACTAAATGTAATGAAAATAGCTGTGCCATAAACAACTAGCAAAAACAATAGCAAGTACATTTCTATACTGTTTAACAGTGCATTTAAACACTCTCTAAGTTGTTTACAACGTGTAAGTTAATTGCCCCCAATAAGCTCAGTATTCATTTTAGTAACTTTGGAAGGATGCCAGGCTGAGTTGACCCTGAGCCCCTGACTGGTTTTGAACTCACAACATTGTGGTTTGTTAGTGAGTGGGTGCAGTACAGGCATTTAACCATCACCAGGGTTCCAGGGAAAATGAAAGTTACACTTTAAATTACAATATCATACACACCTTAAATATATTTACATGCACATAGTTTCATGTGGCTAAAGTGAAAATTTGGTAAGATGTGATGTTTTCTTACCTCTTTATCTCACTAGGGGGCAAACATAATTTAAACAAGAGTTAATCAAGAGTTAAACAGGAAATGCCTATGATAAACATCAGACATTTCCTGTTTAACTCTTATTTAACTCTTGTTTAAATCCTGTTTGCCCCTAGTGTGATAAAGCAGAAAGAAAATTTAAAAATAAATTGTTGTTGCTGTTGCTGCTTCTGCTGTTGTTGTTGTTGTATTAGATCTTTAACAACATTGTTCACAAGTGCATCCTTGTTATCTGCTGTGATTTGGTTCCAGGATTCCCTGTGGATGCCAAAATCTATAAATGCTCAATTCCCATTTAATACAATGACATACAATAAAATGCTGTCCATTATATAAATGATAACATTAAGCTTTGCTTTTGGGATTTTTTTAAAAAAAAGTGCTATCAAACCAAGGATGTTTGAATCCATGGATAAAGAACCCATGGATACAGAGGGCTCAGTGTACACCAAGCTTGCTCTACTGAATCCAACTATTTATATTAGCTAAAGAGATAGGTGGATGCCAAATGGTGTAACAATTTTTACTTCATTAACTTCTCCAGGAAAATACATATGATGTGAGTTTTTCTATAAATGCAATGGAATGTAGCATGACCTTCCATTGTAAAATTAACAAAACCTTTCCAGTTTTGTGAAATAAATAAGACACATAGCAGGAGACAATTCTGTAAATGAGTTGGCAATTATCTTTATTTCAAGAAATCATTTTATGTTGAACCTGGAATATTCAAGCACAGTGCCAGCTCATATGAATGTAAAAGCCTCTCATGTCTCCACCACAACACCAACATTCAGATGTCTCCTTTTCCACAATCTAATGAACTGTATGCAGGAAAAAAAATTAGATCCAATTTTTTGTGTCTCCTCAGTTGCAATAAGATTGATCTAAATTCAATTTTTAGTCCTAAATAAAGTTGGTTCACTAAATCACTAGGACTTCTTTAAGTGTTGGCATGCTGATTTCCCATTAAGTACATGGGTCTTCTCAGATTGAAGCTAACAGGCCATTGGGCCTGGTCCAGATTTAGGTATATGAAACCAGCAGTAGACTTCCTGACACAACCTCCCTACAGCAAACCCTCCAGGCTAATGCACTTGAATGTCCCTGATAAATAGGGTTGGCTATGGTTCAAGAGAAAGGGGAATTCTTCAGAACTGTCTAGATACACATTCTGCTTCTTTTAGTAAAAGTACAATTTATTTTTTCCCCTCTCAGGCAAAAATCCAGCAACATCTATGACATAAACCCATATATGTCCACCTCACTTTAATGGGACTATTCATATATTTAGCAAGATCAGGTTTTAATGCACTTACTTAAATTGTCCGTGTGTGTGACTTTTTTATTATTTAAAAAGAAAGAGTTCTATATGCCTTTATCTTCAGAAACACTTGAGTATGAAATGTGTTCAGTAGTGGATGTTATTATTAAATCTGTGACAGACAGAACAAAGAACTCTTAAACTGAATATGTTTCAAACAGATAAAAAAGAAGAAATAAACTTTTTTTTTACCTGTTTGAAAGATATTCAGTACTCCCCTCTCTTCCTCCAATCTCTCACACAGTTTTTAATCTTTATATTCTCTTTACAATGACCTTTTGTAACCTAAAGAAATAGCTTTATTGTGCTTACCATGGGGATAGCTGAATCAGTCAGTTTTAATAGCAGCATTATTTTCCTGTATTTTCCTGTATCTCTTCTATGTGAATGGTAAAGACTAATGTACAGAATAATCCTACAATATCAAATTTAGTTAGAAAACAATCTGAACAACAGCTTGCTTTGACCCAACAACTAAACTTTCTTGCACTAACATGAGAACCAACGTGTGTAGCAGTGAGCTGCGATTTGGGTCATGTTACCAGGTATTCACTCAGAGCATGTGTATAATACATACTTATCCTGAATCTGCAGACATGAGCTTTTCATTTAGGCATTAATAGGCTTTGGACAGGTTGGACCCAATAACCCACATCCATACATTCCAAAAACGGAAATTTTACTTGAACATATAAAACTATGCACCAATTATTAAATGTTATTGTAGAGATTTGTAAAGAACAAATAATAATAATAATAATAATAATAATAATAATAATTTTTAAACTACTTAACATAACAGTTGCACCAGGAAGGCAACTATTAATATAAACAAGAAAATTCACTAAACTGCTACAGAGTGCTTGATTCAGGTTGCAGAAGGTAGGCTCCTTTGGGTGTGTGTGTATTCTGTCTTCATGCTTCGCTCCCAAAGCAGCCAGAAGCCACTTTACTTGGCCCATATGCTTTGGATGTTAGTTTGTTTCAAGATTTTGTATGATTTTGTTGACTAAGGAGAGAAGCAGACTGGCTGCTCTAGCCTTGATCAGCCCCAAATTGGAGCAGGACCACAGCAATGTGGTCTCAGAGCCAGCCATTACCGCTGCCATCAATGGGCCACCAACAAGGAGTGCTTTTTAGTGCTCCTTTTTTTGGCCAGCTTTGGAGTACCTTAGGCCATAATGGAGTGGTGTATGACTTCTCTGGGGGGTGGGGGTCATCTGCACACCCTGCCCACAAATATCCAGGACCCATTCTTTCCTGCCCTCCTGTTTTGGTCCATAGGCTCATTGACTAAGAATTCTTTGCTTAGGAGGTATTCACACAGACACACACATGCACACACACACACACACACACTTTAGTGGAGATATTCAAACATCTTGGCAACAGGGTTCCAGGTTCAAATTCCAACTAAATCCTGAAATTGACTTTGAACCAATTAGCATCATAGAATCATAGAGTTGGAAGAGACCACAAGTGCTTTCCAGTGCAACACCCTGCCAGGCAGGAACTCCCAGTAAAAGTATTCCTGACAGATGGCCATCCAGCCTCTGTTTAAAGACTTCCAAAGAAGGTGACTCCACCACACTCCGAGGGAGTGTGTTACATTGTCAGGAAGTTTCTCCTAATGCTGAGGTGGAATCTCTTTTTCTGGAGCTTGCATTCATTGTTCTGGGTCCTATTCTCTGGAGCTGCAGAAAGCAAGCTTGCCTCACCCTCAATATGACATCCCTTCAAATATTTAAACAAGGTCATCATATCTTCTCTTCACCTTCTGTTCTCCAGGCTAAACATACCCAACTCCCTAAGTCTCTCCTCACCAGGCATGGCTTCTAGACCCTGGAACTGGGGGATTAACCTTAGCTGTCCCCCTGTTTAAATCTTCTGATTCCACCCATTGGGGATTGCACTCGCACTGTCCATGAAACTGCACCTTGTTTTTACTATTTTAATGAATTTTAACTGATGTCAATTTTAACTAGTCCTGGTTTAATCTAATCTTAAGGGGGGAGGTTGGGAAGGGATATGACTGCTTTTTTACCTTGTATTTTTTAATTTTGTTGTACCCCGGTCTGAGTATTTCATTAGAGGAGCGGGTTATAAATAAACATTATTATTATTATTATTATTATTATTATTATTATTGAAATTAGCAGAAAAGTGCCCTTATGCAGAAAAAAGCCATTTCAAAAAGAAGTTTTTTGTTTGTTTGTTTGTTTTTTTTGCTTCTTCCTGGCTTGAAGGCATGTCATGTGGTCATGACACAAGCACTCCAGCTACTTTGGGAGCTGGTGGTGCGGTTGGTGGGGTTTCAATGTGGCTTCAGAAAAGGCAGCTTCAAGCCACTTTTTCCTGCCCATCTGCTTTGCCCCAAAGTATACTCTGCTCTAAGTCTCTGTTCAATTAGAAGCCTCACCCCCTCAGGAAAACACACTCACAAAGATTTGGGGGGGGGGGGACCTAAAACAGTCAAAATGCCTGCCAAGAAACCTCTCTCTCTCTTCTTGCTGCCAATGACTGAGCCTGCAAGCCTCTGACAGGAGTTATAAAGACTAGGTTGCTAGCCCCTTCCCAATTAATCTGAGCCTGACCTAATTTTCAGGGTTGTTGTTCAGGATTGCTTGTAAGGATAAGTGGGCAAGAGAGTCAGTGGAGGATAGATGAGATATTAATGAATAAACAGAAAATTGATCCTATGTTTTTGAACTGAACACAGGTGAGGAAGAGTGAAAATTTGTTCTCATATCAACTTTGATTTTCATTTTGAACTTCCAGATTTACTTTTCTCAAAACTAGACAGACCAGTTTTCATCAAAATATGTACACATTCAATGTTAGCCATGCTGTTTGCAAAAAGGAAAGGGGGGGGGGAGTGAGAGAAGAAGGAGAGAGAGAGCAATGAAAACACACAAGTAGTGTCTGCTACAAATGTGTATAATTGGGGAAAGATGCACACAAATGTGAATATATGTCAATAAATGTTATAGTCATTATAGGGAAATCATTTTAAGAACTAGGTATATTTTCAAATATGCATGTGTGAACACACACACACACACACACATGTAATGCAAGAATCTATATAAGATTTTGACTTAGAAGCAAAAAAAAATTTGTTCTCCTTGAGCCATCCCACCTCCACCTGTTCAACCAGAAGAAGGATGTGAAAGTGATCCAGAGACTTCCTATAAGAAGGAAATTAAGACAGATATAATTGGACAGAAACAGTGTGTTTGTGAGGTATGAACTGCATAGACATGTAATCAACTTGTTGTTGTTTGTTGTTAATCACACTCAAATTGGCCTCAACATATGGCAATTTTGTGAATGAGGCATCCTCAACTGCTCTGCTCAGTTCCTGCAGCTCAGGCCTGTGGCCTCCCTGATTAAATCTGTCCATTTCACATGTCATCTTCTTCTCTTTCTGTCTCCCTGTATCTTGCCTAGCAATGTAGTCTTTTCTAATGAGTCATGACTTCTCATGATGTGGTCAAAGTACAACAGCCTGAATTTAGTCATCTTGGCTTCTGAGGAAAGTTCAGGCTTGTTCAGGTCTAAGTCCAATTTGTTTATCTTTTTGGTCATCCACGTTATTCTTGGCACTCTTCTGTGGCATCACATCTGAAATAAGTTGATTTTCTTTCTGTTGGCTTTCTTCACTGTCCAGCTCTGCCATCCATCTATGGTGATGGGGAATACAATGACTTGGATGATTCTAACTTTAGTGCTCAGTTGGATGTCTTTACAGTTTAGGCTTTTGTCTAGTTCCTTCATGGCTGCTCTTCCATACCTAGTCGTCTTCTTATTTCTTGACTGCAGTCTCTGTTTTAATCAATGTTTGATCCTAGGTAATGAAAAGTCTGTTTCAATTTCTTCATTATCTAGGCTGTGTACATCCTCTGTGGTCATTGTTTTTTGTTTTCTTTATGTTCAGCAGTAAGCCTGCTTTTTCACTTTCTTCCTTGACATTAGTATTCTAATCTTTTCTTCCTTAGTAATGGTTTAAGTCTATGATGTTTTCCACTAGTAGTATAGTGTCATCTGCATATGTTAGATTGTTGATGTTCCTCCCTCCTAACTTCATTTCTCCATCTTCTGTCTCCAAACCTGCTAATTGTATGATATTTTCTGCATACAAGTTGAACAGGTAGGGTGACAGAATGCGGGTTTTGCCAGAAACCCTTGCCAAATGAGAGCCATTCTGTTTCTCCATATTTTGTTCTGACAGTAGCCAAAGTAAAGATCAGTACTCATCATGACTTTTTCTAAGAATAGTTTTCTCATCAGGACTATCAAATGTAGTGGCTCTTTAAGAGCATTCCTTACCTTCTCATGATCTATGTAGTCAAAGGATTTGACAGTACATGCTGATTTTCTTTTAGAATTCCTTGATTCACTCCATTAAGCATTGTATGTTTGCACTGTGGTCCCTAGTGCCTTTTTCTTTTCTGAACTCTGCTTGTACCTCTGGGATTTCTTTCTCCCTGTATGCCTGGAGTCTATGCTGCAGAATTTTCAGCATAATTTTCCTTATGTGGGATATTAATGATATGGTCTATAGTTATGAAAGTATTTGCCTAGCAGGTCAGTCGCCAAAGAAGACAAGACAAAATTGGCTGGAGGAAACATGGCCACAAATTTATTTGAAAACACATAATAGAACACATAAACATATGTGTAAAACATGTATAGAGGGTTGGCACAAAGCATAAGGTCTGGATCTGGACATCAGCCACACCACGGTTGGCTAATGTATGGTTGCTTGTTAACCAAGCATCGGGATGACGTAGGTGCCAAGCTCCGCCAATTCTATTTGCAAGGCACTCTAGTCACCAGGTGTTAAAAGACTGTGGCCCCTGCACTGGCCACAGCAGCCCACTCCTTACACCTGGGTCACGAGGACTCCCGATCCAGTGCCACAGAGCCCTGGAAACCCCTCACCCCAGATCCAGGCCTATGCTGCCGCCCCCAACAGTTGTGACGATCAACTCCCAACAGGGAGGGAGGGTGGGAGAGCCGAAATTCAGAATGGTGCTGCCAAGCACCCAGTAAGGCCTACCATAGGCCAAAAGACCAATGGGGGGCTGAGGAGGGACGGAGCGCCGCCCCTCCATTCCCTCCAGCCAATCCAGGAGGAGGCGGGTGACCATCCACCAATCCGGCAGCCCGCCTCACTCCTGAGGAACCCTGGGACATGAAGTCCCAAGCCCCCACTTTTTGGCGGGCAGGCTTCCCGTCGCTTTTCAGCTGCCAATAAGAGGAGCACCCGCCCCCGCAAAGGATGCCGGGGAACCGCCACGGGAGCGCGAAACGTGGCGCTACCCGCGCGCAGCAACTGCGCCGGCCCGGGCTGACTCGGGCGGCACCATTTAGTTACACAGAAGACAGTAAGCACTTGAGAATTAACTTCTGTACATCCAAAGAATTTGAGGAAAGGTCAGCAAGAACTCAAAGAGTTTCTATAGGTTTTATCTTAGTCTTTCACACATTGAGTAGCAGGGGAAGCTTACACACATTCAGTTGGAATATGGTCAGGCCCTGCCAAAGCTTAGAAAAGTGGTCTTTTGGGAGTTAAGCCTGAATTTGGAAGATCATAAGAAACACACTTTAAAAAGATCCCCCCCAAGCTTTCTAGCTTGCTATTTAAAGTAGTCTTTGAGGAGTTTGTCATGCCTCTGCCTAATATATTAGATCATTATCCAGAACATGGACAAAACATAGAAAAAACATTTTGTTTGACATATGGCATGTTACTTTGTTTGACAAGTGTTTTTGCTCTTGTGAAGCATGCAGATTGTGTGATCAAAATCAAAATCAAAATTGATGAAAGTGTGGTTCCTTTTAGGGATGAACAAATCTGCTACTCATTCTTTCACACACACACACACACACACACACACAAATTCTCATATTTTTGTTGAAGTTTGAAAATGAATCTGTGAATTTTGGTGGCTTCTTATAAACAAAAATAACCAAGAAAAGTTAATTCCTTTCTGAAACAAGTTAAACAAGTACAGTTTTTGACCAACTATGAAATAATGAGACTAGGCACAAATAAGTGGATTAAACAAGGACCATTTTATTGACCTAAAAACCCCATTTAACTGTCTGAGGCCTGGAAATAAGCAAACAGATAAACAAGGAGGGCACAACTTAGGTGTGGATCCAGCTGAGGCCCAGAGATCAACCTACAACACCTCCCTAGCTATCCCTTGGGCGAAACAGCAGATCCTGAGGGCAATCCAAATGGGATTGGTTCCTAGCTTGGTCAGTTATCTTTTGAAAGCTAAAAACTGGAGATCTCCTTCCCAAGACTCTAAACTTTGTAAGAGGAAGATCAGTCCCAAGGGCAGTGTCCTTCCCACACATCCCAGTTGCTTACCCCATAGAGGCAATTTGAGAGACCAACACTCCACCACAGTGGAGTGCCAAGCTGAACACTGATCTAAAAAAATCTCTTCCCACTACCTCCCAAAGGGAAACCTATTTACTGATACCACTCTGAGACAATTGTCCAATACCCAACAGATATGGGGTGTGTGGAGTCAAAAAAAAAAAAAAAAAGGTAATGGGGAGAAATTCCTACCTGGACCCTAGACAACCAGCAAAGCTCAAACTGCACTGAGGGTGTGTGGATGAGTCACAAAATGTGAAGAGCTGACATAGCCTTTGCAGTTGCCCCATATCATGCGGTACAGCTTGGCCAACCAAGCCAAGCTGTTGTTATTCTCTAGCCTCTGTTCTTGTAGCCCAACAAACTGGCACCACAGCTCAGGGACTGTTTTTTTCTAGTACAGTATGGAGAAATCATGTACCACTACCCTGCCAGGTACCTCTTAAAGTTGATCTACCTGCCAAAAGATGCTTGTTTGTTTGTTTCTTGCATTTATCCGGAACATTTCTACTGGTGTGACCCAAGGCAGCTTGCAAACAATAAAGCAAAATAATCGAAATAAATAAATAAATAAATAAATAAAATTTAAACATGATTAAAATATTACCATTTAAAAATTATACATGGAACAGTATAAAATCATTTTAAAAGGTAAAAAGATAAAACTAGACTACCATCACCCCAGTAATACAGCTCCCTGCAAACAATTAGCCATTAAAATCTGTCTTATGTAGATAATTGTTCACCTAACAGTAAAATGAGAGCAGGGAGAGGCCCAGTCTAGCCTGCCATGAATGGAAATCCCAATCAATGGCAGAAACCACTGAGTAGGTGCCATCCCATGTTTTCAACTAATTAGCCTGTGATGGTATGGGGCTGAGAGAAAGGATCTTAAGACTCTGTTTGAGGATTTTATGACTCTGGCATGTTCATATAGAGAAATATGGTCTTTCAAGTAGTTTATACCAAAGCTTTTTATGGCCTTATAGATCATGACCAGCACTTTGAGTCATGGGTAGAAGCAAACTGGCAGCTAATAGAGCTGCTTCTGTAAAGGAGTTATATGTTTCCCCTGACTGGGCCCAAGAAGTAAAAGCAGTTTGAATTCAGCACCATAAATGTCGCTGGATACACATGAAATAAAAACAGACTTTTAAGCACCCAGTGCTTACCTTTTAAGCTAACCACACAGCACTAAAAGCTCTTTGCATACATAAGCAAAAGCTTTGCTTTTTCTATCATTAAATTATTTTTTCCTTGAAGTTTTGTTATATTAAATTCTTTCCCCTTGGATTTATAAAATTTGTGAATTTTTGAAAAATTCGATTCAGCCACTAGTGTTTTACTTCTTTTGATTCACCACACTGTATTAGATGTTTCATATCTACTTGATATGCACCCACAGAAAGAAAGAAGCAAGACACAGGTACAGTAAACTAGGACCACATTTATCTAACATGTGAACCCAGACTCACAGGAAAGCCTTGCCAATGAAGGAGTAATTTCCAAATGTCTTCCATAATTGCCACATGAAGCACCCAAACACTAATGTGATCACATACATTTTAGGCCTAATATTGGATAACTAGTCATTCCTAACCAGTCCGATAACTAGTCATTCCTAACCAGTTTTCCATTGGCTTAGATTTGCTAATGATCTTTGTTATCCTCACAATTCTTGTTCTTGTAATATGTGGTGGTACTTTTGTATAATGTATGCAGCTAAAATAGGAAAACAGATTTACTCTCCTGCTGTAAGCATTTCAAAATTCATGAGTTACTCTCCCAGGCAATGCTCACTCCAGGCCCCATGATTTTGCAGGCATCCCACTCTGGGCCAGCCCCAAAAGCTTATTCCCATCTGATCACCAAACCTAGATGCAATTCAGGGAACTCCCTTTTAACCAAATGGGTCCACTGCTCACTGGCTCATTGCCTAGTTTCTGCACTATCCATCCCATATGACCTAACTGATTTTTTTTAACCATCCAAGCCAATCTCCTAAGAGCTATGAAGCTTTCAGTAAAATGGATAAAAAACATTCCTGCCACCTTTTCTAAAACTTGGAAATCAGATGAAGAAGGTAAAAAAAAAAATCCAACCTATTTCTCAAGCAACCAGCCAAAGTCTAAGCTGAACTTTAGTTAGGCTAAGTGTGAGTGGGGAGGAGGCTGAGTTTGATAAAACAAAAAGAAACTGATGCTCATATGCCCTCTAGACTCCACCCTGATGCCTGTTGTATCATAATGTTGATTGTCATAATGTGTAATATTTTTTCATTCTGGGGGGATTCCACAGGTACCAAGCATGGCAGGGAGATGAAGAGGGATTTATTCTTCTAAAATGCACCAGAATTCATTTTCAAAGAGAGTGCAGACAATGTTATCTTCCATATGTTGCTCTCTCCTGGTTTGTAGTCTATAGAGCATTTCCATTTGTAGGCATCTCATTGTTTTTATCTGTAGTCTGCTAAGAAACACAAGACATAAGAGATGAAGAAAGTATTTTGACTGGTAACAGGTTTATATATTCATATTTCCCACTCCTGCTTTGACTTCAATACATATTGCATTGCTGCCTCAGTCACAGAAGAGGAAGGGGAGGGAGGAGGAAGAGGAAGAGATCTTGAAATTTATTCCCACCAATCATTTTTATTTCTTTTAGATTCTATTCTGAGAAACAGGGCTTAAGAAAATATAGCTTTCCAAAGCTGATTTTTCCTTAGATTGTAATTGACTGCCAAACAGAACTCTTCCCACCCATTGCTCATATGACTCATCATACTGCACTTTTCTGAGCTGCTTTCTCATTTGTCTACTCTGCTTGTTGGTCTAACATAACTTGTAAACCCTCTAAGTATGCTTCATCATAATACTTCTGCTTTCTGTAAATAGCAGTTACAAAATGCTAGTGTACTAAACCTGCTGTAAAAAAGGCGGCTTCAATTTGGAAGCTATTATGTGTTATTATACAGCCTGATTCTAGTAATCTTTCTTTGGCTTCTGAATTTTCCATTTTTGTTAGTTTTAATATGTGTAAAGGTTTTCTTGCAAAATATTGCATTTTTCTACTCCTTTTCTATCTTGCAGTTCAAAAATCACTATAATACTAATCCTCCTGGTATTCTCCAGCCATCATTTTATTGACTTTCTTACTGATCTTACTTTTCTGTCTTTCCTGACAATCTGTCTCTGCCTTACAAATGGGTTCTCTCTGACATGTGAAATTCTTATTGTCAAACAACAGTACAAGATTGTGTTTCAGCCCAGGATACTTTTTCTATCTGATTGGTTTGCTAAACCCATGGTTCTATTCTTTGTTCAGTTTATTTCATAGTGCAGTTTCTTCCAATAACATTTTTACTCTTTTGGAACACACTATACTGAACCAAACTGAGTTAAATGTTCAGGAAGTAATCTCAGAAAAGGAGTAGCAAGACATGCTATCTAATAGTCAATAGAAGATAGTGTTTGATAAAGGACATGAGAAATGGAAATAGGCCAACTTCTTCTCATAAGTACGTATTCACTGGCATTTTGTGTCCATCAAATAATAAAAAACACATAACAAACAATGCTGGGAAACAATATTTTTACACTAGCACATTTGGACAGTCACTTGCTCTCATCAATCCTATTAAAAATATGACAAAATATTTTGATGCGATATGAATTTCCCTGCTCCCTCCCTTTCATACTTAGCTAATGGCATGGAAATTGGCTCAAAGTGACATCACAACATGGTTAAGATTCCTAATCTTAGTTCAGTGGGACTTTCTCTCTCTCTCTTGTTTTTTTAAAGGACATATACAAGATTCCATTGTAATTTTAGCTAAAGTAATATGAGAGTGGATATGCATCTGAGTAAGTAGACTGAAGTCTATGAAAGCTCATGTTGCCAACTTCTTTATTTCAGTTGGTCTCAAAGGTGCTACTCTACATACTGAAATAAGAGTGTAAAGACCTTATCAGACATCGGAAATTGGAAGTATAATCCAATGGCAATCTGAACGCAATCATGGGGTTTCATGTTATTGCAAATTAAAGTATCTCACACAATTTTGGGCAAAAGGGAAGTCATTCCGAATGCAATCATGCGTTTTACATTATTGCGAATTAAAGCATCTCACACAATTTTGGGAAATAGGCAGTCATTTTCAGGTAATGGGAAGTCATTCTGAACGCATTCTGAACACAATACGAATTCACGTGAATTCGCTAAACTAGCAAATTCACGTGAATTCGAATTGGCTCCAATTGGCTCCATTTGCAATAAAGAGAAATTCCTCCCATCTGATAAACTCCTAAGAGATTTGAAATGGATCCGATTTGTGTCAAGTTACACAAAATCATCCCAAAATGGTGACATTTGAAAATGCAACCACCTTTGAATAGCTCATAGGAAGAATTTGTTATCATCACTAGCTTCTCTCCCAATACTGACCTGTCTGTATGTTAAGATAGGTTTTGTTATATAGTAACCAGCTAAAGGCCTCCTCTGCAGTGACAAGGAGATTTCTTTAACACCCACTTTAATGTAGCTCAAGCTGTGTAGACTCCACCATTATTTGGTAATGGTTTGACATAATTATCAGGCATTCTGAGTTATGTCTAGTTGTTCTGCTTTTTTTTTTTTAAATTGTTTCTTGATATTATTTTAAGTTTTGAATATTCAAAGAGATCTTGTAGTACCTTTAAGACCAACTGAGAGAAAGAATTCCATGTAATGCATGGAGTGAAGAACCTATGGATGGATATTTAAACCCATGAACAGACTCTCTCTCTCTCTCTCTTTCTAAATAGTAATAAAAATGCAAAACCTGTGAGTATATTATGATAAATAAATAAATAAATAATATTGTGACACAGTTTTATGTCTTTTGTATTTGTTGTTGCATGCCTTCAAGACTTTCCTGACTTATGATGACCTTAAGGTGACACTATCATGAAGTTTTCTTGCTGAGTATTGATTAGAGGACTTTTTCCTTTGCTTTCCTTTGAAGGTAGGAGTGTGACTTGCCCAAGGCCACTCAGTGAGTTTCCATGGTAGAGGGGAGATTTGGGCTCTACTATTTTACTGATTATTCATTAATATAGATGCTAGTTCAGAAGAAGGATTTCACCACAATAAATTGTTGTTTGTTTATGATGCTGTAAGTCTCCTTATTTTATCCATAAGATACTAGTCTATTTATACCATAAGATTTAATTTCTGCTTTCTCCTCCCCTGAAACTCTTGGGGAAATGCTGTCATATTGTATTGTGTGTTTTTTTTTCTGCAAAAATAATCCCCCCCCCCCCCCAAATAGAATGCAGGTGTAGTGGTGGAGGCAGACAGAAGTCTTGAAGGCTACTGAATATCCTGGTTGTGAATCATACTGAAGAATGTGGTCACAATCAAAAGTTTCAACCTTGACCCAAAATGGTGCTGCTGATTGTCTGGGTTTCCCAGTATATCACATGCTTGAAGAAGAACTGCCTTCTCCCTTATTCCACCAGTACCAAACCTGACACAAATCTTCTCCTCCCTGTAAGTAGAGATGCAATCTGCCTGATACAAATGCGCAAAAAATGCCATCCTCGGGCCAATTTTATGGTAAGGCTCAGGAGAGTGGAGCATCCCCCTGCTCCCGAGCCTTCCTGTGCATTGGCGGCACCATCAGGGCTCACCCCCATCCACATGGGAGCTGTCATGATGACATACATATGGCACAACATGCCAATGGTGGCATGCCATATGTACATCATTGGAGTGCACAAGGGAACCAGTGGTACATGGAGCATTTCTCAGAAAGAATCCATTGGAAGCATTTTTTAAAAATGCCTTCCAGAGGCTGCACCATTTGGTTGGGGTGGCCTCCATGTGGGGCAAAAATGGATGGCTGCAGGCCACCCTTTCAGGGCAGTCTGTACAGCCCCAGTCCTCTCCAAGATCTCTTAAGAGAAACCACCCCATCATCTCTATCACACAGTGCATATTAAGTAGTAAAAAAGTAAAGGTAAAGGTAAAGGTAGTCTCCTTGACATGAACGTCTAGTCGTAACTGACTGTAGGGGATAGTTCTCATCTCTGTTACTAAACTGAAGAGCCAACATTGTCCAAAGACAACTCGGGTGACTATGTGGCCAGCATGACAGCACTGAATGCTGTTACCTTCTAACTGAAGTGATTATTATTATTATTATTATTATTATTATTATTACATTTTGTTTATAGCCCGCCCCTCTGTCCAAACAATCAGAGCGGGGTACAACAAAGTTAAAACAGTAATAAACTAAAAATAATTTCCATAATCCAATCCCTAACCTCCCACCCCTTAAAATTAGATTAAACTAGCATAAGTTAAAACCAAGCAAACAAGATACAAAACATAATACAACAACATAAAAACTAACAATTCCTTGAACAGAAAGGGCTGGGGTGTCAGGGGTCTTAGTGTTGGGTACTAGCAGGGGGATCGCAGAACCTTAGTTTTGGAGCCGGGAAATTAAGAAATTTCTGGGAAGGCCTGCCGGAAGAGATGAGTCTTTACAGCTTTTTTAAAGCAGTCAAGAGATGTGATAAGACGGATCTCGTCTGGCAGGCCATTCCATAGCTTGGGAGCAGTGGCAGAGAAGTTCCTCTGGGAGGTCTGTGACAGCCTAGTTTTCATAGGCTGCAGCAGATTCCTCCCAGAGGACCGAAGTGTGCAGGAGAGGGATTGTACGGGAAGAGGCGGTCCTTAAGATAATATACCTTAAAATATCTATTTATATACTTGCATTTGCATGCTTTAAAACTGCTAGATTGACAGAAGGACATAATTTTTTAAACTATTGCTGTTACAAAATTATTATATAAAGTTATACAATTTAAGTTATGCTAAAAACATAGAGCAGGGAGGGCAACTTCATTGGTTCCAGGGGACATTAATCTGCTCCAACACCAGATGTGGACATTACTCTGTCAGAATTTGTTAACTTTAAAAATGAAAGTTATTGGAAGTTCATTTCCAGTTTTATATCTTTAAAAATAAGTACAACCTGCTATTTTTCACTAAATCAAGCCTATTCCCTTTGCTTCTGTGGAGAATTACTACTCTTGTAGCTTACAAGAGAAGACCTATCTATCTATCTATCTATCTATCTATCTATCCATCCATCTATCGTTATTTCTTTCTCATCATGGAGAGTATGTAATCATCCAAAACTTGAAATGGAGTGCAACATGCAACTCATGAACCATATGTTCAGCATCCCTTACATAAAGTGAGAAGTGAGTCAATATATGGTAGCTCTGCCCTTCTGTGGTGATTTTCCCAACCATTTGCAACCTTAGACCTTTACATATTGTGTGGGTCTGAATGAGAAACCTTAGTGCATTCATCCAGACAGAAGTAGACTACTCTTTGTGACAGTGAATGAAGAATGAGGGAATCCTATAGGAACAGTGAACTCTATAAGGACAGGGGTAGGAGTAATCATGATAATGTGTCATATTTATCACATCAGGGGGCAAACAGGATTTAAACGAGAGTTAAACAGGAAATGTCCTGGGATAAACATAGGGCATTTCCTGTTTAACTCTCATTTAAATCCTGTTTGCCCCCTAGTGTGATAAAGCAGATAGTTGTGGCAGCAACAATGGCATCTCTCTCTCTCTCTCTCTCTCTCTCTCTCTCTGGCTTTTCTTCACTAACAAAGATTCAGGAAGGACTCATCCCACACTTTCTACAAGTGCACTGCTGACTAAAAAGGCTGATCCGAGATAAACAAGTCCAGTTACAGATAGCACAGCAGAAAGTCTCCTTTGGCATGTCTAGTGACACCTTAAATAGGCAACTCATTTTATTTGGCATCTCATGGACTATAGACATCTTAATCAGAATCTAAGTTTTTAAAGGTGTCCGACATGAACATCTACATGTGTTGGGAGCAATGCACGTATCATGAGCCTATACCTATGCAATCACAGAATAAATACCAAATAATAATAATAATAATAATAATAATAATAATAAATATTTATTTATATCCTACCCCTCTGGGTGAGCAATCGGGGCGGGGTACAACATATAAAACACAAATACAATTAAAATATAGCAACCCAATCCCTCCTCCCACCCCTTAAGATTGAATTAAACTGAGATAAGATTAAAAAACAGTAGAATAAAACCATAAAACATTAATGTGACACTCGTTAAAAATGAATAGGCGGCCTCAAATGACTAATGTCTCTATGGGTAAGGCTGGATGGACAATAACAGTCATAAATTTAATCATTGTCTGGGAAGGCCTGGGATCTATTTCCAGTGGTTTCCATGTGGTAGTAATTCATCAACCAACTGTCAATTCCAAATCATTAGGTTCAGGGGGCTTTTTCAAGCAGGACCCATGCAACTTTTGTCAATATTTTTATCTCTCTTTTCTACTTAAGGGAGGGGGGAGGCTCAAAATGGCTAACAATATAACCAAAAAGAAGAAAGAAAGAAAGAAAGAAAGAAAGAAAGAAAGAAAGAAAGAAAGAGGGACCTAATAATTGAAAACACCAGAGAAATTTTGAAACACCAGCAACAAAACACAGAGATAAAAAAATGAAGAGCTAGGTTATATTTACTATCTTTGTCATCACTGAATTCATCATTGATATGGAATTGCAACTGTGAAAGTAATTGTATTTTCCAAAATTTCATTTTCCTGAATTTATAAATCAAATGACCAGAACACACATCTGATTTTGAAATGACTATGCTCCACTTTCTGTAGCTCATTAAAAATTCTCAGAAGTGACTCATTGGAGACTAAAGAGTGCTTCTGTTGTCATTTCTCAAAATGCCCCAAGGATATTTTACTGGAACAGTTTAAAATGATAGGAAGTTTAATAATTTTTAACAATGCATTAAATGAAGGTTAAGGCTGTGATCTGATGCACATGCACATGAGAATCAGAACTACTGTACTCAGTGTGATTTATTTCTAGGCAAATCGTGTAAAATTTGTGTGCTAGACTCTTTGTCAGCTCCTTAGTTCCAGAAACCATATAGTGTAACAAAAACAACGCTTTCAAAATAGGAAAAAAAAACCCCAGAAAGTAATGGTTTTTCAATAGTAGGAAAGGATGGGTAAGATGTGTAAAGCTGCCTTTTAGTTTTTGTTTTTTCCTCCTCCTCCTCCTCCTCCTCCTCCTCCTCCTCCTCCTCCTCCTCTGTTTGAACTGCTTTCTCATGGCTTCATACTTCATAAAATATCTTGAGCTTAAAAAAAAAAAACACGTGTGTGTGGAGAGAGACTCTATGTACACACAGAGAGAAATGTATGTGCACTCACATGCATTTGCTCTTGATAGCCTGAAAATACCAGTCTAAATTGAGTCAGCCCTCCTGGGGTTCCTGTCAGCTATTGGCATGATTCCTGTTTCCTATTGACATGACTCAATAGAAATACCAAGCTATGGGAAGCATTAAAATCATCCTGATAAAATAATTCCAAAAGGAAACAAAGTGGAGAGGCAGCATTTTGAATTTCATAAGGGGAACATGACCCCCATCCCCATCTAAAACACACACGGAAAAGATAAAGCAAAAGAAGCATTAGAGAGAGGAATTATTCTGATTGCTAAAACGTGCAATCTAGTTTGACTGCATCTAAAATATACATCTATGTAATTTTCACAATACTTTATCATGACACCATCCTAAGAAATCCTAAGATTTTTAGTTTGGTGAATTATTTGGAATTATTTGTCATTTCCCCTGTATTCAAAGGACTTTATCACACAGGGGAAATTGGGGGGTTAAACAGGCATTTTCCAGCAACAGTCATGTAATTGCAGTTAAAATTTTCACACAAGGTCACAATTACATATCCTGGGAATAACCAGGAATGCTCCAGCAACAAACCAGTCACAGGGAAATCCCCAGATAAGTCCTCTCTAATTGCAGTGTGTGTGAAAATCTTAGTCACGATCACATAACTGTCCCTGGAAAATTCCTGTTTAAACCCTAATTTTTCCCTGTGTGATAAAGTCCTTAGAAGAGAGGGATTAGGAACTGAATAAGTTTAATTTTTTAGTGTAGAAAGTACCCAAACTATAGTTAAAGGGTGGACTTATGTAGAAGAAAATTCTAAGTGCCTCACCAAAGTATTGATTCCAGGATTCCATGGGATAGAGAATGACTATAGGTACAGATGTGAGCAACATAATATAATTTTGTGCATCTTAATAGAGTATTGGTCATATAACCCATATTGATTCTGCTTATAACTGCAAGCTTAATGAAGGTCCAGAAATCTACAGAGAGTGCAGCTATTGTTTTTGTCTATTGATACTGACACTGATACAGTATCTTCAGATACTGAAGAATTTACCTTCTCTAGCCAAAGGAGAAGATCCCCCTCTAAAGTAATAGAAGAGTCCTCACCGAATCATGGGGTATCTGTCTGTTGCTATGGCTTCTCTACTGTCAATGCTCACCCCATGGTGTGCTCAAAAAGAATGAATGTGGGGATTATATCAGAAGGTGATCAAGAAAACTTGGGATCTGTTATGTCCCCAAATATGCTTTCTTTCCTGGAGACAATACTGAAAAAAGGGAAATTATGTCTGACATGGAGCAGGCATATAGGCTTCGCTCCCATTGGGGAAAACAAGGTGGACATTTTTAAACCACACTCTCAAATAAGGAAGAGAAGAAATTGCTTATCTTCTCAGTCTACCCTGGTTGGCACAGGTTTGGCAGGGGCCATCAAGTGGCACATCTTCTGCCATAGAAGCTTGGTCCCCTGAACCCATGATATTTCTTTTGTTCTTTCTGCCATATCTTTATGCGGTCACAGAAATTGCCTTCATCATTTCAAAATAATCAAGTTGGGGAAATACACACCTGCACATGTGCACATACAACTTGCTTTGAAAAATAAAATTAAAGAGATAGGAGAAGCAATCATCTTGTCTACCTTTATAGCCTAACTCCAACATTACAAATGGCAATACACTTTTTTTTCTTTATTGGCTGTAACATAGGGCCAGCATTACCATCAGGCAATCTTCTCAGGCAACCAATTCTTTGGGAATGGTGATGAAAAAGTTATGGTTCTTCCTCCTGGATTTCCTGGCTCTTCCTCTACATAGGATCGAGCTGCATGTGCTACACAACTGTTCTGGGGCTTCTAAAGTAGTCTGTTGCTTCAAGTGTGGAGGGCATTCTCTGGTCAGCAATTTTAAGGAAAACTGCAAGTCAATTTGATTTCTGTGCATGAAATATGGAAGAATGCCATAGTGCTGGCTGGCTCTGAGGTTCTGGAAGAGGGACAAATATGTAGTTGGCAAAAGAATTCTTAAGGACAGAGGTCTAGGGATTTTCTTTGTTACAGGTGGGAGCACTGAAATATAAAGTTCACAAATACACAGATCAGCAGTCCGTGATGTTTTATATTTCAGTATTTTTCTATCAGAAAAGAACTATAAAGTATAATATTTCTGAATATTATTTTTAAAGGGTTTGGATATAAATCAACAATCATTGCTTTGTTTTAGCACCACCACCATTCCCCCCCCCCCCCATGACAAATTGCCTAAATTTCATTCTCTGGCAATTTTTGTTACCAGGATGAAATATTGGCATTTAAATGCTTCATTTGTTCTGTGAACTAGACTACTAGAGTATGTACTGTTTTGACCTTTTCAGAATTTTTGTAGTTTAATTGGAGGCCTGTTTTTCACTCATCTTCTTCTTCACAACCTTTCTGATAGTTAGGTGAAAAGGCAGTGTCTGACAAATCAGAGTGAACTTTATTGAAATATA
The DNA here is from genome assembly GCA_034509955.1 of Urosaurus nigricauda. Classification (NCBI taxonomy): domain Eukaryota; kingdom Metazoa; phylum Chordata; class Lepidosauria; order Squamata; family Phrynosomatidae; genus Urosaurus; species Urosaurus nigricauda. Next base: position 56,248,967 of record JAOEGL010000003.1, read on the forward strand.
TACAAGAATACATATATCCCTCCCTTTTGCAAAACTCCTCACTTCCTTGCGCTAACAAAGCCTAACCCTTTACTCATCATTGCAAGATTCAAGATGAGATGACAACATAAAGCAAGCCTTGTATTCCTTCCCTTCCCCCACGAACTTTGTTTTCTGCAGGTTGAGGAAAGCAGCTGTGAAAAGGGGAGGAGGGGTGGCTTGAAGAATAAGGATAGGATGTATTATGGCACTTCTCTTAGATAGTGCTATTTGTTGCTGCTGAAATGAGGTAAGAAGACAGCTGTTTATGCAAATAAAATGTCTCACAAATCCACATGATAAGGTGTGCACAATACTTATAAGAAAAGGAATATTCCCTCATGACCATGCTGTGTCTGTTTCCTGAATAAATCCCACACTCTCCTAGATTTCGATCTGCCAACTTTGTCTTAATGAATATGGAACTCTCTGAAAAGCCATAGCATAATGAATAAAAAGAGTAGCTTTGCTTTCATTTTGGAAAGAATGCAATGCTAATCCAAACTAGATGTAAAGACGTGGCTACCTCAGACTGTAGGCTTTTTTTTTAACTCACTGTGTTGAGTCTGCAGATCACCTCCCACTCAGTCACAAATGTAATGGAAAGAGCACCGCCAGGGTGTGAAAAAGCATGTACAAAGTGAAAATGCAAGATATGCAAGTTATGTCAGGATTGGTTATGTGGCCAGTCATGTTTTAAAATGCTGTTCTCATAATTTGGCTTCCTCTACCACTTTTTTTTCCAATAATAAAAAAAAATCTGTCCTAATTAGATTATATGTACTTGCATATTCTATGGTGCAAAGTACTTAGTGCACAAATCAAATTTTATTATGTTTTATAAAGAATTCATAACATCAACTTCAGAGCAAAGAACTAGTGTGTGAATAACACTGCTGTTTACTAGATTATGTGTACTCGGAGCTGTCTAGGTCTGTGTCTGACCTCTACCAAAGGTTTCTTTTTTACTCCAGGAATCCTATTGCTGTTGTTTGTATATTATGTTTGTATACTATGTTGTGATATAGTTTGAAATGGCCCTGGTGCTATTCAATAAACATTGATTGATTGATTGAATCCTATCAACAATAGCCCAGAGAACCACCTCCTATTCCCTACACTTTGTCAAATCTCTGGAATTCTAATAGCACTGTGCTAGCCCTTTCCTGTTTTCCCACCTTTTTTCTTGTTTCAAAGATCTGACCAGTAGAGCCTCAATGAGCCCTCTCCTGTTCCTCTTCTGGCAATAGAAACCTACTGGGTGACCTTGGGCAAGTGACACATCCTCAACACCAGAAAACCCTGTGATAGGGCCTTCTTATGGTCCTCATAATTTGGAAATGACTTGAAGGCACACAACAACAACAACAACAACAACTACTACTACTACTAACAATATATTTACTAATGAGTAATGACAGTTCTTCACTTTGGAGAAGTCCCCTTATTTTGGAATTTAACTTAAATTAACCATTGACAGCCATTGACAACAAACAACAACACTGTCAGATTTTTAAAGTGTCTACCACAATTTCCAATTGTGTTATTATAGCCTTCCTTTTTGCTGTTGTTTTCTAATAAATCTCCCCTTTGGAGCACTGACTTTTCAGCTCAAAATTGGACACTACTATTTGGATGACAACTGAAAACATTCTGTACAGTCTTGAAAGATCTACCCTGCCTTGGTTGTCCTACCTTTTTTTCTAGGATGCTCCCTCCTAAAAAGAAATTGAATTCCAGCTTGAAACTTGTCACTGTACTTTGGATGAAAACCAATTACACTCTGCATACAAAAGGATCTTGTAGAACTTTTGAGAATAACTGAAAGAAGTAGATAGCATAAGCTTTGGTAGACTAAGGTTGTCATCTCTCCCTTGTTGCTGCTTTTCTATCAGGTGATTTTAGAGCATCCCTTTTCATTCATGGGGACAACCTGTCAATAAACTCCAAATTATGCTGCAAATATCATTGCTGTGGAAGTTCCAATAGTGGCAATCACATGATGTCAGTGTCTCTTTCTTTCTCCTGTCCCTCTTCCCCTCACTATTCCCAAGCAGGGTGATTTCCTATATCTCTCCCCCCCCCCCCATTTTTCTTTTTCTTTTGTTTTTTACTTAAATCACATTAGCAAAAGTTGCATTAAAAATAAATAAAGAAAAACCCAAACCCCCTTTATGCCCTACTCGATGGCAGGGAGGCAGTGTTACAGAGGAGTGTAGAAGAGAACACAGGGGACCATCGATAGTAGAAACAGTTCCAATCATGCAGTTGCAGAGATGTGTGATAATGGCTTCTCCCAAACTGGTATGTTTCCATTGTTTTTAATTAGTACAATAGCAACAAGAAAAGGGCTCATTTCATGATGTCTTAAGTCTACTTTTTTAGATGTTGCCAATTTAAGAGATTATTACATTGACAAATAACCTGACTGCTACCTAACAGGATGCAGCCAGGTTGCGGGATGCAGGAGGATATTATTGCACATAATTTGTCACCACTGCCATCAGGTGGCTGCATCCAGGGTCCCAACCGTGCTTAAAAGGCCACTTTTTGAAGCTGGGAGCTTTCCAAAAGTTGCCTCCAAAGCATGGCTAGGACCTGGGATGCAGCCTCCTGAAGGCAGCAGCAATAAATTAGGTGCAATAATACGTGTCTGCATCCCGTAAACTGTCTGCATCCCATTAGGGAGCAGTTGGGTTATTTTTCAATGTGATAATCTCCTTAGTCTATGAAAGCATACATTACTATTTTCCTTCTCTCATTGTGAAAGGTGATACAAGATCCCTTTGCATACTGATCTAGACTAACATAGCTATGTCTTTAAATTCTACCACTAAAGAATGTGATATTGCTTCATATTGTGATATATTGCCTCAAATTGTCATAAAGTGTTTTGTTCAGGTTCAGCTTTAGCTTCAGCTTCAGTAGCTGTGCTGAGTGGTGGCATTAGAATAGGACTTTAAGTTTAAAGTATCTGCTCAGTAGAATGAGTGGGGAAATAATATGACTTAAGGAGCCCTGGTGGTGCAGTGGTTAAATGCTGGTACTTCAGCCACAAGGTTGTGAGTTCAGTCCCAAAGGTTGACTCAGTTCCAAGGTTGACTCAGTCTTGCTTCATTTTGTAGGTCATTAAAATTAGTACCCAGATTGTTGGGAGTAATTGGCTTACAGATTGTAAATCACTTAGAGAGTCCTGAGTTCACTGATAAGTGGTATAGAATTCTAAATACTAAATGCTAAAGTAACTGTAAAGTATATATATAACCATTTTATGCAAGAAGAAACAAGATAATTAAATAAAAAAATCTAAAACTTCCTAATGTCACCAGAATATGTGCAGTTTTTTGAACCTATACAGGAATATATCTGTAGATAAGAGCGAAAGGTAAATCAACAGACATATAGAGCCCTCCCTCCATGACTACACCATCTGGCCTAGGAGGGAGTGAAAGGAGAGGCCTAGCAACACCATCGGGCCTGGCCTCAAGTTGAAGAGCCCTACCTCCATGACAACTCCATCTGACCTAGGAGGGAATGAAAGGAGAGGCCTAACAACACCATTGGGCCTGTCCTAGATTAAGAGGCAGAGCCCTCCCTCCAGTCCATCTGCCTTGGTCTTGGCCTCAGAGGGAGAAGAACTGCTGGACCTGATCCCCTTCCCCACCACCATTCCCTTCTCCTTTTGTGCTGTGTCTTTTTAGATTGTAAGCCCGAGGGCAGGGAACCGTCTAATTAAAAAGAATAATTGTAAGCCGCTTTGATCGCCTTTAGGGCTGAAGAGCGGGGTATAAATTATTATTATTATTATTATTATTATTATTATTATTATCTGTTTAGCACACTAACCATGAAACCATGTGATTGGCTTAATTTTGTTTCCAAGTTAAATGTGCTGTGAATCAAAGTATTGGTTGCAAACTGATTTTCATTGATAGCCATTACTGAACCTTGATATTTGCTATAAAAAGGTGTGATGATAAAAATATTATATTATATTATATTAGTTAAGAGAATTTTGGGGTTTTCTTCCTAAACTTATGACATAGAAGTATGTGTACTATTTTCAGTAGAATTTACAGTCACATTAAAGTGTTGACGAGTGCAATTATGTGTTGCTTGGTCTTGCAAAGAGATTGCATAATGACACTCTAGATCACCCCACTATGCTCTTAGAGTACTGCTATTCCACTTTAACTGCTCTGGTTGTCTCCTGTTGCATTCTGGGAATTGTGGTTTAAGGAGGGGCATTTATAATTCTCAGCTGGAGAGCTCTTAGGCTTCACTGAAATACAACCCTCAGAATACAACAGGAGGCAGCCAGAACAGGAAAAATGGAATAGCAGCACTATAAGAGTATAATGTATTATTATTATTAGTAGTAGTAGTAGTAAGGTTTATTTAATCTAACAGTGAAATATTAAAAAAAACAGATTAAAATAACTTGGACTAACAATCACATTGTGTCTTGGAACGCTTCCCTAAACAGAATTGTCTTCAGTTCAGCCTTAAAGCTGATTCAAGAAGTGATGGTCCATGCTTGTTCAGGAAGGAAGTTCCAAGAATAGGGGGCAGCAAGTGAGTAGGGGAAGATCTCAGCCAAAGAGGTGGGAATCCTTGATTGAGACAGCAGTCCTTGATTACTATACTGTAAGGTGTGAGCAGGAAGGTAAGGGAAACTAGCACCAACAAGTAGGGAGGGGTCAATCCATGCAGAGCTTTAAAAGTCACTAAAACAAGTTTATAATGGATTCAAAAAGGGAAAGGGAGCCAGCGAAGGGAAGACAGCAAAGGGGCAACGTGGTCAAAACAGTGAGAAGACAGGATAATACTAGCAGCTGAATGTTGAACGGAGATTAGGGGATGGAGATGGGAAACAGGAAACCCAGTCAGTAGAAGATTACAGTAATCCAATTGCAAGACTACCATCGTGTGAAACAGTATCTTGGCAGTAGATGTTGAAAGAAATGGTCTGACTTTCACAGTTTCTTGTAGAAAGAATCTCCAAGAATTAGCTGTGGTATAGATCTGGAGAATAAATGATGGGGAAGAATCAAAGATGAAACCAAGACTCAGGGCTTCCTGCACAGGCTGAATATGAACATTGTCAACTAAAACAGAAAATGAATACTGCACAGTTGGTTTAGGTGGGAAGACAAGTAGCTCAATCTTAGTGATATAAAGCTTCAAACACCCATGGAGCATCCAATCAGAGATAGCCTCAAGACAAGATCATAATTGTGTTCAACAAGTGGAGAAAGTTTAGGAGTTGAAAGATACAGCTGGGTGTCATTGGCATACAGATAGGATTGAAAGCCAAAAGAGCTAATAAGATTACCTAAAGGATCAAGTATAGAGAGAAAACAATAAAGGACCCAGAATGGAACTCTGAGAGACTCCAACAGACAATGGAACAGGAGACAAAGCCTGACCTCCCACAACCATTACAAAAGCAAACCTGAGGTCATAGAGTATATCCACCAAGAGACAGTAATAAACGCCACAGAGAGATCAAGGAGAATGAGAACAGTGTAAAAGCCTTTTGAGTTAAGCTGCAAAAGATCATCTGTGATCTTTGTAAGAGCCATCTCCATCAAGTGCCATGGTTGAAGCCAGACTGAAAAGGATCTAGGATACAATTAGCTTCAAGGAACTCAAAGACAGCAAGGATATACAACATGTTCCAAAACCTTGGAAAGAAAGGGAATTAGAAACATAAGATGATAGCAGAACAGAGAAGAGGAGTCAAGAGAAGTTTTTTTTTTTCCTTCCAAGAATGGAAAAACTAGATAATGCTGAAAAGTAAGGGGAGAAAAACCAGTATAATGAGAAAGATTAAAGATAAAAAAACAAGGATAGAAAAGAGGGAAAAACAGAGATTAGGAGATGAAAAGATCTTGGATTATGAAAGCAAATTGCAGGTTTGGACAAGTTCAGCAGCTTAGACAGTTTATCCCATGAGACGGGAGAAAACACAGAATTTTTTTTAGTTGTAGATAACTGAAGATTTATGTTGAATAGAGAGTCAGAAGAATCAAGATTAGGATGGATAGTAGCAATCTTGGTGAGGAAATATGTAGCGAAATCATTAGGAGAAAATAAAGAAGAAACAGGTGGAGAGGAAGGTTTCAGCAAATTGACACTAATCAAAGATTTATAGAAGTTCTGTTTTGCCATTGACCAGGCATGCCAAAAAAAAAAAAAAAAAAAAAAAAATTGGAGAGAACAAATTTATAATGGATGAAATCAGCCCACTCTCTGGTCTTTTTCTGTTCGGCTACTCGAGAGCATAAATGGAGAAGCCAAATGGTGGGGTTAAGCCCAGGTTGTGGCCTAGTAGAAGAAGATGCATGTGGCCTAGTAGAAGAAGATACAGGGGCAAAACTGTCAAGAGTTGCTGAGAATCCACAGACTCCCCAGGTTTTTTAAAGAAGAAAAGGAAGAGTCCAGTGCCTGACTGAAACTATCAAGGTTAATAGACTGATGGTTGCGAAAGTGGCACAGAATGAATTGACGAGGAGGTGGATTATGAGCAAGTGTGAAGGAAATTAAATAGTGATCAGACAAAGGAAAATCACTTGCCACATAATCAGAAATTACACATATTTTAGTGAGCACTAAATCGAGGCAGTGGCCCAAAGAATGAGTAGGAGAATAAGAGAAAAATGTGAGTCTGAACAAGGATAACAGAGAACTAAAGTGAAAGGTTGCAGGGTTCTTAAAATCGTCCATGTGAATATTAAAGTCCCCCAAAATTAATAAATTGACTTTATCTGAAAGAAAAAACATCAACGAAGTCTCAAAGTTGGATAAAAACGTGATGGAAAGTTCGGATGGATGATAAATAACAGCAATCTGCAGCTGTAGATGAGAGAAGAGTCTGGCAGAATGAAACTCAAACAAGAAAAAAACAACAGTGATTTTGAGGAAGAGACAATAGTTAACACTGGCAAAAGTTTGACAATAAGATACTGACCCCTCCCCCTGTACCCAGGATAGTTTATAACATGTTCTGCTACTACTGATTTTTCTGGCTGACCCAGTCTGCAATGTCTCTCATGTTCCTTGATTCGTGTTTGAACACTGTGTTTGGTGGTCCCTATGTAGACTTGTCCGCAGCTCCATGTTGTGTTTTAAACTCCTGCAGCTGTGAGAGGGTCTCTCCTGTCCATTGCTGACTGCAGCATGTGCAGTTCTTCTCTGAGTTTTTTACTTCTCTGATTTTTTCTGCATCTGGCCCCCCTTCTGATGTCTGGGCTGGAATAACCATTAGCCTGTAGAGCCTAGTCTAGATGCTTCAATTGATTTTGTTGGTTGGTTCTTGCCCATGTTGAATCCGTCCCCACCATCTCTCAGAGGAGGAAGCGGAAGAGATAAGAGGGGAAACAGCAAGGATTCTGTGCAAGGCAAAACCACCTCCCAGCAACATAAACAAAAAAAGAAAGAAAAGCCATCAAGGAGGACCTCATTTCAGATCCAGCAATCATCATTCTCCCAGCATACAAACGCTATGCCACAGTAATCATGGAAACAGAACAATACAAACAAAAAAAACAAGGAACTCCTGCATTCTGCAACATACAAAAAGCTGAAACAAGACCCAACCAACAAAATCACCAGGAAAACAAACACCAATGTACCCAAAAATGGACACCATGGCACTCATCTGACAAATTTTTCCTCAGTCTTGTTCGAATGTTGCCACACCACAAGCTATTTCCAGTGGGACAATGGATTCTATGAACAGAGAGATGAGGTAGCAATGGGAAGTCTTTTAAGTCCTGTGATAGCAAACTTTTACATGGAACACTTTGAAAAGCAAGTCCTGGAAACAGCACCAAAAAAGCCCACAAGTTGATTCCGATACGTGGATGACACTTTCACCATTTGAAGCCATGGAGAAAAAGATCTGGCTGTGTTCCTGAACCACCTGAACAACATCCACCCTAACATCCAATTCACTAAGGAAAAAGAAATGGAAGGAACACTGCCATTCTTGGATGTCTTGGTCATCTGCAAACCGAACCAACTTTTGGGTCACACCAGTATACAGAAAACCAACACATACAGACAGATATCTGCACAAGAACTCCAACCATCACCCAGGACAAAAAAGAAGCACAAGAAAATCACTGGTAAGCTGGGCAAAATGCATCTATGAACCCCACTTCTTGGAAAATGCATTGGAGCACCTAGACTGGGCTCTGCAGGCGAATGGGTATTCCAACTCAGACATCAGAAGGGCTGTCAGACCCAGAAAAACCCAGAGAAGGGTTCCATCCCCCATAGATAAAAGGAGTCACAGACAGAATAGGGAAAGTGGTGAAGAAACACAAAAAACAAACAGCTTCATTTATGTACTGCTTCATACTGCCTAAGCAGTGTCTAACCAATTTACACCTCCAAAGGAGCCCTGGTGGCGCAGTGGTTAAATGCCTGTACTGCAGCCACTCACTCAAAACCATAAGGTTGCGAGTTCAATACCAGCAGAAGGGCTTAAGCTTGACTCAGGCTTGCATCCTTCTGAGGTCGGTAAAATTAGTACCCAGATTATTGGGGGCAAGTAGCTTACAGTTTAAACTGCTTAGACACTGCTTAGGCGGTATGAAGCGGTATATAATTGAAGCTGTTTTACAAACTGACTAAGAAAAACCAGCAAATGCTGTGCTCAGCAAAAGAAAAGAGAGACCCTCTCACGGCCATAGGAGTTTACTGCATACCATGCAGCTACAGACAAGTCTACATAGGGACCACTAAATGCAGTGTCCAAACACGAATCAAGGAACATGAGAGGCACTGCAGACTGAGTCAGACAGAAAAAATCAGCAGTAGCAGAAGATATTATAAACCATCCTGGGCGTAAAATGCTGTTTGAAAACTCTGAAATTCTGGACCATGCCAACAACTATCAGGTTAGAATGCACAGGGAGGTTAGAATGCACAGGGAGGCCATTGAAATCCCACTTGGACAACTTCAACAGGAAAGAAGAAACCCTTAAAGTAAACAAAGGGCTGACAGCCCCAAAGGGATTGCACAGGATTGGGGCCAGAGCCACCTCACCGGCAGCCCTGCAGCCCCAATGCAGTGTTTTTCTGGACCACAGAAAAGTGGCAAAATGTCAGGAGGAGTAAGCAGTGGCCATTTAATTGCTGCACCAACAATGCGCATGAGGCCATGCAGCAAAAAGTAGCTCCGTTTCAGAGCTCCTTTCCACGCCACTGGAAAGGCATGATAAGCGCCCTCTAGCAGCGTGGAGAATCACACATGCACCACGCCATTTGGACGTGATGTCACTGATGCACGCAACATGTGGGCTGCACTGTGTCATGATGGCACTGCCCACACATACTAGGGTTAGGAAGCATGTGGCTAGTGTGCACTCCCTAACCGTCATATTGCTGCGGTCATGCCCCTTTTTGCCTGTCTGTATTGGGCCAAAGTTCAGCTACCAGTCTTGCAAAACAGCAACATCAGGACTCAGGAAATGAGAAACCACCAGGGTCAGGGGCTTTCCCAGCAGACAATTATCACTAATTAAGCAGATGCTAATCCTCTTTGCGTATCCTCCCATCTTGAGGCTCTGTCATCAACAACAAAACAATACACAGATTAACATGGGGATCATTCCTCTCTACTGAGGGTCACACAGTGTATATATATATACCCACTCTCTTCCATGCTAGTATTCTCTGAAGATGCCAGCCACAGAAAGAAATCAAATTGGATTTATTGAGGTGGAACAAGATGAATTTATCTCTACTAGGTCAAATTGCAACGATAAAAATGAGTGTATTACTGAAATTAATATATTTCCTAATGAACCTCCTGATAATAACTGAAGAAAGTATATTGACTGAATGGAATAGAAAACTACAAACATTTATTTGGAAAGGAGAGAAAGCGAGGATAAAAATGGCCACTCTTCAAGATGTAAAAAAAAAAAAAAAAAAGGAGAAGGCTATGTGATATCAAATTTAAAAATATATCAATAAGTTAGAAAATTCAGATAGATATCAAATAAGACATGGCTTTAGGTTTATATATCAAAGAGTTTCTGAAAATCACAGTTTATATATAGTTTATATATGAATTTAGTTTTAATTTAAAGGAAAAGATGAAATAATGATAAGAATCACATTTATTATTGGAAGATTAAAAAAAAAATTAGCCAAGAATCTTTTGAGAACAAAGGAGATGTCTACAGAAAGTTATTTTAGCAGACAACTAAAGAATATGATAGATAAGAAACCAAATACACATGAATAATGTAATTAAAATCATTAGAAATTAATGTGAGGTACAGGTAAATGGAACAATTTTTCTCAGTTTACAGGAAGACAACAAGGAAGTCTGTCATATATATACACATACACATATATAAATACATCCTAATATTAAGAATATTATTGTATTATATATGTACAAGTTCTACTAACTTTTTAAATTTTATATGTTGTATTTTAAATTAATAAAAATATTTTTTTTTTAAAAAAAAAAAATAAACTAGAATATGCCATCAACAGAATTCCATTTGTGGAATACCTCTGGAGACAAAAAGAAAAAGGCTGACTGCAGATTCATGTGGCTCCTGTGTAGTTGCTCAGTTCCTCTAAATGCAGGCCCGGCTCAGCTGAAAGACACATCAGCTTTATTGTATGGGAGAAGCAAACAGAAAATTATTACTGAAAAGAAAGCCCTAGACCTGCTTTAATTATTTTAAAAAACTAATGAATTCATTGCTATATGGAATCAAATTATTTTTCTGACTGATGATGACCTTATCGCAGCATTTTCATGGCAAAATTTATTCTGAGGAGATTTGTCATTGCCTTCCTCTGAGTTTGAGAGTGAGTCACCCAGAGGTTTTCCATAGCTGCAAAGGATTTTGAAACTGGGTTTCCCAGAGTAGTAATCCAATGCTCAAACCACTATACCACATTGTTCCTCTCATTAGATTGATCCATAGTGTATATATCCATTATACATTAGTCAAAATGTGAAATGGATGGATACTTTGATATATTTGAGCAATTTTATGTCCTACGCAAAGGCTATATTTCAGTCATGTAGCCTTGCTTATTTTGGGGAGTAGTGGAGTGCAAGGGAAACATGCCAAAATGACAAGTGATGGGAATTGTGATGGCAAGCTCATATTCAGATGCATGCCTCAGATGGAGAAGTTGTAAGGGCAAAAAAGGCAAAGGAAATGTGTTTTCATCCTTCCTTCAATTACTGCTTTTTCAGATGTCTTTCAAATATTGCCCTATATATGTCTTCCTTCAAAATAGAACACATGTCAATTTAGTTTAGAACCTGTCCCCCCCCCCCCCCCCCCCAATCTAACATGTAATGGGAACACTAGAACTCTTCACATTACTCTCAATATCACTTTGTTTAGTAGGCAGGTGGATTGTACTTGAAGAGGGATGATCTGGTTACTTAAACCTGTTAGACTGTGAACTCTGAAGCTTAGTCAGATATAGCCTTGCATACTAATAAGCACATTTGAGGGCCATAATGAATTAAAATGATGATACAACTCAAGCTGGTAGATTTTCTTCTAAACTGGTGACAAAGTGAAGATAAAAGGAATATTCTTTGCCAAGAATTTTAAAGGTTAATAGACTGTAAAAATGTTGTATGCCTGTTTACCTTGTTTACTCCATAGTATGATTCTTTTGTGCTTAGGGTGGAGAAATTGGCTTGGTTCCTGTGAATCCCTGGTTTTCCTTCCTCATGACAGTAGCAAATGCTATGCAACAGGTTAGTGAATAAATCATGTCTTTGAGAGAAATGAATGGCCTAAACACCAGCTGTTATGCATCTCAAGGCAAACCCTGAAAGGCGATTACACTGTACTTTTGAAAGGAAGGGATGGTAACAACTTGACTCTGGATTTGCATCTGAAAGCTCTGTTTCAGGAACACCTTTGATGTATTTCATTTTAAATTATTGGTGTCCATGAAAGGTACATATCTAAAAGCTGTGGGAATCAGAGGCTAGTTTCTTCTGTCACATCATTACAATTCCACTGATTTTGATATAACACTAGAGCATGTAAGAAAAGGATCAGACCAGGTTTTGTTTTGTTTTGTCTTGCTTTGTTTTCATTTAGGGAATTGAAATCAGCAGCAGAATGTGTTCTGCAGACCCAGATCTATACACTGTTTAAAGAAGAGTAATTGCATTTAATCAACAGAGTCCCAATGAATCTGGCTAAAGCAGCAAAAGTATGCTTTATGCTTTTGAAACTTATGATTTCAGATCAGCTAAAGTAGATCCATTCACTCAACTGTTTAATGTCTACACCTATGGAAATCCCATTGATTCAATGGGTCAAATTTAGCTGGAATTACCAACTGGAATCATCCTTAACCCCTGGATTTAGGCCTGTGTATCATGTGAGACAAGCTATTCAGACATAAGCCAGACTAATTTACTTGTTTTCTTTCAGAAATAAATTGTTACTCTTGTTGTTTGCCATCAACAGGGGTTCAAAGTAAAGCTATCTTATGAATAACAGACCATTGAAATTCTCATATATTATTATTAATAATAATTAGTTTATTAATAGACCCAAGTCTTGCAAACTCAAGGCCATAGCTTCTTTTATGAAAACTATCCATCTGTAATGTGGTCTTCCTTTTTCTTTACTGCCATCCACTTTTCCCACCATTATTGTCTTTCATAACAAGTCATACAATCTCATGTTATGTCCAAGGTATGATTGTCTCAGTTTAGTCATTGTGTCTCCTAGTGAGAATTCAGGCTTAATTTGTTCTTGCACCCATTTGTTGGTCTTTATGGCAATCCATGCTACTTTCTTCAGCTCTAAAAGTATCCCTTGCACTTTGTATTGGATTCTATTATTTTCTTACATTAGTTGATTGATGTATTGGGCCTATTTTCTGTATAGCAATGGAGAGTATTAATAAGTCATTCATGCATTCATTCATATGTTCTATTTTTATTCTATTTTCAAATTATAGTTTCAATATATTTTATATGTTTGGTATCTTCCAATCAGCTGGAACAAGGTATGCTTTCAACATACAGATAACCTCTTGCAACTTATGCTCAGAACAAATAAAACTGTAAACAGCTATAACTAAGACAGAAACAGAGAGAAAACAAGGCATAACAAATAAAACACAAAAAACCAAAATACACTGACAATATGAGAGTACATCAGAGCATAGGAAATCAAACACATAACAATTTTATAATCTTTCAAATTCCTTCTATAATTAATCTTGCTGCTGTAATCAAATTTGTTATCAAATCATTTTTCTCTTTGTTCCATTTCTTTGAGTTATATAATGATAACAATACTATATTTGGAATTCTATCTATTTTTATATTCATAATGCTTTTTAATTCTATTATCACTTTTCCCCAAAATTTTTGTTCATATTTACATAGGGTCTACATAGGAACCATGAAACGCAGTGTGCAAACAAGAATCAAGGAATATGAGAGACACTGCAGACTGGGTCAACCGGAAAAATCAGCAGCAGCAGAACATGCTATAAACCGTCCTGGGCATAAAATGCTGTTTGAAAGCACTGAAATTCTGGACCATGCCAACAACTACCATGCCAGGGGATTCCCAGCAGACAATGAGCACAAGTTAGCAGACATTAATCCTTGTTTGCATATCCTCCCACCTTGAGGACTGCCATTAGCAACAGAACAATACATTTGCAAATTACTCCTTCCTTTCCAGGGTCACACAGGATATATATCTCCATCCTTTGCAGGCTATCATTCTCTGAAGATGCCAGCCAGAGATGCTGGCAAAACGTCAGAAAGGAACTCTTCCAGAACATGGCCATATAGCCCGAAAGCTCCACAAAAAACTATTAATCCTTTTTTGCATATCCTCCCACCCTGAGGACTGCCATTAGCAACAGAACAATGCATTTGCAAATTACCCTTTCCTTCCCAGGGTCACACAGGATATATATCTCCATACTTTTCCAGGCTATCATTCTCTGAAGATGCAAGCCACAGATGCTGGTGAAATGTCAGAAAGGAACTCTTCTAGAACATGGCCACATAGCTCGAAAGCTCCACAAAAAATTATGGATGCCGGCCATGAAAGCCTTCAACTCCATAGTGTGACCTGTTTGCACAGAAGACTCTGTGAATAATGGCAGCCAAAGAAACATGCAGGCATATATATTGGCATGTTCCCAAGTCTTGTGAAGTCTTGAGGGATTTGTAGTCTTGTGAGACTTCGCTTGTGAGGAAGTCCAGCACAGGAATCCAGCACAGGAATCACACCAGATATTGTACTAAGCCTCATGATGTTGATGATATCATGAGATTTAATCCTAGGCCTGCTTCAAGCACCTTCTTGAAGTGGCCTGCAGCAACAGCGCTGACCATGATGGTTTGGCACAACAATGATCTTGGAGTTAAGACATCCTGGGCTGATCTAGGGCTGATCTAGACTGGCAAAAAGGGGTGTGTTCATGCCTGCATGAAAGTGTAGCCTTTAGATGACCCACACTGAAAGTTTGGCATGAACGCACTTCTTTTGCATTTTAGTGGGGAAAAAGCAGCTTTAAAAAGGAGCTGCTTTTCCCAGCTTCTTTTTAAAAAGGGTGTAACTGCGCAGCTATGTCTAAATGCTGCAGTGCAACTGTGCAGTTTTTTAAAGCTCCAAAACCCTAGCTCCAGCCCTAATCTGAACCCTAGACATGTGCAGTAGGGACTCTGGGATGCTGTAACTGTTATGCAACTGTGTATAAAATGTCAATTCATTCATAAAATAAAGAAGTTTATTCATAAACTTAAAATGTAACTGATTTAATATTTTTTAAGGAGAGGGAGGGATCTAGTTTGTTTTATTGATGTAATAGTATTTTAATGTGTAAGCCACCTCGATTGATCTCAAAGGGGTGGGGTAATAATAATAATAATAATAATAATGGGGTTCATTCATGGTGCACCGATGCAACTGCGCACTTAAAAAGGGAGGCGAAACCACAATGGTAATTTGACAGATCTTCATAACTGTACAGTTCAGGTGTGATGTAACTGTACAACTGCGCAGTTCGCTGCTGGCAATACAATTGCCTGTAAAATGTACTGGTGCAACTGTGCAGTTTGCAGCTGGCAACAACAACAACAGAAATATTAAAGGTTCAGTGCGGCCAAAAGCTCCATTCATTGCCACCTGTGCAGCTGCTCTGTCTGTGTTTCTAGCGTCCTGACACCTTCCAATGTAGTTGCTGAGCAACAGAAAAGACTTCAGGTAAGTCGTCCCCACACCTCCTCAGTGTAGCTGCCCTATGCCTTTTTATTACACTCCTGGGATTTGCAGTGCAGCTGCTAAGTATTAAGGAAAAGGCAACTTCATGTCGCCCTTTCCTGCCAATCTGGAAAGCCCCCCTATGTTTGCTATATTTTATGCAAAATAACCAAAATTTAGCATATTCTGCACTTTTGTCACTTATGGTAAGGTACAAGGAAGAATTTAACCCCATCCCTTGAGTGCTGGGAATGCTGCTCAAGTTATAAAATGGCAGGCTGAATTGCTTCTTGAATTTCAATGTGCATGCACAGAGAGTGAAAGAGACTTTTAAACTTTTCCTTACAACTCTACATCCAGCCATTTTATTTCTGAACAAAAGTCTGATTCTCAAGATTAATTGTGTGATTGTAAAAATGCACTGCTCTACCTTTCCCTAGTTAAAGGAAATTGCATTGACATGTTTGGATAAGTGCACGTGGCCATGTTTGCATGAAAAGGAAAGTATAATACAAACTTGGCTTTTCTTTCTTTTTCTTCTTCCTTCCTTTCTTTTGAATGATAAAATATCTTATAATGAACATTCTTATTGTGGAATATATCCCAGTCATTTTAATTCTGACTATATAGCTAAGATTGTGCTGCACGTTAGACAGTGCCTTAATGTTGGTAGGGTTTGTGTGGAGTGTGTGTGTGTGTGTGTTTGTTTTGTTTATTGCTAAGGAAAAACAAGCTGAATAAGGGGAGGGGAGGGAGACCAAAAAGAAGAAAGAGGTTTTTCTATTTTACCTCATAATAATGAAAATCAGGCTAACTAAGAGGCTGTATAGACAGACATTATATGCTGGTCTTGGGGGAGAATGGGGGTGAGGCGTCTGCATGACACGCACCCCAACTCTGTCCTGAAACTGCCATCATACTGTGCACCTGACTGCACAGCAGGTGGCATCATGGTACTCCTTTGGTGCTGTGCCCAGATGATGTGGCACCAAAAGGAGCACCAGAAAGTGCTGCCATGCCAGATGTAGATGTTATTAATCATAGGCGATTGGTATGCAAAAGTAGAAAACAGAGCAGAATCAGAGACTGTAGGAAGATTTGGCCTAGGATCAAGTAATGAAGCAAGAGAGTGACTTTTGCAAGGCCAACAATTTGTTAATCGCAACCAAATTCTTCAAGTAAGCAAAAAGGCAACTGTAATAATAATAATAATAATAATAATAATAATAATTATTATTATTATTATTTCTTACCCGCCCCTCTGTAAAACAATCGAGGCGGGGTACAACAAGGTTAAAAACAGATTGCAGATTAAAATAATTCAAGAATTCCATCCCAACCTCCCCCCCTTAAAATAGGATAACTGTATATGTGGACATAACATGGTGGCCAATTTAGAAATCAAATAGACTCCATAATCAGAAGCAGAAGATGTACAAGCCCCATTCTCTGGGGGGGGGGAATTAGAAGCAAATTGTGATGGAGACCATGTACTGCTTATAGAGTAAAGCTAAAGGACACTAACTAAATCAACCATTGTGCCTGGCAAAATGGAATGTTCAGAACAGCCAATCAGAGCTAGGCTGACAACATAGAATCTTTCAATTTCCTTTTCTGACTCTGTAGTTGGAGCATAAACTTGGAGCTTTTTTTTTCTTTTGAATTTATCCTCACTATTAATGTCATCTTGCTTTTTTCTTAGAGTCTCAGGCCCTATACAGACTGGCCTGAAAGGCCAGCCTATGGGTGGTGTAAGGGCACAGTGTCTGATGCTGCATGCCCTGACTGTACCCCCAGGGCACCATGATACCGTGCACTGCTCCAGATGGTGCACGGCATCATGACACACCTCTGGCACTGAGAAGGGGTGCCATAAAGCCATGCTGCCATGGCTATGGCCCTTTGGAGAGCACAAAAAGGAGCCGTTCTATGTGGCACCTTTTTGCACCCTCCAAAGGCTAAATCGGGACCATGGCATGAGGTTGCCATGGCCCTGATCTGGCCAGGAAAGGGACAGCCTCTTGCCACTCCTTAGGGGCAGTCTGTAAAACCTCTCAATGTGTAATTATCTGACTCAGAATGTCCCATTTCTGTCCACTGTTGTTCACTCCTTTCAAGTATTGCAATATTTATACATTCCATTTCTTGTTTTATTATGCTTCCCCTGATTCATGCTTCTCACATGCCATGTTTGCATAATCAGACTTTCCTTTTCATCTCTTAGCATCTATCTTACAGAACACTTAACAACAAATGAATTACTATTATCTCCAAAATCACATGCCTGTTTTTTCTTCAATATGCTCAGTTTTTTCTTAACACTACTGTAAATGTAATATAATTTGTTCTGCATATAAAATGTATATAGCTTCATAAATGTGGATGTACTTTGGAATTATTTACAGCAAGGTCATCCAGAGGTCTTGGCAGATAATGTCATTCTTCAGTGTCTGGCTATAGGAACCTAACCAGATGCTTCTTTGATGCCCCTTCCTTTCCATCAGTGACTAAATGATTCTGCATGCAGAACATTTACACAACTACAAAATGAAGGGCACAGGCCATGTGTACTGATTATGGTATATAAACAAATAGTGATAATAATACATAGAAAATCTTTTGACTATAGGCTAACCAATAGTTTTGTGAAGGGAATATAGCCTATCACATTGCTATGCAAGAGATTTTATTTCTTAGGTTAGAAGTGCCTTGTGAAGATATGCTATCTAGATAAAAAATGATGTGGTTATAGAAGCTATATAAAAAAGGGAATCAGAATGAGGGCCAATTCTGAACTGCAAGGTTGTGTGAATTTGAGCTGATAAAAGGGAGCACACAAGTTTCTTTTTGGGGCCAACTCACATGATTTTGTTCCGAGGAGATTTGGGATCTTCTCAGCAATGCCATCTCAAATCTACTGTTTCAGCCCTATAATTCTCACAATATATAGTTCTCACTGTAGTTCTCACTATAGTTCATTGTAGGGGTTTTGGGCTATGTGGCCATGTTCTAGAAGAGCTGCTTCCTGATGTTTCACCACCATCTTTCTCTGAAGATGCCAGCCACAGATGCTGGCAAAACATCAGGAAGAAACTCTTCTAGAACATGGGCACATGTTCCTGAAAACCCCACAAAACCCCCAGCCTGAAAACCCCACAAAAAGCTATGGATGCCAGCCATGAAAGCCTTTGATTCTACAGTTTTCAATGTGTTTGCCATGACTGAATTTTTTTGTTGCCTTTTCACACTTGCAGTCTGAACGGGTCCCCTTCACCCCCTCAGTGGGTTGGGGCTGAAAGGCCCCAGGTGGTGGGTGGTCTGCAGGAGGGCTCCTTGATGTTGTTGTTGTGTGCCATTTCTGACTTGAGTGATGAAACTATCATGGAGTTTTCTTGACAAGTTTTTTTCAGGGGGGGGGGTTGCCATTGCCATCCTCTGAGGCTGAGAGAGTATGACTTGCCCAAGGTCACACATTGGTTTTACATGGCTGAGCCAGGATTCCAGTCCTGGCCTCCAGAGTCATAGCTCAACTCTCAAACCACTGCACCACTGTCTTTCTGAAGGTGGAAGACTAGGAGGAGTAGAGAAGCAGTGGCAGCAACAGTGGCTGTTGGGGAGCCAGCAGGAAAAGAAAGAATAGTAAGAGGAGGATGGGGAGGAACATGACAAGAGTGGTGGTCAGGGGGAAGGAAAAATAGGAGGAAGGAGGAAGACAGGATTAGGAGGAGGAGGAAAGCAGTGGTGATTAGGGGGCAGGAGGAAGAGGAAGACCAGTGGGAGGAAGAGGAAGGAGAAAAAGGTATGCATGATCTGGATTGATCTGGTAGTACATTCTCACTACCAGAGAGCCAGATCATGGTGGGACCCAAAAAAAAAAAAAGAAGCGGTAAGGGATCTGGTGCCAAATGCATTGGGCTAAATGGGATTCCCCCTTCCCACAAACTGTACTGAGTGTAGTTGGAGGCAATAAGAACTCCAACGAAATAACCCAGTATGGAACCTAGAAGCACATTGTTCCACACTGGGTTATTTCATAGTGTGAATGGTCCCCTAGTTTCCTTGTTATCACATTTCCACTGTCTGCTAATCCATTAGTTTGTGCAGTTTCTTATGACACCAATACTCTCTTATAGAGAAGGCTAAATGTGTCACAAACTTACAATTCCCAGAATTCTACATCATTGGCCTATAACAATTAAAGTGGTTTGAAATACTATTATTTATTCAGTGCAGATGCAGCAGCAGTGACCTGTCCTTTATCTGTCTTTTTATTCATGTGCTTCTTTGCAAATGAATAGCAAGCCATGAGTCCAGGCAAGATGAACTGCCAGGGACAAATTACAAACATGCACAAATGAGACCAATGGAATATCATTTGAGGCTTTTTAAGTGAATATCAGATCTGTCAGAATATCAGATTCTGAGCAGATAGAACAACATGAAGGCATTAATAGAGGTGATGGATATATAAAGATTTATTTATGAAAAACTTTTGTTCTCCAGTCATCTGTGCTTCTGTTAGCCAATTTCCAACTATGTGTTTACTTTCACAATTTGGGTAAAAAAGCAACTAGAGGACAGATTCAGTGTAAAAAGGGACCAGTAAATAAAAGGTTCAGTCTTAGTTCAATAACACCTCTTGAAAAAATCTGGTTTCATTTTAACAACAACAACAACAATTCATGTAACATTTTATTTCTTCTCTGAGACCTAATTATTATAGATGTGTCCACCACCTTTGTTTAAGAACTTCTTGCTCATTTAGGCAGCTATCATTTTTATAGTATAATTCTTTATTAGAATATTTATTTGCTCTTTCAATGTTGTGCCAAAAATAACATCTCAGTTTGCTTTGAACACTTATGCCTGGAGAAAAAACCCTGTAAACAGAGATTATATTGAACAGCTTGGTGGATCAATGAAAAGGATTGCTGTCTGAAACAGAAGCAATGCAGTGTTCTAGGGCATGTTTTAAGTGCGGATGTATTATTTCTTATACTATTTACTGCATTTCTTTCCAACAGTTTCTTTTAGCTAAAATGGTAAGAAATACCAGTCAAGCCTCAGGTCAAGCATTTATCACTGTTTTGATTCTTGTATATATTCCCTTAAAGTCCTGAGATGGGAGAATCTGTGCTATTTTGCATGTTTTACTAATTGTTCCTTTCTGATCTATTTCTATTTTCAAGTGTACATTTATTTTTAAGAAATGTTTCAAACCCCACTTTTAAGTCATAATTTAATGTGCATTTAAATATATATTTCCTTTTAAAGTAAGCATACATGTGTGCATTTTTCTCAAAATAACAACTTAAATCCATCATTTTCACTCCAGATTGAAAAGTTCAGTTTTGTTCAGAAATGAAATCATCATTTTAATACACTCAAGCTGCAAAGACTTCCAAACCCAGAGAACTACAAGATCTGACAGATGCTTATTGTAGTCTACATATCAATTTGAGAGGGTGTGCATGAAGACATTTTCAGAACAATTTACAGAAATATTGGCTGGAATATTGTTGAAGATTTATGGTAGCATAAGTCCAGTTTATGCTCTCATAATACAGTTGGCCCTCCACATCCACAAATTCTTTAACCACAGATCCAAGCATCCACAGCTTGAAAATATTCCAAAAAGATATAAATTCCAAAAAGAAAGGCTTGATTTTACTATTTTATATAAGGACCATTTCACTATGCCATAGTATTTAATGGGACCTCAGTGTCCAAAGTATTTGGTATCCTCATGGAGTCCTGGAATCAAATCTCAGTGGATACCAAGGACCTACATTAAATATTTTGTCATCATGCTGTTTAGAAATGTTGACTGAATGTCCAATGTCCAAAAGCTACTCCCCAATCCACCTTTTTAGCCATGTAGCACCCCCACAACACAGCCATTTTTCTTTCTTGCTTGGAAGACTTCAAGGATCAATGGTAACATGTGGAGCTACTTCTCTTATCCAGAGGTGCTATGGCAGGCATCTGCGGGGACCTTTTCAGGGTTGTCAGGAGGTCCCTGAAATGTTGTCCTTCCAGCACCTCCATCCAAAAAGAGATAGTTGTGCACATCACCATTTTTTTCGCACACTTCCTCAACATAGAAATAGTTGTATGTGTGTGGGAACTACATGACTGAAAAGGTGGGCTGGAGGTACATTTTTGAGATGTGTTTCAGCATGTAAACATTTTATACTACATTGTCTTGATTCAGGATTTTCACCTGAAGTTCTTGAGCATTTCAAACTCTATGCTTTCACTAGCACATTTTCTAGAAATTGAACATTACTTGTGCAAGCTTTCAATATGCTGGACATATTTAAATATTTTATATAGAGAGGAAATGCCTATGTTGCTTCAAAGAGTTAGAGCTAGTGCCATGCTTGCATTTACAGGTGTTGATTACATTTGTATTGCTCAGAAACAAGTGCATAGTGATAATAAACCTTCTGTTGTTTATTTCAGATAATTTGCAGATAGTAGACAGCAAGCTGGTAGACAAAATCTATGTCATTTCTACAGAGATCCTTAAATAAAATAAAATCCTGAATGAATGAATATATATATATATATATATATATATATATATGAGTAATGTAAACCCATCAATTAAGTGAACATTCTTGCTGTTCAAATGCAACTTCTAGTCCTATTAAATTAATCTAACCTGTTAGAGCTTAGCTGTTATATGCTATTATCTGAAATCTTTCTGTTTCTGCATATGGAAATAGCAAACAATTTTGATTTAATCATCACTGGATTATTTTATTTTCAGCTAGCGTGCCTAATTTAATCAGATCACCTATGTTGGGGTTGAAATAGTGATAGTAGTAATAGGTGTTGTAGTTTCAGCAATAAAAATACCTGTTCTTTGTCCTTGTCATTGGACTTCGTCTTTGCTAGCTTCTTTGTCCTTGACACAGTTATAATTTTCCATCCATTTTCCACTTCAACGAAAACACTTTTCTGAACTTTTTTAAAAATCAAAACCTTATTGTTCTCTTTACTTTGCATACCATAAATTTCTCATTTTGAATGTATAAGTCAATGTGGAATTGTATATCTTATGCATGGCTTCACCTTCATGGGTACATTGCTTGAGTTTCCTTGGGATGATAGAGCTAATTACACATGTTGAGTAATGAAAATTAACTGTGAAATGGGCCAGGGGAAGAAAGAAAAATCTCTTGGGTCTACAGTAGCCTTTCCCACCCTGTTGCTTTCCAAATGGTCATGCTGTCTGGGAATGGTAGGATTTGTAGTGTGGCATATCTGGGGAGCACAAGGTTGTATTAGACCAATGAATAAGAACCAAGAGTATGCACATATGGAGATGTGTCTCTTGAGAGTTAAGAGCTGATGTTGCTGTAAGCGCAGTGAGGGCTGAGCGTCTGCATGTGCCAAGCCCTCACCATGCCACCCAGGAACCATCTTGACATGCGCCTGTACATACAATGTGTGTCATGATGGCACATGTTGTGCACAGTGTCCAAATGGCGCTGCACAGAAGGGGTGTCATGACGCTGCACCACAGCGCTTATGACTCCCCTTCCAGGAAACTGCTTGGAACAGCTTCTTTTTGCTCCCTAGAGGGAGCAGATCAGTTCCACTTTGTGTGGCTGCTGCAGCATCAATCTGGAGGGAAAAGGGCTGGCATCCAGCCACCCATCTATATAGCCTCTGTGTTACTGTGACAAAATAATATATTATAAACAAGCTTCTCTAACATAAATTGTTCTCTGGGTTTCTGGGTTTAATAGGTTTTATTGTAGTTACTGTTAACATTAATGTGGCTGTTAAGGGCAAAGAGTTAAGAACTGCAGTTTAAGAGCTGATGTTGCTGAGATACACCATCTTGTTAGTAGGTTACCATGAGATAATAATATATTGTAAACAAGCTTCCTTAAGACAAATTGTCCTTTGGGTTCCATTTGCTTTACTATAGTTATTTTTAACACTAACTTGGCTGTACATAATTATTAATTATTTTTTTTTTAAAAAAAGAAGAAATGTAAACTGCTGATGAAACTAAAATAAAGCTTTACAGTTCTTTTCCAATGGTTAAGGACATATTTTAGACCACCTGAGACACAGAATCAGCTTCAATGAAACCTAACTTTTCATGAAAAAGAAATGAAATAATAGGCCACCCATTTCATCCTCCTATCTTTGGAAAGCCAAATTCCAATTGTATTGCACCCAACTGGAAAGCTTTTTAGCAGCCTTTAGTCCAGTTTAAGTAGCCACTGAAGGAGATGGTTATGCCTGAAACAGTAAAGGTGTTATTAGAAGAAGGCTTTTTGGGGAGAGGAAACATGCTTTCATAATATGAGGCTGAAATATCAACTTCCACCTTCCCTTAAAGGCATGAGATACTGCATTGTAGAAAGATATTTAACCCATGTAATTTACAACAGTCCTCTGATTGGGAAATTGGGTAAAGTGCAGTGAGACCAATGAGACAAAAACAAAACAAAAATACACAGAAAACAAAGCCTCTTTTCTCTTAACAATAAAAAATAGAATAGAACAGAGCAGAACAGAATATAATAGAATGTAAAATAAAAGAAAATAAAACCAGGCTATAACAATTCTGCTGGTATTCATGGCAGGTGGAAAGGTGACACAGAGTAGCATGAACAAGGAAGCAGTCCTGGATTTTCATGGGGTACCTGTTTTTACTCCTTGTTCATTTGTCTAACACAAACTTGTAAAGTCATAATTCCCCCTGAAATGGAATTATACCACATTGATTCATAATAAGAACAATTACTTTCAGACACTTTGCCATAAGTTTCACAGGTGTCAGCCCTGAAACATTGGTCTCTCTGTGCCTCCATGACCTCCTTGTATTCAGCAGAGAGTCTATAGTACGTGATGGAAGCGGCATTGGCTGTGGTCTACTTGTGTTGGCTTGAACAAAAATAGAAACTTTCCCAGGACAATCATGCACAGGTTCTGCTCTTGTGAAAAGTTTCTGGTAGACCTCTCCACCCATTTTAGGTCAGGAACCTAAAGTGCAGGGCAGGTAAGTGCAATAAAACTGAAAGTGAGTGTGGCCCTATACCTCTTACCCGCTCCCTGTGCTTTGTTCCAGCAAAACATTGAAAAGGGCTAAGGCCACATCATATTGTTGAGTACTTTTAAGTAAAGATTGATGGGAAAGTAATGATTTGGGCCAATGATTTTTTACTCTGCTGCTCTTTGTGGCAATTAATTTAAAGGGAGAAAATGACATAGCAAAGGTCATCACTTCACTATCCCTTAAATATTGAAAGTAGTAAGAAGGAAGGCCAGAAAAAGCCCATAAGGTCTAAGTAAGGTATAGCCATGCTGAAGAAACAGTCTGACAAAACAGTCTGACAAGAAACAGAAAATGTTATAAGCTTTCAGGAATTTCAAGGTAAATCATACATGTGCAAAATGTTCTGCGATGAATCCTGAAACATCTTGAAATGTTCCACTTTATTATTAGTTAAAACACTAGAGTGAGGTATAAAGAATAGGTATGAAGTGCATAGTTTGGAAATGGTTTGCTTATTAATGGTGAGTCTATATGACTGTCATAGCCTTTTGATGATTAATTTCTGCCATGGCATAGTTTTATAAAATTGTATATAGAAATTGATGTAACTGCCTGGTAACTAGTAAACTGAGCATACATGCCAGATTCCATTTGGCCCTATATCTTTCTAAATAAGCTGCTGTGTTCAATCTACTAACAGCCTCTGTTCATGAACCTTTAAAAGATAAATTTCCCCCTACATAGACTATCTGGGAGCAGGAAATGGTGGCTGTCAGCCATCTGCCAGAACAAAATGAGGACACCACATTCTCTCATTTACTCAAGTGTTTATAGCCAGGGGTAGCTCAGATGTTATACAGATGCCAGTTGTTTACTTATGGTAGTTTTGGACCATGTGCAACTAAATCTTTGAGAGCTATATTTGCTGTCCTGAATTTCAAATGCAGACCTTTGCCTTGAGAAGGCATGATTTCCACGAATGCCCATGTTTGGATGAATATGATGAATTTTTGGTTAAAATTCCACACATACCCATTTTCCAACAGTCTGATGGTAACAGATGCTTTTTAATCAAAGTGGAGGAGCCGTGTGATTGACAAACTACAGACTTGTGGATTTACACCTAGGATACATTTTGATATTCAAAGCTAAAGCCGTAATTAAATAAATAAACTGGGTCATGGAACTACAACATTTTCAGGGATAAGGTATATGCTCCCCAATTACCTGAAAAACATAACTCTCAAATTCAGAAAACCTTCTATGCTAGCTAAATTAACCTCACATGTTTCTCTAAAATGGAAAGGATGTATAAATTGTTGGGCATGTTTTATTAAACTTTTCCTGTCATTGTGATATTCACTGCTTTTATTACTGCTATTCTACTAGCCCTCCAACAAAAACATTCTTTTGTCTTTTTTCCTTCTCTCTGACCAAGATCCCTAAACTACAAATAAAATGGCCATATACCACATACCAGTATTGCTTTGTTGTAAGTCATCAATAACTGGATAACTCAATGGAATCTATAAATCACAATGTTGGTTTTAGTGTTGTTGTATAATTTGGCCTGCATTCTATCCATAGATCCAACTAAGGCAGAACACCTGAATCAAGTGCTGAATGCTGATTTAACACTTATTAAATCCCATAGATATAATTGGTCTGCTTTTCCCAAGCCTACTGATAAGATTAATATATTTTACATGCTGGTTTTCTTTTTAAAAAATAAAATAAAATAAATAGTAATCCAACTGAACTATTCTTGTTCTTTTTGTCTGGATAAAGAAGGAGAGATACTGCACAACTAGTATTTGCCATACTTCATGAACTTGTCTAAGGGGAAAAACAGCCTTCTGTCCCCAAAGGCTGTAATCCAATGCACATTTATTTGAAACTAAGCCCTACTGAACAAAATGGATCTTACTTCTGAGTCAATATGCACAGGATAATATGGTTATTCAGATATTTGTACTCTCTGCAGAAGTATTCTCACCTTTCTCACAAGGAGAAGGCTGTAGATTTTTGTATGTCTTACTTTTATTATACTTATTAAGAGAAGAATACCACAATATTTATTTAGACCATCTATTCCTTTCTGGTTTTTTTTCAAAGGGTGTTTATTGGAAAGGGTTCTGCTCAAAACGGATATGCAGAGTCCAGTAATAGGATTATTATTTTTTTCTATCAGGTTTATATTAGATTTTCACAGTGTACAGATTTTCCCCTTGCATCATTTCCCTACTGTTAATTTAGTGCAAGCACACCAAATTCATGTTTAAAATTTGCATTGGTAGGTAAGGAGAGGATTGACTCTGATCTGCTACTGTTACCCTAAGGTATAAGATAATGCTGTGCTCTAGACAAGGGAAAGAGAAAACCCAAAATATATTTCACTGAACAATATATGTGCTTTCAACTTTCTGAAAAAGGATTTGAGCAAGATCTACCTTAAGGGCTAAAGTTCTGCCTGCAGATGCCATATTTGATCTCTTGGATTTACTCTTCCTACATGAAAAAAAGTTATCAATTATTTCAGATGGGAAATTGGCAGAAAAGAGCATTGTACAGCTTTGGCAGTTGCAATGGAAGCAAAAGGGTAAATTTAACTTAGCATTTGCATAGCTAATGTATCTCAGGCTATGTATATTCCATAATTCAGTAACTGCAACATACACGTATGTTTTTTAAAAAAATGTGACATGCAAAATTCAATGTCTTGGAATTTTTTTAAAAAAAATTGCTGAGGTCCTTTATCCAAGCACCTCATGTACACAGCTCCTATTTTAGTCTCAGAGCAACCTGGTAAAAAGGGTTAGGCTGGGAGCCAGTTTTAGGCCCAAGATTACCCACTGAGTAGATTTGTCTAAGACAAAGGGAGAAGAAGGAGAGAATGCCTGCCCCCCTGTACACACGAGCCTTAAAGACCAGGATGGGGGAAGAGCCGGGGTGTAGCATCTACAGGACTCATGGCCCAGCTCTGCCCCAGGGCAGCATGATGCCACACACTGCACCACATGGCATGCAGCAACACAGTTCTCTTCCAGCACTGTGTTTGTATGGCACAGCACTAAAGAAACACTGTAAAGCAGTGCTGCCACAGCGATTGTCCCCTTTCCAGGGTGCAAAAAGGAGCCACTTTTTGTGGCTCCTTTCTGTACCCTGGAAAGGCCAGATCAGGGCCATGGCATGTGTTTGCTGCAGCCCCAATCCATTAAAAACGGAGGTGCCTGCAAGCTGCCCCTTAGGGGTGGTTTGTGCAGCCCCTGTGCTATATAGTGAGGTTTATAACTGGGTAGATAACAGTATAGGGCTGATAATGTTGATAGTCCTATAATAAAGATATTATTGACACTGATGTAAAGTCAAGTTGTCTGACTTGGACTTGAATCAGACTTAAGTCATTTCAGTTACTTGACTTGTATTTAATTCTGACACAAGTGAATCACTGATTCAACTCGACTTGATATTTGCAAATTTTTACCTACTGGCTCACTGATCGTTGAGGAGGAGGAGGCGTCCTCTAAAGCAATTCTATGCAGAAAAACCCACCCCCAGAGCATATAAAAGTATTTCTCTGAGGGGAATATAGCAAACAAGTTTGGCAACATCTTCTAAAGCTTTTTCTAAGCAGCAGACAAGATTATCCCCAGAGTGTGGGAAGCTTTCTCTCAGGCTTCCAAGAGCTCACCCCCGCCTTCAAAAAGCCCAGTCTCTAGTTTAGTTATCCCATTCCCTCCCTCACCTATCCCTCCTGCTCCATCCTCAGCTGAAATAAAATACAGTAATTTTTGCACTCTTTTGTGAGCAGACCCCCCCCCCCCAAAAGTCCCCTAAGTGCTGCTGATCTACTTTAACAACCTGGATCTTCTCCACCTCAGAAACACATACATGCAAACACTGCTCCCAATCATCAGTGTTACTCAAATTAGCATCTCTATAGCCTGTCTGCAATCTTGCTGATTCCTTACCCTTTTCTATGCCTTGGGGTTGCTTTGGAAGCTCCTTCTTTGGATTTCTGTCCCCCCCACCCACCCAATAATCAGCGAGGATTGCTTAACATATCCGAGCACAGGAGGCATTTCTCTGAGGGGAACAATAGTCTGCAAATATGTTAGGATATAGAGCTATCTGTGATATATAATTTAATTTTATTTATCTATATTTGTGCACATTTTCTTGATTTTATATTTATTGAAATTCGATCCCCAAAACACATACACTCCCACCTAATTTTTCTGTTAAAGTTGGCTCCCATTTTTGAGACTCAATGAGACTCGACTTGAAAGTATCTTACAAGGACTTCAGACTTCATATGAGATTTGAAGGTGCAAATATCTTTGTTTGTTTGTTTGTTTGTTTGTTTAAAAAAACTTCTTTCATAATGAACCATGTGTTTCAGGCATTTATATAAGTCCAAGTTACTGTTATACATGTCTTCTCTGAATGGTGTTGGAGGTGGCTGTTTTGGAGTGATGTTTATTGGAGAGAAACTTCAGGACCAGAGTTCAAATCAAGGATTTATCTTATACTCACCTTTACAGTTATTAGGTCCCCCTCCCCCCTCGGTCAGATCTCTCTGGCTTAAAGTGCACAGGCCAATCAAAGAAGCTTCTGGCCACTTTGGGAGAATGGTGTTTAGATGATGCAAACCCCCAAAGTGGATGTAAGCCACACCACGGTCATACTAGGGGTGAAAAGCTGCCCCCAAAAGGAGTTGATTTAGACTGACTCCTGGCTGGTGTGGCTTGGAACTGCGGTGGGACTACGTTCCTGGCCCAATCATGGCTGGAGTAGCCTCTGGCTACTCTTTTTAGGCTATGTACTTCAACCCTCTCTCCTCTCTTCCTTTCTGGGCCCCAGCTATTCTTCCATTTCTCGTGTTCACACATAGCTTACATACACATACCTTTACTCAACCCCATGAACCAAACTAGCATTTTGAAGGTGGTAATGTTTTGTCTTAAACACTAGCTGAATTGGTCTGTGTACCTGATTTTAAGACACTCTCTCCCAGTCTGTTTCTCTCAGGCTGGTTTGCTGTTTGTCATGAAATGGTGTTTACATGCAACCATCCTATATTTGGCATGTAAAGGAGGTATTAATCAGGCATCAGCATTTTAGTATTTGTGTGTGTGTGTGTGTGTGTGTGTGTGTGTGTGTGCTGTATAAGAAAGAACAGTCAAGCAAAGTCAAGATCTGTCTTTCCAGTTCTTTCTTCAGTTTTGGTTGGCAATACTGCTTTGCAAGATTGTTTGTATTTCTAATTGAAAGATAAAGAGTAGATTTCAGCTGGCTGAAGATCTTTTGCTGAAAATTAGTGGACTAAATCCAGTTAAGACTCAAACAGAATTTCGTTGTTGTTAATTTCTGTTAAGTCAACTTCGATTTATGGCAACCCTATGAATGACAAGTCAGTGTACATCAGCAGACCTGCTCAGGTTGTACAGATTGAGGGCTGTGGCTTCCTTGATTGAGTCTATCCAGTTTTAGTGCAGTTTTCCTTCTTTCCTACCACTTTCTACAAGCATCAACATTTTTTCTAATGAGTCATGACCCATTGAAATCAGTTGAACTTGCATTAGTGTTCACTAAATCCAATTCATTTTAATGGGTCAGGTGTAGTTGAGACTAAGACTGGGTTTAGCCTAATGTTTTACAAATTGCACACTGTCAGAGGTAAGGATTATTGATCCCAGTGGTGTTTACTTTTGGGTAACTCTGTATATGGGATCATAGTCATGCTGTTCCTAATACGCTGGCATCGTGTACAAATTATCATTAGTTCCTGAACATCGACATTTTTAAACTATCATGATTTCCTGAATGTCAACATTTATCACTATATCACTAAATATCAAAATTATGAAGACTAAAGCAATTGTGTGGCGGGGCGATAGCTGACTTTTTAAAATAATCTAATTTAGCCCCATTGTTGAAGTTAATTAAGGTCTCAATTATGAAACAATTCTCTAGGTTTTGTGGGAATGAATCCCCCCCTCCCCAATAGACTAGCAGTCTGTATAGCAGAATAAGGGGCTAAACAGACCAGTGTTTAATGCTGACCTTGGGGCAGAGTGGGAGCATGGTGTCCACATCCCACACAACCTTGATGCCACCCTGACACTAGCATCACACTATGCACCCAACATCATGGTGAGGGGTGTCACAGCAGTGTTTAGACACACTGCGCCAAAGAAGCACTAAAAAGCCACCACCTCCACTGCAGCAAGGGCTCCTTTTTGCTGGCACTAAAAGAAGCAGCATTTTGCTGTTCTTTTCAGTGTTGCCAAAGCACTGGATCAGATTTGGGGCTGTCTTTTTCAGCCCTTAAGTTGATTAGTTTTGCTTTGTAATAGGAGTTAGCACCTTTTCTTTTGATATTTTTAAAAAATGTTTTCAGGTGAGGCATGTGACCTAATATCAGCAAGACTCAATAAAATGAACAGTGTTCATTGCAATGGATCAGACAGAACATCAGAAATTCACTGGTTTTCTTTAGGCTGCATTGGCAGAAATGTCAGCAGCATAAGGCCAGAGAGAGAGAGAGCTTCCTTGACACTGTAATGCTATTCTTGCAAAAATAGACATTTTTTTCAAACAGTAGGTGCAAAAAATAAACTGGCCAGGAACACAGAATAGCTTTCACCATAAGATATTGGTTTAACCTCTCTTAACCTCTGAGCATAAAACTTTTCCAAGTAAGCAAATGAAATATCGTTTCATAAATTAACCATAAAACAAAAGCAAACTTCTTCCAGAAAGTTACATAACATAATGAATATTTCCAAAACTTCAGCTTTCTTGGTAGACAAATTCTTCATTAAAATTAAAATTAAAATCACAGTAAACAAATCCTATGTTGTGGTGAAAAATTTTGAGCTTATATAGATTATCTTAATGATTTTAAACTAGTTCATTATATGTTATATCATCTTCCTTTTTTTCTCTTTTTAGCAGTATCAAGACTGCAATTCACAATTACATCATAGAATCTGAAAATAAGTGTGTTCCTGTTCACTAAATTATACAGTTGTTATTCTTTCTGGATTGGAATTTGAGGAAGGGATGCATCACACTTAACACAGTCATTACATTTCCTTTTAGCATTTCCCTGAATTTTTCCCACAGTCCCAGCTCCCATAAAACCAAAATCCCTACAGTGATTTTATTCATTCTAGTCTCTAATAATTTCTCTCTTTCTGACTCTGTCTCTAACTGTCCTTCTCAAGATGTAGTCAGTGCCGTAATAATAATAATAATAATAATAATAATAATAATATTTATATCCTACTTTTTGTATGCACAATCAAAGCAGTGTATAACAGTTAAAAATACAATGATATACATATACAAATCCCCCCTTAAAACAAGATTAAACAATTATAATATTAAAATTTAAACATGAATTAAAACTCTTATTAAAACTATTCAAATTAACAATGTGCAAAGTCATTACAAACAGAGCTACACCAATCAGGAGAGATATGGGGGGTCTTTACATGGCCAGGGGTTGTTCTGGGAAGACCTTCTGGAAGAGATCCATCTTGATAGCTTTCTTGAAGCTATCTAATTTGGATATTTGATGGCTCTCATCTGGCAGGCCGTTCCATAAGGTGAGATCAACAGCTGAAATAGACCTCTGGGAGGTTGCAATCAATCTAGTCCAGACCAGTTATAATAGATTCCACCCAGAGGATCTGAGTGTATAGCACGGATTATTTGGAAGCAGGCAATTCCTTAGATAGGTTGGGCCTAAGCCATGTAGGGCTTTAAAGGTGATAACCAACACCTTGTAATGTGCCCGGAAACTGATGGGCAGGCAGTAGAGTGAATTCAGTATAGGAGTAATATGGTCACTCCTAGTTGTTCCTGTAATTAGTCTGGCTGCCATATTCTGTACAATCTGGAGTTTCCAGACTAGGCACAAGGGTAACCCCATGTAGAGCTCTATGTGGCTCTTTCTCCATCCCTATCTCTATTCCAAACTGGCTCTACCTGACAACTTAAACAGATAAGCCTCTAGTTCTTTATTTTTTGTTGATAGCCTCCCTCTCACAACCTTCCAAAGGCTATGATTGGTTCATTTTACTTAGACTATGGAAGCAAATAATTTAACTCTTACTCTACCCTTGTTCATATAGACTCTCGTAACTCAACAGTTATAAGTCATTTGACAGTCTACAACTACTACTACTACCACCACCACCACCACCACCATAACTGCAGGAAATATATAAAGCTAACTGTGGTCAGCAGATGGTCTTCCACCTTTCATCCAACTTTAAAAAAAAATATTTCCAAGAAAGATGTCACCATTGGTAGCTGGTTCTGCTGTAGATCAGTTTTTGCTGTGCTTACTTGATTGGCTTAGGTCTCACCCTCTGGAGTAGCAGAAAACATGACCACAAAAATTCATAGTAGTATGTATCTCAAGAAAAATATGGAACCAAAGACACTGTTCCCAGAGATATTCATCAAACAAACAGACTATGAACTGTGTTTCAACAATATGGGATAATACTGTCAAGTAAAGAAAATTTGCTAAAGAACGTTTATGTTATCACAAAGAGAAAAATAATTGCTTACTATAACAACTCTCAACAAATGGACTTGTGCACTAGTTCTGACAGTCCAAAGAGACATTGGAAAAGATAAAGGAAAAGGGAATTAACATTTTCCAAATAAAATGAGGAGTAAACCATGGGAATTGAAAACCAGATTTTGGAAAATATATATGGTGTAGATGCCTAAGGAAAAGAACTGATTCATCAGAGGAATATAAGGAATAATAGAGATGAATAATGAATAAAGGATTAATGAAATTAAGATGTTTGTGTTAACTTTGGTTCAGAGGAAAGGAAACCTAATGCACATAATTTCCTGATTGATTAAAGATAATGGAAACTCACATTAGGCACTACCATCTCTTATCACAACTTTTGTCTATGAGTTCAAAAGTGAGCCATCATTTCAGATTGCACAGTCATTTTTGTATATCAATATTATTGAGCAAAAAACCAATCAGATGAGATACTTCCAATGCTTGAGATGATGATGGACAAAGCAAACTTCTGTTTAAGCCTGTAGTGAGCAGGCTGTGGAAACAGCCAATTACAGAGCACCAGAAATCGAGCCAATTAGTAGCTGGCTGGGCAGGGCTATAAAAGAGCCTTGACAGGGAGCGAAAAGGGTTTTATTTTGTTGGAGTTTTGAAGGGAGGAGACACCTAGGAGGGAGGGTGTGCTCTTAGGGTTCCTGTGGGAACATTTATAGGTTAGTTTATAGACAGGGAAGGGCCTGAGGAGTCCAGTAGGGACTAGATAGGCTTGAGGGAGTCTAGGGAAGAGAGGCTCAGAATACGCCTATAGGTTTAAGGAAGATTTTGGACTTAATACTGGAAGTAAGGTTGCCTAAGTGGTTGTAGTATTATTGTGTTAAGGAACTTCTGTAACTAAGGAAACAAGACAAACAAAGCTTTAATTATATTTTAAAATTTATTTTTTATTTTACAAATAAACTTTATTTGTTTTTTTAATTACCACTTGGCCTCTGTTGAACTATTGAAACACGCTACCAAAAAATATTAGTGCCTCAGTAGGAGATAGGTGGTGGGCGAACAAGAGAGAGGGTTATCACGTTTCGGTTCACACGACCACAAAGCCATTGTCAGAAACTGAAGCCAAAACAAGTAGATTAAAAAAGAGAAAAAAGAATCAATTATGGAGAATCTAAGGTTTCTCTTAGATGCAGAATACTTTACAAGAGCAAACAGTGATGAAGAAAAGGGAACTGGGAAAGATAAACTAGAAAAATGTAACTAACTTGGTAGTTAGTCTTGACATGAAACCCTTATGACCACTTTAATACAATACCCAAATTCACTAATTGCACACCTAACTATTGGATAAAACCTGGAGCTATGTTTTTATAACTGATTATATTGTCCATTGCAACTTGCTTTTGGGGATAATGAAGGCATATAAAAATACATAACTGGTAATGCCATTACTTTTTAGTGTAATCATAGTGTAATCCCTCAGCAGTCTTCCAAGCCTGAACAGACCCAACGTACTCTCCATGCTGCTTCCACCTCACCTTCCCTAGCTACAGTCTCAGCTTTTATACTTATGTTGCCTCCACTCCAGATGCTGAATATCCAGCATCTCTCTGGATGACTGATCAACTACAAGGCTATCAGCATTTGAAGGAAGTTATAGACATCAAAAGAAAGGGTGAAAAGGTTACAAAACAAATGAGTTTGAGTCAGTACTTAAGATGAGATGGAATAAAGTGATCAATATTTTGGCCCTGAGGATTGAAAGGGGATTTCAAAGAAGCTTCTTGCTATCTGATGATGTTAAAGTTTTAAAGTATGATGATGAAAAAAATTAAAATAGAATATTATAAAGCCATATGTTTGGGAGACAGATAGAGGTATATATAACCAAAAGTATCAAGATGTACCCTCAAGTCATAGATTATTTTGAGGTGGGGGCATTTCAGGATTATCTTTTTCTATTACTAAATCTCTGATTTGTCAAAGGTCCTTTATGTCCATTTTGTTTTGAGTTGTGTAGTCAGGAAAATCCATGCATGGATGAAAGTACCATGGGGACAACATCTTTTAAATTATTTAGTATCACTGAGTGACCTTGGATAAGTTTCATGGTCTGAGACTCAGGAGATGCAATGGCAAACTTCCTCTGAACAAATATTGCCAAGAAAACCCCATGATAGGGTTGCATTAAGGTCACTATAAGTCAGTAACAACTTGAAGGCAATGTGAAGTTGAAGGCTTTCATGGCCAGCATTTATAGTTTTCTGTGGGTTTTTCAGGCTATGTGGCCATGTTCTAGAAGAGTTTGTTCCTGACATTTTGCCAGCTTCTGTGATTGGCATCTTCAGATAAATGAAGATCTGAAAATGCCAGCCACTGATACTAGTGAAATGTCAGGAACAAACTCTTCTAGAATATTGCCACATAGCCCAAAAAACTTGCAGAAAACAACTTGAAGGTGTATAACCACCTTCTGGCACATTCTAATTCCTGACATTCTTATTATCATTACTTTTGCCATGATAAAATAGATTCTTTGGCCAAATAAGGATCCAAGGTTTGAATGGTACTACAGGCCTATCTTTTATGGTTAGCTTTAGTTGTTTTTGTGAAAGACGACAACTTGCCACAGCCATATCACCCTTGTGTGATAGAATGCATGCACCAGCAGAAAGCATATCCATCATAATTTGTGACAACCAAAGAATCCTCACTTACTATTATATATAAATAGATAATTAAAAATGTAGTAATATAATACTGTGGCATGAAAATAACTTATGAGACTGAGTACTCTGTAGCAGCAAGGCAATTTCATCATTATAAGATGCAGGAGGAGAGAGATCAGGATTCCATGGACTACCAAAAAGCCATTTAATTGGTTCCAAGTATAAATCAAGGATGAACTCTCACTACAAGCCCGAAATGACTAAGCTAAGAATATCATGCTTTGGACATATCATGAGATGCATGAATCTTTGGTTGATAAAACTGAGCAAAGTGGAAGATTATGGTAAAAGTAAAAGATAACATTACAGATAAATCCAGTCAATAAAGGAAAGTATCAGTACAGCTGTTGGTGATAAGGGCTCATGGAAGTCTCTCATTTATAGGGTCATCATAAGTTGAAGCCAACTTGAAAGAAAGTAACAGTAACAACAAATGTCAAATGCATTTCATTTTTAATATATTTGCAAAGATTGCATGCATGTATGTGTCCTGAATGAAAATAATTACAGTGTTTGTATCAGATGGAAATATATTGCAAGAAACTATTATAGCAAAATTGCCCCCCACTGTAGTTTTCACTGAAATATTTATTAAGTGTTTTGATGAAAGATTGTGGATGCTTTGTTGCATCAAGGACATTTTCAAAAGTTTGGACTATTTTCTAATACTGATTCCATATTTTTTTTTTTTAAGAACAGCACCATCGTTTGTTAAATATACATATATATTGTCCAATAGGTAGTGTAAACAAATCCAAGACCTACATAGCAAATTTTGCATTTAGAGAAGACTTATTGAAGTATGCCCTTGGGAAGAAAGTTAAATTCCATTTGTAGTATTGCTATAAAAATACATTAATATTTGCTCTCGTAACAGAGAATGAAGAAATGGGAAAAGATGAATAGCAGATGAGAATTTTAACTATGTCCAATCAAATGCGATCAAATTTACCCAAGAGCAAGAATTAAGTTGCTATATAAAATTGATAGGGTAGCACAGGAACTATCACTCTCTCTATGGGATAAAATGAAATGCAGGGACCTGCTTTAAATCAGATCAGATTATTTGTCTATCTTGACTAGTACGATCTTTTCTGACTGGCAGCAGCTTTCTAGAGTCTCAGTTTTTTGCCACTTCCTATAAATTATTTTAAACTAGAGATGCTAGCAACTGAACCTGTGATCTTACTGGGTAGTCTGCTGCTTAATTATGGACCATTCTAATAAAGAATTTCATAAATTCAAGTCAGAGTTTCTTATTCCTGTCAGAGTTTTTTTATTTGGCAGATGTAGACTGACACATGCTATACAGGGACAGAAAGAACAATATTTTTTTTTAAAAAAAGTAGAAAAGCATGTTTATTGAATGTTGAGAAACCCAGGCGAGAAGAATCCTGGACTGACAATAATTCTGACAGTTCAGGACTTATTTTACACAAAATTCAAATATGGTGGTTTTGCACAGAAAACAGCATTTTCTGTGCAGAAAAAAAGCTGTAATTAGGATTTTGATCTGTGTACTTTTCTTTATTTCTCTTTCTTTTTATTTTTTTGCATAGAAAACAGTGCTTTCTGCATAGGAATTAATTTTCTGCATTATATTATTATTTTCCATTAAGAAAATTCTGTTTCCAGTGCAGAAAATACAAAACAACCATGCACAAATTTTGTGCAGAATAAGTCCTGAATTAAGAATAGTCTTCTAAAATGGTGTAGTTTTCAAAGACTTTCTCACCGTGGGAAGAAAATTGCTAAAATTATTTATTGTTGCCTTCAAGAAGAAACTCAGTGAAGATAGCCTTCATACTATAGTTACGTTATCTTCCTTTTGAGGAAACAAAGAATAACTAGAACACAGGAGGGCATGCAGAAAATTAGGTGTCCCATGCACATACCAAAGGCAGCTGCCATCACTGGGGTAGAGATGGTGGTGAAGGCAACTTACTTTGGTGTGCATATGGGGCAGTGGGAAGTGAGCATCAGGATTGGCTAGAGCTCATGCACTTGGTGGTTTCTGCCTTCAGTGTGTGCATGAGGCAGAGAGAGAGAGGGGGGGGAGTGAATGTCAGGGAAGGCTGGGTTTTCCACATGTTTAGTAGTAGCTGCCTTTTGCCCGTACACAGGGTGGTGGTGTGGAAGAAGTCAGGAAGCACTTTAGCTTTGTATAGTATGAAGTCCCCTTTATAAAGGCCTTTTTTAAAATCTGTGACAGGTCCCAGAACCAATCCCCTGCAGATATGGAAAGTCCATTGTGTGTGCATAAATATGCAGAGTTAAAAGAAATACACAAAAAGGATGATCTTATTCCATAATAAATATATAATTATTATATATTTTATATATATATATTATATATATATATATATTATACAGTTATCAGCATATGCTGATAGTGGAGGTAGGAGAGGACATCCACTAGAGTAGATTTTATAGATCTGCACATCCTCTTAGCACTATGAGTTTTGGAAGAAAATTCCCTCCCTTGCAGTAGGTTGGGAGGCATGTTGTGTTCCAGTGTGTAGCTCCAACCCCTTTCCTCCTACTATGTGGAAATCAGCAGATTGGTCATATATAGGTAACAGATTTAAGAATCAATAGGATGTCATCACAGGACCCTAGTGTGCTGGATGTAGTACTACTCTGAAGGAAACAAATAAGGATATTTATTTATCATTTGCTGCCAGAGAAGGTGCCAATAGTGATAATTATGAAGATGAAATGGTGATGATGATTAATTTATTCCTCATCTTTTCATGAATTTGCATGTTTCTGTAAGGTTGCTTACATGAAACCTTAAAAATTGATTACTAACATCAGTTAAAATTTCTGTCCATCAAAAAAACATGCAACAATTTAAAGGTGCTGTAATGAAAACATGGAATGAAGAAGCATATGAAGATGAAACCCAAATTTTAAAAAGTGAGGTGGAAGCTGTAATAAGAGAAATGGTGAAAATCAAGTCACCAGGAACAGATGATATTCCAGTTGAACTGCTGCAATCCCATTGATATAGTCAATCCTAGTGCTAACCATCATATATCTACAGATATTGTCATAGACTGACCTGGGCCTGACTTAGAGGCACAGTCAGAGGACTCAGACTCTGAAGAAATGGAGGAGGCTGAGACGGAGGCAGATCTGGGACTGCCTGGATTGGCAGTCCTAGAACAGGCTCAGGAGGCTGCAGAGAGAGAAACATACTGTATGGGCTATAGGCTGCAAGTGCTAGGACCTGTGCAGACAAGGCAGGTCAAGTAGTCCTTGAGGAGGTCTTACAGGCTAGAAGCCAAGAGGAGAGCTAATAGGTTTCAGCTGAGAGAAGCAGAGGCCTTTTAAAAGACCTCCAGCTGCAGAGATTCTTTACAGCCAACAACTAGTCTTGCAGCCTTGTTGTTTCTGTATTCCTTGCTCTTGGATTAAAGTTATCTGACCTCTGGATTTGCCTTGTAACTATGTTCTTGCCTCTGCCCTATGCTATGAGTGATTGACTGGTATTGTGTGATCCTTGGATTGGACTCTGGACTACTCCTTTGTGTATTCCCCTGTGGTGCTGCCCTCAGTAGAGGTAAACAAGACAGATATGGAAAATAAAATGATAGCCAACAGATTGGAAACGATCAATATACATTCCCATCCATAAAAGACTGCAGCAACTATAGGACCATAGCACTAATTTCCCACACAAGCAAATTATGCTAAAAATTCTGCAACATAGATTGAAATCATACTTAGAGAGAGAAATCTCAGAGGTCCAAGCAAGATTCAGGAAAGGAAGAGGTACTAGAGACCACAGTGCAAACATACAATAGCTAATGGAGCACAGCAAGGAATTCCAGAAGAAAATTAGCATGTGCTTTCTAGACTATAGCAAAGCCTTTGACTCCATAAATCATAAAAGGCAGTAAATACCCTTAAAGACATGGGTGTGCCAACAAATTTGATAGTCCTGATGAGAAATCTCAGGACTATCAGGTGTACTCAGGACAAGAGGCTACTGTCAGAACAGAACATAGAGAAAAAGAATGGTTCCCAACTGGCAAAGGGGTCAGACAAGACTGCATCTTATCAACCTACCTATTCAACCTATGTGCAAAACATATTGTATGAAAAGCAGGCTTGGGCACAGAATAAGGAGGAGTAAAAATAGGAGGAAGGAATATTAACAATCTAAGATACACAGATGACATCATAGTACTAGGAGAAAACCAGAGACCTGAACCTGGAACAACTACTAAGAAATATCAAGGGAAAAAGTGCAGAAAATCTACACAATTTCAATCTAGACAATGAGGAAATAAAAATAGTAAACGGACTCTCACACCTGGGGTGTATTCAGGGACTGTATTCAGGAAATCAGAAGAAGATTAAATATGAGGAGGGTGGCTATGAAAGAACTAGATTTAACTAGAAAAGATCCTAAAATGCAAAGATATACAACTGAGCACAAAAGTTACAATCATACAAGCCATTGTGTTCCCTATTACCATGTATGGATGTGAGAGCTGAACAATTAAGAAACAAGATAGAAAGTGCTGAGCATTCTGAGGACAGCCAAAAAGACAAACAAATGGGTTCTAGAGGAAGGGTTCTAAAGCAAATCAAGCCACAAATCTCCCTGGAAGCCAAAATGACAAAACTTAGCTGTCATATTTTGGACACATCATGAGAAGAGAGGATTTGTTAGAAAAAAGCAATAATGCTGGGAAAGGTGGAGGGGAGTAGAAAGAGAGGAAGACCACATGCTAGATGGATAGACTGTATTAAGGAGGTCACAGGTATTAATTTGTGGGAACTAAGCAGAGCAGTGGAGTATAGGGAGTCTTGGAGATGTCTCACCCACAGGTTCGGCATGGGTTGAGATTGACTTAAAGGCAGTTAACAACAACAAAATGAAAACACAGTTCTTAACTGCAGTCCATCAAAGCCTTTGATAAACAGACCTCACTCCTAAAGGAAATCTGGTGAGTGTGTCCCATAAAGTATGTGAGTCCTATGGGGGCACATTATTCTGTACAGCTCTCTATAATTTTTACAGATCTTGGAGAATGAAAGATGTGGCGAGACAACAACTTTAAAAGATAATCTTAAGTAACAAGCAAGTTGATAACAGGAAGCAATGATCCCTGAGATTCCCACCCCAACTACTAACCTTTGAATAGTCAAAAAGAGCATCAGAATAGAAACATCATGGCTATGTTTAACATGTTGGTGGCAGGAGCTGAACAGAATTGAAGTACCTGAAATAAAGCTGAAGGTTTCAGACAGTCCTTCTTTCTTTCCCAATGTACAAATTAGTTATCCAAAACCTGATCATGGTATGGCAAAATACTATTTTGTATTGCACATTATGGGGGAAAGCTTGCTATTCTGTAGTCCAAGATGGAAAAATAGAGCAGATGGATTGATGAGCCTAGTAAATTCTTTTATATAAGAATCATCCCAGGAGACTAGTCTTTTATGTACTCCTCAAGGTGCATAAATCAGTGTTAAATCTACTTGGCAAGCCTGCTTAAGAATTGATTTACTAACTTAGCCAATTTAACAGTTTATATAGACTTTTTGCACATGTAACCTGATACAGATGCTTCATTCTTGTATTTAAAGCACTACAGATGTTGATCAACAACAGTGTCTGAGAAGAGAATAATGTATGAGTATATCAATTTTATGACCAATTATTTCTTTCAAAGTAAATGTTGCCCAATCATGTAGATGGATTAGAACATGTTTGGATTAGGAATTTAAAACTTCTCTCTAAATAAGTAGAATTCCTATCTCTAATTGTGCTTTGTGACCAAAGTTTCATTGGCTGTGCATTGTACTTGACAATTTCTTGAAAACTGTTTTTACTCAATAAATAATTGCTATGCTGCAGCTGTCTAGTTTCTATGAATTATTGTGTGGAATTTTACTTTACATGGCTGCATAGAGAATATGTTAGCTTTGCACAAATTGTTTTAGGCATCTGTTTTACAAAATATCTAAAGCAACAGCTACTTCACAATTATATGGTGAAAATGCCAAAATTGTTCTTCTATAACCTATATCCTATATCTATATCCTATATATCTCCTACCTTTTCTACAATGAACCATATACCATAAACAAAGCCCTATGAATCTGATTTTAAAACATGTTTGTTTGATTTTGAGCTAAAATAGAAACATGGCTGGATTGTGGACCTGAAATTAGGAAAATCCAGGTTCAAGACCACAGAGCCTGCAAATTCACTAGGGACTTTATCACACGGGGAAAATTGAAAGGGTAACTGAAGGTTAATCCACGGTCATCCAAGGTATTTCATGTAATTTTGCAAAATGATTTCAAATGACGTTGCACACAATCCAAACACAATCCAAACACAATCCCAGGAATAGCTGCATTCAGAATAATATTGAATTTATACATCCTTTTCCACTGTGAATTCACAGTCAATTTGCATTTACATTAGTATGAAATGCATCTCTAGTGCAGCCATGGGATTCCTTCCATTAGAAAGAAACTACAATTCCCATGATCCTTTGTTGTGATTTTCCTTCCTGTACTTTCTGGCTGCCAAGAGGAAAAGAATGAAAGCGGGGAAAGATAAAGATGTAAAGTCTGAGCATGGCTCCTGCTTCCTCCTTATTTTTTCAATCTCTAACTCGGTGTGTGTGTGTGTGTGTGTGTGTGTGTGTTCCTTGGGTCCAGAATTGTAAAATATAGATATGATCCTCTCCTCTCTGTGCATGTGCAAACAAACTAATTTTCAATGAAGAAGCAGATGGATACGTACTCATGTGATGAGTATATTCACATTCACACTGCTTTCTCTTTTGGATGGATGCTGTGTTCATCTGTGCATGTGATAAGCTACTACATTTTGTACATTTTCTCATTGGCCCCACTTTCTTCATCTTTCAAGATGGTGATACATTCCTCTGTGTGAAAAAGTCCTAGGTGACCTGTGCCACCCAATAACTCTCAGACTGATTTAGCTCATATGGATGTTGTGGGGCTAAAGTGGGGGAAAGAGCAATGCATGCCATCTTGAGCTCACTGGAGGAAAGATGGCATTAAAGGTAAATAAATAAATGTTTTACTTCAAGATTTTGCTCCTATAATTCAATTCAAGAAGAATTTCAGGGCAGTGCAATCTAAATTTAATTTAATCTAAACAGGGATTAAAAACAAAACAAAACAAAAAAAAAAAAACAAATTGAGGTGAGGTGTGTCCCTCCTTGCTTAGACCAAAAGGGACTAGTAATCCAGCATACCTATTTCTCATTGTGCTCATTTGGTAATGAAAACCTCAGTTAAATAATTTGACTGTGGGAGTAGGATGCTGAAAATCAGGCTCCATTTGCTTCTTTTTAAAAAAACAAAAACAAAAAACTAATCAAACAAACAAAACTAGATGTCCTTTCTATTTGGAAGGGTTTCTGGCATCTTAAGATAGTGAAAATGTTCTTTGTGAGAAGGACTTAAGTTTGGTTTCAGGTATTAAAGTTTCAACAAGTATGATCTAGTGGGGCCCTATAGTTCTGTGGATATCATTCTGGCTTTGACAGCAACTGATAATTTGAGATGCCCACTATTTTGATCCCCCTCCCATAATGCCCTAGTATCATTTTTTGCGGAGCATTGGGAAGTCATCAAAAGGGCATCTTTCTAA
Organism: Urosaurus nigricauda; assembly: GCA_034509955.1. NCBI lineage: Eukaryota > Metazoa > Chordata > Lepidosauria > Squamata > Phrynosomatidae > Urosaurus > Urosaurus nigricauda. Next base: position 56,292,210 of record JAOEGL010000003.1, read on the forward strand.
CTATCTCATATTGACAGTAAGCAAGTTTGAATCAAGAACAGGGACTGGAGGAAAGGCCAATGGACCTTTAGCTGTTCCCCACATTGGCAGTTGCCACAACAATGCCAACCTAATTCAACAAGCTATAGTACTTACTTTAGTTTTCCACTGTTTTTTTTTAATTATTTCATTTTTATTTCCTCACAGTTTGAAGGCTGTCATCTTCATGAACAGTCCGGCCAGAGAGAGAAGGAGAGGAGCTGCTTGGCAGCCATTTTGGGACCGTGTGCTTGAGACCGTGTGCTCGTTGCTGAAGGGGAGGAGCTTCTGTGAGTCACATCTGTGAGTCACAAGGGGGCGGAGCTAGCAGACTAGCTTTATATACCACCTTCCAGAGCCTTCCAGAACAGTCCGGCCAGAGAGAGGAGAAGGAGAGGAGCTGCTTGGCAGCCATTTTGGGACCGTGTGCTTGAGACCGTGTGCTCGTTGCTGAAGGGGAGGAGCTTCTGTGAGTCACATCTGTGAGTCACAAGGGGGCGGAGCTAGCAGACTAGCTTTATATACCACCTTCCAGAGCCTTCCAGAACAGTCCGGCCAGAGAGAGGAGAAGGAGAGGAGCTGCTTGGCAGCCATTTTGGGACCGTGTGCTTGAGACCGTGTGCTCGTTGCTGAAGGGGAGGAGCTTCTGTGAGTCACATCTGTGAGTCACAAGGGGGCGGAGCTAGCAGACTAGCTTTATATACCACCTTCCAGAGCCTTCCAGAACAGTCCGGCCAGAGAGAGGAGAAGGAGAGGAACTGCTTGGCAGCCATTTTGGGACCGTGTGCTTGATGTTTTGTCATTTTAGTTTTCTTTAACTGAACAGCTCTGCTCAAGTGGCATTAGGTTAGAATCAGATATTGAAACAGAACCTTCCCTTTAAGTGTAAGATAGCAGCCAGTACTTACCTTTAAAGAAGTATTCCCAGTAGATTGACTGTTATATTTATTACTAAAGACTTTGCAGTATGGACAACGAGGGATCTGCCACAGTCACCTGCAACTCTTGTGGGATGTTTCTCTTCTTGCCTACAGTAGTGGAGAACTTCACATGCACCAAGTGCAAGTTGGTAGCACTCTTGGAGGAGAAAGTGCAACAGCTGGAGTCCAGAGTAGCTACACTTCAGCAGATTAGGGAACAAGAGGATTTCCTGGACACAATAGAACTAACCATCTTGGATGAGTACCATGCAGAGGAAGATGCTAGGGAGGAAGAGGTCACTTGCCAAACAGAGGAGGCAGACAGCTGGAGGAATGTCACAAAGAGTAGTAAACCAAGAAGGAATTGTTCGGGGAGCTTGCAGCTAGAGAATCGATTCGAAGCTCTTTCCCTTATCAAGGAGGATGAAGAAGAGCAGCATGGACAGACTTCAGGGACAGAGCAAGGGAGCCTGAGAGTCCCACCCGAGGGAACAGTCGCTGCTAAGCCTCGGAGGAGGCGTGTGGTTGTAGTGGGGGACTCCTTGCTGAGGGGTACAGAAGCAGTGATTTGTAGGCCTGACAAGATGTCTCGAGAGGTGTGCTGTCTTCCAGGTGCAAAGATCCGGGATGTGACAGAGAGGCTGACAAGACTGGTCAAGCCTACTGACCAATACCCCTTCCTTTTTGTCCACGTGGGAACTAATGATACTGCAAGACACAGCATTCAGAACATCAAAAGGGATTACGAGGCGCTTGGTAGGAAGCTGAAAGGAATGGATGTACAGGTTGTCATCTCGTCTCTTCTGCCAGTTGAAGGGCATGGTCCAGGAAGGGAGAGGAAAATAGCAGAGGTGAACAACTGGCTTCGCAGATGGTGCCGCCGAGAAGGATTTGGATTCTTGGATCATGGGCTGCGGTTCCATGAGGAGGGACTTCTTGCAACAGACGGGTTGCATCTCACGCCAGTTGGAAGAAATGTTTTTGCCAACAGTCTCAAGAACTTGATCAGGAGAGCTTTAAACTGAGTTCCGAGGGGAAGGGAGACAATATTAAGGAACGCAAAAGGGATGGCGTAAATAGTCAAACTGACATAGAGGAAACAAGGCAAACAGTGCAAGGACCCAACAGTGGGAGGCAAAAAAACTTGCACAGGCAGCAAGTAAAAGGGAACCATGGTCTGCAATGTCTCTACACTAATGCACAGAGCATGGGAAATAAGCAAGATGAACTCGAACTCCTAGTACAACAAGGCAAATATGATATAATAGGCATCACTGAAACCTGGTGGGATGAGTCTCATGATTGGAATGTGGAAATAGAGGGGTATAACCTTATTAAGAGAAATAGGCCAAACAGGAAAGGAGGAGGAATAGCACTATATGTCAGAGATATTTACACCAGTGAAGAGATCCTGGACATCAATCATGGAAGCCAGGTGGAGAGCATCTGGATAAGAATCAAAGGGGAGGGAAACAACAAGGGTGTTACGGTGGGAGTCTACTACAGACCCCCAAGTCAGACTGAGGAATTGGATGATATCTTTCTAGAACAGATGACCACACAGTCAGAAAAGAGAGATGTAGTAGTGATAGGCGACTTCAACTATCCTGATATTTGCTGGAAGTCAAACTCAGCAAAATCCTCAAGGTCTAGCAAATTCCTCACTTGCCTGGAAGACAATTTCATGGTCCAAAAGGTGGAAGAGGCAACAAGGGGGTCAGCTATTTTAGATCTGATCCTAACCAACAAGGAGGACTTGGTTAATGGGGTGCAAGTGGTGGGATCATTAGGTGGAAGTGACCATGTTCTCCTGGAGTTTGTAATACAGTGGAAAGGAGAAGCCAGGCAGAGTCAGACACGCATCCTAGACTTTAGGAGAGCGGATTTCAGTAAACTTAGAGAAGTATTGAGGGCGATTCCATGGTCAGAAATACTAAAAGATAAAGGAGTTCAGGACGGATGGGACTTTCTCAAAAGGGAGATACTGAAGGCACAATTTCAAACAGTTCCAGTGAGAAAGAAAAACGGGAGGTGTCTCAAGAAACCAGGATGGATGACTAAGGAACTTTCAACTGAGCTAAGTTTGAAACGGAACATGTATAAGAAATGGAAAAAGGGGGAAATCACGAAAAAGGAATTCAAAGAAATAGCAGGCATGTGTAGGGGTAAAGTCAGAAAAGCTAAAGCGCAGAATGAACTCAGGCTTGCTAGAGAGGTTAAGAACAATAAAAAGGGCTTTTTTGGATATGTCCGCAGCAAGAGGAAGAAGAAGGAAACGGTAGGGCCACTGCGTGGAGAAGATGGCAAAATGCTAACAGGAGATAGAGAAAAGGCAGAATTACTCAACACCTTCTTTGCCTCAGTCTTCTCAGAAAAGGCAAAGGATGCTCAACCTGAGGATAATGGAGCAGAGAACAGAATAGGGGAATTTCAGCACAGAATAAGTAAAGAGATAGTAGAGGAACACCTTGTTAATCTAAATGAATTTAAGTCTCCGGGACCAGATGAACTCCATCCAAGGGTATTAAAAGAACTGGCAAAAGTAATATCAGAGCCATTGGCAATCATATTTGAAAACTCCTGGAGAACAGGAGAGATCCCAGCAGACTGGCGAAGGGCAAACGTTGTCCCCATCTTCAAAAAGGGGAAAAAAGAGGATCCCAACAATTATCGTCCAGTTAGTCTGACATCAGTTCTAGGAAAGATTCTGGAGCAAATCATTAAACAGAGAGTCTGTGAACATCTAGATGGCAATGCCATAATCACAAAAACTCAACATGGGTTTCAGAGAAACAAGTCATGCCAGACAAATCTAATCTCTTTCTTTGATAAAATTACCAGCTTGGTAGATGAAGGGAATGCTGTGGATATAGTATATCTTGATTTCAGTAAGGCCTTTGACAAGGTTTCCCATGACATTCTTGCAAACAAGCTTGTAAAATGTGGGCTAGACAAAGGAACTGTTAAATGGATCTGTAATTGGTTGACTGGCCGAACCCAAAGGGTGCTCAACAATGGCTCCTTTTCATCCTGGAGAGAAGTGACCAGTGGGGTCCCACAGGGCTCTGTCCTCGGCCCAGTGCTATTCAACATCTTTATCAATGACCTGGATGACAGAATTGGGAGCATACTTATCAAATTTGCAGATGACACCAAATTAGGGGGAATAGCTAATACCCCAGAGGACAGGATCAAGATTCAAAATGACCTGAATAGACTAAAAAGCTGGGCCAAAGCTAACAAAATGAAATTCAATACAGAGAAATGTAAGGTATTGCACTTAGGGCGGAAAAATAAAATGCACAGATATAGGATGGGTGACACCTGGCTGAATGAAACTACTTGTGAAAGGGATCTAGGAATCCAAGTAGACCACAAGTTGAACATGAGTGAACAGTGTGATGCGGCAGCTAAAAAGGCCAATGCTATTTTGGGCTGCATTAATAGAAGTATAGTGTCTAGATCAAGAGAAGTAATAGTGCCACTGTATTCTGCTTTGGTCAGGCCCCACCTAGAATATTGTGTCCAGTTCTGGGCGCCACAATTCAGAAAGGACATTGAGAAACTGGAGTGTGTCCAAAGGAGGGCGACAAAAATGGTGAAGGGTCTGGAAACCATGCCCTATGAGGAACGACTTAGGGAGCTGGGGATGTTTAGCCTGGAGAAAAGAAGGTTAAGAGGTGATATGATAGCCCTGTTTAAATATTTGAAAGGATGTCATATTGAGGAGGGAGCAAGCTTGTTTTCTGCTGCTCCAGAGAACAGGACCCGGAACAATGGATGCAAGATACAGGAAAAGAGATTCCACCTGAACATTAGGAAGAACTTCCTGACAGTAAGGGCTGTTCGACAGTGGAACGCACTTCCTCGGAAGGTGATAGAGTCTCCTTCCTTGGAGGTCTTTAAACAGAGGCTGGATGGCCATCTGTCAGGGGTGCTTTGATTTGGATTTCCTGCATAGCAGGGGGTTGGACTGGATGGCCCTAGTGGTCTCTTCCAACTCTACGATTCTATGATTCTATGATTCTATGATTCATGGCATGTGCAGACAATATTATACCAACTTCAAAAAGATCAATAATTTTGCAAACATCTTTAGTAAGCTGTTGTATCCTGATGCCATGGGAGTTAATCAACTGGATGTGTATTTGCTTTTTAATCAGCTGAATTTATAATTCCAAGGATGTTTTTTTTTTTTTTAAATATTAAAAGTTGACAAAAAGGAATTGTTTCTAGCTGGACAAGTGACAGACAGGCATGAACAGATGTTTAAACAATCTATTCCCACATTCACTGAGGAAGAGCAGCAATCCTTAACTTTTGCTACATGCAGGCATTGATACAAAGAATACTTTAACAAATGAACTTAAAAATATTACTTCTAGGTGGGTGTAATTTTGAAGTTCCTTTATTTATTAATATATATTTAAAATGGCATGCTAAAGATAATCTACCATGTAGAACTGCAAAAACTAAAATGAATTGTGGAAATCTGAAAATTAAACCCCTGAGCACAAACATTCATCAGTTACGTAAGTACACCCCCTCAAAACAATAATAATTTGCCCCCGAGCTGTACAACAAAGCAGGTGTGGGGCAAAAGGGCTCTTTGTTGACCTCCATGAACAAAAGCCAGAAATTAGTATCAGTTTGGCATGATTGGTCAAGTTGTGCCATGTGATAGGGGGCAACTGAGAAGGCTATTTAAGCCTGACCCACCTTTAGTGCAGTGTGCCTTTAGTGCTGATCACCTAAGGGCTATCTAGGAATTTTTTCTTCACTACTTGAGAGTAAAACCCCATGCTCCATCCTGTGTCTGTTGGGAATTGGACAATTGGTTCAGGCTCCCTACACACCCTCCCATCCTTCCGTATGTGCCGCACCCTCCCTGTGCCATTCCATGCACCCCCACATGCACTCCCACCATCCTCATGCCATCCTGCACTTCCTGTGCATGCTCGCCCCATGCACTGCCCCTCTGCATCATCCCTGACAGAGTGGCATGGAGGGAGGGAGCACATGCCACCTGGACGCCCCACCCCCAGAAGCCCTGTCCTCGCACCTGTTGATTCCCGGCACAGGGATGCCACTGAAAATTGGTGCTTGGTATACAGGTTGCTATGACCTTGCCTTGTAAATTTTGAAATTATTGTCAGAGGGCATGCCCATTTCCAGAAGATATTTACACATTTCCGGAATGAGAATGATTCAGCTGTAGAGCTGCAATATAGAGTGGCTACATTGAAAAATATTTTGGATGCCTCTAGTAAAAATTGGATTGGCTTTTTAAAAGTTGTTTATGATGTAACTGGTGTTGAGTCTTCCTGATATACCAAAAAAAAAAAAAAAAAAAGGAAAAAAGCTAACATCTAATCTAATCTAAAAAAGACAAAATGTTTAAAAAAAAAAAAAAGAATGTGTTTATTAACTGAAGACTCACATGCCCTACAGAGATCTCTGAAAATATTGCCACTTAATGAAATGGTCATTTAATGAAATATAGAAACAGATTGTTAGAGATCTTTGTAGGCATTGTTAATTTATTGTCCCTGAAACAGGCTATAGAATAATTAACTGGACAAAATGTCATTTTAGCACATATCCTCCACCATTTTTTTCCCTTTACATCTTGAGATTTTAAAAATATTTTTCACCAAGTCTTCCCATTATATAATGGATGCAAGGTGCTAGTAATTGCAATGTGAACAACAGTTAGCTGGTAACTGTTAACCTCTCTATGACTGCCTTGTCTCTTTCTTAATACAATAACTTGGCCTTTACTTACAAAGTAATTAAATAAGAGTGGAGTCAGTGCTTATGCATGAAAACAATGAATATGGAAATTGATCATTTTGAGATTTTCTATATATTAACCAAATAAGCTCTATCATTTTATCCATTTTTGTATACCCATGCTAGTCCAATCCAGCATGTTCCTTTAGGGTAAAAGCAATTTATATAGACACATCATGACTGAAGAACCTTGTTGTATTTGTACTTAGGTACCTGTACTTCAACATAAAATGAAACAGGAGAGATCCTAATACAAAGTGCCACTCAGACTAGCTTTGGGTGAAATCTGAAATGCTGTCCTATGGCAAGGCCACAGAAATTTTTACCATATGATTTTGTAACACACTTGTTTCATTGTATCAGATTTTGGCACTGTCAGTTCAGAATCTCTGTGAATCCCTATTTTGTTATAGAAATTCAGTGTATACTCCTTCACCAATTTCTTCTTTAGTGATTTTGCCAGTCACAGTGAAGGTAATTATGAATCAACAGCCAAACAAATCATATGTCAAGATTTGGTATTAGGTATTAGGTTTGGATTCAAATGATATAATTTACACATCAACTGTCTAGATGTCTCCAGTAAATATGACATTTATACCATGAATAAGGTCTTTCTCAGTGTACCATCTAGGCCTCAGTCTTTCTTTGAGCTTTCATCACCAAAACTTAAGAATTGTCATTTTATATGAAAATACAATGTGTGTGGGGGGGGGGAGGGGTCTGCCTTTCATAATAACCTTTCATGACATGAGACAATGTCGGACATTTGATAATAACAGTGATCATGCCACACAAAACCTGAAAGGGAACATTCCAGATCCAGTCTGAAGGAGTGGATTTTGTGCTGTCCAAAACTGATTTCTGGGGTCAAGATTTCTCAAATTTACAAGAAGAAAAAAACTGGAATTTGCAAGCACAATCTTATCATTAGGTATATCTACAGATATTCAAATTCAAAATTGTCTCTGTTCTGATGAAGTTCTGAGACATACATTTTAATCTTAGTTTCAATAAATATCTGTGACACCAAAGAACTGGAATCTCTCTTTACCCACTCACATATTACCCAGAGGCATTATTTTGAGGACAACCACTTATGCTTCATTTTGTGTTGAAAAACAGATCCCTAAGTAAAAAATATGTCATGACTGGTTGTCATGCTGTTTGTGTATATATTTCATTTCTCCCATACAAAAGGGAGTGGTGGATTGAGACTACCATGAGTAAATTATATAAAAAATAGAATTGATAAAAAGTTAGCATCTAGAAAAAATATTAATTCCCACAATCAATTTCTTTATACACAAGCAGTGACCAAAATCTTGTTTCCCAATCTATATATATTAATAAGGAATACAAGGCAGCCAAGCAAAAGTTAACAGCTACCAACTGCCTGTGATTCAGAATAGCAACATGTAGAAACCAACAGCCAGCTGAGAGGCTAGAGTTAACAGTAAACGAATGTGCACACTGAAAGAATTATATAGCTGTTTATGAAAACAAGATAGCTGTGTGGAATCCAACTGAGGAAAGCTTGCTGAGCCAGAAAAGAAATCTGTCAGAAGTTCCTGATAGCTGTCTTTTATTCTGATAAATTCTTTTCTTCCATCTTTAGCAACTGATGTAGATGCATTATGGAAATGACATGCTGGTCCTGTTAAACACAGTGAAAGCATAAGATTTGGCCCAGGAAGTAAATAATCATTCTAAAGTATTGGTTTCATGGGGCTCATGAAAACCTTGATTTTTTTTTTTAACTTGCTCCTAGATTAACCCAAGACTTTGATTCATCCATAGGTTTAACAGCCCTGGTGGCGCAGTGGTTAAATGCCTGTACTGCAGCCACTCACTCAAAACCATAAGGTGGCGAGTTCAAGACCAGCAAAGGGCTGAAGCTTGACTCAGGCTTGCATCCTTCCGAGGTCGCTAAAATGAGTACCCAGATTGTTGGGGGGCAAATAGCTTACAATTGTAAACCGCTTAGACACTCATTAAGGGTATGAAGCGGTATATAAATGAAGCTGTTTGTTTTGTTTTGTTTACTTAAAAAGACACATGTGTATAGAAAGATAGATCAGGGTTCATGATATCTTCAAAATAACATCATTATCCTCATCTGCTTGTATTTTAAGGTTATCTTGGTACTAAATAAAAGGCCAGATGCTATCCTTAACTGAAATCTGTGGTGAGAGAAGGCAATCCTTTCTATTTTGTGCTGTGTGATATTTTCCTATGATGGTAAAAGTGCTATGGCTGGAATTGCTGACAATGAATTTTCAGGAAGACGAGTAGAAAGATTATATTGATTGAAACTTTGTTTTTCTTATCCTGCATGTGCAAAACCTATATGATGACCACCTTAACAGAAAATACAAAAGTCTATACTATGCAGCATGGTGTAGTGGTTTGAGCATTGGTCTATGAATCTAGAGACCTGGCTTTAGATTTCTGCTTGACCATTGAAACCCACTGGGTGGCCTTTGGCAAGTCATACTCTCCAAAAACAAGTGTTGTATTTCTGACTGGCTGGATAGCTATCTGTTAGGGACACTTTGATTGGAAATTCCTGCATGGGGGGTTGGACTGGATGGCCCTTGTGGTCTCTTCCAACTCTATGATTCTATGATTCTATGACACTTCAAAAATGGAGCAGATAAACAAACCATTATTCCCCACTCCCCTTTCCCTGAGACAGCTGTTCATTCATGCTATTGAAATCAACCAAGTCCAATGCCATTGAAATCAGCTAAGCCCATTTACCTGTGCCACAACTTGAGTAGCAGAGAAAATAATAATAATAATAATAATAATAATAATAATAATAATAATAATTTCTAACCCGTCCCTCTGAGCGAGCAATCGGGGAGGGGTACAACATTTAATATGCCCAAGAGGGAAGGAGATGGAAGAGTGGGAAGGAAGCCTCTCTTTAACTCTTTCATCTGTAGAATAAATAAATAAATATGTCTGAGCAGATCCCAGATATTCCCCTACTGAGGCCAGGGAATTGTGTGAATGTGCATGGGGGAATGCTGGTACTTATTTTACATAAAACAGTCCTTGGATAGACTAAGCTTTTCATTCTCATTTTGCACTCCCTAGCTCAAGGAGCAAGTGTTAGGCTTCTGCCACCCTGAAAAAAGAGCAAATAGATAGAACTTTCTTCCCCCTTCGCTTTTCCTGAGATATTCTCTGCCACTCAAGCAATAAGTCTTGGCTGACTTCACCAGCATGAATGACCAGATGTCTCAGGGAAAAGGAAAAAGGAAAGAAGGGTCTGTTCATCTGTCTTGTTTTCAAAATGGCAGAAACCTAACACTCACTCCTGGAGCTGGGGAGCCCAAATGAGAGTGAAGAGGAAGGGAGAGAATGGGATGTAAGTAAAACTGTTGCATTGAAATTAGCTTCAATTGTGTGATTATTTGATTATTTTTTATTTTAATTTGAGAATTAATGCACAAGTGAGTCTTGAGCAGTTACGTATCATGTTAGGATGGACTTTCCCCACATGGATGACTTGGTGTAGTGGGTGTGAAGAATGTTTTTTGGTATTACATATTGAATAAAATTGGCCCTCTATCCCTGCTGGATGTTAACAGTGTTTTTTATTTTTATTTTTATTTTCTTGTAGGAGTTGATGGTACTATGATAAAGAGCTGACTTTCTGGATGGTAGAAACATGTCTCTTCTGTCCTAGCCTGCATCTGCACTGCAGAAATAATCCAGTTTGACCTTACTTTATTTGCCATTGCTCAATGCTATGGAATCATGAGACATGTGAGATATTTACCTGTCTATTTCAGAGAGCTTTGGTGTCACAACTACAATTCCCAGAATTCCATGGCAATTAAAGCGGTGTCATACTGGCTTATTACTGCAGTGCAGATACAGACCTAGTGACCTCTTCAGAAAATTAGACTATGCAAGCTCTTGAGACTCTATGAAACCTTGAAAGAATAGAGTTAAGAGAAATCGCACAATACCCTGGATTTCTGGATAAGTTAACTAGAGGAATATATCTTCTTTTATCTTCTTTCCAAGCCCATGTTAGCCTGACCTGGATCAGTCCCTGGGCTGGAGTTATAACAGGTGGTTGATTATTTGTCCTCCTGCTGCCACGTACCCCACACCTATCTCTACCTGGAAACAGGGTCCTTGGCTACACCTACATGGCCAGGTCCTCTCTTTCCAACTCAGAGGCTGTGATAGGGGTTTTCTCACCAAATGTGACAGAAGAGTCATATACAGAGGACACATGGCCATCCACTCTGCTGGCTTTTGTTGTGGTGTTTCCTAGAAATTCCATGGCAAACAGCTAGTCTTTTTAGATAGGGTTAGGCACTTTTGGGCCAGGATCAGAACAGATCCACTGGATCTACATCCGGCCTGCCTGGTCCTGACCCAGGGGCCAGCTAATGGACTATCTCATCCAAACAGGTGAGGCCTGGGCCTGTGGGTGTCATCCAAACAGGTGACACCTGGGTTTGCGTGTACAGGTGCAATGAAAGACAGACAGACAGACAGACAGACAGACAGACAGAAGTTTACCAACAATTCCAGTGATTTTTATCTTTAATATAGTTATCTGTTCTACTAAGGTAACATATTGGGACAATAAATGCCCCATATTTGTGGATGTGTTTGTGTATGTATTTGTGTGTGTGTGGACTATAAGGCAGCAAACTAGGAACTACATTATTCCAATGTAAGTGGATTTGTTCCATTTCAAAACTTCTATCCATAGGAAAAGGAACCCTAAAATTCTAACTAAGGAGAGGAAATATGAGAAGTATATGTTATACCTTAACCTAAATCCTAACAGTAATCCTGAACACACTAGAATTCTCATTGAGGCTCAGGAACCCATACAATTAGTTGTATCCTATCATTTGAAGATTAACTTAACATAGAACTGAAGTTAATACAGTTCAGATATGGGGGGGGGATGCTAATTTCAGACCATATACTGTATGTGTGTGTGAAGCACAATACTTCCCTGCACTGGGTGACACCTGGTGCAGGGGGTGGTGCTTTTGGGGACAGGGTGTCGGGGGTACATGCTCCCTCCCCACCATGATGCCCCATACAGGTTGGTGTGGGACAGCACATGCAGGAGAATGCAGGATGGTGTGTGTAGGGTGGGAGCTTGTGCAGGAGAGCACAGGAAGGTACTGGGAGAGTGTGCAGGGATGGTGCAAGGGGGAGTGTGGGCGACCAGACCAGATGTCACCCCCTTCTTTGGTGTCACCTGCTGCAGGCCACACACCCCTAATGATGCCATTGATGAAGCAAAGGAGAACATGTGCAGATGGTATACATAATGGCCATCCCACCCCCTCCATGCTGGAGGCTGTGAAGGTGGGACGGACCTTTTGCTGCCTTCCCACTTGTTGAGACCAGCGGTTTAAAACATGCCATTGCATGGTTGCCATGGCATATTGGCTACTGGGGGCATGGTTTGGGGCAATACTGACACATCACCCCCAAACAGCTTCATTCCAAATCAGTTCAGCAACACTGGAATAGTGTGAAGTTTACTTAGTCACCTGTTGGCCAGGTAGGATTTTTTCCCCCGTTTTCCACAGGTTTTTCATCTATCCCATAGTGTTACCAGTGGAATTAAGGGAAATTGGCTTGGGTGATGTCTAAGCTTAAATGAAGTTTAATTCTAATTGGATTGATTAATAATGCTTTTGGCATGAATTTTGGATTTGATCTCGGTGAGCACTTTGGACACCTTACTGGGTGTAAGAAAAATGTCTGGCGGCCTGAGGGGTGGCAGAAAAAAAATGGACTTTGAGTCTTGCTTGAAGGAATACCCTGACTATAATTTTTGCAGATTAGGAAGGGGAACTTCATGTTGGACTTCCTTATGAAAGCAGTCCAATGATCAACCCAATGTTTGGACTGTCATTGAGGACTCAGGTGTTATCATCCTTGTAAGCTGCAGAGGTGGTCTGCAGTAAGACATCGGATGGACCTTCGCCCACACTTGGTCTTTGTTAATGTACTAGTTGCAGTTCAGTAAAAAGAATTTAATAAATAGGTCAATAAATGGCCCTGTTTTACCCTATACATCTTGTCTCTGGTCTCATTATTCCAGGGGTTGGGTAGCAAACAAAAATATATCACTACTGTGATCTCTGAGGATCTGAACAGCACCCAACATCTTCTTGACTTAATCCTCTCCCCCAATGCTATTCTCTTTCCCCTATTTTTGTGTCTTTTAGCAAATTTTCAAATTAATAACTGTAAGCTGATGGAATAATAATAATAATAATAATAATAATTGCATAGACATGTAGGCAGCTATCTGCTATGGTTCTACACTTTAAATAAGTCTCTTCCTAAAGTGGAAACTTGGGGAAATAACTCATGATTATTAGAAGGTAGAAACTCAGAAGAGAGTACATAGAAAGAATACAGCTGTTATTTCATCACATCTTTCAGTAGATGCTACTCTGTAAGTTAAATACTTAATCATTACATTTACATCGCATCGTTACAATGCAATATTATTAATACTGAAGGATGTATGCAAAAATTTCAAATGTACAAAACATGAGAAAGGAGAATTAGATTCAACCCAATAACTTTTCACCTTCCCTATTGCTATGATATGAGCAAGACATAAAAAGAACAGAGATAGCTCAGATGAGTGAGAAAGTGAAGAACTTGGAAATCATTCCTTCATTTTGTAGATGCTCTTCCAAATGGCTCACCTTCCAGATGCTCCCCAGCTAAAGCTGTTGGCAAGCTATAAATACTGCAGGTGAGTCAGCACAGTCGAGACATGCACAAACACATATACAGAGTCAACTGCATCGATCTGGCTCCGTTGTGCTTTTTTTTTTTTTTTTTTTTTGCATAAAAGGAATGCAGCATTGCCCTTTTGCAGAAGAGAAGGAATGAAAACCCTTGAATGAAAACAATGTTTTAGCCAAGAATGATGCAAAGAATTAAGTGGTCTCAAGCATTCTTGTTTTGAAGTGTTCAGAGCTCAATGGATAAGTGGAATATGAAGAATAATTTTTCATCCTGTTTCTTGGAGAAAGGCTTTCTGTTTAAATAATCCATTACCCTTTATTTTATGTTAATATGGCCATAGTATTAGGAATGGAATCCTCCTTTGGTTACTTGAGGTTCAATGTGGAAAAACTGATTTTCTTGAGAATAGTCTGGATCACATGAGAGCCTGTGTGCTATGACATAGTAATCTGAGTTTTGGATTTAGACTCTAGGAAATAAGGAATGGAATTCCTATTCAGTCACAGAAACCTATTGGGTGACCTGGGAAGAAATAGACCCTCAGTTTTAGTGGAAGGCAATGGCAAACCACCTCTGAATAAATCTTCCTAAGAAAAAGCTCTGATAGTGTCATCACTGGTCAAAATTGATTTGGAGGCACATATCAACAAAGTTGGAGCTACAGCTTGGGTTGTTCATCCTCTTCCACTGAGCATGCAGATTTTATTTTATTTTATTGGAGAGGTGGTGTAGCGACTGGGACCCTCCAGGCACTTGGGGGCTTTCTCACACCACATGCTAAGGAGTAATTACATCACAGATGATCTAAGGCCCTTTAGCCAATCAGTGAATCGGACCGGGGACTTTTCAAGAACTTTCCATGTGAAATCTTTAAAAAGTCCTGAAACCATGTGGTCTTTTGCCTTCTTGTTTTGGAAAACCAGCTGGTAGCCCTGCGCCAGAAGCAGGCTTGAAGGATGTGGTTAAGCAGAGGTGGGAGGCCCAGCTCCTGATATCCCAAAACTTTCCAATGACTGCAAATTCCATCTCTGCTTGAGTAGTTTAGGAATGTGATAGTTAATGTGTCTAACTTTTTATTATTTTTTATCTTTGGCTTGCCTGAAATGAACATCTGTGTAACTATGTTTTCTGTACCTGCAAAGCAAGGAGGCCTTGCATGAATGAATCATAGAATCGTAGAATCATAGAGTTGGAAGAAACCACAAGGGCCATCCAGTCCAACCACCTGCCATGCAGGAACTCCCAATCAAAGTATCCCTGACAGATGGCCATCCAGCCTCTGCTTAAAGATCCCCAAGGGCGGAAATTCCACTACATTCCGAGGGAGTGTGTTCCACTGTCAAACAGCCCTTACTGTGGAATCTCTTTTCCTGCAGTTTGCATCCATTGTTCCATGTTCTAGTCTCTGGAGCAGCAGAAAACAAGCTTGCTCCATCCTCAATATGACATCCCTTCAAATATTTAAATCATACCACCTCTTAACCTTCTCTTCTCCAGGCTAAACATCCCGAGCTCCCTAAGTCGCTCCTCATGGGGCATAGCTTCCAGACCCTTCACCAAGCCTGCATTCGGCTTGCCACATACCAAGATGTTTTGGAATCTGAGACTATTTTAAAAGTTTTACATGATATGTTAGGAAATCCTATGGCTTGCAGAGAAAAGAAATCCCAGTTGGCATGTCCAAATCCCTTGGGACATCTAAAGTCATGTTTTGGACTGTGCCATTGTTCTGACCAGTGGTGGCTCATGGATGAAGGTAGAATGTCTGTCCTTAGAATAGTGAAAGAGATGCCTCAGCTGCATGGCCCATTAGATACACATGGCTCTACCCTTGCATGATCTGTCTTTCTTTTTTTCATTTTAACTGATGAGCTAAATTTTAGTCTAACAGGCATCTCAAACAATTTCACCTTCTAATAGTTCATCAGTTAAAATCCCAGGAATTCTTGGAATTAGATCATGTTAAAAAGTGGATCATGCAATGCACCAGAAGAGGAGCAGGGAGGTGGAGTAGTGGTAGTAGTTTAAAAATGTAGTAGTATACAACAATCCTGATAAAAGGAAACATTTGTGGAAAGGGGAAAAAGGTCTTTTCTTTTCCAAAAAGATGAACTGGAATTAGTGAAGGGAATGTTAATATCAAGTTAAATATCTTTAAAAGTGCAACTGAAGTGATTCATTCTGTGATACTGAATAGACTGTCATATCTATGTACCATTGTAACACACAAATTTGTGGTGTTTATAAGAATGAAAAACAGCTATAAGACCTAGAAAGCCTGTCCACTGAAGATGGACGCTTCCACTGCTATTTACAGGGTTCTTGCATTCTATTATTTATGGGTGTACCAACAAGAAAACACATTTGCTGAGCTTATTGCACAGTATGTAAAAAGTTTGCTATACCATTTTTGCTCTTCTCTATTAATTTCTCACAAGATTTTCCCCAGTTTTACCTCTGTTGAACCAAATCTATTATTTTCCTTTCATGACTTGAAAAATGTAAAATAAATAACTTTGTAAAGTAGATTGTATTATCATAAAAATGTGGAACCATTTTTACCTACACTAACAGACACCTTTTGATGAATATACCCTAGGTGTAGCTGTTTTAACTAGTTCTATATATGTTAGTTTAGCCCCAAATGTCTGATTCAATAGATTCAATAGATTACAATGTGTACTTCCAGTAAATAATGGCATGGTAGAAATTCAGTTTGTATTTATTGAAAAACGCTTTGAAGAGTCTTAGTGAATTTCTTTAATATTGTGTACAGTATTTGATATTCTTAATGTTGTTGTTTTTTTTAAAAAATGCATTTGCTTTTAGACTGTGTGTCTGGAACCTGACTTTTCTTTCCTTTCCTTTTCTCATTGTGGTACTTCTGAATACCATAACACTGTATCACTGTGATACTGTAACACTGTATCACTCACATTTCATATCTGGGAAAAGCATTTAAAAGAAAAAGGTCTAAATGTTGAAAAGGTTTAAAAATGATGCACTATCTATTTTAACAATTGCATTCTTATCATTTTGATAAGAAAACTAAGCATGGTTCAGTTTCCTAAAATGGAAGAAAGATAAAAATATAAAATTATAAGTGGGGGCTTGAAACAAAATATTGCATTACGAAGTTTTTTTTTCTTGTCCCAGTCATTCTGTTTATTCCAGTCCTCAACTATCTCACTCTTTTTCTTTTGTTTTGTTTTTGTTTCATTTAATGGCAGCCATAATCTTTCCTCATTGGACTGTTCTAAATCTGGTGAGCAAATCCATACACAGGTTTGTTGTTACTGTTTTTGTGAGCCTGTAAGTCAACTCCAGCTTATGAAAATGCTATCACTGGGGTTTCTTAGCAAGATATATTCAGAGAACGTTTGCTGCCACCTTTCACAGAGTGACTTATCCAATATCAGTTGTTTGGTTTTTCCTCATTCAGTCAGCCAACAGGCCATGATAGTGAGGCTGTGACGCTGGACAGGATACCTTGGCAGCAGCCAAGAGCATCCTGGTCCTGCAACTGTCCCTACCTGCCTTGGCTATGTAGATCTCTTCTCAAGCCATGGTGGTAGCCTGCTAGGCCATCACGTCTGGACTTCTGTAACGCTCTGTACATTGGGCTACCCTTGTGCTTGACCCAGAAACTGCAACTGGTCCAAAACATGGCAGCCAGGCTTGTTACTGGCACATCTAGGAGAGAGAGCACATTACACCAGGGTTTAAATCCCTCCACTGGCTGCCAATTAGTTTCCAGGCACAATAAAAGGTGTTGGTTTTAACCTTTAAAGCCATACATGGCTTGAGTCCATCCTATCTTCAGGACTGTCTCTACCTGTATGAGCCCCCCTCCCCCACACACTTCGATCCTCTGGGAGGAACCTGCTACAGCCTATGAAGACCAGAGCTTTTTCAGCTGTCGCTCCCAGGCTGTGGAATGACCTGCCAGATGAGATGCGTCTCATGGTATCTGTTGATGGCTTTAAGAAGGCATTAAAGACACTTCTCTTCCGGCAGGCCTTCCTGGACAGTACTTAATATCTCCCGGCTCCAATTATTTGGGATTTAACAACTTAAGATCATAACTCTCTTAGGTTTTATTCCCAGTGAGCCCAGATTTCCCTACTAATGTTAGAATTTTTAGGTTTACTATTGTTTTGTTACATGCTCCTGGTTTTAATTCATTGTTAATTTAATCACATTTTAAGAGGGGAGGTTGGGGTGGGATTGGTTTATTTTAACTGTCTGCTGTTTTAAACATGTTGTAACCCTGCCCCGATTGCTTGCTCAGAAGGGCAGGCTATAAATAAATATTATTATTATCTGGCATGTCCACTACCAGTGAAAAATACTCACTCCTGATGTCAGAATGAGGCACCCAGCATTGAGAATACTCTGGACACCTTGTTCTGATTTCAGAATGAGTGACTTTCAGCAGTAGTGAATGTATTGGACAGTCCAGAGGGATGTCCACCTTGACAGCTGCCACGGAGTCTCCTTCTTTGGTGGTCTTTAAACAGAGGCTGGATGGCCATCTGTCGGGGGATGCATTGATTTTGAGTTCCGGCATGGCAGGGGGTTGGACTGGATGGCCCTTGTGGTCTCTTCCAATTCTATGGTTCTATGGCATGAGAATGGAGGGCTGTGGATCTTCACAGATTTTTTTTTAAAATTTGTAAGATTGTAATTCCCCAGTTCTGCTGCTGTTCATGGTGGATGTCATCTGGACTTCTCACACCAGAACTGAGGTTTCGGATGTGCATATTGCAAAAAGGGCAATGCCAGAATGGGGGGTGAAACAGACCTTTTAGTCCATGTAGACAACTTGTGGCCCTTTAAGTTTCTCCCACCCTCAACATACACTACAGCAATATATCAGGACAGCTTAAGTTCCTAGATATATTGACTTGAATGAGATACACAGAAGAGACCTTACCCTGTATGTCTTTGTATGACATTATCATGTGCAATGACAGAGATAATTTTCCAACACTTCTCCACCATTTTTGACCCAGACAATGAAACAAACAAATGTAGCAAACAAAAAGTGTCATTTTTTTCCTTTTGGAATGGTGGTAAACTAAGATGTGATAAAGTAGATTGTTGGTGAGTTGGTGACATTAAGGGGAATTTAAAATTTATTTCATTGCAGGCACTTTGAAATTTTTTAGAGTCAGAAAATACCCCACAATTTCTATTTCATTTTATCTAATTTCATTTTAATTTGAATAGATCTCATTATTTCTTGGTGTTTTTGGAAAACACAGTTGATATATCACTCATAAATGCTCCTTTGGATATGGGATTTTTTGATATCACAATGCACTAAAATTCTTATTAGATTCAGACAGTACCCTGCAATTTGTGCAATTCATGCTTTGAAGATTTTCCTTCATTTACTCTCATTGAAATCAGTATTTAGTCTAACTGACTAGATTCTCTGGAGCTGTTCATTCGCTTTCTGATCCCCAAGTGTCAGAGACTATTTTATTCACTCAAGGACCTTAATTAATGTTTCCCTCAGCTTTTGCAGAAGCTAAAAAGGATAGTCAAGTGGAATTCTGGGTGGTAAAGAACAAGTATATGGTTTAGTGTATAGTTTAGTCTAGTCTAGTCTTAAATTAATATATAGTATAATATGGTCTTAAACTATTATATGGAAGCTGAGCTTGACCTTCAGTTTTCAAAATTAATTTGTTACACTGATTATTGAAAAGAGGAAAATGAACTGATTGTCATTAGCATAAGGAATGTGAAAATTTACTGGATTCATGGTTCATTAATTCATTAATGCAACTGTTAGTTTTAAAAGAAATTATGGGATTTACACTGAATGGTGTATTTGGTTGTCAGCGTTGCCACCTAATCCTATTTTTTCTTACTGGAGTCTTCAAAATTGTTCTCTCCCCCCCCCCTCTCTTAATTAAGTTGACTTCCCCAAACTGGGATCTTACAGATGGATTGGACTAGAAATCGAAGCATTTCTAGTGCAAAACAGCTGTAAACTACTATATTGATGGAAGCTGTCCTAAAAAATTAAAAAAAAGAGTCTTGTATCTCTTTTCTCTTTTCTTCCTCCCATTCACTCTCACCTACATGTGAGATTTCTCCCCCACTCTTGAGATGGAAAAAAAAGGTGAATTGGGAATAATGTGCTAATTCCCAGTAAATCAAGAGTGGAAAATACTTATTCAGAAATATTTTGAGCCTCTTTGAATATATGCTGAAACTTTTTTATTTATTTATTGGATTCATATCCCACCTTTTCCATAAAATGGGATCCAAGGTGGCTAATGCTATGATAGCAGAAATGTATCATTGGCTTCCATTTCAAAATTTGTAAAAGTGAAAATGCCACACACACACCATGAAAATTTACATAGTTTTAGCAAATGACTCTTCTGTGCCTAAAATAGTCATAGGGGTGCAAAAAATGTGTCAACTTTCCCTCCTAGGGGTCATCGGGATAATTGAAGTTTGTTTTTGTTTTGTTTTAACAGGGAGCACTGCTGAGTGTATGTGGTCTACTGAGGTACTACAGAGAGTTAATGCATCCTTCCAGCAGCAGCTTTCCTCTGAAATGACTTGAGTAACGAGTTGAATTTAACTAGTTATTTCCAAGCTCAATTTGTCTAGTTTGCTTTCCAGCAAGCTAGGTTATTTAGTCTCCTTAGGAAGGCCAAGCAAAATGCACAATATACATATTGCAAGCTTTGGAAGCTATACTAGTGTCTTCATCAGACTAGGTGTTACGAACTAAATAGAAGGTGAAAAAATAAAGATGTTAGTCAAGGCCTGCATTTTGCTGTTTCTCTTTTTAGGAGATTATCAGATGGGGTAAAGTAAAATGGATGGGCTGGAGTAAAAGGCCTACTCCCAGCATAATCATGCTGAAGATTTTCAGACTCATCACACTCATCCAGTACTTACCCTGTGATGATCCAGGACTGCTCTTGCAACTAAACCATTCCTGGGACTTCCCCATGAATGTTTTGTTGCTAGAGCATTTCTAGATCTTAACAGGATAAATCCTGGATGAGCACAACATCATCTGAAAATCTTCAGTGCAATTACTTGATTATGCCAGGCATATGCCTTTTATTCCCAGCTCTCTGCCCCCCCCCCCAATTAGTTCAAATGTATGGAGGGGTGTATCTTACAGGCTGGCACTTCTTCCTTCTGGCCATGTGGCAACAGGAAATTTAACATCCATTTGCATCACAACAAATACACTTCCTTCTACCCCTGGATTTTTTGTGGTTATTTCTAGGTTCTGCCTGAAAGTTATCTTTACTGCTTCTTTGTAATACATCTGAATGTTATGGCAGTCTTTGAGAAATCATTCTTGGAAGTGGTTTATTCCTAAATAGTGGAAATTACATGTTCAACACTATATGTAAAGAGTTTAGGGACTGATATCACAAAACTCTTTTTGTGGCTTTTGACATTTTCCTAGAAATGGATAGAGAAACAATACTGCATGTTAAAGAGTTTATGAAACTGTGCCATTATATGAAAATTTCCCTTACAGTCCTTTTGTTTTACTTTATTCTTTACAGTATTTTCAGACATTCAGAGATAGGAGGACCTTTACTAAAGATGCATTAAAACTGCTACTTTGTGGTGTTTCAAGGCAGATAGAATAATAGCCCATATTTTGAATGTACCTGTCCAGGTAAAATATATTTTACATGTTGTTATATATTGTCCTCTTCATAATGTGCTCAGAGAAGAACACACTGTATATACTCATGTATAAATCTAGAAATTTAGGTTAAAAAATTGACCCAAAAACCTAGGTCGACTTATCCATGGGTCAGTGGTAAAGTACTATGCTTTTATTTTAAAATTTTAATATTTTAAAAATTACTTTAATTTTAAAAAGTAACCATCACCTCCTCAAAGGCAACAACAACAACAACAACAATAATAAGGTTTATTTATACCCCGCTCCTCTAATAGAATACTCGGAGCGGGGTACAGCAAATTAAAAAAATACAGGAATAAAACAGCAGTCAAATCCCTTCCCAACCTCCCCCCCTTAAGACTAGATTAAATTAAAACTAGTTAAAATTGAAATCAGTTAAAAAAAATTTAAAATAATAAAAATAAAGTGCAGTTGATGGGCAGTAAGAGTGCAATCTCGAGTGGGTGGGATCAGAAGGTTTGAACAGAGGGACAGCTAGAGTTAATCCCCCGGTGCCATTTACATTTTCATTTGCATTATTAGAGTTGGGGGTTGGTGATATATTATTCCCTCTTCAAGGGAAGGCCTGCCGGAAGAGATGCATCTTTAAGGCCTTTTTAAAGCTGGTCCGGCAGGTCATTCCAAAGTTTAGGGGCGGTAGCTGAGAAAGTCCTCTGGGAGGTTTGCGACAGCCTGGTTTTCATAGGTTTCAGCAGGTTCCTCCCAGAGGACCGAAACGTGTGGGGCGGTTCGTATGGGAAGAGGTGGTCCCTAAGGTAAGACGGGCCTGAGCCATGTAGGGCTTTGAAGGTTAATTCCAACACCTTGTACTGTGCCCGGAAACTAATGGGCAGCCAGTGGAGAGCTTTAAGCACTGGTGTTATGTGCTCTCTCCTTGATGTTCCTGTGCTAAGCCTGGCTGCCATGTTCTGAACTAATTGAAGTTTCTGGGTTAGGCACAAAGGTAGCCCCATGTAGAGCGCATTACAGAAATCCAGATGTGAGGTTACTATGGCATGTACCACAGATTCCAGGTCTTTCGTATCCAGGAAAGGGCGCAGCTGGCGTATCAGCCGAAGCTGATAGCAGGCGCTCCTGACTACTGCGTTCACCTGACTGGTTATGTGAAGCGATGAAGTCAAGGAGTACCCCCAGACTGCAAACAGAATCCTTAGAGGAGAGTGTGACTCCACCTAGGACTGGAAGGTGTATTCCCAAGCCTGGTTTCGGACCGGTAACTGTTAGTACCTCCGTTTTGTCTGGATTTAGGTTCAATCTGTTTTCCCTCATCCAGTCCATTACCGCTGCAAGGCACTCATTAATAGGAGAGATGCCATCTGAAGTCTGAGCTGACAATCTGGTCATGGAGAGATATAACTGAGTGTCATCAGCGTACTGAAGACACTGAGCTCCATGCCTCCAAATGATCTCGCCCAGCGGCTTCATGTAGATATTAAATAGCAAGAATGTCATCTGCCCTGGAATCACTGAACCCCCTCTATTTTCTCATCCATCCAGCTTCCTTACTGTAAGTTTTCCTTTGTGTCATTCTTTACAACCTTTTTTAGATGCCTCTAAGTTTTACCCCCAACTTATACATGAGTCATATCAAAATCCTTAATTTTGGTCCCAAAACCTGCCCTCAACTTATGCATGAGCTCAGCCTATAGTTAAATATATATGGTAGATCAGAGTTTAGAGAGAGATGTGGAGTGGTCTGTACATAAGAGCGTAATCTATCTGCTTGTGAGCAAGATGGATATATAACTGCAGAGGCTGCACATTTTCTATCTACAGTAAATTATGCTAGGGAAAATTCTTAAGGGAGAATGTTGTGCCTTATCATCAGGGAGATTCATAATTTTACGTTCATTACTCATTTCATGTAATTATATGCCAGCAAATTGTATTTAACTTGCATTAAAACAGAGAAAGCATTTTAATGCCACAATACTCTAGCAATTCCACACTTTGTTTTATATTATATTAT
Organism: Urosaurus nigricauda; assembly: GCA_034509955.1. Taxonomy (NCBI): domain Eukaryota; kingdom Metazoa; phylum Chordata; class Lepidosauria; order Squamata; family Phrynosomatidae; genus Urosaurus; species Urosaurus nigricauda. The sequence goes on from JAOEGL010000003.1 coordinate 56,315,389, forward strand.
ATTATATTATATTTATATATTTACATATAAATATAATGTAGTTTGTTCATTTTTTGTTTGCTTTATTGGATACAAATAAATACATCTGGCTTTCATAAATTAAAGTGACATTGATCTTCACTTATTATAAGTTCTGCATTATGCAGAGATAGGTCTTCACCAATTTTGGTTCAGACCAGCAAAAGGAACCCATGGAGCACAATAAAATAGCCTGGGGAAGCTGAGCAGACAGTATTGTTGATTCTAGTGGAGGCCCATGTAAGCAGCATTTTTCAGCAAAGTCTGGAGCACAGAGGAGGCCACATATTCCTCTTGGCTAAGACTATCTCTATCATATATTCCATTGCTTCCCTCAAAACTGCTTCTAATACAGAGCTGAGCAGATGCTTGTGGTCTTCAGGGTCCACATCTATCCTCCTACATGAACCCAGAGGGGCAGAAAAGTCACATTCATTTTGAAACCACGTCATCCATATTTTGATTACACTTCAGCTCTGAATGGCTTTCCTTAGTGACTTAATTTAAACATCCAAAAGGTATCTAAGCCATTCTAAAGGCCAGTGGCCACAGTGAAAACTGAAATTCACCTGCACTGCTTCAGAGTTTGAAGGGCACCAACAGGATTTCACTCCTTGCATTTGGGTTCTTATTCGTTAGCAAAGGAGACCTCAAGTGTGCATCAGTAAAATTATGCACAACCTCCTCCCCCAAGAAAATAATAATACAATCACATCATGTTAACTGACCATCACCATGATTTTTCTGATACTGGAATGGGGGTGGGGAGATAAAAACGACCTGTGAACTATTGGGGGGGGGGGGAGGAATGGATGTTCCTGCTCTGGAGTTAATTTCAGATATTGACCCAGTTATTCAACAAGCAGGAGGAATGAAACAGAAAAGGCTTTGGGACAATAAAACATTAGAACAGAAGACATCTCCATCTCCCTACACAACTCATGATAGAAGTTCTGAGGCAACCTGGTTCCATAGTAGAAGAAAACAGAGTGGAGTTAAATTCAGAAATAAAAAGAAAAGAACATTTTAATACTAGCAAATAGTAACCCAGAAAATCATATTTACATATTTAAATGTGGGCTTTATTTATGCTCAGCCCATTGACTTTTTCAACCTATATTTGGTTGCCAACTTGCATCAACCTCCTTGGTAAACCCATTTGTAAGACTGCTTCCTTTCTATGCCATCCTTTTCTTTTCTGTCTGCATTTCTCTGCCAAGAAAAGTAGAGGGCCACTAGAGAGCTTAGAAAAAGAATGGAGGAACTTGTAGCAGGTTATATGTACCAGTGGTGCTTATCTTAGAACAGCTCAAACAAGCTACATCTGAATTATCCTGATATTAAGGAATCCCAAATCCAAGTTAGAGAAGTGAGGCTCTGGCTCTTACTCTCAGCCTATTATGCAGGATTATTATTATTATAATTAGTGTCAATGGATATGGACAACACTATCTCTGTAAAACAACTGTTGGAGAATCCACAATAGATCTGGTAACAGCTGTCTTGCTGAAAACAACAAAAAACACTTTGCATGTGACTTCTATGTATCCATGTGCCAAAAAGGAACCATGCCAGTTTCTTTACTTAGGGAAAGAGGAAGAGAGATGGGACTATGAATTTTTCCTTTCTATACTAAATGTTTTCATTACACTGCTTTATTTTAGTGCAATGCAATTAAAAAATGTTAAGTGTCATTTATCACCAAATGCAGTGGAGGCCACCCTAACTGTAAATCTGAAAAATGTTTTTAAGCAAATGCACACTTAACACAGGTGAAAATGATTACATTAACATCAATACCCCCCAATATTATTATGTGTGATTCACATGATAATAGCACTCTGGGAATACAGAGACTTGTGAAAACAGCACTGAAGGAGAAGTCTCCAGCTGCCCCTACTTCAGCCAGATTGGGGCCATGGCAACCATATGCTGTGGCCCCAATCTGGCCTTTCCAGGGCGTGAAAAGGAGCTGCAAAAAGTGCTGCTATACAGCACTCCTTTGGTGTTGCATTGTCACGGTGCCCTGGGGCGGAGTCGGGAGATGCGTCGTGAAGATACTACACCCCGACCCTGCCTCTCAGCCAGCCTTTCAGGCCAGTGTGTAAAGGCTCATAGGCCCTTTGCAGACCGGCCTAAAAGGCCAGCCTGGGGACAGAGTCGGGGTGCAGCATCCTCATGACGCATGCCTGACTCCACCCTATCAGGGTGCCCTGATGCCATGTGCTGCTCCACATGGAGTGTGGCATCATGGTGCACCTCTGGTGCTGTGTCCAGATGATGCAGCACCAAATAGCTACACCACTGTAGCTATGGTAACCTTTCAAGGCCTTTTTTGCAGCTCCTTTTTGTGCCCTTGAAAGACCAGATTGGAGCCACAGCTTGAGGTTGCTGTGGCCCCGATCTGGCTAGGATAGGGACAGCTGGAGGCCACCCCTTCGAGGCCATTTTCGAGCCCCTAATTCACCCACTGATCAAGAGAAACTTCCTAGAAGACACCATGGATCAAAGTAAGATTAGGGAGCAGAAAAAGGATCAGGCCACAATAGAGCTTAGATAGGTGATTTTATATTCTTCATAATAGAGGCTAAGCTTCCAACAAACTGAAGAGAAAATGAGGTGCAGTGGGAAGTATTGGATTAGAAATGTAGGAAACTAAAGACAAGCAAGAAAGTAACTTGAGTGAAGCTAAATTCAAGTGCTATTTGTCTAGCCCAGCCTGCAGGGTAAATGTGAAGTGGGAAAGGAATGGCACCAGGTATTTTAATTTCCTGAGTATTAGTATGCTAATAATACAAAATATTCACTATTCATATTCTGATTGACCAAGTATTTTCCATTTCAATGAGAAATAGTATTATGTCCAGTGATGACTAAGCATTACTTGTTAAGGAAAATGCAACATGGGACATACAGTGGAAGAAATAAAATATGTATGTGAAAGTCACAATGACTAAGCAAAAGCAATTGAGATGCTACACAGGTGAAAAGGCTAATGTAATTTAGAAGTCCTGAGAGCCAAGGACAAATGACAAGGACAGAATTATAGAATACATATTGGAAACACCTGAGAATCATAAAGTGTACAAGACAGTATGATGAAATATGATGAAATAGTTGGATTGGACTTAAGTATGGGTTGAACAATGTGAACCAATCAGATTGAGTGTAAACATCCACAAGTGGTTATAATAATATTAACAATGTATGCCAGTGGGTTCTATTCAGGATCTGTTCTGTTATGCATAGTTCTGTTCTGTTCTGTATAGTATGTATAGTGTATGGAGTAGTATGAAGTAGAGAATAGCTGAGTTAAGCATTGTATAGAGTAGAGTAGATATAGTTAAATAAACTAGATCTTTTATACAAGTCTACTGTGTTGCCTGGTATCTTGTGAGAGAGAAGATACAAGAACTACCAGAACCAAGGAGACGTTTGGAGACATCTCTGAAAGAGGAGTGAGAAGGCTGAAAGAGTTTGTCAAGGTCTTCAGCCTAATCTCTGAAGCTCTGCATGCTTAGAAGAAGCAACAACCACAGATCAAAGCTGGTCTGCTCCGCTGCACAACAAGGTGGTGAGTTAAAGCAAGTATAAGACAAGCTGCAACTCCCATCATCCTTGACATTACTTACAGCGGAAATGGGGCTTTTTAGATTGGCAGGAAAGTGTGACATGAAGTTGCCCTTTCCTTAATGCTTAGCAGCTGCACTGCAAGCCCTAGGTGTGCATTTAAAAGGTACAGGGCTGCTAGACTGAGGGGTTTGGGAACGACTTATCTGAGGTCTTTTCTGTGGCTCAGCAGCTACATGGGAAGCTGTCAGAACACTACAAACACAGGCGGAGCAGCTACATGGGTGGCAATGAACGCGGCTTTTAGCCGTGCTTTAAATTTTTTTTCCTTGCCGGCTGCGAACTGCGCAATTGCGCAGGTACGCCATACAGTTAAAGGTACAAAGAGGAGACTAGAGTGAATTGGGGGAGAAAAGGCTGAAGAGAGGTTGGAGAGTGTGAGAAGAAAAAAAATTATTAATTTGGAAGAGACAGAGGGAAGATTGGAGGAAAAACAGAGGAGAAAGAAAGTAAAAGAGTAAAAGTAAAAGAGGCTAGAGTGTGTGAGTGGAGAAGAGAAACCGGTTTGAAAAGAAACAGAACCCTGACTCCAACAATCCCAGCGACCCGGTGAGAGTGGAGAAAGAGGAAAGGCCGGGGTGTGAGAGTGTGTCAGAGGAGTGGAGGTGAGGATTCGGATGCAACGTGGGGAAGGTTGGCATGGAATGGTGGGAGAATAAGGCAAGGGGAGTCCGAAGTGGGAGAGCGGAAAACAGAAGTTAATTTGGAAGAGAAAGCGGAAGGACAGGAGTAAGAAAAAAAAGGGAAAAGAGCAAAGAAAGGCTTGGGATGGTGAGTGGAAAAGAGGAGTCTGTTGGAAGGGACGGAGAGAAATCAGAGAATCTGGGGCGAAACCGAAGGAGAAAGGAGGTAAAAGAAGGCTAGAGTGTGGCAGCGGTGAAGAAAAATTGATACAGAGGAGAGAGAGAGAGAGAGAGAGAGAAAGCGGAGAGCATATAAGGAGAAGAGAAATCGGATTCGAAGTTACGGAGGGAGACTGAAGCGATACAAAGAGGAAAAAAAAGTAAATGTAAAAGAGGAAAGCCCAGAATGGAAAAGTTGAGAGGGAAGCACTGAAAGAAGGACAGACCCATGACTGAAGCGAATTGAGCAGAGAGGAGATCGAGAGAGGTGTGTGAGTGTGCGTGAGTATGTGGAAGAGAAGAGCCGGTCTGGTGGAGACGGGGGGAAGATTAGAGCGAAGAGGAGAGGAAAGTGAAGGAAGAAAGGCCTGAGTGAAAAAATAAAAGAGAAAATAAAATAAAATAAAATAAAAGAGAAAAGGAAAGATCATCCTGGAAGAAATAGAGAGAAGGTAGAAGGAGGTGGAGATGAAGGAGAGAGAGAGAAAACCGCAACGGAGGAGGAGAGAAAGCACTACTCTTTGGCGGTAGAGGACTTTTTTCTTTTTAGCAACTTTTGCTGGGAAGGGACTAAGAGAAGCCAAAGATAAATTGGAGTTAGAAAAATATAAAAGAAAGACTGAGAAGGTATAGACGAAAAGAGACGGATTGTAAGAAACGGAAGGAAGGTCAGAAGAGGAGGGGAAATTTGTAGTGGACAAAAAAAATTTGGCTGGAGATCTAAATCTAAATAAAAGGACAGATCAGAATTGAAGTGAAGGTTGGAGTGGAAGTGGAGGAGTCACAGGAAAGACTAACAGCGGGAAGAAACTGAAAATAAAAAATAAAAGAAAATAAGAAGCAGTGAGAACGACTGGAAAATTAAATTGAATCAACTTAAGAACAAGGGAAAGAAAGAAAGGAATCATCATTGCGGTTCCTCTGCCTTTTTAAACTGTGCAGTTGCACTAGTGCATCATGAATGAAACCCCTTATTTTGTGAATGGATTGACATGTTATCCACAGTAGAATAACAGTAACGGCATCCCAGAGTCCCTACTGCGCATGTCTAGGGTTCCGATTAGGGCTGGAGCTAGGGTTTGGGAGCTTTAAAAAACTGCTCAGTTAAACCCCAGCTTTTACACCTGCAGGGCATTAAGCGTTTTAATTAGAAGTAAAGTCCACACCATGCATGCTCCCAACCCACGATCCATTATGATCCACACCTGTAGCGCTGCCTTTAAATGGGCGATTTAAAGAGACAGAGCCCCATTTAACTGCGCAACTACACCTTAGCCTTTAGATGCACTTGCGCTATAGCGCTCTTTTTTAAAAAAGAGTGGGGAAATCAAGCTCCTTTTAAAAGGCGCTTCTTCTCCCTTAAAACGCCAAAATAGCGTTTTCATGGCACACTTTCCCTTTTTCTCATCTAAAGGCTGGGCTTTCATGCAGCCTTCATCACACCTCTTTTTGCCAATCTAAAATGAATGATATTTATCCTGATGATATGAACTGTTATTTGGAAGTACAATGAGCCTACAGAGTGCTAGCTGTCTGCTGACTTGAGCATCTACGGATCACTTCACCAATGGAAATCACCCTGCCAATTATTGCCAATGGCAGTGCATGCACATGGCCATACACAAGTCACCACCCATTCACACTAATGGATCTTGCACATGCACATTTTTTTCTCATCCACAGGAGATGTCCCAAAACTGCACCTCCAGATGTGAGAAGGGTGTGCTGTATATAAAAAATAAGAATATATAGGATTACAACCTTAGCCTTCGAGTGAGTGTTCATGTCAAATGTCTTTGCATATCTACAAGGAAACTGTCCATAAAGGGGGGGGGGGAAGAATTATGGAGAACTGGTGGGTAGTATGACCACGGCTTCACATTAGTTATAGAACTCTGACTAGATGCAGACCAAACATAATGAAAATAGCAGGCAGTTATATGGGTATTTTAAAGGAACTGTATGGATTTCTAAAAATAGATTTTGTAGTTATGCCTCCAAGAATGTTTAAATCATGATAATTAATATTAATTTCCTATGTACTGGGTACATGCCATATCCAGATCTTTTGCATTACCCAAGCAAAGATTAAAATATTTTATTTCCACAGTTTTCAACACAGGTGATAAATACCATCAATTGTCTTATTTCCCCTTAAAAGCAATAGGCCTGAAATGCTTAATTTTATTTGCATCCTTCTCACTGAATGAACTACAAAGAAATCAGAGCTTATGCAAATACCTTTTTAGATGACAACTTCTGGTTCTAGCTGTGGGGATGCTAGAAGATGCAGTCAAAAACATCTTCTCTAAACTTTAGAAGAAACAGTGTATTCAAAACAGTGTATTCATTGAAGTTTTATTTTAATCTGTTGTTTTTATATTTTTGTTCAATGATATTGTGTATGAATTTTGCATTATATTCCATTTTCTAGAATGTGCATCACTGGCAGGTCTATTCTATTCTATTCTATTCTATTCTATTCTATTCTATATACAGCCCTGTGTAAGCTTACAGCACTTTATAAATAAAGTTTAATAATAAAAAAACATAAAGCTATTTGCTTTCATATATTCTTGTTTTTTACCCCAACAAGATGGGCACAATAAGGAGCAGATGTTAGGAAAAATACCAAATGAAAATCTGATACATAATCTTCAGAGGATTTATTATTAGTGATCCAAGAGTCTGCCCTTCCTGGAAGCAGTACTTGACCCATTTCAGAATGTCTGTAAAGCTCAATGAAGAGGGCAGGAATGTACAAGTAAGTTTCCTTTTGTGTGTTCGGGGAATAAGAAAGCAAATATTTAAAAACTTCTCTTTTAACAGTGAGCATGATTATGAAATAGTAATAGACAATTTTGATGAATATTTTATCTTCAAACGGAACACAGTTTATGAGAGCACATCTCTTCCACAGGAACTACTAGCTTGGGGGAAAGAGCAGGCCTTTGAATTAGAATGATATTGCATGCTTAATAATGATAAACAAGAACATATCAAGGACAAAGGTGTTATTGGGATCTTGTTGCCCAGTGATCTGCTGCTCAAGTGGTATTGCAAAGGTACAGGCCTAGCCCAAGAAATTTTGCTGACTGAGGTGTAGCAGATAAGGCACTGTGGCCTCCACCCAAGGTGCATAATATCCAAGTGCACAGTAACCATGTTAAGAGACAAGCACTGCTCCCTTCTCTTCCCTTCCCTTCCCTAGTAGGGAATAATACCACAAATTGTTTCCAGACTTAGTTGTAGTTAGTGTAGACCCAGTGAAATGAATATGAGTCAATTTAATCTGCCTGCTTGAGTGGATTAATTTCATTTCCTACTACATTCAAACTTTGTGTGTCTCCAATTGAGAAAAGAAATCCTGAAAGTACCAAGTTTTGTTAATTTTATTTTAGAAATCCACATGAAGTGTTCCACATCCTAAAACGTTACCTGAGAAGTCTTAGTATTACCAAGGAGTTTTCATCCAAACTCCCCAGGATGCTTTAAATTCACTGATATGAAATGTATCTGTACCTTCCTGTGTGTTTGTACTATTTTGCAAGCAGATAGCCACCATTATTGTTTCTAGGGCACCGATTCAGAAGAATTCAGATGAAGAACAGATGAATGTTAACAATGAAAAAAAATTGATCCCAATGCTTAACTAGTGTAATATTGCTAAAGTGGTTTAGCATTTTGAAAATAACTCCTGAATTATAATTTTAAAAGAATCAGTGGAAATTGGTGAAAATCAGTTTCTGGAATGTTACATGAGACAATGTGACATGTGGTTGATGGGGAAGGGGAAGAAGAATGATAGAAATGCAGCATATTTTTGAAAAGAGTCTGGAGGCAACTCCTGAATAAGCTGGTACAATCAAAATAAAACAAATTGGAATCTCCTGAGATTTCCAGAGACATGTTTTATCATTTCATTGTGCCCTGTTCTAAGCTCAAATTATTTTTAAATCATATGTACAAAGAAAGTTCTTGGCTCAAAATAATAAAATGAATTTTCCCCTATTCCTCATTTCAACTGAGAATTTAAATTGCTTTTCCTTTTATGAAGAAAACTGCAAATTTGGAAATGCTTTTTTAATTGTTAATTTTATTAACAATAAAGAACACATAATATGCATAACATACATAACATACAAACACATAAACATACATACATATCTACAGAAATGCCAAAACTCCTAAGCTATACAAATGACTTTCAATAATCTATCATTATGCCACAAACTCTTAAAATTATATAAAAATACTATTGTCAGAAGATTATCTCAGTAGATAAACATTTCAGAACTGTTAATCCTTATTTTTCTGAACTGTAATTCATTTTTTAAAATTGACATTTACGATATATATATATATATATATATATTAGCATGAGTGTCTATAAATAATTTTTGAACAAAAGAATTAAAATGAAAATTTCACTATTCCTAAACATCAAGTGAGAATTAATAGAAAGATAGGAGAAGGAAGTTCAGAATGTATCATGTGGATGATGTTCTGAAGCTTTTCAAATTTCTGCAGTATATATAATCAATGGCTTTTATCACCACATGTTTTCTACAGTAGGCAATACTAAGAGAAATGAAAGAATGTTCCTTCATATTTATGCAGTGAAGGCAAGAACATCACTGCAAATTAAATTCTGACATCTCTTGTGATTTCCATGATTATGTGAAGCAGAAGTCAGAGCTACTTCAGGAAGCTTTGTCAAACAGATTTCATTGTAAATACAAAATGGAAAATTATGGAACATACTGTTTGAAATTGTGTACTGTGGCATTTATTCACTTATTTCAACTGAAAGGGATGTATATAAGAGGCTGGAAATAGATCCCTGAGTGAAGGTCAGATTCCACAGTGCAAAAACCAAGAAAAAAGAAGTTTTGATGAAAGGATTACAATAATATGTGTTTCAAAGGTTATTCACATGTAACTAATTGGGTCTGGGTGAATATTCCAATGTGCACATATGTACATTGAAAAACATGTTTTTCATCCCTAGATGTGTGGGGGAAATTCCCAGATATTTTGAATATTTCAAGATTCTTGAAGCCAAGTCTTAAACATGCACATATCAGAAAAAACCTGGAGAGTTTAATAGGATTAATTTAAGCTTAAGGTCATAGCACTAAAATCACAGGAAGCTTATATATGCTCCCAGTATCCCATGTTGCTAGAATCTAAGGGCTATGAAAAGCTAGGGGTATGAAGAGAAGAACTTCTGTACTTTATTCACATTCATTCCATTTGCTGCAGTAAATATGCTGCACATTGGAAACTAGTAGCAAATAGCAAAATATTAATTTATTCTAAAACACTGGAAAATTACTGAAGGTAGGTTTACCACAGGACACAGTGTGTTCTTATATTCTACAAAATAAACAAATAGCTGCCATGTCCCTATAAAATCTTTTCAATTTCTCAGTCATGAAGTTGGCCAGATATTACCTCCAGGAATCATGTGAAAGAACAATGAAACTCTTTGTGATGAGTCCTTGTCATGAATCTCTGAGGTTCCTTATAATACCATGTGCCATTTGAATCACTTGAGAGATTCACATTCCTGAGGAAGGACTCATAAACATGGTATACCATTTTGAAGGCTTTATAAAGATTCTAGTATCAAAAGATCCATCATAAATATTCCTCTGCATATACACATAGTCCTGAACCAATCTGCTTACTTGTGCAATGTGCAATCAACTGATGCCCAGATAAAACTGCATGGTTTCCAATGTGCCAGGGATTTTCCAGGATATTTAATTCACTGCATGTTGGGCTGATACCAGTTCCCCACTGGTCACTTCTCTCCAGGATGAAGAGGAGCCATTGCTGAGCACCCTTTTGGCTCAGCCAGTCAACAAATTACCAATCCACTCAACAGTTGTGTTGTCTAGCCCATATTCTACTAGCTTGTTTGCAAGAATGTCATGGAGAACATTGTTAAAAGGCCTTACAGAAATAAAGATATACTATATCTACAGCAATCCCTTTATCTACCAAGCTGGTGATTTTATCAAAAAAGAGATCAGATTAGTCTGGCATGACTTGTTTCTCAGAAACTCATGTTGACATTTTGTGATTATAGTATTTCGTTCTAAACATTCACAGACTCACTGTTTAATGATCTGCTCTAGAATATTTCCTTGTATTGATATCAGATAAAAGGGATGATAATTGTTAGGACACCCCCCCCCCTATTTTTGCCCTTCTCTTTTCTATTGTGTAATAAATTCCAGGAGAACATGATCACTCCCACGTAAGGATCCCACTACTTGCACCCCATTTAACAGGTCATCCAAATGCTCTCCACCAGGCTTCCAGGATTTAAGTTTCAGTTCTCTTCACATCCCTGACATCTAATGCTATTCCTCCTCCTTTCCTATCTGGCCTATCTCTCTTAAAAAGGTTATACCCCTCTATTACTACATTTCAAACATGAGATTCATCCCACCATGTTTCAATAATGCCTATTATATCATATTTACTTTTTTGTGCTAGGAGTTCAAGTTCATCCTGCTTATTTCCCATGTTTTGTGCATTAGTGTAGAGACATCTAAGTCCTCCCCACTTGCTGCCTGTGAAAGGTTTTTTTTTTTTTGCCTCTCACTGTTGTCAGTGCAAACTCTATAACAGTTTGACTATTATCTCTAGCCCTTGATGAACCCATGCCTCAAAAATACTGTCTCCCTCCTCTGCATAACTCAGTTTAAAGCCCTCCTGATCAAATTTTGAGACTATTGGCAAAAACATTTTTGGCAAATGGTGTGAGGTGCAAACCATAGCAAATGACTCTTCTGTGCCTAAAATAGTCATAGGGGTGCAAAAAATGTGTCAACTTTCCCTCCTAGGGGTCATCGGGATAATTGAAGTTTGTTTTTGTTTTGTTTTAACAGGGAGCACTGCTGAGTGTATGTGGTCTACTGAGGTACTACAGAGAGTTAATGCATCCTTCCAGCAGCAGCTTTCCTCTGAAATGACTTGAGTAACGAGTTGAATTTAACTAGTTATTTCCAAGCTCAATTTGTCTAGTTTGCTTTCCAGCAAGCTAGGTTATTTAGTCTCCTTAGGAAGGCCAAGCAAAATGCACAATATACATATTGCAAGCTTTGGAAGCTATACTAGTGTCTTCATCAGACTAGGTGTTACGAACTAAATAGAAGGTGAAAAAATAAAGATGTTAGTCAAGGCCTGCATTTTGCTGTTTCTCTTTTTAGGAGATTATCAGATGGGGTAAAGTAAAATGGATGGGCTGGAGTAAAAGGCCTACTCCCAGCATAATCATGCTGAAGATTTTCAGACTCATCACACTCATCCAGTACTTACCCTGTGATGATCCAGGACTGCTCTTGCAACTAAACCATTCCTGGGACTTCCCCATGAATGTTTTGTTGCTAGAGCATTTCTAGATCTTAACAGGATAAATCCTGGATGAGCACAACATCATCTGAAAATCTTCAGTGCAATTACTTGATTATGCCAGGCATATGCCTTTTATTCCCAGCTCTCTGCCCCCCCCCCCCCCAATTAGTTCAAATGTATGGAGGGGTGTATCTTACAGGCTGGCACTTCTTCCTTCTGGCCATGTGGCAACAGGAAATTTAACATCCATTTGCATCACAACAAATACACTTCCTTCTACCCCTGGATTTTTTGTGGTTATTTCTAGGTTCTGCCTGAAAGTTATCTTTACTGCTTCTTTGTAATACATCTGAATGTTATGGCAGTCTTTGAGAAATCATTCTTGGAAGTGGTTTATTCCTAAATAGTGGAAATTACATGTTCAACACTATATGTAAAGAGTTTAGGGACTGATATCACAAAACTCTTTTTGTGGCTTTTGACATTTTCCTAGAAATGGATAGAGAAACAATACTGCATGTTAAAGAGTTTATGAAACTGTGCCATTATATGAAAATTTCCCTTACAGTCCTTTTGTTTTACTTTATTCTTTACAGTATTTTCAGACATTCAGAGATAGGAGGACCTTTACTAAAGATGCATTAAAACTGCTACTTTGTGGTGTTTCAAGGCAGATAGAATAATAGCCCATATTTTGAATGTACCTGTCCAGGTAAAATATATTTTACATGTTGTTATATATTGTCCTCTTCATAATGTGCTCAGAGAAGAACACACTGTATATACTCATGTATAAATCTAGAAATTTAGGTTAAAAAATTGACCCAAAAACCTAGGTCGACTTATCCATGGGTCAGTGGTAAAGTACTATGCTTTTATTTTAAAATTTTAATATTTTAAAAATTACTTTAATTTTAAAAAGTAACCATCACCTCCTCAAAGGCAACAACAACAACAACAACAATAATAAGGTTTATTTATACCCCGCTCCTCTAATAGAATACTCGGAGCGGGGTACAGCAAATTAAAAAAATACAGGAATAAAACAGCAGTCAAATCCCTTCCCAACCTCCCCCCCTTAAGACTAGATTAAATTAAAACTAGTTAAAATTGAAATCAGTTAAAAAAAATTTAAAATAATAAAAATAAAGTGCAGTTGATGGGCAGTAAGAGTGCAATCTCGAGTGGGTGGGATCAGAAGGTTTGAACAGAGGGACAGCTAGAGTTAATCCCCCGGTGCCATTTACATTTTCATTTGCATTATTAGAGTTGGGGGTTGGTGATATATTATTCCCTCTTCAAGGGAAGGCCTGCCGGAAGAGATGCATCTTTAAGGCCTTTTTAAAGCTGGTCCGGCAGGTCATTCCAAAGTTTAGGGGCGGTAGCTGAGAAAGTCCTCTGGGAGGTTTGCGACAGCCTGGTTTTCATAGGTTTCAGCAGGTTCCTCCCAGAGGACCGAAACGTGTGGGGCGGTTCGTATGGGAAGAGGTGGTCCCTAAGGTAAGACGGGCCTGAGCCATGTAGGGCTTTGAAGGTTAATTCCAACACCTTGTACTGTGCCCGGAAACTAATGGGCAGCCAGTGGAGAGCTTTAAGCACTGGTGTTATGTGCTCTCTCCTTGATGTTCCTGTGCTAAGCCTGGCTGCCATGTTCTGAACTAATTGAAGTTTCTGGGTTAGGCACAAAGGTAGCCCCATGTAGAGCGCATTACAGAAATCCAGATGTGAGGTTACTATGGCATGTACCACAGATTCCAGGTCTTTCGTATCCAGGAAAGGGCGCAGCTGGCGTATCAGCCGAAGCTGATAGCAGGCGCTCCTGACTACTGCGTTCACCTGACTGGTTATGTGAAGCGATGAAGTCAAGGAGTACCCCCAGACTGCAAACAGAATCCTTAGAGGAGAGTGTGACTCCACCTAGGACTGGAAGGTGTATTCCCAAGCCTGGTTTCGGACCGGTAACTGTTAGTACCTCCGTTTTGTCTGGATTTAGGTTCAATCTGTTTTCCCTCATCCAGTCCATTACCGCTGCAAGGCACTCATTAATAGGAGAGATGCCATCTGAAGTCTGAGCTGACAATCTGGTCATGGAGAGATATAACTGAGTGTCATCAGCGTACTGAAGACACTGAGCTCCATGCCTCCAAATGATCTCGCCCAGCGGCTTCATGTAGATATTAAATAGCAAGAATGTCATCTGCCCTGGAATCACTGAACCCCCTCTATTTTCTCATCCATCCAGCTTCCTTACTGTAAGTTTTCCTTTGTGTCATTCTTTACAACCTTTTTTAGATGCCTCTAAGTTTTACCCCCAACTTATACATGAGTCATATCAAAATCCTTAATTTTGGTCCCAAAACCTGCCCTCAACTTATGCATGAGCTCAGCCTATAGTTAAATATATATGGTAGATCAGAGTTTAGAGAGAGATGTGGAGTGGTCTGTACATAAGAGCGTAATCTATCTGCTTGTGAGCAAGATGGATATATAACTGCAGAGGCTGCACATTTTCTATCTACAGTAAATTATGCTAGGGAAAATTCTTAAGGGAGAATGTTGTGCCTTATCATCAGGGAGATTCATAATTTTACGTTCATTACTCATTTCATGTAATTATATGCCAGCAAATTGTATTTAACTTGCATTAAAACAGAGAAAGCATTTTAATGCCACAATACTCTAGCAATTCCACACTTTGTTTTATATTATATTATATTATATTATATTTATATATTTACATATAAATATAATGTAGTTTGTTCATTTTTTGTTTGCTTTATTGGATACAAATAAATACATCTGGCTTTCATAAATTAAAGTGACATTGATCTTCACTTATTATAAGTTCTGCATTATGCAGAGATAGGTCTTCACCAATTTTGGTTCAGACCAGCAAAAGGAACCCATGGAGCACAATAAAATAGCCTGGGGAAGCTGAGCAGACAGTATTGTTGATTCTAGTGGAGGCCCATGTAAGCAGCATTTTTCAGCAAAGTCTGGAGCACAGAGGAGGCCACATATTCCTCTTGGCTAAGACTATCTCTATCATATATTCCATTGCTTCCCTCAAAACTGCTTCTAATACAGAGCTGAGCAGATGCTTGTGGTCTTCAGGGTCCACATCTATCCTCCTACATGAACCCAGAGGGGCAGAAAAGTCACATTCATTTTGAAACCACGTCATCCATATTTTGATTACACTTCAGCTCTGAATGGCTTTCCTTAGTGACTTAATTTAAACATCCAAAAGGTATCTAAGCCATTCTAAAGGCCAGTGGCCACAGTGAAAACTGAAATTCACCTGCACTGCTTCAGAGTTTGAAGGGCACCAACAGGATTTCACTCCTTGCATTTGGGTTCTTATTCGTTAGCAAAGGAGACCTCAAGTGTGCATCAGTAAAATTATGCACAACCTCCTCCCCCAAGAAAATAATAATACAATCACATCATGTTAACTGACCATCACCATGATTTTTCTGATACTGGAATGGGGGTGGGGAGATAAAAACGACCTGTGAACTATTGGGGGGGGGGAGGAATGGATGTTCCTGCTCTGGAGTTAATTTCAGATATTGACCCAGTTATTCAACAAGCAGGAGGAATGAAACAGAAAAGGCTTTGGGACAATAAAACATTAGAACAGAAGACATCTCCATCTCCCTACACAACTCATGATAGAAGTTCTGAGGCAACCTGGTTCCATAGTAGAAGAAAACAGAGTGGAGTTAAATTCAGAAATAAAAAGAAAAGAACATTTTAATACTAGCAAATAGTAACCCAGAAAATCATATTTACATATTTAAATGTGGGCTTTATTTATGCTCAGCCCATTGACTTTTTCAACCTATATTTGGTTGCCAACTTGCATCAACCTCCTTGGTAAACCCATTTGTAAGACTGCTTCCTTTCTATGCCATCCTTTTCTTTTCTGTCTGCATTTCTCTGCCAAGAAAAGTAGAGGGCCACTAGAGAGCTTAGAAAAAGAATGGAGGAACTTGTAGCAGGTTATATGTACCAGTGGTGCTTATCTTAGAACAGCTCAAACAAGCTACATCTGAATTATCCTGATATTAAGGAATCCCAAATCCAAGTTAGAGAAGTGAGGCTCTGGCTCTTACTCTCAGCCTATTATGCAGGATTATTATTATTATAATTAGTGTCAATGGATATGGACAACACTATCTCTGTAAAACAACTGTTGGAGAATCCACAATAGATCTGGTAACAGCTGTCTTGCTGAAAACAACAAAAAACACTTTGCATGTGACTTCTATGTATCCATGTGCCAAAAAGGAACCATGCCAGTTTCTTTACTTAGGGAAAGAGGAAGAGAGATGGGACTATGAATTTTTCCTTTCTATACTAAATGTTTTCATTACACTGCTTTATTTTAGTGCAATGCAATTAAAAAATGTTAAGTGTCATTTATCACCAAATGCAGTGGAGGCCACCCTAACTGTAAATCTGAAAAATGTTTTTAAGCAAATGCACACTTAACACAGGTGAAAATGATTACATTAACATCAATACCCCCCAATATTATTATGTGTGATTCACATGATAATAGCACTCTGGGAATACAGAGACTTGTGAAAACAGCACTGAAGGAGAAGTCTCCAGCTGCCCCTACTTCAGCCAGATTGGGGCCATGGCAACCATATGCTGTGGCCCCAATCTGGCCTTTCCAGGGCGTGAAAAGGAGCTGCAAAAAGTGCTGCTATACAGCACTCCTTTGGTGTTGCATTGTCACGGTGCCCTGGGGCGGAGTCGGGAGATGCGTCGTGAAGATACTACACCCCGACCCTGCCTCTCAGCCAGCCTTTCAGGCCAGTGTGTAAAGGCTCATAGGCCCTTTGCAGACCGGCCTAAAAGGCCAGCCTGGGGACAGAGTCGGGGTGCAGCATCCTCATGACGCATGCCTGACTCCACCCTATCAGGGTGCCCTGATGCCATGTGCTGCTCCACATGGAGTGTGGCATCATGGTGCACCTCTGGTGCTGTGTCCAGATGATGCAGCACCAAATAGCTACACCACTGTAGCTATGGTAACCTTTCAAGGCCTTTTTTGCAGCTCCTTTTTGTGCCCTTGAAAGACCAGATTGGAGCCACAGCTTGAGGTTGCTGTGGCCCCGATCTGGCTAGGATAGGGACAGCTGGAGGCCACCCCTTCGAGGCCATTTTCGAGCCCCTAATTCACCCACTGATCAAGAGAAACTTCCTAGAAGACACCATGGATCAAAGTAAGATTAGGGAGCAGAAAAAGGATCAGGCCACAATAGAGCTTAGATAGGTGATTTTATATTCTTCATAATAGAGGCTAAGCTTCCAACAAACTGAAGAGAAAATGAGGTGCAGTGGGAAGTATTGGATTAGAAATGTAGGAAACTAAAGACAAGCAAGAAAGTAACTTGAGTGAAGCTAAATTCAAGTGCTATTTGTCTAGCCCAGCCTGCAGGGTAAATGTGAAGTGGGAAAGGAATGGCACCAGGTATTTTAATTTCCTGAGTATTAGTATGCTAATAATACAAAATATTCACTATTCATATTCTGATTGACCAAGTATTTTCCATTTCAATGAGAAATAGTATTATGTCCAGTGATGACTAAGCATTACTTGTTAAGGAAAATGCAACATGGGACATACAGTGGAAGAAATAAAATATGTATGTGAAAGTCACAATGACTAAGCAAAAGCAATTGAGATGCTACACAGGTGAAAAGGCTAATGTAATTTAGAAGTCCTGAGAGCCAAGGACAAATGACAAGGACAGAATTATAGAATACATATTGGAAACACCTGAGAATCATAAAGTGTACAAGACAGTATGATGAAATATGATGAAATAGTTGGATTGGACTTAAGTATGGGTTGAACAATGTGAACCAATCAGATTGAGTGTAAACATCCACAAGTGGTTATAATAATATTAACAATGTATGCCAGTGGGTTCTATTCAGGATCTGTTCTGTTATGCATAGTTCTGTTCTGTTCTGTATAGTATGTATAGTGTATGGAGTAGTATGAAGTAGAGAATAGCTGAGTTAAGCATTGTATAGAGTAGAGTAGATATAGTTAAATAAACTAGATCTTTTATACAAGTCTACTGTGTTGCCTGGTATCTTGTGAGAGAGAAGATACAAGAACTACCAGAACCAAGGAGACGTTTGGAGACATCTCTGAAAGAGGAGTGAGAAGGCTGAAAGAGTTTGTCAAGGTCTTCAGCCTAATCTCTGAAGCTCTGCATGCTTAGAAGAAGCAACAACCACAGATCAAAGCTGGTCTGCTCCGCTGCACAACAAGGTGGTGAGTTAAAGCAAGTATAAGACAAGCTGCAACTCCCATCATCCTTGACATTACTTACAGCGGAAATGGGGCTTTTTAGATTGGCAGGAAAGTGTGACATGAAGTTGCCCTTTCCTTAATGCTTAGCAGCTGCACTGCAAGCCCTAGGTGTGCATTTAAAAGGTACAGGGCTGCTAGACTGAGGGGTTTGGGAACGACTTATCTGAGGTCTTTTCTGTGGCTCAGCAGCTACATGGGAAGCTGTCAGAACACTACAAACACAGGCGGAGCAGCTACATGGGTGGCAATGAACGCGGCTTTTAGCCGTGCTTTAAATTTTTTTTCCTTGCCGGCTGCGAACTGCGCAATTGCGCAGGTACGCCATACAGTTAAAGGTACAAAGAGGAGACTAGAGTGAATTGGGGGAGAAAAGGCTGAAGAGAGGTTGGAGAGTGTGAGAAGAAAAAAAATTATTAATTTGGAAGAGACAGAGGGAAGATTGGAGGAAAAACAGAGGAGAAAGAAAGTAAAAGAGTAAAAGTAAAAGAGGCTAGAGTGTGTGAGTGGAGAAGAGAAACCGGTTTGAAAAGAAACAGAACCCTGACTCCAACAATCCCAGCGACCCGGTGAGAGTGGAGAAAGAGGAAAGGCCGGGGTGTGAGAGTGTGTCAGAGGAGTGGAGGTGAGGATTCGGATGCAACGTGGGGAAGGTTGGCATGGAATGGTGGGAGAATAAGGCAAGGGGAGTCCGAAGTGGGAGAGCGGAAAACAGAAGTTAATTTGGAAGAGAAAGCGGAAGGACAGGAGTAAGAAAAAAAAGGGAAAAGAGCAAAGAAAGGCTTGGGATGGTGAGTGGAAAAGAGGAGTCTGTTGGAAGGGACGGAGAGAAATCAGAGAATCTGGGGCGAAACCGAAGGAGAAAGGAGGTAAAAGAAGGCTAGAGTGTGGCAGCGGTGAAGAAAAATTGATACAGAGGAGAGAGAGAGAGAGAGAGAGAGAAAGCGGAGAGCATATAAGGAGAAGAGAAATCGGATTCGAAGTTACGGAGGGAGACTGAAGCGATACAAAGAGGAAAAAAAAGTAAATGTAAAAGAGGAAAGCCCAGAATGGAAAAGTTGAGAGGGAAGCACTGAAAGAAGGACAGACCCATGACTGAAGCGAATTGAGCAGAGAGGAGATCGAGAGAGGTGTGTGAGTGTGCGTGAGTATGTGGAAGAGAAGAGCCGGTCTGGTGGAGACGGGGGGAAGATTAGAGCGAAGAGGAGAGGAAAGTGAAGGAAGAAAGGCCTGAGTGAAAAAATAAAAGAGAAAATAAAATAAAATAAAATAAAAGAGAAAAGGAAAGATCATCCTGGAAGAAATAGAGAGAAGGTAGAAGGAGGTGGAGATGAAGGAGAGAGAGAGAAAACCGCAACGGAGGAGGAGAGAAAGCACTACTCTTTGGCGGTAGAGGACTTTTTTCTTTTTAGCAACTTTTGCTGGGAAGGGACTAAGAGAAGCCAAAGATAAATTGGAGTTAGAAAAATATAAAAGAAAGACTGAGAAGGTATAGACGAAAAGAGACGGATTGTAAGAAACGGAAGGAAGGTCAGAAGAGGAGGGGAAATTTGTAGTGGACAAAAAAAATTTGGCTGGAGATCTAAATCTAAATAAAAGGACAGATCAGAATTGAAGTGAAGGTTGGAGTGGAAGTGGAGGAGTCACAGGAAAGACTAACAGCGGGAAGAAACTGAAAATAAAAAATAAAAGAAAATAAGAAGCAGTGAGAACGACTGGAAAATTAAATTGAATCAACTTAAGAACAAGGGAAAGAAAGAAAGGAATCATCATTGCGGTTCCTCTGCCTTTTTAAACTGTGCAGTTGCACTAGTGCATCATGAATGAAACCCCTTATTTTGTGAATGGATTGACATGTTATCCACAGTAGAATAACAGTAACGGCATCCCAGAGTCCCTACTGCGCATGTCTAGGGTTCCGATTAGGGCTGGAGCTAGGGTTTGGGAGCTTTAAAAAACTGCTCAGTTAAACCCCAGCTTTTACACCTGCAGGGCATTAAGCGTTTTAATTAGAAGTAAAGTCCACACCATGCATGCTCCCAACCCACGATCCATTATGATCCACACCTGTAGCGCTGCCTTTAAATGGGCGATTTAAAGAGACAGAGCCCCATTTAACTGCGCAACTACACCTTAGCCTTTAGATGCACTTGCGCTATAGCGCTCTTTTTTAAAAAAGAGTGGGGAAATCAAGCTCCTTTTAAAAGGCGCTTCTTCTCCCTTAAAACGCCAAAATAGCGTTTTCATGGCACACTTTCCCTTTTTCTCATCTAAAGGCTGGGCTTTCATGCAGCCTTCATCACACCTCTTTTTGCCAATCTAAAATGAATGATATTTATCCTGATGATATGAACTGTTATTTGGAAGTACAATGAGCCTACAGAGTGCTAGCTGTCTGCTGACTTGAGCATCTACGGATCACTTCACCAATGGAAATCACCCTGCCAATTATTGCCAATGGCAGTGCATGCACATGGCCATACACAAGTCACCACCCATTCACACTAATGGATCTTGCACATGCACATTTTTTTCTCATCCACAGGAGATGTCCCAAAACTGCACCTCCAGATGTGAGAAGGGTGTGCTGTATATAAAAAATAAGAATATATAGGATTACAACCTTAGCCTTCGAGTGAGTGTTCATGTCAAATGTCTTTGCATATCTACAAGGAAACTGTCCATAAAGGGGGGGGGGGAAGAATTATGGAGAACTGGTGGGTAGTATGACCACGGCTTCACATTAGTTATAGAACTCTGACTAGATGCAGACCAAACATAATGAAAATAGCAGGCAGTTATATGGGTATTTTAAAGGAACTGTATGGATTTCTAAAAATAGATTTTGTAGTTATGCCTCCAAGAATGTTTAAATCATGATAATTAATATTAATTTCCTATGTACTGGGTACATGCCATATCCAGATCTTTTGCATTACCCAAGCAAAGATTAAAATATTTTATTTCCACAGTTTTCAACACAGGTGATAAATACCATCAATTGTCTTATTTCCCCTTAAAAGCAATAGGCCTGAAATGCTTAATTTTATTTGCATCCTTCTCACTGAATGAACTACAAAGAAATCAGAGCTTATGCAAATACCTTTTTAGATGACAACTTCTGGTTCTAGCTGTGGGGATGCTAGAAGATGCAGTCAAAAACATCTTCTCTAAACTTTAGAAGAAACAGTGTATTCAAAACAGTGTATTCATTGAAGTTTTATTTTAATCTGTTGTTTTTATATTTTTGTTCAATGATATTGTGTATGAATTTTGCATTATATTCCATTTTCTAGAATGTGCATCACTGGCAGGTCTATTCTATTCTATTCTATTCTATTCTATTCTATTCTATATACAGCCCTGTGTAAGCTTACAGCACTTTATAAATAAAGTTTAATAATAAAAAAACATAAAGCTATTTGCTTTCATATATTCTTGTTTTTTACCCCAACAAGATGGGCACAATAAGGAGCAGATGTTAGGAAAAATACCAAATGAAAATCTGATACATAATCTTCAGAGGATTTATTATTAGTGATCCAAGAGTCTGCCCTTCCTGGAAGCAGTACTTGACCCATTTCAGAATGTCTGTAAAGCTCAATGAAGAGGGCAGGAATGTACAAGTAAGTTTCCTTTTGTGTGTTCGGGGAATAAGAAAGCAAATATTTAAAAACTTCTCTTTTAACAGTGAGCATGATTATGAAATAGTAATAGACAATTTTGATGAATATTTTATCTTCAAACGGAACACAGTTTATGAGAGCACATCTCTTCCACAGGAACTACTAGCTTGGGGGAAAGAGCAGGCCTTTGAATTAGAATGATATTGCATGCTTAATAATGATAAACAAGAACATATCAAGGACAAAGGTGTTATTGGGATCTTGTTGCCCAGTGATCTGCTGCTCAAGTGGTATTGCAAAGGTACAGGCCTAGCCCAAGAAATTTTGCTGACTGAGGTGTAGCAGATAAGGCACTGTGGCCTCCACCCAAGGTGCATAATATCCAAGTGCACAGTAACCATGTTAAGAGACAAGCACTGCTCCCTTCTCTTCCCTTCCCTTCCCTAGTAGGGAATAATACCACAAATTGTTTCCAGACTTAGTTGTAGTTAGTGTAGACCCAGTGAAATGAATATGAGTCAATTTAATCTGCCTGCTTGAGTGGATTAATTTCATTTCCTACTACATTCAAACTTTGTGTGTCTCCAATTGAGAAAAGAAATCCTGAAAGTACCAAGTTTTGTTAATTTTATTTTAGAAATCCACATGAAGTGTTCCACATCCTAAAACGTTACCTGAGAAGTCTTAGTATTACCAAGGAGTTTTCATCCAAACTCCCCAGGATGCTTTAAATTCACTGATATGAAATGTATCTGTACCTTCCTGTGTGTTTGTACTATTTTGCAAGCAGATAGCCACCATTATTGTTTCTAGGGCACCGATTCAGAAGAATTCAGATGAAGAACAGATGAATGTTAACAATGAAAAAAAATTGATCCCAATGCTTAACTAGTGTAATATTGCTAAAGTGGTTTAGCATTTTGAAAATAACTCCTGAATTATAATTTTAAAAGAATCAGTGGAAATTGGTGAAAATCAGTTTCTGGAATGTTACATGAGACAATGTGACATGTGGTTGATGGGGAAGGGGAAGAAGAATGATAGAAATGCAGCATATTTTTGAAAAGAGTCTGGAGGCAACTCCTGAATAAGCTGGTACAATCAAAATAAAACAAATTGGAATCTCCTGAGATTTCCAGAGACATGTTTTATCATTTCATTGTGCCCTGTTCTAAGCTCAAATTATTTTTAAATCATATGTACAAAGAAAGTTCTTGGCTCAAAATAATAAAATGAATTTTCCCCTATTCCTCATTTCAACTGAGAATTTAAATTGCTTTTCCTTTTATGAAGAAAACTGCAAATTTGGAAATGCTTTTTTAATTGTTAATTTTATTAACAATAAAGAACACATAATATGCATAACATACATAACATACAAACACATAAACATACATACATATCTACAGAAATGCCAAAACTCCTAAGCTATACAAATGACTTTCAATAATCTATCATTATGCCACAAACTCTTAAAATTATATAAAAATACTATTGTCAGAAGATTATCTCAGTAGATAAACATTTCAGAACTGTTAATCCTTATTTTTCTGAACTGTAATTCATTTTTTAAAATTGACATTTACGATATATATATATATATATATATATTAGCATGAGTGTCTATAAATAATTTTTGAACAAAAGAATTAAAATGAAAATTTCACTATTCCTAAACATCAAGTGAGAATTAATAGAAAGATAGGAGAAGGAAGTTCAGAATGTATCATGTGGATGATGTTCTGAAGCTTTTCAAATTTCTGCAGTATATATAATCAATGGCTTTTATCACCACATGTTTTCTACAGTAGGCAATACTAAGAGAAATGAAAGAATGTTCCTTCATATTTATGCAGTGAAGGCAAGAACATCACTGCAAATTAAATTCTGACATCTCTTGTGATTTCCATGATTATGTGAAGCAGAAGTCAGAGCTACTTCAGGAAGCTTTGTCAAACAGATTTCATTGTAAATACAAAATGGAAAATTATGGAACATACTGTTTGAAATTGTGTACTGTGGCATTTATTCACTTATTTCAACTGAAAGGGATGTATATAAGAGGCTGGAAATAGATCCCTGAGTGAAGGTCAGATTCCACAGTGCAAAAACCAAGAAAAAAGAAGTTTTGATGAAAGGATTACAATAATATGTGTTTCAAAGGTTATTCACATGTAACTAATTGGGTCTGGGTGAATATTCCAATGTGCACATATGTACATTGAAAAACATGTTTTTCATCCCTAGATGTGTGGGGGAAATTCCCAGATATTTTGAATATTTCAAGATTCTTGAAGCCAAGTCTTAAACATGCACATATCAGAAAAAACCTGGAGAGTTTAATAGGATTAATTTAAGCTTAAGGTCATAGCACTAAAATCACAGGAAGCTTATATATGCTCCCAGTATCCCATGTTGCTAGAATCTAAGGGCTATGAAAAGCTAGGGGTATGAAGAGAAGAACTTCTGTACTTTATTCACATTCATTCCATTTGCTGCAGTAAATATGCTGCACATTGGAAACTAGTAGCAAATAGCAAAATATTAATTTATTCTAAAACACTGGAAAATTACTGAAGGTAGGTTTACCACAGGACACAGTGTGTTCTTATATTCTACAAAATAAACAAATAGCTGCCATGTCCCTATAAAATCTTTTCAATTTCTCAGTCATGAAGTTGGCCAGATATTACCTCCAGGAATCATGTGAAAGAACAATGAAACTCTTTGTGATGAGTCCTTGTCATGAATCTCTGAGGTTCCTTATAATACCATGTGCCATTTGAATCACTTGAGAGATTCACATTCCTGAGGAAGGACTCATAAACATGGTATACCATTTTGAAGGCTTTATAAAGATTCTAGTATCAAAAGATCCATCATAAATATTCCTCTGCATATACACATAGTCCTGAACCAATCTGCTTACTTGTGCAATGTGCAATCAACTGATGCCCAGATAAAACTGCATGGTTTCCAATGTGCCAGGGATTTTCCAGGATATTTAATTCACTGCATGTTGGGCTGATACCAGTTCCCCACTGGTCACTTCTCTCCAGGATGAAGAGGAGCCATTGCTGAGCACCCTTTTGGCTCAGCCAGTCAACAAATTACCAATCCACTCAACAGTTGTGTTGTCTAGCCCATATTCTACTAGCTTGTTTGCAAGAATGTCATGGAGAACATTGTTAAAAGGCCTTACAGAAATAAAGATATACTATATCTACAGCAATCCCTTTATCTACCAAGCTGGTGATTTTATCAAAAAAGAGATCAGATTAGTCTGGCATGACTTGTTTCTCAGAAACTCATGTTGACATTTTGTGATTATAGTATTTCGTTCTAAACATTCACAGACTCACTGTTTAATGATCTGCTCTAGAATATTTCCTTGTATTGATATCAGATAAAAGGGATGATAATTGTTAGGACACCCCCCCCCCTATTTTTGCCCTTCTCTTTTCTATTGTGTAATAAATTCCAGGAGAACATGATCACTCCCACGTAAGGATCCCACTACTTGCACCCCATTTAACAGGTCATCCAAATGCTCTCCACCAGGCTTCCAGGATTTAAGTTTCAGTTCTCTTCACATCCCTGACATCTAATGCTATTCCTCCTCCTTTCCTATCTGGCCTATCTCTCTTAAAAAGGTTATACCCCTCTATTACTACATTTCAAACATGAGATTCATCCCACCATGTTTCAATAATGCCTATTATATCATATTTACTTTTTTGTGCTAGGAGTTCAAGTTCATCCTGCTTATTTCCCATGTTTTGTGCATTAGTGTAGAGACATCTAAGTCCTCCCCACTTGCTGCCTGTGAAAGGTTTTTTTTTTTTTTGCCTCTCACTGTTGTCAGTGCAAACTCTATAACAGTTTGACTATTATCTCTAGCCCTTGATGAACCCATGCCTCAAAAATACTGTCTCCCTCCTCTGCATAACTCAGTTTAAAGCCCTCCTGATCAAATTTTGAGACTATTGGCAAAAACATTTTTGGCAAATGGTGTGAGGTGCAAACCATTCCTTGACAGAAGTTCTCTCTCATGGAACAGCAACCCATGATGTAAGAATCCAAATCATCCACATTTCAGCCACATAGCCTGAAAAACCCACAATATATATATAGAGAGAGAGAAAGAGAGAAAGAGAGAGAGTGTTACTGGCTGCTAGTTCCTTCCTGAGGCAAATCTCTGAATCACTTCCTCTTAGAGAAAGCCCCCACGACCCCTTTAGAAAAATCAAACAGTTAAAAATAAAGGAGAAGTCCTGAAACAAAGCCACCAGCTCAACCTCTGCTCTAAGCCCCCTTTATTGTGAAATTTGCTGCTAGTCCCACCCCAGTGACTCACAGAAGCCTCACCCTCTCAGGACAACATACTCACAAAGGTTTTTTGGGGAAAAATTCAGCCTTTCAAAAATGGCTAGCGAAACACCTCTCTCTCTGGAAAGGATTGAGCTTGCAAACCTCTGGGCAGGAGTTATTTAAAAAAAACAAACCCAAACCCAGTGACAATCACAGTAGAGACACCCCTCTCCCTCTTCTCCCAAGTCAAAATGGCTGCTGATACACCTCTCTCCCTCTTCTCACTGGGAAGGATTGAAGCTCTGTACAGACCGGCACTTGTCCCAGTCTGGGACTGAAAATATGGTTCTGTAGATCTGAGCGCCCGCATGTGGCCAGCTCTACTATTAGCATGTAGGCACCCTGATTGTGTGCGCCCATCCATACGGGGGCGGGCAACGATGATGTCTGTGCAGTGCAGTGCCCAAACAGTGCCACGCCATGTGGATTTCATGGTTGCACATGAGCGTGCCAATGGTGCCTTGCACATGGCATAATAAGAACCCACCAGGAGCAGGTTCTTTTTAGGCCTCATGGAGGCCACAGCATTTGTCTGCTGTGGTTTCCATCTGAGGGAGAAAGGGGTGGTCTCTGGCCACCCCTTTCTCCCAATCTGTACAGCTCCTGAGAGTAGGTGTAAAGGTCCACCTATGTAAGTCATTGCAGAATGGTACTTCTGGCTGCTGGAATCCTACTGTCAAAATCTTTGCAGGACCAGGCTTGAGCTGCCATATTCCTGGAAGGATCTTGGCTAAGACAACAGACACAGCCAGCTCTACTCATGCAGGGCAGCTGGAGCAGGTGGGGGGTACAATCATTTTAGGGCTCTCAACCCTTGCCACAACAATATTCTCTTCTGTGCTGCTTCTAGCTGCACTTTTTCCTTGTTCTCCTAGCCTTCCTGTGTTTGGACCTGGTCTGCTCCTTGACTCTGCCTCTGGCCCATTGGACTTCTCCACCTCCACCTTCCTGGGTTTAGACCTGATCTGTGCCCTGACTCTGCCTTTGCCTCTGCACTATTGGACTCCTGGACTGCTTCCTGACTCTTCCCCTTGCCTCCGGCCTGCAACTCTGCCTTGCTGTACTTAGATCTAGTCTGTTTCCTGACCTTACCTTCTGCCTCTAGCCGATTAGACCATCTAAGTCCACCACCCACAGTCCTGGCAGCCCACCTTGGAATCCAGACCGCCCATCACACCTCAGACCTTGACAGCAGGCCCCCAGAGCAGCAATATCTTCTCCAGTCCCTTTTTCCTGTGTCCCATGAAAACAGTTCCAGAGCCCAATCCTCCACCACAAAAGGAGTGCCAAGGTATACACCATTGTCATTTTCCCCCAACTACCCGCTACAGACAAGTAGCAAGCTTCTCTATATAAATTTCTGTGTAGTCCGCTCTCCAAATGTTAACATGGTTGGCCTCACTTATTCTTCTTGTTATTCTTTATCTTTAATCTGGACTTGGACAAGAAGGCATTTTCAAATATAAAATACATATGATTATACAACTGCTTGTATAGAAATGGGGTAGAAATCATGCATGTGTGTGTATGTGCATTTTTTCCCCCGAGTCCTCCCCATGTCCTGAATCCTTGGAGCCATTTTTGGGTAAGATTTTTTTTTCTGACTATTTTTTTCTGACCATGTGAAGATACTGGCATCCCCATCCTAGTCCCTTTCCCCCTTTCATGCCTCAGCCAGTGAGGGAGGGGAATTTTTAATGTACACACACACACACAGGAGAAATTTAAAAAAAAACACTGTATGTATTTTTATTTATAGAAATGTTCAGTCATGAGAAAAGCAGTAAGGAGTTAGATCAGGCTACATGCTCATTTTCTCTCTCCCACACCTGAGTGTCACACTTATTTTTACTGTTTATTCTTCCTCTGATCTTCATTTCCATCTGATCAGGATTGTGTCATCTTTGTTTTTATTTCAGTGAATGGAGACCACTTGTTCTTTCTTCCAATCTTCCCATTGTTCATTTGCTCCTTCACTTTCTTGTGTGGAGATCTCATTCGCTCCCTCTCCCCAATCCCTCCCAAATCAGTAGCTCTCTTACTTGTGTAGAGATCTGAATACATATATTGTAGATGTTAAATAATATTTTCTTCAAATTATATTTTACTTTAAATATGTTTGTTCAATATGAATGCCCAACACTACTTGTCAAACTTAATGACTTCAGTAGTTGTCAAAGATAATGACCTTGCTACAACAGAACACATGTGATGATTAATCTTGATATTTGAGTAACACTATGAATCATATTTCACTTGTTAATAGAACAGCCACCAGCAAAAAGGCCTGTCCAAATTATCTCTAAACAAAAATTAGGGAAGGTGCAGTTATCAACTAAAGCAGTAAATTTTATTCATAAACAACCCATTATTTGTTATAATGTAGATATGTTAAAATGAATAAAGCACAATATATAACTTTAAGAAAATTGTGAATATATACCATATATATTCAACTATAAGTTGATCTCATGTATAAGTCTAGGGTGAGTTTTTAGGCCAAAGTTATTGATTTTAGTATGACCTGTGGATAAATCCAAGGTAAAACTTTGAGGCTCCTCATTTCCATGGTGGCTGTTCAGTGTTGTTTCTCTGCTGCAGTGAGGAAGTACCAAAGAGTAGAGTGAAGTTAAAAAGTCATAGGCACCTTCTGCCCCTTCAATCCTGCAAAGAAACTTAGGGGCTCGACAGACAGCCAGAAATAGGGCGGTCTGGAGCCGCCCCTCTGCTTCGGAGCAGCACAGCAGCAACCAAATGAAGCTGCATCGCTGCGCAGCAAAAAAGGAGCTGCCTAGAGATGGTCTTTTTGTGATGTGGAAATGCCGCTTCTGCCTAGAGTGGACTGGACGCTGCATTGCAGCAGCACAGCTGCGATGTCCCCCTTGTGGCCCATAAGTTGTAGGGCTCGGCAGCATCTGTTTGATGTGTGCTGCTGAGCCCTGATATAGTCACCAACATGCTCACTTTTGCCCTTCTGTATCGGACCTTACTTTTACAATTGACTCCCCCTGGAATGGAAACTCTTTACTGTTCGCCCATCCACAGTTGTCTGCAGTGGCTGACTTTTCTTCTCACAGAGGTTGAGGAGGAGGCGGGGGTGAAGAGTCATTTAGGAGACCCAAACATAAAAGGAGCTAAGGCAGGCAGGGAGAGAAAGTGTATGTGCATGCAAGCATGCTGAACTAGGTAATGTGGGGAGGAAGGTTTGTGTGTTTGTGACTGGATCAGGTGTTGTTCCCATAGAAATAAAAATCACCCTGTACTCTCTCCAACCAAGGCAAAGAGGGAAAATGGGGAAGAAGGTGGAAGGTGTGTGTGTGTGTGACTAGATCAGCTATTGCTCTCATAGAAAGATCCAGGATTTTGGGGTCAATTTTGGAGCATAAATATCTTGATTTATAGATGAATATATATGATACATTTGAGTCTAACAGAACAATTTCTCATGCCACATAAATATGTGTAATGCTTCTTTTACAAGCACTCTACAAAAGGCACTGTACAAAAAAGCAGTGTGCTAGAGACAAAAGCTTAACACGAACTGCTAGTCCAGAATACAATAGACTTATTGCATAAATTACCCAGTGGCAATTCAATACTTATGGAAATCTCATTGATTCAATAGTTCTGTTCTAGTTGGAACCAGGAATTAGATTTATACCAGCGTTGAAAACATTTTTGATAACTGAGCACTGAGTTTACAGTTACCATTATCCCTTCTAGATAATGTTCACATTCCATTCTAGGAAACACTGACTTAGGTACTTCCTATATAACTTTCATATTGGGCCTGGATTAGTCCTTTTCTTGGCCTCTTTAAGAACTAAAAGGATTTAATTTCAAGGTCTCACTGGGAGAAGTTTGTAACAGGGGCACAAACTTGGGGCTTAAACAGATGACCCAAAAACACTGGATTGGGGCCAACACAGTGCCAGCCATCGTGGTGCCACAGCAACACCACACCATGCCCCAAACCTCGCATTTTCCCAGGAAAAAAGGTGCCTTTGATGATTCGGCAGGTTTTTTTTTCTAAGCACCAGCAGTGTGCAGTGTCTAAACACTGTGTCACCAGAGTGCCAAAAAACTGCCACCGTGTGGCAAAAAAATTAATGTGAACCTCTAAGCATGAGCAAACAACTCCCAGGGATTCCATGACATTACAGAACCCAAAATACACTACCTTTTACCTCTACATGACAAAATTTGAAGGGATCATTTTATTTATTTGTTTATTTATCTTTTCACCCAATCAGTAAATAGCACCTCAAATATCTATAATACCTATGTCTGGAGGACTACAGGCAGTATTTGGGTTACGTTTTCATGACCACTACCATATGTATTACTGAGGAATCCTGAACAACGAATGGTGAACCCCCTCTTCTAAGCTTACCACACTCATACAGGGTGTTAAGTGTAAACAGTGCTGCATACAATCATAAAATAGATTTTTTATTGTAAAGGGATAGTGTTGTGGGTAATTTTATTTTTTCTTTGCTTCCAAGTGTTCTTTTTTCCCCCCACATCTGTTGTACTACCACAGTAACAGAGAGTTCCTTGATTTAGGTGAAATTTATATCCATACATCAGCTCATTAGCTATTAACTTTGGTGATATAGAGCTGGTAGGGTGAGGGCTTGATATCTGAAGTACAGTTTTAGTTGCAGAAGCCACATTTGTTCCTTTTCCCATCTCCTATTCACTGAACCTAAACTTTAATATTAGGTATAAGATGAAAAATATAGTTCAAAGTGTGTGTGTAGATAGATAGACTGATTTATTGATTCGTGAAAATAAATCAGGTTTTGTCCCCTATGAAGATCTCTTTCTCAGATAACTGAATATACATCACTTTTAGCTAGAGTAGATTTCCATGCTGTTTACTATGATAACAAAGATGAATTACAGTCTATTTCATTCATAAAATTTTTAGGGAATAATGTATCAAACATAACTCCATTCCATTATATCAACCTTTAATAGGCATACATGCACATACAACAGCAAATATTACAATAACAGCAAGATTATAAAATCAAAACATCACGATCATAAAAAACATTAGGATCATAAAATTTGAATCATAGTTAATTTAATTCAGACCATATTTTGGTTGCCTC
Source organism: Urosaurus nigricauda (assembly GCA_034509955.1). NCBI lineage: Eukaryota > Metazoa > Chordata > Lepidosauria > Squamata > Phrynosomatidae > Urosaurus > Urosaurus nigricauda. The sequence continues at coordinate 56,346,707 of JAOEGL010000003.1, forward strand.
CACCAGAAAACTGGCCATTAACCTAGTAATATGCAGAAATCGATCTTCCAATAAATAATTCACTGATAACCCAACCAAACAAATGTTCATTTCCAATAACCTTCTTAACAATTTTACCCTCAGAATTTTGTACAAAAGACAAAATATATAATATGATGGAGAATATCAGGAACTTGTTCACAGTAACATACATGATTCAAAAAAGGGGTCTTCAAATATCTACCCCTGGTAACATTTGAAGGGTGTATATTCAGTCTTGCAAATAGAAAAGCTTTCCTTGATATCCGCAATGAAAGGGATTGAAAATTATCTAGATTCCTACCCTGCAAAGGGGGGGGGGGGATACCAAGCATTGCAGGAGAACATATACTAGGAGGAGTTGGATATGTCAACTGATAATCTCTACCTACAAGACAATCCCTAATAGACTATAAACACTCCTTTTCAGTTAATAGAGGAGAGAATCAAGATTTAGACCCACAGAATTTGCTTTATTTTCATAGATTTTAGCCCAACTGATACAATAATTATCTGATAGTAAAAGCCATAAAAGACTAGATCTGTTAGGCCTGAAGTGAATTTTAAACCAAAATCTATAAACCATCAACCAAGCTGTAGTTTCAAGGGTATTCAAATCTAATTCTGCATAAAGGGTCAAGTGGTGTACACACAGAGGTATAGATAATAATTTCCTATAAAAGTGTGTCTGTAGACTTTCAATCTCCTTATTAAAAGCTGTAATCCAGGTAAATATACCATACAGTAGTTGCAGTTTTCATTTAGCTTTATAAATTTTTAAGGCCGCAAGAATATCCTGGTTGCCCTTTTTGAAATAAAAAGATTGTATCTTTTCTCTGTTTGGATTACTTTATCTCTCTGTTTAGTCCACTGCCCATTAAAATGAAAAAGAACACCAAGATAGACATACTTTTTGACCTACTCGATTGTTTGATTGCCAATCTTCCACAATTTCAGAACAAATCTTTTAGAAAATACTAGTATTTTGGATTTCTCAAAATTTACTAGTAGGTGAAATTTATTACAGTATTCAAAGAATCTTTCCAGGGCTCTTGACATGCCCACCTGAGATAAGGAGAGGAATACAGTGTCATCGGCATATTGGAGTACAAAAAGTAAATGATGAGGGTGGATGGGAATCTACTGAAGATATGAAGGCTGGTAAATCTGCCACAAATAGATTAAACAAGTGCGCAGCCAGCACACAACCCTGTCTGACTCCTTCGCTAAGATAAGTGGAGTCTGTTAATTGGCCTGATTCGGAAAATTTCACTCTACAATGATTATTTGTATGCAGTTGGCTTAACAGAAACAACAAATGAGGATCTATATTAAGCCTACCCAGCTTGTCCCAAAGTGAAGGCCGATGAATTGAATCAAAAGCAACCTTCAGGTCAATAAAAGCCACATATAGTTTACCTTTAGGGTGTGACAAGTATTTATTTATAAGTAATAAAAGCACTGTTATGTGGTCTAAAGTGGACATATGACTTCTAAAACCTGCTTGCTCCAGGCCTATCAAAGCTTGTACATTCATCCAGCTCTTTAATTTCAAAACCAAATAACTGGCATAAAGTTTGCCCACTACTGAGAGAAGGCTTATTGGGCAATAATTTGCTGGATCCTGTCTATCTCCTTTTTTAAAGATTGAAATTATGACAGAAATTATGACAGAACCCTTCCAATCAGCTGGGATCTCACCAGAGTTGTTTACAAGAGTAAATAGATTGGCCAATGCCTTTGTCCATAGTTCAGGACAGCATTTCAACATTTTGGCTGGGAGGCTATCATACCCAGGGGACTTTCCAGGGGAATTCCACAAGTTAGGAGGTTTTTTTTTTTTTAATTAATATACTGTTATCAAATATTTGGGTTCCCATTTTATTGGTAAAGTGTGAAATCCAAATCTGAGGAGATATACTGTGATGGACAATAGAGATGTCATTGTTCAAATATCTCCTCACTGCCACCCAAAAGGTTTTAGCATCATTGGATTTCAGATCTTTATCCAGAGATGCCCAATTTTACTGGAAGAAGATCTTCCTTTTACCCTCCACTAAACTAGAAAATTCTTTACGGGCCTTGTAATAAGATCTAAATTTAGCCTCCAAATTGGCCATGCCCTGCTGGAATAAGGCAATTCCTATCAAACCATGTTCTTCTATCTTTGAAATGACCAGAGTAAGCTACCTTTTGAAAATTAGACACAATATCTGTATAGGTCAATAGAGCAACATCTATCCTAGAACTAGTAGTTAAGTCATTAAACTCATTTAAAATCCAGAGGTCCTTAAAATTATTTTTATTAATATCTTCAGTTTTAGAATCCCAGCAGATATGTTTCAGACCCTCATATCTATGGGACTTTAAATTGCTCTTAGGAGATGAAAAGTCTTGCTCAGATAGATCCAGGGAAACAACCAAAGGCAAATGGTCGCTTTCAGTTCTGTGACAAATTTCAAAATCAGTAATTAAACTTAGCAAATCAGGATTAATTATCATGTAATCAATGGTACTTCTCCCTATGGGTGTGTTAAATGTAAATCCATTAGATTTTTGAAACCCTTCAGAGCTATTTAATATCAAAAAAGTGTAACTAATACATATATTAATCAAGAATGACCTATTATTATTAACATTTAAATCCTTTCCAACATGAGGAAGATTTAGAGGAAAGGGTGGCAAACTTGCATAAATTATTAATGAAAATCATTAGAGGGCCCAATTCTTGCATTGAAATCACGCATTAGGATACACTTTGAAGAACCAGACCTATTGGTAATATCATCGACATAACCAGACAATTGATCCCAATAAGTAGCCATATTAGGCTCATTTGAAATAGGGGAATATAGATATTAAATAAAAGGATTTTAACATTCCTAATTTGTAAAGAGATTACTTGCACAATTAAAACACATGGTGTCAGTACTGTATGTTTTATAGCACTAGAAAGTTTTACAAGTATGGTCATTCCTCCCTTAAACCGACCCTTATTAGAGAATCTACAAGCAGGAACACAGAAGGATATGAAGCCTGGCAGTAGGATATCATATGGACACCAGGTTTCTTGTAGACATACAATATCAGATTGACTAATGTATTCTATAAAGTCCATATCCAAGTTTTTATTCAATCAGCCTGCTATATTCCATGATGTAAGAGACAGGCCCAAACTACCCCCTTGTAGTCACTGGACTGGGTCTGATGATATTGTAGAGAAGAGTGCTTCCTCCGTTTGGATGCAACTGTTCATGCTAGAGCAGACAGAGCCTTTAGCTGGTAACAATCAAATGAATCAATTTCTAACTGGGACTGGATTATCCTCCGAAATTTAGATGTTGTATCCTCTAGCTGTGCAGTGACCATTATTTGGTTGGTAACTGATAGATCCTGAAATCCCTGCAAGACTTCCTCCTCTACATAATTTAAGATAAAATACTCAAGATAAAAGGAGGTTGGTAACAATAAATTACCAACGTTTTAACCAACACTAATTAAAGCAGTCCAGCTGCCCAAGATTAAACAACTAATAAAATCCTACAGGACTGAACATGACCCAAATGTTGCTGCTGCACTGCTGCCTGCTAAAAACTATGAGCCGGTCTTCCCCCGGCAGGCTCGCCTCACCACTGGTTGTTCTGGGCAGCCTAAATAGGCTCGCCCAAGCCCTGGTGCTGCCGCCGATGCTGGTGGGTGTGGGTGGGTCTTTCCCCGTCAGTCTCGCCTCCTCTTAACTCTTAACAAAATTCCAGCAACAACAACAACAAAAAAGGTGGCCTTCCTAACATTGAGCATGATATAAAAAAAACTATGACTTAAATTAAGCTGCTTTTATAAAACCAGAGTTAGAAGAGACAAGATGAAAGGGGCACCTTCATCAATTCACAGAACATGAATAGATTAAAAACCTTCTCCCTCTCATTAATTATATAGGATAAAATAATAGCAATATATGTTGCTAGGTTTGTTAATTGTATACAGGATGGTATGTTGTTTGTATAAGTGTATACAGTATGTATGCAGTTTTTGATGTACATTTGTTTGATATATGTATGATGTATGTTTTTAATAATAAAATTTTAAAAAACTTCTCTTAATAAATGATGAAAGGAAGGAATGCATCTGGAAATCATATGATGCAGATTCCCCCCCCTCCCCTTATATTCCTCCAAGTGCACTCTGTATAAACCATACATAAAAAAATGTTTCAAATGTCTCAGAAAAGATAAACCTAGTTTAATTGTTGCTTTAGATTCCTCTCACAAGTTCACTATTATTTTATGATAACCAATGATCTCTTTAAAAAAAAAAAAACTACCTTGAAAGACTGTTGGTTCTTTCAGCATTGTCCTAAATCTCAGTGTGAGCCAGAAAGAAGACATCTTTTCCTTCAATGGAACAAAACAACCCTCTTCGTTACTCCCAATAATCTGGGCCTTTTTCACTCTGTACAATTACAGCACTTTAATATCACTATAGATGCCACGGCTGCATCTCACAGAATCTTTGAATTTGAAGTTTGAGAAAGCACTTGAGCTCTCTAGACAATAATTCTAAATACCTCACAAAACTAACAATGCCAGGGTTTCATAAGATGGTATTAAAGTGGTAACAAAAGGGCAAAACAGATGGTCAAAATAAGCGAGTTTCCGACCAGCTTCTAGGCAGGGAGTTTAGATGACGCAAGCATGAAAGTGTCCATAAATTGCTCTCAATCTCCCCTACAGGGAGAAAAGTCAGACTAAAAAGAATCTGGATTTTTCTGCTTCTTCCTGGAATGGCCATCCCACCCCCATCCCCTCCATGCTGGAGGCTGTAGTGCTGGGATGGGCTTTTAGCTGCACCCCTACTGGTGGAGACCAGGACTGTTAAATCACACCATGACTGAGACATTCCCTACATGTCTCATTCTTGGATGAACTGTCGACCCACCCACTGGTATTGTGTGAAGTCTCACTTGGTCGCCTTGGGGCCAGGTAGGAATTTTCTCCCCTTTCCATGGGTTTTTCACCTACCCCGCACTGTTTCCAGTGGCATATGGAAAATTGGCTGAGGTAGTGTCACAATAATACATGATTTGACTTAAAATTGTTGATTCTAATTGGACGTATTTAATATTTGTATTTTGCATAAAGTTTACATTTGATCTTGGCAAGCACCTTGGATACCCTATTGGGTGTTAAGAAAATTTCTGGAAATATGTCTACAGGCCTTGCAACCTGGGATGGGGGGATGGCTGAAAGAAATGGACCTTGGGTCTGGCTTGAAGGTATACTCTCAATCTTTGCAGACTGAGAAGGGGACTTCTTGCTGGACTTCCTTATGTGGGCGGCCCAACAAACAACCCAACTTATGGACTGTTGTTGAGGGCCTAGGTATTATCGTCCTTGATAAACTGCAGAGGTAGTCTGCGTTAAGACACCAGTATGCAGCTTATCCTTCTCCCACACTTGGTTATGGTTAAGGTATTAGTTGCAGTTCTGTTAAGAATTTTATAAATAGGGCAATAAATGGTCCTGTTTTAACTCATACATCTTGTGTCTGGTATCTTTATTCCAGAGGCAGGATAGCAAATTGTGCACCTTCACTTGTACATGCAGGGCTGCCAGAGCAGCTCTAAAGGGGCAGTCTAGCTTAACTCGGACCTTAATTGTGAATATAAAGGCCCAGTCACAAGAGCACATTTAGAAGGGATGGAGCTGCTGTACCCAAGCAGTAGAGGTGGCAATGCCCAAAAGAGAAAGTGTGACACCTTTCATAGAGATAAGTAAAACATACACCCACCAGATAGTCAAAGACAGTCAAAGAAGATTCATTGGGTGAAGGGGGGGGCGCATGATGGTATCTTGCTAGCATCAGCATGGGCACACCTCTGATCTGATGCTCTGCCCAGTGGAGCGCTGCACATGCACATGTGTGTAGGTTCACAGGGATGCCCATCCAATGGATGGCACTCACCAGTCGTACTCCTGTGACTGTGTGCAGGGATGGTGGAGAAAACAATAAATACAGTGCCCAGTGGCTGAAGCCATGACATGTGAACTCCATGCATTGGGAGCTGACAGTGTGGTTAATGGGCCTCGGATCACTTTTAGAAAAGGCAGCTTCAAGCCGCTTTTTCCTGTCCACGTATTTTACCCCAGAGTGTTAGAACTGTATCATGTAAAAGGGATCCTGGTTTCACAACCACACAACTGCAGCCCACAAATTTGTGGGGTTATATTTGTTTCAAAGATAATCCCCTACGGTATCAGTCATAGTCTTTTCCTCTTTACTTATGTTCATATATTCATTCTAATTCTTTATTCTTCCTGTGAATCCCCAGTCATCCACGTCCACCACACTATTTAACTGCTAGGAGAGGCTTCTGGCCATACCTTCCTCAAGGTAAACCTGTGCTTCTCTGTGTGCCTTTTGATTGGGTAAGACCTTAAAATTTGAATTTGTGAGCCATTTCATTGGTTCATTGGGGAGGAGGAAAGAGAAATCTCATTTTATATAACTGCTAGGAGAGGCTTCTGGCCATACCTTCCTCAAGGTAAACCTGTGCTTCTCTGTGTGCCTTTTGATTGGGTAAGACCTTAAAATTTGAATTTGTGAGCCATTTCATTGGTTCATTGGGGAGGAGGAAAGAGAAATCTCATTTTATATAACTGCTAGGAGAGGCTTCTGGCCATACCTTCCTCAAGGTAAACCTGTGCTTCTCTGTGTGCCTTTTGATTGGGTAAGACCTTAAAATTTGAATTTGTGAGCCATTTCATTGGTTCATTGGGGAGGAGGAAAGAGAAATCTCATTTTATATAACTGCTAGGAGAGGCTTCTGGCCATACCTTCCTCAAGGTAAACCTGTGCTTCTCTGTGTGCCTTTTGATTGGGTAAGACCTTAAAATTTGAATTTGTGAGCCATTTCATTGGTTCATTGGGGAGGAGGAAAGAGAAATCTCATTTTATATAACTGCTAGGAGAGGCTTCTGGCCATACCTTCCTCAAGGTAAACCTGTGCTTCTCTGTGTGCCTTTTGATTGGGTAAGACCTTAAAATTTGAATTTGTGAGCCATTTCATTGGTTCATTGGGGAGGAGGAAAGAGAAATCTCATTTTATATAACTGCTAGGAGAGGCTTCTGGCCATACCTTCCTCAAGGTAAACCTGTGCTTCTCTGTGTGCCTTTTGATTGGGTAAGACCTTAAAATTTGAATTTGTGAGCCATTTCATTGGTTCATTGGGGAGGAGGAAAGAGAAATCTCATTTTAGGAGAGGCGCGCGCCTAACGGCGCGCGAATTTTTTCTTTTCATACTCATTTTTATATTTGATAGCCAAGGCAGGGGGGAAGTACAGAGGAGAAGGTAGCCTGAACACAGTGAGGACAAACTCATTCAATATTTATACTTTTCTTCCCACTATTCCCTTAAGGGGCTGTGGGGATTCAGAGGAAGTGAATCAGGGACTTGCCTCTAGAAGGAGCTAGCAGCCAGGAACTTTCTAGATACCTATAGGCCCAGTTGATTGAGCTCACTAACAGAGCTTGGGGACAAAGGCCAGCCACACAGGGATTTTTTACACTGGTGTTTTACAGGAGAAGCCCACAGTCTTGTTTCATTGCCTCCTTAAGACTTCTCACTATGGACACTGAGGGACCTGCAGCAGTCACCTGCAACACCTGTGGGATGTTTGTCTTCTTGCCTATAGATGTGGGGAACTTCACCTGCACCAAGTGCAAGTTGGTAGCCCTCTTGGAAGAGAAAGTACAGCAGTTGGAGGCCCAGGTGTCTACACTTCAGCATCACAGAGAGCAGGAGGTTCTCTTGAACAGAAAGGACCAGATGGTCCTGGACAGGAAACACACAGAGAAAGTTGCTGAGGAAGAAGAGGTCACTTCACACACAAAAGAAGGAGATGGTTGGAGGAAAGTTACACGCAGAAGTAGGGAAACCACGGTTCGTTCTGTGAGCTTGCAGCTACAGAATCACTTTGAATCTCTCTCTGTTATCAGAGATGATGAGGAAAAGCAGCAGGGACAGACATCAGGGACAGAGCAGGGGAGACTGAGAGTACCACGAAAGGGAACAGCCGCTGCTAAGCCTCGGAGGAGGCGTGTGGTGGTTGTGGGGGACTCCTTGCTGAGGGGTACAGAAGCAGTGGTTTGTGGGCCTGACAAGATGTCTCGGGAGGTGTGTTGTCTCCCTGGGGCAAAGATCCATCATGTAACTGAGAGGCTGACAAGACTTGTCAAGCCTACTGATCAACACCCCTTTCTTCTGGTTCATGTGGGAACCAATGATACTGCAAGGCACAGCCTTCAGAATATCATAAGGGATTATGAGGCTCTAGGAAGGAAGCTGAAAGAGATGGATGCACAGGTTGTCATATCATCTCTTCTCCCAGTAGAAAGGCATGGTCCAGGAAGGGAGAAGAAAATAGCAGAGGTGAATAACTGGCTCCGTAGATGGTGCCGCCAAGAACAGTTTGGATTCTTGGATCATGGGCTGCGGTTCCATGAGGAGGGACTTCTGGCAAGGGATGGGCTGCATCTCACACCAGTTGGCAAAAACATTTTTGCCAAAAGTCTCAAAAATCTGATCAGGAGGGCTTTAAACTGAGTTATATGGGGGAGGGAGACATTATTTTGGAAGGCAAAAGGGCTGGAGAAAATAATCAAACTGACATAGAGGGAACAAGGCAAACAGTGCAAGGACCCAACAGTGGGAAGCAAAAAAATTTGCACAGGCAGCAAGTAAAGGGAACACATGTTCTTAGATGTCTCTACACTAATGCACAGAGTATGGGAAATAAACAGGATGAACTCGAACTCCTAGCACAACAGAGCAAATATGATATAATAGGCATCACTGAAACCTGGTGGGATGAGTCTCATGACTGGAATGTAGAAATAGAGGGATATAACCTTTTTAAGAGAAACAGGCCAAACAGGAAAGGAGGAGGAATAGCATTATATGTCAGGGATATTTACACCAGTGAAGAGATCCAGGAAGTCAATACTGGAAGCCAGGTGGAGAGCATCTGGATAAACATTAAAGGAGAGGGAAACAACAGGGATGTTACTGTGGGAGTCTACTACAGACCCCCTACTCAGGCAGAGGAATTGGATGATGCCTTTCTAGAACAGATGAGCACACACTCAGAAAGGAGAGATGTAGTAGTGATGGGGGACTTCAACTATCCGGATATTTGCTGGAAGTCAAACTTAGCCAAATCCTCAAGGTCTAGCAAATTCCTCACTTGCCTGGAAGACAATTTCATTGTCCAAAAGGTGGAAGAGACAACAAGGGGATCAACTATTTTAGATCTGATCTTAACCAACAGGGATGACCTAGTCAATGGGGTGCAAGTGGTTGGATCCTTAGGGGGAAGCGACCATGTTCTCCTGGAGTTTGTTATACAGCGGAAAGGGGAAGCCAGGCATAGTCAGACACGCATTCTAGACTTTAGGAGAGCTGATTTCAATAAACTTAGAGAAATACTGGGGGAGATCCCATGGTCAAGAAAACTAAAAGAGAAGGGAGTTCAAGACGGATGGGAGTTTCTCAAAAAGGAGATACTGAAGGCGCAATTTCAAACAGTTCCAATGAGGAAGAAAAATGGGAGGTGTCTCAAGAAGCCAGGATGGATGACTAAGGAACTTTCAACTGAGATAAGCCTTAAACAGAACATGTATAAGAAATGGAAAAATGGGGAAATCACGAAAGAGGAATTCAAACAAATAGCCAGCACATGTAGGGGTAAAGTCAGAAAAGCTAAAGCACAGAATGAACTCAGGCTGGCTAGAGAGGTTAAGAACAACAAAAAGGGCTTTTTTGGGTATGTCCGAAGCAAAAGGAAGAAGAAGGAAACAGTAGGGCCACTGCGTGCAGAAGATGGCAAAATGCTCAAAGATGACAAAGAAAAGGCAGAATTACTCAACACCTTCTTTGCTTCAGTCTTCTCAGAAAAGGCAAAGGGTGGTCAACCTAAGGATAATGGAGCAGAAGACAGAATAGGGGAATCTCAGCACAGAATAAGTAAAGAGATAGTACAGGAATACCTGGTTAACCTAAATGAATATAAATCTCCAGGACCAGATGAACTACATCCTAGAGTATTAAAAGAACTGGCGAATGTAATATCGGAACCATTGGCAATAATCTTTGAGAACTCCTGGAGAACAGGAGAAGTCCCAGCAGACTGGAGGAGGGCAAACGTTGTGCCCATCTTCAAAAAGGGGAAAAAAGAGGATCCCAACAATTATCGTCCAGTTAGTCTGACATCAATTCCAGGAAAGATTCTAGAGCAGATCATTAAGCAGAGAGTCTGTGAACATTTAGAGGCCAATGCCATAATCACAAAAAGCCAACATGGGTTTCAGAGAAACAAGTCTTGCCAGACAAATCTGATCTCTTTTTTTGATAAAATTACCAGTTTGGTAGATGAAGGGAATGCTGTGGATATAGTATATCTTGATTTCAGTAAGGCCTTTGACAAGGTTCCCCATGACATTCTTGCAAACAAGCTCGTAAAATGTGGGCTAGACAAGGTAACCATTACATGGATTTGTAACTGGTTGACTGACCGAACTCAAAGGGTGCTCAACAATGGCTCCCTTTCATCCTGGAAAGAAGTGACCAGTGGGGTCCCACAGGGTTCTGTCCTGGGCCCAGTGCTATTCAATATCTTTATTAATGACTTGGATGACAGAATTGGGGGCATACTTATCAAATTTGCAGATGACACCAAATTAGGAGGAGTAGCCAATACTCCAGAAGACAGGATTGAAATTCAGAATGACCTGAATAGACTAGAAAGCTGGGCCAACGCTAACAAAATGAAATTCAATGTGGAGAAATGTAAGGTTCTGCACCTAGGGAGGAAAAATGAAATGCACAGATATAGGATGGGGGACATCTGGCTGAATGAAACTATGTGTGAAAGGGATCTAGGAGTCCAAGTAGACCATAAGTTGAACATGAGTCAGCAGTGTGATGCAGCAGCTAAAAAGGCCAATGCTATTTTAGGTTGCATCAATAGAAGTATAGTGTCTAGATCAAAGGAAGTAATAGTGCCTCTCTATTCTGCTTTGGTGAGGCCCCACCTGGAATACTGTGTCCAGTTCTGGGCACCACAATTCAAAAAGGATGTGGAGAAACTGGAGCGGGTCCAAAGGAGGGCAACTAAGATGGTGAAGGGTCTGGAAACCATGCCCTATGAGGAACGACTTAGAGACCTGGGGATGTTTAGCCTGGAGAAGAGAAGGTTAAGAGGTGATATGATAGCCCTGTTCAAATATTTGAAGGGATGTCATATTGAGGAGGGAGCAGGCTTGTTTTCTGCTGCTCCAGAGACCAGAACGCGGAGCAATGGATGCAAGCTGCAGGAAAAGAGATTCCACCTCAACATTAGGAGGAACTTCCTGACAGTAAGGGCTGTTCGACGGTGGAACACACTCCCTCGGAGTGTGGTAGAGTCTCCATCCTTGGAGGTCTTTAAGCAGAGGCTGGATAGCCATCTGTCGGGGATGCTTTGACTGGGAGTTCCTGCATGGCAGGGGGTTGGACTGGATGGCCCTTGTGGTCTCTTCCAACTCTATGATTCTATGATTCTATGATTCTATGATTTAAAAATTCATGCCATTAGAGGATATAGGCTCAACTTTATTATCCCAAATAGAAGCAAATTAATTAGACCCAGTGATATTCTGGAAATCTTTTATAAAAATTTGTGTAGGTGTTGATCTTTCATTGGCTGGTATAGTGGAAATGAATTAAAGTTGTTATTGTCTGTACTGGACAAGATAAAATTTCATTTACTAATTTATATGCAGTCAAGAAGGACATCATGGACATAAAAAGTGACTATTCTGTGGTCCCAAGAAATAAGCATTATGTTTTAACCTACCTCAATCTCTTTTCAGTTTTACAGAAATATAAAAGACTGCCATTAATGAAACATATTTTTTAAAAGTACTAACTCTTTCCCCCTACCTTACACAGAGCAGTATTCATACCAATATAATCCTTTGATAGACCAAGTTAACTTTGAAACTCCAACTTCAGATCAAATCTAACAGTTTTGGCAGCAGCTTTTGAATCCGAACTTACTTAGTACTCTGTTTGAATTAATTTTGGATTTACCAGTGATCAACCTAGCTGCCATATTTTGTACTAATTGTAGTTTCCAAACTAGGTATAAGGGTAGCCCCATGTAGAGTGCATTACAGAAATTGAGTTGTGAGGTTACCAGTGCATGTACTACAGTTTCTAGGTCCCTTACTTCCAATTCAGATTTGACTTACAGTGACCTATGAATGAGGGACCTCCAAGTTAATGACAATGCTTGCAAACTCAACATTGTGACTTCTTCTCTAGAGTTAATCCACTGTGATAGTATTCCTTCTTTCTTAACACCTTCTATGTTTCATTGTTCTCTTTTTCTAGTGAACCATTTCACATGATATGTCAGGAGTACAATAACCTCAGTTATGGCTTTTTGACATTGCAAAATAGAACTCTCCTCCTAGTACTTCTCCTAGGCATTGCATTTATTTTCTCTGTCTTTTGAAACATGGTCATTCTCAAAGACTTGGCATTTTCCCCTCTTTTTTTCTCTACCTCTCCTTTTTTTCATTCCCTCAACAAGCTTTTCTTCTTTTGTGGAGCAGTATCTCAGGCACTCCTTCTGAGGCCCAGGCTTCTCCTAGACCTGAGGCTCTGCCAGTTCCTGCCAAAATTTATTGCCTGGGGACTCACCTCCTTGTCTGAAGAGAGCAAATCTACAGAGGGCATGACATCACCAATGCTGAAGTAAATTCAGCTATAAATTCAGTTCACTTCTGTATGTGCATTGGAGGGTGCCATCATGACCTTCACTTCAGAAAGCATTTTTTGTTTGTTTTGTTTTGTTTTGGCTACCCTTGAGAAGGGCTTTTCTGTGAAAGATTTTCTTTCTTGCATATTGCATTGTTTAAGGCCTTTAAATATTGGTTACTTTAAGGTTAAGCATGTCCTCTGAGAATTTGGTCAGTATACCTAAAAGCTTTATGCTTTAAATGTTGTTACTCACCCTCTGGGATAGTTCAAGCTGCACCTCTAATAAATACCAAACCCATAAATGTTAAGCAACATGGAAGGATTCCCACAGTATTAAATTGTTTCATGTTTTCCCTCTTGAAAGCTGTTTGTGAGAATGAACTTTGAAAATAGTCTAATGGAATGGTGTTAGTTTTTAATCAAAGACTGCACTTATAACAGCAGAAGCCCATTAATAGGACAACTGCTGAATAGGTGGTCTAAGGAACATGACCAGTATACTTTATTTCATGCTTTTAAGCCCTTAAGGGGTTTAATCACCTTCTTTACTCTCTATGATTTTCAAGAAGTAAGATTTAATCAATATTTCAATAATTTGGCACAATTAAAATGTAGGCATCTTATATAAATTCTGAATTACACGTGAGCAGAAGCATACAAAGTATTCCTCAGATAAGCCTTACCTTAATTTAGACTTGATTAATTCCATTTTTGAAGGTGCATTATAAGTCAGGGAAGAAGATATTTCCTGGATGGATAGCAAGCTAGTGCTTCATATTATCCCCATTCTTTGCAAAGGTAAAGGTAGAATAAATGCTCTTGGGCCTATTTTTATCCCCACAGAAACTGTGTGAGGAAGATTAAGGGCCTGAGCAGACAGGCATTAAAAGCCAGCCTCAGGGCAGAGTGAGGGTGTGGCATCTGCACACTGGCCACCTGGACACTGCCCCCAAACCACCCACCTCACCAGACAGCAGGCAGTGTCACACCACGTCTTTGGCGCAGCATTCGGATGCACAAAAGAAGCCGTGAAAAAGCACAGCAGGAGTGGCTAGGGCACCCTTTCCATGTTGCAAAAAGGACCTGCTTTTTGTGGCTCCTTTTTGTGCTGCAGAAAAGCCAGATCAGAGCCACAGCGTTCCGTGGCCCCAATCTGACAAGGAAAGGGGCAGTGTCCTGCTGCCCCTTAGAGGCTGTCTGTACAGCCCCTAAGTAGAGGATCAAGTCCTTTCATAAACATCATGTCTGGGATATCAGCCTTCACAGTTCTAGTTCAATCGTCCAAATTAATGTAACAGATTTGTACTTCAAGAGGCCATACTTTGACTCTCTTAAAATAGACAGCCAACATTTTAGATATGATTAAAACAGGAAGGGATGTTTAACTTTGGACTAACCAGTGGCCATTTTTTCACACTAGGACCCACCATGATCTGCACTAGGTCCAAAGATCCCCAGCCTTTTAAAAAAAGGGAGCTGGAAGTGTATTTTAATGGATTTCTTTGCATGTTGTGGGGGGATTTGAGAGACCCTTTACCCTGTTTTAACACAAAAACTTCTTTTGCAGGAGTGGCGAGAGACTCTCTCTCTCTCTCTCTCTGTATTTCTCATGAACAAACTGACAATTTTGAGGAGTTGTAAAAAACAAACTTAGAATCTGCATGCAATCCACAGGCCATACTTTACTCACCCCTGGTCAAAATGTTCTATAGTGCTTCTAATGGCAGTCAACAAATGCTTATGTATGCTGAGAGCAAGTCATGAAGTTGAGGGCCTTTCACAGGTGTTTTTACATAGCACTAAAAGGGTTAACAGAAGCATTCTGTTATGCTAAATTGACTGAACTTTGAATAGCCAGACCATCTTCTTCTGTTTCAAGGATAGGAAACTTCTTATATGTCAATGAATAAGATGGAGCTAATTTCAGAAGCTCTCTTGTGAGTGTTGACAAGAGTAATCTGTTCTTCTCCTACATGTACTGGATGGGGTGAAAGAGAGGGGAAGGTGGAAGAACTGGAGATGGTGGTGACAGAAAGACTAAGAAGAGAGTGGATATTTCATTTGGGTCTCACCATACACCAGTCTGTGGTCCCAGGTAGATGAAGTATGAGAGAATATTGGCCATAAGAAAACTAAAGGTCCTCATCCCTTCCCAGTATGCTGACCCCATGAATTCTTTGTCATGTTTTAGGAGTTTAAGAATATACAAGAAAGATATTTTTATTATGATGACCTGATAGTGAAATTCTTTCCCCAAAAGCATCAGCCCAATATAAGCATTCTAGTGGTGGAAAGAATATTTAAAATATTAAAAACAAAAGTCAAGAAAGGTGTTTCTTGAGTGTCAGAAAACCCTGATGAGAAATCTCAATAATTCAGGACCCATTCTGTTCAAAACTCTGGCCTGAAACAGATGGGACAAAAAATAAAACAAAAAAACAACTTCCAGCCACTTTGGAAAGCTGCTACAAAGCTACATCGAGGCAGTAGGAACTGGGCTTTGCAGGAGTGGATTAAATCTGCTCCTGCTGGTGGCCAATCTGGGACTACAGCAGCAGCAGCCCACTACAGGAGTGGGCCATCTGGTCTCTGTGGTCCTGGCCCGATTGGGGTTAGAGCAGCCACAGACCACTCCTTCATGATAGTTTGCATCACCTTTTATTCTTTTCTTCTTTTTTTTTTTAGACAACAGTATTTTATGTAGAAAAAAAAATATATTTCTGAAGACAAAGTCCTAAGCTGAAGATAGTTTTTGAAAACTACATTTTTCAAGAAGTTTTCACAGCAAGAAGAAAATAGCTAAAATTATTTGTTGCTTCTTAGAGAACAAAAACAGTAATAATTTTATCCTCAAGCATTAATATTGTTTTCTTGTTAATAATATTGTAATATTTCTTGTTAATTAATATTGTTTTCCAAGTCTGTCCTTTTCATCTCTTCAATATAATCCTTGATCTTTTATTTATACACAAAAAATCTGGTTGTTTTTTTTGGGGGGAGGGGGTTAATGCGGGGCCATTGTTAGCTGGAGTTTGTTAATTGATTTACAACAGGTTTACAATGGAAACCTGAGACAGAACTATTTTAATAAATGACAAATCAATATAATGGTCAATATTTTTCAATAGATGTATTGGTTTATGAATATGGATGAGCTTTAAAAAATCAGGGCTCCTTATCCACTAACATACTAGACAACCAAAGTAGGTAAGATGGGCTTGGAATGCTATGGGATTTTCAATGTCTAAATGTGGTCACTAACTCCCAGATTCTCACTGGAAGTTTCATGCACAGCACTGATTTCCAGCCACAGATTTGCCATCTGGTAGTCCTAGTTCTAGCTGCGAAAAATACCCTTAATTTGTACTGGGGTCCTTAGACCAAACTTGAAAATGTATAATTTGGCCCTAATGGACTAACAGTGTCTACCCATGTCTCAAGAACTTAATGAGACATATTCCCAGGTATGAGTGTGTGCTACTGCAGTGTTCATGGCCTTATAGAGCTCAAATTGAATAAGTTATATTGCAGGGTTTTGTTGCTTATTCTACTGGATTCATATTCCTGTCCCAAAATTATTCCCTGGCATCACCATTGTTCTCAGCCACACCAGCCTTTCCTGTCTCAGTGTAAATATATATGCTTTGAGTGGGTAAAATAAAGCAGGCAAGAGTAGAATGGAAGCATTCAGATGATTTTCTACAGTTTTACATGGTATGCATGCAAAAACCTTGACTGCTTTGAGATGAACACAGTGATGCTGATGGTTTATTTCTTTGGACTTAGGGGCTGTGAAGACCAACCCTAAGGGGTGGCCTGCAGCTGCCCCTTTTAGAGCCAGATTGGGGCCATGGCAACTGCATGACACACCCCCAATCTGGCCTTTCCATGGCACAAAAAGGAGCTGCAAAAAGCGGCTTCTTTTTGTGCACTGGAAAGGGCACTGTAGCTATGGCTACAGTTTTACAGTGCTCCTTTAGTGCTGTGATGTGTGGTGTGTGCCATGTGGTGTAGCATGTGATGCCACACTGCCATGTGGATGCCATGCCCTGACTTTGCCCCCTGGCCAACCTTAATGGCTGGCCTGCACAGGCTGTTAGTCATGATCCTAAAAATACCCAATTAGCATGACTGGAACATAACAATGCATTGTAACCTATCACAACGGACAGAATAAAAATGAGAGCATATTTTGAATATTGAATGTATATTTGAGTCAGCTAAAATACTCTCCCAGCTTGGGTGGATTTTAATCCTGTCCTTGTGGTGTGTGTAACTGAATTCTGAATTGAAGTGCTTTGCCTGGGGATCTCTGCATTATTCAATACCAAAATAAATGTTAATAAGAGGTCTCAATCCAACATTGAAAGCAAGCAAATTACATCCCAATACATCAATGGAAGGTCATTTCCTGTATTGTATAACTGTACTGTAAAAGCAACATAAGTATTGAACATATAAACCTGAAATAACACTAAATGTCAGGGCATGTATTATACTTACAAATAACAGATTTTGATTTGAGGCTGCAATTCAGCTTGCATTTAACTGAGTGGCACAAAGCCCTCTTGCACTCCGTGGTACAACAGTGGTACCATAAGGGATCTGTGGGCAAACAATTATTTCTTGATGGTTGGCTGAATATGTCAAAAGGATATAAATGCCTCTTTCACGAGCTTAAGTGTTATTTAAGCAATAATGATGAGATACCCCACAGTGATAAGTAGCAAGTCCTGCTATGTCTTACTAGCCCAGAAACTTGGAATGTCAGAATATTCATTTAAAATTACTTCTGAAATGCAATCATTTGCTAGGATGTGCAGCACAAAAGTGATTCAGATTGTTGGACTGTAGTTTCAATTTTATCACACTGAGAACAGCAGCTAATATTAACAATATAACATCTTATTATTTTATACTAATGTATTTAGAATCTGGAGAAGACAGGCATTTAATTACCATGCACACTAACCTGGGAGAAAGTTCCATTGAATAATGTAAGATTTCCATTTCCGAGTAAATATGCACAGGATTACTGTATAAATTGCAGTGGAGGTGGGGACAAGTATTGCCTCACCATAAAAAGTAACAATTTATCCTTTGTGGGCATAATAACAAATCCTGGGGCTGATAGCACTCAGACTTTAGCATCAAAGACAGAAGTATCTGGTTTAACTTGGGTCTTGCTTCAGTTGTAGCAAAGTAATCATTATTTTTCAATACTTGCAAGTTACAGCTTTCATTCATGTTGAATCCTTATCTTACATGACTTCATGGATCAGGAAAATTATGTATATATTTTGGCATTAAATGGATGCTTATGGTTCAAGAAAGATACATCCTTTCTTTCCAAGACTAATTATTCTGGTATTCACAATTGTCCATGTGAAACAATTTTCCAAGTACATTTTCTTCAGCACCTGTTATGCAAGAAACTGTTGACCCAAAATCTTCAACTGGGAAGAAAAATACATTTTAGCAATGTGTATATCTGGATCAGTTTCCACCACACTTTATTATTCACCAGCATGAGGGATATGAAAAGAAGTAGGTTGATATAAATAGTGGACATGAATATCAGCTCTTTCTAAAAAATGTAATATAACCTAGTGTGTACAAGGTTATACTTGGTTGAATATTACTTTGTTCTTTTTTAATATGACTTTCACTTAGTTCTTGGTTCACTTACCATCTACACATATGTAAATATACAATAGAAACATAGCTTTGCTATTAAAGCAGATCTGTAAAAGAAGTTCCTCTATTTTACTCAAGAATAAGACATTCAGAATCTTTAAAGGGTATAAAAGTAACAGTTACTGCTACACTGAGCATGTAATCTCAGCTTTGTGTAGATAGCATATATAAAATACAAGAGGCAACTCATGATGTGTTTAGTTAATAGATACATTATAAAGCTGTAACTGGTCTATTTTATCATTATAAAAGTGTGTAAAGGGAAATCAATAGTGTACTGCATCTGAAAAGTGGACAAGAAACACAAGATATCTCAATTAAACCCACCTCAAAATGAATCCCCATCACATCACTGGCTTAAAATGTACTCATATACCTACACATAACCTGCTGATAGACTGGATATCTAAAATTTGCAATCTATGCTTACTTGTAACATTAGAATGCTAATTAATATTAGTAATCATTAGCACCAAAGTAGATCTCCTAGATTAATTAAGCTAAGGTTACCAATTTGTAATTTTATATATGTGCTATTAAAAAGCCATGGACATTCATATGTTAGAGCATTGGTATCACAAAGTGTCTGCCTCCAGGGAAAAATTTCCTCAATGACTGAGCAGAGAGGCATTTCTGCACACCTCCCACAGAATCCCACCTCATTGACAAGACTCCTGGACACACTATAGACCACATTTATTTTCTAAATATTTGATAAACTTCCCTGTAGTCACTGAGAGTACAAAACAGACACACATATTTGATTGGAGCTGTGATATCCCCGATGAACAGGAAATGAACAGGACCATGCCCCTTACAGTGATGCATTCTATAGCTTCATACAGGTACTAATGAGTCCTGGTGATGCAGTGGTTAAATACTTGTACTGCAGCCACTCACTCACAAATTTGCAAGTTTAATCCCAGCCCAGGGTCAATTAAGCCTAGCATCCTTCCAAGGTCACTAAAATGAGTACCAAGCTTGTTGGAGGCAATTAGCTTACACATTATAAACAACTTAGGAAGTGCTTAAGTGCACTGATAAGCGGTATAGAAATGCACATGCTATTGCTAATGTATACACTAGAACAAGGAGATGTTCATCCGTATATATGTACTCCCTGCATATAACTGATTAATGCATGGCAAATGGAGAGAATGTCAGAGGCTGGTGGAACAGGCCTGTTGTTGTGACTTCACAATTCTCTCATGCATGCTTTCCACATGTCAGAATGTCGACTGAATGAAAACTTTTAGGAAAACATGTCTGCAATTACTGGTATACTTAAAAAACAACTCTGATGAGTATCAAGCTCCAAATCAACATGATGAACATTATTTGATTAGGCAAATTCATCTATATTACATGGAATTCCATGGTGAATATCATTTAGCTAATGCAAACAGGTGTAAAACAAACAGCTTCATTTATATACAGCTTCATTTATATACCACTTCAGTGTCTAAGCGGTTTACAACTATAAGCTATTTGCCCCCCAACAATCTGGGTACTCATTTTAGCGACCTCGGAAGGATTCAAGCCTGAGTCACGCTTCAGCCCTTATTCTGGTCTTGAACTCGCCACCTTATGGTTTTGAGTGAGTGGCTGCAGTACAGGCATTTAACTACTGCCCCACCAGAGCTGATGTAACCTCCAGTTATATCCACATACATATTTTGGAGTGTTATGAAAGGAGGTATCCTTTGCCTTCTTGCACAATAAATGATTCTTGCCACAAGGTGAAAAGCTGAAGGCCCATAGTTGCAGCACCATGTATGCTCTTTACTAAACAATCAGCCAAGGAGATGTATTTGGGCATGTTGGAGATTGTCTTGCACACTTGGAGAAGCAGTATCAACTTTATACAGGGTAGGGACTGCTCCTTTTGCCCCCAGGTAAACAAGGACAGCTAGAGCATGCATTGAAATAGCAGCCTAGGATGTATGTGGACCCTTTCTTTACAGACAACCAGGTCCTGTTACACATCCATGGAGAAAGTGGGGAAAAGGAACAAGCCCTTGGCCCCCAACACAATTGCAAAAGTATGCTAAGAGAGACTTGTATTTTGTCAATATACTTATTGGACCTCCGCCCATCAACACAGATTATTTCATAAAGCAACTGGGGTAACAGTGTGTATGTTCCTTCAACCTAATTATCTGAAGGCTGGAGATGGCAAGAACACTAAAAAAAATAGTGAAGAAACAAGCTTTCTAGCTGTGGAAACCCCTGATGAGTAGAAGGTGAGAATTTTTACAGGTTGAGACTTATTCTGCACAAAAAATGTACTCTGTTTTGCTCAGAATACAGCATGTTCTCCACATGAGAAAGGTTTCCTGTAACATTTGTTTCTGCATAAATAATAAATAAATATTTTTAATAATAAAAAATAAATAAATATTTTCCCCCTGCAATAACCACTGTTTTCTATGCTGGAACATATTTTCTATGTGAAATGTTTGGTTTTTATTTTTTTAAAAAAAATCATAGAATATCCTGAAGTGTGGATACCCTTCAGAAACCGTGCAATCTTTGATTATTTGGTCTGAAACAGACAGGCCAAAAATGGCACCTTCTGACTGATCTAGGGCTGTGGTATTTACATTATGCATGCCCCTGGATCAGCTGGAAGCCGCACTGGGCCTGCATCCAAAGGTGGCCCAAAAAACAACAGGAAAGAACTGCTCCTTCCAGTGATCCATTGCTGATGACAGCAGCAGTCGGCCCCAGGACTGTGGCATCTGGTTGCCACAGTCCCACAATGATTTAGGCATGTGTGCACACCTCTGGCAGCCTGAGGATACCCCAAGCTTCCTTTCTGTTTCAGCCCTTGGTAACAATGGGGAGAAAAGTGGTACAATTATGTGGAAGGATCAAGTGGTACAATTATGTGGAAGGATTCTTTCTTGCCTGTGGAAACAAAATTTACAAAATTTTACATCCCTGCTTGGAACATTTAAGAGAATCAGAGATAATTGGACAAGTTTTATTTTTACAGTTATCCAATGAGTGAATTCTTATTAAAAACTTTATTAGGATATATTTCAGACTACAATCCTTAGCGTCAACCACCAAGAATAGGAATTGTAATGAAAAATGTGATGTTGTGAAGCTCTGCTCTTACTGACTGCATGGAGTTTGCTAGCGTCTTCAGTCAGCAATGCATCACTATTATATACAATGTGAATCTAATTATTGTGCTATCATGATGCATGTTACTGCTTATTGTTTATCTCAGTGATGAGGAAAGTGCAGCTGCAAGGCTACTCTTGTGGCGCTTGATCCTTCCACATGCAAAAACAAAAACAAAAACCTGCCCTTCATCTGGATCAAAAAAATTGAAATGAAAAAGAGAAGAGAAGGGAGGGAAAAGAAAAGAAAGGAACAGAAAAAAAAAGCCTTTATGACTGTCAATTCACTTTTTACATAAGTTGCAGCACTCCCCCAGACATGTTTAGGTGTGTGTGTGTGTGTGTGTGTGTGTGTAAAACTGCAGGTTTTTGTAGATTTGGTGGGGAGGTATTTATAGTAGTTTGTTCTAGCCTTTTGGACCAGAACATGCTGTCTCCTCGATTGTGATAGTTGCCCACCCTTACTTTCTGTCCTCTACTTACATTGTCAAGACATGAAAAAGGATAAAATAACATTAATATCAAAACTATGTAAAGGAACCTGAAAAACAGAGTTTGGCTAGGATGGAAATAATTATATTTTATATATGAATTTTCCATTTCATTTCCAGGGGGAGGAACATGCAATAGGATCAAAGTCAATAGTGTATAAAAATGTGAAGTGAATACAGTTCAGTTAACTATGTCTATCAGTGCTGAATATCTCTTCACAAAATGCTCAAGCTGAATTCCTCAACAGTAGAAACTCAAGCAGAAGAGGCTGGAGTTATGAGCTAAGATAACTTTTGATAACTCCAGCCTCCATATTTTAAGCTGGGCTGAATTGTATCTACTAAACTGC
Organism: Urosaurus nigricauda; assembly: GCA_034509955.1. NCBI lineage: Eukaryota > Metazoa > Chordata > Lepidosauria > Squamata > Phrynosomatidae > Urosaurus > Urosaurus nigricauda. The sequence goes on from JAOEGL010000003.1 coordinate 56,369,197, forward strand.
TGGGAAGGGCAAAAGGCCCAGGTCAGAAAGTGGCTGGTCTGCAACATTTTTGCTATAACAACAACAGTGTATGAACTATAAAGGACACCATTTTATTTCACTATCTGTGTATAATATAACTTGAGTATCCATGGATTTTGGTAACAATGGGAGGTCCTGGAACCAAGTCCCAGCAGATACCAAGTGCCCACAGTAATTAAAATTTTGGAGAACATACAATAGGGCATACAATACAATTTAGTTGATTTGGACTCGAGACTTTCTCCTAGTCTTAGGTAGCATGTTGGATATTGGGGGGGGGGGGGGAGGGGGTGTGGAGAATAAAAACTGGTTATCCTGGTAAGCACCCAGGAGAATTTATGGAAGAATGGATACTTAGAGAGCCAACCCCTCATAACAAAATGGCTTAAGAAATTAACAGGTAGAAAATACCCAACCAAGAGCAACCCTGTGGCATTCAGAGAAGTACACATCAGTTCATAGATTTTCCCAGTGTGTGAAGGCATGGTGGAATGATCATGAAGATGAAAATGGAGAACTGCCTTCACCTTAAAAATAAAGATGGAGATCACACTATGCTGCCCATGGCATGTTTCTTTCCTGGCACCACCATCGATTCAAAATGGATGTGTTCCAACAATGTCTGAACAAGATGTGGAGACAGAATGCAACTCAAGTTGCTTTCTCATACCCAATGTATCAACCATTGTTCCTGGAATGTCTGTGGCAGGCAAATGTGGTGGATACATGTTGGAATATCAAACTATAGACCAATTATAGTGGGCGGGTGGTGGATTTTTCAGGCTATGTGGCTATGTTGTGGAAGATTTTATTCCTGACATGTTGGAATATAAAACTATAGACAGATTAGTTTATTAAACACAATTAGCAAGATCTATGCAAGGCATTTATATAGGAAACTTTTAGATTGGATGGAGCAAGAGAAAATTTTAGCAGATGAACAAGCAGACTTTAGGGAACGGAGATCTACCATTGACCAATGTATTGTTATTCATCATAACAGGAGGAAAATATCCAGCATAGAGCCACCGTGTACTATTCAGGCCACAACATAACCTACTTATATGCTGCCTTCATATATTTCAAAACAGCTTTTGATTGAATTTCCAGACCTATACTATGGGGAAAAAATTAAGACATCTTCATTTGATAGGAAACTACTTTATCTAATACATATGCTGCACAAAGGGATTTCTCCCAAAGTAAGATGCTCAACCCAGGGACATCTTACTGCAGCAATTATTATGGAGAAGGGAGTAAAGCAAGGTTGTGTATAGGCCCCAGTTCTGTGTAATTTCTATATTAACTCTATGGTGATCCATTTACATAATAACAAATTTGATTCACCTAAGTTAGCAGGCAGAGATATTGTAGTATTGCTTTAATAATAATAATACAATTTATTTATATTCTGCCTTTTCCTTGCGGAATCAAGGCAGATTACAAAACAAAGGAATCAAAAATACAAAATATATTCCCTATCAAATACATCACAACAAATATAATAACAATAAAGTAATTATAGAAAAAAAATTAAAGAGTAAAAAATCCAAAATACATATCATAATAATGGAGGCATAACATAATAATTTGGCAGCAAAACAACAATCAGTATCAAATTACATATGTTGAAGTAAGCCAGGATTTTAAAGGTGTAGCTCTCCTTGCTTTTATGCAGATGAGGCCACTATACTCTCCAGGATGACTATTGGACTTAGAAGAGCTCTGAGGGTTTTGTCTCTTTTTTGTAAAGAAGACCATTTAGTGCTCAAAAAACCAAAATAATGTCATTTGCAAAAAGTCCTACAAAACACCATTGGATTATAGATGGTTATAAAACAGAATAGGTTTCCTGCTTTAAATATATAGGTGTAGTATTTCATCCCTTAGAGAGCATAGAATCATAGAATCAGAGAGTTGGAAGAGACCACAAGGGCCATGCAGTCCAACCCCCAAGGGCCATGCAGGAACTCTCAGTCAAAGCATCCCCGACAGATGGCCATCCAGCCTCTGCTTAAAGACTTCCAACGAAGGAGACTCCACTACACTCCAAGGGATTGTGTTCCACTGTTGAACACCCTTACTGTGAGGAAGTTCCTCCTAAGGGTAAGGTGGAATCTCTTTTCCTGCAGTTTACATCCATTGTTCCACATTCTAGTCTCTGGAGCAGCAGAAAACAAGCTTGCTCCCTCCTCAATATGACATCCCTTCAAATATTTAAACAGGGCTATCTTATAACCTCTTACCCTTCTCTTCTCCAGGCTAAATATCCCCAGCTCCCTAAGGTGTTCCTCATAGGGCACAGTTTCCAGACCCTTCACCATCTTAGCTGCCCTCCTTTGGACATGCTCCAATTTCTCTGCATCCTTTTTGAACTGTGGTGCACAGAATTGGACACAGTATTCCAGGTGGGGCCTGACCACAGCAGAATAGAGTGGCACTATTACTTCCATTGATCTAAACGCTATACATCTATTGATGCAGCCTTAAATAGCATTGGCCTTTTTAGCTGCCTCATTATACTGTTGACTCATGTTTAACTTATGGTCTACTTGGACACCTATATCCCTTTCACACGTAGTTTCATTCAGCTAGATGTCCCCCATCCTATATCTGTGCATTTCATTTTTCCACTCCAAGTGCAGTACCTTAAATTTCTCCAAGTTGAATTTCATTTGTTAGCATTGGCCCAGCTTTCTAGTCAATTCAGATCATTTTGAATTTTGATCATGTCTTCTGGAGTATTAGCTACTACTCCTAATTTGGTGTCAACTGCAAATTTGATAAGTATGCCTCCAATTCTGTTATCCAAGTCATTAATAAAGATATTGAATAGCACTGGGCCCAGGACAGAGCCCTGTGGGACCCCATTGGTCATTTCTTTCCAGGTTGAAAAGGATCCATTGTTGAGCACCCTTTGGGTTTCGCCAGTCAACCAATTACAGGACAATGCAAACAAACTATGCAGCGAGACAGACAGCCCTGAAGGGATGGTGTGATGCCATCCCTGAAAGAACTGGATTGGGGCTGTGGCAACTGTATGCCGTAGTCACACTCTGTCCAGCTTCCACTCCAAATAGTGTTTCTATGGCATGGTGCATCTAAATGCTGTGCTACTCTGACATCATGAAGCTCACACGTGTGATAAGCCACACAGTTTCCCGGCGGCATGGGGGAAGCATCAGAGCTTGTGATGTCTAAACACCACTCTCAGATGCCACCCCTAGCCAGTGGAAAGGGGCAGTCCACTTAACACTTATATTGCTTGCAATGCTCAAAGAAGCTTACTGGCTAAACAATTTTTTAAAAAAATATAAAGGCAGTCATTATATACCAGCAGCATTGAAATTATTTGAAGCAAAGCCTGTGGCTCAACTTTTATATGGAGCTCAGTTAGGTCCCTTTCCCCAATTTTATAATACTGGCGTGTATACAATCTAAATTCTTCAGATCAGTTTTCAAGTTCCAAAGTATGTCATCGATGCCATTTTGAGGCTGGTGGCTGGGTTTTTGATCACAGAGCTAGAATATAGATTCCCATACTTACTTACTGGCTAAGGCTATCTTTTTGTTTTAATGTGCTTGTTCCTCTTGTTTTGAAGGATCACTTTTGTTTTGAAGGTTGACTTTAATCCTCAGTCTCAATGATATTTAGTAGCTGTAACTAAAATTTCAGCTTTGGGTTCCTCCCCTGAACTTTTGCTTACCATGGGATTTGAACAGGCCAAATTGACCATCAAACAGTGTATCACCAACATGGAATGGCAAATGAATCTGGATAGGTCCTCCTCTTTTATTGTCAGTGTTCATAATAAATATCTAACAATTCCCATGGCATATTTAAGTAATCTGGAACTGCCTAAGTATTGTGGCTTTACCCTGGCTCGATGCTGTGTTCTCCCTCTGTGGTCTTGGAAGGATGCTATAGGAAAGTTTCATACTTACCGAGACACTGACCATGTGATTTAGGACAAATTGAAACTGTGAAGGGACTGGAGAAGCCTAGGAACACCATCAGGCCTGGCCTCAACTAGAAGAGCCCAGGTGGGAGTGAAAGGACATAGGGCCTGTCCTGGATTAAGAAGCAGAGCCCTCCCTCCATGCCATCTGCCTTGGTCCGGGCGTCGGAGGGAGAGAAGAACTTTTGGACTTGATCCCCTTCCCCACCACCATTCCCTTCTCCTTTTGTGTCGTGTCTTCTTAGAATGTAAGCCTGAGGTCAGGGAACCGTCTAGTTGAAATAATGATTGTAAGCTGCTCTGATAGCTTTTAGAGCTGAAGACTGGGGTATAAATAAATTATTATTATTATTATTATTATTATTATTATTATTATTATGTGATCCAGTGTCTGTTTTATAAGGATTTACATTCTGACCTCATCCTTCCAGTGTTTCAGAGATATATTGGTCGTGCTGAACAATCTTTTGCTTTTCTGCTGCTTGCAGATACTGCTTGGCTATAACATATAAGGTGGCTAAATTCTGTGTGGCAGCAATTAAAATACAAAGAACTATGATTAGCACTAGGGAACAGATTGCATACAAAGGTATTCTTATTAACTACTATATGTCTATTTGAATCTTTTAATACTCAACACGATCGCTTATGTTTTAAGTTGTTTTTATACTGGTTTTTATACTATAATTTTATACTGTTGTAATCTATTGTGATTCTAAAATTTTGTAAATGATAACTTTTATTTATTGGTCTATGACTGTAAATAAAAAATATCCATGTTGGAATATCACACAGGGATAAAAGGAAATGTTTTGCTTTGTCTTTTGGTCTGTCTCATTGCCTTCCTCCCTTACCCAAGATAACTGAAAAGGACTTTAGAGACAAAAAAGTGCTACTATACTAATGAAGTATTCTGAATCCTTTCCATTTCTTCTCACCTCCACAAGACTCTTGCATTTCTTTTTGAAAGAACAAGTACAGGAGAATACTAGTGAGACCAGCCCTCTCCTAGCCTTCTTTCCTCAAGTCTATCAACAAGGAGACCTGAATTCTCTAGACCAAAAAACAACAATACTGCATGTTTTCCCCTGCTTGCCAATATGTTTAGAATGAAGTCATTTGCTTTTCAGTTTCAAGCCTGGTAAAATATAGATATGGGGAGGGGATATATATGCATATTTCCAAAATCAAGGCTGTAAGATTTCTATTGCTATTATCTCTCCAACTGAAACTGTGGAGTTAAAATATGGCTAGAGCACTCTGCAGATATATCTTTCTCCTTTTTAAGATTATCTTCATGTTTCGGAGATGCTGTAAACATGTCTAGAAATGACACACTCCCACAGTTTCTATACAGCAGAACATGATGAAACCAGCCACCAAAAAATATTACATTTTACACTTGCATTCATATCAGCTAACAGAATAATATCCATGTGATTTAAAACTTGACATTTCAATAGTCCTTAAAGACCTAGAAAACCAAGTGAAAAACTTTGTTTTTCATGAATAAAATCATTCTAATGAACTATATTTATTTTATATCTTTGCCATTTTGTTTGAGGGGTTAGGCATGCTTCCTATTTATTGGGAAAGTTAAAGAAGTGTACTACAGAAGATTACAGTTGTTTTATCCAATATGATAGGTGAAAGATAATCTTGTAGTAATGTATAAATGTATCTTCATATTCAGATGAATATTTACATGTTTTAAAATGTTATTTACATGCAATAACAACAAAATCTGTGTAGAAATAAGGAATATTTTCTGCCCAATAGAGCATCTTATGATCACAGTGTTCTAGATCATTTGTGTCATAGGCTATATACAATATTTGTCCTATCCAAAATATATCCAAGAACCAGCATGTTGCAGTGGACTATGACTTTGGGGATGAGTGTTTGAATTCCCCCTCAGCCATGGAAACCCACAGAGTTACCTTGAGCAAGTGGCATTCTCTCAGAGGAGAGAAAATATAAGCACCCACTGAAAAAAAATCTTGCCATGAAAACTCTTCAATAAGATTACCTTACGTTCATAATAAATCAGAAATGACCTGAAGGTACACAACAATAGACCCCTTGAAATGAATAAGACTTGCTAGAACTAGCTAACTTAAATGCTGAGTTTCAATTATGTTGTTATATTTTATTTATTTATTTGAGTATTTATACCCTACTCCTCAGCCTTAAAGGCTATCAGAGTGTCTTACAATTATTATTTTTAATTAGACAGTTGGACCAATGCTGAATTTAGGCCTATCAGTAAAAAGGCTTGCTTTCTTTTGGATGCAAATGTAGAATCCCAGTAAGAAAGTATTCAGATCATAGATTCAGCCAACTGATCTTGAATTTTAACTAAAAAACAAACAAAACAGATGATATTTTAAAGTATCAGTGTTTTGAAAATGTAATAGGCCCATGGGTCTAAATCAGAGATTCAGTGAAGAGGAAACGGCTAAATGCCATTCTCTCTTTCTTTCTGTCTCTCTCTCTCTCACACACATGAGGGGAGGGTGATGTTGGAAAGAATTACCAATCCAGATAATAATGTCCATTTGTTAATAAAAAAACAACCTCCCTCCTCTAATAAAAAATGCCACCCAATCTCCCCTTGTACTCAAGGCCAGAATGTGTTAGGAAAGGTAACGTATAATTATCTCCTGAATACTTTCATCTTCCCTAATTGGTTTGGTCAACACTTCAAAAAAATAAAAAATAAAATAAAAAGAAGAGGGAACAATAGAAAACCTTGCTTAGTTTCTCTCTGAATCTCACAGTCTTTTTATAGTCTTAAATAGAAAAAAGCAAAAACAACAATTCCTTACATATAGTTTTACACATAAACTTACATTAAAAACACACACACAACACATTTGGACATATATTTTCAGATTACTTAAAACAAAACTTCCTAATATCTACATTCCTAAATAGTTATTGTATTCTCCTTGACTTCTAGTTCCCATTTCTCTTTCTCTCATAATCTTCTTATTCTTAAATATCTTCTAATTATTATTATTTTGTCTCATAACATTTCTTACATCTAATCTTATTTTTCTTATGATGTTGTTAACTTGTTGTTTTAACCTCTAGATTTACGCCATAGGCAGGCTTTTTATATATTCTTGATTTTATTGGTTTTTGTACAGCACCATGTACATTTATGGCGCTTTATAAATAAAGCTGATAAATAATTGTCGTAATAATAATAATAATAATAATAATAATAATAAGAAGAAGAAGAAGAAGAAGATTTCTCATTCATGAAACAATCCTTAGCAGTAACTCTTATCAATTACAAATTTATGTCCAATCTTTAATTCTTATTATTTGTTCTTAGTGCAGAGTATAACCCAAAATATTTACCCAATCCTCATTAAACCTATATTGTCATTTAATCAAGTGTGTTAATTTATCCAGCTCTATGTTATCTATCAATTTCCATTGCCACTCTATTTTCACTGGACCTTCTTCCTTTTTCCAACTTCTTGCATATACTATTTTTGCAGCTGTTATCATATAAAAAAGGATTTTCTCACATTTTTTCATCAACTCACTTTCCGTCATTCCTAGGAGGTACATCTTTGGTTCTTTCTTTGTTACAGTTCTTAATATCTTCTTTTCTCCATGTATTTGTGGCATATATATATATATTTGCAGTTCTACATGTGAAAGAAAGTGTTCTTCTTTTCTTTACATTTCCAGCACCTGTCACTGATGTTCTTATTCATTTTCAAAAGTTTGTCTAGGCTTCGATACCACCTATATTGTAATTTGTACTAGTTCTTTTTCATATCATAATTTAGAGCTTATTTCAATTTCCAGGGCCAAGAGGCCACTTTTACTGCCTCAGTTCAATGCTAGGGGATTATGGGAACTATAGTTTTGTGAGACATCTGTCAGAGAGCTCTGGTGCCACAATAAACTACAATTCCCAAGATTCCCTAACACTGAGCCAGGGCAGTTAAAGAGGTCTCAAACTGGATAATTTCTGCAGTGTGTTTTGGAATAATAATAATAATAATAATAATAATAATAATAATATTAAATAATAAAAAACTTTTATTTGTATCTCACTGTTTGTTAAAACAATCAAAGCGGCATACAACTTTAAAAAAATGATACATTAATATATATTCAATTAAACCCCCGTTAAAAAAATATTAAACAGTTTAAGATTAAAATTATAAAGCATTAAAATCAAATCAAAATATAATAATGCAATAACAGTTATCATCACAAATACGGGAGAGTCTTTATTTTTTATTTATTTTTATTTTATTTTAAAAATATACAAGAAAGATACAATCAATCAATCTCATACATATTAAAAAAACATACTGATTGGTATACAAATACGGGAGAGTCTTTACATGGTCGGGTGCTATTCCAGGAAGGCCTGCCAGAAGAGATCTGTTTTAACAGATTTCTTAAAGCTATCTAGGTTAATAATTTGATGGATTGGGTGTCAATGTAACTGGATTGTCAGGGGGGAAATCTTAGGCAGTGTGTCTATTCTCTTGATATCAAGAATGTATCAATCCTTGAAAAAGAGTTTTATTTTTCCAGCCAAAAAGTATAGGCCATAGTTTCACCATATTTGAACTTCTAGATGTAGTGTAATCATTAATTCAAAAAACAAACAATCAAAAAGGAATTTGGATGCTTTCCATTATCCTTGTTGTGTATTTATGTCAATTTAAGGCCGTATAACTCAATTCCAAATCCCCCCCCTCCCAAAACCATTTCATACGAACGATACAAAAGCTTTTCTATTAAGTTCTTGTAAAATCATGACTCATTTCCTGTGGGTGCATATATTCTGATGATTAATGTTTTTAGAACATGTAATACTATTTTCATGCCTATATATCTTCAATTTCAATCTTCAAGGGCTTTTTTTTTTCCTATTAAATTCTTGTTTACATAAATAACCACACCTCTTTTGTTTTCTTTTTCATGGAAAGCACAAAACATTGGCCTAATTTTGAATTTAATAAGTATTTTCCATGCATTTTTATAGTGAAATAACACACACTCCTGATATGGATGCAAACGAATGATAAAGTGATTGTCCAATTATTTACATGATAAGTTTGATGAATGAACTCCCATTGTTTTACAGGATGATTGGGCATCCATGATCACAAAAATCCAAAACTGCAACACCACATTCAACTGCTAAACCTAGATAACTGTGTCAAGGTTACTTTTTAAGAAATAAACTGGATTATGAAAATTACACAGAATTTGTTAATACTTCTTTGTTTTATTTGAAATACAAAAACAATATGAAATCTATGCATTCATTTAATTCTTGCGGGTGCCAAATTCTTCCAGCACAAATGAACAGGGTTAGTCATAAAATGCCTATACATTTAGGCTACTACAGGAGTCAGGTCCATAGAGCTATATGAATGCAGTGTGTATATGTGTGTGCATGAACCCTGTTCAGAAAACTGGATTGTTTCCCTACTCCTGTCTCTTAATACTGAGAGTTTTAGGTCCTTGACACTTGTCAGGAAATCTTGATTCTCTCTGGATTTCATTTGTGACCTTCTGGCCACCAAAGTACCAATTTGTGAGGATGATTGAACAAGACAGGCAGGGTTGACATCAACACTCCTCTTAAGCATTCTTAAGTATTGGAATGTACGGATATTTATATGGGAAAATAAGTAGCCTCTTTGGTAATCTTTTTAGTGTATTCATTATATGCAATCGTAGAAATATAAACATACATATATGTATATGTTACACATGATAAGCCACCTTGAATCCCATTTGGGGGGAAAGATAGGATATAAATCCAATAAATAAATACACAAATAAATAAGGCCCCCCCTTGAGGGACAAAAACAATAATATAAGTGTCTGGGCACTTGCTTTCATCTCATTTCATCACCTTGCAAGCAAGAGATCATATATCCTTTACATTTACAGTATATGATTTCTATGATTTCTATATGGCTACCTGAGTCATTATCTCTTTGAATCTCCTGAACAGGCTTTTCAGTAGTTAACATATATAAGAATATTATATTCTTAAACAGAAAATTGAGCCATATATCCATCATCACATCATGTTCTTTCATACTTTCCATGGAAAGGCTTTCATATATACAGAATTCCCTCTCTATTGTATCATATCCATAACATATCCATAACCATCAGTGGATACAGCCATTCCATGTAGACTTTCACTTGTACAGAATTCTGCCCCTATTGTATTCATAACCATATATCCATCAAGGAATACAATCTCATCTATTGAGTCATTACACATCTGTAAATAGGCATTTAAGAGTTAATCTCCTTAAATATTGTTAAATCTTAACAGCATTCATTATAGCCATAGATATTTAAGCCTAGATGTTTCTCACACCATAATAATTTCTCAACATCTTTGGACAGTTTATCAGGAGCAGTTTAGCTATCAGTTGGTGGAGACATGCCAAATGCAATCTGGTTTATGGCTCTATCATGGCTCATTTTTTTTCCTCTCCTTAAAAGATAGCCAAATAGCCAAAATAGATCAGAATAAAGGTGTCCAGTGTAGCTTATTTACACTTATCAAATAAAAACCAAGGCCTTTATCAATGAAATAACCCAATGTTTGAACCTTTGGCTGCCAGCCATCTGGATTAAATCAGCTATCACAGCACCTGCTACAGGTTATTCCCAGTCAAATCTAATGGACATCTTCTTATCTTGATTACAACTGAGCACATGCTAAAGTTTATTACAGGTAACCTCTGCTAACATCCACAGTGTGGTGTTATTTTCATCATGTTTTGTTGACCTTTGTTTAGGTGTTTTTCCATACTAAAAACTGCTTCCAAGTTCTCCCTGATACATACACACACTGCTACATCTAGCTTCCTGCATTATATTTTATATGATGTATGCTATGGGTTGCACTCGATTATACTCTATATTTATTGGTCTATCTCCAGGCTGCAAAGTTGACAGCCAATAATGGCTGGCATGTAACACCAACCCATTGTTCTTCACATTTCCCTCTTTTGTTTTTTGTACAATGTAATATACACAGGAACTATGCAAATATCTGTATCATATCTTGGAAATGAGTACTACTGCTCTTGGGTTCATTATATTCTAAATACTCTAGGACAAGAGACCTTACCACTATGAAATGTAAATATAACACTTCTTAATTGATAACAGTACTTGGGTTAAAAATGAAAATGAAAAAAGTAGATCACTGGTTTTAGAGGACTAAATTGGCACAGCATCCCCCCCTCTCTTTTCCTGATGTATGTTCTTAATCTGTGTAAGAAGTTGGAAAAACTCACCAAGGTAGTGTCTACTGGTGCATGGGAGGGAAACTGAAGGAGCAGAAAAACCCTCTTTGCCAGTCAGGAGGGGCTGACAGAGCTAGCTTTGCTAAAGAATGTAGAAAACAACTCACCTGCCTGTTGTCCTCAGCAGGATCATCTGAATCATTTGGGGAAATGGTGTGACTATAGCTGACTACTATGAAAGTGCTGCCCTGGAGTCTGAGTTAACTAGGGGGTGGGGATGTTAGAGGGCAGCAGCTTCAATTTTTAAAGCAAACTGTCCAGGACAGGTGAGCACATGCCCAACAACACTTCCTATAATCACCAGGCCAGGAGAATCTACAGGCAGACAGCCAGCAACTCGGCCAATGCAAGAGCCTTGATTGTACCAGGTGTATACAGAGGTGGCATATTTTATCTGGAACTGAGAGGAGCTGGAGCTAAGAGACCTAGCATTTTAGAACATTGAGGGAACTTTTACTGGGACATGTTCTTAATGAGAGAACAGAAATTTATATAGGCTTATCATGTAACTCTAGCTTTGTAGAGGTCCTGCTTGTTCAAGAACCCTGGTGGCAGAGTAGTTGATTAAGAGCTGGTACTACAGCCACAAAAACGTGAGCTCGATCCCAGGGCTCCAAGGTTGTCTCAGCCTTTCATCCCTTTATAAGTAGGTAAAATGAGTACCCAGCTTGTTCGGGGCAATTGGCTTACCAAGTGTTAGCTGCTTAGAGAGTTCTGAGTTCACTATGAACCAGTATAGAAATATAAATGCTATTGCTATTGTTCAGGACCTAGTGTTGTAAAACCTTGAGAAGGGAACCATGACTGAGGCCACTAATAATATTTTTTTTTTATTTGTAAAAGCTGATGTAGGCTCATAGACTTCAAAGGGAAAGGAGATTTTACTTTTTTTCTATGTGGGAAGGACTCTAAAACCTACCATTTCAATAGGTTAAGGATTGGGGCAGGAAGTACACCCTGCATATCTGGAGTCAGTATGTTCTCAAAAAGTCATCATGTTGACCTTTGGAATACCAGATGGATGGATTTCCCATGAGAAAAGAATGCAGACCTAAGGACATGTATAAGAGCCTGGTAATGCTGCAGTCAAAGCTAAATGGGTGTGCTGATTGCTCCTTCTTCCCCCAGGTCCTCCGTATTTCCTCTTGCACCAAGAGACAAAGGGGATGTCATTACATTGAAGGCCGAAAGCAAAAACTTCCTACCTCCCAAGTTTCTAGTCAAATTCCCTATCTCTCCAGTCTGTGATTGTCCAATTCAATCACTGTTTTTGTTATCCTAAAGTTAAAGCCACCAACAAGTCCAGAATGCTATTGTCAATTCCTGGGAAGAACATCAGGCCTTTGCTACTGTAACTAAGTCACTGGCCAGACTTGATTTCCCAAAAGCCAATCCTAGTTCTGACAGACTGTAGGGGAGGAACTGGTGTGGGAGGATTAGTTATAAAACCGAGGAGTGAGTGATGATTAACAGTCAGTTGAAACCATAGGAGGTTCAGCTGAAGTGGTGTGTAGAGTTCTTTGGTGGAGTTCAAAGTTCTGTTAAAGAAGAAAATTGTTCAGAGGCACAGGAGACTAGTTTAGAGGCAGAAGGGAACAGTTTAGTTTTAGAGGAGTTCAGTGCAAGGACCTGAGAAGGGAAATACCTGCAACTGTTAATTCATTGCAACTATTGTAACTATACTATCTATAGAGTTTATCACATGAGGGAGATCAAGGGGCTAATCCAAAGATATCCCAGAAAAATCACGAAATTACGTGACACCATTTGACATGACATCGCGAAAAACCTGCAGTTAAACTAAATTTAAAGGAGGATGAAGCAACGCTATTTCACATGATGTCACAAAAACCCTGCAGTTCAACTAGGATTAAACCACATCTTTTTAAGTTTGGATTTCTACAGAAAATGTACATTTGAAATTGCTTTAATTGTGAAATCATACATGAACGTTAATTGCATAATAATGTTATGCTTTAACTTTAAATTCGCTTTAAATTTGCTTTAAATTCATGAAGGCTCAAGTTTGCTTTAACATCACTTTAATATCATTTTAACATTGAAATTGGCCCCTAATGTGATAAACTCCTATGAAACAATCCTAAATAAGCTACAAACTTGCTACATGTTTGTGGATAAAGTTCATGTTTGTTTCAGGAGAAGCTTCTGAGTGAGTGAATTCATACAATAAAAGCACAGGAAACACACTACCACATTTCTAAAACTTCTAAGAAGAAGACACTGGGGATCCTAGACCTTAAACATTTAAGTTAAGTGTATTGAGGGTTGATATAGGGCAAGTGTCATTCATGAGGAACCTCTGTATGTTTCTAAGGTGAAAAGGTGACCTCGAAGCATTGACAGGAGAAGTCTTGTGACAGTTACCTTGCAAGATAGCATACCCCTTGAGGCTAGGATCTCAGATACAAATCTTGGTCCCAAAACCTAGACATCTTGTCACACAGTGCATACAGTTGGCCTCCAATCTGTGCTTAGTGTATGAAATATAGGGCTTTCTAGATTGGCAGGAAAGTGTGACATGAAGTTGCCTTTACCTTAATGCTCAGCAGCTAGACTGCAAGCCTCAGGTGTGCATTTAAAAGGTACAGGGCAGCTAGACTGAGGGGTGTTGGAACGACTTATCTGAAGTCTTTCTGTGGCTCAGCAGCTACATGGGAAGCTGTCAGAATGCTACAAACACAGGCGGAGCAGCTACATGGGCGGCAAGGAACGCGGCTTTTAGCCGCGCTGAACCTTTAATTTTTTTTCCTTGCCAGCTGTGAATTGCGCAATTGCACAATTCTGCAATTGCGCAGGTACACCATACAGTCAAATTATCATTGCCGGCTGCCCTGCAGGATCCGTCAAATTATCATTGCGGTTCCTCTGCCTTTTTAAACTGTGCTGTTGCACTGGTGTATCATGAATGAACCCCCTTATTTTGTGAATGAATTAACATGTTATCCACAGTAGAATAACAGTAACGGCATCCCAGAGTCCCTACTGTGCATGTCTAGGGTTCCGATTAGGGCTGGAGCTCGGGTTTGGGAGCTTTAAAAAACTTCGCAGTTAAACCCCAGCTTTTACACCTGCAGGGCATTGAGCGTTTTAATTAGTAGTGAACTCCACACCACGCATGCTCCCAACTCACGATCCATTATGCTCCGCACCTGTATCCCTGCCTTTAAATGGGCGCTTTAAAGATACAGAGCCCCATTTAACCGCGCAACTACACCTTAGCCTTTAGATGCAGTAGCGATCTTGCGCCCTTTTAAAAAAAGGAGTGGGGAAATCAAGCTCCTTTTTAAAGGCGCTTCTTCTCCCTTAAAACGCCAAAATAGCGTTTTCATGGCACACTTTCCCTTTTTCTCATCTAAAGGCTGGGCTTTCAGGCAGCCATCAGCACACCTCCTTTTGCCAATCTAGATCAGGCCTATGTTGCCCTCAGACCCCAGTTTGAGACACTTCCTGCTTTCTGTAATCTGTTGTTCAGACAGGTAAATATTGTCCTCTTTACAGCCTCAAACCTTGCTATCCAATTTCTATACCTCACTTTTGGTGAACTCTAAATACTGTGCCTGTCATAATTATTCTTGTGTGTTCAATTGCACCCTTGCATATTTCTGAATAAAAACTTACTTAATTTGCCCAGACTTAGGGTTCTCCTCAGTAGTACTGGTATATACAAGTGGAAGGGACCCTCAAGTTGTCCAACCTCTTGTAGCTAAATTCCTCAACCTTCTAAAAGAAAAACTGGCACAGTTGGTGGGGGACACTCCCACTGTGCACATGATGCTCAGAATAATAGTTTTAGCTTTGACTAATTGGGTTTGTTTTGTGACTGTTAAAATTGGTTGCCAGGATTGTTATTCAAAAGGGAAGGATCCCTGTGTCCACAATAACTGGTGGTTTTTATTTTTCAAATTAGTAGGATTATATGATTTGCTTTGGGTAAGGGGAATAGATCCCATCTGATCCTGATTGGTATTTAGATGGGAGACCACCAATGAATACCAGGTATTCTGGGGTATATTTCAATGGAAGGAAGGCACAAAGCCACTTCTGAATATTCCTTTCCTAGGAAAACCTTATGAAATCCACGTGGTCACTATAAATAAAAAATCAACTATAATGCATGTGTACACATATGTGGAAAGCTCAGCATGGTTCTTTAAATGAATGTTTATATTTAAACATCCAGATCTATGTCAACAATGCAGTACCCAACCAACTGGTGCCAACACAACAGCTGTTTTCTGAGTACCTTGTCTGGAGACTATAGATGTATAAAGTATAAAATAGGCACATAATCTTATTTAAATTGTGAGCCAACTGTTATTTTCAGATAAAAGAAGCTTGCCTCAAAATATATTGGCATGCCCTAAGCAAGGTCAATTTCCATTATGATCTAGATCTCAATGATTTTTGAAGTGATGGCAAACTTTGTGATGGCAAGGGTTTGCAAATTAGGGTAATGTTTTTTATGCCACAGTTTACTACAATGTCTAAAATGAGGTCTTTATTTTAAAGCTAAACATATTGTGGATAGGTAACAAAAGAATGGAACAACTTCACATGAGGAGTAGTGTACATCTTGAAGTAACAAAAATGCTGATTTATATTCACCTGGACAAATAATCTTGTGGTTCTGCCTCAGTAGGTGACACATTGTCCAGATGCCACAAACATCTGCATCATGTTAATCATGACATATTGTGCACAAAATAGTGGACAGACCATTTAGTCAAGGTTGATTAAGCACTGCTGACCGCACAACACAAAAACAGTAACTTAAAAAAAAATGTGAGGAATAAGGCTAGCAGCTATTTTCTAGAGAAGAATTAAATATTTTGTACCTCAAGAATCAAGTTTATTTATATTAGTCATATGTATCTGCAGGCCATATGGAATCACAATAAATAACACTAAAAGCACATTTAATTAGGAAAATGTTATGAGATATATCAGATGTAAAACACTGCTAAGGGTGCATCTGCATGGGCCAAAATGGTGTCATTAAGTTTTTGCAGCAAGCTGTACAAACAGTGTATGAGATGATCAGGGCTGAATCCAGGCTTTTTTATCACCTCAGGGCTTTAATCTGAAGAAAAAAGATGAGGATTTATCCAAGTTTTGAGACTTTGGATAGTCTCTCTCTCTCTCTCTCTCTCTCTGTATACATATATGTGTGTGCGTGCGTGCGTGCGTGGAATGAGCTTCATAGTGATGTTAATGTAAGGCCAAAGGTAGTAGTTCAGAAATATCTACATTCAAATGCATGGGGTTGGAGAATTAAAAAACAAAAACAAAAACAGAATGGCCACACCTGTGTGACAACGCACTGTGATTTATTGGACCAGTGTGTGTTCAAAATTGAGAACATTTCTCCTGAACTCACTTCAGTGTGTGTAGACATGCCTGCGGTCACTGTGGATTGGGGTAATCTGAAGATAAATAGATTTTATTTTGCTCAAATTGAAAGTGATTCACTAAAATTTACAATCAAAAAAGATGTTTCAGGATAAAATATTAGACCTTGTTCGAAATCTTGTAATGGGAGATTTTTGCCTGTGCAGCTATGTCTGCCAATAATACTTTCTTGGATGTCCAAGAGATTTCCAGAGTACTTGGGTCATTCCCACATTTCCAGATAATGGAAAATAGCTGGACATATCCACACCTATCCACTTTGTATCAATCAAGAAATGGTATGTTGCAGAGAAACTGTGCTTCTTTTGGAGGAATGTATGATCACAACATAATTCCAACCTCCAGAATGACCAAAAAAGTGAGTTTTTGGTCATTCTGGAGGTTGGAATTATGTTGTGATCATACATTTAAAGTGACATATTTTCAGTTTATGCCATTCTAATTCACAAACAGCATGCATTTTGAAAGAAGCCACCAGAATGTTTTTCAGACTTTGCTATTATCTGATTTTTTAATGACTAGAAAAAGGCATAGAAATGAATGAATGCATTGCTTGGGACAGAAACAAACTAGGTGTGATAAACTGTGTGAATCTCTTCATAAGAAAATGAATGGTAGATAAGTGTTTCAATAGCATCTCCAGACAAATATACAAAAATTTGCCTTCGAATTTTCATAAAACAAGCCTTAAGTAATGCTTGAAAAAGCCTTTCTATACTGTATTTTTAAATTTTAAATTTTGTGAATAACATGCAAGTATATTTTGAAGACTAGAAACAAAGGCATATATCAGGCATACTTCTCTTCAAGTAGTTAAGGACAGATAAAAAAAAAACAAAGTAAAAGGTGACAGAAGCAGGTGGAATTCACCTGTTGTGTTGTACCGAGAACTGCCATAATAATCAATACTGAGAAATCAAAGATCTGATAAATGAGAGGGAAATTTAAACCAAGAGACGGGACACTATCCAACCAGCAGGGGAAAACACTATATGAGCAAAAACAAATTTAGAGGTAATAGAAACAGCAAACTGAAGTATTATATAAAAGAAATAAAAATATGACAGATTATTTGAAGGTACAGCCATTTGATGGTGAACCCACAGTTTTAGAAAGTGAAGTAAAAACTGCACTCAACTCACTTGGAATAAATAAGTAAATAAATCAAATTCTAATTAAAATCAGCCAAGAAATATGGCAAACAAAGGAATGGTTGACAGTTTGGAAACACTCAATATATTTTCCAATCCCCTAGAAGGGGTTCACCAGGCCATCAAACACTAGATCACTGCATTATTCTCCCATGCAAGCCTCTATATTGGTTGATTAATGTGGTTTGTTAGGGATGATACTGTTGTCCAAGAGAAAGGCACAAACTGCAATTGGAGATGCTGGACATAACTTTCCCTAAGGTATTCTGTATGGAACAGGAGTATCCATGGGCGGAGGTAAACCAAACCTCCACACTGTCATGGATGTATCACTTCCTGATCAAGCTGGAACTAAAGGCTACTTTCCGCCCCCCCCCCCCGGGGGTGGGGGACCCATTAGAATGGTCCACCCTCGAAGGCTCATGGAACCAATTGGTTTCCAGAAAGCCCTAGAGGGTTTGTTGATTGGGAATGCCCGTGATTCTATTGAAATCCTGGTTAACACTTGGAACACCGATGCTTCCAGGGCCATCAACACAATCGCTCCGGAGCATCCTTTCCAGCCCGCCCCTAATCGGAAACCCTGGTATACAGAAGAGCTCAGGGAAATGAAGCGGGCTGGACAACAACTAGAGTATGAATGGCAGAAGACTCACCTCTCATCCGACAGAGCTCACCATAGGTTGCATCTTCGCACCTATCGGGAGGCTTTGCGTGCAGCATGGAGATCCTTCTCTTCTGCATGTATTGTGTCTGCAGAGTCTCACCCAGAAGAACTGTTCAAGGTGGTAGGGGGGATGACACAGGTTCCCCCTGCGCCAAACCCCCTACTTGAGCCTACAACAGCCTGCTGTGAGGCATTTAACACTCACTTTGCAGATAAAGTCTCTTGGAATTGGTGAGTACTGATGACGTGGACAAGCTCTTTGGCAGTACTCGGAAGACGACATGCTCCCTCGATCCAGCTCCATCTTGGCTGGTCGTCCAGGGAGGGGACGCATTGAGAACTTTCCTTCGGGAGGTGATCAATGCGTCCCTCAGGGAGGGTATTGTTCCATCATGTTTAAAGGAGGAGGCGGTAAAGCCTATCCTGAAAAAACCCTCCCTTGATCCTCTGGGCAGGAAAAACTACAGACCAGTGTCCTTGCTACCTTTCCTTAGCAGGGTCATCATCGAAAGCTGTTGCTTTCCAACTCCAAGCAGTTTTTGATGAAGCCAATTATCTTGATCCTTTCCAAACTGGTTTCAGGGCGGGGTGTGGAGTTGAGACTGCCATGGTTGCTCTGATGGATGACCTCTGCTTGAGCATCGACAGGGGTAGTGTAACCCTGCTTGTGCTTTTGGATCTCTCCATGGCTTTTGACACCATAGATCACGCCATCCTTTTGGAGCGACTGAGAGAGTTGGGGATTGGTGGCACCGTGCTCTGGTGGTTTCAGTCCTTTCTCTCTGGCAGATCCCAAAGGGTGAGGTTCAGGAACAGTTGCTCCCCCAAAATTGAGCTTAATTGTGGCATCCCTCAGGGTGCCATCCTGTCCCCTATGCTATTTAACATCTATATGAAGCTGCTTATTGAGATCATTCGGAGGCATGGAGCTTAGCGTCTTCAGTATGCTGACGACACTCAGATTTATCTCTCCATGACAAGATTGTCCACTCAGACCTCAGATGGCATCTCTCCTCTCAACTGCTGCCTTGAGGCGGTAATGGATTAGATGAGGGAAAACAAATTGAAGCTCAATCCAAGCAAAACGGGGGTACTCACAGTTACAGGCCAGAAACCAGGATTGGGAATACAATCTCCAGTTCTTGATCGAGTCACACTCTCCTCTAAGGACTGTGTTTGCAGCTTGGGGGTCCTCAACTCGTCACTTCACAAGACTAGTCAGGTGAATGCGACGGTCAGGAGTGCCTGTTACCAGCTTCGGCTGATCCTCCAACTGCGCCCTTTCCTGGAGAGGAAGGATCTGGAAACTGTGATATACGCTCTGGTAACCTCACAACTGGAATTCTGTAATGCACTCTACATGGGGCTACCCCTGTGCTTAACTCAGAAACTACAACTGGTCCAGAATATGGCAGCCAGACTCATTACTGGTACATCCAGGAGAGAGCACATGACACCTGTGCTAGAATCTCTCCACTGGCTGCTGATCAGTTTCCGGGCACAGTATGAGGTTTTGGTTTTGACCTATAAAGCCCTACATGGCTCGGGTCCATCCTATCTAAGGGACCGCCTCTCCCCATACGAACCCCCCACACACTTTGATCCTCTGGGAGGAATATGTTATAGCCCAGGAAGACCAGGTTAGTGCAGACCTCCCAGAGGGCCTTTTCAGTGGTCACCATCAAGCTTTGGAATGATGCTGAATGAGATGCGTCTTATTCCATTGATTGACAGCTTTAAGATAGCTTTGAAGACATATCTCTTTCAGCAGGCCTTCACGGAAAATGTCTAACATTCCCTGGCTCTATCTCTTGCTAGTTCTTAGTTTCCATCTGGTTAATCAGCTCAGGAAGTCTTTTGGTGTGACACTGTGGGTTTTATTTATTTGTAACTGTTTTTAACTTGTCTTTAGTTTAATCCTTTTTAAAGGGGGGAGTTGGGAATGGGATTGGATATTTCAATTGTGATTTTTTTTAACTTCTCTTGTACCCCATCCCGATTGCCCGTTCAGAGGGGTGGGCTAGAATCATTATTATTATTATTATTATTATTAGTAGTAGTAGTAGTAGTAGTATACCCTGCAGCTTACTTGACAACTGTCAACAATTACCTGTTTGTGGGTATCTGCTTGTGGACATTAGCAATTTATCTTGCAGCATAGACATTCTTACATTGTACTTAGAGACCCATAGTATTTCAAGTTATGCTTTCCAGTTATTACCCTTTGTTTTTGTAAGATTTGACTAAAACAAATGTTAATTAGTGGGAAATTAAAAGAACTAGTTTCCTTGAATATTTGAATTGCTAATTTAACCTCACCTGTAAGGTGAGAAGGCTCTGCTTTTATAGTCAAAGTCATATTAATGAGTGAGTGGTTAAACTAGAACATTAGTATGCCCCACCTGATGTTTCTTTCTATAAAAGAGACCTGGTGGCTTCCATTAGTTTATAACCATTCTAGAAATGAGTGGTGTTTCTGTTTTGTTTTTGTTTTTTAAAGAGCAACCAATGAAGTGGAAATATCCAGTAAGGCAGCAATATCTTCCCAACTCTCTCTGCCCTAGATCCTCAGTGTGTCATTCTCAAGATCACCATCTCCTTTCTTATAATTAAATGATCTTAGAAAAAACAACAACACTCCATTTATATATTCTTGTTGTGAGCTGGTGTTGTGTTAGTTTTTTATTGATTCATTTTCCTATCCTTGTTTCCTTTACACAGTTACAGCTGGTAACTTCTATGACATTGACATGACATCAGCTTCATGTTTTACTCTTAACATCATTGGAACTATTTACAGTGCCAAAAATAGATTTGGCACTTTGGATAGATCCATTGTGGTTCAAGTTAAAATACAACAAAGATTCAGTGCCCTATTTAAATAGAAATCACCATCTCCCACTGCTTATAAATCCTGCAAATCTTAGTGAGGTTTGTCTGAAGATACTTGAATAGTGTTAGTGATTTCCAGTTTCTGTCACAATTGATCATCTCACTCTTGTATTAGCCCCCTTTTAAAATTTTCAGTCACTATCAGTCACTATCATAGACCAATAAGAGAACAGGTACTTCAACAAGGTGAGGTCTCTTTCACACTAGACAGCCATAGTACCTGATAATACTTAGCAAGCCATTTCTCCATCTTGTGGAGTCCTGGGAATCTGATATGCCTGAGAGCTTTAATACAGTGGTTCTGAATATTTAGTCCCCCAGATGTTTATGTTTTCAATGTCCTGAATTTCTGAGCATTTGGCCATACGGGCTGTGATTTCAGGAAGATATAATCCAAAACATCTGAAGCACCAAAGGTATTTTTCTACCACCTTATCAAAATACAAATCCAAGGAGTCCATAGGAATGAATTCTGGCAGTTAAAATAGTATCAAACTGGTCCCCTCAAACTGGTCTATTATTCCCCTCCTGTGAAATTTTGTGTGTGCGTGTTTTTCTTTTCTTTTAGTTTTGTGAGGCCTAAGAGCTCTCTGGCTCAGAATTCTAAATGTTCCTCCTTAAACTGCAAGTCCCAGGGTTCTACAGAATGCAGCCATATCAATTAAAGTGGAATAATAATGCTATAACAGCATAGTGTGATATTGTCTTATAGTTGTAAGAGACTTTATAGTGATACTTCACAATGTCAGTAATGTTGTCTAGGTCAGCTGTGTGTTTCTGGAGCAGGTCACAGCTTAGCAAGAGAAGATAGCTTCTGATACCTCTTCAAACAGAAGTTTGCAACCTTCTTAATCCTTCTTTGAATGGAGAGTCTATAATTAGCTTGGCAGTTGTGTGCTATGTTTCATAGAGGACTAGTCCATAGTCTTTATACAGCACTAACCCATAGTCTGTGGTATTTAATTTATTAAGGCACATCTATGGGGACAGGTACAAAGGAACAGGCATGTGACTGATTCAGAATTCTGAGACCAGACAGTTTGCACATCTGTTGGTTGATTGTGGAACAAGATTCTGTTTGGTTTAGAATCTGATTAGCATGCTAGAGAATGAAACAAAAAGGAAACAGAGTGGAAGGTTAAAAGGAATTGCTTCATCTCTCTTAAAGTGAGAAGCAGCTAAACCTGGTTACTGGGATGGCTGCAATTTCAAGACAGGTCTCAACAAAATGCATGATGATGGGCTCTCTACTATAGTGAGCAGTAATCTCACCACTCTAGCCAGCTACACCTTCATTAACTGGATGCTGTAATTTTAATTTTCCATAGTGTTCCAGAGCAACAAAATGGGGACACTGGACAAAATAAAAATGGTAGCTTTACCTTCTTAATGTTAATCAGAGCATGGAATCGGTGGTGGGGAGAAGGGCTCACAGGAGGCAGCATTGGTAACCATAATGAGCTACTAGGCCTCTGACAGATGGTCCAAGTGTGCTGCATCTGCTAACACCAGGCCTGCATTGTTTGAACATTTGGTAAGGAAGTGGAATTCTTTCATCTTACCTCAAAGATTTTGGAGATTTGGGGTAAAGGTTAGCATGTAATTCCCCCCCCCCTGCATTGACTGAAACAAATTTCAGTTTCACTTGCAAATATCCAACTCTCCATCTTCAATTAACTTATATAAAGATAAAGAGAAAGGCAAAGGTTGTCAAGTTGTGTCTGACAGTAGAGGGTGGTCCTCATCTTCATTATTAATCCAAAGAGCCAGAGTTCTTCAGAGACTACTATATGGGTCATGAGGCCAGCAAGACTGCACAGAATGCTGTTTACCTTCCCACCAAAGTGGTGCCTATTTATGTACTTACATTTGCATGCTTTTGAACTGCTAGGTTGGCAGAAGCTGGAACTAGTGATGGGAGCTCACCCCATCATGCGGCACCTGGGCCTCAAGCTGCCAACCTGCCAATCTCATAGAATCATAGAGTTGGAAGAGACCAAAAAGACCATCTAGTCCAACCCCTGCCATGCAGGAAATCATAATCATCACATCCCTGACAGATGGCAATCCAGCCTCTGTTGAAAGACCTCCAAGGAAGGACACTCTACCACCCTCCAAGGGAGTGTGTTCCACTGTCTAACAGCTCTTACTGTCATGAAGTTCCTCCTAATGTTGAAGTGGAATCTCTTTTCCTGCAACTTGCATCCATTGTTTTGATCCTGTTGTTGCAATCAACATAGTCAGTGTCTTAACCACTTGAGTCACCACGACCCTAATTAACTTATATACACACATATAAAAACTATATTTTCTAAATACTTATGCTATACAAAGTCAGATTCCAAGGAACTTCATTTAAATCACAATGATTTATTTCAAAATATAACATTATATGTTGTATGTTGTTTTCATGTTAGTAATTATCAAAGGTTAAGATTGCTGTATTTTTAATACACAAACCCCATAGTACTGTTGTAGACACATGCTAAGGGTTGGAAAAGAGAAACATATTTCTCCTCTGAGATCTTGTAGGGTGACACTCCATTGTCACACTGCACTGCAAAATTGGGATTGTACCCTTAAGGTTTCACAACAGCCTCGTGGACCACAAGTTGCTGTGCAGATCTGGCTCAATGAAACATAACACAAAGGTGGAGGAAAAAGGCCACAATTTTATTAACAGCTCAAACAAGCAGCATAACCATAGGGTTGGCCCAAAGCATAAGGTCTGGATCTGGACATCAGCAACACCCCGGTTGATTGATGTATTAGGTAAGGTTGCTTGCAGCAGCAAGCATCAGGATGACATAGGTGCCAAGCTCCGCCCTGTTGCGCAGTTAGGCAACTGCACTGCTTCAACTCGAATTGCAAGGCATCCTAGTCACCGGGTGTTAAACGACTGTGGCCCCTGCAATGGCCACAGCAAACCGCTCCATACCCAGGTCCAAGGACTCCCGACTCAGTGCCAGCAGGCCCTGGAAACCCCTACCCCAGATCCAGGCCTATGCTGCCACCAACAACAAGTTGTGACAATCAACTCCCAGGCAGGGAGGGAGGGCGGGGAGCAAAGTGCGAATGGCACCAAGGAGCACCTCACAAGGGCCTAAATAGGCCAATCAACCAATGAGGGCCCCGGAATGAGGAGGCCCCGCCTCTCCCGGAGCCCTCAGCCAATCAGGTGGCCTGGCCACTCGGAGTTCCCACTCTCCCGGTAGCCAATCAGAGGCAAGCCCGCTCTTGCCTCTGTTGCCGGGAGGAAAACTGGCCGTGTGGGGAGGCAGAGCCTCCTCGCACAGCAATAGCGCCGGCCTGGTGAGTCGGGCGGCACCATTTGTCAAGAGAAGTACACAAATCTTGAAATGACAATGATCATTTCTATATATCTTGGTGGGGTTAATTCTTTAGCTATACTTTATTTATATATGCTTGAATTAGCCTTATAAAGAATTCATTAAAAAGTTTTTACCTTTTACTAGTATTGTGATTAATTGAAATGACTTCACTGCAGTTACTAATGCAAGCAATGAATCCAGACATATATACAGTACATAAAAGAAACTACAGAAAAGAGCATTTATGCTAAAAATGATGGATTCTTAATATATGCCTATTCGCATGTCGCAATCAACTTGGTATTAATAAACATCACCAGTTCAAGGTTAAATCTAACATTCCTAAGCCTTCCTAAGTTTTCAAACAGTTTTTATATATATTATCCCCCTCTCCTCAAAACAATTTCCTCTTTCCCCCCTTGTTTCTTGACCTTTTGCAAAAGAGAGCTCATTTCACAGTATTTTGTGCTATTATTCTCCAGATCTTCTCTCTGAACTTCTTTCCACACAAATCTTTTATACCAACAAATCTGCCCTATTTAACTGAAGTCAATAAGGCCTGTTCATAAGGTGTGCACACTGGAATGTTACCTTTTATATACTAATTAATTGAATATGGTAATGAGGACATGATAACAAAGTCAAAGTAGAACCAGAGAACAAGTAAACAAGTATACAGACTATTTGTTAACCACATCAGACACAACAGGCACTAACTTGATGGAGGCTTTAAAAGGTTTTGTTTTGTTTTAAAAATGTGATTTTGACTCTCACTTTCTTTCACTGTGTGTTTTCAGAGAAGGCCTTGAAAAACAAGGGACTCTTGATGGAATACAATGCAGTGGCCTCCTGCTCCATGAATATGGGATTAGGAGAATAGTTTCACACGTGACATAACAAAGTAGAGTATTATGAATTAATCTTTAAGGGCTGCTTTCTTCCACATCCATTTTTTAAAAACATCTTATTCTTTCCAACCTGTTCATGAAAAAAAAATCTGAACTTTCATAAGTTCTTATTAAAAAGCAAATCAGATGTCATTTTCAATAATAAAAGATTTCTTGTATTTTGTTTTCAGGTGTCATGTGTCGTTTATAAAAAGTGTGTGTTTTTCTATGTTTTCCACATAGAAGCTAAACTCATCTTAGGCAACTAACCAATTGTAACAGAAGAGATGTTGGAATAACCCTTTGTCACAAGGTTCTGAAATGGTGGCTTCCTTCCCTCCAAATATTGTTAGACTCTAACTCCCATCAGACGTCACCAGCATATTCAATAGTAAAAGGTTATGACAGCTGCAGTGCAACATCTGGAAGGCTGCTAGGTCCCTACCCTTCCTCTGGAAAGACTACAATTTTCTGATTCTTTTCTCTGTCAGAGACTGCATATCACTCAAGAAAGATCTTTTTGATCAGCTTCAAGGACCTTTCCACCCATTAAACTGTTCTTTAAATTGGGGTATAAATGTGTATTTCTAACAAGATAATTCTCAAGGTAAAGTTCTTGGAGTAATTACCTGCTTAGTCTACATACGTTTGACAGGTCATTGGCTAAATTTTGGTCTCCCTGGAAATTGTCAGGACCTAATCTTGATCCTGTTTATGGGCCAGTCCCATTTATTAAAACACCCAGTTCTCCTGAAAGGGATGTGGGGGTTATTGTCAAAAAGATAGCTTTTCAAAGCTCTGCTCAGAGCATCTATAGCATCTTCTTAACATTAGTAACCTGGTGTGGCAGTCAATAAAATCAACACAATTCTGGGCTACAGGCAGAACTGCATTAAATTATTGATCTGGAATATAGCATCCAGATCAAAGGAATAGTAGCTCCGCTCTAACTTGCTTGGTCATCTAGAATAATGGGGTGATCTAGACCACCCAAAAGGAGTGCTCCGCGATCGCCCCAAGAAGCAACAAGATGACGCCGAGGCTGCCACACGGGCAGCCTCCGCGGTCTCATCTCACTGCTTCGGGAGGCTGTGGGGAAGTGGCAAACTGCCGCTTCCCTGCGGCCTCCAAGTGGAGTGCAGCCGGCGCCCTGGGTGCCCACTGCACCCCGCTTGTGGAGGCGGGGCTGAGGGGAGAAAGGGTCTGCCACCATAGCCCCTTTCTCTCAGGGTTTTTGCCGCGGCTGTTTGAAAGCCGTGGCAAAGACCCACCTCCAAAAAGGAGCTCCATTCAGAGCTCATTTTTTGTGCCGTGGAAATGGCACAATTGGAATCCTCCCGTGGCGCAAAAGCGTCATCATGTGCATAGCGTGTCTAACAGCTACGCACGTGATGATGCTCTTGTAGCGCGTCCGTATGGACGCCACCATTTTAAAATAGAGGTGCCCATACACTTTAGGGTTATGGAGGGTCTAAAAGCTGTGCCTAAAGGGACTTTAAGAAACCCTTACCTAGATTGGCCCATGGTGTTCAGTTCTGTGTCACAGCTCAGGAAGGATATTTATAAGATGGAACATGTCCAGAGGAAAATAATCAAATGCTATGGGATTCTGGGATTTGTAATTTTGGAAGATATTTAGCCTACTTAAGCCTACTGTCAGAGAACTCTGATGCCATAACAAACTACAAATCCCAGGATTCCATAGGATGGAGCCATGAAGATGTGTCACACTGTATTAATTCTGCAGTGGCAGCAGCCTTAGAGAATTGCATATGGTTAGCTTGGAGAACATAATACTTAAAAATTACATGATAGTCATCTTTAAATATCTGAAGGGATGTTATGTTGGAGATGGAGTAAGCTTGTTCTTTTGCTGTTCCAGAGACTGGAACACAAACCTATGGATTCAAATTACAATAAAAGAGATTACACCTAAATATTAGGAAGAATTTCTCTACTGTGAGAATGGTTCAAAAGTGGAATAGACTGCCTTCGACAGTAACAGTGAGGAAAATCTGGGGTTTCCCCCCCTGTGTAACCAATCTTTGGCCTTCACAACCTTGTGAAATAGTGGGTCATGATTGCAAGCATTCACCAAAAGTGGCTGATTTTAACTGATAGTGTTCAGTCTTTGAAGAATGTGAGCTCAAAGGTGCAACATAATTTCTGGGGAGAAAGTAGTAAAAATATGTCAGATTGAAGGTAGGATGTGGGGGGAGAGACCACACAGACAACAAGCTTCTTTCAGGTCCTTTTATACTTCAGCCATTTGTGACTATTCACAAAAAGTTCACATGAATAGCTCTTTTGTAAATAAAAGAAGTGATTATGTGGTTTTAAACCTCATACAGCACTTTGTTAGGCCATATGTCTATCACTTTGTATGAGTTGTATGAAGAGGAAATAAAAACAAAAACTCTTCTGTTTGATAGCTCACAGAGTCCTTTGATAAGCTTTTTGTGGCCTCTTCATCCATGCATTTGCGAATATATTTTTTTGCACCTCAAACAGAATGTACACTCTCTCTCTTTCTGTTTGTGGGGAAGGATCTTTCTAACACTTCTGTGGAATGAAAACAGAAACACTCTTTCTCTAAGGCTGGCCTGTCTTAGAAAATAACCTTAACAAAATAGTTTTGTCACTGTTGACCCTTTAAAAAGAAATATCTTTGAAATGGGAAAATTTACCACATAGCAATGACATTGTAAGATTTACAGACAGTTTGATTCAACATGTCAGACCATAACATCAGGAACAAAATAAAATGAACAGCAAAGGTGAGATGGTATGACAAGATAGGTTGGGCCCTATTCTGGGGAAAAAGTGGATTATAAATAGAATAGAATAGAATAGAATAGTAGTTGCAGTGCAGTGTCCAGGGCATGTTGTAGATGCTTCTTAGGGGATGAGTATGGTAGAGGGTAGGATGAATTGGATTTAAAAAAAGAAAATGATTGTAACAACAATTGTGAATATATATTGGTGTATGTGTGTGTGTGTATGGGACTGTTATGTCATTTTATTCCATCTGTAGTACAAATTGGTATATTCTAGACCAGGTGTTTGATAGATAAGCTGACACCCATTCCACACTTGTTCTTGGCTTGTAGCTGTATATAAAAGAAGAGATTACCAAAGAGAGATTACCAAATGCAGGAATGACTAATAATAATAATAATAATAATAATAATAATAGCACAAAAAGCACGAAATACAATATTGTTTTTAAAGTTGCACAACTTTAAAACTACACATATTAAATTCTGCACAATTTTAAAACAGAAATTGGAACTACAGCCACCAAAGTTCAGGAAATAGCACATTGTCCATACTCACAACACTTTAACATAATTCTCTGTCTGTATAGGGCTTGTGTTTATAAAAATATTTTTGTGCAATTTTCCCATGTGTGCATATTAAAACAGCAAAAACAACAACAATGTAAGCTTTTTACAATGTGCATTGTTGATCTGGCCTTTCCGTGGTGCAAAAAGGAGCTGCAAAAAGTGGCTCCTTTTTGTGCTATGAAAAGCGCACCATAGCTGCTTGTGCTGTGGCTTTTCAGTGCTCCTTTTGGAATGCTTCATCAGGACACAGCACTAAAGGAGTTCTGAGATGCCGCCCATGTTGGGGATGATGGGAGGTGATGCACATTACCCAGGCTCAGGTCCTCACCATCTGGTCAAACTGGGCTGATCATAACTGATCAATGGTGTGATGTGTTGCAGGTAGCAGAGTTGCCCATGAAGCGGCTCAGGAACAAACATCAGCTCTGGAACTTCTGGAATCACTGTTGCTGCTTCCCCTTTCATGCAGTCAACAAAACACGCGAGCTGTTCACTAAACTATCTTTATTCACTACTTGAATAATACAAACTCTATAGTAAAACAATAAACATCTTGCAACACATTTCTTGCTCTTGCTAAACACACTCTGGCTATGCTAATCAAGCTATATACATACTCATCTCCTCCTGCACAAAAGCTTAGTTACAAGTTCAAGTCTACCTTCTAGTTCACATTGTTGATGATGTGGAGGATGATGCAGTGCTGGGGGTGCAGAGAACAATGGCTCACCAGAACAATACTGAAATGGTTCAATTTTGGTTACCACCCACTGGGTGTGCACTGGGTGTGTACAATCAATACTATTGGTTATTTTCACACTTTCCCATACTATAGTCCAACCTCTTACTATGACCTAAACACTCATGTGATGTTTTCAATGATGTCGTTGTTTACCTTTTCCATGACCTTCCTTTCCGGAACTTGTGTTGCTATTCCGTGTGTGTTATGGCTATATCCACATCTGTTGTTGTTGTGTACATGTCTCACTACACTATCTCATCTTGTGCTGGAAATTTACAGACTTTGGTTCTCACATACAGCTTTGCATTTCTATGACTATAATTCCCATGCTCCTTGCCTTAACAATCCCCTCCGAAATGAAAAGATGTATGTGCCTCAAACTGTCAAACCTATTTGTTGTGTAAAACTCTCATGTTTCTCTGCTGTTAATGCCTTGGTAAACAAATCTGCAATGTTGTTTTGCGACTCAATGTACCTCAACTCTATCTCACCTTTCTGTACCATGTCCCGCACATTCTGATATCTCACTGCCACATATTTACTTCGATTTCTCAAATTTTCTGTTTCTGCCATTGCTATACAAGATTGCGAATCCTCCAAAATTTCAACTGGTGTTTTTACAACTTTAGCAAATTGTAAACCACACTTGTCAATTAACTTCTCAATTTTCCTGCTTTGACTCAACAAGTAATCTCCTTCATCTGTCTTTTCTACATCAATTCCAAGATATGTTCTCAACTGTCCAAGATCTTTTAAAACAAATTTTCTAGACAACTCCCTTTTTACAGTATCAATCTGTTGTTGTGATTTAGCCGCCACGCATAAATCATCAACATATATCACAAGCACAATGTCTCCTTTGGTATATACACATGCATCTGCCACACTTCTCTTATATCCAAGTTTTATCAGCTCATCATTTATGCACAAATTCCAAGCTCTGGCACTTTGTTTCAAACCGTACAACGCTTTCCTAGACAATTCCTGTATTACATCAAAACTTTCAGGCTCCTCAGTTACTAAACAAACTCTTGCACTTTGAACCACAAATCTATCAGGCGGTTTCCTCACTCTTTGTGTGCGTCTAGGCTGAAAACTTACAACTCTGTCAGTGTCATCCTCTGTGTCTGTCTTGGGTGTTTCTGTCCTGTGACTAAATCTCTTATCTTGTGTCATCCTACTTGTTGTGGGTCTATCTTGCATGTCCTCATCTGATGCACTACAGTGACTGTCAGAAGATTCTTTTTTTGTTGCAACCCCTCCGTTTCCTGAAGTTGGTTCTTTTTGTGTGTCTGTGTTAGTGTCACCTAACCTTAAGAAAACTTCTTTATTTGCATGTAGTTTGTCCCATCCAGCATGCTTTTCAAAATTTGCTGACCTAGAATATTGTATCTCTTTCTGCCCAAGTAGAAATCTGTACTTGTTTCCAGAATAGCCCAAAAACATTAATCTCCTGCTTTTAGGATCACCCTTTCTCCTAAAACAGGCTGGAATGAAAACATGTGCATATTGTCCAAACACTCTCAAATATTTAAAGTTTGGATTTCTCCCATACAGCACTCTGTAGGGTATGTCATCTATTCCTGAATGATACAAACGATTTTTGATGTGGTTGGCTGTGTAAGTTGCTTCACCCCAAAAACAATCTTTGACACCTGCATCTGCTATCAAACAAGCTGTGATTTGTTTTAAATCTTTTACACATTTCTCCGCAAGCCCGTCTTCCGCTGGCGATGCGGGAGAAGTCGTCTCACGTCGGATTCCCATGCTTTCAAACTTTCACCGGCATCTGACTTGTTTTTCAAAATTCTTACAAACGAAAACCTTGAATATCTGTCTACTATCACAAGAAAATATTTACAGCCGCTGAGTGACAAACAATTTGCTTGAGCAATGTCAGCATGAACAAATTGAAATGGTCTTTCGGCTATCCTCTTTGTTTGCTTCGTCACTGGATAAGCTTTGACCTTCACTTGATTACAGACTGTGCAATCCAAGTGATTTCTGCATTCATTTACTTTTACTTCAGGACACAACTGAAGTAATTTTTTCAAACTTTTAAAACTGGCATGGCCAAACTTTCTGTGTAACTCATGAATGCAGTTGGAATGTAAAGGCACATTATCAACATGGTTCACATTTTCATCATTTCTACCATTAGCCAACATTTCTACCATCTTGCAAATAATACAGTTTCTCATATTTGTTTCCAACACCACATAATTTTCCATTATGTGTTATTTGACATTCATTGCCCTGAAAAATCACTTTGTAGTTATCCTCTGTTAATCTGTTCACAGATAACAGGTTGTTCTCCAATTCTTTTACATACAATACATTGTCAAAACTTGCATTCAAACCTGGAATAAACACTGTTCCCATCTGCCTAACTGTTCTGGTTTGCTTTCCATCAGCTAACACAACAGAACTTACATTAGCAGGTTTTAAATTAGTCATTAAATCAAAATTTCTACACATATGAGAACTGGCTCCGCTGTCAACCAACCAATTTTGTACATTGTTTAAATTCCCTTTAATTACTTGAGCAACCCCCTTTTTGTTACCAGTGTCCTTAAAACTTTGAAGTCTTGGTTGTTGTTGCTTCTGCTGCCATCTCCGTCGCTCAGGCCATTTAAACTGCTCCCGAAATTGTTGCTCCTTCCGATCTGCAGCTAATTTCCTGCAAAATCTTCGTAAATGTCCCAACCGACCACAATAAAAACATCTGCGTAGCTCCCTTGAAGAAGCTGCTTCATCACACTGCCTTTCATCTGTGAAAGGTTTTGAAGTTGCTGGCTCTCCTCTCTCAGACTTTCGCCTCTGGTTTTCCTCCAAGATTCTGGCAATTATCAAGTCTTTGTTTAACTCAGTCTCTGGGAGGTTTTGTAAAAAACTGGTGATGTTTTCCCACTCTGAATTTAATGATTCCAAAATTATGCAGCACTGTTGATATTTGCTTATCTCCACTCCTCTCAGTTCAGCTTGTACAAATAAATCCATCATAGTTTTCAAATGCTTTTCAATACAATCTCCTTTTTCTAACTTTTGCCTGTAAATACGTTTTGACCACAAGATTTTTGAGAAATTGGACTGTGAAGCATAAATTCTTTGCAAAGTGTCCCAAATCTCTTTTGCAGTAGTAAATTCTCTGACTGCATTTAGCTCACCAGGCTCTATCAGTAAAAATAAAGTAGCTACTGCTTTTTCATTCCTTTCTTTCTCTGCTCTGCTTGCATCCGCTGGCAAGCCATTAACAACTGAAGACCACAAACCATCTCGGACTAGCAGAGATTTCGCATAAATCTGCCAAGTCGTAAAATTGCTATTGTTCAGTTTCTCAAATTTCAACACCTCCATTGTAAAACAACCAAAATGTAGCTTTCTATCTCAACACAAAAATAATTTAAAAAATCACAGTCTCTTGGTGAATGTGTGCAGTGACTCAATTTAACTCAGTCCTTCCGAGTTTGCACAGACCGATTCCCTCAGGAACAATTAAGACTGTTGATTTATTTGCTTACTTACATAAGCCGTAGACAAGCGTTGACTCCCCTGCTCCGGACTGTTCCGCAGACTCCGGCCAGGATTTTCAAAGAGGCTATAAATTTTGTAATCCACAAGAATTTGTCAGCGTAGCACAAACAGCTTACTCTGACCTTCGAAGAACTTCAGCTTCAGCTTTCATCGGTGTTTAGCATTTTCAGGAACATCCAGCATTTCCCCTTGACTTGTAGCATCCAGCATTCACACGCCTGGACCTACTGGAGTGCCCAACATCCACGCATCTGGGACGACTGGAGTGCCCAGCATCCACGTTTCTGGGCCCATAACCTTTGTTGGGGATGATGGGAGGTGATGCACATTACCCAGGCTCAGGTCCTCACCATCTGGTCAAACTGGGCTGATCATAACTGATCAATGGTGTGATGTGTTGCAGGTAGCAGAGTTGCCCATGAAGCGGCTCAGGAACAAACATCAGCTCTGGAACATCTGGAATCACTGTTGCTGCTTCCCCTTTCATGCAGTCAACAAAACACGCGAGCTGTTCACTAAACTATCTTTATTCACTACTTGAATAATACAAACTCTATAGTAAAACAATAAACATCTTGCAACACATTTCTTGCTCTTGCTAAACACACTCTGGCTATGCTAATCAAGCTATATACATACTCATCTCCTCCTGCACAAAAGCTTAGTTACAAGTTCAAGTCTACCTTCTAGTTCACATTGTTGATGATGTGGAGGATGATGCAGTGCTGGGGGTGCAGAGAACAATGGCTCACCAGAATAATACTGAAATGGTTCAATTTTGGTTACCACCCACTGGGTGTGCACTGGGTGTGTACAATCAATACTATTGGTTATTTTCACACTTTCCCATACTATAGTCCAACCTCTTACTATGACCTAAACACTCATGTGATGTTTTCAATGATGTCGTTGTTTACCTTTTCCATGACCTTCCTTTCCGGAACTTGTGTTGCTATTCCGTGTGTGTTATGGCTATATCCACATCTGTTGTTGTTGTGTACATGTCTCACTACACTATCTCATCTTGTGCTGGAAATTTACAGACTTTGGTTCTCACATACAGCTTTGCATTTCTATGACTATAATTCCCATGCTCCTTGCCTTAACAGCCCATTGTGCTGTCAGGCGTATGGCACGATGCTGGTGTCCAGGCAGCATCGGTGTATTTTTTCATGCAGATGCCACACTCCCACTCTGCCCAGAGATTGGAGTTTAGTGCTGGTCTGTTAAAGTCCTAACTGAGCAAAAGAAATTATAGCATAAACTTTCAGAGACTTGGTCAACTTCCTCACATGCATTAATTGTGATTATTTTATCAATTTCTTAGAAATTAGACAATTTAGTTTGTCCATTGTTTCTCCCTGAATGAACTAAATGAGAGTCAGCAGACACTACACACCCACAGGAACAGTACTAATGTTGTTGTTAACTGCCCTCAAGTTGGCCTTGAGTCATGGGCCTCATTCTCACTTACAGTTGATTTGGTATCCAATCCAAATTGATGAATCGGGTTGGCAGCAGAACGTGGTTCACATTACATTTGCACTGAAGCAGCTCCAGGAGAAGGTCAGTGACTAAAGTCTATTTCCTTAGATATATTTGGTATTATCTACTTCCTCAGACATCTGATCAGGGACAGAGAGGCAAGGGATGGGAGAAAGCCAGGAACAGAAGAAGGCATCATGAGACAGAAGAAGGCTGGGGATGAAAGGAGACAAGGGATGGGAGAAGGCCAGGGACAGGGAAGCAAGGGATGGACTGGCCAGTGATGCAGATGCAAGGGACAGAGAGGCCCGTGATGGGAGAAGGCTGGGGCCATTGCAGCTGTCCCCCATCACAGGGAGCAGATTTGAATCCACATGGTTCACATTGGGCTGAATCGATTTATTTCAAAATAAATTGATTCAACCAAAAAGAACAGAGGAAAAAAAGTGTCTTTTTGATGCAGGTTAAATGGGCCTAGTGCATGGCCCCCCTTTTGGAATCACTTCAGCAATTCAAATTAAGTGGGAACCAGGGTTGATTGAATCAGCTCAAACCCATTCACGATCCACTTTAAAAGGTTGTGGGAATGAGGTCATGGAGACCCTGTAGAAGAGACATCTCCAGGTTTCTAGTTCCTCAACTGCTCTGCTCAGGTAATGCAAACTCAGGCCCATGGCCTCCCTGATCGAGTCTAAACATCTGGCATGCAGTCTTACTTTCTATTTACATGCCTCTACCTTTTCGAACATCATTGTCTTTTCTAGTGACTCATGCCTTCTCATGATGTGGCCAAAGAATGACAGTCTCAATTTTGTCCCTAATTTCCATGGAGATTTCAGACTTGATCTGTTCTGAAAACAATTTGTTTATTTTCTTTGTTCTCCACAGTATCCTCTGCATTCTTCTGTAGAACCACATCTCAAATGAGTTGATTTTCTTTCTATCAGCTTTCTTGACTGTCCAGCTCTCTCATCCATACAAAGTGATGGAGAAAGAAGGGCTTTAACTATCCACACTTTAGTGTTCAGAGTTATATATGTGCACTTTCGGATCTTGTCCACATGTTTCATAGCCACTCTTCTCAGGTCTTCTTCTGATTTCTTTACAACAGTCTTTGTTGTGGCTGATATTTGATCCAAGGTATGGGAACTCTCTGGTTGAATCCACACTGCAAGTTTAACTGCCATGACTCAACGCTAGGCAATTCTGGGAACTATAGTTCTGTGATACATTTAGGCTTCTCTATCAGAGAGCTCTGGTGTCACAATAAACTATAATTCCAGGATTCAATACCACCGAAGAAGGGCAGTTAAAGTGGTGTCAAACTGAATTATTTCTGCAGTGTGGACTGGACCCTAGACTATTTCAATTTTCTTCTTATCTAGGATTAAGTCTTGTAGATCTTTCATGGTCATTATTTTTGTTCTCTTAATGTTCAACATTAAGGCTACATTGGCACTTTCCTCCTTAACCCTTTTCAGTAATTGTTCCAGGTCATTGTTGATTTCTGCTTTATTGTGTTATTTGTATAGAATCATAGAATCACAGAGTTGGAAGAGACCACAAGGGTCATCCAGTCCAACCCCCTGCCATGCAGGAACTCCCAATCAAAGCATCTCTGACAGATGGCCATCCAGCCTCTGCTTAAAGACCTCTAAGGAAGGAGACTCCACTACAGTGTTCCACTGTCAAATAGCCCTTACTGTCCGGAAGTTCCTCCTACTCTTGAGGTGGAATCTCTTTTCCTGCAGTTTCCTCTTTTCCATTGTTCTGCGTTCTAGTCCCTCCTCAATATGGCATCCCTTCAAATATTTAAACATCACTATCGTATCACCTCTTAACCTTCTCTTCTCCAGGTTAAACATCCCCAGCTCCCTAAGTCGCTTCTCATAGGGCATGGCTTCCAGACCCTTCACCATCTTAGTTGCCCTCCTTTGGACCCGCTCCAGTTTCTCCACATCCTTTTTGAATTGCAGTGCCCAGAACTGGACACAGTATTCCAGGTGGGGCCTGACCAAAGCAGTATAGAGTGGCACTATTACTTCCCTTGATTTAGACACAATACTTCTATTGATGCAGCCTAAAATAGCATTGGCCTTTTTAGCTGCTGCATCACACTGTTGACTCATCTTCAACTTGTGGTCTCCTTGGGCTCCTAGATCCCGTTCACACGTAGTTTCATTGAGCCAGATGTCCCCCATCCTATATCTGTGCATTTCATTTTTGTGCCCTAAGTGCAGTACCTTACATTTCTCCGTGTTGAATTTCATTTTGTTAGCATTGGCCCAGCTTTCTAGTCTATTCAGGTCATTTTGAATTTTGATCCTGTCCTCTGGTGTATTAGGTACTCCTCCTAATTTAGTGTCATCTGCAAATTCGATAAGTATGCCCCCAATTCTGTCATCCAAGTCATTAATAAAGATGTTGAATAGCACTGGGCCCGGGACAGAGCCCTGTGGCACCCCACTTGTCAGTTCTTTCCGGGTTGAAAAGGAGCCATTGTTGAGCACCCTTTGGGTACGGCCAGTCAACCAATTGCAAATCCATGTAACAGTTACCTTGTCTAGGCCACATTTTACAAGCTTGCATGCAAGAATGTCATGGGGAACCTTGTCAAAGGCCTTACTGAAATAGAGATATACTAAATCCACAGCATTCCCTTCATCTACCAAGCTGGTAATTTTATCAAAAAAAGAGATCAGGTTTGTATGGCATGTCATGTTTCTCTGAAACTCATGTTGACATTTTGTGATTATCTCATTGGCTTCTAAATGATCACAGACTCTCTGTTTAATTATCTGCTCTAGAATCTTTCCTGGTATTGATGTCAGACTAACTGGATGATAATTGTTGGGATCCTCTTTTTTTCCCTTTTTGAAGATGGGGAAAATGTTTGCCCTCCTCCAGTCTGCTGGGACTTTTCCTGTTCTCCAGGACTTCTCAAAGATTATTGCCAGTGGTTCTGATATTACATTTTACAGTCCTTTTAATACCCTTGGATGTAGTTCCATCTGGTCCTGGAGACTTATATTCATTTAGGTTAACCAGGTATTCCTGTACTATCTCTTTACTTATTCTGTGCTGAAATTTCCCTATTCTGTCATCTGTTCCATTATCCACAGCTTGGACACCCTTTGCCTTTTCAGAGAAGACTGAAGCAAAGAAGGTATTGAGTAATTCTGCCTTTTCTCTGTCTCCTGTTAGCATTTTGCCATCTTCTGCACGCAGTGCCCCTACTGTTTCCTTCTTCTTCCTTCTGCTGTGGACATATCCAAAAAAGCCCTTTTTATTGTTCTTATCCTCTCTAGCAAGCCTGAGTTTATTCTGCGCTTTAGCTTTTCTGACTTTATCCCTACACGTGCTGGCTATTTGTTTGAATTCCTCTTTGGTAATCTCCCATTTTTCCATTTCTTATACATGTTCCGTTTAAAACTTAGCTCAGTTGAAAGTTCCTTAGTCATCCATCCTGGCTTCTTGAGACATCTTCCATTTTTCTTCCTCATTGGAACTGTCTGAAATTGCGCCTTCAGTATCTCCTTTTTGAGAAACTCCCATCCGTCTTGAACTCCCTTCTCTTTTAGTATTCCTGACCATGGGATCACCCCCACTATTTCTCTAAGTTTATTGAAATCAGCTCTCCTAAAGTCTAGAGTGCGTGTCTGACTATGCCTGACTTCTCCCTTCCACTGTATAACAAACTCCAAGAGAACATGGTCACTTCCACCTAAGGATCCCACCACTTGCACCCCATCAACTAGGTTTTCCCTGTTGGTTAAGATAAGATCCAAGATGGCTGATCCCCTTGTTGCTTCTTCCACCTGTTGGACAATGAAATTGTCTTCCAGGCAAGTGAGGAATTTGCTAGACTTTAGGATTTGGCTGAGTTTGACATCCAGCAAATATCCGGGTAGTTGAAGTCCCCCATCACTACTACTTCTCTCCTTCCTGATTGTGTGGTCATCTGTTCTAGAAAGGCATCATCCAATTCCGCCATCTGACTTGGGGGTCTGTAGTAGACTCCCACAGTAACATCGCTGTTGTTTCCCCCTCTTTTAATTTTTATCCAGATGCTCTCCACTTGGCCTCCAGTACTGATGTCCTGGATCTCTTCACTGGTGTAAATATCCCTGACATATAATGCTATTCCTCCTCCATTCCTGTTTGGCATATTTCTCTTAAAAAGGTTATATCCTTTTATTTCTACATTGCAATCATGAGAACCATCCCACCTTGTTTCAGTGATGCCTATTATAGCGTATTTCCCTTGTTGTGCTATGAGTTCAAGTTCATCATGTTTATTTCCCATACTCTATACATTAGTGTAGAGACATCTAAGAACTTGTGTTCCCTTTATTTGCTGCCTGTGCAAAGTTTTTTTTGCCTCCTACTGTTGGGTTCTTGCCCTGTTTGCCTTTTTTCCTCTATGTCAGTTTGACTATTTTCTCCATCCCTTTTGCCTTCCAGAATACTGTCTCCCTCCCCCACACAACTCAGTTTAAAGCCCTCCTGATCAGATTTTTAAGACTATTGGCAAAAACATTTTTGCCAACTTGCATGAGATGGAAGCCATACCTTGCGAGAAGTCCCTCCTCATGGAACCGCAGCCTATGATCCAAGAATCCAAACTGTTCTTGGCGGCACCATCTACGGAGCCACTTATTCACCTCTGCTATTTTCCTCTCCCTTCCTCAACCATGCACTTCAACTGGGAGAAGAGATGAGATGAGGTTGTCTTGATCTTCACTCCTGCTGCCTCTGAGTCTAAGCCTACTGTATGTATGACATTTTCTACATACAGCTTGAATAAATAGGGTGATAGTATGCAATCTTGCCTGATTCCTTTGCCAATTGGGAACCATTCTGTTTCTCCTTATTCTAATCTAATAGCAGCTTCTTGTCCTGTGTACAGGTTATGCATCAGGATGATCAGATGTTGTGGCACTCCTCTTCCACATTTCATGATTTATGCAGTACTGATACTCATATTGTGTTCAGCATTAAATTGTCTTCTATTCCAATTTGAAAATTCCTTATAGGTTTACATTATAATATTGCTTCACCAGGGTGTGTGTGCATGCACACACACATTTATTTATTTATTTATTTATTTGGTGGAGAACACTGTGTCTAACTGTTGCTTTCATGATTTAACAAATATTGGCCAAAGAAAAACTGGATAGTTGTCACCAGTTGACATTTTTTCCTCTTCAAGGCTTGTCAGAATGTCATTCTTTTTTTTTTTAAACTGTATACAGGTAAACAATGCCCTCATGAATACACTAGCAGTTCTATAATTCATATTTTATGCTACATTTTTAAACTAGCATATTTACCAAATTTGAAAAAAAAAAAAGTTTAACTATTCTGAAGTGTGAGACATTAATTCTACATGTTCATTGGCAGCACTGGAAACCATCCATCTCCAAAAATGTCCCAATTTCTATGTTATCAGATAAAGAGGAAATTTAGGGGGGTTGAAAAAAATATTGTAATGAAATATTTATTCTTCTGCATTAAGCGAGAAGAAAGCTTTTAAAAGCCTTGTTGGCAAATTATGTTATTATGCTGTTTATGCTGGTTCAGAACTTTTCAGTCTTAGGCCTTGAGCAGATGGGCCGGGAAAACATGGGTCAGGCTCAGTCTGTTCTGACATGGGTACTCATCTGAATTAATCCCTAGGCCAGTACAGGGACTATTGGTTATTGCCCTGTACCTTTCGAGTCCACTTCTCTAACTAGGAAGCCCTCATGATGCAGAAACAGGGCGGTGTGGCTGCACCCACATGGCCTGAGTTTTGACCTGATCATCCAAACAGGACAGCATGAGTCCAGGGTAGCACAGACTTTTTTCCCCTCTGTGAACAGCTCCTTAGTTTCCAAGGTTATTTAAGATTGTTAACAAAAATGTGACTTTACACAATGCAGGACATTTTCAGGTCTTTTGTTCAATAGAGGATGCAATGTATACAAGAAACTGATGAATACAGTGAGCATTTATTGATGTTGATGTGTATATGCTGAGCTTATAGGTTTCCCTGCAGGCTACTATAACATTATTATTCTCTCGACAATATAATACATGTATTAAACTGAGGTTGTCATTAAAATAATCCAATATCTCTTTGAAACACTTCATGATAATATATGGCTCTTCAGAGTATTCAACATATTATTATTGTAAGTATTACAAGGTGTGTACGCAGGCACATCATCCACAATCATGGGGAGATCTTAATTAAATTTCCTTGTGTACATCACCTGATTCTAAAAATAGATGGAGAAGTGCTCTTCAGAGATAGACCAATTCCCTTTATTCAGTATAAACTCCCATGAGTTTAGAAGCAGTTGGGACGTTT
Source organism: Urosaurus nigricauda (assembly GCA_034509955.1). Classification (NCBI taxonomy): domain Eukaryota; kingdom Metazoa; phylum Chordata; class Lepidosauria; order Squamata; family Phrynosomatidae; genus Urosaurus; species Urosaurus nigricauda. The sequence goes on from JAOEGL010000003.1 coordinate 56,410,327, forward strand.
GACAAGAGATTCATTGTTGAGAGAGAGAAATATTTTCATTGAGCTTGTCCTGTTTTTGTGCAGGAATTATATTTTCTGCACCAAATATAATATTTTATGCATCTTCTGTGCAGCAAATCTTGTTTTCTGAACAAAAAAAAATGCTGTTTTCTGTTCAAAACAACTCTGTACAGATGGTATGCATATTAACAACCCAATTACAGGATTTTCAGAGTGGAAAATAATATTTCGCATTGAATAAGTCCCAAAATAATATTTTGCAAATAATACATTTTCTCATCAGGGTTTCTTGACACTCAAAACATGTTTTTAACCAATTAAAATATTTTTGAATATTCTTTCCATCACTACTTAGTTCATAGAGATTCCTCAGTCTATTGAGATTTCAGTCCATAAAGACTTTTGGTCTCATTTGAATAAATATTCACACTTTTTTACTGATCATAAATGAATTAGATCACCCATAGTCAGAAGATGAAAATGACTATCAAACAAAAGACAGTCATGTTCCAGTAAAAAATCACAGTCTGATATACTTTTTAAATGAGGTAAGCCAGGGGGTGGGTGGGGGAATAAGTCAGTGTTGTCTAGAACAAGGTTCAAGACATTGTGATAACCTCACCTCCCACCCCATCCCACCCCATAACTCATTATCAACAATAGAAGAAAATAAGAAACAAACAAAACTGCACAGATTTTTTTGAAAATGACCCTTCCTCAGGGTTCTCAGGCTTATTGTGCTAGGCAGATGGGGCAGGAATGTGATTGTAATTGTGGGTGCTCAGCTCTGGCTTCTTTTTGGATATCAGCATAAATTTTATTATTCTTCCACCCTATAATGCAAGCAGAACAATGCAATATGTCAAGATGTAAGATTCAGCTAACAAAACCTTGAAAGTGCAAACCTGATCATCAAGGGAAAGCAAAAATTAATTAACTTAGAAAAGCTCTGAAAAAGAGATGGCATTCAATCTTGAAGTAAAATATAGATCCTAAGGTAGTGGAAGGAAAACAAGAACGAGACTTGAATGATAGTGACAATACATATAATAGAGGATGCAAGGTAAAAAAAAAGCAGATGTGATGTATGGAAAACAGATGAGGAAGATGCTGAGGGAAAGAGAAGTGCTGATAAACAGAGAAGATGAATGCAGTTTATGTGGCTTATGTTGTGTGGAGTTTTACCACTTAAAAAGTTAAACTTGCTGAGACTGTATAAACATAGTTCTACCTACTGATTTCTCCTGAGAGAAAGGGATGTTTCTGTATTATGGGATGAGTATTACTTCTTTATAATATATTGATCTTCACCCTCTTCATCATGGCCATTCACAGATTTACTGTCTGAGGTGAATTTTCAGCTCAAGCATTGTCTTTCATTGTATGGCAGTCTCTCACCACTATAGTTATTTAATCACAGAACCTCAAAGGTTCTCATTTCATAATATAATAAGCTTAGCAGTACTAGCCAAGTGGCCTAAGTATATATTTGCCATTCAATCATCAAACTACTTCTTAAATGCAAGGTTGTTTTAAAAACAGTTGGGTATAGTTTTAGTTCCAGTGTCACAAATATATTATTTTTTCCCAGCTTTCCATTAAAATGTTATTCAGAAAAGCATATGAACTATGGCTTGCAGCTTTTCTGGTTGTTTTTATGTATTTGTAAGTATGATTGGCACAGCTGCACAAAATTTATGCATGATCCATAAATGCACCTGCATTTCTGATTTGGAACACATGTAAGGGATGAGAATGGTCTCATCTTCCACCAATTATCCTATTTTTGTTCATTTTATTCTATGTTTCTCATCTGCCCTCCTTTTCTTGTACCTGTGCTCATATAGTTATTATGAGGTGTAAAGGAGACTGTGAAACCATCTCTCTTTCATACACTTTTTATTGCAGGAACATTATTCCTAAAGGTAATTTGAATTTATTCTCTCCCATGGTTCATGCCTTACTTGTTTCTGTACTGCCAAATAACAAAGTGTTTACTGGATAATCTGTAATATTCAGTCAGCATTTCATAATTTAAGTGATAGTTTTTAGTACTTCTTACCATAATTTTACTATACCATCTTTAATACAAATGAACTCCTGTTTTCCTTTTGATGCTTTTTTCTGCCTAGTCTTTTGCAGGTGGAAGTTGTTTAAAAAGCAGGAACAGCACCTGAAAGATATTTCAGAGGTTTGTTGGGAAGGAGTTTACTTTTATAAATAAAGTGGTAAAGTGTTATCTGTCGACTTCCTCCTTAAATTAGAGGGGGGAGGAGATGGACAAGGTTGGTTCCATTTTAAGAGCTAGCAGAGGTACTAGGGCCTAAATCACACAGGCTGAATAAAACTTTTTCTTGGTGCTTTGGGAGCATGGAGTTCAAATGATGCATGCCCCCAAACTACCCAGAAGTTGCACCTAGGCTGCATAAGGTGACCCAAAGCCAGCCTGAAAAGGAGCAGAAAAAAGCCACTCCTGCTGGCAGCAGTGGCCAGCTTTGATATCACAGTGTCCAACTGCCACAGTACCAGAGTGATCTGGCCACTCTTTTGCCCTGTCTGCTTCATGTCTAATAACAAGTCTAACAACTGATTCTTCATATCAAACAGATATCCCTATCAGAAAAAAAATCTAACTTATGACTTGGCGTATTCCAGAGGACAATTGCTGGGAGAGATGGTTGCTATCCTGGACGGCCAGCACACACCAACACAAGCTGATAAGGCAGTTCCACAAACCTAAATCTTGTTCACAGGAATAGTCCAAAAGCCAGAGCCGAGGTCGGGGTTGGAGAAGTCACAGAAGTCAGTCCAATCTGAGGTCGGGGCAAGGAGAAAGCAGCAGAAGTCCAAGTCGTTCCTAGGTCAAGGCAAACCAGAGCTAAAGATACACGAAGCCAGCACACAGTCACACCAAGAGACTTTCAATAAGTTCTGGCAAAGGGATGGTGTCTCACAGGTGATTAAGTAGGAGACACTCTCCCTGTTATCAGCTGTGCCTTGTTAACAGCTTGCTTTTCTGCAAGCCTGCGGGACCAACATACGCAAGCACTCTCAGCCCTCCTTTCCTTAAAGGAGGGAACCTCCAAGCTGGATTCTTCCTTTGAAACAACACTCAGCTGCTGAGCTTCTGAAGGGAGCTCCACAGTACTAGAGCCTGGCCCAGCTTCCAATCCTGGGGCTGAAATGTCAGGGCTGAGGTCTGGCAGAGCAGAACTGGGACCTGGTCTAGCCTCCAACTCCTCTTGCTCCTGAGGAGCCAAGTTCTCCTCCTCATCCCTGAGTCCATCTCTTGGCTGGCCATGACATCTGCTGCTTCTATTCTACATGACACATATAAACATAGTTCTAGAGGCCCAAAACAGACAGGCCAAATAAAGCAACTTCTGGGCAATTTGGGGGTGTGGCATTCAAATGACGCACACCCCCAAACTGTCTGGAAGGTGCTCTGAGGCCTCCGAAAGCAGCCTGAACCAGTCTGCAAAAGGAGCAGCTGACATGCTGGTGGCCTGTTAGCGACCAAAGCAGCAGCTGGACTTGGTACCATGGCATCTGGTCTCTACAGTCCCACTCTTTTGCTCCATCTGCTTGACCCCTCAGTTTACCATAACGACTGTATTAATGTAATATATGTGACGTTGTCTTTCAAACTCCTTTAGAAATGTTCTTTGGTCCCAAATAAGTCACTCAGTCAGTAGTTGGGAGCTTAAGACATCATCAACATGTGATATTGGAGGTCTTTAAACAGGTCTTTCAAGGTCTTTAAACAGAGGCTGGATGACCATTTGCCGGGGTGCTTTGATTGTGAGTTCATGCATGGCAGAAGCTGGACTGGATGGCCGTTGAGGTTCCTTCCAACTCTATGATTCTATGATTTAACATATAGTCTTATACTTGTCTGTACAGATGTCTAATTGAGTTTAGGTAAATGATTACCTATACTACAGTAATCTGATTCTGAAATATCTTCAGCAGTTCCTAGTTTACTTTGCATATGATCCAATACAAAATGTTATTTTTTGATATTTAAAACCAGAAATACGTAATGTTAGAAAAATAAGTAAATAGAACATTTAGTAAATAAGTAAAACAGAAATGAAGATATGTATGAAGCTGAAGTCTTTCTTGATGACATCCACAGTTTTTTGTTGGTTTTTGGACTATGTGGCCTTGTTCTGGAGGTGTTTATTTCTGATGTTTCACCAGCATCTTCAGAGAATTCTAGCAAGGAAGTGAGTGGGGTATATATACTGTGTGACCCTTGGTTGAAAGGAAGCGATTTACATGTTAATTTTTGTGTTAAGAGTGTTGAAGAATGGTAAGGCCTCAGAGTATCTATTTAATGGGTGATCCATTGTCTGCTGGGAAAACCCCTGACCCTGACTAATTGTCGGTCTTGATTTTGGTGTTTTTTCATGACTGATAACCAAACTTTGTTTACTTTCAGGGTTTCTTCTTCCTGTTGAAGTTGTGAATTTCAATGGCTTCCATGTGCATTCTGACCTGATAGTTGTTGGCATGGTCCAGAATTTCAGTGTTTTCAAACAGCATTTTATGCTCAGGGTGGTTTATAACATGTTCACAGATCATGCATGTCAATGTGTTGTACTTGATGGCCCTTGTTCTCTCTTCCAACTCTATAATTCTAGAAGGAAAGGGAAGGGAAACCATGCTTTTCTCATTGAACTCCCACCTCACTTGCCCCTTTTCTCAACCTCATTCTATAGTATCTCTCTCACATACTCACACATACAAGCCTGGAAATATAAATGCAAAACAGATTTACACTTTAAGAAAGCTTTTATTTCACCAGCCCTCAACATATTTCTTGCTTTTTTCTACCTTCAGACTACCTTTTATATAAATGTTATACATTAAAGGAACAGTTCTATATTTAATAAGGCAATTTGTTCCTTCAGTGGGGATGGGGCTTACTGATCGGTTGGACCAGATTAAGCACTGGCAAATAGATCAGATAGACAGACAGACAGACAGACAGACAGATTAGTAGCTGCTTCTTTCTTGCTTTCTTCTACCAGTGCTTAGTCTGCTCTAACCAGTCAGAAAGGCCCTCCACAACATGGGAAAAATGTTCTTTTAAAATGAAGGTCTATTTTCATTTATATTTCATTTATATTTTGTGCAGGTAGGTGTATCTCTCTGTGTGTCTGTCTGTCTGTCTGTTTGTTTGCCTTTGTGCCTAAAGGGAAATAGTATTGGCAGTGTGTGATAAGCTTTTATGCAAACTAACATTGTAATCCCAAAAATGTTTGGTGTGATTAAAAAAAGGGAAAAAAAGAAAAGAAAAGAAAAGAAAGAGCAATCCCAATTGTATTGTGTTTTTAGCAATAACACACTTGTATTGGGAGAGGAACCCTCAGATGATAAAGGCCAAAGGTCAACAAAGTGGAAGCCAACAGGAAAAGAGGAAATCTGTATTACATGATTCAGTCATGTAAACCACAGACCATGATTGTCTCTTGTGATATGTCCAAAGGTCTTTAAGCAGAGGCTGGATGGCCATTTGTCGGGATGCTTTGATGGAGAGTTCCTGCATGGCAGGGAGTTGGACTGGATGGCCCTTGTGGTCTCTTCCAACTCTATGATTCTATGATGACAATTGAGCCTTCTTGGCTTCTAGTAAGAGTTCATTTCATGGGCAGGTGCTATCAAGTCAAAGTGAACTTGATGGCACAACAACCAAGCAGTAGAGAATGAGACCTATGGAGGGTGGGCTGGGGTGAGGTAGGTAACAGAAGGGGGAGAGAGAGAAAGCAGTAGGGAATTAGAAGGGAAAATAAAGAAGATTAATTTAGATGCTCTGTAGAAAGATCTGCAATAGTTCAAAGAGAGAAAAGAGACTGCAATATGAAAAGAGACAGGAAAGAGATTTTGTTAAAAGTAGAGATGGGTAAATTTCTTCTGTTTTAATTTCACTGAGTAATGTATTATCCTGCCCATGAAATTATGGCAGCCTTTTACTGGATCAGTTGGAGAATTACTGTCCCCTCCCCCCTCCAAAAAAAATCTTCCCCAAATTCATTCAGATTTTCTGTCCCATTACTCCTAATATACGCATCATAAGAAGCTCACACACATTTTATAGTAAAATGTTACAAATAGTATTTTTTTAAAAAAGTGGTTTCCATGTTTCAGTCCGAGGTATATAACAATTCTGTATATTTGGACATTCTATTTGGAATGACTTAAAATGACTAGATCTAGGGGAATTTTTTTTTTTATTCCATGCAATGTTTCATGAAAAGTGGAATACAGGCAGAAATACTAAGGACATTCAGAATTACAGCAGTTCCTGCACCCTAGAGTTCTCTTCTAAAGTATTCTGTTTTCTTATCACTGAAGTGCACATTTGCCATCTATTTAAAAACTTCTTAAATCAGATATGGGCAATGAACATTGCTATTTCTGATAGCATGTGCCAGTTGGGCACCTTGGAAAGATTTGATGATATTGATCCACAGAAACCGAATAGAATTAGTTTACTCTCCTTGAGAATAGAAAACCAATAATATTATCCAATAGACAGAAAGTAGTATCAACTTTTATTTGAGTACCACATTGGCCTAAAACAAGGTGTCCCACTTCATAGATAGAAACTTAATAGCATTTCTTATAATTCTTATCTCAGGTCTGACCTTAGGACTCCCATTGACTTACTCACATTTATCTCTGAATTTAATCATGTCTTTAGGGAGTATTCTCAAAATTTTCCTATAATCCTTTTATTGGCTTTTTAAACTGCTATGAGGAAATAATTTGTCCCAGCCACAACTTTGCTCTTCAGCAACCTGAGAGGAGGGGGAAAACAACCTTCTAGCACCCATGAATCAAATATAGGTGTACTTTCCGAAAGACTAAAATATAGCTATACCATCCTAGAAGAAAATACAATTTCCTTCCCAAATTGGGATTTTCCATATGTAAGCATCTGTCTCCAAACCAACTAATACAACCCCTGTTATTATCACAGGAAATGTACAAGTTATATACGTTAAGCAAAAGTCTTATGTAAATAAGCCAAATTGTATGTTTTTTAAAAAATAAAAAATAAAAAAACGTACATTAAAAATGAAACAAAAAGTTCTATTACCACAAACAACAACCTGGAAGCTCCTAACTTTGCAAATTGGCCAGCTGAGTGTAGCTGGATTCTAAACAGATGTGCTAATGTGGGCACATGTATGAATAATATGGAGCATGAATGTCTGCTTTTCTCCCATCTGTGGGGCACTGGAACTTCATGGGTGGGATGGGATCCATTATATAATCAGAATTTATATTCTATATTTAAGAAAGTAAAGAAATAAAATAAAAATGATCTAAATTCACTTGCCCTTCCCTGGACCCACTGAATCAATTGGGTTTATGTAAGTGTTCACATGTCATTCAATAATTGATCTAATTTGATGTCAACTGGATGTACAACACAATTCTTACAATAGTATTGTCCTATTATGAATTTCAAAATACTGCATGCAACTGTTGTTGTTGTTGCTGTTTTAATTATTTCTTCCTTCAACTAATTGTAGATTTACTTGGAAGTTGTTTACAGCTTTCACGGTTCTTCTATTTTTTCTTCATAACACAATGATGTAAGGACCGCTGCTCATTCCCATTGTCGTCATGTTGTGTTGGACTATACCACCAAGATTTTATATTTTATAAAGCATGTTGGTGTGATCATTTTGGTAAATGTTCTCTAATATCTCTCAGCAGTAGCCATTCAACAGGCAATTTATTTCGACTGGCAGGGGAACTGTTTGACAAAAGCAATTAAGAAATGACTACCCACAAGCTCTTTATAGATATAAACAGTGGCACTCTGGCATAGTTCTACTCTATAAAGAAAGAAATTTGAATTATTTCTAATATGACCAGACCATGACTAGATGCTTACTGACCCATACAAACAAGGGCAGCAGTTTCATTATCTTACACAAGACCAGACTAGACTTATAATGACCTGCAGAGACCCAAATTAGAGTTCTTTTCTGAGTCAGCTAGGACATCATATTTCCAGGTTCTACAAACTGCTGTTAAATTCATCTGTGAGAGGAATGTAAGCAGTAGGTGTTATTTCTTTGCTTGCCTAAATTCTCTTGTCATTTTTGTCTTTTTATTCCTAATTCTTTCTTCCTATAGGAGTCACAGTTTAGACTCCCCAAGACCTATGAAGCAGCATTTTTTTCCAATTAGAATTTCTTTTGGCAATTATAATGGAAAGAAGCGTGGTTGCATCTTAAAATATAGGCCTATGGAAAGAGTATAATATTTTTTAAAAAAAATCTTGAAATTACAAGTGGGAATGATGACACAGTCACTTTATTATCATAAGCCATAGGTTTTTGGATTGGAACTCGTGTGACTACTTAGTCTCTGTACTGTCTAGCACAATAGGACTGGCAATTTAACACCACCTGGGTGACCCTAGTTGTTCACTCCTACTATAAGCCATAGAATATTTATTTTCCTTTTTTATATATAATAACTTTTACTTCCACTAAAATCAATAAATCATCATCGTCATCTATTTATTTATAACCCACCTCTCCCTACAGATTGAGACAGGTTACAACAGACAAAAAATAACAATAAAATACAATTGGATTAAAAATCCAGTTTGAAAATAATCCCCTAGCCCAACCCCCCCATCTTAAAAACGAACATAAAACAACAGCAATAAAAATAAACTAACAATATAAAATATTAATTAAAATTAAGTTTAAATTAGAGTTAACTAGAGGCGAGACATCTTCCTTGGGGCAGGCAGGGGCTATCAATACCAGTGGATGAGGAGGCTAATCTGGAAAGGCCTGCTGGAAGAGATACATCTTAACAACTTTCTTAAAGGCTTCTAGAGTGGTAATGTGATGGATCTCCTCCAGCAGGTCATTCCATTACCTAGGAGCAGCAGGTGAGAAGGCTCTCAGAGGACTCTTTCATACAAGGCTAAATTGGAAGTATAATTTAAGGTCAATTCGAATGCAATCATGGGTTTTACGTTATTGCGAATTAACTCTTCGCATGCAAATTCGGGCAAGAGGGAAGCCAATTCGAATGCAATCATGGGTTTTGCGTTATTGCGAATTAAGCCTTCACATGCAAATTCGGGCAGGAGGGGGTTATTTTCGGGTAATGGGAAGTAATTCCGAACGGATCAGGGGTTGATGTAAATTCGCTAAACAAGCGAATTTACATAAATCCGCATTGGCTCCATTTGGAGTTGGGAGAAATTCCTCCCCGTTTGAAAGAGTGGTGAGTTATTGCAGCCAACCTGGCCTTCTTAGGCTGCAGTAAATTCTTCCCAGAGGACCTGAGTGTGCAGGGTGGATTATGTGGGGAAAGGTGCTCCCACAAGTAGTCTGGACTCAGGCCATGTAGGGCTTTAAAGGTTATAACCAACATCTTGTACCATGCCTGGAAACTAATTGGCAGCCAATGAAGAGATTTTAAGACAGGTGTTATGTGATCAGCTCTGGCTGCCATATTTTGCACCAATTTAAATTTCTGAACTTGGCACAAGGATAACCCCATGTAGACTGCATTGCAGAAGTTGAATCGAGAGGCTACCATCACACTACACCACATATAAAACATATACATACAACGTATAACACATATAACACATATAAACATCAGACAATTACAGTAACATTACTATAAATCCAAAATACATAAATCATATTCACCATTAAACTAACATTATTTTCAACCAATTCTGCCCCCTTTATGATTAGTGTCCTCTTTAAGCCCAAGCTACTTCACAATTTTGATTTGCTTTAGTCTCTTACATACTTTTCTTTCCTTTAGTCTATAATACTTCCCTTGTGCTAAATCCTCTTTTTAATGATAAATCTCTATTTCCTTTATCATCACTATTTTGTTTAACTATTAACTTATTTTTCTCTCCAATATTTTACTACTATATCCCAAACATATTCTGTCATTATGTCCTCTTCATCTTTTATTCTTCTTCATCCTCCACCAGCCTGAGAGGGAGTCCCCCACCGAACACCAACAAGGGCTAGCTGTGTGATTCTGAGGGAACTAGGCCTCCCTGGAACTTGTTGAGAGAAAGGCAGAGGTGGAGACTTGTGCTTTATAAACACTGGCTCCAATTACCATCACTTCAGCATAGCTACAGCCCCACGGAAGTCTATTGAGAAGGAGGCTGATGCAAAGACGGAGTGCAGCATCTGACCAAGTTTTGAACTGTTTTAGTTGATTAATTTATTTAAAACTGAGATTATTAATTAATGCTTGTGGGAGTATAAGGGACTAGCCTCCCATTGTTATTGTATTACTCTTGTCCTGTGTTTTATACTGTATTGTATTTTCCTTTTTTGGCTACCAGAGGAGAGTTGGAAATTGTTAGTTAGATTAATATGTTATGTTATACCTTATTTATTATTAGGTTATATATTTTGGATTTTGTACTTTGCATTGCTATGTTTTGCATTTTATATTTATTCTGCAATCTTGTGCTTTATTTGACCTTCAATTGATTTGTATTGTATTATAGTTTCTTATTGTTATATTTTATTTATTGTTGTAACCCACCCTGATTCTACATGATTGGGAAGGCAATAAATAAATAAATAAATAAATAAATAAATAAATAATTGAGAGTCTGTCCAAGCCCATCATTTCTATCAATTACTTTAACCAATCTTCTATTGTAGGTATCTGACAAGACTTCCATTTCTGTGCATAAAATAACCTAGCAGCCACCACCATATACAATCCAATTTTGAGAGGTTTTTTTCTGTTTCCTTATCAATTTATTTTCAAACATATGATGCCAGGTTTTAAATGCCTTTTAACAGGCAAATGCATAGATTTCTCTTCTACTTCTATAGTTTTATGTCTACTGATAGTCTTTATTCTGTGGCAGGGCAGGCCCAAGGCTAATTGAAGGATGGGACACTTACCCATTTCAGGAACAGAAGTTAGACTCAATGGCAATTCAATTTTATTTCAACAAAGACAATGGGAGATTAATCTACCACATTGAAGGCACCAGATTACTTGCACAGGGCAAGTTGTGTAGCAGAAAGGAAGAGGTGTGGAGTCCAGGAGGAACAGTAGGAAGGATGCCATAGCTGATCCACAGCATCTGTTACCCCACTCACAGTCTTGATCTATGACATAAATAGTTTTAATTTCTGTTTGGTAATGATATTGATAAGTACACTCCCATATTGACTTTCAGATATACAGTGGGCTCTTCCCTTACATGGAGGAATCTGTTCCGGACCCGTCTGCATAAGGGAAATTTTGTGCATGTTCAAGCCCCATAGGAAGTAATGGGGCTCATGCACTCTGCATGCCACACGTGTGCGCACCACATGCCCCATTACTTCCTATGGGCACTGCATGGCCACTTCCAGATCCTGGCTTCCAACATATGCTGGAAGCAGTGTAAGCCATGCCCACTAATTATTATTATTATTATTATTATTATTTTATTTATACCCCGCTCTTCAGCTCTAAAAGCTATCAGAGCGGCTTACAATCATTATTTCAACTAATATTTCAACCCTCAGGCTTACATTCTAAGAAGACACGACACAAAAGGAGAAGGGAATGGTGTTGGGGAAGGGGATCAGGTCCAAAAGTTCTTTTCTCCTCTGACGCCTGGACCAAGGCAGATGGCATGGAGGGAGGGCTCTGCTTCTTAATCCAGGACAGGCCCTATGGAGTTTGGCTTGTCCTTTCACTCCCTCCTGGGCAAGATGGTGTAGCATGGAGGGAGGGCTCTTCTACTTGAGGACATGCCTGATGGTGTTGCTAGGCCTCTCCAGTCCCTTCACTCCCTCCTGGGCAAGATGGTGCAGGAGGGAGGGCTCTTCCACTTGATGCCAGACCTGATGGTGTTGCTAGGCCACTTATAAAGTGGGCACACTGTAGTTAATCTGGGATCACCTCAATAATACTTGAAAAATATCTCTGGTCAATAGATAAAAAGACTGTACTTAGAGGGTGGTCATTGCTCATGATAAGAAAGCCTCTCAGATGAGGATCTAAAACCATGAAGTAATGAAGCTGAAAAAAGTATCCATACACAGAAAAGGAAAATGCTGCTTCTTTAAAATGTTAATAGCTCCTGGAAGAAAGGCTAGACTTATTAGCAAACCACATAGCCATTAAGGAATGATAAGTGAGCAGAAGTTAGCAAAGGTTCTCTAATCATATAGTTGCTGAATTGTGTGTGTAAAAAGATGAGTTAACTCTAAAAATGAAAAATTGACTATTCTCCACATTTTGGAGACAAAATGGAAAACAGCTATCATTAAAAAAAATGGTATCTATCTACAAAGCTGCAGGTTTTATGTGAGAATGAGACAAAAAGAAGTAGCTAATTAATTTAATGAACCAAGACAATTGTCATGTTTTATGTGTCTTGGTGTTTAATTGTTCTCAGACTGCTGCTCTCTTTGGTGTTTCATTTTTTAACAAATAAGGGAAACTGGTTGTATAGAATGAGGAATAAAACAATCTTGATATTACAACCTATTCATTTATTTTACATTTGAAACAAACATCCTACTAATTTCAGTAGATTTCTGTTCACAAAATGTATGAATACACATTTCAGTTGTCCTATTGCAAACCTCTATGTATACTCATATGCAGTGGTAGCTCATGGGCTAAGAAGAGAGTTGTCTCTTGAAATGGTGGTGGGAGGCATCTCCCTACTGGGCCTAGAAGCTGCCTGTGTTTATGGATATTTTGAAATAATGAGCTTTCCTATTTATTTCAGCAGAGGAAATAATTTTCTGCACGGTCTCCTTACCCTATGTAGATCTCCCCTCCCCCATCCTGTCTGTGATTTTTTAAAAAATATAAATGTGAAGAAAGTATGGAGGAGGGGAGTTTGTAGGAAAAGTATTGAAAAGTACATATAGAATGGAACAAATCAAACATTTTTCTAATATAAAATTCCTATATTGCAATGCATCCAGCCAGGTAGGAGTGACTAGTGGACATGTCCACATCTATGGTACAAATGAGCATTATCTGTATTACATTAACAACATTTAGATCACTTGTCCAATTTCTGTCTAAAAAGATGTGGTGGTGTCCAATATACCCTAAAGTTCAGTTTCTCATGAAGCAAACTTAGTTTTGAACATAAAGAAATTCTACAAATTAAAACTAGATAATTTTGCATTTTTGGATTTGCAGATGACAATTTCTTTGCTTATTCTACTGAATTTTAACTTCATTTCAAACTATGTGCTTTTTGACTAATACAATATTGTTTACACAATACAATAGGCACACAGAATACACTTGAAGAGCAGTGAACCCATCAGAGATGATGACCTATATGTAGACACCAAAAAGTGTTGTGATTCTAGGTATCATCATACTTTGCTGTTGTTCTTGTGTTCCCTCAAGTCATTTATGGCAACCCTAGGGTGAACCTGTCACATGGTGCTTTTGGCAAGGTTGGTTCAAAGGTTGTTTACCTTTGCTTTTCTCTAAGGCTATGGTTTTTTCAAGATAACTGAGTGGGTTTCCATGGCAGAATGGAAATTCAAACCCTGGTCTCCAGAGTCATAGTTACCACACTAACTCTCACCATACTGGCTGATAAATAATATGACTGAGATATTGAAAATGCCCCAAATTCCTGATCTAGCTTTGTCAATTTTTAAACATATAAACCCTACAGTCACCCCACTTCTGTCATAAAAATGATTTACTCATCATTTTTAATTTAGATTCCACCATACTATCAGTTTAATAGGAGAGAGAGCATAAAGATTAAACTGTAGATTATAAGAGATTTACACTTGATTATCATGAATACAGAAATTGTAGGGAACACCATTTCTTCCTTGAACAGACAGAATTGTTGATGTGATTGTGCGAATTGCATTGCACCACGCTGAAGCTTTGCACTTGGATAGCCACCAAGAGCTCTGTGCAGGCTGGAGAAATCCTTCTCCCACTCCCAGAATCAGTAAAGAAAACAACAAGCTGATATCTCTCAAGGAGGCTTTTACTTATCATTCCACTGTATACAGATCTTGTTCTCACTGTCAAAGTCTCTCGCAATAAACACATCACCAACTACCAACACTGTACACTGAGATGCCTCCCCTTATATACATATGCCATGCTCGGGCACTTTGTCCAGCCTCTTTCTGCTGTGTAACCTCTGTACAAGTCCCCTGTGCAGGGAACTTTGCCCTTTTCAGCCTCACAATGATGTGATTTCCTGTGACTCAGCTCTGCCAAAATGCTGACTCATCCTTTGTGACCAAACGTAAATCTCCCACATTGTGCATTTTCCTTAGGATCCATTTCCTAACAAGAATCTAATCCATTTCATCCAAAATGAGATGCCAAACAAGCTTATTCCAAAAGAAGGGACATTTCATTCAAACAATACTTGCCAGCTTATCTGTATAAGTGAGATGATATACCTTATAAATTATGGAAAGTAAAACCCAATCTCAAAAAACGACAACTAAATCTTTTAACATGGCAAATGGGGTGAAGATGGTCCACACATATGGAATATTAATTTTAAAAACAATCTATTTTCTGAAAATATGTTTGAGGGATATCTAAAAAAAGATGAGCATAAAATGCCTATGGCAAAACTGGCAACATAATTATGGGAACCTTACCCACAAATTAGATTTAACTTGAGTGCCCCACCTACACAAATGCATAAATATTTGAGCCCATGGCATCACTGAGGGGTGTGTGTGTGTGCAGAGTGCACTGGTGAGTTAACAATACATCTAAACTTCTAATAGCTTCTGGACATCAACAGAATTTTTGGTTAGCAAAAATGGCCCTACAGGCATTGCTTCTGGTTTTGGCTAATTAATTGTACAACCAGAAAAGGCTATCAAATTATTGTCATTTTTCAATTCTATTAAAGAAGATTTTGCTCTAGATCTAAACAGTAAAACCTTGTCAACATACAAGAATGCCTTGTATTCAGATAATTCATCTGTTAAGCCCAAGATTGCCTGGTTGTAAATACTAATAGTTCCACATAGAAATCAAATGATCCACATGGAAACTGAATGCTGAGCCCCACATAGAGTAGAGAGACAAAATTACATGCTCCCCCAGATGAAAATCTTCCATTTGTACTCACTTCTCACCTAGGAAAAAGATAAACAGGCCAAGGTGAATGGTCTCTACTCTATCCTCATCCTTCTAGATTTATCTGCGGCCTTCGACACCGTGGATCACTATCTCTTGCTTGACTTACTTTCTGACCTCGGTTTCTCTGACTCTGTTCTCAACTGGTTTAAATCTTACTTGTCAGACAGATCCTTTGCAGGGGCTACAGGTGGTCAGACTTCCACCTCTGTTCCCTTATCTGTAGGAGTTCCTCAGGGCTCTGTCCTGGGCCCCCTTTTGTTCTCTCTATACACATTATCCCTTGGTAAACTCATCAGTTCTTTTGGTTTCTCTTATCATCTGTATGCCGATGACACTCAGTTATATCTCTCCACCCCTGACTTTTCGCCGGGGCTTGAACAGCAAGTCTCCTCTTGTCTGGCTGTCATCTCTCAGCGCTTGAAGCTCAACATGTCTAAGACAGAGCTTCTCGTCTTCCCACCTAAGCCCACCCTTCAATACTCCTTTTCTGTTTCTGTTGACGGCACTTCTATTCATCCAGTTCAGCAAGCCCGCAGTCTTGGTTTTATCTTTGACTCCTCTCTTCATTTATCCCCCAGATTCAGGCCACTGCCAAGACCTGTAGATTCTCTCTTTACAACATTGCTAAAATCTGTCCATTCCTCTCAGCCTCCACCACCAAGACTCTGGTCCATGCCCTAGTGGTACCGCGACTAGATTATTGTAACCTTCTTCTGACAGGGCTCCCTCTCTCTCACCTCCATCCTTTAATCTCTGTCCAGAACTCAGCTGCGCGTATCATCACATCCGCTCGCCGCTTTGCCCATGTTTCTCCTCTCTTATCCTCCCTTCACTGGCTCCCCTTCCCCTTCCGCATCCAGTACAAGCTTTTGTTATTGACTTTCAAAGCCCTCCATGGACTGGCCCCTCCTTACTTGTCTGAACTTCTTTCTCCTCACACTCCTTCTCGTACCCTCCGTTCTGGTAGTCAAGGTCTCCTGTCCCAGCCGAGGATTTCCACTGCCCTGTCCCGGATTCGTCCCTTCTCACTTGCTGCCGCTCACTCCTGGAACCTTCTTCCCCCACATGTGTGCCTCATCACTTCTCTATCCAGGTTCAAAAGTCAGTTAAAGACTACATTGTTTAGGGAAGCGTTCCCTGGATTGTGCCATCTGCCCCAGGATGCTTCCTCTTAACTATGTTTTAAGAACCCAAGCCCTCCCTCCAGTCCATCTGCCTTGGTCCAGGCCCCAGAGGGAGAGAAGAACCACTGCACCTCATCCCCTTCCCACCACCTTCCCCTTTTGCTTTTGTGTTGTCTTTTAGACTGTAAGCCTGTGGGCAGGGATCCATCTAACTATAAGATTGTATGTACAGCACTGTGTAAACTTACAGCACTATATAAATCATCATCATCATCATCATCATCATCATCATCAAATTTGAATTCATTTCAAAAATTCTAGTGGGAAACCAAATTCCTTCAAAGGGAAGTGGTTATGTTAGCTGGAGAAGAGAAAGTTAAGAGGTGATATGATAGCCCTGTTTAAATATTTGAAGAGGTGTCATATTGAGGCTGGAGCAAATTTGTTTTCTGCTGCTCCACAGATTATACAGAGCAATGGATTCAAACTAGAGGGAAAGAGATTCCACCTCAATATTAGGAAGACTTCCTGACAGTAAGAATTGTTCAGCAATGGAGCACGCTCCCTCAGAGTGTGTTGGAGTCTCCTACTTCGGAAGCTTTTAAACATAGGCTGGATGGCCATCAGATTTCCAGTTAAAAATACAAGGATCAGAGATATGAATTAGCTAGGTAAAATCAAGTGAGAGATCAGTTAATTTGGACATTTTCTAGTGAAAGGAGAAATTTAAAATTACAGTGCGCCATTGATATCCACTGAGGTTCCAGGATCCCCTGTGGATAACAAAATCTGTGGATGCTCAAGTCCTATAATATACAATGACACAGTAAAATGATACCTCTTAAATAAAATGGAAAAATCCAGGTTTGCTTAGTGGAATTATATATTTTGGGGAATATTGTCAAACTGTGTATGATTGAATCCATGGGTAAAAAATCAGTGGATATAGAGGGCCAACTGTATTTTTAACATAAGGTATTTATTTTTGGATTAAATTATAGCTTTAATATAATTTCTGTGTTATATCAATAATTAACATAAATTAAATAAATTAAAGACAGTGCCAGAGATATTACAAATGCTATTTTTCCCAGATGGTTTATTATTCAAGACTGGATGGTTTTGGACTTTTGCAAAACTATTCTTTTCTTTTGCTTAGTTACTCAGTGCTAAGGAGTTACATTTGCAATATTTAGATGACAAGAGCCAAACAGTGTATTTTAGTTCAGGATGAAATTATGATAATTCAGTTACTTCCAGATGAGATCCTCTTAGATTCTACACAAGCTACTGCATACAGACTGCTTAACTGTCCCAGAAAATGGAATTCTGAAACTCTTAATCCTGGGGCTTTTGCTGGGATCCACGTGGGAATCAATAGCTAAAGAGAAGGGGAGGATAATATTTTTTTTTTTAAGGGAGGGACACGTAAAGGGTTTTTAAGCAGGGTGAGGAAAAGGTAATTTTAAAAAATGTGTGCATCTTTTTCCTTCTTCCTTAAACCCAAGACAGGCATTGGGATGGGATAGAGCAGAACTTAAATCATGGATGTGTTTTTCAGTTTTATTGTGGTAAAGCTTGGAGTGCACACATTTAATTTAAATTTAATTGGCAATTTAAGAAATTTAATGGGGCTTTCTAGATTGGCAGGAAAGTGTGACATGAAGTTGCCTTTTCCTTAATGCTTAGCAGCTGCACCACAGCCTTTAGATGGAGCTGCGCTGTTCTGCAGTGTTTTTAAAAGAAGCTGGGAAAACCAGCACCTTTTTAAGGGCGCTTCTTCTCCCCTAAAACGCAAAAAAAGCGTTTTCATGGCACACTTTCCCTTTTTCTCATCTAAAGGCTAGAGTTTCATGCAGCCATGAACACACTTCTTTTGCCAATCTAGAAAGCCCTAATAATTATATTTCCCTCCCGTGACATAAATACAACTGAATTTGATTCACTCATATATGTGTATGTGTGTGTCTGTGAATAAATATAAGGAATAAATATAAGGGTAAATACATGAACTTTCCTACCTCTCAGAAGTATCAAAATAATAATCAGGAGCAACTAAAAAAAAGATGGGAATGGTACAGATGACAGCTGAGTCAAAGTTGACAGGAGGTACTGCAGTTATTATGCCCACAAGCCTCATTGCTATGTATAAATTCTTCAGATCAGAGAAAATTATTTCAAGTGCTTATGTGCTACTCGTTTCTACTGAAGGTGTAAACAGACACAACTATTCATGTCTAGATAGTTTTGTGAGCTTTCTTCTATGAGTTCTGAACTAAGGGCCTATATAGACCGGTCTGTGGGCAAAGTTAGGGTGCAGCATCTTCATGCTAGACACCCTAACTCTGCCCCTAGAGTGCCATTTTGGTGTGCGCCATTTACGCAGCGTGTGCCATCATGACATGACCCCCATGCTGCATCCACATGATGAAGTGCCAAAGGGGTGTCATAAAGTTTTGCCGACGTGGCTATGGTGCCCCTTGGAGAGTGCACCATAGTAGCTGCTGCCACAGCTTTACTGCATTTCATTGGTGCTACATCATCTAAACACAGTATCAGATAAGTGTCATGATTCCACACACAATGTGATGCAGTGTGCAGTGTCATGCTGCCATGCAGGGAGAATTGGTGCATGCGTCATGTGGATGCTACACCCCAACTCTGTCCCCAGGCTAGCCTTAATAGGCTCTGCACAGGCTCTACCTCTGGATCAAAAATTTAATTGCTCAGTGGAGACTTGAATCTGGATTTCTCAACTCCCAGCCCAACATTCTAATCATTCCACCATACTGATTATATTCAGATATTCCCAAAAGGGATTAAACGAAAAGCCTATATATAGAGAAAGGCTGTTCTACATAGACAAGTTCTCCCCCCCCCCAAAAAAAATATCCAGATGTTTGTTCTGTAAGCACACAACACACTGTGATGTCATGAAGTAATATTATATGCCCAAAGACTCAATGGGAGGGGGGTTGTGGGCAAGGACTTGCAGGATCTGGGCTGCTCAGTGTAGGACAGAGATTCTTGGAGATGTCTCATCCACAGTCAGAATCAACTTCAGGACAGCTAACAATAACAAAAGAAGTAGGGTTCTGTAGTGCGGTCCCATTTCTTGCTCATGTTACTGAGACTTTTCAAGAACTCTGAAAATTATGGTGTGTTTTGCAAACTTTTCTGAGTTTCATATTTCATCCAATGAATTGATATTGCTTCCAAAACTTCTATTGAGTTGTTTATTTATTGAAGTGGTTATATCTCATTCTCTCTTCGTAAGACTGAGGAAACTGAGACGGCTTGCACTCATTATTAATAAAACTATACTAGCTGTACATTATTTACATGCAACAATATGAGACAGAATAACTTCCTTGCTAAAAGGAATAGTAAAATAAAAGTATTATCAACTGGCACAAGGCACAATGAGATGTGGGTTATTCAGTTCTGGGAAAGAAATTGTGAGGGAGCCTCAAGGCATTTTGGCATTTAATGCTCATCTGACCAGATCAGGGCAAGGAGTTTAGTGACAAGGAATGAAGTTTTGATTGAAAAATGCAGTTGTTTACTCAGTGTTTCAGTGTACATTATTTTAATTGTATGTTAGTATTGAATTATGTCTTGGACTACTATCACATAAGGATATTTTCCTCAAACAAACAAACAGAACAAAATAAAAAAAACCCTCCTAAGAGACCAGAATACTTATTTTAAATATTATATAAGTCTGAAGAGATTATGTAGTTTACACAGATTATTCTTCAATTGGTTAGTTTCTAGGATTTCAAGTGCTATTGTGCACTTGAAATCCCCTTCCCCATCCTCAAATTCTAGGCTCTACTAACTAACAGGGCCATGGCCAGGATAGCTATGGATTCTAGGGGCAGCAGTTCAAAACAGGATTGTTTTGAATCCCCCACTATTGTTTCGCTGTGTATGTGGAATCCTGTACAGTTGGCCCTCCTTATCCACAGATTTTTTTATACATGGATTAGAGTATACACAACTTAAAATATTCCCCAAAAGTATAAATTGCAAACAGCAAACCTTGATTTTGCTTTTTATATATGGAACAGCATTTTGTTGTGCCATTATATTTAATGGGACTTGAGCATATACGGATTTTGGTATCCATGGAGGGTCCTGGAACCAAACCCCAGCGGATACCAAGGGCCCACTGTAGAATGAAATAAGTAATGATAAACTAGATTTTCTAGATATTATGTCATACACACAGGGTACAAAGTACTCTGGGCAAGTTATGGAAGGTTGAAAACACCCCTTTTGTAAGGGTATCTCTGCAAAGCCTTTTCCCTCCAGCATCCAGATGCAACTACTCTATCAATTTCAGTGTTAACTGATTCCTTGCCTAGTTTCCCTATAACTGGGAAATATTGACATAAACTACATAAGACAGATGTGCACATGACATACTATGCTCCATGTCAAATTGTTCATATTCCTACAGGTATGTGTTAGATTTATACCATTGAAACCTAAAGTGGAAGCCTGGAGTCCCGTTCCCCCCTCCCAAAAAAAAACCAAACTATAAATGGAATCATTTTGGTGAAAGGTGGTAATCCAGTCCAACCATTTGAAAAGTTAGCGGTCAGAAGAGCTGATTCTCACTGCCAAACTCTTCTACAGAGATCCATGGAATTGCATACACTGTACATATAGAGAGTGAAACAAGCCAATAGCCATTTTGGAGAGTACAGTTTTGCTGTTTTCAGAAGCCACCATTATGAAGATGGCTGGGTCTAGTGTGTATACAGCCTAGCTCATGTGATCCTTTCTTCAATTTAGTTTTAATCCTGCAGGCAATGAGTTGGAATCATTTGGTAATAATAAGTGGCAATTTTCAATTGATAACCTAATCTGGAAATATCAAGAAGAAACTAAGCAATCCTTTTTTTTTCTTTTTTTTTTTTTGCAAATTGTTTGATTTTTTAAAAAAAATATTTATATTAAAGAAATGTTTTCTGCCAATTTAGAGATGCAGGCCATTGCACAAATATTTACAGTTTCAAAGGCCAAGATATACAAAATAAAATAAAACAAAAACACCCATGTGGCTTGGTTTTTCCATAATCACTATTTTTAAATCATAAATTTCATCTTCTTGATGTTTTGTTTTTTTTAGTTGTGTAGTATAGCCCAACTGAACTTTATAAAACCAAGTGGCAAAATCTACTGATAACAAGCAACAAACATTTAAAGACTCAGTGTTTTGTTTTGTTTTTTGTTTCTAGCTGCTGGTAGTGTATGCATCATCCATGGGGGTTTTATTTTTTTAAAATGAAGTTTGGAATAGGAAAATAATAGCCTGGGTGAAGTCCTTTAAAAGTCATTTTAAAACAGTAAACTTATTCTTTTTGGCTTGTAATTTATTTCTAATATTGGGGGGAAATAGCAGACACCAGTGATAAAAATCTTATATTCCTGAACACATTTACAAAGAAACAAAAATAAAATGTGAGTGCCTTTAAGATGTTAATGTTAAAGCCATTTATAGACAAAATCAAACACCCCCACTTCCAAAACTACAGACTCTTATTTTGGCCTGAAAGAAAAGAATGGTGAATGAGAAATGTTGTATGCCCCCTGTGACAAGGCTGAAAAAAATTACAGTTAGTTATTTACTTACAATGTGAGCTTTAATGTGTTTTTCCTTAGATAATCCAGTTTTTGTTGAAAGATTTAAGCACTAATCTAGCAGTAACTGATCTAGTAGTACAGCTGTATCTGAACAGAGCACATTTAAAAACATGGGCCTGTGCTAACAAATCATAAAGAGGGGTCAGAATTTTTGAACTGACAATTGCTTTCTTTGCAAAGCCTTCCTTGAATCTTTGTACACAACTGATGCTCTCTCTCTCTCTCTCTCTCTCTCTCTCATTAACTGGAAACTCTGACAGCCTGTGGAAATTTACTTAGATGTAAGTTCCAGTGAGTCTACTTGAAATACAAAAAAGTACCATCTAAAAATCGTCACAAACAGGCATTAATGTTAACTGATCCCATTTCTGATATTTTTGGTCGATCATGGTAGACTCCACAATACTTGGTGAGAAAGATGAGAAGAATAAAAGACTTCTTAAACAATAATGATATTGTCTTGGATCTTTATTTTTTATTCTCTTTGTACTGCAGTAGTGGAGGCTGATAGGTTACATGTCAGTTGACTTGTGAGTCTACTCTGGGAGTTAATTTGACCTTTAAAGGAGTTATGTAAAGAGCTGAACTATTGGTGGGATATGGACAGCACTTTGATTGTGTCTTTTGCTATTTGGTATTCCTCTGGTTCATAGACATTGGCTGCTGCTACACTGCAGAATTAATTCAGTCTGGCACTACTGTAACTGTCATGGGTCCATCCTATGTAATCCTGGGATTTGTAGTTTGTTGTGACACTAGAGCTCTCCAGCAAGGAAGGCTAAATATCACACAAAATTACAAATCCCATAATTCCATAGCATCAAGCCATGACAATTAAAGTGTTGCCAAACTGCATTAATTCTACAGTACAGGTAGTTACTGATACATTTTTGAACATTTTTAAATCTCTCCTCTGCTCCTGAGCTTGGTAAAATCGCTCCCTGCACCTTAATTCTGGAATGCATTGTCCATTTTACTTGTCTGTCTCTTTCATTGCTGACAAATTATGACTCCATGTGCTTTGACCTGGCCTGCCTTAACTCTTCTCCTGCCTTGATTTGGCACTTAGCCCAGAACAGGACAATGCTATCCATGGCATTAGGATTGATGCCAGTCTCTTCTTCTTTTTATTTATTTATTTATTTATTTATTTATTCTTCTTCCTTCCGCTGCTTTTTTTCTCATCAAGATATTTAATGAATTCTATAAAAATATGATGCCTTTATCTTATTAGATATCTCTGTGTATGAGAGAATATAATAATGTTTTATTTCTAGCCCGCCCCTCTGAACGAACAATCGGGGTGGGGTACAAAAGAGAGTTAAAACAACAGCAGTTTAAAATATCTGATCCCATCCCTGCCTCCCCCCTCCCCCCAAAAAAGGATTAAATCAAACAAGTTAAAACATAGCATAAAATCAACAATATCAACAATGTCAAACTGAAAGTCCTTGAGCTGTGTGGGTGGGCAGAGGCTGGATCACTCTACGACTAGAGTTTGGAGCCGAGAAGTATCAGGGAATTTCCGGGAAGGCCTGCCGGAAGAGATGTGTCCTTAGGGCTTTTTTGAAGCCATCAATGGATGAAATAAGACACATCTCATCCAGCAGGTCATTCCATAGTTTAGGGGCGACCGCTGAAAAGGCCCTCTGGGAGGTCTGCACCAACCTGGTTTTAATAGGTTGTAGCAGGTTTCTCCCAGAGGAACGCAGTGTGTGTGCGGGGCTTCATACGGGAAAAGGAGGTCCCTAAGATAGGATGGACCCAAGCCCTGTAGGACTTTATAGGTTAAAACCAACACCTTGTACTGTGCCCAGAAACTAATCAGCAGAGAGAGAGAGGGAGAGGGGGGTTATTTTTACAGAGGTACATTTTTGTTTATTTGATAATATTCTGTTCATTTGCCTTTCTAATGATATGTCTTAGATGAACTATGTCTTTCACAGTTCTTGATTTTAAAATATATATCAATGAACATTAGGTCACAATGTACTAGATTATTAACCTATTTACAAGATAGTTCTGGTTCTGATTTCTCTGTGTACTTGCTGCACAGATTTGTTGACAATGTCAAATCTGAATTATTATTATTTTTTTTAAAAATGCAGGTTTTGCTGCCTGTTGAACTGTTATGAGAAGTACTTCCTCCTCCTCCTCCTGTATCCCTGCTACCACTTCTTCCTGCTCTTCTTCTTCCCTCCTCTTCCTCCTCTATCCCAGCTGCACCTGCCATGGCCAATCCTTCTCTTGTCCTCCTTTCTCCTCCCTTCTCTTCCTGCTCTTCTCCCCTCCCCACCCATCCCCCACACCTGATGTGCCTAGTCCTCCTCCTCCTCTGGAAGGATTGAAGATTGTGGGCTTGCCTTATCAATGTTTCCTCATTACTTCAAGCCAGAATTGGCTCCATCAATCACTGGCACTTATGCCTATGGAGAACTCTGCTGGGGGTGACTGTGCATGCCCTCAGAGAGGGCTCCATGTGCCAGTACTGGCACATATGCCACAAGTTCTCCATGGTTGCCCTATAACATCAATGAAGGCATTTGATAGATCTCACGTTATAGCCCTGAAATCTTGGGGCCTGAGATGTCCTTAATAAAATCATTTAAAAAAAAAAAAAAACATAGTAAGGCCCATTGATAAATAATTTTAAGGATTTGTCATATCTATTCATTTTCTTAATGTCATACAATTCCTTTCTGGTATTATTTCCATTTTAGCAGATGGTGAACTGAGACAGAAGTGTTTTGAAATCACCACTTCAGTCAGAAAATAAAGCCAAACATTTCTACAATACTTCTATTCCATTTTGGTACTCACTAAGAATATTAAACTTGATCAGATTATGTATATCACTAAAAAAAGTCCTCAAAATCTTCTGAAACTACCATATATTCCTCTATTTATAGAAAGTCTCAAACAGGGAGTTGCTTCAGCTTCAGTTCAGTGTGAAGTAATTCATGCTGAAAGGATATTAGCAACCATTTATCACCCTGAATCATACTATAAAATTACAGAGCATTTGGAGAGAGATTATAGCACAGTAGTATTTCTGAAGGTACTAGCTATTTGTGATTGGCAGCTTCATAGGATTATACAAAGGGATCATCCTCTGTACTGTACAGATAGTTTAGTCCTGTTTCAGCACTAAATGTGGTTAATATTTCCCAAGAAAATTTTGTTGTGCAGGAGAAAAGAACATACTCAGAAGATAGCTATGGTTCTTTTTAACAGAGATTCTCAAGTTTGAGGTTTGTCATCAACTTTCAAGTTTTATTAGTGTCCAGTCATCTAATTTGAAATTGCTGCTACATTTAATATGCCAATGGATTTTTGTTATCAAAATAACAGAATTATTTTGTATGACTACTACCTCTTCTTGTGGTTGGTGTTGATTATTTTTTTAAAGACACTTTAATTAAATCTTTGTGTTAATGAGTTTAGGTCTAGTTCCCACTTAAATAAATCAGAAGCTTCCAAATCTGTTCTATTTATTCAGCCCACAATCAATGTTAATCTACTTTTTTTGTCTAGCAACTTCATTTAGCCCTGCAATTGGTAGTCAAATATTTCTCAGTACCATTTTATTAAAATAAAATACATAAGCGTTTTATACTATACTTTAAAATATTTTGTCTATCTGTTATGGTATGCAAACCCACAAACTTGGTGTGCTACCTAATAAGACCCATGAAAAGCCTATAGAAAATTTTGCATCCAGCTATTTCAGATATATCCCAAACTCACAGTTTAAATTTATGGTGGGATTTTCCCTCCAGAATGCACAGGTATAAATGAATTTTATGCAAAATTACACTTTGATTGATATCTTGAACATTTTCCTGTTAAACTGAGGTTCATAGCAAAATAGTAAATAAATTCCAACTTTAACAACTCATAGAGATCTGTGTTACCTACTTTCTAGCTCAACTATTCATACAATAACACTATTTTTAACACATTTAACACATCAGTTGTGAATACTGGTTGTTATGGTTGTTTTGCTATATTCAAATTTACCCTTTCCTCATTGGTGGGCATTTTATACAATTCCAATTCATGTTTTCCTACATAATTTTCTAAATTTCAATTCAGAGCAAAAATATTGTGAAAATGTCAAGATCACCTTTTTTAACACTCTTGTTTCTGTTTGTTTGTTCAGTGTTAATACATATGTAATAAATCAGTAAAATTCCAGTATAACAAGGATGAAATCTTATTCTAAGGCAGAAAAAATTATGATGATACACAATAAAATGAAACAAATTTTTGGAGGTGTAAATATTTGTCCCCAAAGAAGGTGTGGTAAAATATTGCTCCTTTTGCTAGCCTTGATCAGAACCATGGCAGTAACCTGGATCAGGGCTGGATATGGGCAGTGGCCTGTCTGTTTTGGGCCTCTGTCACTATTGAATTATCTTCAGTTTTTCAAAATCCCTTCATCTCTCCATGCTGTTTTTCACATAATTGCCAAAACTAGATAGTTTCTTATTAAGATTGACCTAATACACATGAAACCACTGGGAGAAGATTTCCAGAGTTTTGGTGTGTGGTGTCATCAATATGCAGATTACACTCAACTCAACTACTTCTTCCCACCTCAAGCCAAGGAGGCTGTCCTGGTCCTAAACCAATGTCTGTCTTCAGTAATGGACTGGATGAGTGCAAAAAAGTTGAAACTTAATCCAGACAAGACAGTTTCTCTTGGTCAGCCAGAAAGCAGATCAGGTAATAGGGATCCAGCCTGTGTTAGATGGGCCACACTCCCCCTGAAGACACAGGTTCTCACGTGACCAAGTACTCTTGGACTCAGCTTTGAACTTGGAGGCCCAGGTCTCTACTGTGACCAGGAGTGCTTTCACAGATTTAAAACTTGTGCAAGAGCTGTGCCCGTTCCTTGAGAAGCCCAGATCTGGCCATGGTGGTACATGACTTGGTTACATCCCGTTTGGACTATTGTAATGGGCTGTACATGGGGCTGCCTGTGAAGAATGTTCTGAAAATTCAGCTGGTTCTAAGAGCTGCTTCCAGGCTGTTAACAGGGACAGAATACAGAGACCATAGAACGCCCCAGTTGAAACAGGTTCATTGGCTGCCAGTTTGTTTCCAGGCACAATGCAGGGTGCTAGTTGTCACCTATAAAGCCCTACATGGCTCAGATCCACACTATTTGGCAGACCATTTCTCCTAGTATGAACCTGCCTGGACTCTGAGATCCTCTGGAGAAGCCCTTCTCTCCATCCCAACACCATCACAAACACGGTTGGTGGGAACGCAAGAGAGGGCCTTCTTGGTGGCTGCCCCTAAACTCTGGAACTCCCTGCCCAGGGAGATCAGGATGGCTCCCTCCTTGATGGCCTTTCACTAGCAGGTGCAGATTTACCTGTTCACACAGGCATTTAAGGAATTGTTATAAGGACAGGCTGGAATGTTGGACCATTTTAAAAATGTTTTAATTGTACTGTTTTTAATGCTGTGAAGCCGCTCTGAGTCCCAGTCCTTGGAAAACAGTGGGATACAAATAATATAATAAATAAATAAATAATACAAATGCACAACTTGGGCAAATTAAAAACACATAGCTATTTCCAATATGGAAGGAAACTTATTGCACAGTAGACCCTTGGTTCTAGGACCTTTCCCCCTGTAAATACCAAAATTCATGAATGCTCAAGTCCCATGTGGAAAAAATAATATTTGTGTGTGGAAGCATTGTTTTTATACAGACAAACAGAAAATGCTGCAATGAGAGACATTCCATGTAAAATTTCCACATGTTTGATTTCATTAGCATTGAAAATAGTATGTTCTGGGCAAGAAACAGCTCGCTTTTGAACTTAAAATAAATTCTGCACAGAAATATTATTTTCTGCATATTATTTTCACATTATTATTTTCAAATTTCAAATATTTTTTCTTCCTTTTCAGAAAATGCTGTTCTCTGTATAAGCAACCACATATGAGTTTAACACAGAAAAGTCACAAATTGGGAATAGACTTCGAAAACCTATTCTACGTTTTTCTCCCAGTGGGAAGAAAATTCTAAAATTACTCATTGCTTCCTTTGAGAAGAAACTTAATAAAGAATTGCATCCCTAGTAAGCACAGTCATGGAGTCGGAGAACCAGTTTTCCTTCCCATGAAAGCCTGAGAGGCTGCACAACTGCCATTTTCATGCATTCATCTCTTTAGCTTTTAAACTGCTTCTTTTGTGTGTGTGTGTGTGTTCCAGCTCACACAAGGAAAGTAAATCTCCATTTAATTAGGCTGTTTTCCTGTCAAAAATTGATGTTGACCTCCTTCTATCCTCAAATGATGAAAGGAGAAAACAAAAATAAACCATTACCACTACTGCTGGCAGCAAAAGCAGCATGGCAAAATTCACTCCTCCTCCTCCTCCCTCCTCCTCCTCCTCTTCTATTTTTAATAGCAGAATCAGTTGGTAGTAATAATGGCATTTTATAAGACAACCAAATGGCAGTGGAGAAGGGGGAAAAAAGAGTGAACAACCTGTGGTTTGACCCCTACTTTGGTGGGAGCTGTGGGTGGATTTCCCCCCACCCTATATGGCCAAAAACAGATGGAAAGGAAAAGCCAAATCACCATTTGAGCTTCCTAATTCATGGAAGAATCCAGTGCCTGCACCAGTAGCTCCTACAGTGAAGCTACAACTGACATGAGTCCACACCATTCCCTTTCCACAGTGTGGATGGACTTTCCATAACAGAGCAAACACAGATACAAGCTGCGCTTCACAATTGCATTCTGCTGCAAACAGATCCAAACAAGTGAATAGAGACTCAGTCAGAAGCAGTCAATCACCTCCCCTGTCCTGCCCAGCCACCAGCCCATTTGGACACCCTGCATGATTGTTTGCTCAACTGCACAATCAATTGCCCTTATGGTGAACTGGTGTGCCCAGAAAAACATTGGCTCAGCACACGGCCTAGCCACGATGCACTCCCATATAAATACCCATTTCTCCACCTTCCTCCGACCTCCTGTAGGACCAGCCAGTTTGTTAATTTTTAAAAAATAAAATCCATTTTATTGTTAGCAATATGAGGTATTTGCTGTATTTTTTCTGCATGGGGTATGCAATGGATTGTTGGTGCAACTCAAGATTTGCATAATTGTGTGATCAATTCTTGGGTGGGTGACAACAAACATTATTGGCCAACAATGGAACTGGTGGCTGCTTGGACTTTGTGATAAACTACACCACCAGGTATTGAGCCTGAGATTTTAAAGCAGTGTATATTTCAAACTGGAATTTTGAAACCAGAATATTAAAGATATATATAATCTCAGCCCTCTTAATCTTACTTTCCCCTCCCACTCTGTAGAAAAGAGATGAGGCTGAGAGATAATGGTTTATCTAGTGTCAATAAGTATTTTCATCTTGCAATATGTGAACCAAGGCTTCACAACTCA
This sequence comes from Urosaurus nigricauda, assembly GCA_034509955.1. NCBI lineage: Eukaryota > Metazoa > Chordata > Lepidosauria > Squamata > Phrynosomatidae > Urosaurus > Urosaurus nigricauda. The sequence goes on from JAOEGL010000003.1 coordinate 56,439,696, forward strand.
CAATCATCACAATATGTCAGTTCAGAGGGAGAAAACAGTGAAAAAGTTAAGAAACTGAGGCACATGGTGATATGAGACAAAACAATTCTTTGAAAACTAAATTAATTATAATCCATTTTTTCTTACAATAAAACTTCTGACAGTTACAAGTTTCAAATATCAATCCTTATTTTTTTCATTTATTTAGCACCTGAATAACTTATACATTGTATTAAAAGAATCCAACTTTCCCAAACATACAGTCTAATCTTGAAGGTGGCCACAATAGTACAAATTATAAAATATTTAAAGGCTTATATGTTCATTCCTACTAGGATTGCAGTTTCAGTATAATTCTGGTCCTCTATGCTTGTAACAAAGTACATTAACACCCAAAACCTACTGGCTCCATTGGCTTCTTTGTCAAGCAAAGGTGTTAAAAATCATACAGGAGAAAAACAAATTCTCCTGTGTGATTTTTAATCCCTTTGCCAGTGTGAAACTTCAAAAGCTTGAAATGTGTATCTTGTGCATTTTGGTTATCCCAATAAAAGTATCACTGTTTTGAGGATTTAGGATGGTATTGTACTTTTCTATATGACCAAAATGACTACCCCTGGATATGCTTGTTACAGGAAATCAAAGACAAACTTTTGACAATTGCATCTTTTCCCATCAGAATCTCACCAGAGGTCAGTGATTTGTACCACAGAAAGTAACAGCACATTTAATCTGACAGCCCTAACATCATCCCTTCTGGAACTATCAGCCTATTACTAGAAGATAACAATTTCAAAAACTAGAAGTTCAAGTTGCATAAAAGCTACAAGCAGCAAGACATACAAATATACCTTTACAATAGAAGGCAACATGATATAGAATCAAAATGCAGTAAATTGCAAATGCATCAATTTTGTGAAGTTGTTGCTAACCTCTTATAAAATAATATCCACTTAGTTAGAGTGATAGTTCATCTTCTTTCCCACCCCCAGTGCCATTAATGGAGGAGCCTGAGACACTTGGAAAGTACATCATCCTAAACTTGTATTGAGGAGAAGTGGAAATGTGTGCATGGCAGCTTCAAATTTCTCAGGAAATATATCATTTTCTAAAATTCACAAAGAATAGTTAAAGCCTTCTATTGGATTTTGAGAAATTTATGTTTTGTGGGAAAACTGTTAAATATTGTAATAGTTTGATAAGATGTCAGTCAAGGAGTGTATTTCAGAGTGAAATTAAAAATTGAAAATGTTTCCATTCAATAATTTTAAGGAGAACTGAACAAAAATAAAACAGAAAAGACCATCACAATACTCCTTCTCGAGTATTCTAACACTGGGTTGCAAACGGGGGAATTAGAATCATAGAGTTGGAAGAGACTATGAGGTTCATCCAGTCCAACCTCATTATGTCATTCAGGAACACACAATCAGAGGTGGCCATCCAGCCTCTCTTTAAAAGCCTTCAAAGAAGCACACTCCACTACACTGTAAAACAGTGTATCCCACTGTTGAACAGCCTTTTGACAGGATGTTCTTCCTAATGTTTACAAAGAATTTCTTTTGAATCTTGTAGTTTGAATCCTTTGTTCCATGCCTCAGTCTCTGAAGCAGCATCAAACAAGCTTGCTCCATTCTGAATATGACATCCTTTCAAATATTTAAAAATGACTATAATATCACCACTTAACCTTCTCTGCCCTAAATTAAAAATACCAAGCCATCTAAGCTACTCCTCACAGGACATGGTTTCCAGACCTTTCACCATTTTAGTTGCCCTTCTCTGGACACACTTCCAAATTACCTACCTGCTAGTTAGCAAAGTTGGTATTTTTCAACCCCATTTTTTTCTAGGGAAAGAATTTCAGGGTGTTATGTAGTTCATATGTTTGATTCTTTCTAGTCCACTATTCTCTGTAAGGGATGTTTGTCTTCCTGTCATCTGACAGATGATGAGCCTTCTCTATTGCAAATCATCATTGATAAAATCTTTTTCACCAGTCCAGTCTTGATAAGGCATTACTGTTCTAGAGCGGCCTGGAATGGCTTCAGTTCCAGACTTGAACATTGTTTGGGGAATTGAATATGTAGAAATACTGGTGTGATTTTGTTGTTGCTGTATTATTGGTTACTGGTAGGTTTTTAAAATATCTATCATTCTTTTTCTAGATCAAAGTGTGCTTTAAAAGTGATACAGCAAGTGAAATACATGGAATACAACCACCCAGGACAAAAAACAAACAAACAAACAAAAGCAGCATAATAAAAACATTGGTAGTCTGGAGGGAAATGATCTGTGAACCCCACTTCCTAGAAGATGAATTGAAGCACCTAGACCGGGCTCTATAGGCTAAAGGTTACTTAAGTTCAGACTTCAGAAGGGCTGCCAGACCCAGAAAAACCCAAACAAGTGAAGACAAACAAACACCCAATGAGAAGGTATTTTTACTATACATAAAAGGAATCATAGACAGAATAGGGAAATTGGTGAGGAAACACAACCTGCAAATGATCTGCAAACAAACCGACCAAGAAAATCCAGAAAATGCTATGCTCAGCGAAAGGACAGGAGAGATCCTCTCACAGCTGCAGGAGTTTACTGCATACTGTGCAGCTGTGGACAAGTCTACATAGGGACCAGAAAATGCAGTGTTTAAACATGAATCAAGGAACAAAAGAGACACTACAGACTGGATCAGCCAGAAAAAATCTGCAATAGCAGAACATCTTATAAACCAACCTGGGCATAAAATGCTGCTTGAAAACAGTGAATTCTGGACCATGTCAACAACTAGCAGGTCAGAATGCACAGGGAAGCTATTGAAATCCATAAGTACCAGGACAGTTTCAACAGGAAAGAAGAAAATCTGAAAGTAAACAGAGTTTGGCTACCAGTCCTGAAGAAACACCAAAACCAAGACCCAGCAGGCAATGGATCGTTAAGTAAATGGACTTTTAGGACTTGTCATGCAACACCAGAACAATACACAGATAAACATGCAAATCACCTTCTCTCAAACAACAATATATATACTCTTCTTTCTTCCATGCTATCATTCTCTGAAGATGCCAAGCACAACTGCTGGTGAAACATCAGAAATAAACTCTTCTGGAATGTGGCCTTACAGCCCAAAAAAAGATTGTTTGTATATATCCATATATCAGTTCCCCAAAAAATATAAGTATGGCTTAAGGCCTTACCATGACTTTCTATTGGTCAGATGCTTGTTAACTATAGCTAGCATGAATTGAAGGTTGGGGAGTTGTTGTTGTTTTTTTTCTAAAGACCTCTGAAATATTTGGAAAAAGAAAACATCAGAGTTTGGGAAAGATAACTTACTACTAGTGATGCAGACTTGAGTTGATTGACTTGGACTCAAGTCTGAATCAAGTCTTAAATGACTTGACTCTGCAATAAATGACGCACTCACTCAACTTGGGACTTGTATATTTTCAGCAACTGACTTACTAGCATCATTCACTTTTAGCAGCAGGTAAGAGCAGAGCACAGGACATTTTTCTCACAGGGGAACAGGAAATGTGTTAGGCAACAGGCTTGAGGCAGATTGATCCTTCTAAAGGTTTTCAAAAGCATCAGAAGGCTCCTCCAATGTGCAGTGGGGACAAGCTGCTGAGCAAATCTCAACCCCCACCTCAAGCACATTACTGAATGTATTTTCTGTTCAATTCTGAGAAACACACCCTGCCTCCCTTTTTGCATTAAAAGTTGGCTCCCAGACATGGAATTTGGCTTGAAACTCAACTTGAGACATGAAGATAGAGACTTGACTACTTGAGACTTTATGTAAGACTTGAATATTTCATTGCATACTACCTTGTCCATGCTCAGATAATGGTAAGATCAGATGGGTGTGAGTGCAATTATATATGTGAAGAAACAATAGCTTTGGAGAAAAGATTGCTGGAGATGCAGATTATTTCTCTGTACACTCTCTGGCTTGATATCTGATGATGAGATGTCAAAATCTGGCAGTCTCTTTCTCACTGAATTTTTCATAATTCCACACTGGCATTTTTGCCTGAATTTACATGTGGAAAATAATGCAGCTTTACCTGAGTGTCAGTCCCAGCATCCAACATTTTTCCCCATCCTGTTTCAAACCAGGTCTTTTAGATGCCTAAATGCTTTAGGTATCTTTAAACAACCCACAATTTTAGCTGTTTTTTTTAAAAGAAGATCTAGTATTTTTCATTTCTGCTTCACAGTGCATTTTATATGAGGATTGGAAATAGAGCAAAATAGAGGAGGGAGTGGATAACGGCATGTAGAAGGAGACCAGATGACAGCCATGAAGGGTCATCACCATTTTTGTTTTTGAACTCTAGGACAACTATAAATCTTTGATTCTTTGAATTTTTGCTTTCCCTTGACTTGGTCTTCAATATTATTTAGTAGCTGAGTTTCCAGGAATGTCATATTTCCATTCCAGTGAGGTGATGATGTCTTAGGTAGCAAGCACTATAAGCCACTTCCCTTGGAGTTAGCACTATTGAATGCAGTGAGATGTACCTTTGTGTAGATTTGTATAACAGTGGGGCTTTCTAGATGGGCAGGAAAGTGTGACATGAAGTTGCCTTTTCCTTAATGCTTAGCAGCTGCACCACAGCCTTTAGATGGAGCTGCGCTGTTCCGCTGTTTTTAAAAAAGAAGCTGGGAAAACCAGCACCTTTTTAAAGGCGCTTCTTCTCCCCTAAAACGCAAAAAAAGCATTTTCATGGCACACTTTCTCTTTTTCTCATCTAAAGGCTAGACTTTCATGCAGCCATGAACACACTTCTTTTTGCCAATGTAGAAACCCCCAGTATATCATAAGCTTTCAATCCTATACTTACTTTCCTGGGAGAAAGACCCACTGCACTGAATGAAACCTACTTATGAGTAGACTGCCATGGGGGGGGGGGATGAATTGGCTAACAAATGACCACAGTGGATTAACCCTCTTCACCCAGTTTTGTTTCATGTTGGGAGACTTGTGTCTTCCCAGTTCCAAGTTGGATTAGAAGAGATGTGCCTTACGAGGATCCAAACTGAAATAATAATAAACTACCTGGAATTGGGCCATATGTCTGGTGTAGAATCATAGAATACTAGAGTTGGAAGAGACCACAAGGGCCATCCAGTCCAACCCGCTGCCATGCAGGAACTCTCCATCAAAGCATACCTGACAGATGGCTGTCCAGCCTCTGCTTAAAGACCTCCAAGGAAGGAGACTCCACCACACTCTGAGGGAGTGTGTTTCACTGTCAAACTGCCCTTACTGTCTGGAAGTTCCTCCTATTGTTGAGCTGGAATCTATTTTCCTGGAGCTTGTATCCGTTGTTCCGGGTCCTGTTCTCTGGAGCAGCAGAAAACAAGATTGCTCCCTCCTCAATGTGACATCCCTTCAGATATTAAAACAGGCCTATCATATCTCCTCTTAACTTTCTCTTCTCCAAGCCAAACATGCCCAGCTCCCTAAGTTGTTCCTCATAGGGCATAGTTTCCAGACCCTTCACCATTTTAGTCACCCTCCTTTAGACATGCTCCAGTTTCTCCACATCCTTTTTGAATTGTGGTGCCCAGAACTGGACAGAGTATTTCAGGTGGTGTAGTTTCCCCCATTGTTCTATCTTATTTCTGAATCAGATCATGAGTCCACCCACCCACAGAAAACTGTCATTTGTATGCATTTTCCCAAACTGTATATGTATATACTATTACAGTGGACTCATTAATATGCAGTATAGATGTACTCCAAATGTAGAAAATCAGCATCCCATCAACAGGGTTCCAGAAAATGTCTGTTTGAAATGGTTTGATGCATTTCTGGAACCCTGTTGATGGGCTGCTGATTTTCTACATCTAATACTTTTCAAAGGACTGAGTACTTGTCTGATTTTAATGAACACATTTTTGTACATATTGCCTAACGTGTATTGATACACATTTTCAAAATGTGTGCATGGTTCTGTGCACATCTCCTCTTTCAAAAACATCACAAGCCTTTCAAATGTATGGGTTTCAGGGAAAATTACAATTCATTTTATTGTAGTTTCAGGAAAAGTAAAATTCTGACTCTGCCCAGGGGTCCCGATATCAATTGTCCATGAACTTACCCAACACATCATCCCTGCCTTCACCTCCTTAAAGCAAAAAAAAAAAAAATATGTTTTGATCATGGAGTTAAACATTAATTAGAAGATATATTCCAAGAGGGCTTTTCCCCACCTCCCACCTCCTTTTCCCCACATCTGAACATTTGAAATCTTGCCTGGCTGTACTCCAGTCCAAAGCTTGGAGAGAGGGCCATTGAGACCTTTTGTTCCAGCTTGGGAAAGGATCTAACCCCATGATCTGCCAGGCTTTAGAAAAGTAGTGAAGTGTGATTAAAAAGGCAAGATAGTTTATGAACCCTTTTACAGCAGATATTACTCAGTCAAAGCCTCATACGATCTGTCACCTGGCAACAGAGTTCATATCAAATGCAGAAGAGAAAGGAGATCAGAAGCCTGGCTTATTGTGGAGAAAAAGAATGCATCATCTCCCAGATCATAAGCTGCTGATAAGAAAAAGATCGGAAAGGGTTTTAACAGGAACAATCAACCTCTTCAGTTGGTGCCAGTGAAAGGACTCATAACCAACAAAACACCACAAACTGCAGGTGCTGGACCACCTGGAGAGGAAGGTTCTTCATTTCAAACTTGCCTCGGGGCATCTGCTGAAAATGAAGCACAGCCAAAGTGCCAGTTGTCAACAATTACTCTTGGTTAGTTATAGAAAAGAAATGATTAAATCATCATTAGAAGCAATAATATTGAACTTGAGCATAATTTGAAATTCTAAATGGTCGTATATATTTTTTAAAAGAAACTGGCATCTAAGGAAAGAGAAGTTGAGTGTTGCTGCCATCATTTTTTAAAAAAATGTATCTGGCACAGAATATTTTTACTTTGTTTCATTTTTTGAGCTGAGTTTTGAAATACAACTCCAGCAACTAAAGTAAGAGACAGATTTTCAAAATAGATGAACTTCATATATTCAGACACAACTCTTCTGGAAATGGGGCTGCAAGTAATACTTTAGGGGTTCTGGCTGTCCAATCTATTTAAGTAAGTTTCCCTATTTATATTTTTAAAGGCCAGATTTTGTAAATCAAAGTTCTGAAATATGTTGCTAATGATTTTTAATATTCATGATATCATTATCTCTATTGTTTATATTGCAATGCTTATCATGCAGGTAGGACAGCTGCTTATTTTAATTATTTGTGTATTGCAGTAAATGGTCCTAAACACAACCAAGTGCCCAGGGGAAAAAAGTATCACATGCATCAGACTGAAGTGTATTTTGCCCAGTTTTCCTTTGATCATGCTTGTCAAACTGGAAAGTGTTTGTTTCTTTTTATTTCAAAAACTGTAAAATGAGAGTTATATAGTGTGGCTTGCTTGTTTATGTCAAACATCAAACTACTTTTTACAGTATCTGTAAATTTTGGATGGATCATTGAACCTCAATGAACATGTAGTGCTGCCAGGATCATTACAAAGAAATAAATTATATTGATTTGTTCATTTAGAATTTCAGCCATGGGCTACCTTTTCTGGAAGTAACAAGTCAATCTGTTTCACAATGTTTCATTTTTTTCCCCAGAAAGCAAAAATTTTGTTTTTGAAATTATGAAAAACCATTTTTTGTTATTCTAGCAGTCCAGACTATATTAACTATATTGTGATTTGAATAGTCAGAAAGGACATGTATTCATTTCAATATAACAGAAAGTATATTAATTGCAGTATTATTTTATTGTCACAGATAGCACAATGGTACAAACATTTATGGTTAAGATATTTTATACTTTAAAGCTAAGGAAACAGTTTGGTCAAAGCATATTTAAGTTTTGATTATTGAAAATTTATAAAACTCATCCATTCAGACCAATTGAATTTACTTAGCTTTTATCAGAAGATTCCCAAGAAATGGAAGAAGGTGGCAGCTTCAACAAAATCCATTAAACATTACTTGCAAATAAAATGAAATAAAATATATATGAAACCCTTTAAAGTATAAAATATGTACCTTCACTGACACCAACACAAACTGCACCCAGAACTTTCAATCAAAAGAATTGCTGCTATGAAATTGTTATTGAGGAAGGAATTGACAAAACATCCCCTTTATAAAGGGATAAAGGGAAAGGAGAAAACCATTAATTCGCAATGCCCCTTATCAACCACTAAAAATGTACCCATTGTTTCAAAGCTTTAAGAACTGCAAACGTGAAACCTGATCTAAACTAATAGTTTGCTTAAATCATTTAAATCAATTCTTGCTGAATGGAAGAGCAGGATTTGTCACCAGCTGAAAGAAAGGAGAGAAATCTTGATCACATAAATATCTGTCCTGCAATTTACTTAGGGACATATGAGTCATGAATCATGCTACACGTGTGGGGCCAAGAAGTCACCAATGTGCAATGGACCTATTTTGCCAATAGCATCAGCAGAACCAGAATTACATAGAGAATGTGTTCCCCTGTGCCCTATCATTTCAAGTTGTACATTTTGGATGTATATTCTATACTTTGCATTGTGGTTATGCATCCTATAATTTGTATTGTGATTGTGCATTGTAGTTGTGCATTCATATTTTCATTGTAATTGTGCCTCTTGTATTATGAATTGTGATTATGCATAGTGTATTTTGCATTGTGCAGTGACACCCAGTTATTGACTTGTGTTGCACAATGTTGTTATTCTGAATGAGGGCTGTGCAGTCCTGCTGTGGGGTATATTTGCATGTGGGTATTTATGCTAAGCTAAGGGAATGTTGGAATGAGACCCTGGAATTACTACTTTTACTCCTGAAATGTCCATGCTATGTTTATTTTTATTTTATTTTTTAAAGTCACGTTTCAGTTAATTTGTCTAACATTTTTAAAATATTAATAATGTCACCTGATTACAAATTAAATATAATCAGCCTCCATATCCTTGTATTATCTATCCATCAATTCAACAATCCACCCATCAAAAACAATACAAAGAAAGAAACAAAAAATACAACTTAAATGGTTTGTCCAAGTTTGGGAACCACCCTATACAGCCATGTTTACACAGAAATAAAATTATTTCTAACATCAAACAGCAACAAATGCTTGATGGGGACTTGTGCTGATCACCTAGATTTATGGAATATTGAGAGACAGTTGAAACAGAGAATGTAGAGAAGAGATTTCTTCAGGTGAATGATTTTAAAGAAGACAATAATAGTGATTTTTTTTAAAAAAGTTAGTCCCACATACTTCCATACAACTTAATTGAGAAAACATTCATACAATAGCAGAATTCATTAGAAACAAACAATTGGTGGAAATGGGGAAAGGCAGTCTCATTAGGAGCTAAAGCATTATTATTATTATTATTATTATTACTACTACTACTACTACTACTACTATTCCTACCTTGTTAAAAAAAATGAGAATCCTAAATGGTGATTATATGTGAGGGTGTTATGGCATTTTATTTATTTAGAAGATTTTTATTTATTTAACAATAAGGTATTAATTTGTTTACAAGATATATTAACTTACAGGATTCAAATCAAGCATCCAAAGCTGTGTAAATATGACTATCTAATAATCCTAAAAACCAGTAATAAAACTATCAATACTCAAAACTGAAAAGAAATAAACTAGCCAAAAGAGCTAATCTCTCAAAATCATAATAGAACAATTGTTTTTACTCTACTCCAATGGACATCATAAAAACAGATAAGCAAGTAAACCATCTATTTATTTAAGTTATTGCATTTGAGAGTACATGACACCCTGGTTCTCTTGATTATCTACAAGCTTTTAAAAGTATATAATTTAAACAATAAAACAATGACTATAGATATAATGTTTTCTCAGCCCAATTCTTTTACCTTTTTATCACTTGCACTTTCCTCTATCTTTTTTAAATATAGGATTGAAGAAATAAATAAACAAATAAATAATCTAACATAGAAATTCATATATATTTTGTATGTATTTATTCTTCTTAATTTACTTATTTTCTTATGAGAGTTTCTTGAAGGGCATATTGCTACCCAACCCCAGAATAATGAGACCAGACACTGAAATGGGATAAAACAGGGCCATTTATTGACCTTTTTAATAAGTTCTTAATGAAACTGCAACTAATTTCTAACAACAACCAAGTGTTGGAGAAGCTGAATCTGTTGTCTTTCCCTGGACCACCTCTGCAGCTTATCTGGATGATAATACCTGAGTCCTCAACACCAATCCAAAAGTTGGGTTATACTCTGGCTGGCCTGCATCAGGAAGTGTAACCAAGAAGATCCCATCCCAATCCGCGAAGATTAAAGAGGGGGTTTATCTTTCAATCCATACCTAAGGGCAATTTCTTTCTGCCACCTCCCAGGTGGCAAGGCCTAAAGAAGTGGTTCCAGAAACATCCCTTCCACCCAAAGGGTGTCCAAGATGCTTGCTGAAATATAATCTAAATATTCATGCCAAAGTTAGGTATTTATACAAACCCAATTCGAATTCAAAATTTTTAAAACCAAATCAGGTTTTATGAAGACTCACCCGAGCCAATTTCTGATAGGCCACAAGAAACAGTGTGGGGTAGGCGAAAAACCCATGGAAAATGGAAAAAATTCTTACCGGCCCCTAGACAACCAAGAAAACTTCATACTATACCAGTGGTTGGTGGGTGGGTCAATGTCTTAACAGCAATGAGGCTAAGGGGGCAATATGGCAAATCCTTGTCTCAGACCACACCCCCAAAGCCTCATGCCATTGCAACCTTGCCATGACATGATTTTATGTCACTTGCCTCATCCCAGGGGAGGGCAGCAAACAGCCCATCCCCACTTCAACTTCTCCATCATAAAGGTGGGGATGGCCATTGCTACCCAACCCCAGAATAATGAGACCAGACACTGAAATGGGATAAAACAGGGACATTTATTGACCTACAATGGTTCCTTGTTATCCGCTGGGGTTTGGTTGCAGGACCCTCCGTGGATATTGGTTATGCCCAAAGTAGTGAAAGACCTAGGTCTAATCACCCCAAACTGAATTTTAAATGCACACAAAATGTCAGGACTTTTTTGCCCCTCATATTCTGTGTCTTTTGTTTTAATGTTTTATACTCTTTGATAAACCTGTTTTGTCATGGCCTTTGGCTAGTACAATAAATTTAAATTTGATTTGATTTGAATTAGTCAAGGTGGAAAGATCCTGATGAATGAAAAAAGGCCCAGGACTAGTGCCTCTAACTTGCATATAATGATATAGAGCTTAAAATGGACAAATGACTATATTTGAAGAAGGATGAATAGAAATCTTTGAACCTTTATTGCACTGGTCTGTCTTAGAAGATCTAATAAGAAGTGTAACAGAATGTCCAGCAAAACGAATATAGCAATGCCTTACCTGACTTATCATGTTTGGATAACAAAACACGCTCGCTAACTTGCAGCACACACCCCTCCCCCCAATGCAGTTAATACTACCAAATGGAACAAAAGAGCTTTGTGAAGCAATATGCAAATAACATCCCATATGGATCCTAAACCATTGCGAATATCTGGTGGAAAAGACATTCTAGTATCCTTTACCTGAACCCTCTCTCTAGACCATCCCTCTAAAACCATTTTAATTCGAAAATCACAGGTGTTGTCTTGAACCCCTTGAGCCTTTAACCAAAAAGCAATAACAGTCAAATGACCATGAATAGAGTGAGACATCAAACCCTTGTCATGAAGAAAAACACAGAATCGCAGAAGTTGTGGAACTGGAATATGTAAAACATCTCCCAGCTTGTGCACATTTCAGAACCTTATGAACTCTCAAACTGATCTATAACTCCTCCTTGTACTGAAAGTGACAGAGAGAGAGAGAGAGAGACCAAGGGCCCTTATCACCTTCCACTGCCAAGGTTCCACAGTGTTCTGGCATCAGTTCCACTAGCCAAGCCACCCGGGGGCCAAGTTCCAAAAGCACTCTATCTGTTTATGAAAAAAAGAGACTCTGGAATAGAATGATCAACATGAAAAGCTGTAAACAAGATATTAAAATGTAAACATTGTAACCTTAATGTCCTGAACAAGTGCATGGCCCTCAGTGATTTGGATGTCAAAGAGTTAATGGCATGTATCACTATCAGGTTATCACACCAGAAGTGTACTGAAGAATGGGCAAGCTCACTAGCCCATATGGTAACTGCCACCAAAATGTCAGAAGTTCTTCCCACCTGGACCCGTTCTTGAGGTGATGTCTGGGCACACCAATGGCCATTGAAGCAGACCCCAAAATCTACAGACCTGACACCATTGGATGATACCTGCAGGACATCCTGGAGCTTGAACTCATTATGCCAAAAAGTAATCCCATTAAAGTCAGAAAGAAACTGTGGCCAAACTGACAGGTCATCTTTTAAAGAAGACCTAACCTGGATCCTATGGTGAGCCTTAACTATGTCCCATATGGCATCTAAAAGATGCCTCAAAAATGCTCACCCAGGGGCAACCACCCTACAGGTGAAGTTCAAATGGCCAATAAGCTCCTGAAAGTCATACAGTGTAACCTTATATTGGCAAAGAAATTCCCACAGTTTTTTCTTGGAGTCTGACTATCTTATCATCAGGGAGTTTAGACAACTGATTGATAGTGTCAATGGATATCCCCAAAAATTCAAATCTGGTTGTAGGGCCTTCAGTTTTTTCAGGAGCTAAAGGAACATCTAACTCGTCAGCTAGAGCTTGAAATTCCCTGAGTAAGACTGAACAAACCCTAGAGCTGGATGACCCTATGAATAAGAAATCATCCAAGTATTGGATAACCCTTCTAATATCAGTCCTGTCCCTAAAGGCCTATTCCAAAAAGGTGCTAAATGTCTCAAAAGCTGCGCAGGAGACTGAGCACCCCATTGGAAGTACCCAGTCCATGTAAAACTGGCCATCAAACCTGAAACGTAACAACTCAGAATCTAAAGGGTGAACTGGCAACAAACAAAATGCTGACTTAATGTCACATTTAGCTAACTCAGCCCCAATGTCAAAACTCCTAACAGTAGTATCAAAAGAAGTATAATGAACTGTGCACAATTCGTGGGGGATGGCATCATTAACAGACTGACTGTGAGGTAAAACAAATGATGAATAATATGGAACTCACCCACAACTTTCTTGGGAACAACACCCAATGGAGAAACCCACAAATTGGGAGTCAGTGGGTAAATAAAAGGTCCCAAAATGTGACCCTCAGCAACCTCTTTATCGATCTCCTGTCAAAGAATATGCTCTAATCCCCAAACAGACTTCAAATTATTGGCCAAAAATGGGCATCAAGTGCCCTGTAAAAGAATACAGAAGTCATCTTGAAAATCTTCAAGCAAATAGCAAGCAGCTTCTAAATTGGAATAAGAAGATAGCAGATGCTGGAGAACCTCAAGCCTGAATGGGCTTTTGAAGACTGGGGAACTCTGCCTGACCTCCTGTTATTTTGTCCTTCTATACTGGACCCTCACTTTAATTTTGTGAAACATTTAGTTTTCTCTGTCAGTGAGCTTTCATGCCACAATACACTACCAATTCCCAGGATCCCCTAGACTGAGCCAGGGCAGTTAAAGCATTCTCAAACTGGATTATTTCTGCAATATGTTTTGGACCTCTGTTGCATATAAATGAATTTTAAACAACACAGAAGTAGAATCACTCAAACCACATGCTAAAATGTGGTTTGTAAGCTGCCTTGGGTCCTCTGTCAGGAGAAATGTGGAATATTTATTGATTAAGTAATTATTCACATTTGAAAAACTGTGCATTTTTTATTTTTTAAAATACTACATCCAAAAAATCTGTTCACTTCATTAAAAATTAATGAAGATGATTCTGTTTTTGTTTTTGTTTGTTTGTTTGTTTTTGCTCAAGTGGAGATAGGCTTGGCATCTCTGGCAATAAATGGGAACATTCAGTAATCAAAAGAATATGACACTGCATGATTTTCTCTGAGAGCCCTACTTGCATGTTTTCAGCATCCAAAGTTATGCAACCATTTCCACTGTGAGATACAGCATGTTTTTCCTCAATAGCTTCTGTAATGAAACAGTAACTCCACTGCAAACAATGGTGATTATGTGGAAACACATAGTAATGCAGCTGCACGCCACATTATTACAAGATAAGAATAACTTCTTCTGCCAAGGTATCTTTCACTCCTCTTTGGAGTTATTTTTATAACTTTGACAGGCAAGTTCAGAGCAGAATAGGAAATTTGCATAATTTAAATGAGACGGTCATGTATAAAGAGACTCTCTTGTTTGAACTGCATACAAATTTGAGATATACTTATAAAGCTATCAATGAAAAATATTCTTTAAGGTGATTCCTTAATGGAATTATGGAACATTGCGGAAGGTGGACAGAAGTTTAGAGAATGAGCCTGGGGAGAAGAGGATGGGGCACAAAAATCATAAGTGTGCATTGGGTGACCACTTGGGTACTGATTATATAAAGGCAAAGATTATAGCACAACTGATCCAATTCAAGATACACTGCATCCTTCCTCCCCACCAATTTCCAATAGTGACATTGGGGCTTTCAAGATTGGCAGGAAAGGGTAACATGAAGTTGCCTTTTCCTTAATACTTAGCAGCTGCACTGCAAGTCCCAGGTGTGTAATAAAAAGGTATAGGGCAGCTACACTGAGGAGGTGTGGGGATGACTTATCTGAAGCCTTTTCTGTTGCTCAGCAACTACATTGGAAGCTGTCAGGATACTAGAAACACAGGCGGAGCAGCTGCACGGGTGGCAATGAATGAACCTTTAATATTTTGTTATTGTTGTTGTTGCCAGCTGCAAACTGCACAGTTGCACTGGTACATCATACAGGCAATTGTATTGCCAGCTGCGAACTGTGCAGTTGCGCAGGTACATCACACATGAACTGTGCAGTTATGAAGATCTGTCAAATTACCATTGTGATTTCACTTCCCTTTTTAAAGTGTGCAGTTGCATCGGTGCACCATGAATGAACCCCTTTATTTCATAATAATAATAATAATAATAATAATAACCCCACCCCTTTGAGATCAATGGAGGCACCTTACACATTAAAATACTATTTTACCAATAAAACAAACTGCATCCCTCCCCCCTTAAAAAGATATTAAATCTGTTGCGATTTAAATGTATGAATAAACTTCTTTATTTTATGAATGAATTGACATTTTATGTGCAGTTGCAGAACAGTTACAGCATCCCAGAGTCCCTACTGCACATATCTAGGGTTTGGATTAGGGCTGGAGCTAGGGTTTGGGAGCTTTAAAAATACTGCACCGTTGCACTGCAGCATTTAGACACAGTTGTGCTGTTACACCCTTTTTAAAAAGAAGCTGGGAAAAGCAGCTCCTTTTTAAAGCTGCTTTTCCCCCACTAAAATGCAAAAGAAGTGTGTTCATGCCAAACTTTCAGTGTGGGTCATCTAAAGGCTATACTTTCATGCAGGTATGAACACACCCCTTTTTGACAGTTTAGATCAGCCCATTGTGAACAAAATCCAACTATCAACAAAATCCAAACTCCAATTACCAACAAAAGATAGATATTCTGATATAATTGGTGTGTGTGTGTGTGTGTGTGTGTGTGTGTGTTAAATATACTTAGAAAATTTGCTTGCTTAGTGCTCCGTCTCCTTCTGTTCCTCCTTCCTCTGCCAGCTCTCTTGCAAACTGGCCTGGGGCCTCCTTGCGATGGCCCTGTTTCAGATGGTGGGAAACCTAGAGGAGGAGGAGGAGGAAGGAGGTTGGGAGGGAGGGAGGAGACGAGCTAGGATTCCTCTAATTCCTCTGAGAGGTTGCCTCAGAGAAATCAGGGCTGTTCAGATGGCTCAGCCTCACCCACTCCTCCTCCTCTACCTTTCCCAACGTCTGGCCCCAGGCTGGCTTGCAAGATAGCTAGCAGGGTAAGGAGGAGGGAGATTGAGCACAGTCGCTACCACTGCCATGGATATATATATGGTCCCCGGAGGTTTCTGGCAGAGTAGCGGCAAGATGAGGGGCACACTGGAGGGCAGCCCATGTGGAGGAGGTGGAGGAGGAGACTCGGGCCCAAGCTTTCCCACCATGCCACCAGCCTCTTGTATGTTGGAAATGTTTGAAGTGTGCCTTGTCATGGGGTTTTCTTGGCAAAGATTGTTTGTGAGTTTGCCTTTTCTTTCCTCCTCCTCCTCTTCTTCTCTCCATGGCAGCTACCTGTCAGAGATCAAAGCAACCCCAAAGCCAGGTCTCTAAAAGCAGGACCCTGCTCAGAGCTTTCAAGTGTGAATCAGATCCTTCATTCTCACTCCCCTGAATTGATCCCCCCCCCCCCAAAAAACCCTCCCTTGAATTGATTTTTTCCAAAAGAACTACCAAAAAAAAATTACCCCCCAAAAATGGTTTAAAAAAGTGGAGGATTTGGGATTTATCTCCAATTAAATGCAGTTATATCTGAAATGGTTCACTGTGGGAACCAAACACATATAAATCAATCAGGAAATCAATTTATTCTCTAGTGGGAATGAGCCCAAAGATTTATTTATCTATATATCCTTTGAAATGGAGGCACCAAAGTTTGAATGCAGTTCTTCCTACATGCAAAATATGCACTGACACTTAGAGCCTTATCACATGAAGCAGGTGATTCAGTTTATATCAGGATAATGGCATCTTCAGTTGGTGCTTATTGAATGACAACATGGTCCCTCTTGTGTTGTTCTGCCATGTGATAATGTTTTAAAAGTACTTCATTTTATTAACAGAGAAGGGGGGAAAATCATTGATATCCATTGGGGTTTTGTTCCAGAATCCCCCATGGATACCAAAATCCATGGATGCTCAGTCCCATTAAATACAATGGTGTAGTGAAATGGCAAAATCCAGGTTTGCTCTTTGAAATTTATTTATATCTTAAAAATATTTTCAATTCATGGATGTCTGAATCCATAAATAAGGAATTTGTGGATGCAAAGGGCCAACTGTACTAATCACAGCATGAGGATGGATTAGACAGGCATAGTCAGACACGCACTCTAGATTTTAGGAGAGCTGATTTCAATAAACTTAGAGAAATACTGGGGATGATCCCATTGTCAGGAAAACTAAAAGAGAAGGGAGTTCAAGACAGATGGGAGTTTCTCAAAAGGGAGATACTGAAGGCACAATTTCAAACAATTCCAATGAGGAAGAAAAATGGGAGGTGTCTCAAGAAGTCAGGATGGATGACTAAGGAACTTTCAACTGAGATAAGCCTTAAACAGAACATGTATAAGAAATGGAAAAATGGGGAAATCACCAAAGAGGAATTCAAACAAATAGCCAGCACATGTAGCAGTAAAGTCAGAAAAGCTAAAGCACAGAATGAACTCAGGCTTGCTAGAGAGGTTAAGAACAACAAAAAGGGTATGTCCGAAGCAAAAGGAAGAAGAAGGAAACGGTAGGGCCAATGCGTACAGAAAATGGCAAAATGCTCACAGGGGACAGAGAAAAGGCAGAATTACTCAACACTTTCTTTGCTTCAGTCTTCTCAGAAAAGGCAAAGGATGCTCAACCTAAGGATAATGGGGAAGAAGACAGAATAGGGGAATTTCAGCACAGAATAAGTAAAGAGATAGTACAGCACTACTTGGTTAACCTAAATGACTGTAAGTCTCCAGGACCAGATGAACTAAATCCAAGGGTATTGAAAGCACTGGCAAATATAATTTTGGAACCATTGGCAATAATCTTTGAGAACTCCTGGAGAACAGGAGAAGTCCCAGCAGACTGGAGGAGGGCAAACGTTGTCCCCATCTTCAAAAAGGGAAGAAAAGAGGATCCCAACAATTATCCTCCAGTTAGTCTGACATCAATACCAGGAAATATTCTAGAGCAGATAATTAAACAGAGAGTCTGTGAACATTTAGAAGGCAATGCCATAATCACAAAAAGTCAACATGGGTTTCAGAGAAACAAGTCCTGCCAGACAAATTTGATCTCTTTTTTTGATAAAATTTCCAGATTGGTAGATGAAGGGAATGCTGTGGATATAGTATACAGTGATCCCCTGGGATACGAAGCCCCCGGGGAACGAAATCCCCGGGAGCCGAAACCGCCGGGACCAAAAAACAGCCCCCGGGATCCGAAGGAAACCCCGGGTTAAGAAAAAGAAAAACCATGCGGCCCCTTTAAATTGGCCGCCCAGTCCGTCTCCTAAAGCGGTCCCCCGGGAAACAAAGATTTCCGGGTTACGAAAGGTAATCCGGAACGGATTACCTTCGTAACCCGGGGGACCACTGTATCTTGATTTCAGTAAGGTATTTGACAAGGTTCCCCATGATATTCTTGCAAACAAGCTTGTAAAATGTGGGCTAGACAAGGTAACTGTTACATGGATTTATAACTAGTTGACTGGCCACACCCAAAGGGTGCTCAACAATGGCTCCTTTTCAACCTGGAAACTAGTGACAAGTGGGGTGCCACAGGGTTCTGTCCTGGGCCCAGTGCTATTCAACATCTTTATTAATGACTTGGATGACAGAATTGGGGGCATACTTATCAAATTTGTAGATGACACCAAATTAGGAGGAGTAGCCAATACCCCAGAGGACAGGATCAAAATTCAAAATGACCTGAATAGACTAGAAAGCTGGGCCAATGCTAACAAAATGAAATTCAATGCAGAGAAATGTAAGGTACTGCACTTAGGGTGGAAAAATGAAATGCACAGATATAGGATGGGGGACATTTGGCTGAATGAAACTACGTGTGAAAGGGATCTAGGAGTCCAAGTAGACCATAAGTTGAACATGAGTCAACAGTGCAATGCGGCAGCTAAAAAGGCCAATGCTATTCTAGGCTGCATCAATAGAAGTATAGCGTCTAGATCAAGGGAAGTAATAGTGCCACTCTGTTCTGCTTTGGTCAAGCCCCACCTGGAATACTGTGTTCAGTTCTGGGCACCACAATTTAAAAAGGATGCGGAGAAACTGGAACGTGTCCAAAGGAGGGCAACTAAGATGGTGAAGGGACTGGAAACCATGCCCTATGAGGAGCGACTTAGGGAGCTGGGGATGTTTAACCTGGAGAAGAGAAGGTTAAGAGCTGGTATGATAGCCCTGTTTAAATATTTGAAGGGATGTCATATTGAGGAGGGACTAGAACGCAGAACAATGGAAAAGAGGAAACTGCAGGAAAAGAGATTCCACTTCACCATTAGGAGGAACTTCCTGACATAAGGGCTGTGTGACAGTCAAAGACACTCCCTCGGTGGAGTCTCCGTGCTTGGAGATTTTTAAGCAGAGGCTGGATGGCCATCTGTTGGGGATGCTTTGACTGGGAGTTCCTGCATGGCAGGGGGTTGGACTGGATGGCCCTTGTGGTCTCTTCCAGCTCTATGATTCTAAGATTCTATGATTCTATGATTCTACATTACACATTTGATTCTGCAGGGAATATGCAATCCTACACAGAGGACATACAATCTATGACCTGAAACATATGGGCAGATTGGAGCAGCTTCCAGCCGCTTTGGGGGTGTGGTGTTTAGATGATTCATGCCCCTTGAGTGGCCAGAAGCAGTGCTGGGGTTGTACAACCCAAAACCAGTCCCAAAAGGAGCAGATAGTTTCTGCTTCTTTCTGCAGTACTTTTGAGACCACAGCATCAGGCACCCTCGGGACTATGGCATGTGGTTGCTGCAGTCCCAGGGCAATGAGGTCAGGAGTGGTCAGAGGCCCTTCTTGCTCATCTGTTGGGGCATGTGTAATCAGGCATCAACATGCAGAAGACATACGCCAGGCACAGATCACCACAGAAAGGTCTCTATTGTGTAGTTCAGTGCAGGCTCCAGAAAAAAAAAGTCCTCCCGTGCAGAATCTGTCGGCAAGACAAGAAACTGCTGGACTGCTGTGTTCTCACACAGAGACTTTATTCTTGGTTTTGCTATATGCATCAGACCGTCAAAATGCTTTGCCAGACTGCTCTTTACAATACAACCACATTGAGCATTCAGCTCATACACTTATATACAATATCCCCTCCTGGGATTTGAGTCCATCCCCCTACTGATATGTCACCCAGTTTCCTGTCACCTGACAACTGTGACTCTGCAGAATAAAGTTTGCTGACTTTGCCTCCTGCCCCTCTGTCATCAGTTCTGTCAATCAGGACTCTTCAAATGTTGAGTCATCATGTCTCCCAACTGAACCCAGGTTACCAGGGCATGAAGAAACAGTTTTTCAGTGCCACTGACTGGAATCTCTACTGTAGCAGAACCACTCAAGCAAAATATCCCCAACTTCTAACCCACTGAGCTGATCAGAAAGATACTATCAACAACAGTACCAAAAGCTGCTTATATATCAGCGACAAGGAATAGGGTTTCATTGTTGTTTTTTCCCTGATATGGATGATACACCTGGATGACCAAAGGTGGTATAGTCCCAAATCCAGGCTTGAACCAATGTTTAAATGGGACTAGATAATTGGTATTATTCCCAAAGTGCCTGTAATTACTCTGCTGCAATGTTCTCAGGGACCAGGATTTGCAACTGGATGATAATTATTAAGACCCATGAGGTAGAGGGAAAATTCACTTAAAGGATCATTCACCTCACCCTGGTCTCATCAGACCATTTCAGATAGCTTTAATCAGTCACAGAGAAAAAGTATTAAAATACTACATGTTCAGATGCACTGCTGCAAGATCTGTTCAACAGTGGGATTTCATGAGCCTTGGACACCTCGGTTAGGCCTACCACAAAAACAGCATCAAGGTCACTATGCAGAGACAAGTGGCTTTATCCTCAAAGTTCTCAGAAAGGTCACAACAGACCTTTGGATAATCCAGATCTCCATTTCCTGGAGTAGATGTTAATAACCCCCAGACCACTTTGAAGAGCTCTGCTGGATGGCTACTTGAGGCTTCAATGGAAGAACACATAATAGATATAATTATGTGCTCTGACACTGGTTTGCTGAGTTTCTCAGTGAGTCTTACACTCTTACACTTCAGCTGCCATCTGGTTTATTCTATTGCTAGGAAACTATAGGAAAATTATAATAGCTCAATGGTGGTTTGAGGAGTACAATTAAAAACAAAATCCTGGTCCAGCCTCTGCCTAGATGGGCCAATGTTGTGGCTCAGCATCATATGATGCCACATGGCTTAATCTTTGAACATTGCTACATAATAAGTCAATGATAGAATTCTCATCAATGTCTGTATGTGGGGAATCATGACTTCTAAAGTAGTCCTGCACAACCATTCAATATGCTTCAAGCTGTAAAAAAAAATATTGATATAGGAAAGAGTGGATTAATTAGCTCCAAAGTTACTAAAGAAAATTTTGCTTCCTTCATTATAGACCGACTGATGCCAACAAAACTGAAGGCAATCGGAGTAGCAAAAGTAGGACAAGCTGGATTTAGCATTGTGTGCATACATATTTATGTATTGTTGTTTTGTGGTGCACTAGTTCAAGCCCTGATTATTCTATTAAGCCCTTACTCTCATTCAAATTTTTCACATGCTGCTTCTATTTACCAAATGTTATCCAGACCTTGCAAGTCCTAATGAATTTTTAATTGGGAAGCAATGCAATGGGCCTTTTTCCTTGTGCTCAGAAGCAACTCATCATTAAATATATTTCATAAACCAATTCCCTTCTGCTCCTACTCACCTAAAACTTACCTACCTCTTTGACAACTTATCACTTAGCTTGTTTGAAATATGAAAAGAAATGTGTTATTTTACTTTTTCGATGCCGTCTGTATTTTGAAACTTTAGAGTGTGAAACCTCATTTGCATATAGTAACAGCTTAATTGGATTGTAATCTCACTTTCTCCTGGGAAAAACTTATTTCTGAATATGAAGTTTGGTCTTCTGGGCTGTTTTTATTGATATCTTTTAATTGCAAATCTGCATTTTTATAAAAAAGTTTTAATAAAATAAAGCATCCAAAAAGTTATATTTTCCCACATGTACAAAGCCATCTTTTTAGCCAGAATGGTAAACTTTATTCCACTGTCCATAATTAAAATAAAAATCTGATGGGAAAAAACATTTTGTTGCTGAGTATGCATTAATATATATATTTGGTTTTAATGTAAAGTTGAGTCTATAGGTGGTCAGTGGGATCTTTCTTACCTACATGAACTGTCTTTATTTATGGATGTCTTCGTGTGTGTGCGCGCGTGCACGCGCACACCTGCTTTCAAGTCACTTGTTGATTTATGGCGACCCCATGAATTTCTTAGGTTTTTCTTAGGCAAGGAATACTCAGAGGTGGTTTGGCAAGCCTTCCCATGAAATATAGCCCACACCACCTAGTATTTGTTAATAGTGTCCTACCCAAGTACTAACAAAGGCTGAGCCCTAGCTTCCAAAATCAAACAGGAGCTGATACATCATCTATATTTAAGTGCATACATTATACTTGTACAATGTACTGCTTCAGATATATTGTTCAGCAGGTAAAACACATTAGATGGTATAGGAAGTATGTCACATGTAACATGATCTTCATAAGGTCATATTTTCAACAAACTTTTGCTTTGCCCAAGTTTTTCAGCAATCAAAGTCTATTTACCTTTGCGATGAATAAGATGATAAGTCCATATACTATGGCCCATTTCCTACCATTAAAAGAGGCAGAATAGACTGGTATGTGAGATAGTTAATTGGCTCTTTTAAACTGTTGTGTCAACAATTTTAGTTATACTTTGTTTCAAATGCTTGTAAACCACCATGAATCCTGTGCAGAGAGAAAAGCAGGATTTAAATAAAATAAAAAAGCAGGATTTAATTAAAATAAAATAAAACAAACAAGGTGGTACTTAGGTCATGGAACCCATTGCTCCAAAATAACCACCTAGCCAATTTGCTTTTAGGAATCAAGTGGAAACCAAAACAGTTCAGAGGGAACGATGTTTTTACAGTGCACTTTTGGAAAAATGATAAAATATGATTCTTGGTAATTATTTGTTGATTTATTATTCCTTTGCCTCTTTGTCGGAAGTATTGGTTTTTTTTTAAATGTTCACACTACTTTTTTGGTATTTTGTGTTTTGTTATAGTCCTATCAGGAATAGGAAGGAAGCAAACAAATATATTTACCAGAATATATTTTCCCTTTAATGAGATACCTTTTGCCCAATCACATCAATTCAACATGAACAATTACCTTTTATCTTTTTTCTGGGTGGACAAGCATATAGGCTCCCTGTCTGAATCTCTGCATCCAGTACCTAAAGTTATATGGACACATTTCTCAACATTGATCTATATGTACAATGCCAAATCATGGCCACCAGCAGAGTGAGCACTCCCTTGAAACACATGGTTTGAAAACTTCAGATCACTCCCTTAAGACATATGGTTTAAAGACTTTGAAGACACTTGCTGAAGAGGACCTAGAAGCCTATTAACCTTCCATAAATAAATGAAGTATATATCTGTCCTGGTACAGGGGTATAAATACTGAGGGGTATCAGAAATAAAAACAGTTGCAAGTGTGTGCTGGGGAAGAAAAGTCACAGTAAGTTTGGGATCAGTACAGAGAGAGACAGCAGAAGCATGGTAGTTCCAAGGATCGAACAAAACAGATAGCCAGAATCCAGGTTGCAGTCATATAACAGAGCGTAGCTCTGCCAAACCATCAATCAGACAATGAAATTGCCACAGAAGAGATCAGAGGCATGTGCCATGGTCTGGGTTGCCAGGAGATCAGTTAAACAGTAATGCAAGGACTGTATTATTATTATTATTATTATTATTATTATTATTATTATTGCTCTGAAAGTTTACACAGTGCTGTACATACAATCTTATAGTCAAACGGATCCCTGCCCACAGGCTTACAGTCTAAAAGACAACACAAAAGGAAAAGGGGAAGGTGGTGGGAAGGGGATGAGGTGCAGTGGTTCTTCTCTCCCTCTGGGGCCAGGACCAAGGCAGATGGACTGGAGGGAGGGCTTGGGTTCTTAAAACATAGTTAAGAGGAGGCATCCTGGGGCAGACAGCACAATCCTGGGAACACTTCCCTAAACAATATAGTCTTTAACTTACTTTTGAATCTGGATAGAGAAGTGATGAGGCGTATATGTGGAGGAAGAAGGTTCCAGGAGTGAGGGGCAGCAAGTGCGAAGGAACAAATCTGGGACAGGACAGTGGAAATCCTCGGCTGGGAAAGGAGACCTTGACTACCAGAATGGAGGCTACGAGAAGGAGTGTGAGGAGAAAGAAGTTCAGACAAGTAAGGAGGGGCCAGTCCGTGGAGGGCTTTAAAAGTCAGTAACAAAAGCTTGTACTGGATGCGGAAGGGGAAGGGGAGCCAGTGAAGGGAGGAAAAGAGGGAAGAAACATGGTCAAAGCGGCAAGCAGATGTGATAATACGTGCAGCTGATTTCTGGACAGAGATTAAAGGATGGAGGTGAGAGAGAGGAAGCCCTGTCAGAAGAAGATTGCAGTAATCTAGTTGCGAGACCACCAGGGCATGGACCAGAGTCTTGGCAGTGGAGGCTGAGAGGAATGGAAGGATTTTAGTAATGTTATAAAGAGAGAATCTACAGGTCTTGGCAGTGGCCTGAATCTGGGGGATAAATGAGGAATCAAAGATGAAATCAAGACTGAGGGCTAGCTGAACCTGATGAATAGAAGTGCCGTCAACAGAAAAAGAAAAGGAGTATTGAAGGGTGGGCTTAGGTGGGAAGATGAGAAAATCTGTCTTAGACATATTGAGCTTCAAGCGCCGATGTCGCATCCACTGAGAGATGGCAGCCAGACAAGAGGAGACTTGCTGTTCAAGCCCCGGCAAAAGGTCAGGGGTGGAGAGATATAGCTGAGTGTCATTGGCATACAGATGATAAGAGAAATCAAAAGAACCGATGAGTTTACCAAGGGATAATGTGTATAGAGAGAACAAAAGGGGGCCCAGGACAGAGCCCTGAGGAACTCCTACAGATAAGGGAACAGAGGAGGAATCTGACCACCTGTGGCCACTGCAAAAGATCTGTCTGATAAGTAAGATTTAAACCAGTTGAGAACAGAGTCAGAGAAACTGAGGTCAGAAAGTCAAGAAAGAGGCAGTGATCCACGGTGTCGAAGGCTGCAGATAAAACTAAAAGAATGAGATTAGAGTAGAGGCCATTCACCTTGGCCTGCGAGAGATCATTTGAGATCTTGGTGAGGGTCGTCTCTGTAGAGTGCCGTGGGCGGAACCCAGACTGAAAAGGGTCCAGGATGGAGTTGGCTTCGAGAAACTCAAGACAGCGAGAATAAACTACCCATTCCAGAACCTTAGAGAGGAAAGGCAGAGAGAGATCGGACGATAGCTAGACAAAGAAGAGAGGTCAAGAGAGGGTTTCTTCAGAATTCGGGGAACGAGAGCATGTTTGAAGTCAGAAGGGAAGGAACCTGAAGAGAGAGAGAGAGATTAAAGATATGGAGAAGCGAGGGCAGAAAAGAAGTGGTTATAGAGATTAGAAGATGGGAGGGGATAGGATCAAGAGAACAAGTTTTAGGTTTGGAAGAATTTAGCAGTGTAGAGAGTTCATCCAGTGAAATAGGTGGAAACACAGAGAGTTTATTAGTAGAAGGTACCAGGAGATTGGTGGTAGGGGGCAAATCAGGAGGAACAATTTCAGATCGAATAGTGGTGACTTTTGTGAGGAAGTAGTTGGCAAAGTCAGTTGGGGAAAATGATGAGACGATAGGGGGAGAGGAAGGTTTTAGCAGTGAATTGAAGCAGGAGAACAAGCGCTGTGGGTACCTCTCATTGGTGCAGATCAAGGATGAATAGTAATTCTGTTTTGCCATAGACAAGGCACGTGAGAAGGATAAAAGAACAAATTTGTAATGAATAAAATCGAGCAGGAACCCAGAAGAGTGAAGAAAGTGTTGTCCACAGCACTGGTTGCTTTGTGTTTATATACATCTAGAGTTTAAAACTCCCTCACACACCTGCAGCTTACATTAAAAGGTTATTCCTGAGGTGTCACCTGATGTTCTATAATATCTTTAGATTCCTTCTCTCCCAGGGACTTGGGGAAAGCTCTGCCTTGGAGATACACACCATTTCTTTATTACAGCCCTGAGACCTAGCCAAGTCAAATTCACAAAATGTAAAGTATGGGGAGGGATACAGATGGGAGGCTCCATGCCGCCCGTCTTTGCCCCTTGTTGGTGCTGCACCAATCACATGGCATGGCACTAATGCACTCCCTAAAAAGAAACCACCTAGAGTGGCTTCTTTTTAGGAGCATCATAATGGAGCTTGCATGCCATGACGCTGCCACTTCTGGTGAGAGCCATTTGGGCACACGGATGCCAGTGTGTTATCATCGTATGCCCCATGTGGGCAGGGCCATGGCAAGATGGTGCATGGGCCTGGTAGATGGTGCATGGGCCTAGTAGGCCTGGGCGCATATAGACACCCAGCCCTTCAGCACCCTAAAATCGGCCTAAAATCGGCCACAGGCTAGTGCTTTGCACTATGCTCTACTAGGTCTATATTAAATGCACAAGGGCCAATTAGTAAATTCATACAAACAGATCTTATTTCAGACATTTCCCCCTAGTACAGAAATTAAATGTTCTCCCATCCAAACTGCCTCAGACAAAAATTTGGTAACCACCAAAGTCATATTGTGAATCTAATTTTTTTAAATAAGAATATGATATGAAATTGGGTTGATTTTCCTGATAGATTCACTATTAATGGATTAATCATGTGTTTTCAAGCCTGCTTGTAGAAACAACGAAACCAGAGAATATGCTTGATCACTGCAGGGACATAATCTTGCAGTATAAGGAATCCCAGCAAATCTGTCTCAGAGCATTTCAGAGGGAAAATCATTAAATCTGAAGTGTTAAAAAGTCTATGATAATTAACAACAAATTCATTAAATACTTAGCTGGATGAAAAGACCCAATATAAAGTACATTAATATGCTGGGTGAGCAGAATGAGTATGAATGGACCCAAATCTCACAAAAAGCAATATCCCACAGTCTCTGTTTTGCAAATTCAAGAACAGTGGTTGGAGACAGAAAGTAAACCCCCCTCTTCTAGACTGAGTTGGTTCTCTGGTGAGGTCCAGGCTCTGCTTCATTCTGCTTTGCTTTCAGGGGAGGGCTGTAAGCTGGATATTTGAGCTCTTCCTTCCACCTGGAAATGCCACCATGACTCTCATCATCTGGGGATGATTCTTTTAGTTGAGGAATGACAGTGCTAACAGAATAAAAACACTCAATTATAAATACTCTGTTAGGGAGAAGATTTGCCTGACTTATAGCATTTAATTAGATCAAAGTAGCAAAGGGTCTTGTGTAACCTTCATGACTAACTTTTTTTTTAAAAAAAAAATCTGGCACGAACTTTCATAGTGTTTAGTATCTCTTCCATGGTCTTCATGGGGAGAGGGCATACTTCATCTTTGTTGTTCAGTCTGGAAGGTAGATGAAACAACCATGACAAATGTATATCTCTCATTTCCTTTTTAGTTTGGGAATAAGTAAATAATACAAATGAAACATGAAGAAATAAAAAGAATGTAATAGAGTCAGTTTTTTCCATTGTTGGAATGTTTTGGAAAGTAAATCATCCATATATAATGAACTGGGGTAAAAGTCACATTGCCAAATGTTGTTTAAAGTCATTTCTTACTCACAATGTGTGTCTCTGCAAAGTCTGTTCTGCCCATGCCAACCAAGAAACCTGTAATTATCTATTGGCCATTGTACTCCCTTACAAATTGAATGACTGAATTAATGGATGAAATAATCACAATAACTACATATTTGAAATTTCACGTGTTAAAATTTTCCCTGTGACTCTGTAAATCAGTGGTGAAAAAAACAAACCACATGCCAGCCCCAAACAATTGGAAGGGACAACGCCTAAGTCTGACACTCTCTCACAGCAGTTTATACCAAGCATTTTAAAACTGATTGATAATTAATATAATTCCATAGAATGTCCCAAATAAGGCAGGGGTGGAAGCTATAGTGGCTTCAAGGGCCAGTTGGAAACATGTAGGGGAAGACAATTGATCTTTGGGCTCATTTTGGATTGGCTAAAATATGCCTAGAGGGGGAAGATTGTCTGGAATCCAATTTCTGGTTTTGAAAAATCATGTGGGTTTTAAAAACATTAATGATGTAGTGTGGCCCTTCAACCCACTCCTGAAGATGACTCTTTTTTTTTTTTTTTTTTTTTTTTTGGCCAAACAAGAGGTGATCTGCAGATTCTGAAGGGATGGGGGGGGGATTCACAAAAACAGCTTTGTTGGCTTACATATAGCTCCAGCGTTGCACTTGCCAACCCCTTTATTAAAGCAATACATGCCGTCTAACCCTGTAAAGTGTAGCATAAAATTATGGCTGTTTCATGTCTCTAAGCCTAAGTTTATGATGCAGACATATATAAAGTTGCCCAATAGCTCAAAATCCACCTGGTCAGTAGTTGATAAACTAACACCAAAATGAAGATTACTGATGAACTAAAGCAACTGATTACTTCTTCACTAGTGGGAAAGTGGGTGTTGAAAAGAAAAGTGATGTTGGTTGCCACACTGAAACACACCCACAATTCCATCAGTGTTCCTTGCCTATATGCTTCATTTCTTTAAAAAAAGAAAGAAAGAAAGAAAGAAAGAAAGAAAGAAAGAAAAGATAGGTGACTTCTTAGCTATGTAAAAGTGATTTCCCTTTCTTCATATATGTATGCATAGATATGTTTAGGAAAGCAACCTACCAATGGTGTGTGTCTGCAGCAACTCCAGCAGGAGATGGGTGAAAAAAGAAGTCATTTACATCTGGTCTTTGCTGTCCTCTCCTCCTTTGGAGGTTCTTCTTCTTTCTACAGGATTGGGTTGTGCTAACTTTTGTAAAACCATGCCTGATTCTTAATCAGAATCAATTGCTACTCTCATTCCAGAACATTCAGTGAAACTTAGGGTACCAGATCCACCTTTCCTTGGGTTCATTCCAGTTTGGTTGGAGTGTGGACAGCAAGCTTTGGTGAAAATCAAGGTTTGATAAAGCAGGAATACCCATGGGGGACGGGGGGGGGGAGGTATGAATTAACCCTATTGAGGCAACCTCCAGATGCATAGAGTGAGAGGCAAGGATCACATTAGGGGAAGATGATGTTTGGTATGTTGGATAGCAATGGTTATCCAAGAGGTGGGCAGCTGGGTTTAAAATAGTTTACTTGTGCCAGCACAGGGATGAGCTTGTTGATAATTAAGAAATCCCAGTGTGGCCTATGGGTGCACCTACACTGAAGACATAATAAAGTTTGAAACCACTTGAAGTGTTGTAGTTCCATCCTTTGGAAACCTGGAGTTTGTAGTTTTACAAGGCCTTTAGCCATCTCTGCCAAAGAGTATTGTTGCCTCACACAGCTACAAATCCCAGGATTCTGTAGGGTGGAGCCAAAGCAGCTAAAGTGTGTCAAACTGCCTTCTTTCTGTAGTGAAAATAAACCTTTTTCCACATTTCTGTGAGTTGGAATCCCCTACACAATGATCCACAGACAAACTCACCTCACCTTCTCCTCCCCTCAGCTTCCACACCGCACTCTCAATAGCTTCATCACCATAGCAACCCAAAAGTTCTCACTAGCACTCAACCTTGGAACCTCCCGTTATCTCACATTCCTACCCAGCTGTACCAGACATTCCCAATTAACAACTGCAACTATCCCATCCCCCCATCTACCTAACTTAACAGCATTATACGGATCAGGTATAAAACAACATATAGACTGTGAAGATATATATATGAACTGGATATATGTGTTCTCTGTAACTGATCTACATTGTCAGTCCTAACAATTTCATTCTCACACAGCTGGTGAGATATTAGAAATAAAGCTTGCTTTGCCTTTTCAATGCATATAAAAGGGAGTTAGGTTGGCCAAGAGAAAACATAGATTTTTGTAACAATTTCAGCCTCCTAAAACGTAGACTGAGATTATTCATATGGGATTGGCAGAAGAAGAAAAAAAATATTGCTGAATAAATATATGGGAGAATAATGCAAGTAATAATGTCAACATGCTTACTTTAGGACATGATCCTAAATTTACTGAATATGAATTTAACTGAAATCAATGGAATTTAGTTTTTAATTAATATGAACTAATGCAACATATGCCCCAACACATTTTTGGGAGCTGAGGGTGATTTGAAGTTGTCTAGCTTTACCTGAGTTGAAGGGTTAAAAAAAATCATGTTGTAATAGAGCAAGTATAGCAAAACAAACAGGACCCAAAACAGTAGGGAGCAATGCTATGTTCACATGATTTATACTTGAGTGAAACTCAAAGTGTTTGGGTCCTTCAATTATCGGAGAGAAGCAGCAGGAAGTTAATTAGAAGAGGGACTTGAGGGAAGAAGACTATGAAGTTTTGTGCCTCTGGTCACATTTTAAGTTATCCTGCCAACCAGACAACTTACAAAACTACAAGGTCTCCCACAATAGCAAGCCATTTCAAGTGTTCACAGTCCTGTTCCAGAACAAGAACAAAACAAAGGGCAGATGATTAAAACACTAAAAAGCTTAATTGAAAAGAAGGAAAACATAGAATTTAAAAGGCACAATGGTGAGATAATGACAATTGCAACAGACACTAAAACAGGCTCACTGTGGAAGAGCAGCTACTGAATACATATGTGGGAGAATGGGAAAGATTGAGGGTGGGGGGGAGGTTTAACAGCCTATGCAGAATCTTGTATCTTTGCATATATATTTCATAGAATCATAGAGTTGGAAGAGACCACAAAGGCAATCCAGTTCAATCCCCTGCCATGCAGGAATTGTCAAAGCATCGCTGACAGACAGCCATCTAGCCTCTGTTTAAAGACCTCCAAAGAAGGAAACTCCACCACACTCCAAGGGAGTATGTTCCATTGTAGAACAGTTCTTACTGTCATGACGTTCCTTTAATGTTTAGGTGGAATCTCTATTCTGTAGCTTGCATCCATATTTCTGGGACCTATTCTTTGGAGCAGCAGAAAACAAGCTTGCTCCCTCCTGAATAAGACATCCCTTCAAATATTTAAACAGGACTATCATATCACCTCTTAACCGTCTCTTTTTTAGGTTAAACATACCCAGCTTTTTAAGTCATTTCTCATACAGCAGGGCTTCCAAATCCTTCACCATTTTAGTCACCCTCCTTTGGACACACTCTAATTTGTCAACAACTTTTTTGAATTGTGGTGCCCAGAACTGGACACAGTATTCCAGGTGAGGCCTGACCAAAGCAGAATATAGTGGCAGTGTTACTTCCCTGGGTCCAGACACCATATCTCTATTGATGCAGCCTAGAATTGCATTTGTCTTTTTAGCTGCCACATCATACTGTTGACACATGTTCAAGTTGGGGTCTACTAGGAGTTCTAGATCCTTTACACACATAATCTTGTTAAGCCAGGTGCCCCCCCCCCCATTCCATATCTATGCATTTCATTTTTCAGCCCTTAGTGCATTACCTTACATTTCTCCACATTGAAATTCATTTTGTTAGCTTTGGCATGCTCCCATTCTTTCATCCAAGTCATTGATAAAGATGTTGAATAGCACTGGATCCAGGACAGAACCCTAAGGCATACTGTTAACTTCTTTCTAGGATGAAAAAGAACCATTTCTGAACACCATTTTGGGTCAGCTGGTCAACAAATCTATGCAACGGTTGCATTGTCTACCCTCCATTTTACTACCTTGTATGCAAGAATGTCATGGGGAACCTTGTCAAAGGCCTTAATGAAATCAATATATGCTATATCCACAGCATTCCCTTCATCTACCAAGCTTGTAATTTTGTTTATTTATTTATTTATTTATTTATTTATTTTTAAAGAGAGATCAGATTAGTCTGGCATGACTTGTTTCACTGAAACACATGTTGACTTTTTGCGATTATGGAGTTGCCTTCTAAATGTTCACAGACTCTATGTTTAATGATAGCTCAAGACTAACTGGAAGATAATTGTTGGGATCCTCTTACTTCCTGTTTTTGAAGATGGAGACAACTCCCTTCTCTTTTAATATTCCTGGCCACGGAATCACCCTCAGTATTTTCTTAAGTTTACTGGAACCAGTTCTCCTAAAGTGTAGAATGTATGTCTGTCTATGCCTGTTTTGTCCTTTCCTCTATGTAACAAACTCCAGTAGAATATGATCACTCCCACCTGAGGATCCCACCACTTGCATCCCATTCCCTGTTGGTTAGGATCAGATCTAAAATAGTGGACTGTTTTATTGCCTCTCACTTCTTTTGAACAATGCAATTGTCTTTGAGGCAAGTGAGAAAATTTGCTAGACCTTGAGGTTTTGGCTGAGTTTGACGTCTAGTAAATATCAGGATAGTTAAAGTCACCCATCACTATTACATCTCTCCTTTCTGAGTGTGTGGTCATCTGTTCTAGAAAGGCTTCATCCAATTCCTCAGTCTGACTTGGGGGTCTGTGGTAGATACCCACAATAACATCCCTGTTGTTTACCTCCCCTTTAATTTTTACCATCTTACCATTAGTATTGCTATAGGGATAGTATGCTCTGAGTTCCTCTCTCTGTTGCTTTTTTAAACTTTTACCACCTGCATGGCATGCAGAAACTGAACTGGTGAACCTTTACAAAGTATGGTGATGAAGTGATGTGGGATGGGTAACCTGCTAAATTCCATCTCCCCATGGCACAAGAGAATCACAAGGATAAGGTGACATATCTGTTTTATCTACAAAGAAGAGTTGGTAACCATGAAACAGTAATAATAATAACAACAACAATAATAACAACAACTTTAGTTTTGTATTCCACCTTTCTGCCTGAGCAATCAATGCTTTCAGTGGCCATATAAACTATAAAAAAACTACTGGGAGACAGGGATTTAATAGATGTAGGACTCTTTGAGCTGCATGGAAGTTAGTCCCTAGTTCTCTTGCATAAACTATCTTTGGCATCTAAAGACAATGCTAGAGATGGAAAGAATATTTTTAAAAATGATCAGTGGATGAAAAGGGGATTTCCCGAGCAATACAAAACCTTGAAGAGAATTCCACCAATATGAGACTCTTTCCAGAGTGAGACTTTTCTGCATGAGAAAACTCGCCAGAATTTATTTACCTATTTATGTATTGCACATAAAAATACATTTTCAGCATAGGAATTTTGTTTCTTTGTTTTCTTGATATCCTACCTTTCTCCTAAAAATGGAACTTGAGAAGTGAAAATGTCATCCTACAGTTTTGCACAGAGTAAGTCCCAAATCTGAAAACTACACAGTTTTTGAAGATTTTCTCATGGTAGGGAGAAAAATACCAAAATCTTTGCTGAGTGTAGGGATTAAATATACATGCATTGTCATGCCTACATACAACCTCTGATACTTGAGGTAATATATTGTCATCTTGAGTAGTAGTCGTGGGCAGCTGCATACTCCATTAATTTGTGCAGTCTTCTTGTAATGTCATCTAAGCTTATGGTTTAGGATGGGATACCCTAATTTCAATCTCCTGCATTATAGCTACTTTCCTTCTTGCTTGAGAATAAATCTAGCTATACTCAGTTGTACTTATTACCAAGCAAATATGTAAAGGATGAAATGGTTTGTCACCAGGTTGACAGTAACACAATGGCACAAGTCAGTGTGTGTTTTGAATAAATAGCTGAGGTACTGTGGTGTTAAGAGCAAAATCTGGGCATTGTTTGCATTATTTGGAAGTGAACAGAAAAGGAATAGCCACAGAAGTACACTGGTGAGCAGAATAATTCAAGTGAAAATTGGCATCGCTTGAGGCCAAAGTGCTGAAATAGTCTTCAATAGAATTATACGAACATGAGATATATTTTGGAGAATGAATAAAGGTCATTTGGTCCATCAAGACATATCCTTTTTAGTAGTCTATTTCCCCAAGGATGATAACTAATTGTTTCTCGAATGACAATGATACTTTTTTGCCTCAACAACTTTGCCTGCAGGGTATTCTGAGCATTTATTATTCTCTGCATGAAAAGGTGCTTTCTGATATATGTGCTGAATTTATTCTTTTAATTCCCATTTATGTTCCCTCAACCTATAATCTATGTTGGGAGGGAAATAATAATTTGAGTTGACATTATCTATGGCCATTAAGACTTTATATGCTTCAAATAAGACAGCTCGACCCTGTCCTTAAAATTAGATGCTCAGATTTACAATGGAAAGGAACAGGACTTCATGTCAAATGGTTGTATATAATTTCATTTCTCACACCTCATCCTATGGTCTCCATAATGGCCCTCACTACTTCTCTATATGGATAAGTACGGATAAGTACATGGTCACGTGTGTCCTATTATCAGGCTGCAGTACCCTAAACCAGTAACAGCATGAAAAAGAACACTCTCCTTTAGCTGTAATCCTTTAAGGATACCTTTTGGGCCATCGGACCTTGTGAGTAGATACTCCTTGCCCTGTCCCAATGCTATCTTCACTATTCAGGTTCTCCAAACCTGGTGAAGTTTGTCTGACATTTGTGTTTGTTCTTCTCTTCTTCTTAGTGGTTTCTTGACTCTTTTTCTATAGTAGGAATAGTCAACCTTCTGAAACTTGGACTACAACTCCCATAATCCCTAGCCACTTGTTATGTAATTTGGAACCGATGGGAACAACTTGCCCAGCTGTGAAGGCTTTCCCAGCTGGCATCCATAGCTTTTTGTGGGATTTTCAGGCTATGAAACCATGTTCTAGAAGAGTTTATTCCTGCCATTTATTCTGTTGGCACATGTAAAACCCGAAGTCCATGCATGCAGAAGACTGGCTGCTAAGAACAAATGCCACAGGAACCTCTGGAAGTGGTGCAGGGTGAAGGAATCAAGACCCAGCAAATGAAAATTAAAACCACTCAGGGTGAAGGGGGGGGGGGGTCCCAGCAGACAATGGATCATTAAGTAAACGGACATCCTGAGGCCCTGCAATTCAATAACAGAACAACAAACAGATTAACATGTAAATCACTTCCTCTCAACCAACAGTGTGTATGTATATATATATATATAAAATACCTCACTCTCTTTCAGGCTAACATTCTCTGAAGATGCTACAGAGCTTTGTCACAGCTGCTGGCAAATCATCAGGAATAAACTCTTCTAGAACATGGCTTCAAAGCCCGAAAAACCCACAAAAAAATTGTCCAGCTCTTTGCAGATAAAATCACTTGGATGCACTCTTAAGCAGATGCTATAATTTATATAATAATAACATAAGTAATAAATTCTTTATATTTCCCGCTTCTCCCGATGGATCGAGGTGGAAGTACAACAATTAAAACCAATATAACAATATATACATAACCATCTTAAAACATCAATCATTTAAAACATCCAACAATATCATGTACATCCTATATTCAAAACACCCAGGAGAGATGGGATATTCCCAAGCTCAGTTATGGGGGGTCAGATGGATAAGCCTGCCAGAAGAGGTCCATCTTAAGTGCCTTCTTGAAGGCATCCAAACTGTTAAAAAGACAGATCTCTTCCAGCAGGCTATTCCAAAGTCTGGGGGCAGCGGCAGTGGATGAGCTATTGCAAGTCGATCTTAACCTGATTTTCGGGTAGTCTAATAGTTTCTTTTCAGATGTTTTGAGAGTGTGGGGCGGATGTTCCCTCAAGTAACTTGGGCCTAAGCCATTTAGGGCTTTAAAGGTAATGACCAACACTTTGTATTGCGCATGGAAGCTGATCGGCAGCCAGTGGAGTGATCTTGATACAGGTGTAATATGCTCTGATCTCAGTGTTTTAGTGATCATTCTGGCTGCAGCATTTTGGATCAATTGAAACTTCCAGACTTGATACAAAGATAGCCCCATGTAAAGTGCATTACAGAAATCTAATTGAGAGGTTACCCGTGTGTGTACCACTGTTTCAAGGTCCTTCTGGGCCAGGTAGGGACGCAGTTGGCGTATCAACTGAAGTTGATACCAAGCATTCCTGGCCATCGTCTCCACCTGAGATGTCAACTGTAGAGACGAGTCCAGGAGAACTCCCAAACTGTGAACTTCGTCCTTAAGGGGAAGTGTGACCCCGTCCAGGACTGGTTAAAAAAAATCTCCCTGCCTGGACCAGGGGTACCTATCACTAGTACCTCCGTTTTCTCTGGATTCAGCTTGAGTTTGCTTTCCCTCATCCAGCCCATTATGAACTCAAGACAGGCATTCAGAGGAGAGATGCCATCCTTGGTCACTGTTTCAGTTGGAGGTATGGAGAAATACTTTGGGTGTCATCAGCTTACTGATAATCCCGCACCCCATACCTTCGGATGGCCTCTCCCAGCAACTTCGTGTAAATGTTTAACAGCATGGGAGACAGAATGGTGCCCTGAGGGATGCCAGATTTCAGCTCTATTTTACAAGAGCAACTGTCCCTCAGCATCACCATCTGGAATATGCCCAAGATATAGGAACAGAACCACTGGAATACAGTTCCTCAGATACCCAACTCCCTCAGGTGTTCCAGAAGGATACCATGGTCAATGGTATCAAATGTCACCGAGATGTCCAAGAGCACCAGCAAAGTCACACTACCCATCAATGTCAAGATGAAGATCATCAATCAAGGTGACCATGGCTGTCTCCACTCCGTATCTTGCCCTGAAGCCAGTTTGAAATGGGTCTAGATAATCAGCTTCATCCAAGACAACCTGGAGTTGGATGTCAATTGCCCTTTGATCACCATGCCAAGAAAAGGTAGTAAAGAGAATGGCCTGTAATTGTTTCTTAATAGGGGATCCAGGGAGGGTTTCTTCAAGAGTGGCGTAACCACTACTTGTTTGAGGGTAGATGGAAATTTATCCTCCCTGAGGGACATGTTGATTATGGTGTGTAGCAAAGTTGTTATTACGTCCCCTCCCATTTCTTGAGCTATCAGACCTGCCACAATGACACATGCCTTACTTACATTCAGGTTTGATTAGTGTAATGCACTCTATGTGAGGATGCCTTTGGAAAGTGTTCAGAAACTTCAACTGGTCTGAAGAGCTGTAGCCAGATTGCTAACTGCGGCTGACTACAGGGAGCACATAATTCACTTGTTGCCAGTCTATTTCTGGGCACAATTCCAAGTGCTCATTATGATCGATAAAGCCCCATACAGTCCATATATTTGAAGGACAACATTATTCTTTACAAACCTGCCTATGTTTTCAGATCTGCTGGTAAGGTCCTCCACTCTGTCCCATTACCCTCACTAGTGTGGGAACAGAGGCGAGGGCCTTCTCCATGGCTGTCTTCAGGCTTTGTGACTTCCTACCTAGAGAAAATAGGCTGACACCTTCAGACAAGTAAGAACTTTTCTTTCCTGACAAGCATTTGATGATTTATTGTATATAGCCTATGCCACCTAAAAAATGTGCTGGATTCCCCCCCCCCCCAATTTGTTGTTGCTGTTGTGGTAGTGGTAGTGTGTGTGTGTGTGTGTGCATGCACACACACACACACTTATTGGTTTGTTTTAATTGGTTTTAATCTTTTATTATTTTTTAACATTTTGTATTTTGTTAATTTTAACAAATTAAAAAAAAAAATCTCTTGTGAGCTACTTTGAGTACTGAACCAGAAAAAGGCAGGAAAATTACTACTACTACTACTACTACTACTACTACCATTACAATTACTGCAACTACTACTACTACTAATATTCTCTGTGTTTTGAAACTGCTATGCATGCTACAGATACCTCCAATTGTATTTATGCTTTCTTCTTAGAGGCATCATATGTTGTGGTGAACCACATTTTTGAACAAAATGTATGTAATCTATCTACAGATTGAATATTCATCCTTAGAAACAGATCTCCTGCAATCCCAAAATGAGGTGTCAGGGCAGACAGTGCTCACTTTTTGTATAAGTGCTCTTGTAAATAACCTCTTTGAGTCCCTATGTTGGAAGAATGGTGGGAAATAAGATGATAACAACAACAACAACAACAATAATAATATTAATACCTTATAGAGCTTTCACCACTGCTCTTCATCACCAGTTTTCTTTCCTTGCACTTAGTGTTTTTTCTTTGTCAGCATCATCTCACAGTCTTCTTATAGCTGATAGAGGTGAAGGAGAAGAGTTTCATGGTCTCATGAGTTTGATGAGTATGCTCTCTTCCACTGGTGCTGAGTGTATATGCCTGGGGCTGTGCCATTCTTGGTTATTCTATGTCCCTACAAATTGCTGAGACTGCACATTATTTCTCCCTTCCCAGTGGCCAGTACAAAACTTTCTCTGTACATGATGTATTTTTCCCACTTCTAAAAACCTCAAAAAGAGATGATAGAAGAGATAGAGAGAGAGAGAGAGAAATTTTTAACTTTTCAAATAAGCATTAAAGTCAGCAATAATAGCTAGGGACATGCGTGCTGCTGAGAAACGTTTCTAAGCTAGACTTTTGTAGATTTTAGTAAGTGTTCTACTTAAACTTTGGTCTTGTGACTCCCAACTATTTCCATTCCTCAATGAAGTCAGGACAAAATCTGTAACTGGCAGACATACTGCTTATCTCTGTGCACAACTATGTGGAAAATAGCTTAAAAGAAAAGGAAAATGAAAGAGAAAATTTATAGTTCTGTTAGAAAGTTTAATTAATAGGAATGCAGATAAATAACAGACTCAAAACCCGTTATGTGTATTTTGGGTTAATTAGCCTGAATGGGTTTCACCCTTTTCATTCCATTACTTATTTTGTGAGTTTACTCTGCACAGTAGAAACTATAATCATTTTTCTTTGACACAATTTTCACTGGAGTCCTAACATTCACCTAATGTGTCCACCATATACACACACTAATTACACTGCAGACCACCTTGATGTGACTGCAGTGCATCATTGTATCAGCAGGATTTCTTTTGTGTTGTTGTTGTGATATAATGTGTATGCACATGCACAAGAACTGAAAGGTGCTGCAAACTGTGCCTGCATAGAGGATTACATGATTTAGAATTATACACACAGAGAGAAAGAGGATACGTAGGTAGGTGAAGAAGTTAGTCATCCAATAGTATCAGTCCGTAGAGAAGATGAGATAATTCAAAACTCCAAAAAGCTGAGAAAAAGTTAAAGTGGGGCCATTTCATTGAGCAACTTAGGTATAAGTTATTAAAATAGAAGATCTAATGAGATGCATTGGAAACAAATGTATGTAATATTCATACATATCACTGTAGTAAAGGTTGGTTGGTGGCTTCTTTCATATGTTAAACTGAACATCTGAAAGATGTGACATGTGAGATGTAGTCATGTGCAGGAACTGTGGTAAAATTAGTGTGAATGTTAGAATAATCAGACTATAACAGCTGGTCAGCACAGAATAACATTCTTAGTAAAAAGGTGGCACTACAATGAAGATCACATTCAGTAAATT
Source organism: Urosaurus nigricauda (assembly GCA_034509955.1). NCBI lineage: Eukaryota > Metazoa > Chordata > Lepidosauria > Squamata > Phrynosomatidae > Urosaurus > Urosaurus nigricauda. The sequence continues at coordinate 56,479,105 of JAOEGL010000003.1, forward strand.
TATTCCAGCATTTCTAGCCAGGCATTATAATATGCTGAGGGTATATTGACTGTTGTTGTAGAACAATGCAATGGGTGGTAATGCTTTGCATTTTCCTGTTATGATGCTTGCATGGCCCTGACTATTATATCACCCTTGAATAACCTCATAGAAAGTGTAACTGCTTGTGTAATGTTATTTATGTAGTATGAATAATCAACAGGATTCTGGCCAATATCTTCAAACCATACACCATCATGGGGATGGTGACAGTTACCATAATAGTAACAGCAAATGGAAGTTAACTTTGAATTGAACAATGCACAGGGGACATCAGGATTAGCTGTGATTTTTAGCTTGCATGTAAATGAATGGTACAGAGTTGTTTATAGATTTCTTGACCTTTTAAACTGGCAAAGAGAGCCAAAGTGGCTTGAAGGATGAGCTAGGAAAATGCCACTTGTTGGGTAAGAGGTTGCACTACATTTTTCATGGTGACATGGTTGCTAATTCAAAAGATGCTTAAAGGGTGATCTTCTGAACTGCTGAAGTCCACAACACTTGAGTCGGTGCTATGTCATGGCCTTCCATGTTTTACTGATATCCAGCATTGCCACAATTAAGTGATATCCTGCAGTCATAACTGATGCAATAGAATAGTGATATCTGGAAGTTTGCAAGGAAAATGTATTTTTTATTAATTTTCAAAGTTTCATTCATTTTATTTCCATTTGTTTGAACAATATTTTTCTATTAATTCATTGGTTAATTTTTTCATATTGATTTTATTTACTTATTTATATTTTAAAAATCAGCCAGTTATCTTCAACTCCAGCCACTGAAACACTGATGTTTTCTGTAGAAATGAGCGGAAGTATATTGAGCCATATAATCACAGAGTTGGAAGAGATTACAATGGCCATCCAGTCCAACCCACTGCCAGGCAGGAACACACAATCAATGCACTCCTGATAGATGACCATCCAGCTTCTGTTTTAAAACCTCTGAAGAAGGAGACTCCATCACACTCCAAGGGAGTGTGTTCCACTGTCATCGTGCTGCACAATATTTCTAGGCCAGCAGATTTGTGAAATTTTTATACTGTATATTGGATTAAAATGATTAACATAGTAAAACAGAATTTAACTACTATTTAAACTAAAAAGCGTTGCAATAGTCTGTTTCACCACTACTTGAGAATTGTAGTTTTTTGTGGTACCAGAGATCTCTGACAGAGAAGGCTAAATGTCTCACCAAAATAGTTCCCAGGATTTCCTAGCATTAAGCCAAGGCAGTTTAAGCAGTCTCAAAATGGATTATTTCTGCAGTGTCTTTGAGTCAAATGGTAAAGGTATTCTACTAATTAAACATTATTTACTTAAATTCAGGACCATGGATAGCTGCCCTTGGTTAGCCCATAGTTAAGATGCAAAATACCTTAACAATAACCTAGAAAAACTGTCTGAATTTGGCAACATTTATTTGATACTGCCTTTGGCTGTCTTGAATGATCATTGTTTTTATCTACAGTTGCTGACTTAGAATCATAGTTGGAAGAGACCACAAGGGCCATCCAGTCCAACACCCTGTCATGCAGGAACTCCCAATCAAAGCATCCCTGACAGATGGCTGCCAAGCCTCTGTTTAAAGACTTCTAAGGAAGGAAACTCCACCACACTCCAAGGGAGTGTATTCCACTGTCAAACAGCCCTTACTGTCAGGAAGTTCCTCCTAATGTTAATAATAATAATAATAATAATAATAATAATTTATTTCTAGCCTTCCCCTCTGAACGAGCAATCGGGGCAGGTTACAACAAGGTTAAAAAACAGTACATTTAAAATATACCATCCCATCACCCAACTCCCCCCTTAAAACAGGATTAAATCACAACAACATTAAAATCAATAAATGAGCATATAAAAATAAAATAAAAACAGCGACAAAAGTTCCAATCTGGAAACCTTAGCTGTATAAGGGTGAAATAATGCTGGAGACAGAGATGGAGAAGCTCAAAAATGCATTTCAGGGTCGGGAGGTGATACACTTCTGGGAAGGCCTGCCAGAAGAGATGCGTCTTTAGGGCTTTTTAAAAGCCTTCAATGGATGGAATAAGACACATCTCATCCGGCAGGTCATTCCACAGCTTAGGGGCAACAGCTGAGAAGGCCCTCTGGGAGGTCTGGACCAGCCTTGTCTTCATGGGCTGTAGCAGATTCCTCCCAGAGGACCGAAGTGTGCAGGGAGGTTCGTATGGGAAGAGGTGGTCCCTCAGATAGGATGGACCCAAGCCATGTAGGGCTTTAAAGGTCAACACCAAAACCTTGTACTGTTCCCAGAAACTAATCGACAGCCAGTGGAGGGATTTAAGCACTGGTGTAATGTGCTCTCTCCTAGATGTACTAGTGACAAGCCTGGCTGCCATGTTTTGAACCAATTGCAGTTTCTGGGTCAAGCACAAGGGTAGCCCCATGTAGAGCGTGTTACAGAAGTCCAAACGTGAGGTTACCAGTGCATGTACCACAGTTTCCAAGTCCCTCATCTCCAGAAAAGGGAGCAGTTGGCGTATCAGCCGAAGCTGAAAACAGGCACTCCTGACCGTCGCACTCACCTGACTAATCATGTGAAGCGACGGGTTGAGGAATACCCCCAGACTGCAAACAGAGTCCTGAGAGGAGAGTGTGACTCCATCTAGGACTGGAAGTTGTATTCTCAAAACTGGTTTAGGGCCCGTAACTGTGAGTACCTCCATTTTGTCTGGATTGAGTTTCAATCGATTTTCCCTCATCCAACCCATTACAGCTGCAAGGCAGTCATTGAGAGGGGAGATGCCATCTGAGGTCTGAGCAGACAATCTGGTCATGGAGAAATATATCTGAGTCTCGTCAGCGTACTGATGACACTGAGCTCCGTGCCTCCTAATGATCTCTCCAAGCGGCTTCATATAGATTTTGAATAACATCGGGGACAGAATGGCGCCCTGAGGGATGCCACAGCTAAGCTTGATTTTAAATGAGCAGCTGTCCCCGAGTCTCACCCTTTGGGATCTGCCAGAGAGAAAGGAACGGAACCACCTAAGAGAGGTGCCTCCAATCCCCAGTTCTCTCAGCCAATCCAAAAGGATGGAATGGTCTATGGTGTCAAATGCTGCTGAGAGATCCAAGAGCAGCAGCAGGGTCACACTACCCCTGTCGATGCTCAGGCGGAGGTTGACAGTCAGAGCAACCATGGCACTCTCCACTCCATAACCTGCCCTGAAGCCAGTTTGAAATGGGTCGAGATAATCAGCTTCATCCAAGACGGCTTGGAGTTGGGAGGCGACCACTCTCTCAATCACCTTGCTAAGAAAAGGTAGCAAGGACATTGGTCTATAGTTGTTTTTGTCCAGGGGATCAAGAGAAGGCTTCTTCAGGAGGGGGTGAACGGCCACCTCCTTCAGAGAAGATGGAACAATGTCTTCCTTGAGGGGACGCATTGATCACATCCCAAAGGAATGTCCTCAGTGTGTCCCCTCCCTGGACAACCAGCCAAGATGGACACGGATTGAGAGAGCAAGTCGTCTTTTTCACAGCTCCAAGAAGCTTGTCCTTGTCATCGGTACTTACCGATTGAAACTCATCCAGTAAACTGACAGCAATGGAGCTGCTGGACACCTCATCCTTGGCCGCTGAACAAATATTGGCATCCAAGTCGGCTCTAATCTGAGAGATTTTATCCACAAAGTGGGTGTTAAATGCCTCACAGCAGGCTGTTGTAGGCTCTAGTAGGGGGTTTGGCATGGAAGAAACCTGTGTCAGCTCCCCTACAATCCTAAACAGCTCTGCCAGGTGGGACTCTGCGGATGCAATGCATGCAGAACAGAGAGATCTCCGTGCTGCACGCAAAGCCTCTCCATAGCTGCGAAGATGCAATCTATAGCAAGTTCTGTCGCCATTCGCACTCTAGTCGTTGTCCAGCCCACTTCATCTCCCTGAGATCTTCCGTGTACCAGGTTTTTCGATTTGGACTGGGCTGTAAAGGACACTTGGGAGCGATTGTGTTGATAGCCCTAGTGATGTCATTATTCCACACGTCTACTATGGCCTGAACAGAGTCGCCGGCGTTCCCAACTAGCAAACCCTCTAGGGCTTTCTGGAAACCAATTGGTTCAATAAGCCTTCAAGGGCAGACCATTCTAATAGCAGACCATTCCGCCGGAGGGGCGGAAAGTGGCCTTCAATTCCAACATGATCAGGAAGTGATCCGTCCATGACAAAGTGGAGATGTTGGTTACCTCTGCCCAGGGATACTCCTGCTCTGTAATAAAAGCCCCATCGAGTGTATGATCTGCACAATGCGTGGGCCTATTGACCAATTGGGAGAGGTTCATGGCTTCCATGGAGTCTATGAACTCCCGAGTCGCTGCAGATAGCTCTAACAAACTGGTTTCAAGAGGGACATTGAAGTCGCCCAGAACCAGAAGTCTGGGCGACTCCAATATCAAGTCAGAAACCAGTCAACTTTGTTAGGGAGTCTGCTAGGCAATGGGATGGCCGATATACAACTGTCCCTGGTCTTCAAGCTAAGGCACATACACTCAATGTGGGCTATTTTCTGGACAGGCTTCCTGATCAAGGTCAAGTTGGTTTTATGGACTATGGCCACACCACCACCCCACCCACTTTCCCTTATCTGCTCGCTGACCATGTACCCGGCTGGAAGCGCTTGTGCCCACGTGGCAGCACTGGCATCATCCAGCCAGGTTGGTAAAAATTACCAGGTTGGCCTGTTCATCCACTAGGAGGTCATGGATGATATGGGTTTTTCCTTTGGCCGACCTGAAATTACAAAGGAGCATATTAAGGGATTGTGGTACAATTGGTGCGCTCTCCACCTTTTCTCAGGAAACAGAGTGAACTGAAGAAGGGATAGGTATCAAATATCTATCCCTACTTCTTTTGTAACATCTGTTCACTCTGTTGCCGCCATACCTTCCCTGTCCCCACACAACCTCAATGTTTGCCCCTTGGCTAACCAGGTCCATTTTCAAAGAGTGGTAAGAAGATTCCAGCAAGTTCACTCAGAAAATGATCAGCAAAAACATCCTCCAAACATAGAAAGCATTCATGAGGACGTCTAGACTGCTGGCTTAGGCGGGCAGGCTTAGGTAATGTTCTGGGGGAAGATGTTAAATTCCCCTTGCCAAGCTCCACCTCAGTCATGCCTCTCCCGGTGTTGGGGGGAGGGGCAGGAGAGTCCTCTGTAGCCTGTGCAGGCCCTCCAAATGCCGCTGCCGGCAACCACGCCGAGGGGAAGGTGTTCCTGGGGGTTAAATACCCATGCCAAGCTCCACCTCAGTCATGCCGCTCCCAGTGTTGTGGGGAGGGGTGGGAAAATCCTCCGCAGCCTGTGCAGGCCCTCCAAATGCTGCTGCCACCGACCATGCCAAGGGGATGTCCTGGCCACTGTCGCTTCTTTGCTGCAAACTGCTGATGATGGAGGAAGATGGCTTCTGGGCCTCTTAAAGGGCTAGATGTCCTGGCCTCTCTTTCCTCTTTGCTGCAACTGCTGCTGATGGAGGAGGATGGCTTCTGGGCCTCTTCAAGGGCTAGATGTCCTGGCCTCTCTTTCCTCTTTGCTGCAACTGCTGCTGATGGAGGAGGATGGCTTCTGGGCCTCTTCAAGGGCTAGATGTCCTGGCCTCTCTCTCCTCTATGCTGCAGACTGCTTCTGGTGGAGGAGGATGGCTTCTGGGCCTCTTAAAGGGCTAGATATTCTCGTCTCTCTCTCCTCTTTGCTGCAACTGCTGGTGGTGGAGGAGGATGGCTTCTGGGCCTTTTAAAGGGCTAGATGTCCTGGCCTCTCTCTCCTCTTTGCTGCTGTTGGGGTAGAATCACTTTTCCTGTAGCTTGCATCCATTGTTCCAGGTCCTGTTATCTGGAGCAGTAGAAAACAAGCTTGCTCCCTCCTCAATGTGACATTCCTTCAGATATTTAAACAGGCCTATCATATCACATCTTAACCTTCTCTTCTCCAGGCTAATTCTGCCTTTTCTCTATCCCCTGTTAGCATGTTGCCATCTTCACTACACACTGGCCCTACTAATTCCTTCTTCTTCCTTTTGCTGTGGATGTACCCCAAAAAGTCCTTTTTATTGTTCTTAACCTCTCTAGCAAGCCTGAATTCAACCTGTGATTTAGCTTTTTTACTTTATCCATACACGTGCTAGCTATTTGTTTGAATTCCTCTTTGGTGATTTCCCCATTTTTCCATTTCTTATACATGTTCCATTCAAAACTTAGCTCAGTTGAAAGTTCCTTAGTCATCCATCCTGGTTTCTTCAGACATCACCCATTTTTCTTCCTTTTTGGAACTGTTTGAAATTGAGCTTTCAGTATCTCCCCTTTGAGGAACTCCCATCCGTCTTGAACTCCCTTCTCTTTTAGTATTCCTGACTGGGATCACCCCCCAGTATTTCTCTAAGGGGCTAAACAGACAAGCAAAAAGAGGTGCTTTCAGGCTGGTTTGAAGGTGTGGCTTTTAGAATACACATGCCTTGAAGCCAGCAGAAAAGTGACCTTATGCAGAGAAAAGCCATTTCAAAAAGAAGCAGTTTTCCCCCGCTTCTTCCTGGCTTGAAACCATGTCATGTGGTCATGACATGAGCACTCCCTCTACTTTGGGAGCCGACAGTGCGGTTGGTGGCTTCAGAAAAGGCAGCTTCAAGACTCTTTTTCCTGCCTGTCTGTTTCATCCCTAAGTTTATTAAAATCAGCTTTCCTAAAGTCTAGAATGTGTGTCTGACTATGCCTGGCTTCTCCTTTCCACTGTATAACAAACTCCAGGAGAACATGGTCACTCCCACCTAAGGATCCAACCACTTGAACCCCATTAACTAGGTCATTCCTGTTGGTTAAGATCATATCCAAAATAGCTGACTCCATTGGTACCTTTTCCACCTTTTGGACAGTGAAATTGTCTTCCAGGCAGGTGAAGAATTTGCTTGACCTTGAGGATTTTGCTGAGTTTGAATTCCAGCAAATATCAGGATAGTTTAAGTCACCCATCACTACTATATTTCTCCTATCTGAGTGTGTGGCCATCTGTTTTAGAAAGGCATCATCCAATTCTTCTGCCTGAGTTGGGAGTCTGTAGTAGACTCCCACAGTAACATCCCTGTTGTTTCCCTCACCTTTAATTTTTAGCCAGACACTCTCCACTTGGCTTCCAGTACTGATGTCCTGGATCTCTTCACTGGTGTAAATTTCCCCAACATATAATGCTATTCCTCCTCCTTTTCTGTTTGGCCTGTTTCTCTTTAAAAGGTTATACCCCTCTATTTCTACATTCCAGTCATGAGACGCCCTTTGACAAGTTGGGAAGTGTCCCAACCTGCAGTGTCTTATTTGCTTGTTGAGTCCAAGGTCACTTCTTACAATCTATTTAGTAGATATAGGTCTGAGGTTGATGTCTCTGTTTGGGACAGACTGGGTAATGTATTTGATGATCCCTCAGAACCAATACAGAGCTCAGTTTTTATAGCTTCTCAGTCTCTCAACTGTACTGACAGAAATTCTGGGAAACCAGGATTCAAATCCCTGCTTAGGCATGGAGGCCTCCTAGATGACCTTTGAACAAGCCACTCTCTCAGTCTTAGAGGAAGACAATGCCAAACCTCTCCTGAATAAGTCTTGCCAAGAAGACCCTAGTATAGGGTCACAATAGGTTACGGTCAGCTTGAAGGCATGTAACAACAGCAACAATTCCCAAACATACAAATAGTATTATTTCTATGCCTTGAAGATTCATGATTTCATTAGTGAAGCTACTCTTTTTGCTGAGGTAGATCACAATGATTTCACACTATCATTTTGTTCCCAGTTTCTGTGGATAATCTTCTGGGGATGAATACATTTTTACAATATAGAAAAAAAATCAGAGTCATTCACAAAATTTAAAACAAAATATAAAATGTATTCTTTAAAAAATGTCTGTTTAAATGTGCATTTTATATTGAGTTCACTCGGAACCTCTGACAGGATCATTAAAATTCTGCAGCATTTTTATTCAGTGGGGGGAGGGAGATCCATCCTTGGCTAATGTGTTTGATCATAACTGAATTTTGATGATGAATTATCATACCTGCCTACCAGCAGGTAAATACAACCACAATGTAGATTTCATTTTCACCTAAAATAATTTTCTCTGCTGGGTGGAGTTCATTACTGCCAGGTAATTTAATACAGTGATACAGAGGGGGGAGAAGAAGGAGAAAATTATGTTTACATGTAGGAAATATATTCATTAACCCCTCTATAATTGTCCATAGTGCTTTGAAGCTATAAGCATAAATATACTATTTGAATGTATGCATGCAGTTCATCCAAACACACATCTTGCTTCTATAAAGTATGAATATATTTCTAGAGCAAATCGCTAATGTTGTTAAATTCCATGTTGTGTTCATATTGACTCTCACAGTCATTGACATATCACTTGCTGACCTTTCTTTCGCCAGCTCCATCCTTTTATAGAAAACAAATTTAACAGCTGTGGAAACAAACATGGCACATTTGGCAAAAGTAGGAGCCAGATGACAAAGTCTGAAATGCGTTTTCCAGCAGCAGCATCTGGGTCTGTTACTAACTCTTCAGTGTCATCTCAGTTGGCTCCTTAACTACTTCCTCTTCTGGGTGGCAGCAGAGATGCATCTGGAGTTGTTTTGGGGGCCATGCAGCTGTGAGGCTGTCTTGGCTCTTTTAACTTTGCATCCACAATTCTATTCCAGTTCTTCTTATTTATTTTTTTAAATGGTAATTTGTAATAATAATAATAATAATAATAATAATAATAATTATTATTATTATTATTATTATTTTTAAAATCTGTTCATATATAGGTAAAACATAAAGTGAAAGAAGGGATTTGCTGTTTGTTGTTGACATTATTGTTTGGTTAATGTCTTTCTGAATAGGAGAGAGATGCTAACTGGATCATTTGCAAAACCTGGAAACTACTGATGTATTAAATGTGTAAAAGAAACAATGGTGCGGCTTTCCTGAAATGCCAGAGCTTCAGCAATTCTAAGAGTACAGTCCTACAGATATTAAACTTCAGGCACAGACATTTTCCTTTCAAAGAGACTTAAAATGAAAAAGAAAACAAAAAATGCAGTGGAATTTATTAGTACAATCACATTTAATTATTTATTTATAGTCTTTCATAGACTGCATAGACAGAGAACTGGAACAAAGAAAACTGGAAGGGAGCCATATTTGTAGAAAGGGAAGGAATTTGCATGTGTATGTGAAACAGTTCAATCATATTCATGTAAATGTGATAGTACAGACAAACCTGCTGGGTTTTTATTATTATTATTTCTGACATCATCACAACATGTCAGACAGATTAATGTGAAAAAAGGCTGTACACAGATACAGGATAAATCAAACTGGTAATTATAGCTATAGTAGACTTTACATCGATGGGAACTTATTGGGTCAACACTTATATAGGTACCACTGGGTTTCATTTGGTTACTTTAAATGGGATTAAACACTTGGATTTAGGCCAATATTGGCAGTCATGTGCTTCCTTTCTTGGAAAAATCTTTGCATCATTCCTGCTTCATGCATATTTCTCCTGATCAGAGGAAATTGTGGGACTTAGGAATACTTCTGATTTTATGGAAGCAAGTTCAGTTTCAGAATTTGCCCTTACCATATGTTGAAGGAAATGCTTTTGTTTGTTTAGCAATCTTAGCATACCTATGCAGCACATTTTAAAGGAGAACTCAGTGTAAGTAGAGGTGGCCACTGACAATCCCAAGGAGACCCGGCATGTGGTCTGAAACATAATGGAAAAGACTAGGAGAAAGGAATTACCTTCCAATGTTTCCCAATCCTAAATGAATTTCTACCTGTCATGTCACCTGAGACAATATAAAATGTACTTTACATAGTCACTTAAGATACTGACAACATTTTTATATACAGTGAGTTAACATCATTTGAATTATAGAATCATAGAATCAAAGAATAATAGATTTGGAAGAGACCACAAGGGTCATCCAGTCAAACCCTCTGTTAAGGAAAATGCAACATGGGACATACAGTGGAAGAAATAAAATATGTATGTGAAAGTCACATTGACTAAGCAAAAGCAATTAAGAAGCTACACAGGTGAAAAGGCTAATGTAATTTAGAAGTCCTGGGAGCCAAGGACAAATGACAAGGACAGAATTATGGAATACATATTGGAAACACCTGAGAATCAAAAAGTGTACAAGGTAATATGATGAAATACTTGGGTTGGACTTAAATATGGGTTGAACAATGTGAACCAATCAGAATGAGTGTAAACACCCATAAGTGGCTATAATAATAATAACAATGTATGCCAATGGTTTGTGTGGAGTGGTGTGGAGTAGAGAATAGCTGAGTTGAGCATTGTATAGAGTAGAGTAGATAATGGAATAAAGCAAAGATTGTGTGGTGAAGGGCATTTAGTATATATAGTTAAATAAAGTAGATATTTTATACAAGTCTACTGTGTTGCCTGGTGTCTTGAGAGAGAGAAGATACAAGAGCCACCAGAACCAAGGAGACATTTGGAGACATCTCTGAAAGAGGAGTGAGAAGGCTGAGAGAGTTTGTCAGGGTCTTCAGCCTATTCTCTGAAGCTCTGCATGCTTAGAAGAAAGCAATAACCAATGATCAAAGCTGGTCTGCTCTGCTGCACAACGAGGTGGTGAGTTAAAGCAAGAATAAGACTAGCTACAACTCCCATCATCCCTGACATACCTGTCATGTCACCTGAGACAATATAAAATGTACTTTAGATAGTCACTTAAGATACTGACAACATTTTTATATACAGTGAGTTAACATCATTTGAATTATAGAATCATAGAATCAAAGAATAATAGATTTGGAAGAGACCACAAAGGTCATCTAGTCAAACCCTCTGTCATGCAGGAACTCAAAGCACCCCCAACAGATGGCCATCCAGCCTCTGTTTAAAGTCCTCCAAGGAAGGAGACTCCACCACTCTCTGAGGGAGTTTATTCCACTGTAAAATGGTTCTCACTGTCAGGAAACATGAGGTGGAATCTCTTTTCCTTAGGCTTGCATCCATTGTTCTGGGTCCTATTCTCTGGAACAGCAGAAAGCAAGCTTGCTCCATCCTCAATATGACATCCCTTCAAATATTTACAAGGGGTATCCTAAAGTTTTCATTATAAATAAATAATAATAATAATAAATTATTTATATCTCCCGCCTCTCCCTGTGGATCGAGGTGGGCTTACAACATGATAAAATACAATACAATAAAATCAGTTTTACATTATCCCAATTAAAACAATATCACAATAAAAACATATTACATCATAAAACCTGTAGCTTCAGGGGTAGTTCCAGTACAGAGGGAGTTAAATAAGGTTGGGTGGATATGCCCACCGGAAGAGATCACCTTTAAAAAAAATTGATAGAAAGTTTGTTTTGATTTGTAGTTGTTAACTTATTTCTATGTAGTCACCATCCAGATTTGCACATTTTCCCCAGCGTTTCTTGACTCTCCAGATACCTTATATTGTAGAAGTTTGCAGATTGTGCCTTATGAGGGAGTATTGCAGAGTAATAATTATCACCCAGAAGTTATTATGGTATATTGATGAAATTTTGACAGTGTCACAATTGGTCCCTAAGTACATGATATTGAGAAAATCAGCTCATTGCATCCTTTCTTTTTGTGACAGGCTGCTCCAGAAGTGACTAAAGTGTAAAATCCTTGTAAAGCACAATCTCAAGACTTCTACAATAACAATATTTGGAGGGTTGAGAAACACTGGGAAAAACATGTCAATCTAGATGGTGACTACATAGAGATAAATTAACAACTACAAATAAGACAAACTTTCCATCATTTTTTTTAAACATGATAATTAAAACTTGAGGATACCCCCCTCATAAACAAGGTTGCAGTGCCTAGCACTTCTCTGTGTTTAAATTCATTTTGTTAGCTTTGGCCCAGCTTTCTAATCTATTAAGTTCATTTTGAATTTTGATCCTGTCCTCTGACGTATTAGCTATTCCTTCTAATTTGTTGTCATCTGCAAATTTGATAAGCATGCTCCCTATTCTTTCATCCAAGTCATTGATATAGATGTTCAATAGCACTGGGCCCAGGACAGAACCTTGTGGCACCCCACTGGTCACTTCTTTCCAGGATGAAGAGAATCCATTGCTGATCACCCTTTGCTTCAGCTGGTCAACCAATTACAAATCCATGTAACAGTGACCTTATCTAGCCCACATTTTGCAAGCTTGTTTGCAAGAATGTCATGGGGGACCTTATCAAAGGCCTTACTGAAATCAAAATATGCTATATCCACAGCATTCCCTTCATCTACCGAGCTGGTAATTTTATCAAGAGAGAGAGAGAGAGATCATATTTGTCTGGCATGACTTGTTTCAAGGAAACCCATGTTGAATTTTTATAATTATAGAATTACCTTCTAGATGTTTGCAGACTCTCTGTTTAATGGTCTGCTCTAGAATCTTTCCTGGTATTGATGTCAGACTAACTGATGTCAGATGATAATTGTTGAGATCCTCTTTTTTCCAATATGACTGGAATCTGATTGTTGAATTCACCATCCCTATTCATTGTCTCTAAGGCTGGCTGAATTCTGCCTTCTTTTCACAAGATATAACAGGAAGAATTTAAAAGCCAGTTCTTTGACTGGTTTCCATATAATTTGTTCTCTTTGACCAACCTTCTTAGAACAAAGTAGTTGTTTTGTTGCCTTGTTGAACTTTGCTGGTACAAAAAGTTCTAGTTGATAGCCAAATTTTCTTCTTTCTTGTTATGTTAAAAGCATCAGTTTAATAAATGCTCCCTTAAAATTGATTGAATGGTACAGCATTTTATGACATTCTGTAAAGCTTACAAACAGTAATTAAACCTATCTATAGATTTTTCTCAACAATATCTACCTCTTTGAGGACAACAATAAGTGATAACATCTAGTACATTGTTTTAATCAGAGATAAATTATAGCAGTAAGAAGCAGTCACCAATACAATCATTCTGTATACCAGTATCAGTGATTCCATTCTCATTAGTAGTTTCATTGGCCCAGATTTCAAAGCTCAAGATTGGATATGTGTAAATATTTGAAGTTTGCAGTGTAAAGGCCAGATGAAGTCGGTGGTAAGGAAATATAAACGAACTTAGAAATATTGTAAATGAATTTGTACAGCCACACAAACCTATGTATTAAATGTTAATTCATGGGAGACCTTCTACAAGATTATATACAGATGGTATTAAACATCTGTCAAAATATCTGAAATGTTACTCTGTGTCTCTAAAGTTCTTTTGGCACTATAGAAATGGAAATGGTATTGTTTTCTAGGAAAACAATATTAGACCATGATTGAAACAGCCATCCAAAAAATTGCAGGTCTGGATTTTTTTTTTTTTAATCATGCACTATATTGTCAAGCAGTATTATGGTATCTTACATGTTTATTGTTGCATGTATTCTATTAGCTAAAACATGACAGACAACACACACACATGGAAGGGTACATTTAAGCCTAAAATCTCAGGATTTAAATTTCTTATGAAGTGACTACTCAAATGTTATTCAATACTCTCAAGATTCTTCTTATTCATTACTGGAATAGATAAAGGCATGCTGGCTTTGTCCTCTTAGCTATCACAAATATGAATTGAACAGTTGATGGGATACATTTTAGTTTCACTATAGACAATGAGGAAATTGAAATAGTTAAAGATTTCCCATACCTTGCATCAAGCATTCATAAGAAAGGAGACCACAGTCAAGAATTAAGAAGACTAAGAATGGGAAGGGCAGGCATGAAAGGACTAGACAAGATCCTAAAGAGTAAAGATATACTAAGCACTAAAGTTAGAATCATCCATTCCATTGTATTCCCCCTCACCATGTATGGATGTGAGAGGTAGATAGTGGAAAAAGCTGACAGAAATCAACTCATTTGAGATATGGTGCTGGAAAAAGGTTCAGAGGAGACCATGGACAGCCAAAAAGACAAATCAACAAATCAAAAGAACAGATCAAGTCTGAATTTTCCCTGGAAGCCAACTTGATAAAATTGAGGCTATCGTACTTTGGCCACATCATGAGAAGTCATGACTTATTTAAAAAGACAATAATACTAGGAAAGGTTGAAACAGTAGAAAGAGAGGAAGACCACAATCCAGATGTCTGGACTCAGGGCTCCACAGACCTTAATTACTGAGACCTAAGCAGAATAATGAGGGATGTCTCATCCACAGGGTTACCATGAGATGAAGTTGACTTGAAGACAGCTAATAAAAACATGGAGTCTGTTCAGACTGCTTTTTTTCTGTATAATGAATTTGTATATTTGTTTATTTTGTTTCTTTGTTTGGTTTGAATGTCATTTTAAAAACAGAAAAAAATGAAAAGAAATGTAATTAAATTCAGTGTGATTTGCTGTATTAGTAGTGCCTGATCAAAGTGCAGAGTTCAAGGAGGAATAAAAAATTAATATCTTCCAGAAATCAATTGATCAGGCTATCCCCCCCATACCTAATTGCTTTCAACTTTTTTAAAAAAGGTATTCTGAGTATTCCTATCCTGCAGGTTACCATTTTTACCCAGCTGAAGTAGAGAGACATTAAGGCTGGATTTCTGAGAGTGAGACCCATTTAATTGATTGGGACTTATCCTGAGAAGTCATGCATAGAGCGTTGCTACTAGACTATAGTCCTAAGTATAATTGCAGGGCATGGGTGAAACTGAATGCAGTGAAATTTATTTCTGAGAAAATATCTTTAAGCTTTGGCAGTCCTTGGTAACTGACGACAGAAGCGTGAGCTAAAAAAGAATCTGGAATTGCTGGACTGTGCTTGCTTATAAATCTTTGGATCTGGCTAGCAATGTTTAAGGGTAGATGGAAAAAAAGATAAATAAGATGATGGATGCATCTTCAGGACATAAACAGTTTCCAGGAAGACTACTTGCACCAAAAACAAACAAACAAACAAAAAACATCCCAATATTAGACATGTATGCATATCACATCATTGCAAGCCATGACTCCTTATAAAATATTAAATCTAGCCCCTAGCCTCTGGAACTCGCTGCCCATCGAGCTCCGCTCGGCCGCCTCTCTTGCCCAGTTTAAAAAGGGGTTAAAAACACACTTATTTGGGCAGGCTTACCCCCGATATTCCTCTCCCTGTTGTTATTTCTCCCTCATCCTCCCCCACTGTGAGCTGGTTTGGCATATTGCTATTGTACTGTTGTATTGATATTGTTATTGTTTATTTTTGGAATGTTTTTAAATTGTTGTATATGTTGTGCACTGCCCTGATCATTGGAAGGGCGGTATAAAAATAAAGATTTTATTATTATTATTATTATTAAAAATGTTGCACACTGGCTTTGTATTTCGCTTAATTTGAGCATGCAGTAATATTTCTGATGGCTTTTGAAGGCCATCTCAGATAAGGTGAATGTGCTATCTTTGGCAAAAACATAGCTCTTTCCCTTTTGTTGGCCAACAGAGTTAATGACATGGTTTCCGGAGCCTACCTTGTGCTTGGGTTCTCATGTTCTCATGCAACTCTTTCCTTTTTTAAATTTTCTATATTGGTCCTCATTAGGTATCTAAGGGTCTGTGCAGACTGGCCATTAAGGTCGGCTTGGGGGTGGAATCAGGATGTGGCATCCATATGAACAGGCCCTGACTCTGCCCCATGGCAGCATGATGTTGCACACCACACTAAACAGTGTGCAGCAACACGGCACTTCTCTGGCACTGCATTTAGATGATACAGTGTCAAAGGAGAACTGTAAAGCCATGGCACAGTGGCTATGGTAAACTTTCCAGGGTGCAAAAAGGAGCTGCTTTTTGTGGCTCCTTTTTGTGCTGCGGAAAGGCCAGATCTACATTCTGCCCTTACACATTTGAATAGTTATAAGTATTAAATCACTAAATCACTTCTATCATTCTATGTAATCACTAACAAGAGCAAAGCATGCCAGGAAGTGAAGGGGTTTTGATTTGTTTGGATTTGTGGGGAATGAATCATCTATATCAGATCTGGTAAGTGTGAAGCCATCTTGATGTATAACAACTTCAATCATGCCTCATAACTGACTATGCTAGTTCCAGTAGATGGAATTTGTAGATGGAACTTGTAGTCAAATAGAGGATTACATTTTCACCATCCCTGATCAACATGTCCTGAGCTAAAGAGAGAAAAACTTAACAAAGGACAGAATTGCATAAATTATTACAGCTTGATTAAAATGAATGCTATAGCTAGTAACAGGATAAATATTTTGAAACAAGAATCCTTTAAATTAGGAGATTAAATGGTTAAGAAATAAACATGAAGGAACGCAAACAAGAACAGCAGATGGGGAGGATGTGAAGCCAATCATATTTAAGTAGCTGAGACCAATTAGAAAGGTATCAGTGAAAGTATAAAACTGCATTCTAAAACAGAAAGCAAAAATTCTAATAAAATGTCATGGTTGACAGCATCTAAGGCCTATAGAATGTCAAGAAGCAGCAAGAGTGTAATGTTACATCCTTAATAAGCAATTTATTAGCAATTCAGGCCAGGAGTATTCTGGTTTGGAAACCAGATTGAAATCTATGTGGAATGGAAAACAGTTGGACATTCCCATTAATTTCTGCAGATACCACATGCTCAGGTAGCTTCTGCACAAATAATAATTGGCAACAGACTACAGACGATGCATCATTACATCCTTAGGTTTTAGAAACATAAAGTGGCATTGTGCACTTAAAGTCAAATGATACCTGGAGGGCACAGGATATTCAAATCAGTTCAGAGAGTAACTTTATCACCATAGTTTAAAAGGGAACATCGGTTTGTAGACAAATCATGCAGAATTATTCCTTATAAGATTTTTTTTTTTGTAATGTATGATGAACCTGAGAAATGAGCAAATGCTAAATCAACAAGCCATTTTTAGCAATCAGAAGTGTAGAACAATAATAATCACAATAGTTATATGTGATGGTAGTGACAAAACAGGACAAAACACCAATGAAAATAATAAGCTTAGAGACTGGAGAAATAAGCTTGGCCTTTTAAAAACATTTTTATAAATGCATAATTTGGATGAAAATATATTTTAAAAATTATATCTTCAAGAACTGTTTGTCTGGATGTGCTTTTTCAGAAATAGAGATTAACATAGAAATGTGACTGAGTAAATTTACCAGTTTACCAATAAATACCTATGAAAGTGACATGGAATGGAAATAAGGCTAATGAGTTCACCTTTAAATAGAAAGCGATCTAGGGAAATTGAAACATAGAAATTTGGAATGTGTAGGAACACTAGGCTAGAATCAGTTTCACTGTTCATTCTGTGTTTAAAAAATGTTATTTTTTATTTACATGAACAAAAAGTCAGATTCACCAGATCCTATCTGGCATCAGTGCAGGAAAGACTTTATAATGTGAGGTCTAGATGATCAACTCCAAGTTGCCAGCCATTATTGCACTACTTCATGTTACTGTGCTTCTTGAATGTGGATGTAAATCAAGGAGAATACTGTATTCTCAGATTAGCTCTGAAAAATAGGGGTGATTTTTTTAAAAAACAAACAAAACAAAACCACAATTATTATTTTCTAAGCTCTGGAAAAAAAGATACAAATTATAATTACAGTAAAAAGCACAACACACATTAAAAACACATCCTTGATCTTAACCCTTCCCCAGCATTTACTATGTAAAGGCTGCTTTAGAAAGCAAACTATGATAAAGGCAAAAGCTTGTGCTAATTAAAATATATTTGTTTACCACTAGAAGGACATCAAAGCTAGTTTTGTATCCGTTGGCAAGGAGTTCTAAAATAAGGAAGCAGATGCTAGAAAGGTCTTTAGTCCAACTTTCTACTTACCATTCAGATGTCTGAACAAAAACCATACATCTCATCATGTGTTGGTCCCCCCCCCCCCCCCCGGCATTAGCTTGTTCATGTCTTTGGCCACCATTACCCCTCATCTAGCAAAGACCATTTCCCTTCATGATATATGTCTTTTCTTGACAGGATAAGTCTTCAAAATAAGGTAGATGAAGTGACAGGACCATTCAATTGTCACTGTTGTTGATTCTCAATAGTTGAGGTTGTTAGGAGCATAGAACTGCTTCTCTAGAGACTATGAAGATTTTCATATCTGGCTCAAATATTGCTAAAAGGTGCCTGAAATGTTCTTAAAAGACTCAGGCATGTGTCTGTGTGTGTGTGTGGGGGGGATGTCTGAAAGTCTGGAGTGCTTCTCCAAATCACTTCTCAATCATCATGGAAACGGAAGCTGACTCTTAGCGAGGCTGAATCGTTCAAAGAGAATCAATTTCCTCTGGATTCCCTCTTGATCCTTCCTTTATGTCTAGAGGGAATCAACTCCCTTTGAACAATTCAGCCTCACAAAGAGGCAGCTTCTGTTTCCATGATGATTGAGGAGCGATTTGGAGAAGCACTCCAGACTTTCAGACACCCACCCCCCACCCCCGCCTGAGTTTTAAGGATGTTTCAGGCACCTTTCAGCAAAATTTGAGCCAGGTATGAAAATCTTGCCTGACATGAATCCATGGATTTAAATTATTAGAAAAATGATTCTACCTAAACTTTAGGAAGAACTTCTTTATTGTAAGAGCTGTTTGACAGTGGAATATACTGTCTCAGAGAGTCATGAGGGGCCTTGACAGACCAGCACTAAATGCTGGCATCAGGGTGTGGTGGGGCCGTGGTGATTGCTTGCTGCATGCCCTGACTTTGCCCCCATGCTGGTGTGATGCTGTGTGCCCCACCACATGGCAAGAGGCATCACAGCTCTTCCTTGGCACAGTGTGTACATGCATTGCGCCAAAGGAGCACTGAAAAGCCATGGCACCAGCAGCTAAGAAGGAGCCGCATTTTGCAGCTCCTTTTTGTGCCACAGAAAGGCCAGATCAGGTCCACAGTGTGAAGTTGCTGCGGCCACAATCCGACTAGGAAAGGGATGTCTTCCTGCCATCCCTTAGGGACTGTTTGTACAGCCCCAAACTCTCCTTTTTGAAAATAGGTTGTACAGCCAAATTCCAGGAGTGCTTAGTTGTATATTCCTGTAAGGCAGAAGATTGGAGTAGATAACTCTTGCAGTCCCTTCCAACTCTTTGGTTCCATGAACTGAGCAAGCCTCAACCCCAGTAGAGGGATTCATTCATTTTAACCTTTTACTTCTTCCTATGGAAATCTGTGATTCTAATTCACTTGGGAAAACAAGAGTAAAACACTCATGCAATGAAGAAAAAACCTACCACTGCAATCTGGGGGAGTGGGAATTACTTGTCTCTCCACATACAGAAGCAAGAGTCTTTACAATCTTCCTTTGTTCAATACTCCTTTCTCCAGAACTATGCATTTCTCCCCAGTAATTAATAAAACCTATGTGAACCTGAAAAGTAATGGCCTGACATACTTTTGTCATTTGCGAGTAAAGTGAATAGCTCCTGAAAGTACATAAGCTTTAAAAAAATGCTTTACAAAGTTATAAAAATTGTTAGCTCAAGATGACCTTGTATTCAAAAAGCCTTTCAGAATATGAAGCACAGGCACCCAAATGGTTTGAGAAATAATGAGCCAGACATTGCTCTTACATTACTTTAAAGGTGATTAGTGCAAGTGGGTATGTTTCAAACTAATGGATAAGGCTAGGCCTGTAATACCAGCAGTGATGGACTGCTTAGCATTGTGCTCAGGTATGTAAATAGCAGTTAAATCATTCAAGAGTAGCTGGCTGGTATCCAGCAAATGGCAAAGACATATCCTGAGACCTTGATTAGAATTCTAATTTCATTTCACATGCTTCTTTTGGATATATCAGATGTGCTTACTGAATAGCGTCCTGTGTTGGGTATTACAGTCCCCTCCCCCCACATAAGGAGAAAATTGTGTATGCTCATACCCCATTAAAAATAATGTGATACATGTATGTGGCACTGTGAGGTGCATGCACCATGGGCACATGCATCATTCATTACATTGAGTCGCGGCTTCAGTGTATGCTGAAAGCCACAGAAGGGAAGCCCACGTATGGCACTGGCTCATTGTGCTATTTTAAAAATAGGCACATTGTTTTACATGATAATAGTTATATTTGGTGACTACCTTTGGAAATAGTATGATATATTTTATTCACTTTATCAGATTAGAAGAGAACAGGTTGGTACAATTGGTGACCTATAAGTCCTTTTTCCCCTACAGTTCAAATATGGTTTTCTGATTATTTTTAACTAGAAGAATTTCTGCTTTTCCTTCTATTTGTCCTCTTCATCCTGTTCTAAAACCTATCTCAGTTCTGAATAGTTCCTCCCATCTGTGATAGTGCTTGTCATCAGCAAACAAATTGAAACTCAGGGGCGAAACAGACAGGCAGGAAAAAAATGGCTTGAAGCTGCCTTTTCTGAAGCCACATTGAAACCCCACCAACTACACCACTGGCTCCCAAGGTAGCTGGAGTGCACATGTCATGACCACATGCCACAGCTTCAAGCTGCACTGCTGGGTACATTTTTTTTTACTGTTTCCTCTCCATCCCTGTGCACCTTCATAGGAGTGAAGCACCAGCAACTGCCATCCCATTGCATGGCCGTCTCTAGGAACCTGTGCACATTCACATGTGCAACACTTCACTGGACAGAACACCGGAGCAGAGGTGTGCCCATGTAGATGCTGGCAAGATACAGTCATGCTCCCCTTTATCCCTCCCTTCACCCCATGCCCCCTCTTTGACTGTCTGTTTTGTATATGTTGTACTCATCTCCATGAGAAGTGTCAAGATTCTCTTTTGGGCATTGCTTGGGTGTGACACCTCTATCCCTTTTAAATGCACTCCTTTGACAGGTGTTTACATGCACAATTAGGGTTAGGGTTTGGAAATAGCACCCCTTTAGAATCATCCTGACATTGATGCACTTATACATACATACGGAAGTGCCCTTTCCAGGAAGAAGCTGAAAAATCCAGCTCCTTTTTAGTCCAGCTTTTCTCCTCATAGCACAACTTGGCTTCAAGGCATACATCATCTAAATGCCCTGCCTTGAAATTGGCCAGAAATCTGTTTATTCTGACCATCTGTTATGTCCCTCAGTCCAGAAAAGACAGAGATGTTCATGGTCAGTTGAAAAATCACATCACAGTATCACAGATTCAGAGTGTATTGGGGGGGGGGGGTACACTCTTCCTGAGGACACAGGTTTATAATTTTGGGTGTCTTGATGGATTGAATTCTTAGTCTTGACTTTGTGGTGATTGGTGGACACTCTTTTGGTGCCTTTGAAATGGAAGAGAGTTCCTTAATTTGCACTCCAGGTTGCATTGGGCTTGGCTGTTGGAAGAGGAATGACCTTTGGATCTGATCTGCACCTGACCCTTCCCAAATTCCAATTTGTGGGTCTTGGCAGGAGGGGCTTGCCCAGAAGGATTTTTCCAGCTAAACTGACTGGAAGGATTCTGGAAGGATATCAGGTTCTGTGTGATCATACCTGCACAGTTGAGATGGTGCATGGAAAGGATCCCTGGGTGTAACAGTGTATTTATTTATTTATTTATTATTTGGTGAGGGAAGCAAACTATTGTCATTCCTTCCAGATGTCTATATATTAATATAAATGTGTTTATCAGGTGAGATGTGGACCACAGTATCCATGTGGTTCAGAGTTACCACACTGAACATACTAAATGGACCAGATCTTGGGTGGGAGATTGCAAATGAATGCCAGATGCTGAAAGCTATATTCCAGAGAAAGGAACTGACAAAACCATTTCTGTCAACAAAATTCATGGACTTGATGAGAGTAACCTGAAGGCACATGCACACATCAGGGTCTGGGTGCTGCGCCTTGTACAGTTGAGAAGGTGGATGGGAAAGACACTTGGCTGTAATAGAAATTTTTTTTGGGGGGGGGGAACCAAATCATTACCACTCCTTTTAGATGCCTAAACCCTATGTCAGAAAACCTGTTTATCTGGTGATATGTGGACCATAGTATCCACATGGTTCAGTTATCACAATGGATTGAAATGTTCTACTACCCTTGCTATTGATGATATGAAAATGGGGATGATCTATATATCCCCACCCCATCCTATGTGTCCCCCTGAATGATCTGGATTTAATAATTACTAACACGGGATCTGTTCTCATGGTGTTGCTCTTGTTGTTCTTGTTTACCACACTGCAGTAAAAATGAGACAGCCGGACCTATGTAACAAGGGAGTACAAAACAAGAAAAGAACTCTGGGCTTGCATATTCATTGTGCTTGCTCCTGTGGTTTCTAGGCATAATATGTAGGGAACTGAACTGTGGGCCGTACTGAAGCAAAATGTTTGCTTATCAGGTTGGAAATTATCTTTGGAGAAATGTGTGCTTCTTCTGGTTGGTTCTCCCTGAGTAATGCCTATTCAAAGATATATCAAGTATACAGAATTTTTATGATTATCCTGAATATCATTTAGACTTCATCCTAGTGTAGTTTTGAAACATTGAAACACTGCAAGGACGTTTGAAGGAGAAAGGTGAGAGAAAGTATAGGATTAAAGACAAAGTGTTATGTTAGGGAAGCAGGTATGCACAATTCAAGAGAGTTAAATAGCAGTGATCCAGGAAGAATCATTGGGGAACAGAACTAACAATTCCTACTTTCTGTATGTGGTGTCAAATGGAACTGAGCTCAAGAGATTGTCTCAAGCACCCTCATAGTTGCTGCTTTCCTAATCCACTTAAGGTGATAGTAAAAAGTATGAGAGTAGATTTTATGAGGAAATCACTTGTGAAACATTTGAAAACAAAATATTAGGGAAATATAGTGACTTAAGGGTGAAACAGACCCCCCCCACACACACACAAGGACTGGCTTGCTGCAACCCTTTAAGCGCTAGATTGGGGACATGGCAATCACACGCTGTGGCTTCAATCTGGCATTTTTCAGGGACAAAAAGAAGTGGCAAAATGCTGTTTTTGGGGGGGGTTTTGTTGTTGTTTTTTTGTTTGTTTTTTGTTTTTGGCCTGGAAAAAGGACACCCTTGCCACCGCAGCGGCACTTTTCAGCTCTCTTGTTGGCATGTGACATGTGAATGCCACACCAAAGGAGCACTGTAATGCCATCTGCCATGCAGTCCAGCAGGTGGTATGATGCCAGCATTTGGGTGGCAATGGGGAATGTGTCATCCCAATGCCATGTCCCCACACCAATCCAATGTGGACACATACAGCCCCTTAGTAATGCAATTAAAGAAGCAAATTAAAAAATAGCCTTTGAATTGGAAATAATATAAAGGAGTGTAAAAAAAATCACATTAAAACAATAGTAGTTCTATAGGTCTCTTTTCTGAAATAAGGTGCAATGAATTTAGCAGGACTTACTCCCAGATAAATGTTTAGAATTGCTGCCCAGAAATATATTTTCTTATAAGGTAGGTGGTTATGATAGGCTTTTCTGTAATGTTCTTTAAAATCTATATACTTCTTAATGGGGAAAATATATATATATATATATATATATATATATATATGGATAGTTTCTGCATTGAAAAAAATGTTAGACCTACATTTTGGATCTATGAACATAGCAAAATGAGACTTTTGGTGATGTTTGAAAGTAACTTCCCAAGAATATGTAGGAGAAGAAATGCCTATGATTTTATGTAATTTCTACTCAGTGTCAAGTGGAGTAGTTGGTGGCAATTTCAAATGCATTTTAAAACAGAGAAAGATTGTAATTACTGAGTTTAAATATTTAACTGTAGTTGTTTAATGTAGACATAAGGAAGGTAACAGTGTGAAGTTAAGGGCCACACATATATTTCATTTGATTTTAAACATCTGTTTTGAAATCTGCATGGGCTGAGATATTTACTCTGAAGAATTATACCATTTCCACCTCACTGTAACCGCCATGGCTCCATCCTATGGAATCTTGGATTTGTAATTTGTTGAGGTAGAATTCCCTGGCAGAGAGCTCTATTTGATGGATTTGTAGTAGACAATTCTTAGTACCCCACCAAACTACAAATCCCAGGATTTTTTAGGATGGAGCCATGACAGTTAAAACTCATATCAAACCTTTCTAACTATATAATATTGTATGCAACCCAGACCTTGGTTGGAACACGTGATTTTCAAGCAAATATAGTCACCTGTGACATTAAAAAAATAGCAAAGATACAATAGCAAATTTAGCTGTGTCAGGGAAAAATACTAATTTTAATATTATAACAAATATTCTAGTCATTCATTTATTTAGTTTAAATAGCATTTTAGCAATTTCAGGAGGCATTCAGAACATTTTTTTCTCATTTTCTTACCATCCAGCCTTCCGGCACTGACAGCACATCACAGCAACAAAGTACCTCTCTCACACAGCCAGTTGAACTCTTCAGCACAAACGGAGATGCCTTATCAGATAACGATCTGGGCCCGTAACCCTTGTTGATGTAAACAAGCAGATGCACAGGTAAAGCAATCTCCGATGCCTTCAGAACTACCGACGACCTTGGAGCTGTTTGGCTTTATCAGGAATTCCTCCTGCCTGCTGCTGATGAAACAGACTGTAGCCAAATCTCTTTCCTCAGAGGTGTTTATTCTTAAAGTTGCTATATTTACAAGTATATACACGCCCGTCCAACAAAACTCTCCAACCATCTATCCACTCCAACTACCCAACAACCCACACTGCGGTGTGCAGGCTATTTATAGATCTGTGCCATGCGGTCACAAACCCATCCTCTTCTGGTGACTCTTTTTCCTTGTGCCACCAACAATGTTGTCCCTTCACTCAGGAAGACTTTTGATGTTACCCAGGCTTACGTGCAATCAAGCACATGTCTGACCTTGAACACTGTCTGCTGTTCCAGCCTTCAGCTGCAGACAATTATGCCCATGCTTCCTGGTTTCCTTTTGTGCACATCTGTACATTTCATAGTTGAGCCTCAATGCCTAACAGATACAATAGCAAATTTAGCTGTGTCAGGGAAAAATACTAATTTTAATATTATAACAAATATTCTAGTCATTCATTTATTTAGTTTAAATAGCATTTTAGCAATTTCAGGAGGCATTCAGAACATTTTTTTCTCATTTTCTGCTATTGTGTCTTCAATCATAAATTTATTCTTTCCAAAAGCAACATAGCATGCATTTGTATAATAACTTCAGTATATTTTAATGTAATTTTATACTGTTTAAGCTAGATGATTTTAACTGTTTTTACATTTTTATTGCATAGTTGTTGTTGTTTTTTAATGTATTTACTTGTGAGCTGCCTTTGTTCCCTTTCTGGGAGAAAAGTGGCATACAAATGCAATAAATAGATAAAGGTCTAGCCTTTCTGTGTGCAATGGTAAGAATGGGTATGATGGCAATGAACTGCAAAATTATTAATAAGTCCCACCAGTGTGTTCAAAACATTATATGGAGATGTAGAATGGGGACTTCTTTGCTCTTGCCCCTAACTGTGAAATGCCCTACCCTTGGAGGTTAGATTATTGAATTCTATTTCTATTTAATTTAATTCTATTTCTCTATTTAATTGTAAGATGCCTCAATTTTCTTCGACAGAGAGGGGTAAAATAAAGCTTTTATTATTATTTATTATTATTATTTCTACAATTGTAGACTAATCATTACACACTGGGGCTTTCTAGATTGGCAAAAAGAAGTGTGTTCATGGCTGCATGAAACTCTAGCCTTTAGATGAGAAAAAGGGAAAGTGTGCCATGAAAACGCTTTTTTTGCGTTTTAGGGGAGAAGAAACACCTTTTAAAAGGTGCTGGTTTTCCCAGCTTCTTTTTTAAAAACTGCAGAACAGCGCAGCTCCATCTAAAGGCTGTGGTGCAGCTGCTAAGCATTAAGGAAAAGGCAACTTCATGTCACACTTTCCTGCCAATCTAGAAAGCCCCACTGATTTCATTTCGGCGCCAAGCAAAAATATGGTTGTTTATTTGGGTTTCATTGATTTATTGCAACGTGCTAATGCACTTGGTTTTAAATCTTTTAAACTCAGTTTCATTTTTTAAATTAGATTAAACAAATTTAATATGTTTAATCTATTCAAATAACAGTATATTTATTGTAATACATTTTCTTAACTTGTTTCATTGATTTGACTTTTATGCCAACCTGAGGGAGTTTGATATAGGATGAGATAGAATTACAAGAATAAATTTTCATAGAATCATAGAATCATAGAATCGTAGAGTTGGAAGAGACCACTAGGGCCATCCAGTCCAACCCCCTGCTATGCAGGAAATCCAAATCAAAGCACCCCTGACAGATGGCCATCCAGCCTCTGTTTAAAGACCTCCAAGGAAGGAGACTCCACCACCCTCCGAGGAAGTGCGTTCCACTGTCGAACAGCCCTTACTGTCAGGAAGTTCTTCCTAATGTTCAGGTGGAATCTCTTTTCCTGTATCTTGCATCCATTGTTCCGGGTCCTGTTCTCTGGAGCAGCAGAAAACAAGCTTGCTCCCTCCTCAATATGACATCCTTTCAAATATTTAAACAGGGCTATCATATCACCTCTTAACCTTCTTTTCTCCAGGCTAAACATCCCCAGCTCCCTAAGTCGTTCCTCATAGGGCATGGTTTCCAGACCCTTCACCATTTTTGTCGCCCTCCTTTGGACACACTCCAGTTTCTCAATGTCCTTTCTGAATTGTGGCGCCCAGAACTGGACACAATATTCTAGGTGGGGCCTGACCAAAGCAGAATACAGTGGCACTATTACTTCTCTTGATCTAGACACTATACTTCTATTAATGCAGCCCAAAATAGCATTGGCCTTTTTAGCTGCCGCATCACACTGTTCACTCATGTTCAACTTGTGGTCTACTTGGACTCCTAGATCCCTTTCACACGTAGTTTCATTCAGCCAGGTGTCACCCATCCTATATCTGTGCATTTTATTTTTCCGCCCTAAGTGCAATACCTTACATTTCTCTGTATTGAATTTCATTTTGTTAGCTTTGGCCCAGCTTTCTAGTCTATTCAGGTCATTTTGAATCTTGATCCTGTCCTCTGGGGTATTAGCTATTCCCCGTAATTTGGTGTCATCTGCAAATTTGATAAGTATGCTCCCAATTCTGTCATCCAGGTCATTGATAAAGATGTTGAATAGCACTGGTCCGAGGACAGAGCCCTGTGGGACCCCACTGGTCACTTCTCTCCAGGATGAAAAGGAGCCATTGTTGAGCACCCTTTGGGTTCGGCCAGTCAACCAATTACAGATCCATTTAACAGTTCCTTTGTCTAGCCCACATTTTACAAGCTTGTTTGCAAGAATGTCGTGGGAAACCTTGTCAAAGGCCTTACTGAAATCAAGATATACTATATCCACAGCATTCCCTTCATCTACCAAGCTGGTAATTTTATCAAAGAAAGAGATTAGATTTGTCTGGCATGACTTGTTTCTCTGAAACCCATGTTGAGTTTTTGTGATTATGGCATTGCCATCTAGATGTTCACAGACTCTCTGTTTAATGATCTGCTCCAGAATCTTTCCTAGAACTGATGTCAGACTAACTGGACGATAATTGTTGGGATCCTCTTTTTTCCCCTTTTTGAAGATGGGGACAACGTTTGCCCTTCGCCAGTCTGCTGGGATCTCTCCTGTTCTCCAGGAGTTTTCAAATATGATTGCCAATGGCTCTGATATTACTTTTGCCAGTTCTTTTAATACTCTTGGATGGAGTTCATCTGGTCCCAGAGACTTAAATTCATTTAGATTAACAAGGTGTTCCTCTACTATCTCTTTACTTATTCTGTGCTGAAATTCCCCTATTCTGTTCTTTGCTCCATTATCCTCAGGTTGAGCACCCTTTGCCTTTTCTGAGAAGACTGAGGCAAAGAAGGTGTTGAGTAATTCTGCCTTTTCTCTATCTCCTGTTAGCATTTTGCCATCTTCTCCACGCAGTGGCCCTACCGTTTCCTTCTTCTTCCTCTTGCTGCGGACATATCCAAAAAAGCCCCTTTTATTGTTCTTAACCTCTCTAGCAAGCCTGAGTTCATTCTGCGCTTTAGCTTTTCTGACTTTAAAGAGTAACTTTCCAAGCTATGGAATAAACAACTCAATCTCACAGCCTGAAGGGGGCAATGAAGTGGGAACTGAGATCCCTGAAAAGTCATGCCTATTCTAGAAATACATTTTCAGCTATATTCATTATTGAAGGTCTCCATATTTTTAAAAGAGACTTTTTGTGAATTCTGATAACTATGCCTTTGGCCTGACATGGTCACCTGGGATGTGGAATTCACATGAGAGCTGTGAATCAGTATTAATACATATTTGATCATGTGTCAGATGAATAATAATAATAATAATAATAATAATAATAAAGTTTTATTTATAGCCCGCTCCTCTGTATCCAATCGGAGCGGGTTACATCAATTAAAAAATATAAGATGAAATATACATGACCCATACCCAACCACCTGCCCCTTAAAATTGAATTAAACTAACATCAATTAAAACGACATAGTAAAAATTACAATTTAAAACAGCAACCCATTGCATAGACATCAGGGTCAAGATGTTAAAGTGTTAATGGGAGAGTTTAACCCAAACAGAGCCGGGAGGTTAAGGACTTTCTGGGAAGGCCTGCCAGAAGAGATGTGTCTTCAAGGCTTTTTAAAAGCAATCAGAAGATGTAATAAGACACATCTTATCGGTCCCTCAGATAAGATGGAGCCAAGCCATGTAGGGCTTTAAAGGTTAAAACCAACACCTTGTACTGCGCTCAGAAACTAATCGACAGCCAGTGGAGATTTGAGCACCTGTGTTATGTGCTCTCTCCTCGATGTTCCCGTGACAAGTCTGGCTGCCATATTCTGAACTAATTAAAGTTTCTGAGTTAGGCATAAGGGTAGCCCCATGTAGAGCGCATGACAGAAGTCCAATCGTGAGGTTACCAAAGCGTGTACCACTGACTCCAGGTCCTTCAGCTCCAGGAAAGGGGGCAGCTGGCAGATCCGCCAAAGCTGATAACAGGCACTCCTGACCACCGCATTCACCTGACTAGTCAGGTGAAGCGACGAATTGAGAAATACCCCCAGACTGCGAACAGGGTCCTTCGAGGAGAGTGTGACTCCATCTAGGACCAGGACGTGTATTCCCAATCCTGGCTTCGGTCCTGTGACAGTTAATAGCTCGATTTTGTCCGGATTGAGCTTCAACCTGTTTTCCCTCATCCAATCCATTACTGCCGCAAGACAGTCATTGAGAGGAGAGACACCATCTGAAGTCTGGGCCGACGATCTTGTCATGGAGAGGTAGATCTGAGTGTCATCAGCATACTGAAGACACTGAGCTCCATGCCTCCGAATGATCTCACCCAGCGGCTTCATGTAGATGTTAAACAGCATCGGAGACAGGATGGCACCTTGAGGGATGCCACAATTAACCTCTGTCTTAGAAGAGCAACTGTCCCCGAGCCTGACCCTTTGGGATCTCCCAGAGAGAAAGGACCGGAACCACCGGAGCGGGGTGCCTCCGATCCCCAACTCTCTCAGTCGACCCAAAAGGATGGAATGATCTACCATGTCAAAGGCTGCTGAGAGATCCAAGAGCAGCAGCAGGGTCACACTACCCCTGTCGACGCTCAGGCGGAGGTCATCGGCCAGAGCGACCATGGCAGTCTCAACTCCATGTCCTGTCCTGAAGCCCATTTGAAATGGATTCAGATAATCGGTTTCATCCAAGACAGCTTGGAGTTGGGAGGTGACTGCTCTCTCGATGACCTTGCTCAAAAATGGGAGCAAGGAGACTGGCCTGTAGTTGGTTTTGTCCAGGGGATCAAGGGAGGGTTTCTTCAGGAGGGGTCTAACGGCCACCTCCTTTAGACAAGATGGTACAGAACCCTCCCTGAGGGATGCATTGATCACATCCCGAAGGAATGTTCTCAGTGTGTCCCCTCCCTGGGCGACCAGCCAAGATGGACAAGGGTTGAGAGGGCAAGTCGTGTTTCTCAAACTTCCAAGGAGCTTGTCCACGTCCTCGGCACTTGCAGGTTGAAATTCATCCAGTAAAGAAACAGCAACTGAGTTATTGGACACCTCACCTGTGGCTCTGACAAAACATTGACGTTCAAGTCAGCCCTTATCCGAGAGATTTTGTCTGCAAAGAAGATGTTAAACTCATCACATCAGGCTGTTATTGGGTCCAGTAAGGGATTTGGTGCAGGGGGAACCCGTGTCAGCTCCCCCACAACCCTAAACAGCTCTGCTGAGCGGGAATCTGCAGATGCGATGCGTGCAGAGCAGAAGGATCTCCGCGCTGCACGCAAAGCCTCCCGATAGGCGTGAAGATGTTGCCTATGGCGAGTTCTGTCAGAGAAGAATCGAGTCTTCTGCCATTTGCGCTCTAGTCGTCATCCAACCCGCCTCATCTCCCTGAGTTCCAATAGATTTCATCAGAATGATGAGAAGCTCGACGTTAAGCCTGTTCTTAAATGAGAAAATCCATAAAATGATGAAAATGAAAAATGAAAACTTTTTTTTTTTTTTTTTGTAAAGAGAAAGTACTAGACCATGGAAAAGATGTGAGAAAACTGCAGGATGAAGACAGAATAAAGATAGCAGAAATGTTGTAGAAGAACATGTGTAAATCTCATAGAAAAAGAGATGGGATACCATTGCATTGTCTGATGGATTTACACATTTTCTTCTTTGTGTATCAGCTATCATTGACCCACATCAAAGTTATCAATGTTCATGTTCCAAAGGAATATAGCATTCCAAGAAATCATAGAATCATAGAGTTGGAAGAGACCACAAGGGCAATCCAGTCCAACCCCCTGCCACGAAGGAACTCCCCATCAAAGCATCCCCGACAGATGGCAATCCAGCCTCTGCTTAAAGACCTCCAAAGGAGGAGACTCCACCACTCTCCGAGGGAGTGTGTTCCACTGTCGAACAGCCCTTATTGTCAGGAAGTTTCTCCTAATGTTGAGGTGGAATCTCTTTTCCTGGAGCTTGCATCCATTGTTCCAGGTCCTAGTCTCTGGAGCAGCAACAAGCTTGCTCCTTCCTGAATATTGCATTCCTTCAAATATTTAAACAAAGCTATCATATCACTTCTTAGCCTTCTCTTCTCCAGGCTAAACATCCCCAGCTCTGTAAGTCATTCCTCATAGGGCATGGCTTCCAGAGCCTTCACCATTTTAGTCACCCTCCTTTGGACACGCTCCTGTTTCTCTGCATCCTTTTTGAATTGTGGTGTCCAGAACTGGACACAATATTCCAGGTGGGGCCTGACCAAAGCAGTATAGAGTGGCACTATTACTTCCCTTGATCTAGACACTATACTTCTATTGATGCAGCCTAAAATTGCATTGGCGTTTTTAGCTGCTGCATTGCACTGTTGACTCATGTTCAACTTGTGGTCTACTTGGACTCCTAGATCCCTTTCATATGTGGTGTCGTTCAGCCAGGTGTCCCCCATCTTATATCTGTGCATTTCATTTTTCCGTCCTAAGTACAGTACCTTACATTTCTCCATGTTGAATTTCACTTTGTTAGCTTTGGCCCAGCTTTCTAGTCTATTCAGGTCATATTGAAATTTGATCCTGTCATCTGGGGTATTAGCTACTCCTCCTAATTTGGTGTCATCTGCAAATTTGATAAGTAGGCCCCCAATACTGTCATCTAAATCATTAATAAAGATATTGAATAGCACTGGGCCCAGGACAGAGCCCTGTGGCACCCCACTTGTCACTTCTCTCCAGGATGAAAAGGAACCATTGTTGAGCACCCTTTGGGTGCGGCCAGTCAAACAATTACAAATCCATGTAACAGTTGCCTTGTCTAGCCCACATTTTTACAAGCTTGATTGCAAGAATGTAATGGGGAAACTTGTCAAGGCCTTACTGAAATCAAGATATAGTATATCCACAGCATTCCCTTCATCCACCAAACTGGTAATTTTATGTATAAAAAAAGAGATCAGATTTGTCTGAAATGACTTGTTTCTTTGAAACCCATGTTGACTTTTTGTGATTATGGAAATATCTTCTAGATATTCATAGACTCTCTGTTTAATGATCTGCTCCAGAATCTTTCCTGGAATCTTTCCTGGACTAACTGGATGATAATTGTTGGGATCCTCTTTTTTCCCCTTTTTGAAGATGGTGACAATGTTCGCCCTCCTCCAGTCTGCTGGGACTTCTCCTGTTCTCCAGGAGTTCTCAAAAACTATTGCCAATGGTTCCGATATTACATTTGCCAGTTCTTTTAATACCTTTGGATGTAGGTCATCTGGTCCTGGAGACTTGTATTCATTTAGATTAACCAGGTATTCCTGTACTGTCTCTTTACTTATTCTGTGCTGAAATCCCCCTATTCTGTCTTCTTTACATTATCCTTAGGTTGGGCACCCTTTGCCTTTCCTGAGAAGACTGAAGCAAAGAACGTGTTGAATAATTCTGCCTTTTCTCTGTCCCCTTTTAGCATTTTGCCATCTTCTCCACTCAGTGGCCCTATCATTTCCTTCTTCTTTCTTTTGCTGCGGACATACCCATAAAAGCCCTTTTTATTGTTCTTAATCTCTCTAGCCAGCCTGAGTTTATTCTGTGCTTTAGCTTTTCTCACTTTATCCCTGCAGGTGCTTGCTATTTATTTGAATTCCTGTTTGGTGATTTCCCCATTTTTCCATTTCTTATACATGATCCATTTAAAACTTAGCTCAGTTGAAAGTTCCTTAGTAATCCACCCTGGTTTCATGAGACACCTCCCATTTTTCTTCCTCATTGGAACTGTTTGAAATTGTTCCTTTAGTATCTCCCTTTTGAGGAACTCCCATTTGTCTTGAACTCCCTTCTCTTTTAGTATTCCTGACCATGGGATCACTCCCAGTATTTCTCTAAGTTTTCTAAAACCAGCTTTCCTAAAATCTAGAATGTGTGTCTGACTATGCCTGGCTTCTCCTTTCCACTGTATAACAAACTCCAGAGGAACATCTTACAAATCTTACAAATGACATGCCAAACATGTAAGTAAAACCAAAGGCTTTATTTTACTCAGTTAATAAGTAAACTATTTTCAGACATGTACGTTTGAGAAAATAATAAACAATACATTTTCCCAAAATGCTGATGGGGTGGTGTTTTTTTCTAACATTTGTTTTGCTGTTTACCCATATTACGATTTTTGGCATTGAACATGTTCTGAAAGAAAACATTTTCGTACATCAACATTAATTATGCCCAAAGTCGATTTATTATTGTGTTTTACATAAAGGTACTCCCTAAAGAGCTGTTTGCTTATGCAGTATAAAAGGCTTCTTAATAGTCTCAGAGCTATCATAATTGGAGTCACTGTGGGAGTCCTTGAAAATAAGTGTCTACAACAAAACATTCCTTGTTAAGTGTTTAGTAAATATGGCACTGAAATTCTGTCTAACGAAGATTATTGTAATTCGGGCAATGTCCTTGTTATAGTTTCAGTCTTGTTGTAACTCATGTACTAAGCACATGGCACTCCTGCAATGTTTTATTTGCATTTCAATAACTTTATTGTATTTCCCCTTTTTATTTCTATTCTTTCAGGTAGAAAGCAGTTCTGCTAACCTGATGATAGGAAGTTAGATAACAGTTATCTTTAATGTGCTGCATAGCTTCTGGTTGAAAGTGCAGATATCAGATGAAACAAAGCAGCTAGTTGTAGGAGAAATTATTATTCAGTACATTCCCCCCCATCCACATTCAGTATTTATTCAAGACATAATCTTAAAACCATTTTGAAGGAAATAGTGCAGAAATTAGGGCTGAGAAATTTTTTTCATGCTATATTTATTTATTCAAGATATTCTTGGATTATAACTTTCACCCATCATACTCAATAGAGAGGAATCATGGGAATCTCAAAATAACCCAAAATGGCCCATATCCTTGGAACTTACCTTCCAGTTCACTTCCTGTTTTTGAAAAATCCTCTCCTGGCCCTAAAATGGCTCAGAAGCGGGGGAAAATATTACAGAATTGCCTGTCACACTACCTAGGGATGTGTGTAGGGATGCATTTTCTGGTCATATCTCCCCCCCAAAAAAGAAATGGGAATGCAAATTGTTTGTAGGGAACTCCAAAACAGCAGTAGGAACTGCATGTGATCAGTGGGCTGCATTTTTCCTGCCCTTGCTTTAAATGATTTTACTTTGTTTTTAAAGTTACAGCTATAAAAATTATCCTGTTGACTGTATCTTGTAATGTCATGTTCAACTATGAGGTTCAATGGAAATATTAAACAAAATAGAACAAAATAAGGCAGGTGCCGATCCACCCTCCCCCACTCTCTAATTTTGAAATAGTTGCAGCTCACTGCCACTTTGTGTGTATCAGAAAAAGTCATTTCACACCTTGTAAAATATGAAACTGACTCCTAAATGCCTCCTCATAAAACTTCAGTGGCCTTCCCCATCTCACACAAAAGGTCTAGGCCAAATAATATGGGCAAACAAATTACATTTGTTGTATTTTTCTAATAGAAGGGCATGCAAAACCAGTAGAAGAATGAGAAAATAATATAATGAATTAATTGTTTCAGGACTTTTTTTTCTTAGTTTCAGTATCTAAATAGTATTTAGGCATTCTTTTCTACATTATGTATAACACACTGCTGGAAATTGATACAGAATATACATAGACTTCAGCATTAGTAATTTGTTTCCATGGTGGTTATGATCCCATCTGGTGGAATCTTGGGATTTGTAGTTTTAATGAGGTACATAGGCTTCTCCACTAGAGAACTTTAGCCCACTCATCTGAACTACAGGACTTGGGCTCTCTAGTTACAAATCACTTTCTAAAACCCCAGCAAACTATACATTCCAGGATTCCATAGGTGGAACCAGGACAATTAAAGTGACTCTGTCTTCTCATGGGTTTATTACACTAGGGGGCAAAAAGGATTTAAACAGGAATTAAACAGGAAATGTCCTATGTTAAACATAAGGCATTTCCTGTTTAATTCCTGTTTAATTCCTGTTTTCCCCCTAGTGTGATAAACCATATTGTTACGGAACCATAAAATGGAGTAACCTATTTGATTCTGTTTGATTTGAAAAGAAGTTGTCTGATTTAAGCTATTTGACTTGAAAAGAAGACCTTGGTGTCACCCTAGGAAGAGAGCTAGGAAACCTACCTTTATCCAGCTCAGCATGGCCTGCTGGCCTACAAGACTTCAGACAGAAGCCTTTTCTAACCCAACTTGGCAATATGAGGAACAGAACCTGGGATGTTCTTCATGCAGTAAACTCTAACTCTTCCTAATTAGATATCTAACACCACTCTCTTCTATTTTTTCTCCTCATTAAACTCAGATGACATTATGGACATAGAATATTTTCTGAGTTCTATAATGGACAGCATTGGGATTTAGAAATTGAATGTAAGGACTGAGGGGTGAAACAGAAAGACTAAATAAAGTGGTTTCCAGCTGCTTTGAAAAACGACCAAAGCAATGTTCCAGGGCTAAAAACCAGAACAAAAGAAGCTGGGATATTCTGCCTTAGCCTGGAATATTTGCATCTTTGCTGCTACATATAAATGTTCTGACACGAGCATGGGACTGTGACAAAGCAAAAAAATGAAAGTGCAACAATTCCAATGAATACAATATACTGGCATCAGTACCCCCTCAACTTTTGATATCAGAATTGCAATAAAACACTGTCTAAATGGCACTTCTATGACCCTGCTGTGGACACCATTACTAAGATTCCTCCATCACACATAGGCTAGCACTAGGAATCACATGGGCTCTGTTTTTCCAGACACTGTAGAGGAGGGGAGAAATGCCAACAATGGACTGACTCCAAAGATTCAACAATTCAGGAAGCCCTGCACTATAATCCATCTTGCCTCGAAAATGCATATCCATCATTCAAATTCATACCACAATGTTACCACCCTGCAAAAACTACTTCAAAGTGATTCAAACCCATTTCAAAGAAGTCACCACAATTTGTCCTTTTTAATACCTTGAATTTTGTCCCAGGGCTGAAATTCACTATAAATATTGGTGCCCTTCGTTTCTTGCCTTGGCTTAATCCAGTGACAGGTATACATGTTGCCAGTTTACTCAGCTAGTTCCTTTCACTTGCCAACTCCCATTTGCCTCAGGAGCAATTGAGTTCCCTTTTCATCTTAAGACCTGTAAC
This sequence comes from Urosaurus nigricauda, assembly GCA_034509955.1. Lineage (NCBI taxonomy): Eukaryota > Metazoa > Chordata > Lepidosauria > Squamata > Phrynosomatidae > Urosaurus > Urosaurus nigricauda. The sequence continues at coordinate 56,515,319 of JAOEGL010000003.1, forward strand.
AAAAGGAGCAACTATCCATTCAGGTGTAGTATCTCTGTTAGTCTGGCCTACTCTGTTTCAATGTATCACCTTTGAACTTCTTAGTCCTTGTGAACATGTGTGGTCATGTATTCTCATATGGTTGTTGATTTCTCCTTTTTAAAATAAAACCTATTATTTGTTTAGAGCCCTGCCTCTGGAATTCTTTGTGTCTCTGGACTTGGTATACACAGGGACTTGGTTCCAAGGCTACATAACCCAGCCAATAGACATCACTACCTTGAACTAATTTAAATCCCCCAAAATCTCAAGGGTTACAATACACAAATCAGACAGTCCAACAGCAATCATGGAGTGAAGGACATGTAAGGGGAATTCCCATGATTGTGCTTTGCCAATATATCACTCACACATTGATGTGCCAATGCCCTGTGCTGACAGAGCATTACACATATTACTGTGTGTGTGAGATCAAAGATGCAATGGCATGGCATCTGGATGGATGGGATGGGAGGTACATGGGGGTTGCAGGTGGTATGCTTGTATAACAGTGCACATGTATAGTGGGGAGACAACAAGACAATTACTCAGCTGCATGACCTGATGCCACACAGTGCAGTTAGCCCTTGCATATTTGGGCAGCCTTGGGAGTGAGCTATGCAGGAAGTGGGGTTTCAACCTGCTTTGGGAAAAAGAAGGATCAGCCACTTTGTCCTTCCCTCCTGTGCTAGACCTGACAAAACAGACATATAAACTGTTCTTATAGATAGATGATTAATGATTGATAGTCTATTTTAAGGGCTGAGTTTGTAGTCCAAGTGAAATTAGGCCATTTTTAGCTCTATGTGGCTTTGGTAGAATGCCTGAGTGGCTTTGGTAGAATGGAGCACCTGTTGTGGACAGGGACAGGTTCATCACAATCATTTCATAGAATCATAGAATCATAGAAATTTAGAGTTGGAAGAGACCACAAGGGCCATCCAGTCCAACCCCCTGCCATGCAGGAACTCCAAATCAAAGCATCTCCGACAGATGGCCATCCAGCCTCTGCTTAAAAACCTCCAAGGAAGGAGACTCCACCACCCTCCGAGGGAATGTGTTCCACTGTCAAACAGCCCTTACTGTCAGGAAGTTCTTCCTAATGTTGAGGTGGAATCTTTTTTCCTGGAGCTTGCATCCATTCTTCGAGGTCCTAGTCTCTGGAGCAGCAACAAGCTTGTTCCTTCCTGAATATTGCATCCCTTCAAATATTTAAACAAAGCTATCATATCACCTCTTAGCATTCTCTTCTCCAGGCTAAACATCCTCAGCTCCGTAAATCGTTCCTCATAGGGCATGGCTTCCAGAGCCTTCACCATTTTAGTCACCCTCCTTTGGACACGCTCCAGTTTCTCCACATCCTTTTTGAATTGTGGTGTCCAGAACTGGACACAATATTCCAGGTGGGGCCTGACCAAAGCAGTATAGAGTGGCACTATTACTTCCCTTGATCTAGACACTATACTTCTATTGATGCAGCCTAAAATTGCATTGGCGTTTTTAGCTGCTGCATCGCACTGTTGACTCATGTTCAACTTGTGGTCTACTTGGACTCCTAGATCCCTTTCACATGTTGTCTCATTCAGCCAGGTGTCCCCCATCCTATATCTGTGCATTTCACTTTTTTCGCCCTACGTGTAGGACCTTACATTTCTCTGTGTTAAATTTCATTTTGTTAGCTTTGGCCCAGCTTTCTAGTCTATTCAGGTCATTTTGAATTTTGATCCTGTCCTTTGGGGTATTAGCTACTTCTCCTAATTTGGTGTCATATGCAAATTTGATAACTATGCTCTCAATACTGTCATCCAAGTCATTAATAAAGATGTTGAATAGCACTGGGCCCAGGATAGAACCCTGTGGCACCCCACATGTCACTTCTTTCCAGGATGAAAAGGAACCATTGTTGAGTACCCTTTGGGTTCGGTCAGTCAACCAGTTACACATCCATGTAACGGTTACCTTGTCTAGTCCACATTTTACAAGATTGTTTGCAAGAATGTCATGGGGAACCTTGTCAAATGCCTTACTGAAGTCAAGATATACTATATCCACAGCATTCCTTTCATCTACCAAGCTGGTAATTTTATCAAAAAAAGAGATCAGGTTTGTCTGGCATGACTTGTTTCTCTGAAACCCATGTTGGCTTTTTGTGATTACGGAATTATCTTCCAGATATTCAAAGACTCTCTGTTTAATGATCTGCTCCAGAATCTTTCCTTGTATTGATGTCAGACTAACCGGATGATAATTGTTGGGATCCTCTTTTTTCCCATTTTTGAAGATTGGGACAACATTTCCCCTCCTCCAGTCTGCTGGGACTTCTCCTGTTCTCCAGGAGTTCTCAAAGATGATTGCCATTGGTTCCACTATTACATTTGCCAGTTCTTTTAATACCCTAGGATGTAGTTCATCTAGTCCTAGAGACTTGTATTCATTTAGATTAACCAGGTATTCCTGTACTGTCTCTTTACTTATTCTGTGCTGAAATCCCCCTATTCTGTCTTCTTTACATTATCCTTAGGTTGTGCACCCTTTGCCTTTCCTGAGAAGACTGAAGCAAAGAACGTGTTGAATAATTCTGCCTTTTCTCTGTCCCCTGTTAGCATTTTGCCATCTTCTCCACACAGTGGCCCTATCATTTCCTTCTTCTTTCTTTTGCTGCGGACATACCCATAAAAGCTTATTAGGCAGATGAGAACCCATGATGAGGTATTATTCAGACATGGTAGCTCAGGAATACTGGTCTCCCTTGGCTCTGCAACTAATGTCTTTTACTTTATAGCTGAAGGTCTTTCTTTTCTTGCAAGGCCTTTTAGACATTGTGGTTTTATTGCTTAAAACTGATTTTCATCATCTGTCTACTATTTTCTTTTGTATTTTTTATGTACCAATATTGTTAGTTTTTAATCTGGGTTAGCTATTCCAAAAGATTGGAGAGAAGGTTAGAAATATTCTAAATCAGGCAAATACATGCCATTCAAAATTACTGTTTCTACAGCTTTCTAAAATCAATGAATACAATGTGAAATGGTGAGAGAAGATATGTGAGAATTAAAGAAACAAAATACAAAAAGCTATAGTGTGTGTACAGCCTGCATTATATACAAAATTCAGAAATTAAAAAAAGAGATCAATTTGGATTTTTAATGATTTAGCTCTGCTTTAGATTCAAGACCAAATGATAATGCATTCTGAAATGTGGGAAACTAGAACGAAGGCATCCCTAACTGAAAATCAATGAAATGTACACTTGGGTGCTCGTGTTTTGAAAGGAAATGTCTGCCTACATTTTTTGTTTAGACATATATTGATTGAATATATTTATTTTCCAGTTCAGTGAAAACACTTCAAAAACTATCATAGAACTGTAGAGCAGGAAGTGACCTAAAGATCATTTGTTCAACTCCTGCCAGTGTGGGATTCTACCACTAAAGTGACCCTGTGAGGTGAGAATCCAATCTCCCTTTAAAGTGCTTCAATGAAGGAGAGTTCAACACACTCTGAGGCAATCTATTCCATGTTCAAATGTCTTACCGGAGATGCAAATTTTTTACTGTTTCATCTTCATGTGTGAGGATGACTAACTGAAACAGTTATCTCCACACTGCAAAAGAAAATATTCTTGTTTGTTTTTGTGTGCCTTCAAGTCATTTCTAACTCATGGTGAGTTAAGGTGAACCTATCATGGTGTTTCCTTGGCAAGATTTATTCACAGAGGTTTGTCTTTGCCTTTCTCTGAGACTGACAGAGTGTGACTTGTCCAAGGTCATTCAATGACTGACAGGGATTCAGACCCTGGTCTCCAGAGTCATAGTCTAGTTCTCAGACCACACTTGTTCTTCACATAATTCCCTGTACCCCTTGGCTAATCTGCTTGAATATGGGTAGAAAATTGCACAGATTTATCATTGGTTTATTATTCTTTCTCATAGGGGTTCTTGGCTGTCGGCAAAAATATTTTTCAACCTAGAAACAAATAATTGTGAATATCCAGCAATGAGGATCAAGGCTTTCTTTCAAATGTTTAGTGGGATCTGCCTTTCTCATAATTTGAATCCACAGGTTCACATTCTTAGAGTATCTGGAACAGCAGAAAACAGGCTAACTCCATCTTTCATGTCATAGCATTTCAGATATTTGAAGATAGTTATCACCTCTCAGTCTTCTTTTCTTCAGGCTAAACATACCATTCTCCCCCAACTGTTCCTCAAAGTGTTTGGCATTCATACAACAAGCACTGTCAAACTGCTTCAGGGATGAGCGAGAACTAGTGGATCTGAAGATTTTTTTCAGCAGAAATCCCCAGCGGGAAGTTCGGAGAAGAGGAAAGGGCATTGTGGGGACAATACATTTGAAGTAATTTTCAGAGGGTGGCACTTAAAATGGAATGGCTTCTTCTACTACTTTTTCTTTTACTTGCAAGCAATAGGAGCACCCTTACCTACTTCTTCATACAATACACTATTGAAATAATTGTTTCAAGACTATTGTTGAAGAGAGAGGATGTTGTAAACTAAAAAAAGAAAAAAAAGCCATAGTTGCCATTCATTGAAATGACAAGAGAACAATAGTTTAAGGGGGGAAAGGGAGTACCTTCTTCTGCCAATTTCCTACAAATTCCAGCCACAATCATAAGTGAGAATTCCCCACACTTTCACACTCTCTGTCTGCAGCTTGTAAAGTATGAGAGTTTCATGCAGCCTTCAGAGAAGTGCCCCATTTGAATCCCATGCTGTTAGTAGGTGCAGGTCAAAAGGCAGCTTCCACAGCCATAAGCACATTTAAAAGTCAGAGGGGCTGTGCACATCAGCCATAAATACCAGACTGGGGGCAGAGTTGGGGCATGGCATCCACATGACTCATGCCCCAACTCTACCCCCAGGGTGGCATGATGCCACACGTCTCTCCATATGGCTTGCAGTATCATGGCATTCCTCTGGCACTGCACCCACACAACACAACACCAAAGGAGTGCCTTAAAGCTGCAGTGCCACAGCTATCACACCCTTTCCAGGGCGCAAAAAGGAGCCACTTTTACAACTCCTTTTTGTACCCTGGAAAGGCCAGTTCAGGGGCGTGGCATGTGGTTGCCATGGCCCCGATCTGGCACAGCTGAAAGCAACTGCAGGCCTCTCCTTAGGGGCACTCTTCACAACCCCTAAATCTGTTTTCTACCTATTCAGCTTGAAGCACATCCATCTAAATCAGCCTAATTAGACTCCAAGAATGTAGATTTGCCCTGTGGATTGCAATGACACTATCGAACCACTTCTATCTCCTGTCTTAATTTTCATTCAAGGGCCTTAAGTATCAAATGTTGCCTTCTAAGAATGAATCGTATGTATCTTTATATCCAATGCCAACATTTATCCTCTGCTAACATAGGCTATATGGCCAGTGGTTAAAACCATTACAGGAACTCAGAGCCTCTGTTAGGAATGAATCAGTAGTTTTTTCTCTAACTACAACCTTACAGGCATTCCTAATAATTTCACTTGAATACAAAGGAAGGCTTAAATAAATTTTACCAAAAGTATAAAATGTGGATACAACATGCACATGCACTGAATCTAAAGTAAAGTGATTGGAAACACAGAAATATGTACACATACTTGTTACAAAATTATAAGAAAAAAATTATAATACATAACTGGTGATAATATAAAAGATACACCCAAAAATGTACAAAATGTGTCCCACTGAATCCAATAAAGTTTATCACCTGTGCCTTTCAACCTGTCAGCTGTAACAGAAAAAATGACAACAACTAGTTCAGAATGCAGCAGCCAGACTACTTACTGGGGCATCAAGAACTGATCATATCACCCCGATATTAAAATCTTTACACTGAATACCCATCAGCTTCCGGGCACAATACAAAGTGTTGGTCATTACCTTTAAAGCCCTATATGGCTTGGGCCCGAGTTACTTGAAGGAACACCTCTCTCTACACAATTCGCCTCGCACCCTCCGAATATCAGGGAAGAACTTATTAGAAATTATTAACACAAGACTGACATCTAACAGACCATTCTCTGCTATGGCTCTGAAACTCTGGAATGACTTGCCGGAAGAGATCCAGCTTATCACCACCTTGGATGCTTTCAAAAAAGCAATTAAGACGGATATCTTCTGGTGGGCCTATCCATCTGACCTGCTATGATTGTTTTGATTGACCAGGAAACGACAGCAGTAAATTAGATTGATGATAGAGGACTGAATTAATGCCAACAGTTTTTAGAGTTTAAATTGTATGTTCTGATGTATTGCATTTTTATATGAATTTTACTGTCGTTTTTACTTGTTGGAATCCCGGCTCGATCCGAAGGAAGAGGCAGGAAATACAAATTATTATTATTATTATTATTATTATTATTATTATTATCTTGTTGTTGTTGTTGTTTGTCTTGAAATGCTAAATCTCAGGGTGAAACTAGGTAATATCTTACAATTGGTGCTAGCAGCTATGTCCTCTTTTCTTTTGTGTTCTAGAGCAGGCAGAGGGGACTTGATATTGGGAACCCACAACAAGGTGGTGGGGTGAAGAGGGTAAGGGATTTTTAACTCTTTGCCCTGTGATGTTCTGGCTATTCCCAGTTTAAGGCAATTTCACATTCCACAGTATGAGTGAAGAATTTTCCTCTGCTTATTGGTTCTCAAATTGTGCATATCTGTATTCAATTAAACATCTGATCTGTATTAATAAAGCATCTGATATACCAACAAGTATGACAGTGTCTAGATGTTTAAGGTGAACCTCCATGGATCTAAAAGCTCTCCGTTACAGACAGTCACCCTTCACATGCAGGGGTGATGACAAGAAGAACATTCCCTGTTCTCATAAATAAATAAAATTAGACACATGTTAAATAGTGAGCTGCTGGCCCAGAGTCTTTTCTGGAAGGAAAATTTTGTTTTGGTGCAGTTAGCATTTTAAAATAGCATTTACATTTGTGTACCATTTAATAGTGAGCTCAGCATTCTCTAAACAGTTTATAATCTGCGATCCAGTTACTCCCAGCCAGCTGGGTACTCATTTTAATGACCTAAAAAAGGATGGAAAGCTAAGTCACCCTCGGAGCCCTGGGATCAAACTCACAGCATTGTGGCTGCAGGACCTGCATTTAACCACTACACCACCAGGGCTCATAAATATTTAACAACACCACCACCAACAACAACACCAACAACAACAATAATATTTATTTCTATTCTGCCCCTCTGAACAAGCAATCGGGGTGGAGTACAGCAGAGGTTAAAACAATATCAAGTTAAAATACCTCGTCCTTACCCTTACCACCCTCCCTTAAAAAAGAATTAAATCGCAATAGAGTTAAAAAACATAATAGATTAAAATAGCAATGCACAATAGTAGGGACCGGACCCAGCTTAGGTTGTATGGAGAAAAATGCAGGAAAAGTTTTAAAAAGCCCTTAAAACCTAGGTATGGAGCTGGGGATATTCACATTCTCTGGGAAGGCTTGCTGGAAGAGATGCGTCTTTAGGGCTCTTTTAAAGCCTTCTAAAGATGGAATGAGACGCATCTCGTCCAGCAGGTCGTTCCACAACTTGGGGGCGACAGCTGAAAAAGCCCTCTGGGAGGTCTGTACCAGCTTGGTCTTCATAGGTTGAATCAGGTTCCTCCCAGAGGACCGAAGTGTGCGGAGGGGGGGTTCATATGGGAGGAGGCGGTCCCTTAGATAAGATGGGCCCAAGCCATGACGGGCTTTAAAGGTTAAAACCAACACCTTGTACTGTGCCCGGAAACTGATCGGCAGCCAGTGGAGGGCTTTCAGCACAGGAGTGATATGGTCTCTCCTGGATGTTCCAGCCAGAAGCCTGGCTGCCATATTTTGGACCATTTGTAGTTTCCGGGTTAGGCACAAGGGTAGCCCCATGTAGAGTGCATTACAGTAGTCCAAACGTGAGATTACCAGCATGTGTATCACAGTTTCCAGATCCCTCCTCTCCGGGAAAGGGTGCAGCTGGTGTATCAGCCGAAGCTGGTAACAAGCACTCCTGACCGTCGCATTCACCTGACTTGTCATGTGAAGCGACGGATCAAGGAGTACCCCCAGACTACGAACAGAGTCCTTCGAGGAGAGTGTGACTCCATCGAGGACTGGAAGTTGTATTCCCAAACCTGGTTTCGGGCCTGTGACTGTGAGCACCTCCGTTTTGTCTGGAGTTTAAACAGTTGAAGAATTATTACATCCACGGCACCAACTTTGGGGAGAATATTTTTTTGCCAAATAAGTCCAGCCATGCAGGAGGCATGGGGAAATTGGAGATAGTTGTTGGGGAAGTGTTGCCATTCACAGACACCCCTCACTCTGCATCTGGGATCAAAACCAAAAATTAAAAGATAAGTTCTGCCAGATCAGTGCAAGACCAAAAACCGCTTTCATTTTTTATGTGTTTGTGTGCATGTTTCCTCAACTCCCCTGCTGATCCTTACATTCCTGGGGTATTTAGATCTTTTCTAAGTGTTGTAGTGTATGTGGTTAATCACAATCGAGCATTCCTATTTCCTAAATATCTAAAAATAATTGTCCACCTTAGAAATCTTTTTGCTTGGGATAATCAGATTCTTTGGTTTCCCGCTGAACTCTCCTGGATTGGTGTTGATGTTAAAGGTATAAATATGCCCCCCAAACCAAAACCTCTTTGTAACAATGAGCAGTGCCAGCTAGCAAATCTCTGTCATAGTCTGCTTTCCCTATGCTTTGATTACTCAGACTTTGGTCTGAGTGTCTTTTGTCTGTGCTATCTGCTTCCCAGCACTGCTTCTCCAAGTCTTGTGGTTTGTGCCAGTTTTGTTTTCCTGCTTTCCCTAGAATCATCCCTTAAGGATAGATAACTGCATCCCTTTCCCAACTAAGTCTTCTATTTCATTTCTTTCCTCCACTCAGTTTGCTTTATTGCTGGTCACTGTGATGAATCATCACTCTCTCGCTCTCTGTGCGTGCTGTTTATGTTTCTTCCAATAAGCATTTATATAGTTTCCCATATTTGGAGTCTCCATAATTATTATCAGTATAGCTAGTACTGGATCCTGGAAAATAATGGTTTCCTCTTCTTACATTGCCAAGTTCAGTGCTTCCAAAACTAATTAAAGATAGAATGCTTCTTTCCAAGGAGGCTTTACATTTAGGGTAACAGTTATTAGGACTAGGAAAAGAACTAATGATATTTTGAAGAATTATTGCATTGTAGAAGTACTCTCCCTTTATTCTTTTCATTTTTGGAAAGTTCAAAGTCCATTCTTTTAAATGTTTTAAAGTTCTCATTTAAAGTCCTGAAAAATCATAAGATTTCAGTTCTCAGCTTGTAACAGGTGCAGGAGTAAATATACATGTTCTGGGCTGTAAGCCAGAGTAAATTTCATGTTAGATGGGAATAAATGATTTGGATGAATTTTTGTTTATTTGTTTCCAAGTTCCTTAGAACATTGCTGTCATTGGAACAAATTCTACAATTGCTCAGAACTGGAGCAGCCATTGGAGGTGGGGGATGGAAGTGCATTCTTGCAGTTAACATATGTATCAATGGTGAGAATCTCTTAGTCTAAATGGGGTTTGGATCCACTGGAGGACTATGTAAGGCACAAGTGAACTACATTGCCTGCCAGTCTTGCCAGATATGCCTTGTTTTTTTATTCCTTCTGACAGAAGAGCAGTGGCTAAAAGGACGTGAAAACAACTGTCTGGATCAAGGACTAATTTACTCTGCATACACCCATAGATTTGTTAAGTAAATTGTCTAGATCCTGTATGTCCCTTTTAAAGTCTTGGCCAATTCCATATAGACTGTTCCTTAGATTTTGCCCTGTTGTGTTTCTTCTTTCATCTCCTTTTAGAAAGCATACATTTGATACATTGTTTCTTTTGTTTTCTAATAAATAGCTAAGGAAGCACTCAAAAACCAGATATTTGCAATACCCCTGCCAATATGTAGATATTATGTAAACAATAATGGCATCTTGACAAGGGGCAATTTCACTTCCTTTTGCGTGGAGTAACTAAAAACTTTTAAGATTCTTGGATAACTATTCGGATAGCTATCTAAGTATCTTAAAATTTAGTTACTCCACACAGAGAAATATATGGCAGAGGAATGTCATATGTTTCAAGAATTGGCTTGTGCTGCATGATTGAAGAAGTTTTTTTTCCCCTTAAAAACAAATAAAATGTTAAACATGTTAGTTAATTTTGAATAATGGCAAATAAAAATTATTCCTATCTGCCTGTCTAGTACTCTGGACTCACTTGTTTTTAGTTTATCTAGTCACGTCAATTATTAAGGTGGTTGATACTTCAATTTGCTTTATTTTTATAATAATTTTCCAAAATTCAAATTTCTTCAGGCTATTGACAGCCTAAGAAAATGATACCATGTAGAATTCTTTAGCAGATCCTTAAACATTTTGGATTATTATTCTATTTTCTTTGTCTTTAACCCCTCCAAAGTCAATCTTTTCTTTACTCCTTGCACATTATTTCCTTCATTTTAAGCTAGCCTAGTTATCCATATTCCATATTGACCTCAAAAAGCACACAAACACTTGTGTGTTCTTGCTACTTTCCTTTCCAACAAGGTATGTGTAATAATTACAACCTTCCACATGGGGTTCCACTGGTGATAAGTGTGACAATAAATAGTTTTTCTTTGATATATAAGTACTGTAGCATAAACAGGGCTTTATAATGAAAATGGGGCCTCCTGATTTACTGGGCTGGCTGAGTTGCAGGGTGAGGGGAGCTGTCAGGCTGTGGAGGCTCTTTTGGCCTGGCTGAGGGATTGGTTGGTTCCCATAATGCTCTGGAAGTGATTCCATGGACTCAGAATGGTTGCCAGAGCTTGCTGGGGGGAACTTCCAACAATCACTTGGGACTACAAGTCCCAGCAGCCTTTGCAGCTGGAGACCCTACTCTCTCTGCTCCAGAGCAGCCTTCAGGACTAATGGAAGGCTGGGGAGAGGCAGGACCTCTGCCTGGCATCAGCCCTGATTGGGCAAAGGGTCTATTTAGGGCCATGTGCCTGGGGTGGGGTGGCCAGCACCATTCCAGCCTGGCTTTCTCTCTGAGAGGAGTTCTTGGCCTAGGAGGGAAGCAGGGCAAATAGGCGATGGCAGAGCAGCAGTGGCAGTAGCACCAATAGCAGGCCGGACACAAGCGAAGCAACCCAAGCCTGCCTCCCAGCCCAACAGCACTGCTGGCCTGGAATTGGCCTCCCCCCTCACATTTAAGCCAGCCAGCACTTAGGCCGGCTGCCCCTGGCCAGCAGTAGCCCTCACCCCCACCCTATGGCTCAAGCCTTGGGACTTTGTTTCCCAACTGTTTAAGATGCCAACAAAAAAAGGGGAGACAGGCTGAGGGGCTGACTCAGCCTGCCAAGGAAATATTGGACTGCCCTGGCCCTCCAAGGGAAGGCAGAAGCAAGCCAGTCCTGTGACAACATCTGCCCCCTCCTCACCCCCAGCAGTGAGTGAGGGGTTTCTGGAGGGCTTCTCCCATACATTTTCTGCCTTCATGGAGCAGGTGTGGTGCACTGATGCCCTGCATACCCCTGGGGCTGGTACACTAGCATTCTCTGGGTGGAGCACACAAGCAACTCCTGCAGGTCACTTCAGGGGACAAAAGGCAAAACGACAGAGAGGGTGCCCTGCATCCTCTCCCAGCAGCACCAGCAGCAGCTCATCCAGTGCTGCCAGCACCAGTAACATTTCTTCTGGCTGAGTTTTGGTGAGACAGTTCCTCTGTGGACAAAGGCAGGAGGCACAAGAAGAAGCTGAGAGGGGAAAAAAAAGACCAAGAAGTCACAAGCCAGAAGGGAAGGGTTTGGTGAGTCCTCTCATCCTGCTAGCAGGGATGACTACCGGCTTAAAAGACTCAGGTGGGGGAGTGTCTGAAAGCCTGGAGTGCTTCTCCAAATCGCTCCTCTATCGTCATGGAAATGGAAGCTGCCTCTTTGCAAGGCTGAATCGTTTCAAGGGAGTTGATTCCCTCTAGACGCAAAGCAAGCATCAAGAGGGAATCCAGAGGGAATCAACTCCCTTGAAACGATTCAGCCTTGCAAAAAGGCAGCTTCCATTTCCATTACGATAGAGGAGCGATTTGGAGAAGCACTCCAGGCTTTCAGACACTCCCCCTGCCTGAGTCTTTTAAGGACGTTTCAGCAACCTTTCAGCAACATTTGAGCCAGGTATGAAAATCTTCATTCAGGATCCCCACTCTGGGCCAACAGTTGGGCTCTGATTCTCCCAACCTCAAGTCTGCCCAAGATATTCCACAGGTCTTCAAAAACAAGATTGTGAAAGAGTGTGAGGCAGGCAGGGTGGCAGGCTCCCCCCCCCCAAGAAAACACCAGGCAAATTTCACCTCATACACCACCTTTCCTACCTCCCAGGGTCATCTGTCAACAACACCACCCCCCCCTCGCTGCCGTCAAGAGATCTGCTCAGTGCATTATGCTTCCTTTGGCCATGCTGTCAAGCTTGTGTGGGCATGTAGTTGGGGTGCCCTTCTGGCCAAACATGACATTCCGACTGCTGCTGCTACAACCTGATGATTTCTGCTTATTGCGCTTCAGGTCTGAAGGTCACTTTCAGCTGTGTGGCCTTTGATACCTTCAGTTCCTTCCTAGAGTGGAAAGTGAAAGGCCATGCCATGTCCCTTTTGGCAACAGATTACCTCAATGACTTCCTGGAAGGACAGGTAAAAGGGATGTACCAGACTTTTGGCTATTTTCAAGACGTTGGTTGCTGAGCTTGGGGTCCCACTAGAGAATGAAAAGACTGAGGTCCCCAATACCTTCTTCACTTACCTTGGAATCCAGCTGAATTCAGTGATCGGTGTCTCTCACCTGTCCTGCATAACTCTACTGAGGGCAGCACAGCAGGGAATATAAAAAGGAAAAGTCCAGAGTCCAGTCCAAAGGACACACAATACCAGTCAGTCAGTCACAGCAAAGGGCAGAGGCAAGAGCGTAGTCACAAGGAAAGTCCAGAGGTCAGATAACCAGAGCAGGAACAACAAGGCTGCAAGACTGGTTGTCGACTGCAAATAATCTCTGCAGCTGGAGATCTTTTAAAAGGACTCTGCTTCTCTCAGCTGAAACCTATTAGCTTTCCTCTTGGCTTCTAGTCTGGAAGAACACCTCAAAAACTCCTTGACCTGTCTTCACTCCACAGGTCCTAGCATCTGCAGCCTAGAGTCCATAGAGTCTGTTTCTCCCTCTGCAGTTTCCTGAACCTGCTCTAGGACTGCTGATCCAGGCAGGCCCAGATCTGACCCTGTCTCAGCCTCCTCCATTTTTTCAGAGTCTGAGTCCTCAGACTGTGCCGCTAAGTCAGGCTCAGGGCAGTCCATGACACTACCTGCCAGACAAAAAGCTCTGCTCCCTCTTCTCCATGATACAGATCACCCTGGGCTGACATTTGACAATCGAGACAACTCAATATTGCATGCAGGAAGGTTTCCCTTGCCAAGTTGGCTGCAGTGGTAAGGGTAGCACACCACCACACCTGCCTCACCAAAGGTATAAAGGAGGACCTCAAATTGTGGGAGGAATTCCTCAGAGACTTCAATGGGGTGTCCCTGTGGCAACACCCTTGGGACGTGGGGCAAGGTCTTCAGGTCCACTCAGATGCAACTTCACCATCTTGCCCATCTTGGTAGCTATTCACATCTGGAAATATACCTTTGCCAACAAAACAGTTTGTTTCTGGTGTGACAACCAAGCTGTGGTCAGTGTCCTCAATAACCAAACCTCCAGGTCCGAGCAGGTCGTGCTCCTGGTCCTCCATTTTGTTCTGCTGTGCCTCTTCAACAACACCTTGTTTTGTGCTGGGCATAGAGAATAAAATTTCAGATTCTCTCTCTCATTTCCAGGAGGCCAAGTTCTGGTAGCTGGTACCCAAGGCAACCACCTCACCCACTCCTTTCCCAGAGGAACTATGGGAGGTTGGAAACTTGCTGTGAAGCAGGGTGTCCTGTCTTTGCTGGCCCCAAACCACCCTCAGAGTGTACAAGAGGACTGTTTACAAGCTTTACACTTTTTTGAGGTCATCAGGCATCAGGGTACACTGGCCAGGCCAGTCCCGCACCATTAACCTTCTATGGTTGAAGGAGTTAGACATCGCTCCCCACACCATGTCAGTCACCTTGACTGGCATTTCCTTCTTTTCCAAGGCCAGGGGTTCTGGGATCCTTGTGCTTCCTTCTTAGACTAGAGGGTCCTGGATAGATGGAGGAGGACATCTAATAGGGTGGGGGATGGGAGAAATCTCATTTCTTTCAACCTGCTCCTCAGGCTCTCCCCACAGCTCGACAGGGTATGCCCCTCCAGAAACGAGGCAAACCTTTTCAGAACAGCTTTCGTCACCGCCTTCTTTGGAGTGCTGCAGATGGGTGAGCTGGTCCTCTCCTCCAGGATGGATGGATCCTAGTGTTTCTTCAGAGGGGGATGTCTCTATGGATCACAGGCCCAAGTGTGACCAATTGGGAAAAGCGTCCACCATTGTAGTGAGAAGGCTCCATGGCTGCCACCTGTGCCTTGTCCAGATCTTATGCAGCTACCTGGCATCCTGACCTCACACCACAGGCCCTCTATTTGCTCATGATGATGGGACTCCACTAACCCAGTTCCAATTCAGTTTGATGCTTTGGCTGGGCTGTCAGCAGAGGACTTTGGTAGGCACTCATTCCAAATAGGGGCTGCTACTACCGTGACTGGATGTGGTCTGCCAGTGGACTTTATCAAAAGGACTGTTGGAGGGGGGGGGGCGAATGGGGATAGTACAGCTCTTAAAGGAGGTTGGTGGAAGGCAGCCCCCCCTAGAGGAGAGACCAGCCTTTTGTGGCAGTAGCATGGACCATGAATCAGGTGGGCATGGTTTCCTTTACTGCAGAACACAGGATTGGAAGTCTCAAGGGGACACAGGGGTGCTGGAAGTGGTGGGTGCAACTCCTGAACAGCATCCCCTGTAACAAAGGGGCAAAGATGTGAACATGCAATCAGTTGGTTACCCCTTCTGTCATCCCAAAGCCCAACCATGACTGGGCCTTTGGGTTCATCAGACAACAGGTGGGTTGGACGATGATAGATTCAGGCCCATGCAATCAGGCCAACCCTATCTGTCAGCTGTATTCAATTAAGTTGTGGCCTTTTCCTGCCAATTGTGTGTCCTGGTGGCATTCCCTTCCCATGCAATCTTCCCTTCCCTACTTTTTTCATTTCTCTAGGTATATGGGTAATAAACTGATCTCTAAAGCCTTACATTACTCACATCCAGGGTATCTGAAGGACTGTATTTTTGCATAACAGCTTGTCCAAACTGTAAGATTTTCAAGGGAAGCACATTTATCAGTCCCATCACCTTCACAAGCATGTTTGGTGGCAACACAGGAGAAAACCTTCTCCATGGCTGTCCATTCATGTTGGAAGTGCCTTCATAGGGAGGTTTAGTATAACAGAGTTGGAAGAGACCACAAGGGCCATCCAGTCCAACCCCCTGCACTTATATTTCAGTAGGTATTTCAGCAGGTAGGTGTTTTATGTAATGGGTTTTCTGTTTGAGTGCTGTACTGCTTTTAGTTTATGCTTTTACATTGCTGTTTTATATCTTTTAATTCTAGGCAGCTTAATCCTAATTTAATTTTATCTTTCTGTATATTTCTAGCTATGCTTGGTTTTACTTGTATCTCTTTTTATTCTGTAAGTCACCTTGAATCCCAAATCAGCAATAGCAATAGCAATAGCAAGTACATTTCTATATTGCTTATCAATGCATTTAAGCACTCCCTGAGCAGTTTACAAAGTGTAAGCTAATTGCCCCCAACAATCTGGGTACTCGTTTTGGTGACCTCAGAAGGATGCAAGCCTGAGTCGAGCTTGAGCACTTTTGCTGGTATTGAACTCACAACCTCATGGTTTGTGAGTGAGTGGCTGCAGTGCAGGCATTTAACCACTGCACCACCATAAATAAAGTGATTGGTTGTTTGATTGATTCATATTTATTTTCCTTAAGCCAGTCTCCTTAGTAGAACCACAACAGATAATCCTTTTTTGAGAGAGAGAGAGAATCATCTCCTTTTCCTATATGCTTTTAAACAACATACATAAAATGCATGTTAGAATTTATACATGATTGCACAACCTAGTCTACTTTTTCAGATAAACTATGGCTTTATACAAATATTCTCATTTCACACATCAAGGAAATGAAATTAATAGACATCTTGTCTGTTAAGCCTCATCTGTGAATCTAGAGTATAAATGTCTCATAGACTGGAGTCACCCTATCTTTCTGATTTTTTTGAAATTGAAAACAATATTTCACACTCAAATAATATCTCAGTTGGAGAAGTAGTTGCCTTGGGGCCACCACAATCCTGAACATTTTGCAGAGTTTATTGCTAACACAAGAAGATGTTTTCAGGTTGTTTCCGGCTGTTTCTGTTAGTCAAACGCATATCATTTGAATTTGGCTTGCTAAATTTCCCCCCTTAGTTAATATTTAATTGTTCGTACATGTTCCCTTACTACAAAGAGGATACTTCCCCAATTCTGCTGTCAGCTCCCAACTTAGTAAAGTCTTTGATGTTGATATATTTTGGTTCTCATTTCCCATTAGAGAATTCTACTTGCTCCCTTGGGGTCATTCTCAGGGAAATGTTCCAGTCAGTCAGCATGGAAAATAATCAGAGTTTTAGTAATTCACATTTCAAACATTTTGTCTGGATAATGTCCTGAGGCTTCTGTCACTACTTAATTTTCAGGTGCTGTATCCCTCTCTCCTGCCCCTCTTCCCATGGTCTCATATGGTAAGCACCTACTTAGTTTTCATATAAACATCGACAATCAAATTTGTGCTCCTTCAGGTGGATTGTTCAAATGGAAAAGCACGACAGGAGCTAGGAGACAGCTCAGCCTGCCCTTTACACTAGATACCACAGCTCCTTACCTGTTCTCAAAGGGAGAAAAATTCCCAATCCTCTTGATAAAGAGGGTGGGTTAGTTTTAAACATTATCTTGCCTAAGAGCTCAGCATTTGGGGAGAAATCTGTAGATCAGTGCACATTCTACTCAGTGCTCTCTAACTCATTAGATGTTGTAGGACTTCAGCTCCTAGAAGTCCTACCCAGCAATATGTCAATGGTGAGAGATACTAGGTTTTGCAACCCAGCCCCATGATTCCATTTCCTGATGTAGTGGAAAAATTAGCCTGTGCAGTGTGGGCTATTAACTGGTATTTTAAATTTTTAAGGGCTGTTGTGTCTGTAAAAAGCTCATGTTTTCAGGCCTGGCCCTTTTTTCTTGATCTGAAACAACATTAGGCACACTCAGCAATCTGGAGAATCCTAGAAGATGATGTTCAGCCCATTGTGAAAGTGGGTATGATCCTTTTCCAGCTGGTGCAAAGGAAGACTTTTCCACAAACATGGATCCTAGATCCTGAAAGGCTCTCAGCCTTGACAGAGCTGTACACATTGGTGGAACCATCAATAACCCTTTGTCTGAAGAATTTATGGTACATACCATGCTGCCAGATAGTGGGGGAGGTGCAGGCCCTTGCATATTAAGACCAAATTTTTGTAATGAGCCCTGATCCAAACTGGTAGCCAGTGGAGGGATTTACGAGGGGAAGAGACATGTAAATATTTAGAGAGATTTAATACAACCTGAACAGCACCTTTTCAGATTAAAACCAGAAAAGTAAGAGAGCAGGAATGGAAAGCTGCCAGTAGGCTATTATAATAATCCAGGCATGAAACAACCAAGACCTGGACAAGCAAATGGGCAGTCTTAACTGTCCAAAACCTATGGATCCTATGGATGTTCAAAATTACATGCCTTAGCAGTTGCCCCAATAAAGAGGTATAGGGACAAACTACCATCCAGCAGGACTCCAAGATTTCTGGCAATTGAAACAGTCCAGTGTGCAACCCTCTAAACACGGTGAAGGGCATGAAAGTGAGAGTACTAGCCAGTCAGGCTGAAACACCAGGATCTCAGTTTCATCCATGTTCAGCTTAAGAAGTGAGTGGTCATCCACAGAGAGAGACACTCAACAGGCACTCCACCATTGATTTCCATGCAGTAGCATCAATTGAATCAAAGCTCTGGAATATCTGAGCATCATCTGTGAAAATGTGATATTGGAAACCCACCTCTAAAATAAGAAATCCTAGGGGGGGTCATATATAATGGGGGGAAAAGATAAAACAATATTGATCCTTGAGCCATACAATCTATACGTATATTATATACAATCTATACACACAAAGTTGTTCGCAAGCATGATGAACAGAGAAGCATCTGTTTTGAGTTTCATCAATCTATTAAAGTAGGGATAATGTATCTGAAAAAGATGAAGGGACTCTCCTTTGGAATGCAAAGTTTTCCAAATGCAACAGAAGCTCTCTTTTTCATACCCATCACTCTGAACATGATGACAGCAATGGAAATGTTGATGGCAGGGCTACCATGCTCTTCTTTCCCTGTCTTAAATAAACTTATTTACCATATGACTAAACATGGATACTAATGCTGCAATTTTTAATACACATGTTGTTGTTGTGTGACTTCAAATTGTTTCCAACTTATGGCAACCCTAAGACGAACCTATTGCTGGGTTTTCTTGACAAGAGTTGTTCAGAGGGAAGGTTTGCCTTCACCTTCCTCTGACACTTTGGTCCAAAATAATGCATAAATAATCCAGTTTAAGACTGCTTTGGCTGCCCTGGCTCAGTGCTAGGGAATCCTGGGAACTGTAGTTTATTGTCGCACTAGAGATCTCTAAGAAAAGGCTAAATGTCGCACAAAACTACAGTTCTCAGAATTCCATAGCATTGAGCCTTGGCAGTTAAAGCAATATCAAACTGGATTATTTATGCAGTGTGTTTTGGATCTATGACTTCCCCAAGCCATCGGGGGTTTTCATGGCTGTTCAGGGTTTCAGACTTGATCCCCAGAGTCATAGTTCAATGCTCAAGCCACCACTCTTTGCTGGATATCTTAAAAATACAATTGCAGAGTAGGATTTACTTTTAAGTGGTCACACATAGAATGCATTTGACCAAAAAAAAAAAAATCCACCTCAAAGTCCGGATCCTTGTACAAAAGCTATTTTTTTTTTTTTTATCTATTGCATCCTTTCCCCCCTGAATATATTTTTATTCTCCATCCAATATTTGGGGCTCTTCTGAAGTCAGTAACTGAGCTCCTATCAAAATCAACAGAATCAGGAGGGTGTTCTAGGATTTTGCTATTCATAACATTCTGCCTTTTTCCCCTTTAATCAGCAGCAATTCTTCACAAGAACACCTAATCTGCAACCCCCAATAGCTGCTGCTTATGGAATAGAGGGCTCTAGTGTCTATGAAGGATTTGTCTCTGTGTCATATTCTCAGAAGTATCCTCATTTTTTTTATTCTGTAAATTACCATAATTGTATGTCTTACAGTTGTAATATTTTCATGCTAATGTTGTAATTTTCCCTTTCCTTCTTTGGTTGGTTAACTGAATTGGCTTTAAGGTCTTTTGAAGCCTTTCCTTTTAAGTATGTCTGGGAAAATTTTTCTCCTTTAGGTGCAGAAAGCAGGTGGCAGTGAAAGCACTTTCTATGATGAATGTCAACACAGTTGTCATACCTAGTAGGTGCTCTAAGTGGAAACCTAAAGTTTAAAGGCCAGTCAGCCAGTCAGTAAGAATAAAAAATTTCAGATTTCCCTGTTTATACATTTGAGATAAGTTGTTTTTCCATAAAGTCCACAATTAATACAAGTGTAGCTCTTGATTTTATTGACTCTTAGGCTATAGCTTAGGGGAATTTATTTAGTGGATTTGTCAAAATCATGTTCTATGTTGTAGTCGCTTGCAGGAAATCTGAAGCAAATTAATGATGTTGACTTAATTTTGATAAGTGAAATACAGTAACTTTTTTTTTAAAAAAATGTCCAAAATACTGCTTGGAGGAGTTATTTGACTCAAATAAACAAAGCCAAATCTTCCAGTACCATTGCTTAAAAAGTTAACAGTTTTGAAGGCAACTGATGGCCACATCTATATGGTCTGGATTCCAAATTTTAATTTGACTTTAGATACTGTTCCCCTCACCCCAAAGTAACCCCGGTACTATCTCTGGTAGTCTCAATAATATCATGCATATTGGTTTATATTGTCAGTACAATTTGGAACAGTATTGTGCATCTGGCAACATATACGGCAAAGGTCTGGGATTCAGTGAATAATTTTGGATGGAGATACATTGGCAAAGTTGTGGGAGAACCTGATACAGCACATGGCAGAAGACATATTCCAACAGTAGCCAATACTATATTTTTCATATGTTTGTTCATTATACTTTTCCCCACAGCAAGTGTTGAGAGAGATTTTGGCAATGAAGCCACCAAGACTCAACTGTTCAATACCTTATTTGAAGTCTTTTCTCTTTTACCAATTGTTTTCAATACAGCTTTCATTATGTAGTTGAAAATAAAAACACAATCACTGAAAAATAAAATACACAGCAATGCCAAAATAAATATGGCACACATCGAATTAGAAATTATCCAGTTTAAGTCTTGTTTTATTGTTGCTTGCCTTTGTCTTCCACACAGACTGAGGAAATATGATTTTTTTCAAGATCATTCAATGGATATTC
The DNA here is from genome assembly GCA_034509955.1 of Urosaurus nigricauda. Lineage (NCBI taxonomy): Eukaryota > Metazoa > Chordata > Lepidosauria > Squamata > Phrynosomatidae > Urosaurus > Urosaurus nigricauda. Next base: position 56,536,005 of record JAOEGL010000003.1, read on the forward strand.
ATGGCTAAATAAGGATTCAAGCACTGATATCCACAGTCATAATCCCATTACATACTAAAACCTGGGAGAGGGGGGCACCCAAGTTTTCAGCACTGCATGCTTAAACCACTAAACCACATTGACTCACATAATTTTAAAATTACTTGCTTTAAGCTAACTGCATAGTTTATATTATTTTGGCATAGAATTACGTTCCCATTATTAAGTTAGTTATCGTATTCATGCTTAATTATACAAATCTTCAGGGTAAATCACTAAAAGCTGAAGTTAGGATTGCCCCTCACCATTGTATTTAACATCACTGGCCCATTTTAGATTGGCAAAAAGAGGTGCTGGCCAGCTGCCAGCTGCGAAATGTGCAATTGAGCAGTTCGCAGCTGGCAATGATAATTTGACTGTATGGTGTAACTGCGTTTGCGCAGTTCGCAAACCTGCGCAGTTGCGCAGGACAAATGTATACTTATGAGGATCCGTCAAGTTATCATTGCGTTTCCTCTGCCTTTTTAAACTGTGCCGTTGCACTGGTGCATCATGAATGAACCCCTTTATTTTGTGAATGATTTGACATGTTATCCACAGTAGAATAACAGTAACGGCATCCCAGAGTCCCTACTGCGCATGTCTAGGGTTTGGATTAGGGGTGGAGCTAGGGTTTGGGAGCTTTAAAAAACTTAGCAGTTAAACCCCAGCTTTTACACCTGCAGGGCATTGAGGAATTGCGCAGTTCGCAGCCGGCAAGGGAAAAAAAATTTAAAGGTTCACCGCGGCTAAAAGCTGTGTTCATTGCCACCCATGTAGCTGTTCCGCCTGTGTTTTTAGTGTTCTGACCTCTTCCCATGTAGCTACTGAGCCACAGAAAAGACTTCAGATAAGTCGTTCCCACACCCCTCAGTCTAGCTGCCCTGTACCTTTTAAATGCACACCTGTGGCTTGCAGTCTAGCTGCTGAGCATTAAGGAAAAGGCAACTTCAATGGCTCAAGTGTAAATTAAATTAGATCTCACCCAAGCACATGGAGGAGGCTGTAGTCCATGTGCTTGGGTGAGATCTAATTTAATTTACACTTGAGCCATTGCATTCTGGGAGCCAGTGCTGGGAGGCTACTTAAGGCTACTCAAGGCTAGCAGAAGCTTCATTTCCTTTAAGGAGGAGAAAGAAAAGGAGGAGGCTGTAGTCCATGTGCTAGGGTGAGATCTAATTTAATTTACACTTGAGCCATTGCATTCTGGGAGCCAGTGCTGGGAGGCTACTTAAGGCTACTCAAGGCTAGCAGAAGCGCGCGCCTAAAGGCGTGCAAATTTTGATTTTTTTATCTAGTCAAGGAGGTGTTTAGAGAATAGAAGAGGAGCCGGCCTGAAGCATCAGAGGAAGTGAATCAGAGACTTGCCTTTGGAAGGAGCTTTTAGCCAGGAGCTCTCTACATAACTATAGGCCCCGTGACTTGAACTCAGTGACAGAGCTTGGGAATAAAGGCCAAGTCTAGCAAGGGAAGCCCACAGTCTTGTTTCAGTGCCTCCTTAAGACTTCTCAGTATGGACACTGAAGGCCCTGCAGCAGTCACCTGCAACACCTGTGGGATGTTTGTCTTCTTGCCTACAGAGGTGGCGAACTACACCTGCCACAAGTGCAAGTTGGTAGCCCTCTTGGAAGAGAAAGTACAGCAGCTAGAGGAGCAGATATCTGCACTCCAGCATCATAGAGAGCAGGAGAATCTCCTGAACAGGTCAGACCAGTATGTCTTGGGTGGGAAACAGAGAGAGGAAGTTGTTGGGGTGGAGGAGGTCACTCCACATATAACAGAGGTAGATGCTTGGAGGAAGGTCACACACAGAAGTAAGGAAACCAGGGAACGTTCTGTGAGCGGCTTGCCGCTACAGAATCGCTTTGAATCTCTCTCTGTTGTCAGAGATGATGAGGAAAAGCAGCAGGGACAGACATCAGGGACAGAGCAGGAGAGCCTGAGAGTATCACGAAAAGGAACAGCCACTGCTAAGCCTCGGAGGAGGCGCGTGGTCGTGGTGGGGGACTCCTTGCTGAGGGGTACAGAAGCAGTGGTTTGTGGGCCTGACAAGATGTCTCGGGAGGTGTGTTGTCTCCCTGGGGCAAAGATCCATCATGTGACGGAGAGGCTGACAAGACTTGTCAAGCCTACTGACCGTTATCCCCTTCTTTTGGTTCATGTGGGAACCAATGATACTGCAAGGCACAGCCTTCAGAATATCAAAAGGGATTATGAGGCTCTGGGAAGGAAGCTGAAAAGGATGGATGCACAGGTTGTCATCTCATCTCTACTCCCGGTAGAAGGGCATGGTCCAGGAAGGGAGAGGAAAATAACAGAGGTGAATAACTGGCTCCGTAGATGGTGCCGCCAAGAACAGTTTGGATTCTTGGATCATGGGCTGCGGTTCCATGAGGAGGGACTTCTGGCAAGGGATGGACTGCATCTCACGCCAGTTGGCAAAAACGTTTTTGCCAACAGTCTGAAGAATCTGATCAGGAGGGCTTTAAACTGAGTTATGTGGGGGAGGGAGACATTATACTGGAAGGCAAAAGGGATGGAGAGAAAAGTCCAAGTGGCATAGAGGGAACAAGGCAAACAGTGCAAGGACCCAACAGTAGGAGGCAAAAAAATGTGCAAAAGCAGCAAGTAAAGAGGACACATGGTCTTAAATGCCTCTCCATTAATGCACAGAGTATGGGAAATAAGCAGGATGAACTTGAACTCCTAGCACAACAAGGGAAATATGATATAATAGGCATCACTGAAACCTGGTGGGATGAGTCTCATGATTGGAATGTAGAAATAGATGGGTATAACCTTTTAAAGAGAAACAGGCCAAGCAGGAATGGAGGAGGAATAGCATTATATGTCAGGGATATTTACACCAGTGAAAAGATGCAGGAAGTCAATACTGGAAGCCAGGTGGAGAGCATCTGGATAAAAATTAAAGGAGAGGGAAATAACAGGGATGTTACTGTGGGAGTCTACTACAGACCCCCGACTCAGGCAGAGGAATTGGATGATGCCTTTCTAGAACAGATAATCACATACTCAGAAAAGAGAGATGTAGTAGTGATGGGTGACTTCAACTATCCTGATATTTGCTGGAAGTCAAACTCAGCCAAATCCTCAAAGTCTAGCAAATTCCTCACTTGCCTGGAAGACAATTTCATTGTCCAAAAGGTGGAAGAGGCAACAAGGGGATCAGCCATTTTAGATCTGATCTTAACCAACAGGGAAGACCTAGTTGATGGGGTGCAAGTGGTTGGATCCTTAGGTGGAAGTGACCATGTTCTCCTGGAGTTTGTAATACAGTGGAAGGGAGAAGCTAGGCATAGTCAGACATGCACTCTAGACTTTAGGAGAGCTAATTTCAATAAACTTAGAGAAATACTGGGAGTGATCCCATGGTCAGGAATACTAAAAGAAAAGGGAGTTCAAGATGGATGGGAGTTTCTCAAAAGGGAGATATTGAAGGCACAATTTCAAACAGTTCCAGTGAGGAAGAAAAATGGAAGATGTCTCAAGAAGCCAGGATGGATGACTAAGGAACTTTCAAATGAGCTAAGTTTTAAACGGAACATGTACAAGAAATGGAAAAATGGAGAAATCACGAAAGAGGAATTCAAACAAATAGCCAGCACATGTAGGGGTAAAGTCAGAAAAGCTAAAGCGCAGAATGAACTCAGGCTTGCTAGAGAGGTTAAGAACAATAAAAAGGGCTTTTTTGGATATGTCCGCAGCAAAAGGAAGAAGAAGGAAACAGTGGGGCCACTGCGTGCAGAAGATGGCAAAATGCTAACAGGGGACAGAGAAAAGGCAAAATTACTCAACACCTTCTTTGCTTCAGTCTTCTCAGAAAAGGCAAAGGGTGCTCAACCTAAGGATAATGGAGACAGAATAGAGGAAATTCAGCACAGAATAAGTAAAGAGGTAGTACAGGAATACCTGGTTAACCTAAATGAATATAAATCTCCAGGACCAGATGAACTACATCCTAGAGTATTAAAAGAACTGGCAAATGTAATATCAGAGCCATTGGCAATAATCTTTGAGAACTCCTGGAGAACAGAAGTTCCAGCAGACTGGAGGAGGGCAAACGTTGTCCCCATCTTCAAAAAGGGAAAAAAAGAGGATCCCAACAATTATCGTCCAGTTAGTCTGACATCAATTCCAGGAAAGGTTCTAGAGCAGATCATTAAGCAGAGAGTCTGTGAACACTTAGAGGCCAATGCCATAATCACAAAAAGCCAACATGGGTTTCAGAGAAACAAGTCATGCCAAACGAACCTGATCTCTTTTTTTGATAAAATTACCAGCTTGGTAGATGAAGGGAATGCTGTGGATATAGTATACCATCTGCTCTAAAGGTCTTTAGGGCTAAGGTTCTGCCACAACTTTTATTTAGTATCCCAGTGTGGATTTTAGGTTTTACATCATCTGTAGAAAGAGTCCTTTCTGCATTTCTCAGGAAAATCTTTCACATGCCAAACTGTGTTCCAACAGCAGCTCTACGTCTTGAGGCCGGGTGCCCATCAGTGGAATGCCTTGCGTGGAAATGGACCTTAGGCTATTTCCTGAAACTTATTTTTGCAGGCCCTGAGACTGGATACACCTATTTAATTTACAGAGACACATATATCACTGATTTGATTAAATCAGTGACAGAAAAATTTCAGAAACTGGGTCTCCCACATGATTTTTTAGGCACTCTTGATAGGCCTAAGGCAAAGCAGATTCTCATTCAGCGCATTAAAGACATTGATATGCAATACTCAACATCGATTGCATGTTCTACCTGTTCCCCAAAGGGCTTGGGATTGTGCTTCAACTCAAAGGGGGCAAAATATTTGGAAAATCTAACAATCCCCAAATATAGATTGGCATTCAGCAAAGGCCGATTTAATGTAATTCCTTCAGCTATGCTAGAGGGACGTTTCCATCAAATTGAATATAAGGCTAGAATCTGTCCATGTGGAGAGTGCCAACCAGAATCCATATCTCACATTCTTCTTTATTGTATGTTTTATAAGGATGACAGATTACGAATAATAACTCCTATATTAAATAGATATCCAGGCAGAACCTCTGAATGGTACGTGAAGTTTTTATTGGCAGATGAGGACAAAAAGATCACAGAGGAAGTTGCAAAGTTTATTTTCTCTGCAATCAGAATTCGTAAAACCATGTGTTACAAAGGCGAGTAGTGATGTTTTCTCCCAGCTTAAACCCTTATGGAAAATTGAGGAGGGATTTGAGCTGGATAATGAAGTGATTAGTCTGTTAACAAAACCTTTGTCACAATCTATTCTGTATGTATGTTTGTTTTTATACGGTGTGTATTACTCTTGTTATTTTATTGGTAATTGTAGAAAATTTGCTGTTTGTTTGTTTTAAAACTGCCTATGGTTTGTTAACTGAAATAAAGGCATTCATTCATTCATTCATTCATTCATTCGTATACCTCGATTTCAGTAAGCCCTTTGACAAGGTTCCCCATGACATTCTTGCAAACAAGCTTGCAAAATGTGGGATAGACAAGTTAACTGTTACATGGATTTTTAATTGGTTGACTGGCCGAACTCAAAGGGTGCTCAACAATGGCTCCTTTTCATCCTGGAGAGAAGTGACCAGTGGGGTGCCACAGGGTTCTGTCCTGGGCCCAGTGCTATTCAACATCTTTATTAACGATTTGGATGACAGAATTGGGGGCATACTTATCAAATTTGCAGATGACACTAAACTGGGAGGAGTAGCTAATACCCCAGAGGACAGGATCAAAATTCAAAATGACCTGAATAGACTAGAAAGCTGGGCCAGTGCTAACAAAATGAAATTCAATGCGGAGAAATGTAAGGTTCTGCACTTAGGGCGGAAAAATGAAATGCACAGATATAGGATGGGGGACACCTGGCTGAATGAGACCACATGTGAAAGGGATCTAGGAGTCCAAGTAGACCATAAGCTGAACATGAGTCAACAGTGTGATGCGGCAGCTAAAAAAGCCAATGCAATTTTAGGCTGCATCAATAGAAGTATAGTTTCTAGATCAAGGGAAGTTATAGTGCCACTATATTCTGCTTTGGTCAGGCCCCACCTGGAATACTGTGTCCAGTTCTGGGCACCACAATTCAAAAAAGATGTGGAGAAACTGGAGCATGTCCAAAGGAGGGCGACTAAGATGGTGAAGGGTCTGGAAACCTTGCCCTATGAAGAACGCCTTAGGGAGCTGGGGATGTTTAGCCTGGAGAAGAGAAGGTTAAGAGGTGATATGATAACCCTGTTTAAATATTTGAAGGGATGTCATATTGAGGAGGGAGCAAGCTTGTTTTCTGCTGCTGCAGAGACTAGAACACGAAACAATGGATGCAAACTGCAGGAAAAGAGATTCCACCTCAACATTAGGAGGAACTTCCTGACAGTAAGGGCTGTTCGACAGTGGAACACACTCCCTCGGAGTGTAGTGGAGTCTCCTTCCTTAGGGGTCTTTAAGCAGAGGCTGGATGGCCATCTGTCAGGGATGCTTTGACTTGGAGTTCCTGCATGGCAGGGGGTTGGACTGGATGGCCCTTGTGGTCTCTTCCAACTCTATGATTCTATGATTCTATGATTCTATGTCACACTTTCCTGCCAATCTAAAAAGCCCCACTATGTATGGTCATGAGAGCTAGATGGTGAAGAGACCTGACAGGAAGAAAATGAACTCATCTGAGATGTGGTACTGGAGAGTTTTGCAGATACTGTGCACTGCTGGAAAGGCAAACAAATGGATCCAGTAATAAATCAAGCCTGATCTCTCCCTAGAAGCCAAAATGACTAAATTGAGGCTGTCATACTTTGTCCATATCACAAGAAGGCATGACTCAGTAGAAAAAAACAGTAATGCTTTGTGAGGCAGAAAGCAGTAAGAAAAGAGGAAGACAACACTGAGATGAATCAGGCTTTGCGTTACAACTCTCAGAATGCTCCAGTTAGCATGGTCAGTTTTAGCCCCACCACAAAAAAAAAAAAAAAAAAAAAAAAAAAAAAAGACAACTAGAAGTGTTGTTTAGAAAAATAACTTTCCCAGATTCTGAATAAATAAATAGATAAATAAATAATGCACATGATTTTCAAGACAGAGGAAATCAGACCTAACAATCCAGTTATGACATAAGTATAAACAATCTTTGAGGTAGAAATGGAAGAATCATCATGATCATGAAGTTTTTTCTGATTCATTCATCGCTTGTGGAGACCAGGCTTTTTCAGCCTGGCACTCAATAGATAGCTTGGACTACAATTCCCATCACATCCTAGCCAGCATGATCCCTGATGACAATGATAGAAGCTGTAGTGTGATACATGCGACAGGTGCAAAAGGCTAATGTTGATAATGTGTGCCTGAACCTGGGCTTATGGAAGATGCTACAGGAACAGCTTGATGGCCTTTATAATTAGATTTGATTGGCCTGGTGTGAGGAGTGCTAGGATATAACTTGTGGGGAGGGGGGCAGAGACAGAGGTTTGTCATGGCTCTGCTTCCCCTTAATGAGCTCCCTTTGGAAATTATCATTGACCCACCCACTCTTCCTCTCTCGGTGTGAGCTCTGCTAGTCACTTTGGGGCTTGGTAAGAATCTACTTTTGAATGTTTTTTAACCTACCCTACACTGTATCAATGGGACATTGTCAATTGGCTCAGGTGTGTCTATAAATAAGTTATCACTGGCAGGTTATTGGGAGGGGTATCAGACTTTGGTGTACACTCTGGGACCCTTTTTGGGTTGGGCTACGGAACCTCCTCCATCAGTTGGGAGGCTCGGGAGGCAAGGAAATAGCCCCTACTTAGGGCTCATTGGAAAGGTTGCTCTCTGCTGTAAACTCTATGTGCTCTGTGTGTGAGTGTGTGTGCGTGCGCGTGTGTGCGCACGCACACATGCATGCGTGTGTGCATGTGCCCTGGGCTTACCTTCCAGTAAACAGTCAACCAGACAGCAACACTGTAGTGAACAGGCTGATCTATTAGCCAATCACAGAGCAACATGAGACCAGCCAATGAGAAGGTGGCTGGGCACGGCTATAAAAGGGCCTTGCAGAGAGTGAAAAGTGGGTTTCAGTTTTGGGTTTGTTGAGGGAAAGAGTCACATTGAAGGGAGGGTGTGCTTTTAGGGTTCCTGAGGGAACATTTAAGTAGTTTTGGAGACCACAAAAGGGTCTTGAGAGTCCAGAGAGGAACTGGATAGGCTTGGGGAGTCAAGAAGAGAGAGGCTCAGAACAAGTCAGTGGTTGAAAGAAAGATTTTGGTCTTGGTACTGGAGATAAGATTGCCTGAGTGGCTGTATTGACATTAATACTTTAAAATAATCTTTTTGTAACTAAGCAAAAAGACAATTAACAACTTTAAGTCTACTTTTTAGTTTATTTTTGTTTTATAAATAAACTTTTATTAGTGTTTGGAATACAACTTGGCCTCCGTGCGAATCAAACCATGCTACCTAATCTAAGAGATTCAGGGGTGCTGGATCATCATAGAGGAAACTTAGTGTGAAAGATAAGGGGATCGCCACATAATTTTTTGGTGGCAGAGGTGGGATTAAACATCCCATAGGGCTGCCACAGTTGGGAAAAGATTGTGGGTGAACTGAGAGAACGTGGGTTCACCACAAACACACACACACACACACACACACACAGTTTAGTTTAAGTTTTAGAACAAATAAAGTGGCCCTTGTTTAACCCAATGTCTTCTGTCGAGTCTCATTATTTTGTAGTTGGTTATCAGACCCCAGGAGGGATAACAGTATTGATAGATGATGATGATGATGATGATGATGATGATGATGATAATAATAATAATAATAATAATATGTTTATTTATATACCGCCCTTCCAATGATCAGGGCGGTGCACAGTTAAAAACATGGCAACAACAAACAGTAAGATAAAACCCGATACAGCAATACGGTAACAATAGCAATACTCCAAACCGGTTCATAATGGGGGGAGGGTGTCATCAGGGAGGAAGAAGTCAGGGATAAGCTTGCCCAAATAAGTACGTTTTTAACCCTTTTTAAAACTGAGTAAGGGGGGCAGCCAAGCGGAGCTCAATAGGCAATGAGTTCCAGAGGCTAGGGGCCGAGACAGAGAATGCCCTCCTCGTAGTAGATGAAAGTCTGGCCTCTGGAACTCTTAGTAATTGTTGCCCAGTAGATCTAAGTGTGCGGGGCGAGTTGTGTGAGGAGAGACGGTCCTTCAGGTACTCTGAGCCCAAGCCATTTAGGGCTTTATAGGTAATAACCAGCACTTTGTATTGAGCCCAGAAGCGAATAGGCAGCCAGTGAAGGTCTTTCAATACCGATGTTATATGGCAGGCCCTGGGGACACCAGTGACCAGCCGTGCTGCCATATTTTGCACTAATTGAAGCTTCTGAGTGTGATACAAAGGCTGCCCCATGTAGAGTGCGTTGCAGAAATCCAATCGAGAGGTTACCAGAGCATGTACTACCGTTTCAAGGTCCCTCCGGTCCAAGTAGGGGCGCAGCTGGCGTAACAGCCGAAGCTGAAAACAGGTGCTCTTGACCGTCGCATCCATGGTCAAGATGGATCAATGGTCTAACTCCAAATAAGGCATCTTCCTATGAGAATGAGCAGAGGGTTGTTCTATGAAACTTTTGTATGGCTCTCAAATATCACTGAAAGAAAAATTCCAGTTCACTCTCTTTTGGATTAGTAGGTAGCCAGAGCCTTTGATCCTTACTGCATGCCCAGAAGACCTGTAAAAGCCTCAATTCCTACTTCTAATGCAAAGTTTCTGTTGATAAATTTATTGTTTGTGCCTAAGCATTAAGAGTGTTGTATCAAAACTCTGAATATTGGTAGTAGGCTGCATCACTGACCTTGTCACTGGAAAAACTCAGCTATCCACTCTGTTCAGTACTTAGTCTCCTTGCTACTGATTCATGATAAGAAGTTGGAACAAATCAGTTTCTTAGCAAGAATCAACTGACATTAAGGTGAACTATTATCATGTGTGCTTGAAGGTTCAAAACTGGTGCAGTTAATGTAGTAGATGGATTTGTGGATCATATGTGGAAACGTTGATTGAAACATCTGCACTGGTATGAGATTCAGTAGGTTATATGAGTAGTAGTCAATATCTTTCATTATATTCCTCTTCTCAAACTTGTAAAAATAAAACGATAGAGATATATTATAGCATGACCTTATGTTTTAGACATTGGATAATAAAGACATAAGTGTGGTCACAAATGTGGTTACAAATTTTCCATTCCAATACCAGAAGGTATCTTTTGTTTTGAACACATTCACTTTTCAGATAAGCAGAACACATTCATGAAGAAACTTTGTTGAGTTTTAAAGTACTCTTATCTCAAGAATGATTGATGGTTTGAAATAGAATCCTACAACACATGCGTGCATGGATCTTTCCCCTTTCACTTAAGAAGCATGAATGTTACTCTCATTCCTTGGCTCTCTCTTGAATGCTGCACCTTATGCTTTGTTTCCACTTGTAGCATAATCATATTCTCAATGATTAAAGGATAACATGACAGACAGACAGAGGCATTGCACATAAGACTTCTTGAACTAGTTTATGGCTGTGTCCACACTGGATGAATAACCCAGTTTGGCACCGCTTGAACTGCCTTGACTCAAGGCTATGGAATTCTGGGAATTAGAGATTGTTGTGGGGCCCAGAGCAGAGCTCTTCTCTGCTCTGGGCCCCACGACAAACTCCAATTCCCAGAATTCCATAGCTTTGAGCCAAGGCAGTTCAAGCGGTCTCAAACTGGGTTACTCCTCCAGTGTGGATGCAGCCTATCTTAGCCAGACTCTTGGGAAAATGCATTTGTATTTTGAGGAAAGTCATTATGAATTGACTTTTCTTGAACACTGTTGCTTTTAATCATTTATTCATGCTGACCATATTCCTCTTGTCCACACAAATAAAAATATTATTTTTGATATTTTAACCCATTCATTTACTTACACTCAAGGAGTTTCTTTTATTAAGAGAGAGAGAGAGAGAGAGAGAGAGAAAGAAAGAAAGAAAGAAAGAAAGAAAGAGAAAACCCATCCCCATACTTCTGGAATTAAGTCTTGCCTCTGGCAAAACCTTGACTGCCTACCACCTGCTCTCTTAACTGGTCACAGCTGCTAAGCAGCTGCTTTTACAATTCTATTTTTGTCTCTATAGTAACCAGGCAGAAGTACCCATTGCCTAACAGGGAAGGAAACATCAGCAGGACACCTTCTTTTTCTTTGCCATTTCCATTGGTATTGATGGCTTCACTTCATTGCTTCACCTCTAGCAAAGACCACAAATATGTTCAGTAGTGCTAGTTTGGACTTGTCAGGGATATCTGTGTATAAATTCAATACAACTGAATAAAATGCCAGTTTCTTTGAATTGCCTTTGTTTCAGTCTTTAGTGTTAGAACTCTTTGCACATTTCTGCTCAATAACTGATAGCCTGGATGTTAATTTGTAAAAGTTTAGATGCAGAATATATCTATGATGATTTTCTGTTTGTTTTACTGCCTCACATTAACCTTCACGCAATTTCTTCCTCCCTCTCTCTTCCATTAAACCATATTTTAACTATAAACAATTAAATTTTATGTAAATCTTTTATACGTATGTTTCAAAAGAAGTCTAAGATTATTTCTTTTTCTCTGTTACATTCTGTGTAAGTGGATATGGTACTAGTTATTATTTATCTTTCATATTTCTAAATATTTAGGGGAAAATACATTACCACTTCTAGAGTGGTAATGCATAAACTCTTTTCAGGTGGTCTATACTTGAATGTTATTTTATATATTAAAATGTCCTTTATAATGGTCTCCCTTCTCATTCATGTGCATCTCTTTTTCCCCCCAGCATCCCTCTTTCCTCTCTTTGTTGCTAGTGGAACTGTTTTATCTACTTCATAGACTTGCTCCTTTTCTTCCCTTTATCCTGAAACAATGGGTGGTGCATTTGGGAGACAACTAAACAGAAATCATTTTCTCCTTTTGGCACTTTAAGTGTCTGTGAGGAGTTCTTTCCCATCTCCTTTGGCTATCTCTTGCAGGCTGAAGTAGGCTGGAAGTAGGACAATTCATATTCACTCCACTTGAAGTAGTTTGGCAACCATGCATCTGCTATGTTTCTGGCAAGCATTTTAAAATAAGTTTTGAGCCAAACACATGAATGTGGCTGTTCAGAAAAGAAATCATATATGTGATTGAAAGGCAATATTTAGGGGTACCTTATTATGAATAGCAAAACTAAAAGAGAATGCTTTTACTTCACATTTCTAATCCCTAAGATATCTCTCACTGTTAATTTTATTTTGAGGACTTTATGATTTATTTATTGTCTCCCAGTAAACCCCCCCCCCCCTAAAAAAAATACAACAACAACCAGGAATGGCTCTGCCTACATGGAAATCTCTCCACATCAGCTTAATTCATAGAATAGAATAATAGAATCACAGAGTTGGAAGAGATCACAAGGACCATCCAGTCCAACCCTGTGCCATTCAGGAACTTGCACTCAAGGCACCCCTGACAGATGGACATTCAGCCTCTGTTTAAAGATCTCCTAAGAAGGAGACTTCACCACTCTCAAAGGGAGAGTGTTCCATGGTCAAACAGATTTTCTGTCAGGAGGTTCCTCCTAATGTTTAGGTGGAATCTCTTTTCAGAGATACATTGTTCCAGGTCCTATTTTCTGGAGCTGCAGAAAACAAGCTTGTTCCAGCACCAATGACACCCCTACAAATACCTAAACAGGGCTATCATATCACCTCTTAATCTTCTTGTCTCCAAACAAAAAACACCCAGCTCCTTAAATCTCTCCTCAGAAGGCATGGTTTCCAGACCCTCCACCATTTTGGTCACCCTCCTTGGATATTCTCCAACTTGTCAACAGTCTTTTTGGAATTATGGAATCCAGAACTGGACACAGTATTCCAGGAGAGGCCTGACCAAAGCAGAATACAGTGACACTACTATTTCCCTTGATCTAGAAACTATACTTCTACTGATGCAGCCTAGAAACACAATGGCCCTTGTAAGTCACATCACACTGTTGGCTCATGTTCAACTTGTAGTCTACTAGGACTCCTAGATCCCTTTCACATGTAGTCTTGTTGAGCCAGGTATCCCCCATCCTATATCTGTGCATTTCATTTTTTATACCTAAGTGCAGTTCTTTACACTTCTCCTTGTTGAAATTCATCTTGTTCATTTTGGCCCAGCTCTCTAATCCTGTCCTCTGGGGTATTAGATACCTTTCCTAATTTGTTGTTATCTGCAAATTTAATAAGCATGCCCTCTATTCCTTCACCCAATGGGGCAAAGAAGACAGGGCAGAAGGAGTTGCCTGGGATTGCCATGGGACTATGGTAACCAGATGCTGTGGTCCCAAGGGTGCCCACTGCCATGGTCCTGAATGGGCTTGTGAAAAGGAACAGCAGGAAACTACTCCTTTTGCAGCCACCTTTGAGAGTATTCAGCAGCCCCAGTTCGGCCTCTGCACAGCCTCTGAGCAAACCAGGGATGTGCATTATGTGCACCTCCTGCCCCTGGATCACTCCAATGGCAGACTTTTTGGGCCATCGGTTTGAGGCCCAAGTCACTGATAAGGCTGTTGAACAGCACTGGGCCCAGAACAGAACAGAACCTTGTGGCACCCCACTGGTCACTTCTCTCCAAGAATAAGAGGAGCCATTTCTAAGCAACCTTTGGGTTCAGCTGGTCAACCAATTACAAATCCACTTAACACTTGCATTGTCTAGTCCACATTTTACTACCTTGTTTCCAGGAATATCCCAGAGGAACTTGTCAAAGGCATTACTGAAATCAAGATATACTAAATGAGAGCAACTATAAAAACATGTTGGCAAAATTAAGGCCTGTAACTTCAACACTATTTTTTTTTCTTCACCTTCTTCTGTTTGCCCAACGAAGCAGCCAGTGGAGCTTGCAAAGCTTGCATCATGTATTTTATGCTTTTTGGTGGGCCCCATAAAAGGAGCCGTAGTGGCACAGTGGTTAAATGCCTGTACTGCAGCCACTCACTCAAAACCATAAGGTTGTGAGTTCAAGACCAGCAAAAGGGCTCAAGCTCTACTCAGGCTTGCATCCTTCCGAGGTCACTAAAATGAGTACCCAGATTGTTGGGGGCAAGTAGCTTACAGTTGTAAACCGCTTAGACACTCCTTAGGTGGTATGAAGTGGTATATGTTTGTTTCTGTCTGTTTTTTTTCACTGTCTTGTGGATTTTGGATATTATAGTACTTTGCTGTACGGCCAACATGGCTATAGAAATAGTGATAGCAATAGCACTTCACATTTCTATACCACTTCATAGTGAACTAAGCACTCTTTAAGTGGTTCACAATGCGTTGAACAATGGCCCCCAACAAGCTGGTTTCTTATTTTACAGACCTACAAAAGGATGGAAGGCTGAGTCAGCCTAAAGCCCTGAGGGTATTGAACTCACAATGTTGTGGCTGCAGTACCAGCATTTAAACACTGCACCTCCAAGGCTCTTCCCTGGATATGTTTAAAAATGAAACAAAAAAAATCTACAAGCTCCCAATAGTTGTAAGAGGAACCACAGTGCACACACACACACACACACACACACACAGATAAGGCAGACCTTCCTTGGGGGTGAAGATGGGATGGTACCTTTATCCTCTTCACCATCTTCTTCCCTGACATACATTCCTTCATGATAGAGAAGGATGACACCCATGGAGATCCAGCTGGAAGCCAGTGAGTCACTTGGTAACACCCACACAGATAAGGCTAGCTGCTTTGAGGGCTTCCCTCACCCTACCTTAACCTGCCATGTCTCTCGTTCTCTTCCTTAGAGCTGATTGCCCACTTCCTCCAATGCATGTCCAAGAGATATACAGGTCAAAAAGAGGGATTCTCTTTTTGTGTCTTTGTTTTAAAGGTCTTCCTAACTTGAAGGGTGATCTCCTATGAGTTAAGATGGAGCAAAAATATGACCTCAACATTTGCTTCCAAAAAGGCAGAAGTGAAGTGTCCTTCAAGTTCTAATACTCTTAAGTGGTCTAAGCAGGTAGAGACAATGGGCTGCCTACATAGGACAAAACTAATCATTATAGATATTTACTTTACATTGGGGTTGTACCAATTGGAGCCAGTTCAACAGGTATCCATTCAACAGAAGTAAACAAGATAGTTAAATTGCTCTCAAATCATTTTCTTGTTAGCAGGAGGGGGGAGTTTGGAAATGTCCAGTTTCCCTTTAGAATAAAGCTTGTCTTTTTTCCATATGGACAAATTGTCCAAACTAGAGCCCTAGCTTGTCCATCATGACTTTTTAAACATTTTTTTCAGACTTTGGCAATAGAGAGCTTTCTTGTCTTATGCATCAAAGTCTAATATTCATACTCATTTATTATAGTGTGTAATAGGATAAGCACCTTCTTCCTGGCCATATCCATATGGTATTGCAATTTGTGAAAGGAACAGGATATTTTCACCAGAAATTCTGTAACTACTTTAGATGTTGATGGCTACTAATCCTTTCCATCCACCAGGTGGGATAAAATAAATCCAGTATCACAACGAATTGATTGGATTTCACCTGTTTAGAACTGGAGAAATCTGATGCCAGTGAAATCCATACAGCAGTTTGCAAGTAATCCATTAAGTTCTGTCTTTCTGGATATCAAATACCAGTGGAATATATAATGGATTTTGCCAGAAAGTCTTTGGTTTCTATACCTTTGAAATAGGGGATATCTAATACCAGTAAAATCCATGACAGGGGTTGCTGCCATTCATACCACTGAGGTCATCACATCTTCCTGCTGCATTTTTGTAATGTTTTTGCAGCTGAGTGCACAGCCATACTACAGAAATAAAGAAGTTTGACACTCCTTTAACTATCATGACTCTTTCCTGTGAAACCTGGGATTTGTTATTTGGTGAGGCAGTTGAGCTCTCTGACACACCAGGATTAATGTTCCACCGAACTACAAATCTCAGGATTCCATAGAATAAAGTCATGATAGTTAAAGGGGTATCATAGTGCTTTACAGTGGTCCCCCGGGATACGAATTCCCCGGGTTAAGAAAACCCCGGGATCCGAAACCGGCGGGACCGCTACAGTATCCCCCGGGATCCGAAGGATCCCCCGGGATCCGAAAAAAAGGGACGTCCCTTCTCCTCCGAGGCCAGGCTTCGGAGGAAAAGGGATGAAAGGCTGTCCCTTTTTCTCCGAGGCTAGGCCTCGGAGAAAAAGGGACGAAACGGGGTCCCTTTTTCTCTGAGGCTAGGCCTCGGAGAAAAAGGGACGAAACGGGGTCCCTTTTTCTCTGAGGCTCTGACCCCGTTTCGTCCCTTTTTCTCCGAGGCCTAGCCTCAGAGAAAAAGGGACCCCGTTTCGTCCCTTTTTCTCCGAGGCCTAGCCTCGGAGAAAAAGGGACAGCCTTTCGTCCCTTTTCCTCCGAAGCCTGGCCTCGGAGGAAAAGGGACGTCCCTTTTTTTCGGATCCCGGGGGATCCTTCGGATCCCGGGGGATACTGTAGCGGTCCCACCGGTTTCGGATCCCGGGGTTTTCTTAACCCGGGGGATTTGTATCCCGGGGGACCACTGTAAAGCACTATGATACCCCTTTAACTATCATGCCCAACGAAAGGAAGCCCGATCCCGCGGATCGGGCCTCCTTTCGTGCCTCAGGCGCGGAGGCCCGGCCTGGCTTCGGAAGCCAGGCCGGGCCTCCACGCCCAACGAAAGGAAGCCCGATCCCGTGGATCGGGCCTCCTTTCGTGCCTCAGGCGCGGAGGCCCGGCCTGGCTTCGGGAGCCAGGCCGGGCCTCCGCGCCCAACGAAAGGAGGCCCGATCCCGCGGATCGGGCCTCCTTTCGTGCCTCAGGCGTGGAGGCCCGGCCTGGCTTCGGGAGCCAGGCCGGGCCTCCGCGCCCAACGAAAGGAGGCCCGATCCCACGGATCGGGCTTCCCTTTCGCGTCAGGCCCGGAGGCCCAGCCTGGCTGGGGAAGGGAACCTTCCCTTCCCCAGCGAGGCTGGGCCTCCGCAGCTGACGAAAGGAAGGCCCGATCCGCTGGATCGGACCTTCCCTTCCTCAGCCAGGAGGCCCCCGCCAGGCCTCCAGAACGGATTACCTATTTCCTATGGGAAATAGGCCCCCGGTTACGAAATTTTCGGCTTACGAAAATGTAGCCGGAACCAATTAATTTCGTAACCCGGGGGACCACTGTATTTCTACCATGTGGAGACAAGGTTAGAGAAGGCTGACAACCTGAAATAACAGAAAATCAAACACTGCTACTTTAATTGATTATCCCTTGATTCTTTTGGTTTCTCCTATCATCTATATGCCGATGACACTCAACTGTACCTTTCCACCCCTGACCTTTCCCCGGGGCTTGAACACCAAGTCTCATCTTGTCTGGCTGCCATCTCTTAGTGGATGTGGCATCAGCGCTTGAAGCTAAACATGTCTAAGACAGAGCTTCTCATCTTCCCATCTAAGCCCATCCTTCAATACTCCTTTTCTGTTTCTGTTGATGGCACTTCTATTCAACCAGTTCAGCAAGCCTGCAGTCTTGGCTTCATCTTTGATTCCTCTCTGTCATTTATTCCCCAGATTCAGGCCACCGCCAAGACCTGTAGATTCTCTCTCTACAACATAGCTAAAATCCGTCCATTCCTCTCAGCCTCCACTACCAAGACTCTGGTCCATGCCCTAGTGGTCTCATGACTAGATTATTGTAACCTTCTTCTGACAGGGCTTCCTCTCTCTCACCTCCATACTTTAATCTCTGTCCAGAACTCAGCTGCATGTATTATCACATCCGCTCGCCACTTTGACCATGTTTCTCCCCTCTAATCCTCCCTTCACTGGCTCCCCTTCCCCTTCCGCATCCAGTACAAGCTTTTGTTGTTGACTTTCAAAGCCCTCCACATACTGACCCCTCCATACTTGTCTGAACTTCTTTCTCCTCACACTCCTTCTCGTACCCTCCGTTCTGGTAGTCAAGGTGTCCTGTCCCAGCCAAGGATTTCCACTGCCCCATCCCAGATTTGTCCCTTCTCACTTGCTGCCCCTAACTCCTGGGACCTTCTTCCCCCACATGCACACCTCATCACTTCTCTAATCAGTTTCAAAATTAAGTTAAAGACTATATTGTTTAGGGAAGCGTTCCCAGGATTGTGCCGTCTGCCCCAGGATGCCTCCTTTTCACTGTATTAAGAAGCTGTGACCTCCCTCCAGTCCATCTGCCTTGGTCCAGGCCCCAGAGGTGGAGAAGAACCACTGGACCTCATCCCCTTCCCACCACCTTTCCCTTCTCTTTTTGTGTTTTCTCTTTTAGACTGTAAGCCTGAGGGCAGGGATCTGTCTAATTATAAGATTGTATGTACAGCATTGTGTAAGCTTACAGCACTATATAAATAATAATAAAAAATTGTTGTTCCTTTAAATTAAAAAAGGAGCGAGGTATGTTGATAATGCCATTATACAGATAGTCACTACATGGCACTAGACTGATAGTGAGAATACAGTGTCTGCTCTAGCTTCTTGACTGGTGGTTCCTCTGAGACTTCCTTCTGATAGTAATCTTGGCTCATTAGAGATAGCTGACTCTTTGTCCACTATGAGAAACAAATCATGCTGTACATAGGTTGGAAGGGCATTTAAAACACAAAGTCCCTAAAATGCTCCAGTGATAAAAGAGAAATGAGATGAGTAAGGGTGAATTTTTGAAACAATAACAACAAAAATACCAAATGTGGTATCCTGTTGTGAACGTACAAAATAAATAGAATTAGTTCTCTTGATTGAGTTTATGTTATCAAAAAAATGTCCAGCTATACACAGATGGTATTTAGCTATACAAGAGATTAATATTTTGTAATATCCTACTGAGACTAAAAGAAAGAGAGAGAGGGGTTGGCTTTGTTTTTACAGACACTTCAGAACATGGTATTGAAAACGTTTCTTTTGTTGGGAGTCAACATGTATTATTCTCATTTTGCCAAATAGGATACAAACATAACTATCAAGGGATGTGCTGTGCTGACAGGCTTTGAGGTGGAAGATTAGTTTTGAATGAGTAAAACTTCAAGTAATTTGCTGGTTCTTTCAATCAAAAGTGGGACAGATGTTTTATAAATAGTGTGCTCCATAGCATAATAAGTTATTTTAAAGGTCTGCAGTAAGGTCAAATGAAAACCCATTCTAGTAGGAATTGGCAGGTGGCAACAATTAAAGTATAAATTAAATCCCAAAGCTGTTTTTTTTCCTCCTGAAAACAAAGATGGCTCTGATTTAAATTTAGCTGATGAATGGACTAATTCACAATGGCCACTTGGACTCAAAAAGAAGCAAGCACAAGTTGTTATCAAAAGTAAACGAAACACACATTTTCCTCCTTTTATTCTCAAATAAAAAAGTTTACTTCATTGACTTGTCAAGAGGTATAGGGATGGAAAGCATACAGGTGATGATTGTGGCCAAAGTCCAGAGAACTGTGAAACTAGGTGTGTAAACCCAAGGGGCCTTGAATTTGTCTTTCTTGAACTTCAGTGCCCCATGCCACAGGGGACACTCACTGCTGTTAACTCACAGAAGAGGTACTAAAAGAAATTTGTCATATGGTAGTTAGATCAAGAATTCAAATAAAAAGTCACAACCTGTCTGCATGAGTCTAAACCAGGGTAGACAAGGTATGACTTAGAGGCCACATATGCCCCCCGGGACCATTTTGTGTTCCCCAGGGCATAAAGAAAAACAATCTTTAATTCTCATGATTCCATCTTATGGAATCCACAGTTTTGTTGTTTGCTAGGGAGTTTTAAATGACCTTTCTGGGCTAAAGAGATCTAGCAGAGAATTCCTAAGTGTCTCATCAAACTACTAATCTTAGATTTCATAGGTCAGAGCCTATAAAACTTTGTGTTTTAGATTAGGGATATAAAAATATTTGAAAATATTTTAAAAAATGATCACAATATAGTTTTCAAGTATTAAGTAATCCTGCATGAAATATTTTTTTCTGCATAGAAAATTCTGTTTTCTATGTAAAACAACCACATGTGAATTTTTCACAGAATAAATCCCAAATTAGTAATAGGTTTCAAAAACTGTATGACTTTTGAAGTCTGTTTTGCAATAGGAAGGAAATTGCTAAAATTACTCCTTGCTTCCTTCCAGAAGAAAATTATTGACAAATAACTTCTGCAGTGTAGCTACACTTTTAGTACTAATGTATGATTAGGTAGGTACTTTACAGTATGGTAAATAACAAAAACAAAACAAAAAAGACATGCTGATGATACCAAGATATTTGAGATGCTTAAAAGAAAAGGAAAAATAGATTGTGACAAGCTCTAAGGGTATTTCTCCAGACTAGCCAAAGGGCAATAAACTGGCAAATACACTTTCAGAGTCAGCTACTCTAAAATGGCAAAACTTGTAATTTCATATAATATATACTGATGTGAATTATATGGTGGTAGATGACCAGGATCCTAGAGCAGTGTTGCATAACTCAGTGAAAACATTCACCAGTACAAACCAGGGAAATGTTAGCATTAAGGAGGGATGGAAGGAGGGAGGGAGGGGATGTTAGTATAGAAAAATGTGTTGCATCCACAGTTGGAATACTATATAGAGTTCTGGTCAGCATATCTGAAGAAAGTTATTGCAGGGCTACATAAGGCACGGAATAGGCAAAATAAAATGACGAGAAAGCTAGAACAACCCAAAGAAAAGGAAAGCTTACAGAGCTGATATTATTTGGTTCTGAAAAAAGGAGACATCCGAGACATGCACAAGTATGAGTGACAGATGCCAGCATAGATGGCTGTATTCTTTGACCAGCTAAATTAATGTAGGGCACTATCAGTAGCTATAAGTGATGATATAGGGGATGTAGAAACAGCCCTGAACACCCTTCTTCAGCTGAATCAGGTCATGGTAACCTCACACCACAGCCCCAATCTGGCTTTTTGAAGGTGCAAAAAGGAGCTGCAAAAAGCTCCTTCAAAAGGGTGCTATACTCATGGTGGTGTGTGGCTATATGACACCCCTTCAGCATTGCATCATCTGGATGCAGTGCCAGAGGTGCGCCATGATGCCATGCACTTTCTGGAGCAGTGCACACCGTCAGGGCACCGTGGGGGACAGAATCAGTCATGCATCATCAGGAGGCTATGCCCTGACTGGCCAATCTGGACAGAGCCATAGATAAATTGGCTTCGAAACTTTGAAATTTTACTTTTTAGTTACTTTTTGATTGCACTTTTTTTATTTGTCAAAAATGTTTTTAGTTGCCCCCCCCCCTTTATTTTGGACAAAAAGTTTATATTTGAATGGCAACATTCAGAATTCCCCTTCTGCTGGCTGTGCTTGCTGGGAGATTTTGGGAGTAATAATCAAAAATAGATTTCAGAAGCTCTGATTACGTCAAGGATCAGAGACACAAGGACTCTCCTTACTGCAAAAAATGGCACCTTCCAAACCTATAAGGTATGAAAGCTTGCAAGGTAGCCTTTGTATATCAAAGGGTACCACCATTCACATGTTGTTAGTAATAATGTTTATCTTACAGTTGTGATAATACAGGTTTAGAGAGAAGGGTAATCCCCTTTTCTACAGCTTTATTTAAACTCTTTAAAAACCAGATAAGGCTGTTTCCAAGCTGTCTAGAGTTTGGATAAGGTCAGTCTTCAGACAAAGAACAAGTACAAAATAAACACCAGTTTCCAATAGAGCATATTTCATGGAAGATACTTGCACAAATTTAGTATTAGAAGAATTAAGTCCTCTTTGCCAGTTTGGCAATGAAAAAAGAAGATACCTCCATTCCATAAACAAAAAGTGCTTATCTGAAACTGCAGAGAGTCCTGAAACTGCAGACACTTGCCAAGTGTGATTGGGATGTGCATCCTAGGATTTATTCCAGAAGCCACATTATTATGCAGAAGTGAAGTGGGGACAGCCCACCTGGGATATGTAGAAAAGTAAATATTTCCGTTTGGCTGGTTATGTCTCTTAGGGCCAGTACAGAGTGGCTCTTTGAGGTGCCCCCAACATGTCCTAGGGTTGCCTCAGGGTGAGGCTTACACATGTCCTGCAACCCTAGCATGTGATGGGGCAGCATCGCTATGTAGCACTGTTTAAACGGCATACGTAATGACACCATAGCAGCTGCACAGCTTCTATACGGAGCTGCACAGCTGCGATGTACTAGAGGTGCCCTATGGTGCCTTTTCTCTTTTCTGTGTCGCAACTGCGACACAAAAAAGGACCAGGGTTTGCACACTCGCAGCTCCATCTATCTACTGCAGCGAAGGTGCACAGTAAAAAGGTGGCACCAGACCACTCTTTTTGAGTGGTCTGTAAAGCCCCTTAATGTATTTTGTTCAAAAAGATAAGTGGCATGAGAGAAAAAGAGTATGTTATGAATATCATTGATGGAAAAGGCAAGTGGGAGTGTTCTAATTGAGGGTTACCCATAGGCATCTCATTGGCCAATTGGAGAAAAATGTTAAATAAGTATTCCTTTGGCAACATCTTTTTTTGTGTTCTTTTTTGTGTTAGGATATGCTTTTTTTTCCCTGTCTGTTTCACCCCAGTATGTTCTACCTTGGAAAACCAATTCCCTATGGCAGAGGTTAACTTCCAGAAAACCTGTGTGAGGTTGCAATTCTTACTACCTTCAGATATTGAAACCTTTTCTTTTCTGCATATTCTTTTGCTCAACCCTGTGATTCAGGTGCTTTATTGTATTGGAATTATTATAGCCAAGGCTAAAAGAATATAAATGGGAGAACTGCACAACACCTCTGCCTCCACATCCTATCTGTTGTTTCCAGCTTGGACTGTAAGCTCCTTGAGCAGAACCTACTCTCTTACACTGTTGCAATGTACAAGGTACTTCAGTGGTTCTAAATAAATAAATATTGCTAATAAAACATTGAGGAAACTATTTTTATAGTGGTGAATGCAGCAACCTAATGTGAACGTACTCTATAGGACTATTAGGTAACCTCCTCTCTTCCAGCAGCTTTGTAATAAAGCCCTGGCAGCACCTTTTGTAACAATCCATTAAAAAATGGACAGGTTGAGCAGATGAAAAACGATCCCATACATAGGTACTATTGGTTTCTTGCATTGCTTCTGTATAGATGGTTCCTAGCATTGTGATTCAAAAGGCATTCTTCAGCTAGCCCATCTTTCCTGATCCTTTGCAGATTTTATGTGTTAAAAACCAAACAAACATAAGAAATGCTAGATAAATATAGTCAGGTTATTGATAGAAAAGAACACAAAAATTAACCTTTTCATGTCTACCATGAGTTCAGTGATGTTTTTCAAAGATTCTTAATAATGTTACAGTCACTGATGGAAAGATGGAACTATGACAATAGTTTCCTAATTGTCTAACATATAATTTCTTTTTTGGGAGTTATTCTTTCAAAACCTGTCTTGGCCTTCTTAAAGTAATCCACTGCCTCTGGTGTGGTGTGGGATACTATACCATGCCCAGTAAGATTCCTTTGACAGTCCATCTGGCTTCCAAATGGGAAGTGTGAAAGGAATATCATCTTATACTTCAATCAGCAAAATGTGCTAGGTCATCTCCTGTTCTTAGAGGCAATTCCATGCATACAAGGGAGAAAGTAACACAGGATGGAATCCTTTAAAGGAACAATAGATCTGCAAGGACCTTTGAAGGTGTATCCACACTGCAGAATTAAAGCAGATAGACATCACTTAACTGTCCAGTTATAGAGAACATATAACTCCCCTATTGAAAAAGCTCCATTAGCTACTGGTTTGTTTCTGGGCACAATCCAAACCCCAACACAGCTTAGGTTCAGACCGTCTGAAAGACCATATCTCACCATACAATCCTGCCAGAGTGTTAAGTTCTACAGGGAAAGGATCTTGGTCCCACTACCATCATAGGTTCACTTGATGAGGACATTGGTTGCACCCACCCTCTGGAATGCCCTTCCATGGAAGGCCAGGCTGGCTGCCTCCCTGCTTTTCTTTCACTGATAGGCAAAGACATTTTTATTCAAACAGACTTTTAATGTATAACAGTGTCAGGGAGGCTTTTACATAGGATATGTGCTCTAGTAATATTTTAAACCTTTGTATGTTTTATGTAATTCAATACTGTTTTAGCTAGATGCTTTAAATTGTTTTTAAATTTTATTGTAAACCTTTGAAATTATTTTATTTGTGAGCCACCTTGGGTCTTCTTCTGAGAGCAAGCTGGCATATCAACAAATAAATAAATAATCCTGGGATTTGTAGTTTGCTGAAGTATTCAACCTGGTCTGTCAGAAAGCTCTTATGTCTCCCCAAACTACAAATCTGTAGGACAAAGTAATGGCAGTTAAAGTGGTGTCAAACTGCTTCTTGAGAAACAAGAATAAATGTAGATGGTGTTGAAGTTCAAGCCATGAAGTTCACTGCGAGGGCTACAACAGGAAGTTACCACAGTGAAGTAGCAGATATTATTACTAATAAGTAATAGTAGCAACCTGCAGTTGTTCACTGCTAAGGACCTTCCTAGCAGTGCAATAAGTTTTGGATTAGGCCCAAAATCTATCCAGGGCTTTTAAAGTTTGCTTTTGGCTTAATATCTAGTGCCTTCTTAAGTTTATCTTATTATCAAATTGGGCCTTAAATAATTATGATGCAATTAGTTCCTCAGCTTGCTCAACTTCAAACTAAATCAGTATCAGGTTATTCAACATTTTTGTAAACAAACATTAATGATTATCAAAATAGCTACAGAAGATGTGTGAATAGTTAATGCAATAATCAGAAACAGACTCAAACTGGAAGAAACAGCAGCAACAAAATCTAGCTGCATACCAGAAGTTGTCATAAAGCTCATGCTTTAAAATCCAGCTTTCACTGGTAGGAATCCCTAGCTGTACTTCTGAGTGAAGTAGAAACAGTCTGAAGAGTAATAAAAACCACAGACTCAAAAACATGTCTAAAGTGTTTAGTAATTGGAACTAAAAAAAGGTGAAAATATACGTGCTTCAAATGAATGTAAAAATAACCAAAGCAAAGCAATCAAAGAAATATACTGTGCATTTGAAACATGTAAAATAATATGAAATGATACAATGTTTTTGTTTATATGTTTATATCCTGCCTTTCATTATGGGACCCAATAAAGGTACAATAATAAGGGATTATTGATTAAATAACAAAACGAACATCCAAACAAATGAAGGATTGCTTGTATTTTGTTATTGTTGGTATCCACCCTAGAGTTGATCTTGACCCATGGCGACCTTGTAGATGAGACTCCCTATCCTCCAAGACTTCTAGGCTCCCTATCCTCCACTGATCTGCTCAGGTCCTGCAAATTCAAACTCATGACCTCCTTAATAGAGTCTATCTATCTAGAATGTGGATGCTCACTTTCTGCTTCACTCCACCTTGCCTACCATTATTGTTTTTTCCAGTGAGTTGTGCCTTCTCAAGATGTGGCCAAAGTATGACAGCCTCAGGTTTGTCATCTTGGCTTCCACAGAGATTTCTGGTTTGATAATTTGTTTGACTTCTTGACTGTCCATGGTAACCCCAGCAGTCTTCACCAGCACAACATCTCAAATGATTAATTTTCTTCCTGTCTGCTGTTTATAAGACTAACTAAAAGTATTGCTAGTTTTTCTTTCTGACCAAGGCCACCCATTCATCCATCCATTAAGTGGAGTGAAGCAGTAGTCTCAGATGACAGAGAAGCAAATTGTGCCATCACCACTCTTCACACGAGAGCACTTCTTCCTACAGCTGCTGTTTCAAAGAATCTTGATCTATGAAACCAGCCAGGCCTTAAATGCTTTCCTGTGAGAAATTATTAGAACTTGGCATTGTGGATGAGCAAGTAAGGTGTAGAGGTTTGAGCACTAGACTACATGTCTGGAGATCAGTGTTCAGTTCTCTGGAAACCCACTGGATGATATTGAGTGAGTCACACATTCTCAGTCCCAGAAAACCATAGAATCAAATAGTTAAAAAGAAAACATAGGAGCCATCTAGTTCAACTTCCTGCCATGCCAGAATACACAATCAAAGCACTTCCAATAGATGCCCATCCAACCTCTGTTTAAAAAATTCCAAAGGAGACTCTAACACTCTCCAAGTCATGGTCCATTGTCAAACAGCTCTTACTGGTAGCAAGTTCTTCCTATTGTGTAGGTGTAATGTCTTTTCCTGTAGTTTGAATCCATTGGTCCATGACCTAGTCTATGGAGTACAAGAAAACAAGCTTGTTCCATCCTAAATACGACATCCCTTCAAATATTTAAACAGGGCTATTGTGTGACCACTTAACTTTCTCTTCCTCAAGCCAAACATACCCAGCTCACACCATTGTGTGAGGAGATCAGTTTTAATACCAGCACTGGCAATTTGTCTGGATACTTCATGTAAATACCTAGCTCTGAAATATTCCTAGAGGCTATCCAGCTCTGTGGAAAACAGCCTGGTTGTTATGTATGTTCAGAAAATCTTTCCACTGAAGACATCCAACAAGAGCAGTAAGGGAAAATTAAGTAAGAAAAGGAGAGAGGTAGATAAATAGGTCACACTAAGCTTGGAGGAAACAATGGTGAGTGATGGTGACAGGGAAGAAGCAATGCCACTTCCTGACCTAGGTAGCAGAAGAACTTAAAATTTTCTTCTAGTTCTCTCTCTCTCTGTGCATGTGTGAACAACTTGACACAAAATGTACAACTGGAAAAAATAGTACAATTTGAAAAAATGTGTAGGTGGGAAAATGGAAGGAAAATTGGCATGTTAAGTGTGTATTGAGCAGTAAAATGGCAGTGTTTATCAGGGAATCTTGGTGAAAACTGGAGAAAGCCAGATTTGGAGAGGTAATAATTTTGGCAGTACAAATTTATCATCAAATTGTGTTTGACACTGATACTTGAGCAACTGGATTGTCCTCTTAGCTGATGAATTGGGACAGATACATAAATGAACAGTTCCTCTAAAACAGAGAAGAACTATTATGATGTAGTCAACAAAGGCAATGCAGTTCTAGCCACACCAACAGGAGTATAGTGTCTAGATCAAAGAAAGCAATAATACCACTGTATTCTGCTTTAGATCAAAGAAAGTAATTATACTACACACCTGGAATAATGGGTCTCGTTCTGGGCACAATTGTTTAAGAAAGATATTTACAAGCTGGAATGTGTCCAGAGAAGGGCAACCAAATGATCATAGCTTTGGAAGTCAAGCCTTTGGGAGTTGGGTATGCTTAACTTAGAAAAGAGAAGACTGACAGGTAGCATGACTGCCATCTTAAATATTTGAAAGAAGGTCATGTAGAAGATAGATGAAGGGGTGAAGCAGAAGGCCCTGTAGGAGCAGCCTTTGGCACTCCAGCTGTAATTGGGCTGGGACCACAATGACTACACACAATCCCAAACCACACCAGCCAGGAACCAATTTAAACCAACTCTTTCTTGGGCTTGCTTTTTGACCCTTAGTGTGGCCTCAGTGTGGCTTCCACTCATTTTGAGACTGCATTGCTACACCCCCAAAGTGGCCAGAAGCCACTTTATTTAGCCCGTGTGTTTCAGGCCCAAGTTTGCTTTTTGCTCTTCCGTATATTAGAACACAAACCAGTAGATTAAAATGAAAGAGATTCCATCTAAAAAGAAAAGAGATTCCATCTAAACCTGAGAAAGAACATCTTTAATGTAAGAGCCATTCAGCAGTGGAATAGACTAACTCGAAGGGTGATGGGCTCTCCCTCATTGGAGGCTGGTAGCCTTTAAAGGTTGTATGGGTATTTTGTAGAAGTGTTTAATAGTGTATTCCTGCATGTCAGGGGGTTGGGCTAGCTGCTCTTTGATGGAATTTCAACACTACAAGTCTATTGATTCTTACAGTGTGTCCTACTGGGTATAATAAAGGACCAAAGAATGCTTTGTGTTTGTCTGTATTTTTATTTTTAGTGTGGGAGTTTATGTGGAGATGGAATATCTTGTCTAAACAAAAAATAAGCTGTTCCATGGTGTGTAACTATTTTAAAAGAAAGCCATAGAAGTTGATGAGTCCAACGTGTTCTCTAGTTCCAGCAGTCGACTGAAAGACAGATAAGCTTATTGCACAGGCCCTGGAATGGCCCTGTCATGTTACAAAAAGGGGGCGTGATGGGAACACGAGGAGGCATAGAATGCATCTTACTGCACAGGAGAACACCACCGCTAGAAATTCTCATTGCATTCTGGACACGTCCCAGAGGGGGCAATTTTCAGGAACACTTCTAAACTGTTCCTGCAAATTGCCCCCTCTGGCATGCAGAACGCAATGAGAACTTCCAGAACGCAATGAGAACTTCCGCTGCTGGTGGCAGCGTTCTCCTGTACAGTAAGATGTGTTCTATGCTGCCTCCTGTTCCTATCACACACCCTTTTGTAATGTGACAGGCCCATTCCAGGGCCTGTGCAATAAGCTTAATTATGAGAAAGAGGAAAAAAATGGGGTGAAGTTCAGTAAAGCTACATCTCACTGAAAGATGTTGTGTCCTACTCTTAGTCCAAATACTATCCCTTATACTGAACAATCTGACCTATATATCCATTTAAACTTGAGCACAGATATTATCCTCTCTCCATAGTCAATCTACATGATCAAGATTCTCAATATACACAATCTTTGTGATTGGGTCACTTGGTTCCTTAACAGGAATACTCCATAAACCAATGTAAGGATAAAACTGCATATTTTGAAAATAATTCACAATTCAGATTCTGTACAAAAGTTGTGCTTATTTTTTGTGAAGCGAATAAAGGACCATGCAGGAAATAGCATTTCTGCTCCAAAAATAATATTTCTAAACAGAAATATCATCATCTGTCCAGACAATCTTGTTTCCTGCACAGAAAATGATGCAAAGATTAAACATTTTCCTCCTTCCCTTCCCTTCCCTTCCATTCTTTCTTTCTTTTGCACAGAAAACATTCTTTTTCAGTGCAGGAAACATCATATTGTTTGTGCAAAAATGTTTCTTGCACACACAAAGAATGTTGTTTTATGCTTTCCCAAAAGAAAACCGAGTGCATTTTACACAGAATAAGTTCTGAGATCTAAAGGTTCTCATTCCAGTATCCTCCTCATCAGAATTTCCTGACATATGATAAAGATAGTTTTTCAATCTTTTCAAATATTATTTCCATTCTCGAAGTCTCCTAATCTCTTCCTCTCTAGCAGGAGGAGTTTCTTGTCTTCTCCTCTCTATGTAATAAGGTTTTACCCATGCCATCACCTCAGAGACATAGTAGTATTGGTTTGCATCAGTATGCAAAAGGATCATATAGTGCCTTTAAGAACTTAGTGTGGAACAGAAGGGCAGGAAAAATTGGCTCAAACCTGCTTTTCCCAAAAGAGGTTCAAACCCCTGCTGTCAGATCTGGCAGCTCCCAAGCAGCCCGAATGCACACAGCCTAATGGCACCGTGTGACATTAAGCTAGGCTTTTTGTTTTGTTTTTTAGTCACCTCCTAACCATTCATATGTGTTTGTCACATAAACACATTGCCAGCAACTGCCTGCTGCTTAGATGATATCACATTGAATGGCTGCCCCTTTGACTGGACACACAGGCCCCATTCACACTATATTTTAAACTGGGTTCCAAACTGGTTTAAATTTGGGTTGTTCACACTTGTGCCAGGTTTTCCTGGATGTTGTTCACATTAGGTTTTCCTATCCCAAATTTGGGTGTGTGTGTGTGTGTGTGTGTGTGCAAATCCTCCTTAACCCAGTTTTTTTTTTTTTTTTAAAGGACGGGGATTTCAGAGGTTCTTTTCAAAAGAACTAGTTTTTTTGTGGGGGCTGCCACTGGGAACTTACAAGTCAATCCCATTCGGAACTCTGTTCTTCCTCCTCTTTTCTCCTCCTCCTCCTCCTCTCTCCCACCTGCTACTACTGCTTTTCTCCCCCCCCTTCATCTTGCCCTCACTGAGGCATCTGTTATCCCTTCTCTTCCTCTGTCCTCTGCACCTGTCATGGATCAGCCTTCCTCCTCTTCCTCCTCCTCACCTGTCCCCTGCACCTCTCCTGGATCTGCCTTCCTCCTTTTGTCCTTGTCCTCTTCTTCCTCCTCCTCATCTGTCCTGGATCAGCTTTGCACTCCTCCTCCTCTTCCTCCTCCTCATTTATCTCCTGCTGCTGTGACTGCCAGGATGGGCAAGTTAAAGGGCAGAGGATTGTGAGTGATGGGATTAGGTCCTGTGATGATATTTCCTAAATATACATGGAGGCAGAATTGATATCTAGATTTGCGACAAAGTCTTGTATCCATCTCCTCATTCTGTTATGTTTTCTCCTGAAAACAAGCAAATGTTTGAGACTGGGAGGCTATCTGTAGGCAAATAAAGGCCTGCCACCAAGAGCCCATGAGATAATTATCCAGAATGTGTTTGAAATTCATTGATGATATGTCTAAATGATCTTAGTTGGGAGCTGCATGTGAAAACTATTGGAGTTCTCTCCTGACTTCAGATTAGTCCTGAATGCATGTCTTGTCGTATTGGTTGAAAAATGCTTTTAAAATAATATTTTTTTAAAAAAAACTTCATATGGTGGATTCTCTAGCTTGAGGAATGCTTGTTATAATTCCTTGGGTTTGGTGTCCCTGTCTTGTGAGTGTGAGCAGATGTCATTGTACTGGAGGGCTTGTAAACTATGTAAAATACAAACTGTGCATTTGGTAGTTGTTCAGGGTGGAAACTGGAGGCATGAAAGCATGTGTAGCAGTCAGTAGGTTTGCAATATAACATGGTTCTTAGATGTTGTGTAGCTGTGCAGCTGTGTCCACAAAGTGAATGTGTTCTCTTGATAGGTCCTGGATGAGATAGATGGTAGTGTAGAACATGGCCACATACCCCCCACACCCACCCACCCCACACAAAAACTATAGTGTAGAAGTGGTTGGAATTCTTCATGAGTCCAAATTATGAAGATATCATCA
Source organism: Urosaurus nigricauda (assembly GCA_034509955.1). Taxonomy (NCBI): domain Eukaryota; kingdom Metazoa; phylum Chordata; class Lepidosauria; order Squamata; family Phrynosomatidae; genus Urosaurus; species Urosaurus nigricauda. Next base: position 56,567,031 of record JAOEGL010000003.1, read on the forward strand.
ATGTATTTCAGGTAGATGAGACATTTCTGGGTGCTGGAGTTGAGGAATCTTTGGTCCAAAACACAGTGCAGAAATAATTCAGTTTGAAACCACTTTAGCTGCCCTGGCTTAGTGTGCTCATGGAGATGGGTTTGGGAATTATAGTGTACTGTGGCATCAGAGCTCTATAACAGAGGCCAAAAGTCTCACAAAACTACAGTTCCCAAAATTCCTTAAAATTTAGCCAGGACAATTAAAGTGGTCTTAAAGTGCATTATTTTTGCAATGTGTTTTGGACCATTGTTCCATGTAATGAAAATGTTGGCAGATTGTGGTGCTATGTGTATGCCCATGTTGTATGTTGTTATTAAAAGTGAAGTAGTTGTTTGTGAGAACAAAGTGATAGATCTTGGTGGCTGGGTCTGCTGTGGTTTTGTCTGCAATGATGTTCCAGACAGTTTGTAGCCCATCCTTGTGTGAGATGTATGTATATAGATATCCCACATCAATTGTGGCTAAGATGGTATTCCCTTAGTTGTTGTAGATGGACTATAACTTCTGCAGGACATTGCGAGTACGCTTCACATATCTAGGAGTGTTGGTGGCATATGGTCTAAAGATATTGCCCATATATTCAGAGGCACCAGCTGTGAGTGTTCTAGTGTTGATGGTCCATCTTCATGCTACTAACTTCTTTCACTCAGTTAGTCTCAAAGGTCCTTTAGGACTCCTTCAACAGATGTTGTTAGCTTTCATAAGTGTTTTCACATAGCTGTCAATTATCCTACTTCACTATGGATCCTGTGCTGATCACTGAATATTAGGGTTTCAGACTTATCATCTCTAGATCAGTGGAAATGTAATTGCATGAAGCTCCATTCCAATCTGGATATTACTAACATTAATTGTATTATTACTTCGAATAAAGATGTAGCTACCAGGCTTGAACTTGAAATTGTTATCATTTAATTGCTAATGGACAAGTAGCAAATTTTAATAAAACATTAAAGGGTTGAATATTTGCTTGTTTATTTTCCTTCAAATATCCATGACCAATGACTTTCTCAGCTATAGTATCTTGGTTATGGAATGTCCTCCTTATACAAGTCAAAAATCACTGTCATTCCTTTTATTTCAGTCCCAAGCTAAACTCTGGTCTTCATCCAAGCTTTCAGTACCTATTGATTTCATAGCTTAATCTCCAGTCACTCAGTTAGCTGAATTCACTTAGCTTTGTTTCAAATGTTTAAAGTGTTTAAAATAGTTGCAGAGATTTGAATTGTTTTACATCTTCTAAAGTGATGGTATTGAAGGTGCCTGATCCATGATCTGGGTGGGATAGAAAAAATGTAAATAAATAAAAGCTGTTCATTCAAGGGGAAGGGACATATATAGAAAAGGTCTACAAATGTATGATTACTTGGGGATAATGGCTAAAATGTCTACTCTTGAATGCACTTGCTTTTTCAGTGCAAGGACAGCACTAATATTTCCTTGTCTCCATCCTTTTCACATCACCTCACATCTGACTTAATCCTACCCAGTTCATCTCTTTTCTCTGTTTCACGGACAGATTATTTTCAGTTATTCTTGTTATGGCTCTGTACCGAGGCTCCATCCAACCATCCTGAAACTATATTTTTGTTGAAGGCAGTCATATCTAGCAAACACATCTCCATGAGCACACTAAGGATGGTCTCATCTTTATGGTCATACAACAAATGATCTTTTTTTCTGAGGGAAAACCTTTCCAGCTGACTTGTTACATTGGTCTTTTCCTGTGTATTCAAAGAACAAAGTTCAGCGTCATGGATAAATAACACTCTTTCTATGCTGGCTTGTCCCCTTATTGGGCTAACACTACCCTCTATCTAAAGAGGAAGGGTTTAGCTTTTCAGATCTTCTTGCATACCATGAAGTGTATATCTGATTACTTATATTAATGTTTGGACAAATCCATATAAATAATTTACCATGGTCATTATTAGAGTCTTAATTTCAAATAGACAGTACTTGATTCTTATTTTATTTTTAAAAAGTATCATTTTACCAGAAGCTTAACTGTTAGAACTGTGTGTTACTCTCATCAATTACAATTTGCACTTATGCCAAATTGACTTTATGAGGAATTCTAATTTGAAAATTGGTAAGGAACCACATTTATACAACTCCATTCTCTCAACTAGAACAAATTCAATAGCACTATTGAAACACATTTTTCCCCACATTACTTTGTAAATCTGGGATTGCTCTTGGCTTTTAACAAATGTGTATCTCGTAGATTTTCTACACAGGTCTTGACTTTACCCTTTGTGCACGTGCATTTTTTTTTAAAAAAATATAAACTCATGTTACATAGAAAATGACAGAAACCAGACAGACAGAGCATTCATCTACTATTATTATTTACCTTGGGGCTGATACAGACAGGCACTATGTGACATCCTGGCAATGTGCTAGGGTTGCCCGGGGGCAGAGCGAATACATGCCCCGCAAGCCTAGCATGTGGCCAGGGCGTCATCACTGTGCAGCACTGTATAGACGGCACACATAGCGATGATGTCACAGGTACACCACGTCCAAATGGTGTGGCACACCTGTGATGTCACCACAGCACCCTATGGGGCTTGTGGCATTGCAGCTGCGACACTAAAAAGAGCTGCTTTGCTGCGCTCCTTTTTTTTTTTTCCTGTGCACTGTCGCCGCTCTGTTTGGCTGCTGTGGTGACAATGTGGAGGAAAAAGAGGTGGCTCTGGACCTCCCTTTTTGGGCAGTCTGTCAAGCCCCATTGTTACCTTTATTATTGAAATAATGTTTGATGAAATCTTACCCATTGAGTAGTTCTGTGGCTTCACTGTGGTGGGTTGGGTTGGGGTGCCTTCCTGGTCATGGCCATGCACAAAAAGGCAGGGGGTGGCCTATTACACCAGTTGAGCACTCGACTTCCTTACAACTCAAATGAAAGTGTGGTGATGTTATGTCAGTGAAGTGAAGGAACACCTGTTTTCATGTAGTGTAAAGCATTATCAATGCAACAGCACTACAAGCATCCACACATACATACTTCAGTAATTGCAGTGAGATCGGCGGTTATTCAAGGTTGTATCTCATGAATGAGATTTAGCACATGACAGCAATTGGATAACAGTGGGTCAACACTGACATTGTACAGAGGAGTGCATTATGTTGCAATCCTGCTTCAGTATCTTCTTCAGAACTTTGTGCAATAATCTCCTGAGATTACTTTGGGGGAAACTGTATTAATGTACCTTCAAGTCACCTGTCAACTCATGATAAATCAATGTATTTCATAATTTTCTTAGGCAAGGAATACTCAGATGATTTGCCATTGCCTTCTTCTGAATTTTTGCCTATAGCAGCTAATATTATTTGGCAGTCTCCCATTCAAGACCTAACTTTGACTGAACCTGTTTAGCTTCCAAGATCAGATGGGATTGGTTGTCTTCAGGATAGTTAGGCCTGGCTGAAGATGTTGCTGGTGTATAAATCTTCCCTGTTAATTAGTCATCATAGATGAGACTGATGAGACTTGAAGTCAAGCTACCCCAATCAAACAAGTTTTCTAATCATAATGTGGTTGTAGAATCTGATCAGGGAACATCTACCTGGAAATATTCTTGGAGACCAGGATTTGCCATGAAATTCACTGGGTGACCTTGAACAAGTCACATGGTCTCAGCCTCATGGGAAGGCAATGGCAAACCTTCTCTTTTATACATTCCCATGATAGTTTCACCTCAGGGTCACCATAAGTCTAAAACTACTTGAAGTTGAACAACAACAACAACAGCAGCAACAACAACAACATTTTTGATGAACAGAATTATCTGCCATGGTTTCACCCAACAGGTTTTGTATCACATGCCCTCACATTGCTTCTCTTGTTTTCATGGTAATTTCATCAAAGAGGCAACAGTAGCCATAAAATGGCTACAATGGTATCCATTAAGAATTATTGACACATTTTTATCCCTCCCCTATTTTCTGTGCCTTCTAAGAACAAGGTCCCTTGAACTTTACATATAACTTCCTTTAGCCAAAAAAGAAATAATTCTTAAGTCTGTGAGCATCTTTTGGTCCAAGTCTGGGGACAGAATTCATCCTAGCTTATCAGATAGAGGCAGGCTATCTCTTCCAGTACAAAGCTACTCTTCCTTTATGTAAGTACTGGTTGTTGTTGTTGTTGTTGTTGCTGCTGCTGCTGCTTATCCTCAAATCATGGCTGATTTATGGCAATTAAAAAGCAAACCTATCATGGGATTTTCATGGCAAAGTCACCCAGTGGGTTTCAAACCCTGGTTTCCCAGTGTCTTAGTCCAGAAATCAAACCTCTAAACCATACTGGCTCTCTTTTAAAAGTTAATCCTATTGTTTCAAAATTACTATAGGATTTAAATCAAGAGATGACATTGTTGGGTGGAGATTGAGCACATGTGCAGTTCCCCACATGTGCAAATAAATGTGCTAGAATTATTCCTAATAATAATACTTCCATTCTAAAAAAAATCAGAAAAAAATGTTTCTTCTCATGCTTAGAAAATCCAGTAGTATTAAAATAAGTCTACAGATGCTCCCAGACAATATAATGAATATAATTTTAACATGTATATTTCTGGTGTTCTGGTGAGCTCTGAAAGTGACACTTTCCCCCGTCATTTCACAAAGAAGAGAATTGTTTTAAAATAAGCCTGAAATGTGGGGTGCCTTGAGAAATAAAGTCTACATAAGATTATTCTGGCCAGGGGTAAGCCTGAGAAGTGACAGATACACTAGTAGAGCAGAAGAAGTTTTTTCTCCTGCCCTTGGCATTGATTGCATGAATCTACAGTTTGGAGTTCAGGCAATAATGACTCTCTAGAAAATTGGTAGCAACCAGCAGTACAAGTTTGGAGTTGAGTAGTGGAGTGTCCAAGGAGATCTGTGACACAATAAAAAGAGAATGCTTCTTTGTTTAAGCCAAATTCTTTTACTTCTCCCCCTGCCTCTTCACCTCAATCCAACCACAAACTTGATAAATTGGATTTTTGGTGTTCATTCGCCCATTCAATCTCTTTCTTCGCCAGTTGGGTAAGAAAAAAAAAGTTTTGCTTTAAAATAAAACTATGAACAATTACTTTAAAGCATTGTGTTGCCTTAGAAACATTCAGGACTGTTGCAAACCAATAAAAGCTTTCCATTTAGTGATAGTTGTATTAAAAGTTTCATCCAAGTTGCTCAGGGGATGGGCCATATATAATTCCCCATTTCATCATCACAACAACCTTATGAAGTATCCTCCAAAGCTCAGAATTTGACTGTGACTGTGTCTGCACTGTGTCTGGGTAGACTAGAATATTCTAGATTCTGCCCTGGCCTGCCCCCATTACCTGTCCCTCTGTTCCCACTTTGCAGCAGCTGCTTACATAGATATACTGCTGGGCTGCTTAGCATGTCCAGCAGAACTGTGGGTCACTTACTTCTGACCCATAGTGGCTGAGTGTCTTGTTCTGACCTCATAATGGGTGGACTGTAGTGGACTTGGTTCCCATCTCTAGGATATTTAATTATCTTTATGAAAGGATTCCAATATTTATTATTATTATTATTATTATTATTATTATTATTATTATTATTTTAAAAATCTAATATATGTCTGGTCCCAAGCATTTTGGACAAGTAGTACTCAACATATCTGTCTACTTCATCCCAAATATGAATCAGGTTATTTTTTTTAAAAAAAATTCAGAATTCTGCAACAATAAATAATTAAATGTTTTTCCCCCACCCAACCATAGCTGCACTTAGCCATTAGGTATCTCATGCTATATTAGCCATTTTTTTTAAATGCAGTCTCATAGACTATAACAGATCCATGTGGGGAAGACTACATCACATATCACCATGAACAAACCATCCTTCCCCCACACTTGACTATTGTGGACAAAAATATGTTATGCCGCTATGGTCATATGAACATTCAGTAGCAGATTGTACCCAGATTTTGGGGGGCAAGTAGTTTATAGTTGTAAACCACTTAGACACTGCTTAGGCTGTATGAAGTGGTATATAAATGAATCTGTTTGTTTGTTTTTGTTTGTTTAGCAACCCCCAGTCAAAGATAATTCCCAAACAGTGACAGATGCAACTGAAACCACAAGGAACTGGTATTCCTTGATTAGAATTTCTACTGATCAAGAATAGTTTTGTCTTGTCTGGATTAATATTCCGTTTCACATCACTTCACAAGTTTTTTTTTCTTCAAATAATAATAATAATAATAATTAATAATAATAATAAAAATTATCTGCTTTTCCAGAAAATGTTCAAGGTCACTTGCAACAAGTGAACCTACCTAGAATTATATCAAAGTAGAATTGACTGGCTTTGGTATATCGATGGCATCAAACTCCAAAACCTCCTCACCCAAAGACTTATGGGCTGCTGGTGGTATGCCTTAAAGATAAGACCAGGAAAGACTGAATCTTGACAGTATAAATTAGAGCTGGAAATTGTGAAGCCTTTAAGATATTGCTGAATTTTGGACCACTGGCTGTTCTGGTGAGGTCTGCTGAGAGTTGTATTTCAGTGACATGTGGAGGCCCACACAATTTCAATTGCTACTGTAAGCCAATGGGAGAAATAATCAAAGTGCCAGATTTTCCCAGTGCATATAGGGTTGGTGCATTTATTTACTTTCCTTATAGAGAGATGCTACCAACTTTGCCACTGTCTTCCTTATTCCCAAAAGTCTGTGCCTGGTATATAAGAAAAAGAAAGCTAAGGCAATTAGGTGAACATTATAACTGTTGTAAGACATTTGCAAATATTCAAAGAAATCATTCAGAGAAGCTCAACCCCTTGAGGATACAGTTTGGTGCCATTTGTTCTTTACCTAGATACTTTTGTTCTTTAAAATAATAATATCAAGTTTGAACAGATGATTTTAGGTTGCTAGAGCTTGGTCTTCTACAAGAACAATAATATAGGAAGACATCTGTAATAGAGGGTGGGCAAGTTTATTTTTAATATGTGGAAGGCTTTAATCCAGACAAAAACAACTTATCAGAGATAGAGTTAAAAAGAAAATAAAAATTTTGTGTTATTTTCTGGAAATGCTACATCAAAAAGGTGTTCATATTATCTCTAGATGTTACTTTTATTTTGGCTACTTTGCACTTGGGACTTAACAAATTCTGATATATCAAAGGCACAAATGTAATATTTTCTTTAGGTTCACTTGCCATACTGTGTCCAGTTGAATTATTCATATTTGTGCTGAAACTTGCTAGACAAGTGACTGAAACTTTACAAACTGTGCATGCAAGCTCATGGGTGAAATGAACAGTTTGTTTTGCCTCTGGGTCACATCATTTATTGATTTTATTTAACATTTTTCCCCTGGAAATAACCTTGTGAGACAACACATCTCATTTTCTTGAGGCCTCCCAGAAGTCAAGCAGTGTCACTGAAATATATTGCAAGCAAATATTTAAAAAGTGTTTTGCTTTTTAAAAAATCTACAGTGGTACAACAGCACAAATAGTCTGGAGTTATAAAGATATGTTCAGAAGAGGAAAAACAAGTGAGGTGTGCTTCCTTCTAATTGTCTTTGCAGTGTGACATTTAAACTTAAATCTACATAGAAAGAATGCATAATCTATACTCGTATCCAACATTTGCCTAATACTTGTTTCTTTTTAACACTGTGATAGAAGCATCATCCTTAACACCAGATTTCATTTATTGAATATGGACATGGAATATACCACCTAGGAAAACTTGTTAGGCTTTGAGGCCTGAGTATGAAATGTACAGATGTGCACAAAAGGGAAAAACAGACTTGTTTACAGCTGAGGGCTGGGAGCAGACAGTGCTCAAGGTCAGAGTGCTTGCTTGCACGTAAACCTAATGAAAACAACTGTGTCTTCCTAACTGAGGGGACAACAAAGCAGGCTATACAAACGGAAGTAGAATCACCAAATGAGGTGGAGTTTGTGACCACATGACACAAGTCTGTAACCAGCTTACACCTCAGTGAGGATGGTTGGGTAATTGTGTTCTGTAATGGATGATTGGAGAGATTTGTCGGACGAGCATGTGTATATTTGTAAATACAGCAACTTAAGAATAAAGCCTCTGAGAAGAGACTTTTGACTCCAGTCTGTTTCATCAGCAACTGGGAGGAGGAGGATTCCTGATAAAGCCAAAGCTCCAGGGTTGCTGGAATCGGAGGCATCGGAGATTGCTTGAACTGCGCACTTCTGCTTATTTACACTAACAAAACTGGCATATTTAAATGTGTATTAAGGAAAAAGAAGAGGGCCCATGTTCTATTTGTTCAATTCTCCATGTGAAGCTTGAACTACTGGCATGAGTACAGGCCGTACTTCAAATTCATATTAGCCCCACCATATGCACAATGATAATGGAGAAAGAATTCTCCATTGCATGATACCATTATCCACATCTATTCATGCTACAGTCTACCAGGTATAGGATGAAAGGGCAACACCTCTATGGGGACTCCATAGGTTAAATTTATCACCTGTAAGCTTTATCATATTTAAAATGTACAGGAGCTACAGCTAGGCTAAACATATAAGTTTTCAAAAAGAAAAGTTGGGCAAAGAAGATTAGAGATTAACAGCCAGCATGGTTATAGAAGTGAAATATTACAAACGCTTGCAGATTTCTCTTTCCAGTTCAGATGTTTAGGGTGGTGGAAATGCTTCTAATGCTCAGTTAAATAGAATTCAGTTTTTGAAGATTTCTTTGTATAGTACTTGGATTTAAATCACAGGGCATTTCAGACCTGCTACTATGTTCAAAGGAGCTACTGTGAAAGGATTTAAGGAAGATATTTCGTCTGAGAAGTAAATATAGCAAGTATTCTTGTGACTGGATTTGAAATGAAAGAGATTTTACACTTTTTCTGCTTAACCTGGAATCTCATCAGCTGAAAAAGAAACAGAGATACTTATTGACTCTAATATGGCTTGTTATGTTGATGGCATATTTTATATGCTGGTTGTAGAATTAAAACTCTCTGTATAGGGACTGAATTCAAATAAAATAGTAAACTACTGCAATTATATTTACCCTTCCACTGAATCAAAGCATTAAAAAACCCTGTTACTCCAATGTCTAATATTAATGGGCTGATTGAATTTTCATTGTTTTTTCTGTGTTTTTCTTCCTTAAAGAGACAGTAGAGAATTTCTGAAAAGGGTAGGAGGAGAGATAATCATTTAAAATACATAGAAGTAAATGTTTATATAGTGCTTTATCTATCCAACAGATGGACAAAGAGATCCAGTCCAACAAATGCAAATTAAAGTTTAGGAGAATTTGCCAAATTATGCACAAATCCCCCCCCCCCCAACATTCTCTCATTTAGACATCTCATAGTGCATTTTCTTCTTTCTACCTGAAAGAGATGTAGACTCTCAAAGTTATTTTTCCCAGGGACATCTTATTTTTAGAGAGCATGAACTCATCTCTGTTGTTTTTGTGTTGCATTCCAGCCATGACTTTCCAATGAGTACTAAAACATACACATATAGAAGTAAGCATCTATGTGGTGCCTTGATTATGCCCCATTGGGCTACTGTAACTGAAGATTTTCACACTTGCCTCCATTGCTGGTAAAACGTCATCCAAAAGTTCCTAAAAGGGAAAAGCACCCACTGTGTCTGAATGCTGGGAACGCTCCTTAATCGTCATGAAAACGAGGCTCCTTCTAGCATTCTTGAATTGTTGCAAGGGAAGCAGGGAGATTTCCTCTAAATGCAAAGTTTGTGTTAAGAGGAAATCTCCCTGCTTCCCTTGCAACGATTCAAGAACGCTAGAGAGAGCCTCGTTTCCATGATGATTAAGGAGCCCTCCCAGTATTCAGACACATGGGCTACTTTTCCCTTTTAGCAACTTTTGGAGGGCGTTTTACCAGCGATGCAAGCAAGTGTAAAAATCTTCACACTCTATGAAGAATTCAAAGATATAGCCCTGTTAGTCTGTAGAATCAGTACATAGAGAGATCTTGTAGCAAGACTTCAGTCTACTTCCTCAGATGCATTTGGTGGAATGGAAGCCAGGTACAGACATTATACGTGTGTATATATGTCATTGGTACGTGAGGATGTCAATTCAAATTACAAATCCTTTTTTTTTTTTTTTATTTGAAGAAAAGAAAACAGCCATTATACACTTCGGCCAGAGCATAGGTGTCAAAACAAAATATCAGTTTACCATATATACAATACAATATATACAATATATACAATATATCTATCGTACTATCGTTTGCTCTCAGCAGCTCGGAGATATTTATAAATCTGCTATCGTCTTGGAAACAACCAAGGATAAAAAAAAAGAAAAAAAATCACGTAAATGACATAGTAAGTTATGTCTAGATATGTCATTGTCTCTAATCCTGTCTTATATCATTTTGGTTTTATTTTGGTTCTTTCTTTATTACCCTAACACATAATCTAGGGTGTTCCGTCCCCTATTTCTCATTAGAGTGTTCATTTTAGCTCCAGCAACTTGTTGGCTACGATTTCCCATTTGTTGTAGAAGCATTGCTCGGTTTTGCCTTTGATTCTCATAGACAGTTTATCTATATTCATTATATCAAAGACTTTCACAATCCAATCCTCTTCCATCTGACTGTGTTTGACTTTCCAATTTTTAGCAACAATAATGCGTGCCGCAGATATTAAGTAAAGGAATATATTTCTTTTTTCTCGATTTAATGATCTTTCATAATCTTCTAAAATATTTAAAAGAAAAATTTTAGGATTTAATTCAATTCTGATTTGAAATATGAGTTGTAATGTATATTGAATTTTCCTCCAAAATTCTTTAATTGTGGGGCATTCCCACCACATATGAAAATAAGAGGCATTTTCTTGGTCGCATTTCCAACAGGACCCGTGTCGTGCAGTGTTATCCTTTTTATTCATTTTTGCCAACTTACTAGGGTTCAGATGCCACCTATAAAATACTTTGTAATAATTCTCTATTAGATGAACACTTCTAGTAAATTTTAAATTTTTTTTCCAGACTTTTTCCCAGCTGTCTAACGGGATATTCTCTCCAATATCTTTCATCCATTTTATCATACAGTGTTTTACCGTTTCCTCTTTTAATTCAATATCTAATATAATTTTATATATCCTTGATATCATATGTTTCTCATTCTTTTTAATGGCTTTTTCTAACACATTTGGATCAAACTCAAATCCTTGAGATGTCGCATCTTTTTTAAATCTTTTTCTAATCTGGTAATAAGTTAACCAGTTTAGCTTTATATCTTCTTTGTGTAATCTTGGTAATGACTTTAACTCTATTCCTTTTTCAGATTTATACATCAGGTCTTTATAGCAAATCCATTCCCCCTCATATAGTCTATCTAGCCTATGAAATGCTTCTAAGGGGGAGACCCAGCTTGGTATCTTGGAGTAAAAATATCTTTTGTATTTCTGCCATATTCGTATTAAAGCTCTCCTTATTAGGTGTTTATTAAATTCTTTATAAGAAATTTCATCATTATAAACCAAATAAGCGTGCCAACCTTTATCCAGATTAGCACCCTCCAGGTTTAACAAATTATCATTTTCTAAATTAATCCAGTCCTTTATCCATATAAGAGCACACGCACTATAATATATTTGCAAATTGGGTAGACCTAAACCTCCTTTTAGCTTGTTATCCTGTAATACCTCAGTTTTAATTCTGTGTCGTTTCCCTTGCCAGATGAATTCATTGATTGTTCTTTGCCAAGTTTTGAACAGTTTATCTGTTGTTAATATGGGGATGTTTTGAAAGAGAAACAGCATTTTGGGTAAGACGTATGTCTGGATTAAAGCTATTTTCCCCATCAATGATAACTGTAAAGATTTCCATTTCTCAAGATTCTTAGCTATTTGGTTCCAAGTCCTAATATAATTATTTTCTAGAAGATCCTCATTTTGTTTAGTAATAACTATTCCTAGGTATTTTGTTTTAGTAATTACTCCTAGGTCTGATTTTACTTTTAAAATATCTTCTTCGGCTTTGGAAAAATTTTTGAGCAAGATTCCACTTTTGTTTCTGTTAATTTTAAAACCTGCCACCTTGCAGAATTCATCCAATATTGACCATAGGGTTTGTAGTTGGTCAAAGGGGTTCTCCAGAAATATTACAATATCGTCAGCAAAAGCTCTTATTTTTAATTGCTGATTTTTAATCTGTATTCCTTTAATTTGTTTCTCATTTCTTATTTTTTGTAGTAAGATTTCGATTGTCAATATAAATAGTAAGGGTGACAATGGGCACCCTTGCCTTGTTCCTTTATTTATACTACAATCTTGGGATTTTTCACCATTTATGTTAATATAAGCTGATTGTTCCCTATATATTGCGTTTATCCACTTTGAAAAATTCTCCCCTAATCCAAAGATTTCTAAAACTTCCCTCAAAAACTCCCAACTTAAATTATCAAAAGCTTTTTCCAGGTCCAAAAAAATAATTCCCAATTTTCCCTTTTTATAACATTCATAATATTCTAAAGAATCAATCAGAATTCTTATATTATTTTTACTTTGACGACCGGGTAAAAACCCTGCTTGATCTTCATGAATTATTTGAGATAATGCTTTCTTTAATCTTCCTGACAAAATCGAGGTATATATTTTATAATCCAAGTTCAGCAATGAAATCGGTCTGTAATTTTCTATTAATTCAGGATCTTTGTCTTCTTTAGGGATCAATACTATTGATGCATTTCGCCATGTTTGGGGGTACTTGTCTATTCCAATTTCTTTTATGGTATTATATAGATGTGGTAAAAGTTCCTCTATAAATATTTTATAATACTTAGCCGTCAGGCCGTCGGGGCCTGGTGCCTTATTATCTTTTAGGTTTTTAATTGCTTGGAACACTTCATCTGCAGAAATTGGTTTATTAAGTTCAAATCTTTGTTTATCTGTAAAAGGTACGATTTGTTGTTTTTTCAAATAGTCTTTAATTAGCTTTATTTTAGTATCTGATGGCCTTTCTGTTGTAAATAATTTTTGATAGAAGCTTGTAATAATTTGTTTGATTTTCCCTTGTTGTGTGAATGTCATCCCTCTGTCTTTTAACTTTAAAATGTTACTTTTCTCTCTTTGCTTTTTAATTTTATATGCCATCCATCTTCCAGTTTTGTTGGCGTGTTCGAAGTAATACTGTTTTAAATAGGCCATTTTGTTGGCGATTTGGTTTGTAATCTTTTGATCAAATTGTTTCTTTAAAATTTCTATTTCTTGTTTTATCTTATGGTCAGAAGGATCCTCTTTTAATTTTTGTTCTTTCTCTTTTATTTTATTTAACAATTCTTTCTCTTTATTATTTTCTATTTTTTTCTTCCTAATTTCTTGTTGTATAAAGTGTCCCCTGATAACCGCTTTACTAGCCTCCCATATGACGTGGGCTGGCATACCTTCCGTTTTATTGTTTTGAAAATAAAATTTCAGTTCTTCTTTTATTTTTTTAATGATGTCAACGTCCATCAATAAATGGTCTTTTAATCTCCATGTAAACTCTTTTTTTGGTGTGTTCAGTTCCAAGAGGATAGCATTGTGATCGGAAAAGGTTTTGGGAATAATTTCGATTTTTTTAATGTCTTTACTAAGCTGTTTTGAAGCGCAAATTATATCTATCCTTGACCAGGTTTTAAATCTTTCAGAAAAGAATGTGAAGTCTTTCCTGTCAGTATGTAAATTCCTCCAGATGTCTATTAAATTTAGATTTTCTACCAATTTAAATGCTGCTTCAGGCAGTTTCCCTTGATTTTTCTTTTTAGTATTAGATCTATCTATTTCTGGAGCCCAAACTCCATTCCAGTCCCCTGCTATGATCACTTCCTCAAATACCTGTTCACTTATTAGTTGGTGTATTTTCTTAAAGAAAGCCGCTTTTTTCTCTTGTGGTGCATATATATTTATTATTAATAATTTTCTTCCTGAGATCACACTTTCAATAGCCAAGAAGTGACCATTAACACCTTTAAATATTTCTTTCGTTTGCCCTCGCTCTTTAACATAAATTGCCACACCATTTCTTTTTCCGGTTTCATTACACGCTGTGAATAATTCTCCTAATTTATTATTTTCCAAGAATTTCTTTTCTTTCTTTTTCATATGCGTTTCCTGGAGACATATATAATCTAATTTTAATTTCTGTAAGTAATGGAAAACTTTCCTTCTTTTGATTTTACAGTTTAGACCATTAACATTCCATGAAATTAGACTTTTAACCATTTAATGTCGTGTTTTCCTATTTCTCCTCGTTTTTCTTTTCTCTTTCCTACCTTCCGTCTGTTCCTGATCTGCTTTTATTCTCCTTTTTCCGGAATTAATTTTGAAATTCTGTTTAGGTTTACCTTTTGCACCCTGTTCGGACTCTAATTCACTTTCTAATTCCTCAGACGAGCTCTTTTCTAACTCCTCTGTACTGTTGTCCCCCTCTTCTATAATTTCCTTTGTATTACTTCCCACACCAACTCCTCCTCCCTTATCGATCTTATCTTTCCCTCTTTTCTCCTCCTTCTTTTTACTTTCCTTCTTTATACCCTCATTTTTGTTTATAAGAAAGTCTTTCATTTTGTCATCTGAGTTTATTACCATTCTTGACCCGTTGTACCAAAATGACACACCTTCTGTTCTCTCCCATCGATATTTGATTTGGTTCTGTCTTAAAAATTCTGTTAATATCATATAATCTTTCCTTTTCCTCAAAATTTGAGCAGGGATAGCTTTATATACTTTTACTTCTTTCCCTTCGATTATAAGTTTATTATTCAAATTTGTTTCCAAAATAAGGTCTTTTACTCGTTCTCTTACAAAAAAAATCATTATATCTCTAGGGAGGTTATAATTTTTTGCTGTCCACGATTCTATCCTATACAGTTTGTCAATCTCTGGGTCCACTTGATCTTCAGTCCAATCTAAAAGTTGGGCTAAGGCTGGAATAATCCTAACAGTAAGATTTTCTCCCGGCTGTTCTTCCACCCCTCTTATTTTCAATGCCTTCCTTTGGAATCTTAATTCCAGATTAGCCTTATAGTAATCTTCTTGAGTTTGTTTTTCCTCTGTTCTATTTATTCTATGCTCTATTACTTCTGTTTTTGTTTGTAAGTCTGTTATTTTATTGGATAAAGATTTCATATCCCCTGTGATTATTGCTAAGCTTTCTTTAAATAATACCATTTCTTTTTGTAGGTCTCTCTTGATTTCCTCCCTTAACCCAACAATTTCTTCCTTAATCTTTTCTGAAACTTCCTTTTTTATATCATTCCCAATTATCTTCAGCTCTTGTAGGAGGGAGTTGTAATTAGATGCCTCATTTCGGGAGTCATGCATAGTTAGAGCTTTCTCGTCTACCATTTCTGTTAAATTTCCTGAGTCTTTACCCATACTATTATTTGCCATATTTCCACTGTCCTTAAATATCGCCGTCTTACCCTCCCTCTCTATCTGTCTTAACTCATAACCCTTAATGTAAGAAATGTCCCATAAAGAAATCCTCTGATTATCTTTTTACATCGAATAAGAGAAAAAAATGATTGCATAAATAAGAGATATCACTATGACACAGCTTATAAAAGGAAGGAGTTGGAGGGTTTAGAAGAGTGTTCACTCATTAAATCTGGCCTAACTCCTTCTCTCTACTGCCCCTCCCACGCCTCCTCCCCGCCTGCCGCTGCTCCGCCGCTGCTCCGCTGGCTGGGGGTGGGTGGGAGGCGTTTTATGGCCTCCAACGTCTCCTCCCCGCCTGCCGCTGCTCCGCCGCTGCTCCGCTGGCTGGGGGTGGGTGGGAGGCGTTTTATGGCCTCCAACGTCTCCTCCCCGCCTGCCGCTGCTCCGCCGCTGCTCCGCTGACTGGGGGTGGGTGGGAGGCGTTTTATGGCCTCCGGCGTCTCCTCCCCGCCTGCCGCTGCTCCGCCGCTGCTCCGCTGACTGGGGGTGGGTGGGAGGCGTTTTATGGCCTCCAACGTCTCCTCCCCGCCTGCCGCTGCTCCGCCGCTGCTCCGCTGACTGGGGGTGGGTGGGAGGCGTTTTATGGCCTCCGGCGTCTCCTCCCCGCCTGCCGCTGCTCCGCCGCTGCTCCGCTGACTGGGGGTGGGTGGGAGGCGTTTTATGGCCTCCGGCGTCTCCTCCCCGCCTGCCGCTGCTCCGCCGCTGCTCCGCTGACTGGGGGTGGGTGGGAGGCGTTTTATGGCCTCCAACGTCTCCTCCCCGCCTGCCGCTGCTCCGCCGCTGCTCCGCTGACTGGGGGTGGGTGGGAGGCGTTTTATGGCCTCCGGCGTCTCCTCCCCACCTGCCGCTGCTCCGCCGCTGCTCCGCTGACTGGGGGTGGGTGGGAGGCGTTTTATGGCCTCCAACGTCTCCTCCCCGCCTGCCGCTGCTCCGCCGCTGCTCCGCTGACTGGGGGTGGGTGGGAGGCGTTTTATGGCCTCCGGCGTCTCCTCCCCGCCTGCCGCTGCTCCGCCGCTGCTCCGCTGTGTATGGAAATTAAGTTGCCGGTTCAATTTTAATGACTGACCATCATTAAAATTGGACCTGCAAGTTTTTAATTTGAATTGACATCCTCACGTACCAATGGTGTGTGTGTGTGTGTGTGTGTGTGTGTGTCTGTACCTCGCTTGCACTCCAGCAAATGCATCTGAAGAAGTAGACTGAAGACTACAAGTAGACTGCTGCCATTTTCTTTCTTTTAGTTAATCTTAAAGGAGCTACATGATCTCTCTACATACACTCTATGTAGAATTAAGCATCTTTCTTTGAATGACTCATTGCCTAGGAAAAACAACCTTCTTCTAGTTGTACATTTCACCCTAATCTTTTCATTGTTTATCTTCCTAAGCCTGTAACTGGAGCCTCTGACTCTTGGACCACAGTCTTGTAGAGATATTATGGATGAGTTAATATGTCAGTTTTGCTCCCCCCCCCATGTTAGAGTTTAATTTCCCATTTGATGTTTATGTTTATGAAGAAATTTACAAAGCCAGTAGAATCTTACAAGAAAATAAACCAAAACTTTGATTTCTTCATTGTCTAGGCTGAATTTGGGTAGAGCTTCCATATTCTCTATTTTTTTTAATGTTCAGCAGTAAGTCTACCTTTGTATTTTCTTCTTTGACTTCATTAGTAGTTGTTCCAAGTCTGTGATGTCTTCTGCTTATAGTACAATGTCATATGCATATCTTAGGTCCAAAACACACAGGAGAAATAGTCCAGTTTAAGACTGCTTTAACTGCCCTGGCTCAGTGCTAGGGAATCCTAGGAACTGTATTTTATTGTGGCACCAGAGCTCTCTGACAGAGATGGCCAAATGTCTTACAGATCTACAGTTCCCAGAATTCCCTAGCACTGAGCCATGACAGTTAAAGTGGTCTCAAACTGGATTATTTCCACAGTGTGTTTTGGTCCTTATATTGTTGATAATCCTTCTTCCTATCTTCACTCCTCCTTCCTTTATCCAAGCCTGCTTTTAATTAAAGCTATTTCCAGTAATGATTGTCTCTCTGAGATAGGATTTGGTAACATTCTTCTATACTGGCACCAGTCCTTCTTGTAGGAGTACACAGAGCATGGTACTGGAGAATGCTTGATTGATACCCTCACCATCTGTCTATGGGGTCTCTCTAGACTCATTTTTGTCACTTTTGTGCTGTTTAAAGTAATACTTAATAGTGTGTGGGTTTAGTATTCCCACTATTCCAATTACATTTACATTCAACTCCTTCTCTCCTTTTTGCCAGGTTCAAAGGAAGTTGTTTTCATATTAAATTGGTGTCTAATATCAGTAATGGACTAGAAGAGGGTAAAAAAGTGAAGCTTAATCTGGACAAGACATAAGTTTTCCAGATCATTCAAAAGGCAGATCAGGGAACAGGGTTCTGACTGTGTTTGATGAGCTTGCATTACACTTGAAATCTCAGACTGCTACATGAGCTTGGATGCCCAAGTTTCACAGTGATCAGAAGTGTGTTTGAAACATTAAAGATAATATGCTAGGTATTTACATCAAGCATGATATTCTTTCATTTCTAAATCTGGCCATTGCAACACAAGCTTTTATATATTCCATTTAGATTACTGTAATGCACTGTACATGAGACTGACTTTGGACACTGTCTATAAACTTCATCAATTCCAGTACAATTCAGTCAGGGTGTTGTCTACCGCTGATTCAGGAAACTTATAACTGTCATATACTGTAGCAAAACTTTTGCCGTCTACTAGTTTGTTTCCAGGCACAATTCAATATACTAGTTATGCCCTATAAAGTCCTGCATGCTTGGGTCCTGACTGTTTGGAAGATCATATTTTGCTTTATGAGCCTGTCCAAGTTTAATATCCTAGCCATAAAGCTTTCTCTTAGTCCTGCTACTGTTGCATTTTGAGATGACATTTGGTGGCTGCTACCAGGCTGTGGAATTCTCTCCCATGGGAAACTAGGTTGGTCTATCTTTGCTCTTTTTATATCCTAGTGAGAAAATACCTTCTTTTGATAGACCTTCATCTGGCTTTAGCAGAAGGGGTTTTTTTTGGGGGGGGGGGTTGTGGTGGGGGTGGTGTGTGTGTGTGTGTGTGTGTTATTCTTTTTTAAAGAACAGACACTGTATTTTTAAAACTTCATTACATTTTGCATGCATGATCTTAAAACTTTTTTTGTCTTAACAGGAGTCCTTATTTAATTGTTTTATACCATTTGTACTCTAGCTGTATTTTGTTATAACCGATATTTTAAGCCGCTTTGGGCCCCACATTAGGAGAAGGACAGGAAATTAATTAAATACAAACATGCATACTTTGTCCTCAGAATGAACACAGTCACATTATACCTGCCTTCTACATAGGTGAGAACCTGTTAGAAGGCAGAGGTGGTAACTTTAATTCAGTACAGTAGGCATGGTTGAAAAAGCAGGGCTTCAAAGTCACACTTTCATAAGGCTAATCACAGAACTCCTTTGGTAAAGTGGATAAATCTCTGAGTTTGTTTTCAGCTTTTGGAAATTTATTTTAAAATTTATTTTAAAATTTAAAAACTGAGCTTAAATGGATTGTAGAACTCCTTTTAAGGGAAGAATTAAAAACAAGTTTCTGCTGCTTCTCTTGCAAGTCTGAATTATGATTACCTTAATGCGAAGTTACTATGGGGTTTCCTTGGCAAGGTTTGTTCAGAAGGGTTTACCTTTGTTTTCTTCTGTGTCTTGTTCTCATATTGCACCAGCAGGTTGAGTGCCAGAAGTTTAGATGTTAGAGAAGCACATAGTGTGCATGACCAAAAAGTCCAAGTTCAAGAGGAGTTGAGGATATCTGTCCTATCTCTTCCTCCTTTGGAACATGCAAGTGGCTGTCAGGCTTGAGTTGAAGGAAGGCACAGTTGTGGTAACTCTGCTTTATCTTCAGAAGATGAATTATCAAGGGTGGGGAGACAATACTCTGAGGCTGAGAGTGCATGGCTTGCCCAAGATCACCCATGGCTGAGCAGGAATTTGAACCCTTCTCTCTAATGTCATAACCCAGTGCTCAAACCACAAGACAGCTTGGCAAGTTTCAACTTCTGTCCAGTGTTCCTTTAACTAAGAAGTAAGAAGGAAGCTGGAATCATGAATTTCTATGCTTTAGCTAAAAAACAATGATTAGAGAGTCAATTTTAGATTACAAAGTAGACCTGCCACTCACTCAGTTCTACATCATCTCTTACTCTTGCACTCCTGCACCCTCACCCCTTCGCTCTTATAGAAACAAAATCTAAAAAGTGCCCCACTACCACTTTCCTGATCATTAATCCTGTATCTTGTATCCTGTACAAAGCTGTGTCTGTGACTCCAGCTTTGGTTCTGACAACTTTACTTGAGGAAGCACCAGAACTAGTGTGATTAATCTTATGCTTATAATTAACCTTTTGTAGTTCAATCATATGAGTAATTTTATTAAATATTTACAGATAGGCATTTGTTACTGTAGAGAAAAGGTAGATGTGGGTTAAGCTAACAACAGCCAATCCTCAGCCAACTGACAGTAGTCAATGGAATGCTGGCTGGGAGGAGATTAAAAACCCCATCAGTGACAGTTGGAAGGTTAGATAGGGTTTTGTTTTCAGACAAATAGGGGCTTCCTGTGTCCAAACAGGAACAGATTTTGAGAGTTCCAGGGTAGGACTCTTAGGGCTATAGTCCAGAGAAGTAAAACTAAGGCTCGTACAGACTGGCACTTTGCTGAAATTAGGGTTCTGTAGGACTGGGTACCCACATGTATCCAGCCCTACTATCAGTGTGAGGCCATCATAACTGCTCACACACATCCATACAGGGTGTGCAATGGTGATGTCCATGTGGTGTAGCTCCACACCACGAGGACGTCGTTGTTGTGCATGAACGCACCAATGGCACCTTGCGCTCAGCGCAAAAAGAACCCACCAGGAGTGGGTTCTTTTTAGGCCTCACACAGCCTGCAGCATTTGTCTGCTGCAGCCTCCATCCAGGGCAGAAAGGGTTGGCCCTTTGTACAGCCTTTTAATTCCTATATGGAATTCTAAGTGAAGGAGTTTATTGAGGAAATAAACTGTGGGTTATAGTCAGCATGAGTGGCAGAAATATTAGTTTGCTTCAGGAAACATTCTTTATAAAGGTGGTGTGAGTGTCCTTTAAGTTTTTGACACTGAGAGTGTGTGGAGATTTATACAAAGAAACCATAATTATAACAGTCCTAACTAATAAAGAAACTTTACCACCTGAAATAAGAAACACAAGTGCCTGTGACAACAGTTATTTATTTATATTGGGACTAGCCTCAAGTTGAAGTGCCCTCTCTCCATGGCAACACCATCTGGCCTAGGAGGGAGTGAAAGGACTGGCCGAACTCAATCGGGCCTGTCCTAGATTATAAAGCAGAGCCCTCTCTTCATGTCATCTGCCTTGGTCCAGGCGTCAGAGGGAGAGAAGAACTTTTGGACCTGATCCCCTTCCCCACCACTATTCCCTTTTCCTTTTGTGTCATGTCTTCTTAGATTGTAAGCCTGAGGGCAGGGAACCATCTAATTAAAAGAATAATTGTAAGCTGCTCTGATAGCCTTTAGGGCTGAAGAGCGGGGTATAAATAAAATAATAATAATTAATAATAATAATAATAATAATTCCAATAACTTTTTTTAGAAACATCTGTACAATGAAGTTCTGATGTTGCTTGTCTGCATTTTGAATTTTATCCATGTTACCATTACAAAGCCCTTTTTAACAAAGATTTTTAAAAGGGTCTGTTTTATTCTGGGGACAGCAGTGGAGGAAGAAGGCTCAGGGTGCTGTAATCCAGAAAGAATACAGCAGTTATAAGAGGAGTGTGTGTCACAGTTACTAAGATATTTAAGGAGTAGCCTAAATTTAATAGGATAAGTATTTGGTTTGAATTTACTTTGATGTCTGACTAAGAGAGTATCACATGAATATATTTACGAAAGCCTCCCTCAGTACAATGTCTTCATATTCATTTGGACTAGAACTTCCATTTTCACTGTCTTATTATTGGCCTTGCTGGCTAAAAGTGATACCGATTACAGCCCAAACTTTCACAATCCATATAGTGTGAAAGTAGCTTAATTACCACACTGATCATGGAGCTTTGGGGAAATGAATGTATGTACCAATGTTTCATTGTTATATGAAAACTGATTTAGGTGGAATCAAATACCCACTAAATTGTCAAATAATAATAATAATAATAATAATAATAATAATAGTCCAGATATATCTTGGAGATGTGGGGAAATAAAAGGAAATCCCTTCCACTGTTGTTAGTTTTATGTAAAGCCAAAGGAATAATGGCAGAGTATACACAATAACAATAATATCCTAGTAGAAAGGCTTGCAAGGCAAACTAAGAAAACTCTCTCTCTTTTTCTCTCTCAAATATACATTTTATAAAGGAAAAAATGTTCACATGGCTATGGATAGTAGATCTATGTATATCAGATACTAGAAAGATTGTCAATATCAATAGAAAAAAAATAATATATAAAAAGATGGTCTCTAGCTGTACATAGAAAACTTGCAGAAACATTTTGTATATGGTTAAAATGCATGTAGTGTGAATAATTTTTAGAGATTGGAAATGGTTCAAATTGTGCTGCTTGCAAAAACCTCCCCCATCAGCACTTTGCAAACAGCACACTTGTGTATTATCAGTAACAAGCAAGTCTCTGTAAACAACAAGAACTGTTGAAAGAATGTATCTTTCTCTTAATTTGCAACAATTAAAAAAGTTAGTCCTTATAGAGACCTGGGGCTGAAATTAGGGCTGGGAAGTGCGGAGTGTCTGCACGTTCCATGCTCTCCCAGCGCCATTTTGGCACATGCATGTTTAGACCATGTGTGTGCCAATGACCTGGCTTGTACACCACTTCTAAATGGCATGACGTATGAGCGACAGCACAGCACCACTCCAGGGTGCTAATGGTGCCTTGGCACTGGCACACAAAGGAGCCTCGTCATTGCCCACGCTATGTGGTCACCACAGCAACAATGCAGAGCAGAAAGGGGCAGCATCTTGCCGCCCCTTTCTGCCTGTCTGTACAGGCCCAAGTTGTCAGATAATACACAGGCTGAATCTCACTTATCTGAAAGGTTTGGGGCCAAAAGTGTTTTGGATTTTGGGTTGGTTTGGATTTTGGAATATTTGCACACATACAATGAAATATCCTGGAGATGGGAATCACATCTAAACATGAAATTCATTTATGTATTATACACAGCTTATACATTTATTTATTTATTTATTTGTTGTTGTTGTTGTTGTTGTTGTTGTTGTGTGCCTTCAAGCCATTTCTGACTTGTGGCAACCCTGGGGTGAACCTATCATGGGGCTTTCTTGGCAAGATTTGTTCAGAGGATGTTTTCCATTGCCTTCCTTTGGGGGCTGAGAGCATGTGACTTGACCAAGGTCACCCAGTCATTTTCATGGCTGAGGTGGGAATCGAATCGTGGTCTCCAGAGTTGTAGTCTAGTGCTCATAACACTATGTCATGCCAGTTTATACCCCTTAGGCACCTTATCTTACACATATAACCTAAGGGTAATTTTATGCAACATTTTTAATAATTATGTGCATGAAAAAAAAAAGTTTTTGTGGCATAATGTTGGTGTTCCAAAAGTTTCAATCAATGTTTATTGAATAGCCCTAGGGTTGTGTCAAACTACATCACAACATAGTATATGAACATAATAAACAAACAATAGCATTCTATGTAAAATATATAAAAAGTATTAAAAGATACAAATAAAAAGATATGTACAATACTGATAAAATACAAAATACAGTACACATACAATACAAGTACATATGAATACCTTAAAAATGCACAGGTTGTGTGCACACTACAGAAATCTAAATCTATCTAAATAGAAATGACAAATATAAACTAAAAGAATAAAAAAGTAAACGTATAAAATAAGGGAATTCATCAAGAAATGATGATTGCAATAAGAAATAAAATACCGTAAAATTGAATATCCGACATCACACATCAAATGTCTTCATCACCCCTACAGTTCACACCCATCCACCTCACATATCTGGATCTGGACTATATTGCTTTATATAAGAACCTAGCAGTGGCAATAGATATCTTTGAATTTTGTCCACCCATAAAGTATGATAATCTGATTTGGGTGTCCCAGAACACTGTTCGTCCAATATAGGGACCGAGGTATTGCTCCCTTTCCTGCTGGTACAAATTACAACTGAACAAAATATTTGCTAAATCTTCAATTTCATGGACACCACAGAATACCCTGGAATCTTCTGTATCTTACCATGTTGTCAAGTTGGTCAAATCTTGCATGTGTAAATGCCTATCTCAGGTGTTTTGGCATCTGAATTTTTAGGTAATTTGCCATTTGAAAGGACTGTTTGTATCTGCTCAACCATTTTCAGTTTCAGATTTTGGAGCATTTGGGATTTCAGATTTTTAAATTCTGTCTTGTAAAATTTACTGTAAAGAAAAAATGTAAGGTACAACTGAAGTGTACAAGAACTTTTCATTCCAACAGTTATGGATACATATTCTGAATATAGTAAACACATTCAGTACAATTGAATAAGAATGGATCTCTTTATTTATTTCCCACATGTACAGGGGGTGATATGAAACAGAGGGTAGAAAGAAAAGGGTTAAATGGTGTTTTGCCCATGTGTTTTCAGCAGTACAGCTTGTTGTGTCTTGTATTCATTTTTTAAAAACTGTAAGGAAGAGTTATAGAATTATCTACTACATATATTAGGGTCTGGTCTGTGGATGAATCTACACAAGGGCTGCATCCCCGCTCCACTGTGTAGTATCCTTATCCCAGTCTGACCCCTTTATGTCCACACACATCTGTTTTAATCCAAACTAGTTTGGGAAGCTACAAAGGACCCTCATTACATATCCACATTGGTGTAAGGGAGTGTTTTTACTATGTGCATGTGTTTGCTGTATCACTATGTCTATCCACGGCAGGTCCCCCCCCCCGCCCGCAATGTATGAATATATAAACATATTCAGTTAAGCAAATAGCCCTGGTTTTCATTTTGTTCTGACTGCCTACTTGGATTTCTATAAAGTAAAGCCCGTAAAGAAGGGACAGGTGAAAGAAGGCAACATCACCAATTTCCAGATTTCAATGCAAACATGGGAGCTATACTTATGTGGCAGGAACAATCAGATGACCTGTGACCACCCACCAATCTGGCCCCATCCTTTTTGCATCCTCCAGCTTGATTCTGTTCTTACCCCAATTTGAAGGTCTTTAAAAACCTTCTTTTGAAAAGGTTTTCTCAAAAACAGCAAACTAAAATGAAGTTATTCTTTAATAGCAGTAGCATTTACGTTTCTTTGCTGCTTAATAGTGAACTCAGCACTCTCTAAGAGGTTTACAATCTGTATGACAATTTACTCCAACAAGCTGGGAATCATTTTACCAGCCTATGAAAGGATGAAAGGCTGAGTCATCTTTGGAGCCCTGGGATCAAACTCACAGCATTGTGGCTGCAGTATTGGCATTTAACCACTGCATGGCCATTACCAGGGTTTTTTCCCCCTGTTATTTTTTTTAAAAAGGCATAATACCCTCAGGTATCATAATGAAATGTTTTTACAATGGAAGGAGTAGGATGCCAACAGGACTAGGATCAAGATAAGGACACATTATTTAGCTCCTCTCCCCTTTTGCTGCACTCACCCTTCCCCATATACTTATTGCTTCAGGCACTATGCTTTGTTCCTCTACCTCATATCTGCTGATGAAACTCACACCTTAACTTGAGAGAAAAAATTGCTTGCCCTTCTTTCAAGAATAAACTGCAAATTATATTCTGGATATCTCCCTCCCTCCCTCCCTCTTTCTGAATCTCCCCCCTCCTCATCTCCCCAGCTTCTGTCTTTCATAAGTTTTTCAGCCTTACATTGGGCTCTAGAAGTTTTTTGTGTACATTAATTCCTTCTGGTGTTTCTGTTTTTCACTTCATCCCCCCCCGTTAGTTTTTTCACCCGCCATGCCTAGATTTATGCCAGTCCTTAGTAACATTTCTGTCTACAACTGTGATTGCTGAGAATATGTGTGGCGATTTCCCTTTGATCACCATAGGTCTGACTATCTGCTAGAAGTTGACCTCATCACTTGTTAGATTCTCACAGTATCATGTCTCACAGCAGCATAGGTAATGTTCTATTTCATTACCCCTTTCCTGCTTATCCTTTCTGTCTTTGCTTTTTCCTACTGTTTCTTACAGCATTTTTTTTTAAAAAATCTTATTGCCATATCTGGTAATTGAGTATTTACAGGTCTAAAGGAGCTCTGTAGAAGTCTTTTCACAGCACAGCAGTACAGTTCTATAGCTGAGCAATGCTTAATATTATTTTGTAATGACAAACAGTTTGCAACACATACTGCACACTGAACCATTCTATATGTGAATGGATGACATTAGGCCTCTGACACCAAATAGTAAGTGTACTTTATCAACAATTTAAGGGCTTATTTCAGTTACAGAATTTGTCTCCGATGAGTCTCACTATTACTGGGGAATTTTTTTACATGGACAAAGTAAAACTAACTACTACATTGTAGAAAATGATAGAAGCAATTAACATGGTTATATTATGGTTGTAACATTTTCAGTACATTTCCAAGCTACTAAAAATTGAGATATTTTTGCCAGCCATATGCTTAATTCTTTGTTCAAATATTAAGGTTTATGTATTTAGGGCTTTTTGTGACTGCTTGTATGTAGATATTGTGTGTGTGTGTGTGTGTGTGTGTGTACAGTCCTCACTGTATTGTATCCTGCTTGATTCATTATCATATGCTGGATTAAATTAATATTTATTATTAGTCTTAAAAGGTGACAAATCCGAAATGCAGCAGAAATGACAATGTATTTTTCACACTTATTTTATATTGGCAGAGAACTTGGCACAACAGAGAACAAGCAAATTAGTGCTTCAAGATCAATCACAAGATATGCTCTGCTGTAAGAAACTCTACAGTGCGGTTGTGTGTGTGAGAGAGTATGTTAACATAATTCTACCTCAATAGAAAGGTTAATTAAACAAGGAAGGGAACCAGGACAAAAATTTCAGGGGAAAGTCCCCAAATGCCTAAAATCATTTTAAAACATACAAAAACTCTTGTACCCTCACCCAGCATGCAGAAAACCTTTGGAATTCATCATTTCTACTTGAGAGAACAAAGTAAGCAAAGATTTAATCCCTACTCTTATGTCAAAAGGGGGGGGGGGTTGATCATTTATTATGAACAGGGGCTTAGGAAAGGAGTGGAATATATGTTTGGGCAGGGGAGCTTTGAACTTATTATTTTATACAATGCTCTCATGTAATGTCTGATGCATTTACGTTACTTGGCAGCATAGCAAGGGTCCTTTTTGAAAAATAGCATAATTAATATAGTTTGAAGCCTTTGGGGAGGGGTCATAACTCATACTGTGGAGTCTTAGGAATATGGCATAGAAGAATCAGAAAAGCTGCCTCCCAGAATCTGGGTATCTAGCACTAGACATAGCTGATGAAGGATTTCAGAAAGATGGATGCCCATTTCAGGCATAAATGAGGGCTGTCAAGGAGACACCTCAAACATTTATGATGCACCGATGGGAAAAGAAGTAGTGTTTAAGGAGTTTGTGCATTTTGCAAAAGCTTAAAGGAAAATGCAGAGTAATTAACCAACTGGGATTTTGAGATCTGATGGCTATAAAACAGCAGCTAGGAGTTCTTGTTGCAAAAAATAATTCATTCTACCTGTCTCACAGTGCATTCATATGCTTTGATTCCTTTGGATTCTTGACCCCCAGACTGTTTTAAGTGGTATGTCTTGTCCATTTTGCCTTTGGTTATCATGACTACCAACCTCTTGTTACAGGCTGCTGTCACCACATTGTAAAGTTAATACAATTTGACACCACTTTAACTGTCATGCTCCACACCATGGAATTCTGGGATTTATAGTTTATTGTTGCACCAGAGCTCTTTTGGTAAAAATACTCAAAAAACTACAAATTTCAGAATTTCATAGCACTGAGCCATTACAATTTTAACAGTGTCAAATTGTATCAGATTGCAACCTGATTCAGCATCAGCTTAGGCCTTGCTATGTATCTTCCTATATTTCATGTGTATGACCTTTGGCTAGTATGATTTCACTGTAATCCTTTCTCCCTTCGATACCTGGGCATTCCTGACACTCATTGTCTCTAGTTACAGCTGAATGTGTATGTGTATAATAAGTACCACTTCCTTGTTCTTTCTGTATTATGAGACCCTCTCCATTGATGCCCCCTTGTCGTGGGGGAGAGGCTTCCGTACCCCAATGAAGCTATGTTGGCGGTGGCATAAACAGCCACTGGTAGGGCCTTCCATGCCAGACAGGTCACAACTGAAGGGTCTGACCAAGAGAATCAAAGAGCAGGATGGGCTCTTTAGCCTTATGGCAACCATCCTAGGAGAAGGAAAACTCCAATCCCAAACCCAACCAGATGGTGCTCGTCTAACCCTGTAAGGTAAACCATCTAAGAGAAGGAAACTCTAATCAAACCTATGACCCAAGGATCTTGCTGCTAATGTCCTTTCTTGCTTGACCCCGGCAGACAAACCTCTGGTTTAAAGGGTGAAGCCAGTTCTGTGCACGCTGCACTCCAACGGAAAAATCCATTGCACAGGCTCGAAGGATACATTCAGTCCCTCCCCAAAAAGTCCTGTAGTGATAGATGATGGATGAAACGGCAGGTGGAAGATGCACTGGAAGCTGCAGACCCAACCCTGCATGCAGGCAGTTCAGGACTTTGGTCGCTCAAGACTGACCGGGAGGTGACAATCTTGTTCAGCAGCACCCTGATCGACCAAGCAGCCTTTTTAAAGGAGAGCACTGCTTGCTCCATACGGAGAGGGGCCTAGAAAAGGTGGCCTAACAAAAGCTCATCTCCATCTACCCGGTTGGCGAGCAGTGGCCAACGGGCATCTTCTGATGCGGTCAAACAAAAACAAAGATAAAAAGGCACACACCAGCCTCCAAAGGTGCAAATAGACTGACGCTTGCATGCTGGAACATCAGTACCATGCAAGATTCTGCAGATAGTGGACATCCTGGGTGTCGTTCTGCTCTAATAGCCCATGAACTATCACAACTTAATATTGACATCACTTCTCTTAGTGAAGTTCATCTCCATGAGGAAGGCAGCCTTAAAGAACACGGTGACGGCTATATACTCTACTGGTCTGGCAAACCAAAAACTGAGAAACATCTCTCAGGAGTAGGCTTTATGATTAAAAACGCCATTGCCTCCAAACTCGAAACCCTGCCAACAGATCACTCTGATCGCATTATCTCCTTACACCTCCCTCATGTTGTTCTCTTCAGTATATATGCCCCAACTATGCAAGGCGAACCTGTGGAGAAAGAAAAATTCATCTCAGACCTACGCCACCTCATACAAAAAGTCCCTGCAGAAGATAAAATCATTATCCTTGGTGACTTCAATGCCAGAGTAGGTAAGAACTTTGAAGCCTGGAAAGGTGTTCTAGGCAAGCATGGTGTTGGAAACTGTAATGATAATGGATGCCTCCTACTAGAGTTTTGTGCAGAACAGCAGCTGACTAGTACAAACACTACCTTTCAGCAGAAAGATAGCTTGAAGACAACCTGGATGCATCCCCGATCCAAGCACTGGCACCTCATTGACTATGTTCTAGTGTGCCAGAGAAACATTCATGATGTCTGTTATACTCGAGTGATGCCCAGTGCAGAATGTCAAACAGATCATCGCCTTGTAAGATGCAAACTAAATCTTCATCTTAAGCTCAAACCTAAGAGGGGTGGCATCTTAAAGAGGCGACTCCAAGTCAACAATCTTCAACAAGCTGCCATGAGAGATAACTTCCAGGCAAATCTGCAATCAAAACTTGAAGACCATCCTCTAGATTCTTCTCCTACAGTGCTTTGGCAACATATCAAAAACAGTATCCTGCAGTCTGTCTGTGGCAGAATCCCTTGGGTTCTCCTGCAAGAAAACCCAAGATTGGTCTGATGAAAACAACCAAGAGATCCAGGAGCTTTTGGCAAAGAAGAGAACTGCTCATCAGGCACACCTCGCTCAGCAATCTTGCCATGTAAGAAAAACAACCCTCCATCTCTCATGGAGTAAACTCCAACAAAAACTCCAAGACATTCAGAACAAGTGATGGGTCAATTTAGCAGAAAAGACGCAATGTTGTGCAGATCTGGGAGATTCCAGAGGATTCTACAAAACTTTTAAAGCAGTGTTTGGACGTACTTATCAGGTCCAAAGCTCCTTATATAGTATTGATGGTCAAACACTAATCACAGACAAAGCCTCCATCCTGAATCAATGGGCTGAACATTTCCAAAATCTCTTCAGTGCCAACCAAGTAGTCCAAGGCTCAGCTATCCAACATAAGATACAGCAATCAATGAAAAATGAACTGGATGTGGCTCCCACTTTGGACGAGACCATTAAGGCCATACAGCAGATGAAAAACGGCAAGGCAGCTGGGATTGATAGAATCCCACCTGAAGCTTGGAAACATGGAGGTCATGTACTCTATGCTAAATTCCATGAGCTCCTTGTGAGTTGCTGGGAAAAAGATGAACTGCCATCAGATCTCCGAGATGCAGTTATCATCACCTGTATAAGAAAAATGGAGCAAAATCTGATTGCTCAAACTATCGAGGTATAACACTGCTCTCCATTGCTGGAAAAATCCTTGCAAGGATACTCCTGAACAGATTAGTTCCTGTTATTGCAGAAGAACTTCTCCCTGTGGCTTCAGAGCTAATAGGAGCACTACAGATATGGTATTTGCTCTGAGACAACTGCAAGAGAAATGTAGAGAGCAGAACAAAGGACTCTATGTAACATTTGTTGAGCTTACCAAAGCCTTCAACACTGTGAGTAGAAAAGATCTGTGGCAGATCCTGGAACAACTAGGATGTCCCCCCCAAATTCCTCAAAATGATTATCTTGCTACATGAGGGCCAGCGTGGTCAAATCAGATATGGCAATGCTCTCTCAGAGCCCTTTCTAATAACTAATGGTGTGAAACAAGGTTGTGTTCTCGCTCCAACTCTATTTACAATCTTCTTCAGCATGATGCTTCAAAGGGCTACAGCAGATCTCGAAGAAGAAGATGGCATCTAGATACATTACCATACTGATGGTAGCTTGTTTAACTTAAGCTGTCTGAAGGCTGGCACGAAGACTCTAAACTATCTAGTCCATGAGCTGCTTTTCGCTGACGATGCTGCCTTTGTTGCCCATACAGAAGCAGTTCTGCAGCACCTAACATCCTGCTTTGCAATGGCTGCAGAGCTGTTTGGGCTGGAAATCAGCCTGAAGAAAACGGAAGTTCTGTACCAGCCTACACCACAGGAAGAGCACTATCACCCTCACATCACCATAGGCAAATCTGTGCTTAAGTCTGTCCAGCAGTTCACCTACCTGGGAAGTATTATCTCCTCAGACACCAAGATTGATGAAAGATTGATCACAGATTAGCAAAGGCATATAGTGCATTCAGAAGGCTTCACAAAAGAGTCTGGAGTAACAAACACCTGAGGCGAAGCACAAAAATCAGTGTGTACAGAGCCATTGTACTGTCCATTCTCCTCCATGGTCTGAAACATGGTTCACCTTCTCCAACATCTATGACTCCTTGAACACTTTCATCAGTGCTATCTACACACAATTCTAAATATACACTGGACTGACTATGTGATGAATGTTGCTGTCCTTGAGCAATCAGGGATCACCAGCATTGAGGCCATCCTATTGAAAACGCAGCTGCTCTGGGCACGGCGCTTTTCTAGGATGGAGGACCACCTCTTCCCAAAAATAGTACTCTACGGTGAACTCGCCACGGGTCAGCATAAGAGTGGTGCCCCAAAGAAAAGATACAAGGACTCCTTGAAACAACATCTCAAGGTTGGTCAAATTGATCACCAGCAATGGTCTGCCCTGGTCTCACATCGGGAGGCATGGAGATGCACTATCCACAGTGCTGCAGCCTCTTTTGAGAACTCATGCCGAATGAGTCTCGAAGAGAAACGACAACGAGAAAGAACCACAACTTGGAAACATCACCCAAGGAGACTTTCTGCTGTGCTTTCTGTAACCAGACTTGTTTATCTTGGATCAGCCTTTTAAGTCATCAACACGCTTGTACAAAGTGTGAGATGATTCCTTCCTGAATCTTCATTAGCAAAGAAAAGCCAGAGAGAGAGATTACAAATCACTTTGTAGAGATCCCCCCCCCTCAATTTTTAAGGCAATTTGTCATCTTTAGAAAAGAATAATAAATAATGCAATGTCATATTAATATCATGATCAGTACAATCGAAGGCTTCACTATAATCTATAAAGAACAGGCTGATTTTCTTTTGAAATTCTTTGTTATGCTCCATTATCCAATGAATGTTTGCAATATAATCCCTAGTGCCTCTTCCAGCTTGGATATCTGCCATTTTTCTCCATATACAGTAATAGTCTTTGTTGGATGATTTTGAACATGACTTTGCTTGCATGGGAAATTAATGCAATGCTATGACCCTGTTCTTACTGCGATTCTTGCTGTCCGCTTTCTTTCTTTTTGGAATGTATATCGAGTGTTTACAGTCTGTGGGTCATACTTTTGTTTTCCATATTTGTTGACAGATTTTAGAACTGGACTAGATTTTTGTGTCTGTAGCTTGACGCAGCTCTATTGCCATGTCATCTGTTCCTGACAATTTATTTTTCCCATGTGATCTGAATACACCTTTCATTTCACTTTCTAAAATTGGAGGTATATCATCATATCTAAAATTGAAGGTATATCATCATTTTTCTTGAATGAAGCTATCTCTTATACAGTTCTTTCATGCATTGCAAATCAGGCTTGGACTCTCCCTAGAAAAGAAGACTAAACTGAGACATTCATCTTTTAGCCATATCATGAGAAGACATGACTCACAAAAAGGACAATAATACTTGGCAAGGTAGAAGTCAGTAGGAAAAGAGGAAGACCCCATTCCAGATGGATAGTCTTAAACAAGGAAGCCAGGGCCCTCAGTTGGCAAGATCTGAGCAAGGCTGTTGAGGTCAGGGTGACTTGGAAGTCTTTCATTCATGGGGTTGTTGTAAGTTTAAGTTGACTTAATGTCAACTTAACAAAAATACTAATATATTTTTATGTTTAAATCATTTAAACATATATTAATTTAAATTAATACATGAGGGTAAGTGTCCAGATATTTGGAGTGTTACCAGCATGCTGACGATATGTATTATATCCTTTATACATATTTACAAGGAAACTGATTCACTTTTGGATAAGTGCCTAATATCTGTAATGAATCAGACTATTTCTGCGAACAACCCACTCCCATCTTACCCTTCCATAACAGTGCACTAAATGAAGGGAAAAGTGACCATCATGATAAGGCTGGCTATATAATTTAAGGGCCAGAACAGACCGGCAAGAAGAGCAGCTTGAAGTCACCCCTTCTGAAGATGGATTGGGGGTACAGGCAACCACACGCCATAGTTCCAACCTGCCTTGAAGCCAGCCCAAAAAGGAGTGGAAAAGATCTGCTCCTTTTTGGGCTAGAAAAAAGTTGGCTTTTCTGACCATGCAGAAGTCTGAAGCTGTCTTCAAGGTGCTCCAGTGGTGTGCGGTGTGTACATACCATGCTGCCAGAGCATCCTGAAGCCTCCTACATCTGGGTTGCTGCCCAATGTCCAGGCAGCTTTGGAGCATGCAGCATATAAATGCCATGCTCCCAAGCCACCCAGACAGTGACTTTAAAGTGCCATCTTTCTGGCCCTAAGTCTTTTCAAACACATGAACCCCCCCCCCTCTATAAAACAGAGGTTTTACAACAAGAAAAGGAAAAAGCAAAAACAGGGGAGGGAACTCCTGGAGCTGAGAAGAAAAAAATAAAAATATCTTCTGTTGGACTGAAACATTTCAAACAATGGTCCTTTTTCAAGGGCAGACTATAATACAATGTCAGAACCATGCAGAGTAAAAATAAAGCTTTTGTTTGTAATTCTTTATTGGCTACAGATCTATTTTTGCAATTTGGAGGATGAGCATACTCATTCAGTTTACAGTGGGGTTTTCTTTTAATTATCATCTTAGTGATCCATCCCTATAGAAGTTTAGAACATTTTCTTCTTTTCAAGTTTAATTTCTAAGCTCTTAACACTTCTGCCATCTTTCTGCCTGCTGTACGTACACATACACACACATGCACACATATGCACCAGTTTGTACAATGTACATATTAGCTCAACTCTTCTTTCAAAATAAGAATTGTGCCCCCAAATGAAATTTTCCTTCAGTCCACAGCTGCAGAGAAGGAGATACTGAAAACCATTCACACCTAGAAGTCTAATACTTACGATTTTCACATTGCTTTAGTAACTTTGTCTTCAATAATTATTCACTAAGGTCTTATGCAGTCAAAACAATGTCACATGTTTTATTATCTTGCACCTTCTACAATCAGAGTTGTAAACAACTGATCTCCCCCCTACTGAGTTGCTTGCCATGTCATTTGGGAATTTTTTATATTAAAATTTTGCTAGAAGATATATGTTTGAATGTTTCTTCATCACTCACTAAGTTCTTCTCAATAGTCATTAACACCAGAGAATGTGAAGTATTAAAAATCAGCCAGGGTACTGATAATGTATCATAAGAGCAATTCAATCACACTGTGTCAACAGGGGGAAGCTTAACAAATGTGTAACTATATTGCTCCTAACATTCCCTGATTTTATATATTCACATTGTTGAGTATTTTACTTCTTTTTTTCTACATTAGTGGTTTTATTTCCTGTTTATTTCTTTTGTATTTAAAATGGTAATCTTGCTGCTTGCATTGTCAGGTCTTTTGACAATAAATAAAGCACTTTAATCAAATGTATTCTGCTAAACCTATTTTAGATTATGGACACATTATAACATTATGATTGAAAAGTCCCAGGTTTTGTTCCTGTTCTTTCTGAATTTATACTGGGTATAAGTCTGAATGCAGCTTGTTTCTCTAACTCAGTCAATACTTACCAAAGAGAGCTTCCCACTTGTTTAGCTCACTTTCTCCCATCTTCGTTCTCTTAAAATATTCCAATTTCCCTTTTGACTGCCCTCTTTCTTCTAGACTTTTACCTTGCTTTTGTGTTTAACTTATTTTTTCTTAATTTTTTTTTTCATTCCTTCAAATAATTCCTTACTTAACAGTGACACTAAAGTGAATCTATCAAAGGGTTTTCTTGGCAAGATTTGTTCTGAAAGGCTTTGACATTGCCCTTTATGTGCGACTTGTCCAAAGCCATGACTGAATAGAAATGTGAACTCTGGTCTCCCAGGGTCTTAGGGCTGGCTTCCTGATGGCATGAGGATGTGACATACACACAACACAAGCCCTGATGCCATTCTGAAGCAGGCATTATGCTGCTCTGCTACCACTTGTGGGCAGCTTTTCAGCACTTTGACAACATGGCATTTAGATCTCACATGTTGCAGGAGCACTGAAAAACTGTGGCGGTGGCAGAAAAGGCAGTGTTTAGTCTATTATATACAATATATAATAGACAATAGAGTAATACCTTTGCCAGACAATAACTGTTATGATCAGTAATCCAACTAAATTTCAGTTTCCATTCAGTTGCCTTCCTTCTGCCATTCATTCTACTTACTTCTTACCTACCTCCATATTCTTTCTACCTCCTGACTCAGTACTCTCTGCACTTTACATCTTACTTTCCTTTCTTCCTTGTTCTTTCTCCTCACACTAACCTTCTACATAACTTACTCATACCTTCAATCGACTACTCCACATGGAAGAAAATCATTTTAATACATTTTAAGATCCTGCCTCTTCTTTTCACCAGGTTTTACAGAGTGTTTCCAGTTTCTTCTGCTTCAGTTTCTTCTCTTTTTTAATTGCTAACTTGCTAGACTGAACACTTTACCCTCTTGGGGTCTTATTTGCCTAGTGAATTGTTAAGTTCCTAGAATGATATTTTAACCTCCCTACAGACTTATTTCTTTTCATAAATGGATGTTTTCTGGGCTGCACTTTTAACCCTCCAGTTAACTCATTTCCCCTTAAAGCTAGATTTCCTCTTAAATGCTAGGCTGAACTTTTCACCTTCTTCTGTATTTTTGATTCTCTTGGTCAGAGTAGTTAAAAAAAACACACACACACACACACACACCAAATAGTAATCATTTTACAATTCTCAAAGCCAGACACAAAATGGCTGAAATTTTCATTCCTTCCATCTAAAAAGGGAAATTATGCACACTTTTACTTAAGTGAAAATTTCCAAAGTCCTTTGAAGTGTTAAATGTAATGTTAAGGATTTTATTTTATTGCTTGTGGGATTTTCCCCACATAAATTAGATTTTGATTTTTTTTTTTTTTTAAAAAAAAGAGCAGTCCTTTTTAGATGCTTTAATTTAAGAGGTCATCACTGAGGAAATGCATGCTGCTACTTGTTTGCCCTTGCTATCTCTCTCTCTCTCTTCCCACTCCCCCACCAAAACAGTAATAGACAAACAGTTTAATTGAATACTGGGGCAATTTAATGAGAACAGTTATGTGCAGACAAGCTGGTTAATAAGACTGGGCAGTCGGAATTGAATATGTTTAGAGAATAAATGGTAGTTTTTAACCCTGCCTGTTCAATTCCAAATTCCTGGCTACTCCCCCTCAGGGTTTTCCAATCAACTGGGAAAGAATCCAATAACATATGTGAAATCGTTCCCTTCCACTTAACACTGTTTACCCATCCCATCACCTGCCTATTGAGTCAGGCTAATATATATCCTATCTGGATTTTACACTCAGTCACTTTTTCTGAGTTACAGATCTGTCCTCTATCATTCTTCCACAGCAATGAATCTTTTACATTCTTTCTACTTTTGTGTCATTCTGAAGGTCATTTTTTCCCTTCCAGCAGTATACATATAACTATGTGCAGGTTTAAATCCTTCTTACTTGTTCTTTTCAGCCTCTCAGGAATATTGCATAATTTTTGTCAGTGTTTTCTGTCACAAAATGTAGTGCCTGGCCTCAACAATAGAGATATAAGGGGTTTGGTGGACTTAATAAGTAATACTCATAACCTCTAAAGTCAGAGTGCATGGCTTAACTTTACCTCTTGGGTGTAACTGAAAAGAGATTTGTGGCATTAAGGGTGTTTCTAGTACATAATGTTAGAGAACAAAGAATATTAGAAGAAAAGTTCCAGTCAATGTATGGCATATTTTATCTGCACACTCACACTGGGGAAAACGAATTTATACTATAAATATAGTATATCAGTTTCAAGTTTTTAATGGCCTGTTTAAAATGGACAGAACAGTCCCTAATCATGTTGGCTAAGAGAACACAACTCTTGCTCTTTCCTAAGCTTGATCTACTCATGTTGGCCATGTGAGGGACAGAATCCACTTTTTTCTGCAATATCCTTTCCACTAAAGTCAGTTGGAGCTCTCCAGTGCCAAAGTGAAGCTGTGCAAGGCTGGAACAGCTTGACTGATTGGAAGCTTTTTATCAGTAGATTTTGAGCCAATAGACCATTTGGGGGCGACCGCTGGTATCTAAGGAATCCAGAAAATCAGAAGAATCTAAGGCTGAAAATCATTGCACTAGAGAAGCTGGCATTAAGTAATTCAACAAATTATAAATCCCAGATTGCCAAAGCATAAAGCCATGGCAGTTGAATGCTAGGATATTGTGTAGATACACTGCAGATTTTTATATATATACCCTGGTTTTCAGATATAAAATACTACCAGATACAATTTTTGAGAAAAGTGTTTTTGTTTTGTTTTTTCTGAGCTGAAGAAGGCTGTACAAAAAAAGGAGGGGGCATGGTCACACTAGTCCCATTTAAACTGATATGAATCAAGAAGACTTTGATTAATCATAATGATTATCTCATGCTATTGATTTCAATTAGATTAAAGAATTACTGCCCTTGTCTGGAGTAAAAAGGCTTTGCTGTTTTAACTGTCCTTGAGTTGGCCCTGACTCATGGAGAACCTATGGATGAGACATCTCCAAGCCCCCCCCCCAACCTTCTACTGCTCTGCTTAGGTCCTGCAAATTCATGCCCGTGACCTCACTGATTGAATCTACCCATCTGCCATGTGATTTTCCTCTCTTTCTGCTGCCCTCTATATTCCCTAGCATCATTGTCTTTTCTAGAGAGATATACCTTCCCATGATGTGACCAAAGTACACCAGCCTCAGTCTGGTCATCTTGGCTTCCAGTGAGATTCAGGCTTGATCTGTTCAAGGACCCATTTGTTTGTCTTTTTGGCTGTTTACGGTATGCTCAAGACTCTTCTCCAGCGCCACAACTTAAATGAGTTGATTTTCTTTCGGTTGGCTTTCTTCACTGTCCAGTTCTCACATGTAACATGTAATAGGGAATATAATGTCTTGGGTGATTCTAACTTTAGTGTTCAGTTGTACATCTTCTCAGTTTTGGATCTTGTGTAGTTCTTTCATATCTGCTCTTCCCACTCCTAGTCTTCTTAATTCTTGACTGCAGTCCCCATTCTGTTCAGTGTTTGATACAAGGTAGAGGACGTCTTTAACTCTTTTGATTTCTTCATTATCTAGTTTGAATTTATGTAACTCTTCAAAAGTCATTTTTTTCTTTATGTTCAGCAGTAAGGCTGCCATTGCACTTTCTTTCTTGACCTTTCTTAATAATTATTCCAAGTCTATGACGTTTTCTGCTAGTAGTGTGGTGTTATCTGCATATCTTAGACTATTGATGTCCCTTCCTTTTATGTTCACTCCTCTTTTTTCTGGGTCTAAGTCTGCTGTTCATATATTTTCTTCACACAAATTGAATAAGTAGAGTGTTAGAATGCAGCCTTGCCTGACCCCTTTGCCATTGGGAACAATTCTGTTTCTCCATGTTCTGTTCTGACACTGGCCTCTTGTCCTGCATACAGATTTCTCATCAGGATTGTCAAATGTAGTGACATTCTCATGTCTTTAATAGTGTTACATAGCTTTTTGTGATCTATGCAGTCAAAGGTTTTGCCATAGTCCCATGGTGGTGAATGTATGGCATGTGTGCCCCCTCTGGCATGTGAAGCAATCTCTGAGGGCACATGAAGACAGTTAAATGCCTCTTATGCTTTTGACTGTCTCTGAGGAAGTCCCACCCCAAGAAGTCTCTGTCTCTGAGAAGGTCCCTTCCCTGGATGTCGTGTCTTCTGGAAGTCACCCCAAGCTCTGGGTAACACCCAGTGCAGGAATGCCATTGAGTTGGGTACTCAGTCACTAAAAGGTTTGCCATCACTGATATAGTCTATAAAGCACATGCTGATTTTCTTCTGGAATTCCTTGGTATACTCTTTTTGCCGTGCAGGTCAGGCACCAAATAAACAAAGACACTTGCTGGAGGAAACATGGCCACAATTTTATTAAAGAGAAATTAGCATTAAAACATCAATAGGGTTGGCCCAAAGCATAAGGTCTGGATCTGGACATCAGCCACACCACGGTTGGCCAATGTATGGTTGCCTGTAGACCAAGCATCGGGATGACGTAGGTGCAAAGCCCCGCCCTCTCGCACAGTCACACGACTGCGCTGCTTCAATTCGATTTGCAAGGCACTCTAGTCACTGGGTGTTAACTGACTGTGGCTCCCGCACTGGCCACAGCAGAACACTCCATACACCCAGGTCACGAGGACTCCCGATCCAGTGCCAGAGAGCCCTGGAAACCCCTAACCCCAGATACAGTCCTCCAGCCAATCATGAGGGAAGGCGGGCAACCAACAGCCAATCAGGCCGCCCGCCTCCCTCACAAAGGATCATGGGACATGTAGTCCCAATTGCCGAAATTGGCGGGCGAGCTTCTCGCCCTTCCCTCCCAGCGGCCAATCAAAGTGGGACCCGCCCGCACATTGGCCGCCGGGAAGGGAGCCACCACGGGCGCCCTAGTGTTGCATTTCCCGTGCACGGCAAAAGCACTGGCCCGGGAACTCGGGCGGTGTCATTAACCAGTGTGTGTTTGCAATGTGGTCCCTAGCACCTCTGTCTTTCCTGAACCCCACTTGCACCTCTGGGATTTTTATCTCCAGATATACTTGGAGTCTGTACTGCGAAATTTTGAGTATAATTTTGCTTGTGTGGGAAATTAGTGTTAATGATCCTATAGTTGCTGCAGTTTTTGTTTCTTCCTTTTTAAAAAAATGGGATGTATATTAATCTTTTCCAATCTCCTGGCCATTATTTTGTTTACCATAATTTGTTGGAATATTTTGGTTATCACTAAAGTTGATTTTGTCTGTGTGAACTGTATCAATTCTGCTGAAATATTTGCTCCTGGTGATTCCTTCTTCTCAGTATTGCTTATTGGAGATAAAATGCTACAAACATTTAAAACAAAAAAAAATACACTATTTAAAATAAAATTATAGTTTATCATAGAATCATAGAATTGGAAGGGATCTCAAGGGACATGAGGTCCAATTTAATGCTAAGTGCAGGATCTCCAACTAGAATCCAGTTAGTTGTCTTCAGTTTCTTTTTGAACACATCTAGAGGAGACCTCACAACTTCTTTAAGTAATTGGTTCCATTGCTGAACTGCTCTCAGTGTCAAAATGTTCCTTCTAATATTCAGTTGAAATATACTTTTTGTGATTTACAATATTAGATTTAGGAGATTATCTGTCCACAGTTTTTCAACAGTGGGGCAGAAGTGAGATTGATACTGTAATACATAGATCTTATACCATACTGTAGCTAGGATATAGGTATCCTGTAGTCAATCCATGCTTCTATCTTGAGGAGGCATGGTGATGCAGTGGTTAAATGCCCATAAGGTTGCGAGTTCAAGACCAGCAAAAGGGCTCAAGCTCGACTCAGGCTTGCATCCTTCCAAGGTTGCTAAAATAAGTACCCAGATTGTTGGGGGCAAGTAGCTTACAGTTGTAAACCATTTAGACACTCCTTAGGCGGTAGGAAACAGTATATAAATGAATCTGTTTGTTTTTTGTTTTTATTGCTTTTAATGAACATGAAAATCCTGTGAATAGCTGTCAATCCTGCAGTTAACCCATTATTGAAGTATGTGCCATTCGGGGGTAATTCAGAGAGAAGGGGATTTAAACTGGTTTCTCTGAATTCCTTCCAACTTGTCTATATCTTTCTTAAAAGGAGGGACCCAAACTGAATGTGGCACTCCGGATGAGGCCAGACCAGTGCAGAATATACTGGGACTTTTACTTCCCTCAATATGGAAACAATGCTTCTCTTAATGCAGACTAAGATAATATGTGTCTTTTCTTTTCTTTTCTTTTCTTTTTTTTGCTGCAGCATCACACTGCTTATTCATATTAAATTTATGTTCAATAATAATTCCAAAGTTGTTTTTGTTTTTTTAACATGTGGTACTACTGAGCCAAGTATCCCACATCCTATATCTGTGCATTTGGTTTTTGTTCCCTAAGTGTACAATTTTGCCTTTGCCTCTGTTGAATTTCATTTTATTAATTTGAGCCTAGTTTTCTTGTTTATCAGGCTCCTTTTGAATTCTGTTCTTTTCTTCCAATGTGTTAGCTACCTCTCTCAGTTTTGTATCATCCACAAGTTTGATAAGGATTCCTTCCATTTCATCATCTAAATCAATGATAGAAAAGGAACAAGCATCAAATATTTAAAGACTAGCTATTTCAGCTATAAAATAGCAGCTGTCAAAAATCAAATTTTGAAATGGACAGTGATAACTTTGATTTTGGAGAGCTCTTATGCTGGAGCATCAGAAAATTTAGGCTCATCCTTGTGGAGTGGAAGTGGGAGGGTATTAAAGAAAGAAGTCCTTTTCTTTTCCGTTGTAACTATTATTTACATCAGTTATTGGACTGGGTAAATTCTACCAACTATCCCCCTTGTTAGGATTAAGAGGGGAATGGGTTATCAGTATTCCTCTGTTACCCAAAATGCTGGGGTTCGAGGAGGACACCCACGCTTGTTATGCTTGCAGGGGGATTTAGTACTTAGCTCAACTAAGAGATATAGTATGACCAGGGTAACTTCAATCTAGGGATCAGCCTAGATCAGTCCTATACAGAATCCAGATTCACAGAGCTCCAGAGGCAGATTTACAGATAAGACCTGTATTTTATTAAAGGGAATTAATCATACACACATATACACACAAGAACTAGGAAACAAAGATGATAATGGTGAATAGGAATGAGGCTGTGCTAAGGGAGATACATTACCTCAACAAATCTTGTTGGTTCGAATTGCTGAGGGTCAGAGATGACGAGAGAGAGCTCAATAGCTCCCACAGCATGTGGGATTGGCAAGCGTATTGATGTCCTAGTCACGTAAACCGACAGAGTGTTTGCCTGCTACTGGACTGAGACAAACAAGGGCTAATCTGGTACAAATATTTATACCAAAAAGATTGCTGGGGGGGGGGGGCAGAAACTCAAAGAGGATTAAGGGTTTGAAAGAATGTATGCCATGGTGAGGAAAATAGTGCAAATGTGCTGGTCCCTGGCTTGCATATCAGAGGACAAAAGGGCTAGACTTCACAATTACAACTCCTTAGAACTCCTACCTGTTGGTAATTACTTGGCTTTGGCCAAATCTATTGTCTCCCTCCAGGTGCAAAAGGATTGTCTTAAGGACCCTACTAATCCCATCAGGAGTGCCCCTTTCCCTCTGCTAGCACCACTGAGAATGAATCCTGCAAATCTTAATAGGAGCTTTGGCTTTCACAGCAGTGTCAATTCTAGGTCACCCAGAGCAGAGCCTCTGTGTTCATGTTTTGATATAAAATATGGGAGAGACTAACAGGGCCAAATCTAGGGGTAACACCTTCTTTCTATTACCTTTTATGTTTCATAACACTGGAGCTCTAGCATCAGAGGTATGGATGATGCAGAACTTTCTACGGGATGTGAGGCTCTAAAAGACAAGGAGCACTAAAGTAGTGTGAATTCTTGCATTACAGCACCTTTAAGTTTGCTAGGTTACACTGCTTGTTTTCACTCCATGCCCACCCATTCTGTTCTTTTGCTGGGCTGTATGTAGCAATTTATTGGATCTGTATTAGGGCTCTGCCTCTAAGCCTGACAAGTTACTGAGGTGATCCTATGGTCTGTGGGGTGATTTCTTTCTTTCTTTCTTTCTTTCTTTCTTTTTTCTTTTTTTCTTTCTTTCTCTCTTTCTTTTGGTGACTTTATAAGTCTATGGGGGCCTTATAAGTCTAAGGGGGTTACTGGTTGTATATGTCTAGCAAGGAGGTAATGAAAAGAAAAAGAGGATAAAAGAAGAAAATTCACG
The DNA here is from genome assembly GCA_034509955.1 of Urosaurus nigricauda. NCBI lineage: Eukaryota > Metazoa > Chordata > Lepidosauria > Squamata > Phrynosomatidae > Urosaurus > Urosaurus nigricauda. Next base: position 56,609,924 of record JAOEGL010000003.1, read on the forward strand.
TGACTTTTCCAGATATCTTGGGATTAAAAAGAAATCCACTTGAGGGTGGGAATAAAATGTTGCATCTGAATCCTTGAAACAGAATATTGTTTGGATATTTTATTAAAAAAAACCACATAAACAGGAACAAACAACACAATGTTCAGACACATTTGCCCCCTATGGACAAGACCTAGGAAGAAGGATATTGAATCTGTGGTGGTCAGCTAATATATCCTGGAATGGCACCTCTGGGATCATCAGATTATAAATTTTGAATATCGAATATAAAACTGCTTCCTGATCATTTAATATACAGTGATGGGAATTCTGAGGTGTTGATTCATTCCAATTATACATGTGACATATTTATGCTTAAAAATGTTTGCCTAGGAAACAGTATTCAAATTGCAACTTTCAGATTCAAAATAAAATACAATAAATGTATTTCAATATGGTATTCTTTAATAAGGATAATTTTCTATCACTTAGGGCACAGACTGTCAGACAAATATTGCTGCTTTTTCAGTGTTCAGTATGGAGTATAGACCTTCTGTAGGGTATAATTATTAAACTTTAAAGGCATTGCTGGGTACTAAATTTCCATCATTCCACTATTTGGTCCTTATCTCTCTGTCCAGAAAAACACAGAAATGAGGGACTTATACAGAACTGAAGATCTTAATGAATAGTTGAAAAGGTGATGTTGTTATTAGCTGTGTTTGGCACAAAAAAGTCACAACAAAGCTGAATATTTTCAATAGTATTATGCAGTCCTAATTTGTATTGCATTAACACATGCTATGAAAGTGGTAACAAAGATGGGTTTTGATGACTATGCACTTCCTCAAAGATTCCAATTGAGAGGAGATTTTCTGTATAACTTAAATGATTTTCAGCAGCTTTAACATGCATAGAAGGCATTACACTTAATAATGGCACAGATTAACTAAAAGCTGCATAATGTGAGTAAATTATACTTCATTGTCACTAACGAACCATTAGAAATGGCCCAGAATAAATAAAGAAGGCTAGTATTAAAATTTGATCAGCAAACAGGGAAATTTTCCTTTAGACACAAGATGTACATCTTGAAAAATGAAATGATCTTGAAAAAAGTGCAAATTTTGAAACAAAGAAAGCATCCCTTAACCTCATAGCAGAATTTAATGAGGGTTTCATAGCAATTATATCTGATGCCATGTTAGATTTATATCCCTCGTTCTTGCACCCTAAATATTTATGTGAAAATCCAGTGTCTCTCCAGCATTTTCCTTTATTGCTCATACCAAGCCCTCTCTCCATACAAACTGTCATCTTCCAGCCTGTGAGAGAGTGAACAGGCAGCCCAGCTCCATCAGAGCTACCCTGAAAAAAAGAGAGAGGCCAGTCCATATACCTTGGTCCAGGCCTCAGAGGGAGAGAAGAACCACTGGACCTCATCCCCTTTCCCACTGACATTCCTTTCTCCTTTTGTGTTGTTTCCTTTTAGATTGTAAGCCTAATTAAAGTCTAGAGTCTAATTAAAAATAATAATTGTAAGTTGCTCTGATAGCCTTTAGGGCTGAAGAGCAGGGTATAAATACCATAAATAATAAAATAATAATAATAAATAATTATCTTAAAGGCAAGTCTGAACCTGAGATGGTTTACACAAGACTTGGCAACAGACAAACAACTGCAAATGGAAATAGTTAATATCAAAATGTTAATGTTACTTAAAGTTTAGGTTTTTAAGTGGTCCACTTATCTGAAACAACCACAACCTTGCTCAATGTTCATAACTTTTGATTTTGTTCTGCAACTTGTATACATGAAGTATATTCTCTCTTGTTTATTCTCCAGGCCTTGCCTCTTTCTAAGCACAAAAGTAAGGAAGATGAATGAATAGAGAATTTGGGAGAAAGGAGCAGAGCTGAACAAAGGGAGGTCTGAACATAAATGCATTTGTGATAAATTGAAAAATAATGGGAAAGCAATCAGAATATTTGATTAGTGTGTACCTGCTTTTTAATGAAGTTTACATCTATGAATATGTATTAAAGTTATATTAAACAATACAGTATTTCTACTAATTATGTCTGTCAAATAGATCACTAACAATTTAATATGTTCTTTAAGGGCCTCAACAGACCAGACATAAAGGCTGGCATTGGGGTGGAGTGGGGGCATGGGGTCCACCCAATGTAAGCCCAGACTCTGCCCCATGTCGGAATGATGTCGTGCTCCCCATTACATGGTGGGCAGTGTCACAGTGCTTCTCTGGTGCTGGGTCCAGATGATGGTCGCTGTGGTGCCAGCAGCTATGGCACCCTTTCCACAGCACAGAAAGGAGCCACTTTATGCAGCTCCTTTTTGCACTGCGGAAAGGCCAAATTGGGGCCGTGGCATGTAGCTAATGTATCCCCAATCCGGTGCTGAAAGGGACAGTCTGTTCAGCTCCTTAATATCTAAGACTGAGACTTTCAAAGAAGCTATGGAAATCAGGATTTAAATCAAATCAATTGGGTGCAGCATTAACCTAGAGTTTATTATAATATCTATGATCCTTGTCTCCTCTTCTCCATTATGGAACATCTGTATAGTTGTTTTTTTCTAGTTTAAACATGTGGTGAACCACCAAGTTTCTATGATGACAGCACCCTGGGCCTTTACATCCCACCGCTGCCACCAAAAGATGTGATGAACTCTTTCTTGTTCACTCCTACCAATCTCTTACTGATAACTTTGGTAGCGTGTATCAAAGGTTCACAAAGGCCAAGTGATATTTTAAAACAAGAGTGAAGTTTATTTATAAAATACATAAATAAATGAATATTGAAATACAACTAAAACTTTGCTTGTCTTATTCATTTGTTACTATAGTTCTTCAATCAATAACACTATAACCACTCAGGCAACCTTCTCTCAAGTATCACCATTAACCTGCTATGAGTCTCTCTTCTAGACTCCCTTACGCTTAGCTATTTTCCTATCAGGCTCTTCAAACTAGCCTACAATTGTTCCCTCAGGAACCTTAAGAGCACACCCTCCCTCCTAGGCGTCTCTTCCCCTCAAAATTCCATCTAAAAAAACCCCCTGTCTCCCTCTGCTCAGGATCCTATATAGCCCTGCCCAGCCAGCTCCTCATTGGCTGGACACCTGGTGTTCTGTGATTGGCTGTTCTCTCAGCCTGCTCACTACAAAACAAACCACAGCTTTTGTTTTATATTTGAACTGGGAATCAAGCCAGATCAGAAACCATGATTTAAAGCTGGTCAAAGCTAACCACATACTGTCACAGTTCAGATGAATTGTAAATTATTATTAACTAAAAATGGAAACTAGAGGAGGAGAGGCAGTACTCTTCATCCCTTCACATAGCACCATCATGATTTTAGTATTATATCCATAGGTGTTCACATATTGGTGTGAACATTTTGCTCATGAAGAGGTATAGCCAATAACACAGGTTGAAAGTGACCTCAGTCCAGACTATTTGAGAGACCATTAAGCTTATCACACACATACCGGGATGGGCCTTGCATGGAATGAAAAGGAGCAGGAAGGAAACAGAATGGGACAAAGGATGAATTTTACCGCATGCTGGAGCACTGCTGCCAGTGCCACTGGAAGTTCCCATTCCATTCCTGATCCCCATAGGAACCACCAAAAGCCCTAAGATCCTCAGAAGAAGACTTTCTCTTGGTCTCACCACCAAGAGAGAACCTTCTTAATGGCTGCTCCCGGAGGCTAGGCTGGCTCCCTCCCTGCTGGCCTTTTGTTGGCAAACAAAGACATTTTTGTTCCAGAAAGCTTTTCAAAATCATGCAGGCGTGGTTTTATTGGGAGGATGGGGGTTGGTTTAGATTATTTTTAGCACTGTATATTTTAAATTTTGTATGTTTTAAAATGTTTTACTGTTTTAATTGGATTATTTTAATGGTTTTTAAAATGTTCTAATTTGTGTGTGTGTGTGTGTGTGTGTGTGTGTGTGTTGTAAGCCACCTTGAGTCCCAACTTGGGAGAAAGGTGGGATAAAAATAAAATAAAATAAAATAAATGAAAATGGCAATACAGGCCACCATTAGTCTCTATGCTACCATCATTGGTCTCTATGCTACAACTTTTTTTTTTCTGCTAGTGAGCAGCAGAAGAATTTTATGTAGCTTTTCTGTACAGTAATATCAGATACTTTATTTTCTTTCTGTGTTTCATAAACAATACTTGATTTTTATTTTAGAGGACAAAGGCAGGGCAGCTTGAAAGAGCTAGATTTTCTTTTGTTTCTCTCTTTTATGAGGATGGTTTCTTGCATTGAAGCAGCACTTATATATTTTTATCGAACCACATATAGTACAAAGTACCCTGCTGTTCCACAGAAACATTGCTCACTCTTTAGCTAATGGCATCATGTACTGAAGTGAGAAAGTCCTATTAAATTTACTTTTCAATTGCTAGCAACTTCAGTACCATTTAAGAGTTTCTTGTCATCACAGAATCTCTTCACTTTCTTTGTAATTATAGCACTGTTTCCAAATGCATGATTAAAAATCTTAATTACTATCCAGAAGGAAGTCAGCTTCTGTGGCTCCTGGCCAAGGAAGACACTGCAGTTTTCCTTCCATAAAAGGCTCTTTTATCTGAAGGGGACATCTCCTTTGCCATGGCAAACACAGGGTGATTATATTTGTGTGGCCTGTAAAAAGTAGAATTACAACACAATGGTCTAGGTTCCTTCCAACATTAATACATATTTCTACATATTATGAACAGTATTTGTGAGCTCAGCAGTGAGCATTCATTGACCATATTTTTGATTAAATGGCCAGAATTTTAATTGGTTACAGCTGAAAAGGCTTGGCTTTGACATAGTGTCCAGATCTAGCTAGTTAGTTCAACCAACTATTAAATCAGTGGAAACCATTAAGCCTAGCTCACCTGATGGTAAATATCAGAATAACAGCTATTGGAATCCATATATGTGCATCCCACTGCATTGTTCCCAGTTGCTCTATTTTGCTTTGGTTAGACCTCATGTGAAAAACTACAGTTCAAGTAGGATATCAACAAGCCAGAATGTGTCCAGAGACCAAGGGTTCAAGCAGATGGGCAGGAAAGAGTGGCCAGAAGCCACTCCTGGACCAATCGTCCTGGGGCCATGGTGAACACAAATTGAGGCCCTGGGGGAGCCACCTGCCATGGTCCCAAAAGGAGTGGAAAGATCTGTGCCGTGTGCATTGGGTAAACACGATGGTTCCAGAGCAGCCAGAAGCCACCCCTGTCTGCCCATCTGTTTCTGGCCCAAGATGATCAAAGGCCTGTAACCAAGTATTACAAGGAATGAAGTAGGGAGCTGAATATGTTTAGCTCAGAAAAGAGAAAACTGACAGGTAACATGATAGCAATCTTTAAATTCCTGAAGGGATGTAATTTGTGGCTTCTGTTGCATATTTCTCCAGAGAACAGAACACAACTCAGTGGATTCAAATAGCAAGAAAAAAGATTCATCCTAAACATGAAGAAAATCTTTACTATAACAACTGTTCAACAGATAAGTTTACCACATCAGAACCTGTAATGTTACCATAGCATCCCAAAAAGGTTCCGTGGGAGAACGCTCTGGGAACAGGACTCACCCCATTTGAGAAGGAATAATGGGATAATAACTTAATGGGAACACATTTTATCGCACAGCACCCCGCTTTGAATAGGTACTTTTGTGTGTGTGTGTATGTGTGTACATAGATAGATAGATAGATATACGAGGGGGTATCCAAAAGTTTTAATGATCACCTATTTTAAAAATTGAAAGAAAGTTTGTTTTGATTTGTAGTTGTCAACTTATCTCTATGAAGTAACTATCTAGATTTATACATTTTTCCCAGTGTATCTTGACCCTCCAAATACCTGATATTGTAGAAGCCTGCAGATTGCGTCTGATGAGGATTTTACACTTTAGTCACTTCTGGCACAGCCAGTTACAAAAATAAAGGACACAATGAGCTGATTTGCTCAGCAATGTGCACTTAGGGACCAATGATGACACTGACAAAATTTCATCAATATGCCATAATAACTTCCAGGTGATAATTATTACTTTACAATACCCCCTCATAAGGCACAATCTGCAGACGTCTACAATAGCAGGTATTCAGAGGGTCAAGATACGCTGGGAAAAATGTATAAATCTAGATAGTGACTACATAGGGATAAGTTAACAAGTACAAATCAAAACAAACTTTCTGTCAATTTTTAAAATAGGTGATCATTAAAACTTTTGGATACCCCCTCATATACATATAGTGTGTGTGTGTGTGTGTGTGTGTGTGTGTGCATAAACTAACTAACAAACACATATATGTGTGTGTATATGTATATATATATATATATATATATATCCATAGCAATTAAAAATAATTCATATGTAAACATTTGTTTAAATATGATGTGGAGTGAAAACTGTTTTGGCTTTGAGGAAAAGCATTCTGACATGTTAACATGCTGATCGTTATTTTATTTTTAAAAAATTGTGCCATGTCATGCCCGGAAGAGCATTAGACTTTTTGGATGCTCTAGAACTGCACAGGAGGAAATTGTTTCAGCTAATCAGGACACGAGGACTGTTAGAATGGATATCAGAATGGATAGGATTACTGCACTAACTTCTCCTGGACCGGTATGATAACGTTCCAGCATGTTCAGAACTGTTTTTCATCATTCTCACCCTGGAATGCTGTTGGAACACTGGAGTACGGAATGGGAACCCAATGGGAACCAAGATGTGCAGTAAACTTCACAGCGTTCTGTTATAATTCCATTCCTGGAAAGTTATCATAACACCATGCGATAATCTCCTGAGAAACAGACTGCCATGGATGGTGGTGAAATCTCCATCTTTGGAGGTTTTTAAGCAGAGGTTGGATGGGCATCTTTCAGGAATATTGCAATTGTGTATGTCTGCATATCAGGGGGTTGGACTAGGTGGCCTTTGTGATTCCTTCCAGTTACAATGCTATGATCTTCACCTGAGCTGATCATGACTCAAATTTCTTCAGTCAATGGAACCTTAAAGGGACCTCCATAATCACATCCAGTTCCCATCTACACAAAACCAGATCCAGACACATTCTAAAACCACTGCAGGTTTTGGTGAAAGTTATAGTCATTACACATAATTCCATTTTCAACAATTTCCGTTCTTAATGGCATGGTATTAAAATTTAAAATATTTTTTCTACCTGTTTTATATGGTATAGTTAAAATACACCAATACCTGTAGATAACGTCCTTGTGAACAAACTTGTGAATAAACATACAACAAATAGTCTATAACAGGACTTTAAATCAACCATGGTTTTGTTCTAGAGAAGGAATCAGTGTGGCCCTTAAGAAGGTATGGATGGTGAAAATCCACAGATACAGAGGACCAACTGTATAGAGGATCAAAATTCAATGAGTGACCAATCATCATAAGTGACAGGTGTTTAATCTAGCAGCTAGTATCTGTTATGCACACATGAAGTGCTTCAGCAGCTATTATGTTTGGCTACCTGCTACTTTTTGCTAATGTCCCTTCCACAGCATGCTGAAAACACTGATCTTTTATGCTTAATTTCATGAAAAGGTGAAAAAAGTAAGTATTCTCTTCTATGAAGAGAAAATGGGGTATAGAAAATGGATCATAATGGTTCACAAAACACATTGGCTGTAGGTTGTTCATCCCACAGAGATTCTAAGAAAATGACACTTTTCATTTAGAAGACAACTTTGAGAAAGTTTTGTGTGTTGTTGTTTTGTTTTAACATGGGCACTCAGTGCAGGTGCACGTGTATATTTGTTTGTACTGGTCAACCTTTAATGACATGTCACATAATTTTCATAATGAACAAACAATTGGTAAAATATGTGGATCTGGTTGCATGAATATGAGGAACTAGACTGTGGCAACTTCGATAGGTGAATTCTTGGTGGTGGATACAGGTGGAAAAGAGAGTTAGGTAACAGAAAATCTACACCAGCATTGGGAAAAGGAAAGATCTCTCTCAGTAATAAGCCAATGGGCAAGGGCAAGTATGATATGTGGAAGAAACATATATTTTTCTAATATTTGTCCCATTTATTTTATATGAAAGGCCTTTAGATGGCTTATGTCATAATGCTGTAGGAGAAGCTGCAGCATCCACTTGTATTCTTTAATTTGTTGCTATTAGGCCTTTTCTTTGACTATGTTTTGGTTTGCTTGAGTTTTAATGATGGTTTATTGGGAGGGAGTGACCACACCCTGGAAACTTTCAGTTGAAGAGTGGTCTAGGAATGAAATCCTTACATAATTTGTGTCATCAAATATATAATTATTTGTTCAGTGTTACATGTAATGAAATAGAGTCCCTGTCCTCCTTTTTCAAGGAAAACATGACAAAAATAGGAAGTTTTTGTTTTGCAATCAAGTTAATTTAATTTGTGGATATAAGATTTTCATTTTATTCTACAGGAACCAAGGCTTGCCACTAATAAAATAATTCTCATTGGACTAAAATGAAATAAGATCACCTGTTTTCTATAATGTATGTGCACTTGTTAATAATTCATGCTGCTGGTGAAACAGAAACATTTCTTTAAAGCACACATACACACTACACGTATCCAGAAAGAAATGTTGCTGCTTGCTGTTCATCACTATCATAGATTTTGGCACTGCTCTTTGCCTTTATGGGTATTCGTTTCTGACAGCTGCATTAGTATTTTCTGGCTGAAGGTCAGATAGGAAAGCAAGCCTGGCTTAATGTTTTAAAAAGCATTGTGACCATTACAAGGGAGAAGGGTAGCTGTTTAATTAGCTTACAGTGGCAATTACACTGTGACACTACAATGAATCTCTCTGCAGAGTCTCCTATTATTGCAGAACAACAGGTATAAAATGCCATTTCCAGTGGACACAATTCTGTGGATTGTCCTCAACACATCTATGCAGTATTCATGGTAGAAAGGGGGAAAAATACTTTCCTTTTAACTAAATAATGAACTGTTTTTCTTTCAGATATGAAGGTCACAATAGACTGCTCACAGGAGACTTTGTGCTGGAACAATGTGAAGAAAATAACAGACAAAAAGATTAGGCTTCACTGTAATTTTCAGGTTGTGAATGTACATGGTGTGTGTACGTATGTTTGTATGTGCGTCTGTGTGTCGCTGTGTGTGCAACAGTTGTAAATAATTTCATGTTTCTTTATTATTGTTATATGTACTGTTTCCATTATTTTTTTGCCTAAGAAGCATGGCATACTGTGAAGTATGGCATTGTTGCCTGCAAGGTGAAATAAATGTTGGAACTCAGATCCCAAAAAGGTAAGAAGGTATAAATCGTGTTTCTTTAGTCTTTAAAAAAAAATAAGAAAAACTCTATTCATGTGTTCTTCTTATGGATATAGTAGAACCATAACCTCATAGAGCTGGAAGGAACCCTAAGGGCCATCTAGTCAACTATTTAACATGCAGAAATATACATCTAATGTATGCCAGAGATGGCCCCCAAGAACCACTGTTTAAATACTTCCAGTGAAGTGAATACCTCCACCAGCTTTTACGTAAGTCCATTCCATTTTCAAACAACTCCTACAGTCAGGGAGTTCTTTCCAATATATTATATATATATATATATATATATATCGATTTAAATTCATTGACAGGTGTCATAATCTAAGGAGAAACCAAAAACAAGCTTATTTCATCTTCTACATAGCATCTCTTCAGAAGTTTAAAGATGTCTATCATGTTACCTCTTAATCTTGTTTTCTTTTCTCCAAGCTGAGCATAACCAGCTCTCTGAGCCATTCCTCATATATCTTGGTTTCCAGACTTTTTACAGTATTCCTATCTGTCTTCTGAACATATTTGAGCTTGCAATTTCCTTCATTATATCCTTCTTTAATATCCCCTTTTTGGTGAAAGTGTCAAGGAGGAAAGTTCTTCCTTCTAGCCAGACATTGCTAACACACACACACACACACACACACATATGCAGTGAACTCATAAAAACTCTTTGGGTAGTTAAGCATCCTGATCACTTACGATTATAAATTCCACATGTACAGGAGACCACCACGCATGAACATACATACACATATTGGAGGTTTTTCAGAGCATGGTGATGGCAATGATGTATGCAAGAAATGGCAAAACTTTGGTAAACAAGGCTATATGCACTGCCCCATTTATCCCTTCACCATGTAACGTGTGTCTAGGGTTATGGATTAAGTTGCAGACCAAAAACATTCTGAGAGTGGGAAGACGATAGCTACTGTGGTCACTTTGTTCATGGCTTTTCTGTGTTTCACAGAAAAATAATTAAAGATGGAAACCTGTACTTAATGTCAATTCTTCAAAATTACTCTAAGACCTTACCATTGGAGCAACACAGGTTAGTAACAGAGAACAAATTATTATTATTATTATTATTATTATTATTATCCTTTATTTATATAGCGCTGTAGGTTTACACAGTGCTGTACATATAAATTTATAATTAGATGGTTCCCTGCCCTCAGGATTACAATCTAAAAGACACGACACAAAAGGAGAAGGGAAAGCTGATGGGGAAAGGAATCAGGTCACGTGGTTCTTCTCTCCTTCTGAGGCCTGGACCAAGGCAGATGGACTGGAGGAAAGGCTCGGCTTCATAATGCACAGTTAAAATGGGGCAGACAAAGTCACACATCTGGGAACGCTTCTCTAAACAATATAGTCTTTAACTCAGTTTTGAAACTGGTTAGAGAAGTGATGAAGCACGATAGAGGAAGAAGGTTCCAGAAGTGAGGGGAAGCAAGTGAGAAAAGACGAATCTGGGACAGGGCAGTGGGAATCCTCGGCTGGGACAGGAGACCTTGGCTACCAGAACGGAGGGGAAGAGAAGGAGTGTGAGGAAAAAGAAGTTCAGACAAGTAAGGAGGGCCCAGTCCATGGAGGGCTTTGAAAGTCAACAGCAGAAGCTTGTACTGGATGCGGAAGGGGAAGGGGAGCCAATGAAGGGAGGATAAGAGAGGAGAAACATGGTCAAAGCGGCGAGCGGATGTGATGATACATGCAGCTGAGTTCTGAACAGAGATTAAAGGATGGAGGTGAGAAAGAGGAAGCCCTGTCAGAAGAAGGTGTAGGTCTTGTAATGCTTGTGTAGGTCTTCTGAGTGGTGGTCTTCACTGTTACAACTTTCTCAGAGCATTGTTCACTTGAGGTCAAATTTTATGAAGTGCATCATCTCACATAAATTGGCTTTTAATTAGCTCACAGATAAAATATTCCTATACAAGCCACATAACACCAGTAGCATCCCTAGTGGGGGTGTGGGGGCTGCGGACCACACTGGTCATCCCAGAAAGGGGGGTGACACCCAGTAGGTTACCCATCTTTCGTGGGTGTTAGGCCCATGTGGGGGCTGTTTGGTGCCACCAAGGGAGCTGCTTGGGCCTGTGTGGGTAATCCTTGGGGCTGTGCAGCTGCAGCTCCAGGTCATGTGGCTACCCTCTGTGCCCATGCAGGTGCTCCCATGTGGTCCTTGCCCAGTAATCTCACTGGAAGTCCCACATCCTGGCAGTCCCACCCCTCTGCACCAGGTGTCACCTGGTAGGGGAATGCCACTGCATAACACTTTAATTGCTAAAATGCAACTCAATATATCCTGACTCAATGAGCAGGTGTACAAGGTTCTACAGCCTCTGCACATTTTAGTGTGTTTCAGAAGAAACTCTGTCATAATTTGCAAATATTTTGTTTCTTGATATGCTCCTTTTATTTTTCCAACTTAATGGCCATCTTCTTGGGTTCACTTTAACATATACAAGTCTCCTTACTACTTCCTCCTTTGCAAATGTAACTCACCATTCAGTAATAGCTACACCCCCCTCCATTCTGGCTGCATCCTATTTGGGTGATACATGGTATCTGGCATGTCCATCACCAGAACTGGGGTATAACATGCTTAAAATGAAATTTAAAACCTACCTCTTACTTATGAGTACTTCATTCTCATAACAGGGCAGCTATCTGTACTTAGCTACATGACACACCCACTGCTGTTACCAGTTACTCTGAGGTCAGAACAAGGTGCCCATACATGCAGTCATCACTAGGTGCATTGGTCTGACCTCAGATGTAAGCAGTGCATGGTGGTGGCAGATACATCAGGCTGTCCATGGAGATAGGTAATCCAGCACAGGAACATAGGGCTAGATAATGGGGGGAAGTCAGGGAAGCTCTGGGGCCAGGATATTCTGGCCACTGCAGTATCCTGGCTAGTGCAAACAGGACTCTAAACATATTTACAATTCTGGTGGAGTAAATCTTATCTGGAATTCCAAAATCTGAAATAATCCAAAATCCAAAACATCTTGACCTACAAAATGATACAAAGATCAGGTTTAGATTCAAAAGAAGGAGGAGTGAAGACAGGCGGAAGAAACATCAACAATTTGAGATATGCAAAGACACCATACTACTAGCATAAAGCATCACAAACTTGGAAACATTACTAAGGAAGGTCAAAGTAGAAGTGAAAAGATAGGTTTAAAGAAAACAAAACTAACTATCTAAATAAATAGTGATTTTTTTTTTGTACCAAACTTACTCATAAATTGTAATTCCTGTATATCACTGAGTGAAATTACAATAGTTGTGACATAAACAAATAGTAAAATTAATACAGTATATACCTTTAAATTACATTATCATATGCCTAAATGACAGGAAACACATTTCAGTGTTATCTGTCCACCATCCTCATGAAGGTGCCCTTGACCAGTTCATCACATCTTCTGTCTGGTTCCCACACTACATTTCAATACTCATTCTTATAGTTATCTACTCTCCTTGACTTTATGCAACATGCTTCCTCCTGCCTTTGTCCTCCAATTACTATTATTAAAACTGGACTTGCCACCTCATCTTCATACCCACAAAGTTTTAGATTTCAGCTTACATTCTCACACACAATCAGTTTATATAGGCCTGTCTCTAGACTCTCCATTTCACCCTTTGTATCCAAGGAAATAGGCTCAAGTTTACAAAAGGTCATGCGGCCAGCTTCTTTTAGTTAGTCTCAAAGATGCTACTAGGCTCCTCTGCATACTGATAACCCTACTTTGTTTGGCTGAAGCTTCCTATTTACCCAGCTTTTAACACTGCACTTTTACATATTTATTCAGGAGTAAAGCTTTTTGTTTTGCACAAGCTCATTCCAAAGTGAAGTCCCATTGGATTCATTTTCCTGGTAAATTAGAATAGGGCTGAAATTTTAAGGAAGTAACAAGAAGCTGTTGGCAGGATCTTGAATTGTTTCTTTTAAATCCGTATGGATATTTGACCCCTTGGAAATGGTTAATGTAATTTAAAAGGCATAGGATATAAATATGGGGAATAAAAATAACTAATTAAATATGTGTTCCTCATTCATTTATGGCTTGATGACTCAACACTTAAATAACCCCAGTGAGCTTTCTGTGCTGCAAAATACTGCATTTCATTTAGCACTGGATTATATGAAATCATATGGTGATAAGTCTTTGATAGCTCATCATTGTAGGCAATGTATCTCTTGACACTATGGCTATTGAGTGTCAAAACTGCATGTAAAAACTTGTTCTTGTTCTTTTCTAAACTTTATAGTCTCCTTGTGGGATCCAGAATGAACACATCAGCCTTTAAAAATACTAGCTAAATCTGAAATATATGTATGTGTGTGTGTGCTGCAGTCCTAAATATGCTTACATATGACTCCATAATAAGCCCTAATTAATTTAAACTTTATTTCTGCATAATCATCAATTGATTTGTTCTTTTAGAGTGCCACTCGTTAATTGCAAAGATATCTCTCCTTCAATGGGTATCAAGATCTTATTGAAAAATTGTCCTTTGTACATAAATAAAAAAATTATGAATAAAAGTGTGTCATTGTGCCCTTGTCTGCCATCATATTAATGCAATGTTAATACTTTATTGTTGAGGAAGTACAATTTCAAGATGCAAAGGGCAGATCCTAAGGGTATAATAGTTGGAATATCTCTGAGGGTGAAGAGCACACAATTCCCAAGGACTTTTTATTTGGAAATCAAACACTGACCTTTGTTCCACATATGCTGTATTTTGCATATTCACCTCATGAAACATCAGCACATGAAAGCACAGTGTACAAAACAGTGCAAACACATTTCAGATGTGAAAGGAAACACTGGAACATGAACACCACAGATTTCTCAAAGCAGAATGAAACAGCATTCTCCTTCAATATAATAGTACAAGACAGCCTTTGGTGTTTTATGTACATATGGCTTACTTGATACACTTCTATACAGTTCTCTTAATGCAGTTTATTGAGTAATCCTAACTCTTTAATCATCTATCGGCTGATGGCCACGTTGAGATTGAATATGCCTCATAACAGCAGGGAAAGGGAAACTGAGGCTGCATCTGCACTTCAGAAATAATGCAGTATGATGATGATGATGATGATGATGATGATGATGATTTCTATTCCGCTTAATCTCAGGGAATCCAAGAGGATTACAACAGTAAAAAGACAACACTGACTACAATGGCTCAGTGCTATGGAATTCAGGGATTTACAGTTTTGTGAGATATTTAACATCCTCTGTCAGAGAGGTCTGGTACCAAAACAAACTATAAACTCCAGGATTCCATAGGATGGAGCCATGACAGTTAACATGATGTAAAACTGTATTCATTCTTCTGTGTAAATGCAGACTACTTTATATTGGACCTATAATTGGGTTTAGGCCAGTAAAATCTACTTCAAAGTAAGTGTATAAATGATTATAGCTTAAAACCAACTAATATCCTGTTAGAATAGGAGCAACCAGAACCCAGCTCCTTCTACTGCTCAGACTCCAGCATTAGTAATTTAAAAAAAAAAACTTAATATGCAGAAAATAATAAGTTTTTTGTGGGGGTGGAGGAACTAGTTTATACTTCTTCCCTTATTTGCAGTTCCTTTTAGTGTTTTTCTCCTCTGTGCATTGTTCTACAATAATTCATACTCCTTCTGACAACCTATTAATATTTTCCTTAATATTTCTAAACTCATTTCATATTATTCTTTTCCAACAATCTGAATTATTCCTCATTGAAAATCAAATTAATTTAGGGTAGCAATGCACATGACCTGCATTTTTGTGAGTAATTTGTAGCTTGGATTATCTCTTGCAGGCAGATGTTTTCTTCCCACCCCCAGGCATTTTGAACCAGGTAATTTTACCCGTTAGTTCAAAGGTAGATACAGATTTGTAGATACAGAGTGCAATTGTGTACTCACTTACGTGCAAGTAAAACCCATTGGACACAGTGGATTTTACTTTTGAGTAGGCTTGTAGAAGATTGTGCTGTCAGTGGACTGGTTAGCATAGTGATAAATGCAGTCTTGTGATAAGCTAAGGTGCTATTATAATCAAACACTGCTTGCATTTTAAATTACCACTATTTCTCATGCAAAGGATAATGAAGGATAATGCACGTACCTTTCAAGCTTATTTTGAGTTTCAAAACAAGTTACAATGCAATCACCTGTTAACCTTTTCATCCCATGGGTTTTCTACAAAAAAGCTAATATCCCTGACAGCTCCTTGTTTATTTTCAGATCCATGCACTGCTTGCCACTTACGACCTTGCAAGCAGATTCACACCTTGCAAAGTCCCTGACCTTGTAGTCATTAAAATCCAATCACACACTGGGCAGGTTTCCATATTCATTAGGACAGCAAGAAGATAGATTTGAACATGCCTCTGAAGTGACCAATACATTCATCAGCCAATTTCCATCTTCTTCAACAATTCCAGCTTGCTTAGGGATATTACGAGATTAATTGACACTGAAAATCTTTTGTACCCAAACACTAGCAATGTTAAGCAGATGCAATATGTTCCTAATTAAAAGGGCTGTGATCAAACATAAGTTGTCAATTATACTTTGTCCTGTGAATACCTGCATAAAGTTAGAAGAACAATCACTTTTGTTTATCCTTTTGATGTAGCAGCTAGCAGTGTTTTGAAATAAGAAATGACTTGGCATAATAATTTAAAACTGTGTAATACTTCCAATAGAAAATCAAAGTAGGACTCTCATATTTTACGGAAATGCATATTTATGTTAATGTTTTATGATGCCCTTTGAGATATGCCATAGCCAATGACATTGAGGCAGCAGCCATATCTAGCCCCCAAATCCCTGTAGTTATATTGTTTTGCTCCTATCATCCTATCTGCCATGCAATAATATGCAACAAAATAATAAGTTTAATGACACTGGTGCATATATACTCTCTGTATTTAGTAATAATAAATGATCATATTTAGTACTGCAATACTTGGATCTGAGCCAGAGTGCCCAGGTTTCAGCTGTGACCAGGAGAGCACTTGCACAGCTAAATCTAGTGTGCCAGCTATGCCCATTTATTAAGAAATCAGCTTTGGCTATGGTGACACATGCCTTGATGGCCTCCCATTTGCACTATGGTAATGCAGGCTACATGGGGCTACCTTTGGAAACTATTTGGAAACTTCAGTGAGTTTAAAATGCTGCAGCCAGGCTGTTGACCAGGTCTGAGTACAGGGATTATGTGGCACTCCCCCCGCCCCCATCCCTGTTGAAATAGCTGCATTGGCTACTGGTCTATTTCTGGGCAGAACTGAAAGTACTGTTTTTGGCATTTAAGGCCCCATGTGGCTTGGCTCCAGATTATGTGAAAAACCATATCTTCTTATATAAACTAGCATTGAGATTTGCAGGGGAGGGCTTTCTCAAGTCCCACCACCCTCACAGGCATAGTTGCTGAGGACTCAGGAGATGGCCTTCTCCATGATTTCCATGGGAGGTCTAGTTGGCAACATCCCTCCTGTCTTTCCTCTGGCAGGAGAAAATGTTTTATTTAGGCAGGCTTTTAAATTTTAACTATAGTGTTGCAGTGCGTGAAGTGGTGTACTTTCTCTCTCTCTCTCTCTCTGCAAACTGTTTTAAATATTTGTATGTGTTTTTACTGTTTCAGCTGTTTTAATAATGTTGACATTTAATTCCCCATTACCTTTACAAGTTATTATTTTAGTTGAATCTTTAAAAATATTGTAAGCTATCATTTTTGGAGGAAGGCAGGATATATGTGCAATAAATACAAAAATATTCTTCTTCCTATTTTTTTTTAAATTAAGATATTTCTTAATAACCACTTGCTTTCACTTAAAGAGTTCCAGTTGCCTTGCGGAAAACATTCTCCAACTGGTACACTGTCAATGAGAAGGCCTTCTTTTAATAGTCACTTACTCTTACTTCATAATCAAGTAGTGTTTTTGATCATTGGCAGAGAAAGGACCCTTTACTAGGGTACTGGATAAGTATTTATGGAGATAGACATTCATTTGGATGTATGAGACATTCTACTTACCAACCTAGAGTTATAGTTAGCTAAGGTGTACAAGGCAGAGATATGTCACTACTCAGGCTTTTGCATTAGTACTGATAAAATGGGCATTCCTACACTGATCATCTGCTCAATGTAGGATGATATTTAATGATAGGTACACAAAAGAGGTTTAATATTCCACAGTTTATCTGTAGAAACAGTCATTGCCTTGAAACAATCTGTATAATAAAATCTGGTTTGCATTCTTTGCCATTTGCACAGTTTGTAGTCCACAAAGAGAGATGGCCTGGTTTTGATTTCATGCACCATGTATTATGTAAATACCTGCCAAAAATGATGACGGTTTGGTAACTTATGAGCAGATGTGAGTGACAATTGCACCATGCCAACCTACAGCAAATTTGACTATTGTCCTACTGCTCAGTCAATGTCTATGTGTTTACAGAATGTAACTGCAAAATAATCTTGGAATGTAACTAGGCACTGATAGTGCTAATATTTTTGTATGTCAATTTTGTAAAAGAGAAATTCGAATTTTCATTTATTTTTCAGTTATTTGTACACATGGAAGATTTTGGGCTGAAACACAATAATAATGGATCTGATCTTTTCATCTGTCCCTTAAAAACACAGAGAGGAAATTGAACTATAGATATAAACCTGCCCATAAATCAATAATTTCTAAATGACCATAAATCTTTTCTTGTTATGGTGGAGACTAATATGCGTTGATTCTAGGTCCACTATCTAAATGTCTACGTGTCACTGCCTGGATAATTATCCATATAATCTAACAAATCCATGTGCTGCTCAGCAAGCAATGTAGCAGAAAGAGCAAATAAAAAGCCCTCCAAAGCAAAGAACTAAACAGAAAGGCACATGAAAAGCACATTCTGGAAATGAAATCCAGTGACTATATGCAAAGTCCTTTCAGTAACCACTTAGTAGTTTGCTTGTTTGTTTTAAAAAGAGTCATTTTCAGAATTTTTTGAGGGATGATTGTTATTGGGAATAGAGATAGTCTTCTAGGTAAATCTAAATTAGTCCAGATAATCCAAATTCCATAACCCTAATCTTATTTTCTCACCTTCATAAGAGATATGATCCATTGATAGTTTTTATTTTGTTGCATTTCTTTGAATCCTTCTTGTATTTCCTTCCCATCCTTATTTAAATAATTTATGAGATTTTATTTACTGTATATATTTTTACTATGATATTTGTGTGAATTTTAACACATTTTTCTAGTGTGTGCCTTTATTTCAATATTCCATCTAATTTATCTTGACTAAATTGTGTCTCTGTATGCGTTTTTCAGTTCAGCAGTTAACACTTTGACACTTACTTCCTGCTTTCTGCCTTCATTATTTCTCCATGTAAACCTGGAAATATACGAATCTTGAACCTTGCCTCATTTAGGAGATATGAGAACATTTCACTTCAAATTGATATGAAACTATATTCAGCAATGTTCATTTTTCCTCATACAACAAGTGGGGAAAACCACTACTTCTAAATTATTTGGTATATTACAAAATAAACCTATATTGTTCCATGCTTCCTAACAACACCATCTGGCCAAGGAGGGAGTGAAAGGACAGGTCAAACTCCATGGCGCCTGTCCTAGATTAAGAAGCAGAGCCCTCCCTCCAGTCCATCTGCCTTCCTCCAGACCTCAGAGGGAGAGAAGAACTTGTGGACCTGATCCCCTCCTCCCCTCCAACAGTCCCTTCAAAGCATCCCCGACAGATGGCCATCCAGCCTCTACTTAGACCTCCAAGGAAGGAGATTCATGTGTTCTTCTTATGGATATAGAAGGACCATAACCTCATAGAGCTGCAAGGAATCCTAAGGGCCATCTAGCCCAACTATTTAACATTCAGAAATATACATCTAATGTATGCCAGAGATGGCCCCCCAGTGAAGTGAATACCTCCACCAGCCTTTATGGTTTAAGGAAGGAGACTGCACCACACTCCAAGGGATTGTGTTCCATTGTCGAAGAGCCCTTACTGTCAGGAAGCTCCTCCTAATGTTGAGGTAGAATCTCTTTTCCTGGAGCTTGCATCCATTTTTCTGGGTCCTAGTCTCTGGAGCAGAAGAAAACAAGCTTGCTCCCTCCTCAATGTGACATCCCTTCAAGTATTTAAACAGGGCTATCATATCACCTCTTAACCTTCTCTTCTCTAGGCTAAACATTCCCAGCCCCCTAAGGTGTTCCTCATAGGGCATGGTTTCCAGACCCTTCACCATTTTAGTCACTCTCCTTTGGACACGCTCCAGTTTCTCCACATCTTGTTTGAATTGTGGTGCCCAGAACTGGACACAGTATTCCAGGTGGGGCCTGACGAAAGCAGAGTAGAGTGGCACTATTACTTCCCTTGATCTAGACACTATACTTCTATTGATGCTACCGAAAATTGCATTGGCCCTTTTAGCTGCCGCATCGCACTGTTGACTCATGTTCAACTTGTGGTCTACTTGGTATCCTAGATCCCTTTCAAATGTGGTCTCATTCAGCCAGGTGTCCCCCATCCTATATCTGTGCATTTCAGCTCTCCTAAAGTCTAGAATTCATGTCTCACTATGCCTAGCTTCACCTTTCCACTGTATTACAAACTCCAGGAGAACATGGTCACTCCCACCTAAGGATCGTACCACATGCATCCCATCAACTAGGTCTTCCCTGTTGGTTAAGATTATATCCAAAATAGCTGAGTCCCTTGTTGCCTCTTCCACCATTTGGACAATGAAATTGTTTTCCAGGCAAGTGAGGAATTTTCTAGACCTTGAGGATTTGGCAGAATTTGAATTCCAGCAAATATCAGGCACATACATACAGGGGCTTCCACCTTAATTGCTTAGATGTCACATAATAAGCTCTTCTCCTACCTTGCTATGTTATAATGAGGTATTTGAATACAATATAGGAATAACTGATTTGCATTTTAATCAGGCATTCTGAACTGTTGAAAACTTAATGACTTACTATTTATATTTTTGTTTTCTTGAAAGCTCTATACTCAGCGAAGGACAGTATTTTTCTCACATTTTCTCACATGCAACAAAGAACAGTTAGTAGCAATGACTGCCAACATAAAAAAGTAAAATGTGCTTAATGCAAGTAAAATTTTATGTGAGAAAATGCTGCATTTATTTCATGTAATTTTTACAGCTGACATAATCTATTCAGAAGATTATTGACAGAAATCTGGAACTCCTCTAATGCATGGCTTATTAACAATGACATCAGAATGAGTATTCTGTTGCTTCTGGCCTTCTCTCTGGAACCTAGGTCTAGAGATAAAAATCTGAAGGTTCATGCTTTCTGTTGACTGTCATTATAAATCTAAAAAAGGCTATAATGCCTCTTTCGTTAGAATTAGATGAAATTTGCAGGCATAGAGCTGCTTGGAGGGGAAATTATACCTGTGGAATTTAGGTCAGATAGATGTAAACGTGGTTTTGTTGCTATTATTATCATTGTAAAGAGAACAATTCTTTCCTGTTAATTCCCAAAAAGATTCCATACTAAGAAATTAGCTGATAACTTCTGATTTCAGTTCTTTTACCTCAAAACTGGCATGTAGTTTAACCAGTCCCTGATACACACCAATTCTCAGATTCATCTGCAAAGAATTTCTGAATAAACCTGTTAACTTCCACCTCCAATGGTTGTGCATTCCATAATCCTGGCACCACCCTCCAATGTCTTCCCATTTCCCTCACTGGTGGAAGACAGGGCATTTGCATCAGACCTCAGTTCTTCTTGTGGTCTTACTGTTGGGAGTACCTTCAAGTCACTTGACTTATGCCAGCTGTGGCATATTTATACATGTATAAATATAAATAAACTTCCCAGTTGCACTTTTGTAGGGGGCATTGTTTAGGGCTGTTCTTCAGGATGATTTAGAAGCTACAGCTTCTTGCCAATATTTATTTAGGCCCGAAGCAGACAGTCCAAAAGGAGTGCATGGAGATTGCTCCATTGCCATTCATGCTGTGACCATGGAAACCACACAGTCCCAGTCCCAATTTGGGCTGCCACCACAGTCCTGAACCAGGCTGCCAATTCTTCTTGGAAGAGCCACAGCATGGCTTTATGCCATGTTTGGGGCATGGATCATGCCCCTATGGGGCCTGAAGCCATATTTTGCCTGCATGTTTTTTGCCTAAGAAGGAGTTTGCCCTTGCCTTCCTTTGAAGCTGACAGCATGTAACTTGTCAAGGTCACCCAGTGAGTTTCCATTGCTGAGTGGGAGTTCAAACCCTGGTCTCCAGGGTCTTAGGGACTCAACAGGCTGACTTTTTGGTGTGATCTGCAGCTGTCCCTTTCCTCACTGGATCAGGGCCATGACAACTACATGCTGTGGTACCAATCTGGCCTTTCTGTGGTGTAAAAAGAATCTGCAAAAAGTGTCTCCTTTTTGCACCACAGAAAGCCTGCCCTAGGTGTTGTGGTGGTGACTTTTGGCTCATCTTTGGCACAGCACATTGAAACGATGTGCCAATGGAGTGTTGTGAGACCCCCCACCATGCTTTTGTGTGAATGGCATAACAGTGGCATGGGGGTGGCCAGTGTGTGTATGACATGCCCCCACACACCATCCCCATGCCAGTTTATAATACCAGTCTGTAGAGGCTCTATGTCAAGTACTCAAGCTGTTACACCATGCTGGTTATTTTCAATTAAATATCAGCAACAACCCCTTGAATTCACATAGAAAGCAAATTAACATCCAGTGCAACTTGTTTAAGACTAGTGTTATATTTTATCTACATTATACTCTGGCCAGCAATGTTGCTATTGCATTTTGTACCAGCTGTAGCTTCTAAATCATGCTGAAGAACAGCCCTAAATAGTGTCCCCTACAAAAGTGCAACTGGGAAGTTTATGGAACTAAGGAACTAAGGCCTTGTCTACATGGTTATTTTACCATGAGTTCCCACCAAACTCATTGGCCCAATCTAGATTGGCCCTAAAAGGCACGATTAGGGCTCTTTAGGGTGCCATTAGGGTTCATGAGTGCGCAGCGTTCGCACACTCACAAACCCTAGCACGTGATGACGCAAGCGTCATCACTTAAAAGCTTTTAGATGGCATGCATGTGCACACCGAAGCAACAGCACAGCTTCTAGATGGAGCTGTGCAGTTGCGGCAGTTAAAGGCGCCAAACAGCGCCTTTTCCTTTAATTGTGCCATACCTGCAGCACAAAAAAGAAGCTGGATTTCCCTGCTCCTTTTTTGCTGTGCAGCTTCACCGCTGCATCTAGCTGCTGCGGTGAAGGTCCACAGCAAATAAAATAAAATAAAATAAAATAAAATAAAATAAAAATGTGGCTACAGACTGACCTTTTTGGGTGGTCTGAAAAGCCCCATTGCGTCCTGCTTACACAGGGCCAAAATCTTGAATTGGACCTGGACTGTCTTCACAATGCCTACACCTGATTTGGGGTTTCCTCCCTCTAAACTATATTGGAAAAACTCATCTTCTGCTGCTGGTTTTCAGTATGTTTTAATCAGGTATGGATGGATACAACCCTAAATAAGTCTATTCAGAAGTAAGGCAAAGGCCAGAGGCTTTATTCTGAGTAGATCAGCATTCATGCAGATTTTTGTAATGTTTACTCACAAGTAATCCCCATGGTGAAGTTAACTTTAGCATAAACAGGACTATTAGTGACATACCCTCTCAGGGATTTCCAGACAGAGTTTAGTTCCTGTATGGAAGTTAAAGGAGGAAGAAGAGAATTATATTGTAAATATAAGCACAATGGCCTGATCTAGATGGGCACAAAGAGCCGCGATAAGGGCTCTTTGAGGTGCCTTTTGGGTTAGAGAGGTGCAGCAACTGCACCCTCCCTAACCCTAAAGTGTATGGGCACCGCCATTTAAAAATGGTGGCGTCCATACGGGTGCACCATGATATTGTTATAGCGCACACCACATTTAGGCCATGACAACTTTGCGCCGCGGGAGGGTGCCAAGTGTGGAGCTCCTTTTTTTGCACCGGGTCTTTGGTGTGGCTTTCAAACAGCCACGCCAAAGACCCAGGGAGAAAGGGGCCGCAGCAGTGGCCCCATTCTCCCTTCAGCACCACTGAGGGAAGCGGGGTGCAGCGGGCACCCAGGGTGCCTGATGCACTCCGCTTTGAGGCTGCGGGGAAGCAGCAGTTTGCCTCTTCCCCGTGGCCTCTGAGGCTGCTGGTGCGGCAGCCTTGGCCCCATCTCACTGCTTCCTGGGGCGGCTACAGACTGCCCCTTTTGGGCGGTCTGTACTGCCCCACTGGGACTGATTCCCCCAGCCAAATGTGGATAAAATTTCATTTTTTCCACATGCAATTTTTCTGCATGCAAAGACAGATCACTCCAGAGACTCAAAGAAAAAGGGTAACATGATGATCAGTGATAAGTTTTAAACCAAATGGCTTGTTGTTTTTATGGAAGCAGAATTAATATCAGCACCCTTCTGAACAATTATTTACAGAACCCTGAACATCAAACGGAGGTACTGACAGTCACCGGCCTGAAACCAGGTCTGGGAATACAACTCCTGGTCCTAGATGGAATCACACTATCCTCGAAGGACCCTGTTCGCAGTCTGGGGGTACTCCTAGACTCGTCACTTTACATGACTAGTCAAGTGAATGCGACAGTCAGGAGTGCCTGTTATCAGCTCCGGCTGATACGCCAGCTGCGCCCTTTCCTGGAGATGAGGGATTTGGAAACTGTGGTACACGCTTTGGTCACCTCACGACTAGACTACTGCAACGCACTCTACATGGGGCTGCCCTTGTGCCTAACCCGGAAACTTCAATTGGTTCAAAACATGGCAGCCAGATTAGTTACTGGGACATCTAGGAGAGAACATATAACACCAGTGCTTAAATCTCTCCACTGGCTGCCAATTAGTTTCCGGGCACAGTACAAGGTGCTGGTTTTAACCTTTATAGCCCTACATGGCTCGGGCCCATCTTATCTCAGGGACCGCCTCTCCCCGTACGATCCTCCCCACACACTTCGATCCTCTGGGAGGAACCTACTACAGCCTATCAAGACCAGGCTGGCACAGACCTCCCAGAGGGCCTTTTCTGCGACAGCTCCCAAGCTCTGGAATGGTTTGCCGGATGAGATGTGTCTCATGACATCTTTAGATTGCTTCAAAAAAGCCCTAAAGACGCATCTCTTCCAGCAGGCCTTCCCCTGAAATTCTCTATCCCCGGCTTCCGTTCCAGACTTTGATTTCCTGCCTACTCCCATGTTTCTGATCCTTACTTATGACATGGCCGCATAAGGAAGGGTTAGGATGTAGTTATATGTTTTTAAATAACTGTTTTAATCACTGCCGGTTTAATCTATTTTTAAGGGGTGGGAGGTTTGGAAACGGGTCATGGGATTGTTTTAATCTATGTTTTGTTTTTTACTTGTACCCCGCTCCGAGTGTATGTACAGAGGAGCGGGCTATAAATAAACTATTATTATTATTATTATTATTATTATTATTATTATTATTAAATTCCCTTTTGAATGTCTTACCCAGTCACTTCATTTGTGAATGATGTAAGATTAAAATTTTCACACCTTGGTCAACCATCAAGATAATATATTTAATTAACAGTGATGATCCTTTGTCACATTCCTTGTCTATTAAGCCACTGAAAGATCTAGAGAGATCTCTTCTACATCCAGTACAATATTTTGTTGTTGACCTTCAAAGCCCTCCATGGACTGGTCCCTCCTTACTTATTATACTTACTTATCTGAACTTCTTCCTCCTTATTAATAATAAGGATAATAATAATAATAAAAATAATAATAATAAAGGAACTATCTGAACTCTTCCTCTTTACATTCCTCCTCGTACCCTCCGCTCTGGTAGTCAAGGTCTCCTGTCTCAGCCTAGGTTTTCCACTGCCCCATCTCAGATTCATCCCTTCTCACTTGCTGTCCCTCGCTCCTGGAACCTTCTTCTCCCATATGCATGTGTCAGCACTTCTCTAACCAATTTCAAAACTGAGTTAAAGACTATATTGTTTAGGGAAGCATTCCCTGGAGAGTGCCCTTCTCTGCACCAGGATGCTGCACCCTAATTATGTGTTACCCAGTTTCCCCGAAAATAAGACATGCCCAGAAAATAAGACCTAGTAGAGATTTTGCTGATTTTCTAAATATAAGGCCTCCCCTGAAAGTAAGACATAGCAAAGTTTTTGTATATAAATATATATACAGTATATAATAAATGCTCATTTTTTTGTTCAACAATAAATGTGAATTCTTCATGGAAAAATAAGACATCCCCTGAAATAAGACCTAGCACATCTTTGGGAGCAAAAATTAATATGACACTGACTTATTTTCGGGGAAACACGGTAAGAAGCCAGGCCCTCCCTCCAGTCCATCCGCCTTGGTCCAGGCCTCAGAGGGAGTGAAGAATTGCTGGATTTGATCTCCTTCCCCAAGACTATTCCCTTCTCCTTCTGTGTCGTGTCTCTTTAGATTATAAGCATGAAGGCAGGGAACTGTCTAATCAAATGATTGTATGTATAGTGTTGTGTAAATTTACACTATAGCATTATATAAATAAAGATTCATCATCATCATCATCATCATCATCATCATCATCGTAGAAGTCCTCCATATCTTTCACCTAGAATAGGTCATCACTCAGAAGGACAGAGGCAATTTCATTGTCATGAAATGGGTTCAGATAATATGTTTGATCGTTTGTTTAAAATGATGTTGTCCAACCACACCATCCTAAAACATTGTGAAGGTGATATTACCAAAGGGACAGCAGTTGTCACATGCCTTGGGACCCAAACAAGTCCAGTTTTGAAGAGGGTGCACCTCTCCCTTCAAAGTAGTAGGCACCTCCCCACAAAATAGATGTTTGCCACCCCTGGAACAAATTAATTGATTTTCTCTTGCAAGATTTTAACAGTCAAGCTGGGCAATGATGAAGCTTACACTCTAGCTTTCGTCCAGCATGCTTCATGGCCCATAGAACTTCATGCTTAGAAGTAATTGTATTGATGTCTCTTCATCTGATGGTTTCACAATGGCACAAGACTTCGACTGAATCTCCAGCCCTATGAGGTGGAAAATCCTATGTTACATGTTACATGGTGGAATCAATCTCATTATAGAAACTAGTACTTGCAAAACTCTATGAGACAAGTTAATGATATGATCTGAATCCACCTGGTGAGCTACACAAATCTCTAAAGATTTAGGCCAAAGTCTCTTGAGTTCATATTCATCTTTGTGTGTATGTACAACCTTGGCTCAGGACCAGGGGGTCAGTGGGAAAGTGCCTATGCAGTAATAATCACAATGAAAAATTGGATGTTAATCTGTGTTGACCAACCATTAAAACCATTACAACATCACTTCTCAAATATTTGTATCATGTGACAATTTAATAAATGGTGTAGCATGCTTAACAGAAGACATAACCAATGGGTCAAAATCATAGAACTAATAGTTGTTTACAAAATGCTGAATTTATTGAACATAATTTTTCTTTGTTGGAGTCATAGTGTCTCCTTCCCTTTGAACAAAATCAGTAGCTTTTCTATACTCTTGTTACAGATTGAATGGACTTTACAGTACTTCACTGGGCTTTGCACTAAAATTTATTATGCTAGCAACAATCATTCTGGGAATTGTGTGTGTCTTTGTGTGTGTGTGAGTGTTTTCGATTTTCTCAATGCTGAATAACTGAAGTGCTTGTCCTCTATCTCCTTTCTGCCAGAGCAGATTGCTTGTCTATTGTGTAGCTTTAAAATTATATGCTTGTTAATGAGTCAAATGTGGTGAGCCTGTTTGAAAAAGGGGAGAGAATAACTCACAAATATGCCAAATAGACAAACTGCAGCTGAGAACTGTATGGTATGCTGTTAATGGGAGCAAATGGAATAGCAAAATCCATTTGTTAATCTTTTCTGGCAGTATTTTAGAGCTAGAGGCACAGACCTATGCATTATACTAGAGCTGTGTGAGAAAGACCCAACATGACATTCTTAACTATGAAGTACATGAGGGAGGAAAGGATATCATCTTATTTTCTCTTTCCCAACCTCATTTATAAGATTTTTTTTGTGAGAGGAAAATTTCATTAAGGAAAGCAATTAGTATTTTTTGCAATTTTCTTCCTGTTATGAGAAAGTCTTAAAAATCACAGAGTTTTCAAATACTACACATGGTTCAGAATCGTAGAATCATAGAGTTGGAAGAGACCACAAGAGACCACAAGGGCCATCCAGTCCAACCCCCTGCCATGCAGAAACTCCCATTCAAAGCATCCCCAACAGATGGCCATCCAGCCTCTGTTTAAAGACCTCCAAGGAAGGCGACTCCACTACACTCCGAGGGAGTGTGTTCCACTGTCGAACAGCTCTTATTGTCAGGAAGATCCACCTAATGTTGAGGTAGAATCTCTTTTCCTGGAGCTTATATCCACTGTTCCAGGTCCTGTTCTCTGGAGCAGTAGAAAACAAGCTTGCTCCCTTCTCAATGTGACATCCCTTCAGATATTTGAACAGGGCTATCATATCATCTCTTAACCTTCTCTTCTCCAGGCTAAACATTTCCAGCTCCCTAAGACGTTCCTCATAGAGAATGGTTTCCAGAACCTTCACCATTTTAGTTTCCCTCCTTTGGACACACTCCAGTTTCTCCACATACTTTTTGAATTGAGGTACCCAGAACTGGACACAGTATTCCAGGTGGGGCCTGACCAAAACAGAATAGAGTGGCACTATTACTTCCCTTGATCTAGACACTATACTTCTATTGATGCAGCCTAAAATTGAATTAGCTTTTTTAGCTACTGCATCGCACTGTTGACTCATGTTCAACTTGTGGTCTACTTGGTATCCTAGATCCCTTTCACATGGTATCTTAGATCCATTTCAGCCAGGTGTCCCCCATCCTATATCTATGCATTTCATTTTTCCGCCCTAGGTGCAGAACCTTACATTTCTCCGTATTGAATTTCATTTTGTTAATTTTGGCCCAGCTTTCTAGCCTATTCAGGTCATTTTGAATTTTGATCCTGTCCTCTGGAGTATTAGCTACTCCTCCTAATTTGGTGTCATCTGCAAATTTGATAAGTGTGCCCCCAATTCTGTCATCCAAGTCATTGATACAGATGTTGAATAGCACTGGGCCCAGGACAGACCCCTGTGGCACCCCACTTGTCACTTCCCTCCAGGATAAAAAGGAACCATTGTTGAGCACCCTTTGGGTGTGGCTAGCCAATCAGTTACATATCCATGTAATGATTACCTTGTCTAGCCCAAATTTTGCAAGCTTGTTTGCAAGAATGTCATGGGGAACTTTGTCAAATGCCTTACTGAAATCAAGATATACTATGTCCACAGCATTCCCTTCATCTACCAAGCTGGTAATTTTATCAAAAAAAAGAAAAAGAAAAAAAAAGATCAGCGACACCATCCACGGAGCTAGTTTTTGACATCTGCTATTTTCCTCTCTCTTCCTGGATTATGCCTTTCTACTGGCAGAAGAGACGAGATGACAATCTGTGCGTCCATTTCTTTCAGCCTCTTACCCAGAGCCTCATAATCCCTTATGATATTCTCAAGGCTGTGTCTTGCTGTGTCATACATTCCCACATGGATCAAAAGGAAGGGATATTGGTCAGTAGGCTTGACCAGTCTTGTCAGCCTCTCCGTCATATCACAGATCTTTGCCTCAGGGAGACAACACACCTCCCAAGACATCTTGTCGGGTCCCCAAATCACTCCTTCTGTACCCCTCAGCAAGTAGTCCCCCACCACGACCACACACCTTCTCCAAGGCTTAGCAGCGACTGTTCCCTGCGATGGAACTCCCAGGCTCTCCTGCTCTATTCCTGAAGTCTGTCCATGCTGGTCTTTCTCATCCTCCTTGATAAGTGAAAGGGCTTCAAAATGATTCTGTAACTGCAAGCTCCCACAGCTATCCCTGATTTCCCTGCTTCTCTGTGTGACATTCCTCCAGCTGTCTGCCTCCTGTGCATGAGCTTTTCATCCCTATCAACTTCTTCTGTGTGGTCCCCTTCCAAGATTATTCCTTCTGTTCTGTCCAGGAAAACCTCTTGCTCCCTGATATGCTGATGTGTAGCTACCCTGGATTCCAGCTGCTGTACTTTCTCCTCCAAGAGGGCTACCAACTTGCATTTGGGGCATGTGAAGTTACCCACATCTGTAGGCAAGAAGACAAACATCCCACAAGTGTTGCAGGTGATTCCAGTCGTTTCCTCAGTATCCATACCAAGAATGTTAAGTAATCACTAAAACAGGACTGTGGGCTTCCTCCTCAAAAAATATCCCCCGGTAAACAGAAATGTCAAAGCCCCTGATGGTCTGGCCTATTTCACCAAATCTCTGTCAGTCAGCAAAATCTACTGGGAATATAACTTTAAAGTGCAGAATGAACTCAGGCTTGCTAGAGAGGTTCAGAACAATAAAAAGGGCTTTTTTGGATATGTCCGCAGCAAGAGGAAGAAGAAAGAAACGGTTGGGCCACTGCATGCAGAAGATGGCAAAATGCTAACAGGGGAAAGAGAAAAGGCAGAATTACTCAACACCTTTGCTTCAGTCTTCTCAGAAAGGGCAAAGGGTGCTCAACCTAAGGATAATGGAGCAGAAGACAGAATAGGGGAATTTCAGCACAGAATAAGTAAAGAGATAGTACAGGAATACCTGCTTAACCTAAATGAATATAAATCTCCAGGACCAGATGAACTACATCCTAGAGTATTAAAAGAACTGGCAAATGTAATATCAGAACCATTGGCAATAATCTTTGAGAATTCCTGGAGAACAGGAGAAGTCCCAGCAGACTGGAGGAGGGCAAACATTGTCCCCATCTTCAAAAAGGGAAAACAATAGGATCCCAACAATTATCATCCAGTTAGTCTGACATCAATTCCATGAAAGATTCTAGAGCAGATCAGTAAGCAGTGAGTCTGTGAACATTTAGAGGACAATGCCATAATCACAAAAAGTCAACATGGGTTTCAGAGAAACAAGTCATGCCAAACGAACCTGATCTCTTTTTTTGATAAAGTTACCAGCTTGGTAGATGGAGGGAATGCTGTGGATATAGTATTCCTCGATTTCAGTAAGGCCTTTGACAAGGTTCTCCATGACATTCTTGCAAACAAGCTTGCAAAATGTGAGAGAGACAAGTTAACTGTTACATGGATTTGTAATTGGTTTACTGGCTAAATTCAAAGGGTGCTCAACAATGGTTCCTTTTCATCCTGGAGAGAAGTGACCAGTGGGGTGCCACAGGGTTCTGTCTTGGGCCCAGTGCTATTTAACATCTTTATTAATGATTTGGAAGACAGAATTGAGGGCATACTTATCAAATTTGCAGATGACACTAAACTTGGAGGAGTAGCTAATACCCCAGACGACAGGATCAAAATTCAAAATGACCTGAATAGAAACCTGGGCCAATGCTAAAAAGATGAAATTGAACACAGAGAAATGTAAGGTTCTTCACTTAGGGTGGAAAAATGAAATGCCCAGATATAAAATGGGGGACACCTGGCTGAACGAGACCACATGTGAAAGGGATCTAGGAGTCCAAGTAGACCATAATCTGAACATGAGTCAACAGTGCGATGTGGCAGCTAAAAAGGCCAATGCAATTTTAGGCTGCATCAATAGAAGTATAGTGTCTAGATCAAGGGAAGTAATAGTGCCACTCTATTCTGCTTTGGTTAGGCCCCACCTGGAATACTGTGTCCAGTTCTGCGCACCACAATTCAAAAAAGAGGTGGAGAAACTGGAGCATGTCCAAAGGAGGGCAACTAAGATGGTAAAGGATCTGGAAACCATGCCCTATGAGGAACGCCTTAGGGAACTGGGGATGTTTAGCCTGGAGAAGAGAAGGTTAAGAGTTGATATGATAGCCCTGTTCAAATATCTGAAGGGATGTCACATTGAGAAGGGAGCAAGCTTGTTTTCTACTGCTCCAGAGAACAGGACCTGGAACAGTGGATGTAAGCTCCAGGAAAAGAGATTCTACCTCAACATTAGGTGGATCTTCCTGACAATAAGAGCTGTTCGACAGTGGAACACACTCCCTCGGTTTGTAGTGGAGTCTCCATCCTTGGAGGTCTTTAAGCAAAGGCTGGATGGCCATCTGTCGGGGATGCTTTGACTGGGAGTTCCTGCATGGCAGGAGGTTGGACTGGATTGCCCTTGTGGTCTCTTCCAACTCTATGATTCTATGATTCTAGTATTAATGAAAATACTTATATTGATATAATTGTTTGATAGATTGAATCTAGAAGAAAGTTCATTAGTTTGATTTCAGAAAGGTGTAATCTAAATAATATACATGTGAAATGATAAATCAGGCACTTTGGAGACCTTAGCTCACCAAGACTTCAGCCAAATGTAGGATATTATAAGGCATAATATTGATGGAATTCATCTTAAAATGTTGTTCCTGCTATTGAAAAGAAACAGATATCCTTGGGATGAATCTGTTACATCTATGGTCTGCTACGTAGCTATCTAAATTTAAAATCCATTTCATGAGCACTGAGATGAGTGTACCCTAGAAGCAAAGGGATAACTCAAGTAGAGGTGGTAGTTTAGGATTTCAATACTCTTATCTATTTACCCGGGAGAAACCTACATTGATTTTGAAGAGACTTCAGGATTTATTTCCATCAGATTATATAGTCCTTGTATCATTCATCAGAACAACACAAGCTGATCTAAATTTGTCTTTCATGATATGTTTAATGTATCTGGCAACAAGGATCTGAAAAGGAAAAAATCTAATTTTTCACAGTTGAAATTCCAAAATCTGTTTTACAGTTAATTTTTCTCTATTCTACCTGTTCCTTAAATCTTTAGCATTTTTCTGTTAGTAAGTGGTACACTCCCACTGATTAAATGTGTCTGCATAAATAATTAAATTCTTCTATGAAGCACTTTTTAGAATAACAAATGTTTTCATTGGCTCATGGACAGTGTTATAGTGAGGACATTTCATTTCAAACATACCTTTGGTAATTATGTAAGTTCTTCTGATAGTTATTTATAGTTTAATTAAAATGTATACTTGGAATATAAATGCCATTAGGATAAAGGATCATGTCAAATCCAAACAGTTGCAATAAAACTTGAATTCAACACTGCCTACCACTGGCTTGTGTGCATTTAAGTGTCAATGTCTTGTAAGAAGCTTGGTAAAGTACTATTGGTTATATAGTTCAGAACACTTATTACCTGAAAGAATAGGCCATGGTTGGTTAGAAGTGTTTGAATTAATTCATCCAGTGTAACCAAAATAATGTACATTAATTGGTTTACATGACAAACTAATCAATATGTTGAAATGACAGTTCTATCCCTATACAGTACTGGCAGAGGAATACCTATTTTAAAACTTCCCAAGCAGTCTTAAAGGACATTTTGGCATATGTCAATTTAGACTTCTGTCTTATCAATTAGCCCCTATAGATATCTTTGCGTAAGCACTTGTAGAGCTTGTAGAGCTGTTCAATTGAAACAGCCACCTTTTAAGTTTGAAGATGCTTAGGTTTCATTAAGTATATTTTCCACCCTTACTTAATAAGATTATTGACACTTTGAAGATGTTACATATCTCAAGATGATAATCAGTTCTTATTTATGAATGCATTTTCATTGCCACAATTAGTGTAAGTAGATGCACATATTCTTATGCACTGAAGTAAACTTGTCAGTTTTTGCTCTGATATAAAAGGATGGCTTTAGTTAAAATTTAGTTTGTTTGATCCTACTGTTTATAACATTTTTCATTCCAAAATTATTTCTGTTCCATTGTTAGACAGCAAATGTTTCTTAATGATTTTTTTTTGGGGGGGGGTGTTAATTTTCTGACTCTAGAAAGTGATACCACCACAGTGAGAAGGGCAGAAACATATCTCCCCCCTCCCCACCCCCCGGACTGAATTAGGTAGAGATACATAAACAAAGTTAAGTTTTAACTAGATTTTGCTAAAAATAAGGCTGTTGTAGTAAGGCATTGGAATTGTTCCCTTTCAGGAAACTTTAATAGGACCAATAGCTCTGATAATAATAATAACAACAACAACAACAACAACAACTTGTATTTCCCGCAACAACAACAACAACAACAACAACAACTTGTATTTCCCGCCTCTCCCTTCAGATCGAGGCGGGATTCCAACAGCGTTATAGTGTCAAGTGTTATAGGCTGAAGGACTTGATTTACTCCTGAACTATTCTGTTTGCTTTTCATTTAAACATATAGACACAAAGATACTGCAAACCTCCACTTGACCCCCTCTCAGCCTCTCCCCTCTGCAATAAACTAGTTTTGATCTGACTTAAGATGTTTCTCTTCATGTAGAAATAAAAGATTTGATATTAGGAATTCAAATGTTCCTGCTTGCAAATACATATTGCCACTTGCTTTTGAATGGATGGAGAGATACTTTTACCACCCCTTCACCCTTTTGGAAAGGAAATAAAGACAATTCACTGATTTATCCACTTTGGGAAAATCCAGTCAATAAGGATGTCTGAAAGTCTGTTTCTCCCCATGCTAGCCTACCTGAATCTTATGATCTTCAGGAGAGGGCTTTGCTGGCTGGTGAGCATATGGAAGAGAGCCTTCTTGGAGGCTACTTCTAGGTTTTGGAACTCGCTCTTGAAAAAGGTTCAGTCTGCCCACTCATTTGTGTCTTTTCATTGGCAGGCAAAGGCCTTCTTTTTAAACAGGTCTTCAGCCTTGACTGACCAGGGTGCAGTAATGGGAAACTGGGTGTGCTTTTTTTCACTTTTCTGTTAACATAAGGCTTGTCCACATGGGCTGAAGGAAATGGCTCCACTATGTTTTGAAACTCACTTGTGCTAACAATGCATGTGGCTGAAGAGCTTATTGCACAGGGCTCCAGGAACGCAAATGGCATGGGACAAAAGGGGACGTGATGAGAATGGAACAGGAATAGGATGCATTTTACTGCACACCAGAATGCTGCCGACACCACCAGAACTCCCAGTTCTATGCCAAATCTGTTCAAGTTCCTTAAAATCAGCCTCTGGGGGACAGATTTGGAACAGAATGGAGGTACTTGCTATAGGAAATCCTAATCCAGGTATGGTGATAAATTCTCCAGTTCTGGATGGGGTCACACTTTCCCTAAAGGACTGTGTTCGCAGTTTGGGGGTACTTCTGGACTTGTCGCTTCAGCTGTCATCTCAGGTTGATGCAACAGCCAGGAATTCCTATTATCAGCTTTGGTTGACATGCCAGCCACAACCCTTCCTGGAATGGGAAAACCTAGAAACAGTCGTACATTCACTGGTAACCTCTCGTCTTGATTTCTGCAATGCGCTCTACATGGGGCAACCCTCATGCCACGTATAGAAGCTGCAATTGGTCCAAAATATGGCAGCCAGATTGGTGACAGGGAGTTCTAAATTTGATTCTATTACAACTATCTTAAGATCCCTATACGGGCTGCCTATTAGCTTCCCCACACTCTCAGGTCCTCTGGGAAGACTGGTAACAACTTCCCACAGGACATTCTCTGTTGCTGCTCCAAAAATTTGGAACGACCTTCAGGAGGAAATCTGCCATATAACATCTCTGGAGGCCTTTAAGAAGGAAATAAAAATTAATCACTTCTGGCAGGCCTTCCCAAACTGACCTCCTCAGAATTTAATATTGTTTAGCTGTTCCCACCAGATTGTAATTGTGACTGATTTTATTGGGAACTTTACTGGGGATTGTTGTTTTAATGTTATTTTTAGGGTGGGAGGGAGATAGGGGAATTTGGATTTGTTATGTTTTGTTATGCTTTTATTTATTGTCATTTGTTTTTGATTTTTATTATTTTCTGCTTGCTGTTACCCGCCTCGATCCAATACAGGACCCGAGGGTCGAGGAGGAGCGGTTGGTATCTTGTCTAACTCCTGCCAGTTTCAAGTTCTTTCCTCTTCCCCCAGCTATTCCTTTTCTTCATTTGAGTCTCACTCTATTCAACTCTTTTTTCCTTTACAGCTCTGGGTTGCAGTCATCTATCACCCTCCTGGTTCTGCTACCCAGTTCCTCACAGACTTTGACTCCTGGCTGACATTTTTTCCATCAGATACAGTCCCGTTTTTGACCCTAGGTGACTTTAATATCCATCTCGACGATCGTAATACTCCTTCCACATCTCGCTTTAGCCTCTTTCAATCTTCAATCTTATTCCAACACTTCAACTCATTCTTTTGGTCACTGTCTTGACTTAGTGTGTCATTTCTGACTACTCGGTATCTGATTTTCCATTGTCTGACCATTGTTTAATTTCTTTTACTGTTACTTATATCCCACCTCCTTGTCATACTGTTTAGCGCCATTTTTGTAATCTTCCATCTGTTAATTCTGACCATCTCAGTCAGATTTTGAATTCATCTCTCTCTTATCTAGATCTCGGGGACTCTGCTGATTCAGCAATGTCTTTATTTAATTCCACTCTTTCTTCAACTCTTGACAGCTTTGCCCCTGTATCTGTACTCATGTCTTCCTCCATGGCTAGGCCTCAGTTTTGGCTTACTCCCACTATCAGGTTCCTCCAGTCCTGCTCTCGAGCAGCTGAACATCTTTGGAAAAAGTCCATGGAGTGGGCTTGAAACTCAACATGTCTAAGACAGAGCTTCTTGTCTTTCCACCTAAGTCCACCCTTCAATGCTCCCTTTGGTTCTGTTGATGACATTTCTATTCATCTGGTTCAGCAAGCCTGCAGTCTTGGTTTCATTTTTTATTCTTCTCTGTCATTTATTCCCAGATCCAGGCCACTGCCAAGGCCTGTAGATTCTCTCTTTACAACATTGCTAAAATCCATCCATTCCTCTCAGCCTCCGCTGCCAAGACTCTGGTCCATGCCCTAGTGGTATTGAGACTAGATTACTGTAACCTTCTTCTGACAGGGCTTCCTCTCTTTCACCTCCGTCCTTTAATCTCTGTGCAGAACGCAGCTGCACGTATTATCACATCCGCTCGCCACTTTGACCATGCTTCTCCTCTTTTATCCTCCCTTCATTGGGTCCCCGCATCCAGCAAAAATTTTTGTTGTTCACTTCCAAAGCCCTCCATGGACTGGCCCTCCTTTACTTATCTGAACTTCTTTCCCCTCACACTCCTCCTCATTCCCTCCACTCTGGTAGTCAAGGTCTCCTGTCCCAACCTAGGATCTCCACTGCTCCATCCCAGATTCATCCCTTCTCACTTGCTGCCCCTCAGTTCTGGAATCTCCTTCCCCTATGAGCACATCTCATTACTTTTCTAATAATTTTTAAAATTGAGTTAAAGAGCACTTTGTTCAGGGAAGCATTCCCAGAACTTGGATTTAAAGCAGCTTCACAACATTAAAATCACCTAGCCTAAAGAAGGCCCTTTCTCCATGCCATCTGCCATTGTTTGGCCTCAGAGGGAGTGTAAAATGTAGGCCCAACACATTAGGCCTAGCCAGTGTAAGCAGCAGGGCCCTCCTTCCAGTCCATCTGCCATGGTCCAGGCCTCAGAGGGAGAGAATATCCACTGGACTTGGTCCCTTTCCTCACCACCTTTTCCCTTCTCCTTCTGTCTATTGTCTTTTTAGACTGTATGCCTGGGAGCAGGGAACTGTCTATTTCAATTGACTGTATGTACAATGCTGTGTAAATTTAGCCTAATAATAATAATAATAATAATAATAATAATAAATTTTATTTATACCCCGCTCTTCAGCCAAAGCTATCAGAGCGGCTTACAATTTGTATAATAATAATAATAATAATAATAATAATAATAATAATACATGAATAGGCATAATAATAATAATAATAATAATAATAATAATCATCCTTTCCTGTTCCGTTTCCAACACACCCGCTTTTGTCCCATGCCATTTGCATTCCTGGAGCCCCATGCCGTAAGCTCCTGAACCAGCAGGAAAATGGCCTAAAGACATTATCTAGTGCTTAACAGTCTGTTGAGGCCCCAAATTAAATAAAATGGGGAGATTTAAAATCTGTAACAAAGTACTAGGAGAGAAACAGAAGAAGGCCATGTGAATATGACTACACATCTGGAAATAAATCTTGGGAGGGAAGCAAGGAGAATAGACACACCCATATTAAACATGACATTGCACATCAGAAGCAAGTCACACACAAATGGAACCAAGTATTCTGCTTTACTTCTGAAGCTTTTTTTAAAAAAAAATGTCTGAAGAGGTTTTAGATAGGGAAGTGACAAGAAGCAATAACTTGTTTAATCTGCTGACTACTTGTGTGCTTGTGTGAACATTCTTGTATTGTCCTACAGTTTTGACAAAAGTTTTGGCAATTTATTTTCCTATCACAGAGTTAAACATGATGGTTGGGGGAGAGAGAATACATAGAAATATCTGGAAAATAGTATTGAAGCATCATTTAATTTTACATAGTAGATAATGTTTACACTCAAATAAAATTCACAAATAAAAAATAACACCAACAAAAGACTTCTTTCCCTCACTTGCTGTGTAAGAGAAATAACAACCTTAATAACATTAATAGTTAATCTCATTGTGTTTGTCCTTTGATTGCAAGAAACAAAGCTTA
This sequence comes from Urosaurus nigricauda, assembly GCA_034509955.1. Taxonomy (NCBI): domain Eukaryota; kingdom Metazoa; phylum Chordata; class Lepidosauria; order Squamata; family Phrynosomatidae; genus Urosaurus; species Urosaurus nigricauda. The sequence goes on from JAOEGL010000003.1 coordinate 56,647,911, forward strand.
AATTAAGCACTCTCAACCCTTCTATTTCTGTTGCACAAACTAGTCTTAAAAATCCATGGTTTTGCAAAGTGTAGATAACAGAACAGGCCACTTTCCCCCAGGATTTACTCAACAATTCATTCTTCCATTCTGAAAAAGAAAAAGAAGTATTCTACTGTGTAAGTAACATTTCATCATATTCAGATGCTTTAGTCAATAAAAATAAATGTTGCTATTCCATATATTGCACAGCATCTAAATATTTGTGATGGGAATGTACCACATTCATAAGGCCAGCATAAAATTTTGAGCCATACATGAATTTTAATGGATGTGAGATTGGGATACGCTCAAACAGTTATGAAAATATACTTAGTCATTTTAAAAATGTGTCTTTTGTGATCCTTTTGCTAGACCAGAGATTTCTGTTGTTGCCATCATTAATTCACATGATGAATGTTCACACTACATCAACATTTTCACATCAAGGCATTTGAATTCCTTTGATAACATGTCCCCTTTGATATCATCAAATAGAAAAGTATTTATGCAACTTCAAGACTACAAACTCAATGGTGCAGTGTGATCTATAGCAAAATACACATGTCTAAGTCTGGCTGCTTACATACTTCTGGTTGCCATTTAAGGAAAATAAATTAATTGAATTGGATTTCCCTAAAGATATCAATTTCCCTCCTCCCAAGATTGTCACCGGAACAGAACATTTCTTCCCTTGGGGATTCTGAATTTTCAAGTCTTGCAAAGGAAATGATGTAGGGACTATGATGTAATTTGCAGTGCTGCATCACTCTAATGAGATAACTGTAGAACACTCTCAGGTATTGTTCTGTGTGCTCTGGAAATGATATCACTAACACTTCTGGTATAAAAGTACAATGACTTTTTGCTGCCCTAACTGTCCAAAGTAGCTCATATGTTTTTTGTAACTTGTTACTTCAAAGCCCTGGTTCATGTGAACCAAGTGTGTTGGAGGGTGTATCTTTTCTATTCTTTCAGGAACAATTAAGTGTCAGATTTTCCCCCATCTGTATACCAATATGAAAGGCAGTGGTTCATTTTTTATTTTACATTGTTTCGGAAGCACTTTGAATTTTTGGAGCATAGGATAAAGTCCTTCCTTGCTCCTGAATTGGGATGGGGAAATCATCCGTGATCTATGATGCAACATCTAAGTGCTCTGTTATTCAATGATAGCTCATATTAAACCTCACATTCCCACCAGGATCAGGCAGGTTTAGAAAATCCACAGTGATCACAAATTTTGGCAGATTGCCAGGAACATGCAAATTTTGTGAAGTGCTTGTTAGAATTCAATGCTAGGACTGGAGGGATCACGTATGGAATCTTCATTCCATTGTGAAGCTGATTGGATAATTTTTGGCTGGTCACTATTTCTCAGGGTTATTGTAAGGATATATGTGAGGGGCAGAACAAACTATGCCACTTTGAATTCCAAGGAGAAAAGGCAGGATAAACATTCAAGAAAGAAAAAATAACACCATGACCACTTTATCTGCAGAGGCAACAAGTGCACAAATTTATCTGGGCTCTTTAAATGAATCAAAGAATTGATCATATCTGAAGGATTAATAAAGCAAACAGAACTTGCTAAAACTTAAACAGGCAATCGAAAGATTCTCTAGGTTTTGCACATCACTAGGGATGACCTAATCTGAAGGACATACTGTCAGTCTGAATCACCCAGAACTTTATGAAGCAAAAAAGACAATATTCAGGGAGTTCATTAGTAGGCAATTTTCACTATAATTTAGCATCTTTTGGTATGCATATTTTTCTGGTAACTGTGATGATGAGCTCATTGAAAAAGGTCAGACCAAGAAATGAGAAGATGTGGGATGGCATCAATTAAAAAGAAATTGCATGTTGTGAGGATCTGGGATGGTGGAAACCACAAATATAACCAGATCAGTTTGGAATAATGTCCAAAGTAAATTATGATCCTAAAGAAGAAATTGGTTGTCTTAATCGTGTGGGCAAAATGGACATTCAATTCATAGTGTTATTTTAAAGAAAAATTTGGCTTTCACAAGGGGTATATTTTTTGCAACACAAAAGTCTACACCACTTGGAAGAAAAAGAGTACTAACTAACAAATCTATGAGCAGCAAATTACATAACTCTTTCCCCCCCCCCCCAGCAGATAATTGGAGGGTTTAGCCAGAATACTGACCTATATTCTAATGTATAGGGTATTAATCCCCAAGTGAGCTGCTTTAAAAAAAAAAAAAAACTCCTGTCTTTCTTTCTTTCTTTCTTTCTTTCTTTCTTTCCTTCTACTTCTTCTTTTTTGAATAAACTGCTTATTTTCAAGTGCAGATTTTTCTTGGTGTTAGAGGGGGGAAAAATCTTATTCAGTTCTTCAGAGGCAAAAGGAAGAAATAGGTTTCAAAGGGAAATGACTGACCTTTGTTCATACTTCTGACTAATTAACTGAATGCTCACAATATTCATTCAAAACTTATCCTGGTAGAAAAGGCCATTAGGAACAGAAATCAAAGATATGATGATTAGGGTGTCAAAGCAGGTCATTTGCTAGCTCTATAGCAGAACTATATTTCTTTAAAATGCTCTTTCCATGCACCCAAATTCCCAAGTGGGTTCCATCTTTTGCAAACCTACCTCATTAACATGAGACTCCATGACTGATGTAGCTCATTACCAACATCACCATTTCGATAGTAAGACTTTGGCCTATCTATCTATCATATCTGTCTAAGACCTGAGTGGATGAAGCTGTTGTGGGTAGCTAACCTCTCCCAGCTTTGTCCACCTGGTTTCTATGTACAGCAGCAGAGAACTGTGTACAGCCTGAGGGGCAGCAAGACAGTGGTCCTGTTATGACTCCATCTCCCTTCACCAAGTGCTCCATCTCACAATCGGCTATGTTTTAGTGTGTGTTTTTGAAATTGGGTGACAGGGACAGAATAGACATTCTGTTGATGCTAAACAATTTCTCTCCCTGAGCTGGTCGAGCTGGTATTGGAGTTGTTGTTGGAGTTCCTTTGGCTAGTTGTGCTGGAGACTTCAACATCCATGCAGAGACTGCTCTGTCAGGAGAAGCTCAGCACTTCGTGTCAGCCATGAGGCTGTCCCAAGTAATATCTGGTGCCACACATGTAGCAGGATGCATTCTGGATCTGATTTCTGGATCTGGGTGGGATGGTGTTGATCTGAGTGTGGAGGAATGTTTGGTAGTTCTGTTGTCATGAAGTGATCACTACCTTGTGAGATTTTGTCTTACTGAGAAGTAGAGTGTCTGAAGAAGAGGAGGGTGATTAAGATGGTCTGCCCCAAGAGACTTATGAATCCAGATGGATTCTTGATGGCTTTAAGGAGTTTTCAGTTGCCTTGGCAAAGTTTTAGCTGGTTTTTGGAATGGGGAAATGGCCAAAGTAGTGGACACGATTTTCCATAAGTGTCCCTTCCCACAAGGTGGAGTTTACTGAGCTCCTTGGTTTACAGGTGGCAGTGATGAAATGAGTGGGATGGAAACTAGAGTGATTATGGCAGAAGACTCAGGGGGAGTCCAACTGAACATAGGCTAGAGTGTATTAGAAATTCTAAGCTGTGGTGATGGTGACACCAAACAAATTATACATCTGTGCCAGCATTGCATCTGCATAGTGATGTCCAGCAAAATTGTCTTGAGTAGTCAGGGGCCTTTCACACTCTGACTCATAGGAAGAAAACAAAGATCACCTGACAGTCCACTGTGAATTTGCAAGACACTTTGCAGACAAAATCACTCCAGTTCACTCTGACCTGGAAGCTGTAATTTAGACCAGTCCAATGGCTGTAATCAAGGTGCTGCCTTGTCTTTTTTATTAGATACATTTCAATTTGTGCATCTTGAGGAAAAGGGCAGAATCTTTGGAGAGGAAAGAGCTACCACATGTATAACTGGATTCCTGCCCTTTCTGGTTTCTGAAAGCACTAAAAGGAGATTGGTCGAGTGGGTAAGAAAAGTGGTGAAGGATGTGGTGGAGTCATCACTTTTAGAAGAAAAAGCTTCCTGGAATCCTGCCATTCTGAATAATTATCAGCCAGTCTTTAATATTCCATTTTTGGGCAAGTTTTGGAGCATGTGGTAGCATCCCAGCTCAAGGGGTTTCTGGATAAGATGGATTATCTCAATCCATTTTGATATGGCTTGAGGCCTGGCTATAGAACAGAGACTACTTTGGTTGCCTTGGTGGATGGCCTACACAGAGAACTGAATAGGAAGGATCTGTTCCTGTTGGTTCTGCTGGGCCTCTCATCAGCTTTCATTATCATTGACCATGATATCCAGCTGAGACAACTCTCTGGACTTGGGGGCACTGTCATGCCCTGGTGACACAGTGGTTAAATGCCTGTACTGCAGCCACTTACTCAAAACCACAAGGTTGCAAGTTCAAGACAAGCAAAAGGGCTCAAGCTCGACTCAGGCTAGCATCCTTCCGAGGTTGCTAAAATGAGTACCCAGACTGTTGGGGGCAAGTAGCTTACAGTTATAAACTGCTTAGACACTCCTTAGGTGGTATGAAATGGTATATAAATGAAGCTGTTTGTTTTGATTGGTTCCTGTCTCCTGGAGGGGCAAACTCAGAACTTGGTACTGGAGGACTCTCATCCTGGCTGTTAGCCTATGGCATTCGGTTTTGTACCCTGTGGTGTTTAACATCTACATGAAGCCACAGGGAGCTGTAATTTAGAGTTTGGGGTTTGATGTCACCAATATGTTAACAGCTAACTCTGCCTCTCCTTCCCATTTGATTCCAAGCAAGCTGTCTCATTCTGCTGTCAGTAATGGGCTAGATGAGGGCAAACAGAAATGTAATCCAGACAAGATAGATGTATTCCTGGTCAGTCAGAAGGTAGATCAGGGAATATGACTCTGTGTGTGCTGGATGGGTTACACACACCCCAAAATCTGAGGCTTGCAGCTTGGGTGTTCTTGTGGACTCAGCTTTGAGCCCAGGTGCTCAGGTTTCAACAGTGGCCAAGAGTGTATTTGTACAGCTAAAACTGGTGCACCAGCTGTGCCCATTCCTTGAGGCATCATATCTACACATGTCTTGATTACATTCCATTTAGACTTCTGTAACACACTCTACATGGATCTGTCTTTAGAAAATGAGTCTAAAATGTTGTAGCCATAGCCAGAATGCTGACTGGGACCAGATATAGGAAACATACAACTCCCTTGTCAAAACAGCTTCACTGGCTACCAGTTTTGTTTTGTTTTGTTTTTTTCTGGCCACAATTCAAAGTGATGCTCATAATCTGTTAAGCCCTATATGGTTTAGGTCCAGATGATCTGAAAGATCATATCTTCCCATACAAAGTTGGCATAGTGCTAAGATCTACTGGGAAAGGCTCTTGGTCCCATCACCCTCACAGTTTCACTTGGTGAGAACAAGAGAGAAAGCCTTTTCAGTGGCTGATCCCACCCTCTGAAACTACTTCCCACAGGAGACTGTGTTTACCCCTTCCCTGCTTTCCTTTCATCAACAAAGACTTTTTTTGTTTAAGCAGGCTTTTAATGCATAAGCAGGGAGGCTTTCTTATTGGGATGTTTTATCTTTTGTTTTAAACTTGATATGTCTTCTGAATAATTTTATATTGTTTTATTTTATGATTTTTTGTTTCATTTTTTTATTGTTGTGGTTTTAGTGATTCTTTCTGGGAATCTCTCTTTTGGTCCCACTTTGGAGACATGAAATATACATAAATACACTCAGAATATATATCATTTGCCATTTTTGTCCTGGATAGCAAAATCCCTGTTTGACTATTATCAGTAATAATGAAAGAGGCTCAGCCCTTTCATACAGAAAGTGAAGGTTCTGACAGTTTCCATTTCAAGTTTCATCCACATTTTGAGATACAGCAGTTGGTATCTACTGTTTTGTATGTAGAAGATAATCTCACTTAATACTTGTCAGACTCTCTTAACCTTGCTGTACTGTTTCTGATGCATATTAAGGATATTAGAAGGAGAATTATAGCTTTCTACTGTAAAAAGGCCTTTAAGATTTTCATAAAGGTAGAGGCTATGATGCTGAGAAATATTTCATTCTTTCTAGTAGGCAGGTTAGACATGTTTTTATCTTCATTTTACTCTAGTTGATCACATTGTGCTTTCTAAATATTAGGCCCTCAGTTGACATTGCTACATAATACAGTAAGAAAAATTTTGATTTTACCTACCCAGTTACACTTGACTGAAGCTAATATATTCTAAGGAGTTAGGCTATTATTTTAATTTCTTAGGATTATATTCCTGCTCTTTAAAAAACTTTACAGCTTATTGCTCTTCTGCATTCTTGTTAGATGGCTATTCTTCTGCACTGTGTTCCAATGACAAATAGAGTGATATATAAACACACAGTGTGCTTCCCCATCAGTGTAAAGAAAGTTACACATGTACAAACAGCTCAGTAGCTTACAGAAGTCTTCACACACACACCACTGCCTTTAACTTTTCATTGGTTTGTTTTGCTTACAAACTGACATTTGTTGATTAGCAGTTTGTTTTGGTTTATTTAACTTTTGTGCCACATTACAAATATTTTGCATCTTCACATTGGCCTCCTCAGTTCTAGCTATGTGTTTCCATCCTTGCTTGGAGCCTTTATCTCTGTATACTGAAGAAGTTTACATGATTGAATTCTGGAAAATGAATGCCTAAGTGAATTTAGCTTTAATGACAGAAAGACCTCTTCTCCAAATTGTCTGTATTATGCACAGGAAAGTCCTCTACTGATATGGCACAGTTGGTCTTGAAAGAAGCATGCTTATCAAAATGTAAGCTTTCAAATGAGATCAATTTTTCCCCAGACAATAAAGTTTTATTGAGAAAGTAAAAAATAGAAAGCATCTATACTAGAGAAGTGGGTAAGAAGAAGAAAGATGGCAGCTACTCCAAGTATCATTTAAGTTTCGCCAGCATCTGTGGCTGGCATCTTCAGAGACACAAGTAGAGTTTCTATCCCCATCAATCAAATCCTCTACAAGCTTTTCCATAATTTGCCAATGAAGCCGAACATTTTTTTTAAAAAAAAACAACATTAAAAAGCAGAGCAACAAAATAACGAAGCCCATGCTACTCATTAGATCAAGCAAGAGGTTCACTTGTTGTTGTTATTGTTGTTGTTGTGTGCTTTCAAGTAATTTCCAATTTATGGTGACCCCATGGCAAACATATCATGGCAAGATTTGTCCAGAGGAGATTTGCCATTCCCTTCTTCTGAGGTTGAGAGCATGTGACATCCTTAAGGCCACCCAGTGAATTTCATAGTGAAGCGGGGAATCAAATCCTGCTTAGAGTCATAGTTTATAGTGACACTGAAATCATTATGCTCCATTGGAGCTTGTCAATACAAATAGTTTCTGGGATAAAGCAGTCAAGATCAGAACTATAGCAGATAGTTGAGAAAATTTAATACTTCCCCACTGCTGTGGTTGGACCAACTCCCTACCCAGCACTGCTATTTGCATTGTGAAGGAGGTTCCCTGTAGTACTAACTAAAAACTTGATTGGGGCAAAACGAACATTGGCTTACCTTGTGAGATGTTTGTTTTCAGCGATGAGGGCGGAGTCATCCTTCATGAGGGTTGGTTCCCCCTGTTTGCTCCAATCAGGCAGGACTATGACTTCTGGGCGTGTCCACCAGGGAATCCATCCCCCTTGTTTGCCCAGTCAATGTATAGCCAAACAGAGAGAGTTTATAACAATGAAGAAATACAACAACAGAGAAAGTTTAACCATTTAACTATAACCAATTCAAGACACTAGAACAAGGATCCTATTAACTTTACAACACCCCCCGACACCGAGAAAAAATTCCTCAGTTACGGGTGGGCAGGATGACTCCGCCCTCATCGCTGAAAACAAACATCTCACAAGGTAAGCCAATGTTCGTTTTTCCAGCGTTGAGGGCGGAGCCATCCTTCATGAGGGACATACCAAAGCTCCCTAGATGGGTGGGAACTGAGGTAAGGAATTATAGGATGGACTGAAAGATCCGTCTACCAAATGATGCCTCACCCAGTTGGAAGGTATCGATTCGGCAGCAACGGATAAATATGGAAGGAGATGACCAAACGGCCACCCTGCAAATATTGGAGAGAAGAACATTAGTGGTTAGGGCGGCAGGCGTGGCAGCACTGTGAGCAGAATGAAGCGTATTCCTTGAAGCGTATTACCCGTCATCGAGTCACACTGAGAGATGCAAGCCCAGATCCATCAAGCCAGGGTCGATGAAGAAAAACTTCTCTCCCAGCTATGTAGGACCGAAGGAGACAAATAGACAAATAGACGGTCTGATTTGCGCCATCGACAAGTGCGTTTGATGTAAATACGCCAAACTCTGCATACATCTAGTGTGTGCCAAGTCTTTTCAAGTTCCTTTTTGGGGTCAGGAACGAATGAAGGGAAAACGATCTCCTGTGCTCTATGAAATGTGGAGTTAACTTTAGTCATGAACGTCGGATCCCGTCAAGCAGAACTGAATCCTCGCAGAAGATGCATATTTCACTCCTGTTGATAGTGCTCCTGGTTCAGAAAACCTTCTAGCTGAAGTAATAGCAGTAAAAAATACTGTTTTCCAGGTAAGAAACTTAATATCAACTCTGTCGAGTTATTCAAACTGTGGTTTGGTTAGTGCCTGCAGAACTACATGAGAGTACCAATTAGGGTATCTGTGAACTGTGGGAGGTTTAATAAGAGAAGCTGTTCTCAAAACTTTATATATATATATATATATATATATACCCACACACACACACACACACACACATATATATGAATGATTAGACAGTTTCTGGGATAGTATGATTGGAAGAGCTGATGTCATGGCGGAACTTGAAGCTTTAAGGTGTTAGGTCTCAACCCTTTATCAAGCCCATCGTGCAAATATAACAGGAGTGTATTTATAGAAATTGATGAGGGGGAGCAATCTTTGGACTCACACCGGTCCGTAAACACTTGATATGTGAATTCATAGATCCTTCGCGTAGATTCCCTATATGACTGTATAATGGTCTCAGCATTTCACAGCAAAATACCATTCTTACCAGTAGGTGCCTTTCAATATCCACACGTGAAGGTTTAACCACTCCGGTACTGGATATGTTATTTGACCTTGAGTTAGGAGATCTTTGCGAATTGGAAGATGAACTGGTTTTGTGACATCTGGAAGATCTCTGGAAACCCTGCCCTTCTGAAGTCATGAGAGACGAGACCGGAGCATCTACATGAGGGATCTGGAGTTTGGCTATTGGGAGCCACAAACATGCTTCCCGTCGCCCTAAGCTGGCATCCAACCTTATGTGGAACTTCAACTGGGCCTAAATCAGGCAATCCTCTACAACTGGCAGCAAAAACCACCATTCAAAGAGGTTTGATTCATTCAGTGTATGTCAGAACAGATGATTTATGTGTACCATCTGTTTTTGATACAGCTAGAAGAACTACTGTAGGCTCCTGGCATGAAATGGTGTTCATGCCAAACGATTAACGATCAGGCACTGTAGATGCACCAGTAACACTAAGTCCAATAACTGGGAACAACCTACCTGCTCGAGGGTGTTCTTCATGGATCTTACCCTTTGCTTGGTCAGGTAGACTGGTCAGTGATGTGTCTACAACCACTCCAAAGTGATGCAGGTTCTGAAATGGAACTAGGTAGTTCTTTTCGTAAATTACCAGAAAACATGTCTGGATAGGAAAGAAATCACAACTCGACATCTTATATATATCCTATGGGAGAGAATGAGATCTTATCAGGACATTTGAAATTATGGGTCTATAAGAAGGTCCCACTGTTTTCAAGGCGTGTCTATCTGTGTAGTGAGTGTCACAGAAGAAAACAACAGACTGAATGGTAGAACCTTGTATGGAAAAGGTTGGTAAGATATTTGTGATAAAGTGGTAGCTTGGGCTGTGGGCAGGAGACCACTATCCAAAAAACAGGAACACGCAAAAATCTTGGAGGAGACGTGTCTCCAGAATTGTCTGGATAATCTCCCATCTGAACCTGTGATTATTATAACTCAATTGTTATTAGAAAGATAGTATAGTGTTGTTGTTGTTGTTTTTATGGCCTCAATATCAATCAGACATTTTGTGACTTTTATATCAGCCTATGTCTGCTTGCCTTCCTGTACCTTAACGAGGCAATGAAATAGTCATGAGAATGGTATAGAAAAATATATCAAAGTATATTTTAAGGATGGTAAGGTCTTCTTATTATTCCAAGTCTCAGCCAAGAGACTTTATTCCAAACAATTTGTCCCCAGTAAGCGGTGAGAACCTTAGATATTTTTTGTAATGGGCATTTTTATGTGTCAGTTCTTTAGTCAAGTCTGTCCTTGAACTGGTCTTGGATTACATCCAATCTCATTTAGGCTAGTATCTCCAGACATAGCCCCTACCTATAACCATAGTTAATGCCCTGATAGTACTTTGACCTTAAGTGTTTGTTTGTTTGTTTGTTTGTTAGCCCCAGAAAAAAAGGAAATAGCAGAGACACCTTTAGTGGAGCATAAACTCTGGCAGCCACAAGTGGCATCTGTTGATTCTCATGACAAACAGGAGTGAGATGTAACCATATATATATATATATATATATACAGCTATTGGATTTAGAATCACAATAATAAATTATGGAGGCCTTGTTAATATCCTCATAAATTCTTCATGAAATGGTATTGAAGGCCCAGGCTTGGAGGGAGGAGGAAAATCCTTCCCTTGAGGAAGATCAGGATGGATCATCATCTAGCTTCAACTGGTCAGAGTTGACATTAATTCCAATATATAAGTTGTTTTATACAATAATACCATAAAACAAGTACAGTAATAATAAACAAATACAGTAATAATGAAAGATCATCAGTCCACAAACATCTAACAGATTTCAGGAGCTTTCGGGAGGTACTGAAAGGCCCTTATCTTTATTTTTTTATTTATTTTGTTTTTTAACTCTTTATTTCATTCCTTTTCAGATCACATTCCTCTTCTGAGGAGTGAACTATAGGTATAATTTTCCTTTGTTTTACAAAAGGCATATTAGTTAGCAGAAGCAGCAGCAGGCCTTTCCTCTTCTGCCTAGCTGCCCTTAATCAAAATGGCTGCCACACCTTCAGTTCCAGCCTTGCCTCTTATTTTAAAAAAGGCAAGCACAATAAATAAATGTCTTTTTGGCCAAATTCTCCCCAAGGAGTGATTGAAGCCTTCAGACCAGGGGACAATGGGGCAGAGCAGACTCCTCGCACCTGGAAATGCTTTTGTTAATCCTCTCTGATCCCTTCAGTCTGAGTGGATCTTGGAGGAAGAAGGAGAGGAGAAGGCAGTTGGTTTTGGAGGGAAATTCTCCATTTGAATTTCTGAAGCAACTGAAGCCTCCTTCAAAGCTGGCAATGCAAGTCAGAAACAAACCTCTGAGATAAAGCTTAAACCACAAACATAGGATTAAGGATTGAATCCTCACTCACCTCTTGAAATCTGCCTCCTCTCTCTCTCTCCCACTGTCCAAACCTCTTGCTGGGTTTGATGTCCGCAGTGGGGCACAATCTGGCCAGGGACAGGTCCTCCAGCCGCGCCAAGGTCTGTCAGGGTCTCCATCTCACCGCCCAAAACCCCTTCTGGGGCTGGTGTTCTGGCCCCCCTCAGACCATTCTCCCTCCTCAGCCTCAGAGGCAGAAGAGGACGTAGATAGACTTGGAGGGAACGTCCTCATCTGAGGATTTTAACTGCAAGCATAATTTTTGCTTCTTAGCCTTAGATGGCGCTCTCCATTATGTTTATGCTCGGAGAGATAAGCCTGAAGCAGCACCGGCATGGCTCCCGCCTTTTTTGAGTTTGAATTTGTGCACCAAGGAGGAACGTTTGGGTGCGAATTTGCCCTGCTCCAAATGGATAATGGCGTCCCAGGAAGAGCAGGAGGCGGGGAGAGAAGAAGAAGAGGGTTCCCTAGGTCTCCTGGGATTGTAAAGGAGCCTGTCCCTCTGTTAGCCCGACTCCAGGGGCTGAAGGACCACTGAGCTCCCTCCAGTGAGCTTGGGGTCCATCTTGGAGGGACGACTTTCCAAGGGGAGAAGGCGTCCCTCGAGAATCTGGAGAATGAGGGAGAGGAAGATGATTCCCTGGCCCTCCTTTGTCTCTGAGTCCTTTCTGCCTCTGACCCTGACTCTTGGGAAGAATTTTCTGCCACGGCCTTAGTCTGAAAACGGGCCCCTCTCTGAGAGGAGACTGTTTGGGAGGCAATACAGGATAGCACCGGGTGTAAGGCTAGTAAGGAGGAGAAGGGAGCCGACAGTTCAGGAGGGAGAGGCTGCAGGGTACCCAAGCTGCTCACTGCAGCATTACTCACAGTTCCCTCGGCGTCCTCCTTGCTAACCGCACCCTCCCGATTTCGGGACAGGTTCCTGCTGTCTCTTGGCGTCCTCCTTGCTAACCGCACCCTCCCGATTTCGGGACAGGTTCCCGCGGTCCGGCGCCTTTGAGCGCGGAGAAAAGGGATATCCCTCCGGCTGCGCCGAGCGGCCTGCAGGCCGCACCTCCCGAGTCAGGGCTAATCCACTCCTCTTGTGGAGAGCCTGCATAGCGTGGCCGGGTTTCCCGGACATGCCTGGGCCCTCTAGCTCTTCGGACCTTAGTCGGCCCTCACAGAGAGAGAAGAGGTAAGGGAGTAAAAGGAGAATAAAGAAGGTTTTGTTTTGTGAGTAAAGGAGAGGTAGAAAAACACGACCTGATGGAGCGAAGGCAGGAACTAGACTGGGCAAACAAGGGGGATGGATTCCCTGGTGGACACGCCCAGAAGTGATAGTCCTGCCTGATTGGAGCAAACAGGGGGAACCAACCCTCATGAAGGATGGCTCCGCCCTCAACGCTGGAAAACAGCAAGTTCAAGGCAGTGATGATAATTGGTGGATTTGCGGCAGAATTCTCCAAATCCTAATACTGTTGAAATTAAAGTTGATTGCATATCTATAATTGCAGTTTAATGCAGGAGTGGAACAGAAATAACTTAGGGGTAAATGTGTGAAAAGTGACAAAGTTTGTGGAGCTTGTGGAAGTATTTTTTAAACTACAACTCCCAAGATACTCTAGTCAGGATGGCTAGAAACAGACTGATTTGCCCAGCCCTGCATTTATACTGCACAGCTGGATCATTTTAGCAATAGCAATAATAAAACCAACAAAAACAAACATCACACAGACTCTTGATCAGGGACCTCTTTGTTTTATATTCACTCATCTCTTTTTTAATCTTTTTCTCTGTTAATTACAGAAATTATCATGAGTATAATGTAGCAGTGGGTGTTACCTCCTGGTGGCAACACTCATGATAGCAGTCAGCTTGCTAGTATTCTTAAAAATCCAGCTCTTTTTGCCCCTCAAAATTTAAAAGGCATTTTCTTTCATGTAATTTCCTTACCCTGTCAGTGAAGAAAATACAGCTAAGAAGAACTAGATGACAACTGCCAGCAATTTTTAGGAAATCATCCCTGAATCAGTGAGTCAAGTAAAGTTGCCAGCACATAATTATCCCCTTCATATGTCCCACTGATTTTAGAGTCAGAGAGCAATTCTACATGTTTAGTCTTGATTTTGATTTTCTGTAAGTGTAACAGCAGCAATATTTCTTCATTAACGGGTAAAAAAGCACAATTCAAATAGTAGGAAAAATGTATTCTGGCTTTCCTCAGGTGCTTCCTTCTTGCTTCAGTTCTAACATGTGCTTCTTTATCCTCAAACACACTATTTTTATCCTGTAATACCAGTTCCCCCTTCCCCTTGCTCTCCCTCTTCCTATACACAATTTAATACTAGCAAAGGCAGCCAGGTAGTCACCATGCTTCTATTAAATAATGCTTGTGCAGCAGATGGCAGAAATGACTAAGCATGCATTTGCTACAATAATATAAGGAACAACAGCAACAATAACAAATTTGCCAGCTGGCTTTCTTCACTGCTATTACATAGCATCGTGCTGTTTAAGAACATTACTTTTAAAATTGGCTTTTTTGGCAGTGACAATGCTGGCACTGTGAGAGGCACAATAGGCACCCACGTGTGGGTTATTTCAAACATTTGTATCCCACTTCTCCTACAAGTGGCTCAGAATAGCATTTTAGCAGCACAGTAGTCCTATTAAAAGAAATTGTGTTGCCCAAGGTCACACACTTAGTTTCAATAATGACTAGGACAAGAGTGGTCAAAATGCAACTCATGAGTTCTAGGTGGTTCCCAACCTTTTTTCAGCCCCCTCCCAGCCCACCACATCTGAAATTTCACTTTTTAAACCTTTACAATGAAAAAGCATATTCTTTCCACCTTTGGAGAGAACAATTTACCTTTTTAAAAAATGCATTTGTCCTCACATGCCTCATTATAGTGAAAAAAGGGTAGGATTCTACTCACTTATGAAACCAGAGGTGGGTCCTCTAATCACTTCTCAATCAGAGGTGGGCTTCTGGTCACTAACAAAACCAAAGGCGGGGTGTCTAATCACTTCTTAAACCAGAGATAGACTTCCAGTCACTTATGAAACCTGTGGTGGGGTTCTAATCACTTCTTAAACTAGGGGTGGGTTTCTAGTCATTTCTAATTTGATTGGTGAAAGGCAAGGTCCCAAGGATGTCATGTTGATTCCAAGACCCACAGAGGTTGGCCAACCCTGGCTGGGAACATCCATTTACCATCTTCAAGCTCATGTTTGTCAAACCACTAGTTAACACTAGATGCTTTCATTTGCATTAGCTTCATCACTCTTTTATTTGATGGATCATCATTTTCCTTCTTTATTTGTACAATGAATGCACTTTTCTAAATAGTGACCTGTATCTTTTTGTGTGCTGTAGGATTTCAAGGCTATGAGGAGACATGGTGTGGACAGAAGAAAGGGTAACTATGCATAAAAGGGGTGGCATTTGTAATAGCCAGGCCATGTGAGAGACTTTTGAAAAGGAAGCAAGCTAAAAACCAAAAATACAACCCAAGAAGCTATCAAACCTAGACCTCAGGGATAGTGGTTTGGGCAAAGGCAGAATGAAGTGAAGTAGGAAACAGGAGATAACACTAGTATTAGAGGAAAACTCAGAACAGTGGTTGACTGATGTTTAGGAAAGGATCTTATTCTGATCTAGAAGATTCCCATTAGGGTCTTATATCCACTCAGAAAGTTCACAGTCAGGTCTGCCTGAACCAAATTGCCAAAGTAAAGAGTGTCAGGCCTGCTACAATACTGATAATATTTTATGCCTATTGTAAAACCGTATATGATTTAAATGTAATTAGCTGTGATGTTGAAGACATGAATATGAGTTCTTCCGCATGTGTTCTAGTGAAAGAAAGTGCAACTACTACTAACATAGACCTAAAATACGGTATATGGAATATAGCTGTAAATAAGCCATATGAAATTAATTTCTATTTATATTAGTGCTTTTAGCTTTTATTTCATAATGTCCTACATATTTATTCTATGTCCTACATTTATGGTGTCCTTTTTCTACTTTGCAGTTATGACATCTAGTCACTCTAGAGGAGGAGGAGGAGGAGGAGGAGGAGGAGGAGGAGGAGATTTCTAGGTTTGTTTTTTTTTTTTAAACATTCAGCTGTCCCTATCATTCCAAACCAGTAACAGAATTATATACATTTATTTATTTATTTATTTATTTATTTCACTCTTTAGACACAAATGGGCTTTCTAGATTGGCAGGAAAGTGTGACATGAAGTTGCCTTTTCCTTAATGCTTAGCAGCTGCACCACAGCTTTTAGATGGAGCTGCGCTGTTCCACAGTTTTTATAAAAGAAGCTGGGAAAACCAGCACCTTTTTAAAGGCGCTTCTTCTCCCCTAAAACGCAAAAAAAGCATTTTCATGGCACACTTTCCCTTTTTCTCATCTAAAGGCTAGAGTTTCATGCAGCCATGAACACATTCTTTTTGCCAATCTAGAAAGCCCCAAAGGCTCCCACAGTAGCTTACAATTAGTTAGGCTGACAGTTCATTGCCTGCATTATAAGTAAGACATAACAAGAGGAATTAAATTCAGCAATTCCTGGCTGTTCTTCTCACCTTTTAGAGGCCACCAAAATAGCAGCTACACAATGGAAGAAAGGGATTGCACAAATCACTGGGATCCAGGCATAATGGAGCTGTTATCATTAAATTTCAATGCATTAAGTTAACATGAATTTGCAAAGAATGGTTGATTTACTATTATAAATGAGACAGAGCAAGATACCATTATTTCTGGATAAGTTTCAACTGCCTAATTTTGATCTCCTATTTGCACTCCAGCAAATATCACAGCCATATCAGCATGGAGATGACAAAAACACCCCACCAATTTTGGACAAATAATTTCCCATAAAACCCATAGATTTCACCAGTTGTGCCTTGATAGCTACAGCTGTGTAGAGAAGTAGGCTCTTCATTTTCATTTTAGTCCCTTTAGAAGTAAAGTCAAATATGTGCATGAATGAAGCAAAGTTCTCCTTCTTAGTCTAAGAAGGAGAAACTAAGGGATAAAGAAGCATGCACTATACAAACATTGTTACATCTTTTGTGTGTGCTGCTTTCCTCCTGCTTTCACATTATCCTGAGATTTCTCAGTCTCTAATGGCCCTCTTTTATTTAATAGTTGGCTACTTGGAACAGGACGAAAGCTGGCAGTGTGACAGTTGGGAGCTCCATGTGCAACAGCAGCAAGGTCTTTTTAGCATGTGTTATCTAAGCAGCAGGTTTTGGTCTTTTCTGAGTTTATTTTGTGATGGCAGGGAACAAAGAAGGAGAAATAATCCCTGGGTGCTGTTTAATTAGAATGACTGATGTTTGTTCTGAGGTTTGGAGACAGCACTGACACTCCAGTGTGCTTTTGCTGGGTGATAGCCCAGTGACAATTGACAGAACAACAGCATCTGCAAAACTAGGGGATAATAACATTTCTGTTTTCCAAGCACTTCTGGGAGAATAGATAAGCCTTGCTACATGATCTCAAGGTCAAAAAGCCAAGCTCACTTGCAAGAAGAGAAGAAACAAGTTCTGGATCTGAAATTTTCTCTAAGTAAAAACTAGATATGACATATTCTTCACTGCCAAGTCTTATTCTGGAAAGATTTTCAAACTTGTGCCTTCTAATGGCTAGAAATCAAGGTGAAGCTAAGAATATCCAGGGCAGTTAAAGAAGTGACACAGTGAGAAAAAAGAGAAAGTAGGTGAGTCTTAAGAAAGAAAATTTTGTGTCTTCTCACTGCTCAGGTCAATGAATAAATCTGCAAAATAGTTTTCAAGACAATATAGATTACCATTTGATCATTGCAATATATAAATGTTCCAAGAAACTTCTTGAAGGTATGGATGGTCAGACTGTGGCCCCTTGCATTTGCAAGCCTTCATCAGGGTGCTCAGAATAACTTGTGATTTGACATTTTGAAATTCAAGATTCAAACTGGCCTGAGTACCAGCAAGATTATATGTTGCAGTCTATTTGAAAGAGAAACAGAGCTGGCAAAATAAAATGTTCTGTATTTTCAACTTGAAAACTTCACTATTAACCAAAATTAAGTAATGGCTTAAACTCATCAGGCCATAAAAGCATTAAATAATTCAAAGCCAAGAGTGATCAAATATTAATCCATTTGATTTTCAGAAAGCCACTTTAGTGGAGAACTTAAGGTGCAGTTAGTTTGCTGTTTATTTTTAAAGTGGAAGATGGTTCTAAGCTGCAACTAGGTCACACTAACATTGGTGTAATGATGAGTCACTTGACTAGACTGAGGGAGGAAACATTTATTCTGCCCTCCTTACAGCATGTTTCCCGTGTATCTCTTTCACAGATGAGTTGGTCTAGCAGGAATAAAAATAAAGGAAGAAAAGAAAAATTACCGTTCCCCTTGAAAGAAAGGGACATGTTCTTTGGGTATATATAGCATTATTCAACTGTTTACTATCTGTATGTGTGTAACTAGTGCAGGTGCATGCAACAGGGGTCAACAATGATCTCCCTCTCCCTGATGCCATAAGTGATTCATCCCTGGCTTAAGATGCAAGCTATATAGTTTGCATCCCACAGCTGGCTTATTCAGAAAGACCTTCTTAGCTCAAAGCATTCCTCCATGTCCTGACACTCAATTATTTAATATTTATTATTATATTTATTTATATCCAACTTTCTCCCCCAAAATTGGAACTCAAGGCAACTATTTAAAATAATATTTAAAAAAATATATAAAGTGAGAATTAAAATAGACTCAAACTGTTACGGTATTAAAGCACATTGCTCATTAAAAGAATAAAACAAAATTAAAAAGATAAAAGTGCTTATAAATAGTACAATTAATCCAGTACAACATCTCCAGTCCATTCTTTAAAGACTTTCTGTTTTAAAAGCCTATCTAAATAAAAATGTCTTAGCCTGCCAATGGAAGGAAAACAAGGAGGGAGCCATTTGACCTCCCTGGGAAGGCAATTCCAGAGTCTAGGGGCAGCCACTGATGGCACCACACCTCCAAACTCAGGATGACATCTTCCAGCTGCTTCAAGTATATACTGAATAACATAGGGGACAACCAGTCCATTCTTTAAAGACTTTCTGTTTTAAAAGCCTATCTAAATAAAAATGTCTTAGCCTGCCAATGGAAGGAAAACAAGGAGGGAGCCATTTGACCTCCCTGGGAAGGCAATTCCAGAGTCTAGGGGCAGCCACTGATGGCACCACACCTCCAAACTCAGGATGACATCTTCCAGCTGCTTCAAGTATATACTGAATAACATAGGGGACAAAACAGAAATCTAAGAGATCTCATAAGCCAACAGCTAGGAGGTTGAGTTGAGTCACCCAGAACCACCTTCCCTCCAGGAAGGAACAGAGCAGTTCCTCAAAGCCCCAGAGAGACAGGCTTAGAAGGATAACAGGATAGATGGTATCAAAAACTGAAAGGTTCAACAGAACTAAGAGGGACACGCTCCCGCTGTCTATCTCCTTGCATAGGCCATTCACCAAGGCTGTCTCTGTGGAGTCGAAGGCTTTCATGGCTGGCATCCATAGTTTTTTTATCAGGTTTTCAGGCTATGTGGCCATGTTCTAGAAAAGTTCCTCCTAGAACTCGGGCCACATATCCCGAAAACCCCACAAAAAACTAAGGCTGTCTCTGTTACATAGACAGGCCTAAAACCATTATAGGAAGTCCAAGAAGATCTTCCTCAGTCCCCTGTGGGATGCATAACCTAATGGATAGATCAGAGGATCACCATTCACCATAAAAGGATCCCCTGGGGTGCTCACCAATGTGTTCTGAGCTATGCTTTCTTCCACACTATGTAACTAAATTACCACCAATTTAATTGCACCATTTTCAATCCAATTATCCCATAATTATTTACATGCTCTACTATGGGGCTGGCAACAAGGAAACATCTGAATTATAGTTTCAACCACTGGACAATGGCCCAGAGGCAACCAGCTCAAACCCGTACTGGCATTTGGGTTGAGTAGAATGATACTGCAAAGAGGGAGCACAGCCACTTCACTTTTTAGAATCATTTTTCATCCTCTCCTCTTCCTCCTCTTATCATTTTGAGAGCTGGATTGTTCATTTTCAGCTGAAGGGTATCTGATATTGTATATATCCATATTAAAGGGCTTCATGTTATCTCCCCTTTTAAGCTCAGGAATCCTGTTAACAGTATTTCAGAGAATTCTCTTTTAACCTCATTATTTTTAGCAGATGTACTTTATCCCATTTCTTTCCCCTGCTTCACTAGCCTTAGTAGCAGGGTGAATAAGGTGTGATGTTGCAATCTTGTCTCTTGACTAAGGGATAGAAGGTCCTTGCCACTTCTTACCTAATCTGGATTCTGTCCACCTGAGTGGCTAATTTGTGATGGTGGTTAAAACCAAATAGGCAGAGTTGATACCAAGGCTTCATGTAAACATTCTTAAGTATTGGAATCTCAGGATATTTGTATGAGAAATAAACAGGTTCTTATAATACCGGCTATGCATTTTATGTTCATTCTTAAATATACAAACATATGTATTATCCTTTTGGGGAAAAAGACATAGGAATGTCAATGTCTGGACACTTTTGTCAAATCACATTACATTGCATTGTATGTTAGGCATCATACATCATACCACATAACCCCTGTGCTTAAGTCTCTCACTGGCTGCCGATTAGCTTCCGGGCGCAGTACAAGGGTTGGTTTTAACCTCTAAAGCCCTACATGGCTTGGGTCCATCTTATCTTAGGGACCGCCTCTTCCCGTATGATCCCCCTGCACACTTCAGTCCTCTGAGAGGAACTTGCTCCAGCCTATGAAAACCAGGCTGGCGCAAACCTCCCAGAGGGCCTTCTCAGCTTCCACCCAGACTGTGGAATGGCCTGCCAGATGAGATTCATCTTATTACAGCTCTGGACTGCTTTTAAAAAAGCTTTAAAGATGCATCTCTTCCGGCAGACCTTCCCAGAAACTGTTTAATTGTTCCTGGCTCCCAGAATTTTCCAGATAATTCCTCGGCTTTATGAACCCTGATGCCACCCCTACACTGCTAAAGAATCATGGGTTTTAGTATGTTTTATTATGTTTATTTTTATGTTCGGCTTCTTTTAAATTTTCGCTAGTTTAATTCTATTTTAAAGGGGTGAGAGGGGTGGGATTGGATTGTAGGAATTGTTTTTAATTGTGATTGTTTTTAATTTTGTTGTTCTGCTCCCTGATTGCTTGGACAGAGGGGCAGATTAGAAATAAAATTTATTATTATTATTATTAGTTACATTTCAGTAAATGGCAATTAAGATGTTACACTCTCATAAGGACTGAAACTTTATCTCTCTTTGGCTATGTTTGCATGGGCCAGAGTACTCCAGAAGTGTCCTTATGTGCTGCTCACTGAGGTCAGAACAAGGCACCCTGTATCAATCACATGGCTGGCCATCTAGTTTTAACTTCAGAGGGAGCAACTTGTGTCACTGCCACTGGTGATGGGCAGCACAGCAGGACACACTGTGAACAATTGTCTAGCATTGCTCTGGAAGGTTCATGATCTTCTGGACCTTGATCCTTCTGGAAGATATGGAGTAAACTGTAACTTAAAAAAAACTGCACTGGGTTCAGTGCTGGACTGGCAGTATGTCATCCAAAACAGTTTGCACCAAAACTATAGATTGGGTCATCTGGACTGATCAATGAGAGGATGGCAGGGGACAATATATTTGTTCATGTGGGCACAGCTTTCATCTTCTCTACATTTTTAATGCTTATCACACAGAGGAACATTACCATCCTAAACAAGATATTTTAGCCATTTTTCTGTTTAAGTATACATTATCATCTAAACAGACATCTGTGAACACAAAGACATTCAAGAATTAATTTCCTTGAGCATTGTTTAATCTTAACAGCATCTTTTAGGCATCCTAACAGGCATTCATTACAATAAAAATGGGACCTATATCTATTTTAGCATGAACCTAGTTGTTCTTAACCAGCTTAGTTTATCTCTACCAGCATGTCTGAGCAGTTTATCAGTTATCACAAGCAGCACAGCTGTCATGAACAGTATTCATCACTGGTGCAAATGTCTAATTTGCTGACTGTATCTTGATTCCTTTTATTCTCTCCCTAACTTTGTTAGGCTATCAGTTGTCCAATCAAAATAAATAAAAATAAAACTGTTAACTTTTCCTCATTTATGATTTCCAGTCAAAACAAATCATAACAGAGATATGACTTCACTTTTGTTATACTTGGAGTTTTTGGCCTCCAGTTAATTGCATCATCTATTAAATCTGCTAGAAGATTATTCTTGGTCATATCTGCTCACATCTCATAGTGATGTGAGCAGATACCAGAAGTGTCAGAATTCCCATCCCTTATCTTTTTTTAAATTATAGTAGGCATTTTGTCCAGACTTAAGGTACCACTAGATTTTCAGTGATACAAACACATACATTCTTATACATGTAGCTTTCTGCATTATTTATTATATACTATATGCTATATCTCTAGGTCTATTCACCGGCAACCAAGAGTCTCAGAAAACTCTCTTCTGTTGAATTGTACCAGGCACTCCCTAGGTCTATTCCTGATGACTACAAATGGTTCTCGCGCCTTGTTTTCTTAATCTCAACAATTTTTCCAGTGATACTTCAGTGAGTCCTCCCCTATTTATTCACCAACATTTAACCGAAAGTATCTAAGCATCAGTGTCCCACCCTCTTTTTTCTCCATCTTTGTTTCTTGTTTCAGAAATATTTATTGCTATGCCTCAGAGAGCCCTTTTCTGCTTTTTTTTTAAAAAGCTTATTTTGAGAAAGAAAATTACACTCAGCAATATATATGGGTGTTATGATTTGTGAGTAACATTAATACAAAAAAAAAAACTATTAAGGATTCTGTATGGTGTGGTATGGGAAGGGGTCAAGAGGAGGTGACACCATGAGTTACCGCAGCAGGTGACATCAACCCTAGTGATACTATCATCTAAGAGTCCCCCCCCCCCTTGGTTCAAAACTGACTACTGTAATGTGAATGATTAACTAACAAACTCTTTCAAAATTGAGGCATGTGTTATGGTTTCCCAAGGATTTATGGTATCACCCCTTTTTTAGATTAGAAGCACCTCATTTAAATTTTGTTCAGCTTGAAACTGAACAGTTCTACCTATTTGACAACCAAAAGTACTCTTTTGAGTGTTGATACATTTAGCACCATTCCTTTATAGGTTATAGCTGCCCCCTCCTTTTTGCACCTTTTCCTTCCTTCCTTCCTTCCTTCCTTCCTTCCTTTCTTTCTTTCTTTCTTTTTGTTTTAAAACTTCTATTTAGATGCTTTGAGAATTTCAGCTTGAAACATAACATTGCAAATTGGACATTGGCAAAAATAACCAGCACCACAACAACAGTAACAACATAACTGTCAGATTTTAAGAGGTCTAGTACAATATCCTGATGTTATGGAAGATTTTATTAAAAATTAAAATGACCACTCTGAACTGGACCAAGAAATGGAATGTGAAGCATTTCATGCTTGCTGTCAAATCATTATAATCTTTTCCTAAAGCCTGTCCAGTAACATATCTGTCACAGCCCAAACAAATGGTATTTTTCTGAACCATATTCAAAAGCAGTCCAATGCAGAATGTATAGCCATGGAGGCTACCAGATTATGGATCACTTGAAGCCATCTTATCTTTCAAGAAGGAAATAATCAGTAATGGTAGTGACAGTAGAGCAGCCAGAGCACAAGAGCATCAGATTTTAAAAAAAGTGTTTACTTTCTATAGAAGATTGTCTTACATTAGCCAATAGGACCAAATGTCCAAATTCTAAAAGCCATTAGACAATAACTTCAGGGTCACAGATATGTGTGTAGCAGGAAAGGTGAACAGATCAGGGTGAAGATGAATTCAGGGACATAGGAATTACATCACTGAGTTAAGGTGGAAAGGAAGTGAAAATTAGCATGACAGTTAGATGGATATAAATTTAAAAGATAAATTGTTATTGTTATTATTTTTATTGTAATGTTAGATATTATCTTTGTGTTGGGAAACAGTGCCTCACCGAGCTCAAAGGCATATTGGCAGAAAATTTCAAGTTCCCATAAATAAAACCCAAGGTAATGTATTCATCATTAATTGTATCTGAAGCTAGAAGAGAGGTGGGAAAAATTCTGTCTATGTAATAATACTTACTTAGTTTCAGCATCTGAAGCTTCCAGTCTCCATCCAGCTGTTTTTGAAATATGCTAGTTGCTGAGGGTGATTCTATGTGGAAGAAAATTGAGTCCCTTAACACTTTCTATATACCCCAAATGGGCAATGGAGAGGCTGAGTGCAGCACTATAGAGATTAATGAGAGACCTCCTCTTTCCCAAAGGAAATTAGAAAACAATCTCTTTCTAATGGTGTAAATTTGGGAGCCTAATCCCCTTTAGCCTCCATAAAAACCTAGCTCTCAATTGTAGTATTTTATCTTAAAACATCAGCTCTAGAGAATGTAATTCTCCATTCAAAAAGGAAAAGAAAAGACCTGTGTACTCACTAACAGCACTTTGTTTATTCTGTTTTCTTAAATATGAACATCCAGTTTATTATTTATCTAGTGGCTAAAAAGCATTTTAGATAAATAGCTAACTTTTAATCCCCCCTCCATTCTATTGGGATTTTTCCCCTTTTTTCACAAAAAAAGGATTATTCATAGGATCATACCTGAAATCTAAAGAAAAGGATGTTCAGGGATAATAAATAAATTAATAAACAAACAAACAAACAATATGTGCCATTTAACTCCAGCATGTAGTCATCACAACAAGAGTGCAGTAGGAACCTCTTCCTTGAAAGGGAGCAACTGCATTTCATCAAGGAATGGGCAGATCTGCACCAGTCTGCTTTCCAAATAATTCAGAAGAACAGGAATTCATTGAATGTCTGCTGGGTATTAAACAATAAATAAAACTGAACTTTAAATTGGGTCCAGAATAAATTGGCAACAATTCCCAGAAGCCTTTCCCAGACTGTTCACAAGCTAAAATTTATCTAGATAGGGAATTTTTGAAAACTGCTTCGACCTCCAGACTGCTTGTGTATAATCTGTGTCAGTGTTAAGAGACATACTGAGACAAGAGAAATGTAAACTCTGTGGGACCTATTATCCATGAACTCTTATACATGTACCATGATTCCTGACAGCCTTAAACATATTCTGGAGCATGTGCAGCCATGCCAAGAGGTTATATCCAAATTGCTGTGATTTGTAGGGGCAATCTCCTTATCCTTTCTCAGTATATTTGAAGAAATAAGAATGCTACATGCTTAAAGAGATCCATTTGGAATTACATCCTCAGTCCATGGTGTGTGTGTGTGTGTGCTGTGACTTTAAGTAATTTCTGAATTATGGTGACCCTTAGGTGAATCTATCATGGGTTTTTCTTGGCAGGAGGTGTTCAGAGAAAGTTTGCTATTGCCTTCCCCTGAAGCTGAGAGAGTGTGACTTGCCCAAGGTCAACCAGTGGGTTTCATGGCCAATCTGGGAATCAAACACTGATCTCCAGAGTCCTAGTCCAACAATCAAATCACTACACTGCATTGGCTCTCCAGTCCACAGTAGATGGATCCAGAATATAACTAAAGAGTATACTCTTGTATTCGTCATGCATACTTTATACATGCATACTATGCATACTATGTTTATACCAACACAGAAGACTTATTTGTGAATATTAGTATTGGACTTTAATTTCAAGATTAGCATTTACATCCCAACTCAGCCATTAAAAAGGCAAACCAAACAAACCTTACCAAGAAAACCCCATGATAGGTTTGTCTGAGGGTCACCATAAGTTGGAAATGACTTGAAGAGATAAAACAACAACAAAGGATAACCTCATGAGAAGGAGGAGTCAGCTACCCATGCTCATATCCTTGTGCATTTCCATTATTTCCTCCTGTACAGAAAGACTTTCTGGAGAGGAAAGCCTTCACTAGGTGTAGTGCCTTTGCACGTGATCCAGAACACTGGAAAATCAGTATTCCTGATTGTGCAGAGATCTTCCATGCACAGAGGAAATACTCCTGCTTAGAAAGCTGCTCTCAGTGCAAGGACAGTAATAAAATGTGTAAGGGTAGGAGTCTCATGCTCCTCTTCACATGTATAAGCAAGGCAGCTTTCCAACATCTCAATGGACTTTTTCACACAGGGAGCAATGTGCTTCCACCCAAGAAAGGTTAATGTTTTGGCATCCTGGAAAAGCAAGCAAATTTGCTAATGCTTATCACACACAGAGAACAACAAGGGGGTGAAAAACACATTACTTAGGCAAGAAAGTAGGTTGAAAGCAAATTTGGGTTTCAAATGGATGAGGACAAATCCCCTTGCTAGCTTGGAAATAACTTTTTTGTGCATGCTCCAAACCGTCATTTTCACAAGTGTACACACACACACATATCCCAGAGAGGGAAATGGAGGAGGAAAATCCTATTCGCCCTAGAAGCTTTTTCAGAGAAAGGCAGGCTGAGGTTTTCCTTTACAAACTCCCATAAAATCACACACTCTCTCACACACACACACACTAAAACAAACAAAACAAACAAACAGCTTCATTTATATACCGCTTCATACCCTTAAAGAGTGTCTAAGCGGTTTACAATTGTAAGCTATTTGCCCCCCAACAATCTGGGTACTCATTTTAGCGACCTCGGAAGGATGCAAGCCTGAGTCGAGCTTCAGCCCTTTGCTGGTCTTGAACTCGCCACCTTATGGTTTTGAGTGAGTGGCTGCAGTACAGGCGTTTAACCACTGCGCTACTAGAAAGAAAAAGGAGGTGGCTGGTGCATAAACATGCCTGGTTTTAGTGAGGACTGAAACTCCCAGATGCTCTCCTTTTCCAAAACATATCTTCCATTTCTCCCTCCTGTACAAGAGGAACTCCAAATGTCCTCTTTCTTGTTCTCCCACTCCCACCAGCTGTTCTGTCCTGCTGCAGCAGGAGGAGACCAGGAGCATGAGGGGGAAAAGTGTGCATTGTGTGCATGTTCCTTTAAGAACAAGGCTGACTCCCTCTCCTTGGCACAGCAAAGGAACCCTGGGAACAGGGAGAATCTGGCACATAGTTTTCAGACTGCTGCAATTATGTGAATAAAGCAAATTTATGAATAATCTGATAATTAAAACATGGTATTTTTGCAAAAATGCTTATTTCCGGATTCACCTCACTTTCTATCTGGAGTCTGACTGGTTTGTGTGCAGCATCATCTAAAAAGCAATTGTGAAATTGTCCCTAATTCTCTGGGTGACACTGTATTGTGACCACTTTAACCTTCCAATTTTCCCCATGTGAAAAAGTCCAATGGGAATTAATTCAAGTTGAAGTCTTGTGCACGCTTACGAGGGAGTAAGGCACATTTAACTCAGTGGGACGTACTTCTGAGCATGCATGCCCAGGAAAGTATCACACTTGTTAAACACTGCCTTTTCAGTATCCCCTCTCCACTTCCCATATTCAATACCCCCTCCCCCAAAGGGATACCTGACAGGTTTTCTACCTTTCCCCTCCCCACCATTCCATTACATGTTGGCTATTTATTTTCATATTGCTTTGGAATCAGTACTTCAAGATTCCACTTCAGAGTGCATCAAGTGTTCAGTTCAACTAATTATCTTACACTTTGAAATAATTATCTTAACAACAATGCAATGAATCAATCCATTTAAAAATGCTGCTGACAGTTTGGGTTGATTTGTGCTAGGCTGTCTTTCAGGATAATATAAATAATGTTTGTTGTAGCTTTTGCACTTCATACTTGCACGGATTTATTCTACCTCTTCTTTTTGCTTATAAGCCTATAAATTTTCCCAAGTGTGCAAGCATACTTTTGTTGATCAGGTGGGCATGCAATAGACCAATTACACACACACACACACATATACAGAGAGAGAGAGAGAGAGAGAGAGAGAGAGAGAGAGAGAGAATTTCCCCATTATCCTTTGGCTAAATGTTTGTGTTGAGTGTGTGTGTATGTGTGTGTGTGTAGCACAAAATGAATAAACAAAGACATGTTTTGCTTTTCTGAACACAACATTCTTTACTAGGAAGATCCAATAGTAATGAAGAAATATTCTCATAGCAATGTGGGCCAAGATCTTGTACTCTAGCTATAAGAATGGAGCTCTAACATTGTAATTATAACAGTTGATGCCTTGCAGCTTGGCAGTTTCCTAAGCAAAATGTTTGAGACACTTGAAATCAGAACACAGAGAAATGATGTCCACAATGTTCTTCTGGTTGTGTGATGCCTTAAGAACAAACAGCTAGCAGAAACCCTCAAAAGGCCTGTTGTCACATGGCCAGAAGGAGGAGGAGCCTGCTTGCAAAATATATCCTCCCCAGCATGCCATCTTTACTAAGGACTGAAACAACATGCAGACATATGACTAACACCTCCAATTGCCCTCCCCCCTTCCTGTTTGATTTGTAACATCTTACCTGATGAAGAAGACCATGGAGCTCAAAAGCTTGCAACAAGTATATTGTGCATTTTGGTTGGTCAATAAGGGAATCACTGATGGATTTTTGTTTGTATTTGTTATATGGCCAACACAGCTACCCCTGCATGTTTCCCCAAAAGTAAAGTTTATAAAGTTCTTAAATGATTTTATTGTGAGCTGCCTCAGGTCCCATTTTGTGAGAAAGTTGGCATAAAAATAAAAATAAAATGAAACAAATATATAAATAAATAATTTCCCAGCACCATAATCACCAGGGAATGTGAAGGTAAGTTTTTGAGGTTGTATTCAGCTATTCATATCTGTAAATGTGAATCCCTAGCAGCTAGGATAATGCAAATTCAGCTTACAACATGCCAACCATAAGTGTTTAACTTTTTTTTTTAAAAGAGATGTGCTGGTCTCAAGGCAGGACTGGAGAACATATAGAAAAGGAAAAATACAAATATTTGCCCCACATACTTAGTGGGCATAAGCCACCACTAAAAGTATCCCTTTGGGAATGGTACCTTCTAATCACATTAGTTTTATTCAGGTTTTCCAATCTGTGTGCCTCAAGGAAAATATACTGAAGATCATATGATTTATCCAGTGTTTCATACATTTTCCTAATTCTCTCTTCAAGGAATAAGAATACATAAAATTAAAAAAAAATCTATGGGACCTAAGAAGATATAGCACTGGGTACCTGTTTTAAAAGTGCTGACAATTTTAAATTCCCCCATTTCTGCCATATATACTGATCTAGTACTACCACATATTTTCTGGAAACACTGTTCTGTATTTATCACATCTCCTAAATCACTGTACTTAGCCCTTTCAAATTTTAAGGTTTGTTTGTTTTGCCTTGTAACTCATCATAAAATATACTTTGTTGTTAACTATCCTCAAGTCTATCTTGAATCATGGCAACCCTGTGGATGATACATCTTCAAGCCCATCCCCCCCATTCCCGCACTGTTCTCCTTAGGTCTTGTAGAATTAGGTCTGTGACCTTCCTGACTGAGTCTATTCATCTGACATGCAGTCTATCCATCTGACATGCAGTCTTCCTATCTTTCTACTACCTTATACCATTCTTAGCATTATTGTCTTTTTAATGAGTTATGCCTTTTCAGGATGTGGCCAAAGATGTACTATTGCTATCCAGAGAGAGAGAGCCAAAATACTCCAAAAACACTCCTCCTACTATGTGTTTCTTTTGAAATTCTTCAGGCTTTCTGACTATGGCCAATTTGTATTACCTGTTATGTATGTCAACTGCACCTAAAACCTTCAGAGATAAGTGGGTACGATTTGAGGGGCAAATTGGCAAGTGGAGTCTGAAGGCTGAATTTTATCTCTTTACCTGTTTAATTTATATGTGAAACATGTCAAAAGGAGAAAGCTGGATTAAACATTGACAAAGAACCATAAAAACTGAAGGAAAGAACCAACAATTTAAAATATTCAAATGACACCATACAATTATGAGAAAATGGACATGGAACAACCATGGAGGAAAGTCAAGGACATAAGTTCAAAAGCAGGATTACAGCTGAACATTAAGAAAACAACAAACAAACAAAAAGAATAGCACAGACAATTTACATAATTTTGAAATGGATGATGACGTCATAAAAGATATAAAAGAGTTTCTATTCCTGCTCAGTCATTTATCAAAATGCAAACTATAGTCAGGAAATAGAAGAAGAGTAAGGACCTTATACACCGTTTAAATAACCTGGCTCCCCTCTTCCGAACTGAAATGTACCATGTACCACATGGTTCGGCTGGTTCTAACCGGACAGTAACTTGTTGGCATGAATCTCCTCTAGCAAGCAAAATGCAACATTTATGAATAGACTACATACAAAGGTGCTATCTCTGGTCGGCTAGATGTGACCTTGAGTTTAGAGACACATTTGAGAAGCTCTTTGTGTAAAGAAATGCTGTGTCTGCTGGATCAAGACAAGGGGTGGGGGTTACTGATTGCCCATAGTCAGGCCAATTTCAAAGTGTGCTCTAGCTGGACAATTCTATTCTATGTAAACTATTGGTTATTAATGTGGTTATCAATGGCTTTATTGGCTTTTTACCTTTACAAGCATTCACTGATTTTGTTATCCACAGAGGGTTCTGGAACCAAACCCCAGCAGATAACAAGGGCCCATTGTATCTACTCTGTTGAGGCTATATAATAAAACTAGAAGTGGGAGGGATAAACATTCCTAACTGAAAAGAATTTTAGGTTGCTGGATTAAGATGATTATATATAGGTGTTTGTAGGAACCTTCAGTTGGTCAGACAATTTTTTGTCCATTTCCTGACCCTGAGAAAATGGATTTGCATAAGTTAGAACAAATGCGGGGGGGGGGGGGGAAACTATAGTGTCTTGATAACCAATTTTTGTTTTCAAAAACCAGGAGCTGTGACTTATATAGACACTGTTATTTTACCAGGAAAAAACAAAGTAGTCCTAGACAGTGTTGGATGGTCAGGCATTGCATGCAGACCCAGGACCCATGTTGCCCATCCTGGTTGTAATGACAGCTACTGTATAAAATCTAGCACACTTTTTTCCTCTCTCTCTCTTCCCTCACCCAATTTCCTTGTGGATCCCGTCTTATTTAGATTGTGAGCCTGATGTCAAGGGGCTATCAAATTAACTATTTCTAATCTGCTTTGGTAGGCATTTTTGGTTGAAATGCAGGATATAAATATTTTAAATAAATATATAAATAATAAATTGAATCACAAAGTTCTGTCCCTCAGAAGGGGTAATATCCATGAAAACTTTTTTTTTTCTAATTTTGCCAAGATATTTTTTTGGGGTGGGGGAGGTTTACCTCTTTCTTTTTTTTTTTTTAATGAATTGTTAATATGACAGCTTCCCACTCTCTTGCATATATATGTACCAACTTGTATAATCACCCAGTAAGTAAGTTCTGTGAGTGGAGATTACTTAACTTCTGACAAACAGTATTAGAGTGACATTTCTTTTATTTTCAACAATACAAAATAGAGCCACAAAGAAGCAGCGTTCCAAATTAAGAATGTTTTGGATAGAGCCCAAACAAATGGCCTTAAAATTGGTCTGAGTAGAATAAAGGCTGAGTTGGGGCCCAAATAGAATCTTTCAATCATGGCACACCTCTAAAAGGAAGCTTTTTGTTGTTGTCATTGCTGTTCAAACTGTGACAACCCTAAAGAGCCTTATACATAAGGAAGGATGTATCACAGAATCAGACAGTCATCAGACAACTTTTTTATTAGGCAAACAAATACAGGTCACAGCCCTGACCCCAAGAAATCAATAATAAACAAACAAACAATGTGATAAAAGGTAAGATCATATGTTTTAGATTTTTTTAAAAGATATATCTAAACAGAAATAAACTATAAAAATATGATATGTACAAATATATTTACTGAACCCACATTCATTATAGGAAACAATTATAACAATTATTCTCATGGGTGATTCTGACTTGAGCTCCTTTCACAGCAAATCTAGATATATTAATCAGGACTGAGTTAATTGCATTAGACAGCAAGTGTATAATTTTATCCCTATCATTAAGGCTAGCTACAGGCTCTGAATTTCTTTCCTATTTATCTCTTGAAATTTCATATGACTAAACAATGTAACATGTAATGTACAACCATTTAATTTCCACAAAAATAGACCAATTTTTCTCTGGAAATATTCCTATTTCTTTTTCCTATAACTTTATTTCATAAAATTAGTCTTCATAATCTGAAAAGGCAAGGCTCTAAATGTCTTGCAGAGGCTGGGTTGAGTAATCACAGAGAAATATTTTCTTCCCCATAGCATTTTTTTTTCTTTTTGAAAAGGAAAACTGGAACATAATCCTAGATATCCTAACTGCTTCAGTATCCATCCTTGGCAACACCTGACTGGATCCACATTTATTTCTAAGCTCTATTCAGATTGTAGTTCTGACCATTTAATGCCCACCCAAGCATACTGAATCCTCCCATTCCCCCTCCCTACTGTTTTATAGTTACTCTATTTTGGCTATAATCCACATCACTGAAAATGCAACAGTATAATGGCCATGGGGGAAAACGACGACAACTAAACTCTACCATGTGGCAATAGCTTTATCAGGTCAACCAAAAGGGCACACAAATACACAAGCGCACAAACCTGTGCAAGCTTTCCAGTACCCCATGTTCTTTTCTCAGGCTATTCATTCATTTCAATTCAATTCATTTCTTTCTCCCGCTCCCCTTCCCCTTCCCTTTTACCACCTGCATTTGCAGTGAACAGATTAAGGCTATAGCAAGTCTTCAAGGATGCTGGTTTTAAGAATTTAAATAACTAGGATTTGTATTATCCTTAATAGTGCCATTTCTTCCCAAGGCATTATGTACACATACTTTTAAAAGGTTAGGCTGGTAATTAGCTTTCTGTGTATGACTAATAGTCACAACTTTTTTACAGGCATATTAATTTTACTGTTAAGAGTTTTGCATGTGTGGAATCCATCTCTTGACACAAGCTTCTGGTTCTCCATAGAAACTATTCCTGGATTTGAACACAGAGCTGCTATCCCCCAGCAAATGTGTGAGTATATCTTTCAAGGGAGCTGAAGCTGTTGTTGTTGTTGTTGTTGTTATTATTATTATTATTATTAATTTTATTTTTATAGCACTGTAAATTAAATCTCACACCTTATGATGTTGGTGGACCTTTTTGTTCTTTAGTAATTTGAGTCTCATCTTCTCACATGTATAGTATGGTATCTTGCTTTTCACTGATTATTCTCTCTAGGAAGCTTCATTCATTCATTCATTCATTTTTCTTATCTCTTAAGAAATCGGCTTCATGGAGAGGCAGATTATCACAATCTCACCCACCTGTTTATGAGGTCTTTCTTGTGTCATATCCTGAGAATTACCCAGAAGCAAAGCCAGTTCTTAGTACATTGTGAAGTATTTCAGGAAGAAGTGAACTGCTGAGGCATCAAAGACCTAGTTAGGTTACCTCGGTTTGACAGCAAGGGAGGCAGATTTTACCCATTTACCAGAGATGTACAAACCTGCCTGGCCTGCTGAAGCAACATACAATCTGTCACATCACTTTATAAGTGTGTCTCTCTCCCTGCCAGGAGCTATTAATCTAGTGGCTCAAGCCTGATCCCATTATAAAAGCATCAAAATGCCTATTGACCCCTGTGGGGACAGGATTGAGTCTTAGGTTTCCAATCTGATAACAGAGTTTTCACATGGCAATTTTGATGCCTGTGAAGGAAGACTTGCCACTAGCAAAAGCAGACTATTTTCAGCATGGCGGGAAGCTCCTTGGCTCTTATCGTTCTCCTGGGTGCATTTTCACTATACAACATTTTCTAATACAGCAACCCTGATGGGATAATAAACAAGGATTTTTAAAATGTTACAGCTCAGAGGCTAAGTAGACGTTACATGCAAATGTGAGTAACAAAGCCCTGCTGCCATTGTTTGTTTGTTTCTAAAGAAAAGCAAGTTCAGGTGAAGGGAATTTAGAAAAGAAAAAAGTGTTTCCATTTTAAAGCTCTGCATGATGGAGGAAGAATATATACATTTATAAGTACTGAAGTATCTAAGTATTGGTAACTTAATGTGGAGAAATAAAAGGTCATGGTGTTAAACATATACATGCACTGCTTCTTCAGTCAGAGTTATACTACCTAGAAGCAGATTTCTCTATTTTTTTCCCCCTAAAAGGTCTGTAATAAACACAAGAAGAACCCTGCTGGATCAAAATGAAAGCCTTTATAACCCAGCATTCTGCTCATTCAGTTTTGGATTGTGTTCACTCAGTAGCAAACTACTTATCTATGAGATGTCCACGCTAAAGCAATAGTACTCTTTGGCTCATGCTCCCCAGCAAATGATATATAGAGACACACTAGTATTGGAAAGAAAATATAACCATCATGACCAATATCCACTTATAGCCCTATCCTGCTTGAATTTGGCCACTTTTCCAAGTAATCTGAGCATTCACTGAATCTTTTGATTATGTATTCCATAATATAACCGTGCACTTTGCAAAGAACTTTTTTGTTTTTATGTGTCCCTGCACCTAATCATACTGATCTGTTGCATTCTTCTATGAAGGAAGGAGCCCCCTCCCAAAAATTGCACTATTTCTATCTATCTATCTATCTATCTATCTATCATCTTCTATCTATCTCATGTCCCTTTCAAGTTTGTGTGCTTCCTTGTGTTTGTCTACAAGGATGGGGAAAGGATGGTTATGAAATCCCATTTTGTGATTCTGAAAACTTCACAGGAGAGTCTCAAAGCCCTCAACACTTCCCAATTTTATTTTTGATTGATTGGTTTTTATCAAAAGTGCCCCCAATGACCCAAATGATCACAGAAATATGACAGTTGGCTCCCTTTGCTATTACCATAGTCACTAGTGGCAAAAAAAGACCATTATTAGGCTAAATCCTGTAACCAAAAGGGACACAACTTCCAATCACTCATGGAAAACAGATGTGGTCAGTAAGGAGGCATATAAGGAAAATGCTGCCTTTACCTTTTGCAATTTTCCACTCCAGGAAGGACAGGGACCGTACAGAAGCAAAACAATGAGTTAAATGGACATTACTCAAAAGCAAGTGGTTATAGGATTGCAATCCTAAAACACAATAAAGGACCTCGTCACACGAGGGAAATCAGGCAAAATTGTGGGTTTAAACAGTGATTATCCTATGCAAAATGCAATATCACAATTAAGATTTTCACATGGCATTGCTATTAAACAGGCAATAATAAGGCAATGAACAGCAACAAATCAATCATGAGGAAATCCCTAAAAAGATTTTTGCTATTTATTGCCTGCTTATTGCCTGTTTAATAGCAATGTGTGTGAAAATCTTATTTGTAATATTGCATTTAACATGAGATAATCACTGTTTAAACCCCAGATTTTCCCAATGTGATTAGGTTCTAAAGTTAACAACATGATTTGGTGTTAAACATTCTAAGTCATCCTTGCATATAAACATGCATCCTTGCATGTATGTAAATTTAATAATAATAATTTTATAAAGAAGTGCAATTTTAAATGAAAATGATAGGATTCAATTAAAAGCTGATCCTTCCATAAAGGAATAGATTTTTTGTCTTGTTTTTATTCATAATGACACTGGGGAAAAATGCTAATCTCAAATCTGATACAATCTATTTCAAATTATAACCCAGAAAAGAAATATATTGTTTAATTATTGTATTTTCTTTTTCTTGTTGCCCATGGCCTTGAAATGTGCCATAGAATCAGAGAATCATAGAATTTCAAGAGACCACAAGGCCCATCCAGTCCAATCCTCAGCTATGCAGGAATTCACAATCAAAGCAACAAATGGCCATACAGATTATGTTTAAAAACCTCAAAAGAAGGAGACTCCACCACTCTGTGAAGGATTGTGTTTCACCACTGAACAGCTCTCACTGTAAGGAACTTCCTCGAAATGTTTAGGTGGAATCTCTTTTTCTATAGCTTCCATCCATTGTTCTGGGTCCTATTCTATGGAGCAAAAAAACAAGCTTGCTCTATCCTCAATATGACACCCCTTCAAATACTTAAAAAGGGCTATCATATCACCTCTTAGCTTTATGTTCTCTAAAGGAAACATATGCAGCTTGCTAAGTCTCTCTTCATAGGGCATCCTTTTTTTCCCTTTTTGAAGATGAGGAAAATGTTTGCTGTTCTCCTGTTCGCCAGTAGTTCTCAAAGATTATTGCCAATGGCTCTGATATTACATTTGGTCTGGAAATCTAATGGATATTGGATTCCTCTAACCTGAGGTATAGTGGGGCTAACAAGAATTTCTGAAGGTGTATCCTTCTAGTCAGTTATTGTCTCTTAATCATGGCCTTGACCACAAAGATGTGACATCCAACCCCTGATTACATTGCACCCACAATTTAAAAAGCAAGGTTTTCAAAGCTTTCTGAATAAGACTAAAAATAATGGTGCAGAAAAGCATAACAAAGATAGTGTCTGCATGGGCCAGAAGACACAGGGAGCAGGCCAGAGAACAGTTGCCTCCCCCCCCCCCATGGATTATTTATTCTCTCAACTATATACAATTTGACATATGGAATGTATATATATTCCACAGAGCAAACTTGAATTTTTCATTTTATGTAAGGGATACCAATTTACACTGCCACCGAATTTAATAGGTCTATATTATCCATGGATTTTGGTTTGCATGGGGGGTCTTGGTACCAAACCATAGTGGATACTAAGGGCCCTACTGTATTCTGGCCTCAAACGTGCCCTGATATCCCCCAATACCCTGGGTGCTCCATTGTGATGCTGGGTGGCTGTTTGCATAGAATCATAGAATCATAGAGTTGGAAGAGATCACAAGGGCCATGCAGTCCAACCCCCTGCCATGCAGGAACTCCCAATCAAAGCATACCCAACAGATAGCCATTCAGCCTCTGCTTAAAAACCTCCAAGGAAGGTGACTCCACCACTCTCCAAGGGAGTGTGTGCCACTGTTGAACAGCCCTTACTGTCAGGAAGTTCTTCCTAATGTTGAGGTGGAATCTCTTTTCCTGCCACCACCACTGGCTTGAGTCACTCAACCTGAGGATAGAAAGAGGCATCAAGAACATTGATGGTCCCTTGTTCTGCTATCAGAACAACTTGTGCCAGAAGCAGCAGCTCCATGCTGCAGAGTAGCACATGACATAAACAGCTGCCTGGCATCACTACAGAATGCTCCAGATTGCCACGGAGGGGAGCCAAAGCTGAAATTGCCACAACACACCAAGAGTTGGAAGATAAGGCCACAACTTTATTATACAACAGCTATATTATAGGGTTGGCACCAATGCATGAGGTCTGGATTTGTCATCCATCAATCTCTGAATGATCAATGAATCCCATTTGCTTGGTCTTGGCCAAGGTTCAGGATGACAATGGGTCTGACTGGTTAAAAAGCCCACTCACCCTTTGGTAACTGGTTGTTCGCTTGATTGGATCTCTGCTGCTTGTCACTGGTGGATGCTGAATCAATGTTGCCCCTGTAATGGTTACATCACTACACTCTCAGCACCCCTGTGTACCTGTTGGACTCCCAATCCAGTGCTGTGCAGCCCTGGAAATCACACCCACCAGATCCAAGACCAATGTGACCACCCTGGAAGTTGTGACAGCACAACTCAGAACCCAACAGAGGGAAGGGGTGGGTGGAAAGAGCTGAGTAGAGAATGGCACCAGGAACATCATCATCATCATCATCATCATCATTGATGTCACCCAATCAGGAGGCACTTACTGTCCCAGCTTCTTCTCAGACTCGTAGTCCCAGAGCCGGAAGGAAGTTCGTCCCTTTCCAGTCCCAGCCAGCCAATTGCAAGACTACTCCCCCTCCCCCCCGGTGAGGCATGCCAGGACCACAACTCACTGGGCACCCACCAATGAACTGCAGCTTCCCCAGCACAACTGGGCCAGCCCGTTGAGTTAGGCAGCCCCCTTTTTTGAAAAGTTCTAGAGCAAAAGTGACTGGGCCTTTCAGTGTCTGAGCTGATTGCCATGGGGACAGGATTTGTTATGTGCACATGGCCAAAGAGGAAAAGATTTCAACATTCCTATTTCTTCGTGTAGAATGCTACTACAGTATCATTCTTTTAAGAAAGAATTTTTTAAAAAAAAATCTGTAGTGATATAATGATATATTTAAACCTTAGAAAACTAGATTCATTATTTTAGTACTGATTGTAGAAAATCTGAAACAATGACAACTTAAGAAACATTTGCATGGAAGACTCCATAATGGAAAAACAGATGAAGTTCAGGTGGCCAAAGGATAGAAAATTGCTCTACAGAACCAAACAAATATGAGATTCTTCCATTTCTCTGAGTCATAACATGTTTTCTATCTATATTTGATTGAGATTTTGATGTTCCATTCATCAATAAAATGGTTTTTTGTCAGTGACTGTGTAGGAAAATGAATTTTGTTATGTCCTCTGTGGATGCTTTAATTTCCACAAACAGCTTTTGGAAGTGTCTGTCTATTTGTGCAGAAAATAAAGGGAAAAAAGGCACCCTGTTATTGTTCAATGAAATGTTAAAATGATTTAAAATGCTATTCTAGGCCAACCACCAACAGACCAAGGCCCACCTAAATTGCTCGAGGTTAATTGTTGCTAGGTATGAAGGGTTGTCTTTTCTAAATCTAATGATAAGGCAAAGTTTGTTCAGAGGAAAAGGTAGCTTCAGTCTGGGAGTTCTCCATAGATTTAAATATGAGTTCTCCTGAGTCCAGCATGTAACGTCTCCAAATGATCTCCTTCACCTGAAGTATTTTTCCTTTTCCCCCTCAAATGACATGTAGACATCAACTATGAGCCTTCCCTTTCTATATCCCAAATGTTTTCTGGTGGCAGGAATGACAGTGAGTCTAGGAGCACTGCAACCTCCCCAGGTAAAAGGTTTTGTATGGCCTGGAATAAAATGTTAAAGAATCTAGCAGTGCATGCCTCCCATTTCTATTGTTGAAGAAAAAAAATAATCTGCCTGTCTGGCTAACACCCCTGCTTGGAAAGGGATGTTTGCATGTGCGTTTACCTCTCTCTCTCTCTCTCTCTCTCTCTCTCTCTCTCTCTCTCTCTGCAATCTTCATCTTAGACAGCAAAATGTAAGCCCTGCCCTTTTGGTGTGTCTTCTTGTTCCCTCCTCATTTGGGCACTCCAGTCACCACCCAAATGTGCTTGGATTCAGCTTCCTTGACATTTGTTACTTGGTTGTGTGTGCACAATTAGATGCATGCATGTGATTACAGCCTTTTGTTTGGTGCTATACAAATTGTATAGGCCAGGTCTATGATAAAGCATTTTCGCTAGAGAGATCTGAAATGTTTTCCTGGAGGCTGCAGCCAGATAGGGAAAAAAAGAGCTTTACATCAGGTGGATGTTGCATTGACTCAAAAGCTCTCAGCTACTGCGTTGTCTTTATTTTCACATATCAAAGCAGGGCACACTGAAGCAATTAATCATGTACTTGTTTATTGTTTTGGACTAAATGCATTTTACACACTTTTTGTTGTGGCATTTAATTTAATTACAAACCATTTCTACATGATTCTGTCATTGCATTAGTACACTTGCAGAGAGGGATGGATGAGAGAAAAATAAATGAGGTTTACTATTGTGATATGGGTTAGTTTGGAATCAAAGACAACATAAGACACATTGTTTATCATTCCTCCTTTTAAAATGATTTAACAGCTGAAAATGATTTACAAACATGTTAGGCAATGTGAAAAAAGCAATTAAATCATAAACACTCATTGTCTAGTGTGCATGAATGCTTGTGGGCCTCTACTAAGGCAAACAACCAATTACCAGAGCAGCCAGTTCAGTATCTGGAATACACTAATGCACTGAGTATGCAACACAACATTGAGTAGCATTTGCTTTTGCATTAGACTAACACTAGGAGAGTGAATTCAGCTTGCCCAGTCATAGAAACTGGGGAACAGAATTCATTGGGCAATGTTGTCTGTGTTTTTATTTCTTGAGATTTACTACTGTTACTCATATTTTCAGTAATATTTCTTCAAAATGCCTTAGAATTTGTACCTATTTTATCCTCTGAAAAATGCTGTGTGAGAGAAAAAAAATCACCTTAGAGTCTAGCCAAGGTTGGTTCTGCACAAGGCTAAGAATTTTGTATGTAAATTTCATGCTTTATAATGGAGTGACCAGCTGTTATTATAAACAATTTTTTTGTCTTTGACTGTTTTCTGTATTCACATTATAAAGTTATGTGTACTTCTGAGTGTGTGTGCTGATACTTAAGCAGTTGTCAAGTCCTTGTCAATGTATGGTGATCCCATGAATGAGAGCTCTTCAGGAGACCCTGTTATAAATAGACCTGCTCAGATCTGCAAACACAGACCTATAGCTTCCTTGACTGAATGTTCCTTTTTTTCTTAGTGTATCCAACATTTTACACCATTATGCTCTTTCCCAATGACCCAGGTTTTCTTATGATATATCCAAAGTGCCCAGCTTCCACTGAGGTACCATGCTTGAAAGGGAAATAAACTTTTTATTATAGGACCCCCCCACCTCCCAAAAATGTAAATATTGCTAAATTCTGAAAAGAAACAGATGATTAAAGCAAGAATGGGGAAAATGTGTCCTAAAGGCTACAAGCAGCCTGTAAGATTGGATTTGAAGCTCACAGGAATCATCTTTTTAAATGATATTTTTCAAATTTTGGATCTCCAAATGTCCCCTAATGTCATTTGAGGTACATGGGATATTTTGCCCATGAGTTTCCCCCCTGAACCACTTTAGGCCTTTAATAGGCCTCTTTTCCAGTAGTAGTAGTAGTCACCGTCATTGTCAAAGAGTTTCCATATCTTGGATGAACACTGGCCGCATCCACAATACAGAAATAATCCAATATGACACCACGCTAACTGCCATGGCTCAAAGCTATGGAATTCTGGGAAGTGTAGTGTGTTGAGTCAAGCTCTGGTACTGCAACAAACTACACTTTCCAGAATTCCATAATGTTGAGCTATGGCAGTTAAAGTGGTGTCAAACTGGATTATTTCTGCAGTGTGGATACAGCCCTTGATCATAATGAGGACTGCAGTCAAGAAATTATAAGAAGAATAGGAATGGGAAAAGCAGCTATGCAAGAACTGGACAAGATTCTAAAATGTAAAGCTATAACTCAGAATAATAATGTGGAAATTGTACAATCCATCATATTCTCTGTAACTATGTATGGATGTGAGAGCTGAATAGTGAAGAAAGCTGACAGAAAGAGACGCTCATTTGAGCTGTGGTCCTGGAGAAGAGTGCTGAGGATCCCATGGACAGGCAAGAAGACAAGCAAATGGGGTACTAGAACCAATCAAGATCAAACTTTCCCTGGAAGCTGTTGTACTCTGGCTATGTCATGAGAAAGCATGAATCATCAGAAAAGACAATAATTCTAGGAAAGGTAGAGGGCAGTAGAACGAGAGGGAGACCGGATGAATGGACTCAATCAAGAGGCCATGAGGCTAAGCCTGCAAGACCTAAACAGAGCAGTAGAGTTCAGGGTGTATTTAGAGGTCTAACCCACAGAGTCGCACAGTGTTGAGGATAATTCAAGGACAGTTAACAACAAAGTAGTAGTAATATGTGAAGGTACTCTCATGGGCCTAAAACAGATGGATGTGGTGAGAAACATGGCAAAATTGTCCCACATATCCCTCAGAGGCACTGAGAGCATTATGGGACAATTCCCCCCCCCCCTGTTATCATATATGCTTTTAATATAAAATTTTGGACTGTGTGTGGAGTTCCTTCATGACCTCAAACTGACCTGCCAGGCTAGCAGCCATAATCCCAAAAGCAGAGGGTCAGGTAGGCAGATGAGTCAGACTCACAAGACCCCTGAAAAACAATACTTTGGAAAGGTTTGGGAGTTGCTAAATGGGAAAGCCATCACCTCCAAAAGTAAAATCTTTGTTTTAGGTCTCACATTGATGAGCCAGTGATTAACTTAACTCCTCTACTATCTCCTCTTGATTGTTGTCAGACCCCTTTGCTTAGACATGACAATGCAAAGCCTTAGTTTGCAATGCACAAGTAATCCAATACCTTTGTCTAGGCTTCAGCCAAGCCATTAAGCACCTTTGCCAGAGGGGATATTTTCCCCATAAAAACCCCCAGTTGTAGGCTCTCAGTGTGCCAGTCTGGAGGTCTGCATACTCCATGTCAGTCTGATCTCTGAACTGGACACCGACAAGAGCTGCTCAAACTCAGACTTGTCCCAGAAATCACTGTCTCATTCGGATCCCCGAGGAGAATCTCTGCTTTGGTAAGCATCACCATTAGTCAAGCCTCAAACTATCCCCACTGCTAACCACTGATTTTCCTGAGCCTTGTATGTGTGTGTGTGAGAGAGAGCATTGTGTGATTGTCTTTATCTTTAATAAATTGGACATTATTAATTAGACAAGCCTGTCTCTGCTGAATTCCTTGGAAACCCGGCCTCTTGGTATACACAACGGGAGAAAATCCCGCAAGAGTACACCCCCCCCCCCCAAAGATGATGTCTCGTTGGAAGATGGGGCCTTCCAAGGTAGAAAAGAAATATTTCAATGATTTGATATTTACAAACAACAAACAGCTATGCTTATATACCAGACAGAAACTGAAAGAATTGTCTGATTTACAGCTTGCATTATTAGGTAAAACAGCAGCAGTAAAAGCTTCCCATTTTATCTAGGTTTATGTTCCTATTTCAAACAACTCTCATAAATCTTGGGAGAAGACATCTGAAAAATTGGCGGACAGCTCTGGGAAAGTTTA
Organism: Urosaurus nigricauda; assembly: GCA_034509955.1. Classification (NCBI taxonomy): domain Eukaryota; kingdom Metazoa; phylum Chordata; class Lepidosauria; order Squamata; family Phrynosomatidae; genus Urosaurus; species Urosaurus nigricauda. Next base: position 56,690,276 of record JAOEGL010000003.1, read on the forward strand.
TCACGGGGTCCAGGAATTAAGATTTCTTAATGGGGTAAAATATAATCAGGTTATAATGGGGTGGGGAATCTGACATTTCAGTTGGTGCACCTTATTAAATGTATTAAATCAAATTGGTTGATAACATGGACACAAATGGAAAGAGATGATGACCTAAGCATAGATGAATCCCTTGTTTTCCCACCAGCTTTTATGAAAAAGGGCAAGCAGATGAAAATTCTTCTGAGATCCTCAGGATATGGTTTAAACACATTAAAATGTTTGTTCCACTTCAGTCCCCTTAATGCCCATTTTTAGTTTTCACCAGGGGGATAGTTTAATAAGTCTTCCCCCTTGTAAGAAGGATATAAATAGGATTGAAGATGTAATGGTAGACTTATATCAGAAGGGTAATTAGTAGGAAAAAATGGAAGAATATATCCTTAGTTAGCTGAACAAACTGCAAGCTCTCACATTTGCTGCTAAGTTAGCTAGGTCCACTTCACTCCCCTACAATGTTTGGCACTTAGTGCCTTGATACTACTAGTAAGATTAAGAGACTGACTGCTGAGATTTATAAAATGACCATTGATGCTACATATGAGCTTACCAAAGAATCTTAAAGGGTTTTTTTTGTGGGTATTTCAGGCTATGTGGCCATGTTCTGGAAGAATTTACTCCTGAGGTTTCTGAAGAGGCCAGCCACAGAAACATCAGGAATAAATTCTTCCAGAACATGGCCACATAGCCCAAAAACCAACAAAATACTATGAATGCTGGCCATGAAAGCCTTCAACTTCACAATCTTAGGGGGCTTGGGAAGCTGAGTTTGGAATACAAATAGAAGATCATAAATGGGATAGAATTTGGAGATCCCTCTCAATCAGACTTTTGTCTGTAAGAGTAAACAAAGGCACTATTCAAATGACACATCACTGGTATCTGTACGCTTTAAGACTGCAGAGAATTAGGAATGACCTGCAGATAAATGTTGGAGGAGCTGTTAATACTATTAATATCAGAATATATGTGGATCTGCTCTCCTAACATAATGGTTAGAGGTTGTTGATTGGATTAATAAAATAACATGTTAAGATGTATAATATCAAAGTTTTTTTATTGATTGAATGCATGAAAATGCAATGCAAATGTCCTACAAATCTATATCTATACCAATGTATGCGGCAAAGACAACAGCAATAAGAAAATGCTAGTCTTATCTATTTACTGATGGCTTGGCAGAGTTTGGACCCTTGCACCGTTGAAGAAATTGGCATTTAAACATCACTAGCATTTAAATTTTGCTAGAAACAATAAAATATGTTTTTGGCTCCATGTGGTACCCACTGATAATGTATATGTCTCATGTAAATTCTGTGATGACCATCAAAACATAAGATGTTGAAGAAACAATCATGGTGAGTACTTTTGGATATGAATTGGGAAATCCTTGCAATTTCTGATTTTATTTTGAATTTGTAAAATGTCTGCAGGAGAGATAGGAAGGAGAGAGGAAAGAATAGTTTACTATTGTGCTTTTAATAAAAAATAAATTTTAAATGAAACTTCTCTGAGATTTTCTTTCCACAAAAGGATACAAAGAGCAAGCACTCTTCAAAAGCAGATTCAATCTGAAATGGAAACAATGTTTTTCAGTTCTTCCTAGATAAGTCGGCCTCTACATAGAAACAAAATTTGTGCCATAATTCATGAATTGTATCATAAGGTACATTACTTAGAGTCTAACTGGAAACATAAAGAGACGCGAAAAGATTTTCATCAGTTATTGATTTGTAAATATCCCTGAGTCTATAAATGTCTTGATATATTTCTTCTCTTTTCAAATAATGGATCATAATTATGCCATTAAGTATATTATCAGTTATATTTATTGCATTGATCCCCAGTGTCTGGAATGCTAGTATGCTATTTTCTAGTACAATAATTTAAGATTTTACTTGACAATGCATATTTGCCTCTTGAAAAACAAATTCCACTCCCATACACTGTGTATGCATGCATGTGGTGGTACTGAGGAGGCAGCATTGCTATTTTCCAACATATTAATATTTTCTTCAGAACTGATATTTTATGGTATATTTAAATTTGCAATCAAAATGATATTATTACTAAGCTTACAGAAAAGGTAGACTCAATGAATATAGAGAACAACAAGAAAGGGAAGCATTGAAAACAGAGAGGGGGTAGACAGAGAGCAAAAAGATGAGAAAGAGATGTGGATCTTAGAGCCTTTGTTGTCATGTGCCTTCAAGCCATTTTTGACTTATGGTGACTCTAAGGCATGGCTTTCATGACTGCCATCCATAGTTTTTTTTGTGGGGGAGGGGGTTGGCTATGTGACCATGTTCTACAAGAGTTCCTTTCTTACGTTTCACCAGCATCTGTGGCTGGCATCTTCAGAGAAAGGTTAGCCACAGATGCTGGTGAAACCTCAGAAAAGAACTCTTCTAGAACATGGCCACATAGCCCAAAACCCCACAAAAAACTAAGAAAGCTGCTTCTATTTTATGGTCCTCATCTTTCTTTTGAAATGTGGTAAGACTCCTAGTATATCTTCTAAATATCTTACTTCTTCACAAAACACATAGTTAAACTGTGGAATTCATCATCACAAGTTGTTATGATCACTTCCAATTTAGTTTTAATATGGGGTTAAGAGGTTAGCTTTCTCAGTAGTTACAAGTCAGGATGGTTACCTATCAGCTAAAATATCATGGACAGCTCTTTAAAGGCATGATCCAGCATGACTTTTCCTATGTTCCAAGCACAAATAAAAAATTGACAGAATTCCAACTCTTTTTATGGTTACTTATGATTCATTAGCTGACAATAATTCACATTATTAGAGTCCAAATTCTATATGTTTTACTATGAGCAAAATCATTATGACAAGTTTCATTTACCATTTAGGAAAGCATACACTGCAATTATAAGGAAAAAAATAGAGCACGTTGACATTATGGCATAGCAGTCCACTGATACTTAGGGTATTTAATCTTATTTCTGATGCATTCAAACAAACAAACAAAAGAAATAAAACATAAATTTAAGCTTTATTCCTATCATTATCAAAATAATAGTAAGAAACTCACATTTGCAATTTTGTTTTATTATAGTGTGTGACTATGTGCTAAATATAGGTTAGATCACCACTTTCCACAAATATGTGGGAAGGGGATAGACTCTAAAACTTGAGTTTTGAAAAAGGTTCAACAGATTGATCTGAAATTTGGTAATGTAGCAATTTGGAAAGGTTAGTCTGAAAATGATCAATTTTGAGGTAGGAAAGATGAGCAATAGTTTATTTATAGGAGTTCCGATGAGCGACCTTCACTAGTTTGAAAGGTGTTATGTTTTTTCATAGACCTTGCTACTGTTTAATCTTATTGATAGATTTCATTTTTGTACAACTTCTTTCAGGAACTGATTCTTATCTTAGATCAGGGACACAATTTAGTGCACACATGGTGGTAGTGGCATTGTTGTTGTTGTTGTTGTTGTTAAAAATCCAGCATTTCACACATTTTATTTAATGAAGCTATAAAGCTTGTCCAGGAATATACTCAGTGCTTACCTCTGGAATGGATGGACAGCTTGGGTGTGACCCTGGTTTGTTACAGAAAGAAGAGAAATAATATCAAGCAGCAGCAGGATTGCTGCCTGGAATCCCAGAGAGCCGTTGCCAGTCAAGAGTTCAGAACACTGGGCCAAGCAAAAGCCTTTATTACAGTCAACAGATCATTAGGAGAATACTGGACAAAATGGACCAATGGTGTGACTCTATATAAGTTAAGTTCTTGTGTTTCTATATTCCCAAGTGACTCAAAACAGTAAATGAGGTCAGGCTGGCATTAGACCTGCTGAAGTAAACGAGACATGTAGGAATACAGATACACAGAACATCCTCTCATAAGACATCAAAGTGAGCTACTATACAGGACTTCCCAGTCAGTATAAAAACCAGATACATCATTTGCTAACTTTCTTTAGATTTTAGCACAATACCAAGTCTTCCAATGTTAAGCTGGTAGCATAGGTAAGATGTGCTTCTTGGAAGGTGAACAGGAAGTTGTTGCCTGTACTCATCAAATCTTGCTTCTTTGTTCAGTTGTAGGCACAAAAATAGAATTTAATGGATCAATGGCATAACTCACTTTATATGATACTATACCCATGTAGATATGCACAGGGGCAGACTCAATTCTCAATCACTTCCTGTTGAGCAGCATACATCAGAGTAAGCGGTAGTCTTCTTGGATGCGTTTAATTTTCTTACATAAACCTGAAAGGCTATCCTGTAGTCCTATGAGTTAAAATTAGTAAATTGCTGCAGCTGATACACTGTTGCCATAGGGACAAAGCCTGTCTCATGTCTATGGACAGCGGCATCAATCTGTATTGATGTGAATGCTGGATTACCAGGTGTTCTATATAAATATAAATAAATAAATTCAAAAGAGTAATCAGAGGCAGTAAAATTCATAAAGTTTGGCAGTGTGGTGCAAGGTTCACAATTAGGAAGTCATTATTAGCAAGGTTATATTAATACCAAATAAAATAATTATTTCTTAACACTACCCTTTTAAATATATAAAATATATTATTTGCCAAGTTCTATCATTTGAACCTTGCCTGTATTTTCAGCCACACCTACATACATATAAATCTGCCTAAAAATTACCCCTGCTTTTAAGGATTGCCTAATGAATTTTGCTTCTTCTCACTGCATGCTCAAAGCACTTTGGTCCAGAAAATGCCATGGATGTGGCCACAGGAGGAACTGGGACTAAGGTGACATGGTCACTAGAGTTCAAGTGGCAGCCATCATGAGTCAGCATTTGAAGAGCTCTTAGTCATAGGAAGCTGATGACACAGTCACGGGAGGTGAAAACAGAAGGCTTCAATTGTGCAAAGCCATCATTGCCAAATGACAGGAAACTAGGTGATGTCCCAGGAGTGGAAAGGGCTCAAGACCCCAAGAAGGAAAAGGTATATAAGGGAGAGGGATAAATTCTCCATGTGGTTGGCAGTGGTTGGCGTTGTTTGGCAGAGCAGTTTGATAGTTTTGTAAATATTCTGCACCTTACAATTAAAGCCCTCTTTGAAAGATACTGGGTGCCCAGTAAGTCATTCTCCAGAAGAAGCAGCAGTCTGTGTGAGAGGATTTTTCCTTTGCAGCCTGGAGCTGAGCTTCACACAGAGCCTTTCTGCTAGATTTTTTGAGTCTACATGCCATAACAAATAATTGAGAACAGGCATGGGAACAAGGGTGTACAATGGCCAGGTCATGCCTTGACTCTTGAGAAGTGGCATAATTAGGGTTGGTGTCACCCCCAGGCTCAGAGCTGCCAGTACAATGATCCCTCAGGAGTAGGTCAGCCCCCTGTGGTGGACTGGGGTACATGAAGTGACTCTGTGTCCCAGGTTGTTTCAGTCTAACCATCTTGTTTGCAAGTCATTCAGTGTCCTGTCCAGCCACCTCTGGGCTGTTAGACCAGGTCCTTTCCAGGACCTTCAGTATCCAGGAGTCTCAGGCTACTCACAGAGGCACAGCAGTACACATTACACTAGAAAATAAACAACTCCTTCTTAGGTGCCACCCTATGAGCTCTGTACTCCCATGCTCACCTAGAGACACCCCTGCCCTTGGAAATTAGGGATTACATGTTTTCCACTTCCCACATAAGACCACCCAGCATGATCCCATGGAACAAAGAAGTATGGTCTTTCCAACACTGCCCTCTCTTCTCTTCCAATGGTTGTTGAACCCTCCATAAGCTCCAACCACCATCATCACTCCCTCTGGAAAATTAACCTTTTCCAGACAGTACACCAAAGCAAGCAAAAAGTGCCTGTCCATCACTCAGCATATAATGCATAGTCAGTTCCCAGAAATCTACCATTAGGGGGTATCTTGGGTCTGGCCAACTCCAATTTTCAACCCAGCAATGAGCTCAAAAAACAGCTCATTTCTAAACTACAGATCTCTCCTGAATGCCCCTGTGATGGTTATGCCTACAGTTTGGGAAAGCTTCTTTGCTTTTTGTGTTACAGTTCCCATAATTGCCTAGCCAGGATAGTAGTGGGATTTTGGAAGTAATCCAAAACAAAAACAGAAACGAAAAAGTAAAGGAATTTTGTCAAGCTCTAGATATTCCCTATCACAAATATTGTCTCAGGCTTCATCTTCCACCTTCTGAAACCCAACAACCACACTTGGCAATGCTATTTCCATATGTAATCTGCCTCCATAGCTACACACGAAAGATTGCCCCACCACTGTGGCATCAACTTACCCTGCTTCTTGTACTATGAAGGGGCACAGTATACATGATAATATAAAAAGAAGTTATCCAAACAGTGAAGCAGAAAAAAGAGGAGTGAAAATTGCAGTGGTTTACATAGATGTTAACATACCATGTGCAGAAAGTGAGTTGGAAGGGAAACACAGGAAATAAAATCAGTGGAAAAGAGTTTAACAAAGAAGAAAGCCAGTCTAGGTGGATGAGAAAAAATAGAAACAAAAGAAATATCTGCAGAAAATTCAGGGGCCATGGAGAAGATGCTGTTGCTTAACTGTTGTGAGTCAGATGAGAGACTGAAAGAAGAGACTAGGAAAAGAGAAAGTGAGTGAGAAAGTGAAATGTGGTAAAACTGGGGCTTGAAAACAAAGTGAGGGAAAGGAAGATGCACTAATGAGTTGGTTGTATGTGTGAATAGCATTAAAATACCCACCAATAAGGTGTTTTGGCAACGGTGGTAGGGAGGACTCAGGTAAGAGGACAAGATGGCAGTGGGATGGATTAGGGGCAAGGCAAGAAAAGAGGGGCAAAAGATAGCTGATGCTGAAGGTTGGTTGAAGGCAGTTCTAGCACAACAAGCCAGCCCCTTACACAAGTTTACTTGTTCATTTCTTGTTCTCAAATGGCCACAAGACAGTGGCTGCATCACCTTCTAGCTGTCAGATCAAATCAAATATTACTATAGCAGGCCAGCAGCCAATGTGAAGTAAGAAAGAACAGGAGAAGAGGAGAATGATTGCCAGCTCTTTTGGCATGATATCAGATTCTTCTAGCTTTAGGTATGACATTGAGAACACTGCTATACAGTGAATAATGGAAAATATCTGTGTCAGCTGGCACCAATCCTCCTACTCACACAACAATTTGACTTAAATATGTGATTGGAAGCATCCCATGTAACATGGCTATGGGACACCCTCTTTGGACTCTAAATAAGGGACATCCTGTATAAAACAGGATGCTTGAGGACGTTCTGTCAATGTAACAGAAGATTAATATATGTTTACATGTACATGGTAGAGAAATGCATTGGATTTCTGCCAAAGATCTGAGTTTTAAAATACATTAACTGTCTTTTTATATGTGTTTTTAATGGCACTATAAGGTAGCACTAAGCACTACATTAAATGGATATTTTGACAAATATTTAGCAGTAATGATAAGCACCCACATTTGAGCAATTTATTTTTGATAGCTGTAAAAGATTCAGAGAATAAGTACTGCTTTCCTCTGAACTGGTTCAGCTTATCCTTAATGATGTCATCATTCAGCTACCTCTGATTTGCTGTACCATCATGTGATGTCATTCTTCCTAATCACCTGGAATTCCCCCATAAAAATTGTCCTCACTTGGTTTCTTTTCATTGTGATGCATTTCAGTAACCAAATCTAACTGGATTTGCTGCATACCATCACTAATTAATATAAAATTCCTAATTGCATAAATTTTCCCATGTAACTTTTCATGACAGCTGGAAATCATGCAGCCTTCCAGATTTGTTGAGCTACAACTCTCAGCAGTCCTTACCAGCATTGTGTTATGTTGAATACTGCTGAGAGTTGCAATTGAACAAGACCTGGAGGGTCACAATTCCAACCTCTGCTGTATGTCTTCCTTAAATTACGGGGTAGTTTTGATCACATCATTAATTCTTCAGAATTCTCTCCAGTCTGAAAAATTAATCCCATATTTTGACCATCATGGGCTAATTTACTCCTGCCACCTACTTTACATGGTGACTTAACACTCAGTGAATCTCAGCTCAGCAAATGTGATTGTTTCTATTAAAAAGTAATGTGTTTGTGGTGAGACCAAGTGATATGAAAATAGTCTTGACTGTGAAAGTGTGTTTCACACAGTACTCCATGATACAGTCTTGAAGTGATTAATATGCATTTGAATATGTCCTGTCAGGTTTGTTGAGAGAACAAACATGTAAAATTTTATGTCTAAAATAGATATTGCACACCATAAGTATAGGTAGATGTTCTAGCAAAATATACTCAGTTACTGAGAACATGGCAACAAAATATGAGGTGTGTTTTCACACCAACTAATATACTTTTATGCACTTGTACATACTTGTACTATTTCCTTGACACCTTACTACAATATGTGACATATTCCTTCCAAATAAATATTTGGGTTATTTACAGAACATATTTCCAAACCTGCATAAATACCTGAATTTGTATATTCAGAAATCTCATATGGCTATATTTCATAGAATTTTATGATTCAATAATTCTATGAAGTACAACGTTGTGAGATTTACACCTTATTGTTTAGATTTTTGGTTTCATATTTAGAAATCTGTTCTCCTACCTATCTCAGTAGAAGGCAGGGGTTTGAGTACAGCACTAGGATTCCAGGAGACCAGGGTTTGAATCCCAGCTGAGCCATGAAAAACCCCTGGGTGACCTTGGATGAGACATGCTCTCTTATCCTCAGTGAACAGCTACAGCTCCTCTGAATAAAAAATTTGTTTGAGAAAATGCTATGACAGACATGTCATAAGTTGGATTGAACTGAAGGCACGAAGGAACAGCAAATACTCCTATCTCCTCCCCCACAAATCCCATTTCTTCTGAGATATGTTGATAGAGCTGAACAGAAATTTCTCAGACATCCTTCTGAGAAAACGTGTCTGTTTGTAAGGACTAAATCCCCACTTTCAACAATGTTCCAGAACAGCACTAGGTTTGGATGAAGCAAAATGATGGCCAGTCTCCTAAGATCCTATTGGGGCTTTCTAGATTGGCAGGAAAGTGTGACATGAAGTTGCCTTTTCCTTAATGCTTAGCAGCCACACTGCAAGCCCCAGGTGTGCATTTAAAAGGTAAAGGGCAGCTAGACTGAGGGGTGTGGGAACGACTTATCTGAAGTCTTTTCTGTGGCTCAGCAGCTACATTGGAAGCTGTCAGAATGCTACAAACACAGGCGGAGCAGCTGCACCAGCGGCAATGAACGCGGCTTTTAGCCACACTGAACCTTTCATTTTTTTTTCCTTGCCGGCTGCGAACTGCACAGCTGCGCAGTTCCCAGCCGGCAGCTGGCTGGGAACTGTGCAGCTGTGCAGGTAGCTGGGAACTGTGCAGCTGTGCAGGTTTGCCGGCTGCCTGTTGGGAACTGCGCAGCTGTGCAGGTACACCATACAGACAATTATACAGTTATGAGGATCTGTCAAATTATCATTGCGGTTTCTCTGCTTTTTTAAACTGTGCAGTTACACTGGTGCATCATGAATGAACCCCTTTATTTTGTGAATGAATTGACATGTTATGCACAGTAGAATAACAGTTACAGCATCCCAGAGTCCTTACTGTGCATGTCTAGGGTTCGGATTAGGGCTGGAGCTAGGGTTTGGGAGCTTTAAAACACTGCACAGTTAAACCCCAGCTTTTACACCTGCAGGGCATTGAGCAGTTTAATTAGAAGTGAACTCCACACCACGCATGCTCCCAACCCACGATCCATTATGATCCACACCTATATCGCTGCCTTTAAATGGGTGCTTTAAAGATACAGCGGCCCCTTTAACTGCGCAGCTGTACCGCAGCCTTTAGATGGAGCTGTGCTGTTCCGCAGTTTTTAAAAAAGAAGCTGGGAAAACCGGCACCTTTTTAAAGGCTAGACTTTTATGCAGCCATGAACACACTTCTTTTTGCCAATCTATATCAGGCCATTATTCCCCCAAATTTAGGTTTTTGTTTTTTTTTTTAAATTTCCAGTAGTACAGGAAGAGACTTTTAATGGTAACTCACGCTTCTTATAATATATTTTAAAAACATTTGCTGAACCTTGGTTTTTGCTGACCAACACACTGTAGAATTTTGAGAGGCTGGTCATGCATACTTCTAATAAGGCTACAAGTGCTGGTTAAACCCCTGGTTAGGGAACATTTAAGACCAAGTACATTTTCCCTTTGACCATAATGTTTATTCCTTGTTCTTAACTGCCAACAAGTTGGCTTTGATGTATGTCAATCATATGAATGAGAGATCTCCAAGTCATGATATCATCAACAGCTTTGCTCAGGTCTTGCAGGTCATGGTTTCCTTGATTGAGTCTATCCATGTGTAATGTGGTCTTTCTCTTTCATACTGCCTTCTACCTTAGCAAGCATTCTTTCCTTTTCTAGTGAGGCATGTCTTCTCATTATGTGTCCAAAGTACGACAATCTCAGTTTGGCCATTTCAGCTTGATTTGCTCTAGGACCCATTTATTTGACTTTTTTTAATAGTCCATGGTATCCATAGAACTCAAGTTCCATATTTAAAATGAGTTGATTTTCTTCCTCTCAGTTTTTTTTCACTGACCAGCTTTCACAACCACACATAGAAACTGGAAATATGATGGCATGGACAATCCAAGCATTAATATTCAATGATATATCTTGGTGCTTCAAGATCTTAAATAGTTCCTTTATATCTGCCCTTCCATGTCATATAGGTTTATCACAAACATTTCTAGACTGTTCTGGGCATGGGATGGGATCAGCAAGGAACAGGTGAGAATGGGTGTTACCACACAGAGAATGCTGCTGATGCTGCTGGGAGTATCCAAGCCATTCCCCATCCATGCTATGGAAAATCATTCTTCAAAATTGGCTGCCATAGCATGGATGGGGAACAGCTTGTGGTGTGCTGATCCCATCCTGTGCCCAGAATGGTCTGGAAATGGTGTGCAATAAACTTTCTAGTCTTCTTCTGTAGTCTCCATACTGATTAATGAATGAATCAAGAATGGGAAAATCTTGAAATACAGTTGGCCTTCTGTTTTCACGTGGGATCTGTTCTGGAACACCCCCCCCCTGCAAAAATGGAAGTTCGCGCATGTAGGCATGAATGGGCCACACCCCCATGCATACAGCCTGTGTGCATGTGGCATGTGCACGCACCATTGAAGATTGTGGAGGTTACCCCTCCACAGATATGCAAGGGTGTGGATGTCAGATCCACGAGTTAGGAGGGGCGACTGTATTTCATTGTCTTCATCATATTCTTTAAACTTATGGAAAAGCATCTGTGATCATTATTTATCTTTTTAATGTCTTTGCACTTTCTCTCATTTTCTTCAGTAATCATTCTAAGACTTTGTAATTTTCTGCTAATAGTATGGTGTAATGTCCATCTTACATTGTTCCTTCTTCCAATTTTAATGCTTCCTTCATCTTCATCTTCCTTCATCTGCATCTAATCCTGACTTGCATATGATATATTGAACATATAAGTTAAACCTATAAGGGTGATAAAATGCAGCCTTGCCAGACTCCCTTGCCCACTGGAAACCATTCTCTTTCTCGATATTCAGTCCTGGTGGCAGCCTCTTGTCCTGATTACAGGTTAAACATCAGGACAATCAAATATTGTGGCACACCTGTTTCTTTCAGAACGCATCGCAGTTTTTCATGATCTACAGGATCAAAGGCTTTGCTATAATCACTCTAAAATGAATACAGACTGTTTTTCTTTTAAAAATCTATGGTGTGCTCCATTATCCAATTTATGTTTGCAATATGATTGCCCTTCCTTTTTTTAACCCAGCTTGGACATCTGACATTTCCCACTTCATATCAAGTCTTTGTTGTAAAATTTAAGCATCATTTTGTTTCCATGGGAGATTAATGAAATGGTGCTGTGAGTACTACAATCCCTGATCTCCCCTTTCTTGGGGACCAGATGTGTATTGAGCATTTCCAATCTGTAGGCCACTGTTTTGTTTTCTATATTTGATTATTTTAATTCAAACTAGAAGATCACTAGTTCAAATAAAATAGATTTTGTCTCTGCAACTTGAAACAGTGCTATTGGTATACCATCTATTCCTAGTGTTTCATTTATTCCATGTGCTCTGAGTGCAGCTTCCACTTCACTTTCTAAAATTGTAGATTTATCTTCAAATAATTTATCCTTAAATGAATCTGCCATCTTTCAACTCTTTTTTACAGTTCTTTCCATTCCTTTCATCTCTGTTTTATAGTTGCCTCGCAGGTCAGGCGCCACAAAGAAGCACAAGTACACCAGGCTGGAGTGAACATGGCCACAACTTTATTTAAAGCCAAACAAACAATAGGGTTGGCCCAAAGCATAAGGTCTGGATCTGGACATCAGCCAAGCCCCCGTTGGCTAATGAATGGTTGCTTGTAGCCAAGCATCGGGATGACGTAGGTGCCAAGCCCCGCCCTAAAGCACAGTCGGGCAACTGTGCTCCTCCCACTCGATTTGCAAGGCACTCTAGTCACCGGGTGTCAATTGACTGTGGCCCCCGCACTGGCCACATCAGCACGCTCCATACACCCGGGTCGCTAGGACTCCCGATCCAGAGCCATCGAGCCCTGGAAACCCCTCACCCCAGATCCAGGCCTATGCTGCCGCCAAACAGACGGAGAGGAACGAACCGCCTGCCGCCAACCCTATCAACAACGCATTCGGGCTCCACACAAACCCAATAGAACAGCAAAACAATCATTGACCCCCTGCAAGGTCCCGGTCCGTTCGGATATAGCCCAAATAGGCCCTGGATTTCCAGCGTCCCAATTGTTTGATAGAGTCCGCCGACAGTCCAATTTGCGCAGCTGAAGTAGCTGCCCCGATCCAAAAAGAATGTCCCCCAAATTCTTTCGCTGGCAGACCCAAATGACTGAGGGCCAAACGCAGCACTGCCACCAGCTGGAAATGCGTAACAGGGGCTCCGTTAGAGTGTCAGAATAAGGAACCTGTACCAGCCGGGCGTGCATCCAGGAAGGCGTGCAAGGTACGGACAGGGCACACCAGCGATCCCCTAAAGCGGTTCAATGTGATAGTGGACCCCTTCCCCAATTGGTCGCATTTGGACCTCCGAACCAATAAGGAAACAGAACTCGTAGTGAAACAAACATCCCCAACCTGGAGAGAACGCTCGGAGGTGTCATTGGCGGAATTAGGAACAAGCTCCCCCAACCTCAGGGCCCCGAAAAAGGCAGTAACGAAAACAGCACAAAAAAGGCCGGCCTCATATTGAGAAGAGCAAATAACAGGTAAAGCAGCCACCAGCTGCTCGAGCAGCGACAGTGTGATGGGACGTCTGGCATCCAAGGAAGGACCCTGGGATCGCCTCCAACCTTCCAGGGTCCGCCTGACTTGGAAGGAGGCACAAGGATCACCTAGGCCGGAGGCTTTTGAAAAGAAAGATATGCCCGCCAGCATAACCGAAATGGCCCGAGGGGAGGACCCATTAGAAAATAGCCAGGCCATGAAGCCAAGGACAATAGGGGACTGAATGGGCCAGTGAGCTGGGATATTACAAGTTCTAAAATATGCAGCTAGCTTGGGAAAAACCCTAGAATAAGCCCTCTGAGTGGAAGGAGCAATAGACGACAAAATGCCATTCATAATGATAGAGGTCCAAGGTCCCACAAATCCTGAGGAAACGGAACAGGGGAGGGGTCCGCCTCCGGAGCCAAACGACGGAATCGTTCCTCCTGGAAGCGAGAGAGAGCATCAGCGATGTTATTCTCAAGCCCAGGCACGAACCGTGCAGAAAAAGAAATGTTATTAATTAAGCAATCAAGAACCAGTCTCCTAACCAATAACATGACTCTCTCAGAAGAAGAAGACATACTGTTGACCACGTTGACAACCGCCTGGTTATCACACCAAAACGTGATCTTCTTGTTGGCAAAATCTTCACGCCAAATGCGAATAGCAACCACAATCGGAAACAATTCCAGAAAAGTCAAGTCCTTCAACACATTGCCCTGAGCCCAATCCTACGGCCACCTTTGAGCGCACCAATGGCCTTGAAAATAAATCCCAAAACCAATACTCCCAGCTGCATCGGAATGAACTTGTAAACGGTCACCTATCTGCCATGACCTTTGCCAAATGGCCACACCGTTAAACTTGGAGAGAAAAGATTCCCAAACTCTGAGATCATCTTTCACACCCTTTGAGATCCTAACCCGGTGATGTGGGAGGCGAGCGCCAACAGTAGCCCTGGCCAGCCTAAAGCAAAATGCCCGACCAGGCGCCACCACCCGGCAAGCGAAATTAAGGTGCCCCAGTAAGGATTGGACTTGCTTTAACGTGGCTTTTTTGGCAACCAGAAAATCCGCTAAAAGGGCTCTTAACGCTAACAGTTTAGCCTGTGGCAAGGATGAGGTGCCACGGACAGAGTCCAGTTGAATGCCCAAAAAAGTGAGAGATGACGCAGGGCCCTCAGTTTTTTCTTTCGCTAAAGGGACCCCAATCTCTAGGGCCAGGGCCGAGAAAGTGTCTAAGAGCTTCTTACACTCATCAGTGCCTGCCCTTCCCACAAACAAAAAATCATCCAGATAATGGGTCACCAAAGGGGAGCAAGCCCGCCGTTTGAGCTCCCATTCAAGAAAAGTACTAAAAGTCTCAAACGCTGCACAACTAAAAGAGCACCCCATTGGCATGGCCTTATCAAAATACCACCCATCTCCAACTTTGAAACCTAGCAAACGAAAATCGCTAGGGTGAACCGGTAACAAACGAAAGGCCGATTGAATATCACATTTGGCCATTAAAGCCCCTTTTCCACAGGAGCGAACCAAACGGACCGCATGGTCAAAAGAAGCATACTTCACAGAACACAACTCATCGGGAATAGCATCATTCACCGAGGCCCCAGGAGGGTGAGACAGGTGGTGAATGAGCCTGTATTCCCCAGGTGCCTTTTTGGGAACCACCCCCAGCGGAGAAACATGCAGATCAACAATTGGAGGGGAACTGAAAGGCCCTTCAATCCGCCCAGCCTCGATTTCTTTATTAATCTTGCTGAGGAGGACGTCAGGCATATCACGGGCCGATTTCAAATTTTTTGCCACCGAAGGAGGAGGAGAGGCCACCACAGGGATACGAAAACCGGATGAAAACCCATCGGCCAGCATTCGAGCAGCTTCCTTATTAGGATAAACCTCCAAAAGAGGTAAAAGGGCTCCCACATTAACGGGCGACCGAGCCAACGCGAACATCTGACGAGGAATTGAAGGCACCTCATTTTTGGCTCCCTGACCCACCGGCATCAGAGGCAGGGGCCCCGTCACGTTTGCCGGCTGCCGTATGGGCAGGGCGCCCCTGTCGAAAGGGCTGAGAACTATTGCGAGAACAGGAGGTCTTGGGGTGAGGACCCCTGCACAGTTCACAGCAATGCTCGTATCTACAATGTGCCCGTGTGCAACGGCCCGCATTGAAATCCCAGCAAGCGAGCCTACGATCCCGCTTGCCAGATGCCTTGAAGGCACCCCTGGCCTTAGCTAATGGGCCTACTTCCAAAAGCCAAATCTCGCTGTGGAGTTGATCCCACCTCTCACGAGAGCTAAGAGACGCCTGCTGTCTAAAAGCTGCGTCATACGCAATGGCCGCTGCCTCCCCTGCTACGGACCTTGCCCGCAGGACATGCAGTAAATGGCAATCGAGATGCCAGGCCCTCTCGGGGAAAGCCATGGAAACTACGGCCTTGAACACAGTATAGCCCTCCAGCCAATTAGAGAAGTTAGGCTCAGCAGGTGTAACTTTAGGGTGCCTCTTGGCCCGTTTTGGAGAAGTGACAGCCCAAGCCTCCTGACCTTTCGGTTGGAGGAGAGTGAAGACGTCCACATAACACCCCCGCAAAATGAGCTTCCGTACTTTCTTGGAAAGGTGGGAGCCCGGAGGGCGGTCTCCCGGAGAAGAAACAGGGATGGAAGAGGCCTGGGCGTCAACCCATACCCCCTGCAGACCGGGCCTCCAAGCCCTCCTCCTAATGGCCCACAGAGGTAAACCAGGAGCCCAGGCGTGCTCAACCCAGTATCCATCCCGACCCTCTGGGGCGCCCGCGGACGTACCCTCCTGCCCCACCACAGTCCCAGGTGCCCGCGAGGCAGAGCGCCTCGACTTCTTCCTCTTCTTCTTTGACTTCTTCTTATGTTTACGCTTCTTCCTGGTCGAATCAGCTGCTGAAGCTGACGCCAAAACTTCATCATCAGAACTAGACGAATCCGACGACGAACTGGAGCTGGAAGACGAGCTGGAACTCGAATCTGACAGCCGTACAGCAACCTCACGAGCCTGGGTCCCAGGGGTAGAGCCGGACGCCTGAACCGAATCTGCGATCCCGACCGAAGCTTAAGTAATCCCACCGGACACCGTTGAAGCCACGCTGGCCACTGCCGAAGAACCACTTGCAGCTAGTGCCTTGGAAATAATATCAGAGAAAGACCGAGCCAACTCCGCCGCCATTTTTTGAGAAATGACCGACGACGTTTGTGAAGAAGACCCGTCACCTGACGAAGCATCTGCACCGGTTGAAGCGCCCGATGACACCGGACCTCGAGGCTCCTCATTCCGACGGGCCACCGCATCCGAAGCATTTCGACCACGAGATGAAGAATTGCGCCCAGTGCGAGCCGACGGGGCCGGCCGCTGCTTATTAGCACTCTTCGACTTCGAAGGCATCGTAGCCCAACGACAACGGGGCAACCTGCAAAAATTACTGGAGTACCAGACCAAGTCAATAAGATGGAGAGGGGCGGGCTCAGCAGGGACGAATCCGCGATCACCGCCCCCTAAAAAGTGAACAAAGGTTACGAGGGCAGGCTCAGCAGGGCCGCAGCCGCGATCACTGCCCACGCGTAAAGCCCAAAAGCAAAGCAGGCCAAAACAGGAGGCTAGGGAATCGCTCCCCACCCCAAAACTTAAACCCCACGAGTCAAGAAGGGCGGGCTCAGCAGGGCCGCAGCCGCGATCACCGCCCTATTAAAAAGCCAAACAAAAAAAAAAGAGTAGAGGAACAACCCTCAATTCAAGCTATGGCCCAAAGTTGCCACAGCCTAAAGCCCAGCGGGGGGGAAAAAAGGGGGGGTAAGCCCCCCGAAGCCTATAAACCCCAACACCCAGCAACCGCGGTTTTATGTTAACCGCGGGGGAGAGAGGGGAGGGGGCGAAAGGCCACCCAAAGCGCCCACAGCCTCGTGTGGCGCAATCCTGAAAAGGCCACCCTGACCCCAGGCTGCCTGCCAGGGCAGGGAGAATGGCCCCAAAATAACCGGGCCCGACTCACCCGGAAAACGACCGCTCGGCTCTGCTCGCCTCAGAGCCGAACGATGCAATGGCGCCTCACAGAGCGCGCCTCCCGAATATATAGCCCTACGGGCCAATCAGGGGCAGCCACGAGGCATAGCCCCGCCCACTGGGGAGCCCGAGCCAATCCCTGCGAGAGGCGGGCCGCCCAAGGGCCAATCAGGCAGCCCGCCTCGGCGCAAGGCATTCTGGGACGTGTAGTACGTCCCCAGAAAAGGCGGGCTGGCTTCCCGCGCTCTCCCTCCCGGCAGCCAATAAGGAGGGAGCCCGCCCCCGCAAAGGCTGCCGGGACGGAGAACGCGGCGGGAGGCCCAGATGGCGCTTCCCGCGCGCGGCAACTGCGCCGGCCCGGTGAGTCGGGCGGCGCTAATTCTTGCATGCATTGTTTCCATTGGCTTTTTATTTCTGCTTGGTCATGTAATGTGTTCCCCTAATGCTTGTATGACATTCCCACTCTTGGCTTAAATTTCCCTTTAATTACTCAGATCTTGTGGAACAGGTATCTGACTCTTCCTTTGTTGTTGTCAACTTCGGTTTCTCTGCAATGATTATTATAGTAGTTCTCCTTGTCCCTGCACACAGGTTGCTGAATATTGCATTAAGGGTTAATGTCACCTTTTGCTTTTGCTTCTTGTGTGTCCTTAAGTGCTTGAAAAATTGCAGGTAGTGTCTTTTTGTGTTCCTTCCTGGCAATATCTCTGGTTTCAGTCTAGGGTTCTTCTGTTTTCTAGACAATTAATCTTAATAGTGCAAATCTATTTTTACATTATTTTAAAATTTTGTGGGAAGGTTCTTCAGATTTTATTTTGATGCAATATATAGTTGTTTAATTTTCATCTGACTTATATATTAAAGTCAGCTACTGCTTATATATATATATATATATATATATATATATTACTCTGAAATGTATCATCTGATGTCCATGTATACCAGGTGAGGAATCTATGGCCTTTCTGATGAGCTACCATTGCCATCATGCCTGACGTTCAATCCAGGCTCATGAAGTTTTGGTTGTAGCTCCTTCCCTTATAGTGACACTACATGTAGAATCACCATAAGGGGAGGAACTAAAACAAACCCCTCATGAACCTGGTTAAAACTTCTTTCAGCTTGGCTGGTGGTAAGGCATAACAGGAATGGTAATTTTGTGTGGGTTTTTTGGGTTGTGTTTTGCTGCAGGTTCCCCACTCCTGATGTATACATTTATCTCTTGGGTTGCTTGAAGAATTATTTATGATGAAGAAACTGTTGGCCTAATAAAATTATATCAGTCAATATCCAGCTTCATTTCTTGATACTAGGTCAAAGTATCCTACAATCTAATTCTGGTCTGTTTCCTATGTTTCAACCACCTATGATTGAAAAAGAAGTTTTGTTTTGGTGTGTGATCAGCTTCCTCCTGGAGTCCAGCATTCCAGTTTCTTCCTCTGCCACTGTACTTGGAGCAATGATGGGTTTTCTCTAAAGTCTTCTTGGTATTGTTTGATTATGTTTTGCTTATGTCCCGTGATTAATTTTGCTATCTTTCTTTTCACTATTAATGCCACACCATTTCTTCTTAGATTTTCATTTCCCAAGTAAAACACTGTGTTGTTGTTGTTATTATTATTATTATTATTATTATTATTTATTTATTTTTTATTATTTCTTACCTGTCTGTCTCCAAGACTCAAGGTGGGTTACAACATGGATTAAAACAATACCATTTTAACTCATTAATTTGAAACACACAAAAATAGAACACAATAAAATGACACAAAATAACATTAAAAATAAACTTCATAATTTAAAATTGACTGGATAGGCCTGCCAGAAGACATAGGTTTAATGTTGTTATAAATTCAAGCAGCATGTGTAGGGGTTGAATCTCCTAGCAGGTCATTCTACAGTCTAAGGGCAATTGATGAGAATGTCCTCTAGGTGTCAATTGCTTGTATAGATCTGAATTGTTGAAATAAATGTTCCCCAGATGACCTGAGTGTACGAAGCCACTTATATGGGAGGAGGTGATCATGTAGGTAACCTGAACCTAAGCCATGTAGGGCTTTAAAAGTATAACCTACAATTTTTGCTTTGACCAGAAGCTAACTGGCAGCCAGTGAAGTAATTTTAAGATTGGTATGATATGCTCACACCTAGATGTACCAGCAATCAATCTGGCTGCCATGTTTGAAGTAATTGAAGTTTCTGAACTTGATATAAAGGAAGCTGAATGGAGAGTGCATTGCAGAAGTCCATCATTGAGTTACTAGTGTGTACACTAACATCTTTAGGTAATCCAAAATATCACAATCATGCCCGCTTTAGCTCATTCACCCCAAGTATTGCAACACTGATACAGTTGGCCCTCCTTATCCACAGATTTTTTTTATCCATGGATTTGAGCGTACACCGCTTGAAAATATTCCCCAAAAGCATAAATTCCAAATAGCAAAGCTTGATTTTCCATTTTATATATGGGACACCATTTTGTTGTGCCATTATATTTAATGGGACCTGAGCTCCACGGATTTTGTTATCCATGGAGGGTCCTTGATCCAAACCCCAGCGGATAACAAAATCCCACTGTATGTTCTATTTCTTGTTCTATTGTTTCTAGTGTCCCCTGATGTGTGCTTCTCACATTTCATGTTCCTATAAATACAGGTATGTGTTGTATAGCTTTGTATAGCTTTTCTTTTTCCTCTGACCATGTAAGCAGCTGAAATTCCTTTTGGCTTGAGTCCAGTTGCATCCTTAGTACAAATCTGCTTGTAGTTGTCCTCTGCTCTTCCCCAGTAGCTCATTTAGTGCCTTCTGACCTGGGGAGGTCTCATCTTTTGCAACTCTTTTTTGTTTGTTTGTTTGTTTTTGTTAAATTTGGCATTGTCTCATCATAGCATTGTAATGGTAAAAGACATTCAAAAGGAGTTTACCGTGCCTTCTTCTGTGCAGTACTAACAAGTGTTAGCTGTGGTGCTGCTGCCATTGTCTCCGAGATATCCTCCTCCAGAGTCTCCCCCCCCCCCACATACACTACTACTACTGTTGCCCAAAAGTAGCAGACAAATGCCTACTATGCTAATGATTAAATTTCTAACTCAAAAAATGTAGAATTAGGTGTGAAGTTGCTATTAATGCTAATGAGATGGCTATGCTTAATCTCCTTCATTGAGAGTGTACCCCCTAAAGATGATGCAAAACAGCTGTTTGGCAGTCCCATGAAAAGTTAAAAGGCTAATTTCACACTCTCTCCTTTATTCTTGTCAGTATTTCAATCACACACTTCTAATATTCTTGTCGCTGAAATTGTGTATTAATTTTTCTCCCCCCACCAGCTCAGTAGCTGAAAGGCATGATTCCAATAATGAGAGGAAATAAGCAGAATGCTTGATGAAGTAGTAGCTCAGCTACATAACAACAAGCAGACTGTTTTATCAACTATGCTTTAAAAATTGCTCAGTAAAGCTGCCATAGTTTGTCATCTCTTCCCTGATAAATTATTATTATTTTTTATTACAACCTGCTAGAGTGTCAGAGTTCAAATCAACCCAAATGTTGTGAAAGTATAATCTACAGCAGACAGGGTGAGTAAACTAAGAAAAAGCCTGTAAAAATGTGATGGCTGGAAAATTATTTTACACAGTGATTCTTCCTCACTACCACCACCACCACCAAAAACTTCAGAACAACCATGAGATCACATCGAAATAGCTAAAATCAATACTTCCTTCTAGGTAAGTGATACAATCTTCTGACAATAAATTATTTGTTTTTGCCTGTCTTCAACACTATTTCATCCTATTAAGTTTATCCTATTAAGGAATAAGAAAGCTAAATCTAAAAGCTTTTTTTTGGGGGGGGAAATATCATTCTTGATTCAGGGCCACTGCACCTTTTTAACTGAGACATGCAGATTTGATGCAAGAGAAATGTGGTGTGTGTATGTGTGTGTGTGTGTGCACGCATGCAACCACCCACACATCTATAACTGTTTTTTTGTTAGGGCAATGTGGTGTGGCTATACTCACCTTGGAAGGAAGGCAGGCAGGCAAGCTAGCTATGTATCTTTTAAACTGAACCATCCAGATTTAATGCAAGACAAGTAAATGAATACATAAATACGAGGGGGTATCCAAAAGTTTTAGTGATCACCTTTTTAAAAAATTGACAGAAAGTTTGTTTTGATTTGTAGTTAACAAATCTAGATAGTCTATGTAGTCACTATCTAGATTTACACATTTTTCTCAAGGTATCTTGACCCTCCAAATACCTGATATTGTAGAAGTCTGCAGATTGTGCCTTATGAGGGTATATCATAAAGTACCATAATAATTATCACTTGGAAGTTATTATGGCATATTAAGTGCACATTGCTGAGAAAATCAACTCATTGCTTCCTTTATTTTTGTGACTGGCTCTGCCAGAAGTGACTAAAGTGTCAAATCCTTGTCAGGCGCAATCTGCAGACTTCTACAATATCAGGTATTCGGAGGGTCAAAATACGCTGGGAAAATGTATAAATCTAGATAGTGACTAGAGATAAGTTAACAACTACAAATCAAAACAAACTTTCTGTCAATTTTTTAAAAAAGTGATCATTAAAACTTTAAGATACCCCCTCGTATGTCCACACAATGTGTGTGTGTGTGTGTGTTTGTGTGTGTATTTGTATGCCTTGATTTATGTATTCGAATTTGTATTCACATATATGTACATATATATTTGAGATCATTCTTTATGCAAATGAGATTATTCTTTGAGACAGATATGATCAACCAATACCATCTAAAGAAGAGGTGGGAATCATGTGGTCCTCCAGACAAGAGAGCAACCAAGATGATCAAAGGTGTGGAAATCAAGCTTTATGAGGAATGATCAAGGGAGCTGGAAATGTTTAGCTTGGAGAAGAGAAGACAGAGAAGTGGCTTGGTTGTTGTTGTTGTGTTGTCATTGTTTGCCTTCAAGTCATTTATGACTGATGGTGACCCTATGCAACAGTATCACTGGCTTTCCTGGAAAGATCTGTACCAAGGAGATTTGCCTTTGACTTTCCCCGACGCTGAGAGAATCACTTGCCTTAGGTCACTCAGTATGTTTCCATGTCTGAGCAGAGATTTGAACCCTGACCTTCAGAGTTGTGGTCCAGTGCTTGAAGTACTATATCACATTGGCTCCTACAGATGGCATGATGGCTATCTTTAAATATCTGAAGGGATGTCATGTAGAGGAATGAGCAAGCTTGTTACTATAGACTGCTTTGCAGAGTGGAGGATTCTCCATATTTGGAGGTCTTTAATCAGAGGTTGGATGGGCATCTTTTAGGAGTGCTGTAATTGTGTGTTCTTGAATGGCAGTAGATTTGTCTATATGGCCTTTGTGCTCCTTTCCAATTCTAAGATTTGGTGGTTCTATATTGTATGATCATTCATCATTCCCCATGTTTACAATGAGTTATAGTCTAACACCACCTCAAAGGTGATGTGGTTCTCCCCCCTTCTTCTAAACTATTCTGCTTTCAAGATTGAATTGTCCATGCAGAAAGGAACATAATATGATTGAAGTGCTAAAGACAGCTAATGATCCATAGCCACACCAGATTGTGGGCCTTCCTTTTTACATAACCAGAATCTTACCACAGCTTGGTTTTTTTGTGAGCCAGTGTGAAAGAAACCATTCCTTTTGTGCTGGTAAAGAGTATGGTTCAGAAAGTTGCTTTTTTAAAAAAAAAAAAAAAAAAAAAAGACAATTAGTTCAAAGTCATTACCCAACTGATTAACAACAACAACAACAACCTAGCACTTTTTGTATTTCAAAATAATTTTTCAATTTTAAAGAAATGTTTAAACACTACAAGCCACTGGTTTATAGCCCTAAGTACCAATGTAATTATGGCTCAAAACACAATGCTGAGATAATTCAGTTTGAGACTGGTTTATCTGCCTTGGCTCTGTGCTAAGGAGTTCTGGGAACTGTAGTTTGTGAGTCCTTTAGCCTTCTCTGTCAGAGACCTCTAGTGCCACAATAAACTACAGTTCCCAGGATTCCATTATTGGATGGAGGCATGACACTTAATGTATTGTCAGACTGGATTATTTTTACAGTTTGTTTTGGACCTGAATTATGCCAAGTCTTGCAGATGATGGTGACTCAGTAGCCTTTTTATTTACATAGTTAGTGAGCAACTAGTATTTACTTTCATTCAAGCTGAATATAAAATATACTGTATATATTCATGTATAAGTCTAGAAATTTTGGTCACAAAATTGATTTAAAAAAGCCTGGGTTGACTTATCAATGGATCAATGCAAGTACTATACTTAATAACTCTTATATTAAAAAGGAACCATATCCTGGTGAAAGACAAGAGCACAATCTGTCCTGATAGCACTCTCTTTATTCTCTCATCCATCCAGCCTTTAGTATGAGTACAAACAGTTATGCCAGCTAGGAATTTTCTAAGTTTTTTTGGTCCCTCCCCCCCCCCCCCCCCCCCTTCATCCTTTGGATTATTTGTTACATGCCCATAAATTTTACTCTTGACTTATCCACAGGTCATATCAAAATCAATAATTTTGCCCCCCAAACTTGTCCTTGACTTATACAAGAGAGTCGAGTATATACAGGTGTGTGTGTGTGTGTGTGTGTGTGTAGAGAGAGAGAGAGAAGAGAGCACAAGGACTATATATATTCAGTCTTGGTTACAAAAGAAAACAAATATAGTTCTTGTTGCTTAGCCTTTAGCAATCTTCTTTGCAGCATAAATGGCCGGATACAGATGGTCCAAAAGGCCGTCCGTGGGGCGTGATTAGTGTTAGGGAATGCACAGCATCTGCACACTCCCTAACCCTAGCGTGTATGGACAGCACCATTTTAAAATGGCATCATCCATACACGCACGCCATGATGGCATCATGGCGTACGCAGCGCTTATACAACATGGCACACGCCTGACATCATGGTGCTGCAGGAAGGCACCTAGGGCGCCCTTTCTGTGCTGCCAAAAGGAGCTCCAAAATGGAGCTCCTTTTTGCTACTTGTCCTTGGCTCAGCATTTACATGGCCGCACCAAGCACCTTGAGGTGAAAGGGGCCATCGCGGCGGCTCCTTTTTCCCCTCGGGAGTACCGGGGATGGTGGGGTGCAGCGGGCACCCAGGGCACCCACTGCACCCTGCTTTCAGGCCACAGAGAAGTGGCAGTTTGGCCCCATTCCACCGGTTCTCTGGGCGCCTATAGACCAGCCCTTTTGGGTGGTCTGTACAGCCCCAATGTAAACAAAACATTGCAGCATATCTTCATAGATTAACAATTTCAAACAACAGCCTTCTAGCATTCCTTCCAGCAATACCTTCCTCCAGCATGTCTGCTTGCTGAGCTTTGCTGCTTACACATTCCTTCAGCTCTGTACCTTGTGCTCGAACTCTTGTGCTACTCTTCGTTCTGCACTGGGTTTGACATACCCCTTTTTATAGCTGTTTCATGATGACTCAGCACTTCACAGTTTGCTACTCCTTTCTTAGTTGTAAAATACATGCTACTACAGCCAGCCCTCCTTAACCACGGATTTTTTATCCACTGATTCACACATCCATGGCTTGAAAATATTCCAAAAAAGTATGAATTCAAAAAAGTATAAATTCAAAAAATTGTTTTGCCATTTGATATAAGGGGCACCATTTGGTTATACCATTATATTTAGTGGGACTTGAGCATCCATGGATTTTGTTAACCATGGGGGATCCTGGAACTGAACCCTAGTGGATAACAAGGTCCCACTGTACTTTAATATTATCAACACCACCTGCCTTCCCTTCCTCACCAAGGAAATCCAAGACAACCTTTTCTCTTCCAGAAATGAGAACGGCAGATGCCTCACTTATTTTTATCTTTTCCCCTCATCAACATTTCCTGCTTCTCCATAGAGCTGATTCCCCATAGAGCTGAGCAGTAAGCACTCTTCTTAGAGAAATGAGCAGAGGGTAGCTGCCTCTCTCCATTTTTCACCTTGCAGACCTTTAATTTGCATCTTAAATTTTGAGGAAAGAAAACATGGACATTTAAAAAATCAGCCCAGACCCCCTTCCCCCCCCCAGAAAAAAAAGTTTTATAAAAGAAGGCATGTACTGGAAAGGGTAGGAATATAGTGAACATATAGTTGCAAAATCTAATGCATGTTGAACCATACCAGATAGCTCATTTGTATGCAACAGCCAAATAGAAATTGTGTAGTATTTGAACTGAGATTGCCTCTCAGATTCTAATATTAGTGTCTCCTCCTGATCTCTCTCTGTATAACAGTGACACATTCCTATTATACTTAAAAATTATACTTAAAATTAAGCATACTTGAATTATACTTAAAAATACATGCCACATGATTATAAAATGTTTCACATATTACAAGCATTAATAGTCCTCTCACTGTAAGTTGATTGCAAAACTTATCACCTTAAATCTTCCAAGTCAAAATGTGCTCACATAAACAATTAAATCAAAACCTATTTACCATTGGCATATAGAAGATTATACCAATAAAAAGTAGAATGTTAGAATTTATTGAGTGGCTTTCAGTTAATTGCTCTCTGTTTCATCCATTAATTGTTCCTCGTGCTTTGCGGGTTCAAAAAGATCACAATTTCATATCTGTCTCGTAATCTTAGTTACTGAGCTTTGAGCAGATAGCATACTTTCATCTTAAATTATTTTCATGAAGCCTCTGGGCACAGGACATATTTTTTTGTCTTTTTAACATGCATTTCTGTATCTCTAATTGTTTGGCTGGTACATACATGGGAAAGTCCAGGTTTTAGCTACTGGTTCTAACTGCCCACCAAAAACATAGTACTAACAGAGGAAGTACACAGAGATAAACGTGAAAGGTAACATATTCTTTTTCTTTTCTCTGCCCTGGCTGTTTTCCTCATAACAATTGTTTTGTGGGCCCCCAATGTAGATGTTTGTGTCTATGTTGGCCATCTGAAAGTTATTTGTAGACTGGCCAAGGGAGTCTGAGATTTATGCCATGTCATTTCTTACTTCACTACAAAATGTGTCTATAGTGCCCATTTTCCTTAAAATAAAGCTCCCCATTCAGCTTTGGGACATTATCACAATATAGACTAGTCCCACAGATAGTATCACCTGTGGACAGCCCCCTTTCCAATCTATAACTCACCTTTCTGCAAGTGAAAGCTGCCACCATTGTTACCATTCTGGAATATTCCTGGGCTCTGTGTGTGTGTGTGTGTGTTGTGTACCATCAAGTTGTTTCTGACAGCAAACCTATCACAGAGTTGCCTTAGGATTTGTTTAGAATGGGGTTGTCAGTCAACTCTGATGTATGATAATCCTATAATAGAGTTTCCTTGGCAATATTCATTCAAAGGAGATTTAGCATTGCCTTTCTCTTAGTGTAGCAGAATGTGACAGGTCCAAGGTCAGCCAGTAGGCTTGCACAGTTAAGGCTTGAGGTCCAGCTGTGCTTTTTCCTTGAGATGCTTACTGCGAAAATGTCTTAGATACCAGTTAGATTACTGCAATGCATTCTACATGTCCTTGAAGAGTGTTCAGAAGCTTCAGCTACTCCAAAGAGATGCAGCCAGATTACAAACTGGGGTTGGGTACAGGGAACACACAACTCCATCATTGTATCAGCTCCATTAGATGCTGGTCTGTTTTTGGGCACAAATGAATATGCTGGTTTTGACTTATAAGGCCCTATATATCTCAGGGTCAGGTTATTTGAAGGACCACATTCTTCCTTACCAAACTAGATGTGTTATGAGATCTCCTGGGAAAGGAGATCTCAAAACACGTTTTCATGGGAAAGGAAATCTCAAAACACTTCTCTTTTCCACCACACTTGCAGGTACTTGTCATGGGAACATAAAGTGGATCTTGTCAGTGGCTGCTCTTTACCCTGGAACTCCCTTTCCAGAGAAGTTAGACCAGCACCCTCCCAACTTTCTTTCTGTGGACAGGTGAAGACTTTTCTGTTTTGACAGGCATTTGATAACTGATTGTTTAGGTGGGATGGAACTTGTATAACATGCTGGATTTTCTATCTGTTACTTTGTTGTGCGTTTTTATGGTTCACATTTTTAACTGGTTCTATATTTATGTATTTATTTTGGATAGTTTAATCAATTTTTAACTTTTTAATGAATTTTTAACTATATTTTTAAAAATCAATGTAAGCCACCTTCAGTCCCAAATAAATAAAAAAAAGCTAGATGTAAATAAATAAATGCTAGGTTTTAGTGGCTAAGCAGGAATTTGAACAATGACCTAGTGGAGTCCTACTGCAACATTCAAACCACTATACCACACTGACTCTCCTGGGCTTTGAACTTTCAAAACAAACAAACAGCTTCATTTATATACCGCTTCATACCGCCTAAGCAGTGTCTAAGCAGTTTACAACTGTAAGCTACTTGCCCCCGACAATCTGGATACTCATTTTAGCGACCTCAGAAGGATGCAAGCCTGAGTCGAGCTTAAGCCCTTTTGCTGGTGTTGAACTCGCCACCTTATGGTTTTGAGTGAGTGGCTGCAGTACAGGCATTTAACCACTGTGCCACCAGAACTCATATCCATCTAACTGTGATGAACAGGATTCTACTGGAATAAAAAAAAAATGAGGAGGATAGAACTCCTCTTCATATATATAGGCTTCAAATACACAAATGATCCACTTTTCTATAAATAATTCTTGCCAGTGTTTAATTATGAGCATTCCTTGAAGTTCAAGGTGGGTCATCAAGGTTTTCTATCAAATGCCTCATAATGAATCTTAACAAGCAAAAGAAAAGTTACAAACGACAGGGCTAATGAAAACACAAAAGTCAGAGGAGAACAAGCAAAGTAGGTGAGCAAAAACAACAAGTCCAAATGACAGGGCTAATGTAATAAGGAGCCAGTCAGAGGAAGGAAACAGCAAACCACATTAGAGTATCCCTTGCCCATGAAAACCTTATTAAATTCATGGGGTTGCTATAAGTGCACAGGTGCTTTGAAAGCAGAAGCACACATTTGACTAGCAATATTGCAAATCATGTGCCATTCTTCACTCATTTTCAAAAAGTTGCATTAGAAGCCATGCAATTCCATGGCTGAACCCCCAGACAGACAAGCCTTTGATAACAAGAACACTGCTTGTTTGTTTCATACTATCATTTCTCATGATGAATTTTTAAATGTTCACCAAAAATGGATATATTTCCTGAAAGCTTAGTGGTGCTAGTTTTAAAAGTGACACTTCTAAACAATTTTCCAAACTAACTTCTGTCTTGTCTATCTTGAGCTTTGATTTGTTTGCACTTCTCCAGTCAATTACTGATGCTAGAAACTAATTTAAAAACAAAACATCATCATTGGAGTTAGGTGCAAAGGGATCTTGTAGCATCTTTAACTGAAAGAAAAAAGCTGGTAGCATGAGCTTTCATAGACTTGAGCCTACTTCCTGAGATGCATGAGGTCACTCTCTTGACTGTTTAATGAATCAGAAAGGGCAAGGGTGTATCATATATATGGTGACTCTCACCTCTGCCAAGCATCCTCAAGCTGCACCAATTGAAAGGCATCCAGTAGCACAGGGCAAACAGGAGCCAAGGTTACATCCATCATAACTGTATCAGCTACAATATCCAAGTCAGAGCAGAACTGAACGATTTTATCTACAAAGTGCCATGCAAATATTTGTTACCATTTCTACTAAACCTCTGACCACTTGAAACAGCTCTACTGGGTGACTTTTTATAGATAGAATGGTGGAAGAAAAGAATGATTTCTTTGCTGTCCACACTGCCAAGGAATAGGTCTTCAAATAGATTCAAGCCTATATTTCATCGGATTCACACTGACTCTTCCGCCAACATTGTTCTAGTGTCTGTCTCTCTTTTTTCATTGCTGCAAATTCCATAGCAAAATAGGGAGCTACCTTGGTTCCACTTAGTAAGAGGTTGCAGCCCTGGACATTTTCCCATTCCAGAAGTAACCAGAATTTCAGCAGAATTGCCTGTACAGACAATAAGACAAGCCTCATCAGAAAACCATTTGGATCCATCAGCTTTTGAGAAGGACCATCTGTTATGGTGCTATGGTGATGTGATAGGACCTAAATGTGTAGACTAGCCCTTAGAAAGTAGTGCTAACTACCATGTAGTGGTGAATTCACTACATCAAAAGGTAATGTAGAAGGTTGTGCAAAAACCAGTTTATATTTTGTGCTAAAAATAATACATGTTTTGCTGCAGATTTCTCTATAAAACAGTTTCAGCTTCAATGCCTGTTTTAATTATAGGGCAAGAGAATCAACAGATTGTGTAACATTTTACTCTAAGCAACTACATCAGACTTTCAACCTTTTGGTTTAGATTTAATTTAAATCCTAATTTAAAAATATTATTTGCATGCAAATAAATAATTTGAATCAGAAAGATATTAAAGATATCTTCTGAAATGCATATAAAATAGAAGGGAAAAGAACTCTATTTTGCAAGTACAGGCATGACTATTATACATTTCTAAATTAAACTGCATAATTATATTGTTTTAAATATTCAGAAGGGGTAATTTTTTATACTTGGATACTGAGGAAACCAGGTAAGCAAATACTAGTAGTATTAGAAAGGGCTGTAAATGTTCTCTGCTCTCTTAAACATATTATTGCTCTAAACAGTCATTAGATATAGGTTAAATAGCTTATGACAAGCTCCACTGGAAAAGTATATTGCTTTCTGTTACAAAGTGAACATGATTTCAAAGAAATAATCTGTATGCACAATATATATTTATTTTGTTTGTGCATTAATTTTATCTTTCCCATGACACACTCTTCCATTTCTCTGTTACTGATATAGCAGTGTATATGCCTTGTGGGGGTACTACTGGATGTCAAAATTGCTATGACTTTCAATAGAGGCATGGAATTGAGCTGGAATGCCTTGATGGATTAAGTGTTCTGTTGCACTGATTAAAAGCACTAGCATTTATTTATTTATTTTAAGTGTTTTGACCCATTTTTCACATGAGGATTAACAGTTTGGAATTCTGAAGGCATAAAAACCAAACTAGGCTGCTATATAACACAATAAATAACAAAATAATGTCACAATAAACACAAATCAAAAACATATATTTTATATAATGCATATAGAAGCATCATACTGGTCCACATTTACATTACTCATTTGTTTATAGACTACAGATTTTTAATGTGGTTGAAAGAAGACTTAGATCTCAGTTGAATGATAGCGCAGTATCTCCACATTCACCCTTAATTCTCTTCTCAGCTGTCCCTGATGGCTAAACCATAGCATATCAGTGTGGAAAAGAAGTAATTATTTTCTATGCCAAGGACAAGTTGGTTCACAAAGATGCTAGCATTTTGTAACATTTTGGAAACAGGGGAATTGAAGAGTGAACAGGATGGTAGGATGAGAAAACAAGTATCTGTCATATAATTTTGATTGTGCTTTCAGAGGAGTTTGAAATATTCCTGTGAATCTAGATAAAAAAGATCCAAGGGCTGTGGTAAAGTAGGGAGATTATTGCACATTTAATAATGTGACTTACCTCTCTCGAACTGCAGTCTAATTCAGGCTGCATCTGGGTCCTATTGCATGGCTTTTGTCACCAAATCCACCACCCAAGTATAGCTTGGTTGCAGCCCTGGTCCTTTAACATGCTTTGGTGGTCATTTTTTAAAGCTGGAAAGCTCCTGGGACCTGGGGTGCAGCCGGACAGTACTCGGATGGCTGATTTGGCAACAAAAGCCATGCAATAGGACCCAGATGAAGCCTGAATTAGACTTCAATTTGCAGGAGGTAAATCACTTTATTAAGAAGTGCAATAATCTCCAAGGAGAGAGTGAAGAAAATCACTTTTTCAAAATAACATGAAACACTCTCCACAAATTTGTGTCCTCCAATAGCAAAATACACCTTTCATGCATTGTTTCACAAAACA
The DNA here is from genome assembly GCA_034509955.1 of Urosaurus nigricauda. Classification (NCBI taxonomy): domain Eukaryota; kingdom Metazoa; phylum Chordata; class Lepidosauria; order Squamata; family Phrynosomatidae; genus Urosaurus; species Urosaurus nigricauda. Next base: position 56,721,593 of record JAOEGL010000003.1, read on the forward strand.
AAAAACATATACTTTTGGCCCTTAACAGCTGGCCTCCACTTTCATGAAAATTTAGGCCCACATATATATTTTTTTTAATCTGAAGGACTTTTGTGTGAATATAGGCCCACTATTTTTCTTTGCTTGAGATAACACTTTTTGAGGAACCCATAGGTCCTTCAGCATGAGGTCTGGGAGAAATTGACCAGGAAACTGAATCTACAGATGCCTGGTGAGAATATTGGCAGGGGCAAATACAGCAATGTGCAAATAATCATATCAACAAATATTAATCCATGATTATATAAGGAGGGAAGTGGGTGAACTAATTTCTATCCATTTCTTTCTTAACACTTTTGGAGGAGGAGGAGGAGGGGGGGAGGGGGAGGAGGAGGAGGAGGGGGGAAAAGCCTTACCAAAATCAACCAGGCAATTATTAGTACTATTGAATTATGTTTGCAGGATGCTCTTGCAGTAAATATAGTTCACTAAGGTACCCTAAAGTTCTATGAATTAAAAAAAAGTATTTTGAAAAGAATTTTAAAGAGAGAAATGGAAGGGGAAATAATGGAAACATAATTTTCAATTAGAACAGATGAGAAATAAATATATTAGTACTTTTCCCATTTGAAAAGGGCAGAAATTTCAAAGCAAAACATGTAATAATCCTCTACATATAGAATTCCTTTCATAGTTTACTGATTGTTATCTGTATGGAAGTGGTGGTTGTATGTGTGTGGGTCTTACATAAATCTTTCTGAGTAGAACAGCTCATTCTCAAATGTATTTTCTTATATGTACTCTTTTCAGAGGTATGTGCTGTGCAGGAGAAATGAAAAGAATATTTTCTGGTCAAATAATGGTTTCCCCAAAAGCCAGGGAATCCAGTTGGATAATAATACAGCACTGTGAATTTTACAAATTTTTAAGTGTTATTCAACCATCCCAAAATATTTCAGGAAATTATTTTGTATGAAGTACACATGGGGTTTTACATGAGAATGGTTGACTTTAGTGCAAAACAAAAAGAAAAACAAAAACAGAAAATTAAAAAAAGTTTCCAGATGATCCTGTGTTTTTCTTGTTGTTATTCTAAGCTATAAGCAGCAATCTTTCAAAATATGAACCTTATATGCACAGAAATTGCACACACATGGTTTTCTTGGGCAATATTGTCATTTTCTATCCAAGTTGTTTGTTGTACTAAAATACTGTCATCATAGTACTATTATAACTATTAATCTCCTTTTTTTCCAATCTAGTACTCAAGGTGGCAAATAAAAGTTAAAACAGCTACAGCTAATAAGTTAAAATATAAACTATCTACAGAATTGAAAACAGTTAACAGCTTGATTATTTAAAAAAGAAAAATGATAAAATAACAAACATGCAAACAACCCCCCCCTCCATAAATACAGAATCAAAATTGATGGACCAAAACTCTACACCACTAGACTGTGGAACATACCAGGAGGGATTTTAATCTGGAATTTTCTAATCAAAATAGTCACAGTGATCTAAAACACACTGCAGAAATAATGCAGTTAATAATCAAGCTGTTAACTGCCCTGGATCACTGCTAGGAAATTCTCGGAACTGTGGTTTTGTGATAGTTCTCTGTCAGAGAGCTCTGATACCACAATAAACTACAATTCCCAGGAATACTTAGCACCGAGCCATGGCTGTTAGACTGGATTATTTCTGCAGTGTGTTTAGAACCCACAGAATATAGGATCTCTGCTAATTTTCAGACATCTAATATCCCTATAATGTCCTGGAGATGCACAGGAGGAAACCAATCTCCATTCCAACCAGAGGTCCAAATCTCATTAAAACCAAAACTAGAAAAAACAAACAAACAAACAGGATATGGTTAATGGTTAGCAGTACCACAAAGCCCAAGCCAATTTAAAGGCTGTACAGACCGGCTTTATACATTGGCCTTGGGGTAGAGTGGGTGCATGGCATCCACACAACCCACACACTGATGCTGCCCTGATGCCATCTCTCCTTAGCACCCTCCACGCAAATTGAGATCTTATGAAACCCGTCTCCTGGTCTCTCCAAGGGTCCCTTCCTCCCCTGATCAAACCCACCCCTTCCCTATGCTGATCCTCATGCCTGGAATCTCCTCCCCACACAATTAAGGACTATTACTTCTTTGGCTAATTTTACGGCCGAATTGAAATCACTCATGTTTAGGGAGAAATTCCAAATTACTGGTTGTTAATCTGCTGCCTACTTTGTTTTTATTGTCTACTAATTAGTTTTATTTTAGAGAGATTTTAATCATGTAATGTTGTTGTTTTAGATTGTACACCACTTGGCAGGGTTCTCTCTCTATCTCTCTCACATTTAATTTGACCCTTACTATGGAAAGTGCTGTGCAAATGTCACAGCGCTCTATAAATAAAAGAGTATTATTATTATTATTATTATTATTATTATTACTCAAACAAATAGCCAGCATGTGTAGGGATAAAGTCAGAAAAGTAAAAGCGCAGAATGAACTCAGGCTTGCTAGAGAGGTTAAGAACAATAAAAAGGGCTTTTTTGGATATGTCCTAAGCAAAAGGAAGAAGAAGGAAATGGTAGGGCCATTGTGTGGTGAACACAGCAAAATGCTAACAGGGGACAGAGAAAAGGTGGAATTACTCAACACTTTCTTTGTTTCAGTCTTCTCAGTAAGGGCAAAGGGGGTTCAACCTGAGGACAGTGGAGCAGAGGACAGAATAGGAGAATTTCAGCACAGAATAAGTAAAAAGATAGTACAGGAATACCTGGTTAATCTAAATGAATACAAGTCTCCAGGATCAGATGAACTACATCCAAGGGTATTAAAAGAACTGGCAAATGTAATATTGGAACCATTGGTAATAATCTTTCAGAACTCCTGGAGAACAGGAGAAGTCCCAGCAGACTGGAGGAGGGCAAACATTGTCCCCATCTTCAAAAGGGGGAAAAAAGAGGATCCCAACAATTATCGCCAAGTTAGTGTGACATCAATTCCAGGAAAGATTATGGAGCAGATCATTAAACAGAGAGTCTGTGAATATCTGGAAGATAATTCCATAATCACAAAAAGCCAACATGGGTTTCAGACTAACAAGTCATGCCAGACAAACCTGATCTCTCTCTCTCTGTGTGTGTGTTTTTTTTTTTTTTTTTTTTGATAAAATTACCAGTTTGGTAGATGAAAAGAATGCTGTGGATCTAGTATATCTTGATTTCAGTAAGGCCTTTGACATGGTTCCCCATAACATTCTTACAAACAAGCTTGCAAAATGTGGACTAGACAAGGTAACCGTTACATGGATTTGTAACTGGTTGACTGACAGAACCCAAAGGGTGCTCAACAATGGTTCCTTTTCATCCTGGAGAGAAGTGACAAGTGGGGTGCCACAGGGTTCTGTCCTGGGCCCAGTGCTATTCAACATCTTTATTAATGACTTGGATGACAGTATTGAGAGCCTAGTTATCAAATTTGCAGATGACACCAAATTAGGAGGAGTAGCTAATACCCCAAAGGACAGGATCAAAATTCAAAATGACCTGAATAGACTAGAAAGCTGGGCCAAAGCTAACAAAATGAAATTTAACACAGAGAAATGTAAGGTCCTACACGTAGGGCAGAAAAATGAAATGCACAGATATATATGGGGACACCTGGCTGAATTAGACCACATGTGAAAGGGATCTAGGAGTCCAAGTAGACCACAAGTTGAACATGAGTCAACAGTGCGATGCAGCAGCTAAAAAGGCCAATGCAATTTGCAAAATGCATCAAGAGAAGTATTGGGCTGATCTAGACTGGCAAAAAGGGGTGTGTTCATGCCTGCATGAAAGTGTAGCTTTTAGATGACCCACACTGAAGTGCAACTGTGCAGTTTTTTAAAGCTCCCAAACCCTAGTTCGAGCCCTAATCTGAACCTTAGACATGTGCAGTAGGGACTCTGGGATGCTGTAACTGTTATGCAACTGCACTGTTCATTCATAAAATAAAGAAGTTTATTCATAAACTTAAATTGTAATGGATTTAATATCTTTTTTAAGGGGGGAGGGATGCAGTTTGTTTTACTGAGGAAATAGTATTTTAATGTGAAAGGTGCCTCAATTGATCTCAAAGGGGTGGGGTATAAATAATAATAACAATTATTATTATTATTATTATTATTATTATAAAATAAAGGGGTTAATTCATGGTGGACTGATGCAACTGCGCACTTTAAAAAGGGAATCAAAACCACAATGGTAATTTGACAGATCTTCATAACTGCACAGTTCATGTGTGATGTACCAGTGCAACTACGCAGTTCACAGCCAGCAACAACAACAACAAAAATATTAAAGGTTCAGTGCAGTTAAAAGCCCCATTCATTGCCACCTGTGCAGCTGCTCCACCTGTGTTTCTAGCATCCTGACAGCTTCCAATGTCACCCTTTCCTGCCAATCTAGAAAGTCCCACATTCAAAAAGGATGTGGAGAAACTGGAGTGTGTCCAAAGGAGGTTGACTAAAATGGTGAAGGGTCTGGAAACCATGCCCTATGAGGAATGACTTATAGAGCTTTGTATGTTTAGCGTGGAGAAGAGAAGGTTACGAGGTGATATGGTAGCCCTGTTTAAATAGTTGAAGGGAGGTCACATAGAGGAGGGAGCAAGCTTCTTTTCTGCTGCTCCAGAGAACAGGACCAGGAACAATGGATGCAAGCTCCAGGAAAAGAGATTACACATCAAAATTAGGAGGAACTTCCTGACAGTGAGGGCTGTTCGACAGTGAAAGACACTCCCTCGGAGTGTAGTGGAGTCTCCTTCCTTGGAGTTCTTTAAGCAGAGGCTAGATGACCACCTGTCAGGTCTGCTTTGATTGAGAGTTCCTTCTCTTCTCCAGGCTAAATATTCCCAGTTCCCTAAGGTGTTCCTCATAGCGCATGGTTTCCAAACCCTTCACCATCTTAATTGCCCTCCTTTAGACATGCTCCAGTTTATCCACATCATTTTTTGAATTGTGGTGCCCAGAACTGGACACAGTATTCCAGGTGGGGCCTGACCAAAGCAGAATAGAGTGGTACTATTATTTCCCTTGATCTAGACACTATACTTCTATTGATGCAGCCTAAAATTATATTGGCCTTTTTAGCTTCCGCATTGCACTTTTGACTCATGTTCAGCTTATGGTCTACTTGGACTCGTAGATCCCTTTCACACATAGTTTCATTCAGCCAGGTTTTCCCCATTTTATATCTGTGCATTTCATTTTTCCTCCCTAAGTGCAGTACCTTAGATTTCTCTGGGTTGAATTTCATTTTGTTAGCATTGGCCTAGCTTTCTAGTCTATTAGGGTCATTTTGAATTTTGATCCTATCCTCTGAGGTATTAGCTACTCCTCCTAGTTTAGTGGTCATCTACAAATTTGATAAGTATGCCCCGAATTCTGTCATCAAAATCATTAATAAAGATGTTGAATAGCACTGGGCCCAGGACAGAGCCCTGTGGGACTCCTCTGGTCACTTCTTTCCAGGTTGAAAAGGAGCCGTTGTTGAGCACCCTTTGAGTTTGCTCAGACAACTAATTACAAATCCATGTAAAAGTTAACTTGTCTAGCCCACATTTTACAAGCTTGTTTGCAAGAATGTAATGGGGAACCTTGTCAAAGGCCTTACTGAAATCGAGGTATACTATATCCACAGCATTCCCTCCATCTACCAAGCTGGTAATTTTATATATATATAAAAGAGAGATCAAATTTGTCTGGCATGACTTGTTTCTCTGAAACACATGTTGGCTTTTTGTGATTATAGAATTATTGTCTAGATAATTAAACAGACAATTCTTTCCTGGAATTGATGTCAGACTAACTGGATGATAATTGTTGGGATCCTCTTTTTTCCCCTTTTTGAAGATGGGGACAACGTTTGCCCTCCTCCAGTCTGCTGGGACTTCTCCTGTTCTCCGGGAGTTCTCAAAGATTATTGCCAATGGTTCTGATATTGCATTTGCCAGTTCTTTTAGTACCCTTGGATGTAGATCATCTGGTCCTGGAGACTTATATTCATTTAGGTTAGCCAGGTATTCCTGTACTATCTCTGTACTTATTCTGTGCCAAAATTCCCCTATTCTGTCTTCTGCTCCATTATCCTTAGGTTGAGCATCCTTTGCCTTTTCTGAGAATACTGAAGGGTGCATTTCTCAGGAACACTGTTCCAGTGGTGAGCAAGGCCAAAGGCTGGAATCAAAAACACAACCACATTTTATCTTAAATATCTTACTGCCAGTAACTAATTAAAAAGGACTTTTTTACCTTAGAATTAGAGGAGAGAAATGTACATAATGTGGAAATTTTTACAACAATGGTTTCATGAGAAAGAGGAACAGCCATTTAGGTAAATGCAAGCTACAAGATTAGGATGAGGGGAGAAGAGTCCCAATTCAATCTCAGTTTTTATGTATTGTAATCAATTGGAAGAAAGCAGTCAAACATGTTCATTGGAAAGCACTGTGTACACCGATGGCACTATAACGCAATAATTATATGTCATATGTCATCTGCAGTATGGAGTAAAAGTATTCACCAAAAACTGTATGAATGATGTGATTCAGCTGATTATAAAGCAACTCTGAAATCCTGTTCAAATCAATACATAAGATGGTATTCACAGTGGTGCAAGCATATGAATGCTTATTTAAAAGGGCAGTTTTGTTCAGTAGGGCCTACTAACTGGTAGTATATTTACCAACAAAGGTACAAGTTATTATATACTAGCCTGCATTGCCTAGTTCCATATACAGAACTTCCAAAGGGATCTGTGGGGCTTCCTATTTTTCCACATTTTTTAACCTAGGGAATCTGACCAGCAATACCTCAAAAAACTTTTCCCCATATTCCTTAAGTACACAGCTCTGAGCAATTGCAGTGTCCTATGTTTATTAGCCATTTCAAGGAAAGGGGAAAAAAAACACCCTCAATTTTTCCTCAAAGGAATTCCTTTTAAAATTTCAGACAGTAGCTCCCCATTGGAGCTTGACAACAACCAAAACATTCAAATCGTGAGATGGCTACTTCAGTTTCCCAGTGAGTTATGGCAGGACTCTGTTTTACTCCTGAAATGATGGAAATTTTGACTTGAAAGTGAACACTACAACCTGGATGCAGTCAAATTTTGATGTACATATCACTCTTTCCTGATAAATTACAGTCCACTCCCCTTTGTGCTTCAAGCAAGCCCCTCTTGCTTGTAAGTGTGGCTTGAAATGCAGGATGGACATCTAAATGATGAGAAAAAAAAACATTGGGTTAAATTATGAGGGATCAAGCAAGATACCCTGATGAGTTATGGCTGCCAGAGGAAAATATTATTTTTTATTATTATACAGTGTATCAGTACATGATTCTGATGCAATCCTTCTCATCACTTAACAAGACAATGCAGGCAACCAGTCTTCCCTTTGAGTGAGGGAATTCTTCCTGAGGCAGTTTCATTGTTTATATATGTTCATAGTTACAGAGTATTTTAAAGCACTTTTACCAGGTGCTGCAGATAATAATTCACTCTTTGAATAACCTATACAAAATGGCCCAAAGCAAGCCCCAAGAGCAACCACATTCTGGCATAGCAATATGGCATACATCCTGTTTCCTCATTCCTGGTTTGATTGTGTTTTGACACCCTTTCTCATTCAATTGCAAGCCAGTGGCTGTGCCTTACAGCAGTTTGCATGCCTGAATCTTCCATGTTTCATATGGCCTAATGTCTTAACATGTTTCCTTAAAATGTGAGTTTAAGTGAGCTAGCTGTTGTTATTATACAGTGGGACCTCAGATTTGAGCACCCTCAGTTGGCAAGCCCACATTGTCCCCAATGGTGGCATTTGCACACAACCACTGCCATTGGGGACAATGTGACTGAAGTCCCCCCTCCCTCCCCATCCAAGGCATATGCTTCAGGGGTGGTTCGGAGACAGATGATGGAGTCCTGTCAGCCAGAGGGAACTGTCACCGGGGCCAGGGCTTGGGTCTGAGACCCCCTGTCCCCAGGCCCAACAGCCAAGACAGAACCTCCAGGCTCCAAAACCTAAGCCCTGATGCTGGTTCTGACTCCCTCCATCCAATGGGGCTTCAGCCTCTGCTCTCAAAGCCAGGCCTGGGGCATAAGCCTCGGGGAGTGGGGACTTCATTCCCATTGTTCCCAGTGGTGGCATGGTTGTGTGGCCACAGTGCTATTGGGGTCAGTGGGACTTGACTGTCCATAGATTTTGGTATTTAAGGGTTGTGTGTGTCTGGAATGGATCCCCTGTGGATACCAAGGGCCAATTGTATATCCTAGTTTTGCCCTCATTTTCATGGTAGAACTTTGAGTCAAAACTGGTTGAAAGTATTTATTAGTAAGCATTAGGTGTAAGACTTTGTTTTGTATTGAAGCACCCAGAAAAACAATAAAATGCAACAATTCTAATTACTTGGATAATCTCTCTGTGTGTCACACACACACAGAGATGTCATAACAACAAAGGAAAACAAAGCACCATAAACTGCAGAACATTCAAGAAAAAAATGTAGAATTTTACCAAATAAAAACTAAAAAACACTAATATAGATATAAATTCATTTAATGTGGTTTATTTGCAGCTAAATCACATATGCTGTATTTTATTATATACTCAACTATATTTTTCTGATGAATTTCTCTTCTTATCTGCCTTGTTGGCTTGCAATATACTGATAGAACTCTGAGCAAAACAAATGCTTAAAATTGTACTTTACTAGCAACAAACCATTGACAGAATCTACATTTAAATTATTACTTTCATTTTTGTAATTTTTCCATTTGTTCTCCAATCCCTCCTGCTTCCTCCTCTACCCAAATTGCAAACTTTTGCCCCGTTCCCCTTTATGCCACAGATCTGCTTCAACAACCCAGATCTTCTTTTCCTTTCCACACATTCCATCAGAACACACACACATACACACACACCTAAACAAAACCAGCATATGGTTATTGACAATCTTCTCACCTCTTCCCCCCTCCCCATGCACTGGGATTGTGCACTCAAGCTAGTAGTATCTTTGCAACCTGCAACTTTGCCAACTCCACCCTTTTCTTTCCCTCTCTCATGCAGGCAACAGTTTTTCTGTAGTCATTAGGATGTATTGTTGCAGGCTAAATATTTTGGTCATGTTTATTGCTTGAAAAAACAACAACTAACAAGCCTTTTTCAGCAGCAGCAGTAATAAATATGTTGAACTACCTCTTGCTTGCCTGCTGAGTCACCAGATGACACAAGAACATGTTTTATGGATTAAAATTGAGAACATTTTGGAATTCCTCCTGGACCTGTAGACAGAAACTTGAAATGTAGGACATTTCAGGGGAAAAAAGAGTGTCTGTTCACCCTACATGAAGAACAACCAAACAGATACTACTTCTAAATCAAGTATAAGTGAATAGACTACCATTAACGGTGATACAGTCTTTTTATTGTAAATTTTTAAACAAAGATCAGATGGACATCCATCAGAGATTCTTCAACTGAGGATTCCTGTAATGGCAGAGAGTTAAACTGGTTGACCCTTCCAACTCTAAGATGCCATTAATTAGTGAAAGTTTAGAAACATGGAATAGTTGTTGCCCATGACCTAAGCCAATAATGACCTTCTTTATTATATATAACACTTTTGCTCCATGGTTCTGATATTGAACTAGACTGACTTGACATGCATAAAATGATATACTAACAATATGGACTGAAGAAATATGAAAAAACAAAACAAAATGAAAACAAAACAGTTACACTGCATCAAGATAATGACAATAATCTAACTTAACTACACATTTTGTGACTCATGGAATCCATTTCCTGTGTCAGCCTGTCTGTACACTAAGATCTACTTGGGAAGGCTTCCTCTGGGTTCCAGTGCTATCTAAGATGAAGCATGCAGCAACCGTGAAGCCTGCCACTTTCATTATAGTGATCCATATGTGGAAATGTTTTTCCAGTAAAACTCAGCTGATGTCTACCCCGTTTGTTTCCTAAAATTTTAATCACTCATATACTTTTATTTTGGAAGCGATCTTTTTTAATCACTACCAAGTGTTCCTGTTCTTTACTGAATATTATTTTGTAGTTTTATGACCTATTGTAAACTGCTGTGGGGAAAAATTAATTGACAGATGGTATGTTATGTTTCAAACAAATAAATGAATGTTTAAATTGCTCTGGATAGCTTGGAAAGAGTGTAGTCAATATGAATTGAATTATAAACTACTCACATGGTACAAAGATTGTCTTTTTAAGTGTTTTAAATTATTTTTCTTTTCAGCCAGTTTTTTCCCAGTATCCTGGACCCATCAGAAGGTACAGCACTTGTTCAAAATGTACTGTCTGTCAAAGGGACATTGTATGAATAAAGATGGGTGTTTCCACATACTCAAGGGGAAAAGTGATTTTTCAATACAATGTTCCTATGCATCTCACTTCTAAGCTTGCAATATCTCCACCTCCATAGAAACCTTTAATTGTTGTCCAGTGCAGTTGTTATGAGCTGTCCAAGATCTTTTGCAAACTGGCCAAAGGAGAGATCTAGCAGAATAATTGGAACTTCATATTCCAAAATGCTTAGAATAGATTTTTTTTGTTGCTTATTTCCAACAAAGGTAGAGGCTCCAGAGTTATGGCAATATCATCAGTGGAGTGCCCAGAGCAGCATCTAGGTCAGTTTTCCAGGATAATTTGTCTGTAGAGCATAAAAGAGTGTGTTTCTCACTGAATGAATGGGGCCAACAGCTTGAACGCTCAAACCTGCTATTTCTGGTTTATTAAATCTGGGGGAGAGGTGCTGAATTAGCTGTTTAGTAGGCTTTAAGTGACTTTATAAGATATGACATAGTCACAAGTTTCCTTCCCACTCCTGAATTTGTAGGAAAACTTTAGACATCTAGAGATAGAGGAACTGAATTCAATTTCACATATGACCAAAACTATGTTTGTCACACCCTGTTAGAAGACCATGTCCTTTAAAAAAAAAAAAAGAAAGAAGAAAATGGTGGGGAAGAACATTTTCTAAAAAGAAAATAAAAAAAAGAAAAGAAAACAGATTCAATTTAACTAAAAATAAACTTTTATTTATATTCCTCCTCTCTCTCGATGACAATCGAGCCTGCTTACAAGTTAAAACTTACGTACAATTCCATATCCCCAATGCCACCCTGCCAGATACTCACAGTTTCACAAGATGGCTGAAATGCTGCTGCCATTATTTAAGTTAAAGATGAGTTTTTCAAAAAGTTTTTTAACCCTGTGTATGTGTGTGTGCATGTATAAGTGCCTTCAGGTCTCCTGTTGATTTATGGTGACCCCATGAATTTTCTTAGGTAAGGAATACTCAGGTAGTTTTGCCAGTTCTTTTCTCTGAAACACATCTCACATCTTGGATCAATATATTAACCAGGCTGATCCTGCTTAGCTTCCAGGATCAGATAGGATCTGATACCTTTAGTGTATTTGGGCCTCTTCGAGGTATTTCACCATACCTTCTTGGAATGGGTAGAAACTACATAAGCTGCCATGTGGGCTGAAATATACTGTGATTATGTGATTATCACATGACAAAAGTAAGCCAATACACAGCAAGAAAGAAGCATATGGATCACTATAATGAAAGTGGCAGGCTTCACAGTTGCCACATGCTTAATCTCAGACAGCATTGGAACCCAGAGGAAGCCTTCCCAAGTAGATCTTAGTGTGCAGACAGCATGGCCACATGCTCTTGAAACACTTCTGTTCTGTTCCTGAGGGAGATGGTAATAAAAGTGTGTCTTTTGTTGCACTGGGAAAATCTGTTTGGCAAAAGGCATGCTTTTATGACTGACTCCCTCTAGAAGGAGAACAAAAGTGCTATGACATCATGTGGAGAGGTAAGCAGAAAACTGCTTCTCTCTCACGGTATGTCAGCTTATTTTTGTATTGTGATACGTCTCTTACATGGGGAGATTGCTATATAGAATGAAGTGACACTGTCCATCACAGGAACATTATAATAATAATAAAAAAATTGCTGCTGCTATGTATGATGAAGCAGCCATTCTTGTTTCCATATTTCTTTGTTTTATTTATATCCCACCTTTTTTCAAATATGTGATCTGTAGCAATTTCTTCATTCAATGTCCATTTGAGATGCCCAGAGACACTGAATTGAATAAAGATGGCTTCCTTCATGAATACAAGATAACACACACAACAGACACACACACACACACACACACACACACACACACATTTCCATACAATATCACTGTGATTGACAGCACCATTGACCTTATGCTACATTGGTTTTGCTTTCTGGGGAGCCCAAGCTACCAACAAAATCTATGGCAAACATACAGATACACAGACACACAACTTTTGGATTAACCAGTGTTTGCATTCTAACATGTATCTTAATTGGATTTCTGCATATTGGGCAAATTAATCCCAACATGGAGAACCCCTGAATTTCAAACATCCTTATTAACACTGTCTTAAAATCATCCATACCACTGTAATGGAACATCACTACTGAGGTTTATTTTTCCTCTTTTAACTTAAATCCCCCACTGAATTTTTCCAAGAATTCAAGGAATTCAGCAAGAATAGGAAAGGAAAGTGTTCATAATTCTAAAAAGAATTGTGGTTAACCATTGGAATGTTGTGGCTGCTATAACCTCTCTCTCCAACAATGCCCTTTGACACAACATTATATGTACTGCTTTTCCAACAATGACATTGTGGGAGAACATGGCAGCCTACTGAGTTACTGATTATAGCTCAGTCAGACTTGGTGACTACAGAGCAATTAAGCTTTTAAAAAGAGAAGGACAATAAACATTGCCAGTGCTACTTGTCCCAGGATGTCCCTTGCCCCTGACCATTTTGAAAATTTCCACCCTTCCATTTTAAGATTGTTCTTCCTTTTGGTCCGTTTTACATTGGCAAAAAGAGGTGTCATGAAGGCTGCTTGAAAACCCAGCTTTTACATTAGAAAATGGGAAAGTGTGCCATGAAAACGCCATTTTGGCGTTTTAAGGGAAAAAACGCGCCTTTAAAAAGTAGTTCGGTTGCCCCACTACTTTTTTAAAAAGTGCGTTATAGCGCTAGTACATCAAAACGCTAAGATGCCATTGCGCAGTTAAATGGGGCTCTGTTTCCTTAAGGCGCCCATTTAAAGGCTGCGCTGCAGCTGCGAATCAGAATGGATCGTGGGTTGGGAGCATGCGTGGTGTGGACTTCACTCCTAATTAAAACGTTCTATGCCCTCCAGGTGTAAAAGCTGGGGTTTAACCGCGCAGTTTTTTAAAGCTCCCAAACCCCCTTTAAATCATTTAAACTTCGCAATTCGCAGCCGCAAACAGCGCAATAGCGCAGTTCAAGCCTCGACCCTCGCAATAGCGCAGTTCAAGCCTCGACCATCGCAATAGCGCTGTTCGCGGCGGCACGAACAGCGCAACAGCGCAATTCACAGCCGGCAAGGAAAAAAAATTAAAATCGCAGTTTAAAGCCGCGTTTATTGCTGCCCATGTAGCAGCTCCGCCTGTATTTGTAGCGTTCTGACAGCTTCCCATGTAACTGCTGAGCCACAAAAAAGACCTCAGATAAGTCGTTCCCACACCCCTCAGTGTAGCAGCTCTGCACTTTTTTAATGCACACCTGGGGCTTGCTATGTAGCTGCTAAGCATTAAGATAAAGGCGACTTCAGGTCACACTTTCTTGCCAATGTAAAAAGCCCCTTTGTGTACCTTTCCGAGCCTTTCAAAGGGGGAAAAAAAAGATGTTGCTGGAAGTTTCAGTTCTATTAACTGGAGAAGAGTGGAAGTTGTATGTTGCATGTGGTAATGTCAAGTGGTAGCTGAGGGCACATGTGTTTGTTTCTGAAGATTAATCTTTAGCTAGGCTTTGTTTGCATGTAGGATTTGTATAAGAGCCTAGGGCAAGTCAAATGTCTTTTTTTTAATAAAAAAAAAATCCAAATACCAACTGCTGTCTTTCAAAGAGCAGATGTTGTATCAACACTAATTATTTCCAAGAACTTGCAAACCATGAGTGGGCTTTAGAGGAATTCACTGCAAAGCAACAATTTGTTGCTTACGAAACATCTCAATTAAGGCCACATTCAAGTTTTCATACCCCCAGGATGAGTCAAAACCCTATTTACTATGACTCTTATTCCCACATGCTCAGTGGGTGTATGCCACTTTAGATCTGCTGACTTCAAAGAGTTTCAGCCAGTTTATACACTTGAGAAGACTGTGTACTGAGAATGTTAAATGATATGCTTGCTTCACTATATTGTAAGTAAGTCACTTTAGAATTTCTAGAATTACTTGCATATAAATTTAGATGTACTAGGATATTGTATGTTTATTTGGAGGTCAATCTGAGAGACACTAGGAAAACACATATTTAAAAGGCATGCTTAAGACTGTCATTAATGTTTATATTCTTCTCTATAATTATCAATATGAAATGTAAGATGAATTTGAAGGAACCAAAAATCTACATTATTTAAAAAATTGTTCTTGGTGTCTAGGATTAAGCATTTTTTTTTTAAAAAATTATATTTTTATTAATTTTTCAACAAGATAAAATACATCATTCTAAATATCTATTATTTGTATGTATTTACATACAGAATACTTCCTTTTACTTTATCGATTTTGCACATGTCATATCAGAGTGCATATATATTATTCTCTTCCAACTTTGTTCGGTACAAGTGCAAATAAAATTAAAATATAACATCACTAATTCTAAATGTTGGAAGAGGAAATTGAATAATGCTCAATACTTTTCAAAACATATATGGCAGTACTGCAAAAAGTGTAAGAAAGGACTGCAAGGAAGAAAAAAAAAAGTCCAGTAACAGGACTCTGCTTTATTTCTATTGCAAGTACCTAAATTAAAGGATTTCATTAAATGTATAAAAAAGAATAAGAAAAAAAATCATTGAGTAAAATATCAATAGCAGTTAAAATGCTTAGAGCAAAGAATTTGGGAAATACAGTAACTATCCATCCACTGAAGAGTGGAATCGGTTGTTTTTGCACTTATGCTTATTAACCTGTCAAAGATCATGCCAATGCTATCAGGTGAGGGGAATTTACAGTTTTTAAAAAGCCTCATCTAACACTTCATGCAAACAACTGTGGGGATATTTTACAACACAAGTCAATTCTCATACTGTTCAGGAAATAAAAATATTTCAAAATGAAATTATGTTTGTGGTGTCAGAAGGAGAGCACTTATATATGATTTGCTAGATTAGCTTGTTTTTTGTTTTTTGTTTTTAAATGAACTATTTTTGAACCCAGTACTTTACATTGGTTGGAGCTAAAAACAAACAATAAAAAACAAAACAAAAACCCCAATAAATTGGAAGCTGGATAATTAGAAGCCTGTTTGTTTGCTCACAAAAAGAAAACTGGGAAGTGTAAAAGGCTTAAAATGCAGTATTTACACAGCACAGTTTAAACAGTTTGATAATGCTTTAACTATTATGGCTCCATCCTATAGGATTCTGTGATACATAGTTTGATGAAGTTCTTAAAATGTTCTGCTAGGAATCTCTACTATGAGTATAGTTCAGGGGAGCAGCCTAGAGTTTTCTAGGAGTTTTTGGAAGATGGGTCAGTCATTTGATTTATTTATTTGAATTGCTACAATGCACACAGATACATGAAACTTTAGTGCTAACTAAAATATGCCAACAAATATGGAAAACAAAGAGGTGGGCAACAGACTGGTAAGGCTCAATATACATATGAATCCGCAGGAAAGGATATACAAAACACAGAAGCAACTATAGCAGCAATCTCACATGCAAGCAAAATAATGCTCAAAATTCTTCCACATAGACATGAAGAGAGAAATTCAGAAAAGCAGAATTCAGAAAAGGAAGGGGCACGAGGGACCACAATGCAAACATATGATGGCTAATCAAGTGCACCAAAGAATTCCAAAAAAGAAACAGCATGTCTTTCATGGACCACAGCAAAGCATTTGATAGTATAGATCATGAAAAGCTATGCAGCACACACAAAGGGGTGCCACTACATCTGAAAATCCTGATGAGGAATGGTACTAAGGACAAGAGGCCACCATCAGAACAGAATTCAGAGAAACACAGTGATTCCTAATAGATAAAGGGATCAGGCAAGGCTGCATCATATCACCCTGCTTGTTTAACTTAAATGATGAAACCATCATAAGAAAAGCAGAATTAGAATCAGAAAAAGGTGGAGTGAAGACAGAAGGACATAACATTAATAACTTAAGATATGTGGGTGACACCATAATAACAGAAGACACTAAGGAATTGGAACAGTTACAAGGAAGATCAAAGATAAAAGTGGAAAGGCAAGTCTGATGCTGAACATAAAGAAAACAAAAATAATGATCACAGAAGAAACACATAAATTCAATCTAAACAATGAGAACATTGAATAGTTAAAGAATTCCCATATCTAGGTTCAAACATTTACCAGAATGGGGACTGCAGGCAAGAAATAAGAATACTAGGAATGGGAAGGCCAGCTATGAAAAAACTGGAGAAAACTGAAGAGCAAAGACATACAACTGATCACTAATTTCAGAATCGTTCAGGCATTGGAGTTTATCACACCAGAGGGTTCTGCTATGCTTCCATTGCCCAAATGTCACCAAAGAGTGACGGGAGCCCTCTGGTGGGATTGCACTTTGCGCTTTTGAGAAGTGGAGGGCTTCCGTTTTTGTCACGGAAGCATTATTGTAATTGAAAGGGAAAGGGCCCTTTTTTATTAACGAATCATAGAATCATAGAATCATAGAGTTGGAAGAGACCACAAGGGCCATCCAGTCCAACCCCCTGTCATGCAGTAACTCCCAGTCAAAGCATTCCCATCCACCCTCTGTCAGGAATGAATCTTTCTCCCAACTAAGTTTCACTAGTCTCTGCACAGCATTATTACCTTGCCCAGCCGGCTACCCATTGGCTGGTCAAATGCTGCCTTGGGATTGGCTGATAAGCAGGTCTATTCACCACACATTGTATTCCCAATTACCATCTATGGATGTGAGAGCTGGACAGTGAAGGAAGCAGACCTAAAGAAAATAAACTCATTTCAAATGTGGTGCTGGAGAAAAGTACTTAGGATACCATGGACAGCCAAGAAGACAAATAAATGGGTTCTTAAACAGATCGGACCAGAGATCTCCTTGGAAGCAAAGATGGTCAAGTTGAAAGTATCATAACTTTGGCCACATAATGAGAAGGGAAGGATCACTGTGGGGGGGGGGGGGACAATGCTAGGAAAGATAGAGGGTAGAAGAAAGAGAGGAAGACCACAGATCAGATGGATAGATTCAATCTGAGGATTATGGGCAAGAGCTTGCAGGATCTGGACAAGATGGTGGATGATAGGGATTCTTAGATATGTCTCATCCACAGGGTCACTATGAGTTGGAGTCGACTCGAGGGCAGCTAACAACAATGTTGCTTTAGAATAGCCGTGAGTCAGCCCCCCCCCCCCCCCTTATACATACATACAACTATTATGTATAGGACCAGAAACAGAGAAGGCTGGTATCCTGTTAAATGAGAGCTAGCATGTAGTTAGTTGAGTGTTGGACACTATGACATTCAAGACCAGGGCTCAAATCCTTGTCCAGACATGTAAGCACATTAGGTGACTTTGGGCAAGTAAACTTCTCTCAGCCCACGCAAAAGCAAAAACAACAACAACAACAACAACAACCCCTGAACAATGGTAATCCTAAATCAGAAATGACTTGAAGAAACGCAGCAACCACAATCCTGTTCACTAAAGGTATGACACCTTTGCCATGGTCACAAATGCCCTGTAAAACCCACCACAAAAGTGATGCAACTTCACCAACCAAAACAATTCTGTGGTTTTTATGAGCAGGGGATTGATGTCCCCTAATGCCAGCAAATGAAAGTGTGATAAACAATTACTGCAGCACTCCACAGTGATCCCTGCAACTATTAATTTCATTGTGGTTCACTAGCAGGAAGATCCTGGATGCATCTCACCAGCATTGCAAAACTCCTTTGGTTGGTGTGGCCTCCTGGGTTTGAAGGTGAGTTTATGGGATTGGATTGGAAGATGGATTATAGCTACATCATTATATCTACATCCCCTGTGCAGGATGTTGACTGATATTTTAAGTGCTACTTTTGTAAGATTTCTGATTGTGTTCAGAGAGCCCTACACATATGTATATGCATGGGGTATTTTCATTTATTGTACAAAGGGCACACAGACAGGTGAAAGCTTGACCTCTTATGGATTAATCCAAGGATGTATGAAAAAGTTCTTGGGTTGATAGGATTCTAAATAGATATCAGACTCTGGAAAGCTCGAACTTAGAAATGCTCTCCATGCTAAGGGCCAAACTGGATATATAACAATTACAAATAGGTCATGGTTTTTAACTTCTGTAAATCTTTTTGATAACATCTTCTTCGATTTAAATGAGTTATGTTATGCAAAATTTCACCAAGAAAACAGATTAAAGGGTGAAGACCCAAAGGAGATATGACTAACACAGTTCTCACAATATGTCATGTCAAGAGCTGGCAATAATTAAAAGAAAAGAAGATGCATAATTAATTTTACAGGTTGGTAAAAACAAAATAATTAAAATGGCCAGTTATGTCGCTTGCACAATGAAAAAAGCAACAGGTATCCTCAAGTTACTGTATTTCAATATGTTTAGTATGAGATGGACTTTTAAACACATAACTAAAAGCAATATACATAATATCAGAACAACAAACCCAACTAATCCAAAACAAACCAAAAACAAATAGTACTAACACTAGTGACAACAGATACTCTGAAATAAACAGTTTCTATGTTATGAAAATAACATAGTACTATGTTACGATGAAATAAAATTATATTTTTCAATATATTTTAGTGTCGAATATGACTTTATCTATTTTATAGTGGTAGTTACCCTCTTTTGCCTCCTAAGGAGGATGGGCTTTTGCATCTCACCAATGTTAACTTAACATGAACTTTTCCAGAACACATTATATTTTGAAGCAGATACTGAGAGTGCTTATCTAATTTACCCCAGCCAGAAACTGTTAGCCAAGATATGAACATATTGGCAATAGTTTTACAGTATGTTAGTTGAAACCATACAGTATGTTGATAAAATTAATACAGGTGAGGTTTCTTTTACAGATGTCTCAGTCCTAAATCAGCTGAACATCTTCCATGCTGATATATGCAGTAGCTGCATATCTTAAAGGCTGCCTGTTCAGTTCTAGTGTGATGGGGGCCTACATAAACAGAGAAATTTCCCTTCACACTGATGCAAAGGTGTGGCTACTGGATCTTTTTCTTCTAACTCTCATTTTCTTTCCAGTGGTATAATCCTCTTTCTCTTTCACATCAATCTTGTGCAGTAGTTGCATACTGAAGTCTGACACTGATTGGCTCAGTTGGTATGAACAGACTGAACATTCCAGCTGCTAAGGGAACAGCACTGTCAAAAAGTTTGTATATCAGTATCTGTGAGAGAAGAGAAAATGTTCAGCTTGGCTGAATCTGAAACCTTAGGCAGGGCTTAGGAACACAACTAGTTCTGCACTGAAGGCTATAAACTGTGGAGTGAGCCTTGGAGGCAGACAAACTTGGGGGATAGTAAGTCCCATGGCAAGGTGATTGAAAGAAGATGTAGATAAAGCAAACAGTACTGAGAAGAAAGAAACAATGAAGTGTAGAAATAATAGAAAATGAGTGAATTTAGTTGTGTTTGGTGCAGGTGGCACTCTTCTTTGGATGAGGGGATATCATGGCAACTGAGCATCAGTATAGTCAGTTACTCAGTTATTACCTTCATATAGTTATTGTAGTTGTAGTTATTATATTATGTTATTATAATAAGGGTCTGGAAGTCATTCAGTATGAAGAGAGACTTAGGGAACTGGGTATGTTTAGCCTGGCGAGGAGATGATTAAGAGGTGATATAATACCCTGTTTAATATTTGAAAGGGTGTCATATTGAGGATGGAGCAAGCTTTTCTCCTGCTACAGAGTACAGGATGTAAAACAATGGATGCAAACTGCAGAAAAAGAGATGCCACCTAAACATTAGGAGGAACTTTCTGACAGTAAAACATGTTCAGCAGTGGAACACACTCCCTCAGAGAATGATGGAATCTCTTTCTTTGGAGGTCTTTAAATGGAGGCTTGATGGCCATCTGTTAGAAGTGCTTTGATTGTGAGTTTCTCCATGGCAGGGGCTGGACTGGATGATCCTAGTGGTCTCTTCCAACTCTATGATTATATTATTATTTTTATTGTTATTATTATTTTCATTTTATGCTGCCTTTCCAGCCAAAGGCAGCTCATAAATAAAATACACTATTATATTCATAGAGCTGATCAGACTGGGCAAAAGCTACTAAGAGGGAAAATGATGATTCAGAATAAGAACAATGCCACCCATCAGATCCAAGTTATAAAAGCCATAAGCATTGCATCACTTGGGGTTGGGTAGGATGTGGACCTCAGCAGGATACACCCCACAAGGGGGTGTTACTCAGTAGGGTAGTACACCTGGGGGGGGGCTGCCTTCCAGGTCCCACACAGCAACTGCCATGCAGGACTCAGAAGGCTTAGGGGCCCCAGGTGGCTGCTGTCTTCTGAAAGGGCCAGGTGTGCAACCCCACCTTGCTGCACTGCACCATTCTGATCATGAGTAGAATGGTGCCACAGCAGAGAGGTGGGGCATACCCTTTTGGCCCTGCATCTGGAGGCCCCACTACCTGGCAGTCCTGCCCCTTACACTGGGTAACACCCCATATGGAGACACCATTGCATATAAGCACAATCTGCTAATCTTTTCTTAGTTGCATGACATGATTCCATTTTTGCATCCAGATTCCAGTGCAAAATATCCAATTCTGCACTTTTAGGACTCATTTAAAGTTTCCAAATTATCTATACACACAGTTCCTGCTGCTCTTAATTCTATAATACAGTTTCTGGCAGATTTAATTTATCTTAGGTGTATTTAAATACATATTTTCTCTCAATTTAAATTTTAAATTTTAAATTGAGAGAAAATGTGTACTTAAATATGTTTGACATAAATGTAGTAAGTTTTTGAACCAAATCCACAAATGAAAGGTTGTGAGGGGCATGTGAAAGTGAAACAGACCAAAACCAAACAGTTTCACTCTTGCTTAAGCACCAGCCACTAGGTATATAAATGAAGAATTGATGTTTCCCGCTCATAATTTATTTTTAAAACAATTCTTTCAATGTAAAGTTTGCATGAAAGTACAGTTTATGGAAAAATAATATGCCTAGATTCCTTCTCATGAAGTACTGAAAGTTGATATATGACAAGTGTAAACTATTTAAAATCATTAGTGTTTTATTAAAGGAATTATTCCATTTTGTTCTTGTCCATTTCAATAGGGATAATAATTTGGATCAATGTTTATTGTTCTGCTTGTTGCAGAGAGATTGAGAGTGACTAGTGAGGAAATGCCTCAGATGCCCCCACCCGACCCAAAAAGGACACAATCTAAGAGCAACTTCAACAGGTCTTGAAAAGCCAAGAATTTTACAATTAAGGGTGGAATTGCTGCTCTCTGGATGTAATATGGTGATAGTTCACCAGAGGGACTAGAAATTGATTTTTTGATCTTTTGTGAATAGCTTTTATGAGTTTGTGTGATAGGAAGGCTACCCAGTAATTTATCTGTAGGGAAGAAATGAAGTGAATTCAACCATTAAACTACCAATTTCTCCACTAACAACCAGACAGGGTTTTATTTGTCCTTAGTATATTATTCTCTAGTTTGCTTATTTGTCTTCTTCCTTGAGAAATAAAGATGTTAGAACACCTAAAATGTTGGGGCAGTAGGTTCTAATTAATCACTTGCCTTTCTTTGGAACAATTACGTACCCACTTTTTCAATGGCTCATATATTATATTAGGATAGTATGAAACTCGATTTACTTTTCTTCCCAGTTTTCCATTATTTCAGACTACAAATAACTAAAGTGGTTCTAATGTTATTATTTTAGATTCATGGGAGTGGGAGACACAGGCTCTGCAGAAATAATCCAGGTTGACACCACTTTAATTGTCATGGCTCAATGGTATTGAGTTCTGGGAGTTGTAGTTTTGTGAGACATTTCTTCTCTTCCAGAGAGCTCTGGTGCCACAACAAACTACAGTTCTGAAAATTCCATGTCATTGAGCCATGGAAGTTAAAGTGGTGTCAACCTGTATTATTTCTCCAGTGCAGTTGCAGCCACGGAATGAAATCGGAATTTATATATGTTTCATAATGTTAAAATACAATGAAAAGAAGCTTAAAATAAAAGAATATCCATGTGCCCTTATCCCTGGCAGTACAGCATTTGATTATACATAAAACTTTGTGGTTAGGCATTATTAGATTAAGCAGGGGAAATTGGTTGGGATACTGTGTATGCCTTTCCCATTGGGCCTCTTTCCAGTCCCAGGGATTAAACTAGATGGCATCTGAATTCCTCCCAGTTCAGAAATCCTCCTACTAAACAGCTGATAACTGTGGAATATATCATTCTGTTGCAGAACTCCATCCAACTAAAGTTAAATTCTATTACTTTGAATATGAAAGATTTAGAGTGCAATATATATATATTTTACTGTGCTGAGTGGGACTTTTCCTGGGTAAGTATGTGTATAATTGCCACCACAAGTAAATTATTAACTTGTTTACATAGACCTCAAAATTGCTTAACTATAGTTGGATAGTAGCCCGCAAAAGTATCAGTCAGTCACTTTGTGCATGCCTTTTCCCCAGGACTTGGTGTATCTCATGCCTTCTACAGAAAGAATACTTTCAAATTTATGTAGTGAATTACTAGCAATGGGAGTTGGAGAAACAGGAATATGTCTATTATATGATAACTCCAATTATGAATTGAACTTCGCAAGAAAACTCATCTGACACCAATGCTCTGACCTTGTGAGCAGCAACAAAAGGCTTTTCTCTTTTTCCAGGCATTTGTTTAGTTTTATTGGTCAGAGTTTGGTAGCCATTTCTGTTTTAATTCCCATATGGGATGGCTTAAATGACCTTCCAAATAAAAATTTTGGGCAATTTGTATGGTTTCAACAAAGATGCCACTGTATATTGTATGTAATTTTAATTTCTTGTAAATTACTTTGGCAGTCTTTTTGCTTCTTTCTTGTAAAACAACACATACATTTATTAAATAAAAAAGCTCAAGTAATCCTAAGTATAAATAAAATAAACTTCAATACAACTCAGTTCAATTGACTTTACCACTGACTTTGCTTATCCAAATGTAAGTCCAATCAAACATACAAGCACATTTCAGTTGACAAGCCTGTCTGAACTTCACACCACTTTAACTGTCATGGCTTCATCTTATGGAACCTTGGGATTTCTAGTTCGTTGTGGCACCAGAGCTTTCTGACAGAGAAGGCTAAATATCTCACAAAACTACAAATCCCAGATTTCCATAGCATTGAGCCATGATAAGTAAAGCAGTGTGAAACTGCATTAGTTCAGCAATGAAGATTAGACCATGAAGCTCCTTTTTACAAAGTATTTTAATACCAACCTCTTGCCTCTTAATACCATCTTACTACCAGCATAATGTGAGTACTGAGGTTTATTTTGACAGCATCTACAAAATGAAAGGATGTTGGTGAAAGAGGGCTGGACAAATAGACTTTCAGTGCTGGGTTGCAGCAGCAAGTCTGCAGTAAATAATGCAATAAAAGACAATAGCTGTCACTAATATAACAATGGAGATTATCGCACAGGCTTTATTTTGTCCTTTTTCCAATGGGATAAACACACATTTAATTTTAAAAGCTTGAAAATCCACTGGGTAAGCCACATTACAGATGGGCTGCAGATGGGAGTACATGGTAAGACCCAAAATAGAACATGAGTTTATCTCAAAGGGGAAAATGATGGGATAAAAGCCTGTGTGATAATCTCCTATGTGTGCCTGCCTAAATCAACTTTAGCTATCTCCAGAATCCCTTAGTGAACATATGTGAACAGCAAAACCAGAACCTCCCTGGTCCAGTACAGATGGGCAGAAAGTGCTGCCCTCGGGCCAAAATTAGGGTTCGAGAGCATGCAGTGACTGCACGCTCCTGAACCCTAGTTGGTAACAGCAGTGTCATCATGGTGGCCTCCCATCCAAACAGGGGCTGCCATGATGAAGCAAGCATGGTGCAGCATCCGCACATCAAAACACTGCACCTGTGTCATCGCTGCCCACGAGCGTGCCAATGGAACACTCATGGCAGCGGTCATGCGCATTTAGTGGGTTCTTTTTGGTGCAGAGGGAGCCCACACAGTTTGGTTGCTGCGGGCTCCCTCAGGAGCAAAAAATGGGTGCCTGCAGCTGGCCCTTTCAGGACCCATTATTTTAAAAAGCATAGATCCGTAAGTTTGGCCATCAAATGGAAATCATAAGAAAGGTTGAGACTGCTGAAAGAAAAAGACCCGGAAGTCATTCATTACCCGGGGGACCGCTTTAATCAATGCACAGCGCGCCGGAAGCGTGATGTTTTAAAGCGTCTGGGTTGCGAATTTTTTTTTTTTTTGCAACCTGGGTTTTTTTTCGTTGGCCGGGGCCGTTTTTCCAGCCCTGGTGGTTTTGGGTCCCGGGGATTTCATTCCCCGGGGGATTCGGATCCCGGGGGACCACTGTACCTGAATTTGTTAGTTGTTTTATTTCACATGCAGATATTGTTAACTTTGATTTAAAAGTTTGGTGAAATGTCTTCTTCTTCTTCTTCTTCTTCTTCTTCTTCTTCTTCTTCTTCTTCTTCTTCTAGTGTAAAAATCTTTCCCTATTCTTCCCTTATTTTTTGTGCCTCTGATACCAAATTTGCTGTAAAGAAAAAATTGAACAAGAACCTGTCTACTTTGTTATTCAGGTTATACATGTAGTAGGTAGGAATGTAAAATAGTATTTGCAAATTTGCTCATTATCAAAGTATTTTTTTTAAAAAAAATAATTTTGGAAAATGTTTGCAAAAACATCCCTCAATGCAATAATAATAATAATAATAATAATAATAATAATAATAAGAAGAAGAAGAAGAAGAAGAAGAAGAAGAAGAAGAAGAAGAATTTAAAAAATAATAAGAATGCACAAAAACTCAAACTCAGACAGTGGATCATAAATCTGTACATTTTTTTGTTCTTGTTTGCCATAATGAATTAAATGACAATTATATCCCTAGTTTATTGTTGTTGCATGCCTTCATGTCACTTCTGACTTATGGCAACCTTAAGGTAAACCCATCATACAGTTTTCTGAGGCTGAGAGTTTGTGGCTCACCCAAGATTACCCAGTGGCTTTCCAAGGTTGAGTTGAGAATTAGTCCTGATCGCCAGAGTAGTGTTCCAATTCTCAGACTACCTCATGTGTGAAATATAAGTCTGAATATTTCCGGATAGATTTCTGGATAGATCAGCTTAATGTGGCATTTATTCTATTATTCCACAATATTTCAGTCAGAGAGGAGTTCTCTAGGGCAAAACTGCCTTCAACTTCAATGTGGTGAAGGGAAGAATCATAGTCACACACTTTGCAAGTGTCTTGTTATTAAGTGGATGGTTGTACGAATGTCGATGTAGAATGTGGAAATCACCAGAGGAAACTTTCTGCTTACTAAAATGCACACTTAGATGTAAACGACAGCAATACCTACTATCTACTACTGTCCCCAAGTGCCAAAAATAAAGAATGATAATTTTTTTCCTCTCACTTCTATTGATGCATTGTGGTGGTTTTGCCTAGTGAACAGCTTCACCATCCACCATTGAAATCAGGGGAAAATGACAACAATGTAGTCCATAGTTTAGCATATAAATATAGATTCTTGACAAAATGAATGCCTGCACATTATAGATCCTCAGTTTTGAAGTTGTTGGTTGTATTGGCTGAATGCCACTCTCTAGCTTATTAAAATTTATTTTGAACCTCATCACTTGATAGAATCAGAGCAGCTTGTTGCTGCTCATAGAAAAAAAAGCACCCCAGGAAGTGGCACCTGTTATCTTGAATGGCATTTTTTTCCCTTTCTCCATAATTACATGTATTCAAAATATTTGCATAAGTATCTTGATGACGTCTTCTGTAATTACAGAGTTTGCAATATTGTCATGTTAATTTTAAGCAAAGTGTGAGGAACATGACAAAGGAACTTTGTTCTTCTAAAAACTTGATGCCACTAACCCTCTACTGGACAGTCTAACAGATTATTAATCATCTTGGATAAAAACAAGAAAAATACATGTATATATTTATTAAGCATCCATTATTGCCAGAGATACAGTAGATATGGTTAGTGTTAATCTTGCTGGAAAATGTGGATTTAAATATAGATTTTTATGAAGAACACTATAATTTGCTCTACTCTTTATGGGGAAAAAGTCTAATCTAAATATATATTGTAAGATCAAACCAGCCCATTACCACAATGAACACAAGATGTTAAGTTATATACTGATGCCAAAGATATCTCATTTACTATTGGAATTACAGATGGCATATTGTACTTCTTTCTCTCCCTGTCTCAGAAATACTCAGGCATTGTCTTTTTCTTTTCTACCCATACAAACAGAAAGATCCCCATAAAATACAGAATAATCCTTAGTTTCCTCCCTTTTTCCACTGGGTGATGTATACACAATCCCTACAACAGGTCTTGAAAGGAAATTAATATTCTGTGTCCTGCCTGGTGTTTTTCCTCTTCTTGATCTAGAAAGGCAAGGATATAACAAATAGGCAATTACTTTTTCTGGTGTTCCTGCACCAAGAGGGGACAGAGAGGTAAAGGCTGTGGTAAGTCTTATGGAAATTTGTCTAGATATGGGTAATATATTCGCATAGAAAGACATTGCTCTTTTAAATATCATTGGTTGATAGAGAAAACAGAAGAACCTAAATAACTAACTTACAGTGGTTAACTGAGGCTGAAGCAGAATATACTCCAGTGAAACCTTTAATAGCTGATATATCCTTTACCTATTCTAAGCTAGGGAGTTGCATAGGAGGATTATTATTATTATATTTATAGCCCGCCCAATCACTAGGAATCCGGGCAGGTTACAACAGATTAAAAAAACATAAAATACAATAAATATCCAAAGATGCCACATGACCCTGTATGGTCAGATTCCGTGGCATGAGTGTCTTATTATGCGGGAAGACATAAAAGGCAGCAAGTTCTGGTAACCTGAATGAGGTCAGACCTGGGGTGATAGAAAGAGGAAAGTCAAGCTTGAGTATTCACTCAGATCACAGATGAGTTTCCTATTTGCCTTGTATGCTTGCATACAGAGAGGTAAAGACAAAAATGAAAGTTGGAGGTTCTGCTAGGATGGAAAGGTTAGTTTTGGAAAAATCAAAGAACAGAAGCCAAATACAGTGGATTATCACTGCCAGTATATGATGACTCAAGTATTTAATGAACAGCTTTTTAGATTAGGTAAGTTAGGTAGAGGAGTATGTTGGATGTCAAGAATGTGTTGGGCTGTAACTCCCACCATTGCTAATCTTTGGCTATATTGGCTATGTCTGCTAAGCACTGCAGTTCAGCGAGGGTGACATGTTCTCCAAACCTGAACCAAATAGTCAAACCAACCTAAATTAACAGTAGAAGGCCTAGATACAATAGTTACAATGAACAATGAGAATATGTGTGGTATCCCAAGTGGTTGTATGCTTTTCAGCAGTTAAAGAATTTGAACACATAGTAGGCTGCAGAGAACTGAGATCCCTTTGCAACTTCATGTTCATTCATTTTTTCATTTATATACCGCTTCATACCACCTAAGCAGTGTAAGCGGTTTACAATTGTAAGCTACTTGCCCCCAACAATCTGGGTACTCATTTTAGTGACCTCGGAAGGATGCAAGCCTGAGTCGAGTTTGATCCCTTTTGCTGGTATTGAACTCGCCACCTTATAGTTTTGAGTGAGTGGCTGCAGTACAGGCATTTAACCACTGTGCCACTCAGCCCTGAACTTGTCAATTCAGATGTAAAGCCCTTTAAGCTTTATAGAGTTTACAGCAGGAATGGGAAAAGTACAGCCCTTGGCATTCATGTGACCCTCAAAGCTGATTTTGAATTCTCCAAGTGTTTCCCAACACCTATTTTGAAAAATTGGCTGGTATCATTGAAATTCATTGAAATTCATTGAAAAATTGGCTGGTATCCCATGCTGTTGTTGTTTTTCAATCATCTCAGAGGAAGGAACCCAGTTCCTCCCTCACACAATGATCCATCTTATGTAGGCAACTAAAGGAAAACAGAGAGAAGAGAAAATAACCTGGGCATATTAACATATTCAATCTGGGCAGGATATCAGTGATGTTTTCCCACAAAATGCACCCTCACATCTTATAGGTTGTGGTGAAGTTTCCCCCACCTCAACTTGTTTTAGGCCCAAAGCCATCTCTTTTCACTTCCTGTTCTTTTTAAAAGAAAAAACAAACAACACACAAAAGGGAAACAAAGATTGGCCAAATTGTCTCAATGCCTTTAAGACTACTGGAAGCATTTTGAATTTTTTTTTTAAATATAAAATGAAAAAGGGAGGTGTGGTAGGACATGCAACGGTATGATGTTAGCCATCCTTGAATCATTACCTTAACAGTCATAAGAGCCTTGCATTTCCCATGCCTACATTTCATGCAATTACATCAGGAAGCCAGTCAGGGGAAATGATAGTGAGTGCAATGGCAAATATTGTAATATTGTGACAGTACTTTTAAAGAACGATGGAGAATAGTTTCTCAAATGTGACCTACAAATATAAAAGGCAACAGCAATATTATATAATTGGGATTCTTACAAATACTTAATTCTGAGCAAATTGCCAAATTATAATTGTTGTCAATTGTTTCCATACTCTGCATCATATTGGAAATATTAGTACTACAAAAACAGTGAGGCACTGAGGAACTGGCATTTTTGGAAGCCTTCTGGTTCCCTGCTCCTTTGGATCATAATGAACACCATCTGTAAGAATTTTAAGATGTGGGAAATGACATATTTTTGAAAGTAGTTTTTAAAGGCCCTACATCGTCTTAGCACAGCATGGCACTCATACTGCACTAGCTCTGTGCAATCTCTATGCTGAATAATACTTTAGCACAATGTACGAAGAACAATGAATGTGCATAGCTGTCACCTCATTACCCATACACCATGTACACAAAGGCAGTACAGAATGTACATTTACACACTACTCTTGTTGCATTATCCTATATCCATTTCTATCACTGCTGGATGGATATGTTCATTCTGCATTATCCAAAAACCTCACTCACCAAGCTTGGCACAACTTAACACCTGTCTATGTCACCAACAATATTCTGGTCAATGCTTCTTACTGTTCACTCACTGCTACATCTATTGGTTCTATTGACACAAAATGCATACTTCCTTTCATTCTATACTGTATTGGAAATTCTGATATGTCTTTGGATGGCTACCCAAGAAAACATAAGAATGAAGCAGGATGTGATTGTGCTATTTTGTGACAGGAGGCTATGATGCAGTTTTATATGCTCTATAAAGAATATTCATTTTGCTCCCTTCCCCTTATATATTATACTTGCACTTTGAAAAAACAAACAAACTAAAGCTGTATACTCTTTCTCCAGATAAGAAAACAATACAGTACTTGTAAGCTAATTTAAATCTCCTAATGCTTCAGCCTTTGTTAAGAAATATCAAAAATGTCAAAGCCAAGCCTGTTAGATGCTAGCTTTAAATTAGCAAAGTAGCTGACATGTGCCTTTGTCTAAATGTGCTTCTCTAAGAACTGAGACTGACTCAAAAACAACAAACATGTAGCTTGCAGTTTAAAACAAAAGTTTATTTATGGCTTTAGTCTAATATAATCTAATTTACATAAATGTTATATCCTAATCTAGCTAGTGAATAGTAAAACCTTTATCTCACAATTTTCCCAAAGAAAGTTGAGAGAGGAGGAAGATGGAAAACCAGCATGCAGAAGAACATCTTCGAGAGAATACATTTGGCCCTCCTTATACATGGATTTTTTGGCCCTCCTTATACGTGGATTTGAGCATATACGGCTTGAAAATATTCCCAAAAAGTATAAATTCCAAATAGCAAACCTTGATTTTCCATTTTATACTGTATATGGAACACAATTTTGTTGTGCCATTACATTTAATGGGACTTGAGATCCACGGATTTTGTTATCCACTGAGGGTCCTGGAACCAAACCCCAGTGGATTACAAGGGCCCACTGTATGTCTGTTAATCCAAAAGGGGGAGTGACCTAAATCACATGGTTAGTTTGAATGAAAGAGGGAGAGGGAGCGAGGGGGGGGGAGTTTGCATGCAGGAAATCCCTATCTATCTGTGCTGGCAGAAAGAGAATGTAAAAATCTTCCGACAGTACTGTCCCTAAAAATGTGGCCCTCTTGGTACACTTATAAGACATAAGCTTCTCTAAACACAATGGTAGTTACATCTGAGTAAATGTTCTTAAGAATGGGCAATAAAGTTTTTCTGAAGGTATAATACAATGAGCTAAACACAACAATTGTCCTACTAAAGAATAACTGTATTGAAATTAAGGGGACTGTGAAAGAGATGTAGGAGTCCTACAGTGTGATGAGGCAGCTAAAAAGGCTAATGCAATTTTAGGCTGCATCAATAGAAGAATAGTGTCTAGATCAAGGGAAGTAATAGTACCCTCTATTCTGCTTTGGTCAGGCCTCACTTCAAATACTGTTTCCAGTACTGGGAACCACAGTTCAAGAGGAATGTTGACAAGCTAGACCGTGTCCAAAGGAGGGTGACTAAAATAGCGAAAGGTCTGAAACCATACCCTATGGGGAATGAGCTAGGAAGCTGTAGATGTTTAGCCTGGAGAAGAGAAGGTTAAAAGGTGATATGTAGCCCTGTTTAGATATTTGAAGGGGTGTCATATTGAGGATGGAACAAGCTTGTTTTCTGCTGCTCCAGAGAATAGAACCAGAACAATGGATGTAAGCTACAAGAAACGAGATTCCACCTCAACGTTAGGAGTAACTTCCAGACAGTAAGAGCTGTTTGACAGTGGAACACACTCCCCCAGAAAGTGGTGGAATCTCTTCCTTTGGAGGGATTTAAACAGAGGCTGGACAGTCATCTGTTGAGGATGCTTTGATTGAAATTTCCTACATGGCCTAGGGTTAGACTGGATGGCCTTTGTGGTCTCTTCCAACTCTATGTCTGCTTGCTTAAAGGATACTGAAGTTCTTCACTCAAGCAAAAGATGAAGGGCTTGGCAGGGGTATGGCAAGTGTGCACAGGCCTGTTAGTCCCTTTGATAAACAGATACAGTGGCTGTGTCCGTGTGTCATTTGAGGGTCAGGCCTGGGGGTGCAGAGCTTTATTATGCCTGCTGGGAATCAATCCCCATGCTGCTGTTGTACCTACAGTAGATGGGATCAAGCCATATGCTTTTTGTGAAGTACTTAAAATAGGTAAGACATTGATTCCCCACCCTTCTTCACTAATATATGTCCTTTGGGAGAGTTTGAAAGTATAAATGGATGTTACATGCCTACTGTCTATTGAAAATCAATAGGAGTTAGATGTCTCTGAGAAATTTTTGCTATCAGATAGATTTCAGGAAGGAAGACAAGGAGACATATTCAGAATTAGACCTTTCTTATTTATGATTGATTTGCAGCTGCAAATACCCAAGGCCAGTAGTAACAGAAACCACAAAGCCACATTCTAGCACTGACACAACCTTTACTGCCTGCAAAATTTCCTAAACACTCTGCCTCGTGTCCATGTCAAATGGCAGTTAGTTATGTGAGCATTGTGTTCCCTTATGCATCCTCAGATTTTACCTAGGGATGAAAAAACATGTCCTGAGGAAACCAGATTATTCATACTGTGAATGCATAAGGCATGTTAACATCAATTTCAGTCATGTAAATCCTCCTATAAGGAGGCGAGGTGGCCTTCGCTAACACTAATTAAATGATGATACATTGTTATTCTAGCTGCATTTACTAGGTTAACAGTGATCAAAAATGATCTACAATTAAACAAAGCAGTGGTGGGATTTTTTTTTCTTGTAGGCAGTACTACAGCAAACCATAATACATGCCAGAAAGAACTTGAAAATAATATTCAAACACGTAAAGCATCTAGGATAAATGCAGAAACAGCGGGGTTGTGTTTAGCTCATTGTATTATACCTTCAGAAAAACTTTATTGCCCATTCTTAAGAAAATGTGCTTATAGTTCCTAATACTAGTGAATAAGACATTGATACTGGCAATGGGGAGGACTAAAATTGATGGTAAAACAGCAGACTGGGCCTTACTGTATTTTGTCACATGATGCATATGAGATCTTGCAGTGAAGGTCTTCTTTGCCTCCTACCACACTCACAGGTACATCTGGTGGGAATTAGGGAGATGATCTTTTTGGAGCAGTGCCCCGTGGGTCTGTAACTCACTCACTAGAGAGATTAAAATTGTATTTTCCTTGCCATCTTTTAGACAGGTGAAGGACTTTATTTGAGCAGGCTTCTGAAAGGGTGATTTTTTTCAGGAGCAAAGGGCCTTTCAGAAGTTCAGTAACCTGGAGGGTCACATGTTACCAGAACAGACTGATAACCAGAACAGACTGGTTTTGTTGTTGTTGTTGTGGACTCTCTTGGCAGACTATGGGCCCTTATGTGTAGGTTGTTGCTTTTTACAGAATAAGGCCCGATACAGATGGGCAAAAAGGGGCATAGTGGTGGCGATACTAGGGTTAGGGAGCATGTACCAACCACACACTCCCTAACTCTAGTACGTGTGAGCGGCACCATCATGATGCAGCGCCACCCACACATTGTGCATGTTAATGACATCACACATGCTCTGCATCCATATGGCATGGCACACCTGCAATGTCACCATGCTGTCCTGAAGCACTTATGGCATTGCAGATGTAACATGAAAAGGAGCTGCTTCTAAGTACTCCATTTTTGCTGCACAGCTGCACCACACCATGAACAAATTCATGTTAGTCATGTAAACTACAAAGCAAATTTACAAGGGGCACTGGTTTGTTTCATGGACTTTTAAAAATAAGAGATATCATGTTGTTCATGTTTCATCTTATAGCTCAATCAGCCAGGTTTTCTGTTTTCTGTGTTTGTATTTTATTTCGTAAGAAGATAGGAACTATTTTTTGCACAAACTCAAGACTTTTTCCAAAAATTTCAGAAACCCTGAACCTCCCCCCCCCCGCCCACACATGCAAATGCTTATCTTCTTCTGAAAGAGCCAGCATGGTTTAATAGCTTGAGTGCTGGAGTAGGACTTTGGGAGACCAGAATTTGAATCCCTGCTTGGCCATGGAAATTCACTGGGTGACCTTGGTCAAGTCACACTTTCCCAGTCTCAAAAGAAGGCAAACTCCTGCTGAACAAATCTTGTCAAGAAAACCTCATGATAGCTTCACTTTAGGGTTTGCTTAACTCAGAAATTTGAAGGCAGATAAAACAATGATGTCTCCTTACACTGGAAACTGGAAGTTTTACAGGAGTCAATAAAATAAATAGCCTGTCTCATCAACAGTGATGATGAAATCTACTACTACTAAAAAGCTTTGAAATGTGATCTACATCAATTTACAATTAAGCATATGATGTTCTTTTCTGAAATCAAAGGAGAAAAATCAGTCCAATATGCAAAAAGGTAAACGTAAAAACAAACGAGAATCAGTATTTGATATGGTCCAAGCTTTGTTATAAGTTTTGCTCATTTAAGCTTATACAGTACTAGTAATAACATTTAGAAAGTTGGAAGGTGCATTATTTTGACATGATTTGGTTACTCTAAGTTGTTAGATGGAAACAGTTTGTTGTATAAGCTCTCCATATCCCACTTGGTTCTTTATCTTCCCCAAACAGCACTGCTCATTTTAAACTAGGTCATTGGTTTTTCGTGTAGGTCAGACTTTCAGTTAAATAGCTTGGCTTCCTATAGAGACAGAATGTGTGTCATTTTGTAGGTTGTCTTCTATATAGCAGCTAATTATGATATATCTTCTGAACTATACCAGCTGCAATTCTCAGTTGTATGCAGAGATACAAATGGATTTTCATGAATCTGAAAGTTTTGGAGTCAATAGTGATTGAATGGGATGCTGGGAAGTGAGAGGTAGGAATAGAAACTGCCACCAAACTGGGACCAAAAGAGAATTCATAAATGATGGAAGATAACAGGTAGTGGTAGAGGCAGAGGAAAACTTGAGTAAAGATGAGTCACACCTACAACCCACACATGTATATACAACATTCTCTATGGAACAGGATGGGGGAAATTAAGCTGTTTCCCCTGGGGAAAAAATGAGAATAAATACTTTGGCTAAAACTAAATCTACTTCTGCCTCTAATCCATCCTTGAATCCTTGACATTTTATCTCGCTATTGGAGAGTCATCAACAACCTGAGTTGCTTCATCTAGAATGACAAAGATGAAAGCAGAACAGCATCTTGTTATCTGTTTATTGACACCATTCCTATTGCTTTCCCCTCCATACTAATTGTAAACAGTCTCAGGGCTCATTCCCACTATTAAATTGCTGATCAGGTTGTATGTGCCTTGTTCCCACTTAAAACAGGTTTCAATCCTACTGAGATTGGTTTCAATCATGATGAAGCGAGGCAAACACAAAAAAATTACTCTTTCCTGACACTAGTTCTTTGCCTGTTTTTTTTTTTTAAAAAATCGATTCTGAAGCTTGTTCAACAAGTGGGAATGAGGGATCTCAATCACATCATTCTGGATGGGAGGGACTATGGCAGATGGGGTTGGTAGAGGGGTGTTTACCAACCCTGCTCAGATTTGAGGAAGTCAGCCATCCCCTCCCCCAGCACTTCCTTTGTGCTTATGGTGTGACCTATGAGTGCATGATCATATATTTTCTTTTTATTAAAAAAATGACAGAATATGTGATCCATTGTATTTGCAACTACTTACAATTACTTGGGCAGCATGCCATGCAATTGGGCCAACTGCAGCTCAGCAAGGCAAGTAGAGGCATCCGAGGGGAGAGTCCTCTATGGGAGCACCACCTCAAGCCCTCACATGCCTTCCAAGTCCTGCGAGGCTGGCAGGGCACCGCTTGTTCCTCCCCCATGTGTTAAGTCATCCCCTGAACATTCTGAGCATCATTTAGACAAGCTCCGCATCAACATTCCTAGGAGTGATTTTTAAGTTTTTGATTTGGGGATGTCCTCCAAATGTCTCTGGAAGGTCCTCCATTTTGAGCATGACTAAGAGGCATGCATTGACACTCCTAGCAGTGTTTGGGCTTTGATTTGGGGACATATATATATATTCCTGGGAGGTTCTCCATTTGGCGAGGGGGAGTGCCTGGTTCTCCTAGCCCTCCCTTCCCCCTTCTCCTTTCTCCCTCCTTCGTTGCACTACCAATGACACAGAGATGATTGGCATCCATTTTGGTGATACAAACTAGTGGGAACAACAGTCATGCAAAAAAAAAAAAAAAAGGCTATTACAAGGGAGTAATGAAAAGATCCACTTTCATAGGGGGAATTACAGACCTTTTTGGAAGCAAGTCAATGACACGGAGTGAAGGAAATTTGCAAATCAGTTTAAATGTAAGTGGGAATGAGGTCTCTGTTTACAGTGCTTGCAACATTGTTTTAGTAGTGCTGATACAATGGGTGGAATTAAACACATTTCTGTGTCCCATAAACCATCTGTATAGGTATCTTTAAATACCTGAAATGATGTCTTCTGAAGATGGAGCAAATGTCTTTTCTGCTGCTCCAGAGGGTAGAACATGAACCAATGGATTCAAGTTACAAGAAAAGAAATTCCACCCAAACATTAGGAAGAACTTATTTCCTATAACACCTGTTTGCTAGTGGAATAGACCGGCTTTCAGGTTGTTGGACTCTCCCATCCTTGGTCCTTAAACTGAGAAGAGTATCTTTCAGCAGTGCTTTAATTGTGTATTCCTGCAAGGCAGGACTAGATGACCCTTGTGATGCCTTCCAAATCTAAGATTCTAAGATTCTATCACTCTATGATTCTAAGAGGAAACAAACAGAGGTATGAAGAGGAGATCATCTTCACATCATTACAGCTGCAGCCAACAAAAAGGATGAGAATAGAAATGCCTCGTTGTTCAGAATCACAATGAATCTCCCATTTTACCATCCTGTCTTGACATTCTCAGTGGCTTCCCCCAGCCTATGGTACTCTCTGCAAAGGGAGGTTAGTCTGGTGTCCTCCCTGTTGTTCTTCCACCAGCAGGCTTTTGGTAGTCCTGCTGGGTTGCTCATGCAGACCTTTTACAGTGAAGCTAGGTTGCTCCAAAAGGCTTTTTTCATCCATGTATTGTTTAAAATGTTTGTTTCAATTCTTTTCTTTTCTTTCATTTTTACTTGTACCTGTTTTATTCTTCTTACCACCAAGCCCCATTTTTTATAGAAATGAGGGGTTTTAATAAACAAATTACTTGTTTGTTTATTTGGAGTATTTATACCCCACTCTTCAGCCAAAAAGAGTGGCTTACAAATTGTTACTTATACAGGTCCCTGCCCTCAGGGTTACAATCTTTTTTTTTTTTTAAGACAAGACACAAAAGGAGAAAGGAATGGTAGTGGGGAAGGAGATCAGGTCCAGTCTTCTCCTCCTCTGAGGCTTGGACCATGGCAGATGGACTGGAGGGAGGGCCTTTTTCTTATGAAAGCCTGATCCCAATAATAATAATAATAATAATAATAATAATAATAATAATAATAATTTATTTATAACCCACTCCTCTGTATAACACTTGAAGCGAGGTACAACAAATTAAAAACAAAGCACAATTTAAAACAGATCTTATTACCCAATATCCAACATCCCACCCCTTAAAAATAAATTAAACTAACAATTAGTTAAAACTAGTAGATAGTTAAAAACAGCTTACAAACATCCGAAGGTCCTTCCTTAAGTGGCCACACTTAAGTTAGGGGTCAGGACGAGGGGGGGGGGGATGGACAACTAAAGCTCTGGAGCCAGGGATTACATGGTTTCAGGGAAGGCCTGCCGGAAAAGATGTGTTTGTTGC
Organism: Urosaurus nigricauda; assembly: GCA_034509955.1. NCBI lineage: Eukaryota > Metazoa > Chordata > Lepidosauria > Squamata > Phrynosomatidae > Urosaurus > Urosaurus nigricauda. The sequence continues at coordinate 56,758,751 of JAOEGL010000003.1, forward strand.
GAGGAAATTCTTGGGAGAATTATTGGTAAACATTTGGGAGAATTATTGGTAAACTATTGATAAACATCCTTCTTTTGTATTTTCTCTTGTGCATCAGACGGCAGTGAACTCTCAGGGGCTCCCTGTCATATTTTCATGGGTCTGTATCCTTGGCTCTGTCCAGCAAATTACAAGCCTTTGCTCTATATATCCAGTTTCATACCCATTTCACTTCAAACTAATGCAATCTGTTCCATTTAAGTGTTAGTTTGCCCATTCTTATGGAGAAAAAAAAAACTGAGAGGGAGAGGACTACCAGCTGCTGCCTGCCATTTTTTCATCCAGAAGGCAATAGCAATGTATCAAAATGCTTGGCTCAAAAAAGGAAATACCAAAATGTATTTGAGCTCAGCCAAAATACATTACAAATGTTGCAATGCAGGCACTAAGGGAGAGATTTTATTTAAATGCACTTTTTCATGCTGATTTTAAAATTTCCAGGTTAATTGAATAATCAAATATTAATGCAGAAATGAGATGGAAAAGGTTTATGAGTCAGAGAACATGTGTGAAACTGACATGACTGGAAACAGACTGATGCATTCAGAGGTTGTAGGTGAACAGGAAACTCTTCTTTTTGTGGAGAAGAAATATGGGTTGGGAGGAAAATATCCTGGCTTGAAAAACTGATTTGCTTTATGAGTTTATCAAATTTAAATCACATACCAGATCATTACAAAATTTTGCTGAATCATCCAGCAAGTGCCCTAGTATGCAAATACTAACTGGGCCATCAGCTATTTGAACTGGATGGGATTTACTTCCGAGTAGACATGAATAAAATTGTATGAAAAGTTTTAAAGAAAGCATTTTAAATATCCTTTCCATCTTTGTCCTCCCTCTTGCTTTTCCTCCCTTTTCCTCCTTTTTTCCCTCTTAACAAAGAGGCTGTACAGACCAGCAATTTGAACTGGTGCCCTGGCAGAATGGGAGCATGGTGACCACACATTGCATGCCTCAACTCCACCCCAAGTTTCCATCACACCACCCACCTGACCAGATGGTGATAGTGTGGGAATCCTCCTGCTATGCAGCATTTATACATACTGCACCAAAGAAATGGGGAAAAACCGCTGTTATGGCAGCAAGGACAGCTTTTTACCAGGTCAGAAAGGAGCAGCATTTTGCCACTTCTTTTTGAGCTGACAAACTGCTGGATCAGGGATGTGGGGCATGGTTGCTCAAAGAGGCAGTGGCAAGCTGCTCCTTTGGGGCTGTCTGTTCAGCCCCTAAGTATAATATTAGTGATAAAGAATATTAGATGATGTTCCAGTAAAGTGAATTTTCATTTATACTGAAAATAATTTGATTCCCATCCATTCATGACTCTGGCATTCATATAATGTCGAGATCACACTAAGTTGGTTACAAATGCATAGCCTCAAGTTCCACATTTGGGTTCTATGTGAAGCAGTTACCAAATAATTTTGATCGGAAAGCTGCTGCTACACTACCTGTAAAGGTAGGGATGGAAAGAATTTTCATAAATGTTTGAAAATGGTCAAAATACATTCAGAGTTGAGAAACCATAAGAAGGAGCAACCTAGAGAGATATGATTTTTCACTTTTCATGAATTAATCTGTCTGAAATATGCACATTGTGCGGGTGTGTATGTGTGCAGAAACAAAAAAACAACAACCCAGAAATGCACAATGGATGGCCCTTGTGGTCTCTTTCAACTCTATGATTCTATGATTCTATGTTTTCTGCATTGAAAATACTTTTGTGCAGAAAACAGATTTTCTGTGCAGAAAAGAGCATTTCTTGAGATGAAATGACATTTTTGTACAGCAAATGCTGCTTTATATGCAAAAAGCTTCCCTGCAAGAATGGAGATATGTAATAGCTTGGACCTAATGGGGTCTTTAAGCTCTTTAAGTGGCAAAATGGGGCCACACCAGCAGCCTATGCAGCCCCATCTCGCCGCTTCTGGAGGCCGCGGGGAAGCAGCAAACTGCTGCTACCCCACGACCTCCACGCAGGGTTCAGCAGGTGCCTGCTGCACCCCGCTTGTGGAGGCAGGGCTGAAGGGAGGAGAGGCCGCCGCCGCGGCCCCTTTCTCCCAGGGTCTTTGCTGCAGCCATCTAAAAGCTACGCCAAAGATCCGCCTCCTGTGGCGCAAAAGCATCATCATGTGTGCAGCGTGTCTAAAAGCTGCGCACATGATGACGCTCTTGTAGCGCGTCCGTATGGACACCAATATTTTAAATTGGTGACTTCCAGACGCTTTAGGCCTAGGGAGGGTCTAAAAGCTGTGCCCTCCCTAGCCGTAAAATCAGTGCAAAGAGCCCTTATCACGGCTCTTTGCACCAATCTAAATCAGCCCAACATGTCTAAGTCTTTTTAGGTCATTTTCCTTCTTCTTCTTAAAAAATGCAGGTAAATTTGGAATTAATCTGATAAAGACTTTATTTATCTCTAATAGTGAATATTTTCTTTTCTTTTCTTCTTCTTTTTGGCCAAATTGTCTAAATTTCTGTTTTAAAGAAACAGACAGGTTTTATCCAAATTGTGTGTGGGAAGGAAGAGGAGAGGTAGTTGTTAAAACATGCCATAATAAATCCAGTCAAGAGCTACAAAACCTAAATCTAAGAAATTAATTAGTAACCTGCTAACATTCTGATTTATGTATTTTTCATGTTTTTCTCGACATAGTAGATTCCCCCCCCCCCATGGCAACAGAGTTGTTTTCTGACCTCAGAATTGCCCCAGATGAATACTAGCAGATATTCACACTGGTAACAGAGTGGCATTGTATGCTCTCTTTGGAAATATATCTTTCTCAATTTCAGGGACAATATATGGACACAGCATAAAAATATGCTTCTCCTCCTCATGACAAGTCTTTCAATGTTTTGGAAGTCTCTTTCAGCCAAGTTATAATGTCAGGTAGTTTGATCTCATCAGATGTAGACTCTTTAAAAAATAAAAAAAATAAAAAATGAAAACAAGAAATAGCATTGAATAATGGATGATTCACATAACAAGTGAGATTTAATTTTCGGCAAATCATAGGGAAGATATTTATACCTTACTTAAAGTTAAAAGTATGTTTTAGAAGGCTAATATTTCCAATTTTCAGCCCTGTTCTTATTACAAAATTATACCACCCAATTAAATCCCACCTTGGAATCACATTATTGTTGTTGTTGTAATTCCCTGGAAACACTCATGAATAATAAGTATAACCTATGAGTACTATTTGAGGGGCATGTGAGAATGCTTAGGATGTTAGGATGAGAAATGGAGAATAAAGCAAACTACCACTCTTCAAAGAAAGTGGGGCAGGTCTGAAATTAGAGTACTGGCTACATGAAAGATTTGTTTTAAAATTAAATTGACCTCCGGAACAGTGTACTAAAGTTCACAGTTTCATATTATGACCTTTAATGGGCAAGACTTCATGGGACCCATTAGACAATATTTTGTGCTAAACTTGGCAGACCTTCCTACTTTCTAAGGCAAATAGGAAAAAAAATGACTATCAAAATGATTCCAAAATGTGGACCAACAGATAGTTCTCACATTCACTTGTGTAATATGTACTTGTATAAAATGAATAGAAATTACAAAGATTTATATTTGTATATCACATGATATAAAAAGCTTGTTGGGAGAGGGAACTGTACAAGTACATTTCAGTCTCAATAGGGGCAAGCCAAAATATTTTTTCTTTGCTCATATACAGAAAATACTGCCAGAATTAGAATAGCCCAGAAAGGATGTACACCAGAATCTTCCTGAATCTTAATTAGCTATGTTTGTGCAAAGTAGATCATCCATTTTTCACATTATTCTGTTAGTGCAGTCTTCACCATTGTGATCTATAGTGGTAATTCTTTTAGAATTGGGGCTGGCTTTAGCCCTAAATTTGAACATTTTTATTGAATGGGTTTAGGATGGGATAGCTTTTAAAAACCTACACAATAAATCCCCTCAATACAATATGAGTTTCCTAACCCACAAGCAGCCAAAGATGCTACACAGAACCAAATGGCTGCATAATCTGAGAAAGAAATGGTCCATGCCTGTCAGACACACTGTCACACTCCTCACACCACTCTTTCAGCACTTTGTGAATCTTGAACTCACTCATGTCACCCTGACCCCTGTACTCTGGATGAAAATGCCAACCCTGTCAACCTAGATTGAAAGGACTGTGAAGCTAAACTCCTACCCATCAGATGGAGAAAGATTTGCAAAATGTGTGGAACAGGGATTGGCCAAAGAGCCCACCTCAGAGCTAAACCTTTCAATTTCCAAATCCACCTTTTCCTAGTACTAGGAATTGAGAAATGGCAAATAGTTCCGACACTCTTAGTCCCTTAATCCTACACAGGTCTACTGGCATCAGAGGCGGATAGGCCTTCACATCCGGAGACAGTTGTCTGAAGCACTCTATCTGTGGGTGGGAGGAGGTATCGGTAATCCCACTGACTACCCTGTCACATGAAGTGCCATGGAAAAAGATTATATATAGGGGTGTACAAGACAAAGAATGAATAACTTGTACTGCAGCCATATTATCATGCCAGAAATGAACAGAGGAATTAGCCCACTCCATGGCCCAAATCTGAACACTTATCACGATAGGACAAAATTCCATGAATATTAAAGATAACAACAAATTTGCTTTAGCCTACTCCTCAGGCCTTGCATGGGCACACCAACATCCATGAAAATACACTCCCAAGGCAATGGAATATGTCACATCCAAAGATACCTTTAAGACATCCTGGATCCTCAGTTCATTCCTCCAAAAACAAATCCTATTAAAGTGAGCAAGAAATTTCTGTCAGATCCTCAAATCCTCCCTAATCCCTTGAGTATTTCTAATCCTATTATGGAATTTACATATTCCATGTATAATGTCACAGAGATGACTTAAAAAGCCCTGTCAGGTGTCACTCATCTGCACAAAAAATCTAAAAGGCCAAAAGGTCCTGAAATTCCTTAAGCAATGCCCCCCTGTGCACTACAGACTCAGCAACCCTCACCTTCAAATCACTAAGCTTCTCCTTGTGTTGCCCCATGGTAAAGTGTTGTTTGATTATATTGATCTCCATATCTGGGGGGGGGGGATGGGCTGAGAGTAGAGTCTACCCAATTCTGATGTCTTTGAATAAAACTCTCTTATCTCTGGGACATTATAATGTGACCTAGGCACACACTCTAGGCCCAGAAAGCCCTGTGATAGGTTCACCGTAGGGTCACTATACATCACAGATAACTTGAAGACACATAAAAAAAATAATAATAATGTAAAGCTGATTGGGAATGGAATCATTGATGGACTCAATCTGGGATATGAAAAATGCTGAATAAGCCTATGTTCACCAGGTGTCTTCTTGGGAACAACCACCAGAGAAGAAACCCTCAAATTGGGTACTAAAGGAGATGTAAAGGGAAATACAACACTTCCCTCTGCCATTTTCTTTATGAATTGCCTCCCTAAGAACACATTCCAGTACAAGTACTGAATGTAAAATCTTAAATCTGAAAGAATACTGGGTTTCTTGAACTGGAACCCCAAAGCCTTCCCTAAACCCTTTCCTCAGATAATGGGTTTAAAGCTTTAAAAGCTGTAAAAGTACCCCCAGCTAATCAAATTTAATTGGACTGGGTCCCTTTTGAAGTTGCAAGTGCACTTCCTGTTCTCTGCCTGACTTCTGATCCCTATGCAGACCTGTGTATTTTCTTTTTGGACAGCTCCAAAAAGAATGTGAATATCAACAAACAGAACACTCATAGTGGAGTTTGCAAGGCCAGTGTGTGCAGGGACCTTGGACTCTAAATTCCTAACACAACAGCTTGTGCCACTGACAAACTGAAGCCTGAGGCTTGTTGCTAACACCAGGCTTGTTGCAACCTCTCACTCTGAATTGGTTGAGCATATGTAACTGCATCTGGTCCCATATGAGGGCAGGATTAATTGCCATCCTTTAGACTTAGTAAATAATAGCCATATACTTTTATTGTTGCTGTGTATCATCAAATCTTTTCTGACTAAACACGACTCTAAGGTGAGCCTATCTTGGGGTTTTCTTGGCAAGATTTGTTCAGAGGATGTTTGCCATTGTCTTCCTCTGAGACTAAGACCATGCAAGTTGCCCAAATTTAGCCAATGAGTTTCATGGCCATGTTGGGAATTGAACCCTGGTCTCCAGAGATGCAATCCAATGCTGGTCCATTTACTAGAGAAGCAAAAATGCCTTCCCCGGCTATACCCTTACAGTAACACCCATTTATATGAAAAATGCAGGCAATCAATTTCCCCATGTTCTGTCCACCTTACATGTACACAATTTCTCCTTCTCCTTATCATCAAACTTATCTTTATCCCTTTTCTCTGGATCATCCTGACAAAGAAGAGTAAAGACATTCACATATTCACCACAGAGAATTTTGTCCCTAGTGGCCTATAATAAATGGTCTTCTGAGGAAAGTATCTGCTCCTCATATTTGATAGTGCCATAAAGCACTGTAATTTATTCACTGCTGGTAGCCTGTTGCTGGTAGCCTCCTAAATATCCTTAAAATCATTGTGGATGGTAGGCTCCTTAGGGATAACAATGCCAATAAGACATTTGCGATTTCCCTAAATCTAAACTGTGTTCAATGGGAAGTCCAGCTCCTATGGGACCCACTCCTCACTGCTAGAGCCAACATATGCTTTTCCACCTGGAAGTCTCTAGACACCCCATCCCCTGGGTCATTTATATGAACTTGTATGAATGGTTTCAGTTTCAGAAGGTTCACCTGAAATAGGTTCCACCAATGCAGACTCACTGATACCACCCTAAGCAACATGCACTGGGGCCAATGGATGCTCCTACACTTCCCCAGAAAAAAGCATCATCTTTACACTGGCTCCATTTTTCCAAGGCATCTAAATGAGCCAAAATCTGTTTATTAAGATTTGCCTTAGTCTGAGATCTGGTTTCCTATTTAGCTGGGACTATGGATTGTTTAGAAGGGACCCGGGCCTTCTCTAGAGCTTCAGCTCTGATAAGTATAGCAGCCAATCCATTTCTTTCCACTTCTTCATCTGAGGAATCATGCTATGTTAAAGGAGATGCTTGGCTGGTTGTTGCTTAGCCAGGCCTTTACACTCCCCCCCCCATTACTACTTTTCTGGGACACCATGCTTAGAACTGGGACTATTCATTAGTCATTAGTCCAACACACAAGTCACTAAGAGGCCATGCAGACCACCTATAAGGAGTGGCCTGCAGCCAACTCCAGTTGCACTGGATAGGACCACAGCAACTGCACACCATGGCCCTGATCTGGCTTTCCAGGGCACAAAAAGGGGCCACAAAAAGTGGCTCCTTTTTGGGCCCTGGAAAGGGCATGACAGCACTGATGCCACAGCTTTAAGGCGCTCTTTTGGTGTTGCAGCCACTCACAGCCACAAGATTGAGAGTTGGATTCTGCAAGGCTCCAGGGTCCACTCAGTCTTCCATCTTTTCATAGGTTAATAAAATAGGTACCCAGCTTGTTGGGGACAATTGGCTTACACATTGTAAACTGCTGAAGAAGTGCTACTTCATTTATAAGTACAGTAGTTCAGAAATGTACTTGCTGTTTCTATTCCTATAAAGCTTCAAAGGGTCTAATTGGACCTATCAGGCCCTACAGAGATCTAACCAGGCCGAACTGAGGCTATAAAGCCTTACAAGGACTTAACCTGGCCTATTAAGCCATCAACAGGCCCAACAGGGCCTATCAGGCCTATAAGGAGCTTAGTGGGTATAATGTGCCAGCCAATCGGGGCTAGCATAGCCCATCTGGTCTATGAAGGAGCCTAGAGGGGCCTACCCAGCCTAAAAATAGTCATAGAAAGTCCTACTGGGAATGCAAATTCACAGGGGTCTGGACCTGCAATGTTCTTGTTGTTTAATTTGTTTTAACCAGCTTCACATTTATGGTGGTTTAATTACTTTTTAACTACTGTATGCTGTTAATTTTTCAGTATGTTTGTTTTAAAATAGTCCCAAACTAGGAAATTGTGGGAAATTGATGCTGCTGCTGCTGCTGCTCCTGATGATGATGATTTCAGCAAAAACTGGCATGGTAGTTTCTATAAAATACTAGGATTTGTAGTTTCTTGTGGCACCAGAGCTCCTTAACAGGGAAGACTAAATGTCTCACAAAACTACAGATCCCAGAATTTCATAGTATTGAGCCATGGCAGATAAAATGGTGCAAATCTGGACTATTTCACCAATGTGGATGCAGCCAATGCTGCTGGCAGTGGTGGCATATATCTCCAAGTTCTGATGTTTACCTTCTTAATATTATAAAATGTGAAAGCCTCAAGCATTCTCCTCTTTTCTATTATCCTTTCTTTTCTTGAAGCTTGATAGATCAGATCATACAATGTCACCATGTTGGTTGCATTCAACTTCAAGGGAAAAAAGGACAATGGAAAAGAGGAGAATGTTTGAGGCCTTCACATTTTATAATATTGTAGAGGTAAACATCAAGTTGATTTGTGAATTTACTATTTCTGGGATATTTTAATAAAATCTGACTTTCCATTTTTTAAAAAATGAAAAATCTCCATTTGGATTATGTCAAAGACAATAGAAAATTTACTCTGTGCACTTTAGTGCTTTAAACATGAACTCAGTACTTGGATCAGTAGGCGCAATGGTATGTAGGCACTTCTGAAAGATCTGACCTATCAGCTGTTTTGAATAATAATCTCCATATTTAGTTGATTATTTTTAGACCAGCAAATCTGAAAAGCATGACCTCAGTACTTTGCTATGAATACTGATCACTGGTTAATATAATGACCTTCTTGACAACCAAATGCTAATTCAGGAAAATAATTTGTTTTAATGAGCATAAACTGTAAGTGATACATTCAGAATGTATGTTGCACTTGTGATATGATGGGTAACAGATTTATACTGATGTGTGTTGAATTAATAGAGAATGTTTGCCACCAAGATGGCTAGAATATACAAAAGTAAAATATAAATGAAGTGAGCCCATGTTCAAGGCACTTAGATGCTTATACTGTTGTGCTTTTCTGATTTATAATATGTTTGTATTTATATGAACTCTCTACAAATAATGAGAAAATAATAACAGTAAAATTAAATTGCACTTAGCTTCCATAATTAATTGTAATATTTTTATCAGAATTTGGAAACCTTATCAAAAATAGCAGAAACATTAATAGTAGCTTTTACATTAAAAGTGGCAATATGATATCCTGTGGTTAACTATTTTGTAATGTATTGTAGATATTTTAATTTTTTTGAATTCTTTTAATCGAAATAGGAAATTTTTTTGCCACCAGTTCCTCCAAATGGCTATCAAAACTAACCTTTTTTGAAAAAAACAAAATAAAAACAAATTTTGAACATCAATTATTACAATAAAACACATGCTGCATTCGTGATGTGTTAAATAATTAACAAAGATACCTTATTATTCACTAAAATGGGAAGTGGGTGTTGTTTTGCCCCAATACCAGTTGAAACACATTCTTTCTAAGCTCAGGTTCAAATTGGAAACACAGCAGCAATATAACAAGTAACACAATGCCTGGATGGGAGAGAACCATGTCAGCTCTGTATATGAATAAGGATGGGAAGAAAAGTTGGGCTCAACAGCCTTGGCTAATATATCATTTTCATACCTCTCAAGACTTTTACAAGAAAATATGTAGCTCACTTTGAGCATTTACACATCCGTGAACCTTGCATGGATTTTCCAAGAAATAATGTATGCACAAGACAATGTACATGTTTAAAATGTAGATAACTAGGGTGGGGGAGAGACAGAAGCATTCTTTAGACAATGGGGAGAAGTTGGATTAAGTAGACAGATTGTGCACATAAATGTGAAAATTAGGCAAAATGTGTCAAAATGCATGAATGGAATTTTTTAAAAAATAACGGTCTTTCAGTGCAGTACAAAACAAATAAGGTTGGGAAGAAAACAACATGTAGAATTCAGAGAAAATCCACAAAATGAAAGCTGAGAGAAATCCCTAAATATAGGGCAGTTATCCATTAAATAATAACTAAATATGAAATGAAATTATTTGTGCATACTAAAGAAATCAGTTCAGTTATGTATACCTTGCAACAATAGCTTATTATATATCTTATTCTAAGAATATGATTCAAAGTTTTTATAGTTTATAAATAGGCCCCACTGTGTTCAGTTCTATTGTAGTCTCAAGTAAGCATGCATAGGATTCCATCTATAATGTTGGCTGCTGCAAATAGTAGTTCGCCGCTTTATTTTATTTGAGAGAATATTGTATGTAGTATTACTCATAAGGCACTGATTATTAAGAAAGCATAAGATCATAAGAAAACATAAGGATAACATACCAACAAAGACCTGGAGCAACTAATGAAGAAGGTCAAGGAGGAAAATGCCAACAAAGTTTACTGTTGAATATGAAAAAAAGAAGAACGATGACCATGGGAGATATGCAAGAATTTCTCTTAGATAATAAGAAAATTGAAATAGCCAAAGAGTTTCCATACATTTAATCAAATATTGACCAGAATGGTGACTTCAGCCAAGAAATTAGAAGAAAACTATGATTGAGAAGGGTGGTTATAAAATAACTGACCAAGATTCTGAAATGTAAAGATATAACTCTGAACACAAAAGTGAGGATAGTTCAAGCCATTGTATTCCCCAGCACCATGTATCATGAGAACTGGGTAGTGAAGAAAGCTAATAGAAGGAAAATCAGCTCATTCAGATGTGGTGAAGAAGAGTGCTGAGGCCAAGAAGACAAATAATTGGATTCATGCTGGAACTATCCCTGGAAGCCAGGATAACTAAATTGAGGGTATCAACCACATCATGAGAAGGCATGAATCACTGGAAAAGACAATGATGCTAGTAAAGCTAGAGGACAGCAGATAGAGAGGAAGACCACACACCAGATGGTTAGACACAGTGAATGAGGCATTAGGCCTGAGCCTGCAGGACCTGAGCAGAGGACATAGGATCTTGGAGATATCTCATCCATTGGGCCGCTATGAGTTGAAGTTGACTTGAAGGCAGTTAACAACAAGAAGAATCAAATTCCCTTTTATACATTTAAAATGCAAAGATGGGGGGACTTTCAAGTGAGAGAAGAAATTGTGAAGGAAATAATTGTTTAGAATCTGACTATATACTGAGGTTGGACTGAGGCCTTCACCTATAGCTAATATGGCAAAAGAATTGTGTGAAACAGAGGAGAGGGGTATAAAATTTGAAAACTAATTGAGAAACTAAGTAGTAAGAAGTTACCACATGGCATTAAACAGAGTTCTTGAAGATTTTGAAACTGCAAAACAGCAACAGGAAAACAAAGAAACAACAAAGAAAATCTGTTTTCACTAGATGAATGGAAACTAGCCAACATGCCACTATTTTTCTAAAGGGTTTTTTTAAAGTAGACAGCTGTCTATCAAACATCTGCCCATGTAAAATGGAAGGATTTTGTATTAAAGCTAAAATTATTGGGTACAGATGTTTAGAAGTAGCTATTGAGGGGGATATCCAATTTAACTTACATTTTCTCTTAATTATTCCATACAAACCAATATGAAAAGGGCATGCAAGGAGGCATTCTTGGTGACTTGATATTACTGCAGATTCCCCCCAGAGTTTGCCAGAGTTTGTTGCCAGAGTTTGTTGCCAAACCTTCTTGTTGCCTATGTATTGTTAGATGTGAAATCAGGGACGACAGAAGCTAGATCTAGATCTACTGGTCATTTCCATGTGATATACAGTAGATCTGGAAGGATATACTCACTCCCAATAGTGTAACAATAGTAAAAAGAAATTATTATTATTATTATTTTGAAATAAATAAATAACACCTCCCCCTCCCCCGTTCCACATTAATAGAATCCAGAAAATTAGGGGGGAGGATTTCATATATTTCAGTATAAAGACTTTGAGTGCACACTTCAGTGTACACCTGGACTGGGCATGTGATCAGGAAAACTCATTCCTCAGTTCTATCTGCCTTTCTCGCCACTATTTTGCACTTGGCTTCTGTTGGAAGATCTCAGTGTTTTAGTGAAAAACAAGGTACATCCTTCAAATATGAACCATCTCTGCATTAATTTGCCATTGACTCAGATAAACTCCTTATGGTCTAAGGAATCATGGGAGGAAATACTGGATAACCGTGGCCTCAGGACATTTCTGTTTTACAGTTTAAAACTAACACTTGCAACTGGGACAACAAATGGACCAGCATCCAGTGAAAATGGCAATGTAAATATCCAGTCCCAATTAACAATGTAATCACCTTGTTTATATTAGCTGAAGTTTCTAGACCTTTTTTAGACACAACTTCACGTATAATGCATTGCAATAATTATCAGATTGAATGTACTATTGATTAAACCATTAAACCAATGCAAATATAGAAAGATATGAAAAGCAACTATGTTTATTCTCCGTTAATCAACAAGCATTTATCAGTGCTTATAAGCTGAATAACAGCCTTTTTTTATGATACTGTGGCTTAAAAGGCAGCAAACATATAATTAATCCCAATATTTTATCTGCACAACCTAATGAAATCCTTTAGCAGATATATTAATTGCCATGAAGGCATTCAAGAACATTTATTCCTTGCAATACTTAAGTGTAGGAATGATAGCTCTACAGTTCTATAGAACAATGCTCTACAGCTGTGGTTCTCAAATGGTTGAGTGGGACCCCTGAAAGGGGTGCAAGAGTTGCTCAGGTAGGGTGTGAAACTTGGAGGCCCTGATCCCCCTTCCACACATGGCTCTTCTGCTTCCTGCTTTTCTCTCTTGGAGGGGAAGAGAAAGGCAAGGAAGATATTGAAGCATCTGCCTCAGCCTCTGCCTGAGGGAGAAAAAGGAGAGGAGTTATTTCCTGATAAGATGTTAAAATATGAATATACATACATTTGTGAGCAAAAATACACACACTAAAACAAAATACTTTTATTCATATACAGCATCAAGCAGGGGTGGTGGTGTGTGACATCAATGTAGATGTAAAGGGGGTCATAAGGGAAAAGGTTTGAGAACCATACTCCAGAAAATCTTGGTGTAACAGAGTTATATCTGTCATACATAATGATCCTTTGGTCAGTTTTGGAAACAAGGGAATGGCAAAGAAAAGTGGGCTACCAATGGCCCCAATCACTGACCTCTGAGTGCTACATAAGAGTCAACATCCAACCTACTATTGGTGCAACCAAGGAACACGAATAGCAAAAGGTGAGGAATGCATTTTTAAAGAAGCATTTTAAAGGTGAGGAGCAACGTATTTTTGTCTCTTTAAGATTGAATAAGAGGCAATCTATCTTGTTTGTATTAGCCTCACTTGCAGTCAAGTAGGCACAGTGGAACTTTTTGAAAGACTGGACATGCTGCAGTGACTGATATAGATTGTATTTCAGTTGATGCTACCTGTTCTCTCTTGGACAGATTCCATATCCCAGATATTTGCATGGTGTGTGTATGCTTTTTAGCACCTACACATGCATTTACTAATCCTTTTCAAATACACAGTATGAAATGTTCATTAGAAAGAAAGGTGATGTTGGCCTTTTAGTGAGGGTATTTTTTTGTTTACTTCCTATCAAGTTTGTAACCATAACAACTATCAAATTGTTAGAGCTGTCAATATATTATGCATAATGTAAGGGTGAAAACAAGACCTGAAACAGATGAGCCCAACAGAGCACCTTCTGGTTGCTTTGGAGACATGGTGTGCAAATGGTGCCCCCTCCCCCCGATGTGGCCAGAAGCCACTCTAAGTGGCCCAGAGCTGACAGTAAAAGGAGTTGATTTAATTCACTCCTGCTGGCAGCCTGTTTAGGACTGTGGCAGCCACCCACTTCAGGATTGGACTTCACAGTTCCTGGCCAATTGGGTCCGGAGCGGCCTCTGGCTGCTCCTCTTGGCCCATCTGCTTCAGCCCTTAGTCTTATAGGGTTCAAATAAACCTAATCATGTTTTCCTTTGTCTTTATCCATTGTAGGATGTATGAGGCTAACAGACCTGGCCACTATGGAGCCTGAAATACAAGCAACCTCTGTTCAAGCCGCCCCAATAGCATCTTGTACAGGGGCAGGATATAAAATATTATTATTATTATTATTATTATTATTATTATATTAAAACTTCTTTACTAATTGTAAATGGATAGCAATACAAAAAGATTTCTCAGGGGCTGTACAGACTAGCCATTAAGGCTTGACTGGGGGTGGAGTTGGGGCTTGGCATCCATATGACACATGCCCCAACTCTCTGCCCACAGGTCGGCATGATGCCACCTGCCTCACCACATGGCATGTGGCATCACAGCACTCTTCTGGTGCTGCATCTAGATGATATAAACAACATCGCTCCGGAGCATCCTCTCTGACTCGCTTCTAATAAAAAATCATGGTATACTAAAGACCTTCGCAGTATGAAGCAAGAAACCAGATGACTAGAATGCTGCTGGCGCCAACATCGTTGCCCATCTGACAAGACACTGCTAGAGAACCTACTAAGATCCTATGGAGTGGCAATCGATGCAGCAAAGAATTCTTTCTATGCTGCACGTATTGCGTTGGCAGAGTCAAATCCAGCAGAGCTGTTCAGGGTGGTAAGAGCTAACACAACCTCCTCCCATCCTGAACCCACTATTAGAATCCACTAATGCCTGCTGTGATGCTTTTAATGACTTTTTTGTCAATAAAATCTCTCAGATGAGGGCCGATCTAGATGCCAGCATTAGAACAGAAAATATAGTAGAGGTGTCCAGTGACTCCGTGGACATGGTTAGACTGGATCAATTTGAGTTTGTAAATACTGAGGAAGTGGACAAGCTCCTTGGATGTGTTAGGAAGATGACGTCCCTCTTGATCCCTGCCCATCTTGGCTAACTGTTCAAGGAGGGGATGCAGTGATGACACTGCTCCAACTAGCCATCAACACATCCATCAGGGAGCGTAAATTTCCATCTGAGCTAAAACAAGCTGTGGTTAAACCACTTTTGAAAAAACTCTCCCTAGACCCCTTGATAAGAAATAATTATAGGCCAGTTTCTTTGTTACCATTCTTGGCCAAGGTGATCGAGAGGACAGTTGCCTTCCAACTCCAAGCCGTATTGGATGAAGCTGATTATCTAGATCCATTTCAAACTGGCTTTAGGACAGGATACAGAGTTGAGACGGCCATGGTCGCCTTAGTCAATGATCTCTGTCTGGGCATTGATAGGGGAAGTGTGACCCTATTAGTGCTCTTGGACATCTCAGCGGTGTTCGATACCATTGACCACGGTATCCTTCTGGAACACCTGAAGGAGTTGGGAACTGGAGGCACTGTGCTCCAGTGGTTCTGTTCCTACCTTTCGGGCAGATTCCAGATGGTGAAGCTGGGAGACTGCTGCTCTTGTAAAAGAGAGTTGACATCTGGTGTCCCTCAGGGCACCATTCTGTCTACAATGCTATTTAACATTTACACAAAGCTGTTGGGAGAGATCATCCGGACACATGGGGTGCGATGTTATCAGTACGCCGATGATACCCAAATATATTTCTCTATGCCTCCGACTGGCGCAGTGACAGAGGATGGCATCTCTCCTCTAAATGCCTGCCTGGAGTCAGTAATGGGCTGGATGAGGGACAACAAACTCAGACTGAATCCAGAGAAAACAGAGATACTTGTGATATGTTCCCCCAGCCCAGAGATGGAGATCTGTCAGCCTGTCCTGAACAGGGTCACACTTCCCCTAAGGGACAAAGATTGCAGCTTGGGAGTACTTCTTGACTCGTCCCTCCAGCTGACATCACAGGTGGAGGCGACAGCCAAGAGAGTGTGGTATTAACTACGGTTGATACGCCAACTGTGTCCCTACCTGGATAGAGGGGACCTTGAAACATTAGTACCCACAATGGTAACCTCTTGTTTAGATTTCTGCAATGCACACTACATGGGGAAACCTTTGTACTAAGTCCAGAAGCTTCAGGTGATCCAAAACGCAGCAGCCAGATTGGTAACAAGGGCATCTAGGGTAGACCATATTACCCCTATATTAAAATCATTGCATTGGCTGCTGGTCAGCTTCCGGGCACAATACAAAGTGTTGTTTCTTACCTTTAAAGCCCTTTATGGCTTGGGCCCGAGTTACTTGGCGGAATGCCTCTCCCTACATAATCTATCCCACACTCTTAGAACTTCAGGGAAGAACTTACTGGAATATACCAACACTAAGTTGATGATGACTTCCCACAGGGCATTCTCCGCTGTGGCCCCGAGATTATGGAACAACTTGCCGGAAGAGATCTGTCTTATTACCACCTTAGATGTCTTTAAGAAGGCATTTAAGATGGATCTCTTCCAGTGGTACTATCCACCTGACCTATTCTAATGAAAAACTGAACAAGACTACCATGGAATATCACTGAATGACAGCTATATACCTAGGGGCTGAAGTACATTGTTTTTAGATTGTATAATGATTTTAGATAGCTTTATATTTTTATTAAACTGTATATTGTTTTTATGTATTTGTTGGAATCCTGCATTGATCTGCAGGGAGAGGTGGGAAATATAAATAAATTATTATTATTATTTTCACCCCCCCATGCAGGAACTCTCTATCAAAACATGCCCGACGATGATCATCCAGCCTTTGCTTAAAGACCTCCAAGGAAGGAGACTCCCCCACACTCTGAGAGAGTGTGTTCCACTGTCGAATAGCCCTTCCTGTCAGGAAGTTCCTCCTAATGCCTAGGTGTAATCTCTTTTTCTGGAGCTTGATAATCTGATAAGAAACAAACAAAATCTCAAAGGAGGTGTAGCATTTTCAACAGACAAAGTAAAACAAAACAGCATTTGTGTATCATAAGCAAATACAAGTTGCATGGCTATTTCATGTTGTTGTTGTTGGCAGAAGTGGATATATCAATAGAGGATAAAAACTGTCAATACCCATCCTAGAGGAACATCACAGGACTAAAGTATCCCAATAGTACTAGGTAACACAATTTGGCTTCAATTGACTTTTTGTTAACCTTGTGTGCCATATAAATTTAGTTCAATTTAATTAAATTGAATTTCAGCTGAGATTATCTGGAAACTGCCATGCTTCTTGGTGTCTATGGTCTACATAAAACCAAGGTCCTATTCAGTGTGAAACAGATAATGAAAAGTTACCTGCATTTCATGAGGCTCCTCTGCTGAGTGCTGCTGATGAATAAACATTAATTGTGCATCTGAGCAAGCTGAGCTTACCTCTTCAGAGCCTGATACAACCAGTGCTGTTTTGTAACTTCTGTGTCAGCAGGCATAGTGAATCTGTTCTTAATGCAAACTTCAAAGGAGCTATCAAAAAAGGTGGAAAATACTTCTGCAATCAAATATTATACTTGCATCCCCTTTCCCATTTGCTATGAGGTCTTTTGGTAGTACAAGGCTTTCCTGCATGCCTCTATCCTGCTCACATTGTCTTTCTGTCATTGCTCAACCAGTGATTATAATGCATGCTAACCAATAATCAATATAAACAATGTGACTCCAGAAGCTTCCAGGGGTCTGTGGTCACATAGAAACTCCTCTTACTTCTCTGGCTCCCCACCCCTCCCCTCCTTCTTTCCTTACAGTCTGTTGAGTATTTTCTCTGTCTAAAACTATATTTTACTTAATCAGGAGTTAGGCAAGACCTATAACTATTTGTTAAGAATGTATGTTTCAGTCTAACTGGTAAACTTTTTATTTAACTTGAATTGTACAAGATCTCTATGTACACCGATTTTTCACACTTAACACAACTATCATTGGATACTATCTGTTTGTCTTGTTTCACTGGAGGGAATCCTGAGAACCGCAGTTTTGTGAGAATTGAGCCTTCTTTATCAGAGAACTCTTCACCACAATAAACTACAATTCCCAGGATTCCCTAGCTATGAGCCAAGACAATTAAAGTGGTCTCAAATTGGATTATTTCTGCAGTGTGTTTTGGACCTAAGTATCAGAAGGATATGCAAGAGATTCGGAACATTTCTTTGTATGCAATCCTAAAGCAGACTGCCTATGAGTTGAACCATTCTTTGTATTTCTTTCAAAGGGGCTAAACTAACCAAATCAGACAGAACATGCACAACCTTATCCCAGATTAGGCCCAACATCTTACATAACCTTTTTTTTTTTTTTTTTTTTTTTTTTGAGTCTGATGTGGATTCAACTGCCTGCTATAACATGGCAGCCTTCATCCCCCATTGACTGTAACCATCTTACAGCTTTACAAATACAAACTATACACAAAACCAAACTTTTTGATTTCCTGTCTCTTCTGTTTCCTAATTTATGTACCAAGGATTTTTTTCCTGGTGAAGAGTTTTGAGGGAACATAAAAGCTTGCACAATCTATTTGCTGTCTTTGTAATTTTTTAGTGGTCCTAATAAAAGTTATGTTCCTTAATTTTTAGAAAATAGAAAAGAAATATGGTAAAGTCTTGTTTTATATGTTGTCAGCTGCGAGAATTGTTTATGCACAGCTTTGGAAAAAAGAAGAAATCCCATCAATTGACAATTGGTTACTCAAACTCTATCAGCTCCTAGAACTGGACAAACTGGCGAGGAGCCTGGACTATGAACTGACAGATAAATACTTAGATTGGAAATTAATTGCGGACTATCTACATCAAAAAGAGGGTTTTAAAATATGCTAATGTGGATCAAAATGGCAAATATAGTTGATTTTATTATGTAGTAGAACAGATAAGGTAGACTCTGTATTGGTATGGATGCTGTACTTTTAAAGAATTTTTCTAATAAAAATTATTTTTTAAAAAGTTATGTTCCTTTTCTGCATGTTATAGACTGATAGGTGATTATTGCAGAGATATCTTGCTGATATCTTATATTTCCTTCATATCTAGCTGCAAAAAAATTAAAAAAAAACAATTTTATTTTTAAAGCACTTTTCATGTTTTCTCTGGTGTAGGAATTTAGGATAAAGTTAATTCCCCAGTCATATTCATAACAGCTGACTGCATTTCACCAACAACCATTCCTTTACACCTTTTACAAAGCTGGTGTAGAAGTCAGATGCAAAATAACTCCATTTAATATACTACAGAACCTAATAAAAGACAAATTTAACTGCAATTTCACAGTAGATGTGAATTTTCCTCTACCCTGTTCCACCTCTACTTTTCAATTTTAACCCTATGGCTACTGGTTATTTTCCATTTGTGCTTGCTTCTCAAATTGTACAGGAAGAGAAACAGAGTTAGATGAAGCAGCAACTAGAGTTGGGAGGCATAAGTCACAAGTGTTTCCTGAAGTTGGAAAATATTAAAGGATTAATTTCCTGAAGGATACAGTCAGCTTATTGAAAAGACATGGTCAGTGCAAATCAATTACACGGATTGCAAGAAAAATATGATAGAAATATTTCTGAAAGAACTCATTGCAATGACAGAATGTGATGGCATGTGCTGTCTGCATGCTAGTCTGCCTTATTAAGGTATAAAAAACAAAATAACCACATAGGGTGAGACAATAATGGACTCCGCATTCTAACGCAGTAGGGTTACTAAGCAACTGCTAAGTAACCTATACTTTTAAAATATTTCCGTATAAAGCTTTAGATAAATATCTGAAACTCATTTCCGGTTCTCATTTTTTACTTCATAAACTTGTGCACATTTGGCACACTTAATTTTCCAGGGAGGTTGTGCATTGTCATATTTAGATGGAGAAAAATCTAAACTTGATGTAGAGAATGCTGATTAGCTGAAAAACATGGCACCACAGACTTGATGGCAGCCCTAGGGCTTCATGTAAAGCTGACTAAAAAATCCCAGGGATTTCATTGAGCCCAAAAGCGACAAATGCACCCTGTCTTGGTGCATTGAAATTGTCTATAAAAAGCTCATGATAAAAAAGATCTCAGCTGGTATGAATAAACTGTCTCAGAACACAAGCTGCAAAATGAAGAAAAGGACATCAACTGAATGTGAAATATAAAGATGTCTGCTCTACATTCTAAATTTTGCTACCTGCCATAACTCATAAATTCATATGTAGTGAAAAGTAACTTCTCCTATTATGCCAGAAGAGTGTTCTGTTAAGTAGTCTGCTTATGGATATCTCTTTAAGTATCTTTTGAACCCTACCACACCATCAGCAGCAGCTGGTGTTTTTCGTATCAATGGTGGAATAGAATTCTGACTAAAGCCTAGAGTGGATTCACTGTTCCACTGCCATGAAAGCCATCACGACCAAAATCACCATCCCCTCTAACACTAAATTTGAGTGTTCTTGCTCTATATATTTAGAAGCAAAATAGTGCCCCTCAAGATAAGGTGGTAGCTTATCTGCACTTGAGTGATCCTGAGGTATGAAGAAATAGAGTTATAAACTTAGATCAGTCTTTCTATGTGAGTCCTTTTTGTAGGTTCACTACACGGCCCATGATCATGTCTGGTGGGAGTTATATTCACAACTATCTGAAAGGAAGCATCGTCTTCCAGATAACTGGCAATGAAGTACAGGTTGAGTGATCCTTATCCAGAATTCTGAACTCCGAAATATTCCAATATCCAAAATTGTCCACATGGGTGGCTCAGATCATGACACCTTTGCTTTTTGATAGTTTAGTGTATACAAAGTTTGTTTCATGCACAAACATATTAAAAATATTTGTGCCTTAAATTACTTGCAGGCTAAATTACCTACAAAACATAAATGAATTTCATGTTTAGACTTGGGTTCCACCTTCAAGATATCTCATTATATGTATGCAAATATTACAAAATAAGAAAAATTCCAAAATCCAAAACACCTCTGGTCCCAAACATTTAGTAAAAGGACTGAAATGAGAGTGGTTGGCTATCTTTTAAACACTGTAACAAGTAACAGTACAAATTACTTTTAAAAAGAAACTTGGACAGGTGCTGGAACTACTAGAGCCACCACATGTTATTCTATTCCCTGCTGTTTTATAGGCCCTCAGTTTAGGACAAAGCATGATATTAATGCCATAGCAGAAGATCATAATATCATATTTTGAAATAAACAATTAGGAGAAGTAGAGGCTGTCAGCTTTGTTGGGGTCATGGATAGATCCCCCCAGAAAACTTCCACTTGCTATGTTATTCAATCCGTATTATGATGATTTATGTTTATTAATTTAAAAACCAAATAAAACAAAAGCTTTATGGGTATATCCTAATAACAAGACAAGATCACATCATATTTGGTCATTACACAAAGCAATTTAAAAAAGTTCACAAAAGTCAACCCATCCCTACTTTTACATGTATAGTGAAAATGGCTTCTGTTTCCTCTTATATGGAGAGTATTAAGGGCTACCCTTAGAGATGTAATCATAGCAAGGTCAACCTTTTCCTTACATGACACTGGATGGATTAGATAAGATTCAAAGATACATGCTCTGCAAGCATGGGAACTCCAGAATCTCCAGTTCAAAAGACTTCTTGGAACACAACCAGAAGAAACCTCTGGATAATTCATTGCAATCAGAGGAGGGAGTAGAGAGCTAGAGGGATGAATGACATGACTTAGAATAAAGACATTTTGAATAATCATAGGGGCTTTACAGACCACCCAAAAGGGGCGGTCTGTAGGTGCCCCTTTGCACACCAGATTGGGGCCAGAGGCCCCAATCCACCACTTCCCCAGGCCATGGAGATGCGGCAACCGCTGCACCCCACCATCCATGCCGCTCCCGAGGGGAGAAAGGGGCTGCCACTATGGCCCCTTTCCGCTTGGGATTCTTGGCGTGGCCATGTGAAGCGCTGTAGAAAGGAAGCTCTAGGCACCCTCCTGCGGTGCCATGATGTCAGGCACACATTGCACTATCTAAACGTGACACGTGCCATGACATCATGGCACACGCCCGTATGGATGGCGCCATTTTAAAATGGTGCTATCCATACGTGTTAGGGCTGGGGAGCCCTAATCATGGCGTGGGGAAAGCCCTTTTGGACTTTCTGTACCATGCCATAATGATTATTTAGGAAGACAGACACTGGATCTTGAGATAGGAAAGCTCTCCTTTGAAGCACACCAGCTTATTATTTGAGATCAATAGATATGACGGATGTCAGTTTGAAACTTTTTCTATGAACCCAGGGTGACTTTAGACTTGTTTTTCTTAGTAACCAGATTTTGAAACTGAATTCCAAAAAAGTAGTTTGCAAAAGTGTTAGCTGTTCATGTATATATTAACATTAAATTTAAAAACCTACAATTGAATTAATCATGTTAGAATGTTTAGTTCCTACTTGCTCAATCACAAATCTTCCCAAATTATTTTCCATATTTAGGTACACTGTGAAAATTTTAAAATTCTGCATCTACAAAGCAAATTTAGTAGTGAAAATAGAACTGAAACACCCATTGAAAAACAGAGAACTGCGGGAAGACAAGTTCCATATGCTCTGAGATGGTCAATGGTTTAACAGTTGACCATCTCAGAGTATGTGGAGGTTGTCTCCTCACTGTTTTCTGCTCTACAAAGCAAATGATCATTTTGTGTATTACCTGCTGTGAAAATACAAATACTTTGTCCCTCATTTCTACATAGTCAACTGACATGCTAAGTCCTTTTAATTTTTGTATGCTAGTGCATCTTGGAAGAAAAGATAAATAGAAACCCTTGAAGCTCAAGATGTGTGGTTTAAAACCATGTTCAAAGATTCCGAGTGAGATGAAACCAAATTCTGCTGAAGAGTGCCAAATTCCTGATCAGTATAACCAGAAATGAAGGAACTGGTTTTCAAAACAGCTAGCCATGATTTTAAGATATAGCATGTTCCCCCCCCCCCCAAATCACTAGAGCAACAGGTTGAAAACTGCCAACTGTTGTATTGCTATGTGTTACATGCTCATTTCATCACATTTTTTAGATTAGTTCAGACCACTGCACCTGTTTCATCTCTTCTGTCTGTTCATTCCTCTGCAGGAGTTATACATCTGCTAAAATACCAAGAAAGATAATGGGCTTCAGCAAGCTGGATGGAGGGGGGTTGGGATAGCTATTTTATTGTCACATTTTATGGCTGATTTTTTTAAAAAGAAGGTGTCAAAGACTTGGACAAAGTTTATTCAAGCAGGTACAAAAAGATCAATTTATTAGTCATAAATGTGAATTGCTGCTGAAATCTTTCTGGGTGTCTTCTAGATTTGGAATTCATGTTGTTGGGCAAAGTGGCACTTTTTAAAGTATTTAGATAATGATTGTGACTTATCAGAGAAATCATCAGACCACATGCCTTCACAATCAAGAGAGAAAAGAAAATTTTTATTAAACTATTTAAACTAATGCCTGGAATCTTCTAAGTGGATATATGATAATGTCTTTTTGGACATAAACAAAACCTTTTGGAATGTTGTGTGATTCACTAGTATATTATTAATGTAATGTAGAGGTAAGAATTGTGTAGAGAAACTACAGTTTCCAGCAGCCTTGTCAAGCATAGTCAATGGTGAGGAATTTTGGGAGCTGCAGTTCAGCAATATCTGGAGAGCCACACAATTCCTACCCTTGCATTAATGTTTGTTAGTTCTTCACTTCAGAACAATTGGAATTTACAGCTCTAGTTAACCCTTTCACAGAGGTTATATAGTGCCAAAAGGTTCAAGGTAAGCTTAAAACAATTACAATTACAGGGGATTCAAGTCAAGTCAGCATCACTTCCACCACCATCCAAGTTTCAGAGTTTGGAGCAAAAAGAAACCCTGTAAAAAGAAATTATTGAGCCCAGAGCTGAAGATAGATATTACAAAATAAATTGCAGAGATAAAAATAAGGTTTAAAAAATAAATTAAAAATGTACCTTTTGGTTAATGCTGATATCTGCATTCTACCTAGTTCTCTGACAGATGAATCACTGACTCCTCCTCCTCCCTCTCTTGTATACACATGCACACACACACACACACACACACACACACCTCAAACACAAACACATTACATAATTTAATCACTCACATGCCCTCAGTCACTCATGCTTGTTGCTTCTATAACACATAATCATGGTGGTGAACCTATGACATGCATGCCATCTCTGGCATGTGGAGCTCTCTCTGCCAGCATGTGCACCAGCAACTTGTCTTCCTTCGCCTTCTCATCCCTTCAACTCTAGGGAGGCAGTTAAAGGGATGGGAGGGTGGGGGAAGAGCCAGCATGTACCTATTCCACCTATTTCCCCTCCATCCTGTCCCTTTAACTGGCTTCCTGAGTTAAAGGCAGAGGAAGGTGGGTGAAAGAAGGAGCAGGCAGGCTCTTGGTCCTTTCCCCGTCTCTCCTGTGCCTTTGACTGGCTTCCAGAGTCAGCTGAAGGCAGAGGAGGGTGGGAAGAAGATGTTATTTAAATACACACAGAGAGAATGTAGTTATACGAGCTACAATATTCTCCAAAAGTTCCCCTTTATTTTCAGTTTTGGGAGAACAAATGAAAAGTTGAATGAATTTTTAAGTTCATTCTATAGCTGCAAGGTGTCTCATATATATATATATATATATATATATATAGAGAGAGAGAGAGAGAGAGAGAGAGATGAGAGTTGGGGAATAAAGAAAATGACATTGTATTTTTCAGCTGTGTTTATATCATTTCTTTTTCAAAATATCCTACATATTATTTACCACAAAAAAGGTCTCCCATATTTATTTTCTTTTATTTTCTGGTTAATTTGCTATCTTGGGGGGTGGGGGGTGGGTGGGGGGAAAGCAAGGGACCACAATCAACATTCATAAACACAATACAGAGATTATTCCATGCCTTGTATGGCTACTTGAATTTAATTAGGCATGCATTCTTAATTAACTCCATTTTAATTGACCAATTCACTTTCTCTGGAAAAGAATCAAAATGTTTATGTATAGCACATGCATATTTTGCTATGGCTGAATAATTTGGCAATCCAACCATTGATGGAAAATTTCAGGGTACACATAATTTGTCAAATGTGAAGCTACAATATCAGCCACTGTGAAACAGTAGTGATTGTTGCTGCACATTCTTAGTTGAGAAAGGAAAAGTGACAAGCAGTGACAGAATTAGGCAAGGCAAGGTGAAGGGCAGGGCCAGGTTGCCATGGGTGATGACACGGGGAAGACTTGATAAGAATTTTTTGAAAGTAGTGAAGGGGGACTTAGTAGGTAGAGTAACAGTTAAAAAAAAAAAAGGGACAGGAGTCAGTAGCCCACAAGCACAGCCAGTAACTTCTTATACCTGCAAGCTTATCTTGAAGTGTTCAGTAGAGATAGCAGGCAGCAGCAAGCAAAGGATTGAGAGAGGAGCTTAATGAGAGGTAAACATACAAACATGGTACTTATATATCTTTTTCCACTTGAAAAGCCAGCATGGCTTTCTCAAAAACAAGTCATGCCCGACTAATTGTGACTATTTTAACCTGATTTTAACTGTGTTATAATGTTGTTGTTGTTTTTTCTTTTTGTAATTATGGGGCAGTACACATGGGCAGCAAAATGCTGCTCCTCTTTGCTACACAGCTGTGCACTAAAAAAGGAGCTGCCTAGAGTGGCTTCTTTTTTGCAGCATCATAAGGACTGTGGCACAGCCCTATGACACCACTTCTGTGGAGAGGTGTCTGTGGACAGGCACACACACCTGTGACATCACTAGGGCTGGGCACATCTTGATGCCCAGCCCTATTGAGCCCTAATTTTGGCCTCAGGGTGTCACCAAGTGCCCGTCTGTACCAGCCCTATGTGGATTAGTTTAAGGAAGAGGGAGAAGGGGATTTATGCATTGATTTATGTTATGTATTGATGTATTTTATTTATGCATCTTATGTTGTAACCCGGCTTGATCCTTTCGGAAAAGTGGGATATAAATTAAAATAATAATAATAATAACAACAACAACAACAACAACAACAACAACTACTACACTAAACCAGCCTTCATACCAAAATACAATATGAAGGACATCCTGACAGATTTTAAAGATATATTTTTTAAAATGTACTGTTAAGCCTAATTGACCAAGAACCAGAAGAACTCAGGACTGAAACCAAGGGTATTGTCAGGCAGGAATACAAAGAACCACAATCTACAGTCAAAAAGAAAGAGAAAGCTCAGTGGATGACAGAAAATTATTGAATCAGTTAAGGACAGATGAAAAGCAAAAAGTGATAGAAATAGGATCAGAACCCTAAATGCCACTGTTCAGTGACTTTTGTGCAGGGACAAAGAGAACCACTATAATAATTAATTCAGAGAAATAGAAGATGACAGGGGAAAAAAGACCAAGAAACCTTTCCCACAATAGACAATAAATCAAAGGAAAATTTAAACCAAGAGTGAGGATACTCTATGACCAGCAGGGCAACACATTACATGACCAAGTAGAAATAAAAAGCCAATGGAAACAATACACTGAAAAACTATATAAAATATATCAGTAAGAATCATTACAAATAGATTCTTCTGGAGGTTTATAAACAGAGGTCAGTTGGTTATCAGTGAGGCATACTTTAGACTGTGTTCCTACATCGGCAGGGGCTAGACTAGAAGACGTGGAAGTTGACTCCCTGCTCTACAACTATATGATTCAGTCCAGGAAACTGTTACGGGTACACATTACAATTAAAATATGGGATAATTAGTGGTTAGATGTGCCTTTTCGGAAAACATGTGTGTGCATTCAAGTTGTGTGTTGACCTACAACAATCCCATAAATTTCTTAGGGTTTTTCTGAAGCAAGGAATTCTCAGATTTGGTTTTGCCAGATCCTTCCTCTGAAATATAGCCTACACATTTAGTGTTCTTTGGTACGCTCTCATTTAGGTACTAACCAAAACTTATGCTCCTTAGCTTCCAAGAGCAAATGAGATCTGGTATATAGGGTATTTAGGTCATTTTCTAGCAAATGTCATATACAAACATAGGTGGGCCTTAAGCAAAGGGGAAAAATAAGAATAAAACATATATGTCTCTTAACATTTGTAACTGATCAGAGATGTATTCCAACATGTAAGTTTTTACCTTTAAAATATTAGCATAGCTGCCAAATGAGGGAAAGAGTGGTTTCTTTGGGTCTGATAGGTGGTGGTGGTGGTGAGCTATATGTAACAGAGAGTAAAGATGTGGCATTGTGATTAAAACAAATATTTGACAGAGAACCACTGGAAATTAAGGAAAAGAGGAACTTCTGATATCACCTGTTTCAGAAAAAATATTGGCCTCATAGAAGATGGGTAAATTTGTCAGCTGTGGTTTGTTTCTCTTCCTCTTCATTCATACATTTTCTCCTTCTCTGACCTGTATGAGTTTTATGGCTTTCATATCTGTCTACTTGAAAATTTGCATGCTGCTTTATATACATTTTTAATATATATATTTTGTGTGTGTGTGTGTGTGTGTGTGTGTGTTTGCCTAATGCACACTTATTTTACATGCAATTTTGGAATATTGTTGTGCGCATCTTTTCATGCCTGTATACATTTCTGCATTTTCCCAAATACACATTTTGTATGCAAATTTGTTTGCTTCAAGAAGGGCATTGTTCAACTGAATTCAAATAGAAGTGCAAATATTGAAGGATAACTACGGTCCAAAAAACACTACATAAATAATCTGGTTTGAGATTGCTTTAACTGCCCTGGCTTGGGAATTCTGGGAACTGTACTTTTGTGAGACATTTAGCCTTTGTTAGAGAGCTCTAATGCCACAATAAACTACAATTCCCAGGATTTCCTAGCACTGAGCTAGGGTAGTTAGAGCAGTCTCAAACTGGATTATTTTTGCAGTATGCTTTGGGCTTTAGTTTCAAGTCACAGAATCTAAAGAGTGACTTTGGTATGTTCTTATTTAACAGCAAATTTAGATGAATTCTTTTGCATCTCTAGTCTTTGTGCAAAAGCTGATGATGAGCTGGGTGTTCATGAAAGGGGGCTATATATCATGGCTACAGGGATTGTGAGTATCCTTAATAGCTGTTTAAAAACTACCAATATGTGTACTGGTAGTTACATTGCTGAAAGGAATGGGGCATTTTTTTCCACCAGGGCTCTGGACTGGATTGACCTTGGATATCCCAGCCACAGTTATAACTCAGAACCAGAGAGACATTTACAGATCTGGGATTGCCATGCTATGAAGATTTTTTTCTGGGGATTTAATTAGACTAAAGGTCAACAACTATAAATGACAGCTCTCCTGCCCCAGTTGAACTTAGAGTCCTTGCTTGACCAGCCTTCCAGAACAAAACAGAAATTCTGGAGTGCAGATTTTTCTATGATATGACCCAAAATAACAGCGTGCTTGATCTCATCAATAACAATGTCTACAATCCTGGAATAGGACTTGTTATATATGCTCCATTCCAGAATTTCACCTCGTATCTACACTCCAAAGATGGAGCTTGTATTATTTCACTGAGTTCTGCTTCCTCAGAAAGAAGAGGCCACACTGCTGTATAATAAGAAAGAGGAAATAATTGGATCTATGACACAGAAGGAGTTGGCTGAGATGGGAGGAATGAATCATTGGGCAGAAAACAAGCGCATACTTTCTGGTGGGTAGAGAGAATTCTATATACACCTAGTTATTTTATATGTTAGGTCTATTGCTATTTTCCATTCACCAGAGGACGAGATGCAAAAACTGATGCATATGTGACTCTATGTATGTAATGTGGACTAATTTGCATACATTTATGTAAACAGAGTGGAATTTTGAAGTGGAAGTGGTTTTTTTTCCTAATGAATGATCTGATGGAAGGCTTTTTTTTTACATGAGTATCTTTGAAGACTGAAGAATACCTTCTGCCTATATTGTGTGGGAGGAGAGATTTCTTGAGTGATTTCCTGAGTTGTTATTATCTCAGGGGAACTAAAGCCATCTCTTTATTTCCCATAACTCTCAGATGAAAGCTGAATGCTGATTTGGAAGCTTTTAGCTGCTGGATTTAATCTATAGTTACTAGAATCCCACAATAAAATAATAAGGTAATATTATATTATCACATTATTACAATATTTATAATAATGTTCTAAGTGCAGTTAATGGTATGGGGTTCTATCCTATGGCTGGCTTGGCACTTAGGAGGAATGGGTAACTGTGTCCTTTCATATGTTTTTAAATCACAGCTCCCATAATCATTCACTATGGTGGCTTGGGCTGTTGAGAATTACAGGGAAGAAAACAGCTGAAGAATCATAAAGACCCACCATTACACCAGTGAAAAGCACAATACAGAACAGTTTTTCTAAGATACATCATAGATGAATACAGTAGGGACTAATGGGAAAAAAATGTGGCACTTCCCCTTGTTCCAGCACATCCCACAGCTGTAAACTCATCATGGGCAGCAATCTATGAATATCATATTTATATTCTTTGTATGTTAACCATAAACAAAATGGTGGTAGTGCTAGGATTATTTTTTTTTAAAAAAAAACTTCTGTAACCTCTTTTTCATTTATAGAATCATAGGACAGAACCATAGAATCAAAGGATAGAAAGGGGCATCTAGTCCAACCCCTTGCCATGCAGATAGCTGTCCAACCTCTGTTTAAAAACCTCCAAAGAAGGATTGTCTGTCACTGCCCAGACAGTCAATTCCACTGTCAAATACCTCTTGCAGTAAAATAAAAAAAAGTTAGTCTTAATGTTTAGGTGGAATTTCGTTATTATAGTTTGAATTCATTGGTTCAGGTTTTAGTTTCTAGAGCAGCAGAAAACAAGTTCATTCCTTCTACATGACATCCCATCAGTCTTCTCTTCCCCAAGCTAAACACCCCCAATTCACTAAATTGTTCTTTATAAGAATTGATTTTTATTTTGGTCACCCTACTTTGGACACATTCCAGCTGGTCAATATCCTTTTTGAACTGTGGTGCCCAGAACAATATTCCACATGTGGCTTTGCTAAAATAGATCAGAATGGCAATAATACTTTCCTTGATCTGGACATTATACTCCTGTTGATGCAATCTAGAATTACATTGACTTTTTTGGCCATTGCATCACATCAAAGACTTTTTACTGGGATCTGTTAAGACCGTAGATCCTTTCACATGCACTGCTTTCAAGTCATGTTGAATGCTGATCCTTACTGTCCTCATTTGGTACTATCTGCAAGTTTGATAAGCAGGCCTTCTATTCCATCGTCTGTCCATTATAAAGATGTTGAAGAACACTAGCATCCAGGCAGAAACTCATAGGGCCACACTAGTTCTTCTTTCCAAGATGACGAAATAAAAAAATAGTTTGTCGTTAATTATGTTTGAGAAACCCATGCTGGCTCTTAATAATCACAGCATTTCTTTTTAAGTGTGCACAGATTGACCATTTAATGATCTATTCTAAAGCATTTCTTGTTCTGACATCATGTTGACTAGTCAGTAGTTGCTTAATTTTTCTTTTTTTGCTCTTTTTGAAGATGGGGACAACATTTGCCCTCCTCCAGTCTGCTGGGACTTCTCCTGTTCTCCAAGAATTCTTAAAGATGATTGGCAGTTGTTCTGAGACTGCATGTACAATTCCTTTCATATTCTTGGATATCATTCATTTGGCCCTGAAGTCTTGCATTCATTTTGAGTAGTGAGGCATTCCTTAATACTTTACCTATTCTGGGCTGCAGTCTCCTTGCTGCATCATTTCTATTTTCATCAGTTAGAACATTCTTTTCCATTTGGGAGAAATTGTTACCGATGACTTGAGGTGCAAAGTACCTCTTGGAAGAAATTCTGCTTTATGAAAGTACAAACCATGATCCAAGAAGATTTTTTTTCCTGATTGCACCATCTGCAGAGCTAGTTGTTTATTTCTAGTATTCTCTTTCTTCATCGGTCATGTCTTTTAACATGATGGAACAATGAAAAAAGCAACCTGCAGACCAAGGTCTTTTTTATTTCTACCCAGAAATGTATAATTCCTATAATATATTGTAAGGTATATATTGGAGTACCATTGTTCCAAGACAGATCAGGAAAAAAGAGATCATGGTCAATGGGTGTAGTGGGGAATTGCATATGACCACAGGTACTCTGGTCTCTTTAAAGGCAAAGATTGCAACAGAGCAATCAAGTTTCCTGACAATGCCTCAGGGCCTCAAGTAAAGCTGTTGAAGGAAAAAGGCCAGAGGAAGATAAAAGCCTCAGTGACAGTTGACTGGGAGAGGAAACTTACAGGAAGCAGAATGGGAATGGCAGATCAACTGTAACTGTGACATCTTCAGCTTCAACTTCAGCACAAACTTTTCCTAATGAACTTTCCAGCTGCAGGTGGGGAAGTCTCACAGAAAGAGGATTGGGAGACCAGCAACCAGACCCAAGCCAAGAAGAACCCATCAGCCCAACCCATTCTCTCTATGGCTGAAATGAGACCCTGTAGACAAAAGTGGGGCAGAGCCAGACTGGTCAGCCAGAACCTGGGCAAACCAACCACTTTGTCCCCAAGAAGCCAGGGACAAGTGAACAGGAGGTAGATTGGTGGGAAGCACTGAAGATTGGGACAGCTTTACAAGGGCTGCTGCTCTCTGTTAACTGCCACTAGTCCAGTACATCCTTGTGCATGACCTCAACTTTTCAGGAATCACCTGCCAAGTAACACCCAGTCTTACCAATTTCATCTGCCTGGTCCTGCTACTTAAGTAACATGGGAAGTTATCTTATGTCTTACCACTTCAGGACTTCAGGTCCAAGGACCACTGACTAGTTTGAGGAGCCTGAGCCAGGGACAGCATACTGGAACCAATGGTCCAGAGGACCAGCAACAATAGGGGGAACAGGACACTGCAAAGACTTACAGAATTCAAGAGCAAGAACGGGAAATGCCTTACCAGCAAGAGCAAAGGGCTGTGGAGTCATCTCTCTACACCCATTACCAATACATGGTACAGCCTTACCATTCCCTGGTGCCCTGTGCCACAGGCAGCCAGACCTAGATCCAGCAGCAATCCAGGTCATCAAGAGGGTTACCATTGGAAACCTGAGCCCTTGCTCTGCGAACTAAAAGGGCTGGCTCAAAGAGGGTGAGCCCAGTTATCCAGGTGTTGCTAACAAAACTCAATGGAGGAATTGGCAGCCATTATTCTGGGCAGGCAATTGCAGAGAGAACAACCTCAGACAGTGGGCTTTATGAGTCTTCTCATTAAAAAAAAAAAAAAATCTTTGACACTCTTGGCTCCAAATTTTGGTCGTATAGATTCCAGCCTCTGCCCACCCACATAGCTCAAGGACTCTCAGTTGATACTGTTGATATTGTTTACTGTATGCTATGTTTTAACTTGTTGTTCAATTTAATCTTTTTTTAGGGAGGGAGATGGGGATGGGATCGGATGTTTTAATTGATGTTGTTTTAACTGTCTTCTGTAACCCGCCCCAATTGCTCGTTCAGAGGGGCAGGCTAGAAATAATAATAATAATTATTATTATTATTATTATTATTATTATTATTATTATTACATCATAGATCTTTACCCATGGAAGATAGCACAACTATTGGGACATCTCATCACACTTGCACACAACTGTTTTTGCTTTTCTCAAGATGGAATCATCTATCACCAACACACATCTCTAGCACATTTATACCTTCTGAGGTATAAATGAAGCTGCTATTGTTATAATACTGTTGTCCCTGTTCCTGTGCAAGACCATCACTGGTTATAGGGAAAACTTCCAATCAGTTGTGTAGATCAAAACTTACAGTATGGTTCTTGGTAGGTCTACTTCTATGTGTCACATTCCTTTAGGTATCTGACACCTGTGTCTGTGAATTGTCCCCCTCCCTGGAGGCATGCTCCATGCATTGCCCTTCTGGATGAATAGTATCTTCTCTTTCCAAAATGCTTAATTCTTCCTGATAAGCTGAAGTTTAGATACAGACTCCTCAAGCTACTACACCTTATCATTCAGCAGGGCAACCTCTGCAAGAAAACAAATGTGGTACAAATGTTGCTTACCACTACCATAGGACTTATACAGACAGGCTGCTCCATGCCACCTGATTTTGCCTCAGAAGGAGGCCGTGGCAACCACATGCCATGGCCTCCTGTCAGAGCAAAAGGAACTGCTTCTGGGCAGGTTCTTTTTGCAGCCCAGGAGGGGTGCCATAGGCATGCTTACACACCATGATGACGCCCCTTGTGCTTAGTTCCATTTGGGTGCTGCATCACCTGGATATCATCATGGCACATGCCATGTAGACAGGCACATGCCATAATGGTGGCTGGGTGGCGGAACTAGGGCTTGGAGCATGTGAACACTCAGCCCTAGCTCAGCTCTAGTACACGTGCAGGCCACTATCGCCCTATAGTTCATCATCCACATTCAATCATCCTGTATAGGCAGAGGCACAGCACTTTAGTACTCCATCCCCAAAGCACCCACACAAAACACCTATTTTTCTTTTTTCCTGTTTGCCAAGCTCCAGGGACTGAGACAGCAGCTACATCAGGCCAAAGTCAGTGATTTAGTAGAAGCCCCACCTCACCAGACCATTTGCTCAGAGCACAGAATCCCACGCTCAAACATCCACACTTCCTAATAGTTTATACAAGCAATTAACTTTGACTCTAACAATACAAGCTCACTTTATTCTGTCTCCTTAGAGACTGAGCTCCAGAGACTAAGGTCCACAGCACATTGCAAAAATAATCCAATTGGAGACCACTTTAGCTGCCCTAGCTCAGTGCTATTGAATTCTGGGAACTGTTGTTTTATGAGACAGATAGTCTTCTCAGTCAGGGAGCTCTGGTGCCACAATAAACTACAGTTCCCACAATTTGCTAGCACTGAGTCAAGGCAGTTAAAGCAGTCTCAAACTGTATTACTCCTGCAGTGTGTTTTGGACCTAAGGCAGCAGCTATGTTATTCATTCCACAACCAAGTAAGTGATATAGTAGAATCCCTGCTGCATTAGACCACAGGTTCAGGGAGAGAACATAAAACAAAAACCTATGGGGCTAAACAGACAGGCAAAAAGAGGTGCTTTCAGGCTATCTTGAAGGCATGGCATTTAGATGATACATACCTTGAAACCAGCAGGAAAGTGCCCTCTAGCCGCCTTATGCAGAGAAAAGCCGTTTCCAAAAGAAGCAGCGTTTTCCCGCTTCTTCCTGGCTTGAAGCCATGCCATGTGGTCATGACATGAGCACTCCAGCTGCCTTAGGAGCCAGCAGTGCGGTTACCAGGGTTTCAATGTGGCTTTGGAAAAGGCAGCTTCAAGCCACTTTTTCCTGTCCATCTGTTTCACCCCTATGTGTCCTTCATATCCACTTTTTATTGTCTGTTCTATGTTAATGCAAATTAATGAAATACAACATGATTGGCTATGTTAATGTTTTAATGTGAGTTTTATAATTTTTAAATGAACAAACAAACAAATGTGAGGAAAAGACAAAACCCTTTAGATAGGGCCCATACTACATTTTGACCCCAAATCTGAATTCCACCCACTTTGCTACTTAAAAATCCCTCAAACCATTTTGGGTTGCATGTTAGAGTAATTCCTGGAATTTGGAGGGGGATATATGTGTTGCAGAATGTACTATTTAAATTTCATACTTTGATAAGCATACATAAGTAACAGTTAAAGACCTGTTTTCCTTGAGGAAATATTAATGAGGATAGAACACTAAGTTATATGCCAAATTTGATATTCCTGACTTTTATTCCCCATAAACTCATCAGAGCCTTGGAACAAGCAGGCGGACAGAGGGACTGTGCAATCCTATTTAGTCCAGTCCAGAACAGAAATTACTGTTTTTCTGTGAAAATGAAGTTGCATGTCCTGAGGCAAAACCCTTTGACATTTGGGTTTTAGCATGTCACAGAAATGATGAAAAATTGGCAGGTATCTGAGATGGTAGGAGGAAAAAGAAAATGGTTTGTAGTAAGCTTCAGAGGTCCCACATTTTCCATACTGTATGCACTACTGATCCCAAAGTCAGTATTCATGACTTGTTGCTCTATAGAACACATTTGGGAGTGTGTGAATGATGTGAAAGATGTTTATTATCTGTTTTAGAATCCTGAGCCTAGAGAGGACCTTTCAACTTTGGAGCACAAGCTAGAAAAGTTATTTCATATGATTATGTCAAAAAGGGGCAGTAAACTGTGGGCATATAGATTAAATTAGGGTGGTTCAAATTGCTTATGAAGCTTGCTGATGAGTTGCTGTTAATTACATTGAGATACAAAGAACAACAGTATCACTCCCCTAATTACTCCCTGCTGATAAGAGAGGTTAGAGAGGAAATGAATCAGGGCCAAACTAGGTTAGAGTGGCCACTTAACACATTGTCAAAAGAGAAGAAATGCATGACTAAGAAAGAGAAGAAAAGAGGGCACAGATTTGCATACAACATTCATATGCTAATCTATAGGTACAAATAGCAAACAAGAAATTGACAATAGAATTCATCTCACCATACTAGGGACGATGTGCTGTTTTTTTTTTTTTTTTTTTTTTTTTTTTTTTTTTTTGCTAAGTCTTCTGTACAGGAGCAAAGTCAAAGTGTTTGTGTTTTATTATGGTGGACAGTTCCTCTGTAATATGGGGCATGTGGCATGTATTTGTGAGTTTAAATAACAATAAAGGGGAAGCTTGAGTAGCACTGAGCTCAAATAAGGTGCAGAGGGAAAATTTAACTTTTCCTCTCTGCTTTAAGGCAAAATGAGATGAAAATGTAGAGTATTTTTACAGTAGAGAGAAAACCGTACATTGTTTCTCTGTTTCTCCTAACAATTTTAGTTTAAATCTTCCTTTTCTTTTTCTTTTCTTTTCTTTCTTTCTTTTTGTTTTGTTTTGTTTTGTTTTGATACTACCTGAAGTGCATTGATACTACCTGAAGTGCACTGAAGTACACTGATGCTCCCTGGTTCTATCCTAACCCCCTTAAAGGTGTTTAAGAGAATGGTTTATATCACTCAAGGGCAATCCTGTGATTCCAAGAAGATAGGAAAACCTTTTGTTAGCAATTTCTAGCTCCTTTGTCATGGAGCAGCATGCTAACAGGGTACTACCACACTGAAAAAAATAAAGCCGTTTGACACCACTTTAACTGCCATGACTCAACCAGAGGTCGGCAATGATAATCTGTTTATCTAGCCGTCTGTCACCAACATCCTCCCAGGTCTGATGCTACCAGAATAAACCTCCAAAAGGTGAAGTGAAAAAGTCAAGGGAGCTTAGCTGGTGCAAAAAGTCTTTGTAAAATGAGTTTCATGGTCTAATCTGCATTGTACACATAACACAATTTAAGACTGTTTTAACTGCCATGGCTCACTTCTATGGAATTTTAGGGTTTGTAGTTTTATGAAATATTTAGCCTTCTCTGTCAGAGCTCTAGCACCCTGAAAAATTACAAATCCCAGGATTCCATAGAATTAAGCCATGGAAGTTAAGGTGATGTCAAACTCTTTCATTTCTTCAATGTGACAGTGGCCACATCAGATCCAGTTTCCGGTTCTTGTTCTCCATGAATGAGTAAAGCCATTCAAGTACATTCAGTACTAGCCCTCCTCATAGCATCCATTGTGCCCTCCTCACAAACACATTGTGTGATAATCTTCAAAGACAGAGGTTGTGGGATGAAAGACAAAGGCATGGGGATGAGCATATATTGTCCTGCTCACCTATTTTCCCTCATATCCCATTGTTAAACAAAGACAAAGCTAGCAACCTGTTTTCTGAAGTGAGCTGGACTGCACCCACACTGCAGAAATAATGCAGTTTGACCCATAACTGCCATGGATCAGAAATTCTGGGAACTGTAGTTTGTTGTGGTACCAGAGCTCTCTGACAGAGAAGGCTAAATGTCTTGCAAAACTGCAATTCCCAGAATTCCATAGCAAAAGCTATCTTTTCTACCCCCCCCCCCCCCCGCCACCTACCATTGGAATTCATGAAAATTGGAACACAATACAGAACATAGAGGGAAGGGCCAGTATCTTTTCAACCCTGAGATGACTATATTTTAATGTAGGAAAACATTACCCATTTTGATAGCAAAGATTAACAAAATGAGCCTTCTGTGAAAGAATTCCTTTGC
The DNA here is from genome assembly GCA_034509955.1 of Urosaurus nigricauda. Classification (NCBI taxonomy): domain Eukaryota; kingdom Metazoa; phylum Chordata; class Lepidosauria; order Squamata; family Phrynosomatidae; genus Urosaurus; species Urosaurus nigricauda. The sequence goes on from JAOEGL010000003.1 coordinate 56,795,818, forward strand.
TTTAATCCAAACCTTTTTTAAAATGTGGGTTAGATCTCAATAATAGCAAGAGGTTATTATGATGACAGATCCATTATTTTGATGGAAACTTTAATCTATGCTATTAACAATTAATTTCTGCAATGGAAGACTTGTTTAGGCTTTTTGTTTGTTTACTGAATGCACTCATCACATGTGCCTATTTCAGAGGCAGCTGGGAAACACCAGGAAATTTATCCAAGCATTAGGTTGGCTTCTGTACTCCTTTGGCAATTTCCTGTGCTACAAAAGTATCTGGAGGTTGCTGTCTAGCTAATCATTCTTGCTTTTGTCTTGGCTTGCTTGCCACAGTGTTGTTACAGGAAAATAAAATGGTCACAGAGTCTTTCATGTTTCTCCCTCCTGCAGGTCATGCATCTGTAAAGGTCAGTGTTCCACTGGATTTCCACTTGCCTCCAAAAATAGGCTGGATTCATCATAACTGCAGCTGTCCAGGCATTCAAAGTCCTTTAACAATAAAAAACTTTCTCCCCTGTAAATAAATGTTTTATAGATCTATGGCTGTATTACTTTTCTCAGTTTCAAGTGATATTTTTCTTTGTTTCTTTCTTGTTCGAGCCAAAGGTATCTTTTCTTTCTCCTGGGGCAAGCTCTGAAGGGGGAAAAAAACCCTCTGCTCTGAAGTGTACAGTGTATTTATCTAGGATGGGGAGGGGGGTATGTATGTGTTCACCACTTCGCTATGAAATGACTGACACTAGATAAAATTTCTCTCCCCTACTGAAAGAAGGGCAGGAACCAGTGATTCCAGGGTGGACTAAAGTGTGTTTGCAGAGACCCAAGGAAATACTGTTTTCAGGAGAAGTTCTAGGACTAGTCTGGGAGATATTTGGTCTGGAGAGATGGACATTTCTGGGAAGGTGGACTTCCCTTTTCTTTCTCAAAATGAGGCATTAAATTCCACCACATCTTGGCAGAGAAATTCTGACATGCAGGAAGGAATAGGTAAAATACCTCCCACATCACCTGGAATGAATTACAAGAATTGTTTCAGCATTTGTGTTCTACTCAAAACTTGAGAAAGTTACATTTCTCTGAATTTCCTGGCCATGACAGCTGGGAGATCTTTTGGGCTGTAAGCCAAAACAGTAGCTTTCCCAAAGCCCTGGTTCCATTCTTGTATTTTCACATTTCATACACAAAGCACCAATTAATATTGTTATTGTGTCTATGGAATATTTTTGCATCTCTAAGAAGCATCCTACATCAGTATCCCTGCCATATTTCTCTTTCACACAGTTTAAGTATTAATAGTTTGGGTAATTTCTTGTTAGTGATGACCCATACAAGTCTTTAGACAGCTTAAAAGATTAATTTGTCTTCAAATTAGGTAAATAGTAAGACTGTATAATTACAATCCTTGTTATTGTCAAACCTTAGAACAGGTATCTTCAACCCATATGTTTAAGGGCTTTAAGCAAATAATTATTAAGACTAAGATAAACTGCTACAAAGTAATCTGTGGGCTGATCTAGACTGACAAAAAGGGGTGTGTTCATGCCTGCATGAAAGTGTAACCTTTAGATGACCCACAGTGAAAGTTTGGCATGAACGCACTTCTTTTGCATTTTAGTGGGGGAAAAGCAGCTTTAAAAAGGACCTGCTTTTCCCAGCTTCTTTTTAAAAAGAGTGTAACTGTGCAGCTGCATCTAAATGCTGTTGTGCAACTGTGCAGTTTTTTAAAGCTCCCAAACCCTAGCTCCAGCCCTAATCCAAACCCTAGACAAGCGCAGTAGGGACTCTGGGATGCTGTAACTGTTATGCAACTGCACATAAAATGTCAATTCATTCATAAAATAAAGAAGTTTATTCATAAACTTAAATTGTAACACATTTAATATCTTTTTAAGGGAGGGGGAGGGATGTAGTTTGTTTTATTGATGCAATAGTATTTTAATGTGTAAGTTGCCTCAATTGATCTCAAAGGAGTGGGGTATTAATAATAAATAGGGTTCATTCATGGTGCACCGATGCAACTGCGCACTTTAAAAAGGGAAGCAAAACCACAATGGTAATTTGACAGATCTTCATAACTGCACAGTTCATGTGTGATGTACCGGTGCAACTGCACAGTTCACAGCCAGCAACAACAGCAACAAAAATATTAAAGGTTCAGTGTGGCCAACAGCCCCATTCATTCCCACCCATGCAGCTGCTCCGCCTGTGTTTCTAGCATCCTGACAGCTTCCAATGTAGTTCATGAACAACAGAAAAGACTTCAGATAAGTCGTCCCCACACCTCCTCAGTGTAGCTGCCCTAGGCCTTTTTATTACACACCTGGGACTTGCAGTGTAGCTGCTAAGCATTAAGGAAAAGGCTGTTAAGGAAAATGCAACATGGGACATACAGTGGAAGAAATAAAATATGTATGTGAAAGTCACAATGACTAAGCAAAAGCAATTGAGATGCTACACAGGTGAAAGGGCTAATGTAATTTAGAAGTCCTGAGAGCCAAGGACAAATGACAAGGACAGAATTATAGAATACATATTGGAAACACCTGAGAATCATAAAGTGTACAAGGCAATATGATGAAATATGATGAAATACTTGGGTTGGACTTAAATATGGGTTGAACAATGTGAACCAATCAAAATGAGTGTAAACATCCACAAGTGGCTATAATAATATTAACAATGTATGCCAATGGGTTCCTACCATTCAGTTCTGTTATGCATAGTTCTGTTCTGTTCTGTATAGTATGTATAGAGTGTGGGGTAGTATGGAGTAGAGAATAGCTGAGTTGAGCATTGTATAGAGTAGAGTAGATATAGTTAAATAAAGTAGATCTTTTATACAAGTCTACTGAGTTGCCTGGTATCTTGAGAGAGAGAAGATACAAGAGCCTCCAGAACCAAGGAGACGTTTGGAGACATCTCTGAAAGAGGAGTGAGAAGGCTGAGAGAGTTTGTCAAGGTCTTTTGCCTAATCTCTGAAGCTCTGCATGCTTAGAAGAAAGCAACAACCACAGATCAAAGCTGGTCTGCTCCGCTGCACAACAAGGTGGTGAGTTAAAGCAAGTATAAGACAAGCTGCAATTCCCATCATCCTTGACAAAGGCAACTTCATGTCGCCCTTTCCTGCCAATCTAGAAAGCTCCTGTGTATACCTAGTCTTGTTTATTATTCTTGTTTCCAGAAACAGATGCTTTAGAAGCAAATATTGGCTGTGATCCTGCATTAGGTCACATAGCTGTGAGAATAGCCTTCTGTCCAACCTTTCACCTGCCCCAAACTCACATATTTTACTTGCAGCTCTCTGAACCTGCCCATTTCTTGGTTGGTGGAGATGGGAGAGAGCAGAATACAAACATCCATGTATTTTCCTGTAACATCATAGGGCTTGACAGCATCTGTTTGGTGTGTGCTGCTGAGCCCTAACATCACTACCACCACGCCCCTTTTTGCCCATCTGTATCAGGCCAGAGTTTGCTGTAATGTGAATGTGGCAGGTGAAAAAGTTAAAAAACAACAACAACAACATAACAATCAACTACACAAGTCTAGTGTATTGTTGATGTTTAAACTAGTTGATGCAGGAGAAATATCCAGTGGATGGATGTTACATTGAAGTTAACTATGGACAAGTTCCATGATTAAGCCATGTGAGTTAATTTAATTTTGGCTAACCTGCGCTATATACTTTTTCATGAAACCTAGTCATTACTAAATTTAGCATGCTTACCCCCCTCCCCCCAAAAAAACCAACTAAGCACTTTATCACATGGGGAGAATCAGGGGGTTAAACAGCGAAAATCACATGAAAATCACACAATCACGATTAACATTTTCACAGACTTCACAATTAAAGAGCTATTATCCCGGTAATAAACAGGCAATAAACAGCAACAAATTATGCGCTTTATTTGTGACATTGTGTGAAAATGTTAATTGTAATTGCACAATTTTCACATAATTTTTAGTGTTTAAACCCCCAATTTTCCCCATGTGATAAAGTCCTAAGATGTATTAACTAATATGCTTGAGTTACTCTTCTTGTTTAAATTCTGTTAATGTCTTTAAAACTGCCCATGTCTACTGTCCCTGTACTATAATTATATGTATTTCCATGCAAGAAGAGTTTGTTTACATAGTTAAAGAAGAAAGAAGGATAAAAGAAGCACAAGTCATAACAGAGAAGAGGCTGTGTAAAGAATTCAAACAATACTAGGCAGTGTTTGAAAATGCTGTAATGGTTCTTGACTGTCTTACCAATATTTCACAAGGTGCATTTCTTTCTCAATTTCTCCATCCTGAAAAGCACATATGACACTACAATACCACAATAAATTAAACCTATTACTTTCTAGACAACTCAAATCTAGTCAAAAAACCCCATATGAGCTTTTGTAGTGCTTCAGAAAGAAAGTCAGGCTCTTAGAGGAACCAGGGAAGGGGTTTCAGAAACCACTGGGAATACTTTTTGCCATTCAAATGTGACACAGGGATGGTAAAGGTGCTTTCAGTTGATTGTAGTGGTCATAATGATATAGCTGGTAGGAAAAAAATTCTAAAGAAGCACTTCTCAAAACGTGAAGCAAGCCTCCAAAAATGTCTTTTGATTGGGATTGAAATCAGAGTGTCCTATGTTGATTGCCCGTTAGTGGAGAACAGTGGGACTGCTGCCTCTTTTTTTCAATGCTTCCTACATTGCTATCTTATACGACATGCCATGTCTTCCATTCCATAAAACCATGTCCTTTTAGTTTTCCATTGCTTTCTACCTCTTCTAGGATGACAACATGTCTGAATATTGTAATCTGAAGATGCTGTATGTTTCATCCGTCCATTCCTCTCAGCCTCCACTGCCAAGACTCTGGTCCATGCCCTAGTGGTTTCACGACTAGATTACTGTAACCTTCTTCTGTCAGGTCTTCCTCTATCTCACCTCCATCCTTTAATCTCTGTCCAGAACTCAGCTGCACGTATTATCACATCTGCTCGCCGCTTTGACCATGTTTCTCCCCTCTTGTCCTCCCTTCACTGGCTCCCCTTCCCCTTCCGCATCCAGTACAAGCTTTTGTTACTGACTTTCAAAGCCCTCCATGGACTGGCCCCTCCTTACTTGTCTGAACTTCTTTCTCCTCACACTCCTTCTCGTACCCTCCGTTCTGGTAGTCAGGGTCTCCTGTCCCAGCCAAGGATTTCCACTCCCCTGTCCCGGATTCGTCCTTTCTCACTTGCTGCCCCTCACTCCTGGAACCTTCTTCCCCCACATGCACGCCTCATCACTTCCCTAACCAGGTTCAAAACTGAGTTAAAGACTATATTGTTTAGAGAAGCTTTCTCAGATGTGTGACTTTGTTTGGCCTGTTTTAACTGTGCATTACGAAGCCGAGCCCTCCCTCTAGTCCATCTGCATTGGTCCAGGCCTCAGAGGGAGAGAAGAACCACGGGACCTGATACCCTTCCCCATCACCTTTCCCTTCTCCTCTTGTGTCGTGTCTTCTAGATTGTAAGCCTGAGGGCAGGGAACCGTCTAATTACAAGTTTATATGTACAGCACTGTGTAAACCTACAGCGCTATATAAATAAAGGTTAATAATAATAATCTCTGGCCTTTCACACTACACATTCAACCCATACTCGTATTTCCCTGCAGAGATCTCTTTTGCCTCATCAAATGATGATGATGATGATGATGATGATGATGATGATGATGATGATGACGACACAAAGTGGCTTACAATTTTAAAAAATACAATTAAAAACATGTGTAGGTAATCCATCAGGGCAGTCATTATGGTTTAAGAAATGGACCCAGGTGAGAAGAAAGATGGAAAAAGAATCAGATTATCATTGTTTTCCAGGAATGCATGAAATAAAGAAGCCATGATTCTTACAAGCATCTTGTCCTGAAGAGGCAAAGCTAAAGAAAAGGGCCACATAAGGTAATGGTAAATCACACTAGTCTAAGTACCTCTTCCACCCTCCCACACCATAATAATGGATACATGTAGAATGAGATAAATTGCTCTCTAGTACATCAGGTGAAGATTAATTTAAGTGATTTTCACAGCGAACTGTCTACCAACAAAGTATACATCAGCTGTGTATGAGGTCACTACTATACGGCAATTACTACATGAAATGTCATATGAAAAGGTTAAAAAAAAGCAGCTTTGAATTCCAGAATTGCCTATCAAAACATGTTCTTTTATATAGAGTGTAGATATTCATAGAATCATAGAATCATAGAATTGGAAGAGACCACAAGGACCATACAGTCGAATCCCCTGCCATGCAGGAACTCCCAATCAAAGCATCCCTGACAGATGGCCACCCAACCTCTGTTTAAAGACCTCCAAAGAGGGAGACTCCACCACACTCTGAAGGAGTGTGTTCCACTGTCAAACAGCCCTTACTGTCAGGAAGTTCCTCCTAATGTTGAGGTGGAATCTCTTTTCCTGCAGTTTGCATCCATTGTTCCGCATTCTATGGAGCAGCAGAAAATAAGCTTGCTCCCTCCTCAATGTGACATCCCTAGAAGTATTTAAACAGGGCTATCATATCACTCTTAACCTTCTCTTCTCCAAGCTAAACACCCCCAGCTCCCTGAGGCATTACTCATAGGGCATAGTTTCCAGACCCTTCACCATTTTAGTCGCCCTCCTTTGGACACACTCCAGTTTCTCCACATCCTTTTTGAATTGTGGTGCCCAGAACTAGACACAGTATTCCAGGTGGGGCCTGACCAAAGCAGAATAGAGTGGCACTATTACTTCCCTTGATCTAGACACTATATTTCTATTGAAGCAGCCTAAAATTTCATTGGTCTTTTTAGCTGCTGCATCTCACTGTTGACTCATGTTCAACTTGTGGTCTACTTGGACTCCTAGATCCTTTTCACATGTAGTCTCATTCAACCAGGTGGATCTGTTCACTGGTGTAAGTATCCCTCACATATAATGCTATTCCTCTTCCTTTCTTGTTTGGCCTGTTTCTCTTCCAGAGAATTATTCCAGAAAATTAGAATCTGCTACAGTGTCCAGAGGGAGTGACCATGCTAGTACTTTGCAGTGTATGACAGCAGCAGCAACAACAATATCAGCAGCAGGAACATAGTGTGGTACCTTCAACGTTAATAATCTATTATAGCATAAGTAAGAATAGAGAATGGCAAGAATGTCATTCATCTTGACTGTTGGTAAGAACTTACTGAATTCTTATTTACTGACAGAAAGAATCTGAGATTATAAAATGCTGAATAAGAGAAAAAGTGAAAGTGAAATATTAACCCATCCAAGCACACAGCTTTGAGTGCTTAGGTCATAAGAGTCTGGTTTTGAATCCCTGTGTATTCAATCATACTTGTGGTACTAAATGAAACTTGTCACTTTTTCTTTCTTTTACAGTCTCCTGATCTCTAACAGCTACATGGAAGGCAAGTACAAATTATTCTTCTTTGCATTGGGAATAGTTATATATATTGGATGAGTGAAGATAGTTCAGAATTTCACTGAGGTCATTAGTTCAATAAGAACTCGCCAAATTTCCAAAAATATTTATTGTAAATAGAAATGAAAGAACTTGTGTATTTTTAAATAAGCTGAATGAGGGCAAAACCAAAACAGTTTTGTTTTGTTTTTTTGGTGGGGGGTGGGTATCTCAGGCTATGTGGCCATGTTCTAGATGAGTTTATTTCTGACATTTCTTTCACCAGCATCTGTGGCTGGCATCTTCAGAGAAAGCATACTCTGAAGATGCCAGCCACAGATGCTTGTGAAACATCAAAAACAAACTCTTCTAGAACATTGAACTTGAACTCCTAGCACAACAAGGGAAATATGATATAATAGGCATCACTGAAACCTGGTGGGATGAGTCTCATGATTGGAATGTAGAAATAGAGGGATATAACCTTTTTAAGAGAAAAAGGCCAAACAGGAAAGGAGGAGGAATAGCATTATATGTCAGGGATATTTACACCAGTGAAGAGATCGAGGAAGTCAATACTGTAAGTCAGGTGGAGAGCATCTGGATAAAAATTAAAGGAGAGGGAAATAACAGGGATGTTACTGTGGGAGTCTACTACAGACCCCCAACTCAGGCAGAGGAATTGGATGATACCTTTCTAGAACAGATGAGCACACACTCAGAAAGGAGAGATGTAGTAGTGATGGGGGACTTCAACTATCCTGATATTTGCTGGAAGTCAAATTCAGCCAAATCCTCAAGGTCTAGCAAATTCCTCACTTGCCTGGAAGACAATTTCATTGTCCAAAAGGTGGAAGAAGCAACAAGGGGATCAGCCATCTTAGATCTTATCTTAACCAACAGGGAAGACCTAATTGATGGGGTGCAAGTGGTCGGATCCTTAGGTGGAAGTGACCATGTCCTCCTGGAGTTTGCTATACAGTGGAAAGATGAAGCTAGGCATAGTCAGACACGAATTCTAGACTTTAGGAGAGCTGATTTCAATAAACTTAGAGAAATACTGGGGGTGATCCCATGGTCAAGAATACTAAAAGAGAAGGGAGTTCAAGATGGATGGGAGTTCCTCAAAAGGGAGATACTGAAAGCACAATTTCAGACAGTTCCAATGAGGAAGAAAAATGGAAGATGTCTCAAGAAGCCAGGATGGATGACTAATGAACTTTCAACTGAGATAAGTTTTAAAAATAACATGTATAAGAAATGGAAAAATGGGGAAATCACCAAAGAGGAATTCAAACAAATAGCCAGCACATGTAGGGATAAAGTCAGAAAAGCTAAAGCGCAAAATGAACTCAGGCTTGCTAGAGAGGTTAAGAACAATAAAAAGGGCTTTTTTGGATATGTCTGCAGCAAAAGGAAGAAGAAGGAAATGGTAGGACCACTGCGTGCAGAAGATGGCAAAATACTAACAGGGAACAGAGAAAAGGCAGAATTACTCAACACCTTCTTTGCTTCAGTCTTCTCAGAAAAGGCAAAAGGTGCTCAACCTGAGGACAGTGAAGAAGGGGACAGAGTGGGGGAATTTGAGCACAGAATAAGTAAAGAGACAGTACAGGAATACCTGGTTAATCTAAATGAATACAAATCTCCAGGACCAGATGAACTACATCCAAGGGTATTAAAAGAACTGGCAAAGGTAATATCGGAGCCATTGGCAATAATCTTTGAGAACTCCTGGAGAACAGGAGAAGTCCCAGCAGACTGGAGGAGGGCAAACGTTGTCCCCATCTTCAAAAAGGGAAAAAAGAGGATCCCAACAATTATCGTCCAGGTAGTCTGACATCAATACCAGGAAAGATTCTAGAGCAGATCATTAAGCAGAGAGTCTGTGAACATTTAGAAGCCAATGCCATAATCACAAAAAGCCAGCATGGGTTTCAGAAAAAGAAGTCATGCCAAACGAACCTGATCTCTTTTTTTGATAAAATTACCAGCTTGGTAGATGAAGGGAATGCTGTGGATATAGTTTACCTCGATTTCAGTAAGGCCTTTGACAAGGTTCCCCATGACATTCTTGCAAACAAGCTTGCAAAATGTGGGATAGACAAGTTAACTGTTACATGGATTTGTAATTGGTTGATTGGCCGAACTCAAAGGGTGCTCAACAATGGCTCCTTTTCATCCTGGAGAGAAGCGACCAGTGGGGTCCCACAGGGTTCTGTCCTGGGCCCAGTGCTATTCAACATCTTTATTAATGACTTGGATGACAGTATTGAGAGCATAGTTATCAAATTTGCAGATGACACCAAATTGGGAGGAGTAGCTAATACCCCAAAGGACAGGATCAAAATTCAAAATGACCTGAATAGACTAGAAAGCTGGGCCAAAGCTAACAAAATGAAATTTAACACAGAGAAATGTAAGGTCCTACACGTAGGGAGGAAAAATGAAATGCACAAATATAGGATGGGGGACACCTGGCTGAATGAGACCACATGTGAAAGGGATCTAGGAGTCCAAGTAGACCATAAGCTGAACATGAGTCAACAGTGCGATGCAGCAGCTAAAAAGGCCAATGCAATTTTAGGCTGCATCAATAGAAGTATAGTGTCTAGATCAAGGGAAGTAATGGTGCCACTCTATTCTGCTTTGGTCAGGCCCCACCTGGAATACTGTGTCCAGTTCTGGGCACCACAATTCAAAAAGGATGTGGAGAAACTGGAGCGGGTCCAAAGGAGGGCAACTAAGATGGTGAAGGGTCTGGAAACCATGCCCTATGAAGAACGCCTTAGGGAACTGGGGATGTTCAGCCTGGAGAAGAGAAGGTTAAGAGGTGATATGATAGCCCTGTTTAAATATTTGAAGGGATGTCATATTGAGGAGGGAGCAAGCTTGTTTTCTGCTGCTGCGGAGACTAGGACGCGGAACAATGGATATAAACTGCAGGAAAAGAGATTCCACCTCAACATTAGGAGGAACTTCCTGACAGTAAGGGCTGTTCGACAGTGGAACACACTCCCTCGGAGCGTAGTGGAGTCTCCTTCCTTGGAGGTCTTTAAGCAGAGGCTGGATGGCCATCTGTCAGGGATGCTTTGATTTGGAGTTCCTGCATGGCAGGGGGTTGGACTAGATGGCCCTTGTGGTCTCTTCCAACTCAATGATTCTATGATTCTATGATTCTATGATTCTATGGTCGCATAGCCTGGAAAACTCACATAAAACAAAAAACCACCTATGGATGCTGACCATGAAAGCCTTCAACTACACAAAACAGGTTTGTCCTCCCTTGGCCCAGAAGACAGGTTATCTCTTCAGATGCAAAATATTTGGGTTTAAAATACCAGAAGACTCTTTATGAGTTTTTACTGAAAAAGAGGCTGACCTGATTTATTAAATGTTGATGTTGATTCTATGATTCTATGATGTTAAATTGAGCTAATCCATTAATAACTGTTATTGAATTATCTAGTTGAAGATGCTAAATAGGAAACTACTTTGTTCTTTTAAATTCATGTATCTGACACAAAAAGTGGACACTGTGTTGAATTACAGTGTTGGAATGATTCATTGAAGTGTGACTGAGGTGACTGAAAAAACTGATAGAAAAAATATGGTAGAATTCAAAGATAAACCCTGTTAGTCTGGATCAGCATGCAAAGTTGGTAGTGTAAACTTTTGTAGACTTAAGTCTACATTTGATGACGTAGACATAAGTCTACAAAAGTTATGCTACCACCTATTTCTCATAGGCCCAAAAGAGATGGGACAAAAAAGTGCAGCTTCTGTCTGCTTCAGGGACATGGTGTGCAGATGACACATGCCCCCAACGCAGCCAGAAGTTGCCTGAGGCCACCTAAGGGGGCTCAAATCCAGCCAGAAAAGGAGTGGCAAAACACCACTCATTTCCAACAGCCCATTTAGGACTGTGTCAGCTGCCAGGTCCAGAACCATGGCATCCAGGCACCAAGGTCCTTGGATGATCGGGGGATGATTGGGTCTGAAAACTGCTCCAAGCCAACGGTCGGCTTGAGCCCCCAGTTAGTCTCAAAGGTTTTAAAGGAATGGGTGAAAAGTCTCCATTGTTATGGTAAGATTTACTCAATTTATCTGGATTCTTTCTACCATTGATTTGGCTGATGTTTACTGATGGGATATTGCCAAAAGGGAGGAATAGCTGTCATCAGGCTTTGGAATACCCCAGGATCTGCAGGTCCTCAGACCTTTAGGTGAAAAATGAAGGGACACGTCCGGTGTGTGTGTGTGTGTGTGTGTGTGTGTGTGTAAGAACAGCTCAAGAAGTCTCTGAATATGCCCACTAGTAAAAGAATGCCAAGTGTCGCATTATGGTGGAAGTAAAGAGGACATGGAACAGAGTTCCTAAAAGATGACAAGACTGGCAGACTGAACCCTGAACAGAAACACAGAAGCTAGAAAATGAGATCTCACTTCATTCCTTTCTTCCTTGTGTATTGTAACATTAACCTTTTAGACCAGACTCTCTCCGAACAGAATGTTTAGACCTAAGGTAAGTCAATTTTCACATCAAGGCAAGCATAGAGAAACAGAACAATTCTGAAAGCTCCTTATTTTCAACCAGGCAAATTTCCAGAGCAGTGAAGGAGAACAACAAAAGTCTGATATGCAGATAGCAGACACAGGATGTCTGTTCAGACTCTAGATTGATTGATTTATTACACATTTCCAGCATTCACATCTTGAGAAAATGTCCATCCCCATCAATCATTGACAAGGATTTATTCTGAGAGGAGAACAGATATGCAGACTGTAAAATATGTTTCAAAGCCTGGTTAGTGTGCTTGTGACTCAGCCCATTTATACTGCCCACAGACACACACACACACACACACACACACACACAAAACACCTCTATTCTGAATTATATTTTGTAGCAAATTGTCCCTTTTGTAAATACTAAATTTCACCAATTTATTTGCTTTATGTGATAAGGAGAGTATTTCATGACTAGAGGGAGTACACCTCATATAGTATGCTATGTTGCCTTATGTGGTTGTTGTTGATAACATAAAAGTCTTCTTTTGTACTATCTGATGCATTGCCAATGTCACATCCCCCACCATTACAGTGCTAAAGTAATGGGCTAGGCTGTGGTCAGATGATAATGGACATGATATTAACAAGTCATAAAGATTCTCTTTAGATAATAAAAACTTAAAGCATGATAATGACTCATAATTTACCACTTGCAACCCTTTTTTGTACTCTGCACAGCATCTAGCAATGTTAGGAAGGTACTAGGTAATTATAAGCTGCTGCCATGTGTCCTCCACAAATATGAGTGAGCTAATTGCTATTAATTTAAAGAAACCTGTGGAGTTTAAATAGAGTAAGCTGCTGTCTGAAAATTATTGGGCTATAATTCTTTTGCCCTGTGGCTCTAGGGATAATATAAATCTGAAAAGAATGTGCCAGGTTAGATATGTAGTCAGCAGAACACAGAGATGAAATTATAGACCCATATGTCATAACTTTTAAAAACAGTTTATATAATGTGTGTGTTCAAGTTTGGCTCAGGGAATTCCACTATGTACATAGACACAGACTACAAGTGTAATTAAACCCAGGGAGTGTTTATTCAGCCACTTGGTATTTTATCACACTGGTGGGAATGGGAGTCAACATCAGGGAGATACAGTGATTCACTGTGTAGTAATTAAATTTTATTTCTTATGATGAGATGGGGGAGGATGTTTTCTAGAAACAACCAGTAATAATATACTCACAAATCAGCTTGCAGCTATTAGGACTAGAACCAAATTACCTCCCAATGCAAAATAATTTTGTCACGATCCCAGACTTCTAGTTTACCAGATGATTATTTTTGAGTGGAGGAAGAGATTTTAAGAATGTACATCAGTAGTGTACTCTGTTTCTTCCCTGACCCCTTCATGAAAATATTATGTGTTCTTCAGTGCTCTGTTCCTTCACACTGCAACAGCGAACCGCCTCCACAAAGTGCTATCTGTGAAGTTTTCTGATTGATGGAAAAGACAGGACTTTAACCTTTACAGCTTCTCTTTAGGTTCATACACACACACACACCTATTGGCAAAGAAATAACCTCATTGCATCACTCTTTATTAATCACATCACAAACAAAAGCGGGGGAAATCTTTTGTAAGCATATGCAATAGCAAAATGGTTCAGGACCATTCAAAGTTACTATTCAGGTATTATCACATTTGTAGGTATTAAAATGACTAGTTTAAAATTATTATTAAATGGTACTGTTACAATAAAAAGTTTCCATTTGAAATCCTGAAGGTACATTATACTAGTGGTTGCTCTTTCACCAGGGCTGGGGAGAAGCAAACAAAATGTGCCATCTCTAAACAGTCTATTTCTCCAATGCTGTCCTGTCTTCATTACTACTGTCTTATTTGTCCTGCTGTTACTACCTAGAGTGGTGTAGTTTCAGCAACAGTACACCAACAAGATTCCAAATAATGTATTCATACATCTGACTGAAATCCCACCTTTTTTTACAGGAGCCCAGGGCAGCTAATAAGCTCTAGAAAAAACCCATAAAACAACAATAAAAATATAATTAAAATTATTGTTCTAACACCAAAAATCTTCAAAGAAACATGAAAACCAACAATAGCAACTGTGAAATAAATAAAACTTTTACTTACATGCTAGAAGCCTATAAAAATATGTATGTTTTAAGTCAGAGTAGGCAAGGCATAACACCTCAGGGCTGTTTTTGTAGCTCCCAACCCAGGATTGTAGCAATGGGGGGAAAAAAAATAAAGGCATTGCCTCCCAAATAAGAATTCTGGCCCACTGATTTTTTTATTCAATGTCCAAATTTCTATCATTGCAGAGCCATTGAAAATAGTTCAATAGTTCAAAAGATATATTTCCTGTGTTCACATTCCTTTGTTCTCTATGTCTGCCCCTTTTTTCTGAATGATGGGACTGAATTTTAAATGCTTGAGTATTATGAAGAATTATTTTACTGTATTACTAGAAATATGGGGTTTGGAATAACATTTCATGAATTGGGAGACAGAATTCTTATTTGAAAAGGCAATGCCCTCCCCCACCCCTGGTAGTAATACCTTAGCAAACTGCCTCAATGCTTCTCCAAACCATCTCATTCCTGATGAAAATGGGTAAATTTCCTTTCTTTGAAACATACAGGAGCAAAATTCAATTTTCAAATAGGTCATGAGGACCCCCCCCCACATTATTTTCTTCAAAACTTGAAGTGACCTTCCAAACTATATATAGTGTGTGAGAGAGAGTGTGTGTGTATGTGTCTGTGTGCATGCAGTCCAGATGGGTGCCCGATCTGATCAGACAAATGAATGAGCTGTCACATGAATGACTGCAATGAAGGGAACAATCCAATCTCTACCAGAAGTGAATTCCATAGATGGGATATGTTACAAAAACAACTTGAGCCTGATGCACCCTATCACTGAGGCCTCCACTAGTGAACCATTCTCTCTATAATGGAAAGTTCATGTATTTCATAAGGTGAACTTACTTCTGTGTCTGCTTGCAAGCTGGCCTTTCTTTTCCTGGCTGTGAATGCCTCTTTTTAAGATTTTGTATTGACAAAATCCCATTACTGAACTGAAAAAAATTCTAGTTAGACCAGGTGAAGCCAAACCAATAGGATTCAAAGAGTGTAGCTACCCTGAGCTCACTTCCAGAAATGAGCTTGGATGGATAATTCACTTTCCTCCCATTCTACATCTCAGAGGAACTTACATACAGAGGCCGCAGAATACTGGTTAGGTTCAAATCATACAGCCACCATCCTTTTCTCTGTATGTTGGTCTTCCATGGCTACATTGTTTCCTTTGTCAAATTTATGACAAATAAAATAACAAAATTAAACCAAAAAAGGGAATTGAGAGATAAGGCACAACTCAGAGATGTTACAAACTCATACAAATGCCAACAACAACAACCGAAAAATCAACCAGTACAATTCAATGCAGCTTCTTCTCCATTTCTAGTCAGAAATGCCATGGGCATGTTATTCTGATCATCATAAATTATCCAGACTTATTTCTCTTGCACTCAGTTTTTGAGCTGGCTACAAGTTCCAGCTAAATTTTTCTGGAGATAAGAATTGAGCTTTGGCAGCATGTAGTTGTCCTTGTCATTTGTGATTATCACCTTCACCACCATCACCACCACTATTCTGTATGGCTATTATATACTATGGCACACCATAACCCCCCGCCCCCCACCACCACTCAGCCCCAAAAAAGAACCCCTCATTTACCAATCAGCATCCACTGGGATTGAAGACAGTCCATTTCCTTGTTTGCCTGAAGTTCCCACCAATTTCCATGAGCCATCTTCATCCTGACAGGCAGAAGAAAGATGTCTGTTGCAAACCCCCCTTGTGCCAGAGATCACTAGCACAACAGGGGAGGGTGGGAATGTCAAGCAACCATGCCATGATTGCTAGGGGAATGGATCCTCATTCATCCCAGTGCCTGCTTATCAGTTTGTGGGGGGGTCTCCACATCAGGTCTACAGTCTCCACATAGCCTCCTAAGCTAGGGGCTACACAGGGATCATAAATATATAGCAGTTCCAAATGCATAACTGTAGGTTGTGCATTCATAAATGCCCAAGAGGATTCCACCAATTAAAAAATAAAAAGAGAATTTGTGTTATAACTTGACACTGAAATGACGTCAACATTGGTGTCAGTCAAGCTTCAAAAGGGAAAGAATTCCAGAGCTCTACAGCCAAGAAGGCTCTCATTTTCTAGATGTGGGGTACAGGGAGGTGTTATTAGTGTATATAAGCAGAAGTGCACAGTTCAAGCAATCTCCGATGCCTCCGATACTGGCAACCTTGGAGCTTCGGCTTTATCAGGAATCCTCCTCCCAGTTGTTGATGAAACAGACTGGAGCCAAAAGTCTCTTCTCAGAGGCTTTATTCTTAAGTTGCTGTATTTACAAATATACACACGCTCGTCCAACAAATCTCTCCAACCATCCATGACAGAACACAATTACCCAACCATCCTCACTGAGGTGTGCAAGCTGGTTATAGACTTGTGTCATGTGGTCACAAACCCCACCTCATTTGGTGATTCTACTTCCATTTGTATAGCCTGCTTTGTTGTCCCCTCAGTTAGGAAGACACAGTTGTTTTCATTAGGTTTACGTGCAAGCAAGCACTCTGACCTTGAGCACTGTCTGCTCCCAGCCCTCAGCTGTAAACAAATCTAGCCATAATTCCTGTTTTTCCCTTTTGTGCACATCTGTACATTTCATACTCAGGCCTCAAAGCCTAACAGGTGTGTATAGACAGAGGCAGACCCTCACATGTTAAAGTAACACATCATTTAGGGCTTTGAAAGTAATTACCAATATCTGAATATTGGCCAAAAGTATATTGACAAGCAAACAATTGTTTTAAAATAGGGTTAGTATAATTTCTATACTATATATAGTATGTTCCTGACAGTAGTCTAGAATTTGGAAACATTTATACCCCTTTTTCAAAAACAACAACAACAACAACAACAACACCTGGCCATGATGTCTGGGAGATGCTGAGACTTTTCAAACGTTGGAATAGTCTAGTCATCACATTTTATACTTTATATGAGATTTCCGGAAAATATGAGTCCCAAATTGAAGGAAGTAACTTTATTCCCTCGGGTTCCATAGTGAACTTTTTTTAAGTAGTTTTAAGAATATAGGAAGCTGTTTTATACTGGATCAGACTAGAGCCCCTCTTAGCCTGTGTTTAGCCTGATGGAGACAAGGTGGGAGGGAACCCACCTAGTACTCCACCATGTCATGAGTTCTGGTTGCACAGTGTTTAAATGCCAGTACTTCAGCCACTCACTCACAAACCACAAAGTTGTGAGTTCCATCCCAGCCAGGTGCTCAGGGTTGACACAGCCTGGCATTCTTCCGAGGTCACTAAAATGAGTGCCCAGCTTATTGGGGGCAATTAGCTTACAGTTGTAAACTGCTTAGAGACTGCTTGGTGCTGTATAAAGTGGTATATAAATGAAACTGCTTTCCACAGCCTACATGCCTCCCACCTGGCCAGAGCTTGTTCCCTTCCAAAAGGAAAGGTCATGGCAGGCCCCACCCAGTAATGGCATTTACCTGGTTCTCCAGACTCCTTGGGAGCAGGGACATGGGGAAGTGGGGCATCAGTGGAAGGTCCATCAGGGGACAAAGGTTTAGGGGCATCTTCTAGCCCTGCTCAAACCCCCGTCAGTGAAGATTTTCATACCTGGCTGAAAGGTTCCTGAAAGGTGCCTGAAACGACCTTATAAAGGTTCAGGCAGGGGGTTTGTCTGAATATCTGGAGCACTTCTCCCAATCGCTCTACTATCATCAAGGGAACTGATTCCCTCTTGACATTTCCTTTGCGTATAGAGGGAATCAGCTCCCTTCAAACGATTCAGCCTCACAAAGAAGCATCTTCCATTTCCATGACGATATTAGAGAGATTGGGAGAAGCGCTCCGGAGGTTCAGACACTCCCCCTGCCTGAACCTTTTAAGGTCGTTTCAGGCACCTTTAAGGAACCTTTCAGCCAGGTATGAAAATCTTCAGTCTTTTCGGTGGTCCTTCCAGATCCTGCTCCCATCACTTTGTGATCCTTGCCTTGGGTTACTGAATTCTGACACAGTTGAGGTCGCCACCACTGTCAGGGACCCAAGCCTGGCATAGCTGCCAATTATCTTGCACATCCCTGCCTCACCTGTAGGGGAGCCCTGGAACAGCCCCTTTCCCCACCTGCACCTCCCCTCTGCCATCAGAGAATATTCCTGTAAAGGGTCCTGGCTCTGCATCTTCAACTGAGAAGCCATCACTCCATTGAGGGAGGTGGGAGTCCCTTTGGATCTGGCACTTCTGCTTTGGCCCCAAGGAGGTGGGATGTCCTGACTCTCAGGCATAGGGCTGCCACAGCCTGAGGCAAGGAGAGAATGCTGTGGAGGGTTCCCTGAAGGTCCAAAAGTTATACCCTCCTCACCAAAGGCATGGTTGGAAGTGGGGCAGGGCTCTGGTCTGAGGTTTAGCATCCTGCAAACTCCATTCCTCAGGAGTCCTGGGAGGTGGGAAGGCTCAGCTTGCCTGCAAATGTTGGGTCCACTAGACATGTGTCTGCCCTGGCTCCATCTAGCCCAGGCATTCCATGTCTGCCAGACCAAAGAGCCCATGATTATGATATTGTAATTTAAAGGTATAATTTTAATTTTTTTTCATTGTTTTATATCACAACTGTTGCTATTCCACTCAGTGGTATACATGAATTATGATTGAAGAGTAACATTAGGAGAAAAAAATATTACTAAGGATTCTGTATGATATGGTATGGTGAGGTCACCGGGGAAGGTGATGTCATGAGTTATATACCAGGTGACACCAACCCAAGTAAACCACTGCTTACAGGGTTTGTTCATGTTACTTGGTACCTTATCCTTTAACTGGAGTTGCATACAATGTATGCTGTATGTCACTGAGCAACACTAATTTGTTGTTGTCCTAGAAAGAAATACAACATTTAATACAAATTCTGGCCTTTTGTTATAATTTCATGTGAAATGTACACAACTGTATAGTCAAAAAGGCACAAAGCAAAATCTGCCTATTTTAAAAAGTTATTATTCATGAGGAGTTGCCAGGGAAAAAAAGGCAGTGAGAAATACTACATCAGCATGTTGGCATCTTGTATTAATTGATGGAACCACAGAGCAGCTCAGAGCTTCAAGGTAAACTCTGCCTGCCAAAATTACCTGAAGTTCCTAAGAGTAATTAAGATCTAAACCCAAAAGAATAATTAAAATATGCAAAACATCTATTGATCTTCAGCATCTGGTGACTTGTCAGTAACCACAGACTTACAGACTCAAAAGTTTGCCTTATTTAACATACTGTTAATTTGCTTTCTTTGATTTACTTAAAAAATTATCCATACATTGGCCTAGCCATTTATTCTAGTATTTCCTGTACATCTTCTAAGTTTTAGGATGCTGTCAGGAGCTAAAGTTTCTAGAAGGTGAAAAATCATATTTTCCAAAAGATGGAAAGGTCATCTCTTCTTTTCAGAAACTTACACATTGCTCTTTCCCTCCACATCTAAAAGAGAAGTCTACTTCCAGATGAGAAGGAAATCTTCCATTTATTTCTCATCTCATTCATCACACAATTATTTGAAACAAAATTAATACAATTGAAATGATCATTTGTTTACCGAAACCCCACCCCCACCCCCCATTGTTACTTCTTGTTGTTATGTTCCTTCAAGTCACCTCTGATATGACAATTGTATGGTGAGGTTTTCTTGGTAAGATTTATTCAGAAGAGGTTTGCTATTGTCCCACTCTAAAGCTAATTTAGCCTCTAAAGCTGAATTAATGTGATACATTTAAGGTCACCTAAAAGGCCTTTGTAGCTGAGCAGGGATTTAAACCCTGGTCTATGGGAGTCCAGCATTCAGACCATTGCATCATGCTGGCACCATATAAACCAGCATTACACAACAGCCCGTAAACTGAATAACCAGAGAAAGCTACACTTGCAGTAATATTAATCTTTTTTTCAAGAATAAGGCAGCATTCATGACTGACTGTAGGCAATCTGACTGAAACTGTGGAAATGCCTATAAACTCTATAGTATCTTGAAAACAATAAAGAGTATCAAATGTCTTAAGTATAAATCTCTGGGCGAGGCTGCAAAAAGGGTTAGTAAGTTGTGGTCAAGGTTGTAGTGATAGTGGGGATTTATTTATTTATTTATTTGGTCCCTGAGAGAAGCACCTCTACAATGAATATTTTTTTTCAGAAATGAAAAGAGAGGGTCCACAGTACAGACCCTTCTTTAACTGTGCTTCCGGCCCTCACTCTGAATAAAATTAATGTCACTGTTTGTAGAGAAATCAATGTTGACTATATGGTATTGCTTTACTCTTTTGCCCTTCATTATGTTGACCAAAAGAAGACAATTATCTTTCTGGGAGAAATCTTGCCACTGGCAATGCAGGCAACTAGCAATGGAATAGCAAACAGACAAGAGAAATCAGAAATATGAATATTTGAGTAGACTGGATGAGTATTTCTTACCACTTCAAAATTGCATTTTTTTCTCCCACATTGAAAATACTTGTTTTTTTTAAAATCTATGTAGCTTTACATTAAGGATAACTTAATTGTATGAAATAAGCAATATATCCACTGTACAGTTTTCACTGCCAGTACATCAGCCTTGTTTTGATATGATTCATATGACAATGTGCTGTGTATATGGTGTAAAGACAACAGGTCCCATCCTCGCCTACACTGCCATGAATAAAATTTAGGCTGGGACTGGAAATAGAAATGTATTGAAAATATAGTTCCCTTCATAAGAATGTGATTATATAGTCTCTATATTTATATCATTCATATAACATGGATGAATACCAAAAGAATAACTCTCTTGACAAGAAAAATGTGGTCTGTGAATGAATCCTAAGATGTACCACATGCTGGAAATTATTACAGTGTCAATCTCTTTTTGTTTCTGCCCTATGAGTCATCGTCTTTTATTTTCCAGTCTGTTCATACTTCTCTCATTCTATAAATTACACACACACACACACACACACTTAGGCATCTTGTCTAGCTACTATCCATCTCTTCTGAGTATATGATATATAACTACATGTTTCATTTATTACATTCTTTTTTTCTTTGTCACCTCTAGTCTGATGTTCATACATTTCATTTTACCAAAGTTTTTATTTTTGATTGTTTTATTTATTTATTATTTTAAATTTTTATTTTTATTTGCTTCTGCCTATAATTCAGGTTATTCTTCTGTGAGTTTTTAAGATCCTCCAATACTATTAATTCTTCTCTGTCTTTTTACACAATTTTCATTTTCCATAATTTTTACTAACCTGAGTAAGCTTCTTGTGACAGCCCCCCCTATTGTCCTTCCTATCCACTAACCTGTCTCTTTTTGCTAAAGGGGCAGGATATGGTAGTGGGAGCAACTAGGCCCAAGTACAGGCATATGCTCTATAAGGAAGAAAGTCAGAGTCTCTCCAGCAAGTACTGGACTTGTAGTAGACATTTTGGGGCATTTTTAGGCAATGCATCTGATGCTTATCTGATCTGTGCCTTTTTTTGATCTACCCACCATGAAAGCAGGAATGAGATCCCTGGTGGTTCCACTCCAATATTGCTGGCCAGTGGCCTGTGAACAAAGTTTCCATGGTCCAGGTGTGATATCCTCCTTTATCGCCTTGAGCTGGCACCAATGAGGTACTGGCTTGCCCAACTGTTTCCCAGACTTTGTTGCCTCAGGGCACTGACTAAGGGCCTGAACAGACCAGTGATATACACTGGCCTCAGAATGTAGTGGGGCCCCGATGCTGCCCTGACACTCCTGCCATGCTGTGTGCCCACCCGCATGGTAAGCAGCATCACAACACTCCTTTGGCAATGCGTCCAGATGGCGTAGCACCAAATGGAGCACCAAATGGTGCCCTTTCTGAGACATAAAAAGGAGCAATGGAAATGCCAGATGGGGCCCGAGACAAGTAGTTGCCATGGCCCCAATCCAGCACTGAAAAGGGCAACTGCAGGCTGTTTGGCTCCTAAGTAAGCAAGGCACTGACTAAGTAAGTTGGCCCTCTGCATCCACAGATTCAGCATTGACAGGTTTTGAGCTTAAAAATGTTTAATAAAAGAATCCAAAAAAGCAAACCTTTAAGTTGTTCACCATTTTATATAGGGGGCACCATTTAACTACCTCATTGGTTATAATGGGACTTGATAATCCATGGATTTTGGTATCCAGAGGAGACCCTAGACCCAAACCCCAGAGGATACTGAGGGCTCACTGCACTTCAGTTCTTTCACATTACAGCAAAGAGATTAAAGAAGGGAGCAAATGAATCAAATTATAAAGAAAGCACCCAAATGCTGGAGCAATAAGGGATAGACGACAAAAAGGATTACTTTCAAGACATGAGGCACAGGAAGGTCGGAAATGTTGCTGCAATGCAGAAAAGAGAAATATGGTGAAACAGGGCTTGTTTAACAGGTCAGAAATATGCATTCTCCACTGACTCATTCATTGATGTGTTCAAGTAGTTTCCAACTTATGAAACCCTAAAGTGAGCCTATCACAGGGTTTCCTGAGGCTGACAGTGTGTGATTTATCCAAGGTCACCCAGTGGGTTTCTACAGCCAAGAGGGGAATAGAACCTTGGCCTTCAGAGTGCTAGCCATAAGCTCAAACCACTACACCCCATTGGCTCCATTTGGTACATCAAAAATATGCAAGTGACTAGGCCACAATCTCTTTGTGATTAGGGCTAATTCACTGCACCCTTAATGTAATGAAGTGCCATTCTTACATTAAATGCTGTTGATTTTCTTCTAAGCAAAGACATGTGATGCTTACTTCTAAATCTTTTTTCCCCCAAGAACTAACTTTCTCCAGTGCTATAACATCTTCTTGGATGACTGTTCTAACATTTCATCTTTAAGCCAGCATGGAAAAACACAGCACACGTTGTAAAGTCATACGTTAGCTGTTATTTTAGTATTTTGTCCAGCAATATTCAAGGAGATTTCACCAGTCACAATTTTAGCAAAACTGTGCTTTCCAGGGGGACATGACTGCTAACGTTTTGTACTTTCACATGCAGGATAGCAATTTGTATTTTAATCCATAACCATCTCCAATTCAAAGCAACTTTATCAGACCGCTATATAGCAGTCTTCTAGGCTACAATTACAGCATTAACGTTCAGCTTTTCAGACTTGATAACACAGTCTAATTTTATCCCATCTGGTTTATTGTGCAAAGTTTTTTTTCATGCCTAGAGGTGGCATTTCCTTAATCATTTCTGCTGCATGGAATTGCTGGTAGGAGCTTAAAAGGTTTTGTTAGCTACAAGGACCAACTGCAGGTTTCTTCTCCATGAGGACAATGTGTCAGCAGTTCTCTATAAGAATTGTCTAGAAGGCAATCATTTGGAAGCTCTAGCTGTACTGGGGAGGTCATCAAGCTGAAGGGAATAAGCTTTTGATCACACTTTTTTAAAAAAATGACTGTAATGTTAGAGTGACATTTCCTTCCTACTCGTTAGATTTCAGAGAGGTAGGATTGCCAACTGTCAGTTTATTAACATCTAAGGGGAATAGATGAACTCAGATTTGTATATTAAATTCACATCAACATCAATGTGAAGCTATGAAAAAGTATATTAACTACAATGTAGGAAGTATTTGGATACCAGCATGTAAATCAGCCCTTTCCCTCTTTCATGTCTTTAAGTTTAAATTAATTCCTCTAATGTACTTTTTTTGTTGTTGTTGCCTAAAAAATCATACCAACCATTTTCAAAGAGTGATTCTTCTATTATAAGGAATATCATTCCAAGTAGGGTTTTGTGCTATGTCTTGTTTATTTTCCTTCTGATAATGACAAAACCAGAGTTCAGTTATGAAAATGAGTGAGCATGTACTGGAGCAATGCATTGCAGAATGTGATCTCTGACCAGTATGTTTGTTATTTTGTTTTGTTTTAGGGATGTCAGAGAAATTCTCCTGAACTAGGCTCAGAAAACAATTTCTTACTCAACAGCTTTTTACTTCTACCTTGAAACAAAGAGGAAAGCTTTATAAGTACTAAAATTCTTCTCTGGTTTAGATCAAAATGTGAGCTGTGGATGGATTCATGGCTTCCTTATCACCATCCTGCTGCTTTGTACCCTTTCCTTTGATTCAAAGGTAACCATAACAGAAAAATCATATGGAAATAAAAAGAGAGTCCTAGCACTCCTAATATTTCTCTGCAACACTACCACATGAGATAACATCATAAGTAAGAACAAAGGAGTTCTCAAGGCTACTAAGATGACATGATTGAGAGAACTGTAGCTCACATAATTCTGCATACCTGTTACATTGTTACACAGCATGATTCGAAAAGGATAAAGAACAACATCCTCCTAGCTAGTTTTGCCTCTCCTCCAACATACTGGGGCTTTCCAGACCGCCCAAAAGGGGCAGTCTGGCGCCACTTTTTTTTTGTTGCGGAGCTTCACCGCAGCAGCTAGATGCCATGGTGAAGCTGCACAGCAAAAAAGGAGCAGGCAAACCCTGCTCCTTTTTTGTGCCGCAGTTGCAGTGCAATTTTTTAAAAAAGGTGCCATTTGGCACCTTTCCTACCACAACTGCACAGTTCTGTCTAGAAGCTGTGCAGTTGCTTTGGTGTGCATATGCACGCCATCTAAAAACTTTGATGTGATGATGCTTGTGTCATCACATGCTAGGGATTGTGAGCGTGTGAAAGCTGGGCGCTCATGAACCCTAATGGCGCCTTAAAGAGCCCTTATTGAGCTCTTTAAGGCCCATCTAGATCGGGCCACTATTTCCAACATAAGCAAAGAAAATGGTTTATTTTGTATGGGAACAGCATCTGAGAATGTAATAGGGAAAGACTTCCTTCTGAATCCTCAGCTTGGCCCATGTACCACTCTCCCACAGAAGTTTAAATAAACAAAACATGACAACACACAGGAAGACCTTTTCTGTGATAACACACTATGGAGTTTGTCGCACCAGGCTACAGCTCAGTCTGAGAATGGCCCAAAAGGGGCCGGGATGGGGCTGGAATGAGTGGGGGATACATTTTACTGCACACACCATCCCTCACTCATTGCTTTCTGTTCCCCTTCCGTTCCCTTCCAAAATCTGTTCCAGGGATGCAATTTTTGAGAACTGTTCTGAACAGTTGTACACTACTGAAAAATCTTCCATAGTTGAGCAGCATAGAAATACTCAGAGCTTGAAATCAATTTGCTAATTAACTTGTGAGCTATTAATTCACTACACTTTTCATAATGGTATCCCCTGAATCACTAGACTTCCCAATTGACTGTGGAGTTGAAAATGTGCTTTAGTGATTTGGGTTATTAAAAATTGTTAGGGTAGCTGTCTTCTCTCTGTGTCATTATCAGGAAAACAAGAAGGTCTGTTGCCTCAGGAAACAAAAATAGAATTGGAAGAAATGGATCACATGGCTTGTTGCTGGCTTATTTTGCATTTTAATTTTATTCGTTATTCCAACACTTCTTATCCCACCCTTTGCCATGGGATCTCAAGGTGGCATAAAATAGGAGCTTGAAACACAGCAATATAAAGTGACTTACTTGAAGTCAAATCTGGGCTGCTTTTGCCTCCCAAAACCACCATCTGGGTATAGACTGGCTCCAGTACTGGTCCCTGAACTCGCTTTGGCAGTCATTTTTCAAAGTCAGAAAGCTAGCCTGCATGTCTCCACAACTCTCCTCCCATCTTCTCTCAATGTTTGGAGAAGATAACCTGGCTCTACCCCTTCCTCAGATACTTATCCCCATGGGGTATCCTTTGTTTTTCTCCAATAATAAGACTGACCATTTCAAAAATTAAGGAAAAGTTCAGTGTCAAGATGATGATCATACTCAGACTTTATGCTATACTTCTATTGTACCTTCGCTTCTTACTATTTCTGACCCATTTCTTTTTTCCACTCTATATAGAACTTCTGTCCTTAACCTATCTTTTCCCCCTTTTATATGTTTGTGTTATATGGCAAAACAGAAATGGTCTGCATTCATTTCATATTTCAAAAACATTGCTTCTCTGTTTTGTTTTCCTTCAAGTACTGTTCCATGAAAAAGCCAGGGGTATTTTTTATTCCTATATTCCATTAGCAGCTCAAAATTGACTTCTGGATTATGTATTTATTTCATCAGGTTACCTAATTTTCTGTTTAGTACTTTTGGCATTGCAGTTTTCCACGATCTGCTTCCAAAATGCTGTCTGAAGTATTTTCTCCATATTAATTAGGAAAAACCTAGGGATATTTTTCTGTTTAATCTCTGAGGTGTTTAGTTTTTTTCTCCCTGCACAACAACAAAAACAATAGCTGCAACATATTCCTTTTCAAGTGAGAAAACATGAGTTATCTTATATACACTCCTTTTTCTTTTTCTAAATGTTGATGTAAATTATGACTGAATTTTAATTGAATTCTTCAAGAACGTTATTGAGTGTCGGACAACTTACATAAATCTAGTTTTGGTTTTTTCAGAAGTTAGAAAACTTCCTTTTTGGAATGCATCTCCTGAATTCCTTGATGGTCATGCTAACTATCTAACCATCTTGAGGGAGAGAAAGGCAAGCCAGCTCCAACAGGTCTTGCCTAAAAAGAAGAAGAGACCTCCCACCAGTTCATCTGCCATGGTCTAGGCCTCCGAGGGAGAGATGATCTGATGGACTTTCCCCATCCCCACTGCCTCTCCCTTCTCATTTTGTGTCATGTCCTTTTAGACTGTAAGCCTGAAGGCATGGAAATGTCTAATTAACCAATTGTAAGCCACTCTGATAGCCTTGGCTGAAGAGCGGGGTATAACATTACTACTACTACTACTACTACTACTACAGGAATATGTGGACTCTGATCTAGAGAGTAGTTTTCCAGAACTCTGTGGCACTTCCTTCTCCTCTTCATCAGTAGAGATTTAAGTGACATTATCCTTCATCACTATGATCTGACAGCCTTGAGAGACTGGCCATAAAGACTGACATTGGGGTGGAGTGAGGGCATGGCATCTGCAAGACTCCACTGCCATGCTGGTGTAATGCCATGCACCCCACCCAACAGCAGGCAGTGTCACAGTGCTCCTCTGGCACTGTATACAAATGGTGCAATATCAAAGGAGCGCCAAAAAGGCATGATGCCAGTGGCTATGGTGCCCTTTCAATGGCTCAAAAAAAAAAAAAAAGCCACTTTTTGCAGCTCTTTTTTGCACTGTGGAAAGGCCAGATTAGGGCTGTGGCATGTAGTTGCCGCAGCCCTGATCCAGTGCTAAAAGAGGTACAGTCCCCAAGTTTCCATATTGTGTCTGTCATCAAAAAAAACTATATCTTACATCAAAGAAAGTATATCTGTCATGGTAAAGAAGAAAATGAGCACTTAAAAACATTTCATTATTTTGACCAGGTGGTCAAGCACACAAAGATAAAGTTGTTGAATCAAAAATAACATGAGGAGTGATCTAAATTGGATCTAAAGGACTTGAAAAGAAAGCATGGCATTTCAGTAGCAGTAGAAGAAAACAATAGCCACTGAGGTCACATAAACTAATTAGACTGCAAAAACAGCAACAAGTCTTGTGGTTCCTTAAAGACTAAGAAATGTCATTATAGTTCAAGCTTTCATAGATTCATGTAGGCCACAAAAGCTTATACCATTATAAAATGTGTTAGACTTTCCATTGGCCTAAAACTATTTCTTATTTTTACTCCAATATACTAATATGGTTAGCCCCCATAATATTTATTAGATTGTATGGAATTTTATTAGATTGTATGGAATTTTATTTTACTTTATTTTATTTATATCCTCCCTTTCTCCTTATACATGATCCAAAACAGCTTACAAACAGATAAAAAACAGGAAGCAGTTTAAAAAATTACTAATACAAAAGTTTTTTTTTAAAAAAAAGACAATTCCGTTTTTAAAAAGGCTAAAACTGTATCACAATCAAAATATAGAAAAAGAAGAAAAGAAAAAATAGAAACATAAAAATAGAAACAAATTTTACCACCTCATTGAAAGATTTTTTTGCCACATAAACTAATGCCTGCTTGAATTTTTTTAAAGTTCTTTTAAATGTCTGTAAACAAAAAGAAGAAAGAGGGCCAATAGAACCTCCTGCAGGAGGCAGTTTCATAACCTGGAAGCAGTCACTGCCATAAATTTCTTCCTTTTTTGTTTAAAGCTCTTGTGTGCCTTGAAGTCATTTTGGATTTATGGCAACCTTAAGGCAAACTGATCACATAGGGGCTTTACACACTGCCCAAAAAGGTTGGTCTGGCACCAACTCTCTTTTGTCTGCACCATTGCTGCAGCGACCAAACGGAGCGACAAAGGTGTGGATGAAAAAAGGAGCCCCAAAAAACGGTTCCATTTTGCATCGCATCTGTGACACAAAAAGTGCCATAGGGTGCATCTAGGTGTGCAGCACGGTTTGGTTGCTGTGCACCTGTGACATCATCGCTCTGTGCATCATCTGTACGTCTGTATGGAGCTGTGGAGCGACGACATCCTAGCCACATGCTAGGGTTGTGGAGCGTCTATTTGCTCTTCTCTTGGGCAACCCTAGCATGTCACCAGGGAACCCAAAAGAACCCGCCTGTATTGGGCCATAGTGTTCTTAGCAAGATTTGTTCAGAACGGGTTTACCATTGGCTCCCTCTGAAGCTAAGATAGGGTGACTTACCCATGATTTTCATGACCGAGCAGGGACATGAATCTTGGTTTCCAGTCTCCTAATCCAGCACCTCACTGGGTCTCTCTCTTTAATGCTTATTCTCATGCAACAATCTCTATACAGATCTCTATACAGATAGTGGGCAATTGTGAGTTCTCATTAGATCTGTGGTTTTATTTTATTTTTTAATTTCTAGCAAGCAAAACTGAAAATAGTTAATGAGAATCACAATCTGTTTTTATTTTATTTTTTAATAAATAAAGGCATTTTAACATTTTAAAAATGTTTCTACAGGGAAAAGAAAATCTGCAAAAAGTACTTTTGAACCATTCTGAAGCATTACACTCAGCCCACTGTACTAATTGATTTTTTTTTTAATCTGTGGATTTTTTTAATCCACTGATTTAAAGCCTTTAATGGCTTCAGTCCATTTTACTTGCAGGAATACTTTCTTCCATACAATCCACCCTGGACACTTAGATCCTCCGGGAAAAACTTATTACAGCCAACAAAGACCATGTTGGCTGCGGTTACCCAGAGGACCTTTTTTCTTTTCTCCATTTTACTATATCATTGTCTTTAATGGGACTTGAGCATCCACGGATTTTTGTATCCACAGGGGTCCTGGAACTAAACCCCAGCAGATACCAAAGACCCACTCTTTATCACTTCTTATTTCCCAGTTATGAGAGTGGAAAGATGAAAGCAAGAGAACAGTTTCTGGTACAGTAGATGAGAAACTGATATTTCTAAGATTCTTCTTACAGCTGTTTCCTTCTTTCCCATGCTCACAACATGGACAAGCAGACAGAGAGAGAGCAATCACTAATAGGTTTTTCCAGCATCATTCTTGAAAGGCTTCTGGTGCAGGCATTTAAATCAAGTTTAAATGGCAATTTAACATAACCCTAATACTTAATTCCCCCTCTTGCCACTGATGTAATGACATTAGATCTTTTAGCTTACTAATTATTTACTAAACACATTAACCCTAGTAACTTTCTAGTCTCTCCTTTTATGATTAAATCTCCCAGGGGTATAGCTGGAGGGACAGCAAGGTGAAGGCTTACCTCCCAATAAATATTCTCTCATGAAAGTTTCCTTCAATTCCCATATTTGTACCTTTTCAGTGAGACACTGAAACTTTTTCACATCTAGAACTCTTGTATTAACTCTTTGCCAGTTGGGAACCATTCTTTTTCTCCATATTCTGTTCTAATAGTTGCTTTTTTGTCCTGAGTATAGATTCCTAATCAGGGCTATCAAACATAGTGACATTCCCATTTCTTTAGGAACATTCCTTAGCTTTTTATGATCTATGTATCCAAATGTTTTGCTATAGTCTATAAAGCACACATTGATTTTCTTCTGGAATGCTTTGATACATTCCATAAAGGATCATGGACTTTTATCGCATGCACTTGTAAAATCGTTTTGGGGATGGGGACGGGACTTGCGGGGACGAGCATGAACGCATTTTACCCCACATGCAAGTGTCCACAAAGAGGCCCCGTTCTGGCACCTGTACCCAAGCCGTCCCTGTTCAGTGCCAGCAGGTGCCATTTTGGCCAGACAGAAATCTTCCAAGCAGAAGATTTAACACTTCTTGGCATGGGACAGAGACGGGTACTGGAAGCCTCTTTGTGGACGCCAAGTTGTAGTTTGTGAGGGGGCAGAGAGAGAGGTTTTGTATTGTCACCCCTTCACAAGCCCTCTTTGAGGATTTGTATGGTTTTAGGTCAAATAAGGTGGTTCTTGTTTAACCCAGTGTC
The DNA here is from genome assembly GCA_034509955.1 of Urosaurus nigricauda. NCBI lineage: Eukaryota > Metazoa > Chordata > Lepidosauria > Squamata > Phrynosomatidae > Urosaurus > Urosaurus nigricauda. The sequence continues at coordinate 56,826,312 of JAOEGL010000003.1, forward strand.
TTGTGTCTTATTTCGTTATGTTGTGGCTTATCATTAAAGTCATATTATTTGTGGGACTTGAGGTCACAGAGATATTTTCATGCTGATGGGATCTTTCCTCTCTCCCCCATACAACATAGTTCTCCAGAAGGTTGGAGAAGTTATAATGTATCAGGCAATTATTTTCATATTTGGTGAAACTGTGAAAAATTTTCCATATTCTGGAAAGAAAGAAATCTTAAAGGGAACAGGCAATATTACTAATAAAAAGTTTCAGTCTATTCCTAGTTTGGCATTGTTGAACTTTTTTTTCTGGTCCAAATGTTAATTTATTCCACATTTTTATTGCTAGTGTTTCAGCATTCAATAGCAAATGGTATGTTAAGGTCCCACTTGGCAGCTACTTTTTGTGTCACATTTAGTTTGGCCCTGAGTGTTAAATGTTTGGAGAAACTACTAAGAGGATCAAAGTGAAGAGGGGGGGGGGAACACTCCCAAAACATCCTGCATCTTATGTTTTTTGGCTCTCAATTTAAATTGCATGCACCCTTTTTATCTCTTGTTATGTTTCTACTTCTTTTTTCTTATGATTATTTCCTTTCTCTTTCACTTCAGGGCTAGGCAAGCTCATCAACTAAGTTTCTACAAGCTTATCTGTAGAATATTTTAAAATTCCTTCCTTCCTTCCTTCTCTTTATAATCAATGAACATTCTAGTTCAAGATTAGTAATTGAAGTTTCAGCTTCCATTCTCAATTAAGCTCTAAGGTACTTTTAAAGACATCTAGCAGTACCATTTAGAGGGCCCTGTGAATATATTAATTCTCTTTCACTGTCCCAGGAAGTTTTGTAATGCATCTCCTGCTACAGGTAAGAAACAGCAAAAGAATCATTAGGATCCTCAAAAGTATATATGGAAAATGATTTGTAGATATATTAACCCCATGAGTACCCAAATGACCTATAAAATTATATACTTTGAAAAGAAGAGACCTTCATTTTCCTCTGTAGAATCTCTTTATCCTTATCCTCTACCTAAATTCAAGATCAAAGGAACAGTTTAAAACAGTTTCCCTTTCTATTAGTTGCACTCCAGTAATTTAATATAGTCCACCTAGATAACCACTAGTCTGCAGCATTTCTGTTCACAAAAAATAAACATTTTTGAGTGCACACACTATTTGTTTTGACAATATGTTAATAATTTTAGAGGGTTAACCCTTTATAGCAAGCCAGCATAATGTAGTGGTGTTGGACTGCGACTTTGGAGATCAGGATTCGATTCCAAGTTTGTTTATGGAGGCCTATTGTATGATGTTGAGTGAGTCACACACTCTCAGCCCCAGGAAACCTTGTGAATCTAAATGCTAAATCAATAAAAAAATGCATTCTTCCCACAGGGAGGGATGTTATAATAATTGATCCCACAATATATGAACATAAATATTCTACAGTCTGTTGCAAAGTGTTTTACCTTTATCTTTCCCAAAAAGCAACAGCTTACAAACATGCTTAGAATCATAGAATCATAGAATCATAGAGTTGGAAGAGACCACAAGGGCCATCCAGTCCAACCCCCTGCCATGCAGGAACTCCAAATCAAAGCATCCCTGACAGATGGCCATCCAGCCTCTGCTTAAAGACCCCTAAGGAAGGAGACTCCACCACACTCCGAGGGAGTGTGTTCCACTGTCGAATAGCCCTTACTGTCGAATAGCCCTTCCCCAATAGCTTGGGGAAGAGTTAGAATTTATATACTTACCCTTTTCCTTCCCTCCCCATCATAAAAAATGTTCTTATATGTAAATGTTTCCTGTGTCAGGCTTCAGTGAGGACAGAGATAAATGCATGAATCCTTGAAGAAATTAGTCAATTCTTCTTTGGTATTATCAAATGCCTACTTATATATTCAGTGAGAAAGATGATACAGTAGCCTAGTAGAGACTTAGGGGTGAAACAGATGGCCCCAAAAGGGTGGTTAGAACGCTGGGTTGTGGCCATGACAATTGCATGCCACACTCCCAACTGTTTGCCAATGCAAAAAGAAGTACAAAAAAAACCCACTCTTTTTTGAGTTAGCAAAATAGTGGCTTTTTAGCCACTGCCATGGCTTTGCAGCACTCCTGAGGTGTGTGGCATCTAACTACCATGCCTCCAGATTGACACAAAGCTGCCTGTCGTGTGGTTGGGCAGGCAGTTTCATGGCAGCTTCCAGCTGGCTTGGGTGCATGTGTCCTCTAAACGACACATTCCTCAAGCCACTGGGAAGCCACCGTAAAGTGGCCGTCTGTTTCACCACTTAGTGCAAGCTCTTTTGCTCTACAATGCAGATATTCTCTTATCTGAGTTGGAGTCCTTGAAAATGACAGTTGCTTTTTGTTCTACTAAAAGGAGCATGCACATTATCAGCCTGTTGATTCCAGCTTCCAGGAGGTCATCTGCATGGCGATAGGACTCGCACCATTTATACACACTGATATTGCAGCACAGTCTTCTAGTAAATACCTGAATCTAGAGCTGGAAATGCAGAATCTCTATTTATGTAAATTTTTACATCAACAATATGCTGGAAACCTTTCTTTTTTAAAAATTTGGTTTCAGCCAAGGTGTGTTCCTACTATTTAAAGGAACAGAGTACAAATCTGCAAAAATCATACTCAGGAAAATCAATTTTTGGTTTTGGAGGGGGGGGAATAAATGTTGAAACTTCAAAATAGTGAAAACATGATAGGCAAAGGTTGCAATTACTCTGCAACATGACAATGAACCATTAGGTCTACAATAGGTATTTTTGGAGTCTGGAATATATCAAGGCAAAAGGAAAGTCTAAAGGTTACATATGGACTAATATTTGTAGCAGATAGCTTACATTTTCTAAAGCTAACTTTGTAAATGGAATAAAATGGTAGCAAGAAATTGAAAGTATGGATCATAGTACAAACAGCACAATTGCAAGTAAAGTGATGCCCAGAATTCTAAAACAGGCCATATATGGAGCAAGAAATGCCAGATGTCCAAAGTGGGTTCAGGAAAAGAAGAGGAACTAGGGATCATGTAGTGAACATAAACTAGATAATTGAACATATTAAGGAATTTAACATGGATCACTCTTAAAGAAATGGCTGTGCCACCAAGATTTGTCAGTCCCGTAGTCAGAACAAGAGGCTTCTATCAGGACAGAATATGGAGAAAATGAATGGTTTCCAATTGGCAAGTGAGTCAAGTATATTTTATCACTCTACCTGTTTACCTTGTATGCTGAAAACATCAAATGTAAAGCATGATTAGATGTCGAGGAAGGTAGTGTGAAAACTGGAGCAAGTAATATCAATAATTTAAGATATGCAGCTGACACCATGAAACTAGAAGGAAATACTGTATTAAAGATTTTGAAATATTATTGAAGAAAGTCAGGTAGAAAGTTCAAAGATAGTTCTACAGCTAAACTTCAAAGAAACAAAAATAATGACCACAGACAATCTACTTAATTTCAAAGCAGACAATAGTGACATTGAAATAGTTCATGATTTCCCATACTTGGACTCAATCATAAATCAGAGCAGAGACTGAAGTCAAGAAGTCAACAAAATACATGGACCTGGATAGGCAGCTATGAAGGATCTAGTTGATGGGGTGCAAGTGGTTGGATCCTTAGGTGGAAGTGACCATGTTCTCCTGGAGTTTGTAATACAGTGGAAGGGAGAAGCTAGGCATAGTCAGACACGCACTCTAGACTTTAGGAGAGCTAATTTCAATAAACTTAGAGAAATACTGGGAGTGATCCCATGGTCAGGAATACTAAAAGAAAAGGGAGTTCAAGACGGATGGGAGTTTCTCAAAAGGGAGATATTGAAGGCACAATTTCAAACAGTTCCAATGAGGAAGAAAAATGGAAGATGTCTCAAGAAGCCAGGATGGATGACTAAGGAACTTTCAAATGAGCTAAGTTTTAAACGGAACATGTATAAGAAATGGAAAAATGGAGAAATCACAAAAGAGGAATTCAAACAAATAGCCAGCACATGTAGGGGTCAAGTCAGAAAAGCTAAAGCGCAGAATGAACTCAGGCTTGCTAGAGAGGTTAAGAACAATAAAAAGGGCTTTTGGGGATATGTCCGCAGCAAAAGGAAGAAGAAGGAAACAGTGGGGCCACTGCGTGCAGAAGATGGCAAAATGCTAACAGGGGACAGAGAAAAGGCAGAATTACTCAACACCTTCTTTGCTTCAGTCTTCTCAGAAAAGGCAAAGGGTGCTCAACCTAAGGATAATGGAGACAGAATAGAGGAAATTCAGCACAGAATAAGTAAAGAGGTAGTACAGGAATACCTGGTTAACCTAAATGAATATAAATCTCCAGGACCAGATGAACTACATCCTAGAGTATTAAAAGAACTGGCAAATGTAATATCAGAGCCATTGGCAATAATCTTTGAGAACTCCTGGAGAACAGGAGAAGTCCCAGCAGACTGGAGGAGGGCAAACGTTGTCCCCATCTTCAAAAAGGGGAAAAAAGAGGATCCCAACAATTATCGACCAGTTAGTCTGACATCAATTCCAGGAAAGGTTCTAGAGCAGATCATTAAGCAGAGAGTCTGTGAACACTTAGAGGCCAATGCCATAATCACAAAAAGCCAACATGGGTTTCAGAGAAACAAGTCATGCCAAACGAACCTGATCTCTTTTTTTGATAAAATTACCAGCTTGGTAGATGAAGGGAATGCTGTGGATATAGTATACCTCGATTTCAGTAAGGCCTTTGACATGGTTCCCCATGACATTCTTGCAAACAAGCTTGCAAAATGTGGGATAGACAAGTTAACTGTTACATGGATTTGTAATTGGTTGACTGGCCGAACTCAAAGGGTGCTCAACAATGGCTCCTTTTCATCCTGGAGAGAAGTGACCAGTGGGGTCCCACAGGGCTCTGTCCTGGGCCCAGTGCTATTCAACATCTTTATTAACGATTTGGATGACAGAATTGGGGGCATACTTATCAAATTTGCAGATGACACTAAACTGGGAGGAGTAGCTAATACCCCAGAGGACAGGATCAAAATTCAAAATGACCTGAACAGACTAGAAAGCTGGGCCAGTGCTAACAAAATGAAATTCAATGCGGAGAAATGTAAGGTTCTGCACTTAGGGCGGAAAAATGAAATGCACAGATATAGGATGGGGGACACCTGGCTGAATGAGACCACATGTGAAAGGGATCTAGAAGTCCAAGTAGACCATAAGCTGAACATGAGTCAACAGTGTGATGCGGCAGCTAAAAAGGCCAATGCAATTTTGGGCTGCATCAATAGAGGTATAGTTTCTAGATCAAGGGAAGTTATAGTGCCACTCTATTCTGCTTTGGTCAGGCCCCACCTGGAATACTGTGTCCAGTTCTGGGCACCACAATTCAAAAAAGATGTGGAGAAACTGGAGCATGTCCAAAGGAGGGCAACTAAGATGGTGAAGGGTCTGGAAACCTTGCCCTATGAAGAACGCCTTAGGGAGCTGGGGATGTTCAGCCTGGAGAAGAGAAGGTTAAGAGGTGATATGATAGCCCTGTTTAAATATTTGAAGGGATGTCATATTGAGGAGGGAGCAAGCTTGTTTTCTGCTGCTGCAGAGACTAGAACGCGGAACAATGGATGCAAACTGCAGGAAAAGAGATTCCACCTCAACATTAGGAGGAACTTCCTGACAGTAAGGGCTGTTCGACAGTGGAACACACTCCCTCGGAGTGTGGTGTAGTCTCCTTCCTTAGGGGTCTTTAAGCAGAGGCTGGATGGCCATCTGTCGGGGATGCTTTGATTTGGAGTTCCTGCATGGCAGGGGGTTGGACTGGATGGCTCTTGTGGTCTCTTCCAACTCTAAATTTCTATGATTCTATGATTCTATGATTCTAAGGATCTAGACAAAATCCCAAACTGTAAAAATATACTAAAATTAGGACAGTCCATGCCACTGTATCCCACATTTCTATGTATGGTTGTGAAAGCTGGACTGAAAAAAAAAGCTGAATAGAACAAAATCAGCTAATCTGAAATATGATCCTGGTGAAGAGTTCTGTAAATATTGTGGATTGCTAACAATTGTGTCCTACAGGTTCTGGTGGAAACCATAACCTATGAGAAACAGCTGAGGGAGCTGTATATGTTTTGCCTGGAAAACAGAAGGTTAAGAGGTGATATGATAGTCCTGTTTAAGTATTTGAAGGGATGCCATGTTGAGGATGAAACAAGTTTGTTTTCTACTGCTTCAGACACTAGGACACAGAGCAATGGATGAAAACTACAGGAAAAGAGATACCACCTTAACATTAGGAAGAACTTATGGACAGTAAAAGCAGTTCGACAGTGGAACACATTCCCTCAGAGTGTGGCAGTCCTTTTTTGGAGGTTTTTAAACAAAGGGCCATCTGTAGGGGGTGCTTTGATTGTGTCTTCCTGCATGGCAAGGGGTTGTATTTGATGACCATTGAAGTCTCTTCCAACTCTATGATTCTATGATTCTACAGCAAATCAGGCCTGAATTCTCCCTGGAAGCAAAGATAATTAATATCAGATTGTTGTACTTTGGCCATATCATGAGAAGAAATGACCCACTAGAAAAGCCAATAATGCTTGGCAATAGGAAAAGGGGATGGCCACATATGAACTAGATAGATTCAATCAGCCACAGCCATGAATCTGCAGGAGCTGAGCAAGGCAGGGTGACTAGGTCTCTCATTCATAGGGTCACCATACGTCAAGGTCAAACTGAGGTCAGTTATCAGCAATGATTTCTAAACCAGAAGTGCCACAAATTGAAATTCATTGTGCCAATGGGTTCCAATTAAGGATGTAAAACCTGACTTGATAAATCATCTTTATCTGGTAAATGAGATTGTGTGTATACGGGCTATGCAACACAGCAAGAATTTTTTTAAATGAATTTTGGAAAAATTTTGTACATTCTCTGAAACCGGTTAGTGAGCATTTCTGGAAATGTATAAAATCAAAACTGTGTTAAATCTTGCCCTATTGCATGAGCTATTTAAAATAACTGTACTAAATGAGTTGTTTGGATCTTTTTGGACACTCAACTCATTCTTTTGTATTTGCTGTGTTTTTGTGTTTACGTATGAAAGCTAAAAGTTTCTAATTTTTTACAGATAACTTTTTTTCCTGAAAATTGCAGAAAGTGCAATGGGGAAAAGTGTCCTGCTGAAACATCCTTAGCTGAACCATCATTTCTCACTGAGACTGACAAAGTTTTGACCATTCTTTACATTATTAACAGTGCTTGAGCTGGCTGGCCAGAGGAAAGCATTAAACACCTACTAGTGGTAATATAGACTCCAATATAAATTACAATTTATTCAGCTTTGAGATTTTTTTTAACTTTCAGTTTTGCATCAGCTGAATTGCCTCCATGTAACCAAATATGATAGATCTGTGGGAATATATGCATATTTAAGTAATCCTGGATGCCAACACTATTGATTATATGGCAGTTTTATCCTTCCTTCTACACTGCTGGAAGTTGGCATTCGTTGTGAAAGAAATCATTATCTGCTGACTTGAATAAAATGATCTAGCATCCCTCCTTCCCTGCAAAAATATGTTAGAAGGGACTTAACTAAGAGAATGGTGGTCTTTATATTATATAAGCCACTGGCATAAGTTCTTTAAAAAAACTTACAAGACATTGTCCTTTAGGATATTTGTTGGTCTATGATCATCAATACAACCAAATTAAAATTCCTAGAAAGCATTGGTAGGATCATTAATGTAGAAACATTGGTGAGGGGAGCAATAATCTTGATAATTGTACAACAGCCATGCACTAATAGATGCATGATGAAGAAATCTATATATTGGTGTTTCTTTTTTCCAAAGTTGCTTCCAATTAAGGACCCATCATCAACTAACTTGAGTGGATGATGGTTTTATATATTACAATCCAGTATGAGAGCATGGGATGTTAAAATCTTAATTCTCTGGTTCCAGAAATTTTCCTTCTATCCAATGTACTTGTAAGATATTGTACCTCAGTCCGAACACAGGAAAATCAGAGAAGCTAGTTTTTTCCTAGTGAAAATGTCTAGCCATTAGTTACTCAGGTTTCCTGGTCAAATTGGTCTACTTATAATTCCTGAAGCTTGTACATATATTCATGGTTATTTTTCACCTGTACTGAAGATGACATCCTGTAATAGCCCTGCTACAGTAGTAATAATCTCTGTGGGATTATAATTTGAGTTTATAGTAGTAAGCAATTGTTCTGAAGCTTGAATCCCCTCAATATGTATTGCTGATGTAAAGGAATACAACATCCAGTATATGTACCCCATGCTGAGGGGATTCAAGCTCTATTTGAAGATATTGCATTGATTATACAAGGAGTTACAGTCAACTTACACCCACGTAGAAAAATTGGGTCAAACAATAACCAATAATACATCCCTTTGTGGGTAGATTTCCATCTAGAATCTCCCAAATACCATAAGGAAATTAGAGAAAACCAGCCCTTGTTTTTTTTTGTTTTTTTTTAATCTTTAATGTCTTTGTAGAACCATCAGCAAGCCTTCCCATTTCATCTTTCTACCAGATGCCAAATCTACAAAGTGTGCCAGTAAAAGCTATCCTGACAACAACAGCCATTGCATTGACAGTGTGGTGTAGTGATTTGAGCTTTGGATTATGACACTGGGGGGAAATGGGAAGTCATTCTGAACACATTCTGAATGCAATCAGATTGAATTTGAATTGGCTCCATTTGGAATTGGGAGAAATTCCTCCTGTGTGATAAACTCCTGGGAGATCAGGATTCAAATCCCCAGTAAACCATGAAAACACATTTGCTGACCTTGGACAAGTCACATTCAGCCTCAAAGGAAGGCAAAGGCAAACTCTCCTGAACAAATCTTGCCAATAAAATAAAATAAAAATACCCCATGATAGGTTCCCTTTAGAGTTGCCTTAAGTCAGAAGTGCCTTGAAGGTACACAATAACAGCAGTCTTATGAAGCTGGTCATTTTTAGGAGTGATTGTTAAGGGACTAAAATATTAAACAAAATATCATACACTGGCCCTACTATTTTTTATTTTATTTGACTGAATGGAGACATTCAAGATACCAGCTTCTGTTTGTAGGGAAATAACCATGCACATGCTTCAGGAATCACAAGCTTGCATTCCTGACCAGGAAACCTGAAAAATTAGTGGCTAGAGCAAGTATGACATAATAGTTTGGCTGTAGGTCTGGAGACCAGAGTTCAAATCCCTGGAAACCCATTGGGTAACTTCGGGCAAGTCACACTCTCTTACCCTCAGTAGCAAGTAATGACAAACTTCCTCCAAACAAATCTTGCCAAGAAAAGCCCAGAATAGGGCCATCTTGGGGTCTCCATAAATAGGAAATGACTAAAAAGCACACAACAAGAAGGATGCATTTTAACGTGGAACACCAGAGCCCCTCTGATTTGTCTTTTTTTGAAACTGAGGTGACATCTCTTTCAAGTACTTTTGATATAAGAGCAGAACAGCTGGACTTATTACTACATCATCTCAAAGTAGAGAACAAAACAGCATATCATCAAATCAAGAACATTGACAATAGTTCCTTAACTGCAAGCATCTTTGGAAAAGGAAACACCATTGAAATAGATTCTAAAGTGCCACTTTATAGAGAGCTCACTTTGGCAGGGGGAAAAAAATTCTAATTCATTTACAGTGGTCCCCCGGGTCACGAATCCCCCGGGGTACGAAAACCCCGGAGTACGAAACCGGCGGGACCGCGATTGTATCCCCCGGGATCCGGAAAAAAACCGGCGCGGCCCCTTTAAATCGGCCACGTGGTCCATTGAATATAGCGGTCCCCTGGGAAACGAAAGCTTCCGGGTTACGAAGGTAATCCCGGAACGGATTACCTTTGTAACCCGGGGGACCACTGTATTAAGTTCTTCTTCTTAATCATACATACACACATTCACAATTAACATCATCCCTCTGGAATCCAGAACAAACTTGTCAGAAGTGTTGCCTCTTTGTTTTTAACCAGATATGGAGGGAGACCACTCTTCTCTTTTTAAAAAATTTAAATTTTAAAAAATTTAAAAAATTCACTGTGCTCATACCTAAGCACTCAGTGTATAAATATAAAGTCATTGTTTATTTAAAATCACCTTCTGCTTCAGGGCATATCTAATAGAACAGTAATGACTGGCAAAAGGATATTTTTGGATGGTATCTTTAAAATGAGAAAGGCAACCAGATACAGTATTTAAATGTATCTTTATCGTAAAACATAGCTTGAAAGTTCAGCAAAAGAAAAATATCAACTAGGGGATATTTTAAAGGCCATTATTGGACTTTATCCCTGAAAAGGCTAAATAAATTGAAATATGTTTTATGTCATTATGCATATTCTTCTGTGATAAAAATAGATTTATATTTCATAGTTGCACAAAGAATGTACAACTGTGGAATAATAATAAAAAAAGAAAAAGAATAAATCAATCAAGAAAGAATATTCCTTATATCCCTTTACAAAGGAAGTAATAAATTACTTCTGTGAATAATGTCAAAGATTTGAATATGCTGAATGTATCTCCCAATTGACTTTTTTAAAGGAAAAACAGTTGCAAACCCACTGAAGAAAGGGACTAGAACAATCCTTGAGTTTTTAATATGGAAAACAAGAATGATAACTATAATATTTGTTAAACAAAAGCATTCCAGTAAAGTCTTTTAAACATTCACGTGTCTGATCAACAATGGGAAAAACATGTGAAATCCAAGGAAATCAAAATAGCAGAGTAAAGTGATGTTACCTTTGACATAATTTTCCTAAAGGAAAGAAAATTTATTCATGTAGTCCACCTATACTATATGAATATGTTACCTTTCTTTTTACTTTCTTTTTACATTTTACCTACCTTTATTTCATACAGTAGGTAGCATAATTTTACTTTGGTATTTTGTCTTCCTTGCATTTCACTTATACAAGAAAGGAGATGAAAAACCAGAGAAGGGTGTCTTTTTGAGAGACTCAATTGAGTTTTCTCTTGACTTGGACAGAATTTTATCTTCAGACAAGTAGACATTCTACGGGTGTGAAAAGCCACAAAAACACTTGTACTCATCGCATTAATAGTACTGAATGAGCTAATACATTATGCTGGTCTGTTTCTTATCCAACTGTAATAAGAAGTGAAGTTTGTTTCTTTACATGAGTGTGATACAATGTATATAGAACAGTGTCAGGAAGCCATACACTCAACTAGGTTCAGAGTATGCTGAAGGAGAGATGCACAAATTCTTTATTTATTTCCTTCCTTCCTGAGAGGCGCTCTGTTGGCACAGTGGTTAAATGGCTGTACTGCAGCCACTCAATCATAAATGCCAAGATTGTGAGTTCAATACCAGCTCAGGTTTGACTCAGCCTGGCATCTTTCTGAGATCACTAAAATGAGTACCCAGCTTGCTGGGGACAATTAGCTTACATATTGTAAATGGCTTAGGGAGTGCTTAAGCAGTATAGAAATGTCCGTCCTTCTTTCCTCCTCCTACTCCTCCTTCAAAATAAATAAATAAATAAATAAATATCCAGGTTCTTCCCTTCATAGAGATATTTGCAAATATTTTCAAGGTCATAGATTTTCTTTCTTTCTTTCTTTCTTTCTTTCTTAATATCTGTCTCTCTATCTATATATTTGTGTTCCTGTATGATTGCTGCATCCAGGGACCCCTTTGATTGCCAAAATGAGGAATCAGTCACAATAAATATTTCTATTTTTATTAAGACTGAACTTGCCATTATGCTTCGTGGCGATTTATCTGGAAAACATACAGGCGTAAGTCTTGGGTTTAAGTAAATCACTCTAACAGTAAATGTAATTGATAAATGTAGATTGCCTTGAAATCTTTTTATACAGGGCAAGTTATACATATTTCAACAACAACAACAACAACAACACACGTCTACCCAAGAATCCAGTGGCAGGAGGATTAATTCTTCCTTCTTCTTATAATAGCAAGTTTTTTTTTATTTGTTGAACTTCAAACCGCAGGCAGCAACAAACATAATTACATATTCATTCTTAAAATATTTCATTGTGTAAAATATCCAGTACAACTAATGTATTTACAATTTCAAAGGAGACAGAATAAGGATCCAATAATTGGCTGAATTATTATATCCTTTATAGTTAGAAATGGGACAATAAAAAGAGAATGGGAAAAAGAAAATAATAATCAATAATAACATCTTTCCACAAACACAAATGTGCTTGAGGAAGAGAAATTGTCCTAATGTTATGATTAACATCGGATTAACTAAGGAGCAAAACAGATGGCCCCTTTGCAGTGGCTTCATGTTGTTTCCATGACGCATGCCTCCAAACCAGCAGGAAGCTGCCGAGAAGCCACCTGCCTGACCACACAGCAGGCAGCTTTATGGTGCTTCAGTGGCCCAGCGTTTATATCCCCCACACTGCAGGAGCAATACAAAGCCGCAATGGCAGTGGAAAATCCAGCTTTTTGCTGGCTCAGAAAGGAATGGCTTTCAGCCACTTCTTTTTGGGCTGGCAAAAAGCCAGATTTTCCACTGCTTTGTAGTGCTCCTGCAGTGTGGAGCATATAAATGTGGTGTGCCAGAGCGTCATAAATATGCTGTGTGTTTGGGCAAGTGGTTTCCTGGTGGCTTCCTGCCAGCTTGGGGGCAGGAGTCATCCAAATGACATGCCCTTCAGGGCCATCTGTTTCAGCCCTAAGTTAACTAAATAACCAAAACAGATGGGCAGATGGGGACAACTTCTCATTGCTCCATGAGTATGAGGTTTGGGCTCAAAAGGAGTAGATATTTTTTGCTCCTTTCCATGATCCATTTGGGACAGTGACAGGAGGTGCCCTAAGGACTGCAGCATGTGGTTGCCATGGTCCCAGGGCAATCGGGCCAGGGGTAGCTTCTGGCTGCTTCTTGCTGCCCATCTGTTTGCCCCATGGTCTATGAATAGAGACTAAACATTGCAGAATCACAATTCTATTTGTGTGTGTCTCCACTTATTGACCTGAAACACTCCTGATCTGCTGCTATATCCACTGGTACTTGCAGGAAGATAGAAAAGTGTATTTCACCTTTTTTATTTGAAATTTCATTTATGAGATATTTGCCATCAGGTTGGAGAGAAGCCTTCTCTGTTTTTCCAAGCAGAAGAAAAAATTGTTTCCAATTTAACTCACCTGTATCCATGTTTTTATATATGTATCACAAATCCATTCTGTTCTGTTTCTTCCTCCAAACCACCCACCCAACCCTTTCATAATAAGATCAACAGATTGGAAACATTTCTTTCCATCTCTGAGTAGGCCTTTAGGGCCCAAAGAGTCAACCTTGTGAAAATTGTTATTGCTGTTCTTCAGGGTGCTTTCATAGTTTCCTCTCTTATGTGGAGAAAAGGAAGCTTTCAGCTCAGGTGTTAACAGTATCAAAGGTAGAAAAACCCTGCACAACCAGGTTCAATGGAAGGTTCATGGATGCTTGTGAACTTTGGCCAATTTATGGCATCTGCTGGAAGTCAGCCAATAAATAATAGCTTCTGCTGAAGCTGGGCACTGAGATTTGTACATAGCTCAGAAAAAGAACATTCTAGTGATTGCAAGTTGGAATAGAAATTTTCAGCAAGATGATTCATTAAGTTTTCATAAAATGTGGGCAAAGTGGGAGAAATGAGGTGGTTTTTTTTAATATTTGCAGTCCTTACTTTTTCATAGAACCAGAAAGTTAATTTTGTTTACCAGTTTATTTCTCACCTTGTATTATCCAGATAGGTACACTTATTAGAGCATCAGTTAGAGAATTAAGGTGCACTTTTCCTCACATTAATATTACAGCTCCTTCCCATTTTGTTTGGGTAATGCATTAAAATTTCATCCTAGTGAAAGAAGGCATTTCTTTTTTTTTCTTTTCTTCTTTTGCGAGATACAAAAATTATATTTATTGAGCTATTTTGTTTTTATTTATAACAAAGAGACAAGACGATTTTTCTCTGTGGGGCAGTTGTCCTCCCTGCCCCACAAGGGTTCTGACAGGAGAAACACACAATGGATTGAGCCAAAAATTATTCTGCCCATTTTTAGCTAAGCCCACAATCATGTTCTTGTATGTGATCTGCTGTGGGTACTTATATATATGATATGAAAAATATACTTTGGATATGAATTGGCTAATCATGGCTTGTTATTGCAAAGCCTTCACAGGAGTGCTAGAGAGTAAGAAATGCACTTGTACTTAGACCAGAATTCTAGATTGTCCTAGAAAAAAAGGCATTTCTGTACCTCACTTCCACAGCATTGTAAATGCTAGTCTAATTCAGTGTAATGCTTAATCACATTGTGTAATAAGGGGCAGAAATGTATGAGTGACTTGAATATTTTTTTGATCAATAACAAACGATTTTGCTTCTGGAATAAGCAGAATCACCTCTGACCATAAGATTGGGTTTAGGTTTCGTGATCTGGAGAAAAACAGTATCAAAAGATATAAACATCCCACTGGTTATATCAGTGAATTCAGATCAGAAGGAGGAAGGAGTTATGTTGTTTAAGATGGCAGAAGATATTCTGACTGAATACTCAGTGGCAGGCACCAAAAAAGGCATAGGACTGGATGATTTTATTTTATTTTATTTTATTTACGATATTTATAGCCCGCTCTTCAGCCCTAAAGGCTCTCAGAGCAGTTTACAAATAGTTCCCTTGATGTGATACATACACAGTTGGAGAAATAGACAATTAGAAACGCAAACATGCATTTTGACTGCAAAAAATAATAGGAGCCACAATAGAACACTTTGAAAGTTTGGTCTCAGAAGCCACTTGTAATTTAATACATATATTTTGAGGCAGTAGTGATATACCAGAACATTATGGGTCTTACTTAAAGTCATACAGTTTTTTTTTAAATGATCTCATTTTAATAGGACACATTGGTTGAAAACAGTGATAGCAGGAGCACAAGGAGAACAATATTAATGCTTCTTATTATGCACAAATTAACTTTTTTGTACACACACACACACACACATCATAAGTGTCAAACTGTGTCAAACTGTGAAGAGACTCATTAAAATCTCACTGGATTTGTCTCATCAGGGTTCATCTATTATTATTATTATTATTATTATTATTATTATTTTCTATGTCCCGGCTTTCCTTCAGATCAAGGTGGGATTACAACATATTAAATATACACAATACAATATCAATAATCCTATGCAAAATATAAACCTAATGCATTAACATCAAATTAAGTACATACAATATCAATAAAACAGTTCATAATATCACCTAGTACATTAAAATCAAATTGAACATATATCAATGAAGCAATCCACAGTACAAACATAGTACATTAGGTGGTGCTGAGGGACTCCTGTTTGATATTATGTGTTAAAAAGCCAAGCCCTCCCTCCGGTCCATCCACCTTGGTCCAGGCCTCAGAGGGAGAGAAGAACTGTTGGATTTGATCCCCTTCCCCACCACCATTCCCTTCTCCTTCTGTGTTGTGTCTCTTTAGATTGTAAGCATGATGGCAGGGAACCATCTAATTAAATGACTGTATGTACAGTGCTGTGTAAATTTACAGTGCTAATAATAATAATAATACCATTGATCTATGGTATCCCTTAGGGTTCAGATTCACGTTGTTAAGCGTTTATATGAAACAACCTGGAAAAGTTGCCTAGAGTTCTAGGGTCTGGTGTCAAAGTAGGCTAATAATGCCCAATTCTACTACTCCTTTCTATCTAACTGCAATCAGGATCTTTCAGTATTAAATCAGTGTTTTTTTTTTGTCAGTAATTAACTGAATGAAGAGAAACAAACTGAAGCTTAATCCAAACATGATAGAGGTGCTTCTGGTCAGTCAAAAGGCAGATCAGCAAATAGAGATTCCACCTCTGAAATCTCAAGTTCATAGCTTGGGTGTACTTTTGGAATAACCTTATCCTTGGAACGCAGGTTTCAGTGGTGCCTAGGAATGTTTTTGCATATTTAAAACTAGTGTTCCAGCTATGCCTGTTCCTTGAGATAACAGATCTGGACTGAAAGCATGGTAACACTTGCTTTAATTACATCCTGTTCAGATTATTGTAACATATGAGGGTGGAGCTTTTTTGAAAACTGTTTAGAAACTTCAATGGGTCCAAAATGCTGATTGTTCTAATTAACAATCATATAACTTCCTTGCTGAAACAATTTCACTGGCTATTGGTCCATTTCCAGGCAGAATTCAAATGAGATTATGACCTATAAGGACCTACACAGCTCAGGTGCAGGGTATCTGAAAGGATGTATCTCCCTATACAAGCCTGCCCAAGTATTAAGATCTTTGAAAGAAGGGTCTTCCACCACAAGTATGACTAGTAAGGACTCAGAAGAGAACCTCCTTAGGCTGCTCCCAGGTTATAGAACTATTTGCCAAGGCAAGGTTTAGTTAGCTCCCTCAGTGCTCTCTTTTTACAGACAAAAACTTTCTCATTTAATTTGGGATAGTGCAAGGGGTGCGCTGGTTTATTACTGTGTAAGAGGTTTTAATGTGCTTTAAACTGTTGTAAATTAATGTTTTTAAGTGGATTGTGTTTAATGCGTCTTAACTTTTGTATTCCAGGCTATTTTAGTTGCATTGTTTTAACATATGGTGTGAACCACTTTTTGGGAGAAAAGTGGGATGCAAATAAAATATTTAAAACTATCATAGCTTGGTGATGATTTGCAAAACAAGGAGAGGTAACCTGAAAAATATTACATTACATATTTCTGTGTGAATAAAGAAAGACAAAACTGAAAGTTCTGGAGCCAGTCAAAATATAATATTTTTATTGGCCATATTTTTCACAGATGTGATCATATCACAAAATTGTTTATAATTTTTTTTTTCAAACCCAGATTTGACAATGATTATACATTATATCTGAAGTTGGATTTTTAAACAAATTTGCCTCGAAAACCTCTGTATGCATGGTTTGGAAGGGGCTAGAATGTGAGGCTTGTTTATAAAGATATTAAATACTCAAGATGCAAGATACGTGATATTGATTAAAAACAAAATGTTTCCTCATTTTCACATAGTAACAAATTCATGTTATAGTACTACAAAAATTAAGCTGCTTTCAGGTCACTGTGGTGCCAATAATAGCATTGCTTTAAAATATTTGTTGAATAATTCATATGCACAAGAATAACATTCTGACATTTACCTGATCTATCCCAAAGATTAGACTCTAATGGGAAACTTGATCATATGCGCTAGCTGTTTCTAGGGAACAGTAGCACAGGAGGGAGACTCAAGTAGGTCTGAGTGGCAGATTGAGGCTACTGCCTTTTTAGTAAGGTCATCTTCAGGTCAGGTGCTCAAATACTGCATAAAGAGGCTAGGTAATTGCTCCTGGGTCATTTTGGCAGGAGCTTTGAATTAACCCTAACCACAATATAAGAGGTGTTGGGTACTCTAAGAGAGAAGTACTGTTCTGAGTTCCTTAGGTTTAAAGGTGAGAGAGACCACTGCTATCAAATGTTGTGACCCTTTGCAGAGGAGTAGTAGCTACAGTTTGTAGTTTCTTCCTGAATTATGGTGGTAGTTCTGTGTGAGCAAAGCATGTTTCTAATGCTGATTCACACAACATCCTTCATTTTTCACATAAACAGTCTTCTCACTTGGTATGCATTGAAACAGAAGATACTGCCCAATCATCATCATCATCATCATCATCATCATCATCATCATCATCAGATGATGCTTTAGCATTGATGCATTGTACTGTATGTAGAAAAATGGTCTGGAAAGTCACAGTAGGTTCAAAATGCAGCAAATTGATTATGATGTGAACCAGATGAATAAAACATATTACCATGTTGAGACAGCTACAGTATGATGTCTAATTTTAAGACTGTATGCACAGCACTGTAGTGCTATATAAATAAAGGTTAATAATAATAATAATAATGCTGGTATTTATATATAAAATAGCTTAGGATCAGGTATCTAAGCCCCCCCCCCAAAAAAATAAATGAAGACCTGCTTCAGAGCATCTTTCCCATTCCTGTCACCATTGGAGGTTAGTAGTAAACACAAGGTCTTCCTTGTCTCAGAATTGGGCCCCTCTTTCCAGAGAGATTCAGAGACTTTATTATTTCAAGAAACTCCTGGTCATACTATAGATTTTTTTTGTTTGTTTTTTTGTTTTTGTCTATTTAGCACTATCGTAGTATATTCTTGCCCAAAAGCCAAAATAAAATATATATTCCTCAAAAATATAAACAGTAATCCTTCCACATACATACACATTGTATTTAAGAGACAGACTGAGGAGTGCTCTTTTACATTCTCCCTCATACATTTTATGAGCTCATTTTTTTTTAAAAAAAAAAATACTGTCTCCTTCAGTTTATTTTTCTCAAGCAAATATGCTAACCTAAGTAATCTTATGAAAGGCAAACAGATAACGCTTGAGAATGCAGTGCTTATGAAAAGTCTATAAGCTCTGTCAAAGAAGTTATTTGTATTGACTGGCTAGAGAAATTATTGAAACCAAACTAAATTTGGAACAAAAGATGCACTGTTGTAGTTGAGTTTGCAAACAGCACAACATTTAAGGGGATCCATAAACTAATGAAATAGCTGTTTGACAGAAGAATGTGCTGGCAGAATTTCCTGAGAAACATTTCAAAGGCTCAACTGAAACTATATTTCTAGTTATGGAGAACAACTACTGACTGTGATGACACTGTCATAAATATAGTCCTGTATGTAAAATCATTATTTGGTCTTTCTTTTTCCTATGATTTTGAATCTAATGATGAAGAGCTGTTCAGTTCCTGATGCCCCCAATATGTCTTCATGTTTTCAAAAGAAAGTTGTGAAAAGAGAAAGAAAATAACACACAAATGGCATTTGCACAGTACCATCCAGAGGAGTGTCAGGGGAAAACTGTAGTTTAAAAACATAATCCCTATTCCTAAATATACTTATCCATGAATAAGTTCCTGAATGATAGCATTTAGAGTGAATGAGTTTAGGACTTGAGCCAAAGAAAAACATTCTAATCCATAATTGTTATCATTCCAAATGAATTAAAATGGAACTAAGTCCAAGACCCCATAGATTTATTTGACACATTTATTAGAACTTTAAGTTTGTGGTGTTAACCCTAAAGTTTACTAGGTTGATAAGCCAGAGAGTCAAGGTTATATCAAGGACATTTTCATTTACTGTTTATAGTTGCCATGTTCTGAAACAAATTGGTGGTTTTAAGGTCTGTAAAATAAGGTATAGATGTTCCAATGATGCCAGGGAGCAGGTAATCCTATTGTGCCAGTGCTAGATTGTTATGCCCAGGCCACACAGGTGCTTGAACACCCAAATCACAGGTCTGTAGCAGATGTGGAGAGGAAAAAGAAACAGAATTTTGGAAGTATGTAAGAACAGACATAGTGGATTAGTGATTAAGATGTCATTTCTGTCAATCATAAGGTGAAAGAGTTGGCAGTTCGAGGCCCAAATACCATGTGATGGGGTGAGCTCCTGTCACTAGTCCCACCTTCTGCTAACCTATCAGTTCAACAGCATGCAAATGCAAATAGATGAATAGGTACCACTTTGGTGGTAAAGTAACAGTGTTCTGTGCAGTCATGCTGGCCACATGACCATTGGAGTCATCATCAGACAACGTTGGTTCTTCGGCATAGTAACGGAAATGAGCACTGCCCCCTACAGACAGTTATGACTAGACTTTCATGTCAAGGAGAAACCTTTAACTTTACCTTTAATAACATCAGAAGAGAATAACATAAAAAATCCATAATGATCAATCATATACATCAGGGAAACTGACAAGGTGGCTGTCACTGGACTGCTCCACTTTAAGTGTCACCTATCATGGAATAAGTAACCTCTTTGACTGTGGCTTTATGGTGGCTTCCTGCTGGCTTGGGGGCATGCCTTGTCTAAACGACGCACCCCAAAGCTGCCAGGAAGCTGCCACAAAGGGACAATCTGTTTCGCCCCTTACTCTGAAAGAAAAAAAAATTCTGCAAAGAAATCAAAGAAATGTAATTTCCCACACAGAAAATGCTATTTCTTTCACAAAAATTGTGTGTGTGTGTGAGTGCGCGCGCACGCGCTCAAAACCACCATGTGTGGTTTTTAGTCTTGAACTATGAATTGGCTTCAAAAACTGTACAATTTTCAAAGATTTTCTTGCTGCAAATAGAAAATTGCTTAAATTCCTCATTCAAAAAGAAACTTAGAGCCTTATACAAACAGGTGGGATACCATGGGCAAAAACCATGGTATTCTGCCAGCTGTTCTAATCTATTCCTGCCCCTGGGCCAAAGCAGCAATGGGCAAGTGTTCACATGCACACACACTACCACACTGTATAGTTGCTGGCACTGCCATAATCATCCTCACCTGCTACTGCTGATGCTTTCACTCTGAAAGTCCTTGCCATGGTCTCTAATGGCAGGAATGAAGTACATGATTTTACTCACATGGCTAGGCACCTTCTCCCAACATCATAGGACATGAGTGGATCCTTCAGAGCAGCAGCAGAGCTCTGGCTGCTGGCTTCTGAATAAGAGTTACCAGAAAACTCTACTGCAAACAGCCAGTCTTTTTAGACTCTGTTAAGGGCCTTTTAGACTGGAATCAGTCTGGAACTGCTGGATTGGCATGTGGTCTGGCCAATCCTAGTTCATGGATATTGGCCTACATCAAGGATATTGGCCTGTGTGTTCAGCCATGTTGTAAAAAATCTTATTCCTGCTGCAATACTACTCTGACTAACAGCTTTTCTGCAGATCTTGAGAAGTGGTATTTTCCAACAATAGGATTATCAAGGGTTGAATCTGATACTTTTTGTGGGGATTCTACCATTGAAATACAAAAGTGACTTTACTGTTTGGAAACAATAATATCCTAATACATATCAACTTATATTTGCTTTGCAAAACTAAAAAATAATGAATGAATGAATGAATGAATGAATGAATGAGTTCTTGGACTGTGTTTGTCAGGATAATGAAATATTTCCAGAGACATATTTATGATGATGCCTAGCAGCAGAATTATGGCTGCAATTAGACATTTCAATTGACAGTTTTTGTTATGTAGAATGATTACAATACAACTAATCTTTTAGCTGGCAGTTATGATTTTCTAAAGCCATTCACAACAATTTCCCTCTTTAATCTCTCCAATTTTACTCTTGTTTCTCTAACCAACAACTTCCAAATTCAAGTGAAATTTGACTGTAGACAGGATCTCGTAATAAGTGATGAAACACTAATGGTAATTTTTGCTAGTCCTATCATAACTCTATTAGCTTTTCACAGAACATGTCAGAAATTTGGCCTCAGAAGGAACTTTAGGCATAAATCAGTCAACCATTCATTGAAATTGTACATGATAAAACTAGAAACTTAATTTATTTCATTTAAAATGTGATGTGAATATTTTTAAAAAAGCTATAATGTCAGAAAAACCTGAAGAATATTAGTTAATTTTACAAAAAAATCAAATCCATACTTTTCCCTGCTAATTTTGCCATTCCTTTAAAATGTCAGTAATGGCTGTACCAACTGTGATTTTTTAAACCAATAACAATTAATCCTCGGAAAAACAAAAGAGATTGCTCTTTATATGATGACAGTATAAGCTAGGAAATATTTTCTTGGCTTGCCAGATGGGTATATCTTGCAATATATATATATATTGGCAATCACCCAACTTTGGATTTGGATCTTAAGATAAATTGTTTTACAGAGCAATCCAGTGGAGCATGAAGAATAGTTCTGAAGCAGAGAAATCTACCACATCCGAAGTCCTATCAGTTTCTTGGATTTTCTTTTCCTTCCTGCTCTATCCCTTCCTCATTTTATTTCACTATATTATATTCCTTCTGATGCAAGCAGAGCTCTGACATGGAAAGGGGGCAGATCCTTTGGAAGATGCTGTAGGGATTCTCCCTTCAGGTGTGATCCAACACTGGAGCTCTTTGATATTTCCTATGGCCTTACACCCCAGGAGCTTGCACTGCCTAGGACAGCAGTGGAAATTAAAGCCTTCAGATGTTGTTGAACTGCACCTTCTAGAAGGCCTAGCCAGCCAATAGTGAGGAACATGTTTAATAACAGTTCAATAACATTCCTGTTCCCCCATTTTCTATTAATAACTACCCATACCACATCCTGAGTTGCTTAAGAGAGCTGTGCATTGCCAAAAAAGGGCTTTTTAGGGTTTAGGTTGCTGAAATGGGAGGAAGGGAGAGGAACCTCTTCCTCTCTGAGCATCTAGAACAGCGAGACCTTATACATTTCTACTCAGAAGCAACATCTTTGAGTTCAATTAAATTTACCTCCAGGTAAATAGACATAACATTGTAGCCTGAGGTAAGCCCAAAACAGACAAATAGATGGGGATAGCTTCTGACCATTCTGGGGGCATGGCGTTTACATGACCCACATCCACAGAGCACCTGGAAGCCACTCCAGGGCTGTGCCGGGGCCTCCTTAGGTGGCTCAAAACCAGCCCCCAAAGGAGCTGATCTTTTCCCAGGGTGATCAGGCTGGTAGCAGCTTCTGGATGCTTCTTCCTGCCCATCTGCTTTGCCTCTTAGTTTATCTTTGGAAGTAAATATGGAGATGAAGAATTTCCTCTTCATCTTGGGTAGATAGGGAGAATTTACCCAGCCTCTTCTTCTTTATAAAGAAAACAACTTATAGGTTAGCAGTTATCCATACATGCAGACTTATCTAGTTATTTTACTATTTCATACAATAAGCTTCGTTCTTCCCACTATTTCTTTCACTCATTTTCCTTGGATCTATAAAACTTCCTTGCTTCTATGAAGTATTTCTGCCAAAACACACAATTTCCTTTGTCCTTTAGTCTGTGTAAGAGTTCATCATCTTGTGTTTTTTCTTCTTCTTAAAACATAATACTCCATTCCCTCAAATATTCCCGTCTTTTCCACTATATCAGGTTTATGCTTCTTTGTAGCTGACTGCTCTGGTCCATTATTTCAGCCACCTTGTTTCTTCAGGCTTCACACTAAAATAGACTTCACTCTTCACACTAAAATAGTTACCCAGACCATTCACATCTATAGCGTGTTTTACGTATTCACCTATAAGGATTCTGGACATTTTAGGGGTGAAACAGAACACCCTCAAGCCTTAGGAAGATGGATTGGGGCTGTGGCAGCCACACGCCCTGGCCCCAATCTGCTTTTTTTGCCAGCAAGAAGCCACTCCTTTTTGGAATGGAAAAAAAACCTGGCTTTTCCACCACCACCATGGCCGGAAGCCTGCTTTAAGGCAGCAGCATACAACATACAAACCTATGCTGCTGGAGAAACACAGGAACACATATGTCCCATTGCTTGCAGCAGCAGCTGTGTAAGTATGATGAATTCATAATTGTGATCATGATTTCCAGCCATTATTTTCTGCACAAAAAATGTAAAAAATTCTGTTTTCTGAACACAACTTCTATGTGCAGTTTTGCACTGAATAAGTCCCAAAATGCAAACCAGCTTCAAAAGCTATTCTTTTCTTTTCTTTTCTTCTTCTTTTTTTTTTTTTTTTTGAAAACTTATAGTGGGAAGAACAACAGTCAGATTACTTGTTGCTTTCTTCAAAAGAAAGTTAGCAAAGAATTGCTTCCCTTTAGAGGAAGTATCATCACACTCGTCTGACATCCATATCTTCACATATTTCCGCATCTTCCCCCAGTGATGCTGTCTTTAATTTTTCAGGGTGTGCTTTTTCAAAGATAAAAATATCCCAAGACAAATTTGCAAAGAAGGGCACTTAAACATTACATTACATTGAAAACATATCATCACATTCTTTGTTATAAGCAAAACAACAACAACAACAAAACTCTAGCAAGACAGGCATTCTGAGCAATGCTTACCTTCAAATATTGTTTCCCATCAGATGTGTAATTTTGTTTTGAATTTATACCAGGACATTGCCTTTCTCAAACCTGAAGTGCATGATTGTGGCTCCTTGACTCTTCATATTGTTGGTTACATCTTCATTTTTCTTTCCTTGCATGCCTCACTTGAATTTTACACTTTATCATGGCTTGTGATGATGAGTAGAGGCAATGAAGATTGTGCATAGCAAATGGAAATGTTTTCCCCACAAATTTTCTAGGAAAATGCCCTAATATTACATTAGATTACATGGGGAGGGAGATATTTTACATTCCAATTTATTTTATTTTATTAAAAAAATAACCTCTAATGTAATTAGATTTGATTAACTGGTTTAAATTTGTGGCTTAATATATAATCTCACTGAGAGAGAGGGAGAAGAGAGAGAAAAGCAAAGCAGAGGTTGCTAGGAAGGGAGAAATAACAACCATGTCATTTTACAGGCAACACAATTGAACTTAAAATGACATCTTAAAGAGAGATGTATGTGTTGGCTGTTATTTTATTTGTAGACAACACATGTGGAACTTACTATCATTTGGTCTGAATCTGTAAATATGTGATGTGTCTAACAAGGACAAGCATATGGATTTTTCTTGTCTGTAGAAATCTCATTGTTACTCCTCACCAATACACTAGTCACAAAAGGATTTTAGGAACCTATTAGTCACCACATGGGGTGACAACAACCAAAAACTATTCATCACAGCATGACAAGTAATATCTACCATGGGAGACATGGAGATTGTATCTCATTTGTAAATGTAACAACCATGGGATGACAGACAGTTGAAATTTCCTACAGAAGGAGAGAAAGGTCTTTGTGTACAATATGTTTCACTCTGTAAATCCTATGTAAAGTAAGTGTTTTACAATACTGTATTGGTAATTAAAAGCAACATATACTAAGATATATGTGTATATGTCAGTTTTGTCATAAGATGTGCTTCATCAATCTAACAAGAAATGTATAGTTTTTTTTCAGCTTTCAGTTTTTATTTGATTTTTGCCTTTAAAAAATGGGGATATATTTACTGCAGTTAGTAGTTCAAACTCTTGAAAAACTACTTTTGTTGCTTACTGCTGAAACATATTCCTTGTAGAAATAAAATTATATTCCCTATGTGTATAGGGTCTTTTAAATGTTCAAGTGACTTTTTAGAATTGAGGAAAATACAAGAATATATATTATGCTGTTGATTCGAATTCAATAGATGCAGGATGTACAATAAGAATATCAAATAGTTAAGAATTAGCAATATCAGAAGTTTTAATATGTCTTGAAAAGAATATTTTCTACTAGCATTGTCCAACAAATAGTCTTGAGTATGAACATAAAATGGTACAGGTGTAACCCCACAGTCAACACACATTTCCCCCATATCATTGGGGTGGGAAAAGGGACTTCTAACACTTTGCATGCCATGTGAACTTCAGCTTTTAATCTTGATACATCTCAGCTGATATTTTTTGTCACTAATGGTGCAATGCTCTTCTGCTCTAAGTTGAAGAGAAGCTCAACAATTGCTGGTCCCTAGTTTGGAATTCCCATTCAAGCTGGAACAGGTCAAGGAGATGAAGTAACCACACTTGTCTTCAAAGCTGGTCAAAATGACACACCGTGCTAGAGATAATTGTATGAGTGCTTCTCTAATTACACTGAATCATAGAATCTACAGAATCATACCTTCCCTGGCAGCCTCTTTTTGAAGATATCCAGAGAAGGAGACCTCACCACCTCTCTAGGAAATCGGTTCCATTGCCAAACTGCTCTTACTGTCAAGGAATTTCTTCTAATGTTCAGTCCAAATCTAAAAACTGTTAGAGCTGATTCTACCTGCTGGAGCAGCATAGAACAGGCCTGCCCCTTCCTTTTTGTGATAGCCCTTTACTCCAGCTTAATATTAATTCAATGACAAATGGACAAAAATATTTGTCATCTGTATAAAAAGCATTGATGTTGTGTCCTGTTATTTAATATGCTGTCACTTCTTACATTTTAATGATAATCGTTTGTATATCTGTCTACATTGTGTATGGATAATCATTTGTGTATCTTTGCCTATGTTTCCTTTGTTTTACTTGTAAACGTGTAAACTGCCTTGAGTCCCCACTGTGAAAAATTCAAGATAGGAAAGAAATAACGATGGTGGTGGTGGTGGTGATTACGTTGTCTGATGTTTTCAATTACATTGGTCATGGGAATGCAAAAACTGTAAAAACTAACAGATACTTACATTTTCTTTCATGGTTATTCTGTTCATATTTGTCAAAATGTACTGTCACGTTGCCTTAGAGAAATGGTCACCTTTGAAATCTCTAGTTATGAGAATTAATTATAAAATTAATTATAATTATCAAGATTTTTATTTATTCAATACATTGTTTGTATGAATAAATCGGACATGTTTGGGTGAGTGGGGTCGCAGTCATATTAAACCATATTATGTCTGCAATGGAAGGTTAAATGCATTGTATTGCTTTCCAATCTATGACATGTGAAGTGAAGTTAATTTGGAGTGTAAAAATTGTACAAGCTGACCAAAAGCAAATTTAAAATGTGGGTGTGATACTTCCCGCAAGTTGCAGGAAGCTTATTCCTCAACTTTGAGGCAATAAAACACAACCATATTTGAATATTTTTTTCCATCCCTGAAGGCATATTCAATGGAGCAGGGATGCAAATCTTTGTAAACTGCATTGTCACAGGAATTTTTTTTAACCTTTTTTCCCTCTTCACTTCAAGAAAGTCATTGAAGGAACTTCAATTTGGAAGACTATTCACAATTTGGGATAAATGCACATGAGTTTTTTGTTGTTGGTGGTGGTGGTGGTGTTGTTTAGCAGAAAACAACATTCTCTGTACAAAAATCAAGTTTCCTGTAGAGAAGATTGATTTTTCCTTACAGAAAACAACATTTATGGGGAGGAAAAAAACCTTTACTTTTCTACATGGAATAGCTGTTTACTGCAATAAATAAAAAAATAGATAGATAGATAGATAGATAGATAGATAGCTGTACTCTGGTAAGGAAATTTGTTTTCTGCACAGAAAATGCTGTTATCTTTGCAAACATACCTACGTATATTTTTCATACAGAATTTGCCTTCAGTTATATACAACAGAGTTTCTCAACACTCTGCAAATTCATTATTTAACCATTTATTATTTATTTCATTCTTTCAGGAAAGTAGTTGACCTGTCTTCAGGGAACAATAGAGCTTTTAAATCAAGTTTTATGACTCATACCCATAGTCAAATGATATTTAGATATAGAAGTGGGCAAGCATATATAAAAGATTGAAATAAATGTTTATAACACAAGTCGGATACACTTGTTCATTTCACAAAAATATTGTTACAGAATTACCATTAGCAAGCTCTCCCTGTCATCCAGGAATGAAAGTAGACAAGGCTGTACTCTTTTAATAGAAGAAGGTAGTAGGAAAAGAAATGAAAGACCCAACAGTTCAAACAAAGCCTGTTCATACAATTGTAGCAAGATCATCATGTATTCAAGATTCTTTTTCTGTTATCTTCACAGGAGAGCATTCTCCCCCTTGATGAACAGTGTTTAAATATTTCAGTTAAATGTCTTAGAACATCAGGTAATATCAGTTATTGTAAGTTGAAAATGTTGCAACAAAAGATGATAGGCTGGATAGATTTGTAAAACAAACACAGCCTTACACATTATGGGAACTCATATCATTTGTAAACCAAATAAAACAAATTACTTTTATGCTTACAACAAATCAGCACTTATAGAAGTTCAATGGCATCATTAAAATGACTTCTCTTATTCCACAAGCATAAAACAATAGTAACATGCTAAATAATGTGAAAGGGAAATGGACTTAAGAAAGAGGGAATGCACAATAAGATTAAGGTAAAATTAAACATTTTAAATTCTAATGGAGAAGGAGTCCTAGGAGATGCTATATTTCATGTGTCTACTTCTCTATGGTAAAAAGAGGGGATCCTTTGAGTCACAGTAGAAAGCTCTGACACTGTGTCTGTTTTTGCACTATGACAACTTGGACAGGAAGGGAACAAAGGGGACCACTGTAAGAGTGGCAAGGGTAGAGTGGTTTGGGATATGGTTGGTATGATTATTTCCTCCTATTTGAGTTAGCGGAAGAGCAGTTCTGAGAGAGGGAGAGAAAAAAACAACCAAGAAATGACTGCGTGTGGGTGAAAACTGGCCCATTCACTTCTGTTCATTCCACTTTATTTGTATGGTTTTGTGACAGAGACTCTTTTTTCTCTGTCTCTGTATTTAACTTCTTTCTAACTTGGGATCTAACTCCTAAAACTGAAGGGAATACCACTGGGTGGGGAAGAAATGACCTCAGTGTTGTCCAGTGTTGTGTTCAAAACACAAAACCAGACTCTTAAATTGATGAGTGCTTGTGCCTCAGTGCAAAAAGGCAAATATGAATGTGCCCTCTGGGCACTGGTAATGGCTCTTAGATGAACTGGGAAATAGAAAAAAGCTGCTTAGACAAGACAAAGTCAATCGAGTATAGATATTTACCCTCTTTCAAATCCAGATAGATTACTCAACATCCCTGGAAGTTGCACAATACTTCACAATGAGGGATGCACGAGTGAGAGCCAATTTGACAGGTTTCCATTCAGTGGAGGTAGCCAAGGCAGATATTATCTGATTGCTCTAATCAATGAAACCATTTCCCTGTCAGCAGGATGGGGAGTTGGAGGGAAATTCCAATTTGCACTTTTAGAATAATGCTTGACCTTTTCCCAAGATAGACAAGGAATCAGGCCAGCAGCCCTACCTGTCCAGTATGTTTTCTTAACAATTCATGCAATATGCAGCTCTTCTCCCTTGTGTATCAAAGTCTAATATTCATATTTATTAAGCATAACATATCACCTTAGGGCTTACCTCTTAAAATGAGAGGGCATATCGACACTGCACAATTGTAGCAGTTTGTTTCCACTTTAACTGCTATGACTGCATCCTATGGCGTTTGATAATCCACTGCACTGAACTACCATATTATTGCTGTTTAGAAAAGAATTCTAAGTACTTCACAAGATGAGAAGTCTCAGGCTTCTACAGTATGAAAACATGGTGGTTAAAGTAGCATCAAAATGTTACAGTTATGTGATGTGGATACTCCAATAGTGTGCAATTTTTTGCATCTTATATTGTATACAAAAAGAAACTTCTTTTGCTTGTAAAAATGTGTACAATAGCAAAAAGAATGTATATTTTGGGTGAAAGAATACATGAAAATGCATACCAATTTCACTGAGGCATCTTAAAAATACAATTTGTGCACTTAAGGTAATCCTATGAATTTAACATTAAAAAGCCGAGGATCCTCTTAATCACTCAGGGTGAGGCGGATTTCCCAGCAGACAATGGATCATTAATTAAATAGACCCTGAGGCCTTGATTTCAACAACAGAAAAATACACAGATTAACATGTAAATCACTTCCTCTCAACCAACGATATATATACACAACTCTTTTCCATGCCAGCATTCTCTGAAGATGCCAGCCACAGCTACTGGCAAAACATCAAGAACAAACTCTTCTAGAACACTGCCTGATAGCCTAAAAACCCCACCAAAAAAACTATCCTCTTAACTGTTGAACCTGGGACTGCTGAAGTAGGGAAGGGAGTTTGTTTGCTCTGTCCCAGGTCATATTACAACAGGTCATATTTTTCAAAAAGGCATTGTGATGCTATTAGGTGGCAGGTATAGGCAGACCTCTTATTAGAGGGCCATACCCTAAGCTGGTGGTGTCTCAAGCCTTTTGTGATGCCTGCCCAGTCTCTGTAGCAGTCAGCAAAGGTGTTGCTCTTTGCCTTGGGGCTAGGTAGAAATTGTAGGGAATGGAACCCTGAATCGCATTGTTAGGAAAAATGATGCAGTTTTTCACCAACGTTGCACTGATACAGAATGGAAATAATGAAAATATTGATGTGGGTGAAACAATCTTTATATAGGCATGCACAATAGTGGTAGCATAGGAAGAAGAAATCACAGGTAACATTGTTGAGCACTGATCGGGGAGTCCTAGTGGGTCAGTGGTTAAATGCCAGTACTGCAGCCACAACATTTTGATCCCAGACCACTCCAAATTGACTCAGCCTAACATCCTTTCATGGGTCATTAAAGTGAGTACATAGCCATTGGGGACAATTGGTTTTCATGTTGTAAACTGCTTATAGAGTGCTTAGTTTACTATGAAGTGGCATAGAAATGTAAATGCTAAAAATGTTTAATGCTTGAGCACCAAGGAGTACTTTTGCAATGTAATCTTTCTTTAGTTCTGGTGATAAAGGGAAGGAATTGTCTCCGGGGGTGCACCTGTTCCCTCCTTAGAGTTATGGGGAACATAGGAAGGATTAGACACCTTCTTTAAAGGATACGGGGAGTGGGGTGGCTAATTGAAGGGGGCTCTGAGGAAAAGGTTAGGAAATGGCTCTTGCCTCTTCAGACAGGCCATCTAAAGAACTGGTTAATATTAAATAGCTAATAAAATTGTGGCTTTACTTCTTCTTCTTCTTCTTCTTCTTCTTCTTCTTCTTCTTCTTCTTCTTAACCTTTATCTATATAGTGCTGTAAATTTACACAGTGCTGTACATACAATCTTAAAATTAGACGGTTCCCTGCCTTTAGGCTTACAATCTAAAAGACACAACACAAAAAGGAAAAGGGAAAGGTAGTGGGAAGGAGATGAGATCCAGTGGTTCTTCTTTCCCTCTGGGGCCTGGACCAAGGTAGATGGACTGGGGGGAGGGCTCAGCTTCTTAATGCATAGTTAAAACCAATCATCCTGGGGCAGATGGCACAATCCTGGGAACACTTCCCTAAACAATATAGTCTTTAACTCAATTTTGAAACTGGTAAGATAAGTGATGAAGTGCACATACTTCACCCTATCACTCAAGCTTTTCCTTTAACTACCTGGATAGGTGGGCAAATGTAATAAAAATGAATGGATAATATGCATCTTTATCAAAAAGAAGATGTCTAGAACAGGGAGCTTGTCTTGACCTCAACCAAGAAGCTTAGATTTGCAAGCTCAGGAGATGGTAATGTTTTCTCTGTATAGTGCCACTGTATTGACGACCAATTAAAGCATTCAGTTATACATGATGTCCTTCTAAAGAGACTATACATCAGCATGATGGCATGCACACCTACACTACATTTAGGGAGGCTAATTGTTAGTAGTTAAGAATGATGTAAATAAGTTGTGCACATTAATAAAAAAAATTGTGATGATTCACAATCTAGGCATTCACTGCCTTTTCTCCTTATCATGATGGCAATTTGCAGCCTAATAATGTACAAGTGCATGCACACAAGCTGTACACAAACACAGTCTATATGTTGTCTTTGAGATGGAGACAGTAGGCAATCTCTTACCTGCATCCACTTTGTATATACTTAAAATATCATGTAAAAGTGACTGTTTGCCATTCTTCAGAAGTGAGCTATAACAACATCATTTTCTTTATAAATCATCAATCTAAAGTACCGTTTTGCATATCAAGAAGTCACTATCATTTGCTTATTCTTCTGACAATTGTTACACAATTTTCTTTTCAGTGTCTGCAGTATGTTGAAGTTAAAAAATGCAACTTCTTTGGTATTGATTTTGTCCCTTTCCATTTAATAAGCAAAGACCTGAAATACACAGTTATCTATACATGTTACTTCCAGACTATAGTCTGAGAATATATCTTACAAATGATGATATGGGGAAAAAATGCAGATACATCTTCATCATCCTTCTTGTGATTTGCCTCTCCTGTCTGTTGGTGCCACCAAATTTCATTGTTCCTTGGCTCAGAATACTTACTTGACTAGGTTTAAATGCATCTGTATAGTG
This sequence comes from Urosaurus nigricauda, assembly GCA_034509955.1. NCBI lineage: Eukaryota > Metazoa > Chordata > Lepidosauria > Squamata > Phrynosomatidae > Urosaurus > Urosaurus nigricauda. The sequence continues at coordinate 56,858,149 of JAOEGL010000003.1, forward strand.
TAGATATTCATAGGGAAAAGGGTGTCACTTCAGAAACTACTAAGGAAGAATCATTTTGGATCACTTCAAAGAAGCCCACTTAATATACTAAAGTGATGAAGCCTTCCAGATTTCAGACATATGATGGAGTTTGTGTTAAGCATATGTAAAGGTGATTTGTGGTGTGTGAATGGATTATGCCATTTCTGTCTTTTTCTCTCCTCTTAGAAAATGCTCTGAATGCAGTACATCTTCCTTTACTGTACTCCTGCTTCTGCCATGACAAACATGGGACTTGTTCCTGATGTTTCCAAGTTAAGGAGGAGTCTTGTCTCTCCCCCCCTTTTCTTTTCTTTTCTTTTCTTTTCTTTTCTTTTCTTTTTAGATTGTGTATAGTTCACATTGTTTTAGGATTGGGATGGGGGTAGAATGGACATTTTCTTTTTACTTGTTTTGAAATGTTAATTGTAATGTATTTTGCTTTGTTAATTTTATTTTTTGTTATAATTAGTATGCATTTTTGTTGTTGCTATAACTGCTATGTATTTTTGCTATGTTAATTGTTATTCTCTTTTGTACCCTGCCCCGATTGCTTGTTCAGAGGGGTGGGCTAGAAATAAAATGTATTATTATTATTATTAATTATTATTATTACTATTATTATTATATGTGGAGCCACCCATGCTACAAGACACACTCTAGACCTGGTTTTCTGCTCTGGGCAGGATGACAATGATCTGGGAGTGGAGGAACTCTCTGTAGTTCCGTTGTCATGGGCTGATCACTACCTGATAGGTTTAGACTCACTGGGACTCAAACCCTCTGCAGGGGTGGGGGACCGATTAAAATAGTCCACCCCAGGAGGCTTATGCATATGAATCATAGAATCATAGAATCATAGAGTTGGAAGAGACCACAAGGGCCATCCAGTCCAACCCCCTGCCATGCAGGAACTCCAAATCAAACCATCCCCGACAGATGGCCATCCAGCCTCTGCTTAAAGACCTCCAAGGAAGGAGACTCCACTACACTCCGAGGGAGTGTGTTCCACTGTTGAACAGCCCTTACTGTCAGGAAGTTCCTCCTAATGTTGAGGTGGAATCTCTTTTCCTGCAGTTTGCATCCATTGTTCCGCGTTCTAGTCTCTGCAGCAGCAGAAAACAAGCTGCTCCCTCCTCAATATGACATCCCTTCAAATATTTGAACAGGGCTATCATGTCACCTCTTAGCCTTCTCTTCTCCAGGCTAAACATCCCCAGCTCCCTAAGTCGTTCCTCATAGGGCATGGTTTCTAGACCCTTCACCATTTTAGTTGCCCTCCTTTGGACCCGCTCCAGTTTCTCCACATCTTTTTTGAATTGTGGTGCCCAGAACTGGACACAATATTCCAGGTGGGGCCTGACCAAGGCAGAATAGAGTGGCACTATTACTTTCCTTGATCTAGATGCTATACTTCTATTGATGCAGCCTAAAATAGCATTGGCTTTTTTAGCTGCTGCATCGCACTGTTGACTCATGTTCAACTTATGGTCTACTTTCCCTACTCCATTAGGATGGATTCCTAATGGCTCTTAGGGAGTTTCCTGTTGCCTTGGCAGGTGATCCTATTCTCTGGAATAAGGAAATGGTCAGGGCAGTGGACACAATTGCCCCTAAGTGTTCCCTCCCATAAAGTAGAGCCAGACATATTCTCTGGTTCACTAGGGAGCTGGCAATGATAAAACAAGTGGGACAGAGACTAGAGTGATAATGGCAGAAGACTGGGAGTGAGTCAAACTGAACATGGGCTAGGGCCCATTAGAAGGTCTATGCCAAGGCAATGGAGGCAGCGAAGAAATTATACTTCTCTGTCACCATTGCATCTGCACAGTGTCATCCACTGGAGCTGTTTGGAGTAGTCAGGGGGCTTTTACATCCTGAGTCCCCAAGAAGAAAACAAAGACCACTCAATAGCTTGTTGTGAAGAATTGGCAAGACACTTCACTGATAAAACCGCTTGGATTTGCTCTGACTTAGAATCATAGGCCTGGTACAGATGGCCCTTTTGGGCCATTCCTGGGAAGTGAATAGGGCTGGGGAGCACAGCATTTGCATGCTCACCAGACATAGTGTGCATGGATGGTGCCATGTTTCCATCGCACCATCCATATGCGTGTGCACGGATGATGTCATGGTGCACCCCATGTTTAGATGGTGTGGTGCGGACATGACATCATCGTACTGCAGAAGGGCACCTATGGCTTCGTTTCTGTGGTGCAAGAAGGAGCTCCAAAACAGAGCTCCTTCTTGGTGCTTGTGTCCTTGGTGCGGCCTTCACATGGCTGCACCAAGGAGGCTGAGGTGAAAGGGGGGGCAGTGGGCACCCAGAGAAATTTACCATTTCTCCGTGGCCTGGGAAAGCAGCGGATTGGGGCCACAAGGGCTGGAGGTGAGGCAGCCCAGGCCCCAGTCCAGCACTTCTCCAGGTGCCTACAGCCCACCCCTTTTGGGTGGTCTGTAAAGGCCCATAGCATCATAGAATCATAGAGTTGGAAGAGACCACAAGGGCCATTCAATCCAACCTGCTGCCATGAAGGAACTCCCAATCAAAGCATCCCGTCAGATGGCCATCCAGCCTCTGTTTAAAGACCTCCAAGGAAGGAGACTCCACTACAATCCAAGGGAGTGTGTTCCATTGTTATTATAGTTCTGTTTTCCAGACCAGTACCAGTAGCATGAAAGTATGATACCGGCATGGAAAAGGCCCAGGTAGTAAAGGTAAAGACATAACTGGTGCAAAGGGCTGGCAATGGCATTTATCTAATAGGGAGCATGGTGGCAGGAGTGAGATTTTGAGTGTAACAAATCTACATCAATAAGTTACAAAATATAGTTCTCTTTCTTTCTCTGAAAGACAAGGATTATAGAAATATGATGGAAATATAAAAAATGATATGAATAGAGGAGAGGCTAAATGCTATAGTCTAATGAACTTGGATTTGTTAATGCTTGTCTGTGCATCTTTAAAAGTTTACTGACAGATTCTGGATTATTTCAACTAAGATGCGCCATGGAAATAGCTATGTGTCACAGATGGTAATACTGCTGGGGCTACTTTGGTGTTTTGATTACACTTTGCACAATATGCTACCTTTTATTCACTGAAAGTAGTAAAACTGTACAAAAGAAAGCAAAACATGTGACAATGTGCTAAATGCAAAAGTGCCTCAAAAATAAAGTTCATTCCTTGATCAATTAAAAGCAGTGATTAATTAGATGCAAAAGGATCCAAAGCAATGTGCAGCAAAAATATATCAAAACTGAATCCATTCTGGTATCCCCTTTCTGGTATTACCCATGTGTTTTGATGGGGGGGAGGGGAGACATTGTACTACAAAGGCCATAGCAGGACTAAAATACAGATCCTTATCACTCCTAAAGGAGAAAGAGGACAGTATGGCTCCAAAGTCTTTTCTCCTGGGTGTAATTTGTTCTTTACAAGTGTCATTTGTTCTCATCTGAATAGCCATTATCCTAAAAGCACACATATAACCCTGGGAAAACTGTAGTTGACTTACCTGTTAAATTGATAGTTTCATGTGTTTCACAGTAATACAGATAATGGAGGAAGCTCTCTACGCACACAGAGCACAGACTAGGGTGCAAATGTATGCAAGTTGGCTAGGTTTTGGGACTCAATTTATATCTGAGATCCCAGGCTCAAGGGATGTGCTATCTTGTCATGTAACAAAGACCTGATGGTCTTCCGAGGAATCAACAATGGGATTCCAGACTGGCTTTAAACCTACAAAAACAGCAAATGGATTTAGGACAACCCCAGGATAAATGGATAGGGAAGATGGCTGGTAGGGCAGTGGTGGCAAACCTTTTAGAAACTGAGTGCCCATACTCAAAGGTGTTCCCATACTGGGTGTTGCCTAGTGCTTGGGGGTGGGGGCAGGAGTTCTTCCCTCTGGGGAAGGACTTTCCTGGAGACAGCTGAAGGCCTGGGAGGGTGAGCTGTGAGAGGGTCACTCCTGTCCTCCACTAAGTGCAGCATTTGCTGGATTTTGTTGGATGAACAACATTCACCCAAACACCCAATTCATGACAGAAAAAAAAAGGTAAGACCATTGCCATTCTGTGGTCTCTTTCAACTCTATGATTCTATGATTCTAAAAGCCGACAAAGAAAATCTTGCAAATGCTGTGCTCAGCGAAGGACAGGAGAGACCCTCTCACAGCCACAGGGGTTTACCACATGCCATGTAGCTACAGACCAGTTTACATAGGAACCATCAAATGCAGTATTCCAACATGAATCAAGGAACATGAGGGACACTGCAGAATGGGTCAGCCAAAAAAAAAAAAAAAAAAAAAAAAAAAAAAAAAAAAAAAAAAAAAAAAAACAAAACGAAACAAAAAACAAAAAACAAAAAACCCCAGCAATATCAGAACACATCTTCAGTATAAAATGCTATTGGAAAACACTGAAATTCTGGACCATAACAACAACTATCAGGTTAGAATGCATGAAATCCACAAACACCTAGTCAACTTCAATGGGAAAGAAGAACGCTTAAGGTAAACAAACTTTGTGACTGTGTTCTGGAAGAGTTTATTCTTGATGTTTTACCAGCTTCTGTGGATGGCATCTTCAGAGAATTCTGGCATGGAAGAGAGTGGGGTACTGTTGGTTGTGAGGAAGTGATTTAAATGTTAATAATTGTATTGTACTTTTGTTGTGTCTATTTAATTGTCTGCTAGGAACCCCCCCCCCCCGACCCTGGGTGGTTTTCATTTGCAGTTGCTGCATCTTGATTTTGGTATTTTTCAGGACTGGTAAACAAACTTTTAAACAAACGATGGATGCTGGCCATGAAAGCCTTCGACTTCCTTTATGGTACCTTTTTACTCAGGGATATTGAGCAGCAAGACAGAGTGAGACACACAGCAGTTGAAGTTGTCATGCAACTGAGCAAACCAGTGGGTGACCAATCATGAAATAGCAAGACCAGACACAGAATGTTGGGTTAAATATGGGCCACCTTATTTGATCTAGAACCTATTTAAATTGTGCTGAACCTGGAAAGGAGCAATAGGGTAGAGTAACCTAATGCATGATCAACTGAGTCCAGGTACCACCCCTTGACTACCTCCTCACTCTTTTCTTGGGTAAAACATCTGAGACCTGAAGGCAACACAATGACTGGGTTGTTCCTCAGCCAGCTATCTACAAAGTTCCTCAGCCAGCCACTACAAAGACAAATCCAGAGAACTCCTCTTTCAAGTCACTGGACCTTTTAAAGATATAGCAAACCACACCCCCCCCCGGGTCCACCTCAAGGGTATACAAGACCTATAGGGCAGTTCCAGAGCCCTGCCATTCACAACAAATAGTGCCAAGGTGTACACCAAATCTGTTCTCTTTACTGTGCGTACCTGTTGACAGCCAATTTACAGATACCATCCATAGCCAATGACCAAGGTCTCACAGATAGTATGGGATAGGCAAAGCACACATACACAACACCTGCACACATAAAGGGGAGAAAATTTCTTCTTATCCCCAAAGCTACCAGAAAAGCTCACACTGCACTGCAGGTTGGACCACAATAAGAAGATGGAAGATGCATGTGAAGGAGCAGACTGGCCTTAAATAAGTGATAGCTCCATCTTCTTTGTGCACAGCATCCTGGTGCTTTGCATTAGTTGCAGAGAACTCTGGCCTCTATTCATACCCTTCCCCTCAGAGCAGCTTACTAATAAGATCAATATACACAACTGAAAAACTCTTAAAACTTAAAATAATATAGAATAGTTTAAACAGACTAAAGACATCCTAAACAGTATAATAAGTTAAAATAGTTTAAATCCATGCACAAATAGTGACTTGCAGGAAATCAATCAGGTTCCAAAAGTGTTAAGAAAAAGCAAAAAAGGAGGGTGTTCCACAACTTGGGCACTACAGCACAGTAGCCCTTCTTTTAAAATTGTTTCAATTCTACATTTTAAAAAATGCCCATTGTTTTGAGAGTCCTAGTAGTAAGAAAGCCAACATGGTGTAGTGGTTTGAGCATTGACTAGGACCATGGAGGCCAGGGTTTGAATCCTGGTTCTGCCATGCAATCCACTGGGTTACCTTTGGCAAATCATAATCTCCCAGCCTCAGAGAGAGGCAATGGCAAAACTTCTGAAGTAACCTCCCAGTAAAACCCTGTGATAGGTTTGTCTCAGGGTCACCATAAGTAGGAAATGACTTGAAGACACACAACAACAAAGTAGTTAATGAGTGATTAATAATTTCCTTCAACAAAATAAAATGCTAACCAATTAATTTACTATGAGCATCATAATGTGAGCAGAGAAAACAATAGCACTATTTAAAAAAAAAGCAGAAAAGGGGTGCATTTAGAAATATAAAAAGAAGGAAAAGGATGGAACTGTTAACAGCTGGAACTGTTATGAGTACAGGATCAATTCATATTAGTTCCCTCTCTGTCATTTAAATTGAAGATTGTAAAATGCCACAGGTTATTAAAGATCAGGTATTTTCAACAAACTGGGAATCCAGCTTGATTTCTACTTTGCCTCGGTAAGTCCCATATGTGATAGCCTAACAGAAAAAGAACAAGTATTTCCTCAAATTATTCTTATAACATATATCCCATAGCAAACTACAAAAAATCATTTGGAAATGTAGTAACCATATACTTTAAGTGAGTGTGATGAGGATAGTATTAAGGTGCAACTTGGTTTTGTTATTTTCCCCTCAAGCTTTCTCAGGGAAAAAAAATGATCTCTGATATAAGTAAACCAATATATTGCTAAAAGCATACAAAAATAAATTAAAACTGTTGATAGAATTAAAACTACATAAGGCCATTATGTAAAGGATGTTGTAACTGTTTTGAGAATAACTCTGCAAAAGAAATTGTAGCATAAGCTTCCTTTTGCCATGCATCTGAGAAAGTAGACCAAGTCTACAAAAGCTTATGCTACAACTCCTTTCACACAAGGGTCAAACAGACCAGCGGCTTAAAGTGGCTCTTTCAGCCCTGATTGAGCCCTGAACGGTGTGGGGCCACAGCAACCAGATGCCATGGACTGGAGGGTGGCTGCTGCCATGGTCTGAAACATTGTTTCTGTTCCTCTTGCGGCCAGGTTTGGACTGCCTTAGGCAGCCTCAGTGCATCTTCTGGCCAATCTGGAGGCATATGTCATCTGCATGCAACTCCCCCAGATTGGCCTGAAACTGTTGCTTTGTGCCCATGTGTTCTGGCCTCAGTCTTAAAGATGCTATAGCATCCCTTTGCATAATGATAATCCAGCGTAATACAGCCATGTCTCTAAATTCTACCTCCTTATAAAACTATATAAAAGATGAATTTAATAAAAGAGACATTAAAAAGTACAATACTAAAAGCCATTAGATGAAACAGAAAACTCATTATATAAATCAATTCCCGTACATCTGCTTGAATAGAAATGTCTCCACCTGACAATGAAAGGATATCAAAGAAAGAGCCCACCTAGGTTTCCCAGGAAGAGTCACGGCATCTATGAACATGAAGAACATGGAGGAGCCCCTCTCCCATGATCCCACCAAGCATACCTCTGAAAGTGGTGGAACTGAGCAACTTCCAAAGAACCTAAAATTTCAGCAGACTCATATAGGAAGGTACAGTCTGGAGCTGAGTTCTTAAACATGCCAAACAATGAAAAAGTATTGTAAAACCTTAAACTGAATAGGGAGTCATGTTGACAGGCTCTTTCTGGACCACTGGATTACTGCTGCCCCCATAAATTTCTGTGATCAAATTTGGAGATGTTTATTGTAAGTCATTATTTTGAAGACATCTTATTTAGCCCTGTGGTACCAATGGGTAGATGAAATGGGTACCAATGGGTAGATGGGGGAAAGCACGTTTTTCCCCTCAGAGGTCTAGTGTAGTGGGAATGAGTGATTTAGGAAAATATATGCTTCAATTCTGGCAGTGAAAATTGCCACCTTCAATCCTTACCAGGGGTAACTCAAAACAAAAAACATACAGTTTCCTACCACTAGAATCCTTTATGAACTTTCTGCATGGTTATTTGTTATTTTCCTCTGAAGATCTTGTGTATACAGTACAGGAAAGGGCAACATCTGGCTTCTGGGCCAAATTCTATCCCTGGGCACCCATATTTGGCCAATGAAGAGCCCAGAGTGTACCCATCCACAATGAGGCACACTCATCACAATCACCCATACAATGAGAGAGATATTGAGTCACAGACTCATTAGTTAGAAGGGATTAAAAAGTCCATCTAATCTAGCTCCCCACCATTTTAGAATAGACAGCTAAAGCACTCCTGAGAAATGCTCATCCAGCCTGTGTTTAAAGAATGCCAGTGAATTAGAATCCACCACCTTCTGAGTCTGTCAAACAGCTCTTACTCTCAGGATGTTCTCCTAATGTTTAGTTTGACTCTCTTCTTGCAATTGGAATTCATAACTTAATTCAATAGAGAAACATCTCCTTCATAACATCCCTTCAGATATTTAAAAATGGAGACTGATTGAGAATAATTGTGGGGATTATGCCTGCTCTGCAGGCATATGGACAGGGTGATGGCATATGGACAGTAGCTTCACTTTAGGGAGATACATCCTCCCTAATAGGCAAGGCTTTCCAGGCCCAATTATGCTTTGGGGGAATAGTCCTGCTGACAGGTCTTAGATATAGGAGCCAGCTTCGGATACCTTGTGATAGAATAAACTTTCCAGCTTTAATGCCAGTTTAAGCTTCTCAATCATACTACAACCCAGGATCTGGATTTGCTGCATCCTTGGAAATTCTCACTATCCAGCTATCAAATCCATACATATTGATGGGGAACACAATATATGAACTTTAATACTCAGCTGTATACCTTTACTCTTTAGGATCTTTTCTAGTACTTTCTAGTACCCTTCTACTACTAGTTGTCTTCTGATTTCTTGACTGCAGTCTCTGTTTGGATCAGTGTTTGAGCCCAGGTACAGGAACTCTTTGGACTTTTTCGTACAGGGACCTATATACTTCTGTCCTGAAAATGGTTAAAAGCAAGCAAATTCACTAATGCTCATCAGACAGAGATCACAACAAGGGATTAAAAGCGCATTTCTTAGGCAAGAAAGTGTGTCGAAAGTGAATATGGGTTTCAGACAGATGAGGACAAATCCTGTTGCTAGCATGGAAATAGCCTTTTTTGTGCATGCTACAAACTGTGATTTCCACAAGTGCATACACACACATAGGAGCCAGCTAAAGATACCCTGCGATATAATAAAATTTCCAGCTTTCCTTGTTATCCCTTGCATAAAAATTTCCAAGGATGCAGCAAATCCAGATCCTGGGTTGTAGTACGACTGAGAAGCTTAAGCTGGCATTAAAGCTCAGAAAGTTGGGCCATAAAGGAACATGGCAATGTCTTCTGATGTCATCCATTCTATGTAGTAATAGGTGAGTGGGATATTCTACCTCTTCTCTAGTTCAATTCATTTCTCCCTGTCTCAGAAGGCTTTTCACACTACATAATTATAGTACTATGATTGCATTTTAGCTGCCATGGCTGCATCCTATGGAATCCTGGAATTTACAATTTGGTGAGGCACCAGAGCTCTCTGGTTGAGAATTCTAAGTGATAGTTTTTTGTGGAGCTTTCGGGCTATGTGGCCATGTTCTGGAAGAGTTCCATTCTGACATTTCGCCAGCATCATGCTGGCAAAACGACAGAAAGGAACTCTTCCAGAACATGGCCACATAGCCCGAAAGCTCCACAAAAAACTATGGATGCTGTCCATGAAAGCCTTCGGATTCTAAGTGACTTTCTAACCTGCAATTCCCAGGATTCTAAAGGATGGAACCATGGAAGTTAAAGTGTAATCTTATTGTTATAATTATGTAATGTGAAAAGGCTTTCCTTATTTCTGGTTTTCCAAGCCAGTTGGTTTTTCATCAGGTGGGGGACAGAGTTAACCAGTTGTTTCCCTGATTTGTTCCTGAGTAAAATTGCTTCTCTAAACTTGCATTTGCCCCTTTACAAATAAAAAACAAATATGTTTTAATAACTTATCTATCTTGAATCTTAGTCAAGTCTCTTTACATTGGTTTTGAGATGGTTTCACAAAGAAGTATCAGGTTTACTGGCAGACACAAATAAACAAATATTTGACTTTATATTTCTGCTCTTTTAATAATGTATGGACTTTTGAATCTTTGAAGGAAAAGAGGGATAGAAATGTGATAAGCTATGTCATGGGACAAAAAATCTGTCCATTCTATGGTCATAGAACCAAATATTGTAAGCAAAGGAAAAGAACAGATTAATACATAAAACTAAAGAATAAAGGAAGGGGTTGGGAATCATCTAGACACTATCTATCAGAAAAAAATACTTCAATCTAATAGTGTAATCCAATAATATCTACTGAAAAGTAAATTCTACTAAGATCAGTATTTCTTATTCTACAATAAGTGGATAGAGAATTGCATCTTTTAAGGATTTTAAGGCAAGAAGAATAAATCAATTGAACGTGTTACATGGAAAAGCTGTACCGAAAAAGAAAGCACATAATAAAGACAGAGTATAAATATAAGATTTAACAGAAGGTAAAACAAGATAACAACATTGAGGAATACAATACAGAAAAAATTAAAACTTTGAATTTTTCACAAAATGGTTCAGACTGACACTTGGAGCCCTTTTACACAGCAGACTATAGTACTATGTTTTACTATAACTGCTTTTTCAGTGTTGTATGGAATTCTGCTGTTTGCAGTTTGGTGAGACACCAGAGTTCCCTTCATGGGAATACTAAAATGTAGTATTTAATACTATTTAACACTAAAAAAATACTAAAAAGTGGCATTTCTCCCCTCAGTCAATGTCTTGAAGCAATAATGGACTGGATGAGGAAAAACTGACTCAAGTTGAATCCAGACAAAACTGAGGTACTTACAGTAGGGACCCCCAAACCAGGTTTTAGGTTGCAACTTCCAGTCCTAGATGAGGTCACACTCTCCTCTAAGGACTGTATTTGCAGTCTGGAGATGCTCCTAGATCTGTCACTTCATATGATAAATCCGGTGAATGAGACAGTCAGGAGCACCTGTTATCACCTCTGGCTGATACACCAGATGTACCCTTTCCTGGAAGTAAGGGATCTAGAAACTGTAGTACATGCACTGGTAATCTCACGACTCAATTTCTGTAATGCACTCTGCATGGGCTATCCTTGTACCTAGTCCGGAAACTACAGTTAGTACAAAACATGGCAGCCAGGCTGATCATTGCTAAACTAGATCATATTACACCTATTCTGAAATCTCTTCATAGGCTGCCTATTGGTTTCCGGGCGCAGTAAAAGGTATTGGTGATTACCTTTAAAGCCCTACATGGCTTGGGTTCAACCTATCTAAGGGATCACCTACTTACATACAATTTGCCCTGCACCCTCAGATCATCTGGGAGGAATTTATTGTAACCCATAAAAACCAGACTAATGGCAACCTCCCAGAGGATGTTCGCTGCTGCCGCTCCCAGACTATGGAACACCTTGCCAGAGAAGATCAGTCAAATAACCAGCCTAGAAAGCTTCAAAAAAGCTGTAAAGATGGATCTCTTCCGGCAGGCCTTCCCAGAATAGTTTCATCTAATTTCTGTACTCTCCCTACTTTGTATGTATTATTCCAATATATTTTAGTCATGTAAGCAGCCTTGATTGCTGCAGGAGAAAGGCAGGGCATAAGAATAAAGTTTATTTATTATTTATTATTATTTATTAAAAACCCTTTCCCAAATTTCCTATCTCAGGAATTCATAGGACTGAATCTTGGTAGTTAAAGTGTAATATTTCATAACTGTTTATGAAAAATGACCCTTAATCAAACTTAAAGTAGACATATTTGAATAAATAAAGCTTTAACCAGTTGCAACTATTACTATGAAGTTAACTGCTCTGCCTTAACATGGAAAATGCATATCATTGCATTGGCATGTAAACAGTCCAGCACCCAGGGACTGTGGCAAAGCAGAAATGTGAAAGTATGTCAAACAGAGCAGGTCGCAAATAATGCAATGGATGTAATTACCGCATATACTGTATATATTTGATATCTGCTGTCTTAATTTTTTTTATGATGTTGTTAACTTATTTTAATGTCTAGATTGTATGCCATAGGTAGGCTTTTTATATATTCTTGATTTTATCTGTTTTTGTACAGTGCCATGTACATTTATGGCACTTTATAAATAAAGCTAATAATAATAATAATAATAATAATAATAAACAAACAAGTCACTCCAATAGGGGGCTTGAGATGAAGGGGGGAAAGGGGGCATGTATACAGGGACTCCATGATTGTGCTTTGCCAATGTGTCACTGGGCATACCAATGCACCAAGGCACTGTACAGGTAGTGCATTGCACATATGACTGTGTGGCTGATCATATGGACAGAGATCCAATGGAATGCTATTTGTTTTTTGTCTATGTTTTAAAATTCTTTGTTTATTTTTTCTTTTCTTCTTCATCTTTTTTTCTATTATTCTGTTTCTTGGCATGAACAGCTTTGTTTGTACGTTTTTAATGTAGTTAAACATCTTAAAGATCGCAAGACAAAAAGTAACAGCAATAGCAAAACATTATTCACAAAGCGAAGTCTATCAGGTTTGGGTCAAATTCAGACATCTTCATATCTGTGTGTGTGTGTGTGTGTGTGTGTGTGTGTGTATATATATAAAAAAATGTTCAGAGTAACTACATCCTTAATTAGTATGAGGGTATCTTTGGCATAGATGTTACTTAACCTATAATTCCCCTTGCCTGCACAGACAGCTTTCATCTCCAGATGGATTCCTATTATTGTTGGCCAGTGTTTGATAATAACTTACTGTTCCTGATAAAAATAGATAAAAGCTGAAAATGTCCTTTATGCTCCACATGAGATCATTAACATCCTAGAACCTTGGGGTTTAGCCCTTTTAATAAACTATGTGATTGCAGAGTTTAAACAAACTCGAGCAGAGAGGCAGTGTATTTAAAGAATGATTGAATTTGCCTTAAAATAGCAGACTTTATATCCAAAGATTTCAGAGAGGATGTTAATCAGGCTATCAATCCTAACCAAGTGAACACAAATAAATATAGGTAGGATTACAATTGATTGCATTTAGTATTATGCTAATGAATAAAACAGCTTAATAATTATCTAGAGGAAAGCAAGGACATACACCCCTATTCATTTTCCTTTCCTTTCCTTTCCTTTTTAGCTGTATCTGCTTTAACTTTCATAAGCAGCCTTGACTCCTGGACTGGGGGGAAAGTGGAATATATATAAATATAAGAACAAGAACAGCAATTTAATGTTCCATATTAAAAGTAGATGAGTATTTGAGTTCTTGGAATTCACAGTATCTGAAAGAAATTTGTTCACTTTTGCATAATTAGAAGCACTGTATTTCCCTTTTCAAGCTCTAAGCGTTTTTGGAAAAATCATTCTCTCTCCTTAGGCCCATTTTGTGGAAACAAGGAAGAGGAACTTCTTGATGGTTGATCCCAGACTTTGGATGAGGGTGTCCAGAATGGTTCTTTCTTTGTTCTTCTTCAGCAAACAAGTGAAAACTTTCCAGTTTTGTCAGGCTTTTAGCAACTGGCTGTAATGTAATGATTTTAATAATCTGTGAAATGCCTTTCTCATAATGGTATTAAGTTTTGGTAGTATAAGACTGCATGCTCCTGTGAGGTGAGCTGCTAGTCGGGTCTCACATGTCAGACAGATTTTGCTGAGGAGACAGACTAAATAGAGCCAATAGCTGCTGGACTGTGGGTCTAGTGGAGATATCTCAAAGAAAATGGTTAGTAGAAGGAGACATTGTAAATTCCTTCTGGATATGGAATACCAATGATGGAACAATTCAAAATGAAAGGATTGATAAGGAAAATGAGATTCCCAAATCAGAAGACACTCAACAAGGTACTAGAGTACAGCAGAAGACAACCATGAGTAGTGCTGTGGCTAATGACACAACTAAACTTAAGCCAAAAGGACATTTAGCTATTAATGTGCTCAGAAGTGAAAGCCTGAAGCTGTACAATGCATATTGTAGAAACTTGAAGTGGAAAAAACATGAATCAGGGGAAGCTGCATCCACAATGCAGGAATAATCCATTTTGACACCACTTTGTCATGGTTCAATGCTATGGAATTCTGGGATTTGTAGTTTTGTGAGGCTTTTAATGTAGAGAGCTCTGTTTTTTCAAAAGATTGTCACTGTGGAAAATATGATGTTCTCAACTATGGTGGTGGTTGTGGGACATTTATTAGCCCCAAGGCAGAGAAATAAAGAAGGCAGCACAGGAGGGCTTTGTGGCAGTCAGTAGGCATTTGTGAACAAATATATATATATATATATATATATATGCTGAACAGTTAAAAAATTGAAGAAATTATGACAGCAAGTTAATAGCATAGGAGAGATGGTCACTGCTGTCAACAAGTACAGAATCTTCTAATTTTGCCATGATAGCCTGCCCATCCAAGATTAGACTTCTGTTTTGTAAAAGCTCCAATGAATCCAAAGAGAGGGGATTTGTTATGGCAATCAAAGCTGGTTGTCTTGATTTGTACACTCCTTGCTTTCTTTTTTATTTGGTGTCATATGCTTGCATTTGTGTGTGATTTATGCAAAGAAGTTGCTTTCCATAGTGAATTTGAATATAAAACATTTTATAGAGGACAGAAATGGGGTGGGGGAGAGAAGAAATAAGGGGGAAAGCCTGAACATCTAAAATTGTATGCCAAAATGAGGCAGCAGCAGGATCTCAGAAGGGAAATTGCAGCACTTAAATTTCTCCATCGTTGCAAATTTGACAGAATTGCAGAAGACACACAGATGTTATCAAGTGATGATTGTGCTATTAAACAAAGGACAGAAAATATTGAGAACGAGTCGGAGTAAGAGAAGGGGAGATAAGTTGAGGGGAGAAATGAGAACTTTAAAGTCAGACCCAAAGATAAATAGAGCAGAAAATTGGATAACCGTGCCAAACGATTGTCCAATGCTAATAACAATTATATTTGTATTGAAATGAGAATATAGTACCAAATTAGGTATAAGGAAATGGCAAATAATTGGTTCAATATATTTGGCTTCAGTAATAGCTGAATATTTGGATACATGCATTATCTACTTTGCCAGTTTCAATTATGGAATTTTCCTGCAAAATTAGAAAGAATTTATAAGGTGTTGATGGTGTGATACCTGGCTGCATCTTGTACTATAACATCAAAGTATTCAGTTATATCAGTGTCCTGGATCTTTACCATATCAAATAAAAATGGCTCCTCTGAATAAACACTGCTTTGCTGATTTGTTACATCAGCTGAGAAGTCTGGCCTTTATTGCTTTCCACAGTTGTAAGGCTATAATCTACTTAATTTTTTCCCTGTGCAATTGAAATGAATAGAGTATGCACAATGAACAGTATTCTTGGTTAATTTTAAATTATAGTATGGGATCTCTGTCCCCTGTTAGCATTTTGCAATGTTTGCATGTATGTGCACACACACACACACACACACACACATCATAAATCATTTTTAAATGGTGAAAAGTAAAATATATTTGAAACTTAAAAAAAAAAATACTAGTCATGGCCAAGACACTGGGTACTACTAAAGACATATATGTATATATATATATATATATATATATATAAATTATGATGAAATAATATCTAAGAACATTATCTGACTGATCCAAAAGTTAAGTTTCCTTTAGCAAAGGATGACTGGGGGAAAGGATTGTATTACTCTGCCTTTGAAAATCTTTTTACTTCAGTTAATCTGATACTTCTTTGACTACTCCTGAAACATTTTGATTGCTCTAACTCTGGTTTAAGGAAGTAATTAAATATATAACTACATATATATAAACCTTTGAAGTTGAAGCTCAGATCCTTAAATTATAATCAAATGCATAATTTCTTTGGTGACTTATGGTCACCGTAGGCAGGTCTTTAATGAATAAGTGCAAATATAAAGATACTGCATGAACATCAAGAGAATTATATATACATAATCTATCTGCCAATAGCAACCACCGCAGCAAAATCTGAATTCCCTGCTCCCTACTTCTTATAGTTAATTATACAGTAGTTCTACATGATTGTATGAACTTCAATTATCCATAACACCTTGTTATGTGAATTAACGATACAGCTTTCATGCATCCATCTGAATGTCTCTAGGCATGGCTGGTAGTGGGCTTATGGCTTTGCTTTCATCACATGGTGTTACAAACTGTGAATTAGTAGATGTACATCTGTCTGAACAACACTAAAAGATACTGTGATTTTATTTTTCACAGTAAGGGCAGAGTAAAAGTGCATGCAGAGCTTTTTAGTGTTTATAAATAAATAAATAAATAAATAAATGGCTTCAGTTTATCCTGTGTTTCTAACAATGGAAAATCTGTCAATTCTACTGTCTCCCATACTTACCTTAAAAACATCTTATAAAATAAACTTTTTTTTTCTCCTTAGCACTGTGCAAACTGAATAGGTAAAATTATTCCTGGAATGTAGAAGACCATACTGCATGAGCCGTCCATTTGCATGTTATAGACAAGTAGCTTCTGGGTAAAGCAGAGGTGGCAATCCTAATTCAGCACAAATACAGATGAATCTGTTCTTGCTATTTGAACATAGTGAGATTCCCAATCTTACTTTTAAGGGATAAGGCAGACTGGCAACTTGAAGCAGCCTCTGGCTGCTCCAGTCTTGATCAGCCATGGACAGCCTGCTCTGAAAATGGGCCACTGCTGTGGTGTCAAATGAGCCACTGGCAGGAGTAGTTTTTTACTGCTCCTTTTACAAGTGGCTTCAGGCCACCTTAGGCAGCCTCAGAGTGGCTCCTGGCTGAAGTTGGGGCATGCATCATCTGCACACCATGCCCCTGAAGTGGTCAGAAGCCACACCTTTTGGCCTGTATCAGGCTTAAGAGTTGGACACTCAAACATATGGCCCTGGCTGGACAAATCTTTCAGTATTGGTTCCTTCCACATTCAGTTTTTAATTTCTTTCCATTCCACGAGTTAAGAAATTTGAAAAGCCCAGTAAATTCTTATAAAAAACAAACAGATTATATATTATATATAGGAAAAGAACAGGAAATTTGTGAGAAGGGATGAGTTATGTAGGAATGGGTTTTATATATATATATATATATATATATATTTAACCCATTCCTACATAACTCATCCCTTCTCACAAATGTACAAAGTCCAAGGATAGAGTGAATAGAGATAGAATTAAAGGGCATGTCCTTGGATCTTGTTCACACAGTTATTCTGACTGTTCCCACAAATAAATGGAAGGCTAATGGCACAGGTTTATTGCCTTTGCTGTCTTCCCCAAGCAGTCCATTTGGAATGGGGAAAAGGGGGGCAGAATTCAAACCTATTTCCCCTTCCTCTGCAAATAACATCTTTGACACCAAATGACATTTCTACTGGCACAGGACTTTAAAGGACAGATGAGTGTTACTTTACTACTTCCTAGAAATTGTGTGTCTCTGGGATATTTGCTGTTATTTGTTCCCCAGCTGAAAAATGGCTTTCCTGCCACTAGGAAAACCTGATCAAGAAGAAAAATGCAGAGAAGAGAGATCTACTCACCTACATTTCAAAATACTGAAAAGTTTTAGGAAATTATTCTGTGCAGAAATCCTTTTTTTAAATCATACTTTTAGTGCATCTGCATAAAAACATACACAAACATATGTACATGCATAAAAACCCCACTTATCCTGAAACAACTATTCCTGAGTAAAAATATGGAGATTTTTGCACAAAAAAAATTGTTTTCCATGCAAAAACATGTTTCTAAAAGTGCATTTTTTGGCAACAGGGTGGTTTTTGTATGAAAATGTGCTTTTGTACATAGGCTAGAATTTTTTTGTACATAAAATTGGGTTTCTGAGAATAATAGTCTTCTGAAATGCTACAGAATGTGTGAATACAGGGTGAAAACTGAATGGAAACATTTGTTTTCTCCAGCAGTAGGGGAACAGGAAAAGAAACAGTAGGAAAGAGAGAGCAAAGGCAGGCTTGTGGTTGAACCTAAAGAAAATAAAGACAATGACCATGGATAATTTACAAAAAATCAACTTAGGCAATGAGAAAATAGAACCACTAAAAGAATTCTCATACCTAGCATCAAACATGGATTGGAGCAGGGACTGGAAACAAGAAATTAATAATAATAATAATAATAATAATAATAATAATAATTTATTCGTATCCCCCCCCCTGCAGATCGAGGTGGGATTACAACATAGCTAAATACAATACAATACAATACAATACAATACAATATAACAATATAACAGATTAAAATCAATAAATGCCATCAACAACATATCCGGGGGGGGGGGTATTTCTGGTTCTGTGGGGAAATTAGATAAGGTCAGGAGGGTATGCCCACCGGAATAAGACCAAGAATGGGGAAAGCAGCTGTGCAAGAACTAGAAAGAATCCTAAAATATAAAAATATACAACTGAACATGAAAGTTAGAATTGTACAAACCACTGTATTCCCTACTACCATGTACAGATGTGAGAGCTGGGTGGTTAAGAAAGCAGATAGGAAGAAAATCAAATCATTTGAAATGTGGTGCTGGAGAAGATTGCTGAGGATACCATGAACAGCCAGGAAGTCAAATAAATGGATGCTATAACATATCAAACCAGAAATCTCTCTGGCAGCCAAGATTAGTAGACAAAGGCTGTTGTACTTTGGCCACATCATGAGAAGGCAAAACATATTGGAGAAAACAATAATGCTATGAATGGTGGACGGAAATAGAAAGAGAGGATGGTCTTGTGCTAGATGAGTGGACTCTGTAAAAGAGGTTACAGGTGTGAATTTGCAGGAACTGAGCAGAACAGTGGAGGATAGGGAATCTTGGAGATGTCTCATCTACAGGGTTGCCATCAGTCGAGATTGACTCCAGGGTGGATAACAACAACAAAAAGAAAACAATTATAGAAATTATTCATCTTTATATGCAAAGATGAAATATTCTAAGATTTATATGCACAGAAGCTCTTCTACTTTGCAGCCCACCAGTTTTACTTGTGTTATGCCAGAAATTTCTTACCTGATGGGAATCTAAACAGCGATGGGAAAGAGGAAGGACTACGTAATAGACTTGTATTTCTGTTTACACAGAGTTCACACTGTAAGAATCACTGGTCTGGAATCCTAACACAGTAAAGGAGAGAAGTCTACTGCTTGTTCTAGAAGTAAGATTTATTGCCTAGAAGAGCTGGCAGTACATTTCCTTTCTGTGGATTTCCCCCCTCCCTTTTAACTGAACACTTGAGGCATAAAACCATAGAAGATACTTCAATAATGGAGTGGCTCTTGTAATCATGCAGGGAAAGGAGGAGAGTTCAAATATGGGCAGTAGTGCTGAGAGGTTCCGCATTCTTGAGTAACTTATTCCTGAGACAGGTTTAAAACACTATAAGTAAATGGAATACAAGGAGAGAACATTTTGATCCACTGAAGTCTACTAAATAGGAAAAACAAGTGATACCCAGTCCATTCTAGTGTTTTGGGTGTCACTTGAGATAATATAAAAAAGTACTGCAAACAACATTGTATACATATGTATGATGATATTATCACTTTCCCCCTTTTCTTCAGTAATACCCATCATTTTTCTTTTACATGTCCTCTTACCAGTACTGATATAATTTATGATGTTGATATTTGGATGGTCAATACATTTCAAAGGTAACAATTCAGATGGTTGACTGTCTAAAAAGACAACCACACACATCACAGTAGTGAAGTGAATTAAATTTACTTGCAGGTCTTTAGCTAGCAGAACAATTAACATTCTACCAGAATCATATTGGGTACCCAACTGTTCATATTCAGATAAAGGAATTGCAGATAGCATATCCTTTTCTAAATATTTCAAATGTGTTGGATGAAGACTTTTTATGGTGCATAAAGACATTATTCCTCTTGTCATTATGTCCTTAAAGAAATATTTTCTTTTCCTGATATTCAAAGAGTAATATTTCTAGCAAGCTTTTGAGAAATGATTGGAATATTTTACGATCAGGATGACATGGGTATCATGGACATATATTGATGATGCCTATGATATCATGACAAGGAAAACTGACATATAAAAAGATATTGCAATAAGGGAAAGCTGAGTGATCTCTTTTATACTACATTTTGGGGCATGTGCAGTATTGTTTTCACTATGTTTTGTTTTTATTTAAAAGCAATTTATTTACTTATAAGCTATTTATCATTCATTCATTCATTCTATATGTCATTCTATATATTTATCCCAGAATGAGACCCGAAATGGCTCACTTATAAAATTGGTTTAAAAATTAACAATTAAATTAAAATAAAATACAAAAAATAATCTCATTAAAATGGATAAAATAACATTAAAATACAAAATTTTTAAAACATAAGTAGAACCGACACACTATATAAATGCCTCCCTGACAATGATTATATATTAAAAGCCTGCTTGAACAAAAACATTTTTGCATGCTGGTGAAAGGAAAGCAGGCAGGACCAGCCTAGCTTACCATGAAAGGACAGCCACTGAGAAGGCTCTCTTTCATGTCCTCAACAAGTGAGCCTTCCTCTGATGGTCTTAGAATTCTTGCAAGTTTGTATGGGGAAATATCACCTTTCAGGTAGCCTGGACCTAAGCCATATAGGGCTTTATAGGCCATGACAAGCACTTTTAATTGTGCCCAGATTTACTTAAACTATATTTTGTGGACCAAACATGGAGACAGATGTACAAGGGGCCTATGATAGGTGCATCTATCATATCTCTTTGTGTGGCCCTACATCGCTCTTATGCTGATGTACTGGGCAAATTGCATCATGTCACCCCCCCCCCCCACACACACACACAAAGACACAAACACACACAATGGGTTTTGTGTAAGTAAATGATCAACCTAAAATGGTATCCATAGCTCTATCCTTTCTAGCTTGGGAGCCTAGAAGAATGAGGTAATATCATAAATGAAAACTTAGAGCATAACAGATGCTATTCCACACACACACCTGTACCTAACTTAGGTTTGGCACCTATGATATATTTACAGTGTTGAATCCAGATTCAAGTCATGCTTAGAGTATAATCTCTGAAAATCAAGGGGAACTAAGTTTAATTTAGGTCTCATGGATTTCAATAGGTTAATCTAAGCATAACTAAATCTAAATCCACTCCATGATGCATGCATTAGTTTGGTACTATGGGCTAACATATACCATACATAAAGTTAATGGCAAACAGCAGAATTTATAAACTGAACTCCTTGAAATGTCATACATATAAGTGAACAAAACCACTAGCACATATTCACCAACATGATGAATTGCAACAAAGTGGTCAGAAATGTGTGTGTTTTCCCCCATGATTGCTCATACTGAACTAACTCAAAATCTTCCTGAGAAGAGTTCACCAATCAATACTCACAATCTAGAGCAGCCTGAAACTTTTTGAAGAGAGTACTTTACAGCAGAATCCAAAGAGATGGTAATAAGTGTTGGAAGAACATAATGTGGTGCTTAGACAGGATGTAATATTCACTTAGGAACATATTGCAGCTATAATTAAAGGCTGTGTTTCACTCACTTTAAAAATGAGTCATGAATGAATGCAATCAAAAGTAAAATTCTAACTTTACTGCTTTTTCCCAAAAGGGGATGAGAGAGTAACACTTAGACAGGATGTTAATTTGTTCTAAATTTATCAGGAAAAAAGGTGTAAATAAGTCACTGAGAGATAGAATGAAAATTGCCAGGATTGTCTCAGGTTCTTTTTATGCAGCCTTAAAGAAAGGAGAAAAAAAAAAACCCAACAATCTATGTTTTATCCCAGTAAAAGAAATTCAGATACTCAGAATACAAATTTTTGTCCACATATTAATGCCCAGACAAGAAAAAAAATGTCTCAAAATCTGTATTATCTCTTGGAATTAAATAGCTTTCAGTGTGTATGAGAATTACTTTTAGTAATTACTGATTACATTCTTCATATAAAGAGTTTTGAAACGATGACGTGACTAATTAGAGTAATTCCATCCAGTTGGAACAATGGCCTCCAAAAATTATTGATTCCTCCATGTTGAGGTTGGTGATCATCATTATATCTTGTGGTAGTGCATTTCATAGTTTAACTACATGCTATGTGACTTCCTTTTATCTGTGCTGAATCTCCCAGCATTCAGCTTCAGTGCATGATCCTGGAGTTAAATATTGTTAAATAGGTGTGTGTGTAGGGGGGGGGGGGGGAGGTTGTCCTTACCCATTTTCTACACACCATACATAACTGTATACATTTCTATCATGTTACATCTTATGTGCCTCTTTCAAAAGCTAGTAAGCTCTAAATACTGTAAGCTTTTTTTCCACATAGAAGTTGATTCATCCCCTTGAAGATTTTGGCTGTCCTTTTCTGAATTATTTCTAAAGCTACATTTTAACCCTCCCTCCCACCCCCTCTTTTTTTTTCTTTTGGTGGATGAAGGATTGAAACTGTACAAATTATTCCAAATGGGTCACATTGTAAATCTGTATAAAGGCAGAATGACACTGAAAAATTTATCTTTAGTTTAGACCCTTTACAGACCGGCACTTTGGGCTAGCTGATGGGCAGAGTCAGGGTGTAGCATCTCCACTGCACATCCCAGCTCTGCCCTCAGGGCACCATGATGCAACATGTTGTTCCATACAATGTAGCACCAAGAAAGTGCCATATAGCTGTTGTGCCGTGGCTATTGTGACGTTTCCAGGGCGCAAAAAGGAGCTGCTTTTTGCAGCTCCTTCTCACCCCCTGGAAAGGCCCGATCCAGCTGCAGAAGGGGAGGCTGCCCCTTCAGAGCTATTTGTACAGCCCTCTTTTTCCTAATTATGTTCAATCTGGAATTCTCATCTTTTAAAAAAGGCCTCACATTGGCCAACATTTTGGAATCAGTCTCTTTCTTGGTAAATGAGCCAGTATTTCCACAAGACTGGGACATTTGGACTAAATGTGAATTACTTTTTGCTTGATCTACATTTGCACTTTCTTGTGGCTCTGAGAAAAACTTTAACACTGTTAACAATCAATTTTTGTTTTAATTATCCCAAGTGGTTTTGTTTCATTAGCAAACTTTGCCACTTTGCTGTTGGCCCTCTAACCTCTTTTAGAATAGCTTTAAAACACCCTTCCCAATGCACACTGTTTCCAGGTGAGGCTGTTGCTGTGCAATCACACTACCTCATTCATGGAAGTTTGCAGGAGGTCCAGACACCATTGTCTTCAGTTTTTAGCTCTCCCATGTTTTTCCATTGTTTCTTAAGTTTTCATTCTTACTAGAGAAAATCCATTAAAGATAAAAGATGGAATAGTTGCACAATACATTTTAATTGTGAACAGTAGGAGACCTCTCTTTAGAGTCACTCACAGATCCTTGGGGGATCTCACTGTTTACATCTCTCCATTGTAAGAACTAACCTACTTTCTGCATGCTGTTCTTTAACCAGTAAATTATCAATCTATAAGGAAACCTCACTTCATATCCCATCCATACCAATTTTGTTCATGAATCGTTGGGGAAGAACTTCTTCAAAAGTTCATTGGAAGTCCAAGACAACAACATCTAACAGATTACCCCATCCACATGTCCACTGATAGTCTTAAAAGATCTCTAGAAAGATGATCAGAAAAGATTTGCATAAAACATGTTAATTATCTTTCATCAATTCAGTGTGGCACAAAAACAAGGCAGAAATAACACTGATTATATAATCAATATGGTTTATATTTACTGGACATTATCAACAGAAATACAATAGAGCATTCTGTACCATTCAGCTCCGGCTGGTTTTAGAAATAACATCCTGGAAAAACTGGACTTTGGTCCATTAAGTTGTCCTTAATGTTTTATTAATGTAATTTATTGTAAGCTTTAAAAACAAAACAAAATTTAAAAAAAACACGCTCCAACTTAGGTCTAGTGAGTGACCACTGTTTGCATTATGAAAACAATACCAGAGTGGAATTCTAGTATTGTTTCCTTACTGTGGAAATCAAATTGTTCCTTCTACACAGTGGGCACAGATCAAGTAAGAGGTTTTATTTTCTATTGCCCCAAAGGTATCAGATGCCTGTCATTCTTCGATAAATGTTCCAGCTCATCAATTCATTGCTTTCACTAGTGTAGAAAAAATAGCACTCACTCTGTGTGTGAACTTAAATTTGGATAAACATATACAACCTCTCCCTCCCCAAACACTGGAATGCTTATCGAATTATTTGGAATTATTGTATCTCTAACTGCCAAACGAATTCCTATCTTCTAAGACAGTAAGATAATCCAAATTCTCAAAGAAGCTTCCGGTTTAAGAATGCTGTATAATGAAGTCAAAGAACAGAAAAAGACAAAGGCTGATAATGTGCTTTCAGAAGTCAAGTGAAATGACTGATAGAATAACTTGTTCTGTCAGCCATTTTAGCTTACTATTGAAGACAAATAATATTTGCTAATCAACTCATTGAATAACGAAACCAGACACAGAGAACTAAGTAGTAAAATGGGCAACGTTATTTAACTCAACTTCATCAAGTCAGCATTTTGCCTGTTACCGGTTCATCCCCCACCCCAAACTTCCAACTGCTGATTTTTTTCATTTGACAACATGTTTCACTTGGTAGTTTTTTGTGGAGCTTTCGGGCTATGTGGCCATGTTCTAGAAGAGTTCCTTTCTGATGTTTTGCCAGCATCTGTGGCCAGCCACAGATGCTGGTGAAATGTCAGAAAGGAACTCTTCTAGAACATGGCCACATAGTCCGAAAGCTCCACAAAAAACTATGGATGCCGGCCATGAAAGTCTTCGACTCCACATTGTTTCATTTGGACTGGCCACTTCTGAGTGGAGCCTGGGCACCGGAACATCACAAGGAGGTGTGGCTCAAAATTGAGATAAGTTTTATTTTCAGTGTGGGGAGACTCATGGCAATGTGCCAGGATTTGTCAGAAGTTTTATTTTGCAATGCGCTCTACATGGGGCTACCTTTGTGCTTAGTCCAGAAACTTCAATTAGTTAATATGGCAGCCAGGTTGGTCACCGGAAAAACCAGGAATTATCATATAACATCCATCCTAAAATCACTCCACTGGCTGCTATTTATCACCTTTAAAGCCCTACATGGCTTGGGTCCAACCTATTTACAGGATCACCTCCTCCTGTATAATCCACGATGTGACCTCAGGTCTTCTGGGAGGAATTTATTGCAACTGGTGAAGACCAGAACTATGGCAACCCAGAGGACCGTTTTGGAAACTAATCCCAGACTATGGAATAGCCTGTTGGATGAGATCTGTCATAGTAGAAGCCTGGACAGCTTTAAGAAAGCTGTCAAGATGGATCTCTTCCGAAAGGCCTTTCCAGAATAGTTCAGCCACACATTGAGTAGACTATTATGTAGCCTTTTTATTTTCTCATATCCCATCCACTTTAAATTCCATGACTCAGGGCAATAGAAATGTGGTACATGCTCCTTTCAAATCAGGTCTTAACCACTTTAGCAATGGGGTTTGAACTAGGTGCCATGCAACCTCTTGGCAGATGGCACTCTATCATATTTAAAATTATGTTTCCTCATTGCAATCCTAGTTGTCTACAGCTTCCCATGTTGAATACCATTTGTTTTTCTATAGGTAGGACTGGACAGGTTCACAAAAGCAGGCTTCTGATCTGTGAGTGTAGCTGGTCAGGCCTAGACTGATCACTTTGGGGAACAGCTCAGGTTGAGAAGCATGGCTTCAGATGAATGGTTGGGGTGGCAGAGACTATGCTGGGCATGAACAGATATGCCTTCTATTTGAGGACTTATGTTGTTGTCATACATCTGGGAGAGACTCTCTTGAGACCCCTGAAAGGAAAAACACTGAACATGCTGTGGTGGCGTGGACACTCACTCAGACACTCTCAGGCTACCCACACGGAATGCCTGTCTTCCCCTTTGCTGCCACCAATTGTCTCTTTCTTCTGTGGAGATCTTCTCCACCACTGCCTATCTTTTCTGAGGCTTTGTTATCTCTAGTAGCATGCCACAATATTTCACAGAGGCCAAGTTGTAATAAAATAATACTGAAGTTTATTAACAAACATCAAAGTAATCAGTAAACTACTTTCAAGGCTTTTGCATTTCTTTCTTCTTAGTTACGTTACCACAGTTACATAGACAAAATACCTCAGGCAATCTGCCAAATACTCTCAGCTTAAATCAACTGGCTTACAAGCTAAAGCCTAATCAGTCCCTCCCCTGGACTCTACATAGACCCTCTCTGGCCTAAAACCTAACCTACACCTGTCCCAATCAGGAACCTAGAGAGACCCCCCTCAGTGGCGTCCCTCTCCTCCTCCCAAAACTCCAACCCTGCCCAGCCAGCTTCTAATTGGCTGGTCACCTGGTGCTCATTGATTGGCTATCTCTGTCTCCGGGGTTTGCTGTTTCTGGGGTCTTTTCACTACACATGCACACTCCAGAAGATCTTTGGTTGCTTTAGGCCTGTTAGCCAGATGGGAATTATTTGAATTATTCTGCCTCATCATGAATGTTAGGACAAATGTGGCCCATGACCAGCCCTAGTGAAAAGTAAACAGGGAGAGTAAAAAGGCATTGTGTGATGGATTAGGGGCATTTCCTACCACACCCAGGGATAATATTTGCAGGTTCACAGCATGTACCAACATGCTTCTCTTGAATAAGAGCATGAATGAAATGCAACAGGGTGTATTTTGGCCATGTTGATGGGGGAAAGAGACAGAGATTATTGCATTAAAAAACAAAACAAAACATGATTAACGCCCTCAGAACTGAAGTCTCTTCCGGGATGCAGCTGGGTTCTATCACACGCACTTTGCCACCGATGCCACCTTCTGGCTGCATCCTGCCTAAACTCCAGCTGGAATCTGCCCTCAGCTGGCCATGTTGATGGGGGAAAAAGACTAAGGAGTTTATTACACTGGGGGGGGGGGGGGCATGATTTTTGCCTTCCTAATTGAAATCTCTTGCGGGATGCAGCTGGCTTCTATCACACACACTTTGCCACCAGTGCCACCTGCTGGCTGCATCCTGCCTAAACTCCAGCTAGAATTTGCCCTCAGCTGGCCGATTTCCAAAGCTCCTGGCTTTGCAAATCAGCCAGCTGAAGGTCAGCTGAGCATGGATTCTAGCTGGGTTTTAGGTGGGATGCAGCTGGGAGATGGCATCAGCAGCAAAATGCACATGATAGAACCTGTCTGAATCCCAGAAGAGGCTTCAATACAGAGAAGGTAAGTCCTAAGCTTTTCTGTGGCTGATAGCAATAGGAGTGAGTGAAGTGAGCTCCAGCAGGCATCATTTGGATATGATGGGGCTTTAAGAATCATTTTTTTAGGTTCCAGAACCCAATGGGATAGTGAAACAAATTACCTCTGAAGGTCAGCTGGGAGGTCTCCCCTTTAAGGCATGGGTCTTGAAAGTTAGGGTGCTTGGGAAAGCCTTCCAGCAGTAAGGGCTGGCTATCTAGCAGTCAGATCCATTTGGATTGTTCAAGTGTCTTGGCTAGACTGTTGGGGAAAAGGTTGGCTAGATACCCTTTTCTCAGCAGAAACCCACACTAAGGAGCTTTTGTTCTGAAATTTATAAGTTAAAAAGTTGATCAATGACTTGTGCTTGATCTCCTTAATTCTGAAGTGGGGTAACAAGTTCCATGTTTATTGGAGCAGGCTTTTTTGCAGGAAGTAAAAGTATCACACTGCTGCACACCATGATGGGGCAGGGGCAGAGTGCTCTTATAAGGCAACCCTCCCTGATCACACCTCTTTTGGTTTGGACCTTAGAGAAATTTACCACCTGACTGCTCATCCAAATTCATTGTAAGCTTTTGGCTGGTTGCAGTTGGGTTGGGTGGGGATGTTCTCCACATTTCCTTGAGTTTTTCATTTTTTCATGCCCTACATTGAAGCTGGGGTGGGGGGCACAATGGGAAAATGGAAATCAGATGCAGTTTTTCATAGAAGATAACTTGGTAGGCAGTGGAAAAAGGAAATGAAGTACAAAAAGTACCAGCAGGAACAATTGGTTGAAAAGGTTTATTTAGGGAACTCCTAAATTGCCCTTGTTTGTCTACTTGACATGCCATATGTATGCACCTGTATGTACGGTGACTTAACAAAGAATAGCATGACTGTTGTGAGAAGTATTATTTCTTTCACTGATGTACTCTTAGACTACTTGTTACATAAGGGGCAAGTAAAGATCCCTGAGCCTGTTCAGTCATAATTTCTCTAAAACTATCCTTTCCCCCCATGTTTTTTTCTATACAATAAAGACATTTTTGTCATAGCAAAAACCTGCACTGAAGCACTATTTCCAGTTTCGTGCCCTATGAAGGATATTAACTTTAAAGTTATAATGTAATGTTTGTTTATCTGTTGATACCCTGTGCCACATTTAACAGTATCTCAGTAGACATGGCACCTCTGAATCCTTTGTAGGCAATGTTCATTGTTGGATTCTACAAGGAAGCTACGGTCTGATTCACACATGTGATTACTTGATCAGCTATCACAGAGCAAGATACCATGCTTTCCAATGGAAACAGTTTACACATTCGGCTGTGGACTTTCAGGTGATGAGATATCGAGTGATGGACATGCACAGTTGAATCATCCCTGAGTCTAGCATCCAGGGGCACAGAGATAAGATATGAATAGTATCCACTGAGATTTATGTTACTACTAATGAGGTAGTGGCAGAGGAACACTTATGATACCTATTTGATGGGGATCTAGAAAAAGCTATAAATTACTGTCTATGTATGATACGTGTGCAGCTGTGTCACTAACTGAATCTCAATAGGGAAAGTAATCTTCAGGCACTATTTCACTTCTGTCAATCAGTATTTCAGTATAGCTTGCTTTGTGTAAGGGGATCTTTAGTGCTAAAGCAATGGAATAGGAGGCTTTTAGCCTTTATGCATCCTGTAAATACAAAGTTCTACAGGAACTGAGTTTTGAATGAAATTCGAAAAAATGATAAAATGTGATCACATAGCCAGATGGCTACAATAAGGCAGTGTTTGTAATATTAGGGTTATATGAATATAGTCAGATTTTGATTTACCATGAGAATGTCAACACCTGTGAATGTTTAGGGTCAGATTTGGTCATGATGTATACAGCTCAGAAAACTGAATTTGCTGCATATTTTCTTCCTTGCCTTTGTAAAAGCTGACAGCTTTGACAATCTGGGCACTTGAACTTTTCCTAACAGGGATTTGCATAATGTATTTAACTTTATCATCATGGAAAAAATGCTTTTGGAAAGCATTATTTTAGAAATGTCCAAGCATGTTTCCTGGTGGCTTGTGACTTTAAAAGATCCCAGGCTTCAGATTTTCTGCAACCAACTTAAAGCTTGGCAGATAATACATGTGATAGTCAAAGATAACAGAACTTCTACACACAGGACTGTAATACTGAAGAATGTGGGAAAGGGGGAGATAAATATCTAAACTGAATGCATAAGCCTGACAGAAGTAAAGTAAAGTAACTTGGGATGTCTAATTTCTTTGCAATTATTATAAGATTTTAGCATGAGGTTTTAAGGCTATATTTCTATATCCACTTGCCTGGAAATAATGGCTCACACTGTACAGTGATAGTGCTATGATTCCATTTTAACTGCCATGGTTCCAAATCTTGTAAATTGCAGTTCAAGAAGGTATTTAGAATTCACAGCCAGAGAGCTCTGGTTCCTCACTAAAACTACAAATCCAAGGTTTATATAGGATGCAGCTATGACAATTAAAATGGATTCATAGTATTGTAATTGTGTAGTATGAGAAGGCCTCAAGTCTCACTGAACAAAACTAAAGAACAACAAGTTATAACACTTCCATATTTGGGAACATTTCTCACATGGGGGCACTTAACTCCTGCCCAAACATTCCCAAGGTGTTGCCCAAGTGTTTCAGAAGTGCCAGAGGTGGGATCATCCATCGTGCTTCTGAAACATCATAGAGGCTTCCTGCTTTCCTTCTGTGGTGGAAGCATTTGTGGGAAGCCTCGGAAAAGCCATTTTTATTAACGGCTTTTCTGAGTCTTCCCCACGAATGCTTCCATGACGGTGGGAAAGTGGGAAGCCTCTAAGATATTTCAGAAGTGCAACAGATGATCCCGCCTCCAACACTTCTGAAACACTTGGGCAACACTTCGGGAACGTTTCAGCAGCAGTAATTGCCCCGTGTGGTAAACTCCTAAGACTTTGCTTACCCAATCATTTTAACTATCTTTTAAATGCAATCAAATGTATTCTTTCATACTGTTTCAGAATTGTTTTATGGCAGCTAATTATTTCTTTGCATAATCAATGAAGCTTGCCATCTAATAGATTAACTTAAGCAAAGTTTAAAGAGTGATATATACAGAAAAATTAAACCTATTTATGAATAGAAATTTTTCTCATCCATATATTTCCACCTACACCCAGACTAGATTTTTAGATCTAGCAGGGCACAAAACAGCTGAGGTTCATCATATTTATTCTCATATATTCCAGTTTAAGGGTTAATTAATTGGATTTAAACATGTTAAATGTGGGCTTTTAAAATTTGCATGTCGTCACTGTCCATGAGACATTAGCAAAGATTTCATATCCTAGAGTTATTGGATAATGGCTTAATGTTGTTCAAAGCAATGGGCTGTTATAACTAGTACTGCACAAAACTACTCAGAAAACTTCTTGTATTGTGTATTTATTTTTTATTTTTTGCAAAAAAATGATACAGTGTAAATGTCAGAGACTGTTTTGTGTTACATTTCCTTAACATTGTTTTCTAGCCTTAAGAAATAGGTAATTATTATACAGGACTTACCATGGGTTAAACACCAGAAAAAATGCTCCTGAAGCACAAAGGTGTGATAGCCAGTTGTGCTTCTGATTTGTCATTGAAGTGTCCCCTCAGCTCTCCAGTCCTCAAGGCATTCAAGAGCAGCCATTTCTTCATAATGGAAATTCCCATTATTGACAAAATGGTTGCTCCACAAATGCCTTGAAGACAGGAGAGATGAGGGGATGCTTCAATGATGAATCAGAAGCATAACGGGCTATCACACTTTTGTGCTGCAGGAGCATTTTGCCAGGGTTTAACCCACAGTAAGCCTCTGTTTGATTTGTTTATTTATTTATACTGTTCTGACTAGATCATTTGCACAATTATGTCAACTCATACTAACAGTGATTGCATTTCATTTCTTGTTATATCTGATGATGTATCATTGTCATTTCATTGAGGCTTTTACATTTTCCTTGATTGCTGTGGATGACTTATGGGACTAGTCCAATAAAACATTGACATTAATCCCAGTAGCCTTCAATTACATTTCTTTGTAACCCAAGCTTGTTATGTAATATTCATATTAATTGTATGATCCCATAATGGACTGTTTATCCTAATTAAATAGGAGGAAAAAACTATAGCCAAGACAAGGAAAAAATAGTGTTATAGCATGTGCCACCAGAATATATAATAGAACCAAGAGAAGATGATTTGAGAAAAAGTGAATATTTACACAGTTAAAATGTGTGGAGAAGAAATCATGGTATTCTATTGAATAAGGGCAAAGTCTGATGATACAAAATGCATCCCTGATTATGACCAACCATTTAAAAATTGCTATATATAAAAAATTTAAATTCAGTGATGATGATGATTTATTTTTATCCCTCCCAATAATGAAGAATCCGGGCAGGTTACAACAATAAAATGCACCAAAGTTACAATAGAATCAAACCCTTACCTCCCCTGCCCCCCATTCCCAGTACTAAAATGGAATGAAACGGTAATAGCATAAAACATTAAAAGCATTAAAAGCATTAAGAACATTAAGAACATTCGACAAAGAAAAAAAAACAAGCAGGGAGGAATGGACAGATAAGAGGGCAGATGTCTCTATATGTGGGTAGCTAGGTTGGAAAGATCTGGCAGAAGAGATCCGTCTTGAGTACTTTCTTAAAAGCTGTCAGAGTGGAGATGTGACGGATCTCCTCCGGCAGGTCATTCCATAATTTTGGAGCAGTAGTAGAAAATGCCCTCTGGGAAACTGATGTTACCTAGATTTTTTTTGGCTGTAATAAATTTCTTCCTGAGGACCTTAGATTATGGGATGGACAATAAGGAAGAAGGCATTCCTTTCAGTATTCTGGACCCAAGCCATGTAGGGCTTTAAAGGTAATCACCAACACCTTGTACTATGCCCAGAAACTAATAGGGAGCCAGTGTAGGGACTTCAAGACCGGTGTTATATGGTCATTCCTAGAAGTTCCCATAATCAATCTGGCTGCCATGTTTTGTACCAACTGAAGTTTCTGAACTTGGCACAACAGTAGCCTCATGTAGAGCATATTCAGAAGTCCAATTGAGAGGTTACCAGTGCATATACGACTGTTTCTAGGTCCCTTGGCTCCAGGAAGGGGCGCAGGTGGCATATCAGACAAAGCTGATAACAGATGCTCTTGACTGTCGCATGCACATGAGCTGTCAGATGGAGTGACGAGTCAAGGAGCACCCCTAAACTGTGGACAGAGTCCTTCAAGGGAAGTGTGACCCCATCCAGAACTGGCTGACACAACTCCATTCCTGGATTCGGGGTTCCTATAGCAAGTATCTCTGTCTTACCTGGATTCAGCTTAAGTCAGTTTTCCCTCATCAAGTCCATTACTGCCCCAAGACAGGCATTCAGAGGAGAGATGCCATCCTTAGTCACTGCTTCAGTCTGAGACACAGAGAAATATAATTGGATGTCATCAGCGTACTGATAACACCCCACCCTATGTCTCCGGATGATCTCACTCAGCAGCTTCATGTAAATGTTAAACAGCATTTTATTATGAATGTCAAAACCAAGAAAATATATTAAGAAACTGCTTTTTCATCACCCTTGTGTTTCTTCCTTGTCAAGAAAATATACGTTGCTTCTCTCTCTTTCTGGGGATTCCATTTTCTAAAAACCAAAACACACTATTCTTGAGTTCAGTGTTTAAAGGATAATATAAGCATCTTGAAACAATTAAATTCTCTCTTGGTCTGAGTTTCTCAAGGATTTTTAAAAGGCCTGCTCATCAGTGAGAGAATGTGTATCTGAGTTCTTTTAGGAACTTGCTTGAGAACCATGATACTAGAACAGTGTGATCTCCATAGTTCCTTTTTGGTCCATTTTCTTTACAACTTATAACAGATTCCTTGTTCCCTTGCCCTCTTTAGTTTAACGTCTCCTTTTTGTTTTTGATACAGCTTATGCTATTTTGTTGTGCTTTGTGAGATCTATGCTTCACATTTTTGATATGCATTATCTAGGTTAGCTTTTTTATTATTGCATGTTGAATACAGTCTTGCAAAGTTTTCTTTTTGTCTTGTTTGTTCTCTAGATTACTTCCTAATACAAAGCAATAAATATACCTCCATGTAATCAGTTTGTGTGTCTATGCATTATAAGATCCACAGGATGAATTCAGCATCTGACTGCTTTGTTACTCTTACTGAGTATTTATAATAGTTTTGCTTAGGACTCTTAGAAACAGACAATATAAGCCTTTATTGCCAAGGAATACTAGAGACATTCTGTAAATTCTAGTTATCTTCTGGTCCCCAGATAAGTTGGACAAAAGGTGTGGTGGCAGTTCCATCTTGCAGATAGATTTTTTAAAAAAAAAATCTGGGTATTTCAGCTACACTCCAACCTATTGCTCTTATACTTACTTCTTTTGAGATTGGATGCTACCAACTAGTCAAATATATAGGTACAAGCTTTCTCTGTTTGCATGCCATTTCGTCCTGCTAAATTACAGGGCCCATAAATACCTTTTAGGTTGGTAAACAGATCATGTGATGTAGCTAACTTCCTTAGGAAGTTCTTACACAAAGGATCTCTCTTCCTTTCCTGAGGTCTCTCCATCACCATGCTTTCTCAACTTTCTTCTGAAAGATGGTGAGATACAAACTCCTTCCTTTACCTCAACTATATTCACTAGATAGGTTAGGATATAGCTTCTCTGCATATGTAGATTTAGGCCATTAGTAAAGTTTTGTTTATTACACTACAAGCTATTTGTGTCAGCCTCAGTTCTTAGAAGCATTGTTTAGACAAAAGACCACTTCCTGCTGCTCTGCTGATTTAAAAGCAAGACCTTAATAGGTTTGGCTTTGATATTTTTGATATTTTGATATTTTTGTTTCCTTAACAAAGGCTTAGGAAACTTGAATTCCCCTACACAACTTAATACAATATTAACATAACCATAATTAATTTGAATAATTAATACAGAATAAACAAACAAAACAAAAACAAATAGCTTCATTTATATACTGTTTCATACCCTTAAGGAGTGTCCAAGCGGTTTACAATTGTAAGCTATTTGTCCCCCAACAATCTGGGTACTCATTTTAGTGACTTTGGAAGGATGCAAGCCTGAGTCGAGCTTCAGCCCTTTGCTGGTCTTGAACTCGCCACCTTATGGTTTTGAGTGAGTGGCTGCAGTACAGGCATTTAACCACTGCACCACCAGGGCTGAGAATAATTAAGTGACTTCCACTTCCAGATAGATTACATGCCCTTTGGATCACCATACCATCTAAATATACTTGGTCTCATCTGATTTTTGAAGCTGAGCAGGACTGGAATTAGTTAGCACTTAGATGGAAAACCACCAGTAAAGACCAGAGATGACCAGGGAGAGCAAGAAAAGAATCCCGTCTGGCATCAGCTTTCCAGGAGTCCAGTCAGAGTTGACAATATAGATTTAGATGAAAGGAGTCTCATTCAGAACAGCTGCACATGCCCTCATGTTCCCCAACAAAAGCTGACAATCTCTTCTTCAGTGTCTTCATTTTCCATTGGCATTCTTACGCCCTTGTATTATGAATGCATTTCACATCCTGCATGCGTGAACATTTGCATGTTTTTCTCTGTATAATGAATAAAAATGAGTGCACATTTTATGCTTGCTTTTTACATTGACTAAAGCATGTCTGAATAATTTTCAAATGTATGCATATTTGTTTTAAATAAATATATGGTTTTGTGTACATTTTACCATTCACTCACCTCATAAATGTTTTCTGAGGCAAATTGAATTTTGTTGGGAGCTGTGAAATTGCTGTCATCATCTGGGAATGGAATCTAATTTTTCCCAATTCCATATGAGAAAATCCTGAGTGATTTTCTGAAGGTCAAGTATAAACCAAGGAAGTAGACATCTCAAAGTTCTTGAATTCTTCAGGAAGCTTGTTGCCAGGGACAAAGCATCCTGTCCCCTTTTAGCACAAACAATAACAGGAACCAAAGACTCAAGACAGCAGGTTGTCTGGCAAGGCCTTCTAAGTCAATTTCATATGTACTTTTTCCAGCTCTACAAAATCATTTTTGAGATGGGATTACGAAAACCTATACAATTGCCAAAATGGAATAAAACTCATGCATATCTAGATGTTTTAGTGGTCAACTTATATATGTGTCTACATATATTCAGCACACACCACTAAGTATAAGTGGTAAATGAAACCCCAACTACTATATTCATATGAATGAATTCTATGTGTATGCTACTATATTAAGGAACATGAACATGCTTTGCATATTGCCATTGCTGGAAAGAGTAATGAAATATTTCTAGCTTACCACCTTCCAATTTATATTTATATGTGAGTAGTAATTTAATGAATCACCTTTAAGAACTTGGAGGGAAAGGTACCAAAGTAACAGAATAGCAATAATATTAAAAGTAATTCCCAAATGATTTAAAAGTTAACATCCAGAACTGAATGTTGGGGTAACTAAACAACTTACAAAGATAACTCCCAAAGAAATTCTGACCAATGCTGCTAAGGCTAAATGTAGTTCAGTCAAAGTTACTCAGTACAGAACAATTGTGGTAGTTGGGAAGTGAGATATAGTAGTGTATCTCACAAGCAGAAAAACTGGTATTCACAAGCAGAAAGTAAGCAACAACCAGCCCCATGAATCTAGCAGAGAAATAAAGCAGGCCTAATCTTGTAAAAATAGAGATAGGTGTACTTGCAAATATTAAATTCATAGAATCATAGTGGAAGAGACCACCAGGGCCATCCAGTGCAACCTCCTACCATGCAAAGCACTCTAGACAGATAGTAATCTATCACTCCTGACAGATGACAGTCAAAGCATTCTCGATAGATGACCATCTAACCTCTGTTTGAAAACCTCCCAAAAGGGAGATTCCACCACCCTCTAAAGCAGCATATTCCACTGTTGGACAGCTCTTACCTTCTAATGTTTAAGTGGACTCTATTTTCCTGTAGGTTGAATCCATTGCTAGTCTATGAAGAAAGAGAAAACAATATTGCTCCATCCTCAATATGATGTCCCATGTAATATTTAAGAATTGCTACCATGTCACCTTTTAACCTTCTCTTTCCCAGGCCAAACATACCCATACTCATAGGGCATATTTCCAGACCTTTCACCACTTTGGTTGCCCTCCACTGGACATACTCCAACTTATCAAAATCTCTCTTGGTTGATTGCTGCAGCTACATTGTGTGGCTAAGCCCCAAAACCAGAAACCACCTGAATGCACAGTGTTTAAACTTGTAGAGCATGCTAAGGCTACTGTGTCTAACAAGGGTATGATGCCCTGAGAAAAATATAAATGTATAGCTGAAAATCGTACATCAGGAAACAAAGATATAAATACAACAAGAAGACAGGAAAACAGGCCTAGCAAAATGACCATATAATGCTAGGTAAGTTGGCACCCACCAGACAGCAATGAAATTAGGCTCCTGCTAACAGGGGTCCAAATGATCATCTGGATTGTAAATATCTAGAATCCTGTTTTGTGTGACAAAAGAAACAGATTAGTCCAGGATTAGAGATTAATTACTAGCAATCATTTTTAAGGACTTTTAAGAAGCAAGGGACATCCAGGTCTAGAAGTTTTGGTTGACTGACCGGACCCAAAGGGTGCTCAACAATGGTTCCTTTTCATCCTGGAAAGAAGTGACAAGTGGGGTGCCACGGGGTTCTGTCCTGGGCCCAGTGCTATTCAATATCTTTATTAATGACTTGGATGACAGTATTGAGAGCCTAGTTATCAAATTTGCAGATGACACCAAATTAGGAGGAGTAGCTAATACCCCAAAGGACAGGATCAAAATTCAAAATGACCTGAATAGACTAGAAAGCTGGGCCAAAGCTAACAAAATGAAATTTAACACAGAGAAATGTAAGGTCCTACACGTAGGGTGGAAAAAAGAAATGCACAGATATAGGATGGGGGACACCTGGCTGAATGAGACCACATGTGAAAGGGATCTAGGAGTCCAAGTAGACCACAAGTTGAACATGAGTCAACAGTGTGATGCAGCAGCTAAAAAGGCCAATGCAATTTTAGGTTGCATCAATAGAAGTATAGTGTCTAGATCAGGGGAAATAATAGAGCCACTCTATTCTGCTTTGGTCAGGCCCCACCTGGAATACTGTGTCCAGTTCTGGGCACCACAATTCAAAAAGGATGTGGAGAAACTGGAGCATGTCCAAAGGAGGGTGACTAAAAGGGTGAAGGGTCTGGAAACCTTGCCCTATGAAGAACACCTTAGGGAGCTGGGGATGTTTAGCCTGGAGAAGAGAAGGTTAAGAGGTGATATGATAGCCCTGTTTAAATACTTGAAGGGATGTCATATTGAGGAGGGAGCAAGCTTGTTTTCTGCTGCTCCAGAGAACAGGACTCGGAACAATGGATGCAAACTGCAGGAAAAAAAGATTCCACCTCAACATTAGGAAGAACTTCCTGACAGTAAGGGCTGTTTGACAGTGGAACACACTCCCTTGGAGTGTAGTGGAGTCTCCTTCCTTGGAGGTTTTTAAGCAGAGGCTGAATGGCCATCTGTCGGAGATGCTTTGTTTGGAGTTCCTGCATGACAGGGGGTTGGACTGGATGACCCTTGTGGTCTCTTCCAACTCTAAATTTCTATGATTCTATGATTCTAAGGAGCTAAACGTTTGCATAAACAAAATCCTACAGAAATGCTGCCTGGGTGCAGAAAACATCAAGAGACTTGTGCTGTTAGATCTTGCAAGAGACACTTTTGTGCCAATGCAATAACATCTTGCTTAGTTTTTGTTTTAGTCTTGTTATACTTTTATTGGTTCTTGCTTTTTACGTTTTATTTTATATTGGAAGGTCTCTCTCTCTCTCTCTCTCTCTCTCTCTCTCTCTCTCTCAATAAATTGGTCTCAAGTTTATTCTTGATTTAAAAATAACTTTCCTGTTGTGTGCCTTCAATTTGTTTCTAATTTATTGTGACCCTATCACTGTGTTTTCTTGACAAGATTTTTCAGTAGTGTCTTGCCTTTGTCTTCTTCTGGGACTGAGACAGTGTGACTTGTCCAAGGTTGCCTGGTGGGTTTCCATAGCTGATCAGGGATTTGAACACTGGTCTCCAGAGTCCAACACTCAAACACTACACTATACTGACTCTAAAAATAATTTACTATATATCAATACTCTGATAGATTTTAATATCTGTTCACGGTGTCATTTGATGATGTGAAATTTGAACATGCCAAATTACCACCTAGTTTAGGTTTGGAAGGCTTCTTCTGAGAAGAATTCTCACTAAGATATAGTTTGTATATATGTTTACATTACAAACACTCACATTTATCTATAGTTTACATAACAGCTGTGTCTTTATTTTGCTGGGCTGACAGGGTATTAATGGAGAGGTACAGGCCAAGATTTGGCTTGTGTTTCAAATTGTACTCAGTAATGTCTTTGGCTTTGCAGTGTCAAACATCTGTTAGGGTCAATGACTGAAGTGGAGAGACAGAGCTTACTGTTTTGTTTATACTCAAATCACAGCAAGCAGAGAAGTTGCGTATTTTTATCTTTCCTGCTCATAAGCTCTTTGCCAACTAGGGGATGAGAAACTAAAATCATGTGTAGAATCAAATGGTGCTTGCTCTATCCTCCTTAGGGCCAAAAACAGCTCACAGATGGATTAATAATTTCTGACTGCTTGGGGAGTGGGAGTTTGATTTGAACTTGATGGGCTGGCATCTGTCTCCTTTCTGCTTACATTTTCAATTGCCATGTGTGAATCAGCTCTAAGATCCTGTTTTTAATGGGATTACTCTTAGGAACCCCAAATTAGCTTGTAGGAAACAAGAGAGGAAGAAAAGGAGGATCAGAGGTAGGGTAGAGGAGTTTTATAATAATATGATTTAAATACTTTACCTACCTACAGATTATGCACTGCTTGATTTTTATTGTACCTTTGCCATAGCAAGATGGCTATTGTGTTTTTTCATTTTAAACTTTTCAGCCAAGTTTTTCTTTTATCATAGTGGGGCATTATTGTCTTCCTGTCTAATTATCCTTTCCTTTGATTCTGTTCCATCCCTCACATCCTTCTTTTCTCCTTTTTCTCTTCTGCGGCTCCCAACCATTAGATTATTAAGGGAATAGGGATGCAACAAAATGACCAAAAAAAGGTCCAGTATGAAATCAAACAGATGTATTGGCAGGAGAGAGAAGTTAAAGAGTAAAGCAATAGAAAGAAACCCATTTGAAGAGAGAGAAAGATAGGGCAATAAAGCCCAAGATGAATGATAATAAAAGATCAAACAGACCAAATTTGAACAATTTAAGTGAAAGGCAAGCGGTCAGCATGGAACAGAGGGAAAGAGTTAGTATGACAAGAAGGCAGGAAGGGGGCTATAAAAATGTTTTGAAGTAAGCCACCACACTGAGCTAGACTACATAATGATTAAGATAGGATATTTTGAGCTGTGGGGGTGGCAGGAGGATTCTGAAACAATCAAAGTGAGACACTGATTTCATAGAAGCAGCATATAGCGACATACTTTTCCACCTGTCCAAAACCTGCTGCTAAGGCACGTGACCATTTTGTATATTTAACAAGCTTTTTCACTGCCAAAGACTGAAACTTTGATTCCTTTTTACTTTGCCACAAATTAGAGGAATCCTCCCTGCACAATATTACTTTCATCCAAACTGTTTCAGAAGTCAGTCCCTGTGGTACCTATCATTACACTCCTCTTTTTTTCCATTTTGTGCTTCCATGTTAATTGCTACATTTGCCTCACTTTTTTCCCTTTCTTAATCATCCACCAACCATTCTTTTCACTAGTGTTTGAGACAGGAACTGTGCCCATTTTCCTCTCTGAGCAGTCAGATGGAAGCAGATTTCTTCTCATCAACACTGAAGAGAAAGAAAAAGATCATGAGAGAACTGTAAGTCTCCTATTCTGGTTTCAAGGCATCTGTGCTGAAATCAGGATGTTTTTTTTCCCCCAGAAATGCATGCCTTTTTTTTTCATAAACTATAAGACACTCTCAGAATGTCTCTAAGGCAATCTTTTAATGTCAGCTTTAAAAAATATACATCTCTGCTGCATTTTTCCCTCATGTTACTACATGAGATGTACTGCTAGAGAGAAATAAGAAATTTGTATAGAATGGAAAGAACCACTGTAACACACCAGTCTGTACATAGTAGGAAAAAAATATCTGTGTTTCATGTCAATTTCTAAAGCCGAGGTAAATATAATTACAGGACCAGAGAATTTTTTCCTCCCATTGTTTTTGCTAGTTTATTTGTGAGCAACCTTGAGTTCCATTTGGGGAGAATGATGTGATATGTATAAGTCAAATCAATCAACCAATCAATCATAATTTTCTCATCTTTGATAAGAAAGGGTTCTCAGCAGCTCAGCATCCCCTGCTGAAAATATAGTCAACCAGTGTGAAATCTTTCACCCTGGGTAATAATGGGACTTTTTTCCACCAGCAGTAGCAATCTTGGGTTTTGTGGGGGGGAAAACTTTTTTTGCACAAAAATGTATTTTGCAGTGAAAAAAAGTATTTTCTTTTTGAAAAACAAGGAAGTTGTTTCTGCAAAAAAAACATAGTTAAGAAAGTTAAGAAAATAAAAAAAATGCATTAACTGATATTCTTACTCTGAACAAAGAAAAATCTTGACACTCTGTCATTACATGTAAGAACACATTAAGCGAAACTTTCAATCCCCCGCTTGAATACAATAATTTGAGGAGTGATTGAAAGTTTCTATGACTGTAGCATGCTGAATCCAATCTAGATTTTAGTCTGAACATTAAAGGCGATACATATGGTCCCGAATCCTAGATTTTGACATAAATGCCATCAACACCTGATGTGTAATCCCCTTCTGTGGATGGAAAACACTGGCATTAATGCAACAGGACAAGTTTTCCTGAGTTTCCTTTCTTGTTACAGGCACAGTAATATTAAGCTTTATTTATAAAGCTCTGTAAATACATAACAAAAACTTCACTAATATATATAAAGCTCCACATTATGTGTAAATGTCTGTTTGATTTAATTGTAACCTTCTTTAGAAGGAATGTAACAATATATGTCCAGCCAAGCTCATCATCATCAATATCCTCAACCAAAGAAGCATTCTCCAAAAAGAATCAAAAAATGTTCTTCTTTATTTTATTTTTACCACTTTGAGAGTTGAATAAAATAGATATTTATTTCATCATATACCCTTCTGATAATGGAGCCCTCCTCCTAAAAAAAATTCTAGGGAGAAATTTATTTGAGAAGAATTTTGTAAGCAACCCTGCCTAATACACAATTATCAGATAAGCCGGAATAGTTACATACATAATATAGAAGGTCAAATGTGTTATTTGGCCTTTTTCTTAATCTGACTCTTCTTAATCTGATTTGTGGGGCAGAGAAGGGGGAAATGTGGATCAGTCACTTTTTATGAACAAATCTTTACACAGTAGTATCACAAAAGGGGGCAGGGAATATCAGTCATACCAGGTGATACCCTAAAGTGGGATGGTGTGAGTGGGGTGGGGCTCAGTAGGAGAAGGAAGAAGTCCCAGGGCTGTTTTTTAAAAATAAATTTTAACTTTTTTAAAAAATATATATTTTATCAAATGTATTCTTTTGAAATTATGTTTAAAAAACACCTTATGCTAAACTTTCACTTCAGCCACATGACACTTCAGCCATATGTATATGTAAATGTACTGAGGCCATACGTATGATATTGTAATTTAAAGGTATGATTTTAATTTTGCTATGATATGCAGAAATTACAGCTAATGTACAGTGTTAGCCATACTGCAATGATACAAAAACACCCCCACACCCCCTATTCCAAAATGCATCTGCAGAGGTAACCAGGCCCCCCTTCCTCCTGGCAATCACTTGATCATAGAGGCCTCTAAGGAGAAGCTGCATCCCTAAAATGAAGGCATGTTTCCTTTTGACCCTAATGGAAAGGCATTATGGGAGATGTCCTCCAGTCCTCCATGGCCTAAAGGTGAGGAGACCATGTTTACAGCATAGCCTAGTTGGGAGTTGCAATGGAACAGATGCTTCACACTTGGGATAGATTTATGACTTTGTGACACTTAACAGATGCCAGCTATTCTGGTATCAGTGTTTTCCCATGGAAGAGGCTTCCTAGATCAACCAATATGTAAATTTGGCTTTCCT
Source organism: Urosaurus nigricauda (assembly GCA_034509955.1). Lineage (NCBI taxonomy): Eukaryota > Metazoa > Chordata > Lepidosauria > Squamata > Phrynosomatidae > Urosaurus > Urosaurus nigricauda. The sequence continues at coordinate 56,900,794 of JAOEGL010000003.1, forward strand.
TTAAAGTAAGACAATAGCCTCTGCTGAGGACATGACCAGAAGAGTACTTAAAGTCTGCCATTTCTTTGTTATGTTGTCCTGCTTGGGATCTCAGACAGACCTCTCTGGTTGTGGTTTGGGGTTCTTTGCAGTTCCAGCCCCCCTTCCCTTCTCCTTTCCCCCCTCACCTTTCCCTCTCCCTAAGTCCTACACACCCTTCTCCATAACCCCCTCCATTGCTTTGCTGCACCAGCCTGGATTCTGGAAGAGCCATTTCAAGTATTTCACCATTAGGAGGCCTATTCTTTCTTCTATTAGCCTTGTGTGATTGCATGTATGGATGTGTGTGCGAGAGTGTGTGCCCTGTACATCAATAAACTAGCTTAAAATACAAAGACTTTGCCTTTGTGTCAGTTCTGGGATCTCTGGGCACCTCTGTAAACACTATGGGAATCTGGTCCTTGTATGGTCTTTGTAAGGAGCCAAGATTGTATTAGAGCTAATTCATTTCCCCAAATTTGAGTAGTTATCCTTACAACAGCATGCACATGTCACTGGCCAGTAGTGATGTAATCAGGGCACAGGAGCACACGAATCGCACCTCTCCTGGAAGCTGCTTTTGACAGCTTCTTTTTGCTTACGAGAGGGAGCACATCATTGATGCACTGCTTGGTTGCTGCAGCAACAATGTGGGGCAAAGACGGACAGCACGGAGCTGCCCGTCTGTTGAGTCCCTATAAGTTACAGTACTGGGTCACATCAGCCCTAGTGACACCACTGCCTTTACATATCAGAGAATGAGGGTGCAGAAGCACCTTTTGTTGGCTCTCTTGTCTTCTGCTGGATTTGCAGTAACAAACACAAAACTGTCTGACCCACTTGAGATGCCAACATTCAGTGCTATCTGAGAACAATGCTGTCAGAATCTGCTTAATGTAGCAGAGTAAGAAAGCAATAGTCCAGTTTAAAGTATTGGCAGTGCACTGCCCACATTCCTCATTCAAATAAATAAACAGACACAGTTGATGTCTTCCAAATCCTTGGAAGTTGTTTATCATAATTTGCAGTATTTACAGATATTTACAAACTCTCCTCACTGACTTCCAGCAACATCACCATCTGTTGCAATACAGCTTCAACAATCCTCAGGCTATCCAAACCACAAGCCATTCAAACCACACAACACCAACAAACCCACAGGTGCCCTCACTGCTAGTGCATTGAAATGCTGAGATGCCTAAGAATCATCACCTGGTGCTACTCAGCATGATGCAACCCCTGTAGTACATTTTTGCATCATGCCATGTGCTCTGACTCAGAATTTCTTGGCAATCTGACAGCAATTGATGCATCCTGACAATAAAAATATTTTCACAACAGTTTAAAGGAACATTGTTCCAACACCTTTCACACAAGGGACTGAAATTCTGTACATCACTGGGAGAGCATTTATAATGAACTAGCCCACTTGTACCAGGTAGCTCTGGATATTTCCTTCTGCAAAAACCCACTGTCAGCATAAACTAGAGTCACGCTGGTGTAATGTTCACCAAGATTCTGGGTACGCTTTATGAGACATACCAAGGAAAAACAATGGCCCAGCTCTCAGTATGCAGCTGATATGCATCACAAACAGAAAGAATGTTTGATGCTCATATCTTTTTCATCTAATTATAGACAGGAATTGTTTATGGTCAACAGACAAGCAACAGAAATAAAACAGTATACCTGTAAAAATAGAGCAGTGAACAATAACTACAAATGATAAAACAGGCAGTTTTTATTCCATAGATTAAAGGTCTTCATGCTGCCATCGCATTGTCATGTCATGTGTTTTATTTACTCCACTGGAACAAACTTGTATCAAATGCAATTAAGCAGATTATATATACATATATATATATACATATATATATATATATATATATATATATATATATATATAATTTGATTGGCAGACATGACAAATAAAATCAACCATGGATAATTATCTCATAATGCAACTTTCACATGAATCTGCTCTGAATCAGTAATAAAACCCATCTATTTATTTTTGGTCTGGTTCATTTTCAACTAAAAAAACCTGGATTTTTAATTATTTTAAAGGAATTTAATAAATAGTTAAACAGTAATGTAACATCATGTTAAATTTAGACTAATTAAGAAGTGAGAACACTGCTTTTACCAATAAGTAAGTAATTAGAGCTGTTCTTATTTTCTGCTGCTTCTTTTTGTGCCAGCAAACAACTGGATTGAGGCCATGGCATGTGGTTCCACGACCTCGATCTGGTGATCAAAGGGTCATCTGTTTCAGCCCTCAGTATCCCAGAATCATGTTTTGTTGCAGTCTTCACCTACAATGAAGAGAGGCCTACAGTGCTACAACATTACCACCAACACAGCTGAGAGCTGTATCTCCAGATTTTAGGCACTTCCTGTCTACATCTGATATTCACATAAGCAAGAACAACAACAAGATTGTTAATACAAAAAGTCACACCAAATTGTTGAGGAATGTAAGAGATATAGGAGGTTATTGGACTTCCTTTCCTCCTAGCCTCAGTGTGGGCTGAAACTTTTGAATCTTTTTAAAACAGGTGTTTTCGCATGCTTCCATGCCCAGTCCAGATCAAGGGAAGTTATAGTGCCACTCTATTCTGCTTTGGTCAGGCCCCACCTGGAATACTGTGTCCAGTTCTGGGCACCACATTTCAAAAAAGATGTGGAGAAACTGGAGCATGTCCAAAGGAGGGCAACTAAGATGGTGAAGGGTCTGGAAACCTTGCCCTATGAAGAACGCCTTAGGGAGCTGGGGATGTTTAGCCTGGAGAAGAGAAGGTTAAGAGGTGATATGATAGCCCTGTTTAAATATTTGAAGGGATGTCATATTGAGGAGGGAGCAAGCTTGTTTTCTGCTGCTGCAGAGACTAGAACGCGGAACAATGGATGCAAACTGCAGGAAAAGAGATTCCACCTCAACATTAGGAGGAACTTCCTGACAGTAAGGGCTGTTCGACAGTGGAACACACTCCCTCGGAGTGTAGTGGAGTCTCCTTCCTTAGGGGTCTTTAAGCAGAGGCTGGATGGCCATCTGTCAGGGATGCTTTGATTTGGAGTTCCTGCATGGCAGGGGGTTGGACTGGATGGCCCTTGTGGTCTCTTCCAACTCTATGATTCTATGATTCTATGATTCTATGATTCATTGCATACCCAGTCTTGGCATCCCTGAGGAGTTGTCTGGCACCTTTTGAAAGAACAGGAGTGACCTGAATATATGCTGTGCCTGAACTATTAGACTCTTCCACTAGCAACTATTAAGTACAGGGATATTAAATTTTCCACCGTGCATATAAAGCTATTGATATTTGCCATATAAATATTTGTTTTGGTCACAGCCAAAACAACATGCTGGGATATAAAATGTGTTGGGGCATGTATAACCAGGGATCAACATGCATAAGACATACACCAGGAACAGAAAGGTCTCTGCTGTGAAGTTTGGTGCAGGCTGCAGAGGAAAAAAAAAATCCGCCCATGCAGAAGCTGTTGGCAAGACAATAAGCTGCTGGACTGCTGAGTTCTCACACATTTTTTTCTTATTCTTGATTCTGCTATATACACCAGACCATCAAAGTGCGTTGCCAGACTCCTATTTACAGTGCAACCACACTGAGCATTTAGTTCACACACTTATACACTCTTTCCCCTTCTAGGGTTCAAGTCCATCTCCCTACTGGCATGTCACACAGTTTCCTGTCACCTGTCACCTGTGACTCTGCAGAATTAAAGTTTGCTGACTTCACCCCCTGCCCCTCTGTCATCAGCTTCCTGTGACTCTTCAAATGTTGAGTCATCATGTCTCAACATTTGTTACATTTTCAGGCCATAGCCACATCTATGACATTTTCTATCCAAAGGGCAACTTACATTGACAAAATGTCCCCACTTTTTCAGCAAACCAGAATGAAGCAGATCTGAAAGGACATTGTCAGTGAGTCGACCTGATTTAAAGGGAAATTAAGATGAAGGTTGCATCTACAATTAATACTGTATGACACTGCCATGACTCAGTGCCATGAAATTTGGTGATTTGTAGTTTTGTGAGATAGTCTTCTCTGTTGGAGAGAAGGCAGCAGCTTGAAGGGAGGCACTAGAATTCACTAGAGTTGAAAAACATGCAGTTATAACTGACTGATTTTATTGTATTTTTATTTGATCTTGTCTCATATTGCTTCGGCTTTTCATGTAGAACACTCTTGACGCTTCACACACAAACATTCTTTGGACATGGAGAATTTGTCTCTCTGGCTTTTCTTCGCTAATGAAGATTCAGGAAGGACTCGTCCCACGCTTACTACAAGAGTGTTGATGACTAAAAAGGCCAATCTGAGATAAACAAGTCCGGTTACTGAAAGCACAGCAGAAAGTCTTCTTGGGTGATGTTTCCAAGTTGTGGTTCTTTCTGCGTTGTCGTTTCTCTTCAAGATTTGTTCAGCGTGAGTTCTTGAAAGAGGCTGCAGCATTGTGGATAGTGCGTCTCCATGCCTCCCGATGTGAGGCCAGGGCAGACCAATGTTGGTGATCAATTTGGCCAAGCTTGAGATGTTGGGGGGGGGGGGGTGGTCCTCCATCCTAGAAACATGACCTGCCCAGCGCAGCTGCATTTTCAGTAACAAGGCCTCAATGCTGGTGATCTCTGCTTGCTCCAGGACAGCAACATTCGTCACATAGTCAGTCCAGTGTATGTTTAGGATTGTGCATAGACAGCGCTGATGAAAGCATTCAAGGAGTCGTAGATGTTGGCGATAGGTGACCCATGATTCAGACCCATAGAGGAGAATGGACAATACAATGGCTCTGTACACACTGATTTTGGTGCTTTGCCTCAGGTGTTTGTTACTCTTTTGTGAAGCCGTCCGAATGCACTATATGTCTTTGCTATTCTGTGATCTATCTCTTTGTCGATCTTGGCATCTGAGGAGATGATACTTGCCAGGTAGGTGAACTGCTGAACAGACTTAAGTACAGATTTTCTTATGGTGACGTGGGGGTGATAGTGCTCTTCCTGTGGTGCAGCCTGTTTTCTTCAGACTGACTTCCAGCCCAAACATCTCTGCAGCCGTTGCAAAGCAGGATGTTAGGCGCCACAAAGCTGCTTCAGTATGGGCAACAAGGGCAGCATCATCAGTGAAAAGCATCTCATGGACTAGATAGTTCAGACTCTTTGTGCGAGCCTTCAGACAGCTTAAGTTAAACAAGCTACCATCAGTACAGTAACATATATAGATGCCGTCTTCTTCTTCAAGATCTACTGTCGCCCTTTGGAGCATCATGCGGAAGAAGATTGTAAATAGAGTTGGAGCGAGAACACATCCTTGTTTCACACCATTAATTATTAGAAAGGGCTCTGAGAGAGCATCGCCATATCTGATTTGTCCTTGCTGGCCCTCATGTAGCAAGATGATCATTTTGAGGAATTTGGGGGGACATCCTAGTTGTTCCAGGATCTGCCACAGACCTTTTCTACTCACAGTGTCGAAGGCTTTGGTAAGGTCGACAAATGTTACATAGAGACCTTTGTTTTGCTCTCTACATTTCTCTTGCAGTTGTCTAAGAGCAAATACCATATCTGTAGTGCTCCTATTAGCTCTGAAGCCGCATTTATTTTCAGGGAGAAGTTCTCCTGCAATACCAGGAACTAATCTGTTCAGGAGTATCCTTGCAAGGATTTTTCCAGCAATGGAGAGCAGTGTTATACCTTGATAGTTTGAGCAATCAGACTTCGCTCCTTTTTTTCTTATACAGGGTGATGAAAACTGCATCTCAGAGATCTGATGGCAGTTCACCTTTTTCCCAGCAACTCAAAGTAGCTTGTGGAATTTAGCATGGAGTACATGACCTCCGTGTTTCCAAGCTTCAGGTGGGATTCCATCAATCCCAGCTGCCTTGCCATTTTTCATCTGCTGTATGGCCTTAATGGTTTCTTCCAAAGTGGGAGCCATGTCCAGTTCATTTTTCATCGGTTGTTGTATCATATGTTGACTAGCTGAGCCTTGGACTTCTCGGTTGGCACTGAAGAGATTTTGGAAATGTTCAGCCCATCGATTCAGAATGGAAGCTTTGTCTGTGATTAGTGTTTGACCATCCGTACTTTTTAAGGAGCTTTGAACCTGGTACGTAGGTCCAAACACTACTTTAAGAGCTTCGTAGAATCCTCTGGAATCACTCAGATCTGCACAACATTGTGTCTTTTCTGCTAAGTTGATCCACCACTTGTTCTGAATGTCTCTGAGTTTTTATTGGAATTTACTGCATGAGAGATCGAAGGCTGCTTTTCTGACATGGCAAGATGGCTGAGTGAGGTGTGCCTGATGAGCAGTTCTCTTCTTTGCCAACAGCTACTGGATCTCTTGGTTGTTTTCATTAAACCAATCTTGGTTTTTCTTGCGGGAGAACCTGAGGGATTCTTCCACAGACTGCAGGATACTGTTTTTGATATGTTGCCAAAGCACTGTAGGAGAAGAATCTAAAGGATGGTCTTCAAGTTTTGATTGCAGATTTGCCTGTAAGTTGTCTCTCATGGCAGCTTGCTGAAGATTATTGACTTGGAGTCTCCTCTTTAAGATGCCACCCCTCTTAGGTTTGAGTTTAAGATGAAGATTTAGTTTGCATCTTACGAGGCAATGATCTGTTTGACATTCTGCACTCGAGTATGACGGACATCGTGAATGTCTCTCTGGTGCACCAGAACATAGTCAATGAGGTGCCAGTGTTTGGATCGGGGATGCATCAAGGTTGTCTTCAAACTATCTTTCTGCTGAAAGATAGTGTTTGTAATAGTCAGTTGCTGTTCTGCACAAAATTCTAGCAGGAGGTGTCCATTATCATTACAGTTTCCAACACCATGCTTGCCTAGAACACCTTTCCAGGCTTCGATGTTCTTTCCTACTCTGGCATTGAAGTCACCAAGGATAATGATTTTTATCTTCTGCAGGATCTTTTTGTATGAGGTGGCGTAGGTTTGAGTAGAATTTGTCTTTCTTCACACACAAACATTCTTTGGACATGGAGAATTTGTATACTCAATGTTATATGGAATTTTCAGAAGAGTTAGAAAATATCTGAAACCAAAGAATGTAAATTTTTTGTGGCACTTTTTACTAGAGATTATGTTAAAGCATTTATATTAAAAATGTTTGTGTAGGTATGTCATATCCTACCTGGAGGAGACCTCCTCAGATAAGAAAGGAGAAAAGCTAAACCCAGATAGCAGGTTCTAATAGGAGCCAGAGGAGACTGGCAGCTCTGTCCTCACTTGTTGACCTTGAAGAGAAGGAGTTCCAGGTTGAGTTTATGTATCCCTCAGAGTGTTACAGACTTAAACAACAGGGAGCAGAGCACAGGCTAGGGTGTTGCCTGCCTTAAAATGGAAATGTTGGGATAATGCACAGCCAAGGCTGTTTCTCTTCTGCAAAGAAGAAGAAAATGTGCTTCCTTTATCTTTGGCATTCAGTACTCTCTGATTTGCTGAACTTCAGTTTACTATTTAAATTTTTCTTTGACTGACATTTGCTCCTGCTTGGACAGCATTTTAGGCTTAAACTCCAGGCTATTTCAGCCACTTTTCTCTATTTTGGATCCTCTGGTTATTACCTTGGATTGCTTTTCTTTCACCCTTGTTTTTTTTTTTTTTTAATGATAGATATATCCCTCCCTGAAACAGGACAGTATCACTCTGGTGACCATGACTTCAGTTAAAATATATGAAATGAATTCACTTTCACAGCTATATTTTTTTCTGTTCATGCAACTCAAGCCTGTTCATGCAACTTTCTAAATTAAATTAAATTTAGGATATGGTTTAATTTTATGTTAAAATATTTGCCCTGGCTCAGTATCCTTTATACCCTTTCTTCATACATTCAAACTTTCAGCAAGGCTTAGAAATAATAATAATAATAATAATAATAATAATAATAATAATAATTTGTCAGTGTACCACTAGCCTGACTTGTTTTTGTTACATTATACCACTTACTTGTCCCCAAACTTTACCCAAGGTTGCAATTCACTCTGAACTATATATGACCTAATGTGATTCTGAAAGTTTAAAAAGCAATAAAAACAACCCAGGAATGGACACACTGATTACAGTACTTAGTAGAGCCATTCTATGCTACTTTGCCATTTATTCCATTCATGTTTTAGACAATTGGATTTAATAATAAATTTTGTTCCATCTGCCATACTTCACTACTATGGAGCATATGCATGTATAGCTGTTTAGAGAAAAGTTTATTGTGGGGGTGGTGGGGAAACCCCTAAGATGTGTTAATGGAGAGTAATATAACCAAGTTAAAATGGAAGGGATTACATTTCCTAATTCAGATAAATATTATTTAATATTTCAGTTGATGTAACTTTCTAAATTTATTAAATTTAGGATATGGTTTAATTATGTTAAAATATTTGCCCTGGCTCAATATTCTTTATACCCTTTCTTCATACATTCAAACTTTCAGCAAGGCGATGAATTTCAGTATAGGTGTACTAAAGAATGTAAGTGCCTGAGATGCTGAATTTGGGGGCTCAGTTCAAAGAAAATAAATGGAATTGAATTTGGACAATTATTTCTTATAATTGTCTGCAGTGGTAAAATAGGTTAGTATTGAAGTGATACATTGTTAGTATTTGTGTTCCTTAACACAGAATAAAGATAGATTTGTCATAAATATTGGAAAGGTATAATAATACTGCCACACTGTAATATCCTTAATGTTGTTGTTCTGTTTATGAAAAGTTGGACCCCTTCCATTTGCAGAGAGACAGGTCTGGATCCCTCCTTTTTTGTTTAGCAGCCAGTATTTTATATATGTTACAAGTTATTTATATAATTATAGTGTAATACTTTGTTAATTTATTAAGTTTTGAAATAAAGGCTTATAATAGCTTCTATTAACAGTGTAAAATTATTGAATTTTGATGCATTCATAAAATGTGTTATATAACTGATAATCAAATGGAGGGGATGTTAAGTAGGTGTGAGTAGATGGGGAGAAATAGATGTTCAGATAGCTCTGCTAGTGTTATGAAAGAGGATTTCTAAAACATTGTGTCACCAACCCCCCATCCCATTTTAGTTAATATTTTGGAACACCTTCTGTTCAGACTGTGTGTTGCTGTAGAAAAGTATTTCAGTAACTACTGCTTTGAATCCTTAACTATATGGCAATGCAATAAGGAAGTATGGCAGAGGAGAGCTAAAAACATATAAACAGACTTGACAGATAAAACCAAAGGTTCAACCAATCTGTCATTATTCTTCCAGTGGACTAGATCCAATGTAACACTGTAGCACTGGAGCCAGTGTTATGTGAAATAGAATGCTTGTCCTCTACCCTGCAGCTATTCACACCACATGAAAAACAGCTCTCTATAGTTTCCAAGCCCTCCAGGCTAAATAACTGCAATAAAATGGAGAGATCAACCCATTCTCATTTCTTTGGGCAGAGTTTCTTTAGTGGGTGTTCTCCATTATATTTAGGTCAATAAGAGCAAGCCAGATAAATAGTAAATCTGGGCAATCACTGAAAAAAAGGGTTTGGATCAGTTGTATCCATCAGCTGTAGCTGGAGATAAGGTACTGTTCTCTTTGGCAAAAATTCAACAAAGAGAGATTCATTGTCTGAATGCATTACTAGTTGCTGTCTTATAGCAACTAGCAAAGGTCATGATGGATTTTCTTCAATAAGTCCAAAGTTATGAAAACCTATTTTTAAGGGGTGTATGTTTCAAATCCTCACTCCACCAAGGAAATATAGAAGATTTCCATACCTGGCAGAATCTCTGGTAACTCATCTATTACATGTCCCTCAAATGTGAAGGAAGTGTATGTGTCTGAATGCCTAGTTCACTTCCTCTCATCATGGAATTGTTGCTCCCTCTAGCATCCCTGAATCCTCCCTGAATCCTCTGAAGGGGAGCAGGTTTTCTCTGAATGCAAAGTTTCCGTTCATAGGAAATCTAGTTCCCTTGAGATGATTCAGGGATGCTAGAGGGAGCAATTATTCCATGGCAATTAAGGAAGCATGCCAGTCATTCATACACATGTGCTTCCTCCATATTTGAGGGACGTTTGAAGGCCTTTTACCAGTGATTCTGCCAGGTATGGAAATCTTCATATTCTGTGGCTATAAGATACCTTGATTTCAGCGTTTCTTGTGATATTCTTAAAGGCAAGCTCATGAACTATGGTATAGACTGTGCTAATATTAGGTGGATTCATAAGTAGTTGACTGACAAACCCTACAAAGTGTTCACCAATGGTTGCTTCATTCTGGAGAGAAGTGTGTGTATAGAGGCAAAAAAGGCAATCAAGTCTAGGCTGCATCAATGGGGGCAAAGTTTTTAGATCAAGGGAAGTAATAATGCCACACTATTCTGCTTTGATCAGACCTCACCTTGAATATTGTGTCCAGTTCTGGGCACCACAGTCAAAAAAGGATATTGACAAGCTGGAACATATCAAGACAAAGGTGACCAGGGTGATCAAAAGTCTGGAAAGCAAATCTTCTGAGGAATGATTTAGGAAACTGGGTTTGTTTCACTTGGATGTTAAATGAGATGGTGGTCTCCTTTTGAGTATCTGAAGGGATATCATGTAGAAGACAGAGTGAGCTTGTTTTCTGCTGATCCAGAGACTGGAATGAGAATCAATAGAGTCAAATGACAAGAAATGAGATTCCACCTAATAATTACTGAGAACATATTCACTGTAAGGACTGTTTAACAGTGAACTAAACTGTTTTAGAGTGTGGTAGAATCTTCTTCCTTGGAGATCATTAACCAGAGGTTGGACAGGCATCTCTAAGAAGTGCTTTAGTTGTTTACTTACCAGGTGTGACAGGGTATGGGATCAGATGGACCTTGCACACATTTAAATTTCTATGATTCTACGTTACTACAGATATTCTCATAAACTGTATGTGAATTGTCAGCACATGCATATATTTCTTTTCAGAGCTTGTAAAATTTATTTGGGATACAGGTGCCTAAGTTTCCCAGTCAGTATGGCCAGTGAACACACTAACTGAGGGATTTGGACAGCTGTAGTCCACACATGTATCTCATTCACTCTTGGATTAATTAGTCGTCAAGTAACAACTATATAGTGATTGAGTCCCAGCATTATAGTCAAAGCAAACTCATTTTCTTTAGTCAACTGAAAAGAAATCACGTTTTAAAATTCCCAATGAGGTCATACAATTATTTTTGTTTACTTCTGCAGAAAGTTTAGAGTTTGTCTGTTTTTTTTGTTTGTTTTTTGTTTTTGTTTTTGTTTTTTTTAAGTTTATGACATAAAGTGAGATTAAACAAATCTCAGGGGCATTCTTCTATGTCCAATAACAAGCAAGAAAAGAAGTTTCTGCTAAATTGCTTCAGGAAGGTTCTGATCAAATAATACATTACAGGATCTAAAGATTAATCTGAGCATCTATTTGCTCAAAAGAGCATTTCTGTATCACTGTTTATAGTGCTATTTTTGTTGCTGTCTGAAGAACTTACAACAAATTGACCTGTATTGTTTATTTATAATTATTTTAAAGTGGAAGAGATATTACAATAAGAGATGTTACAATAAAGTGGAAGAGATGTTACAATGTTAAAACTTTATTATAGATCTCCCTTCAGGATATCTTAAAAACAAATCTATTTCATCTTGAGATATACAAAAGTTACTTAAGTCCATTGGTTTCAACTGGCTAAGGATGTTTAAATTTACATTGGATTTTGTTTCCCGTGTTAATAATACATAGTTCAAAAAGTATGTGTAATTGTTTAGAAAATGGGGGTGAAAGGAAAGTTATAGAAATTTCTCGGGGTTTTCAACAAACTCCTTACTTCAATTTCTGTAATTTATTCAAACAACGTCTGGTTTAAACTCAATGTGGTATCCTGCTAATGTGTTGGAGTCGGGACTATAGCTACCATCAGACCCTATTACTGTGGCAATGATGGTTAGGCATAATGGAAGTTGTCATCCAAAATGAGTCTTTTTACTGGAGCATGTATGTTGCACTTTTATTTTTATCATTATTGTCATGTTTAAATGCTTTCAAACAGTTTTAAATTAGAAATGGTTTAATAAGATAGTGTATTTGTCTGTTTTAAATTATAGTATGCCCTCCCACCATTTTTAGTTGTTTATTTTAATCTGTGCTGTGGGTTTCCCTGAGTGTTGTTGTTGTTGTTGTTGTTGCTGCTGCTGCTGTTGTGAGAAAGTAAACAATGCCATGAATTCCATCAGAGGTTGTTGTATCTGTCTTGGCTGAGCAATTTGTATACGTTTATTTATTATATTTATTTGTATCCTTCTTTCCCCAAAAAATTGTGACTTAAAGTTGATCACAATTTAAAAGAACAATACAGGGCCCATTCCCACGGAAAGAATAACCCACACCCTGATTTGGCTCTGCCCCACTATTTTAATCGATCCCCAAAGGCACCGCATTCCCACTATGAAAATGGGGCCTCTTTGGAATCAATTCTTTGGGAGGACGTGCTTATTGTTCCCATTGGAGCTGGGGAAGACAAGTGGCCCTCCACCGGACTCTCTCTCTCTCCCTTTCTCTCTTCTTTCCCTCCCCATCCCCTCTCCTCTCTTCTCCTCCCCTCCCTCCCTCCCTTCCTTCCCCATCCCTCCCACTTCTTCTTGTTCTACCATCTATCTCTTCTCCTTCTCCTTCTCCTTCTCCTTCTCCTTCTTCTTCTTCTTCCTCTTCCTCTTCCTCTTCCTCTGCCAGGCCTCCGTCAGTTCCCCGGGGCTGGAGGCGCTTCTGGCACTGCAGCACTGGTGGCCCCAGCGTCCCCAGGGAAATGGCGGAGGCCCAGCTGAAGTGCCAGCTTCCCCACCAGCCCTGGGAAAGCAGCAGAGGCCCGGTGGAGGAAGTAGGAAAAAGGAGGAGGAGGAGGAGGAGGAGGAGGAGGAGGAGGAGGAGGAATGGATGGATGGATGGATGGATGGGAGAACAAGAAGAAGGGGGAGGGATGGGGAAGGAGAGGAGAGGAGAGGAGAGGAGAGGAGAAAGAAAAGGAGAGAAGCACTGGTGATAGGAAGAAAGGGAGCTGGGAAAAGGAGAAGGAGGATGGGGGTTTGGGGCCCCTTTTTTTCCTTTTCCCCAAGAGTAATCACCTAAGCAATAGAACATCCTAGAAGCTAGTCACCTTTGCAATCAGCTGCTAAGCTGATCTATCACTTAGGCAATTAGGTTTAATTTTTTTTTAAAAAAGGACCCAAAATGGCAGCACTGTATTTGTGTGTGAGACATCTCTGGATGGATGACACACACACCTCCCTCTGCCATTCTGAAAAGAGTTGATCCCAACCTGACATTCCCATGTGTTGGACACGGGTTGTTATCGATTCTTCCCAAAAGAACCGCAAAATAACTGCTAACAAAATACCCTAGCTTTTTTGCATTTACCCTGGTTTTTCCCTACTGGAATCGATCATATAAGGATCTGAATTGATTTTTAGTGGGAACTGGGGCCTTTTAAATTGATTTTGGAGTCGAGGCTTTTGGTAGTTGGAATGGGCCCACAGTGAAAAACATAAAAAAGTGAGCATTAAACCGGAATTAACTTTTTGATACAGTTGACTATGATATCCTGCTAGGCAGACTTACTGGGATGGGACTTGGAGAAAGAATCCAGGAGATGGTTCTGGGGACTCTTGTTGGACCCTTTGGCCATTGACCTGTGGGATCCCTCTGGGATCAGTTCTGCCACTACTCCCATAGTATTTAACTTATGCATCAGTACACTGGAAGAGGTTTCCAGAGTTTGGGAGTCCTATGCCATAAGTATAGAGATGACTCCCCAATTTTAATTTCTTTCTGCCTCAATCAAAGGAAGCTGTTTCAATACCAAACCAGTGTCTGTAATGAAGTGAACCATAAAGACATCCTGTGCCAAGAAAATGAAGGAAACTTGTCTGCAAACTGGAATTCTGGGAAACCCAGTTTCTTTAGATGGGTCAGGAAATCCAGCCATTAATACTGCACAGAACCTGACCACAGATACTGCACAGACCAGTTATAAGATGATCCTCTCATCAGTCCCATGCAGTGGAAACTTTCCAATTGGCTAAAGCATCCTATTAAACAGGAATGTAGCAACAGGAATAAGTCAAACTACATTTGACAATTTCTGTTATAAGCAATAGACAATGAAGACCTGAGAAAATGGTTTTTTAAACAGGCCACAGTTTTATTGAAAAGGCTCCATAAATGACTGGGTCAGTGGGGTCTGTGATGTTATTATAGCTCAATGCAATCAATCATCATGCTTGTAGAATAGAAGTATAGCTAAGACAGACAGGAAACCCCTGAGGCCAGACCAGACAGTTTGAAGCACACAACTGTTCCCTGCAAAAAGGAAAAAAAAAAAAAAAAGAGGAGTGGGATGAATTAAGCCTTAATTGTATGAAAATGGAATTGCAATTTACATGACAAATATAAATTTGTAAGTCAGAAATAATTAAACTTGAAACCAAGGAAGGAATGATCAAAAACCCCTTCAAGACATTTTCCATCCATAAGGAAGGTTGACCCACCTCCTTCTGTTCCCTTATGGGCTCTCAAATCTGATTAAGCCAGACTGTTAAGGAATAAAAATGCAGTGGAGCTTGACATCATTTTCACTTTCTTTCTCTCTCCTCCATCCCAGTCCCCCACTGACTGAACCCAGACCCAAAGTTCTGAGATAACAAACAAGGAAGTTAAATGAGGCTTCCATTTATTGCATTTGTTGGGTTGTTTTTAACTTTGTACTGTATATGTTGTACACCGCCCTGATCGCTGGAAGGGCGGTATAAAAATAAAGTTGATTATTATTATTATTATTATTATTATACCCTGGTAAAATCTAACAATGGGTAAAGAAGCAAGAGGATTTGTTGTTGTTAGCTGCCCTCCAATGACTCATGACAACTCTGTGTGTAACACACCCAAAGCCCAGCTGTCCTCCACTGCTTTGCTAATACAAGGTGGAAAAGGTTTTGCCAAGAGAGGAGGAAGAGAATTGGCACATATAAGCCAACCAGTAGAGATTTATTGGTGAATTGTGCAGTGCAGACCCTCAACATAGCAATCCCCATATTCAAATCCACAAGTAGAATTCAAAAAATATATTTATTTATTTATTTATTTATTTATTTGATGATGTAATATTCTGTCCTTCTTGTGACACAGAACTCATGGTGGCTTATACCAAATTAACCCAAAGTCCATCTAAAATGTCATTGCACAAAAGTTTTTAAAACAAATAATTCAATTAAAAGCATAAACGTAAAAC
This sequence comes from Urosaurus nigricauda, assembly GCA_034509955.1. NCBI lineage: Eukaryota > Metazoa > Chordata > Lepidosauria > Squamata > Phrynosomatidae > Urosaurus > Urosaurus nigricauda. The sequence goes on from JAOEGL010000003.1 coordinate 56,916,127, forward strand.
AATTTTTTCAAATTAAAACATAATGAAAAAGATAAAAACATAGCATATTAGTTTAAAATGCCCTTTTGACACTTGAGTTAAAAGCCAAAAGCAACCCTAGATAAAAAGATCAACTAAAAAGAGGCCAATCAAAACTCCCAGACACATTCCAGAATTATGGTGATGTATACCAAAAACCCACTTCCATCAGTTTCAGTCCTTACCAGGGGCAGATGTTTTGTTAACACTAATGGATCCTGTTTGCTCATCAATGAACAATCCATGCCCAAACACTTTGAGATGATAACAGGGATAACAACAATATATTTTTTCCTCAGAGAAAAATTCCAGCAGTTATGAGGATTTAAAATAAATTCAGGAAGAACAGGTAAACCTGATTGTGTTAATGTTTCTGTTGATCAAAACATCTTGGCCTATTCTAGATTGGCAAAAAGAAGTGTGTTCATGGCTGTATGAAAGTCTAGCCTTTAGATGAGAAAAAGGGAACGCGTGCTATGAAAACCCTGTTTTTGCATTTTAGGGGAGAAGAAGTGCCTTTAAAAAGGTGCTGGTTTTCCCAGTTTCTTTTTTAAAAACTGCGGGACAGCACAGCTCCATCTAAAGGCTGTGGTGCAGCTGCTAAGCATTAGGGAAAAGGCAACTTCATGTCACACTTTCCTGCCCATCTAGAAAGCCCCCTTGATGCTCTAGCCCTGAAAGTTTTGCCTCCACAACACCATTGTAAATCAGTGAATGCCATGCACACATCACCAAAAATATTTTCTAGCACTACCATAAAGCACTCAGTACTCAAAATAACAACAACAACAGCAAAAACTGTTCAGTCATGTTAGCAGTGGGGGAAATAGTCATAAACAAACAATGAAGGGCTACCTCAGATGTAACAACTTTGTAAAAGTTGTGTTATTTGAAGGTATAATTCTCTAGTTTGTATTTATTAACACCGAGAGAGACACACACTCTTACCTATATGTCTGTTTCCAGATAATATTGCTGTTGTTCTGATCTGTTGTCTGGAAATTCCTGGCACCAGCTGCAATGTTATACTCTCATCATCAAGTTGCATTTTATTGAATTCTGAGACATATTGGAAAGACAATTTAAAAAAATCTTTCTGCTTCTTTCTCTTTTTAATTTTTTTAGAGTGATAATGCATAGGTGGATTAGTAAAAAGACACTTTTGGACTATGACTCCTTAAAAAATAAACCAGATATCTGCATCTGCACTGCAGAATTAATGCAGTTTGAAAATGTTTTAACTGCCATGGCTCAATTCTATGGAAATCTGGGATTTGTAGTATTTTGCCTTCTCTGCTAAACAGTATTTAGTCTTCTCTGTCAGAGAGTTCTGGTGCCAAAACAAACTACAAATACCAGGATTCCATTGGAATGGAGCCATGACCATTAAAGCAGTGTCAAACTGTCTTATTTCTGTAGGCCAGATTCAGCCAAGGAAAACATTTGTCCTGGGCCTGAAACACACAGGCTAAACAAAGTGGCTTATGGCCACTTTGGGGGTGTGGTGTATACTTGATGCACACCCCCAAAGTGGCCAGAAGCCAGTCCAATTCCACCCTCTTGTCCAAAGGATTGGATTAAAAAGGTGCCATTTTAATCCAGCTCGTGGATGGTATGTTTTGGTGCCACAAGTGTCTGCCCACTTTGAGAACTGGCTGTGTAGTCACTGTGGTCCCAGCCCAAGAACAACCCAATTGCAGCCTGATTGTGGCCTGATCATCACTCATGATTAAATGGTTTTGCTTGTTGTTGTTGCCCCGACATCCAGTTGTTCCTTTATTCTTAAGGGCTGCTTGTAAAAGGCAGTCATAGTTTGGTGAGATGATTAAATGGTTTTGCTTGTTGTTGTTGCCCCGACATCCAGTTGTTCCTTTATTCTTAAGGGCTGCTTGTAAAATGCAGTCATAATTTGGTGAGATGATTAAATGGTTTGAAACCATTTTCAAACCATTTAATCATCTCACCAAACTATGACTCACTTTTACAAGCAGCCCTTAAGAATAAAGGAACAACTGGATGTCGGGGCAACAACAACAAGCAAAACCCAAAGAGTGATATCTCAAAATGCCAGGCTTCTTTATACCAATCTGGAAGAATCTCCCTCCCCCCAAATTATAATCAGCTGAGATTTTCCTTGGAAGAAGAAGACAGGTCCAGCATTTTGTCTGGCCAAACAATCTGGTTGCTTCCTAGTTAGTTCAACCATTTTCCATTACAGAATTTCAATCCATGCCTTTGCAAACAAACACCTGTACTTTCCTGGGATCATCCAGTGGAAGCCATCAATTGTGTTTTAAATAAACAAGGGCCGTGAGGTATCTGGGCGAGCCTTTGGATAGCAACCAACAGAAGACTGAAGTCACTAAGATCAGGACATAAAGGACAGAACTTTCCAATTAGGCTGTTTAAGCTGTAGATTCATTTATCAAAAGGGTTAATAAAGCATGTGAAAAGGACAGTTTACACACTTCAAGGAAGCTGGACAGCTGGAATTAAGAAGTACAACATATCCATTTAGACAGTTCTTCACATGGGAAGAAGAATGTGACTGCCTCTTTAAGGACATTAGATTTGATAGAGAAGAAGGATGTGACTGCCTGAGATTTTTTTAAAAATGCTTCACCCTAAAAAAAAGAAATCAGAGTGCCAAAGAAATGAGGGCACACTTCCTCTCCCTCTCAAAGCCCTACTAAATACCTTCTTGTTCTTTATGACACAGAGCCTGTCACAGAAGCTCAGTCAGAAAATGGGCATGGTTCAAACAATTTTTCCAGCAAGTGCACTGACCAAATTGCCCCACAGTTTATTATAGCAAAGCTGAAATAATTGCTGTGGATATCTGCCTCTCTACTATTGAGCTCAGTGGTTTCTGCAGAGTGGTTAAGACTGCAATGGCCCCATTATCAATTCTTATCTGACTCTCCCTCCCCCACCTCTTTTCAGGAACAACTGTTTGGTGATCCACTGTTGCAAATAGCTACATGGGTCTTAACACTTTCATACTGTGAAAAATATTCATGCAACAAAAGGTAGATGGACAAGAAGATAAGTAATTGGTAACATAACTGGCTTGCCCACAGGGTTTTGTTTTGTTTAAAAGGCACAAGCTATTCCCTGGTCCCTTGAATATCATTACTGACTGAGTGTTAAAATGTAGCCAGCTCTTTCACTCCTCCTCTCTTAGAAAATGCAGTTACTCAGATCTTAGAATTCCTTTTAGCAAATAGTTAAAAGGCATGGAGCACAAAGATAGTCCTTTTTTATTATTATTTCTCATAGGCAAAGCCATAATAATGGTTGAAATGGCAAAATCCATTGTCATTATAGTAGCAGTTTGCATAAATGCTTTGTTAACAGGGTCTAAAAGCAGATTGTATAAAATGTTCTGCTTGAAGAGGAAGCTCTGTGGAAGGTGGGGGGAAACCCACCATCTAAAATGTAGAAAAAAAAGGAAGCATCTAAACCCAGCATGTTCACCTGGCCACTGAAGGCTATAAGGGCTAGAGAAAGAGACAAAAAGAATATGTGGGTGGGGGGAGTTGATCTGACCTAGTTTTTCTTCATAGCCCTGCCAAATGATGCTTTGTGGAAGATGTGTGAGTTATTTTCTAATTAAGTTATATGACATTCTTCCTAATTTATGAAGATATATTAAAATCACAATGACACACATAGCTCTTTTATTAGCAGCCATGCCTATGCTACAAGTTGTCTCATCCATTTTAAATGGAATAAAAAGAGATGAGCAAGAAAGGACCATATCAAGGGCCAAGATCTGTAATGGCTACAAGACAAATGGGCACTTGTATTAATATCTCTAAAGATGGTAAATGCTGTTGAAATTCTTTTGAGGACTTCAAAGTAAGCTGTACTTAATGAGACAACCTGTGGTATCTAACCCTTCTCTATTCTATCAGAGAGGGAAAATCACCAGTATTATCTTCAATCCTCCTTCTGATTTCTCCTTTTTAAAGAAGACTGTGCATTTATCAATGAAGAAAGCTAGGGATACTGCAAAAAAAGGTCCTGGAACAATGATTTTGGAAGGAAGTTGTTCAAGTAACTACATGCAAGTAAACACATTTCCATCAGCACCGCCACCACCATCACCACCTAATTGTTATCCCACCTTTCTCCCATAATTGGTGCCCAAACTGGCTTACGAAAGTGGAAACAAATTAAATTAAAAGTTTCAAGAATTTGACATAAAACATATCATAATTATTAAAATATAAATAAACATTACCTAAAATTAAAATCTATTACAAGAGATAGATAAAAAGACAGATGATAATAACAGCAGAACACGCCATAAAATAGCCCTCAAGTCAATTCCTTTAAAAAGTGTCAGAAACAGAAACATTTTCACTAGACAAAGGAATAACAATTAGCTGGATGCTTTTCTAGCCTCCATGGAAAGGGAGTTCCAAAGCCTAGGAAGAGTCATCAAAAAGTTCCTATCTCATGTTCCTACCAAACCAAGTTGGTGGTGGAACTGGGAGGAGGGCCTTCCATTAGGATCTTGGAGCTTGAACAAGATGATATAGGGTATGTTCTACAGTTGCCATGCCCACTCTCTAAAACTAAACTAAAAATAGTGATTAATAAGCCTTGTTGAGAAAAACTGTAACTTCTGAAAAGAGTAGTCTTCCTGTCCCACTTTTTCAAATACTTTCAAATCCTCAATAAGTATATAATTTCCAGATCTAAATAGATAGACTTCCAAAAGGCTTTCAACAAAATTATCTGAGTGAATGTAGCAGCGAGATTCTAAAAGGACAAAGTAGATCTTTTTATGGATCCTTTCCCAGCAGGTTTATGTAATTGTTGAATGGCACAGGAGATAAAATAGAGCCCTGTAGGATCTCACAGGCCATCGATTTAAACAGGAATCCTTGAGTATACTCCAAGTTCTGTTGGACTGACATCCAGCAAAACAACTAGGGACACAATCCCTCTGTCCAGTTTCTGGTGCAGGTCATTCATGAACATGACAAAAGCATCCCAGCTGTAATGCCATATTGAAATGGATTTAGATAATCTAATGTTTATTTATGAGTCTTAAATAACACCAGTTTGGATATAGATCCTATAATGACTGGGCCTCCAGTCATTTGAAGATTTCTGTCAGATAATGAACAGTAAGCTAGGAGGGAGGTACATGCAAATGAATAATTACATTACAGCTGATGGAAGGCCCACTTGGCCATTCAGTGAGCAGGAGCAAGAGTTTCTTCCAGAAGCTTCCAAAAGAGGGGTATAAAAAGCCTCTGAGACCAAGTGGCAGTCAGAGTTAGAGAGAGTGAGTCTTTGGGGCTGCACAAACCGCCCAAAAGGGGCGGTCTGTAAGCACCCAGGGAAGCACTGGGATGGGGCCAGGGGTGCCTCACCAGCAGCCCCAGATCTCCCTTTCTGCAACTTCTCCATGCCATGGAGAAGCGGTGAACTTCCACTTCTCCATGGCCTGAAAGCAGGGTGCAGCAGGCTCCCTGGGCACCCGCTGCACCCCGCCATCCCTGGCGGTCCCAGGGGGAGAAAGGGGCTGCCACCACAGACCCTTTCCCCTCCAGTCCTTGGTGCAGCCATGTAAAGGCCACACCAAGGACCAGCAGCAAAAAGGAGCTCCATTTTGGAGCTCCTTTTGGTGCTGCTGACAGGGAGCCCTAGGCTCCCTCCAGCGGCGCCATGACGTCAGGAGCGTGCTGTGTTGTCTAAACGTGGCACGTGCCATGACATTATCATGGCGCGCACATATGGACGGTGCACAAAAAAGATGGTGCTGTCCATAAGCAGTAGGGTTAGGGAGGGTGTAAATGCTGCACCCTCCCTAACCCTACTCAAGCCCCACAGATGGCCCTTTTGGGCTTTCTGTATTGGGCCCAAGGCAGTTAATAGCTTCTCCAGTGAGAGTATCTCCTTTGATTTCAGTCTTGCCCATTAGTAAAAACTGTAGTATTGTGGCTATATCAAGAAGGCAGAATTCAGGAAGATCGTTTGTGCTAGGCCAAGGCCAGTAACTACATTTCAAACCCATCAAGGCTTCCAGATTCCATCCCTATATCAAGTTATTTAGTAATGTGTCAATTAGAACATTTAGGCCTTTATTATTATTATTATTATTATTATTATTATTATTATTTGTTTGCTTGCTTGCTTGCATGAAATGAATACTTTATAATTACAGTATACATATGGTACCTGCAAGGCTCTGAGACTTTGCATGATTTATATATTTTTATTCTGTTTTGTTTAATTATAATAAACACTTTCTTAAAAGTATCTGCTACTTCTACACTCCTTTACATGTGTCTTAGCTCAGTTGATGCTTGCATAGGGCCAATCTAGATGTGTGAAAAGAGGCGCATCTAGGGCTCAACAGGGCACGAATAGGGTTCAGGAGGGCATAGCTTTTACAACCTCCCAAACCCTAGCGCATATGGGCACCACCATTATTAAATGGCAGCATCCATAAGGACGCGCCATGATGGCATCATGGTGTGCACAGCATTTAGACACACTGCACACGCCATGACGCCTTTGCGCTGAGGGAGGGTGCAAATCTCCAAATGGAGCTCCTTTTGGCAGCGGGTCTTTGCCGCGGCTGCACCCTGCTGCACCCCGCTTGGAGGCCCGCAGCCTCCAGAAGCAGCAGGATGAGGCTGTGAGGCCTGCCGGTGCAGCAGCCTTGGCCCCATCCCAGCGCTTAAAGGGGCGGTCGAGATCGCCCCATAGATTTGCAAAGTAGGAGAACTATCAGTCCTTAACAAGTCCCAGTGTATGTTAAGGGAAATCCATTACAAATTCATTGGGTGGTGGCAGCGTGACTTGAGGATCTCCAGGGGTTACATTTAACTCCACAGGCAGTGGGAGCCTAGACCAGGAGACTGAGGGAGAAATTAAGGATCTGCTGGGACTAAGAGCCAGGACAAGTCTGCTGTTTGGCTGCTTGGACCACAGGGGATCCTCACAGATCCCCAGTGAACCACAAGGGATCCTCACAGATCCCCAGTGAACCACAAGGCTCAACCTTGTGAAAACACCAACCACTAACAACTAGGCTCATCTTCATTTTCTTTGAGCAGTTACCTCTGAGTGAATGTACTAGCCAGATTATGAGAACACAGTACCCCCAGAAAACAGCCTTTTCTGTGAAGGAATTCATATTTCTGCACTGAAATACAGAAAAGGATGCTTCTTTCACAGCTGATTTTTTCCCTGTACAATAAACAGGTCCATTTATTTATTTATTTTGTAAAATAAGTGTGAAGATATGAATAGTGTTTGAAAATTATGTGAAACTACTCATTGCTACCTTTGAGAAGAAACTTACTATCAGATAACTAAATCATCAGAAGGGGACCTTCTCTCAGTCCCACCACTATAGCAAGCAGAGTTGGTGGGGACATGGGAAAGGGCCTTCTTGGTGGCTGCCTTCCCAGTTAGGCTTTTTCCTTGTTATCCTGTCAGCAGGCTAAGACATTTTTATTCAGACAGACTTTTAAAACAGAAACTCTTTTAGGCTGCATCAATAGAAGTATAGTGTTTAAATCAAGGGAAGTAATCATGCCACTCTATTCTGCTTTGGTCAGGTCCCACCTGGAACACTGTGTCCAGTTCTGGGCACCACAATTCAAAAAGGATGTGGAAAAACTGGAGCGTGTCCAAACGAGGGCAAAGAAGATGGTGAAGGGTTTGGAAACCATGCCCTATGAGGACCACCTTAGGGAAGTGGGGATGTTTAGCCTGGAGAAGAGAGGGTTAAGAGGTGATATGATAGCCCTGTTCTAATGTCATATTGAGGAGGGAGCAAGCTTGTTTTCTGCTGCTGCAGAGACTAGAACATGGAACAATGGATGCAAGCTGCAGGAAAAGAGATTCCACCTCAACGTTGGGAGGAACTTCCTGACAGTAAGGGCTGTTTGACAGTGGAACACACTCCCTCAGAGTGTAGTGGAGTCTCCATCCTTGGAGGTCTTTAAGCAGAGGCTGGATGGCCATCTGTCGGGGATGCTTTGACTGGGAGTTCCTGCATGGCAGGAACTTGTGGTCTCTTCCAACTCTATGATTCTATGAAACCATGCCCTACAAGGAACAACCTAGGGAGCTGGGGATGTTTAGCCTGGAGAAGAGAAAGTTAAGAGGTGACATGATATATACTGATAAATCCCCACCCCATGTCTCCAGATGAACTTGCCCAGCGGCTTCATGTACATTTAAAATAGAATGGGAGACAGGATGGTGCCCTGGGGGATGCCAGATTTTAGCTGCTTCTTAGAAGAGCAATTGTCTCCCAGCATCACTATCTGGAATCTGCCCAAGAGATAGGAACAGAGCCACTGGATGGCAGTGCCCCCAATTCCTAATTCTCTCAGGCGTTCCAGAAGGATACCATGGCCGATGGTATCAAAGGCCGCTAAGAGGTCCAAAAGCACCAACAGGGTTACACTTCCCCTGTCAATGCCCAGACAGAGATCATTAACTAAGGTGACCATGGCAGTTCTTTGTTTCTAACATAGGTGTGTTGTTCTCTTGATATTGTTGGACTGCAACTATATCTGGGGCATTGGTTCCCTAGATGGAGAGTCAACCTGCTGCCCTCCAGATGTTTGGACCACCATTTCTATCTGCCTCAATCATAATGCCTATTGCAAAGTGAAAGGCACCACATTGGTTACTGCTAGCCAATACTGCAACAAAGAAACAGGTGGTCCATGGCTCTCTGGCCCTAGCTCTGGCCCACATAGTTTACTCAGAGGATCTTTCCTAAGCATTGTGGTTGTGGTGTTCTGGGAGACTGGAAGCAGGTATCTCAGCCTACTAGGCCTTGTGTTGTGGTTCTGGAAGACTGGAAGGAGGTATCTCAGCCTAGTTTCTGTGATCAGGAATCTGGCCACTTCATGCAGTCAGGACTGGTCTCCTTAAAGAGAACCATTCACCCTCTGCTTTGTTCCAAAGAAGACAGAAAATGAGCAGCACCAATAATGGGTGTGGCTGAGATGGGAGAGGGATAGCCACAGAATATATTTTATGCCAGTTAAATGGAAATATTGGGCTGCTGCTGCAGTCAAATGTAATTGCTTAGCTCTTTCATCCACCTAAAATGTTATGAATATTGAAATATGGTCTCCTGCCAAGTGTGATAGTATGCATTACATTACTTTTTCTCTCCTATTTTCCAGTTATTATTTATAAAATACACTGTGACTCATTTTTGTCTTTTCTTTGATTTATGTGTATTGGTTACTTTGTACTTATCATTCATTCTAGTGAAGATACAATGATCACATCCTTTTCCTTTAACAATATAGCTTTTAAAGTATTTTCCTTTTTTAAGAAATAAATCAAGAAAGGGATTTGAATTCCCTCCTGGGAATCAGTGAAGCATTATTGTCAACAACATGAAATTGGTGTCGTCTTTAAACATAACCTGTTTTTTTTACATGGAAACATAATGAATTTCACTTGAAATCAGTATTTATATGCACCACCAGGATAACAGAAAGCCTCAGATAACTCACAAGAATAAAGGTGAGATACTCCCCTTGGCTAACTCTGTTAATTTCAATGAGTTAAATATAAAGAACATGTAATAGAATATGGAAAAAACTTATCAGATGAAATAGAACATATTGGAAAACATATCTGCCAATATTCTGAGATAGATAGTCCGGATGAAACATCAGTCTGGGGTTATTATTTGCAAGTAAATTTTTCTTCATATTTTGTAGTGCTTTGATTGTGTGGCCCTTGAGGTCTCTTCCAGTTCTATGATTCTATGATAGAATTGAATTTGATGATCGACCATGTAATATCAAGACCAGACACAAGAGAATGGATTGAAAAAGGACCACTTTATTGACCTATTAATTTATTATTAATTTATTATTAACAACCTATGACACCTGAGGATGAGCCAAGTGGGGGGAACAGTCTGATGTGGGTCCACCTGAGGCCCAGGTGTCAACCTATGACCTCCTCTTCAGCTTTTCCTTGGGTGAAACACTTGTCCTTGACTGCAATCCAAAGACTATTAGTTGCAACCCAGGCAGTCATTTACTGGAAGATAAACCAAGGAGGCTCCTGCTCAAGGTCCTAGACTTTATAAGAAAGAGTAAACCCCTATGTCAGCCTTAAGGTATTTTCTAACACCACTTCAGTTGCAGAATTCAGCCCTTCAATTAAACAATCATTTCATTCTTGTATTTATACATGAACTTGTGTCAGTGCCAAACATTAGGTTTTGTTTTATTTTGTTTTGTTTGCATTGAATGGTATTCCAGTACCATAGCAGCTGATGGCACTGGGTAGTTTCTCAGTGCTTTGAGGAAGGATGCTAGTAGGCCTTCGAGCTGCATGATGGGGCTAAAGGAGGAGGTGAAGGAGACAGCAAAACAGGTAAAGAACAAGATGGAAAGAACTCTGTAAAAATCAAAATATCTTGTCTTAGGACCTTATTACATCACACTCTTAAAACGGGGCTTGGTCACTTTAACTGCTATGGCTGCCTCCTGTTGCATTCTGGGACTTACAGTTTAAGAAGGGGCATTTAGAATATTCAGCCAGAAAGCTCTTAAGCCTCATTGAACTACAAACCCCAAAATGCAACAGGAGGTGGTCAGAACAGTTTAAGTGACCTAGCCCTGTTTTAAGAGTGCAAATGTGATAAGGTCCTAAATATTAAATGTATCTTATATTTACAGTTATGATAAACCATCAGAAATAATAGTTAACCTTTAAAATAATCATTCATAAGACTGTGCAACTGATGCAAGATTATATACCTTGGGATATTGTGGAGACACTGGCAGAATAGAATGTTCAGAGCAACTAATCAGAGAAAGTTAAAGTGATAAGTTCTTTGAGCAGTCAATAGCTAGTAAAGAAAAGGCTCAGATCCTCACTATTCTGTCGAATTGTACCTTATGAATAAAGCTAGAAATTCATAAGATTTATATTCCTAATGAATTAGCTTTAGTGGAGGGTGTGTGTAAAAAGTAAAACACAATTTGAAATGTAACTGAAGTCATTGAGTGTACTGGAACAAAAATCAATTTGTAACAAGAAAACTGAATTACACATTGTAACACAAGCCTTGAGAACCAACTACCAGAAGAGATGTCATCACAAACTCTTTCTTTGTTTGTTTTTTAAGCTATTTCCTTGTTCAGAAAGGAGTGCCTGGAAATGATTTACCTATATACTCATGTATAAATTGACCTTAGTATAAGTCAAGGGCAGTTTTTGGGAGCCAAATCATAGATGTTGGTATGACTCTTGGATAGGTCAAGGGTCATATATATCAATGATAAAAGCTTTAATTAATTTAAAAGAGTTGTGATTCCACTATCTTATTACTGTGAATAGCTACAGCACTATAGTTTTGCCTCAAATTGTTATCCTACTGGTGCCTGGGATTTGAGAAAAGAATGTTAATGTTCTTTTAATGGCTGTCCATGACCCCCTGAATGGGTAGCTTGCCTGGGATCTTAGCATCCCTGCAGGGTGGAGTTTTAGATGAGTGCTTGGCATATTTGTATGAGAAACAGCAATTTAGCCATTTTGATTTAACAGAGACAGAGACTGAGGGTTGAAAATGCCTAGACTGAAGTGTGGCATGCTATAGAAATATCTTTCTTGTAATATGACACAAATTGTGATGTATGCTTTTCAAACTGTATTTGCCTTCTTTACTAGGACTTGTTTATGTATATTTTTAAATCAAGAACATTTAAATTGGGGTCATGGGTTGGGAGACAGAGGCGGGACCATTTGCCCTGTATTAATTCCTTGGCAGTTCCCATTCAACCTGCTATTAGTTGAAGAAAAAGTGCACAAGAGATTTTAATAAGGCTGTCAACCAATAACAGGCACTAATGGTGTGAGTTTAAATAAATAAATTTGCAAGTGAATAAAAACAGTAGTTCTGAAGAACTAAGTGTATGGTGTGTGTCTCCCTTGCCACCACAAAATGGTGGCAGCATGTGCCTTCAATTTGATTCCAACTTATATCATTAGCATTTGCATTTCTATACTGCTTCATAGGACTCTTTCAAATGGGGAGGAATTTCTCCCAATTCCGAATGGAGCCAATGTGGATTCATGTAAATTCGCTTGTTTAGCGAATTTACATGAACCCCTGCTCCGTTTGGAATTACTTCCCATTACCCGAAAATAACCCCCTCCTGTCCGAATTTGCATGCGAAGCTTTAATTCGCAATAACGTAAAACCCATGATTGCATTCGAATTGGCTTCCCTCTTGCCCGAATTTGCGTGTGAAGAGTTAATTCGCAATAACGTAAAACCCATGATTGCATTCGAATTGACCTTAAATTATACTTCCAATTTAGCTTTGTACGAAAGAGTCCACTGTGAACTTAGCACTCTTTAAACAGTTTACAATCTGTATATAGAGAGAACTTGTAGCACATTTGAGACTAAGGCCCTGTCCAGACTGGCCTGGGAGCAGAGTCTGGGCGTAGCATCCTGACGATGCATGACTGAGTCACCACCCCAGGGTGCCCTGGCACTGTGCACCACTACAGACAGTGTCATGGCACACCTCTGGCGCCGCATCCCAATGACACAATGCCGAGGGAGCACCATATAGATGTGCTACCACAGCTATGGTGCCCTTTTGAGGGTGCAAAAAGGAGCCATTTTTTGTGGCTCCTTTTTACACCCTTGAAAGGCCGGATCGGGGCCACAGCATGAAATAAATAAATTGTCAGCATGAGCTTTCATAGACTTCAGTCTACTTCCTCAGAATCATTTTTTTACAGTCTCTAAGCCAAAACGTACGGTGACCAATTGTTAATTTCCCAATCCCAACTTGAGTAAATCCATTAATTAAACAGTGATATATAAACAGTGATAGGTTCCATTTATATAGGATCAAAACAGATGGACCAAAAGGTGCAGCTTCTGGCTGCTTTGGGAATGGGGTGGCATGCAAACAATGCACACCCCCCAACATAACCAGAAGCTGCTCTCAGGTAGTGATGTGATTATTATTCGACATGCTTTGCTAAACACACAAATTGTGGATTTCTTCTCCCCTTTGTAAGAGCTGAGAAATTTGCCACCCAATCACTTAGGTGTCAGACTTGATAGATGGTTAACTTGTAAATGAAGTATGGGATGGGAAATTTCTTTTGAAGTTTGTCCTTCCAAACATCAGTGCTTTATGACATCATTGCAATAAAACCCCAAGGGTGCAAGAGTGTGGTAATTTTAACACATTAATGAAGGTAAAGCTGTCTTGCCAATGAGGTGTTGAGACTGTGTGTTGTTGGTCTTTTTGCAATGACTGGATTCAAATTTTCCAAGCTAAAACAGAAACTCACACAAGGGTGGAGGAAGGGGACATAACTTGTCGTAGTTTATGAAAAAGACAAAATGAAAAAGACAGCTGAGATCAGTTGTGTCTACAAGTCCTATAGCTAGAAGGGGGATTGTGGGAGCTGTAGTCCAAAAATTTTCCAAGCTGTAATTTTCTTTCTCTACCCTACTCTCTCCAGCACATATTATAATGCACCGAACTCAGTGGATGGCTAGCAGCCCCTAGCTAGTGTAGCGAATGATGAAAAATGGTGGGAGATGCAGTCCAACAACATTGGAGTTTGGAAGCCATGCAGGGTCAGTCAGCTGTGGTTAGTGTTGTAGGCTAGCTTTTAGAGGAAAGGAACTGGGAAAAATCACATTTGAAGATTCCTCACCTATGAAACCCCTAGGAAATTCACAGCCCCTCATAAATTGATGGGCTTCTTGAAGGTGTATGTGATTACAAATATTTTGTAATCTCTGCAACCCCTGGAGCCAGATAATCTATATCTGGCCCTATGGCACATCTCTCCCAAGGCACCAGAGGAGGAGTAGGAATACAGGGAATCCTAGAATTGGAAGCATCCCCTAAAGGCCATCCAGTCCAACCCCCTTCTCCCATGCAGGAATACAGAGAAACCTAGAATTGGCAGGGTACCCCAAGGGCCATCCAGTTCAACCTCCTTCTGCCATGCAGGAAAGCATAGGATCCTAGAGCTGGAAGGGCCATCAGATAAAGATCCATTAGCTTAAATTTGGACCATGGTCTCCAGAGTCCTACTGTTGCCTTAAGGGTCTATAATTCTATGCATTAATCTTGCTTTCAGAGACTATAATTCTATGCATTAATCTTTCCCTTCCCTGATTGGAATGGCTAATTGCTGACAATTGTGAGAGGTGAGATACTGTAATTATATCACACTTATCAGGTGTGTGTGTGTGGGGGGGTAATTTTATTGCTCACCATTCTTCAGACACGAGAAGAATTATTCTGTCATTTCACAACACTACTCTGAGGCTGCCTAAGGCACCCTGAGGCCACCGACAAAAGAAGAGGCAAAAATCCAGTCCTGGCTGGCAGCCTGTTTGGGACCATGATGGAGGCCAGCTTTCAGAGTGGCTTGTCTGGTCTCTGAAGTCCCTGACCAATCATGTCTGGAGCAGCCAAAGGCCACTTCAAGCCACTTGTCTGCTTTGTCCCACAGTGGTCAACTCTAGTTGGAACTAACTATTGGATTTAGGCCTGTACTCTGGCAGGAAATATTTTCTGCATTAAAAAAATCTGTGCTGAAATACTATTCTCTATAGAGAATGCTGTTTCATGGACTGGATGTTATTTTCAAAGGGCAGAGAGAGAGGGAGGGAAATCTTCATCTGTCCAGGAATTTCTCCATTTGTGTTTGTTTGTTCTTTTGACAATGGAAAATATGTTGATTTCTGATTGAATTTGTGGAAGAGCACTATATGAAGGGGAAGGTGGAAATATTTCAGCTAATAAAAGTCGGGGGGGGGGGACAGTTAATTCCAAAGACACAATTATACAATAATCATTCACAATATAATATTTTTGTATTACAGATTCGCATAGTGGAAGGGTTACATTTGCCATCAACTAAAGAAAAATAGTTGTCATAGACATGTAACTTTTATAATATTGATTTTTTAAAAATGAATTTATTTTATTTTCTTGATTATGTTATTGAATATAAAAATTATGTATGTTAATGCTATCACTCCTACATTTTAAAATATTGTTTTAAACAAAGCAGTGCTGATCCAAAGACCTATACTGTTCATTATTCTTAATCAATAATTGAATTATTGATGTCTTAAGAAAATAAGAAGTAACTCATGCAGTGGCTCAGTGGTTAAGATGCTGATTCTGTTGATTGTAAGATCAGCAGGTCAGCAGTTTAAGACCCAAGTGTCACATGATGGAGTGAGCTCTCATCACTAGTCCCAGCTTCTGTCAACCTAGCAGTTCAAAAGCATGTAAAAGGGCAAGTAGATAAATAGGTACCACTTCAGTGGAAGGTAGCAGCATTTTGTACAGTCATGCTGGCTATATGACCCACAAAGAAGTCTTTGACAAGGCTGCCTCCCCCCTTCCCCAGCTTAGTAACAGAGATAAGCATTGCCCCATACAGTTGCATGCGACTTGACAACCTTTACCTTTAAGGAAATTATGCATCATCATTCTTTTATTATTTCTATCAATTGTTTTTATTATGTCTTATTTTAAATATAGATCATTTTGGATTTGTTTAATCTTCCATTTTGGAATTGTTCAAAGTAAAAGACAGTGTAAATATCTCCTTAAATACTAGACAAAAAGGTATATGAAGTGTGATTCAGCATGAGAAAAATTCAAATATGATACAAATATTATGGGGCTTCTGAAGCAACAGATTTTGGTCTGAATTGCTGCTCAATAGAACAGGCAGGAATGACAGTAAATAGGTTATGGTTACTTCTTCTGTTTCCTACACACTGATAATGATGTCATTACTGAATAATTCATAAATTTCCCCAGGTTCAAATCCAGCTTGGATCCCGAGAGTGTTGAAAATCTCAGAAGTCCATGTTTTATCAGTCCACCCCTGGCTTATTAAGCATCTTTTCTATAACTAGGTCATGGAAAATCATTCTTGTGAACACACAAACATAAACATTTTCTGCTATTGTGTGAAGGGAAAAAAACCAGCAGATTCTGCAAGCTCAAATCTTTACTTTCCCATTTTTTTCCAGTGGACAGAATCAATTGTAACAATTTATATTTTAAAAATGTTTTGCTTTAGAGGAGTGGAAAAGCTTTGGTCTTGCTATTTAGCAACAGATGAGAAAGGGCAGTTCCTCCCTTGTAACACATTTATTAAAAAAATAAGTTGTTTTCATTGCTGAAAATATACTGCAGAAATATAGAATAGGTATTCTTAGTTGGTAGAAATGGCCAAAATTTTAAAAGCATTTGGCAATAATCCTTGAACGTGCAAAGTTCTAAGCTAGCCATGAGATATGAGTCTGTAATGGCCCATACTGAAAGACACTGGTGGGTGATCTCATTGAATAATAAAAGAAGGAGAAGTGAGAGTGCTTACACACACACGCACACACACACACACACACGCACACTGTTGATGTAAACAAGCAGATGTGCACAGTCCAAGCAATCTCCGATGCCTTCGAAACTACCAGCGACCTTGGAGCTGTTCAGCTTTATCAGGAAACCTTCCTCCCTGTTGTTTTTTTTTTATTAAATTTTTTAATACGTAGTTATACAAACCAACATACACATACAAAATAACAATCTAAATTAAACAAAACAAAAATACATACACATTAGGATCTGTTAACACACTCACCACCTAGCTCGTTACCTTCTTATTCCTTAACTAATCAGTTTCTTTGGTTCTAAACTGTTGTTGATGAAACAGACTGGAGCCAAATCTATCTCCTCAGAGGTTTTTTTTTTCCTTAAGTTGCTGTATTTTCAAATATTCACACACTCTTCTACCAACTCCTTAACGACTATTCAACAACCCACGCTGCGGTGTGCAGGGTATTTATAGAATTGCGCCATGCAGCCACAATGCCCAGCCTCTTCTGGTGACTTTCTTCCTGTGCCACCTGCAATACTGTCCCCTCAGTCAGGTAGACTAATTATGTTTATATTAGGCCTACGTGCCAGTAAGCACATACTGACCTTGAGAACTGTCTGCCTCCACCTGCATTCAATTCCAGGCAAGCAAATAGTAAATTACCCATAATTCCCATTTTACCTTTTGTGCACAGCAGTACATTTTAAACTCAGGCCTCAAATCCTAACACACACACCTAAGGACATACAGTGTTGAAAGACTGATGGGCTACAGACTAATTATAGCTTCAATTAATGCTTTCATATTACACATTATATCAGTGTGATGTATAATCAGTGGATAATGTTATATTCATGTGCTAACACAAGCTGGGTATCATATGGCTGTTAAGTGAAATGGTCCCTCCAATCCTGCAGGTCTATCACCAAAGAGGTACATCAAAGAGGTATCTGAATAAAATCTAGTATTTTATATCTTCCATGTCTGCAATGTAGACCTTCTCACATAATGGTTATTAAAATTTGAGTCAACTTTGGCTTTTTCATAACATAAATAACCAGGCTAATCAGTGCTTTCTAGCGGTAAGAACTTTTCATTCAAAAAGAGTAATCCATTCCTTCAGTTTAAAATCCCAGGAATCTGCAAAATGTTGCCATGATTGTTAAAGTTGAATCATATCACTTTCACTGTGGAGTGTGAAAGGGTAGTGGTACTTAAAGCTTTTACCCTTGGGAACCCTTTTTACATTTATGTGCAGACATCAAACCCCCCACCACCATACACACACACTTAACCTAGCAAATAAATAAAAATATTGTGCTTATTTAGTGTGCATATTTTCATTTTCACATTCATATATATTCATATTTTAACATTTGTAAGGAAATAACCATTCAAATTAGAATAGTTGTATTTAAATAAATCCACTATTTAACTTAATGCATGTGTAAATTTGCACATAAAAAGGAGGAGGAGGCGGAGGACGAGGACGATGACGACGAGGACGAACAGGGTGATTATCACACATCTATTTTTGCCCAGTCCAGCATGGGCTGGTACAGGCTTGAATGGGTGAAAACGGATCTTATTGCATGCCTTTTTGGCCAACTAGCTGCATCACGTATCTGACTCAGACAACTGACGTACTTTTCAAACCTACGATACATCCTATCCTTTGAAAAGTATGCCAGGAGTCTGGATCGGGTACGTGAGGCAGCTGAATCAGGCAAAAAGCATGCAATAAGATCCATTTTCACCTGTTCAAGCCCATGTCTGGCCCATACCCAGACTGGGCAAAAAACAGATGTGTGATAATCTCCCAGAAAACAACAGTTCCTGCCCTTGTTTCAGCCTTCCTTCTTTTAGGTGGTATTGAAGAAAAATGGTATACTGTGAAGCAGAAAGCACAACTACCACTGCTGACAAGAACAGATAAAGGCAGCAAAAAAATAAAAGTCAGAAGGTGTTTGTGCATCTTCATTGCATGTTTGTTAAGGTTTTGATGAAAGCAAGTTCCTTGACAAGTTTTCAGTCAGCTCTTGCTTAATAGCATTGATGAAAAGTTTTAAAGTACCTACTATGTGGATAAATTTGTAGTACTGAGTTAAGATTCCTAATTTCATCCAAAGGAACAGTACTATATTGCAGCAAAACCATCTGCCCAATATCATAGATTCAATTTTGTTTTCTTCATTCTGTATATATTAACAAAACACTTCTTGGTGGAGATTTTTTAAATCTCCATATGTTGTATATTCTAGGAATTAAAGTGCCTTACATATTCAGAACATCAAAGTTTCTTGAAAAGAAAAGGACTGCATCTGTACAGCAGAAATAATCCAATTTGACAGCACTTTAACGGCCATGGCTCAATGCTCTTGAATTCTGGGAAGTGTAGTTTGTTGCAGCACCAGAACTTAAAAAAACAAACAAACATAGGGTGTGAATTTGGCTCTCTTTATATTTCTGCTTCTAGTTTTGATCTTTCCAAATTGCTCATAGAGTATGATCCATTTTTAAAAGGGAGTTGGGTGACAACAGGCTGTAAGAGTTGGGGGAGTGAAAAGAACAGGAGAAAGAAAAAAACAAAGAGAAAATGAGAATGGAGGTGCAGGAAAAACTTTGAACTAATTTTCCAAGTTCCTGGCACTGTGTGAAGAATAATAAACACACTAAAGGATAAAATGGGGTTAAATGGGATTTGCTTCTCAGAAGATAGAGCATGACAAATAAATGTGCCTGATGATATCAAAGAACTTTTGCTATCTGCCCTGGCCATAGGCTAACAGATTTAACCATGCAAAACAAGTCTCTGACTAGTAGGCCCATGAACAAATCGAGACTGAACTGGAACACCAAAGGACTTAGGTCCAAAACACACTGCATAAATAATCCAATTTGAGATCACTTTAGCTGCCCTAGATCAGTGCTAGGGAATTCTAGGAACTGTAGTTTTGCAAGACATTTAGCCTTCTATGTAAGAGATCTGGCGCTACAACAAACTTCCAGGATTTCTATCACTGGGCCAGGGCAATTAAAATGGTTTCGGACTAGATTATTTATGAAGTGTGTTTAGGACCTAAATCATGCATTCAGAATTAACATCAGATGACATGACTTATTAGAAAATAACATAATTATTGGTAAATGAAATGCAGTAGAAAAAAAATGCTGCACTACAAGTTATATTCACTCAAGGAAGCCATAGACCTGGATGTGCAAGTCCTTAGCAAGGCTGCTAATAACAGAATGTCTTGGTGGTCTCTCATTTATAGAATCACAATAAGCTAAATCCAACTTGATGACAATTAACAATAAAGACATGAAGAGGGAAGGATTAGCTCCTAAATGAATTTTTGGCTCCAAATTAGTAGTTAAACGGTTACAAAATCACTCAAGAATGTGATCCAATGAAGCAAGGTGTAAGTGGAAAGCAGAATGGGGAGGAGAGGGGTGTAGAGGGGAAAACAGAAGGAAGGAACAAGAGATAAGGATGAAGAAAACTTTTTATATAATTATTCAAATGGAGGAGAACTGAAGAGAGTTGTAATGCATGTTCATATTTCCCCTGGAAAGATATATAGGCCAAACAGGTGATGAAGGTTTCTGGTTGTTTTCTATTACCTTCTCTCTCTCATGTCCTAATCCCAAACACAGCCATGATAATGTACATTAATTAGCCTGTCTAAAAAAAATCCTGCTTATTCTCATCTATTTTTTTAAAAAAACTTTTAAAGCTTTCCTTTTTTTCTGAATTTGCAATTCAAAATGTTTTAAAAACAATTAATTAAATCAAGTAAGAGACTAGCTTCCATGTCAGTCAGGAAATCTAGAAAATCCCTAATCAGTCAATAACAAAATAACAAGTTACCATAGGCCTGAAACAAACGGGCCAAATGTTGTGGCTTCCGGTTACAGTCAGAGCATAGTGTTTAGATGATGAATGCCCCAAATACAGTTAGAAACAATGCTGACACCATATCTTCCCAAAATAACTGGGCCAAAAAGGAGCAGAAAAATCCACTCCTTTTAGCCACCCCAATTTAGTATTGCGGCAGCAGCCTGAATGGGGCTGGGTGTGTGTGGTCACCATGGCCCTGGTGCAAACAGTGCTGCAGCAGTCCTGCCACTGTCCTTTTGGCCTGTCTGTTTTGGCCCCTAGTTATTTTGAGGACTGAGATTGATTTCCCAGGGAAGCTGAAGTGTCCTGCCATTTTTGTTTTGTTTTGTGTATTTTTTGGGGGGGAAGGGACTAAACTCTGCCTAAAACCAAGAAGATTAAACTTGAGACTGTCATATTTTGGCCATTTAATGAGAAGACATTATGCACTGGAAAAGACAATAATGTTTGTTAAGGTAGAAGGCATTATGAAAAGAAGAAGACCACATTCCAAATGATAGACTTGATCAAGGAAATCACAGCCCTCCATCTGCAAGACCTCAGCAGGGCTATTGACTTGGAAATATCTTATTCATAAGTTCACCATAAATCAAAGTCAACTTGAAGGCAATTAACACAAATTGAAATTAGGTTGGTATGAAACCCATACAGACAAGATTCTCTCTATCAAAAATGTGTATTGGTACTTATATACATGTTATACCTCTTTTCATTGGTTGCTTCCTCAGCTCCTTTTGTATAAACCTTTCTCATACGTGACTGACTGAAACATAAATAGCACAATGATTGCTGAACAGTGTTTATAGAAAATATATTTCCATACAACAAAAAAGGAAACTACAGCTATTAAAGATTTTTTTATTCATTACACAGTTAAGCTGGCTCAAATTACTCTCTTGTGGTGAAAACACTTAAAGGTCATTTGCTGAATGTAAAGCTATGATTTTACAGCAACTCTTGCTGCTTTTTTTTTTTCTTAAGCTACATTGACTTCTGAGCAATGGTGTTATTTTCTAAAGTGAAAAAAATATATAACACTGATCATATACACTACACATATATTTATCAGTCTAACATAGACCATGAAAGGCTATGGAATGCCAATAAAGACTTGGGAGTGCCAACACAACTGATCATCCTCATGAGGAATATGTATTCAAGACAAGAAGCTACTGTCAGAACAGAACATGGAGAAACAGAATGGTTCCCAGTTGGCAAAGGGGGCAGACAAGGCTGTATCCTTTCATTCTATCTGTTCAACTTATATGCAGGCTTGTATACAGAAGAAGGAGTGAAAATAGGAGGAAAGAATATCAACAATCTACGATATGCAGATGACACCATAGTACTAGCAGAAAACCTCACAGACCTGGAACACCTGCTAAGGAAGATCAAAGAAGAAAGTGCAAAGGCAGGCTTAATGTTGAACATAAAGAAAACAAAAATAATGATCACCGAGAACCTACACAAGTTCAACCTAGATAATGAAGAAATAGAAATAGTAAAAGAATTCCCATACCTGGGGTCAAACATTGATAGAAATGGGGACTGCAGTCACAAAATCAGAAGATTAAGAATGGGCAGGGTCTAAAATTCAAAGATATACAACTGAGAACAAAAATTAGAATAATACAAGCCATCATATTCCCTATGATCATGTATGAATGTGAGAGCTGGATAGTTAAGAAAGATGATTAAAAAAATTCTTTTGTTATGTGGTGCTGGAGAAGAGTGCTGAGGATCCCATGGGCAGCCAAAAGGACAAACAAATAGGTCCTAGAGCAGATCAAGCCAGACACCTCCCTGGAAACCAAGATGACCAAACTTAGGCTGTCATACTTTGGACACATCATGAGAAGGAAAGACTCATTGGAAAAGACAATAATGCTGGGAAAGGTGGAGGGAAATAAGAAGAGAGGAAGACCACATGCCAGTTAGATGGAATCTGTTAAGGAAGTCATAGGTATGGGTTTGCAAGTATTAAGTAGAGCATCTTGGAGATGTCTCATCTATAGGGTCACCATGAGTCAAGACCGACACGAGGGCAGTTAACAACAAAAGATACATATTTAAACATATTTGTTCAGTGAACAGAAACATATTTGAAAAAAGAACTTTTTCACAATCCTCTTTCTTCTGAGGTAGTTAATAAATGTTGTTGTTGTTGTTGTAGTTAGTTTTTTGTTTTTGTTTTTGTTTTTTTTAAAAAATTACTTTGTTCTCTTAGGTTTCAGTCTGGTGATCTGGTGACTTCACTTTCCTCCTTACCTTACATTCTCATTAACATCGTTTTATCAAAGCTATGTGTGAGCCATAGAAGGAAGATAGCAAAAAACTCTAATGTTGAATCTTTAGATCTGTAGATCTAATCTATTTTAGATTCAGCTTGGAGATTATGTAATTACCCTTGCATAGACTTCTAGATCTACCATTGCTCCAAGAAGGCCTAGTAATCACTTTGATGATGCCTTTGTCAATGTTTGGCTGATGCCCTGTTTTTAGCAATTCTTGGACTCACTCTATTTAAAGGTAAATATATGACCCTATATAAAGATAAGCACAATTCAAAATGCTAGTTTTGGAGGCCAGATAGTTTTCTTTTCTAGTGTACTTGCAATTAAAGATCTGCCTTTGGATTCCAGTGATAAATCCCACATCTTAACAACAGCCTTTTGGGTGGTGATACCTCAGTCTTGCATCTCCCTTGATGTCCCATCATTTTTTTTTTTTTCATTTTTAGGAATTCAGTAAAAACTTTTGTTTATTGCATTTTAATGGATGTTAAAATGAAATCAATTCTGGTCTCTGATATGATTTATGGACATATCTCTCTTCTGTTAATTGTTTAAATTTGTTTCTGTACTGAGATATTTTAAAGTTGTGTAATGAGAACATTTTGGAAAGACAATTAATAAAACATTTAAACAAACAAATAAAATCATTTGTAACACAGTGGATGGGAGAGAAGTGAAGGAAATCTTCAGTAATATCTATGAACTATTGTCATTCCCATGATCTCCTGTTCTTACAATCTGTTCAACTCAGACCTAGTTATAATTCTGTTCAACTCTAGGGTGACACTAACACCAGGTGAATTGGGTGTATGAGCATGGGAGAGAAATCCTGTCCAGCTTGGACAAGACCCTGGCTATTGAGTAGCTTACCACCCATCTGGTCTAATTTGGCAGGGGCAGTCTTAATTAATCCTCTGTTATTGCATTTTCAGCTTCTTTTAAAACATCCCACTTTCTCTCACTTGCTCAGACTTTGTCCCTTTGCATTCAGCTTAGTTCAATTGCTACAGACTAAGGGATTTGACAGACAGATCCTAAGGATGGGCTGTAGCCGCCCCTTTTAATGCTGCATCGGGGCTGTGGCCTCACCTCTTGTTCATTTGGCACTACATCATGTAGAGCATCACACAGCATCACACCAGCCTGGCGTGGAGTTAGAACATACGTTATGTGGACACCACACTCTGACACTGCCCCCAGGCTGGCCTTAATGGCCAGTCTGTTGAATCACTAAGTTCAAAGTGCAAGTAGTTTGCATTCAATTAATTTAGCAGAGGAAGAGGAAGGAATATTGTCTTTTCCAATAGGCTCAACCAAAAGTAAACTGCTGCAACCTCTCCTCCCTTGTGTACCCTTCCTCAGTAGTAACTTTTACCATCTTGAACATACACTGATCTTGCTTGGCCACAAGTGTCCCTGTTACTTTCTATGAAATGTTGGAGTGTATAAGATGGTCATTACACCTCATAACATTTGTAGCCTGAAGTCTGAAATAGATGAAATCTAAGGAAATGTGAAATCTGAAATAGATAAAATCCAAGGACATTGAAATATAGTTGTGCTACTGAAACCAACCCACATGTCTTGTTTCTGCTTCAGACAACAGTGTGTCACAAAAGGGAAGGAAAATGTTGCCATTTAACTGGCTGTTACTGAATATTTATTGCCAAAGAGGAGGAGAACTACACAGGGGATTTTAAATTTTAATTTCAAAAAGTAAATATATAACATTAGAACTTTTTGGTATCAAGTATCTTGATTTTTTTTAATTTACTTCAGACAAATCTCTTTGCCCTACTAATTAAAAAAAATGACACATGCAGTTGAGTGTCTAATGTTTATAACACATCTTGTGATAAAGACCAGCCACTTCAACTGAAAAATCTTAGAACAGTTTAAATTTGTTTTAAAGTTATTTCATATATCATTGTTCATTCAGCATTGACATCAGAAACCTGGATTTCAACATGTGTGTATTATTTTCCATTCAGTCTTTGCATTTTTATCACAAGTCTTTACAGACTAGGCAAGGATGATCAAAGAGTGAGAGAGGTATTGCTTGGGGAACAAACACTGATGTTGGAGTAGTGCAACTGAGTATGTGAATTGTCAGAGCTAGGAAGCACAGTGGCAAGACATATAGGAGAACTTCAATTAGAATAGCATAATGTTGCATATGGTTTTGTTTGTTTTTTTCTTTTAAAAAAACCACAGTTGTTACTTCTTCATCTTCCAGTCTGAAACGTGCCAGTTTTTGAACTGTTAGATAAAGACCCATGACCTATAGGCCAATTCAACAGGAGATTCTAGATTCCAAAGCAAGGATGTGTCATCCCGAATATAATTTTCTAGAGATGTGCTGTAGTTTCTGGTATTCAGATTTAAATAACGGCATAAAATTCCATCAAGGACAGTACACTTACTGTAGAGGTATAAGGGAATGATACTGGTATGTCTACTCTAATTTTGAGACAGCAAAGGCAACACAATTTGTCTCCTTCTCTGCAGTGTTTCTTTGATGCAGTTGACCATGATCAGCATCCTGCTTACCTCATACAGAATCTCATACATTTCTATTTTAGCTCCATCCCTTTGTTAGCAAAATCAATTTTGTACACAATGTACTCTTATTAAACACTTGAGCAGATTTTTAAAAATAGAAATGGGGGTCTCCCCCCAATTACTCATATTATTTTTAACTTGTCAATACCAAAAATCAGCAATAGGAGAACCCTTATATTCCTTTCCCATTCCTTTCCTTACTGCACATTAGCGGGCAAGTATTTGCTTAATTGTGTTTTTATCTGAGCTATGAGAAACTGTGCCAGGTTGTTAGACATGGAAGACTGCTTAATACCAGTTTTGTCCCCAACTGGGGTCTCTAAAGACTTGGTTGCCAGGAAACACAGAGCCAAAGGTACCTCAACAGGCACTAACAGGGTATGGTCACATTCGGTAGAACTCTTCAGATCTTTAATTGCTCAGAGATGTCAGTGATCATCTGTTTATCTATTCCCATCTATGCAGCAGTTGCTTGCTGCACCCCCCACACTTTATTTTTTCAGCCAGATGAAGCATTTATACTGCTCTGTTGAGCATGTTTAGAACTGATTCCTTCCTATTGTCCTGAATTAATTTATACAGTGCATCCAATTAATATGCACCCTATTTAAATTCTTCAAAGTAAAACTCTTGCACTTTCTTTGAACTTTATTTGATATTCCAAGCTCAATTAAAAAAAATGCATGAGCTTGAATGAATTCTTCCCCCTTGACCAAATGCTGCTTCCTGCAGACATTTGAATACTGTATATTGGAAGCATCCACAGATTTTTTTTTTTTTTTTGACAGCTTGAGTACATTTCCAGATGGTGTGTAATCACCATTCCTTTTTAAATCTGTTTTTATAATGGTGATAATTAAGAATTATTTTCTAAGACTGAATAGACGATACATGCAAATCGCTAATTGGTCAAGAAAATAGTTGGCAACAAAGGTGTTAGCTCAAATCTATTTTGGTAGTACAGGAAAAGAGTGTTCTGGAAGATGCAGCTAAAACAGAATCCCACTAATTAGTCATTTTGAAGGCCAAAACCTTCTGCTTTATATGAGCAATGACATGAGAAACACAATTATTTTGTTTGTTAAATCAATCATCTGTTAAAATTCAAAATCTGCAAAACATTAGTTTTCCTGGTAATTTGACACTCAGGTATGCTGTTGTGATAGTCTGTGCACAAAAGATATCTCAGAATAACGAAGTCTTATGTTCTATGCTTCTGAGAATTTAGTATATGTTCTTCCAATTGACAAGACCAATGATTGAAGCCTTGTCTTTCTGCCAGACTTCTAAACTATTGATGCCAAACTTCAAATTTATTCCAAAGGACTCTAAGCTATGAATGACATAGCTGTCGCCACACATTATAGTTAATTGTGCAACATCATTCCTATCTACTTAATCAATTAATGTGGTTCACTTGCTATGTAAATAGCTGCAATTGGAAAACACACACACATAACACATATTATCATTTTCATCAAAGTTTGAACTTCTTATATGGGACAACAGATGAATAGAAAACAACCAGAAGCATATCTTGTTTAGCATTAGAAGGAGCAAGAATGTTACCAGAAGCAGGGGGGAAAAAAGGTCATCAGCATGGCACCTTGGAAACAGTGTTGGGCTTTGATGTAAAAATCCATGTTCAAATCCTTGTTCTGTTCAGCTCCAAAGGTCTTTTGGTGGATTTCAGAAAAGCACATTGTTTTAGGCTAGCCTATATCACAGAGGCATTGTGAGGCAAAAAATGTACTGAAAGATGAAAAACAAATCTGTAAGCAGAAGTAGACATCATAGACCAAACCTACAAGAGTTTATGTTTCAACTTCTTTCACACAGATGCTGCAAGATCCCTTTTCAGACTTATAAATTAAAAATGCAATGTATGATACAAATGTGTTGTTGATGAAAATCACAGTGGATCAGGGTGTGATGATTTTCTTCAGAATTTAATCAATTTTTTTTGGTCTAAAGCCAATATGCATCATATAATTAAACACTATAGGTGAGAATCATTGAGTTGGAAGGGACCCTGAGTGACATCTAATTCTACCCATTTCCAGTGTAGCAACCAAAACATAAAATAGTGGTGGCCAGACAATATAATTTGAAAGAGCTCCACCTAATAATGTAGGCTTTCTACAAATAATGATAAAGTTTAGTCAGAATCTCCTTCTTTGTATTTTGAATCCATAGGTTTGAGTCCTATCTTCCTGAGCATCTGATAACAAAGCCAAGCATCTTCCACATGGCAACCTTGTGGAAGATGGCTTGGCTTTGTTACCAGATATTAAAAGATGGTTATCATGTGAAATCTTAATCACACCTAGCTTCCTCGACATACCTAGCTTTGAAGTGGGGAAATTTTATATTTAATATTTAGTTCATACTTTAATTATGCAGAATGAACAAAGATGGTTGCTGAACCAAAGTTTAAGATGGCTAACAATTTGGGCTAAGTGAAGGTCTTTAGAGAAATGCTGAACAAACAGGAGAAAAAAAGAAATTGTTTAGGTACAAGCTGCCCTGGTACCCTAAGCAGAGGGCCAGAGTGAAGTCAAAACATAAACACCAGATAAGTAGAGTTGCAACTGTGAAATAATGTGTAAAGGTTAGTTACAAGGAAAGTAACTTTTTGTAAGGTGACATGTGACATGACGAGTCATATGTGGGTTTTTAATTATTCATGTGTTCGTTTGTCTGATTGCTTGAGATTCATTTGATTAGAGTTAAGATTGGCCAATAGAAAGCATTTTTGGAAGTACTCCTTGTAAAAACTATAAATCCCATCATCTTGTTTTTTTCGGGGTCTCAGTCTTTGAAAATCTGAATTTTCCACTGAGGACATTTTTATTCTATGCAGGCTGAATAAATCTGGAACCCTTAACCAACTCTGGGTCCTCTTGTCTTTACTCCACTCTGTCAATGCTGAGGACTGGGTAAGCAGGCCTAGCCGAACCCATTTTTCCGTTACAGCTTCTTCAACAGTTCTTCATAAGGCTTGCTATCCAAATCGCTATCTAGATCATCTACCATCCAGATTGTTTACCATCTTGATCACCTTCTATAGACATGGTCTAATCTGAAAAAAGTGCCATAGGGCGCATCTATGATGTCGCAGGTACACAGCACATTTGGTTGCTGTGCACCTGCAACATCATCACTCCGCGTGCCATCTGAAAGGTGCTGTGGAGCAACGACATCCTGGCCACATGTCCGCTCCACTCCCAGGCAACCCTAGCATGTTGCCATGGTGCCCAAAAGGGTGTGTCTGTATCGGGCATTAGTTTTCTTGTTCTTAATTTTCTCTTTATATATTTCTATATGTCTTTTATTTTGATTGGCTTCTGCAAGAAAATTTCTGTGCAATGTTGTTTTCTTTAAGAAAGGTATGACACATGATTGAATGTAAATCTCATTGTCTTCAATTGCACCCATTCTAGGAATGTATGCAGCTATTTTGTTATTTATTCATTTATAAAATTCACAAAGTTGAGCACAAATAAAGTCCTCTTTAATTAACATGGGTTTTGCTTCAAAAGGTCACAGAAGAGAAATGACAACTCCCTCCCCCTCCCCCTCCCCTCCCACTGAAGATATTAAAGACCATGTGATGACGAGACACATACTCTTCTTAGAACTGCCACCAAAATATGACGGTGGGTCCCCAAACTGAGGCAGACCTCTTACTTTAAACTTCCTGCTTTAAAACTACTGTGTAATAAAAATGATGGTAATGTGGATGTTACTTAAACTGTAGATAAGCATTTGTTGAAATAAAATTTGAACTTTATTGAACAGGTGTTTTAAACACATGTTACTTGAATAGTTTCAAAATAAACAATTCTTAGTATCAGGAACTTGGGTTTTCTTAGAACAGCTGGCAAGATCACTTTCTTAATATTATTTTGTTACAAATCTTCAACTCTCCACAGATTATCAATGCTACTGATTCTCAAGGACACTCACACTGTCCTTCCTGCTTATATTCCTAAGCCTACAAGCTAATAGTATTTCCACACAGGTTAACTATAATAACTTCCTCACTGGGAATAACTATCTGGTTAAAAGTCCCTCACTCTAGACTTCAACCACAATTCCCTCTCTGGAACTAACCTAGCCTACATCCTTCCCTGGACTCGGCAGAACCCTATCTAAAATTCCAAATGCCAAAATGGAATTATCAACCTTTCCCTTTCTCAACTGAATTTCTGCAACTGTTACCAATTATTGCAACTTTTTTTCCCTTTCCTTCATTTTTCCTTCCTTCCTTCCTTCCTTCCTTCCTTCCTTCCTTCCCTCCCTCCCTCCCTCCCTCCTTTTTTCTTTTCTTCACTTGTCCATCCTTCCCATGAAAATAACAACAGCATCTCTGTTAGCAGTCTCATAATCATTTCAAATCAACATGTAGACCTAGACCTAGCACTTTTGTGGAGCATTGTGATGAGAATAAGAGCAAATAATGCTTCTTACCAGCCTTGTGGTCTGGGAAGAAGTTTGTGCTGTTGTCTCATTGGAGAGAACAGCATTTTAAATGAAAATGGTGCACTCTGCTGGCCATTAAGAGAGGAGGGGGTGGGGATTATGCTGCTTGAAGCCTGACCACCCAACCTCCTTTTGCTTGGTTTCAAATGCTGGTGCAGGAAGGCCTCGTATGCCTGTTCCTGCCCAGCACATCTTCTGCCACCACTGGAGAGCAGCTGGGACCAACAGGATCTACAGTTGGTCTACATTCTTAGTTAAGTTCAAAGGTATATCATTTTGGATGGAGGTTAAGAAGCTAAATGCTGAGCTACATATCTTCTGATACTTCAGGTTCAATAGGCTTTGGAGTCTACTTTTGGGGTAGATGGTGTGCCCACAGGTGGCCTGTGGAATGGATAGAATCAGGCATTACTTTAGACTTAACATTCCTGCAATTCTTCCCCATTTTAGTTTTGGTACGTTTATGGACAAGTGAGTTGGCCAACTCTGCAGTCTGTTTCTGGTGTGACAACATGGCATTTGTACAAGTAATGAATTCATTGACCTTTAGATCACATAGGGTTATGAGGTTAATATGTGCATTCACATTACATTGCTTGTCACATAACATGCTGTAGTGAAAAACACCCCAGAGACAACAGACCCCGGAGACAGAGATAGCCAATCACCAAGCACCAGGTGACCAGCCAATTAGAAGCTGGCTGGAGGCCCCAGAGACATCAGACCCCAGAGACAGGAACAGCCAATCACAGAACACCAAGTGTCCAGCCAATTAGGAGCTGGCTGGACAGGGCTATATAAGAGCCTGAGCCGAGGGAGATGAGGGTTTTTGTTTGGGTTCTGTTTTAATTGGAGTTTTGGCTGGGGAGAGGGACGCCACTGAGGGGGTGCTCTCTAGGTTCCTGATTGGGGACAGGTGTAGGCTAGGTTTTAGGCCAGACAGGGTCAACGTATAGTCCAGAAGAAGGGACAGATTAGGCTTTAGGTTATAAGCCATGTTGATTTAAGTTGAAAGTACTTGACAGATTGCCTGAGGGCTAAGGTGTTGTGTCTATGTAACTGCAGTAACGTAACTAAGAAAGAAATGCAAAAGCCTTGAACGTAGTTCACTAATTACCTTGATGTTTTATTAATAAACTTCAGTATTATTTTTATAACAACTTGGCCTCTGTGAAATCTTGTGGCATGCTACTAAAGTTAACAAAGCCTCAGAATAAATAGGCAGTGGTGGAGAAGATCACCATAGAAGTAATTTGGTGGCAGCAGTGGGATGAATAGGCCCAGGGTGCTGTCATCATAGAAACGTAGTGGTGGTGGTTCATTGCCACACATGCTCTTAAAAGCATGCCCCTGGAATTGATAATGAGATTCCTGATTCTCTTTCCCTTATGCAGATGGAGCAATTCAGGCAACTAACTCCAGAGGTGGCAGATTCTCTGCACCTGATGCCAGTGGGCCTATGAAGCCTTGGCAGAGAGAAGTAGTTTGGGCTTTGGGATTGTCTTTGGTGCCTTTGACAAGGAAAAGCTATTTCCGGGCAGTCAATGAATTTATGACATTCCGGAGATGATCAGGGTTGGCTGCCTGATACCCTGTGCCTGTTAAAATTTTTTAACAGTTTTGTATGTCCTTACAGGATAAAGATTTAGCAGTTTCTTATATACTGGGCAGGCTTTCAGCTATAGCATTTTGGTTATAGGCTCAGGGCATCCAGTTTTATTGTTGTTTATTTTTATTGTTAGTGTTGTTGTTAATGCTGTGACAGTTTTAGGATAATCATTATAATATTTGATTGTGTACTATTGTATTTTATTGATTGTTGGAATCCCGCCTCAATCCGATGGAGAGGCGGGAAATAGAAATAAATTATTGAAGTGATTTTAGGATACACAAGGTACTGGAAGGATGGTCCAGGGAAGGTATAAGAATTAAGAATCCACACAAGCCTCTGTAACCCAATATTTTAAAGGGTTTCACTGCCAGTGAGCAATCCACTTATGGGTTGCCTTTGGGGCTCAGATTTTTTTTGTCAGGGGAAGTTGGGGAATTGGTCAAGGATCTGACCATCTGCCAGTTCTTCCCACACGAGGTTCTCCCCCCTGGTTTTGTAATTCTCAAAGAAATAAGTTTAAATAAGTTAAACAAAGTTGCCCATTTTATAACTCAGTTCTCTGTGTCTGTTCTTGTTATTGAATAAGTTGTTAAGCAATGCTTTTCCTCAACCTTGTGGTCTGGGGAGGAGTATTGGCCAGCTTCTCATTGGAGAGACCAGCCATTTAAATGAAAACAGCATGCTTTTCTGGCCATTGGGAGAGGAGGGGGTGAGTCTTAGCCTGCTTGAGGCTTGTCCACCCAACTCCCTCTCACTTGATTGGGGGAGTCTTGGGTTGGCTTTCCAGATGTGGGTCGGCTGGGGAGCAATCCATTTCTGGATTGTACTTGGGGCTCATTTTTGTCCAGGGGAAGTTGGGGAATTGGTATAGGAGCAGGCCATCCACCATCTATTCCTGCATGAGCCCCCCCCCCCCCCGGTTTTTAGATTTCGAAGCAATAAAATTAAATAAGTTGAGTTAAATAAAGTTGCCCATATTATAACCCAGTTCTCTATGTCTAGTCTCATTATTCACTGAGTTGGACAGCAAACACCAGAGTTCTCTGACAGACCAAGCTGAATACCTTGCCAAACTACAAATCCTATGATTCCAGAGGATGGAGCAGTTAAGCAGTTGCCAAACAGTTAAAGTGGTGTCAAACTGCTTTAACTCTTCATTTGAGTCTTTTTTAAAAGAGTATTTTGTATATAAAAATAGCTAACAAGTACAATAAAAGGAATCTAAGTAAGATTTTCCATGGGGAACAAAACATGTTTATATTGAAGGATCATAATTTTAGCTGAAATTCACTCTAAAAATTGGATATCTCATGACATTTCTAAATAACACTCAGTACCCCAAAAGCCATAATGATCAGTAAGTAAAGATGCACTGAAAATAGCATATACTGATAAATGTGTGGCTTTGAGGCTTTAATTCTTTTCCCACTCCTGCATCTCAACCAATTCATCTTGTTTTCAGGGAATATATTAGATCTCGAATACTTTCTCCTCATTACCCAAACAACCATTATACAGCAAAAAATATTCAATTTCTGTATGAAACAAAATTTGCCAGCACTAATGTAATCACTAATTAAATTAATCCTTAAAAGATAGAAGTCATGCTATGCATGTTATTTAAAATCAAGAATAGTTAGTTGGAGTGCTCCCAAATTAATGTGCAGTGTTGTGTAATCTATTCATCTTCACATCATGGTAATACAGGATGAGAGCCTAACAGAACCAGTATGATTCTATTGCTTTGAATACACACATTTTATTTTTAAGAATGAGTAAAGTTTTCATTAGTGCCAGAGTGCTATAATAGCTTGAGGACTTGACTAAGACATGGGGACACCAGGATTCGAATCCTCGCTTGGCCATGGAAACTCACTGAGTGAACATGGATGAGTCATACTCTCACAACCTCAGAGAATGACAATGACAAAGCCCTTTTGAAGAAACATGCCAAGAAAACCCTCTGATAGTTTAGGCTTTAAGGTTGCCATAAGTCGAAAATGACTTGAAGACACACAGCAACAACAAAAGTTATAAGACAAAAGATGGCCAAGGAACTCTTGGCCTGTATGGCTTCTGGTAGAAAGGTGGCTATGCATGGAATAACAAAATGTGTTCCTTGCCTTTAGAATGGTAAAAATAAGGCAAGTACACTTACAGACACCTGCCCTGTTACTATGCTGTTAAGGTAATGAAGAACACTAAAACTTTGTTTCCAAGACTGTTTCCAGGAGTAGTCCATTCACTGCCATTGAAGAAATTAAGATCTGCAGTAACTGTGGAGATTTATAATGTTTTATGAGGCCTGACATTGGCCCACAGATTCCTGTCACTTAGGTCACCACAGTGAAGTCGTGTGCAGAAAAGGAAAATTTTGGACCACAACTCCTTGAAGCATGCTAGCTGAGGAATTCTGCAAGTTGTAGTCAAGAAAGACTCCACCTTGTGGGCCCTGTTAAGTGTGTATATGCCATCTCTCTGTGTGTAGTTCAATGTCTCAGAGAGAGAGAGAGAGAGAGAGACAGATGATAGACAGATGATAGACAGATGATAGACAGATGATAGACAGATGATAGACAGATGATAGACAGATGATAGACAGACAGATCATCTCTGGTTTCTCCACTTAAAGAGAGAAAATAGCAGCAGAAAGGGAAATTCTGGTTGGAGTTGCTGGAGTTGTTCCATATTGCCACATCAGTATAACTATCATGTCATAGGCAATGTGGCAGAAAGGAAAAGGCCATGGGGCAGCACCTGTAAGGGAAGGATATTTCAGAGCTGGCAAATGTTGTCTATCTTTCCCTAGCATTTCTGTTTGCTCATCTCTTAAAGGAGATCCTGGAAACCATACCCATCAGCATAGTATATCAACAGGATACTAGGCTGAGCCTCTGGGCCATTCACACAGCATAATTATTGTGTTGCGTTATCACTTTAATTGTTATGGTTCCATACAAGGGAACCTGGGATTTGCAGTTCAGGGAGTGGATATTTGAGATTTCCACCATGCTAGTGCCTCACTGAACTATAAACCTCAGGATTCAATTGAGTGTTGTTAAAGTGGAATCACAGTACTACAGCTGTAGAGTGTGCAAGCACATTTTGAAAAGCATCTGCTAGCCAATGTAGACAATACTGGGAGAGATGAGCAAATATTGCACTGTAGAACATAGCAGCTTCCTATTACTTTGATTTACTTTAGGGAGAAATTGCTGAACTAGTTAAATGTGTTTGTTTTTTATTTGTTTCAAAAGTTCAGGGTTATCATCAAACCTGTCAGCCCTCCTGTAATTACTTTGGAGAGTTTCATCCACATCCCAACAGTAAGATCTAATTCAGATATTATATGATAATAGCATGACTGTGTGGGAAAGGTCTGACAATGCCAGAGAATTCCCCCCTGAGCCTGAGGTGTACATTGGGATATGTTAGCTTACTCTTTCAGTACAGTGAATTACAGCCATCTTTCTATTTAATGCAGTTGGAGAATTGCAGACTCCCCAGATGCTGGTTTCATGATTACAAGGAAGCAATTAGTAATGGAATCTGAATTTGTATTCCTTGAGATGGAAGAATAAAAATCCAGGGAGAGTAAATTTGACGTGCTGCATTTCAAAAGGCAGCACATCTCAAACAACAATACTTCTAAAAAGCTTATACATTGCAATTACAATTAACTTTGCTTCACAATGGCACAGTATTTATTTATTTATTTATTTATTTTTAAAAAAATTAGTTTCCAATTTTCATTAGTTTTTGGTAGCTGTGTTTTTTTTTAAAGCAAGTGTGTGACTTAGACAATTACATATTCATATGATATAGTGTTGTTTCAGTTTAAGTCTAATTGGAATTCATTCTATTAATTAAAACTGTCTAGTGGTTTGAAAAAGGGAAGATACCTAAAACAATTAAGGCAGCAATCCTTAGTACACTTTCTTGGGATTAGAACTCATTGAGTTCAATAGCATTTACTTTTAAGTAGATACATGTAAAGATGCACTGCAAATGTGTTTAAAGAGACTCTTCCTTGAATGAATAATATATTAAAGACAAAAGCTTCCAGCCATCAGTTTAAATTTCTGACAACTGTCTGGGCTTCTCATTGCCACTTTTGCCACTGGCTACATATGGCTCTGCCATCTTCCAGACTATGCTCTGTTGCTCCAATTAATCAAGAAAGACTGAGACATGGAAGCAAGTTTTTCCCCTTGCAATGCTGGGTGGAAAAGCTTCACTTCCTGCCACCCCATCCCTGTTTCCTTGTGTATCATGTCTTATGTACATCGAAATCTTGCATGGGGGGATGTCAAATCTGTAAGGTGATCTGTGAGCCTTTTGAGATAAAATATAAGATAAAAGTAGTTACAATAAATAAATACTGCTGAGTTTTCACATCCACTACCATTGTTCATTCTTTAAAGTAAATGGATGCTCATGAGTGACCTCGAGCAAGTTATATGCTCTCTGTCTCAGGGGAAGTCAATGGCAAACCTTCTCCGAATAAATCTTGCCAAGAAAACCTCATGATAGGTTCATGCTTTAGGGATGCAATAAATTAGAAACAATGTGAAGGCACACAACACACACACACACACACACACACACACACGGAGAGATAATTTCCAATATTTTGCCATTAAAATTGTGTGGGTCCAACTGACAAAATCCAGTACTGATGCTATATGGTCATTTCATGAAAATCAGTAAGGAGTTTCTCACATGGGGGAAATCCTGTGAAAAAACAGGAGTTTAAATTGGAAAAGCCCACAAAAGTTGGTTGATTTTCATATGACATTATTGTAAAACTAATGTTAACCTGAACGGAAAGTGGAGGGAAAGTAGACAAAAGCCACTACTTTTTTTACTTTCAGAATATCCTAAAAGTAAAAAGGAACAGCTTTTGTTTATTTTCCATTCAGGTTAACACAAGTTTAATGATGTGTGAAAATCAACCTCCTTTTGCAGGTTTTTTTTCTACCTTTTACATCCTGTTTTTGCACAGGATTTCTCATGTGTGACAAAACTCCATAGACTTAAACTATGTATTTATCAAGCTATTAAAATATTTATATTCCACTTCATATCAGGAGATCTCAGGTTGGTATGCAAATAGAATCAGATGGCAACACAAGAATGATACTTTGCTGACATTGTTACATCTCCACATTCACACAACCAAGAGGTTAAGATAATCATGGCAACATGAGACTAGGGGTTTGCACATAAAGCACCTGTTCAGAGGTACATTACTTCAAGGTCAACAATTTCTAAGCATCCAAAAACACCTATCTGTAGCATGACCATTCTCCTCACATTCAGAAGTAACACAAATTATGAAAATGTGTCTTAACAAGTCTGAAAATAAGTCAGAAGGACTGGATAATTTATGAGACCCAAGGTGGCTCACAAAATTAAATTAAAACAAAATACAGTTAAACTATGGATAGTACAACAGCTAAAAAAAATTAAACATTCCAATGAAAAGCATTAATTTAAAAAGTTTTTAAGATGCAAAATATTAAATAAAATGATAAAAATACTTGGATTAATTGGAAGTGAGCAAAGTCAGTAATTTATAAATTTCTCAAAATATATTTGAACTTTGTATGTATATATAGATGTATATTAGTGGGTGGTGTTGTGGTTTGAGTGTTGGATTATGACTCTGGATACCATGGTTCGAAACCCAGCACAGTCATCTAAATCTATTTGGTGACCTTGGACAAATCTTTCAGCCTCAGAGGATGACAATGGCAAATCCCTTCTGAAGAAACTTGTCAAGAAACCCCATGATAGGGTCGCCTTAGGGTAACCAGAAC
This sequence comes from Urosaurus nigricauda, assembly GCA_034509955.1. Lineage (NCBI taxonomy): Eukaryota > Metazoa > Chordata > Lepidosauria > Squamata > Phrynosomatidae > Urosaurus > Urosaurus nigricauda. The sequence continues at coordinate 56,953,240 of JAOEGL010000003.1, forward strand.
TCTGAAATAACTTGAAAGCACACACAAAAAAAGATAGATAGATAGTTCCTTTGATTTCAGTTTAGGACAGAAAGCTGGACTGTAAAATAAATATACAGACAGGGAATAAATAGAGCCTGTCCTGATCCACCCTTCGCCAGGACCAGACCATTCAACCCTTTTTCTTCCCTTTCCAGCCTTAGACCTCTAGCACTGGAAGAAAGACAGGTGCAGAACTTTCAATGGAATCAAGAGGGAGAATCTCTCTGTATGAAGCATGAGCCTTGTTTTCAGTGGAATATTGTTTATGTAGTTCTACAGTGTTCAGAATGCTGATGTACTATTCAAAACAGGCAAGGGAAAGCATTTTATTCTTAGCATGGGAATACGACACTGAATTACTCACCTCAGCATGACATTTCAGTAGATAAGGACAAATGACAGTCCTGTAAGAAATTGGTAAAGGGAGATAGGGGCTAAACAGACAGCCCCTTTGCAGCAGTCTGCAATCTCCGCTTTTCTCATCAAATCAGGGCTGCAGCAACTACATGTTATGCCCCAATCCAGCCTTTCCCCAGCACAAAAATAACCCACAGAAAGCTACTTCTTTTTGCACTGGGGAAACGGCACTTTTGCTGCTGTGGTGACACTTTTCTGAGATTCTTTGGCACAGCATGTCAGCATCAGGGGCGAGTCAGAGCATCTGGGGTATGGTCACCATGCTCCCACTCCTCCACCATGCTGGCATTTTGTGCCGGTCTGTCGAATCCCTTACTCTTCTTCCCCAGCCTTCTGCACAGTAATAGTTTCTTTTAGTAAACTGTTGCTATAGAAACTTTTTGCCTGCAACCAGGCCTTTGGTTATTTTGCCTGCCTGTAAAACATTTCTTGTTCCATGGAGCAACATTCCTTACTGGCTATGAAGGATTTTGGTTTGAACCAGTCAAAGTTCACATTTTTATCTGTAATAAAATACCTGATGTGTCCATTTATTTCCAGTTAAAATCTTATTTTATACCAATGTTTCATTTCAGTCTTATTCATATACACATCTCTTAATGAGGCCTAAAAATATTTTTAAAAAAATTCTTTTCCAAGGATCAATTATCTTTGGGACCTCAGATGGAAAGATCCAATCTTTCCTATGGCTTCAGAAACTCTACTCCAGAGACCATAGGACTGCAGCATATGTCTACTAGAAAGATACATACTCTTAGAAGAAGATAAATCTATTTGGCCTTCTATGTAATGGATATCTAAAAAACAGGCTATGTTGACATTTTGAGTATCCTCTCTAATTCAGGATGAATACTTTTGTGACCATTCTTAATGTCCATAGTTGAGAGCTACTTTGGGCATGATCTTGTGTAACATAAATTACAAGATAATTATGTTAGTATGTGAATCACAAAGCATGCATATCACAATATATGAATACTGGCATGTTGTCTTCTTTCTTAAAGAGTAGGTAGATCAGGAAAATCACTAATCATGGTTTCCAAGAATGTTCTTCCTTTATCTAGTCTTTTACTGTAAACAAATTATGTCTCCCCACCTCCCAACAAATATATCACTTCCCCTAGAGAAACAATGGTTGCCACTCTTAGGATGTACTGAGTAAGATCATAGTTTGGAAAAGTTATTTTTTGTGCTATGGGCAGTATAATGGAAGACAGCACAATAGTGTCTTCCTCTGCAATTGTTGTAGTGTTGAGGTGGAAGTGCACCTGAAGAAACACAACGGAAGTGCACCTGAAGAAAATAATGCTTTGATTGAAAAAAAAATGCATTGTTTTCATCCACATTTCAAAAGGTGGCGAGGAAACAGTGCCTCCAATGCACAGTGCCATGTGGTACTATAAAGATAGCAATGTTTCTATTTTTGTTTCTGACTTTATGAAAAATAAAGGCATTTTTGTACTGTCTTTATGCTTTTTGTTCATACATCTTTTTATTTCTCCTGGAAATAAAAACAAGTCATTGGTTGTAAAACAATGAAAGGTGAAGATAACAAATAAGAGACTGAAAATATATGTACATAATCAAGCAATTTAGTTTTCAAAGATTCTTGCATTCTAAGACTGATATAATATAATTCATGGAATGTTTCCCATCACATTATATGGAACAACTGACTTCTACTTTTCTGGAAGAGGGGTTTTGGTTGAGTTATATTCTGAGGGATATCCTGGCCTGTGTGACTGAGTTACTAATAGAGATTTAAGAATCAACCTGTAACTAAGTATTCAAGCAAGGCAACAATAACGATTTCATGTCCAAGTTATATTTTACCCTTTTGTTTTAAAATAAACTTTGTTGATGTTTGAACATTAAAAAAAAATCTACTTTTCATCTCCTGGTCAAAATTAGATTACAGTAGTGGCTTGAGATTTGGATTCTCCCCAGGGATCCAATTTCTGCTTACCCATGGAAACTCACTAGGTGACATTTAAATGGTATAATCTGTGCAACTGTGGAAGATACTTAATGTATCATGGTATGTGTCATCATGAGAGGCTGTAATTTCATCCTTAAAATATCACTAGACTTGCCTCCTGTGATATCACAAAATTTTGGTGCTAAAAGTTAAGGGTTGAGCCTTAACATGGCAACATTACACAAGGGTAATGCAAATTTGTTTGATTGACTGAGTGACTGATTGATTATAATATATACAGTTAAATGGATATTATACTAGCAGAAGTTTAGATGAGTCCAGAGCATTCGTTTTGAAGGTCCAGCCCCCAGACTTGCCCTTCTCTATAAGATAAGAGAGAATGCATGTGTATGTGTCTGCAAACACACACACACACATTTCATGTCATACAGTTGCATCAAACTCTCCCCAATAAAAAACAAACAAACAAACAAAAACAAACAAACAAACAATAACCCCCAAAACCCATCCAGTTCCAAGACAAATACCCACAGACACAGAGAGAGAGAGAAAGAGAGAGAGAGAAGAGGTGACACTTCTTACTATTATCTTTGGTCACAAGGATGCTATCTACCTACCCCTCTTTTCTGAGTGGCTGAATATATTTAAAAACATGCAGGATTGAGCAATATTTCCAGGAATTTAATATGGAGCTGACAGTAGAAGCTTAACTTTCAAATTTCATTATTCCCACATGCCATACATTTTGTATTGTAGCTGTTAGATACCTTGTTATCATTGTCTTCAGCCATTGCTCTAAATTACAAGTGCTTCAAGTGCTTTGGGAGACAGTAGGCTTGCAAATTCAGTAAATAAATGACCCCAAGCAAAATTCTGTGTTGTCCATAAAGCCAGCTAGGTATGGAAGTATGGTCAAAGTCAAAGTCAGGGTTACAGAACTAGGTATACAGAATGGCAAATTGCTTATGTAGGAAGAACTTAATGCTAGAACTAATTTGGATTGCCCCAATATGCATTTACATTTCTGTTTTGAACCGAATAGAGAACTCTTTTATTTTCAGTGCTCTAGACTACTTGTGGAATATAATTGGAAATGCTTCTGCACTTCTCTGAAATCCAGTAGCACTTTTCTTATTTATAGGATAACATTTAGACAGCTGCAGCACTATGAACTGTCTGTATGTTTCCATTTGAGGGTTTTATGAAGGATCAGATGAATTTTGGGAAACTTCTTGGTAAAGTCAAATATAACAATCATTACTATTGTTTAGAGAGAGCTTTGCTGACCTCTCAGACATTCAGTCTTTGGTTCTATAAGGAAGAGATTATTCCTTAAAATACAGAAAACTAATACAGCAAAATCCCTTGCTTGTACAATGCTCTGAAAAGAAATGTTCAAGTGCAGTGGAGTAAGGGCAGAGCCCAAGAAAAGAGAAATATTCTGAAAGCATTCTTAGATTACAGAAAAATCAGAATTTGTTCAGTAATCCCATTTCTTGCATTATTATGGCAAATTTAATATACATGGAATTCTTTCTCTTCTTACATAAGAATGCAAAACACATGGTTTTTAATCTCCTTACACAAATATCTTTCCATGTAAGGATGAACTTCTGCACATGTGGAGGGTGCTGGGTTCACTGATTTTTCCTCCATCTGTTTCTTCTGAACAAAGTAAACCCTGAAGTTCAATACAGGATTTGTTCTGTTTTGCTTCAGCTTTTCAAGAACATTGATAAGAGACTGATTTTTTAAAAAACCAACCTAACTCACCATCTTATTTAATTAGGAGAACTACACACATTTCTGTGAAACAAATAAGTTCGGCTCACGCTCTGAGAAACTATGCATTGCTTCTATTTTTATAGCCATTGGTTATCATTTGAACACTTAGAAAATGTATTGGTAAAGATGACTATAACTTTCCTTACTAGGATACAATGGAAAGAGAAATGAATGAATCCTAGAACAAATCAGGCCTAAACTGTCTCCAGAACCCAGGAGGACTGAGGGTGTCATATACAAGATGAATCATAAAATGTGCTATTTCATTGAAAAGGACAATACTCAGTAAATTATAAGGCAGTAGGAGAAAAGGAAGCCCAAAAACAGGTGGAATGATTTAGTTAAGGAAGTTACAGCTCTGAGTTTGTAAGACTTGAGTAATCATCATAAAGTCACCATGAATCAAAACTGACTTGATGGCAAAGAACAACAACTGAGTGCTTTGCTGACTCTCTCAGTTAATTGGAAAAATATATGTTTCTGTGAAGTAGGTAACTTTTATTCCATACCTGAGATTTTGGGTTCCTTCTATTTTTATGTCATTGTTGCCATTAAGACATCACTTCAGTTCCTTTTGTTAATAAAACCATCTGCTAAAGAACTAAAGGTCACCATCAGAACAGAATTCAGGGAAACATAGTGGTTCCCAATAGGCAAAGGATCAGACAAGGTTGCATCCTATCACCCTACTTGTTTAACTTATTTGGTGAAATTTTACAAGAAAAGCAGAATTAGAATCACAAACAGGAGGAGTTAAGATAGGTAGAAGCAACATTAACAACCTAAGATATGCAGACCAAAACACAATATTAGCTGAAGACATTCAGGAACTGGAACAATTAATAAGGAAAGTCAAATATGAAAGTGTAAAGGCAGGTCTGATGCTGAACATAAAGAAGACAAAAATAATGACCAAAGAAGAAATACACAAATTAAATCTAGACGAGGAAATTGAAATAGTTAAAGAATTCCCATATCTAGGATCAAATATTGACCATAATGGAGACTTTAGTCAAGAAATAAGAAGAAGATTAGGAATGTGAAGGGCAGCTATGAAAGAACTGGAAAAGATACTGAGGAGCAAAGATATAGAACTGAGCACTAAAGTCAGAATCGTTCAGGCCATTGTATTCCCAATTATCATGTACAGATGTGAGAGCTGGACAGTGAAGGAAGCAGACAGAAAGAAAATCAATTTGAAATGTGGTGCTGGAGAAGAGTACTTAGGATATCTTGGACAGCCAAGAAGACAAATAAATGGGTTCTTGAACAAATCAGACCAGAGCTCTCCTTGTAAGCTAAGATGATCAAGTTGAGACTATCATACTTTAGCCACATAATGAGAAGGCATGGACCACTAGAAAAAAGCAACCAATAATTCTAGGAAAGGTAGAGGGTAGAAGAAAACGAGGAAGAACATAAACCTGATGGATAGACTCGATCAGGGGCATTGTGGACAAGGGCTTGTAGGATCTGGGTAAGACAGTGGAAGACAGGGAATCTCGGAGATGTCTCATCCAGAGGATTTCCATGAGTCAAAACCAATTTGAGGGCAGCTAACAACAACAATAACAACAACAAAGAACTTAAGGGCTCAGTTAGATGGGTAACAAACTAAGGAAACACCCCTTTGTCCAAGGGAAGTGGCCAAGTATGCTGATAGCAAAACCTTCAAAGTTAAATAATGTTCCTATGTCAAATGAAACAGCAAAGGTTTGTGCAAACAGACAGTTCTCAAGCAAGACTCCAAATAACACAAATCAGAGAGCACAACTGAAGAGAGAAGTCAACGATCCAAAGTCCAGGGGTCCAGAGAGTGATGAGATGAGTAAACAAATCTTAAAGGTCAAGAAGTCCAGAGAGACATGGCAGCCAGCAATCCTAGAAGCAAGGTTTCGAGCCAGGTAAATAAGGAAGGACAAGATCAAGTGTGCTTTCACAGGGAAGTTCAGATAATCTCTGACATCAAGACAGGCATTCTGCACCTGTTTAAATTCCCAAGCTACAGAAATCTAGTTGGGCCTGATTACCTTGTCATTTTTGGTAAAGCCTCCTTGCATGCTGGAGGCCCTCCCTTTCTGATCATTGCTAGTTGAAGGTAGATACAGTAGGTGCTTCTGTCCCTTCACCCTCATCCAGGCCTGCAGGCTCTGTTGCTGGGAGCCTCCTTGGAAGCCACAAACTGTGCTGGAGCTGGCAGGGGCAAACTAGGGCCAGGTTCAGACTCAGGCTCAACTTTTAGAACAGGCCCAAGTCAAGGCTCTGGCGCAACCTCCTCATCCTCCAGGTCTTCACCCTGGCTGGGCATGACACCTTTCCAAATCCCTTTTGGAGGTTCCAGGTTTGCCAGTATTGCCATTGTTGCTACCAAACTCCATCATTTACCCCTTTCCTTGATGTTTATTCTTTTAAACAATCTTCCCAATTTCTATTGTATTCAAAAGCTATCAGTCACCATTTCTGTCCTTTAACATTTAACTGGAGGTGGGTTGAATTCTGCATGATTTCATTTTATTTTTAATTATGGCATTGGTAGGCTAGTTTCTGACTATATATGATTTTATTGTAGTGATTTTATGATTTTATTCTATTGAGAGGAGTCAGTCTTTCTTTAATTGTAAAATCAGACATCACTTGGATGTGAGCAAAAGATCCCCTGAACTCAGTCAAGACTGGAAGAAAAGCCCCCCCCCCCCTTAGGAAATGGCCTGATTGCATGTGGAAATATTACCTCAGAATTTCACTCTAGGTAACTCCATAGAGTCCACTTGCATAATGGGTCTCATTGACATCGGACCACCATTTTTTTTTTCCAGATGTGAGAGGAAGAGAAAGAAAGGGAAGAAGCTGCTGTGATATGGGCAATGAGCTGCTAGAGACTATTATACTGTTTAGGCCACAAAATATAGCTTTTGCCCGTGCCTGGTTCAAGCCTTGCTATCTCGAGGGGGTTGGCAATATGACTTTACAAAAATATGTAATGAAATATATAAAAATATACATTACTTGACATGATTCTGCAATCTCCTGTACATTCCTTTTTAATGTTTGCTAAAGAGAAAGAGCATTTCTGATTAGGTATAATATTTTGCAGTGTAGGTTTAGGATGGAAATGGAAAGAGTGATGTGATAGCCTGCATTAAAAAGTTAAAAATTACAATATGAAGACAATGGGAATATATCCCATATGCCACATGATCATCCTATTTTCTTCCTTAAAAGTAACATCAGCATACTTGCTGGCTTACATGCATGTCTCCCAATTCCTTTTTGGCATGCCAAAGAAATGTATTGTGCCCACTCCTGCCAAGTTGAAGCACAGCCTCAAATAGTCATTAAAATTCCATTTGGACTGCAGGGATGCCCTGTGCCTCAAATGAGGTGGTGGAAAATGGCTAAATAATTGCAGTGATGGGTAAAAATTGAAATTTAGATAACATCTTTAATGATGAGAGCTGAATGCAGTTATGCTTGAATTCTTTTTCTAAATATACAAAGAGCTGACAAGTAAACTGGCATCTGCAATGTACTTTTATGCTGTACTCCTCTCCTCATGCAGAGTTCAGAAGCAACAAGTTAAAAATAATAAGCTACTACTTAATTCTGTTTTCCAATAGTGAAAATATAGCATGTACAACTTAACAAGGGATAGCCTCACACCTATCATTTGGTAACTATAACATTTAGTTACTTTTATAGTTATAGGGTTTTGGCCTCAGTAAATGGGAGGGGAAGTGGAATAGTACATGTTCCAGTGCTAACTGCTGTATTCAGATTTTCTTCAAGTAACTAAAACTATTTTTGTAATTTTCACTAATAGGAAAATAAATGCTAAATAGCCATTCTGCTATATATAGTAAATATATAGTGTATATATTCCTATACACAAAAAGAGACACAAAAGATTACAGTAACTACAGGACCATTGCTCTAATTTGCCATGCAAATAAATTGATGTTCAAAATTCTGCCCCAAAGACTCTAACCATATATGGAGTGAAAAATCCCAGAGATGCAAGCTGGATTCAGGAAAGGCGGAAGCACTAGGAATCACATTGCAAATATATGATGGATAATGGAGTGCACCAGAGAATTCCAAAATAAAATCTACATGTGTTTTATTGACTACAGCAATATGTTTGACTGCATAGATCATGAAAAGGTATGGAATGTACTAAAAAAAAAAAAAAGGGACTGACACTACATTTGATTGTTCTAATGCACAAGAGGGTGCTGTCAGAACAGAATACAGAGACACAGAATGGTTCCCAATCAGAAAAGGGGTCAGGCTTGGCTGCATCCTATCATGCTATTTATTCAATCTGTATGCAGAAAATATCTAATGCAGAGCAGGGTTATATTCAAAGGCAGAAGGAGAGAAGATTGGAGGAAGATATGCAGATGACATAGTGATAGTAGGAGACACCAGCAAAGACCTCGAACATCTACAGAAGAAATTCAAGGAGAAAAGTACCAAGGTTCACTTACTATTTAATATTAAGAAAACAACAAATAATGACCCATGGAAAGTATGCAAGAATACATCCTAGACAATGAGAAAATAGTCAAAGAGTTCTCATAGCTTGGATCAAATATTAACCAGAATGCTGACTATAGTCAAGAAATTTAAAAAAAGACTAAGGTTGGGAAATTGGATAAGATCTTAAAGTGTAGATATATAAGGCTGAACACTAAAGTGAGGATTATTCAAGCCATTGTACTCTCCATCACTATATACAGATGTGTGAATTGGACAATGAGGGAAGCTGATAGAAGGAAAATCAACTCATTTGAGATGTGGTGCTGAAGAAGAATGTTGTGAATACTGTGGGTAGTGAAGAAAACAAACACTTGGGTTCTAGAACAGCTCAAGCCCAAACTTTCTCTCTCTCAGAATGATTAAATTGACGCTATTGGACTTTGGCCACATCATGAGTTTGAATCATTAGAATCTTTAGTATTTCTATTGCTATGTTTAAACACTGCCTGCTTGTAAAGTTCTGTCCCTGGATGATCCAGTTCATGCATCTGAGAAAATAGACTCAAAACTATGATAGCTCATGTACCCACTTCTGTCTTTCAGTAAGTCTTAAAGGTGCTACAAGATTTCTTTGCATATTAAAACATCACAATGGAGGGTCAGGGTGCACCAATCTAAGCAAGTTTAGTAGGTCTCCACTCAGTGGAAGTAGACAAGACAGTTAAGCACTGATTGTTCTCATCAATGAAACCACTGGAGATTATTACATCACCTTTCCTCCCTGCTAGAAGCAGGTTGTGAATTTAAACAGTCAGATTTTATTGCACACCATCATGCCTGGGCAGTATTTTGCCAGATCAGATACAGGATTCCTACTGGCTGGGCATGTGCATGTGTGATAAAATCCACCTATTCTAGTGCATGATGAAAGGTGGTGCAACATTCTCTCTTATCAGCAGATGGAGGTTTGGAGCAAAATTCCAGTTTGTACTTTTGAATAAGGCTCATCTTTTTTCCAAGATGAACAGGAGTCCAGGCTACCAGTCCTACCCATTCAGTATGTCTCCTTTACCAACTCATGGACCCTGGCAACAGACAGTTCACTGTATTATGCACCAAAATCCAATATTCATATTTATTGAGCATAACTTGTAACAATCTGACATATTTTTGACTAGACTTTCATAAGACTGCACTCTTACTATACCATATGTTAAATGTAGGAAACAATCTACTTGTCATAATTATTTTGGCATAACTTTTGGTCAAAAAAATTTGAGGTGAGACATTATCTGGCTTGCTTTCTTTTCAGACTGGGGCCTGTATTATTTGTTCAGCTACTCTCTGAAGTAACATCATATATTTTGTTAGAAACAAATCATGCTGTTTTCAGTGGTGTAAAATTGTAGCTTTACAGGAATTGTGGAAGCAAAAAGCAATTGATTACAGGAATAAGTCAATTTGTCTGTTCTGTGTTAAACAAGAAGGATAACAAGATAATCTGACATAAAATAGTGTCTTGGCCAGTGTCTAAAAATTCTAAATGAGTAGCTTTAGAGCTACTACACATTTTAGAAAGCTCATTAACTAAACTTCCCCCTCCCTCAGCTTTCTGTGAAATGGCTTGTGCCTAATCTATCCAATGCAACATTTTGTATTTTTCTGTAGTATATAGATCTTGGTTTAATATTAGCCTTCATTGATACAATTTTAAAAATGATCGGATGAAATCTTCCTATTTGATAATAGCTGGCTGAATATCAGGTCAGTGGAAACAGCCTGCTTGTTAGGACTCTAGCAAACCCACTACATACAAATTTTGAATTGGTCACTGGGTCTGCCCAAGTGTTGTGATGGTGCAGCAGGTATTCTGGTTTATTTTTTTTCTTATTAATTATGAATTGTTATTTAAAAATATTCAGGTGATAGCCTATGAATCAAAAATTTAGCATCGTTATGTGTTTTTTGACCCACTAAATAATCCGCCCTGTAACTTGGAAAGCAAATGTGTTGTTTCGATGAGACTAAAATTAAACACACATTAGCCGTTCTTACAGACATATGCCATATATATGGCATATGTCTGTAAGAACGGCTAATGTGTGTTTAATTTTCCTCTTCTTCAGAATGAAATTCCCTGAAAAGATGGAGTCTATTTCATTCACACTGAATTCTCTTCCTGCCTTCTTAGGATAAACTGGGACCAATCACCATGTCCCTCTGTAAGAGAGAAATAGATTATTTGCCTGTCTCTTATTCCTCTCAGAGATCCTTCCAGTACAGGATTTCAAGGGCACAGAATAATTCTGCTTCATGTATTTCTGGGACCCTGTCACTTATTTGCTATTTCTGGAATTCTTAAATATTTACTACCTCAATACTTTTTACTAGAGGTATAAAAATCATTAATTTAATTCTGTGCTTGGATATCGTTCATATGTTTAATATCTAATATTCATCATAGTTTTTTTTTTTAAATTTGAAAACAGAAAACAGATTAAAACATTTAGGTAGCTGGCTGGCATCAAACAGTTAACAGCATTTATCCAATGTTTGACAGGCTATGCTGCTTGCTATCTTCTTCTGTTTTGAATTTTGGCACATCAGCTATGCTGAAAAAAGGAGCTTCCATGCAAAGACCTCTGTTGTTAAATCAAAAGGCCATCATCAACTGGCTCAGTATTGAGTCAGTGTTTTGCTTTTGTCAGTCCACGACATAGTGTTTTCCTTTCCTTGGCAGATCTTAGTTGTTGCCTATGCTGTTTTGGATTTTGTTGGATCAGATCTGCAACTTAGATTTTCATATGTTTTATAAAGTTTATGTGGGTGCATGTGCATGAATGAGTATGTGTGTGTGTGCATGCAGAATTACATCTTTCAAGAGACACTGCAAAATCATGTACCATATGGTGAAGAGCACTACAACATTAGAGCAAAGGAACCATTAGACTTCATGATAATGTATTATTCTTAAAGCTGTCACTCTGATGATGTGTTGTCCAAATACACTGATGATATAAAATACTGGAGAGTGGCAGTCAGGCTTCATTCAGCAGAAAGTGCAGCACACGTATTTTACTCTAACTCATGTAATGCCATGAAAAGTGCAAAATTAGATTGTCCGTTGATTGGCTCATCATGAGGTTGTTTGAGATTATATGCCTCTCCCCGGCCACCCAATCCAATTTTGTCATCAACTTAAAATGTTACAAAAAGACATGGTTATAAATTCAATAAAATGTAATTGCAGGAATTTCCCTGAGTATCAAAAACAGAAGAAATGGCAGCACGGTTCATTTGGCTGAAACTGAGAAGGTGGCTTTCATACATGATTGAATACAGGTATGCTTTGGAGTAGTGACTCTGCATATGAGAACTGTTTTACATGTTTTTGAGCCACCAAAAGCCATTAATACAATGACTGATGAATTCAGAGCTGGGATTGATTCCAGATCAAAAGAGAAGAAAAAACCAAAAACAAAAACGAGAACACATTAAAATGTCCATTTATCCTAGGTTCCCTCCATCTCTCTCTCTCTCTCTCTCTCTCTCTCTCTCTCTCTCTCACACCAGCCCAAAGATTTATACCCTGAAGGCACCAGATCCCATCTGATGTTGGAAGATAAGTAGGATCAAGTCCAGTTGGTACTTGTATTGAAGATTACCAACAAAAACTAGGTGCTGCAGGTGATATTCAGAGAAAGGAATGGGCAAAACCACCTCTGATAATTTATTCCTTAACAAAACCCTATGGAATTCATGGGATCACCATAAGTTGATAAGTGTGACTTGATAATACACAGACACAATTTTCCTTCATTTTAAAAGTTATTAGAATTTAGAACCAAAACTGCACTTTTTTTTGTCATGTCACTTCTTAATATGTTTCTCTTTAGTTCATGCAAGGCTGTGTAAATTTCTTCCAAAAGAGACGTCTCACACAACAGGGGGTTCAGACCACACTAGGTGACAGGTCAGAGGAATCATAGAATCATAGAATCACAGAGTTGGAAGAGACCACAAGGGCCATCTAGTCCAACCCCCTTGCCATGCAGGAACTCTCCATCAAAGCATCCCCGACAGATGGCCATTCAGCCTCTGCTTAAAGACTTCTAAGGAAGGAGATTCCACCACACTCCAAGGGAGTGTGTTCCACTGTCAAACAGCCCTTACTGTCAGGAAGTTCCTCCTAATGTTGAGGTGGAATCTCTTTTCCTGGAGCTTGCATCCATTGTTCCGGGTCCTGTTCTCTGGAGCAGCAGAAAACAAGCTTGCTCCCTCCTCAATATGACATCCCTTCAAGTATTTAAACAGGGCTATCATATCACCTCTTAACCTTCTCTTCTCCAGGATAAACATTCCCAGCTCTCTAAGTCGTTCGTCATAGGGCATAGTTTCCAGACCCTTCACCATCTTAGTTGCCCTTCTTTGGACATGCTCCAGTTTCTCCACATCTTTTTTGAGTTGTAGTGCCCAGAACTGGACACAGTATTCCAGGTGGGGCCTGACCAAAGCAGAATAGAGTGGCACTATTACTTGCCTTGATCTAGACACTATACTTCTATTGATGCAGCCTAAAATAACATTGGCCTTTTTAGCTGCTGCATCGCACTGTTGACTCATGTTCAACTTGTGGTCTACTTGGACTCCTAGATCCTTTTCACATGTTGCAGCCCCCTGAGGAAATGAGTAGCAACAGCAGCAGAAATGTGGAGCCCTGAGCCCTCCATCCCCCACTGCCATTGCCACTCATCTCCTCATGGTCCACAGCTCCCTGAGGAAATGGATGGTGATGTGAATATGGAAGACCCAGGCTTACATACGTGCACCACTGCCACAGTTCACCTCTTCTATGAACTGTGGCCCCAAGGAAGTGAGAGGTGGAAGCAATGGCAGAAATGTGAAGGTGTGAGTCCTTCACCCCCACAGTGCTGCTTGTCTGTTCAGGGCACCACAGTCCTGGTGGTGACATGAACAGATTAACCATTTTTAAACATTCACACGCACACACCGTTTTGTTGGGTGGAGGGTGCTAAAAATGATCTGAACAAAGGGAACATTCTCCTCCTTGGACATTCTCCTCCTGTGATGCCTATGTGACTCTATATGCAGGTGCTTATACCTCCCAGTGTGCATGAGCCAGCACCTGGGGCAGAGGGATCTCTTTGACTAAGTAATGTGGTGGGAAGTTGGGCTACCATGAGTGTGTGTCTTTCTGGTTATTACTGAATGAAAAAGAGGACACCTCAGAAACTGCCTCTGCCTTAGAGTTGCCTGGCTAATTTCACAAGGAGGAGCAGAGACAACCATCGGAGCATTGAGGAACATCACTGCAGTCAGAAGGAGGAACCACTGTCCTGGTGTGGCATTGGACTCAGCCACCATCAATCCATTACAAACCCCCGCCTCCCTGCCTGCTCCACCTTGCTGCTTCTTCAGTGTATGGTCATGCTGAGCTCCTGGTGAGCCCAGCTCCACTTTGATTGTTGGGTGCATGAAGGGGGTGGAGTGGATAGGTCCCCAGAGGTGGCATCAGTGGTGTCAGGTTGCTATTTATGCTACTGCTGTCACTACAAAGGTGTGCAGGCCAGCTAGTTATGGTGGCTCTTCAGATATTTCCTCCCCACTTCTTTCTTATCTCTCTCTCTCTCTCTCTCTCCACATATGAACATAGTGGAACTGAGCTCCTTCCTGGCCACCATCAGTTCTGTTCTGGGGGAGTCTCCAAATTTTGTGTTTCTACTCATGCAGATGGAAAAAAGAACATCCTGGCTTTTCTTGGAGTGGCAGCTTCCTCACTTTCCTTTTGTGGATCCCTATTGTTTCTTCCCTCTTGTCCGCCCCCCCCCCCCAATAAAAACCCCTGAAAAAGTGAAAATGAAAGTCCATGTTTCATGTTAATGGATTCTCAGGGCTTGGGCTCAGCATCCAAGCAATTAATTTGAGTCTGGGGGATCCCAAGGCAGAGACGGAGGACAAATGGGTGAGGGAGCTTTCTTGTCCTAGCCCTGCTACCAGCCACCTGGGCATGTTTGTGTGTGTGTGTTAAAAACATGATCAGGCATACTGGGCATATTTTGACCAGGTGTAAAATATGCTTGGTACGTTATTGCTTCACACCTTTTCCAGGTGTCTTGAACTATGAAGGCACTATCTTGCCATTTTGGACTTTTAAAAAAAAAAAAAAATTAGCTGGTTAGGAGGCTTTCCAACTGTCCTGAATTAAGGATTGGGGAGGTTTGCATTCACTTTGAGTATTGGCAAGAATGCTAGCATGGTATAGTGGTTTGAATGTTGGACTAGGACACTGGGAAACCAGGGTTTGAATCCCCACTAGGTCATGGAAACCTACTGCGTGGCTTGGTAAGTCATACCCTGTTACCCTCAAAGAAAGGCAAGGGCAAACCTTCCAGGAACAAATTCTGCTAAGAAAAGTCTGTGATGGGTCGACTTTAGGGTTGCCATAAATCAGAAATGACTTGAAAGCACAAAACAAAAAGATCATTTCACTTTTGGCCTTACTACTACTACTAATAATAATGTTTTATTTATACCCCGCTCTTCAGCCAAGACTATCAGAGCGGCTTACAATTTGTTAAGCAAACAGCTTCATTTACAATTGTAAGCTATTTGCCCCCAACAATCTGGGTACTCATTTTAGCGACCTTGGAAGGATGCAAGCCTGAGTCAAGCTTCAGCCCTTTGCTGGTCTTGAACTCGCCACCTTCTGGTTTTGAGTGAGTGGGTGCAGTACAGGCATTTAACCACTGCGCCACCAGGGCTGTTACCAAATCAATATGTAAATTTCAACACAATTATTCTGTGGTATGTATACTTTACAGTCTTTCTCCACTATTGCATAATACCAAGACGTCTCACAAAGAGTGGATTCCTTCTTTTCAACATCATAACATCATGGGCTTGAAATATCATAACACATCTCTATACAATCGTTTTAGGATAAAATTTTCACCTGGACTAAATACTGTAGTCCAAAATGGCAAGATGTCACATTGGATAATAACTGATGAAGGAGCCCCAAATCTGAAGCTATGTTAAGTTATATGGCTGCTGGCACTACCTTTAGCCTATTTTTGATACATGTTCAATGTACTTCTAATCATCTTGTTCTCACATCTCAATTTATACTGTGTTATTCTTATTTGGAATAAAGCACAAGTCTGTAGGGTGCTTGGTCTGATCAGAAACTGGAAGAGGTAATATCTTTGGTTATAATTATGACCAGTGGCCATACAGCCTAAGTAGTTCTGGGGAGTGGGGGTTGTCCAAAACAGGTTCTGTTATTTTGATGACGCCAACCTAATTATTAGGTAAAGTGAGATGGCTGATTCTGGATGTCATGACTAGGCAGCAAATTTGTTAAGTAGGCTCAAACCCCAGCCCTATTTACATGGATACTTAATGGAACCTCTAAGTAAGCATGTATTGTTAATGTATTATCACATTTTTACTGCGAAGGAGCAGGAGTAGTGACAAAAATAATGTGTCTAGCCATGAATACTTTGATCTGTTGAAGAAGACACTATTTGCTGCTCTGCATCAGATAGCGAAATGGTGCAATCCTCAAAACAAACTGTAACATTAATTATTTGCATTTAGCCAAGGTGGATAACTTGCTCATTGTCTTTCAAAAATAATTCATTTACCTTTTAATACCTTTTTAAAAAAATTTGTGGTGTTTTGCAAAAAAAAAAAAGAGGCTATAATGTATATAACACCTTTAAATATATTATGTAATGAACAACAATTAACAAATAATTTAATCATCATCATTATCATCATCATCATCATCATCCCCAGTGCTTTATAATTATTTTAAAAAGGAATAGTGGTAGTCATAATGTAACAAACAAAAGGGAATGGAAAATAGATTTTTTTTCCTGCTCTATACTTTTTAAAGGTTTTTTTTTTAGCATTAGGTAAAACATTTGATTGCGTATTTTAGTCATTTGTCTTTATAAAAAAGACATATGCATTAATTTTACCATTTTGTTGTTGTTTTTATTGTTCTTGCTGAATTCATCACAATTCTTAAAAATGGATTTTCAAGATAGGCTTTGCTCTGTCCCATTTCCAGTCTTGGGAGGTGCAAAATGGATTTTTCCCCCACAGGGAAATGTAAAACCAATGATTGTATTTTCTATTCCTAGTCCACACTGAAAAAATGTTATTTTTTATTTTGCAATAGTATTAAATTATTGTGGAGGTATAGCATGTTTGACAGCACAATAAGAATACAATTAAAAGTCTCTTGATGTGATCACATATGGCTCAGAGTTTTCATCAATACAGGATCCATTATAATGAGTAACAGAACTGCTCTCTTCAGCTTAGGTTGAATCACTCATAATTCTTCAGATAGTGATTAAATGTCTTCCTTGCTTCCTGCTTGTAATGTAGCTCCAGCCTGTGACAAATGGATCTTCACCTAAAGCTTTTGAAGCTTTTCCAAAATCCCTGAAGAATTACAGAGCTATGAGACAGTGGAAAGACATTTTAAATCTAGTTGCAGGGGCAAACAATGTGTCTCTTGGAACCAATTACTACAAAAATAGTGTGACCTTCTAAATTTCTTGCCAACCAATTTACAACAAACTGAAAAAAAGGTTGTTACTAAGGATATTAATTGTCTTAAAGCAATAAACTAGCTGTACAATCCTATTGCTTATGGGAAGACACCCAGGTCTGTTGGAGAGATTGCACTGTCTCCTTCAACAGTTATGTGAGTGGCTTGAACTCAGAACCCCCCTCCATACATCTAAGTTCTGCAATATTGCACAAGGGAAAAGGAAGGATGGGTGGATCAGGGACACAAGCATATTGAATGCGACAATTAAGTTTATCACACATCATTATGATAACGTTCTGGGAACTGAATGAGAATGGAACACAGTAAATGAGAATGGAACAGAGTTTATCGCACAGTTTGGTTCCCATCAAATTCCCATTCCGAGCTCAAAGAGTTCCAAAAGCATTCCAGAGTGAGGATGATGTTCTCAGCCAGCTGGAACATTCTCATACCAGTGCAGGAACAGTTAGTGTAGGAATCCTGTCCGTTCTTATATCCGTTCTATCAGTGCTCATGTCCTGATTGGCTGAGACAATTTCCTCCTCTGAAGTCCTAGAGCATCCAAAAAGTCTGATGCTCTTCTGGGTATGATGCAGCACCATTTTTGAAATTAGCGATCAACATGTTAACTTGTCAATGCTTTTGCTCAAAGCCAAAACAGTTACCCCCTACATCATATTTAAACAAATGTTTACATGTGAATTCTTATTTAATTGTTATGGATACACACACACATATATATGCATAAATATATGTATATATATGCATATATATGTGTGTGTGTATCCATAACAATTAAATAAGAATTCACATGTAAACATTTGTTTAAATATGATGTAGGGGGTAACTGTTTTGGCTTTGAGCAAAAGCATTGACAAGTTAACATGTTGATCGCTAATTTCAAAAATGGTGCTGTGTATATGCATTGTTTATGTGTGTATATGCATGTCTATCTATCTGTATATAATAATAATAATAATAATAATAATAATAATAATAATGTTTATTTATCACCCGCTCCTCTAATAAAATACTTGGAGCGGGGTACAGCAAAATAAAAAGGATACACAGTAAAAACATCAATCACATCCCTCCCCAACCCCCCCCTTAAAACTGAATTAAACCAAGACAATTTAAAATTAACACAGTTAAAATTGGTCAACAGTTATTAAAACAAAGTGCAATCTCATGAACAATCCATGTGCAAGTCCGCAGTAGATTTAGGTAAAGGGACAGCTGAAATTAATTCCCGTTTCTATTTGTGTTTTCAGAGCAGGGAGTAGATGTTCCATTTATTCCCTCCTTCAGGGAAAGGCCTGCCGGGAAAAAAAAGATGTGTCTTTAAAGCCTTTTTGAAACTAGCCAGTGATGTAATGATACGCATCTCGTCCAGCAGGCCGTTCCAAAGCTTGGGAGTGGTAGCTGAAAAGGCCCTCTGGGAGGTCTGCGACAACCTAGTTTTCATAGGCTGCAGCAGATTCCTCCCAGAAGACCGAAGTGTATGGGGCGGTTCATACGGGAAGAGGCGGTCCTTAAGGTAGGATGGGTCTGAGCCATGCAGGGCTTTAAAGGTTAGTACCAACACCTTGTACTGTGCCCAGAAACTAATGGGCAGCCAATGGAGAGCTTTGAGCACTGGTGTTATATGCTCTCTCTTTGATGTTCCAGTGATAAGCCTGGCTGCCATATTCTAAACTAATTGAAGTTTCTGGGTTAGGCACAAGGGTAGCCCCATGTAGAGCGTGTTACAGAAATCCAGATGTGAAGTTACGAGAGTGTGTACCAGAGTCTCCAGGTCTTTCGTGTCTCGGAAAGGGCGCAGCTGGTGTATCAGCCAAAGCTGATAACAGGCATTCCTGACTGTCGCATTCACCTGACTAGTCATGTGAAGCAAAGAGTCAAGGAGTACCCCCAGAATGCAGAGTCCTTAGAGGACAGTGTGACTCCATCTAGAACTGGAGACTGTATTCCCAATCCTGGTTTTGGACCGGTAACTGTTAGTACCTCAATTTTGTCTGGATTTAGCTTCAATCTGTTTTCCCTCATCCAATCCATTACTGCCATAAGACAGTCATTAAGAGGGGAGGTGCCATCTGAAGACTGAGCCGATGATCTGCTCATGGAGAGGTCATCAGCGTACTGAAGACACTGAGCTCCATGCCTCGGGATGATCTCACCCAGCGGCTTCATATAAATGTTAAATAGCATCGGGGACAAGATGGCGCCCTGTAGGACACCACAATTAAGTTCGATTTTGGAGGAGCAACTGTCCCTGAGCCTCACCCTTCGGGATCTGTCAGATCTGTCACCCTTTGGGATCTGTCTGTTGTACCCCGCTCTGATTGTACTCACAGAGGAGCGGGCTAGAAATAAAGATGATGATGATGATGATGATGATGATTGTTATTATTATTATAGAATGGATCGGAACCACTGAAGAGCAGTGCCTCCGATTCCAAACTCCCATAGCTGACCCAAAAGGATGGAATGATCTACTGTATCGAAGACCGCTGAAAGATCCAAGAGCACTAACAGGGTCACACTTCTGCTGGGCAAGACTCTGCAGACGCAATGCGCGGAGAGCAGAAGGATTTTCGTGCTGCATGCAAAGCCTCCTGATAGTCGCAAAGATGCTGCCTATGGCGAGTCATATCGTATAGGAGTCAAGTCTTCTGCCACTTGCGTTCTAGATGTCGTCCAACATGCTTCATCTCTCTGAGCTCTTCCATATACCAGGGTTTATGCATTGGGATGGGTTGGAGAGGACGCTCAGGGGCAATCGCGTCAATAGCCTTGGGAAGATCGGTGTTCCAGATATTTACCAAGGCTTCAACTCGATCCCCAGCATTGCCAACCATTAGACCCTCTAAGGCCTTCTGGAAACCTTTTGGTTCCATGAGCCTTCAAGGGCGGACCATTCTAATGGATGAAACGCTGCTTTTAGTTCCACCCTGATCAGAAAGTGATCCGTCCATGACAGAGCGGAGGTTTTCGTTACCTCCACCCATGGATACTCCTGTTCTGTGCTGAAGACCCCATCGAGTGTGTGACCTGCACAATGAGCGCATAAACTCCCGAGCTTCTCCAGATAGATCAGAAGGGCTGGCCTCAAGAGGGATGTTAGAGTCACCCAGAACCAGAAGCCTGGGCGACTCCAACAACAACTCAGAGACCAGCTGAGTCAGCTTGGTCAGGGAGTCTGTTAAGCAACGTGGTGGCCTGTATACCAACAGAATCCCCAAACTATCCCTGGTTTTCAGGCTGAGGTACACACACTCGATGTGGGTTGTTTTCTGGACAGGCTTCCTGATCAAGGTTAAGTTGGTTTTATGGACTATAGCAACACCGCCCCTCGCCCACTTTCCCTTACCTGCTCACTGACCGTATAACCAGCTGGGAGATCCCATGTTGCGGCGCTAGCATCTCCCAGCCAGGTCTTGGTAAAGCATGCCAGGTCGGCCTGTTTGTCTTCTAAGAGGTTGTAGATAATATGAGTTTTAGCTTTAGCCGACCTGACATTACAAAGGAGCAGATTAAGGGATTGTGAAACGGTTGGTATGCTCTCCGCCTTAACCAAGGGAACAGAGTGGACTGAAGAGGGGATAGATATCAACCATCGATCCCTACTTCTTTTGTGACATTTCTCCACTGTTACCACCATATCTTCCCTGGCCCCACACAACTTCAATACCCACACCTGAGTCACTCCCGGCTCCATTGCCAGATGAAAATAGCAATGTGTGTGTGTAATTGGTATATATATACATATATCCCTCACTTTCTCTTTCCATTATGGACACCATAGTGTACATAAGATCAACAAACACCTTCTCAGATGCCATCTTGAACCCCCACAAACAGAACACCTGAACTTGTCTGAGGTGAAAAGATGATAGAGTGATGACATCACGGTATCACACCTTGCCAAACGAAATACGCATGCACCACAGCAGGACGCTATGAGAATGTACTCGGAAAAAGTACCCATTCAAAGGGGCTGCTGTGCAATAAAATGTGTCTCCATTACATTATCATCCCGTTATTACTTCTCAAATATGATGAGTCCCGTTCCCAGATCGTTCTCCCACTGAATGTTTTCGGGACACGATGAGAACATTACAGGTTCTGATGTGATAAACTTATTTGCATCTATAGATTCCAAAGTCTTTCAAGTCCTGAAACATGATCCCAATATATATGCATGTGAGAGAGGTGATTTATACCAGCTCTTCTTCTATTATTATTATTATTATTATTATTATTATTATTATTATATGTTTATTTATATAGCACCATAAATTTGCATGACACTTTATAAGGGTCATGAAAACAACATGCCTGACAATGGCATCTAATCTACAAGTAAAAAAATAAAAATAAAACTATACAAAATTAAACAAGTTATGCAATTAAAATACAAAACTGTAAAAACAGATAATAAATATAGTAACATCTAAATTATAAACAATATTAAACTAGAGTATTGAATGCTTCTGAGAACAAGAAACTTTTTAATCTGGATTTAAAACTAGCTAGAAAAGAGATAGTTCAAAGATGTTTAGGAAGGCAGTTCCAGGAATATGGTACGGCAAGTGAAAAAGGACTAACCTGAGCCAATGAAGAAGAAACTTTTCTGGGTAAAAATCCCTAAGCTCCTGAATCACAAATCTTGAACAGAGTGGCAAGATGAAATAAGGACTGACAGATGGTGGGGATAGGTTGTGTAAAGGTATAAACTTTAAGAGAAGCCTCTTGTACAGAATCCTAAAAGGAATGGATAGTCAATGAAGAGATACCAGAAGTGGGGTGACATTATCAAAATGATAAGCTAAAAAGGCAATCTTAGCAGCAGAATGTTGAATGGAAATCAGAGGACTAAGGTGGGACAATGGGATATTGCAGTTGTCAAGGCAGGAGATAACTAGGGCATGAACTAAAGTCTTAGCAGAAGAAGCCAATAGAAAAGGTCTAATTTTAGCAATATTATAAAGAAAAAATCAGCATGACCTGGCTACAGCCTGGATTTGTGGAGCAAAAGACAAAAAAGAATAAAAACAAAGCCAAGGTTATGTGCTTAATTCATAGGATGAATAGGAACATCTTTGACTGTGACAGAAAATGTATATTGTAAAGCAGGTTTTGGAGGGAAGAATAGTAGTTCTTTCTTAGCCATATCAAGTTTTTGATGCTGATGAAGCATCCATGATGAGATAACTGAGGGACATGATGTAACACATTGTTCAATATCCTAAGAAAGCCCTAGAGCACTGGTCCCCAAACTGTGCTCTCTAAGAGATTTAGGACTTCAGCTCCCAGAACAAACAAACAAACAAACAGCTTCATTTATATACTGCTTCATACCATCTAAAGAGTGTCTAAGCGGTTTACAACTGTAAGCTACTTGCCCCCAACAATCTGGGTACTCATTTTAGCGACCTTGGTAGGATGCAAGCCTGAGTTGAGCTTGAGCTCTTTTGCTTATCTTGAACTCGCAACCTTATTGTTTTGAGTGAGTGGCTGCAGTACAGGCATTTAACCACTGCACCACCAGGGCGCCACCAGAAGCCTCAGCCATGTTGGCCAAAAATAATAAATAAAAATAAAATCTTTATTTATATTTCCCGCATCTCCCCATGGATTGAGGCAGGAGCACAACAGATAAATTCAACAGTGCAATATATGTATAACAACCCTAAAACAATCCTAAAACATCAGTCTATCAGTTGGTAAACAATAGTCCACAGTTCTGGGAGCTGAAGTCCGAAATACCTAAAAAAGTGCAGTTTAGGGACCACTGCTCTAGACTTTGCAGTGACAATACAGCAATAACAATAGAAATAGAAAGGAAGAAAATCTTATTTCTCCATTAGCTTCACCTTTCTGTCATGAATCTGATAGGATAATGGGTACTATAGTAGGTGAATGTTGAGGTTCCAAGTCAATGTTTTAGGCCACTTCACCTGCCATTAGACATGGTCTATCATAGGCTCTAAGTTTTCAGGGCCAAAAGCTGTGATTTAGGAACAATTCTTTGTGTCCTACTATATCAAAGTTAGGCTATTCAGAGTCCATGAGCTGTGGTCAGAAGGAAGTAAAGCTTCAATATTGGAAAGACATGTGGTCAGAAGGAAGTCAGGTTTCAGTTCTGGAAATACAAGTTTCAGTACTGGAAAGCAGGAGACAAAGCAGTACAAAGCAGGACAAGATCAAGAATGTCAACGAAGAGTGCCAGGAAGTCATAAATCTATCAGGAACAATGGAATCATGTCAAATGCAGACAGCCAGTAATGGTGTTGCTCTCAAGAATGAGCTGGTGTTCTTGATTACCATCTATAAGCAGAGATGTTTGACCAGTGCCTATATCCCCAGCTGTATTTAATGAAAAAAAAAAAACTTTACTTGAGCTCTTCCTGAAACCTTGATTGTTACCTCACACTGTGTTTGAGGGGAATAATCAGGGCAGATACTTGAGTCTTTGCCGTTCTCTGGGGATGGAGGCCTTTCCTTCTACTACTCTACCTCCTCCTGCTCCAATCTTGAACTGACTTGTTGAACAGATGGAAGGCTTGGCTGGCCTTCAGTCATTTGTCTAATGTCTTCAACAGGTAAGTCTGCTTCTTCAGAAAAAAAAAAAAAGAATCCACAAGGCAGGGTGTACTTTCTTGTGATGTCACAGGAGAAAGGTCCTGGTGATGTTAAAAGGGGCAGTCCCTGGTTATGTCATCAATCATAACACATTAAGCATCAACCACAGAGTATGTTAATCATTCAACATTATCATCAAATGGAACAGCAGAAAGTTTAACAAATGAAGATTACACACACACACACACTTCAAGTCATCACTCTCACTCTGGGTTTCTTCCCTCTTACTCCTGAGGAGTGGAATGGAGGAGGTGGTCACTCCAGAGAGTTCGCAACTCTATTTAACAGCCACAGGCCCGATAGAGATGGACAAAATAAGGCTCCTTTAGGGTTAGGGAGGGTGCAGCGTTTGCACCCTCCCTAAAACTAAAGGGTATGGGTGCCACCATTTTAAAATGATGGTGTGCATACGGACACACCATGATAGTGTCATGGCGTGCACAGCCTTTAAACAACATAATGGCTCCGCGGGAGGGCACCAAGCACGCCTTTCCCATGGCACCAAAAGGAGCTCTGAAACGAAGCTCCTTTTTTGTTCCAGGTCCTTGGCGCGGCCTTTAGACGGCCGCGCCAAGGACCCAGGGGGGAAAGGGGCCACGAGGGCAGCCCCTTTCTCCCCTTGGAACCACTGGGGAGAGTGGGGTGCAGCGGGCGCCCAAGGCACCTGCTGCATCCCGCTTTCAGGCCACGGGGAAGTGGCAGTTTCCCACTTCCCAGCTGCCTTCAGATGTGCCAGGATGGGGCCCCTGGGGCTCCTGGTGAGGCAGCCCTGGCCCCATCTCGCTGCTTCTCTGGGTGAGTAGAGACAGCCCCTTTGGGTGGTCTGTACCACCCCATGGTATGACTTTTGGGTATATAAAAAATTACAAAGGTAAGATATTTTTTCTTTGTATAGCTCTGAAATCATTTTCTCTTACACAGCCAACAGTACCTCCTCTGAAGGACTCAGCTCACATAAAAGTTGTTGTTGTTGTTAAGTAGAATTGCAGCCAATTCCAATAGAGAAGTCAGATGAAAAATGTCAGACATCTGGTCTAGAAATGCTGACACTACTATTTGCAAATTCAAGGCCCTTTAGTCCTTAGAAAGGATTTTCCTCCTATGTTCCTTTTTCAGATAATTAATATTGTGTGCTGATTGTTTCCAGCTACCTGTGTATCCAATGTCCTTTTAGAACAGATCGTGGGGATGCTTTTTTCTGCCCTGAGCTCTGACTGTCCTTGAAGGGATCTATAGTGGGCGAAGAAAAAACAGCACTGAAATAATAAGGGATTTAATGTAAAACAATTTACAAGGCAATAATGATGGAGGAGGAGTAAAGGTTTTGAACAGAGTAAAAGTTTAACAGCAAATAAATTATCACAAGTAGAGTTTGAGAGTTTGTTCTAGTCTGGGGAAACCAATCACTTTTATCATTAATTGGAAAGCAGTGACTACTTTACATTTTTTTTAGAAAAACATGATGAAGTATGAAAATTGAATTGTTGTGTGAACATTTTTGGCATCATGTGCTGGTCAGACATTGTTATATTGCTTTCTTCCCCACTATACAGTGAAGTATTTCATGCTCTTATTTAGATTCATGACATTTTTTTGCAAATCTTTGGTCATTGCATAGAAGTACACATGTTCAACCTTGTACATAAAGACAGAATTGTGAATATAGAAATGAGTAAAATTATCTAGAAGTAATAAGTGTGCATTTTGTGATGTTGATGATTCCAGCAAGAAAAAGTGTTTATGCCCTCTGCAGACCAGCAGTTTGTACCAGGTTGCAGAGTTAGGGCATAGCATCTACATTATGCACACCCCAGCATGATACTGTGTGCCATACCAAATGGCATGTGGTGTCACGGCACTCCTCTGATGCTGCATCTGCATGACATAGCACTGAAGGAGTGTCATAAAGCCATGGCATCCCAGATATCACTCCCTTTGCAGGGGCAAAAAGAAGCCACTTTTTGTGGCTGCTTTTTGTGCTCTGTAAAGGCCAGATCTGGGCTGCAGTATGTAGTTGCAGCAGCCCCAATCTGGCTGTAAAGGAGTGGCTGGAGGCCACTCCTTCAGCACTGTCTGCACAGCCCCTTAGTGTCAGTAGAGGCTGATTTATTGGCTGAATTCAAACCTGCCTATGTAACCAAGTTACCTGTTGACACTCCACATTCAAAAGAAGAAAGTTCAGTCAGTGCTAAAAAAAAATTCCATCAACAAAATGTGCCAAATCAATGTGACATTTCAACCTAGTATGAAACTCTATTCCTAGCTGGAATATAATATAAGGGGAAAGTGTTGTGTTTTGCTTTACTTGTCACCATTTCACTGGAAAAGATGCTACTGGTAAGGAAAATACATTACTTATAATGGATACAGCCAGGAAACATCTATCTATCGATAATAATATGGGACTGAAGCTCCTAATAGAAGAAAAGCCTACAAAGACTGCATGGCAGCATAAAAGATTTACAGTTTTTTTTTTTGTTTGTTTTTTAGTTTTTATTTGCCAAATCTGCATATCAAGGAAATGAATGTGCTGGGACTGTAGCATCTCTGAAAAGTCCTTTTTTCCTATTTTTATTTCTTATAATTTGAGTTTTATTGGTTAATAGTTGCTGCTATAGAAAACCTAAATTAACTCCAACAAAAATAGTAGAACTTCTTTGTGAAAAAGTTATATACTTAGTTTATGTGAAATAGACCAATTTTTTTTCTGTTTTAGAAGACAAAATGTGAGCTACCAGTAACCCACTCAGGAATGCTCCTTCTATGGCTATTTCAAAACAAACAAATGAACAGACAAACACCGTCTGATGTCACTTTTTTGGTGCCTATCCTAGGTAATAAAAGAGCTGCTGTATTTTGAATATTTTCCCTTGTACCTTCAAGGGTAGTGAACAGACATTGGGGTAGTCACGCCTAGATACCACAATTATGCTAAATTAATCAAATATGCAATCAACATGACAAATCATTCTAGAAAATTTTGGAACGTTTTCTAACAATGCTGGTAGTTACTTATCCAATTTTGAACTGCAGTGAACAGTCAAAATCATATAGTGTGTAGTGTGTGTAGAAACACCTGTTATACCCAAATACTAAGGAACTTGGAAAAGTGTACGTTAGTTCAATAATGTTTGCCTCTGTTATTATTTTCTTGAGTTTATCCAGCTCACTGAACTTAAAAGAAAAGAGTTTAAACCAGTGATTTCTTAAGATTTCTTTACAAAGGAATCAGTTCAAAATCTCATTCATTCTTTCGGAGTGGGGGGACACTTTTTCAAAGAAGGCAAAACAAATGGATGGCGCTCAGCCGAGAAGATAAAAGGGAATTGGTGGGGGGAAACAGATGGATTTATCACCTGCTATCATCCATTTCTCATCTATTCTCTTTGTACTCTTTGTTAGATTGGTGAGGTCATGACAATCCATTTGTAGCTTAACACTGAGATGAATAGTTTCAGGCTAAATGATTAAAAAACAATTAATAAACAAGGAAAGAAACAAAAAGAGAGTTGCTTCAGACCCAGAAGACCTCTGTCCAAGAAACACATACCTCTTTTTAACCAATGTAATCTCCATTCCATTTCCATACTTCTAAAAGTAATCATGATTTGTATGTAACTAATTCAAAATTCAACTGCTGTCATGATGCCATTGGGTGGGTGCTCTCTGCCAACCATTTTTTTCTTTCTATCAAGAAAATGGGAATAAAATAGGATGCTACCTCACAGGGTTATTACAGCACAGACAAGCACTTTAAAGCTGACTGATGTTAAGAGATGGGCATTGATCATCTTACTGATTTAAAAAAGAAAAAGAACAAAAAATGTTTCTGACTTATAGCTCCCCTTAGGTGAATAGGGTTTTTGTCACAAATTTCTCCAGAGGCAGGTTTGCCATTGCCACCCTCTGAGGCTAAGAGGGTGTGACTTGCCCAGTGGGTTCCCTCATCTTCCAGTGCACTAGTCCAGGACAACATTTCATATGCCATTGTATTTAATGGGACTTGAACATCCACAGATTTTGATACCCATAGGGAGTCCTGGAACCAAGATCCAGCAGGTACCCAGGGTCCAGAGGTATAAATACAAATAAAGGTTATAATGCATAGCTTGTATAATGTTACTTATTCTGCAAACACAACTAGAATATTCAGCAAATATTTACAATATTTCTTTAAAATGCTGTATCATTTTCCCTTTTTTCCAAATAGACTGCAGCTACTCCTTTGATACTGCTCTAGAGAAAGCTTGTATTTTATCTGCTTGAGATAGTGTGGAATGATTTTGGCACATCCCAGACAATAAAATCCACTGGAAAACATTTGAGTCTGTTTGGAAACAATGTGTGAAGAGCAGCAAAAGCGATACATTCTGTGTTATCATTCTGGCTCATGGGATTAATCTCAGTGGAGATATACAGTGGATACTAACACTTGGGCATGAGAGAATATTCTCACAGAAACTGTCCCTTTGTGTTCATTTACATTACTACTGCTCCCTAAGGTAAGGCTTCTTCTTTTCTGTCTGACTGGCATTCAACACTTGTTATGTACTTAGCTTTTTACACAGCAGAAGAATATGTAGAAACCACATGGGCACAATTGTGTCTGAACAACTATGTGTACTGAACATATACTAGCATATGTGCTCTACCAGCTCCTTACTTTTAAAATAAATTGTATCTGATTATAGAGTTTCTAGACTATATATTTTAGGACATCCTCAATGTAAGGGGCAATAATCTCAGGTCAAAGGTATTGTCTTGAGAAGTGCACTCCCCCCCCCCCCCATTCATTGAATGTAGTATTACTATTTTTTTAAAAATCTGTATAGTGCAATCTGTGTACAGTACTATGTTTATACAGTATTAGGTTTTATGACATCATCAAAGGCTTCCATTTATAACAGCATCAGAGTCCTGTGACATTACGAAACAACATCTCTGGCTTCAGATTTTGACTTTTATCAAGGCCTGGAACGGTCCTTACATGGCAATATGATGTGTCATAGCAGTAGAATATGGTAACCTAAGGCAATATGGTGTGTCATACAAGCAGAACATGGTAGCCTAAAGCAAGGGTAAGCAAAGGGAAGGAATGAGGACCATATGTGACTCCTAGAGTATTTTTGTGTCCCTCAACACCTTGTGATTCTCTGGATAGTGTTTATTTTTTGCTTCCATCAGGATCAGCAATTATTTTTTTTTGTTGTTGTTGCAATCCCTTGATGTGGCATAACATTAAAAAAAACACAACCAGCAATTTTTAAAAGCAAAGAACCTTACACACTATACAGTTATAACACAATTCCATTTTAATTGTCATGGCTGCATACTCTCTAGTATTTCAGAAATTAAAATTGGGACGAATGTGGCCAAGCAATACCAACCCGCCCCGATTGCTTGTTCAGAAGGCTGGGTTATAAATAAATAAATAAATAAATAATTTATAGAATATGGTCAAGAGGGCAAAAACTATTAATGAGGAAGAACATACAAGCTAGGAGAGGTTCCAGTAAAGATTGCTTTTGCATGGACCGTTGACAAGGGCAAGACTGTGCCTCCTCCTCTCCTATACATGCAAATGAATTGAGTGTAACCTATTTTTGCACTTTGAACTCAGTTTGCCACAGTTGAAGTAAGCTAAGGACAATGGGGAAAATTTTAAAACAGCTGAAAATAAAAAGGGGGGTGACATAGGCAGGATAGTAGGTAGCAATGTGTAATTTCAACAGTTTTCTTTGTCTTCAAGAAAGTCTTTAAAAAGCACAGTTTTCTAAGGTTATTTGCAATGCAGAACCTATTCATCACAATTTTGTTTGTGGTTGTTTTGTGTAGAAAACATCATTTTCTCCATTAGAAACGTCATATTCTACATGGAAAATAATATTTTGATCCATGAGTGCAAACAAACAAATAAATAAAATCTGTTTTCTACTCAGAAAATGCTGTTTTTTTAAGCTTACACAGCTTTTATGTAGAATAAATCCCCAACTAAATATTTTCTACACAGGAATTAAGATTTATGCATAAAAATGTTATTTTATACACAGAAGGTTCTATACAAAACAACCACAATGTGAATTTTGCAATAAGTCACCAACTGCTAAGATTCTCATGGTCCGCCCTCAAAGGCTAATGGAAACTATTGGATTCCAGAAAGCCCTAGAGGGTCAAATGGTTGGTAACGCCAGTGATTCTGTCGAAGCTTTGGTCAATACCTGGAACACCAATCTAACCAAGGCTATCGACACAATCGCTCCCAAGCGTCCTTTCCAACCAGCTTCAAATCATAAACCATGGTATACTGAAGAACTGAGGAAAATGAAGAGGGTTGGACAACGACTAGAGCACATCTGGCAGAAAACTTGATTCCTATCTGAAGACTCGTCATAGGCAGTTTCTTTACTCCTATAGAGAGGCAATATGTGCAGTGCAGAGAGCTGTTCAAGGTGGTAAGGGAAATGAAACAGGCTGCAGAACCCTCTACTCAACCCAACAATGGCCTGCTGTGACATGTTTAACAACTTCTTTGCAGATAAAATCTCTCAGATAAGAGCCAACTTAGATGCCAGTGTTAGAACAGAATCTATTGACAAGATGTCCAGCAATGCATCCCTTAGGAAAGGTCATGTTCCATCCTGCTTAAAGGAAGTGGTGGTGAAAAGGTCCTGAAAAGACCTTCCCTGGACCCCCTGGATATGAAGAATTATAGGCCAGTATCTTTACTACCATTTTTGAGCAAGGTGATCGAGAGGGTGGTTGCCCTTCAACTCTAAGCTGTCTTGGGTGAAACGGATTATCTAGATCCATTTCCAACTAGCTTTAGGACAGGATTTGGAGTTGAGAATGCCATGGTTGCTCTGGCTGATGACCTTCATCTAGGCATTGACGGGGTAGTGTGACCCTGTTGTTGTTACTGGATCGCTTGGCGGCTTTTGACACAATAGACCATGACATCCTCTTGAATCGCCTGAGAGGGCTAGGGATTGGAGGCACTGCATTACAGTGGTTCTGTTCCTTCCTCTTGGTCAGATTCCAGAGAGTGGTTCTTGGGGACAGCTGCTCTACTAGGATAGAGCTTAAGTGTGGCATCCCTCAAGGCACCATCCTGACCCCGATGCTTTTCAACATATTTATGAAGCCGGTGGGAGATATCATCCGGAGACATGGGCGGGGTGTTATCAGTATGCTGATGACACCCAGATATATTTCTCCATGTCTCAGTCTTCAGCTTTGACCTCAGATGGCATCTCCTCTCAAAATGACTGTCTTAAAGCGGCAATGGACTGGATGAGGGAAAACAGATTAAAACTGAATCCAGACAAAATAGAGGTACTTATGGTAGCAGCCCCAAACCCAGGCATTGGGATACAACGTCCAGTCCTGGATGGGGTCACACTCTCCTCTAAGGACTGTGTTTGAAGTTTGGGGGTGCTCCTAGATCCATTGCTTCAGATGACTAATCAGGTGAATGTGATGGTTAGGAGTGCCTGTTATCAGCTTCGGCTGATATGCCAGCTGCGCCCTTTCCTGGAAGTTGGGGACCTTGTAACTGTAGTACATGTGCTGGTAACCTCAGGTCTGGATTTCTGTAATGCACTCTACATCGGGCTACCCTTGTGCCTAATCCAGAAACTTCATCTGGTACAGAATATGGCTGCCAGACTGGTCATAGGTACATCTAGAAGAGACCATATCACATCAATTTTAAGATCTTTTTACTGGCTGCCCATCAGTTTCTGGTCCAGTACAAGGTGTTGGTTATTAACTTTAAAGCCCTAAATGGCTTGGGTCCAAAATATCTTCGGGACCGCCTCCTTCTGTATAATCCACCCCTCATACTTAGGTCATCTGGGAGAAATCTGCTAAACCAGTAAAAACCAGGTTATCTACAACTGCCCAGAGGACCTTTTGGGCTATCGCTCCCAGACTGTGGAATGGTCTGCCAGATGAGATCCGTCATATAACCAACTTAGACAGCTTTTAAAAAGCTGTTAAGACAGATCTCTTCTGGCAGGCCTTTCCTGAATAGATGCCTGGCCACAAAAGAAAGAAAGAAATGGAATGATCCTGTTTGTTGTTGCCTGTCCATTGTTGTTGTTTTATTGTTTAAATTGTCATTATAACTTGTTTTAATTGTAAAATGTTTAATTGTATTTTAATGGGAGGGAGGGTTGGGGGATATGGTATGTATAATTTTAATGCTGTAAGCTGCCCCAATTGCCTGAGTGAGAATGGGACGGGATATTATTGTTGTTGTTGTTGTTGTTGTTGTTGTTGGATTCTTATTGTCAGGATTTGTCAATGATTGACGAATTTTTCAAATATTTTCATCTATGCTTTCCATCCCTAGGATTCCATTGGAGGTTGTAATGGCAGTGTAATCATAAAACTACAACTGAGTAGTGGCAAAGGACCCCAAAACTTTTAGCAAATTCTAGTTTTGTTTTGTCCCCCCCCCCCACCACTTTGCATTTTATGACAGTCTATAGGTCTCCTAGAAGATCCCAATGACAGAAAATTGACCCTGAACCAATCACACTTGCCTACACTGATCATAACGAACAGCTTCATCCTAGTTATGTCCTTTAATTCTAAAATAGTTATAAATAGCTCATTCTGATTGTAACAGATAGCCTCATTTACCTGTAGCATTTTTCTCAGTAATTTATTTCTAGAGAAGCATTCCTACAGATTGATCAGTTAGGATGGTGCTGAACTATACACACACACACACACACACACACACACATCCTCATTGGACCACAGGACATGAAGGGGTTCTTTAATGTTATCCAACTATGACCTTATTCCAAAATTGCTATGTTGTTGTTGTTGTTGTAAAAATCCCCTCTCCCATTAGCTTCAGTAGGAGGATTTGCCAATGGGTGGTTTTGTTGTTTGTTACTTTGTTTTAGTTTTGGTATTTGCTATGTACTAGTTTTAGCTACCATTTAGAGTTGTGCTTTCATGTGTAAGGGTCATGGATGGGAAAGGAGGATTAAACCTGCTTTGTTTTCACTATTTATCAAAGAAATTAGGAGTGTGGGTAGAGCTGTGCTTGCTTTTGAATGAACTAAAACAACAGACAGATATGCATTATGTGTAATAACTGTAACAACTAGCTCAACAGTAAATAATGGTATATGACTGCTGTTCGCTTGACCTATATTAATAAAACTCCTCTCCTTTTTGTTATTATTAACGTTTTATTTGTATAGAGCTGTAAATTTTGTTGGAGAGGTTGTTCCGATAGAGGAATGTACATTCATATATGGTTTTATTGTATGCAAATTTTTAACTTTTTGAAACAGGTTCTCTTTATATCTCAGATTACTAATAATTTTGTTATTTGTGTCCTGTTTTAGTACTGTTGTCAATTTTTATTGAGCATAATAAAAACCTTAAATATAAACTTTTATTATTTTTTTTAATTGTTGCTACAAGAGTAGAGATTATTCAGAACTGGAAAACTGGCCAATTAAATCTGGAGGTTTGGTGGCAAAGAATATGGGACTTCTTGTTAATGGAAAAACTTTCTGACAGAATGGAATCCCCCAATGGATGTAGTATATCATTTAAAGAAAATGGTCTCCCTTTTTGAATTTTGTAAACTCCACTTCATATTTAAATCTGTTACCAGAAAACCATGTGCACCTCTGAGGGGATGTGTTAGAGGATATAAGTTTGTTTGAACCATGTAATCTGTTTACAGACTGTTCTTGAGTTGATCTTGTTATTTGGTTTTAATCTTTTTATGTCTTGTAATCCTTTTGTGTATATTTTTAAATAAAAGATTGTAAAAAAAAAAACAACAGTAAACAAAGATAATGCCTCCATTACTTCTTTGCATTTCCTTTTGCTTGCCTCACTCCTTAGATGGTAAAGAAATAAAAGTACAATGACCACTTAAATGTGTTTAAGCCAATATTCTGCATATTTACATGTGGTTACTACAATGGGCATATTCAAATCAGAATAAACAATTTTTTCAAGGATTTTTATTATATTGAATCAGTCTTATGAATATTTGCACATGAACTGACTAAAATATAGTCATGAACTGACTAAAATATATTTGAAAATTACGGGGAATGAGAATATAGCAGCCCATGGTCTGGAAGTGCTTTCAAATCACAGAACTGAGTCAGCATTAAAAAAAGAAAAAAAAAGAAAAGAAAATATTGACTCCTATTGAATTCATCATGTATGAATGAATGCTTGCATAATCCAAACATGAATCCTATGCAACTCATACTATGGCACAATACTGAAAGCATCAGGAACACTATAGTTTTTTGTGGAACTTTTGGGCTATCAGGAACACTCTTTACTTCACTGCGGGGGGGGGGGGCATAATATATGTAATATAAACTGACTGTACAGTAGCAAATCACATGAATGCAGCTACTGTAGGGATAAGTGAATGTGTAATCAGGTTTATTTCAGGGCATGCTTACTTAATGTATAATCCACAAAATAAACCACAAAATGGCATGTAGTTGTGATCCCAAAAAATCATATTTTCTTGAATGCCTTGCTCAAGTTAAGGTAATTTGAATTAAAAAAAAAACAGTGCATTTTTAAGATGCACATATTAACCGAAAATGCATGGGCTGATTTAAACTATGGGGCAAAACAGACAGACAAGAAGGTGCAGGTTCAAGCCACCTGTTCCAAAGATGGATTGGGGCCATGGCAACCACATGCCAAGGTCCCAATCCACCTTGAAGCTGGCCCAAAAAGAATTGGCAAAGATCCACTCCTTTTTGGGCTGGGGGAAAAAAACAGCTTTTGCAGCTCTGTTGTAGCCCAAAGTCAGTTTCAAGTTGCTCCGGTGGCATGTAGTGTATAAATACTGTGCCGCAAGAGCACCTTGAAACCATCCACATCTGGGCAGCTGGGCAGCTTCACACTAGCATCAGGACATCATTGGAGTATGTGGCATGTAAACACTGTGCTCCCATGATGCCCAGGAAAAGGCTTTTTTCACCCTTCTGTTGGGCCCTGTGAAAAAGAATTGTATATACCAAACTTTCATGCATCTGGGAAAATCTGCACTAAAACTGTCCTTTCCTTTCCTTTCCTTCTTTTGCAGATTTTTTTTTTTTTTAAAAATGGAGCAAAATGGCAATGGGATGGAATCAAAATAGGTGTGCGAATTCAATACCCTGGTCAGAAGTAGACTTGACACACATATCTATCTATAGCTGTTGTCCTCCAGAACAGAGCAGCCAAAACCATCAATAGTAGTGTTGAGCCAAGATATTTGCTTGAGATTCTTTCATAGAACCTGGATGGTGGAAAAGGAGGCAAAAATCTATTCCTTTATAAGGAACTCAGCAAATAAATGGAGGTGATGGTGGTGCTAGCAGCAGCCACTCCTGTTTCCCCTGTTTAACCAGATGCTTTTCTTTTGCTACGTTCATGAAAGACAGCCTCAGCCAGCATATTAAGTGGCATGGGGGAGGGGAGAAGAAGTTGTTCCTGGAAAACCCCTGAACCCAATAATTTCTTGTCCCCCATTGCCATGACCTTTATTGACATATTGATTTATTTGGATATTTTTAGCCAGATGTGAAGAATATTAGCATAAGGCATTGTTCACACCACTCTCTGAAAATGCCATTTGCATAATCAGTGTTCTGGCAGGGGTTGGAATTTTTTTTTCTGATGTTTGTTAAATATCGCTGGATTCTTGATAAGATATGTTCTCTCTGTCTCTCTCTCTCTCTCTCTCTCTCTCGCTCTCTCTCAAAATATTCTAGCAGTTTGCTGTGGAATTCCCATCCTCTGTAAGAGGTTTCACTTCCAAAAGAATAAGAAAAGGATTGCATTCCTTTTCTTCACGGTTTCTGCAGATTGTATAAAAATTCCTCTGCATTTAACTATTGTTTTTCTGCTTTAAAAAGTAAAGCACATGTGACATGTAAGCACACAGAGAGAACAAACATTGGAGGATGAAGAGATTGATCATAAAGCTGCAAATGGACCCTGTAATGCTTCTTACTTATAAATAACTACAAAACAGGGCACTGACTATCACGGTCTAGCTGTGCTAATAGTGCAATTTGCATCACTCTTTGAGGACAAAAACTCCTTGGATAAACAAAGAAATGATCTGACCCATCTTGCAGGTTGAGAGAAAAGAATATAGGCTGACATCACATTTATGAATTACACTGGTGTAAGTCTGACTCACATTGTTCCAATTCACATTCATGGTGAAAGTACAGGTCAGAAGTCTCTTCCAACCATGCAGTGAGCAAAAGCTCCTCCGAAAAACTGAATTTTAATTACTCCAGCCTCACAACATGGTCATATCCTTGTTGCTAAAGAGAAGATGATTTCAGTTCTTTTCCAATAGCTGGATGCATTGCAATAAGAATCTGCAGGCTACTGAGAAAGAGGAGAACATGTCCCTGCTCATAGTTTTTTGTGGGGCTTGCGGGCTATGTGGCCATGTTCTAGAAGAGTTCCTTTCTGACATTTTGCCAGCATCTGTGGCTGGCATCTTCAGAGAAACAAGAAGAAAACAAGAAGTTTCTCTGAAGATGCCAGCCACAGTTGCTGGCAAAACATCAGAAAAGATCTCTTCTAGAACATGGTCACATAGCCTGAAAGCCCCACAAAAAACTATGGATGCTGTCCATGAAAGCCTTCGACTCCATATGTCCCTGCTCTTTTTCCACACTCTGGGAACTACCTACCTGGAGTTGTGAAGAGAATCATACTGAGGGGGAAGGTAGGTATTTGCTACCATCAATGGTATTTATGTATTTTTCCCCTCTATCCTGTACTACGTTTGCTCAGTAATGACTTTGGGTGGTGCCATTATTTCATCTGGAAGGTGGGGGGGGGGGAGAATATGTCTTTGGTGATCATCTCTGGCATCCTTTTGGTCTAGAGTAGAGCTCTGAAAAGTCCTCTTGTAGGGTTCTGAGGCCCAGGAGGTTGGGGAAGGAGGCTACCCTTGACCCTACCTGGGATCCATGCTTTCACTTCTAGATTCATGAGGTTTTGGTGGGAATCCACTGGGTTACCTTCAAATTACTGTCTTCCAATTACTTCCAATTATTGCTCCACCTTCTTGCATCATTTCCAGGCCAAAACATCTTAAATGGGTTGGGTCTAATAACGTGGTTCTCATTTAACCTATTTCCTGATTCTGGTCTCATTATTTCATGGATGGTTATCAAATGGAGATAGCCATGTTGGGAGAGTTGAATGCCATAACATGCCTGCCAATGTAGGATCTTCACCCTAGCCTCTTATTGTCACACATGAGAACCTGACAAACAGAGATCAGCATCCTGAAGAAGAAGAAGAAGAATTATTTCTATGTCCTGCCTTTCCTTCAGATCAAGGTGGGATTACAACATATTAAATACACACAGTACAATATCAAGAATCCTATGCAAAATATAAACCTAATACATTAACATCAAATTAAGTACATACAATACAATATCAATAAAACAGTTCATAATATCAC
Source organism: Urosaurus nigricauda (assembly GCA_034509955.1). Classification (NCBI taxonomy): domain Eukaryota; kingdom Metazoa; phylum Chordata; class Lepidosauria; order Squamata; family Phrynosomatidae; genus Urosaurus; species Urosaurus nigricauda. The sequence continues at coordinate 56,990,611 of JAOEGL010000003.1, forward strand.
CTAGTAAATTAACATCAAATTGAACATATATCAATGAAGCAATCCAGAGTACAAACATAGTACATTAAGTCAATTGATTACATGAGATACAATATAGATATCATCAATCAATTATAATACAGATACAACATAGCTATCAAACCCTTCCTCTCCTAATTGGGCAGGACAAAACCTAGGTCTCTAGTGTTTAAAGCGGGCCAGCTTGTAGGACGCTGCTCCCACTGGTGCCCCACTCCTCAGAAGTCCTCCGCAGGCGGCAGGCAGATGTTCCGGCACTGGCGCAAATGCTGAGGGGAAGGCCTGCAGGCCAGCTTTGTAGGACGCCACTCCCACTGGCGTCCCGCCCCTCAGAAGTCCTCCGCGAGCGGCAGGCAGATGTTCTGGCGCTGGCACAAATAACAAGACAAGACTCCTCCTTAAGTCCAGAAGCCCAGGCATGGGAGGAGCCCAGGTAGAAGGAGGGCAAACAAACACTCAGCCGGTCTTCACTGGCAGATGTTGGAAAGGAGGGAAAGAGGGCCATTCCTCCTCCTTAAGTCCAGGAGCCAAGGCATGGGAGGAGTCCAGGTGGAGGAGGGCAAACAAACACTCACTCAGCTGGTCTTCACTGGCTCATCAGTGTATAGCATGTCTTAATCCTTACATCTACTGTCCCACCTCTGTCTTGTGACTGCCCTGCTGGAAAAATTCTCATTTACTTTGGCTGGGATCAATCTCTGCTTCAGACTGGCTCACTGTGACAAAAACTGCAGTAGTTTCACTGTGCTTATTAGTGTATTTTCCCAGTCACATCACTCTAAAAACACACACAATTGCCTGATTTCAAAAGTAAATCAGGGTTGCATGGAAGACCTCTACATAGGATGGAAGACCATGAGATAATTCCAGGACCCTCCAGGAGGACCAAGAAAAAATCTGCCTTAAATTCTAGTGTTGCAGGCAGTAAAAGCTGCCAGTACTGGGGCAAATGGAACAGTGGTCTGACTGATTATGAGTCAGTTTCCTGTTTTTCCAGGTTCATGGAAACTACCATGCATCCAGTGAGTGCCACACTGCCATCTGGACCCTTGCTTATGGCCCTGCACAGTTGTTCCTGATGTTACTGTTGCCATCTCATCCTATCCATCTTCCGTTTACAACAATTTTCAAGAGACTGTATACAAAAGGATTTTTTTAATGCATGTTAATTTAAAATTCTTGGGGGAAGCATTTTAAAGCTACATAGATGATGCACTTTGTAATTCAATGCAGTTGTAGCAGAAGAGGTTTGAATATTATCAATTTTAGAAGACAAACTCTGGGTGCCAGACATCTGCCATACCACTTTTTTTTTCTTCTTCTGGAATAATTTCCAGACATTCTTATGTTATTTACAAGCTGTTTATTCACTTTAAAAATACACATCCAATTTATTTATTTTGAAAGCATCCAGCTCATGATGATGACTTTCAAAAATAAGAAAGCAGTAACACTGTAAACAGTGGGAAATGTTTATGTCACTTGCTTCAGTATTAGAGTGCAAGAGATGGGCATCATTTATCATGAACTTTGCAGTGGAAATCAAATCCACACCTGTTGCATAGTAAAAGCAAAGCCAAATTCAGTAACAACCTCAAACAAGATTCAATAGCAATTGTGCAAGTGAAGCCAAATGCAGTACATAAAGGTGTGCTAAGAATGGATACTTGGTAGACATAAATTTCAGTCTTTTGTGTCACTTTGAAACGTTTCCTGTATAGTCTACTGTGTGGATATGAGTCCAGGAAAGCAGGAAATACAATGATAATACATAGAACAAATTCACTTAGAAAACGGATTCTTTAAAATTCCTCTTAGAAATATACACTGTAAAATTGTGTCTTCAGCTGAAATAGAATAATTCTCATTTTTTGTATTTAGAAGATTCACTTCTTGCCTTTCAGTCAAATGCTCCTCAAGGTGGTTTGCAGCAGGATAACACACACCTCAGGGTTTTTGGTGCCCTGGCTAATAACAGAGATAAATTTTCCCAGTCTAGGGAAATTTGCAATTAGAATTGTATGAAAGGGGCATCTTGAAATTTTCTATTTTGCTTGTGGAAAGTAGGGAGGAATAAACATGCTACTAAAAATTTCCAAGAGGAGAAGAACAGAGGGAAGAAAGTCATCCCTTCTGAACTAGGATTGGGACTGTGGCCCCAATCTGCCTTGGAGCCCCTCCCTTTTTGGGTGACAAAAAGCTGGCTTTTCCACTCGTGCTGTGGCTAGAAGCTGGCTTCATTATGCTCTGCAACATGCAATGTGTAAATGCCATGCTGCCAGAGCATCATGAAGCCACCCTATGTAAATGGCCAGGCAGCTTTAGGGTAGCTTCAGAGCATGCTGCATGTACATGCTGCACTCCCAAGCCACCAGAAGGTGGTGCAAATAGGCAGTCTGTTTTGCCCCATAGTTCAGGAAACTGTACATGATTTCCCTGTGAATTGTTTGCTGCTTGAGGATTCTGTTTCTTCCTGGAATAAGTATTCTCTCCTTGCGATATATCTGAAAATATTTGCTGCAATCTCACAACCTTACAGGAAAAATGCCTTTTTAATCCTGTCTTAAATTCTGGCTTTTCCCCTGTGTGATAAAGTCCATAGCATATTGGCATAATTCTCTTAGAGTTTTTCTTGCAGAATCCTGTGGGTGTGGCTCATCAGCAACAGTGATAAATTCTTCTCTCTCTTTTAAATTTTTTTTTTCCCTAAAGCATTTTTTTAATGGTAAAAGTATTTTGTACTCTCCACAGTCATTACTCTTGTGAAGCATTATGGTGCTGCCACATAAAATAAGACAGATAATATTCTGTTAAAGATTTGCAAAGTGGATATTTTAGGAGCCAAGAGAGGGAAACAAAACTTCATAAAGGTCTCAGAAAAAGCATAATGTGCAACATTATAGTTCAACTCTAGTCAAGATGGCAGAAGAAAACAGAAAGCAAGATTTATGGTTTGAGTGCAGGTGTACTGTACATGAGATCCAGGTGTAGTTAGGGAATCCTAAGACATTGAAAAATAATTGTGAGACAGTGTTGAAAACACTAATCCAAAAGAAGCTATAATCTGTTCCTTAAGTTTCTTTCTTCCAGACATCTTCCCTTGCAGGCTCAGCCTATGAAGAACTAGCTTTGCTTTTCTCAAAATTAGCTCAGAATCTTTCAGCAAAAAAATAAAAATAAAAATAAAAATCTGTCAGCTTTGCTTTTCTTAAAATATGATCAAAAATGAACTGAAACAAATTGCTACCCTTCCCCAGTTGGCACAATGTTGGCATCTACAGTACATAATTAATGTAGTTTGACATGGCTTTAACTGCTATGATTCAATGCTGTGGGATTCTGGAATCCATAGTTTTGTGAACTGTTTAGTCTTCTATGTGAGAGAGCTCTGTGCCAGAACAAACTACAGATCCAAGGATTCCATTGTATGGATGCATGATAGCTAAAGAGGTGTCAAACTATATTACAGTAGACCCTCCATATCCATGGATTCCATATCCATAAATTCAACAAATGCACAGCTTGAAAATATTAAATGAAAATATAAATTCCAAAAACCAAATCTTGATTTTGCCATTTTTATATAAGGGACACAATTTTACTACACATTTGTATTTAATGGGACTTGTGCATGCATGGTTTTTTGTATCCACAGGGGTCCTGGAACCAAACTCCTGCAGATATCAAAGACCCAATGTAGTTCTGCAGTGTGGCAACAATAAAGGTTGAGCTCCCCCCCCCCCCATTCCACTGAAATCAATGGAACATGGTAGTCATCAACTCTGGCTACATTGTATTCATACGTTTAAAAGCATGGTAGTTTGCTTCAACATTTAATACCTTACTATATTTGGAGGCAAAAAAAAATGGTACAAAGCCGGTTGCCTAGAAGCCACCTACATTCACCCCATGTTTCCTGAAATAGGCCTCAAACTGGCACAACAGGCAACAGAGCTGCAGTGAGAAAAAGAGGGTGGTGAAACTTCATAGGATGCTTTGCAATAAAACATAATTTTATCATTTAAGCTTTACAATCATTCCCAGGGAGAACATTGTTAAGACTTTTCAGTTGTTGCCATTTTACAGCAATTTTGTTACACATTTTGTGAGTGATGGATGAATTGCAACATGCAATCCATTTGTGATTAATTATGAAAGAATTCCAAGTCATTTCAAAGCAGTATAGTGCTAATAAATGTGGATGCAAAGTGTGCACATCCTTTTAAATATAACTGTATATGTAATTTACCAACTGTGAGGGAGTTACTATGCAACAAAGCATCTTAGGTAACAAAAGCAGTTGGTCTTCTATTCTGGCCCTTTGAATGGCACGGTGGAAAGTAAAATTGAGATAGAATGACGACATTACATGTTCATTGCCCTTTCAGCTAGTCCAAAATTTAATATTCTAAATTTTATTTCTATGGAAAGTGAGGGAGTTCCTTCCTTCCTTTCTTTTCTTTTCTTTTTTAATAGTACTTGAAACTGGTTTATGAGAGGATGCCAAGAGACAGGAAGTTTTAGAACAGACTTTTTCTGTCAATGACCCTTTTTCTTAATACACTGACAAATGTTGATGTTCATTTTAGCTTGATTTAAAACAAAACAAAACAAAACAAAAAAACCCTCAGATTCACAGGAACTAACATTGACATAGTATAACCCATGAAAGGTTATTGCCCAAATTCCCTTTATGTTTGAGATAATGATGGTACAAAGAACACCACAAAACATTTTAACTAATTCTGAGTGGGACATGTATATTTCAGTTCGGCCCAAAACATTTTGCAGAGTTACTAAAAATCATCAATTTCAGGAAAGGCACTCAATAAAGCTAGTAAAAAGAAACCTTTTGTTCATCCTGAGCAGCATATTGCATGGCTTTATGGCAGAGTTTGCCAAGAATTGCAAATAAAATGAGTCAAGGAGCCATCCAAATTTTCTAAGAGATAATCTTCAAATAAGAGGAAAAAGAAAGAAAAGAAAAAGAAAGCAGCTAGTATTCACAATGCATTTAAAGTTCAGGGAGTTTTCCAGATTATTAATATTTCTGAAGAGACTATACAAAGCTAATTTCAGTTGACATTATGCACCTATAATTTACAATTTGCAGATTTCTTCATAATCAGGGTGGAAAGAACTTGAGATTGAGAAAATTTAATGTAGGAGAAATTAAAATGAAAGATCCATCCATCCGTATTACAGCAGGGAGACAGCTGTCTGGACACATTTCTAATGAGGATTCAAATGAGCCTCTTGGGCTATGGGAAATTCAGAAACTGATAGATTCCTTGAATTATTAAATATTCAGATTTTTAAATTGTGAATTAAGAGTAAAGATGGAAATAATATTGAAAGAAATAGTTTTAAAATGGACAAAAACACGTTTCTTGAGTTTCCTGAAGAATGAAGACCACTGAAGAAATGAGACCTGACTGATAAGAGTCTTTTCCATTTGCGTCTTATTGTGCACAAGAAATTGCAGATAATATTTTTGCATGGAAAATATCCTTTTCTTTTTCTGCAGAGGATCTGCAGGAAATTTTCTGTGAAGGAAATGCTGTTTTCTATTTTAAAAAACAAACCAAACCAAAAATACTATGTGCATATCCTACACAGAATACGTCCTGAAAATGAATGTTATTTGAAAACTTTCCATAGAGGTAGAATTCAAAGATATACCCATGTCAGTCTGTAGAATCAGAGATGTAGAGTGATTCTGTAGCACCTTTGAGACTAACTGAAAGAAAGCATGAGTTTTCATAGACTAAAGTCTACTTTCTCCTATGCATCTGAGTCTATGAAAGCTCATGCTGCCAAGTTCTTTCTTTCAAGTAGCCTCAAAGGTGCCACAAGATCTCTCTACATAACTTATTTGTTAACTGAATGCAGTATTCAAAGCCTTTGTTGCATCAGGAAGAACATTGCTGAAATTACTATTTGCTTCCCTTCAGAACAAAATTAGCAAAGAATTACATTCCTAAATCAGTATTGCCATGTCTTTTTAATGACATGCTCCCTATCCTTAACAGATGCATGGCAGGCTTACAACATGTTCATCTTCATTCTGGGAATACCTGTACCTATTGAATTTGGCTGATGGGAATGGGAGATATTTGTTTTTTCAATCCATTTATCAGCATTTGCACATCCTTTAATTCAGAATAGAACTTGAGGAATTTCATTTAAATGAATATTGGAAAAAAGTGAAAATAAGTTTCTCCATCCATATTTCCATGTGTATATTTTAGACATGTTGCCACTTGCCACCAAATTATTTATGGTCCTGGTGGTGCAAACAATCCACCCAGGAGTGCCAGTAGTAAAGCCACAATTTCATTTTTACCAGCAGACTGAAGAAGAGAAGGAAGGAAAGGTCTTCTCTTATTCGTAGTTTGGCTGGCTCACTGGCTTTGTGATTAGAAGTTTGAAATAGACCTTTGTTGGCGATCCTAAACTTTTCTTATACCTGCTTTGACTTGTCAACATTTCTTCAATGTTGCCTCTCACATTTGCTTTCCAGGAAAGCTGGTTTCCCTCCAATTAATTCCTTCTTTTGCTTTGCCATCTGAGATTAAGATGGTCTATCAGATGGAGCACTTGGAAGGTACGTTATTTCCACTCTCTAAATGACAGCTAATGTTTTCATTACTTATGTATTCACTCTACTGATGAAGTATTATGCAATCATAACAAATTAAAGCATTGGCATATATCACTTTCACATTTGTTTGCTTTCCAACTAGCAACATGAAACAGCTTGTACTAAGAAAAAATATGCACACACCACAAAATATATAAGAACAAATAGCATCAAAATGAATACAACAGTGGGCAAAGACAGTTGTTTCATCTGGCATTTGCAAGCACTGGCTGAGTCTCTCATGGGGCTTCGTCCATGCTTGCAAGGCTGTTTCAGATTGCATAATTTTCCCTACCACTTCCATATCTGGAAAAAGCATAGGAGATGCAAAACCAGGTGTTTCAGAAATCCATGCAATCACTTGCTGACAATGCTTCACTTCTGTTTCTTCAATGCAGACAATGATTTCAGTCATAGGACCTTATCACATGGGGGAAATCGGGGGTTTAAACAGTGATTATCTCATGCAAAATGTGATTTCACAATTAAGATTTTTTTTCACTCAAATTGCTATTAAACAGGGAATAAACAGGCAATAAACAGCAACAAGTCATTTTTGGGATTTCCCCATGAATTATTTCTTGCTGTTTATTGCCTGCTTATTGTCTGTTTAATAGCAATGTTGTGTTAAAATCTTAATTGTGATATGGCATTTTGCATGGGATAATCACTGTTTAAAACCCCAATTTTGCCTGATTCCCATACTTGGAAACACTGGCTAAGATCTAGATTTCATTGTTACATACAAGGACAACTGAGGCCCTTTCATTCTTCCTACAACTTGGGAAAAAGAGAAACATAACAAAGCATTCTTCTTAACCAAGTACCAAACAGATCTACTTGACAGTTCAGCCAAGCTACCAATTATGTCAAGAAGTATGAACCTACTCCTTGATATCATGTGGACTGCAGGGTCTCTGCTTTCACACAGATCTCCCCTTCTCTGCCAAAAAAATAAAAATAAAAAATGATTATTGTATATATTCTTGAATCTTGGGTATTGAATAAAACAAAACAAAAATAGAATTGTATAAGTTTGAATTGCTGAGATAATGCTGATAAGACACACTACAACTATGGTTAAAACATTTCTTATATCATATATCTGAAAACATGCACAGAACATTTATTTCTCTTGGTCCTACCTCCATTACATGCAGTTTGGTAAGGATGTGTGAAAGAACATTCTCAGTGGCTGCTCCCAGGCAACAGAATTCTATCCCACGAGGATTTCTCTGCTCTCTTTCTGCCAGGAGGAAGACGCTATTTAAAAAAATAAATAGGGTTTTTTAAGCTTGCTGTTGAAGAAGAGTCTTTTAAGAGTCTTTTTAACATGATGTGCTATACTTTATTGGTCTAAATAATCTAAAGGTACCAGATCCTTTCTGATTTTAGAAGTTTAGCAGAGTCAACCCATGTTCATACTTCAATGGAAGATCATAAATAAAAACCAGGTGTACATATACTTCAGGGGAAGGAACTGACAAAACCTAAGAAAACTTTATGAAATTCACTAAAAGTTGACAGGTGATTTGAAGACATGTGCATGCACACATGTGCACACACACATCATATTTTTCCTTTGTTTCTAAACTGTTCCAGGTTAGTTTTTAAATTGGATTGGCAATTTTTAAAGCTTTTTATTGTGTACTGTTTTTAGTTGCTGTGACAAGACCTTTTAACACTTAGGTTGATTCTACTTTCCAACCTTAAAAGTGTATGTGCCCTGGGTCCAGTGCAATTCTACATCTTTATTAATTACTTGGATGACAGAATTGGGAGCATACTTATCAAATTTGCAGATGACACCAAATTAGGAGGAGGGGCTAACACCCAAGAGGACTGAATCAAAATTCAAAATGACCTGAATAAACTGGAAAGTTGGGCCAAAGCTAACAAAATTATATTCAACACAGAAAAATGAAAGATACTGTATTTAGGACAGAAAAAAACGAAATGCATAGATATAGGAGGGGGACACCTGGCTGAACAAGACTACATGTGAAAGTGATCTAGGAGTCTAAGTAGACCACAAGTTGAACATGAGTAAACAGTGTGATGAGGCAGCTGAAAAGGCCAATTAAATTTTATTCTGCATCAATAGAATTATAGTGTCTAGGTCAAGGGAAGTAATAGTGCCACTCTATTCTGCTTTGGTCAGGCCCCACCTGGAATACTGCGTCCAGATCTGGGCACCACAATTCAAAAAGAATGTGAAGAAACTGAAGAGTGTCCAAAGGATGGTGACTAAAAGGGTGAAAGGTCTGGAAATCGTGCCCTATGAGGAACATCTTAGGGAGCTGGGGATGTTTAGCCTGGAGAAGAGAGGGTTAAGAGATGATATGATAGCCCTGTTTAATTATTTGTCATATTGAGGAGGGAGCAAGCTTGTTTTCTAGTGCTTCAGAGAACAGGACCCGGAACAATGGATTCAAGCTACAGGAAAAAAGATTCTGCCTAAACATTAGGAGGAATTTCCTGAAAGTAAGGGCTGTTTGACAGTGGAACACACTCCCTCAGACTGTAATGGAGTCTCCTTCCTTAGAGGTCTTTAAACAGAGTCTTTATGGCCATCTTTCAAGAATGTTTTAATGGAGAATTCCTGCATGGCAGTGGGTTGGATTGGATGGCCCTTGTGGTCTCTTCCAATTCTATGTGCTGATCTAGACTGGCAAAAAGGGGTGTGTTCATGCCTGCATGAAAGTGTAGCCTTTAGATGACCCACACTGAAAGTTTGGCATGAATGCACTTCTTTTGCATTTTAGTGGGGGGAAAGTAGCTTTAAAAAGGACCTGCTTTTCCCAGCTTCTTTTTAAAAAAAGGGTGTAACTGTGCAGCTGCATCTAAATGCTGTTGTGCAACTGTGCAGTTTTTTAAAGCTCCCAAACCCTAGCTCCAGCCCTAATCCAAACCCTAGACATGTGCAGTAGGGTCTCTGGGATGCTGTAACTGTTATGCAACTGTGCATAAAATGTCAATTCGTTCATAAAATAAAGAAGTTTATTCATAAACTTAAAATGTAACAGATTTAATATCTTTTTAAGGGGGGAAGGGATGCAGTTTGTTTATTTTAATGTCTAAGCCACCTCAATTGATCTCAAAGGGGTGGGGTAATAATAATAATAATAATAATAATAATAATAACTATTATTATAAAATAAAGGGGTTCATTCATGGTGCACTGATGCAATTGCACACTTAAAAAAGAGAAGTGAAACCACAATGATAATTTGACAGATCTTCATAACTGCACACTTCATGTGTGATGTACTTACACAACTGCACAGTTCACAGCTGGCAATACAATTGCCTGTATGATGTAGCGGTGCAACTGCACAGTTCACAGCCAGCAACAACAACAACAACAACAATTAAAGGTTCAGTGCGGCTAAAAGCCCCATTCATTGCCAGTCGTGCAGCTGCTCCACCTGTGTTTCTAGCATCCTGACAGCTTCCAATGTAGTTGCTGAACAACAGAAAAGACTTCAGATAATTCGTCCCCACACCTCCTCAGGGTAGCTGCCCTATGCCTTTTTATTACACACCTGGGGCTTGCAGTTTAGCTGCTAAGCATCAAGGAAAAGGCAACTTCATGTCTCCCTTTCCTGCCAATCTAGAAAGCCCCTATGATTCTATGATCACTAACACTTTGTCCTACTTTCACCCCGTTAACACTATCTTTAAGTGTATAAGGGCTAGGGTCTCAAGGGTCTCCATTAGCCTGTTTCAATATTTTAGGTAGTATGCTCTCTCTTCTTTCCATTTTATAACAATCAATTCATTCAGAGTCAACCACTATAAACCTAAGAGTAACCTTTATTGAGAAGCATACAGAAATAAAGAATCTTATGTGAGTTAACTTCAAACTCAGCATGGTTACATTCTAATCAACACTTGGCAAGATTTAGCAGCTTCACCCAAAACAGTCAGATCGCAAAGCCACTTGGTCATAGTTTTGCTTTGTTTTAACCTATGCTGTTAATTGTCTTGCAGGCCATTTGGGGGGAAATGTGATTTTTTTTAAAAAAGAAATAATCTAAAGATATAAAGATCTAAACATTATTTTATTTTATTGTGCTTACTGTATATCAGGTGCATGGCTGTTAATTCATTTCAGGTACAACTCCACTTGATGATTACTACCTTTGTACTCTCAATGATAGGAGATCAGGCTACCCAAAGGATTGTGTCCTCTCATGTGAACCTATCTGTCTATTAATATAAGCTGTTCCACGTGCTATGAACATACCATTCTTTTTGTAGAGATGCAGCTGATGGTAAGTCATGAGAGGACTTTCTCAATTACCATTTTCAAAAAGGTAGCTGTTTTAATCTCTTGCAACATAAAGAGGAGAAAAGAAGGGTAAGGGGGGGGGGGGAAATGTGGTAGCACCTTTAAAACTAACTGGTTTTTATTTATCATGAGCTTTCTTGGGTATAAACACACTTCTTCAGATGCAGTACAGAGTAAAGAGTTATTCCTGAGGTCTTAATATCACTCTATACAACAACAACAACAACAACAACAATAATAATAATATTTATTTCTAGCCCGCCCGAGCTAAAAGAGCAATCGGGGCGGGGTACAAAAGAGAATAACAATTAACAAAGCAAAAATACATAGCAGTTATAGCAACAAGAAAAATTCATAGTAATTATAACAAAAATAAAATTAACAAAGCAAAATACGTAACAATTAACATATCAAAACAAGTAAAAAGAAAATCTCCATTCTCAACCCCCATCCCAATCCTAAAACAATGTGAACTATACACAATCTAAAAAGAAAAGAAAAGAAAAGAAAAGTGTGGGGGTGGGGTGGGGGAGACAAGACTCCTTCTCAAGTCCAGGAGGCAAGGCATGGAAGTAGCCCAGGTGGAGGTAGGGCAAATAAACACTCTATCAGCCAAGTCTTCTTCACTGGCAGTTGTTGGGGAGGAGGGAAAAGGCCCATTCCTCCTCCTGAAGTCCAGGAGCCAAGGCATGGGAGTAGCCCAGGTGGAGGTAGGGCAAACAAACACTCTCTCAGCCAAGTCTTCTTCACTGGCAGATGTTGGGGAGGATAAAGTTGGCGTAGATCCATGAAAACTGATATTAAAATATAAGGCAGTTAGTGATAAAGGTGCTACCACATTGCTTCTCTCCCTTCCCCTTCATTCCTTCTTTTCATTTCTCAGTGACAGTACCCATTATGAGAAATCCCATGCTCCAATATTGAGATTGAACACATTTCTCTTTAAATAAGTGTTTGGTTTTCTTGTTGTTTTCTTTAATTTATTATTCATTTATTTCCTGCCTTTGTGAGACTGAATTCCTGCTGCTGCTTATAGTTTTAAATGTGTTTTGCTTTATGCTTTTCTAATTTTGTAAACTATATTGAGTAACTCTTATTTGAACGGCAAGATGAGACATAAATCCTGTATAGATCAAATCTTACAGAAAGGCATTTGAACTGTTCCAATTAGCTTGATTTTATCTTTCTTTGAGAAAGGAAACTAGGGTATAAAAATTTGCTAAGTTTCACAAAACAATTGTTGTAGATGGGAATCCTTTTCACTCAGTGCTCAGACTTTGTGTCAGATTTGATTCATGGACATACATGATTGTTCTGAGACCTGGTGGCACAGTGGTTAAATGCCTGTACTGCAGCCACTCACTCAAAATCATAAGGTGGCGAGTTCAATACCAGCAAAAGGGCTCAACTCAGGCTTGCATCCTTCCAAGGTCACTAAAATGAGTACCCAGATTTTTGGGGGCAAGTAGCTTACAATTGTAAACTGCTTAGACACTCCTTAGGAGGTATAAATGAAGCTGTTTGTTTGTTCCAGTAGTTAAATCAGAATCAGCACAAGGCATTCAGATTAATCCCCTCTTGCACAAAAGCATGTATGGAATACACAAGGTAGTGTGGTCTCCCCTACCACCAACATGACTGCTAGCTATGTCCTCCCATTTGTCATGTTTTCAATATGTGGGTGTGTTTAAAACATGTGTACATGTGTAGGACACATGAATGTAGGATACTCTAAACATAGGGAGTTCCTCATGGGCCCAAGATTCTCCCACTTGTAGGGAGTCTTTTATATACTTTCTAGACATGTGATTGGTTGGATGTGTGACTGTGGGCACTTTGGAGCCATACTAGCTGATGGGTCTACAAATCCCTAACAGCATGCATTCAGATGACCCATCCAAGTGTTAAAAGTTGCTGGAAGTTATAAAAATAATATTTTTAGAATTTATAAAATGTATAAATCATTTCTGATAGTTGGGTCTTGAATATACAGTTTCAACGGAGCTATATCTTCTTAATATGACATCAATATTAAAAGTAGAAGATAGATTAACAAATTTTTGATAGATTAACAAATTTAATAAATAATAAATCTCTGTACATGATAGAAAAGGAATGGCAGCCGATTACACAATATTTATACAAAAGATAAAAATAACAAAGGCAAAAGATAAAAATGACAAAGACAAACTATTATGCATAAGTGTATTGTATAAGAGTGATGACAGAGGGATTACATATTTGAATGTTAGCAAAAATAGTTAGGTCAGTTTAGCATTATAAGACAAGGAGTAGATCTAAAGAACTATGTTTGGAAATTTATTATACAGTGGTCCCCCGGTTTACGAATCCCCCGGGGTACGAAAACCCCGGGGTACGAAACCGGCGGGACCGCTACAATATCCCCCGGGATCTGAAAGATCCCCCGGGATACGAAAGAAAAAATTGTGCGGCCCCTTTAAATCAGCCGTGTGGTCCGTTGCAAATAGCGGTCCCCCGGGAAACGAATGCTTCCAGGTTACGAAAGGTAATCCAGAACAGATTACCTTCGTAACCCGGGGGACGACTGTACTTTAATAACTACAGTGGTCCCCCAGTTTACGAATCCCCCGGGGTACGAAAACCCCAGGGTACGAAGCCGGTGGGACCGCTACAATATCCCCCGGGATCCGAAAGATCCCCGGGATATGAAAGAAAAAACCGCGTGGCCCCTTTAAATCGGCCGCGCAGTCCATTGCAAATAGCGGTCCCCCGGGAAACGAATGCTTCTGGGTTACGAAAGGTAATCCGGAACGGATTACCTTCGTAACCCGGGGGACAACTGTATAACCATAATCTTGACTTATAAGTTTGTTTATAGTTGTGCTTTAACTTCTAATCAAGATATGGCCAAACATGAAATATATACATATTATATTCCATAAAATTGTAAGATTTGTGTTGTTTATTGAGAGCTTTGTTCATCCAAAGAGTGATGCAAAAGGCAAGTGGATAAGTTTAATGTTCATTTCACATTCACTTCTCATACAGCATTTGGTTGAATTAATATACTCTAGTGCAAAATGGACATGAGGATACCATCCCTGGTTTGATACGAACGACAGTAATACTATGAAATTGTCAGCTGAAAAAAACAAACAAAACAAAAACACAACACAATCACCTTCGCTCTGGAGAGCTTATTCTATAAAGTAGAATACATGGGAAAATGAGTCATTTGATATTCTGCTCAAGTTTCCTGTTGTGTTTGATGGATTATCATAAACAATAGAGGTCAGAGTAAAGTGCCCCTCTGTCTAAAGTTTTGCAATAATGTCAAGATGTTGACTTCAGATGAAACATCATTACACTTTGCAGCGTAAGTGAGTAGCATGGTGAGTGAGCCACACTAGCGTCATTAACACTATCATAAACATTTGGCTCCATATTCTTCTTAATTAGGCCCAAGAGTCTGCTATAAGTAGATAAAGAAAAGTTTGTCATATGGTTTCTATTATATAAAATGTTGGCTGCTGAAATAGGATGGTGCTAATAATCCAAGAATAATGAATATTTAGATGCAAAAAGGTCTGGGGAAAACTAGAGGAGGGGGGATATCTCCCTCCCCAATTTCCACATTTAAACTAGTGAATTAAAATAAAATGATATAATGCATACACAAATAAACAATCTGGACTAGGGATAGAAAGTAATTTCTCTTGTTCTTTCTGCCAAGATTAAAAAAAAATAACCATTTTGCACCACCCTAGATGAACAATACTTACATCATGCAGCAGTTTTCCTTAGAAATGTGTTCATTTGTCAGCTCTTGTGTATTTTTGTGCAAATGAATTTTCATCAACAAAGTACTAAAGCATGATAAATTTATATCTCCCCCAACATACTACCAATGTTAACAAAGAGTGTGTAAACTTTGAGAGATCACCAAGCTCTTTCATCATTTAAACTAAATCAGGCAGGGGAAAGGAATGAGGAAAGAGATTTTTTTTAAAAAAAAAAAAAAAAAGCAAAACCATAATGTAGAGGATTCTATGCAATTAAAGCAGTGTGATTCTAATTACTATAGTTCAATTTAGGAAGGAATATTTAGATTTCTCAGCCAGAGCACTCTAATACTTCACCAAAACACAAACCTCAGAGTTCCATTGATTTATCTCCCTCTCTGGCTTTTCTTCATTAACAAAGATTCAGGAAGGACTCATCCCACACTTTGTACAAGCGTGTTGATGACTAAAAAGTCCAATCCAAGATAAACAAGTTCTGTTACAGAAAGCACAGCAAAAGGTCTCTTTGGGTGATGTTTCCAAGTTCTGATCTTTCTGCGTTGTCGTTTCTCTTCGAGACTTGTTTGTTTGAGTCTCCATGTCTCCCAATGTGAGGCCAGGGCAGACCATTCTTGGTGATCAATTTGGTTGAGCTTGAGATGTTGTTTCAGGGAGCCCTTATATCTCTTCTTTGCGGTGCCCCTCTTTTGCTGGCCCATGGCGAGTTCACAGTAGAGTACTATTTTTGGAAGGCAATGGTCCTCTGTCCTAGAAACGTGCCCTGCCCGGTGCAGCTGCATTCTCAATAGCGTGGCCTCAATCCTGGTGATCCCTGTCTGGTTCCAGGACAGCAACATTTGTCACATAGTCAGTCCAGTATATAATTAGAATGGTGTGTAGACAGCTCTGATGAAAGCGTTCGAGGAGTCGTAGATGTTGGCGATAGATGACCCATGTTTCAGACCCATAGAGGAGAATGGACAGTACAATGGCTCTGTATACACTGGTTTTTGTGCTTCACCTCAGGTGTTTGTTACTCCAGACTCTTTTGTGAAGCCTTCCAAATGCATCTGTAGAGATTATGCTTCACAGATAGGTGAACTGCTGAACGGACTTAAGCACAGATTTGCCTATGGTGACGTTGGGATGATAGTGATCTTCCTGTGGTGCAGGTTGGTAGAGAACTTACATTTTCTTCAGGCTGACTTCCAGCCCAAACAGCTCTGCAGCTGTTGCAAAGGAGGATGTTAGGTGCTGCAGAGCTGCTTCTGCAAAAGGGCCCCAGATGTTAACGGCCTTATGTAAGATCTTTATGTCAGTAGATAAGGACTTTAAGCTCAAGTCTCTTCTTAATTTTCTCTCTCTGCCCTTCCTCATGGTCTTCCATACCTGCCTCTTTTAACACTTCACCTGATGAAGGACCAAGGATGCTGTCAGTTGGTGGTTTCCAATGTAAGTAGTGTGGTGAGTTCACTCTGATTTTTAACCAGGGTAATGGTCAATATGGATTTCTTTACAAACCCTGTAAGGATGAAGACTTTACAATGTAGCATGGCATAATGACTGATTTGTATTATTTTGGGGTAAATGATAGTAAAACTGCACAACATTATATCATTTAGGGGAACTGTGGGGAAACAAAATGATTAATACTCAGAAACATGTGAAATGATGTGTTGATATCAAATGCAGGAACCATTGTCTAAGATAGGGATGGGAGGTATGAAAGGAGTCCTGGCCATCATTTATACCTATGATGATCCCTGGTGTGGCACAGGGTTCACTTTCAAACAGTATAAGTAAGGAATGTTGAGTTGTCATTACATTCTTCTCATTTGTCAAAAGGAGCATAGAAGAAAAGAAAAAGTTATTGTCAATACTTAAGTACTCTAGTATCTAGAGAAGTGATGGAAATCATGTCTTGGTTATCCATATCTTGGCCATCTGCTACTGACATTCCAACACCAAATGCAGAACTGAACTGTTTTAATCCTTGCTGTAGCATCTAGTGGTTTTGAATCTAGAATAACGTCCTAGGATATATGAGGTCTGGTGTATTTCCAAAACACCAGGTGGGTAGTAGTATCTTTGCCCATTTCTCAAACTAGAAATATACACTTTAGGAAAAGTAATTCAAGGCAGGGTTCTGATCATCTGCTATGTGGTGCATAATGTTTATAATGATATCACTGTGTACTGGAATGCCAGAAATCTTAAACCATAAATCATCCCTGTTTATTCGATAACATTATCTCTTCCAAATACCACAAGACAAGAAATCACACCAGCATATCTAAAGAGAAGTGAGTTCCTTCTGAAACAAAAAGTATAGCAATCTATCTCCAAATGTTCTATAAAGCTAAGGATTCTGCTGCACCCAGAAATGGAATAAAACAGTCTATTGGATTTTCCACATTGTCATATTTTTGCCCAGGCTAAGCCCAGAGAATAACAAGACAGCATGCATATCTGCAGCTATAACCAATCTGCAACTAATACTCTTATAGAAACTTTTGTTAGCTGCAAATATTTGGCACAAACAAGGTTTGATGGAAAGTATACATGACTTGGATCATATTAACATCTATGAAATCAATACAGCCTGCTGGAATGCTGAGAAACAGATTATTTATCCACTTAACTAAAATCCGTAACTGCAATTCAAGAAGGCTCATTAATGCACATTTCGATTTGGAAACTATCCGGTATCGATTTCATTGTGTTTAGGTTGGGAATGAAATACATTTTCATCAACAACATGTTAAATTGGATGGCAGTAGGGAAAATGGCTAGCCATTTCACAACTGCCTTGTTTTGTAAGTGATATGATACATTTCAAGTAAATTAGAACTGTGAGAAAAATCTGAAATCAGTCAGCAAACCAAGGCATTTCGAAATCATTTTTAATGAACTCCCTGCAGCAGTTCTGGAAACAATAAATCTCTTGTAGCAATGTAACAGAAGGAAAACATGTATCTTTACCAACAAATTTCAGAATGATGCATACACATTTATACATCTCAGCAATGTATGCATATTTATAAAAAAATATATCCAACTTTTTATCACATATGATTTCCAATCAAATGATAATAATTTAAATTTTAAACAACAGTTTTCAAAAAAGAGCAATCTATATATTGTGAATGACCATTACCCATTACTGGAGTTTGGACAATATACTGTTTTGGACTACTGTTCCCTGAATCCCTCAGCCAACATGGCAAACTCTTGCCTTTGATATAGTAGAGGTTCAGGTCATTCTCCAGCCATCTGGACTGGTTCATCTGCATTATTTTATTCATTGTTGTGGAAAATGCCTGAATATATATGACAATTTAAATAGTAGATGATGACAGTACAGTGTGCATGGATATATATGTATCATAACTAGATCAGAACAAATTAGAGGGACGTCTGAGACCAACATTTTGGAAATTGAACTTTCAATCTCCTTTGGTCCGTTTTACATTGGCAAAAAGAGGTGTGTTGAAGGCTGCTTGAAAACCCAGCCTTTAGATGAGAAAAAGGGAAAGTGTGCCATGAAAACACTATTTTGGAGTTTTAAGGGAGAAGAAGTGCTTTAAAAAGGAGCTGGCCCATTTTACATTGGCAAAAAGAGGTGTGTTGAAGGCTGCTTGAAAACCCAGCCTTTAGATGAGAAAAAGGGAAAGTGTGCCATGAAAACACTATTTTGGAGTTTTAAGGGAGAAGAAGTGCCTTTAAAAAGTAGTTTGATTTCCCCACTACTTTTTTAAAAAGGGTGCAGCATTGCTGGCCCATTTTACACGGGCAAAAAAAGGCGCTTTTAGGGCTAAAAAGCCCGCATTTAGGGTTAGGGAGGGCGTAGCCTTTACACCCTCCCTAAGCCTAAAACGCATGGACGCCGCCATTTAAAGATGGCGGCGTCTACACGGTGGCGCCGTACAAGCATCATCACGTGCACAGCGTTTTGACGCGCTGCGCACGTTTTGACGCTCTGGTGGCGCAGGAGGGCGCCAATCGCGCCCTTCCCGCGCCGCAAAAAAAGAGCTCGATCCCGGAGCTCTTTTTTGCGGCGGGTCGTTGCGGCGGGATGAGGCCTCTGGGGCTGCCCGTGTGGCAGCCTAGGCCTCATCTCGCCGCTAGAAGGGGCGAGTTTGGACCGCCCCTTTTAGCCAATGTAAAAAGCACCCCTATTGCATCTAAAGGCTAAGGTGTAGTTGAACGGTTAAATGGGGCTCTGTATCTTTAAAGCGCCCATTTAAAGGCAGCGGTACAAGTGCGGAGGGAGGGAAGGTGCCAAGACAAGAAGAGACCTTCAGAGCCCGGCCAGAGTGCGCCTGCACCTTCCTTCACCTCCTCCCTTTGGTTGAGAGAGTGTGACTTCTAGGGAGACAGCAGGGCACTGGAGGCGCTCAGCCAGGCCAGGGCAAGCTGGCAAGAGGAGGAGGAGAAGGGGAGGGACCTGGAGCACCTCCGCTGCCCTGCCTCCCTGCAAGTCACACTCTCTCAGCCGAAGGGGGGAGGAGAAGGCAGGCCCAGACACACTCTGGCCAGGCTCCATGGCTCTCTCCTGGCTGCCTTCCTCCTCCCTTTGGCTGAGAGAGTGTGACTTGCAGGGAAGCAGGGCAGCAGAGGTGCTCCAGGTCCCTCTCCACCTCCTCCTGTTTCCTGCTTGTCCTGGCCCAGCATCAGGAGGACCTGGAGCACCACCGCTGCCCTTCCTCCCTGTAAGTCACACTCTCTCAGCCAAAGGGAGGAGGAAGGCAGCGGGGAGGGAGGGAGGGAGGGAAGGAGCCAGGAAGAGACCCCCAGATCCTGGCCAGAGCATGCCTGGCCCTCCTGCTTCCTCTTCAAAAAGAAGGCTGGAAAAGTAGGACGTGTCCTGGCAAAGGAGGACGTGCCTGGTCAACTTGGAAAAGGGGGGCCTCTGCTCAAGAATGGAGGACATATGGGAATCCCTCTGGACAGAGGGCTGAAACCTCAAGACAACTCAATATAATGCTCTGACAGAACACAGACTACAACTCCCATGAGCCTTTGCTACCATTTCCCAAGATGCCTTAATTTGCAACAGAAAGCCGACCAGTATGTTCACATGTGATGAATTCTTTCGTATTGACTCTGCATTTTCTTTTTGTGTAGATGCTCTCTTGTTTTGTGTGTGATGAGCTTGTGCGTAATCATGTGCATTTCCGAACTGACCTCACTTTATCCCTCTTTCGGAATGGTCCTGTACTCCCCCATGTGATAAGCTCCGACTGTATGGTGTACCTGCGCAATTGCGCAATTCGCAGCCAGCAAGGGAAAAAAATGTTTAAAGCGCGGCTAAAAGCCACGTTCCTTGCCGCCCATGTAGCTGCTCCGCCTGTGTTTGTAGCGTTTTGACAGCTTCCCATATAGTTGCTGAGCCACAGAAAAAACCTCAGTCTAGCTGCCCTGTACTTTTTAAATGCACACCTGGGGCTTGCTGTCTAGCTGCTAAGCATTAAGGAAAGTGCAACTTCATGTCACACTTTCTTGCCAATGTAAAAAGCCCCCTTTATGTTTTTAAATGACTTATATCTGTTACATTGTAAAAAATATATATAAACAGGCTTCCATTTTACAGATCTCCAATGGACATAGCAGATGCTACATTGTCACTGTTTCTAGTGGAAGAAAATGAAAAGATTAGGTTAATCCTTCTCATACCAGTCTCTCTGTCTCTGGTCCAAAACACATGGCAGAAATAATCCAGTTTGAGACTGCTTTAACTGCACAGGCTCAATACTAGGGAATGCTGGGAGTTTTGTGAGACACAGCTTTCTCTATCACAAAGTTGTGGTGCCACAATAAACTACAATTCCCAGGATTCCCTAACACTGAGCCAGGATAGTTAAAGCTGTCTCAAACTGGATTATTTCTGCAGTATGTATTTGGACCTTTCTCTCTCCTTTCAGCTCCTCTGTCATTGCTAGGTTCCAGATTCATATTTACAAGATCAGCCATCTGGGAACCCCTGAGACATAGGGTAAAACAGCTAAGGGGGTAGTTTCATGGTAAACAGTAACTGAAAATAGCTAAGTTGCCCCTTTTTGCCATCTTTTTCTAGTCCAAAAATACCCCTCTGAAGCAGCTTTGCAAAGGGACAGTTTGCAAAGGAAACCCTTTCTCCTCTGTCACACAGTCAGAATATGAGGGGTCATGCCTTTAAAAATGTGTTCTTAAAGCTTTGTCACCAGTGATAGGAAAATTGTTGCTTCCTTCAAAAAGAAACTTAGTGAAGATTTCCATCTCTACAGAGACATCATAATGAAGATTCAAATGACTCTGCTCTCTAGTTAACAGGCAAGGGAGATAAAACCATTGTTGGCTAAATGTTGGTGAAATTCAATTCCTATATTTTGAACAAAAGAACGCTTTCAAGTTCAAAAGGTACTTTGGTGCAGAAAACTATCCCATGGAAAAATATTTTGCACCATATATTGCAAAGTGCCTCAATTTTATGAACTATTATACATGTGCACAATTCAAGATTATCTGTGGAGTAGCATGAAGAAAGCACAAATATTGTTCAGCAGGTGGGGCATGGACCTATTGGATGAGCTGAGTTAATGAAAAATAAAGAGATTTCAAGAGAGCCTGACACCCCAAGAATTCTTGTGCCCAGTGCAAGAAAGTATTTATCAACTTTTTTTTTTTTTTTTTTTTTTTTGGACGGGAGGCTCTTTGGAAAACTACTGTCTTTTCCCTTTGTCAAACAAAAGACACACAGAGAGAGCAAGCACAGAAGAACCAGCTGATTGATCAAAAAGATGCAAGGAACCCATCCAATTCTTCTGATTTTTAAAAGTCCACACAACAAGGTAGCCAGTACCATAGTTTACCTATACAATTTGCACAATATATACAGTCTGTGCAAAATGCATTAATACAAGTGTGAAAAGTCAATTGTCTTGCCAAGAAGGAAGATAAATTTGAAGTTTCTCATTCTCATAAACAAGAACAAGACAAACAAGATGTACACCCCCACAATTTAATGCTCCAGACAAAACTGAAAATCTCCATGATATTAGTACTGCAGAATAAACATAAAGGCAATGTAAATACCTTTTAGGGAGGCAAAATAATTTCTTTCAGGCCTGGTTTGGTTTCACCATGGAACTTTTTCTTCAATGAGTTAGTAAGATTTTATAGACTGTGTTGGTAAACACAAGCTGTAAGTAATTTGCAAGACTTTTATTTTAGGTCATTAGTTTGGCTAAGTTCCTTAACTTGTCAATTTTAATGATTTATACTTAGCAGCAAGTAGTTGTTTAGGTGAGTAATTTAAAGCCATTTTATTAATAAACAATAAAATTAATTCAACATGTCCTTGTAAAACAGTTTCCTAAATATTTATGATAAGTTCATATACATTCGGACTATGCAAAAATATGCATTAATGTGTTTTTATTTTTTTTTATTTTTTTAAATTGGCATGCATAAAACCACCCAAATTTCTGCAAGTAGAAATTCAAAGTCTTTCCCTCACTGGAATGATGGAATGTTCTTCTTATGAATATTTTACAATTTATTAATGTTCACATTTTTGCTGTGTGAAACATTTTCTGTTAATGATATATCTAATGATGTATATGTGACTCTGTGAGAGAGCGGCAGAAGACAGTATGTTAAATTGTAAAGCAGCAGTAACTCTGAGTCATTTTACACCTATATTTGTGTAAACTTTTGCCAATGGAGTAATGCCTATTTTTATCATGGAAAACAAAGGAAGAATGTAACACACAGTGGCTGGCATCCTGTTAGTGACATACACAAGTATAAGTCCACTTTATGCCTGTGTATTAGGGATAGAATGGGTATTTGACAATGCCAACTCTGTGCTTCGTCCTAAAAGATGCACAGTTGGACTATAGTGAAACTTTTCAATGAAAAGATGCATTCCTATGCTAACTAAAACTGGATTTTATTTTTTTTATAAGTGTCTGAATAAACACTGAAAAGGGGAGAACATAATATAATATTCCTTGGCTGATAAGCTCTAATTTGTGCACCTTAATTGTAAAAAACTATTACTATTTTCTTCTCTAATTCACTTCATCCACACCAAGGCCACTCCTCTCTTGCTGCTCTTTCCTCTGGTGATCTTTCTTAGCTGATTCTTTTGTGCAACTTGCTTCTTGAACTTTGACTCTGATTCTAAACTTCCATGCTTTTTTGACCTGCCTACATATTCCAATTCTCCAGTGTTTTATGATCCCTTCTAATTTTCTCTATCAATGCCAAGGTTGCTCCTCTCCTACTTCTCCCTCCTCTTTCCTAGCAATTTGCTCTAAGTGTGTGCTCCTCATTGTTCTTGACCTTCTGCCTATTCGAAAACCCCAATTGCTTTTCATTCCTGCTAATTCACTTAATCCCTATCAGTCCATTCATTCATTCATTCATTCATTCTGTATGTCACCTTTCTCCCAGATTGATACCCAAGGCATCTCAGAGATAAAATTGATTAAAAACTTGTCAATACAAATGTTAAAACAAAATTATTTCACTTGAACAGTATAGAATTATTGTTTAAAACTGTTGAAAAGTTAAAAACATGAATAAGCACAGCATGCACCCCAATAAAAGGCCTCCCTGAGAGTGATACATATTGCAATCTTGCTTGAACAAAACTACCTTTGCCTGCCAATAAAATGAAAGCAAGGAGCAGTCCAGCCTAGCCTCCTGTGGAAAAGCATTTCAGAGGGTGGGAGCAGGAACTCTCTCTTGTGTCCTCACCAATCAAGGCTGTGATGATGGCAGAACCAAGAGACAGCCTTACCCTGATGATCTTAGACTTCTAACATATGGGGAGATACAGGGGCTATACAGACCATCCCTAAGGGGCAGTCTTCAGCCACCCCTTTACTGACCAGATCAGGGCCACAGTAGCCTCATGTCCGGAAAGCGCAAAAAGGAGCTGCAAAAAACAGCTCCTTTTTGTGCCCTTCAAGGGGTACTATTGCCACAGCAGAGCTACTTTATGACACCCCTTTGGTGGTGCATCATGTGAATGCAGCACTGGAGTGGCATCATGGTGGCATGTGCCATGTGGACCAGCGCATGCCAAAATGGCACCCTGGGGGCAGGGTTAGGGTCTCCATTGTGGACACTGCACTCTAACTCTGAGCACAGTCCAGTACAAAGTGCTGGTTTGTTTCGGGCCACAGTCTTTCATATAGTCTGGACCCAAGCTAGATAGGGCTTTATAAGTCAAGGCTGCCTCTCTCCTGCTGCCTCCTCTGCAATATCATCTGCAAACGCTGTTATTTTATATTGATCCTCTTTAATCTTCACTTCTTTAATGTTTAAATTTTCCTTTATACTGTTAATTAAAATATCAAGAGTAAATAAAAACAATATTGGAGACAGAGGGCAACCCTGTCTTGTCCCTTTAATTATGTTAACTGATTTGGTTCTTGTTCAGTATTTTAGCTGTTTGGTTTTTATATATTGCCTCTATCGAGTTTAACAGATTTACCCCTAACTTCATCCTACTCAGTATCCTTATCATAAAATCCCAGTTTAAATTATCAAACACTTTTTCTAAATCTAACATAATCAAAGCTAGTTCTATTGTATTAATTACTTGTCTAATATTATCTTTTAGATAATAAAAACCACATTTTTCTTCCAATATTCGTTTTGTTAAAAAAGTTGTTAATCTGTTAGACAGAACTGAGGCAAAAAGTTTATAATCAGTGTTTAATAGAGATAGGGGTCTGTAACTATTCAGGTCACACTGATTCCTCCCTTCTTTCAAGACCAAAGTTACATTTGCTTCTTCCCATGTTGGTGGTAATACCCCCTTTCCAATATTATGAATTGTTGACAAAAGCGATTTGCACAATTACTCTTTAATTTTTTAAATAATATTTAGATGATAAGCCACCTGGACCAGGCATTTTTTCACTTTTGGCATTTTTAATTGCTTCCTGCAAATCTACCATGTTAATTGGTTTGTTTAACCTTCATCTAATTTCTTCTTCCAAGGTTGGAATGTTGATTTCATCTAAATACTTTTCTATTTCACAATCTTTTATTTCCTTTGCTTTATAGATTTTATTGAAATGATTTTAGAATATTTCTCTGATTTTCTGTGATTCTTTAATGTCTACTTTCCAATTTTGATCTTAGTTATTAATTTTTTGTCTCTTTCTTTTCTAAGTTGCCAATATGGCCATTTTCTGATTTTGAAATTGTTTTATTTTAACTTGTTTCATTTTTTTGTATTTTATAAATTTTCTATTGAGTATTTCTTCTGCAATAATTTAATTTCTTTTATTATTTTATCTTTCTCCTTACTATTATTCAATCCTTTTTCTTTTTCTGCTGTTGTATCAGTAATTTGGTTCATTTTTTTCTTTTCCCCTTTTGAATTTGTTTGTGCTTTTGGATTAAAAAATATGGATAACTGCTTTACTTGTTGTCCATACTGTACCATCTCCACCCCTTTCCTTAAATTTTCTTGAAAATAATATTTAAGCATCTGTTTGGCTTCTTCTATGATCTTGTCATTTTGAAGTAAGTAATCTTGCAATTATCATCTATACTCAATTTCCAGTATCTTTAAATTCATAATTATTGGATTATGATCTGAATAAATTTAAGTTAGGACTTCCTTTTTTAAAAACATATTGTTTGTGAAACTAGGAACATGTGTCTTCTAGCAAATGATCTATCCCTTTCAGAATAGAACGTAAACTCTCTTTCCTTCTCTTTTTTTAAAATCCCCATACATCAAACAGGTTATATGTTTGCATCATATCAAAAAAGGTTTGGGGTAATTTCCCTTGATTTTCTTTTACTTTTTACATGACAATCTGACCACTAGTGGGTTATTCACAGCATTGAAATTATCACAAATTATAAAATTATTTTTCAGTGTAATCATGTAATTTTGCCTTTATTTTCTTATAAAACTTTTATTTCTTTTCTTGTGGGTGCACAGATTACTACTAAAATAACTTTCCTATCTTGTACTGTTATTTCTACTCCTATAAAGCAACCAATTCTTTAGCCTGTAGCTTGTTTTGAAATATAAACAACAATACACATTTTTTTAATTAAATGCAGTGACATATTCCACACCCAGTTTAGAATTTCTTAATATTCTCTTATCTTTAGTCCGGATGTGGATTTCCTGTAAACTCACAACATCACAATTTAATTGAGATATTGTATGAAAGATTTCTTTCCTTTTCTTCTTATCATTTAGTCCCTTTACATTCCATGAGAGGAACATTATGCAACTGCATGGCCACGACAACTAGCCACTGCAAAAAGGAGCCCCAAAACAGAGCTCCTTCTTGTGACACTGCCAAGGCACCATAAGCACCTTGGAGGATCGCAGTGATGTCACATGTGTGCCACTCCATTTGGACATGGCATGCATGTGACATCATTGATGTGTGCACTGTGTGGATGGCACTGTGTCAATATGGTACCGCCCATATGTGCTAGGGTTCCAGAGTGTGCAGATGCTGCACACTCCATAACTCTAGAATAGGCCCCAGACTGCCACACACCAGTGGTCTGTACTGAGCCTTTGACATATTTACCATCTCATAATAAAGATACATTGTTCAAGATAACTTTCAAATAAACTTTTAACTTTGTTTGAATACAGGTTTCTCTGACATTTCAATAAGATAAAGAAACACACTACCTAGACAACATTTTCAGAGAGAGCTTGGGGTTAAGTCCCTTAAGAAAGGTAAAAGAGTGAATCTGTTTCACACATTAGTGTCAGGTGGTGTTGCCATAAAAGAAAAGTAATTAAAGAAAATAATGTAGTTGCACAGGCTCACACCTGTTCTTCCTGTTCCCCACCCTCCATGTGCCCTCAAAAATGGCTTTGCATGCCACAGGTTTGTCACCATAGTTATAGATAAACTATCCCCTTTGAAACCTCACAGCAAAATTCTGAATGATCAAGGTTGAGAGGTCTTGTACCTAAAAAAATATAAGCACTTTCACTTATTTTTGTCTGTCTTAGAAACAAGTAGAAAAACATTTTATACAAAAATATGAGAAAGAAATGTCTGTGCTGCTTATTCTTTTTGAGAACAGAAAGACACACATTTATTAGTTGTGGAATCACTGCAGCTTGGGGAATCATCCATTCTCATTTTCTGACTTTTGTGCATTTAAATTCCCAATTACAGTGATGATTCCTATTAGCATAACTTTCCTGCACTATGTTTCCTGGGAAATGTAAAATAAAATGATCATATATTATCATACTACCCACCCATACATTTAATTTCCATTTCTTTCCTGGGATGGTTAGATGTTCTGCTTCAGACCATAAAGACTGGAGAGAGAGAGAGAGAGAGAGAGAAGGAGGGAGGGAGAGAAGGAGGGAAGGAAGGACTAGTAATAAGCTGTTGATTTTCAAATCGAAATGTGTCACACATATATACAGCCCACAGACATATGCACAGCTATGTGTTGTGAACCACATGAAGAGAAGATGCTTTCAGAGAGCATGAAGCTGATTTATTCTGCATGTCCAACAGATTTTATCAAGGACAGTAATGCAGCTCTCACCATAATCTATCTGTGTAGATGTGATGCTCATCACCTCACCAGTAAGCAATACATGAGATTTGTCATCATAGATTGTCTCTTTTAACTATTTTCTTCTCTTCAGTGTGAATTGCAAGACAAATTAAGAATGAAAATGAAAAATGATAGTCAGGGGACAAATTTTAAATATGTCATTGACAACAGCTAATATTAAATCTAATATTCAAATACCATTGAGGTACGGTGTATGATAATACTGATAAAATAAATGGTTTGATCTACTGCAATAAATAAAAAGTTTAATTATTGACCTGGATAGATCCATTGATGTACTTGACAGATCCAAACCAAACCTTATAAGTTAGCACCCAATTTCTATTGTTATCATTTAGATCTTACTTTAGAACTGAAAACATCTTTGTTTGGCTGTGGAGAATCTTCTTGAAATCTAAGTGTCTATTGAAGCTGCCTTGTGTGCCTTCATTGGAGAGAAAGATGAGGTAAAACTCCAGTATAACAAAAATAAAACACAAACTGTCTTTTCTATGGGCAAAGAAAGAAAAGTGTAACAAATATTGTAATCTCACTGAGTGGTCTTTCTCCTTCCAAACACCTGAAAAATACCACGTCAAAACCAATATTCTTTCCTTCCATCTCAGAAAGCCACATCTCAGTGTAGTGAAATCATACAGCTTATTAATGACCATCTATTTGGTCTGTTGTAAAGCTTGAAAGCCAAAGAGAAAATATGAGGACTATGAGTACAAAGAACAATAAGCTCAGAACTGTCCTGACTGTACATCAAGATATTTATATTAATGCTTGCTTTGCAGACATTCAAAATAAACCTGCTAAACTGTTTTGTGTAAATCTGGCTCTTCTGAGCCATACAACACAAAGACAGAGATAAACACCTAAATTTCAGAAGTCTGGACGTTAATAGAAACTACAGCCTTGATCAGCCCACATTTAACAGTGCAATTTTCTGTATGTCTACTCAGAAGTACCACCGAGTTGAGTGTGTCTTGTTTCTGTGTAAATGGATAAAAGATATAATATCAAACATAGCACAGTCAGGGTTTTTTTTTTTTTTTCTGTACAATCCTAGTCATGTTTTAGCACAGGGAAGATCCACTGTGCTCGATGAGACTCCCAGGTAGGTATTCACAAGTATTGAAAACTTTTAGAGGTTTTTATTTTATTTTTTCCTTTTGCATTTTTTGTACTTCTGAAAACCTTGCATCTCCTCCAAGTCAGTTGTTAACTCTGTGTTGTATGTGTTTGCTGCTACACAAGAATATTATCACATCAATGGAAATAGAGCAAAAATGTTATTTCCTCTTAACAGACATCTCCTGTTATGAACAAATAAATAAACTGGTTTAACATATGTACCAGGCATATTATAATTTCCCATATTTCTGATATTTGTACAAACTATGGCATATTTTATAAAGTTTATTTTTTGAGTGCGGGTTAAAAAAGGTCTGTTTCAAAGATGAAACCTTTTTTTGTTTCCAATACTTGGTCTTTGAAGTAAGATCCTAAATTGATGTCCTTGTGCTTTCATAAAATAACCGAGGAACAAGAAATCCACTTCAAGCTTGTCTTGTCTCAGGTCTGTTCCTCTAGGACTTCACCTGCCTCCATCTTTGAACCAGGAATGGTAGCCTCTTCACAACTGCAGGCATTAATGAGCCACACTTGCTACAGAACTTGAGTAGCTTCATGAGGGTTCTGACACCTACCGGATGGGTGTGTCGAAAGAAGAGCCTTGCCACCTGGTTGCAGTTCTGCTTGGCAGACTTTGTAACTCTGTTTACACTTCACTCAATTATAATTGGCAGTTCTGTCACCATTTCTTCAGCAGTTCTGGGGTGTATTGTTATAGCTGAATACATATAATAGCTGTCACTTTTCTTTTCTCAGCATTTAGTTCTATTTGTTATTTTCCTCTGCTTTTAGTAGCTTAAGTCATGTCACTTATATTGCATATGCACTGACAGATTTTTGACTGATGCGCAAATTAATTCAGAGGAAAAAGAAAGGAGAAAAAGAACAGGGATTTGTTTTTGTCCTGACACTTTTATTTTATCTTTGCATGCTGTCTTTGACAGGCTTTAAAATGGTATTCACTTTTTTTTTTTTTTAAAAAAAACTTATTAAAATAAAGAGCAATTTGCTACATCAGAGACATGTTACTCATGCTTTTTCTTTCTTTTCTTTTCTTTTTCTTTCTTCAGCTTGTCCATGTCAATGCAGAAAAGATAGCAGAGTCAGGAAAAGGCAGCCTTAACCTTCAGGTATTTAATGGTTCTTACTTACACATCAAGAACCATCAAAATAAAATGCCAAAAATCCATATCCTATGATATGAAATGCAAATGTCTATATGATTGCTTTTCTGTGATATCTACATTTGCTTTCCCAAATAGGGTACTGTTTTATTGCTTTTCTATGATATCTGCATCTGATCTCCCCAGTGTGATGTTGTTGTCACTGTATGCCTTCAAGTTATTTTTGACATATGGTGACCCCAAGGAAACCCTATGACGTGGTTTTCTTGGCAAGTTTCTTTAGGGAGGAGGTGTCGTTGCTATCCTCTCAAGCTGAGAGAGTATCACTTGCCCAAGGACATCTAGTGGGCTTTCATGGCTAAGCCAAAATTTGAAGCCTGATCTCCAGAGTCATAATCAAATGCCCAAAGCACCACACCATGCTGGCTGATACCCTTTTAAAATTTCCATGTCAGCTCCCATAATCACTTTCCACTGGGCATGTTAGCTGGGACTGCTGGGTGCTGCATTCCCAAACTGCCTGGACTTCACCATGTTGGAAAACACTGATATTGAGGAAACAACATGCACATGGCAAAGTTACCATATATGCCATGTGCCCCAATTCACTATGTGCACAGATTCTGGAATCCTTTCTGGCACAGAACAGAGAATGGATTAGTGAATGACTTTAAAAGTCTCTATAGTCCAATTCTTCAGCCAACACTGCCATTATTGAGGATGTCAAGAATATGGAATATTATAGGGCATGAGAGAATGCTGTTAAGCAGAGGGTTATGCATCATGGTGTAATACCCTAAAGTTGGCAAACAATGTCTTAATAAGAGGGAAAACAGACTTATGTGGAAGATCATATTTCAGGTGGGGGTAATCAGATCAACTTTTCTATTAGCCAAAATACAGCCATTTTTCTCAAAATGAAAAAGTCAGGTGAGTGTGAGCCATTGTAGTTTACCTGCTTATGGGCAAAATGATTCAAGAACTAGAGACAGTGCAAGATTGTGAAAGGGTGAGGAAGGTGAGTGCAGAATTACAGAATCATGGAAATGGCAAGGATGACAAGAGCCACCTAGTCCAACACCCTGCTATGCAGAAATAAACAATTAAAGCACTCCTGGGAGATGGCCCTCCAGTCCCTATCTAAAAGCCTCTAACAAGATTTCATCGTTGTTGGAGGCTTTCTATTCCAGTGTTGTTCAGCTCTTACAGTAAAGACATTCTCTCTAATGTATAGGTGGAATCTCTTTTCTTGCAATTTGAATCCATTAGTTTGTGTTCCATTGTTACAATCTATTGTCTCTGGAGCAGAGGAAAACAAGTTCATTCTATCTTCTACATGTCATCCCTTCAGATATTTAAATATAGCTATTATATCACCACACAGTCTTCTCTTCTCCAGGGTAAACACACATAGTTTTCAATGTCATTCTTCACAGGGCTTGATTTCCAGATCTTTGATCTTGGTAGTCCTTCTCTAGATATGACCTAGTTTGTCAACATCCTTGTTAAATCATTGTGGTACCCAGAGCTAGATACACTGTTCCAAGTGATACCTGACCAAAGCAGAATATAGCAAAGATTAAATGTTTATTATTCACTCCAAAACTATATGAAAGACTCCAGATGTAAAAGATAATTCATTCTGGAGAGATACCTGCTCCAGCTTTGATATGAAGAAGTTTCTTGCCTCTGGTGTTGGAAATTTTTTACTGCTGAAATCAGTAAAGTTCAGAACAGTAGGCTTCCCTCAAAATCTCACCTCTCATAGACCCGCCAGAATCCTGGATTTTAGACAGAAAAACTAATCTATTTTGTCTACAAAATATTATAATGCTATCCAGCTCATTCTCAGAAAAGGCTAGCAAGACTGAGGTAACGGAATCTCTCTCACCCCTAAATCTAATTTTCAAAGAGTACTTTCCTATGCATCAGCAGCAAAATCCGTCTACCCCCTTTCATTTGTGTGAAAATCAACTACTTTCCCTTGAACATCTTAGTAGCCACTGAACCTCAGAGTGATTAGCCTCAAATCCTTTCTGTATGAATCCAGTTCTCTGTAGTACATCTGGATACATGAATCTGCTTCTTTGAGTTAATATTTCCGCATTCTACAACAAAGATGTTTTATTATTTACTTATTTGTATTATCAGTTCACTATTTTATCAGCCATTTACTCTTATACTCAAAGTAATAATTGTATATTTTGATCATTGTAAGTTCAATAATATTCATTTTTTGGTAGCTCTGTGTGGACATGGATTACTGCTTCAATCTGCTTAATATACACTACTGCCAAGATTCAAAGCATATTTTCGGAGAACATGTAAGTGTTAATACAGCACGTCCTCCCCATATGCGGGCTTGCCATCCACAGCTTTAAGCTCATGCAGATGGTATGTCCCAGATGTTACAATGGCATATGTGCCATGTCACAATGCTTGAAGGAGGGCACAACCATTGAAACAAACAGGACTTGAGATCCTGCATTTTTTGCCATACATAGAATGGGGGGGGGGGGTCTGGAATGGATACCCCACATATACAAAGGACCCACTGTGTACAGAGGAAGACTTCTGAAAATAGCAATAGTATGTGCATTTCTATACCACTTATCAGTGAACTCGGTACTTTAGAATCTGTAAACTAATTGTCCCCAACAAAATGGGTACTCATTTTACCAACCTAGAAAAGGATGGAAGGCTGAGTGAACCTTGAAGCCCTTGGGATCAAACTCACAACCATGTGGCTTCAATACCAGCATTTAACCACTATGCTACCAAGTCTCCTTAAAATTAACAGCCTGAACTGACACAAACCACTGCAAGAATTTATCCCACTAAGCAGGCCAAATACACAATTGTTCAGCTCATCCAACACCCAAGAATATATAGGGATGAAACTTCAAGCTTTATTCAGGTCTTAAATTAGCATTTTCTGTTTGAACTGGGGAAAAAAATCTCTTTGATGCCTTGGAGACATCCTAATAGCAACCACCTGTCTGAAAGAGATATTTGACCCTTTCAGATCATACTTCTGGTATATTGGCAGCTCCACAGCAGATGTGTCCATTGTGTGAGGCCACTCTCAGGAGACAAATAATTAGATTTTGAATGATAGAAACAGGCTACCAGTTGCACATGTAAAAAAGGAAAGGGGAGGAATAGATGTCAAGCTAAAGCTATTTCTCAGAAAGCTACCCAGACCAATATTAGGTTGAACAGACTGGCAAATAATTTTTTGTTTTCAGAAAGAGCTCTGACTGCAAAAAATAAATATGCCTTGGGATTCCTGTTTAGTACCATTGGTTGGCGTTCCCATAGTCCTTTCAACAGCCTTTCCAGACAATATTTCCAACACAAATCAGACTTGTTTGGACTCCTGCTGCATGTATGTGCAATAAATATAGCTATAGCTATATTGCTGTCTGCAAATCCTAGTTCAGCATTATTTCAACCCATCAGTAATGAAACAATGATCTCTGTGTTACAATTTTGCTGCAGCTGCTCTGTCCTGCAGATTCTAGTCTTTTGCTTTTTTTTTTTTAAAAAAAAAACAATATTGCAAGGAATAAATATAATATTCTATTACAAGGGCAAAAAGAACCATTGGTTGATATGCAATCCAGGGGAAAGAAGCTGACATTTACTGTTATGAATTCTTCTACTTTTTAAATGCGACATTTGAAAACATTTTTCTCCTCTTTCATGCTAGGATATATCCCCTGAGGACTATCATCAAAAATCACTCAGGATTTCATCCCTGGGCCTTAAAGGCCAAAAAAGAAATAAACTCTGGTCTTTGGTTGGTTTTGTTCTATAGTTCTTTTGAACTTAATCCAAGGTGCCTGCTGTTCTTTTTGAAATTTCATCTTACTGTCATTTGTGTGGGTCTTGACCCAAACATACCTTGTATCTTGTCACCCTTCTAGATGTCTGGTGTTGCTACCATATTTCAATCCCCATTGTGGTATATAGCTTGATGTTTACAAAAGATCATGCTAAAAATATATTATCTCTCTTGATTTTTCTAAATTCAGGAACTAGTATCGTAACATCTGTCCCTCAATGGCTGCTCTTGCCTTATTCTTGTTCCTTCTTTTAAAATCTCTCTGTGTGTCAATAAAAAAGCAGGAGCTTTGTTCTCTATAAACATGGCATGTAATAGAAGATAAATTTAATTTACAGATGGGTTAAATTGCTACTATTTTACTAAATTAACAATTCATTTAGTCCTTTTTTACGATTAATATCTTATTCATGTTGATGCTGAAATTTCACTTTATGAAAGCGATATTGTAGATTATTATCTGCTATGGTATATATGAATGGAAAACAACACTTTTCATGTAGACCTAGTTCTCCTGAATAGCAGGTGAAATAGCAAACTTTTCCACAACGGTACGGTTTAAGAGTATAGGTGGAATAATGAATATTCCGTCATACTAAAATATTTCCCTGCATATATAAAAATAATATGTTGAGAGAGGATTAGGAACTAAATGAAATTCTTAGTCCCAGTTAGGGTTGATGCAGGTTAATACACTAATGTAAATTTGTTAAATCAATGCTTATGTAAAACCCAATGCTTTAATGGGTCTAT
This sequence comes from Urosaurus nigricauda, assembly GCA_034509955.1. Taxonomy (NCBI): domain Eukaryota; kingdom Metazoa; phylum Chordata; class Lepidosauria; order Squamata; family Phrynosomatidae; genus Urosaurus; species Urosaurus nigricauda. The sequence goes on from JAOEGL010000003.1 coordinate 57,024,764, forward strand.
TCTAGTTACAACTAAAAGTTGGATTTAGCTCAAGGAAAGAATCTCCTTTTGACCTCTAGTTTTTGTTATGTTTTACATGCAGAGGTATTTATTTTGTCATTGCTGTGGTAAATTAAGTCATTGCTGTGGTAAATTAAGTCATCCACAAGCAGTGGATAATGCTGACTGAGGAATTTGGGGAGCTGGAGGCCCTGTACAGACTGGTACTTTGTGCTGGTCTGGGGCCAAAAGTATAGCTCGGTAGGGCTAGGCATCCACACGCACCTAACCCTAATATTTGTGCCTATGCACCATATTGCCATGCTCCTGTCCACATGGGACACGCCATTATGATACATGGGCATCTGAATTACCAAACGGTGCTTGCCAGAAGAGGCAGCATCAACTATAAAGAAGTTGCTGAGAGCTGCTCCTTTTCAGAAAGCACTGCCATGGCACTGATGGGGGGCAAAGATGGGTGGCATGGAGCCACCCATATATATCCCCCCCTGAAGTCTCAAAAATATATTTCTCAAGCTCTGGCTTAACACAAGAACAGACTGATAAAATATGTTTTATTCTTTTAACAACTGTTTTAATACTGTAATAATTTTAATGTAATTTTTAAATGTTTTTAATTGTACTGTTTTTTATGCTGTGAAGCCACTCTGAGCCCCAGTCCTGGGAAAAATAGCGGGATACAAATAAAAAAATAAAAAATAATAATTTGTGAGAACTGAACATAATATGCTGTTTTAGCACTTGTTTCTATGTCTTACAGAGAAAGGCTATCATTTTTGTAACTACACATATGGAAATAGGTTGAAAATGTTCTAACAAGCTCCATGACTTTCCAATTATGGGTACAGTTCAGCAGTACTAATTCATATTTTTCATTATGTACAGTCTCCAAAAACAAACAAAACAAAATCAGCCCTGGTAGCGCAGTGGTTAAATGCCTGTACTGCAGCCACTCACTCAAAACCAGAAGGTGGCGAGTTCAAGACCAGCAAAGGGCTGAAGCTTGACTCAGGCTTGCATCCTTCCGAGGTCGCTAAAATGAGTAGCCAGATTGTTGGGGGCAAATAGCTTACAATTGTAAATGAAGCTGTTTGTTTAACAAATTGTAAGCCGCTCTGATAGTCTTGGCTGAAGAGCGGGGTATAAAATAAAAAACAAAAACAAACAAAAACAAAACAAAACAAAACATGGCACAGTCTTTTTGTATCCAATAAATATCCAGGCTTTTCTGTGAAGGAGCTTGAGGCTTTGTATATAATGATATTCTGAAACCCATTTTATCCTCACAGTAATCTTGTAAGGTAGGGTAGGTTCACACAACCACTGGACCACGGTTGTTCAATATACTTCATGTCTGAGTAGACCTTTTGAACCTTCTTATACACAGTTTCATGGTACAATCCAGTCATAAAGGAAGGAAGCTTCTGGTTTGCAGATTTTAGTCAGTTCTCAGATTGACTCTGTCATAATGCACCATCAAATATCCTGGCTAGATAAAAGCTCTAACCTCTGAACTAATTAAAATATAAGATTTAATATGAAACTAAAATAAACTAACTAAATAAAAAGAAAAAAGGGAAATCAAGGGAAAAGGGATTAGATGGCTATCTAAACTGGAGCCAGGCAACAGAGTTACTTCCTTGATGCTGTTTTTGGATCAACCAAAGGTTAACGGGAATTGGAGTTCATATCTATTGAAGTGTTGGTTTTCTAGACTTGCTCTAACTAAAGTAGGAATGGGCAACTTCAGAAGGACATTTTTTGGCTGAAAAGTCACTTAAATTTCCCACATTGGTCTTTTTCACCATTTTTCTCTGTAAAAGTCTGCCAAGAAATAGGTTTGGGGGGCTCAGAAAGGTGTGTCAAGCTCAATTGTTACTCTTGAGATTTGAGGTTATTTTTTTTTCACCTAAGCAGTTAGGAGGGTTCTGTAGACTTTGGGAAGTAAAGGAGAGTTCTGGCAAACACACATACACAGAGAAAAACATGTTGGGGATTGTATATCCTAGAACTAATGGTATTTTTAGGGGTCAAGGGCTGCATCAATCTCCCTGAGTTCTCAAATGGCTGTACCCACCATGCCACTTGATTTTCACTCTCCTGTCCTTTACAATGAAATTTATAATTCTTACAATTGCTTAATCATTCAGCAGTATCAAGAGAAAACTAACCATTTAGATCCATTTCAACCTAACTTGTTTTTGCATTTCTGTTATTCTGTTATTCCAGTTTTGAAAAAAAAGACCACAAGTCTAAAATATGTTGGGGGCAGTAGATCCTCCACCCCACTCCCACCCCCAGAAATAACCCCAAGTACTCCCTTATGATGCCTAGAGACTTCAGGGAATACAATTAGCTGTTAGGTTTTTTTTATTTGTCAAAACTATGGGTGGTTAACTTTAGCTGGCTTTGTATTGCACGTGGGCTATACTTTGCCTATCTCTGTTCTGACTGCTATTTTGTCCTTATCCTTATTCCTCCCAGTTCCGATATATACACAGATTCTCAAATATATGTATTGATCTTTCATAAGCAAATAGTTATTTTCTCTGAAGGAAAGCCACACTTATACAATGGTCAGCTCTTACATGTACTCAAATAATGTTCTTATAGAGGAGAGCTGGAGATGTGTAGGGTGCTAAATCATACCAATAAAGTGAACTCATGGGTAACTGGCCTCAGAACTGTGAACATAAAGTAGTTCATAGATACAGTGGATAGATGTTCAGGTGCCAACAGATTTTGACATATTTTAATCCTATCATTAAAGATAATTCTATTGTGAATTTTCTGTTTCATTATTGGATAATTCTGAAAGGTTTTGCAGAGTTGTTCAAAAATCATTTGTAGTTCTTTCATTTAATCCACCTCATTCGATGATATATAGCTTTCATTTCATACATTAACATGAAAGTCATATCTGCAATCCACCAGGGAATACACTCAGTTTTCACATGGAGCCTACATTTATGCAGGCTGAAACGGATTGCAGAAAGCAGTCCCTTCAGAATTGTTTTTCATCCTTTAATTATATCTTATTCTATATTTGTTTTTAGATGGCTTAATAAGAAATTGGCTAAAATTTTGGGAGGGTCCCATAGTTTATTTAATAGCCATGAACTACTACATACATTTGCCGTCTCAGCTTGACATTGTAGAGCTGGGATTGTGTGTTATGATCTACTTATATCTTGAGGGATTTGCTTTTTTATGTGAAAGACATCAAAAGTGATAATTCGGGATAAAGCAAACTATTCTGCTAAATACGTTATCAAAAATATATATTGGTATTCTGGGTATGACTGCATTACAAGCAATTTAGAGGCCTAAGGTATATGGATGTTGAAGTTCTCTGACCAGCACCTGATTTCATGATTATACCCCTAGAGAACAAATTATGCAAAGATATATATATATATATATATATATATATATAAAGAGAATGACATTGGACATGTATCCTTTACCATTCCAGGAATAACTACAGAAATAAATGTGACTGCCTGACTTACCAGGCTAGTTGTACTGTGGTGGGCGGGAGTGAGTGGTTCCCTGGTGGTCCGGGGCCTCCTGGGGCTCCACACAGCTGTCTGAGCCTTGAGGCTCCACGCTGCAGCAGGCAGAATGGCGATGCTTCTGTTCCAGGCAGACTCCAACTCCCAGGTGCCTGGGAGTAGAAGCGCTACCCTTGGGTGGCCGAGCCACTTCCAAAGTGGAAGACTACAACTTCCAGGTCCCCTTGTGGGGTGGAAGTGGCCCAGGATTGGCCACTTTTGGGACTGCAGCCCTGGGATTGGCTGGGAGGCCAGAGGGGGCAGTTCCTCCTTGTTTTTCCAGCATCTGATTGGCTGGCCGGCCTATATTGGGTCCTGTGGCACTGGAATTGCTAGCACTCCACCCTCCCTCCCTTCTTGCAGGGTTGGTGATCTGCTCTCACAACTTTCCTAGGGCGGTAGCTTAGGTCTTGGATCTGGCAGGTCCATGCACAGCTCACAACAATGCTTGAACTTGCATTGGGGCATATACATTTGCCCCTGTTGAACTCCCAATAAACAATCCTGCAAGGATGTTTTTTGCCTGCCCACTTGGAGGATCTCCAAGCTTAAGCAGCCCAACCTCAAGCATCCAATTACTCATGGCTCTCCACTGTAAGATTCAAGCCACTATCAGGGCCCACAAGGCCACCTTAAAAGAGATCTAGTCCCTCTTGGGTCACCTAAATTTCTCTTGCAGGGTGATTTCTTCCAGCAGGAACTGACAGCAGCTTATCATCAAGTCCGCCTCACCAAGGGCATAAAACAGGACCTCATCTTATGGAAGGGGTTCCTCAGCAATTACAATGATGTATCCCTCTGGCAGGTGCCATGAGATTTGGATCATGGCCTCTAGGTGCATTCTGATACTGCTGGGAGCCAGGGCTTTAGAGTTTTCTTTCAGGGACATTGGTGTGCCTAATGTTTGCCAGCTAGTTGGGCTCAAGGGGGGATCCTCTGTGATCTCACATTTCTCAAGTGGTTTCCCATAGTGATGGTAGTGCACATTTGGCATGACACCTACACCTTTGCAAATAAAGTGGTGTGCTTTTGGTGCAACAATGAGGTGGTTGTCAAGATCATCATCTGGAGACTTCCAAGTCTGAGAGAGTCATGCTTTTGGTCCACTGCCTCGTGCTCGGTTTAGCATCGCTTTCATAGCATCATTTTCATAGCCCATTTTGTGCCAGGGCTCAAAAATAACACTGCAAACTCTGTCTCTCATTTCCAGGAGGCCAGGTTCCACCAGTTGGCATCTGGAGCAGACCCCTCACCCATGCCCTTCCCAGAGGAAATGTGGCAGGTTGGAAATCTGATGTGATTAGGGAATCCTGTGTGACTGGCTCCAGCTAAACTTAGAGCCTATAAAAGAGTCATTGCCAAGCTGACTGCCTTTTGGGGGGCTACAGGCCTCCAGGCCCACTAACCAATATGATCTAGCACTGTGTTTTGTTTCCTGGTTTTTTTGTTTTGTTTTGTTTTTGTTTGTTTTTTTGTTTTTTTGTTTTTTGAGAGGCTGGGATTCCCCACCAGACCATGTCAGTCCCCCTGGCTGGGATATCCTTCTTTTGGGGGATTCCAGGATCCTTGTACATCATTCCTGGTGAGGAGGGTGCTAGAGGGTTAGAGAAGAACATATAGGAGTCAGGGGACAGCAGGAGACCCATATGCCTCAAGTTGCTCATTCACATCTGTGAGCAGCTTGACCATGTCTGCACATCCAAAGCTGAGTCCAGCCTATTCAGAGAGGCTTTTTTCACTTCCTTCTTTGGAGTGTTGAGGTTGAGTAAACTCATGCCCTCATCTAAGTCGAACAACTTCAAGCAGGCACTGCAGAGGGGGAATATTTTGTTTTTAGGAAACAATTATTGATTAGTTCTTCTCAGATCCAAGTGCAATCTGCTGGGCTGGGGATCACCCATTGGTCTCAAAAAGCTCTGGGGCTCCCACCTGTGACTAGTATGAATACAGTGGTCCCCTGGGTTGCAAATCCCCCGGGCTACGAAAACCCCGGGGAACGAAAGCACCGGGGCCGCAAAAATGGCCCCGGGATCCGAAAGAACCCCGGGATCCGAAACGGAAAAACTGCGCGGCCCCTTTAAATTTGCCGCACGGTCCGTCAAAGAAAGCGGTGCCCCGGGTAACGAAAATTTCCGGGTTACGAAAAGTAATCCGAAACGGATTACTTTCGTAACCTGGGGGATCACTGTACATGGCAACTCACTCAAAAGATGGAGGCCCTCTCTTCAGCCATATCGGAACGCCTGGTAGAGGTGGGAATCGGAGGCACTGCGCTCCAGTGGTTCCGGTCCTACCTCTCTGGGAGGTTCCAGATGGTGCAGCTGTGGGACGTTTGCTCCGATAAGAGGGCCCTCAATTCTGGGGTCCCTCAAAGAGCTATTATGTCCCCCATGCTTTTCAACATTTACATGAAACCGCTGGGAGAGATCATCCGGAGGCATGGGGAGCGGGGTTATCAGTATGCTGATGACACCCAAATAGTTTTCTCTATGTCTCCGACTGATGCAGTGACCAGGGATGGCGTCGCCCCTCTCGTGGCCTGTCTGGAATCGGTAATGGACTTGATGAGGGAAAACAGACTCAGCCTGAATCCAGAGAAAATGGAAGTACTCGTGATAGGTTCTCCCGGCCCAGGGATGGAAGTGGTTCCACCTGTCCTGAGCAGGCTCACGCTTCCCGTAAAGGACACCGTACACAGCTTGGGGGTGCTCCTTGACTCGTCGCTCCATCTTAGTTCTCAGGTGGATGCAACAGTCAGGAGCACCTGTTTTCAGCTTCAGCTGCTTCACTAGCTGCGTCCCTACCTGGACCGAGGGGACCTTGAAACTGTAGTACATGCTCTGGTAACCTCTCGATTGGATTTCTGCAATGCGCTCTACTTGGGGCAGCCTTTGTATCACACTCGGAAGCTACAATTAGTGCAGAACATGGCAGCACTGCTGGTCACTGGCGCACCCAGGGCCTGCCATATAACTCCTGTATTGAAAGATCTCCATTGGCTGCCTATTTGCTTCCGGGCTCAGTACAAAGTGCTGGTTATCACCTATAAAGCCCTAAATGGCTTGGGCCCAGAGTACCTGAAGGACCGTCTCTCCCCACACAATCCACCCTGCACACTCAGATCCACCGGGCAACAATTACTAAAAGTTCCAGAGGCTAGATTATCAACCACCATAAAGAGGACATATTCCATCTCGGCTCCGAGCCTCTGGAACTCGCTGCCCATTGAGCTCCGCTCGGCTGCCTCTCTCACCCAATTTAAAAAGGGGTTAAAAACCTATTTATTTGAACAGGCTTACCTCTGATCTCCCCCCCCCCCCCCGTTGTTATTCTCTTCATCAACATGAGCACCATTGTATAGCCATACTGGGATGATATAGTTATTACTGTTGTATGAATGTTTTAACTTGTGAAGATGTTGTGCACTGCCCTGATCACCGGAAGGGCGGTATATAAATAAAGTTGTTGTTGTTGTTGTTGTTGTTGTTGTTATTGTATCAATGGCTCTCCCTGTCATGGTTCCAGGTGATGTCAGTGATGTGCATGGCCATTCAGTGCCTAGGGTCCCACCAGAGGACTTTCGAGGTCATTCATTCAGCCTTCAGGTGGTTAGAGTGTGGCACGCTGGTGGACTCTATAAAAAGAATGGGCAGGTAGAAATCCGGGGCTTATGCTGGCTACACTCACCCAAGAATGGACTGTTGTTCAAGACTAAGGGACTCAACAGCACGATTGGCATGCTCAGATGCCCCAATTCCATAACTTCCAGCCAGTGCTGTTTGGGCGCTGTGCCACACTCACACCATCATGGCACCACCTGTGTGGAGGGTGGCAAGCCATGATGGTGGTGTCCTCACAAACTAGGGCTGCTGGGCATGTAAATGCCCAGCCTCATCTAGCCCTAGTTCATGATGAGGATACTGCAACATGCCTGTCTGTACTGGGCCTAATTTAGGGTGGGAGATCAGCTGCATAGGGTTGGTGGAAGACATCCCCCAATGGGTGGGGACAGCCTTCGGTGGTGGTAGCATAGGTCTTGGATCTGGTAAGCATTGTTTCCAGGCTGTATAGCACTGGATCGGAAGTCCTTCAGGGACCCAGGAATGCTAGGAACATGTGGTGTTGCCATTGAGGGGGCAGCACTGATTCACATTCCCCAGTGACTAGGGGCAAAGAAATAAACATGCGTTCAGCTGGTTACCTGAGTTACAGAAAGGTGTTTAACTGGTTGCCCCACGTCATCCTGAAGCTTGGCTGTGATGAAGTAACTAGGTCCATCCACCAACTAGGTGTTGATTGATGACAGATCCAGACCTCATGCTTTGTAGGACAACCCTACTTCACAGCTGTAAATGTTAATATGGTTGTGGCCTTCCCTTCCAACATAATGTGTTTTGGTCTTCATTATGGTGACTCCCCTTCATGATAACTGCATATTTGCCACTTTGAATAAGTGTACTGAATATAGCACAATTTTGAGATTAATTGGTTAGATCAGCTGGTGAAAAAGAAGGTAGATACTGTGTGTACTAACTGTTATGCACTCAAGCTGAATGCACATGTAATATGCAGTGATTATGCAGATCTTCATTATCTTATTGAGAGAGATGCCTGTGCTTCTGAATGTGGAAAATGATGCACAATTAAATCAGTTTTGGATAATAATAAATGCTTGATACATAACATTTTTTTCAAAATCTCATATCTGTCTTTATGGATAATTTATAATTTATCTAAAGCATGTGATAACATTTAAGAAAGCTGAAACAAGCATAGAAATAATAGGACAGGTTTTCTAAATTAATATTACATATAAAATCTAGAAATGCAAAATTTAGGAGTGGATGGAAAATCACAATCAGCATCTGATGAGCCAAAATTCTTTTATGTTCCAGAGTGACAGTTCTCTCCAGTTACCACATTTCTTGTGATCATTTTTATGGCCCTAAAACTGAGTAAAAATGAAGGTAAAAAATTAGGCAAGAAAGAGAGAAAACTTATATCCATCCCCATGAAGTTCAATGGGAGGTGATCAGAGAGTTGGAGCCTAAAGTGAAATGTCTATCAATTCTAATGAAAGTTTGGAGCTATACAGCTATAGTCAAGAGGAATAACAAAATTAATGTATGGAAAACATTCTGTGTTTTTTCTTCTGCATCCACTCACCTTTATTGTGGCCAAATTTCATATCCCTAATACAAGTGGTTTGGTGGATGAGTGCTATCACATATATTCACTTAGCAGATATAATTTATTGAGTGAATGTCTACAATAGAAAAGGATTGGAGCAAAACACCACTTAAAATTGCTCATATACATTTCACATCCACAGCATCAAGTCCATGCATTCAAATTTTGAACATGTACACTGTGCTAACATGGCACTTCAGTTGCAATGAAGCCGTCTCAGGTTAACCTGCCAACTGTGCCCCATTTGCAAGTAAAATATCCCTCCCTACTTAATCATTTCTAGTAGCAAGTCATCATTTCTTCTTCATTTAATAATGTATACTCAATACCTTCTAAATTTTTTTGTCCTTATATTATAACATCACCTTTTCATATTAGTAGTTGCACCACTCTTTGCTAAAGTGATTAGTGACTAAAACAGACTAAAATGTTTTGATAACATGATTTTTTCAGGATGCAAGTCAAGCAATCAAACAAGCCTATTGGCACACAAATCTGAATACAGATGAAGATGCAGTTGGGGAATCTTGATTTTCCAAAGAGGATTTTAAACAATATCTATAATTTATGAATGGAAAAATAAGAAATGTGTTACCATAGAGATGACAGTTAAATACGACCAGTTTCTGTAATACTAATTAAGAATGATGGTTTAAATTCCAAGCTATTAAAGAAATGTCTGGAAAGCTATTCCCCCTTTCTCCCTTTGCTAAAAATCATCATAACACTTACTGTGGGAGAGTCAGAAAGTCATTATATATCAGCATTTACAAAAGAGTGGGCAAAGTGGACTCTCCAGATATTGTTGGGCTGAAACTCCCATCAGCTTTTATGTATGGAGTTGAATAGGAAAAAAAAAAAAGATTTGGAGGTCTGTTTCTGCCTACCCCTACTTTACTTTGACAGCCAGACACTGCTGTAATGGAGCCAGGGCTGGCAGCATCAACATGTCAGGAACAATGACATGATCTGATACCTTCTTTAGTTTTTCTTGTTTCTTTTGTGATTAAATATAAAATTCACAGTAGCTGGATGAGAATACATTTTTCCAGTCACAATATAATGGTGTAAGTTATCCCTGTGTTATGCAAGTATTTGGGGAGGGATTGGTTTTGAAAAAGCATTAAGACTCATTAGCTGTACAAAAGGTTAGAGCTTGACAAAGTTGCTACAGGTCCTAAATCCTCTAGTCTCTATCACTACAGCATGGTTCTGCTGGTGCTACAGATGAAAGGGGCTAGAATTGGATTGTTGATATAGATCAACAGAAGTAGAGGGTGGTAGATCCCTTAGCTGTAAATCAGGCAAGTATATGTTTTTATACTTGAAAAGGTCTAGCAGGAATTCCAGTGAGTGTTTCTTTGAGTGTTCAAGAACAAGAAATGCCAGAGAAGATGCAAGGACTAACAGCAGCTCTGAGCCACAATAATACTTTTTAAGCATAAAAAGACTCCCAACAGAAAGAAAAGAAATTCTCTCAGATTCCTGCTGTTCTCAAAGAGTGGGCAAATGGCAAGGACAAAAAGGTCTTTACACTGTGCAAGGCAGGAAGAGGAAACGTTTGTTTTCAAACTTGGCTGACAACTCTCATCAGCCCAGCCAATAAGTTGAAAGATAAAGTTTAGTTGAAAACAGCTGGAAAACCAAGTTTCCTTGATTTTTCAGTAAGATTATGAGAGAGAGCATGGGGGACTTTCTGGGTTTTCTTCCTAAATGATGAAGCTGGACAGGGTCCAGAGTGATAGTGTGTCCCACTTAAAAAGAAATACCACACCACTGTCCAGAGATATAAGCTAGAATCTTCTTGGAGATTTATGGTGGCAAAATTGCTCAAGGAAGTATACAGTGCACAGTGGTTTTGCCCAGGCTGCCTAACAGCAGCTAGACAATGCTGGACTGAACATAGCCCTTCATCTAAATCACTGATTGATAAAGATATTCTGAGAGAGCTCCATCATGCTGGCACTATCCCTTCCAGGCTTCTTGCATCCATAGCTCCTTGACATCTTGAGCATTTCTGTTGCACTTTCTGAGCTTTCTGATTCCCCTGTTCACACCGGCCTTAAAGGCTGGGTTGGGGCATAATCAGGGCATAGTGTCTACAGGATACATGCCTCAGCTCTGCCCCCAGGGTGGTGTGACACTGCACACCACGCTGAATGGCATCACAGCGCTCCTCCAGCGCTGCATTCACATGACACAGCACTGAAGGAGCACCGTAAAGCCATGCTGCTGCAGCTATCACACTCTTTCCAGGGCGCAAAAAAGGGCTGCTTTTTGCGACTCCTTTTTGCACCCTGGAAAGACCAGATTGTAGCTGCAGCATGTGGTTGCTGTGGCCACGAACCAGCAAAAATGGAGGTTCCTGCAGGCCACCCATTAGGGGCAGTCTGCACAGCCCCTGTATAATTATCTGGGGCTGCATCTTCACTGAAAAATTAATGTAGTTAGACATTGGTTTAACTGCCATGGCTCAATGCTATGGAAATCAAGGATCTGTAGTTTTGTAAGATATTTAGTCTTCTCAATCAGACACACTCTAGTGCTACAATAAACTAAAAATTCCAGAATTTCATAGGGTAGAACCATGCCAATTAAAGTGGTGTCAAACTACATTAAGTCTGCAGTGTGCAGTTGCCTCTGTCATACAAGATATAAAGGAAAATTTTCAAGCTTTTTTTCAAATAAAGATAAGAACAGACTTTGCAAGACTTCATTAAATGGAAACAATAGTGTGTGTGTGTGTGTGTGTGTGTAATTTTGTTCTTTTGTTATTTTTAAAAGAACAATAATAATACTTAATAAAAAATATTGAACAAATATCTAAAATTTGGAGGCTTTGCAGCCAGCCCAAAAAAGGTGGTCTGTAGCCACTTTTTATTTTATTTTATTTTATTTATTTTTTCCTGGAGACCTTCGCCACAGCAGCTAGACACTGCGGCGAAGGTGTGCAGTTAAAAAGGAGTGGGGAAAGCCCACTCCTTTTTAGTGTCACAGTTGGATGGAAAAGGTACCATTGTGTGCCTTTATGCCGTACCAACTCTGCAGCTCTATGTAGAAGCTACACAGTTGTGACGGTGTCATTATCTATGCCATGTAAATGGTGTTACATGCTAGGGCTGGGGAGTGTGTGAATGTTGCGCGCTCCCCAGCCCTAATCACGCTGCGGGCTGTCTGTACCGCGCTATTGTTCCTCTTTGATCACAGTTTTCCACCATTTTTGCAACTTGTGCAAAATGGTGGCTACATGACCTCTTTCCAAGTGTTTTAAGCAATTTATGAGTGTGAATCTTTCTGAACCTTCTACTGGAAGTGTCACATTTTGAACACACACAACTGAAAAGAAAAATGATATTTTGTCATAATGAAGAAGATTATTAAATCATCATCAAATATTAAAGAGAAAGAAGCATACACATAGAGGCACGCACACATGCAAAGTTTTTCTTATTGTTCCTGAAATGGAAAACTTTACAAAAGGTGCTAAACTTATCGTTTGAATAACAGCTGAAGAGGCAATTCAGTGTTTCTATGGAACTGTTCTTTTCTAAGACAGGGAAAAGAATGAATGCATATAGCTCAAAAGATTTTGTCCTAGGAATGTAATTCAGAAGTATAAGCCAGCATTTTCCTTTTATGTGTGTGCATGCAACTAGGGTACTCATACAAATTGCTTCTGTCTTGAGTCTTGCAAAGGTTGCATTCTCTTTTGTGTAAGCTACATTACAGAATAGTACTCAGATATCAAATCAGATATACACTTTTTCAGCTTTTGTATATTTGAGAGACTGAAAGCCGCCAACCATCAAAGCACAAGATACTAGCATTAATAAACTGAGCATTATGTTTAATAAATTACTGTCTAGTTATTTTTCTTTGAATGACTTTCAGTTGCTGCTCCTTGAAAATGTTAATAAAGCTGACTGTAGAACTAAAGTGTCATAAATAACAACATTCTCTTTAAAGTGTTGCATTTTGGGTTACAATGCCCCAATATTTTCATTTCATAAAATTAAAAATATTCCTGGTAATGTGTGTGTGTGCACTGAGCTGTTTGTTTATTAAAATTTCTGTGTAGCAATGTCAATGTGGTGTACAACAAAATGAACATAATTTAAATCCATATAAACAATTAAAAAGGATTTTAAAGGCTAAAAACAGATTAAACAATCTAACTAGTTAAAAACATTTCAATAGTTCAACAGTTTAACAGTTCAATAGATTTAAATGATTTTAAAACATGGACATGTCTGAGTTTGGGAAAAACAACCATGTTTTTGTATGGTGCTCAAATTACAACAGCATAGGTGCTAGCCAGAGCTCCAAGGGGAAGATATTCCATAACTGGGTATCTCAGCAGAGAAGATACTCTCTTGGTCTTCCCACAGCTTTCCTCATCCTCCCATGAACAGCCCATTGTTGAAGTCAAACCGGACAATGGGGACACTTTCATCCAAAATGGTGACATGAAACATACCTCTGCTCATATCATGAATCACAAGTGTAGCACTATTTATTTATTACTTATTTATTTATTTATTCTTTGGAGGGATTATAATGGATGATTTGGGCCATTTTTCATGCTTACACATATTTTAAAAATAATTAATTGAGAAGTCAATAAGAGGTATTTTGTCTTAATTTTGAAGAAGCAATATATATTGTGTAAAATAACACTGGAAACTTCTGATAAAGTTCTTGAAGAAGGTCAGCTTGTCATCATTTTATTTGGTCCATGACTATACACATTTTAAACACTTGGCAAATATAGAGCTGGTCAAATTTTATAACAGGGGTGACTGCCTTAATGAGAAAAGTATTATTTTTTTCCCCAGACACTCCTGAAAATGTCTTTACACACTGAAGTTTGTTTCTAACTACTAGTCAATCACAAAGGTCTTTGAGGTAAAGGTAAGGAAATATTTGAATAGATTATAGCAGTTAAGATATTTTGGGATTAAAAGCCACCCTTATTTCAAGTACAATTATTTTCATTACATTCATTTTCTATGCTACCCTGTCTTTCTGTCTGTATTTTTCACAACCTGTAAATAATAATAATAATAATAATTTTGCATCCCGTCTCTCCCTGTGTTGGATCTCCCTGTATTGAAACAGCATATTTGATATCTGAGCATCCACCTCCTGGCAGCTACCATTCAAATATCTCAGAATGCAGCAGATGTTGCTTCATTCTTTTGCATTCTGGGTGGAAATGGTGGCCACCAACAAAAATGTAGCCCTATAGGTAGTTGCCATTTATTTGTCAAAATGTTTATAATGAGATAAATGTCCAAGGCATTTGTGGTATCTGCTGAAATGAGCTGTTGCCATAAAAGAAAGGTAATTTCCTACACCAGAAGGTATGGTTTGCCATAATGGAGCATATATGCAATGGGTATAAATTCTGATTAAGGAACAAAGACATTAGTGACTTAAAGAGCAAACTAAAGTCTCTATTTCATGGCATTCATTTAGTAATGAATGAAAATTGTATTAGATGGCAAAATGTTATCAATATCTCCACTTAGAATAAGAAATAGCCTGTATTCTGTGTCTGCTACTTAGTTAAGCATATTTAGGACTGTAGCAGACAGCCCTGAGGAAGGACCTCTGGTTGTTTTGGCCCCAATTAGGCAGGGACTGCAGCAACCATGTGGCCCACTCCCAAAGTGGGCTACCACCATGGTCCCAAGCCAGCAGCCAGCAGGACTGGATTAAATCCACTCCTAAAAAGGCTGGCTTTTGCCAGATTGGTGCAACCTTGGCAGGCTTCCAGTTGCATTGGAGGCCTGCATCATTTAAACACCATACCCTTAAAGCAGCCAGAATCAGCTTTATATGGCCCATCTATTTTGGACCTCAGCATACTTATGCAAAGAGATCTTGCAGAAACTTTGAGACTAACTCTGCAAAGGAAACTATAGTGTAAGCTTTTATAGACTTTGTAGATGCATCTGAGGAGGTAGACCAAGTCTACAGAAGCATATAATACAACTTATTTCACACAGTTTGAAGGATGTTATAAAATCCCTTTATGTACTGATATTCCAGACTAATATGGCTATGCCTTACTATACTTTGATGTTGTTAACTGCACTTGAGTCAATATTACTACTTCCCCCATGTCTGCTTCCATGCATGGGAAACTGTCAGATCACTTGTGGAATGGTCCATAGAATCCTTGGCTACAGACATCTAACTACAAATTATATTTTGGCCCATTTTCAGTTCCAAAATGTGTAAATTGGGATTCTGTGTTAAGATTCCAATGCACAAATGGTGCACCAATCTCTCCTGCTTTCTTTCTATTCATGAGTCAGTGGCTTATCATTTTGTCTGAGGCTTTGGCCCCATTGTTGTTCCTTTTTGTGTTATAGTGCAGCATACAGAATCTCATATAAATGTGAAAGCCCAGTGATATTTAAAATATTTGTATTGATTCATTTAGCTCTTATATGTCTTTTCAATTTTACAAAAAGTATTACGTAACAAATGTATGAGGCTAATACACAAAAACATATTTTCTGAAAGGACTAGTCATATCCAATATTCAACTGTCTCAAATTATTACCATTTCCAACCATGCGGAAAACAAGCAGAGCACACTGTGCTCTGAGCTTCAAAGTCCTCATAGATCCAACTTTCAAGAAATAGGTTTAATTGCAGCCATCTTCAAACAAATTGGAGAATTACCAGAAGCTAAGTGAAAGATTCATTTAATAATCTCAATGAGAACAATCTCAAAGCACTGAAGGGCTTTATCAAGGGCTAATGAGGGCACCTGAGGAAAATATCTGGATCTGCTTTCCAGCACTGGTATTAATTTTTTGTGGGTGGTAAAAAAGTTGGAAGTCTATGCTCATTATGATATTAAGGTAGAACTTAGTCAATATGCTATGGAGAAATTAACTTCAGCTGTAGACCATGGGTTGTACCCATCTTTCATTTGCCTTTGTAGAAACTCTTCCACAATCTGGGGCATGTGATTTTCAGCATTTCCTATACTTGCCTTCCATGCCATATCCCATGCTGTCCTAGATAGTCTCTCCTACTCACAGGGGGAGCTTTATGGGAAAAGAAGCTGAAATGGAGGCTTAAGAGACTAGGGCCCATTTTAGATTGGCAAAAAGAGGTGTGTTGAAGGCTGCATGAAAGCCCAGCCTTTAGATGAGAAAAAGGGAAAGTGTGCCATGAAAACACTATTTTGGCATTTTAAGGGAGAAGAAGTGCTTTAAAAAGGAGCTGGCCCATTTTACATTGGCAAAAAGAGGTGTGTTGATGGCTGCATGAAAGCCCAGTCTTTAGATGAGAAAAAGGGACAGTGTGCCATGAAAACACTATTTTGGAGTTTTAAGGGAGAAGAAGTGCCTCTAAAAAGTAGTTTGATTTCCCCACTACTTTTTTTAAAAGGGCGCAACATTGCTATTGCATCTAAAGGCTAAGGTGTAGTTGCACAGTTAAATGGGGCTCTGTCTCTTTAAAGCACCCATTTAAAGGCAGCGATACAGATGCGGATCATAATGGATCGTGGGTTGGGAGCATGCGTGGTGTGGACTTCAATTCTAATTATAACGCTCAATGCCCTGCAGGTGTAAAAGCTGGGGTTTATCCGCGAAGTTTTTTAAAGCTCCCAAATCCTTGCTCCACTCCTAATCCGAACCCTAGACATGCGCAGTAGGGACTCTGGGATGCCGTTACTGTTATTCTACTGTGGATAACATGTCAATTAATTCACAAAATAAAGGGGTTCATTCATGATGCACCAGTGCAACGGCACAGTTTAAAAAGGCGGAGGAAACGCAATGATAATTTGACGGATCCTCATAAGTATACATTTGTCTTGCGCAATTGCGCAGTTCCCAGCCGGCAATGATAATTTCACTGTATGGTGTAACTGTGTTTGCGCAGTTCGCAAACCTGCACAGTTGCGCAGCACAAATGTATATTTATGAGGATCCGTGAAATTATCATTGCGGCTCCTCTGCCTTTTTAAACTGTGCCGTTGCACTGGTGCATCATGAATGAACCCCTTTATTTTGTGAATTAATTGACATGTTATCCACAGTAGAATAACAGTAATGGCATCCCAGAGTCCCTACTGTGCATGTCTAGGGTTCGGATTAGGGGTGGAGCTAGGGTTTGGGAGCTTTAAAAAACTTCGCGGATAAACCCCAGCTTTTACACCTGCAGGGCATTGAGGAATTGCGTAGTTTGCAGCCGGCAAGGAAAAAAAATTTTTAAAGGTTCACTGCGGCTAAAAGCCGTGTTCATTGCTGCCCATGTAGCTGCTCCGCCTGTGTTTGTAGTGTTCTGACAGCTTCCCATGTAACTGCTGGGCCACAGAAAAGACCTCAGATAAGTCGTTCCGACACGCCACAGTCTAGCTGCCCTGTACTTTTTAAATGCACACCTGGGGCTTGCAGTCTAGCTGCTAAGCATTAAGGAAAGTGCAACTTCATGTCACACTTTCCTGCCAATCTAAAAAGCCCCCTAGGAGATGACAAAACCAGGTATCTTAACTTGTGTGAACGTAATAACTTCCAGATAAGATCAAGCCACCCAACTATACAACTCTTCTCTCTTTGTTCAAAAAAGATATACCTTTACATGATTTCTTTTCTTTTCTTTTCTTTTTTTGAAAAAAAATATCAGCTGCGTTTTTTTGCCAAACTGTGTAGTATTCTTAATAGTGGTTCTCTCAAGATATAAATGTGGCTACCCTAAACAAAATTGATAATTCTTTGTCTTATATTTTTCAGTTTTTCTAAACAGGAAGCCGTGCATACCAGGAGAGGGTTTGTTGTCCTAACATGACATTTTTTGACAATGACTTAGTTTAACTTTATTCTGACCTACTTTCATTTTTGTGATATGGGAGCAAGGAGTTAAAAATGAGGTGCCTTGCCATCTGTAATTACTATATGGATTATTATGAATAAGTGGAAACCTGTAGATTTTATAAAAATATTTGTACTTTTGTAATTGTAGAATCATAGAGTTGGAAGAGACCACAAAGGCCATCCAGTCCAACCCCCTGCCATGCAGGAACTCTCCATCAAAGCATCCCCGACAAATGGCCATCCAGCCTCTGCTTAAAGACCTCCAAGGAAGGAGACTCCACCACACTCCGAGGGAGTGTGGTCCACTGTCAAACAGCCCTTACTGTCAGGAAGTTCCTCCTAATGTTGAGGTGGAATCTCTTTTCCTGCAGTTTGCATCCATTGTTTCGGGTCCTAGTCTCTGGATTCAAAATAAATATTTACTATAATTAACCAAAGAAACATCATCATGTAGACATCCATAATGCACCCATGTGAACTGGTCTCAAACCAATCAATTAAAATCAAAGCCTATTTATTTATTTATTTAGAGTAATTATACCCCCCTCTTCAGCCACAAAGGCTCTCAGAGCAGCTTATAAATGGTTAATTACATGGTTCCCTGCCCTCAAGGCTTACAATCTAAAAAAACACAACACAAAAGGAGAAGGGAATGGTGGTGGGGAAGGGGATCAGGTCCAGCAGTCCTTCTCTCCCTGTGAGACCTGGACCAAGGCAGATGGATTAGAGGGAGGGCTCTAATTCTTACTCTAGGCCAGGTCCAATGGAGCTGGCATGCCTCTCTCTCTGAGGAGTTTATCTCTCTGAGGAGTTCATTATAGTTCAGAGCAATCAGTGCCAACAAGAGAGCTCTTACTCTGTTTTCAGATATGTCCAGCTATGCGTTTCCCCTTTGTAATCTTATGCATTGGCTCATACTGAACCATTCACATTTGTCTTCTAAATTATTTGAATGGAAAGAGGTTCAGTGTTCATGTGGTGTATTATCTCAAGTATTTTTCCTGTATGTTATCATAATATAAATTTGGCAGATTGACTGGCTGCTTAGGATAACTTTCACCATATATACTTGTTTGAATTTCACTTAGATGAACCTCAATTTGATATTTTCTGCCTACTATTCTCTTTTTACTGGGTCCCATTTATATAATTTCTTCACCCTCTTCGGTGTTCCCTTTGCCTTCTAATTTATCATCTGCAAATTTCATTAACATGCTTTTCACTCCCACTTGCAGATTATTAATAAAGATGTTACATAAAATGAAGCTCTTCAGGATTCTCCTAGACATTTCCAACCACTTCAAAATCAGTAGTTTATGGCATTTTTGTTTTAGACTTTTCTAGTGCATATATCCCAATGTGTGTTGAATGAAAAACAACATATGACAGAAATGAAAAAAGAAAAAAATTTTTAGGAACCCAAGTATATATTCGGATAGATTTGCTTTCCTATTAATTAATCTAAACTGGAGTAGGCCCATTCAATCAATTGTTGAAAGCCTATGTTTTTGAAAAGCTGCTGGATAAGTACGGCAGGGGTCCGGGCTGTATACGGTTGCACTTGCCCAGCCCTGCTATAAAACCCCCTTTTAAAACTAAATGCAACTTTATCCCATTGGGATAATTCACTATAAATTCAATGTGATAATATCCCAAGACTCCTACATCTTTTTTTTTTCTTTTTTTTGCCTGTATTGCTATCAACCCAGGTGTCATCCACCCCATATCTCCATGTTTCATTTTTACTGTAACAGTGTAGTACCCTTCATTTTTTCCCATGGAAATTCATTAGTTTGGGCCCTGCTTTCTAATCTACTGAAGTAATTTTGAATTCTACTCCTACCCTCTGAGATATTGCCCATCCCTCCTAATTTGGTGTCATTTGAAAATTGGATAAGCAGGTTTTCTTCAGTATATATGTCCCAACTATGCAAGCCGACCCTGCGGAGAAAGACAAATTCTACTCAGACCTACATCACCTCATACAAAAAGTCTGTGCGGAAGATAAAATCATTATCCTTGGTGACTTCAATGCTAGAGTAGGAAAGAACTTCAAAGCCTGGAAAGGTGTTCTAGGCAAGCATGGTGTTGGAAACTGTAATGATAACAGATGCCTCCTGCTAGAGTTTTGTGCAGAACGGCAGCTGACTATTACAAACACTATCTTTCAGGTGAAAGATAGCTTGAACACAATCTGGATGCATCCCCAATCCAAACACTGGCACCTCATTGACTATGTTCTACTGTTCCAGAGAAACATTCGCGATGTCCATCATACTTGAGTGATGTCCAGTTCAGAATGTCAAACAGATCATCGCCTTGTAAGATGTAAAATAAATCTTCATCTTGAAGTCAAACGTAAAAGGGGTGGCATCTTAAAAAGGAGTCTACAAGTCAATAATCGTCAACAAGCTGCCATGAGATGCAACTTCCAGGAGATTCTGCAACCAAAACTTGAAGATCATCCTATAGATTATTCTCATACAGTGCTTTGGCAAGATATCAAAAACAGTATCCTGCAGTCTATGGAAGAATCCCTCGGGTTCTCCTGCAAGAAAAACCAAAATTGGTTTATTGAAAACATCCAAGAGATCCAGGAGCTTTTTGGCAAAGAAGAGAACTGCTGATCAGGCACACCTCACTCAGCCATCTTGCCATGTAACAAAAGCAGCCTTTGTTCTTGCATGTAGTAAACTCCAACAAAAACTCTGAGACATTCAGAACAAGTGGTGGATCAATTTAGCAGAAAAGACACAACATTTTGCAGATCTGGGTGATTCCAGAGGATTCTACAAAACTTTTAAAGCAGTGTTTGGACCTACTTATCAGGTCCAAAGCCCCTTATATAGTACAGATGGTCAAACACTAATCACAGACAAAGCCTCCATCCTGAATCGATGGGCTGAAAATTTCCAAAGTCTCTTCAGTGCCAACCGAGAAGTCCAAGGCTCAGCTATCCAACATATGATACAACAACCGATGAGAAGTGAACTGGACGTGGCTCCCACTTAGGAAGAGACCATTAAGCAGATGAAAAATGGCAAGGCAGCCAGGATTGGTGGAAAATCCACCTGAAGCCTGGAAACACAGAGGTCATACATTCCATGCTATATTCCATGAGTTCCTTGTGAGTTGCTGGGAAAAAGGTGAACTGCCATCAGATCTCTGAGATGCAGTTATCATCACCCTGTATAAGAAAAAAGGAGCAAAATCTGATTGCTCAAACTATCGGGGTATAACACTGCTTTCCATTGCTAGAAAAATCCTTGCAAGGATACTCCTGAACAGATTAGTTTCTGCTATTGCAGAAGAACTTCTCCCTGAAAATAAATGCGGCTTCAGAGCTAATAGGAGCACTACAAATATGGTATTTGCTCTTAGACAACTTCAAGAGAAATGCAGAGAGCAAAACAAAGGACTCTATGTAACATTTGTCGACCTTACCAAAGCCTTTGACACTGTGCATAGAAAAGGACTGTGGCAGATCCTGGAACGACTAAGATGTCCCCCCAAATTCCTCAAAATGATCATCTTGCTACATGAGGGTCAGCACGGACAAGTCAGATATGGTGATGTCCTCTCAGAGCCATTTCTAATAAGTAATGGAGTGAAACAAGGTTGTGTTCTTACTCCAACTCTATTTACAATCTTCTTCAGCATGATGCTTCAAAGGGCTACGGCAGATCTTGAAGAAGAAGACGGTATCTGTATACATCACCGTACTGATGGTAGCTTGTTTAACTTAAGCCGTCTTAAGGCTCGCACAAAGACTCTGAACTATCTAGTCCACGAGCTGCTTTTCGCTGACAATGCTGCCCTTGTTGCCCATACAGAAGCAGCTCTGCAGTGCCTAACATCCTGCTTTGCAACAGCTACAGAGCTGTTTGGGCGGGAAGTCAGCCTGAAGAAAACAGAAGTTCTCTACCAGCCTGCACCACATGAAGAGCACTCTTATCCCCACGTCACCATAGGCAGATCTGTGTTTAAGTCCATTCAGCAATTCACCTACCTGGGAAGCATCATCTCCTCAGATGCCAAGATTGATAAAGAGATCAATCACAGATTAGTAAAGGCATATAGTACATTCAGAAGGCTTCACAAAAGAGTCTGGAGTAAAAAACACCTGAGGCAAAGCACGAAAAGCAGTGTGTACAGAGCCATTGTACTGTCTCTTCTCCTCTATGGGTCTGAAACATGGGTCATCTACCGCCAACATCTACGACTCCTCAAATGCTTTCATCAGTGCTGTATACGTACAATCCTAAATATACACTGGGATGACTATGTGACGAACATTGCTGTCCTTGAGCAAGCAGGGATCACCAGCACTGAGGTCATGCAACTGAAAAAGCAGCTGCACTGGGCAGGGCAAGTTCCTAGGATGGAGGACCATTGCCTGCCAGAAATAGTACTCTACAGTGAACTCGCCATGGGTCAGAGTAAGAGGGGCGCCCCAAAGAAGATATACAAGGACTCCCTGAAACAAAATCTCCAGCTCAGCCAAATTGATCACCAAACCTCACGTCAGGAGGCATGGAGATGCACTATCCACAATGCTGCAGCCTCTTTCGAGAACTCACATTGAATGAGTCTCAAAGAGAAATGGCAATGCAGAAAGAATCATAGAGTCATAGGTCCAACCCTCTGACATGCAGGAACTCCCAATCAAAGCATCCCTGACAGATGGCCATCCAGATTCTGCTTAAAGACCTCCAAGGACGGAGATTCCACTACATTCTGAGGGAGTGTGTTCCACTGTCGAACAGCCCTTACTGTCAGGAAGTTCCTCCTAATGTTGAGGTGGAATCTCTTTTCCTGCAGTTTGCATCCATTGTGTGTTCTAGTCTCTGGAGCAGCAGAAAACAAGATTGCTCCCTCCTCAATATAACATCCCTTCAAGTATTTAAACAGGGCTAGCATATCACCTCTTAACCTTCTCTTCTGCAGGCTAAACATTCCCAGCTCCCTAAGTCGCTCCTCATAGGGCATGGCTTCCAGGCCCTTTACCATCTTAGTTGCCCTCCTTTGGACACACTAAAGTTTCTCCACATCCTTTTTGAATAGTGGTGCCCAGAACTGGACACAGTATTCCAGGTGGGGCCTGACCAAAGCAGAATAGAGTGGCACTATTGCTTACTTTGATCTAGATGCTATACTTCTATTGATACAGCCTAAAATATCATTGGCCTTTTTAGCTGCTGCATCACACTGTTGACTCATATTCATCTTATTGTGTACTTGGACTCCTAGATCTCTTTCACACGTAGTTTCATTCAGCCAAATGTCCCCCATCCTATATCTACAACTTGGAAAGAACTACAACTTGGAAACATCACTCAAGGAGAGTTTTTGCTGTGCTTTCTGTAACCGGACTTGTTTGTCTCAGATTGGCCTTTTTAGTCTTTAGTCTCAGATTGGCCTTTTTAGAAAGCGTGGGATGAGTCCTTCCTGAATCTATGTTAGCGAAGAAAAGCTGGGGGGAGGGGGAGTAGCAGCCAAGGAGCCCTTTCACACTACATAGTTATATCACCTGCTGCTTTAGCATAGTAGGGGGCAAACAGGATTTAAACAAGGGTTAAATGAGATTTAAACAGGAAATGTCCTATGTTTATCATAGGACATTTCCTGTTTAACTCTCATTTAAATCCTGTTTGCCCCCTAGTGTGATAAAGCAGTATGACTCCACTTAACCTGCTATGGTTCCATCCCTCAAAATTACTTGCATTTTTAGAAGGGGTATCTAGAATTTTCAACCAGAGAGTGCTAGTGCCTCACATAATTGCAAACCCCAGGATTCCATAAAATGTAGCCATGACAGTTTAAGTGGAAATACAGTGCTATAATTTGTTGTGAAAGGGCACTAAACCCATTAAACATAATGATATTTCTTCCCTCCATTTGGAATGGGATAGCAAAGATAATCAAATTGTACTTTGAATTACAGTGCTAATGGTCTCTTTATGAATGTTGACACCAACAAACCCTGTATTTTATTTTACCATTCTGAGCATTAGTAATATGCTATGAATTAGCAGTATTCCCATGTCTTGAATTACTATGGAGAAGGAATGATCAGTGGTCTGAATTTCTCTGCTTCTTTGGGTACAGTTCTTACTATACCTTTTCAGCTTTAAACCAAAGGTCCCCCCCCCCCCCCGCAATCTGTGGGAACACATGGTATATGCATAGATATAGTTGTGGGAGTTAACGGACTTTGATTCAAAACCATTTTTTTAGCTGTGAAGATACTTTAAGAGGAGACATTGAAATGGCACTTTTCAGCTATATTCTGGGATACGTACAAGACAACAGACACAGTAATCTGTAAACAACTGATCCTTGATTATTACTTGATTGGCACTAGGTAGGTGATCTAAATCAAGATGGAGCAAAAATCCAGGGTCATTGAAACAGCTATAAGTAGTTATTTGCATACCATCAGAGTCCTGGAGTTGTTTTCATATGTATATAATCAGTGGGATCCAATAATATTTTCTTCCCATTATATAGTTACTCAGTGCTTACTGCACATGTGCTTTAAGCTGTCTGCATTTAGCATTTTGTGGGCAGATTCATATATTAGAATTCACAATTTTTCTTCATAGTGTGATGTATGTGGTCAATTCAGAGGCAAATAAAAGAACTGGATTTTTTAGAATTTCCCAGACAAGTATCCAATGTTAATATCAGACCCCACTTTTAACATCCCTCCTCTTGAGGAAGGTTCTGATCAGACCTAAAATACAATACTTCATCATATCACTCCCAAATATTGGGATTCTAGATTCTTCCTAAAGTAGTTCACTGTGATTAGAAACTAGAACTGTCCTTCATATCCATTCCTCATGACTCCTTTTTAAATACACACACACACATAATATTAGCTTATGTGGTGAGCATGTGAGAAAAACACACTGGAGAGACATGCCTCCAGTGTGTCAATCTTTAAATGAAATTTGGTAATAAATCTTGAACATCAGATTTCTAATTTGACATTTCTCAGTAACATCCTTCAGTCATGGCATTTTTAAAATTATTATTATAAAGAAATATACTACATTCTGGAGCATTACTGAACATATGAAACAATGGCTGTCATTAACAGCTACCTTTAAAAAAGAAAAAAGAAAAAAAAAAGAATGCTCCTAAACTAAAAACTGGGGGGAACAAAATGGTGACCAGTACATAATTTAGCTTTCACTGACACTCCCAGCAGCATTGAACCATAGCTTTTTAGAAAGAGGAGAAACAGAGTTCTTGCTGCTGTATGAGAAAGTGGAAGTGTTCCTCAGAACTTCTTAGGATATGAACAGGAATGGAGCTAAATGGGATTCCAGGATGAATGCACACAACTCCAAAATGATGACTACAACCATAACCAAAGCAGCAGGTCTGAAACTGAAAACTGTAAATGTTTTCATATTTAAAACACTGCATGGTGTAGCTGAAAAAGATTGGTGGAAGAAGAAGTAACAGGAAAAAAATTATTGTTATGTCAGCAATAGAATGAAGAAGTGCAGGGTTTTTTTTTCTTTTTGTGTAACATAAATCTTTGCAAAAACTTTTCAATGTATAATAAATACATACTCTCCCTCTTCCCCATTGACAAGATATCCTGCATGGTCCTAACCTTTCAAACACTGTACTAAGCATGTTTTGTTTTGTTTTGTTTTGTTTTAGTAAGGTAAGTATCATCTAGCTGCAAAGCTAAATAAATAAAGTTTAAATGTGTTGAATTCCTGGTAGTGTTCGCTATCAATAATTGAATTATTAAAAATACAAATCTTCTGCTGGACGTGATTTGTGATTTAATATCTGGAAAGGTTAACACTGGTGGTCAGACTGTAGATAAAACATTGTGAGTCAAATCTACTGCATCAGCACAGAGAAAAATGATCAAATAACCTGTAAAATCTGGATGGTTTCATCTCTCAAGTGATGAAAATTCCAGGTCTATAGATGTTTTACTCATGTTTCATTTCCTTAGAAGGTCATCATTGGATACTCATGATATTTCCGTGATACGGTTTAATTAGACATATACAGACTTAGCAACACAACATAGAGTTTTACAGTATCAACACTCACATATCAACACTCACAATAGTTTCCTCTTAATGGAGGTTTAGGGAATGCCAAAACACTACATGTTCCTGCACCATGCAATGTCACAGAATCATAAGGCTCATTCCCACTGGCAGTATAACTCGATTTCTGATTCTGCTTCACTATATGTCAGCAGTTGATTCCAAAAGGTCCCTCATTCCCATTACAAAACAGGATCTTTTCCTTACTCCAATGTAATCAGGTATTTTTTTTGGCATGATTCTCGTGCCCATTAGTTTGCCCCGCTTCAAAAATAAATGTCAATCATCGTGGCAGGAGGAGGGGTGTGTGTGTTGGGGGGGGGGGGGGGCTGGGAGGTGATCCAAGCATGGATCACCTGATCCAAGCATGATAGATGGAAAGTGGACCCCTAGGGGCCCAGAACCCTGCCGTGCTTGAATCATCCAAACCAAGCATGTGTGTGTGTGTTTGGGGGGGGGGGGCAAACCCCAGGAGACCCCTCCAGACCCCTGCCATGCTTGGATTAGGTGATACAAGCATGGCAGGTGGAAAGGGGACCCACTTACTGAACTTGCTTCAGAATTGATTCTTCTGAAAAGAACCGCTTTGAAACCACACTGAATAATTAATTTAATTCAGTCCGATGGAATTCTGAGGTATATAGTTTGTTGTGCACCAGAGCTCTCTCAAAGAGAAAGCTAAACATCTCACATAACTACAAATTCAGAATTCCATAGCACCGAGTCATGGAAGTTAAAGCAGTGTCAAAATTGCATTAATTCTGTAATGTAGATGCAGCCTGAGACATAACATAGGTCCAAAATACACTGCAGAAATATTCAGGTTAGAGGCTGTTTTAACTGCCCTGTCCCAGTGCTAGGGAATTTCGAAAACTATATAGTCTTTGCTATGTAGTCTTTCGTGAGATATTTAGCCTTCTTTGTCAGAGAGCTCTGGTGCCACAATAAACTACAATTTCCATGATTCCCTAGCACTGAGCCAGCCCAGTTAAAGTGGTCTCAAACTGAATTATTTCTGTAGTGTGTTTTGAACCAGAGTTATACAACTGCAATAATGCAGTTGAATAAACTGATATATATGGACATCACCAAGTGACCAGTTCAAAAATCAGATAGACTACATACCAGAACTGGAAACAGAAGACTGAGAAGTTTCATTTTCATGTCCAAAACTATACAGAGATCATTAATTACTTATATTAAAAAATAGAGTAAAGCTGAAGAACACAGAATCCATCATTACACTGAAATATAATCTGAAGAACATCTTAATAGAATTTACAGATAATGTGAGAAATACATTTGCATTATTAAGCAGAACTGACTCTGAAGCAGAATAACTAGAATCATAGAATCAAAGAGTTGGAAGAGACCACAAAGGCCATCCAGTCCAACCTCTTGCCATGCAGGAACTCCCAATCAAAGCATCCCTGACAGATGGCCATCCAGCCTCTGCTTAAAGACCTCCAAAGAAGGAGACTCCACTACACTCCAAGGGAGTGTGTTGCACTGTCGAACAGCCCTTACTGTCAGGAAGTTCCTCCTAATGTTGAGGTGGAATCTCTTTTCCTGCAGTTGGCATCCATTGTTCCATGTTCTAGTCTCTGGAGCAGCAGAAAACAAGCTTGCTCCCTCCTCAATATGATATCCCTTCAAATATTTAAACAGGGCTATCATATCACCTCTTAACCTTCTCTTCTCCAGGCTGAACATCCCCAGTTCCCTAAGTCGTTCCTCATAAGGCATGCTTTCCAGACCCTTCACCATCTTAGTTGCTCTCCTTTGGACACGCTCAAGTTTCTCCATATCCCTTCCGGGAAAGGAATCAATGAAGAATTTGGAAAGATACTATCTGTGGTCAAAAAAGAAAGAGAATAATAATAATGGATAGCAGATAAAACTTTCAAACAGTAAAGGGAAGATGAGAAGAAAAAGAAAAAGGAGATAAGAACAGAACCAGAACCATGAATGCAACCATTCAACAACTAGAGTGAAAGGATGAACAGAACTACTTTAATAACCAATATGGAGGAATAGAAGACATCAAAAACAAAGGAGCAAAAGTCCTCTTCCACAAGATCCATGAACTCAAAGGGAAATTCATCCAAAGGTGGGGATACTCTATGATCAGAAGGGGAACATATTACACAACCAAGATGAAATAACAAAATGATAGAAGCCATACATAGAAAAGCTATATAAAAGAAATGAAAGAATGAATGACACATGGCATGAAGAATCATATGAAGATGAAACCCAAATTTTAAAAAGTGTGGTGAAAGCTGCACTGAGAGAAATTGAGAAGAATAAATTAACAGGAACAAATAATAATCAAATTGAACTGCTACAATGCACAAAGATAGAATCAACTCTAGTGTTGACTAAAATCTGACAACAAATATGGAGAACAAAAGAGTGGCCAACAGATTGGAAATCAATCACTATACATGCCTATCCATAAAGTAGGAGAAACAAAATATTGCAGCAATTACAGAACCATTGCATTTATTTCCCACACAAACAAAATTATGCTCAAAATTCTGCAGTAAAGACTCCAATCATATATGAAACAAGTCATCCCAAAGGTGCAAGCCAAATTCAGGAAAGGAAGAGGCACTAGTGACCACATTACATATATGATGGATAATGTGGTCCACCAGGGAGAATTCCAGAAAAAAATCGGTATGTGTTTTATACCTTATATACTTTATACATTATACATCGACTGCATAGATCATTGAAAGCTGTGGAATGCTCTTAAAGAAATGGGAATGTTACTACATTTGATTGTCCTGATGAGAAACCTGGACAAGAGGTTACTGTTAGAATAGGATATGGAGAAACAGAATGGTTCCCAATTGGCAAAGAGGTCAGGCAAGGCTGCTTTCTATCACCATATTCATAAAACTTGTATGCTGAAAATATCATAAAAAGAGCAGATGTAGATTTGGAAGAAGGTGGAGTGAAGATCAGAATAAGGAACATCAAAAATCTAAGATATATAGATGGCACCATACTACAAGCAAAAGACATCATAACTTGGAACAATTATTAAGGAAAGTTAAAGAGGAAAGTGCAAAGGCAAGCTTTCTGCTGAACATAAAAAGAACAAAAATAATTACCATGGAGAATTTGCATACAGTTGACCCTCTGTATCCCTGGATTCTTTTCCCATGGAGTCAACCATCCATGGCTTGAAAAATATTAATATATTATATACATTACAAAAAGGAAACATTGATTTATGCCATTTTATAAAAGGGAAACCATTTTGCTATGGCATTGTATTTAATGGGACTTGAGCATCCACAGATTTTGGTTTTCATGGGGGGTTCTGGAACCAAACCCCAGTAGATATCAAGGGCCCTCTGTAAATTCAACCTAAAGAATGAGGGAACTGAAATAGCTTAAGACTTCCCATACCAAACATTGCTCAGGACAGAGACTGTCATCAATAAAGAAGAAGGCTAGGAATGGTGAAGGCAGCTATCAAATAACTAGACAAGATCCTACAGTGCAAAGATGTAAAACTGAACACTAATATTAGAATCATCCAAACCATTTTACCCTCCATCTCCATGTATGAATGTGAGAGCTGGACAACAGAGAAAATGGACAGAAAGAAAATTGAATAATTCCTTATGTGGTGCTGGAGAAGAGTACTGAGAATATGGTGGATGGTCAAAAAGACAAATGAATGGATCCTAGAACAGATCAAGTCTGAACTCTCCATGGTAGCCAAAATGACTAAACTGAGGTTGGTGGAAGGCAGTAGAAAGAGAGGAAGGCCACATGCAAAATGGATAGATTCAATCAGAGAGGTCATGGACAAATTGGTAGAGGATAGGGAATCATGGTGATGTCTCCTTCATAGGGTCACCATGAGTTGAGGTCATCTTGAAGGCAGTTAATAATGACAAGTCTATCAAGGGTTGCTTTGAAGATCAAAGGGATCTTCTGGATGTCATTGACTGGGGACAGCAGTAGGAATTATTATGTGACACTGGTCTTTCTCTCTAAGATCCATTGCTATCTATGTTCCTGGCAATCCCTTTTCTCATTACATTCTCCAGTTAGTTTTCATAGGTTTCCAAGGGGCATTTAGTTAGCCACTTTGATAAACAGACTGCTGGACTAGGTAAGAAAGTTATCTTTTCTGAGAGTGTCACACTGATATTTTTATAAGGAGTCAAAGGTCTTGTTAATATGTTCATATTATTACCTACATTTTCAATGGATCATCTTTCTCCTGATAAGGTATTGGTTGATTGAAGACTTAAATAGGGATGAATGTATCTTTTGAAACCATTTTACTTCAGTGTGTTTTCACCAAATTCTTGAATGTTTGTTATGCAGATTTTTATGTGCATATATATGTTCCTGTACCTTTGGCTTAGACCAGTTCTTCTTCCAGGACGCAGAAGAAGCATGCCATATCTGACATACTGAATAACTTCCTGTGCTTCTCCTGTAACCTACCTGTTCTTTCCCAACTATATTATTTTAACACTGCTGCTCCCTCTTCCACTTTCTGCTTGTGCTCCTTACACTCATTCCATTGTTTGTACAAAAGTGTACTAGACCTTGTATTTATGCAAGATTTAAGATCCTTGCCCAAGATATTTCATTTAATTAATTGCAGCAATGATTATTTTCTTTTATCTCTCCCAGTCTACAATTAGAGTTCCTATCTTATCAGACTACTTGAAAAGATTTATATTAAAGTATGCTTGGTTAGTATTATCATTTTCCTTGTGCTTGTTGTGGGGCGGGTGGGGGTGAGGAGACCCAACTTGCTAGAATAGAAGGAAAACCTACATTGCCTTCAGTGGACTTTGGACAGAAGTTTCATTAGTCTTGCTCTCTGCAATCCTTATTTATTTTTCTTGTTTATACAAATCCTGAGCGGTATATATTATTCTTATTTTACACAATGAAAACAGAACATTTAAATAGATGCTTTCACCTCTTATCCTTCTCTCTGTGTCTCTCTTATTTACTCAGTGGCAAGTTTTACTTCTACAAAACTTTTAATGATAGAAACTCTATTCTTACATATTGTTCTTAAATATTTTGTTCTTAAATATAAGAACAAAAATATATTTTTCCCCAGAGTAGTGATCCACAGATCCAAGGAAAACACAAAAGCAGAACACAAGGGCAATGCTACCTACCACAAGCAAGGGAAAGAGAAGGGAGGGGAAGGAACAGCACCAAGGTACATTAAAAATTCATTATTATTATTATTATTATTATTATTATTATTTTATACCCCGCTCTTCAGACCTAAAAGCTATCAGAGCGGCTTACAATTATTATTTTAATGAGATGGTTCCCTGCCCTTATGGAATAATTACTAACCAAAATTGCTGGGCTTCTAGTTTAAAAGTAGTTTGGGTTATGGGAATCAATGAGAAAGTTCTTCCTATTGAGGTCATGAATGCTTAGTATTGTCTGTTGGCTCTAAGCTTAATTAATTAAAATTACCATTCTGTGATACATAACAGTGTAGAGAAACCTTAGAAATTATCTTGCTTATTATACAAAACCCAAATAAATGCAACTTTCTAAACTTTTTCTCTATCTGTAGTGGTAAACTGAAACCTATGAGATAATATGTATGATATAATACAGTATGTATTTCTGGGATTTCCTTCCCATGTTATATAAAATAATGACATTTTCTTTCTGTGTTTGTAAGGAAACAAAATAAAGGCTGTAATTTTGAATGAACGTGTCTGCTATATTGTTTCCCACAAGAGCTTTTCTCAAGAAATTTTAGAAATAATATCTGGACATTAGCTCCAAAGAATGTGACATACTACTACTCATACAATTAATTTTCACAGATTTTCTCATTCTTGATAAGAGAGTCTTCACACATTTCAACACTCCGTCTAAAGTTATGCTAACTTCTGAGGGATTTTTTGCCCCTGAAAAACGGCAAAAGGGCTAGCACTGTTTTTCTCATTTACAATGGTATTTTATGCAAAAAAGCTTGACATTGGAAACAAAAATTATTTGTACAGTTTACATGTCCTACATGTGAAAAATCAAATTGAAATGTGCAAAAGCTCATGTTACCCAAAGGAGAGAAATTGTGTTATATTCCTGCATAATAATGAAATGGAATAAAGTGAGCATTATCACATAAACACATATGCACAAACACAATATTGGACTTTACGGTGGCATATATTAGATTCTAATCTATGTACAGTTGGCCCCATTCTGGATTCCCCCACCCCCACCCCAATTACTAAAAAGCACAGGACCTCAAGTCCCATTATTGCCAACAGCTATGCAATGTGTATATGACTGCACTGGTGTGGTTATGTTCATGCACCTCCATTGGCAATAACAGGGCAGGGCCATCCATGGATTGGTAGCCTGCTGATACAGAGGTTCAACTGTATTATATTTTGTTAGTTTATTTTTTATTTTTTGCGCTTTTTATTTTTTTATTTTTTTATTTTATTTTATTTTATTTATTTATTTTTATTTTTTTGCATACCTATATGGCTTAGATCCAGACTGTCAGAAATACAATGTCTTCCTTTGTGAGCACGTGTGAGTCCTGAAATATTCAGGAAAGGTCATTTGAGGTCCTACCACTCTTCCATCCTCACAGGGTAATCTAGTGAGACCAGAGAGTCCTCTTCATGGTTTTTCCTACACTATGGGACTCCCTTTCAAGTGGTGCTTCACTGCTCTCTCTGACTTTCTTTTCACTACACTAAGACTCTGGAGAGCAGAGTTTGAATGTCCGCTCAGCCACTGATGGCCCTTGGACAAGTCACAGTCTCTTTCTTGCCATCTCTCATAGTGGATGGCAATAGCAAACCCCCTCTGAAGAAACTTGCCAAGAAAACCCTATGATAAACCTATCATAGGGTCACCATAAATAAGTCAGAAAGTACTTGAAGGCAAACACCACCACCACCACCAAAGACATTTTTATGCCAGATTAATTGTTTAAAGGGCTTGTTGTAATTTTTAAAAAAGGGGCTTCAAATGTATTTTAAAACTGTTTTAAATTAAAGTTTAATTTTGATTGGCTATTCATTTTTTAAAAACTTGTATTATATATTGTTTTAGCTCTGTTTTGTTTCAAGTTATAAACTGGGTTGGATCCCATACTGGGAGAAAGATGGATATAAGTGCAATAAATTCATTAAGCACAGCAGCTTGGTTAGAGATTCAGCTTGGAAACATGTTTTACAGTGGCCACTAGCATTATCACTTCTGCAGAGACAAAGGGCTTGAGTAGGAGAGCTTTCATGGATTGCCCTCAGGAAATAATTAAGGGGTCTATAAAGGTTCTGTGATAGACGTTGCAAATGTTATCATTATTAATATCAGCTTTTCCTCAAGGAAAAGGTAATGTTGCCATGGGCCAAATTGCTGGCATTGTTTATGCATGTTCAATCTCCTGTAAAAACATCTTTCAGATCTGACCTAATGATTTGGTGTGGCATTTTCAGCTGCCAAACAAGGTAAACATTGCTTGGCTACTCAGAACTAATCATCTTCAATTTCATCTCAGACCAGACCTTTGCCAACGGAATTCTCAAAATGTGGTGTGTTCTCTAGACTGTATTAAGATAATTGACTCTTCTGGTGAATTAATAGTCTAATTGCATAAATGTGGTTGTTACTAAATAGCTTTCATAATGTTTCAGTGAGACTAATTTTGAGGAGTTATAAAATCATTCTATTTTGCAGAAGCTGATTACTCAAAGTTGTTCAAAGAACAATATGTAAAAAAAATACCCCCACATAAAAGGCTAGAGTTTGTTTCTGCATTTATAGCCGATTTTATTCCTTATATTTTTTTACTGCTAAAATAATATGTTTTGTAAACCCATTTGGTGAAAATCATGTAGATTAGTTAAATATGACAAATCCTTAAATGGGGAAATTTTATATATTACACTCATTTCCATGTCATTGCAGCTACAGTCTATTTGTTTTCAGTTAAGTAATTATTGCACATACATTATATATCATGAGAGTTTCTTACCTTAGTCCTTTGGCACCAGATTCAAAGTTTAGAAAGTGTTCACTTTACAGCTTGAATATAGAAGGAGAACCCCCTTGTTGCATTTCAGACTTTAAATTATAAGGACAGCAGATTCACTCTGTACTATTGATCCCTAAACTAAGCAGAATACAAATACAGACTATTATAGATGTATATCATGTAGTCTATGTATTAAACCAGTGTCTGCTGTCAGTAATGGACTGGGTGAAGAAGAAATAACCAAAGCAGCTAAATGGAAAATTCAGGGTATAGGGATTCAGGCTGTGTTGAATGACGTGTATTCTTCCTTTGAAATCTCACGTTCTCTGGTTGGATGTACTCCTGGACTCAGATCTGAGCCTGGAATTCTAGATTTCAATAGTGGTCAGGAGCATATCATAGAATCATAGAATCATAGAGTTGGAAGAGACCACAAGGGCCATCCAGTCCAACCCCCTGCCATGCAGGAACTCCCAATCAAAGCATCCCTGACAGATGGCCATCCAGACTCTGCTTAAATATCTCCAAGGATGGAGACTCCACTACACTCTGAGGGAATGTGTTGCACTGTCAAACAGTCCTTACTGTCAGGAAGTTCCTCCTAATGTTGAGGTGGAATCTTTTTTCCTGCAATTTGCATCCATTGTTCTGTGTTCTAGTCTCTGGAGCAGCAGCAAAAAAGCTTGGTCCCTCCTCAATATGACATCCCTTCAAATATTTAAACAGGACTATCATATCACTTCTTAACCTTCTCTTCTCCAGGCTAAACATCCCCAGCTCCCTAAGTTGCTCCTCATGGGGCATGGCTTCCAGACCCTTCCCCATCTTAGCTGCCCTCCCTTGGACACGGTCCAGTTTCTCCACATCCTTTTTGAATTGTCGTGCCCAGAACTCCAGCTAAGTGTACCAATCTACTTGATCTGACTATAATGAGACAAGCTTTGATTACATCCCATTTG
This sequence comes from Urosaurus nigricauda, assembly GCA_034509955.1. Classification (NCBI taxonomy): domain Eukaryota; kingdom Metazoa; phylum Chordata; class Lepidosauria; order Squamata; family Phrynosomatidae; genus Urosaurus; species Urosaurus nigricauda. The sequence continues at coordinate 57,059,420 of JAOEGL010000003.1, forward strand.
GTTTATTGCAATGCACTCTACATGTGGCTGTCATTGAAAATTTATATTTATTTATTTTTTTATTTAAGTAATTAATTTATATCCTGCCTTTACCCCAACATGGGATCCAAGATGGCATACTACCTTTTTTTTTAATTTAGTATTTTTGAAATTTTACAAAGAATAACATAAAAACAAATTATAACATTCTTTCATACTTATATACTTTTAACATTTTGCTTGTTCTTTTTTTTTCTGTATATCACCTCAGTGCACCTCTCCGCCAGAGTCTTTCCCATCTTTATATTCCATCCAAAATTTTAATTCATCCCGCGGAGGTAATTTCCCATCTTCTTTTGCTAGAACGTTTTCAATATTTTTTTTTTCCAAATTTGATCAAAATCATTTCTTTTCCATAATCCCTTCTTTACCCTCAATTTACATGTTCTTTTTTTTTCAATTTTAAAACCATTGTTCTATTTGCATATAGTGAAACCAAGACATTTTTATTCTGCTAAGCTTTTCTTTTATACTTTCTTTTCCTATCTTTAACTCTATCCAATTTTTTATTTTATCCATTTTCCTTTCCTTTAATTCCTTATCTAGTAAATCTCTTAAATTTGGGGGGGGGGGGATGATTTTTCCATTTTTATTGGTGTTATCACTGAATTTTGATTTGTCATTCTGTTTTTATTATTTGTTCCATATTTCTAATATATTTTTCATGAATGAGTTTTCAATCTCCTTAATTTCCCTCCTACTAAAATCTTTGAAGAAAATTTTATCTATTTTCATATCTATTTCTTCTTTTTCCATTTCTAACCAGTCTAGAGCTGATATAATTAACATACCTTCTATTACATATTTTAAGTGGTTGGCCTCATAATATCCCTTTATATTAGGGAGGCCTAACCCTCCCTTTTTCTGAGATCTATACCAAATTTGTTTATTTAATCTAACTCTTTTACCTCCATTACAATATGAATTTACTAACTGTTGCCATTTATTTATTTCAGATTATCATATTTTTAATGGTATCATTCTAAATAAAAAAAATAATTTTGGTAGGATTTTCATTTTAACTAATGCAATTCTTCTGAACCATAATAATTGAATCTTCCTATATTCTACATTTTTTTCAACTTCTTTTCGTAATACCACTAAATTTTTCACTTCCATGTCTTTTAAATCTTTCGTAATATTTATTCCTGAATATTTTATACTACTTTTTAATCGTATCTCTAAATCTTTTTGTTTTGTTAATTCTGATTCCTCTTCTTTTGTACAGTTAAATAACATCATTTCTGATTTGTTCCAATTAATTTGAAGTCCTGTCACCTTTCCAAATAGATTCAAGTGTTCTTTTATTTTTCCCATTTTATCCTTTAAATCCTTAATAGTTAATAGTGTATCATCAGCAAATAAACTAATTTTATGTTTTTCCCCATTCCTATTTCTTCTAAACAGCTATCTTTCCTTATAGCAATTGCTAGCATTTCTATAACCATTCCAAATTATATTGATGAAAGCGGGCATCCTTGTCTTGTACCTCTTGTTACTTTTATTTCATTTGTTATCCCATCGTTTACCATTACCTTTATTGAGTTATTACAGTATAATTGATCTATTGATCCCCTTATTTTTTCTCCCATTCCAAATTTTTTTCAAAATTATTTTTAATGTTAGCCATTCGAAACAGTCAAAAGCTTTAAATATATCTAATGCTAAAATTTCTGTTTTTAATTTTTTTTATCCCAATTACATGTATTTTACTCAAAACTCTTCCTACTAAATTAGGCATTTGTCTTCCTTTTTAAAATCTGCATTGATCTTTTCCTATATATTTGTACATACATTTATTCATTCTATTTGCTATTGTTGCTGTTAAAATTTTTGCATCCTGATTTATTAATGATATGGATCTGTATGACCCTGGGTCAGTTAAATCTTTGTCTGTTTTGGGTATCAATATTACCAATGATTGATACCATGATGCTGGAATTTTTTCTCCATTTATTATTCCATTGTATAGTTCTAACAATTTTGGGGCTAACATTTTTTCAAATATTTTATAATATTCAGGTCTCAAACCATCCATTCCTGGAGTTTTTTCCATTTTTTAAAAAAATTTTCTAATTATTTCAATTATCTCCTCCTTTTCTATGGGTTGTTCCAGTAATTCTTTATCTTCTTCCTTTATTGTTTGTCCCCATTTTTCTTCTACATACTTTTCTATCTTATCTAATGGTTTTTTATTTTTTATTTTATTTTTTCGTTCATCAATCTACACATCATTCCTGATTTATCCTTCACTATGTTTATCATACTTTCCATTTTATTTTTCTGTGTGGATTTGGCCAGCATTTTTTAGTTTTTATTACTGTTTTGAAAATATTCCTTTATTAAATAAATCAAATTATCTTGCACTTCATTTATTTCCATCTTATCCAGTTCTTCTCTCTTTGCCCTTAATTCTACATAAATTTGCTTATCTCTATTACTTATATATTTATTCTCTAGTTTTTCTATGTCAGTTTCTAATTTCTTTTTTCTTTCTTATTGTTTTTTCTTAAGGTTATATGATTCTTTTATACATATTCCTCTTGTTACTGCTTTCATGGTATCCCATAACAAACCTTTTGTTACATCTCTATCATTTATATTCCACGTTTCTTGCCATTTCTTTGCAATCTTATCAACAATATCTTTGTAATTCAATATTTTAGTGTCCAACCTCCACCTTCCTGTTTGTTCATAATCTTTCTTAATAGCAATTTCTACATTCACCAAACCATGGTCCGTTATTTCGATATTTAAAATTTCTGAATTTAAAACTTTATTTATCATATTTTTCAAAACAAAAATATAGTCTATTCTGGTGTATGTTTTATGTACAGCAGAATAGTATGTATATTTCCTTTCATCCCCCTTTACTAATCTTCACACATCTTTAAAGTTCTGTTTTTTCATTATTTTATTTAAATTTGTAATATTTCTATTTTTATCCTTTACAGAGGGGTTAGATTTGTCTTTAATCTTATCCATTTGTATGTTAAAATCTCCTGCCAGAATCACATATTGTTCTTGCATATCATCCACTTTTTTAAACACCTTCTCATAAAACTCTTCTTGTTTTTCATTTGGCGTGTATACATTAGCTAATACATACTTATCTTCACCTAATTCCCCTTGTATTATTATAGATCTTCCTTCTCCATCTCTTAATACATTATTTATTACAAAGTTACATTTCTTTGCAATTAATATTGCTACCCTCTTTGATTTAGAATTCCCAAATGCTTTTTTGTAATTTTTTACCTAATTCATTCTCAATTCATTCTCCCAGTCTTTCCTTTGATGTGTTTCTTGAAGAAAGACCACATCAGCAGTGTCCCATTTTAACAATGCTTCAATTCTTCTTTTAATCACCAAACCAAGTCCTTTGGTGTTTAAAGTTGAAATTTTAACTTATCTGCCATAGTACAATTTATTCTTCTCTCCAATGACTCCAATTTCTGCAACCCATATCTCTCCCCTTAGTCCCCTTTCTCCTCTCTCCCTCCCTTTTAAAGACACAATACAATTAAAAATCTTTTTGTACAATCTTTTAATTGTTCCAACACAATTAAATCAGAACCCATATATTTGATGTGTTCTGCTCTTTCAACCATGAATTGACCTAATGGGTTTTGGTTGTAATTTAAAATGTTCAGAAGAGCAGATAAATATTATACCTGTATTATTGTATGAGGCAGATTGGTATTGATTGCACAAGCAATTGGATGTGACTGCTCAGAGAAGAAACGGGTTGGTGAAGAAAACTTAGTTGCCCTCCCTTGGACATGCTCCAGTTTCTCCACATCCTTTTTGAATTGTCATGCCCAGAACCCCAGCTAAGTGTACCAGTCTACTTGATCTGACTAAAATGAGACATGCTTTGAATACATCCCATTTGGTTTACTGTAATGCACTCTACATGTGGCTGTCATTGGAATGTCATGGCATTCTTGCAAACAAGTTAGTAAAATGTGGACTAGACAAGGCAACTGTTAGGTGGATTTGTAATTGGTTGACCAGCCAAACCCAAAGGGTGCTCAGCAATGGTTCATTTTCATCCTGGAGAGAAGTGACAAGTAGGGTGCCACAGGGTTCTGTCCTGGGCCCAGTGCTAATCAATGTCTTTATCAATGGCTTGGATAACAGAATTGGGAGCATACTCATCAAATTTGCAAATGACACTAAACTAGGAGGTGTAGCTAATACCCCAGAGGACAGGATCAAAATTCAAAATGACCTGAATAGATTAGAAAGCTGGGCCAAAGCTAACAAAATGAAATTCAATACAGAGAAATGTAAGATTCTGCACTTAGGGTGGAAAAATGAAATGCACAGATATGGGATGGGGGACATCTGGCTGAATGAAACTATGTGTGAAAGAGATCTAGGAGTCCAAGTAGACCATAAGTTGAACATGAGTCAACACTGTGATGCGGCAGCTAAAAAGGCCAATGCAATTTTAGGCTGCATCAATAGGAGTATAGTGTCTAGATCCAGGGAAATATTAGTGCCACTCTATTCTGCTTTGGTCAGGCTTCATCTGGAATACTGTGTCCAGTTCTGGGCACCTCAATTCAAAAAGGATGTAGAGAAACTGGAGTGTGTCCAGAGGAGGGCAACTAAGATGGGGAAGGGTCTGGGAGCCATGTTCCATGAGGAGCGACTTAGGGATCTGAGGATGTTTAGCCTGGAGAAGAGAAGGTTAAGAGGTGATATGATAGCCCTCTTTAAGTATTTGAAGGGGTGTCTTATTGAGGAGGGAGCAAGCTTTTTTTTCTGCTGCTCCAGAGGCTAGAATGCAAAACAATGGATGCAAATTGCAGGAAAAGAGATTCCACTTCAACATTAGGAGGAACTTCCTGACAGTAAGGACTGTTCGACAGTGGAACACATTCCCTCAGAGTGTAGTGGAGTCTCCATCCTTGGAGGTCTTTAAACAGAGGCTGGATGGCTATCTGTCAGGGATGCTTTGATTGGGAGTTCCTGCATGGCAGGGGGTTGGACTGGATGGCCCTTGTGGTCTCTTCCAACTCTATGATTCTATGATACTACTGTTTGTATCTTGATGATTGACTTCACCACTAGGAGCCCTGGTGGCGCAGTGGTTAAATGTTGTTCCCTTTTAAGAAATGTTATGGATGCCTTATGTTATTGAATGAAGGTCAGCAAATCAATTGCAAAAAAATATAGAAATTGTGAGTCGAGTCATGTTTATGCATTATTTATTGAGGAGTCAAGTACAATCCAAGCCACCAAAGTGATTTGAGTCCAACTTGCATCTGAGTTAATATATATGAAGGAGGGCTTTCTCTCAGTCTTACCACCATCACAAGTACACTTGGTGAGGACATGGAAGACAGCATTCTCAGTGGCTACTCCAAATTTGTGGAGCTTCTTTCATCAAGAGATATGGTTGCCCTCCTTTCCCCTGTTTATCAGAAGGCAGGTAAAGACCTTTTCATTTATGGAGGATTTTTTTTAATATGTTGCAGAACATGAAGCTTTTAATGGGAGTGGGAGAGTCTGTTTCCTTTTTATTATGTTCTCAATCCATTTTTTTTAAAAAAATGCTTTTAACTTGTGTTTTTTAAATAGAAGTTTGGTTTAATTGTGTTTTAAAATTTGTATAAGAGTTTGTTTTTGATTGTTTTTTTAAAGGCTACATGCCACCTTAAATCCCATTTGGTTAGAAAGTTGGGAAATTAATTAATCAACACTTGCCAAATACATTTTTTAAATATGAGTTTGTGTCAAAAAGGATATTTCCTGATGCACACAAAATAAATAGCAAACCCAGCCAAATTCAGGCTACTTTGGCTTTTTTGGGGGGGAGGGGGGATGGACTGTCTTAGATTCTCTTCATTTAAGAAGATAGAGGTGATGCTCTCTGCTGACATAGAATCCTTTGTCAATTGGCTTGATATATATTGTCATGTTCACCTAGTTCTATGGGATAATTCTAACTAGAAGATTACAGAGCAATGTTTTTCATATAAGAAATGAGTTGACTGTAGGATTCATACGTTTGATCGATTGATAGGTTCATACCAAGAATTTTTCAGTTGTCAATATTGCAGTCTATTTATTTGTTATTCACAGTGAACTGTGGCAATAGTCATGATTGCAACATCTTTTGGTGTCTATATATGTACCCTAGGCTTATTAAACCAATAAGTCTAGTTTGTTTATCTTTGCTGGGATATAATATATTTGCTTCTAATGAAGTTAAAGTTGTACATGGATGTTTCAGATTTCAGACTGGATTCATATAACCTACCAGTGTTGAAGTGTAACTTATGGATAGCACATGGTCAACTGCATGTTTTAAGATTCTATAAGCCCTTAAGTACAAAAAAAGAGGTCAAAATTTCTCTGGAGAGATGTTTTCCTACAAAGCAGCAGGTGTATGATCGTAACCGCTCAAAATTATCTCCCCAAAGCCAGAGATGTAAAGTAGAATAAAACATCTAATTTCTTCTTGCAGACTTCCTCACTTTATTTGGGTACAAAAACAGTTCTCCACACTACCCCTGGGGTACAGAAGTGAAAACTGGATCCACAGTGGTTGCTCAGCCCTATATATTACTCGGTCTACTGACAAATGATCTATTATTATTATTATTATTATTATTATTATTATTATCCTTTATTTATATAGCTCTGTAGGTTTACACAGTGCTGTACATATAAACTTATAATTAGACGGTTCCCTGCCTCAGGCTTACAATCTAAAAGACACGACACAAAAGGAGAAGGAAAGGTGATGGGGAAGGGTGTCAGGTCCGGTGGTTCTTCTCTCCATCTGAGGCCTGGACCAAGGCAGATGGACTAGAGGGAGGGCTCAGCTTCATAATGCACAGTTAAAACAGGCCAGACAAAGTCACACATCTGGGAACGCTTCTCTATACAAAATAGTCTTTAACTCAGTTTTGAAACTGGTTAGAGAAGTGATGAGGCGCGCATGTAGGGGAAGAAGGTTCCAGAAGCGAGGGGCAGCAAGTGAGAAAGGACGAATCCGGGACAGGGCAGTGGAAATCCTCGGCTGGGACAGGAGACCTTGACTACCAGAGCAGAGGGGAAGAGAAGGAGTGTGAGGAGAAAGAAGTTCAGACAAGTAAGGAGGGGCCAGTCCATGGAGGGCTTTGAAAGTCAACAACAAAAGCTTGTACTGGATGCGGAAGGGGAGGGGGAGCCAATGAAGGGATGAGAAGAGAGGAGAAACATGGTCAAAGCGGCAAGCAGATGTGATGATACGTGCAGCTGAGTTCTGAACAGAGATTAATGGATGAAGGTGAAAGAGAGGAAGCCCTGTCAGAAGAAGGTTACAATAATCAAGTTGTGAGACCACCAGGGCATGGACCAGAGTCTTGGCAGTGGAGGCTGAGAGGAATGGACGGATTTTAGCAATGTTGTAAAGGGAGAATCTACAGGTCTTGGCAGTGGCCTGAATCTGGGGGATAAATGACAGAGAGGAATCAAAGATGAAACCAAGACTGCGGGCTTGCTGAACTGGTTGAATAGCAGTGTTGTCAACAGAAACAGAAAAGGAGTATTGAAGGGTGGGCTTAGGTGGGAAGACAAGAAGCTCTGTCTTAGATATGTTGAGCTTCAAGCGCTGATGCCGCATCCACTGAGAGATGGCAGCCAAATGAAACTTGTTGTTCAAGCCCCGGCGAAAGGTCAGGGGTTGAGAGATACAGCTGAGTGTCATCAGCATACAGATGATAGGAGAAACCAAAAGAACTGATGAATTTGCCTGGGGACCATGTGTAAAGAGAGAACAGAAGGGGACCCAAGACAGAGCCCTGAGGAACTCCAACAGATAAGGGGACAGAGGAAGAGGTCTGGCCATCTGTGACCACTGCAAAAGATCTGTCTGATAAGTAAGATTTAAACCAGTTGAGAACAGAGTCGGAGAACCTGAGGTTAGAAAGTAAGTCAAGCAAGAGACAGTGATCCACTGTGTCGAAGGCTGCAGACAGATCAAGAAGGATGAGAATAGAGTAGAGGCCATTTGCCTTGGCCTGCAAGAGGTCGTTTGAGATCTTGGTGAGGGCTGTCTCAGTAGAGTGCCGTGGGTGGAAACCAGACTGAAAAGGATCCAGGATGGAATTGGCTCGAGAAACTCAAGACAGCGAGAATAAATGACCTGTTCCAGAATCTTAGAAAGAAAAGGAAGAAGAGAGATCGGATGGTAGCTAGACAAAGAGGAGGGGTCGAGAGAGGGTTTCTTCAGAATTGGGGAAACGAGTGCATGTTTGAAGTCCGAAGGGAAGGAACCCGAAGAGAGAAAGAGATTAAAGATATGGAGGAGAGAGGGCAGAAAAGAAGGGGTTATAGAGATTAGAAGATGGGTGGGGATAGGATCAAGAGAACAAGTTGTAGGTTTGGAAGAATTTAGCAGTGTAGAGAGTTCATCCAGAGAAACAGGTGGAAACACAGAGAGTTTATTAGTAGAAGGTACTAGGAGATTAGTGGTAGGGGGCAAATCAGGATGAACAATTTCAGATCGAATAGTGGTGACTTTTGTGAGGAAGTAGTTGGTGAAGTCAGTTGGGGAAAATGATGAGAAGACAGGGGGAGAAGAAGGTTTTAGCAGTGTATTGAAGCAGGAGAACAAACGCTAGAATCAATTTCACTGAAATAAACTCAAAATTGTCACCAAAGCAGAGCTTGGAAATTTTTCTTTTTTGACTACAGCTCCAAGAATCATCAAGTAAACATCTTGACAACACCCATGTAGATGGGACACCACCATGATGCCGCTGCCGGCATGAACCAGAGTTAGAGACTTGTAGTTGGTGTGCAGTCCCTAACCCTAGTATTGCCACCAGGAGAGAACTTAGTGACCATCTGTACAGGCCCAATGTTTGGCTACCAGTCCTGAAAAAATCCCAAATCAACACCCAGCCCATGCAAAAGAAAACAACTCAAGGTCAGGGGGAAATTTCTCAGCAGACAATGGATCATTAATCATATAGACACCCTAAGGCCTTGCCATTCAACAACAAACCAACACAGAGATTAACAGGTAAATCACTTCCTCTCAACCAGGGATTACACAGTGTGTGTGTGTGTGTGCGTGCGCACACACGTCAAATAGCATGAAAATGCCACAGAAAACTATGGATTGGAGCAATGAAAGCCTTCGACTTCACATATAGCCATGCTAATCTGTAGAATCAGTATGCAGAGAGATCTTGTAGCACCTTTGAGACTAACTGAAAGAAAGAATTTGGCAGCATGAGTTTTTGTAGACTAAAGTCTAATGTAGACGTTAGTCTATGAAAGATCATGCTGTCAGCTTTTTTCTTTCAGTTAGTCTCAAAGCTGCTACAAGATCCCTCTACACTATAAAACTTGTTAATGTTAAAAGTGGCACATGACTTTCTATTTTGCTGCAAAGAGCAGCACAGATACTACTTTGGAAATAGTTTAAAATTGAATTGTGGGAAAAGGGAAATGTAAAACAGTTCTTGACCCTTTTAGCTCAGCTGAAGCCATATTCATTTTTTTCCATGATTGAAACTCTTGTTTACGAAGCGTTTAGGGAAGCAATGTGACCATTCCATTGTTGAGAAAAAAAGATGATGTCTTTGGTCAGTTCCCAGAGACATGGCATCAGGCCATCTGCACTTGTTTGTTTGTTTGTTTTCTCATTCCATTGTTGTGACAGCCATGCCACTTACTCTTAAGAGGAGCAATTTAGGCAGAGGCTTTTGGAGAAGGAAAGATTGTCATGTGCAGCCCAAATGCAATTGCCAATTGAAGATATTGGTCACTGTCCTTTCCTAATTTTATTTCATTGTTCTCACTAAAATTGTGTGTCTCTGTGATTCTGCTTCCTCATATATAATTGATAAAATGTTATTCTGACAGTTTTCTCAGCAACTTAGATTTAAGATATATTTAATATTAATATGTTGTTTGTAGTTACTTTTGTACATACAAACTTACTTTCATTATTTCATTTATACAGTGCACTAAACATTTTTATTTTATATAATCTTTGTTGTTGTTTTCTGTTAAACTGTACATGTGCCAAACCAAAGCCAATACAGACACTGTTACTGGCATCCTGTAAGTGACATACACAAGACTTAATACACATTGTGCTCATACATTTTTTACTTTGTTGCTGTATCTTTGTCCACACTACACAATGATGGAAGTCCTCCATCATTTAGTTGTGATACTTCCTCTCTCTGACCTGGCATTCAAGGTGGGAAGCACAGGGTATTGGAGAAGCATCTAGATATACTTTTATAGATTAATGTAGATTGATGACATATCTGATGGAAATGTTAGAACAAGACACTTCTCCAAACCCTCTAACCGGCCATGGAAAGGCTAGCAAAGTGACTCCTGGGAGTGTTAAGTGAAGGGTTGTAGTGTTCCACCTATGGAACGCTTACACTATGGAGTTTACCACACTAGCAAGTTTCCGCAGGTTTCCACAGGTTCCACTGGGCCAGCAAAAGGAGCAGTATTTTACTGCTCCTTTTGGCCCCCCCCCTTTTTTTTTAGATTAGGTGGGACTTCCATGGTTTCCCACTGCATTCAGGGCATGTGTCATCTAAACCCTATGCCCTGAACACAGCAGGAAACCACATCATTTGGGCCAACCACATCATTTGGGCCATCTGTTTCAGTCCTGAATCAGAAAGGATCTGAAACATTTTATCTACGAAGTGCAGGGCAAATTGGTCACAGCATGCCATTAAGAGGTCTTTATTCTCTTATGGACCCATGTGTAAATGTTCCCTGGAGATTCTGGAATATTGTTAAATAGAATTAGATTTTGTTTGTTTGTTTTTTAAGATGTTCAAATACTCAGCAATGAAGCTAAATTTAGACAGATCTTGGGTTTCATCATTATTGTTGCTTTTATATACAAAAACATGGGACTGAAGATTGCTTATAAATTAAATACAAATTCAAACATAGCTATAATGTGCAAATTATTAACATTAAAATGTAAACTGTCAATAACATTAAAAGCAATGTAAAACATACAATTAATAACAATAAAAATAAATTTAGCAACAGTATAATTAAAACAATAAAAATCAGTTTTAAACAGCATAGTTCAAAGCAGCACAATACTGTACTCTAATAAGAGCTTTTCTTTAAAAACACACTATTAGAATAGAATAGAATTTTATTTACGGTCTTAGACCAAAATACACACTATTATCAAAGGCCTGTTAAAATAAAATAAAAAAGTATTTGTCTCCCTATGAAGGAGCAGCAAAGGGAGGGGGATTTTTTTATTTTATTTTTTACTTTCCTTAATAAAACTCAACATAATATTTCTTCTTGATGCTGAAGCCTTTCCTTACAATGTTGGAGCTAAAAGAACCTTTGAATGTATTCTGTATGAATGCACTTTCCTTTTACAAGTCAACTGTGAATAGATGCAAAACAAAGAGGAAAAAAAAAGCCTAAATTAAATAAATAAATATAACATAAATAATTAATCTTATCCTGAACATTGTAATTGAGTTATATATGTCAGGCGCACACCTGAATTCACAGACAAAAATATTGAGTTTTGCTGGGTGACTTTATTTTCAGATATTTTAGTATACATTTTCACAGGAGGCCAGTGGAGTAATGTGTTTGTATGTTTGCTGTTAAATCATTAATTTTGTTACACTGTATGGTGACATTTTATTGGAAAAGACTTTTCATCCCTCTGGTAAGGATATATTGTTTCAGAATTCACATAAATGCATATGTTTTGCTGTTGTAACACATGTTGCCTCCCTAAAGGCACATTTTATATTTCTTAAATTTGTTTTTCCTAAACCATTCATCAGCTACATTGCTTTCAATGTCATTTAGAAAGCACATTAAATGTTCATGTTCAATGCTATTTAACATGTCATTTTGGATTTGATTAGTTGTATACCTAATATTGTTATGTTACTGTCTGTTTCATTATCTATGAATTTCATTACTTTCTGTACTGTATTGAGTATTTCAGTTGCTCTAATTCAGAAGGGCAGAACCTTTGCTCTCCAGATCATCATCATCAGCAGCAGCATCATCATCATCATCATTTATATTTGGCTTAATCTACAGGAATCCAAGCAGATGTCACTGGACTCTAACTCCCATCAAACTAAATCAAAGGACAGGGATGATGGGAGATGTCCTCGAATGATAGGATGATACTTTTGTAGCATCTGGTGGGCCATAACAGGTTCTTCATCCCTGGTCTAATAATGCATTGGAGTTTGTATTAACTTCTCATGGACATTGATCTCTGGGAGCTGTATGGAACCACTTTCTTGGTGCAAATACTTTTTATATCTGATTTTCATCTAATGGTAAAGGGAGCAACAGTTAGGCAGAGAATGTTCAAATAATTGATCCATCCATATTTTTTCAACATTCACACATATGCTACAGTCACATTGGGATGAAAAAGAAATCTACGTTATTAGTTTCGTTGAAAGAAAAATATCCGGTTCTCCAAAAGGGAGTCCTGATGGTGTAGTGGTTAAATGCTAGTACTGCAGCTACAAGGTTGTGAGTTCAATCCCAGGCAGGGCTCCAAAGTCCATTCAGCCTTCCATCCTTACATAGGTCAGTAAAATGAGTGCTCAGTTTGTTGGGGCAATTGGCTTACACATTATTAACTGTTTGGGGAGTGATAGTTCAGTGATAAGCAGTCTAGAAATGTACTTGCTATTGCTATTGTTATTGCTGTCAGTAAAAATATGTGCATATACAGTTATCCCTTCTTATCCATGGAGGATCCATTCTGGACCCCTCTGTGGATAAGAAAAATACTTGACATCAAGACCCGTTGTCCGCAGTTGCTGGTAAATCATATGTACAGCCACTGGCATGGGCAAATGCATGCATCTTTATTGAAACCAATGAGGCTTGCTGTATGAGGATGCTCAGATCCATGGATGACAAGCCCGTAGATGGAAAGGTCCCACTGTATTTTTGGTTTCCCATCACTTTGAACTAAATGCATGTGGCTGTTTCATTTCTTTTTTACCTTTTTGAATTATGAGCAAACATATTCTTTTAGAGTTGTGTGCATTTCTTTGAAAATGCTCACAAGCATACTGCAATTAAAGGGGAAGATATTTTTTTTAAATGCATACATTAATAACATGAATTAAAATGTGTACATTGGGAAAAGTGCATACCAAATTCACAAACTTTCATGGTGGATCAGGGGTGTGCAATAAAATTTCACTGGAGGATATGAAACAAGTACAGTGAAAAAATGGAAAAGTGATTCAGAGAAATGAGATGAAACTAAGAGTGGGAGGTTGTCATGTTACTAATTGACACCATGTGGAGGAAGTTATGTTGTTGTAGCTTAAGGGCTGGCAACTGTGGGAGTTTGGAAGTCTTGGAGGGCTGCAAGACACACCAAACACCCCACTCCAAAATTTTTTAAAACTTCTCAAATGCCTTCCAACATCAACTGCATTTCATAAGATAATTTTGTATGCCATAATTCAAACAAACAAAATACAAATAAACAGCTTCATTTATATACCGCTTCATACCCTTAAGGAGTGTCTAAGCAGTTTACAATTGTAAGCTATTTGCCCCCCAACAATCTGGGTACTCATTTTAGCGAACTCGGAAGATGCAAGCCTGAGTCGAGCTTCAGCCCTTTGCTGGTCTTGAACTCGCCACCTTATGGTTTTGAGTGAGTGGCTGCAGTACAGACATTCAACCACTGCGCCACCATACCTGAGTATACCTGAGTATAACATTCATATCTGAGTATAATATTAAACAATCCCCATTCAGTGTTTTTAAGTCCCACTGATTTTGTTGAGGAAATTAAACAAATACTTAAGTACCTATGACAAAATTTGTCATATTGGAAGTACTGGCAACTAACCATCTTACCCTGGAGTACTTATGCTCCAAAGTGAGAATATTAAACTTTGTTGATAAAATATTGTAGTTAAGAATACAAAATAAGATAATGATTTCTGTAAAATCATGTTGGTGTATATAATGGAAAGGTATACTTTATCACTCTTAGATCATTTATCTTCTTACCCAGACATGCCAACACAGTAGTAGTCTTTACACACTGGAACTTTGGCCTGATCTAGACTGGCAAAAGGGGGTGTGTTCATGCCTGCATGAAAGTGTGGCCTTTAGATGACCTGCAGTAAAAGTCTGGCATGAATGCACTTCTTTGGTGTTTTAGTGGAGAAAAAGCAGCTTTAAAAAGGGCCTGCTTTTCCCAGCTTCTTTTTAAAAAGGTGTAACTGTGCAGCTGCATCTATATGCTGCAGTGCAACTGTGTAGTTTTTTAAAAGCTCCCAAACCCTAGCTCCAGCCCTAACCCAAACCCTAGACATGCACAGTAAGGACTCTGGGATGCTGTAACTGTTATGCAACTGTGCAAAAAATGTCAATTCACTCATAAGATAAAGAAGTTTATTCATAAAATAAAGGGGTTCATTCATGGTGCACCGATGCAACTGCGCAATTTAAAAAAGGGAAGTGAAACTGCAACTGTAATTTGACAGATCTTCATAACTGCACAGTTCATGAGTGATGTACCTGTGCAACTGCGCTGTTTGCAGCCAGCAATACAATTGTCTGTATGGTGTACCAGTGCAACTGCGCAGTTTGCACCCAGTAACAAACAAACAAACAAAAATATTACAGGTTCAATGCGGCCAAAAGCCCTGTTCATTGCCGACAGTGCAGCTGTTCCGCCTGTGTTTCTAGTGTCCTGACAGCTTACAATGTAGTGGCTGAGCAAGAGACAAGACTTCAGAAAAGTTTTTCCCACACCCCCTCAGTGTAGCTGCCCTATACCTTTTAAATACACCCCTGGCACCTTCAGTGTAACTGCTAAGCATTTGGGAAAATTCAACTTCATGTCGCCCTCTCCTGGCAGTCTGGAAAGTCCTATTGATCATAAAGCTGCAACTTTTAATCTGACATCTGGTCTGAGATTTTAGACAGGTGTAACAGAGGATAGACCTACTGTAAGTTATTTTTAACTGAACCTTAATGCCATGCCATAAGTATGTATGGAATTGCATACAATTATATTTTACAAATAAGAAGTCAGTTTCCTTTTACCCCTAGAAAATATATTCACCTTTGTTGTGAGCTGTAATAGTTAACTAAGGGGGATTTGTTCACAGAGTAGTGATAAGATCACTAATATCCAGAAAGAAGATCACTATGATTAGAGGAATCTTACTGCATTGGCATTCTTAGATTTTATAGAAATGCTCATATGAGAAAAAACAGATCTTCTGCATGATTATGAGAGGTCAAGCTGTTCATGCTCTAAATCCACATAAAGTGAATTGAAATTAATGAGGCTTGAACTGATGAAATACATTAAGAATCACAGTGCATCATTCTGAAGGTGGAAAAAAGAAGCTAGTTATCTCTGTCACCACCTCTACTCCCTCAACGATATGCGAAAGAAGAAATAGCATTTAAATAAAACACCATATTATGTGTTGACTTTTGAAGAAAATCCCATTGATTACAATAGAGTTTACGTCCAATTAAATTTCCTGAATATAACAACTTTCATATCTGATTATATTGACTGGCTGATGAATCAACAGTCTTGACTAATGAATGCAAAATGCAAATGAGAGAAATAGTAACATATTATTTCCTTTATTTTAGATAGTGGTGAAATGTCTGATTTGCCTGACATTCCAGCAGCTCCACTTTTATGTCCTCCATGGTGTTGACATTGACCCCTGTCTCAGCTCTGAGGAAACTTTGAATCCCTTGGAGTCCTGATGGATGATAATTTGTCCCTATGCCCTTTACCATGGCTCTGGTGGTTAAAAGCTTGTACTGTAGCCACTCACTCACAAAACACATGGTTTTGACTTCAGTACCAGCTAGGGGCTCAGGGTAAACTCAGCCTGGCATCCTTCCAAGGTTGCTAAAATGAGTACCCAGCTTGTTGGGAGCAATTAGCTTACACACTGTAAACCACTTAGGGACTGCTTAAGTGCACTGATAAGTGGAGTAGAAATGTAATTGCTATTGCTGATGCTATTAAAGAACAGTCCTGCATTGGGTGATAGAAGGTTCTAGGAAGACAGTTTTCCCCATGATTCAGAAAACTCCTTTTGTGACTCTTCCATCCTTCTGTAAGGTTTCAGTTACCGTATTTAAGGTTAGGTTATTTTTGAGTTGATTATCATATTATTTGTTGCTTACTTCATGTTGCACTATAAATGATGATTTCAAATTAATAATCTGGCTATTTGAATGGCTGTTGCATTTGGCACAGGGTTTGTTACAATGACTATCGAATCCAGCTAAATGGCTTGTTCAATCATGTTAAGTAGCACAGCATGAGCCAGAAAGGGATTGTTGAAAACCTTTGAGGCATCATTGGATAAAGGATTTGATCCACTAGGAAGTGTCATCATAGGCATCCATTGAGAGGTCTTCTGGATAACACTTATTTCTGGAACTTGACGGGTCATACACATAAAGGCCTAGCTAATCCTGCTACAACACTCCTGAAAACACTCTCCTCTCATGTATCCATTTGAGATATGGCTTATATTACAGACATTGGATAATTTCTTCATATATGTCTCGGAGATGTTCATCTTTATACAGTATTCTTGGGATCAACACTGTATGTTATGAAGTTACCTTTCCTCACTTTTTCTTGTTGCACATTGGTTTAATTTAAATACAATTACATTTGGTTTGGAATCCAACTTTCCCATCTTGTCTTAATTCCTCATTGGGGTGAAAGGAAATAATTTTTATCAAGATCTCCATGTCTATGGCTATGACAGAGAGTTTTATAGATCTGACTAAAGATCAGAATACAGTTCATGCACAGTCTAAAATGTTTTAAAGATATCTTAAATAAAAGAGAATAATCACTCTGTAGCAATTTGACTCAATTCTTTGGTAATAGAATCAGTCGAGCTTAATTATCCCTGACATTCATGTCCACTGTATATTACCAAATGCTTATCAAAAACTGGATATTTTGGTTGTGTTGCAGAAAGTTTTTTTTAAAGAGCTTGGATAATACAATCAATCTGTAAAAGAAATATAATCCATCATGTGTTGAGAAAGCCACACAAGATTTGCTTGCATTTTTACAAATGCATTGAAACTAGAATAAGTGATAAGTAAATCAGAAGGATGACTGACAAATGTTGACCTCAAAAGCTGGTGGGTTTTTTTTTTAACATCTGATTTAGATTATTGTCTTTGATAAGAGCATAAAATGTACATCTGATGGATATGAAAGACTAAGTTTGTGATGATGATGATGGTGATGGTGATGATGATGATGATGTAAGTGTTCCTAACAGTCCCTAGGATTTTTGTTAAAGAACCCCTTCACTTATAAAAAATACTGGAGGTATGAGGAAAGGTATTGGTGATTTTTTTAAAAAAAGTAATATACACAGCACTAAGTTAAACACACCACCAAGTCAAAAACATGCTTATTTCTACTAAAAATATTCTTATACACTTCCATTTTGACTGGTTATTCATTCTTCATTACATGATGGTTTTGTTTTGTTTTTGTTCAAAGACAGGCAGATCATTCAGATCATTATCATGCATGGAATTGACTTTTGAACAGATTTTCCTAATTTCATAGACAATGTTGTCTACATCACATGACCATTCATGCAGTTTAGATGTCACACATATGGCTATAGAGAGTAGGGACATGACAGCATTGAATGAAAACTAATATTATCTGCTTTGAGTCTCATATTTGAGAGAAAAGCTGGATATAAATGAATAAAATAAAGAAACATAAGATTTGGGAGAAGTTCATCCACAAATAAATATTTGGAATTTTTGGAGAAACAAATTCTGATTCATAGTTTTTGTTTGTTTGTTTTTGTGGGTTTTTCAGGCTATGAGGCAGTGTTCTAGAAAAGTTTATTCCTGACATTTCCACATTTTTGGCTGGCATCTTCAAAGAATGCTAGAATGGAAGAAAGTGGGGTATATATACTGTTGGTTGATTTGCATATTAATCTGTGTTTTGTTCTGTTGTTGAATGCCAAAGCCTACAGGGTGCCTATCCATTTACTTAATGATCCATTGTCTGCTGGGAATTCCCCCTCACCCTGGGTGGTTTTCATTTGCATTTGCTGGGTCCTGATTTTGCTGTTTTTCAGAACTGATAGCCAGACTTTGTTTACTTTCAGGGTTTCTTATTTCCTGTTGAAATTGTCCAGGTATTTATGGATTTCAATGGCTTCCCTGTGCATTCTGACCTAATAGTTGTTGTCATGGTCCAGAATTTCAGTGTTTCAAAATAGCATGTTATGCCCTGGGTGGTTTATAACATCTTCTGCTACTGCTGATTTTTCTGGCTGACCCAGTCTGCAGTGTCTCTCATGTTCTTTAATTCATGTTTGAACACTGTGTTTGGCGGTCCCTATGTACACTTGTTCGCAGCTGCATGGTATGTGGTAAACTCCTGCAGCTGTGAGAGGGTCTTTCCTGTCCTTCACTGAGCACAGCATTTGCTTCATTTTTCTTGGTCAGTTTGTAGATGATTTGGGTTTTTTTCCCCTATTCTGTCTGTTAAAAATGATGTATGTTAAAAATACCTTTCCTTTTGGTGGTTGTTTGTCTTCACTCCTATGGGTTTTTCTTGGTCTGCTAGTCCTTCTGATGTCTGAGCTGGAGTAACCATTAGCTTGTAGAGCCCAGTCTAAGTGCTTCAATTCATCTTCTGGGAAGTGAGCTTCACAGATCCTTTTTGCCTGGTATACCACTGTTTTTACTGTGCTTCTTTTTTATGCTGGGTGATGGTTGGAATTCTTATGTAGGCATCTGCCTCTGTGTGTAGGTTTTCTGTGTACTGTGTGGCCCATCTGTTGCTTTGGTTTGTGGATAACCATGACATCCAAGAATGACAATGTTCTTTCCGTTTCTTTTTCCATAGTGAATTGGATGTTTGGGTGGATTTTGTTCAGATGATTCAAAAACACAGTCAGATTTTCTTCTCTGTGGCTCCAGATGGTGAAAGTGTCATTCACATATCGGAACCATGTTGTGGGATTTTTTTGGTGCTGTTTCCAGTCTTTGCTTTTCAAAATGTTCCATGTAAAAGTTTGTTATCACTGGGCTCAGAAGGCTTTGCATGGCTACTCCAACTAGCTTGTGGTGAGGCAATGTGCAAACAGGACTGTGATGTCTTCCAGAAAAATTTGTCAGATGAGTGCCATGGTGTACATTATGGAGACTTTGGTGAACAAGGACACCACATCAAAGCTGATTAATATGTCTCTGGGTTTGAGTTTGAGGATGTTGATTTTTTTCTATGAAGTGAGCTGAGTCCTTGATGTAATGAGAGATTTGGCCTATATGGGTTTGTAAGAGTTTAGCCAGAAGCTTGGCCAAGTCATATGCAGGGGTGTGTTGAATAGGCCTGTCTATCAGCCGATCCTGAGGCAGCATTTGACCAGCCAATGGGAAGCTGACTGGGCAAAGTTAAAAAATGCTGTGCAGAGAGTGGAATGGGAGTTGGGAACTTGACTGTTAAAAGAGCAGTAGGGGCTCAGAATCTTGAGGATTGGGTCTTGAGGGAACCAGCTGTTAAAGAAAAAATATAATTTGATTTGGGAAAAGAGTTACGCCTGAGAGAGGGTATTCTCTAGGAATTCCTGAGGGAACAATTTAGAGGTGTTTATTGGCCATGAAAGGGTCATATATGTCTAAGGAGGGAAAGTGTTAGGCTTGGGGAGTCTGGTAGTGAGAGGCTCAGAACAAGCCGATCTCTGAAAGAGAGGTTTTGGTCAGTTTTTCTGAGATAATATTGCCTGTGTGGCTGAGTTATTAAGATTGTAAAGAATATTTTATAACTAAGTAATTTGTAGGAAGTCAAACTTGTCAAATTTTGCCAGAAATCTATGGTCCAATAACTTGCAGCCAATTTCATTGGCCAGAAAGTGGAAGAGGCAACTAGGAGGCCAGTTATTTTAGATTTGATTTCAACCAACACTGATTTCAACCAACACTGATGATCTGGTAAATAAGGTTGATGTGGCAGTGCTTAGGTGGAAGTGGGGAAGTTCTTCTGGAGTATATTTTGGGCTTCATTCCCACTTACAAATAAATCAGTTTGTGATGCGAATTGATGGATCGATTCAACAGTGGAGCATGGTTCACACTACATTTGCCCCAATCACATTTTTTCCAAGTAAAATAACCCACTTCAAACTCCTGATCATCCAGCCTCTGTTTAAAACCGCCCAGAGAAAGATAATCCACCACATTCTCAGATAGAGTATTGGGTCACATTCACAAATGAATCTATTCAAAATGGACCCTCTACAGCTGGTCAAAGGGAAATTTACATGGATTCTGATGCACACCTAATTCACACTTGTGTGGAATCAATTTATCCAAAAAGATGTGGGAAAAATCAGTGTCAAAAAGGCATGGGTTAAATGGGTCTAACACATGGCCCCCCTCTCTGAATTGCTTCAGCGATTTGGTTCAAGTGGGAACCAGGGTCATTTGAACCGGTTCAACCCAATTTGCAATATAGTTTAAAAGATAGTGGGAATCAGGCCATAGAACAGAGAGGGGAAACCAAGTTTAGCCATACATGCATTCAAGGCTTTAACAAAGTTGATTTCATTAACCTTGGGGAAATACTAGCAGTGATCCCATATTCAAGAATAGTGAAATGAGTTCATGAAGGATTGGAGTTTTTTCCAAGTGAGATACTGAAGGCACAATTTCAAACAATTCCAATGAGGATGAAAAATGGGACATGCCTAAATAAACCAGGATGGATGTCTGAAGAATTTTGAATTCAGCTAAGATTTCAAATGGACATGTACAAGAAATGTAAAAGGGGAAAATCATCAAAGAGGAATTAAAACTAACAAATACCCAGCACGTGTAGGGAGAAAGTCAGAAGAACTAAAGCACAGAATGAGTTCAGGCTTCATAGAGAGTTTTAAACAATAAAAAGGGTTTTGTTTTGTTAGGTATGTAGCAAAAGGAAGAAGACAGAATGGTAGCTTCATTGGAGAAGATGGCAAAATGCTAACAGGGGATAGAGAAAAGGCAGAATGATCAACATCTTCGTTGCCTCAGTCTTCTAACAAATGGAAAAGGGTGTCAAGGCACAAAGCACTCTGGTCCTGAAAATACCATGGGTGTGGCCACTAGAGGAACTGGGACAAAGGTGACAGGGTCTCTACAGTTCAAGTGGCAGACTTTTGGGAGTGATAAATCATGGGAAGGCTGATGCAATATGAACTGGAAATGAAACCAGCCAGGTTTCAATAGTGCAAGTCACAGCTATCACATGACCCCAAGGGGACCAGCTATATAAGGGAGAGGGACAGAATCTCCATGGTTGGTTGTTGTTGGTTGTTGGTTGGGGAAGCACTTTGATTGTCTGTATAGCATTGTGAGTATTCAAGACAGAGCTGTCTGATACTCTATATCTTTGTATATACTTTGGAACAATGATTAAAACCCTTGTTGAGTGAATCTCGCTGTCCTGCAATTCATTCTCCAAGAGAAGCAGCAGTCTGCATGAGAGGATTTTTCCTATGCAGCTTGGAGTCAGAATCTTCACAGAGACCATCTGCTAGGCATGTCTGCCTACATGCATCAACTTTGCATGTGTGTATATTAGATTCCACATGTCTACATACACTAACTAATAATAATAATAATAATAACAACAACAATAATAAATGGCCTGCTCCTCTGTTCAAACAATCGGAGCAAGGTACAACAAAGTTAAAAATCACAAGTTAAAAACAATATCAATAACCAATTCCCAACCTCCCACCCTTAAAACTAAATTAAACTAAGATAAATTAAAACAAAGCAAGCAAATTAAAACAAATACAACATCATAAAAAGTAGCCATTCCTTGAGCAGCATAAAATATGGAGTCGAGGGTCGTAATATTGGTGACTGGGAGGGAAAGCACAGGGCCTAATTTCGGAGCCAAGACATCAAGAAGTTTCAGGGAAGGCCTGCCAAAAGAGATGCGTCTTTATGGCTTTTTTGAAGCAATCGAGATATGTAATGAGATGGATCTCGTCCGGCAAGCCATTCCAATAGATTGGGAGTGGTAGCAGAGAAAGTCCTCTGGGAGGTCTCAACCTGAGGAAAATGGAGCAGAGGACACAGTTGGGGAAATGCAGCACAGAATGAGTAGAGAGGTATTACAGGAATACCTGCTTAATCTAAATTAATCCAAATCAACAAGGACAGATCAACTACATCCAAGTGTATTAAAGGAACTGGCAGAAGTAATTTCAGAGTCACTGACAATAATCTTTGAGAATTCCTGGAGATCAGGAGAAGTCCCAGAAGACTGGAGAAGGGCAAATGTTGTCTACATTTTCAAAAAGAGGGGAAAAATGGACTCCAAAAATGATTGCCCTCTTAGCTTGGCATCAATACCAGGAAAGATTTTAGAGCAAACCATCTGGGATGGATCAGAAATGGAATTGTAACTTTTGGTGGCATTGTTGGCATTCTGGCATGTGATAAAATGTGTGATAGCCCCCATTCTGTTCCCATCCTGCTCCCTTTTGTTCCGCGTCAGGAGCATCCCTGGGGGCTGTGTGGTATACTTATATTTCTCAGAGTTCTGGACATGTACTGGTAGGAGTCCCTCATTTTTGGACTCAACCCCTAACCATCCCTATCCCACATGGAACCCTCACTACAACTGTCCCTCTTTGGACTTAACTCAACCCTATCTGACTTCCAACAGTCACCAATAGACCATTTATCATCTTAAGACTTTGATTTGATTGGCTGTCACCAGCTCTCTTTCTATTGGCTGTTGCCAAGGCTCGTCCAATTCTGCCTTCTCTCCATACCAAATCAATCTTATCTCTTTTAAAAATAAAATTACCAGCTTGCTAGATGAAAGGAATGCTGTGGATGTAGCAGTAAGGCCTTTGACAAGGTTCCACATGATATTCTTGCAAAAAGGTTAAGACTAGATAATGCTACTATTAGGTGGATCTGTAGCTGGTCGACTGACTGAACCCAAAAATTATGAGGAGAAGCTTAGGTACCTGGGAATGTTTAGCCATAGGAAGAAAAAGTTAAGAGGTGACATGATAGTTAAGAAATGTTAAGAGGTGACATGTTTAAATATTTGATGGAATGTTATATTGAGGATGGAGCGAGCTTGGATAGAGCAATGGATTCAAACTACCAAAAAAAAAAAAAAAAAAAGAAGAAGAAGAAGAAGAAGAAGAAGAAGAAGAAGAAGAAGAGAGATTTCCCCTAAACATTATCAAGAACATCCTAACAGTAAGAGCTGTTCAACAGCGGAATACTCTATCTGAGAATGTGGTGGATTATCTTTCTCTGGGCGGTTTTAAACAGAAGCTGGATGATCAGGAGTTTGAAGTAGATATCTCATGTGGTGTCTTCCAATTCTATGATTCTATGTTCTAAGATTGTAGGAAGCAGTGAGGTATCATTGGATAATATGATATATATCAAGCAGTTTGACCTTGTACTACTGTGGTCCTACTGTAGCAATTTCATTCAGATTATTTATGAGTTTGTTTGGAATTGTTCCAAGGGCATCCATCTACCATAGTTCTTTACCCAGAACCAATGAATCTCCATTTGTTAGCCTTGATCTTTCATACTCTTTTCCTCTATGCTTTTGATTCTGCTGCCCCTATGGATTATCACACCTATAATCTATTTTTTATTTTATTTTCTCAACCACAGTTATGTCTGGCATTTTATATTCTAACTGTGTAGCCACTCAGAAACAAAGAAAAAGACATGTGTGATGGAGTAAAACTTGATTCATATTTTTGTCGAACTATTTGCAGCCCCCTAATATGCAGTGGGAAGCTTCCCTAAGGTGGACAAATTGACAATTCTAGAGGTCTTCCATGACTTCACCCCTTCACTACAGAGCAAATCACCTGGGTATGAAACAGATGGTCAAATAAAGGTGCCTTCCATGCAGTTTGCGGGTGTGGTGATTAGATGACAGCCCCTCCAACTGTGCAAAAGCCACACCAGGGCTGTTCCAGGTTCACCTAAGGCAGCCCAAACCTGGCTGCATAATGAGCAGATTTTATCCACTCCTTGCCACAGCCCATTCAGGACCATGGAAGCAGCTGGTTTCAGCACAACAGCAACTGTTCGCCATGGTCCCAAAGCAATTGGTGTTGGAGCAGCCTCTGGCTACTCCCTTTGCCCCATCTTCTCAGGGCCCTAGACCCTGATGTGATAATTTTGTGCAAACACACACACACACACACGTTTCAGGAGATTTTTAATGCTTCTGAGTTTCTGAGAACAGTTTTTTGTTTTTTTTTTAGCTCAGAAAAGTCAATTTTTGAACTACCATAATTCCCAGGCAGCATAGCTGAGGCTTTAGTGTAATGGGATTCCCGGAGTTGTGGTCTCAAAAGTAACATTTGCAAGCTTTGATTGTTTTATGTGATAGTTGAACCTGACTGAGCCCAGAACTTTGTTAACTTAGACCCTTGAAAGCCTATCGGAAGAACAGACTTTTAAAAGTTCTATGGCCAGCGGGGGTTTCTCCAGCAAAAGACCTGTATATTACTATTATGCTTTTACTTCGAGTAGTGTAATGTAACATAACTGTTAAACTGTAGAAATGTATTATGATTTTATTATGGTCTATTTGATTTTGTTAAAAAGATACATGCCTTGCCTAAAGAAATAAAAGAAAGTCTATTTAAAAAGCTAATTATGAATATTTGTCATATGTGTCTGAAATTCTTAGAACTGCCCAGAGGTAGCGCTGATCTCTTCTTTGTGCACTGAGGCTGGATTATGCAATAACTTCCTCTGTTTTTTATGACCCAGAACATTTCTATAGATGTGATGATTGTACATTTATTACACATTCTCTTTCTAAAATTCAGGCATATCTATATGTCTATGCCATATATCTTTTATTGTATGACGGGATACTTTTTAATGGATTTTATTTCAAATCACCCAGGGCTTTTTATATTGATAAAAACTAGGATCAGGTTTATGTAATCTAGCATGATTAGCATTTAACCTTCATACACTCATTCAGAACATTGCATTGGATGAGCTGTCACTGGCTTTCTTACCCTAAAGAGAATTTAAAGCTACTGAAATGGTGTGCACACAAAATCAGATGTATTCCTCTAAAATCCAGAGAATGAAAAACTCCAAGGTAGGATAAAAATGAAATAAATTCAAGTAAACCAAAATAAAAATCACAGCTAGCATCCTGATAGGCAATTATAACATCATAAGCTAGATGCATGACCTTTTAATTGTTTGGTATTTATATTTACAATTGTGACACCATTTCCCCCCAAACCCAACTTAAAACCCAGGCAGCTGTACTAAGAGAGAGGCTTCTGCACTGCCATTGAGCAGTCCATGGAGGGATGATGATTCCAGTTCCCTCTTACCAGTGAGTGAGGTCTCTTGAGCAGAAGCAGGGACACTTATGTATCATATCATAATTTTTCATCTCATGGCTGCTCGCTGAATGCAGGGAGGGGATGAGCACATCATCCTTCAGCACATTGCTTGACAGCACCACAGAACTTGGCCTCTCTGTACAACTACCTGACATTTAAAGTGGATTTATGGGGTTGAACTGGGAGACAGAGCTAAGCCATGACATCAGAGCTAAATACCCAATGTCTACATTTTCTGGTCTACATTTTCTGCATTCTGGGGCCTTTCTAAACCTCAATACAATCCAGTCTTCTTCCAATGGGAGAAATTTGAATTTCCCCTAAATGAGGCCACTAAATGACCAGAATGCGTCATTCCAAGTTCACCACATCATGGTTTGCAGAAAAATAGGATGAAAAATTTCTTTTATGTAGAGGTGAAAAACATGATTGAAATGGGTATTCTTCAGGTAAAAATGTGGTAGAATGTCCTATCCCAGTGAATGAAGATTAAAATTCTTCTTCTTTTGTTATGTGCCTTTGACTTGATTCTGACTTATGGACACCTTATCATAGGACATTCTTGGGAAGATGATGTCTTTTTCATCACATTGACTTGGAACTCAAAATCTTTTTTTTCCTGGAAGATTTGACCCTGTGGAACAAAAAGCACCTAGACCTGCAATTGGTATATAACCAGCTAGTTGCTTTATGCTACATTTTGTCATTTCTGTCATGTTTGGTAAGCTTGATTGAATGTGTTAAGTGGCTTCTAGGTTGGAAGGGTACAAGAAAGAAGGGAGAAAATGCATCCAGCATGCATTGTTTGCACTGTTTGTCACAGCTGACTTGATGTTATAAGACTTTTTATCAATCTTTCTTCCTTTGCCTACATTCTAATTCTATGTCAGACTCTCTGTTCTCATTGCTGCAGATGCTAGATGGTTCTCCAAACTCAAGAGAGTGAATCCAAATAGACTGTCACTTAAAAAATAATAATGAAAAGGTAGATTACTGCAACATTATAGGATTATTTCAAATTGGCTTGTTTCCCAGTTGTTGTTGTTTTTTGGGGGGGGGTGAGATCTAGATGAGTAACAATGTACTATTTCTACTACTAATCATAAACATAATCTTAATCATAACTGATGTTGTTGTTTGTTGTTAAGATAAAACTAGGAAAATCTGCTCAGAGATCAACTGCTCTAACAGAGGCATCAAAGTTGTGAATAAATATTAGTAATTTAATTTGCCTCAGAATCTTATCATAGCAGGCAACCAAGACTAATATTATATCCCTTCTAAGACCAAACTGTGACAGTTCCCTAACTACTCACAACAATTCTGCTGGAGGACTACTTCAGGATGAAATAGTAGCAGAAAAGGAATGTTCCCTCCCACTGCCATCACTGCTCCAAGGAGGCTTGATAATGAGCTCTTACTTGTGTTCGGTCCTGTTCATTGTGAGACTTGTGCCACTTGCATTTTAGTTGTTACCCAACCTGCTACACCACCCAAATTTTTCCTATAAAGCAGAAAGCTAATTGGGAAAGCAATCACATCGACAGCCCATTCTATATAACTATTTAAATGAGCATGCAGTTTGTTTAAAAAAAAAGGGGGGGGGGGGCTGACAGCCACTCCATTGCATCAATAAATACAATATTCTATTCTATAATATATTACAATAAAGAAATAGGTACTTCTGCCCTGCCTTGAATATTACCTTGGAAACTAAGGGGGAAGACAGCACCAAAGTAGTGAGCTTGTTCTGACAAAAACTCTAAGGGTGCACTGAAAACATTTCTGTTTATAGCATCTTCTAAATGCCACTCTTTCTTCAGAAAAAGGAAGGTATCAATGGGACTGACTGCAGGGCTCCCAATGGAAGGAACCACATGGATGAGGCCTTTATAAGACCTCCAGGTCTTGCCTGAAATCTGGAGAAATTAGCAGTCTCATAAGATTTTTTGAGATTTGGGGTGAAATTTCACCCCAGATCCCAGAGTCAAATATCAAGATCCTAGTAGGTATTGTAAGATTTGTTATCCCTCCATATGGCTGCATGGATGAGACAGAATCTCAGTGCTGGCCTCAGGAGGCACCTGCCACAATATCAAGCCATCCTAATCATTGGGGCGAGTCTTTTCTCTGTTGATGGGTCAATATGGAGATGTTGGTTTCCAATAGAGGACATTGGTTGTTGCAGAACATCATATCTATCTATCTATATTTATTTATTTATTTATACCCCGCCCTTCAGCCCTAAAAGCTATCAGAGTGGCTTACAATTATTATTTTAATTAGATGGTTCCCTGCCCTCAAGCTTACAATCTAAGAAGACACGACACAAAAGGAGAAGGGAAAGGTGGTGGGGAAGGGGATCGGGTCCAAAAACTTCTTCTCTCCCTCTGAGGCCTGGACCAAGGCAGATGGACTGGAGGGAGGGCTCATCTTCTTAGGACAGGCTCGATGGAGTTTGGCCTGTCCTTTTACTCCCTCCTAGGCCAGATGGTGTTGTTATGAAGGGAGGGCTCTTTCACTTGAGGACAGGCCTGATGATGTTGCTAGGCCTCTCCTAGAGTCCTTTCACTTCCTCCTAGGTGACCAGATGGTGTAGTCATGAAGGGAGGTCTCTTCTACTTGCAGACAGGCCTGATGATATTGCTAGGCCTCTCCTAGAGTCCTTTCCTTCCCTCCTAGGAGACCAGATGGTGTTGAGTCTGTGGCTCAAGAATTCTTAGTTCAATGGGATCAGATTGTGATCTAGACTTAGTCTTGATGCTGGAACCTGGGTTTGTAGAAACTTTGCTGGTGCTGCTACTGGTCTTTCAGATCTAGCAAACTCCACATCAACTTTAGTCAGAGCAGAGGTTGTTGAGTATGTTTGAATGTATATGAGCTTGTATTTTTTTTAGCAGAGCCAACACTGTCATTAGGCAGAGTGAAGCAGTTTTCTCATATGGCAGAAGCTAGGAGTTAGCTACAAGGTGATAAAGCAGAAAATGGTGTGCCATGCAATCTGCTTAATGTAGCTTAGCTACCCTTCTGCCTCAGGAATGGTGAAGGCTGCTGAACCATTGTCAGTTAAAAGAAAGCTTATGTCACCAGTCTAGTGTTACATGGAATATGAGAGAGTATCATCTTAGTTTTGCTCCAGACAAAAGTACAAAAATACCCCAGAAGTGTTGGACACTTCTGCACATTTTATAATTATGCCATGACACAATGGAAGAAACAGCACCTTGTAGCCATAATTACTGAAGTATTCCACATCTGTCAAGGAAAAAAAGACTGCCTGTACCTGCTTTCCTCTGAATGAAATGTTTCCTTCACCTTCAGCTTATTACAATGAGGAGAATATTGCATTGTATATTTGACGGTCCCACCAAGCCCAGGATAATGAGACTGAAGCAGCTCCAGATCCACCAGTAGCATGCAGTGTTTTCCTTTTGTCATGGCTGTTCTTCCATTCTGTGTTTCTGTCTGTTTACAATGTGGCTGCAGTATGAAGGCTATGGGAGTGCTCCTGCATTATGTAACAATAAAAATTCAAATTCTTATCCATAATGCTACATTAAAAATGATTTTCTATACAATTGCCACAGGTTGTTTCAAGCAAAACAACAACAACAAAAACTTTAAAAGAATCCCACATGAATAATCACAAGTTTAAATTAAAAAGGCTGAGGATTCAATATGAAAAAGGAAATGTATTTATTCTAATGTGTGAATGTGTTTATTTCAATGTCTGCACCATTGCACTTTCAAATAAACTACATTCAATTTGTCTGGATATAAGACTGGAGATTGAAATAAATGCTATGTTGAATGTATTTAATGGAAATTCTCTTAGATTTCATGTACAATGTGCAGCATTCCAATTATGGCATTTACCATTCACAGTAGGCATATGTAATGCATAAAATATGGTATTACACTTTTAACTATTAGAATTCTGACAAATATTATATATATTTTTCTTTAGTAAGAGCTGTAAGTATACTCACTGTGCTTTCATGTTGTGGTAGCATATGCTACAAGATGGGTCACTATCGGTAGCAGAAAGCAGAGGCTGGATGGCCATCTGTCGGGGATGCTTTGACTGGGAGTTCCTGCATGGCAGGGGGTTGGACTGGATGGCCCTTGTGGTCTCTTCCAATTCTATGATTCTATGATTCAAACAACAACAACAACAACAACAACCTTTTTTAAAAGCAAGTTTCTAGTCCTTGTGGTTATGAAGATTTGATCATGGAGTGGACGCAAAAGAACCAGTGGTATGGGCACTTCTAAAAAATGTCCTGCTTATACTCTCTGGACTTTAGCTACCTTAGACCAATATCAAATCTCCCTTTTTCTAGACAAAATGATCAAGAGGACAGATGCCTTCCAACTCTAAGCGGTCTTGGATAATACAAGGTATCTAATCAATTTCAGAACTGACTTGAGCACTGACAGGGGAAATGTGTCCCTGGTGTTGTTTTGTACTTCTCAGTATTATTCAATACCATCAAACATAATATCTTTCTGGAATGTCTGGAGGATATGAGAACTGGGGGCACTGGTCTTCAATTATCCTAGTTCTATATTTTGGGCAAGTTCCAGATGATGGTAATGGGCTGGATGAGGAAAAAGGAAATTGATGCTTAATCTCTGAATCCAGAGATGATTACTGTCAAGGGTTCTAATCTGGGTCTGGATGGGTTTACACACCTCCTGAAAAACTGTGATTGCAACCTGGGAGTGCTTCTGGAACTGTTGCTCCAAATGACAGCTCAGATACTTAAATTAGTTTTAAATATGCCAGCCAAATTGCCTTCTGGTATTTCCAGGAATAATCATAGCACAACAATATGAAGATCACTCCACTTGTTGACAATTAGTTTCCAGGCAAGGTACAAAGTATAGGTTATTATCTTTCAAGCTCTACGTGGTTTGGGACCAGGTTACCTATGGGATCACCTCCTCCTGTATAATCCATTCTTCAGGTCCTCCATGGGACATTTACTCCAATCAGCCAGGATTAGATTGGCAGCTGTCACCCAGAAAACTTTTTCTTCAACTCCCTCCCACTCCCCCCCACCCCACCCCCACCCCATACTGTGGTACAACCTGAAAAGAGATTTGACAACTCAATACACTGTCTGAATTTAAAACAGCATTAAGGAGCAATCTCTTCTGGTACGTCTATCCAGATTATTTTGAATTATGAATTTTAAACTATGGATTGATTGTGTTAATGAGAGGTGGATAAGAAATGGTGATGATGATGATGATGATGATGATGATGATGATGATGTTTCAAAATCCAAATGAGCTACTGAACAGGATTCCAGTGATCAGACAGTCTTCTTTATAGCTCTTGGCCTCTTCTTTGGTAAGAGCAAGCATTCATTTCAAATTCCAAAGGTTGACAAAACTTCCTTGAAATAAAAAAGATATCATACAAGTTTGTTTGACTTTTTGGAGGGAGGGGGAGACAGTGGTCTCTTAGCATATAATATCTATTTTTATTTTATGCATGGTAAACACATATGTGTAGCATACCCTTTCCTGGTGTAGTGATCTTCAAGAACATTTATTCAGCAAAGTACTGTCCCATGTGAATTCTATATTTTAAAAAAGTCCTTCTACTTGGTCTCTTAATATTGATTGTAAGTAGAAATATGAGACTGTTTTCTACATTTTCTAAATAGGGAGGTTGGCACAGAACATTAAGAAGCCTTGAGGATGTCAGTAAGAAGTCCTAATTAATACACCTATCCATTTGATTCTTATTAAATGGATAGTTTAGATGTTAGTTCTTTTTTCCTTTCACTTCTGATCTATCCTTCTCATCATAACCTGCTACAATATGTTTGGTTATGTGTACGTGCTGTTAAGCAAACTTTCTTCTGCTACCAAAATCTAAAATACACATCGTGGTGTTACCTTCATCAGGCCAACCAGAAGATGCAAAAATAATTTATGTATGTTTACAAGTGTACATATTTCTTAATCCCCAAAGGTGTGAGTCTGGTAATGTATATAGCACCAGGAGAAAACATTTTGCTATCTATGATGGTCAAGGTGCATAAGCCAGTCAAGTTATTCTGGCACCTCCAACCGAAAATATTGCAATCACCTATCCTCTTCCTCTGTAATAAAAATAAGATTTTAAAAAACCCATTTGGAGAGCAGTTAGTCTATCAATTTGCTCTCTTTCATTATGTTCTAAATTAGCTGACCTGGGAAGGCATCACACTCTGCATAATGGTCAGGCTGGCCCTACCAGGAAGATATTATTTTGGCCTCTCCACTGGGAAAAAGAGGGAAGGGGAGAAACTTCTGCAGTAAAGGATCCCTTCTGATTGCTCTGTTTATAATGCTAAGACTGTTTGTCAATGTATGGTTATTTTTTCTCATACTCACGGAATACACTGGTAACAAAGCTGATTTTATCCCGAGAGTGACATGGTAACAAGAAAATGCAACATTATAACAGAAGATGATGAACAAAAGCTATAATTCAAAGAACTGAAGGGAATGCACCTGCCAGTGGAATGCACAGTTTTGTTATAGCATCAACATTTAAATGTTATACACTTTTACCTCTTAATTCCATTGTTACCAAAATAAAATAATCTGCACTATTCAGAGACTTCGGGAAGTTCTTTTCCCTTGGGGAGAGTTTGATCACTTAATTTTGTACTCCACACCTGCCCGAGATCTTAGTTCTTGCATAAAATGTCATTCAACCTTTGACTGAATCAAAATTTATTTCTCTTGGTAGTTGGTTAGCTTTTTGGCATAATATATATCCTTCTCCCTCCTTTATCATCTTTTCCTTTTCTCTATTTCTCCTCATTTTTTAAATAGAATTCAAAGTTTTTTTGCTATGTTTAAGGTGCTGATGATTGTCAGCATATATAACTCATTCTTATGTCATGTAAGACATGTGAAATGTGAAGGAAACCAATTAGGATCAATGTCAACAAACAGTTTCCCAACAACTGACATGGAAAATACATGACAGAATAATAGTGTGCATTAGACAACAATCTCTGAAGAGAAACACATCTGCAGGCAGCCATTTTTTTTCCTATGGTGGAGTGTATTAATGTGTTGGTAGGTTTCCTTCCAACTGAGCATACATTAAAGTTTAAAAGAAGATACTATCTGAACCATATGTTGGTTGTTACACTTGCTACTAAGAGCAGCACAGCTTAACACTTTAAGTAATGATCTGAATAGGAAAAAAAATGAGTAGAAACAAAGCAGATCTAAAATGGAATCAGTTGTTTGCCTAATGTTTGAGGTAATCATGATTCTTTCTGCACTTCCTAGATTTGTTGCAAGTTTCTTGGTGTTTGAAATATTATAATTCTGAGAGGAAAAAACCAAAAAATAACTTTGCCAAGCTCTAGCTAACATTGTGTTTGTGTGTGTGTATGTGTGTGTGCCTTCACACTACCTGTTGACTACCTGTCGACCCTATTAATTCCCTACGGTTTGCTAAGACGAGGAATACTCAGAGGTGGTTTTGCCAGTTCCTTCCTATGAAATATAGCCTACAGCACCTGGTATTTGTTGGCAGTCTCCCATCCAAGTACTAACCATAGGTGACCCTGCTTAGCTTCCAAGGCATCTGGTGTTTCTAAGTTAGTATTAATATTATCAAAATGGTAGCAGGTTTTCAACAGAAAGAAATCACATCCAGATAATGGCACCTGTTATATACTGATTTGTGAAAGTTTTCTGAGAACTGTTGATAAAACAGTGGGGCTTTCTAGATTGGCAGGAAAGTGTGACATGAAGTTGCCTTTTCCTTAATGCTTAGCAGCTGCACCACAGCCTTTAGATGGAGCTGTGCTGTTCCGCAGTTTTTAAAAAAGAAGCTGGGTAAACCAGCACCTTTTTAAAGGCGCTTCTTCTCCCCTAAAATGCAAAAAAAGCGTTTTCATGGCACACTTTTTATCATCTAAAGGCTAATAATAATAATAATAATAATAATATTTATTTCTAGTCCGCCCCTCTGAACAAGCAATCGGGGCGGATTACAACAAGGATTAAAACAATATCAAGTAAAATATCCCATCCTTTCCCTTACCACCCCCCTTAAAAAGAGATTAAATCACAATTGAATTAAAACATTAACTAGCTAAAATAGTAATAAAAACAAGATTAGAGAAAAACGGACCCAGCCAAGGTTATGTAGAAGTAGAAACAGAGAAGGAAGGCTGGAAGAAAAGGCCACTCTAAAGCCTAGATTTTGGAGCCGGGGGATGTTTACATTCTCTGGGAAGGCCTGCCGGAAGAGATGTGTCTTTAGGGCTTTTTAAAAAGCCTTCTAAAGATGAAATAAGACGCATCTCATCCGGCAGGTCATTCCACAACCTGGGGGCAACAGCCAAAAAGGCCCTCTGGGAGGTCTGCACCAACCTGGTCTTCATGGGTTGCAGCAAGTTCCTCCCAGAGGAGTGAAGTGTGCGGGGGGGTTCATATGGGAAGAGGCGGTCCCTTAGATAAGATGGACCCAAGCCATGTAGGGCTTTAAAGGTTAAAACCAACACCTTGTACTGTGCCCGGAAACTGGTTGGCAGCCAGTGGAGAGCTTTAAGCACAGGAGTGATGTGGTCTCTCCTAGATGTTCCAGTGAGAAGTCTGGCTGCCATATTTTGGACCAGTTGTAGTTTCTGGGTTAGGCACAAGGGTAGCCCCATGTAGAGTGCGTTAGAGTAGTCCAAACATGAGGTTACCAGTGCGTGTATCACAGTTTCCAGATCCCTCATCTCCAGGAAAGGGCGCAGCTGGCTGATAGCAGGCGCTCCTAACCGTCGCATTCACCTGACTTGTCATGTGAAGCGACGGGTCATGGAGTACCCCCAGACTGCGAACAGAGTCCTTTGAGGAGAGTGTGACTCCATCCAGGACTGGAAGTTGTATTCTCAGGCCTGGTTTTGGGCCTGTGACTGTGAGCACCTCCGTTTTGTCTGGATTGAGCTTCAATCGGTTTTTCCTCATCTAATCCATTACGGCCGCAAGGCAGTCATTGAGAGGGGAGATGCCATCGGAGGTCTGAGCAGACGATCTGGTCACAGAGAAGTATATCTGGGTGTCATCAGCGTACTGGTGACACTGAGCTCCGTGCCTCCAGATGATCTCACCCAACGGCTTCATATAGATGTTAAATAACATCGGGGACAGAATGGCGCCCTGGGGGACACCACAGCTAAGCTCGATCTTAGAGGAGCAACTGTCCCTGAGTCTCACCCTTTGAGATCTGCCAGAGAGGAAGGATCGGAACCATCGGAGTGCGGTGCCACCGATCCCCAACTCTCTCAGCCGATCCAAAAGGATGGAGTGATCGATAGTGTCAAAAGCCAGGGAGAGATCCAAGAGCACCAACAGAGTCACACTACCCCTGTCGATGCTCAAGCGGAGGTCGTCAGTCAGAGCAACCATGGCAGTCTCCACTCCATATCCTGCCCTGAAGCCGGTCTGGAACGGATCGAGATAATCGGTTTCATCCAAGACAGCTTGGAGTTGGGAGGCGACGGCTCTCTCGATCACCTTGCTGAGAAAAGGCAGCAAGGAAACTGGTCTGTAGTTGTTTCTGTCCAGGGGATCAAGGGAAGGCTTCTTCAAGAGGGGCCTAACGGCCGTCTCCTTCAAACAGGATGGAACACTGCCTTCCCTGAGAGATGCATTGATCACCTCCCGAAGAAATGTTCTCAATGTGTCTCCTCCCTGAACGACCAGCCAGGATAGACCTGGATCAAGGGAGCAAGTCGTCTTCCTCACACATCCAAGGAGCTTGTCCACGTCATCGGTACTCACCGATTGGAACTCATCCAGTAAACTGACAGCAACGGAGTTACTGGATACCTCACTCATGGACACTGGACAATGATTGGCGTCCAAGTCGGCTCTTATCCGAGAGATTTTATCTGCAAAGTGGATGTTAAACACCTCACAGCAGGCTGCTGTAGGCTCTAGTAGGTGTTTGGCGCAGGGGGAACCTGCGTCAACTCCCCCACCACCTTAAACAGTTCTGCTGGGCGGGACTCTGCAGACGCAATGCGTGCAGAGCAGCGGGATCTCCGCGCTGCATGCAAAGCCTCTCCATAGATGCGAAGATGCAGTCTATAGAGAGTTCTGTCGGATAAGAGGCGAGTCCTCCACCATTTGCACTCTAGTCGTTGTCCAGCCCGCTTCATCTCCCTGAGCTCTTCTGTGTATCAGGGTTTCCGGTTAGGAGCGGGCTGGAAAGGACGCTCGGGGGCAATCGTGTTGATGGCTCTGGCAACGCCAGTGTTCCAGGTATCAACCAGAGCCTCAGCAGAATCACCGGCATTCCCAACCAACAAACCCTCTAGGGCCTTCTGGAAACCAATAGGTTCCATTAGCCTTCGAGGGCAGACCATTCGAATGGGTCCGCCACCCCCAGGGGGACGAAAAATGGCTTTTAGTTCCATCTTGATCAAGAAATGATCCGTCCATGACAGCGTGGAGGTCTTTGTTACCTCAGCCCACAGATACTCCTGTTCCTTACAAAAAAACCCATCAAGAGTATGACCCGGGCAATGGGTAGGCCCGTTGACCAATTGGGATAGGTTCATGGCTGTCATGGATTCCATGAACTCTCGGGCTGTTCCAGATAGATCGGAAGGGCTGGTCTCGAGAGGAATGTTGAAGTCGCCCAAGACAAGAAGTCTGGGCGACTCCAACAGCAACTCGGAGACCAGCTGAGTCAGCTCGGCTAGGGAGTCTGTTAGGCAATGGGGTGGCCTGTATACTAACAGAATCCCCAGACTATCCCTGGTCTTCAGGCTCAGGTACCTACATTCGATGTGGGCAGTTTTCCGGACAGGTTTCCTGCTCAAGGTCAGGTTGGTTCTATGAACTATAGCCACACCGCTCCCCCCCCCCCCGTCCACTTACCCTTATCTGCTCACTGACCGTGTAACCGGCCGGGAGAGACTGTGCCCACGTGGCAGCGCTGGTATCTCCCAGCCAGGTCTCGGTAAAGCGTGCCAGGTCAACCTGTTCATCCACAAGAAGATCGTGGATAATGTGGGTTTTACCTTTTGCCGACCTGACATTGCTAGAGTTTCATGCAGCCATGAACACACTTCTTTTTGCCAATCTAGAAAGCCCAAGTATCTCTGAACCCAATTTTGTTATTGTTGTGTAGCCTCAAGTTGTTTCCAATTTATGTTTGCACAAAATTTTCCTGTGTTCTAAATGTTCCTACTGTACTATTTTCCCTTAAACTGATGTTTCCAAGAGATTGGAAAAATTATTGCTTGGACTACAGTTCCTAGAAGACGTCAGCCAATATGTCCAGTGACTAATCCGTTTAGAATATTCAGGGGGTCTATAATTTAAAAAGCACTTGCTCTGTCCATGGGTGATATGCCAAAAGCCTCTGGCTAGGCCAACCCATCTGAGTTTCCTAGGCTGCATCCACACTGGGGAAATAATCCGGTTTGGCACCACTTTAATTGTCTTGGCTCAAAGCTATGGAATTCTGGGCCCACAACTCCAACTCCCAGAATTCTGTAGCCTTGAGCCAAGGCAATTAAAGTAGTGCCAAACCGGGTTATTTACCCAGTGTTGATGCAGCCCTAGAATGACAGACTCCAAATTCAACTGCAGTATCGCTAAACTTCTCTCAGTTTCCAAAGTAGTATAAGAGACTGCTTTTTCAAGAACCAAAATCTCAAAGCCTCTTTAGGCATTCAGAAGTAGCTTTAGGTTTTCTGGATCTTAGCCCATAAGCTTTTGCTTTTGAGTTCATTCAGAAGGCGGGAAATACTTTACAATATCTCATTTGATACAGTTTTATTTGATTCTCTCTGAACAGAAAAGTCTTGTGTGTCACATATTTTATAGCATTGATTTGTACCATCCTTCTCTGTGTGTCTCTCTCATTCTCTTTGCCTCCCTCTCCTTCTTTTTCCCTTAATTTGTTCTCAAATCTATTCTCATCCATCTCTTCGATCCATGACTGCAACTTCATTAATTTAATGCTAAACTGTTTAGGGTGGTTTGTGTTGACTACTTTCTTTTTCCCCTAAATCCATTCTGTGCTTTCTGTTTACCCTATATAAATTCTGTCTCTAAATCTGCCAATATCCAGTGCAAAACACTACACATAAAAACACTGCTTAGATTCTTCAAAAGATAACTTCAACAGCCTTATTAAGCCAGCATAAATCACATTGCCTACTGAATATTGCCAGTTTAACTATACTAGTGCCTATCTTTCCCCTGCTGCTTTACCATTATTTTCAATTAACTTAGAATGGACTTTTATCTCTTGGTGTGTGCTTGCCTGTTTGCAGCATCACAACCCCAATTGCCTTCTCTGTGCCAATTATTCTTTCCCATTAGCTATTAACATTATCATAATTACTGAAAAAACCACCTGTTCTGTGAAGGTGAGTCACTGCAACTATAAATACCTCATCTCACTCTTTCCTTTTAATGGTGCTTTCTCATAACTAATCTTTTGTTTTTAGCCTGTAGACAGCAATTTCTTTATTCTAATAAACAACCAAACAAATAAACAAAACAAATGTTTAGCACTGCGTTGCACTTAGGTTGATGTCATAGTACTCCTTGCACACTAAGGTTAATTTTTAAACTATAGAGATCTACTATTCATGGCTGAAATGAGGGATGGGAAAAAATCCATCAATTTATTTCCCTTATGCTTGATTTTTTTAAAAATAAAAGACAACACCTCACATTCTTTCCATCCAAAACATGAAAATATTTGTGAATGTTGGTAAAAACTAAAACAAACAAACAAACAAAAATCACCCAGAACCAATGATTGGCATCTTTTATCATGGTGTACATCAAGTAACTTTATGTATACATAGTTATGCAGCAGAGACACTAAGGAACCCTGCTAGTGAAATGCAAAGATGTGTAACAGGACAGCACAGGAGTGTCCTAATATACATCAGACTCTAGCAATACACATTGATATTCACTAGCTGGTGTCCTGCTGCACATCAAGGCCAGTGCTCTCTGGACCCCATTGTGCATCAGCCTCATTGTGCACCCATCCAAAGGTGTATTGGTCACTTTGCCAGATCCCTTACATAGTAACACAACTGCAATACTTACTGGATACAGTTATTAAGGAACTGCTCAATTTGAATTCCCACAGCAAAGACACAATCCCAACAGGATTCTGAACATTATTTTTCTCCATTCACAACATGGTCAGCAATTCAATTTATTGTTGTTATGTGCCTTCAAGCTGACTCAGAGTTAATGAGACACTATCATAGGATTGTTGTTGGGTTTATTTGTTTTTTGTCAGATTTTTTCAGAGATATATTTACAATTATCTTCCTTTGAGAATGAGATGGTGTGACTTGTTCAAGGTCAGTCGGTGGAGTCCCATTGCTGAGTGGGGATTTGAATATTAGTCTCCTAGTCAAATTAGAACACCACAATGATTATACCCCATACATGCAATAGGTACCACTATTTTTAGAATCAAGAAGACCATATTGGTCCTGCCCAATATATAGGAGTTAAATATGTGCAGTCTCTCAGGAAAAAAACAAAAGGGGGGGGGAGTATCATTCAATAAAATGAATGAATACAAAAGAACTGAAAACCCAGCATTTGAGATATATACATTTAAAGTTTACATTTTGGACATGTACCCCATTTGGATGAAATCTAAAGTTTCTTTAAGTATTTTTGAAGAAATTTTCAAATTATGGTAAATTCTGATTTTTAAACAAACAATCAGAAATGAGGTTCTTACCCTCTATAGTACAATTGTTCATGTTCTAACTTTGAAACAACTGGGGAGATGTGTCACTTTTCAGTTTAAGACTTGGACTGCAGTCAGTTTTTATATATGTTTATTCATACTCCAGTGACTTTAAGTAACATTTGATCTATAAATATGGAAGGATCAGCCTAGACAACAACAAAGATAAGAGGCACATAATCTTAGTGCATACCTTTAAAAATAATTCATTTTACGTGTTCAGTTGCTAGACATAAAGACGATGATAAGAAAGCACCAAAAAGTCAATCCATGTACTTGCATGTAACAGTGATTCCCAGAACAGGTCACAAGATGCTTGAAGTCCTTTGATTTAAAATCACACCATCATTCTTCATTTTAACCATAGCTTATCCCTTGATATCAGAGAGTTCCATCAGTGATACCCCTATCAGGTTGATGAAGATAGCTGTATGGACCACTCACAGCTCAGGAAATTACACCCAGAAGGTTTGGCATCTGGGCAGCCTCTACCATCACAATAATAATGAATATTTCCTGTTCATTTTTTTAATTGGATGCTTGGATTCTTTTGGATGGAGTAAGAGACAAAAAGAAGATTACCACTCAGAATTTAATCAGAGGAGAATCTACAAGTGGGTAGCAGAGGCAATGGAATGATAATCCCAGCTGTATATTCTTGATGTCCTTAGCTAGATAATGCTGTAGATTACAAAGTGTGTTTTTTTAAATGAATAGTTGGAAGGGCAGAGAGATTATCACCCCAGATTTACCATCCATCTTCTGAAGCCTTCTTGCATAACCATTCCATGCCTTGTGAGAAATTGACAGGATTGAAGAAGCATCTTGCTATGTTCTCACAGCCCAATGTGAAATGATTGCATCAATACTGAGGCCCACCAGATTTCTCCAGAGATCTTTAACATTGCTTGTATAATTTAATGGCTCTGAAAACGTATCCAGATACTTCTCCAGTCCTGCTTCCTCCCCATGAGGTGAGGAATAGTGGGGGGGGGGGGGGAGGGAATAGGTGGGGAGGATGTCCAAATATGGTACAGTACATCTGGTGGAATCTTTTGGTTCTGGGGGACAAAGTGTGTTCCAACCTCTACATACACTGCTGTTAAAGGCATATTCACAGGCATAAAGGAAATGTATGCATGCATATGGCACTAGTAGGACACCACTCCAGGACTGATAGGAGCTGTGCTTCAAAAACATCCGGGAAACCACAAGATTCCCACCTCTGCATTAGATAGTTGTAAAATTATATCCAATATTTGATACTACAACTTTCAAAATGATAGAGCTGTTTGAAATGGCATGCCAACAGACTGTCCCTATATATAGAATACTTTAGCCCATTTACTTTCGTTGATAAGATCAAAGTAATAGTGGGAAAGTTTAAAAGTAGAAAGCTTTGGCACAGTATGTATGTATGTATGTTGTTGTGTGGCTTCTAAGGTGAACCTGTCAGGGCGTTTTCTTGGCAAGTTTCTTCAGAGGGGTCTTACCATTTCTATCTTCTGAGGCTGAGAGAGTGTGACTTGCCCAAGGTCACCCAGTAGCTGAGCCAGGATTCAAACTTCAGAATCAAAGTCCAACACTCAGACTGCTACACCACACTGGGTCTCACTTAGCACTTAATTAGCAGCAATTGTTCTCTCTGAAGAAGGCCTCAAATCATTCTCTCTTACAGCCATCTCACTTAATTTTCACACTGGCATTTTGCTTATAGAAGCACTAGCAACTATTCTTATCAAGTCTTTGTGAACCAGAATAATCTTTCTGAAATATGCATCTCTCTCGGCCTTTTCTCCACTGAAGCAATTACATCAGGGGTCACCTCCTCAATCTTCAATGCACAATGTCTTCACCTGCAAGCTCCACTTCCATCCATCCATCCATCCATCCATCCACACACTAAATATTCTAGATAAAAATGTGAGAATGTGCCTTTGATATTGATGGAAATATAGTTCCTGTTTATGCCTCCAGCAGTATTTTGTCTTTAGTAATAGTAGTAGTAGTGGTAGTAGTAATAATAATAATAATAATAATAACAACAACAATAACAATCACACACACACAGAGAGAAAAGAGCTCACAAATATAAAATATAGTTACCTGCATAGAAAACAGCTAAAAGTACTGAATGCAATAAAAAAAATCTATTGGTAACCATAAATGTTAACAAACTTGAAGTAAACTTCATATTAGTGAACATTTATGAATACTTCCCACCATATCCATTCATCTCTATCAGACATAGGAAGACCAAGAAATAAATCACCTGAACTGAATAAAAATAGCATTAAAATATAGTGGACCTATACCAAGGTCAGCCAACTGCATAACCAAAAAGCAAAGCTTACAAACCAGTTCTAGCTGAAAAATTGCAGCACAAATGTTGATTTATCGTGCAAATAATTTCAAGGGAAATATAGCATGAAATCTCATTTTAGGTTGGATACCTCAGAGTAGAATGGAAATAGAAAACTTTGGTCAATCAAAAACAGAAAATAGTTACAAAGCTTTCAAAAATGTCTTTTTGTAAGACAGAAAATGACAATTATACCCAGTATACAAGGCAAGGAAATGTGTAAACAACTTCCAAGGAAGTGCATTTTGGTGATGAGAGTAGACATTTTGTGATTCTGCACCCCAGTCCTATCAGATAAGAGAAAGGATTGTCCCATAAGATTACATGCTATGTAGAATAACTTTAATATCATGTAATATTCCAGTAAAAAGGCAATACTCTTTGGGTCCAGTGAAATAAACACTTTTGGATAACTGTATACCATAATTCAGATAGAAGGACAATTTGTTCAAATCTCAATTCCTACACCCAATCACACATAACTTGTAGGACTCAAACACCATTTTGAAAGGTTGAGTGACTGGCAATTTCAAGCAGCAGTAAAGAAGAACTTTATTTGGCAAGATCTGTAGTCATAATACACAGTTTTCTTACCTGGAGAAGGATGC
This sequence comes from Urosaurus nigricauda, assembly GCA_034509955.1. Taxonomy (NCBI): domain Eukaryota; kingdom Metazoa; phylum Chordata; class Lepidosauria; order Squamata; family Phrynosomatidae; genus Urosaurus; species Urosaurus nigricauda. The sequence goes on from JAOEGL010000003.1 coordinate 57,101,648, forward strand.
ATCTGCACTGTAAAAATGCAGTTTGACACCCGTTTAAATGCTGTAGCACTAACCTATGGAATCCTGGGATTTGTAGTTTTACAAGGTCTTTAGCCTTCTCTGTCAAAGTGTGCTGGTGTCTTAAAAAACTACAGATACCAGGATGAAGCCACAACAATGTCAAACTGAATTATTTCTACAATGCAGGTGCACCTCTGGAGTCATGCTTACCTTGATTCCTTGTATCATCATAGCCAGATGCCATATAAACCTATGAGTCAGGAGGGTGGAACTACTGTCTTGGCCAGCACCTAAAAACAACTATTCTAGAGGATCAGTGTAGGTGAAAAGACTGAGGTGTTGGGAGACACTGGCAATATAGAGTTTTCAGGGCAGCCAATCGGAGCCAGGCTGGCAAAAAGGTGGGGAGCAGCCTAATGATACCCTCACACTTCGGTCCTCTGGGAGGAACCTACTACAGCCTATGAAGACCAGACTGGTGCAGACCTCCCAGAGGGCTTTTTTGGCTGTTGCCCCCAAGTTGTGGAATGACCTGCCGGATGAGATGCACCTCATTCCATCTTTAGAAGGCTTCAAAAGAGCCCTAAAGACGCATCTCTTCCGGCAGGCCTTCCCAGAGGAAATTAACACCCCCAGCTCCACATCTAGGCCTTAAGGGTTTCTTAGGCCCTTTCCTTGCACTTCATCCCCATAGAACCTAAGCCTGGGTCCGCTCCCTGCTATTGTATATTGCTATCTTAATTATTTATGCTTTTAACTTTATTATGATTTAATGCGCTTTTAAGGGAGGGTGGTAAGGGCAAGGAAGGGGTATTTTAATCTGTCATTGTTTTAAATTCTGTTGTACTCCGCCCCGATGGCTTGTTCAGAGGGGTGGATTATTATACAACCTGGCTATAAAAAAGGAGAAGGAGCCATTAAGAAGGTGAGCGTGTCTTAAAACTGCCAAGAGTGCAGTTGGAACTAATTGTTTAGCCTTAAAGAGGTTTCAGATTCCCGTATAAAAAGGAAAGGTTTTAGAAGGACAAAAGTAGTCCTGAGAAATCAGTTTAAAGTGATAAGTTCTTTGAGCAGTGGAGAGACAGTAAAGGGAAGGCTCAGATCCACATTGTTCTGTAGAATTATAACTTATGAATAAAGCTAGAGATTCATAGGATTTATACTCCTAATGAATGAGCTTTAAGGAAAGGGGTGTGTAAAGAACTAAAACACAGGAGTTTATCACACAGGGGCTGCAGCATGGTCTGAGAACAGAATGGAAGGGGCCTGAAACAAGTGGGGGACAAGTGTGGGATGCATTTTATCACACCCACACAAGTCCCTCACTCCTTCCATTCCATTCTCCATCCATTTCCAGTCCATTCCAGAGGAGGAGATTTTTGACAACTGTTCTAAACATTTCTCAAAAATCTCCTCCTCTCTGGAATGGACTGGTAATGAAAGGGCAGGGAACAGAATGAGTGAGGGATTTGTGTGTGCGGTAAAATGATTCCCCCACTCATTCTGTTCCCTTCCTGGCCCCTCCTGTTCCATTCTAAGACCATGCTGCAGCCCCTGTGTGATAAACTCCACAGTCGAAGTGTAACTAAAGTCATTGAGTGAACTGAAACAAAGTCAATATGTAAACAGTGAAGTGATATACACTTGGTAACTATAAGCATTGAGAATCAACTACCATCATGCACTCTTTCTGTAAATAAAGTTATTTTCTTTTCACAAAGGAGTGGCTTGAAGTGATTATTCAGTAACAACATCAAAACATGTTACCAAGTATATCAAAAACTCTTAATAGTAAGAAGATTAAGGGAGTGGGAGGACCAAGGGTGGGGGAAGTAAAACCTCAAACTACCTAAGAAAAGACAGGAGAAGAATCCAGTGTAACCTGAGTTGTCACATAAGGCTTTCCCTTTCAAATTATCTTTTGCAAACATTAGCCATACCAGTTTCCCATAATCTGGGCTATTTTATGGTTTCAGAGTTTGGCTAGGTTAAAAATGGTTTTAAAAGCAACTCAAAAGACTGTAGAGTCATGGAAATGAATGATTCATTTCAGCTCTCATAGGATTCTTACACAGTGTCAAGTTATGTTCCCTTGAAAACATCATATAGTCCTGCTTGTTTCAAAGCTTCATCAAATATGAAAACATAAATTACTCAAGCCACTGATCCACTGATTCCACACCCTGGCATGGTAGTAGTATAGTGGACCAAGTTTTAGCATCACTCCACTTAGAGCAAATAGGAAAAATGGAACAGCCCTCTATAAGTTACCAGATCACAAAGTGAAGTATGAACAGCATTCAAGATGCAACTTTTCTCAGGGAATACATGGACTTGGGGGGGGGGGGGGGCTACTATTCCCAGGATCATCCATAAATTGCAAGTTTAAAATTTATTGTAGAAGTCTGCAGATTGCGCCTTAAACCACTCTTCCACTTCATGCATGATGTCATTTGTGTTGTCAAATCAGTAGCTCTGCAATGGATTTTTCATTTCTAGGAACAAGAAAAAGTCACTTGTTGCAAGGTCGGGAGAATAAGAATAAGATGAATGATGCAAAATCTCAAAGCCATATGTCCTCTCTTTGTTAACTCCAATTTGAGATGAGTAAGCTGGGACATAAGTGCCTCTGGAGAGCATACCACGGCATTTCTTTTTCAAAGCATCTTGCAACTTTTTCCAAAAGATTCCGGTAGTTTGTGCCAGTGATGGTTTGTCCCTTTGCAAGCTAATCTGTGAGAATTATTCCACAACAGTCCCAAAAAACTGAGAGCCTGACCTTCCCTGATGATTTCTGTACCTTTGCCTTTTTGGAGAGAGTGGGATCAGTATGCCTCCACTCCATGCTCTATGGATCATACTGATAGATCCAAGATTCATCCATGGTTACCGGACGATCAAAAAATCCTCTTCATCCTGTTCCAACAGCATCATGCCATGTTTGTTTCTGGAAAGGGATTAGCAAACGTGGAATCCAGGGTGCATACACCTTAGACATGTTCAGTTTGTCATGAATAATTCATCACTCACTACCATAACTGAGATCAATTTCATTCATGATCATTTGAATGGATGCTTGTCTATCTTCCAGTCTGAAACAGTCCATTTTCTTCACTGTGGCCACATAATCCATCAATGATGGTCTTCCAGGTCTTGGTTCATCTGTGAGGGAAATGTGACCAATTTGGAAATTCCTTTTCCATTTCACAATAGTGTGACACTCTGAGCTTCAGTCTTCTTCATGTTACACTTTAGTCACTTCTGGCAAAACCCGTAACAAAAATAAAGGACACAATGATTTTCTCAGCATGATGCACTTAGGGATCAGTCATGACACTGACAAAATTTCATCAGTACACCATAATAATTTCCAGGTGATAATTATTACTTTATGATACTCCCTCATATCTGTAAAGTCCTTAAAACAGACAGTCTTTTGAACTAGGGATGTAAAGAACATTAGCAAATTTTCTCATCTTCAGTTAGAAAGGATGAAAGTAAATGTCAAGATAGTCCTTGGGAGAAACAAAAAAGGTCAACAGATGCAATTTTTACACCAGTATGAAGGTGAAGAGACCACTACTTTTTACTTCCAGTTTTCTATTTTTGTTGGCATGTTGTTTTTTTGCTCAAAATACATTTTCTCACAAAATATAAGAAAAATGTCCCTAAATGTTGAAAATCCTTGAAAATGTGCCAAAACATCTCCTGATCTCAGAAGCAGCAAGAAAGCTTTTAAAAGTTTTCATTCTTGTATGCAAGAGAAAAATATGTGAAACTTTTCTTCCATATTTGGAAAATTGCTCTACTTCCATAGGAACTAAATTTTTCATAAAGATTCTCCAGTGATATGGCCCTTTTCATAAGATCTGGCACTCATCTAAAGATTTTGGCTCTGTGGGAAAGATACAGACAATCAACCTACCCATGTACTTGCATCAGTGAAACATCCTGTTTGGACAACACATGATGCCAGAATTGTGGGAGGGGTTGTCCTTTTGGACTTCAGCAGAAGAACACTAGCCTGGAAAGTGAGTGAGGGAATTTCACATCTCTACTATTGAGTAGAATTTAACTATTTATCTGTTTATAACTGTTTAATTGTTATTAGAACATATTCAGACTACAAAAACTTATGCTACAAACTGTTTTCACTCAGTCTCAATACAATACAATAGCCTGATCTAGACTGGCAAAAGGGGGTGTGTTCATGCCTGCATGAAAGTGTGGCCTTTAGATGACCTGTAGTGAAAGTTTGCCATGAACACACTTCTTTGGTGTTTTAGTGGGGAAAAAGCAGCTTTATAAAGGAGCTGCTTTTCCCCACTTGTTTTTTAAAAGGGTGTAACTGTGCAGCTGCATCTAAATGCTGTGGTGCAACTGTGCAGTTTTTTAAAGCTCCCAAACCCTAGCTAATCCGAACCCTAGACACGCGCAGTAGGGACTCTGGGATGCTGTAACTGTTATGCAACTGCACATAAAATGTCAATTCACTCATAAGATAAAGAAGTTTATTCATAAAATAAAGGGGTTCATTCATGGTGCACCGGTTCAACTGCACAGTTAAAAAAGGGAAGCAAAACTGCAACTGTAATTTGACAGATCTTCATAACTGCACAGTTCATGTGTGATGTACCTGCGTAACTGCGCAGTTCGCAGCCAGCAATACAATTGTCTGTATGGTGTACCAGTGCAACTGCACAGTTTGCAGCCAGTAACAAATAAATAAATAAATAAATAAGTAAATAAAGGTTCAGTGCAGCCAAATGCCCTGTTCATTGCCGCCTGTGCAGCTGCTCTGCCTGTGTTTCTAGTATCCTGACAGCTTCCAGTGTAGTGGCTGAGCAAGAGACAAGACTTCAGATAAGTCGTCCCCACACCCCCTCAGTGTAGCTGCCCTATACCTTTTAAATACGCCCCTGGGACCTGCAGTGTAGCTGCTAAGCATTTGGGAAAATGCAACTTCATGTTGTCCTCTACTGGCAGTCTGGAAAGCCCCAATATGCCTTTTAATACTAACAGACTAACAGGGCTGTCTCTATCTTTGAATTCTACCACCATGGAAAAATGTAAGCAGACATGGTCAATCATTCAGTTTTGATTTTTCTTGTTGAGATTTTGTGGCACTTTTGAGAGGAAAATTGCAAATTCATGAAAGTTTCCAAGAGTGGGAAAAATTGGCATTTGGGGTAGGTTTAGTGAGCCTTTGTTGTTATGTATGGAGTTTATCAGATGATGAAAATTGGAAGTATAATCAAATGGCAATCCGAATGCAATCATGGGGTTTCACGTTATTGCATATTAAAGTATCTCATGCAATTTCAGGCAAAAGGGAAGTCATTCTGAACACAATCGTGGGTTTTACGTTATTTCATATTAAAGCATCTCACACAATTTTGGGCAATGGACAGTCATTTTTGGGTAATGGGAAGTCATTCTGAACACATTCCGAATGCAATTGGAATTCACATAAATTCGCTAAACTAGCGAATTCACGTGGATTCGAATTGGCTCCAATTGGTCCATTCGAAATAAAGAGAAATTCCTCCCGTCTGATAAACACCTATGTTCCAATTGACACTGGCTTTTCCTGACAATATTTATTCAAAGGTTGTTTGCCATTGCTGTCGTCTAAAGCTGCAAGGATGTGACTTGCCCATTTGGGTTTTCACAGCTGAACAGGGAACTGAACCCTGGTCTCCCAGAGTCCTAGTTCAACGCTCAGATCACCACATCCCAGTGTGTAATTGTTCTGGGACACCACATGATAACAATGGGCACATTTTGACCACCCCACAGCTTCAAATGTCTCTCTGTTATATTGAATTGTTCAGGAACCCTGGTAACCAAATCTTCACAACCCAAAAGACAGAACTCCTTAATAAATATGCAGTTCAGCTATCACTAATCTATATTTGAAGTAGTGATGAAAACAGAACCTGATTTCTTTGCAGCACATGGGCACAATATGAAGCGGCACCAAAGATACCAACATTGTCATTATTTCAAGCAAAATGGCTCAAAGTGACTGGAGTGATTATAGAAATATCTCTTAACTGTCAGCTACAAGAAAACTATTGGCAGGCACTCTTCATTGCTGAATACTAAACTTAAAAGACACTGTGCATCTATTGACACTGGAACTTTAATTATGACACAGAGCTATTGACATCATCTCTGCTATTTGACAACTGCAGAAAATGTCTCTGTAGAAAGATAGCCACAGTTCCATTGTCTTCATCAGTCTGACAGAAGCATGAAAAAACTTCAAGGTGTACCTAATCCAAACTGTCCTGCATTGAGAATTGAGTGCACACACACACACATGTGATAAGCCACATTGATAGGCCTAGCTTTGAATTTCCCTTCTTAGGTGTCCCGAAAGCACCTCCCATGATCTGTGTGTTTTTCTTGCAATTTCCCACAGACATATTCACACTGTTCTCACAGTGTTGTGACATATATCTATATTTTTCTATCTATATATAGATAGATAGTATTCTCCTTATTTGCTTGCCTATTTACTTGCTTGCTTGTTGGTTGGTTGAATTTTAAAAACATTTACTTTTACTGTGAATGACTCCTGATCAGGAGAGACTTTGTCACTGTGGGTGGCCCAAGATACTTTTACTGTGAACTCTCCTGATCAGGAGAGACCTTGTCACTGTGGGTGACCCAAGATAGCAATAGCAACTTCATCTATACACCAGTTCATACTGCACTAAGCAATCTCTAAAAAGTTTACAAATGTAATCTAATTTCCCCCAACAAGCTGGGTACTTGTTTTAGTGACCTCGGAAGTATGCAAGGCAGAGTCGACCCTGAGCCCCTGGCTGGGATTGAACTCACAACCTTGTGGTTTGTGAGTGAGTGGCTGCAGTACTGACATTTAACTACTGTATCAATAGGAAGAGTAGCAAGTGCTTCCCTTCACTTTCCCTATATAGCAACCAGCGCCAGCCAAATGGTTTGAAGTTGAAAAATCACACAAGCACCTCTCACACTGTTGAGAGTAAAAAGGGTTTATTTATTTATTTATTTATTTGCTTGCTTGCTTGCTTGTTACTTGGCTGAATTTTAAAAACACCGAATAGTTCCTTAAGAATCTATTAAAAATAGAAAATACAACAATATTACAATAAAATACTGACTAATGTAAAAAAATATGAACACAAAATAAAAATGGCAGTGGTAAGTAGTGTTGCCATTTCATGCCAAAATCTGCTTCCTTTGGCACCCATATGTATGGATGTGTATTGGATAGCTGGTCTTCCTTGTCATCATAGCTTTTGTGATCCAGCAAACAACAGGACACAGTAAGTTCCATAAGTATTGACTTCACAATAGCTGCTTGCCCTTATTGGATATTCTAGTGGTCATTCAAGGATTTGTTCAGTGAGGATTTATTTGTTTTTGTTTTTTTTTTCTGTCTGCAATTCTTTCTCTTTTCTGCTGTTGCTCCCTGTCATGCCCACACATTCCTGGCTGCTTTGAGCCATCCCTGAACATCACTTAATAACTTGCAACCTTCCCACATACATGCTGTGATCCCATCGCATACATAATGTCTCATGAGTCATAACTTAAAGGTTTCTAGTTTAATTTTGAAATTAGAATCATAGAATCATAGAATCATAGAGTTGGAAGAGACCACAAGGGCCATCCAGTCCAACCCCCTGCCATGCAGGAACTCCAAGTCAAAGCATCCCTGACAGATGGCCATCCAGCCTCTGCTTAAAGACCCCTAAGGAAGGAGACTCCACCACACTCCGAGGGAGTGTGTTCCACTGTCGAACAGCCCTTACTGTCAGGAAGTTCCTCCTAATGTTGAGGTGGAATCTCTTTTCCTGCAGTTTGCATCCATTGTTCCGCGTTCTAGTCTCTGCAGCAGCAGAAAACAAGCTTGCTCCCTCCTCAATATGACATCCCTTCAAATATTTAAACAGGGCTATCATATCACCTCTTAACCTTCTCTTCTCCAGGCTAAACATCCCCAGCTCCCTAAGGCGTTCTTCATAGGGCAAGGTTTCCAGACCCTTCACCATCTTAGTTGCCCTCCTTTGGACATGCTCCAGTTTCTCCACATCCTTTTTGAATTGTGGTGCCCAGAACTGGACACAGTATTCCAGGTGGGGCCTGACCAAAGCAGAATAGAGTGGCACTATAACTTCCCTTGATCTAGAAACTATACTTCTATTGATGCAGCCTAAAATTGCATTGGCTTTTTTAGCTGCCGCATCACACTGTTGACTCATGTTCAGCTTATGGTCTACTTGGACTCCTAGATCCCTTTCACATGTGGTCTCGTTCAGCCAGGTGTCCCCCATCCTATATCTGTGCATTTCATTTTTCCGCCCTAAGTGCAGAACCTTACATTTCTCCGTATTGAATTTCATTTTGTTAGCACTGGCCCAGCTTTCTAGTCTATTCAGGTCATTTTGAATTTTGATCCTATCCTCTGGGGTATTAGCTACTCCTCCCAGTTTAGTGTCATCTGCAAATTTGATAAGTATGCCCCCAATTCTGTCATCCAAATCGTTAATAAAGATGTTGAATAGCACTGGGCCCAGGACAGAACCCTGTGGGACCCCACTGGTCACTTCTCTCCAGGATGAAAAGGAGCCATTGTTGAGCACCCTTTGAGTTCGGCCAGTCAACCAATTACAAATCCATGTAACAGTTAACTTGTCTATCCCACATTTTGCAAGCTTGTTTGCAAGAATGTCATGGGGAACCTTGTCAAAGGCCTTACTGAAATCGAGGTATACTATATCCACAGCATTCCCTTCATCTACCAAGCTGGTAATTTTATCAAAAAAAGAGATCAGGTTCGTTTGGCATGACTTCTTTTTCTGAAACCCATGTTGGCTTTTTGTGATTATGGCATTGGCTTCTAAATGTTCGCAGACTCTCTGCTTAATGATCTGCTCTAGCACCTTTCCTGGAATTGATGTCAGACTATATTTCTTAAATTAAACCATGGATCACACTGGGACATTTCTATTATGCCCTCAAATACATTTGCTTTTTTCTTTTGCTTTTTTAAAATTGTAATATTCAGACTGAAGAGGATTCCTACAAACCTTGTGATTAATTTATAACTTTTATGTTAATTTTCATAAAATGCCTCTCATCATTGCTATCAATGTCTTTTTAACAATAAGCTGTCAATGTCTTTTTTCAGGGAAAAAATATACTGGTTCACCTTGCCTGCATTTTTTTTAATTTTTAATTTTTATTTTTTTAATCTTTTTGGTGAACTGTCTCTCTCTTGTCATTTTATTTCTTGGACATTCATGCTCAGAAGGACAAAGTTACTGGCCAACTAAAATATTCTTCAACATAGTAAAACACCTGAAGACTTTGATGAGTTTGATGTCTAAACTCTTCCAGCAGTAATGGATCCAACTGCTTTGGAATGAATACTTCCACTGTTTTTGGACTGAATTCTGATTTTTGTGGTATTTTCCCCTCCCACCAGCTTCTTCCCTCTCCTTCCTGATTATAACATGGAATGCTGGGATTAGTAGGTCATTAGTGAATGTATGATACAGGGAATCAGTAATATAAAACAAAAAGTCCTAAATTGACTGCACAAAATTACCTTTTTCTAGAGAAGATAATGGCCTATTTTGAACATTGATTGTTCTCATCTAACACTGTTTTTGCTTTGTTGTTGTTGTTAACTGCCCTAGACTAAACCCCAAGTCATGGCAAACCTGTAGATGACACACCCAACAAGAGGGTTCTACTGAAATTATAAATGAACAGGATATTTACACTTCCCAATATAAAAAGACCACTATGTAAAGAGATAAGCAAACAACTAAACTAGGGAATAGAAAAGCCAGTGTAATTTCTAAAAGGGTAGCAATACTCCACTGAGAAATGTGCAAAGTGCTAAAAATAATTAAAATCAAATAGTATTTATAATGGTAAAGATTCCAAAACTCAAGGCCAGATGTGTTTCAACTACAGTCTTCCTCAGTGGCCTATAAGTATGCAATATATAAAAATATATAAATCAAATACTCAGCTCACACTTTAATATGATTCTGTTAAATTCAAAGGTAATAATGTGCTTGCCCTGCTCCCAGAGTCTCTTATATAACCAGCTGAACCAATACAATTCTGCCAAGACTCAGAATGAGAAGAACTAAGGGGAAAACTTAGAGTATGGAAGGACAATGAAAAACTCAAAATAACCAATTCACATTTTTCTTTTAAGCCCAAAAGGGATTTAGATAATATGACCCCATTCAATTCAAAGGTAATAATGTTCTTCTCCTGTTTCCAGAGTCTCTTCTATAACCAGCTTTAATGGGAATCATCCTGCCAAGACAAAAACAAAAACAAAACAAAAAAAAAAAAAAAAAGGAAGGACGGTGAAATGCTCAAATTAACCCTGGGGATGAGACATCTCTAAGCCCCCGTATCATCCACTGCTCTGCTTAGGCCCTGCAAATCCAGGCCCATGGCCTCTCTGATTGAATCTATCCACTGGCATGCAGTTTTCATTTCTTTCTACTACACTCTATCTCCTATAGCATCATTGGCTTTTCTAATGAGTTATGCCTTTTCATGATATGGACAAAGTATAAGGGCCTCTATTTGATCATCTTGGCTTCCAAGGAAATTTCAAGCTTGATCTGTTCAAGGACACATTTGTTTGTCTTTTTGGCTGTCCACTGTACCCACAGCACTCTTCTCCACCACCACATCTCAAGTAAGTTGATATTCTTCTTATCTACTCTCTTTACTGTCCGGTTTTCACATCTATACATGGTGATGGGGAATCCAGTGGCTTGGATGATTCTAACTTTCATGTTCATTTGTATATGTTTACTCTTTAGGCTCTTGTCCAGTTCTTTCATAGCTGCCCTTCCCATTCCTAGTCTTCTAATTTCTTGACAGCACTCTCCATTCTTATCAATGTTTGATTGTAGGCACATAAAATTTTTAACTATTTCAGTTTCCTCATTTTCTAGGTTGAGTTTATGTTTTTATTAGGTTCTAGCAAATCTTAAAAATCTAGACAACAGATAGAGAGGAAATAATTTTTCATGTATACTTTCAAGCATTTGCAATCTTGGGATATTGTGGTTGTAGACTTGGGTGATCACCCTGGATTTCTGAGTCCTGATTAAGTTTATACACTTATGCTTAGCCCCTGGGTAGGGATGCAACTATGGTGATAACTGTAGTAAAACTATGATGAAGGTATCCATGGTGGAGGACATTATTCTTCCAAATAAGAAGTCTACCCTACCAATTATTTTTTCTTCATACCCCAAATTTCTAGCATTGCAGGGAGTGAGAACATGAAAACTGTTCACACCAAGAACTCTTACACAAGTATATCTCAATTAACAAGATAGATGTGTCCTTGGGAATTACTTCTGTAAAAGAAAATTTAGCACCAGAGGTATAAATAACATCAAAATAATAGAGATAGATTTCTGCACAGAACTATCCACAAAAGTGATTCAACACGTTTCATCATTTTTTATCCTAAACTAACAATATCCACACATGGAATGAAGCAATCAGATTAGCTATGCCATGTATAGGTAAACAAAAAACTTTCGACCAGCGGTGCGGCAGCAGAAGCTTGGATGTGGTTTTGGGGCGAGCCCACGGAACACCTTTCTCCCAGCAGTGTAGCAGCAGAGGCTTGGCCACAGCTATAAAGCCAGCCCCCACAACATCTCCTCCACTGGCAGCAGAAGCTTGGGCATGGCTTTGAGGTAACTTCTGAAACATCTAGAGACCTCTTGAAAGTTTTTCCCCACAGACCACCAGGCTGTATCCTTTCACTCTATCTATTCAACTTGTATAAAGAATATATTATAATAAAAGCAGGCTTGGACACAGAAGAAGAGGAATGAAAAAAGGAGGAAGGAATATCAATAAAAGATACGGAGATGATACCATAGTACTAGCAGAAAATCTCACAGACCTGAAACACCTACTAAGGAAAATCAAAGAAGAAAGTGGAAAGGCAGGCTTAATGTTGAACATAAAGAAAACAAAGATAATAGACCACCAAACACCTTCACAAGTTCAACCTGGACAATGAAGAAATAGAAACAGTAAAAGAATTCCCATACCTGGAATCAAATCGTGATAGAAATGAGGACAGCAGTCAGGAAATCAAAAGAAGATTAAGAATGGGGAGGGTGACTATGAAAGAAATAGAAAAGATTCTAAAATGCAAAGATATACAACTGAGCACAAAAGTTAGAATCATAAAAGCCATTGCATTCCCTTTTACCTTGTATGGATGTGAGAGCTGGACAGTTAAGAAAGATGATAGGAAGAAAATCAATTCATTTAAGATATATGTTGGAGAAGAGTGCTAAGGATCCCATGTACAGCCAAAAGAACAAACAAATGTGTCCTAGAGCTGACCAAGCCAGGAACCTCCCTGGAAGCCAAGATGACCAAACTGAGTCTGTTGTACTTTAGACACTTCGTGAGAAGGAAGGGCTCATTGGAAAATACAATAATGCTGGGAAAGGTGGCTGAAAGTAGGAAAAGAGGAAGGCCATATGCCAGATGAAAGGACTCTATTAAGGAGATCATGGGTATGGATTTTCAGGAATTAAGCAGAACAGTTGAGGACTGAGGATCTTGGAGATGTCTCATCCATAGGGGTGCCATGAGTCGAGATTGACTCGAGGGCAGTTAACAACAACAAATGGCGCCTCCCGCCCTGAGCAAGCAGGCGCAGTTGCTGCGGGACGGGGGAGCCCCAAGCAGGCCGTGGAAGGCGCACAGTGCTTCCCGCTGGCAGGAAGCCTGCAGTGTGCCTGCTTCCCGCCGGCGGGAAAGCTGGTGGGCACACGCACACTGCTGGGTGCGTGCCTGCTTGGCCCTGGGCACCCAGGCGCAGCAGGGATCAGCTCTGCCGTCCCTCCTCCTCCTCCCTTGAAGGTCTGGCCTTGGGAGGAGGAATGCTGCTTGGTGGGCCTCCAGTGCTGTAGGCATTCTGAGCCGGTATGGCGTGCGGCATTCCCTAGTTTTTTGTTGCTCAGCTTGGACCTGGCTGTGGTGCTGCTGTTTGAGGCTTGTACTTGGTTCAAGGGGCTGCCAGTTCTAGGCTGGCTTGTGTTGCTGTGCTATTTGGGGACTTTTAGGGCCTTCTTATTGGGATATGTTTGGCATGTCGACCAACTGCCTTTATCCTTGCATTAATTATTTATATTGGGTTTTTTTGGGGGGGGGGCTGTTTAGTCTGCCCAGGAGGAATTCTGGATGTCCTCCATTTTGAGCTGACTGTTGCATCATGCATTAAGATGTGAGTGTTGGTGTTTTCAGCTCTTAACTTCAGCTCTTAATTTTGTCCAGGAGGAATTTCATGGTCCTCCATTTGAGTATGCAGCAGTAGCATGCATTAACTGTGAGTTTTTGGTGCTTTGGCTATTAATTGTCCAGGAGGAAGTCTGTGTGTCCTCCATTTTGATCATGATGGAAAAAAGTTCCTTGACGGTAAGCATCACTATTTTTGCTTTTATTTTATGTCCAGGAAGAATCTTGTGTGTCCTCCATTTTGAGCAGGTTGGAGAAGCATGCACTATATGGGGGACACTGCTGTTTTTGCCTTTATTTTATGTCCTGGAGGGATGCATGTCCTCCATTTGGAGCATGCTGGAGAACCATGCATGATCTGGGAGCATTGGTGTTTTGACTTTCAGCTTACGTCCACAAGGATTCTGTATGTCCTCCATTTTGAGCATGCTGGCGAAGTGTGCATTACTGATGAGCATTGGTGTCTTAGCCATTTTTATGTACAGGAGGATTGCTTTGTGTCCTCCATTTTGAGCATGATGGTGAAGCATGCTTTACTGTGAGTATTGGCTTTTGGCCTTTATTTCTGTCCAGGTGGAATTCTGTGTGTCCTCCTTTGAGCTCACTGAAAAAGCATGCATTAACTGTGAGCAATGGTGTTTTGGCCTTTATCTGATGTCCAGGAGGAATTCTGTGTGTCCTCCATATTTCGGCATGCTGGAGATACATGCATTAACTGTGAGCATTGGTGTTTTGCACTTTATTTTATGTCCAGGAGGAATTCCATGTGTCCTCCATTTTGAACATGCTGAAGGAGCGTGGCACTAACTTTGAGCTTTGGCATTTTTGGCCTTTATTATGTCCAGGAGGAATTCTACGTGTCCTCCATTTTGAGCATGCTGGTGAGGTGTGCTATAACTGTGAGCATTGGTGCCTTGGCCTTTAATTTATGTCCAAGAGGAGTTCTGAGTGTCCTCCATGTTGTGCATGCTGGAAGAGTGCATTAACTGTGGGTATTGGTTTTGGCCTTTATTTTATATCCAAGAGGATTTCTGTGTGTCTTCCATTTTGAGCATGCTGGATAGGTGTGTATTAACTGTGAGCATTGGTGTTTTGGCCTTTAATTTATGTTCAGGAGGTATTCTAAGTGTCCTCCATTTTGAGCATGCCGGAAAGCTTGTATTATCTATTAGTATGGGTTTTGGCCTTTATTTTATGTCCAGGAAGAACTCAGTGTGTCCTCTAATTTGCACAAGCTGTAGAAGCATGCTATCTCTGTGTTTTGGTCTTTAGCTTTTTATGTTGTTCTGGAGGAATCCTGGTGCGCCCTCCTCAAGTGAACTTGAGTAGCTCTCATTATTTGGTATTGGTATTTTGGTTTTTATTTTGTCCAGGATTCCTAAGCATCTTCCATTTTGAGCATGCTTGAGAAGCATTCATTATTTGGTGTATTGGTGTTTTGGTTTTATTTTCCATCCAGAAGGATTCCAGTGTGTCCTTCACTTCGAGCATGCTTGTGAGGCATACCTTAGTTGAGTATATTGGTGTTTTGGATTTGATTTGCTGTCCAGGAGGAGTTCCAGTGTGTCCTCCATTTTGAGCATGATTGAGAAGTGTGCATACTTGGTGTGTTGATGTTTTGGGTTTTTATTTTCCATCCAGGAGGAAGACCAGTGTGTCCAACGTCTGTACATGATGGAGAAGCATGCATTAGATGGTGCACTCCAGTACATCTTCCTTTTCGGGCATGACTAGGAAGCACGCATTTCCCTGTTGGTGTTTTTTTGGCTTTGATTTTCTATTCTGGGGAATTCCAATCTGCCCTCCATTTTGTGGATGATCGCAATGCATGCCTTTACCTTTATTGGTGTATCAGTTTTTGTTGTCAGTCCAGGAGGAGTTATAGTGGGCCCTCCATTTGGGGCATAACTAGAAGCTTGCATTCGCTTCCCCTCGCTGGTATGATATGGCAATTAATCAGGTCTCAGTTCTAGTACCTGAGTAGGTCAGATTCTGTTGCTCATGGTTCCCGCTCCCTAGAGGTACCTGGACAGTCTGTGGGCCCTTGTTTTCAGGCCTTTTCTGCTCCATATGCTATGCTCAGGTCCAGTTGCCTTCTTGTCAAATATTTGCTTGCTGGGTGTCCCACCTATTAGGGCCTCTTTTCTCACGCATGGCCAGGGCTGTGGCTTGTTAGGTGCACATTCCATAAGGTATGGTACCTTTTGGTTTATCAGATGTCCTCAGGGTTGGCTGGGGTTTCTGCGCACATTTGCCTTCATTTTGAACATTTGTCAGGTTGTCAGGTTAGGCTTTTGCCAGTCTTTTCTCGCGGTTGCAGCTGTTACTTTGGGTAATAGGATTTGGCAACATAAGGCAAGTTTGGTATGTCATTCAGGTGGTTGTCCTCATGGTCTGTTAGTAGACTTCCAGGTCAGATGAAGTTTTGTGCCTGGTCCATCGATTCCTTCTTGTGTTTTTTTATTTATATTTCCTTTACAGCTTGCCTGTCCCTGGACTTCCGAAACAATATTGAAACTTCTTTCTCATTCCAGGTGGACAAGTTGCGCCAATTAATCCGGGAAGTTCACCTAGTTTTTCTCCATTGCTAGAGGGCCTTTGCAATATCGTTGTCCGTTGTGAGGCTGGACATCCCTTGCCTTGGGGGCTCAATCCACTTTCCAGGCTTTAGAAGCATGCCAAGCTTTTCTCCTTTTGCAGCTACTAATGCCACTGCTTTCAGCCTACTAATTTAATATCGTTGCAGTTTTGGTTCACTTGACAGAGCGGCTCTACCCCTGGTTCAAGCTGACACGTAGCTGTTATGACCTTCTTTATATGATGATGATGATGATGATGATGATGATGATGATACTTTTTATTTCTTGCCCGCCCCTCTGAATGAGCAATCGTGGCGAGGTACAAAAGAGAATAACTATTAACAAAGCAAAAATACAAAGCATATAGCAACAACAAAAATACATAGTAATTATAACAAAAAATAAAATTAACAAAGCAAAATACATAACAATTAAAATATCAAAACAAGTAAAAAGAAAATCTCCATTCTCAACCCCCATCCCAATCCTAAACAATGTGAACAATACACAATCTAAAAAGAAAAGAAAAGAAAAAAAGTGGGGGGGGGGAGAGAAGACTCCTGCTTAAGTCCAGGAGCCAAGACATGGGAGTAGCCCAGGTGGGAGGTAGGGCAAAGAAACACTCTCTCAGCTGAGTCTTCTTCACTGGCAGATGCTGGGGAGGAGGGAAAAAGGCCCATTTCTCCTCCTTAAGTCCAGGAGCCAAGGCATGGGAGTAGCCCAGGTGGAGGTAGGGCAATATGATGGTGGGGCGCAAGTCATTGATTTTCTTCTAAGTTAAGCGAGCCCTTATAGGTTTCGAGGAGAACTTCCCTGGTCGACAAGACACCAGATATCTCATTTGCTATTCCTCCCTTTGCCAGATTGCGGGCCTATTCAGTGGTTGTGCCTCTCGCTACGGGGCCATGTGGTTTATACAGCCTATATCACTGCCTTGTTTGGGACTCTTAAGATTAGTATTTTGGCACATCAAAATTAATGCGTGTGGGCTTTTCAGGTGGGTATTTGTCTTTTTCTCACCATGCTGTTTGTTTAGTTATACACAGGTTATACACAGGTCCAAGTGTGATCAACATGGGCAGTGATCATCCATCCTCAGGCATTGCCTGAATCTCGCCTTGGCTGGTATGAATTGCACCTACTTGGACTTAAGCTGCACCTGCTGGGCCTCCCCCCCTCCTTCTTGGCACCTGGATGGCACATCGATACACGTTTCCTGTTATTTGCTGTGCTCCGGATGGCGTTTCGGCATATGGACCTTCTACTTCAGACTTGGGGTCCATACTTGAGACTTGGGGTCCATGCCTTTAGTATGGGACACTGAAACATGCTTGCTGTGCTCTGGATGGTGTTTCAGCATGTGGACCTTCTACTTGAGACTTGGGGTCCATGCCTTTTTATGGCTCACCGAAACATGTTTGCTCTGCTATGTATGGTGTTTCAGTGCATGGGCGTTCTACATGAGACTTGGGGTCCATATTTTGAGACTTGGCATCCATGCTTTCAGCATGGCACACTGATGCATGTTGCCTGTTATCTGCTGTACTTCGCATGGCTTCTCTGTGCATTGGGCCTTCTATTGAGCTGAGGGTCCATTCTTTAGTCTGGGGATCCTTGCTTTGGTATTGGAGCTGTCATTCCTGCCACACACATATATGGTTGGACGCAGATGCGAGCAAAGTAATTGGCAAGTTGAGATCTAGAGTGTTTGCTGGCTAGGACTTGTATCATGGACTTTATCTTGTGGGTAGGGTTGGCGGAAGGCCGTTTTGGCCTTTTGTGGTGGCAGCGCAGGTACTGGATCTGGCAGGCTGGTTTTCAGGGGTTGGTAGCACTGTATCGGGAATCCTTTGGACCTGGGAAACGTCACGGTGCAATGTGGCCAACGGTGGGTCACATGGAGTTTATCCCAGTGAGGAGAGGCTTTCCTCCAGTAGCTGCGTAATTATGTAATTGCGCAAGGGTGTTGAGTTGCCTCAAAGTCATCCTGATGCTTGGCGTAAAAGCAACCTCACATCAGTCGAACCTCGGTGTTGGTGATGTGCAGATCCAGACATCATGCTTTGGGCCAACCCTACCTTTGGTATTGCTTAGTAAAGTTGTGGCCTTTTCTAATGCCAATCTGCTTCATGTCTTTCTTGGGGTGTACCTGCTTCTGCTGCAAACATATTTTTCCCAACAACTTCCACTATTCTTATCATTTTCATTATAAGTTTTGGTTAAAAGATTTATAAATCTATGTGTCTGTAACATGCTGAGCGGAGCTGCTGATATGCTAAGGTGTATCTGTTTTCCTCTTTTCTCTCTGTTTTGCTGTCCATCCATGGATGAAGCTGCTGTTTACCTTGTCAGGCAACCACTATATTAGGATCAGCTAGAGCGGGATCCCATTCTTTCCCAGCTCAGTCTTTATTTAATTGATTATTGTAGATCTGCTGCAACTTGACATGGAATGTCTGTATATCCTCAGCCCTCCGGCCAGAGAGAGGAGAAGGAGAGGAGCTGCTTGGCAGCCATTTTGGGACCGTGTGCTTGAGACCGTGTGCTTGTTGCTGAAGGGGAGGAGCTTCTGTGAGTCACATCTGTGAGTCACAAGGGGGCGGAGCTAGCAGACTAGCTTTATATACCACCTTCCAGAGCCTTCCAGAACAGTCCGGCCAGAGAGAGGAGAAGGAGAGGAGCTGCTTGGCAGCCATTTTGGGACCGTGTGCTTGAGACCGTGTGCTTGTTGCTGAAGGGGAGGAGCTTCTGTGAGTCACATCTGTGAGTCACAAGGGGGCGGAGCTAGCAGACTAGCTTTATATACCACCTTCCAGAGCCTTCCAGAACAGTCCGGCCAGAGAGAGGAGAAGGAGAGGAGCTGCTTGGCAGCCATTTTGGGACCGTGTGCTTGAGACCGTGTGCTTGTTGCTGAAGGGGAGGAGCTTCTGTGAGTCACATCTGTGAGTCACAAGGGGGCGGAGCTAGCAGACTAGCTTTATATACCACCTTCCAGAGCCGCGCGCCGTTTAGTTTTCTTTAACTGAACAACTCTGCTCAAGTGGCATTAGGTTAGAATCAGATATTGAAACAGAACCTTCCCTTTAAGTGTAAGATAGCAGCCAGTACTTACCCCTAAAGAAGTATTCCCAGTAGATTGACTGTTATATTTATTACTAAAGACTTTGCAGTATGGACAACGAGGGATCTGCCACAGTCACCTGCAACTCTTGTGGGATGTTTCTCTTCTTGCCTACAGTAGTGGAGAACTTCACATGCACCAAGTGCAAGTTGGTAGCACTCTTGGAGGAGAAAGTGCAGCAGCTGGAGTCCAGAGTAGCTACACTTCAGCAGATTAGGGAACAAGAGGATTTCCTGGACACAATAGAACTAACCATCTTGGATGAGTACCATGCAGAGGAAGATGCTAGGGTGGAAGAGGTCACTTGCCAAACAGAGGAGGCAGACAGCTGGAGGAATGTCACAAAGAGTAGTAAACCAAGAAGGAATTGTTCGGGGAGCTTGCAGCTAGAGAATCGATTCGAAGCTCTTTCCCTTATCAAGGAGGATGAAGAAGAGCAGCATGGACAGACTTCAGGGACAGAGCAAGGGAGCCTGAGAGTCCCACCCGAGGGAACAGTCGCTGCTAAGCCTCGGAGGAGGCGTGTGGTCGTAGTGGGGGACTCCTTGCTGAGAGGTACAGAAGCAGTGATTTGTAGGCCTGACAAGATGTCTCGAGAGGTGTGCTGTCTTCCAGGTGCAAAGATCCGGGATGTGACAGAGAGGCTGACAAGACTGGTCAAGCCTACTGACCAATACCCCTTCCTTTTGGTCCACGTGGGAACTAATGATACTGCAAGACACAGCATTCAGAACATCAAAAGGGATTACGAGGCGCTTGGTAGGAAGCTGAAAGGAATGGATGTACAGGTTGTCATCTCGTCTCTTCTGCCAGTTGAAGGGCATGGTCCAGGAAGGGAGAGGAAAATAGCAGAGGTGAACAACTGGCTTCGCAGATGGTGCCACCGAGAAGGATTTGGATTCTTGGATCATGGGCTGCGGTTCCATGAGGAGGGACTTCTTGCAACAGACGGGTTGCATCTCACGCCAGTTGGAAGAAATGTTTTTGCCAACAGTCTCAAGAACTTGATCAGGAGAGCTTTAAACTGAGTTCCAAGGGGAAGGGAGACAATATTAAGGAACGCAAAAGGGATGGCGTAAATAGTCAAACTGACATAGAGGAAACAAGGCAAACAGTGCAAGGACCCAACAGTGGGAGGCAAAAAAACTTGCACAGGCAGCAAGTAAAAGGGAACCATGGTCTGCGATGTCTCTACACTAATGCACAGAGCATGGGAAATAAGCAAGATGAACTCGAACTCCTAGTACAACAAGGCAAATATGATATAATAGGCATCACTGAAACCTGGTGGGATGAGTCTCATGATTGGAATGTGGAAATAGAGGGGTATAACCTTAT
Organism: Urosaurus nigricauda; assembly: GCA_034509955.1. Taxonomy (NCBI): domain Eukaryota; kingdom Metazoa; phylum Chordata; class Lepidosauria; order Squamata; family Phrynosomatidae; genus Urosaurus; species Urosaurus nigricauda. The sequence continues at coordinate 57,121,997 of JAOEGL010000003.1, forward strand.
TAAGAGAAATAGGCCAAACAGGAAAGGAGGAGGAATAGCACTATATGTCAGAGATATTTACACCAGTGAAGAGATCCTGGACATCAATCATGGAAGCCAGGTGGAGAGCATCTGGATAAGAATTAAAGGGGAGGGAAACAACAAGGGTGTTACGGTGGGAGTCTACTACAGACCCCCAAGTCAGACTGAGGAATTGGATGATATCTTTCTAGAACAGATGACCACACAGTCAGAAAAGAGAGATGTAGTAGTGATAGGCGACTTCAACTATCCTGATATTTGCTGGAAGTCTAACTCAGCAAAATCCTCAAGGTCTAGCAAATTCCTCACTTGCCTGGAAGACAATTTCATGGTCCAAAAGGTGGAAGAGGCAACAAGGGGGTCAGCTATTTTAGATCTGATCCTAACCAACAAGGAGGACTTGGTTAATGGGGTGCAAGTGGTGGGATCATTAGGTGGAAGTGACCATGTTCTCCTGGAGTTTGTAATACAGTGGAAAGGAGAAGCCAGGCAGAGTCAGACACGCATCCTAGACTTTAGGAGAGCGGATTTCAGTAAACTTAGAGAAGTATTGAGGGCGATTCCATGGTCAGAAATACTAAAAGATAAAGGAGTTCAGGACGGATGGGACTTTCTCAAAAGGGAGATACTGAAGGCACAATTTCAAACAGTTCCAGTGAGAAAGAAAAACGGGAGGTGTCTCAAGAAACCAGGATGGATGACTAAGGAACTTTCAACCGAGCTAAGTTTGAAACGGAACATGTATAAGAAATGGAAAAAGGGGGAAATCACGAAAAAGGAATTCAAAGAAATAGCAGGCATGTGTAGGGGTAAAGTCAGAAAAGCTAAAGCGCAGAATGAACTCAGGCTTGCTAGAGAGGTTAAGAACAATAAAAAGGGCTTTTTTGGATATGTCCGCAGCAAGAGGAAGAAGAAGGAAACGGTAGGGCCACTGCGTGGAGAAGATGGCAAAATGCTAACAGGGGACAGAGAAAAGGCAGAATTACTCAACACCTTCTTTGCCTCAGTCTTCTCAGAAAAGGCAAAGGGTGCTCAACCTGAGGATAATGGAGCAGAGAACAGAATTGGGGAATTTCAGCACAGAATAAGTAAAGAGATAGTAGAGGAACACCTTGTTAATCTAAATGAATTTAAGTCTCCGGGACCAGATGAACTCCATCCAAGGGTATTAAAAGAACTGGCAAAAGTAATATCAGAGCCATTGGCAATCATATTTGAAAACTCCTGGAGAACAGGAGAGATCCCAGCAGACTGGCGAAGGGCAAACGTTGTCCCCATCTTCAAAAAGGGGAAAAAAGAGGATCCCAACAATTATCGTCCAGTTAGTCTGACATCAGTTCTAGGAAAGATTCTGGAGCAGATCATTAAACAGAGAGTCTGTGAACATCTAGATGGTAATGCCATAATCACAAAAACTCAACACGGGTTTCAGAGAAACAAGTCATGCCAGACAAATCTAATCTCTTTCTTTGATAAAATTACCAGCTTGGTAGATGAAGGGAATGCTGTGGATATAGTATATCTTGATTTCAGTAAGGCCTTTGACAAGGTTCCCCATGACATTCTTGCAAACAAGCTTGTAAAATGTGGGCTAGACAAAGGAACTGTTAAATGGATCTGTAATTGGTTGAATGGCCGAACCCAAAGGGTGCTCAACAATGGCTCCTTTTCATCCTGGAGAGAAGTGACCAGTGGGGTCCCACAGGGCTCTGTCCTCGGCCCAGTGCTATTCAACATCTTTATCAATGACCTGGATGACAGAATTGGGAGCATACTTATCAAATTTGCAGATGACACCAAATTAGGGGGAATAGCTAATACCCCAGAGGACAGGATCAAGATTCAAAATGACCTGAATAGACTAGAAAGCTGGGCCAAAGCTAACAAAATGAAATTCAATACAGAGAAATGTAAGGTATTGCACTTAGGGCGGAAAAATAAAATGCACAGATATAGGATGGGTGACACCTGGCTGAATGAAACTACGTGTGAAAGGGATCTAGGAGTCCAAGTAGACCACAAGTTGAACATGAGTCAACAGTGTGATGCGGCAGCTAAAAAGGCCAATGCTATTTTGGGCTGCATTAATAGAAGTATAGTGTCTAGATCAAGAGAAGTAATAGTGCCACTGTATTCTGCTTTGGTCAGGCCCCACCTAGAATATTGTGTCCAGTTCTGGGCGCCACAATTCAGAAAGGACATTGAGAAACTGGAGTGTGTCCAAAGGAGGGCGACAAAAATGGTGAAGGGTCTGGAAACCATGCCCTATGAGGAACGACTTAGGGAGCTGGGGATGTTTAGCCTGGAGAAAAGAAGGTTAAGAGGTGATATGATAGCCCTGTTTAAATATTTGAAAGGATGTCATATTGAGGAGGGAGCAAGCTTGTTTTCTGCTGCTCCAGAGAACAGGACCCGGAACAATGGATGCAAGATACAGGAAAAGAGATTCCACCTGAACATTAGGAAGAACTTCCTGACAGTAAGGGCTGTTCGACAGTGGAACGCACTTCCTCGGAAGGTGATAGAGTCTCCTTCCTTGGAGGTCTTTAAACAGAGGCTGGATGGCCATCTGTCAGGGGTGCTTTGATTTGGATTTCCTGCATAGCAGGGGGTTGGACTGGATGGCCCTAGTGGTCTCTTCCAACTCTATGATTCTATGATTCTATGATTCCATCATGCTTTTAGTGTGGGTTCTGCTAAAATTATTTGAGCTAGACATAGGACTGAGAGCAAAACAAGGTGAGCCTAAAACAATTTTATTTTAAAGGCTTTTATAGAGACTTAACACTGAGACATATCTGTATTTGTTTTGTTTGCATTACTTGTTTATTGGAATCATAGACTGTTTTTCAGAATGTTCAGCTTGAAGTTTTAAGTTACTGCAAGGCTAAAAATGGAGGGACTAAAGGAAAACTTAATTTGGAAGAATGAGTTCTTTTTCAGGGAACAATGTTTCAACCCCCCAACCCTCCAGGCTGCATCTGTGCCTTTGGATGCTAGTGTGTTTATATTTTTTCAAGATTCTCCACTCTACACAGGTTATGGCCAGTTAGGTCAATCTAGACACCATATTTCTGCTGGACCTTTGTTGTCTTTATTTATCAATTATCATAGCCAGCCACCCTGTGTACCAGTAAACTCTGATGGTGCAGTGATTAAATGCCAACTGCAACCACATTATGAGTTTGATCCCACCACACTCTAGGTTGTCTCAGCCTTCCATCCTTTTGTAGGTCAGTAAAAATGAGTACCCAGCTTGTTTGAGGCAATTGGCTTACACATTGCAAATCGCTTAGAGCGTGCTTAGTTCACTATGAAGTGGTATAGAAATGTATATGCTATTGCTATGGCAAACCCAAAGAATAAAATGGATGACTACCATTTGTCACTGACAGATGGAAATGAAAGATGAGGTACAGATTGCCCATGCATCATTGTTATATGATAAACTCATCAGAGTTTTATTTATAAATGTCCATATTAAAAAGGACCTTTCCTGTATCATTCAGTTATAAGGAATTACTCCATATAATTATATGAAGAGAGTTCTTGTAAAACCTTTGAGACTAAGTGAAATAAAGAAGCTGGCAGCATGAGCTTTCGTAGACTTCAATCTGCTTCCTCAGATGTTTTTGATGCAGTGGAAGCCAGGGATAGACAAATATATGCCATAGGTATGTGATAATGCCAATTAAAATTCAAATTCCTTTGGGTATGAAAATGAAGTAGCAAGTCCAGTTTTAATGATGGTCATTTGTGGACAAAGACATAGCCATTGGGTATGGAAATAAGGTGACAAGGCCAGCCTGTCCTTAGAAACTAGCCTGTAGGTGGAGAGAATATATGAGTGTAGGATGCCTCCCTGAGGATGGGGTCAGAAAGTATTGAAATGTGTGTAGTGAGCCAGAAAACCTTTGTCCCTGTTCAATCCATTGCTGAGGGACTGTAGTTTATGGATGAATTCCAATTCTGCTGTTTGCCTTTCCAATCTATCTTTGTAGTCCCCCCCCCCCCCAAGAACTGCTGTTCTGAGGTCTGAGATGGAATGCCCAGAAAGATTGAAATACTCTGCCACTAGTTTTTGTATATTCTCATTCCTAATGTCTGATTTATGTCCATTTATCCTCTGGCTCAGTGACTAGATTATAAATAAATAATTAGATTATAAATACATAAATGTACTATAATAATTTGTCTTAGGCCTCAAACAGACAGGCCAAAAGTGCTGCCATTGGGCCTTGTTGGGCGTGTAGCATTTACACAATGCATGCCCTGAATGCAGCCGGAAGCTGTGCTGAGCCCACCCCAACCTGATATGGCTGGGCCAAAAAGGAGCGGAAAAAAATCTGGTCTTTTTCAGTGGCCCAGTTTAGGACCACAATGGCAGCCCAGATCAGGACTGGGCCCGTACGGTCGCCATGGTCTCAGTGCAAATGACAGTGATGCCATCCTAGCAGGGACCTTTTGCACCATCTGTTTGATCATTGAAATGTGAAACAAATTGTTCGAAATGCTAATTTGCTATTTAGGAAATAATGATCAGTACTGAATATGTTAATACTAGTTAGTGAAAAGATGTTGGCTCAAATGCAGAAGTGTACTTTTAGAAAATCAATGCATTGCTGATCATGTAAGAACAACTCATTCTTAACATTTTTGCAGTGAATTTATATCCTTCTTTGCATCCTCCCACTAGTTTTAGATTATGTGGCCTTGAGGATTTAACTGGAATATATTGGTCAAATAATTCTTTGCCTGATTTGTCATGTCAGAGTATTGAACCTAGGATCCATGTTATTCTTCCTAAGCTTGTGATACAATATTCTTATTCACACATAAGTGCAAATGTGTTGCAATATTCTGCTAATGTGGATCTCTTTAACCTTTTCTCCATCCATCAAATGCAGCATGTCAAGAACAAAACGGGTATCTGGCAGTCCAAAATGCTTATATGCATATGGGAATTTCTTCTGTGTCATATGCCATGATGTAAAAGGGTTAATTGATCAATTTCTGTAATGCCATACCATCTGATATAAAATAATAAGGACTTAGTGCAAACTAGGTCATAAGTAGCATGAGACTGACAGTTTTGGTCTATTATCCACAGGACACAGAAATGAACATACCATAAAACTACCATATAATTTAGAATAATCAGTAGTCTCTCCTCAGTAGACATCCTAGAATTTCAGCAATTTTCTCTGGAAGGAAAGCAAATATTATTGAGGATGGGGGAGAGCAGTATATATTTTGAGAAAGCTATAGATGGTATCAGGATTATTTTCCCCACTGGCATGCTGGGAAATTTTATAGTAGCCCTTTCATGATTTCAGATAGTTTCCCTACAGGCTAGAAACACAGACAACTCAACATCTCTTTCATCATTTTGAAGCTCAGGAAAATGGAGCTGAAATTAAGTGCTGTTAGTTACTGTACTTTGAAAGTCATATGGTTGGTGAATCCAGACCAAATGATATGAGACTGGTACACCAGTCACTTTTTTCATATACAGAGGATTGCAGTGCTGTGAGTGCCCAAGAAGTGATTAGGTGATTTGTGACCAGGCTCTTGACATATTCAAAAATTACTAAGGTGAATTACTTCTTGAATGAGGAAATAATTACAGAACCAGCCGACTTCTCAGAAACAATGTAGCTCTCAAACAGGAAGAACTGCAGTGGAATATTGCATTTTTATACGTGCCCACACTTTAATTAGCACGTTCTAATTTAGAGTTTAAAAAGAAAGTCACACAAAACATATAGCTGATATCATTTCATATTTAAACTGAATGCCTCACAGTGAGATGGAAACCCAAGCATCTTATTTGTTGCCTCCTTTTCTTATTTCCATCAAATAATTTAATAATCCAAACAACATGAAATGAGTTACTTAATTTCTTTAAGAATTATAAGTCATTAAGTCATTAAGGTCTAAGAAACTACTTTTCATAATAACTGGATATTTGTCTGTAATAGCCTAGATCAACTGATTGGTTGTCTAATTTCTTGCATCTGCAAAAATTTTAATCACGTCAGTATTTTATTTCTAAACATAGGGAGATGTGTTTTTTTTTTCCTTTCAAAACATGGAATTAAATACATCACATTGTCTTTTTTGTAACTGTATTGTATTGTTTTAGTGCTGTAATCCCGCCTTGATCAACAGGGAGAAGCGAGAAATACAAATAAATTATTATTATGATTATTATTATTATTGACAATATAGCTGAATATATCATTCTGAAAAACAAGATATTCCCCACAGAGGTCCTAAATGAATGCAATTGATGGAATGCTGTTGATATCAATTGAGTGGCCATTGGCAGAGAATTTAATTTGCATAAGCATTATTAGACATGTCCTATAAAAGGGGTGGCCAACTGAGGTGGGTGGGCAGTTCTCATCCTGACAAACCTGCAGTAGGATGAACTGCCCAACCAATCACATGGAAATCAGTAGATTTTCATAACTTATTTGGATTCATCTGGGAGATGGTGGGGTGCTTTGGAGAAATTTACTTCTCCTGAAGGACTTTAGTAGGAGCGACAGTTGAGCTTTGGGGAATAATTTTCTAGCAATTGTTTGTGGCACCTTGGGGGAACAGATGCTTTTAGGAGCTTGCAGGCCACAATCAAGGAGTTTGGGGGCTTCATGCATACTAATAGTTCATATTCGAGGTCTGTAATATAGTTGAATATTTTAATGCTGTTTGTTTGCATTCCATTCTGGGCTTCCCTGGACTTTTGAACTCCAGGCAATATATTTATCATCATTCCCTTAGATAAGGGCCATGGATGGAATGCAGCATAATGTATCATAGCTTAATTTACAGGCTGCATTAAGATTTTAAAAGATTAACACTACCTTGTTGCACTAAAATATACATGCATATGGCTTTTGGACTGGAATTCCCTTCCCATATCATTTCGTTTGAGGTCACTCACACCCTACATTTCAGTCCACCACTTGCCACTGCATCATCATTCATGTTTAAATTATTTGTTGCTAGTGGCTTGTTTTACTGTGATTCTTGTTTTATTGAAACAAATCTAGATCAAACTATGGTTTCTGGTACCCTCGTTTGCTCCAATAACAAGCTATTTAAACTAATAGTTTTTTGTGGAGCTTTCGGGCTATGTGGCCATGTTCTAGGAGAGTTCCTTTCTGATGTTTCACCAGCATCTATGGCTAGCATCTTCAGAGAAAGGTGCCAGCCACAGATGCTGGCGAAAAGTCAGAAAGGAACTCTTCTAGAACATGAAAGCTCCACAAAAAACTACGGATGCTGGCCATGAAAGCCTTCGACTCCACATATTAAAAACTAATTTTCCTTCTTTTCTGAAATGGATGGAGAGCTTGATCCTGACAATGTTTGCTGTGTAATAACCACCCTAGTCCATCTTAGAACTATAGTGCTACATTAAAATGTAAAACACAATGTAGTATTCTTGCACTCAGACTATATATTAAGCCAGATCAATGCTGCTTTGTCAGTGGGTATGTATGAGATGAGCACACTGACCCCTTCCAAGGTGATAAGAACAGATTGTTTGAAGTCTTATTAATAGGAATAATACAATTTCTATATTATTGCATTAGTAAAAATATACAGAGCATCCACAACTTTGGATTCAATAGTAATAGTCTGAGGTTAACATTGGCAATTTCAAAGAAAATGGCTCATAAGGAAAGAATGTAAATATGAAATATGTACATGGATTTATATGTATTATAAACAGTTGAGATGTGCAGTCCAGACTACAATTAATAATACTCATACTAATAATAGAAACGATAATATGGTGTGGAATTGGATGTGGGGGAAAACAAACCAACACCTCACTGTTTCTATCTTTCTTCCCTTCAGGAAAAGGCAAATGTTAGCGTACATCAGAAGTAAATGCAAAAAGGGTGTCGTCCAATGACTCTTTGATGAAATGGGTCTAAAATCATCAAAGGCTGTCCTCTTATTTCTATGAAAAAGTACAAGGTGGGCCTACGGAGACCACTGAATAGGGTAGACGATAAGAGTAATTAGCTTCTATGATAGATAAAACTTTGCCCTCTCATGATCAAAGGCAGTTAAAATTGCTAAATCATAGGCAATGGTTCAGCAATATGAATAAAATAAAGCAGACTTATAATCTCCACATCTGTATTACTTAGCATGTTAACTCTATTTTAAATATATTTGAATTTTATTTTATTTTTTACTTTTTGGATGATATTGAATCTCAAGTTATATTGTTATATTAATGCTGCCTTGTTTTTCAAAGAGTGGGTAATAATTTAAAAGGGAACAAGAGTGCATCATAACAGATTGCCACTCTATAGCACCTTCCAGCTTCCAGGCCACTTTTTCTGACATCCATTTGCCCAGGTGAGGCCATTGCACTGCCAGAATGGCATCATATCATACATGCCTTGGTCAAATTGGGCTAAAGAGAGGTGAGAAGAACTGTTTGTCTGACTGTCCATTGTAGCTCTAAGATATTGATGTATACATGTTCAAACTTAACAACACAGGAGGTCTGTAAGGAGGAAAGGTACTAAAGAAAAGAGGTCATAGGAGGTGAAGTGAGAAAATGGGCTGGCTTGGCTTGATCTGGCCAATCACACCTCATGAAAGGCTGTGAGGACAGGCCTATGGGGAATATATAACCTAGAGGCTTGCCTGTAGAAGAGTCAGTTAAGGACAGGTCAGAAATAAATATAGGGCCAGTTAGCAAGAGGAGGAGCATGGAGGCGGTTTGAGCAGGTTTTTATGGGACCTGAGAATATAGAAGAGTTCATTGAGCAGTGTTATTTGTTTCCCCTGAAACTGAGATATTGCTGTGTACTGTGTGTATAACCAGCCTAAGACCAGATATTTATTGTATTTGTTATGTAATAGATCTACACTTTTTTATTATCTACATCTGTCTGGATGTTTTAATTTAATAATTATTAAAAAAAAACTGATCACACTTTACCGCATGGAGCCCAATGAGTAACAGATGCACTGGTCACTTGAGGGAGGGAGAAAGGTGGGATATAAAGAAGAAGAAGAAGAAGAAGAAGAAGAAGAAGAAGAAGAAGAAGAAGAAGAAGACAGAACCAGGGAGGATCCTTCAGAATATCAGAAGGGATTATGAGGCTCTGGGGAGGAAGCTGAAACAGCTGGATGCACAGGTTGTCATCTCATCTCTTCTCCCAGTTGAAGGGTATGGTCCAGGAAGGGAGAGGAAAATAGCAGAGGTTAATAACTGGCTCCGCAGATGGTGCTGCGAAGGATTTGGATTCTTGGATCATGGGCTGCAGTTCCAGATGGGTTGCATCTCACGCCAGTTGGCAGAAACATTTTTGCCAGCAGTCTCAAAAATTTCATCAGGAGTGTATAAAACTGAGTTATGTGGGGGAGGGAGACAGTATTCTGGAAGGCAAAAGGTCTGGAGAAAATAGCCAAACTCTCATAGAGGGAATTAGGCAAACAGTGCAATGAAGGCAAAGAAACTTAAGGGGGGGGGGGCATGGTCTTCGATGTCTCTAAACTAATGCACAGAGCATGGGAAAATAAGCAAGATGAACTTGTACACCTAGCACAACACAGCAATTATGATATAATAGGCATCACTGAAACCTGGTGGGATGAGTCTCATTTGATTGGAATGTAGGAACAGTGAGTATAACCTTTTAAAGAGAAATAGGGCAAACAGGAAAGGAGGAGGAATAGTCAGGGATATTTACACCAGTGAAGAGATCCAGGACATCAGTCCTGAAAGCCAGGTGGAGAGCATCTGGATAAAAATGAAAGGGGAAGGGGGGAAAAAGGAATCCCAAGTCAAACTGAGGAATTGGATGATGCCTTTCTAGAATAGATGACCACACACTCAGAAAGGAGAGATGTAGTAGTGATGGAGGACTTCAACTATCTTGATATTTGCTGGAATTCAAACTCAGCAAAATCCTCAAGGTCTTGCAAATTCATCACTTGCCTGAAAGACAATTTCATTGTCCAAAAGATGGAAGAGGCAACAAGGGGATCAGCTATTTTAGACATGATTTTAACCAACAGGGATGGCCTGGTTAAAGGGGTGCAAGTGGTGGGATGCTTCCTGGTGTTTGTTATACAGTGGAAAGGAGAAGCCAGGCATAGTCAGACAAACATTTTAGACTTTTGGAGAGCTGATTTCAATAAACTTAGAGAAATACTGGGGTTGATCCCATGGTCAGGAATGCTAAAAGGGAAGGAAGTTCAGGATGGATGGGAGTTTCTCAAAAGGGAGATACTGAAGGCACAAATTCAAACAGTTCCAATGAGGAAGAAAAATGGAAGATGTCTCAAGAAGCCAGGATGGATGACTAAGGAACTTTCAACGGAGCTAAGTTTTATTTGAAGGGATGTCACATTGAGGAGGGAGCGAGCTTGTTTTCTGCTGCTCTGGAGAACAGGACCCAGAACAATGGATATAAGCTACAGGAAAGAGATTCCACATCAACATTAAGAGGAATTTCCTGACACTAAGAGCTGTTTGGCAGTGGAACGGACTCCCTCAGAGTTTGGTGGAGTCTCCTTCCCTGGAGGTATTTATACAGAGGCTGGATGGCCATCTGTCGGGGATGCTTTGATTGAGAGTTCCTGCATGGCAGGAGGTTGGACTGGATGTCCCTTGTGGTCTCTTCCAACTCTACGATTCTAAACGGAACATGGATATAAAATAGAGAAATGGGTAAATCGCCAAATCGGAATTCAAACAAATAGCTAGCATGTGTAGGGGTAAAGTCAGAAAAGCTAAAGTGCAGAATGAACTCAAGCTTGCTAGAGAGGTTAAAAACAATAAAAAGGGGTTTTGGGGGGTATGTCCACAGCAAAAAGAAGGAAATGGTAGGCCCACCATTTGGAGAAGATGGCAAAATGCTAATGGGACAGATAAAAGGCAGAATTACTCAACATCTTCTTTGCTTTAGTTTTCTCAGAAAAGGCAAAGCATGCTCAACCTGAGGATAATGGATCAGAGGACAAATTAGGAGAATTTCAGCACAGAATTAGTAGTACAGGAATATCTGGTTAATCTAAATGAATATAAGTCTCCAGGGGCAGATGAACTACATTCAAGGGTACTAAAAGAACTGGCAAATGTAATATTGGAGCAATTGGCAATAATCTTTGAGAACTCCTGGAGAACAGGAATCTGCTTTGATCCCCCATCTGGAAAAGGCAGAATAGTAATAAATCCTATTATTATTATTATTATTATTATTATTAATTGGAGGAGGGTAAACATTGCCCCCATCCTCAAAAAGGGTAAAAGAGGATCCCAACAATTATTGCCCAGTTACTCTGACATCAATGCCAGGAAAGATTCTGAAGCAGATCCTTAAACAGAAAGTCTGTGAACATCTAGAAGGCAATTCCATAATCACAAACAGTCAACATTGGTTTTAGGAAAACAAGTCTGCCAGACAAATCTGATCTCTCCCCCCCCCCCCCCTCGATAAAATTACCAGCTTGATAGATGAAGGGAATGCTGAGAATATAGCATATCATGATTTCAATAAGGCCTTTGACAAGGTCCCCCATGATATTCTTGCAAACAAGTTTGCTAGACAAGGTAACTGTTACATGGATTTGTAATTGGTTGACCATCCAAACCCAAAGGGTGCTCAAAAATCACTCCTTTTCATCTAAGCGAGAAGTGACCAGTAGGGTGCCACAATTCTGTCCTGGGCCCAGTACTATTCAACATCTTTATCAATTACTTGGATGACAGAACTGGAAGCACAATTATCAAATTTGCAGTTGACACCAATTTAGGAGGAGTAGCTAATACCCCAGAAGACAGGATCAAAATTCAAAATGACTTGAATACAAAGAGCTTTTTTGGCTGTGTCTGCAGCAAAAAGAAGAAGGAAATGTTAGTGCCACTGTGTGGAGAAGATGGCAAAATGGTAACAGGGAACAGAGAAAAGGCAGAATTACTCAACACCTTCTTTGCTTCAGTCTTCTTAGAAAAAGTCAAAGGGTGCTCAACCTGAGGATAATGGAGCAGAGGACAAAACTGCCCTGGTGGTGCAGTAGTTAAATGCCTGTACTGCAGCCACTCACTCACAAACCATAAGAATGTGAATCCAATACCAGCCAAAGGGTTCATGCACAACTCAGGCTTGCATCCTTCTGAGGTCGCTAAAATGAGTACCCATCTTGTTGGGGAGAATTAGCTTACACTTTGTAAACCACTTAGGGAGTGCTTAAGTGCACTGATAAGTGGTACTTGCTGTTGATATTGCTGAATAGAAGGCTGGGCCAAAACTAACAAAATGAAATTCAACATGGAGAAATGTAAGGTACTGCACTTGGGGGGGGGAGAGAAATCACAGATATAGGATGGGGGACTCCTGGCTGAATGAGAATATGTGTGAAATGGATCTAGAAGTCCAAGTAGACCATAAGTTGAACATGAGTCAACAGTGTGATGCAGCAGCTAAAAAGGCCAATGTGATTTTAGGTTGCATCAATAGAAGTATAGTGTCTAGATATTAAGAAATTAGAGTGTTTCCAAAGGAGGGCAACTAAAATTTTGAAGGGTCTTGAAACCAAGCCCTATGAGGAAAGTCTTAGGGAACTGGGGATGTCTAGCCTGGAGAAGAGAAGGTCAAGAGGTGATATTATAGCCCTGTTTAAATATTTGAAGGGATGTCATATTGAGGAGTGAGCAAGTTTGTTTTCTGTTGCTCCAGAGAACAGGATCTGGAACAATGCATGCAAGCTACAGGAAAAGAGATTTCATCCCAACATTAGGAGGAACTTCCTGACAGTAAGGGCTGTTCAACAGTGGAACACACTTCCTCGGAGAGTGATGGAGTCTCCCTTCTTGGAAGTCTTTAAACAGAGGCTGGATGACCATCTGTCAGAGATGTTTTGATTGAGAGTTCCTGCTCAGTAAAATCTACCAAAGCCACATTTTATAAATACTATCTGTGGTGAAATTATTCTGTCATCTATGGAGACCACTGTAGCTATATACAGCGGCTGACAGATTGACTTACATTTTAGTGCAAGTTGAACATCATAGACGTGACTGAGAAATGACTGTGCCAATTAGCACAATGAGATGAATGAAAATGATGTGTGACAATCAGAAACCTGGGTAAAAGGGGGTTCTACACCTTTGTCCTTTTGGTTACCTCTCTTGGAGTCATGATACATAGCAGGTTAGAAATTCTATCATTTTCAAAAAGCATTACCACCTGACAAGCCAATGTGTAGTGTAGCATAGCAAGGTCAAAATTTATGAGAAGTTAAAAAGAGAGAGGTTTTACTTCATTTAAAAAAACCCACTCTTATCTAAGACTCAGAAATCCCAGTCTACCAGCTAAGGATTAAGGTAATAACCTGAAATATCTTGGGAAAATTTCTTTCATGCATAATATAAGTATATGGAAAGGGCATGTATCTATTCATATACCTTTTGCATTTATAATTACCCTAAAGAAATCATTTTTAATTTTAATCTGATGATCCTGATTCTTTACTGATATGATTCTAAAGATAAGTCTGAGAGGGGGATGCAGCCCTGTTGCAAAGAAATAGAATAGAGAATTGAAAAATAAAGGTTGATGTCTAATTCCTTTACTGAATCCTAAATATGGTACGTATTACAATTCATCACATGGGAAAGAAATCATCCTGTCCTCCAATGCACAGCATAAATGTGTTCTGCTTATTGTATTATTCTATAAAATAACTTACAGGAGCAGCCCAATCATTTTTACTTTCTGAGATAGGAAGTAAGGTGCTACTGCATGGCAGTCCATTATGCTCTTCCAATAGAAGAGGAAAATCTGGAAATAATGATGGTGCCTATGTCACTGTACCTCCAAAAGAAGACATTCCCCATGAACAAAATAAGAAAGAATTAATATTAGTGTTTGTTGTGACTTCTCTCATAGCATACAGCAAAAGATGGCAGAAACTGACTTATTATTTTCATTAATCAGCTGAAAAAAACTGTCCACATATTTAGCCTAGTCAAATTGATTCTATCAAGGCTAGAAGCGTGAGGGATTTTTCTTAAACGCAAGCTGGAATACAGGCCAGCTAAGGATAAAAATGGATGTGAGTGGGCAATGTAGTTTCTGGGGAAAACCTAAAGTTTGTGTGTATGTATTTATGACAATGTAAAAAATCTTTAGAAAAGAAAAAAGGATTTCTTATTTGTCGTCAATTGATGATACTGGTATAATTGTTATAGAAAATAATAATAAAGAATATTTAAAACACACTCTCTCTCTGTGAGTGTATGTGTGTTTATTTTCTATAACTGTACCTGTGTAACTTTACATGTGTGTGTGTGCGTGTGTGCGTGTACATGCACGTGTACATGTGCATGCTTCCTTTTAATACTCAGAGGTCCACTTTGATTGAGAGTGCAGACTGAAGCTCCAATAGTCCCTGAACAAAGCCAATTGATGATAAGGCCAAAATATGTAGGGGTTTTTTTTTTTTTTGGTTTTTTGTTTGTTTGTTTTTTTAAGAAATGAACATTTTTGGACCATCACATAACATGAATGGAAGGGAGTGAGAGAGAGCCATTGCACCGAGCCACATTCTATGGCACAGACAATAATCTTTCAGTTTCTGAGGCCCAAAACAGATGGGTGAAATACAGCAGCTTCTGGCCACTCTGGGGGCATGGTGTTCAGATAATACGCACCTCCAAAGTGGCCAGAAGCCACTACTCGGCCATGCCGAGGTGGTAAGGGCCGGCACAAAAAGGAGGGGAAGGCAGTCACTGAATTCTTGGGCTGATTGTGGCTTGAGCAGCCTCAGGCTGTTTCTTTTGCCCCATCTGTTCCACTTCTAGATCTCCTTAAATTAGTCCTTTTAAATTATAGTCAAGGGAACTTTCGGTTTAATGGAGAAAGTTAAATTTCAGCATCTGGATTTTTACAATCAGAAATGTGAGTAGATTGATTCTGATTTTTAATAATTAAAATGGAAAATAATGCTACTGAAATAAAGAATTAAAAGGACAACTAGATTGACTAAACATTTGGAGACTTTACATGAAAGACCTAGGATTATAGAGCAAGAATTAACATTTTATTAAATGTCCAAAGCTTGGGAACAAGAGTCATAGGCCAGAAACAGACAGCCTAAAATGGGTGGATTGGGGCCACCCCAGAGCTGGTTGCTCCAGGGCCGTGCCAACCACATGCCATGGCCTCAATCTGCCCGGACTCCAGCCCAAATAGGAATGGAAAAGATCCGCTCCTATTTGGGCCATTAAAGAGATGCTGTTGGCAGCCCCGACACAGCCCTGGAGCAGCTTCTAGGTGCTCTGGTAGCATACAGCATGTAAACATCATGCCCCCAGAGCATCTTGAACACATCTCCATGTAAACAGCCAGAGAAGCTTCCAGATGTCATGGGAGCATGCAGTGTGTAAATGCCATGCTCCCAAGCTGCCCAGAAGGCAGCTTTATTACGCTGTCTGTTTATTATTAGGATGGTTTTCCATGGAGTTTCTATGAAACTCCGTGGCAAATCTGGGCTGTTCACACTATTTCCCCATCCTCCTTTCTTTGCTGTCTGTTGATTTCACTCAGGAGCCTGTCGCCACATCTGATGTGGAAACGGAGCACCCACATTCCCTTTCTCCACATCAGAAACAGTGATGGGAGGCTTTTGTGTGAAAGTGATGGCATGACAAGGTAAGGAGTGCACACCAGTTCCAAGGCCTTGGTTGGCATGGGGATGGGTCTCTGAACATCTGCCAGTCCTCGTGCAGACTCAGGGACCAACCTGGTTGAGTACCAAGGCCGGAAAAGCACAGGTTTGGACCATGATTCCCTGGCCCATCTGCTCAGCCCCTCTGTGACAATTAAGCATTTTCATGAGGCTGTTAACTGAATGAAAGTAATAACAACACTTAGAGGCAGTAAGGACAAATAACAACTCATAAGACTTTTTGCCTGACTTTGAATTTGAAAACTTGACAGCTGTCAAAATACAAAATCAAAGATAAAACTGCACCAATCTCTTAAGTCAACTGATTTGAATCAATTAATTCTAGATGAAGTAAAACTGATAAAACTACAGCTGGTGCAGATGATAGTTGATTTAAAGTAAAATTGGAAAATTGAGTTAAAAATTATTTTGAAGGTGGAGCATAAGGAAAATTTGAAGCAGATAAAGAAATCTCTGATCCAGATGACTCCAGAATGTATTGAAACAAAAGAAACTAACATTGGATGGAAATGTGAGTGGGTGGGGAGGTTTATCCAAAGCAACAAGGGCAATAATGGAGAAAATGAAATTTGTACAGTGAGTGGAAGAATTGTAAAAGCGAAGCAGTTAGAAAATATTTTGAGAAAACCTGTTGGGATGAAAGGAATTATGGACGAAAGAAGGATTGTAGAAGTCTATGGAGATTATCAGATGGGAGCAAAGTGGTTAGCTCCCATCTTTAAAGCATGCTAACTCTATTTAATACCCAATGACAGCTCCATTACTCTTTCTGGACAGCAGAAGGACAGGACAAGCAAGGGTGGGATAATCGTCCCCTGATCATGCAAATAGCATGCTTTAAGGTTGGGCGTCTACTATGGAAAGTAATGCTTCTTGTCAGAGAGAAGTGGTAATTAGCCTAATGCGATGAAGAATTGCAAAAGGGGATCAATCTGGTGGAGTAGAGCAGTCTATTCAGGGAAAATATAAAGGAAAATATTCATTGTTTAAAACTTTTGAAATACTAACCCTACTTCAAGATTTCAGGCCGTGGTGCTCAACTTATAAAACAAAAATGATAATTTGAAAGAAACCTTATGTGAAATTTAAACAATTTGAATGTTGGTTGGATTCTATATGGCTTTGGAATACCGTAATAATAAGTGCAGCTTTTTTGAGATTTTGAGGTTTGAAGTAAGATTTGCAATGAAATGATTTTGAAAAAGGGAGAGGGCGGTTAAAAAATTGAAATAATGTAATGCATAATTATGGATGCCACTCTGATCGATGTATAGATATGACTATTTTGCTGTAGGCAGTTTGTTTAATGTAATTATATTATTTTAGTAAGATGGAAAAAATTATTTCTTAGATCTGAGTGGAATTAGGCATCAGATTATTAGGGGGAAATAGCAATTTTAGGATTCTCATGAATAGTAGAATTGAATAACATGTGGAAGTGGTGTGGGTGGGTGGGTGGAGAGAGAGAAAGAGAGAGAGAGAGAGAGAGAGAGAGAGAGATTAGAATAATTTAGAAAATACAATGATTAGTTAATAAATTATGAGTCATTTATCATCCTTTTGTTTTTTAGTATTTGTTAGTTTGTGTAGTTTACGTAGTTCATAGATATAGTTTTGATGTCTGTCTTTTGTAGTTTTACTCTAGATTCTGTTTTATATATTAAAATTTATGTGTTAATGTGTGTTTTTTTTTAAAGTGCCTATGGCCCGAAATGAACAGACCAGCTAGGTTGGCTCCTGGCCACTTTGCGGGTGTGGCGTTCAAACGATGTATTCCTCCCAAGTGACTGGAAGCCCCTCTGATGCTGCACTCCAATCCAAAGTACCACAGCAAAAAGGAGAGGAGAAAATCTACTTCCTGGCTACACAGCTTGGGGTCTGTGGTGGAGGCCCACTATGGGAGGCTGCTTCTTCCAGACTGTGTGCTTCAGCCAGATGAAACATTTAATTGTAAATAAAATAAAATCTTGAAGTATTTTTGTTTTGTTTTGTTTACAAAATGGAGTTTCCTTTTGGGTGATTCAATATATTTTCCTGCCCGAGGTGAGAGACAAAATGATGTGTCTACTCTATTTCATGTAGCCTAATGGGATGAAAGTGTCAGCTATACTTTTTTTTCAGCCATGGCAATGGGACAACACTTTCCGTCATGTCTAAAAGCAGAAGAACAGCTTAAGGGGCATAGGACAGTCTTAGGAATAGTGTCACTTTTGTCCTACAATCACTATTACACGTCCCTCCATATGTGCCTTTTGAAGTGTTGTAGAAACAGCAGCTGGGCTAGGCCCTACCAACCATCAGTTACTTATCGAGCAGAGGTAAGGAGGGAGACCTCGGGTCAGTTGCAAAACACAGTTTGTTTATTTAGCTGGCAGACCCAAATGGAATTAGCATTCCAAAGGATTTGGGACCCCCAACAGAAGAAAAACAGTTGCATTTATACACCTCAAACAAAGAAAGTCATTTCTTGCATCTCATTGGGTATTACAAACCTTAAACATATTAAAATCTCAGGCAATAGAAATACAGAGTTCAGAATACATTATAAAGTTACATCCACTCACATTCCAAAGTCTCTTTTCTCAGGATGTACATAGAGAATCCAGCACTCTAGGTTATTATGACTATGATGCCTAGGCTCCTAGTTGCAGCCTTGGGAAAAGGGCAAGCTGAATTTTTTGCATTCTCACCCAAAAATCTTGCTAATGTGGCCAGTTAGCATCTATTTTCACTATGGTTAGTTAAGCTACATATTGATTATTGAAATTAATATTTCACATGCCCCCCTTATGATGATTATCAATATTTCACATATTTGCATAATTCCATCATTATTACTTAGCTTGTTCAGGATACTGGTGTTTCCACATTGGGTCTCATATCTGTAAACTAAACTCAGCACAAACCTGGGAAGCAGTTTTTGTTTCTATTAAGGCCTCTATCTTTCGACTCACAAACTTTAGAATGCATGGCATGCATAGGCATCCTAGAACCAGAAATACCACAACCACCATAACAGAACCAAACAAACTATGAACTCATTGACTATTAGGAAGCCAGCTTGTAAGCCAAGACCAGAATTCTCCAGATTTTTCATACTCTGATCAGATACTTCGAACTACATCATGGATCCGTTCCACATTCTCTTCCACTGACCCTGATTCATTAACAAAATGACAACATGTGGTGTTTAACCAGACTCAAAGGCCTCCTTCCTTGCTGAGTAAATAGTCTAGAGCCAATTTGTGTTGGGCCAATTCTCCTGCTAGAGAATTTATTTCAGTCTGAACAGCAGCTAGCCCCTTTCCAAATGTGCTGACAGTTTTCTTATTTGTTCAATGTTCCAATGTACTCCAATACCAGGAATTCCAACTGCAAAAAAAAACTTCACTGCCTGTCAGATGGAGTCAGGATCATAACCCAGTTTTGAATTATAGTCCCTTCGGACTTGGTGTTTTATAAATTGCTTTTGCCAAGCAAACTGCTTTCCCCATTTTCTTCTGTTCTGTTCCATTGAATGGAAGGAAATACCTGCTGGGGCTGAGCCACCAATGGTGCAGGTGCCATTCCATCCTGGGGTAAAACCTTTCCTGCCCATTCTCCACATACCCAATAGAACCCTTTTGGGAGACCATATAAAAACAGTTCTTGCTGTGACTGCTCCTGCTCTTGAATTCTGTTAATAGGAGCAGTGTTCTTTTCATTTCCATATAAAGCCATCCAACCCACAAGTGGGTCCAGGCGTTCACAAGTCAAGATTGTTTCTTCATGATCTGATAGGTACAGACAACCTGGTTTCAACACCACTACACAGGAAACTGTGGTTTGGCCTTTCGCATCATGCCAATTTCTAACACACACTAGGGATTCTGAGTTTTGTTGTTGATGTGACAACATGAATTGACTTGCATCTGTTATAGCATGTTTCTTCTGTTTGGTTACTGTATGAATCTCAGCTTTATTCCAACCTGTTAATCCCAGTGTGAAGATCACTTTTACTGGCCATCCTTTTGCTTGAGTAGGAGGCGTATGTGTACAGGCCCCACAACTAGTGATGTTTGCTATGTCAGATATGTTGTTAATTAACTGATGAAACTCATTTGTGCTCCATTCAGGCTTCCCACTTATAACAAAACTTGTTACCATCAGGAGACATACCAACTTACAAAGGGGGTACAGAGAATGCATTTTCTATTCTAATACACCTAGTATCTAAGCTAAATCTTCTTATCTTCTTCTTTCAGTGGAGCTGTGCAACTAGAAATGCACCTGAAATCCAGGAGAGGTGTAGCAGAGCTGACTTGCTTGTAGAGCAAAACTCAGCCTCCGGTGTGATTAGAGCAGAGTTCTACACTTCTCTAAATCTTTGGCTGAGAGACGTTAACCTGTATTCCGGGTCAGGTTAATGCTTAGCGCTGATGATCTATCTTCGCCTGTGGCTCCCCCCTTTTCCAGGTCAGGGGGAACACAGAGGCCTGGAACCTCTTCTAAAAACCAATTTTAATGGATTATCAGGGTCTGAGTGTAACTTCCACTGAGGAGCAGCCTTCTTGACCCTAGTCCAATGTACCCACAGTTTGACTCCAGCTAGTTTTACAGCAGTGGGTGTGGAGAGCAAAACTGTTAAGGGACCTCTCCACTTTGGACTTAAGGAATCAGTTTTGTATTCTTTCAGCCAAACCTCATCTCCTGGTTCAAACAGATGTGTTTGGCTTTGGATCAGGGGTGGTCTCTGCTCTAAGACATACTGATTTAATTTTTGCAGAGTCCTCCCTAATTCTTGCACTTCTTGGACCAATGCACATTTTCCCAATTGTCCAATATCCCCCCTTATGCCATCTAGAATCTGAGGGGGTCTCCCATACATCAGTTCAAATGGAGACAGTCCAGTGTTGTTATTTGGAAGGCATCTAAGTCTAAACAAAGCCAATGGAAGGGCCTGTGTCCATTTTAGCTTGGTCTCTTGACATATTTTAGCCAATTGTGTCTTTAGGGAGCGATTCATGCATTTCACTGAACCTGACGATCCCGGATTATAACTACAGTGCAGCTTCCAGGTGATACCTAGCAGGTTGGACAGGTGATGTATAGTTTTCTCTACAAATGCAGGGCCATTGTCTGATCCAATATGATGTACCATCCCATATCTGGGGATATGGGATGGTACATCATATTGGATCAGACAATGGCCCTGCATTTGTCTCTTAATAGGGCATTTGCCACTTTTCAGGCTTTCTCCATCCAAAGCCTCCATCCAACCTGTAAAGGTATCTACAATCCAACCTGTAAAGGTATCTACAATCACCAACAGGTATCTGTATCCTCCACTCCTGGGCATTTCAGTAAAATCAACTACTAAGGACTCAAAAGGTGTGATGGCTCTATGTTGAATTCCTGGAGGCTTCCTGGTACCCTGTCTAGTGTTATTTCTAGCACAGGTGAAACATCTTGATGAAGCTGCTGCTGTCAGGGAATGCAGTCCATCTATGTAGAGTTGCTTCTCCAAAATTTGACTTAGGGCTATCTTTCCTAGATGGGAGTTGGCATGTGCTTGCATTACTACTTCCCATGCCAGGGCTTTAGGGACAAAGGTTCTCCCATCTGGTAACTGCCACCATCCATCCTTAGTCTTTTTCCCTTGCATCTCTCTCTCTGCTAGTTGATTCTCAGCTTCCTTGTATTTTGGATGCATGTTTGTCAAAGAAATCTGGAAGATGGGTGCTATAGTGAATGGTGTCTCACTTTTATCTTTGCTCAAGGCTGCCCATTTTGCTGCCTGGTCTGTTTTCTTGTTGCCTGCAGCTACAGGCTCAGATCCCTTCTGGTGTCCTCTGCAATGCATTACTGCAACTTTTCTTGGGATCCACACTGCTTCTAGCAGTTGCTGGATCTCAGGCCCATACTTAATTGGGCTTCCTGCTGAGTTTATGAAACCCTTTTCTCTGTACAAAGCTCCATGGGCATGCAGAGTAGTAAAAGCATACTTGGAATCTGTGTAAATGTTTACAGTAAGTCTGTCTACCAATTCCAAAACACGGATGAGTGCAATTAATTCAGCTTTCTGGGCAGAAGTTCCCACTGGTAGTGAGTCTGTCTCTATCTCTTTGTCATAGGTGACAACAGCATATCCCACATATCTAACTCCAACTTGAACAAAACTACTTCCATCTGTGAAATAAGTGACATCTGGGTTTGGCCATGGCACATCCTTCAGGTCTGGTCTACTGGAGTAAACCTCATCCATGGTTTGTATGCAGTCATGATCTGGTCTCAGGGTCTACAGGAAGGAGTGTTGCTGGGTTTAAATTAGTTGTGACTCCCAGCTGGACCCTAGGGTTCTCACACAGCATAGCTTGGTATTTCAGCTTTCTGCTATTGGTAAACCAATAATTGCCTTTATAGTCCATCAAATGAATCACTGCATGGGGAACTTTTACTTGTAGTGTCTGGCCTAGAGCCAACTTGTCGGCTTCCTTGATTAGAAGAGCAGCAGCAGCTATTGCTCTCAGACAAGCAGGCCATCCCTTTGCCACAGCATCAATCTGTTTTGAAAGATAGGCAACAGGGCGAGCCCATGATCCCAGTAGCTGAGTTAAAACTTCAACTGCCACTCCATTTCTCTCATGGACATATAGGGTGAATGGCTTAGTTATATTGGGCAGTCCCAGTGCCGGTGCTTCCAGTAGTGCCTTGAAAGCAGCTCTCTGCTCTGGACCTCACTGTAAAGGTGATAACTCCATTCCTTTGTGGCTTCATACAGGGGCTTGGCCATCAATGCAAAATTGGGAATCCAAATTCTACAAAATCCTGCTGCTCCTAAGAACTCTCTTATAGTCCTGCGATTCTTCGGCTCAGGCAAGGAGCATACCGCTTCCTTCCTTTCAGCACCCAGTTCTCACTTTCCTTGGGATACATGGAATCCGAGGTACTTCACTTTCTGCTTGACATATCTGGGCCTTTTTCCTTGACAATTTGTAGCCTGCATGCCACAACAACTGCAGTAACTCTTTAGTTGCTTTCCAGCACTCATCATAAGAGTCTGCTGCTAATAGCAAATCATCTACATACTGCAGCAAAACTCTTTTCCCAGGGGTTGATGGGAATTGTAGTAGGTCTTGACTTAGGGCGGAGCCAAATATGGTGGGAGAATTCTTCCAACCCTGTGCTAAATGACACTAACAATATTGTGTTTTCATTCCTTTTACTCCATCTTCCCATTGTAAGGCAAAGATCAGCTGACTCTTGAGGGCAAGCCTTATGCAGAAAAATGCATCTTTGAGGTCTAAAATGGTAAAGTAGGTTGCATTGGCAGGGATCAGGCCCATTAAAACATATGGGTTGGGCACCATGGGATAGATAGTCACTGTAGCTTGATTCACTAGCCTCAGGTCTTGGACTGGTCTGTAATCATCGCTGCCTGGCTTTTTAACAGGAAGCAGAGGAGTGTTCCAGGGTGATTGACATTCTCTAATGATGTTGTGCCACAGCAATCCGTCTTGATGTTTCTGGATCCCTATCACAGCATCTCTGGGAATAGAATATTGTCGGACATGCACTGGAACTTTACTTCTACTTCCTCTGGGGCTCTGAACCTCGCCATCCCAGGGGGATTGTCCTCAGCCCAAACTCCTGGGGTTTCAAAAGCTTCCCATGCCTTTGGCTCTTCCTGCACAATATAGGCCTGGTAGTATCTCCATTCTTCTTCCATGGGACACTGAAGTGATAAGATCTTGGACATAGCTGGTGTTGAACAGGACCTCTGAAGATTACATTTGAAGTCCCATCAGCCTCAAAGGAAATCTGGGCTCTTAATTTGGAAAGAAGTTCTCTTCCCAGAAGGGGCACTGAGCATTCAGATATGTACAAAAACTTGTGGGCCACTTGATGATTTGCCAAATTGAAAACTCTTTGTTGCAAAAGTGGTTTTATTTCTTTATATCCAGTGGCACCCAAAACTGGAATTTTCTGATTTGATTCAGGAGCAATCTTCCTTGTAATTACTGATTTATCTGCTCCAGTATCAACCATGAAGGAAATTTCTTGGCCTCCCACTTTAATTCTGACCATAGGTTCGGGGGGGGGGGTGTTAGTAATGGAACCAGGTCCCCTTCATTCATATCTTTCCTCCATCCCAGCCATCCAAATAAAGTCACCCTGGCCTTCAGCAGGAGGAGGTGGTGGAAAATTTGGATCTGAATAGTAGATGCTGTTTGTGACTTGGCCTCTCATTCCATGGCCTCTAAAATTCCTTTGTCCTCTTTTCTGAGGACACAAGTCTTGCCAATGCCCAAAAGCATAACAAAAAGAACATTGGTCTTGATACACTCCACTCTGAGGTCTTCTTCCTCTCCCCTTTCCTTGCTGGGCAGTCACCCCCCTTCCTTTTTCTCTATTTCACCCAAAGATCTCTGATCTGGGTCATCCTCTTCAGAAAGGGAATCATCTTCATCTTCTGGGGGATTACTGGGTCCTGGTCTAGGGGCAGGAGGACCATTTGGGTTTTGCAGCCATAGAGGGTATGGTGGAGGGTCAAAAGAGTCCTGTCCTCCAGCTGAATCAACAAAAATCGGCTTGGCTGGGGTTTTACTTTGCACAAGCTTGGCTACCGTTATTTTGGAGGACTTTTCTCGGTATTTTCTCAGCCAATTGGGGTTTTGCTTCACTAGATTCCTCCAGCATTCTATGTAGGGATATTGATCAAATAAATGGGTGTTTGGGGGTGCTGTAATCTTGAAATAGACTTTCATGATAGTGTCCATGTGGAATGAGCCCTGCCTAGGCCACCCTGCAGACAAACTTGGCCACACCACCTCACAAAGAGCCTGAAGTGTTCCTGGCAATAAGGGTTCCCCAAAATTCTCACTAAAGCCTTTCTTGAAGTTTTTAAGCATGCACTCCAAAGGAGTCTCAGGCTTGGACTGATTTCCTCCCATTGCCACCCACTATTCAGACAAAACAGACACAAAGGGGAAAAGGAATTGGAAACACAGTAAGGGGTCTGTGTCCCCTGAAACAGAAGGGAATTTACAACACCAAGCACACATCACTGGCCTGCACACTTGGACAATCAACGGCATGTGACAGAAACCACAGCAACCATGCACTCTGCACACACAAACATCACAATCTACCTCCCCACTCCCAGTTTCTAGTGCTTACTACCTTGGACCTTTTGGGTTCCTGAAGTTTCACATGAGTTTCCCTAGGCCAGAAACTCTGCTATTAGTTCAGCAAACCAAGAGGTGACGCCTAAACTCTCCTTCGCACCCAAACTGGGCTGGAAATCTGGTCCCTTTTCCTAAGCACTTTTCTACCTTGTTCCCTCAATGCTTGCCTTATCCTGACGAGGCCTCATTTCCCTCTGTGATTTCAGACTACCGGCACAGGCTATTCCTTTGCGCAAGGTCCTTGGCTGGAAACTGCTCCCTGTTCAGGCAGAAGATCTCTATGTCTGCTCCTTCCACTCAAAGGGTTGGAATGTGTGCATGAGCTTCAATGGACATCATCCTCCAGAACCAAGAAACAGCTTGCAGCCATGGGGGACAAAATTCCCCATCCTCTCCTTATCCTTCTGCTTGCCTATATCTGAGAAATAATGGCACCATAAAATGTTGTAGAAACAGCAGCTGGGCTAGGCCCTACTAACCATCAGTTACTTGCAGAGCAGAAGTAAGGAGGGAGACCTCGGGTCAGTTGCAAAACACAGTTTGTTTATTTAGCTGGCAGACCCAAATGGAATTAGCATTCCAAAGGATTTGGAACCCCCAACAGAAGAAAAACAGTTGCATTTATACACCTCAAACAAAGAAAGTCATTTCTTGCATCTCATTGGGTATTACAAACCTTAAACATATTAAAATCTCAGGCAATAGAAATACAGAGTTCAGAATACATTATAAAGTTACATCCACTCACATTCCAAAGTCTCTTTTCTCAGGATGTACATAGAGAATCCTGCACTCTAGGTTATTATGACTATGATGCCTAGGCTCCTAGTTGCAGCCTTGGGAAAAGGGCAAGCTGAATTTTTTGCATTCTCACCCAAAAATCTTGCTAATGTGGCCAGTTAGCATCTATTCACACTATGGTTAGTTAAGCTATATATTGATTATTGAAATTAATCTATCACAGAAGTGATTGATTCACTGTGGTTTTGTGTAGGGCTGGCCCTGATTCCATCACTTCTGAGGTGGGTGTGAATTCATGGCAGTGATTTGGGGTAGAAAAATAGAAGCAGCAACGTGAGAACACAGGGGCTAATTTTGTGTGCATGATGAATATCTTGTAAAATTGTATGACTTGATTTAAATAAAAGAACAAGGAAGCTAGAAATGGGGTAATGGCATATTTTATTTTCTCCAATATTGATTTTTTTAAAAGTGTCTTTCAGTTCTAAGCATGAAGTTTCAGTTTTCAGTATATACATAGAAAAAAAGGGAAACATTTTTTGCCATTTTTCCTGACCAAATTCAGTACTCAGGGATATTTACTGCAGAGATAGCCAAGCACCTCAATGCTCATGGCATAATCCTAATTCAGTAGTAACATGAATCCATGCATACATATTCAAAGCAGGCCTGGATCTAGATTGATGGCTCTCGTTTCTCCCACATTTCTAATATCAAGTTCTTTCTTAAGCAATTAGAAGGAATGCATAAAAAATTATGTTGCTATTGTTAACTGCCCTCAAGTCAACTTCGACTCATGGCAACCTTGTGGGTGAGACTTCTCCAAGGCCCCCTGTTCTCCACTGCTCTGCTCAGGTTCTGCAGGCTCAGATTCCATACATCTAGAAAGTGGTCTCCCTCTCTTTCTGCTACCTACCTGTTACCTTTCTAATCATTGTTGCCTTTTCTAATGATTTATGCCTCTTTGTGATGTGATCAAAGTATGATAGTCTCAATTTAGTCATCCTGGTTTCCAGGTGGATTTGAAGCCTGATCTATTCTAGGGCCCTTTTGTTTGTTTTCTTGGCCATTCACAGAATTCTCAACACTCTTCTCCAGCACCACATATCAAATGAGTTGATTTCCTTCCAATCAGCTTCCTTCACTTTCTAGCATTCGTATGTGGTGGTGGGGAATATGATGGCTTGTATAATTGTCACTTTACCCTGTTTCCCCCAAAATAAGACATCCTCTGAAAATAAGACCTAGTAGAGGTTTTGCTGAATTGCTAAATATAAGGCCTCCCCTGAAAGTAAGACCGAGCAAAGTTTTGTATATAAATATATATACAGTATATAATAAATATACTGTATTTTCAACAATAAATGTGAATTCTTCCTTATGGAAAAATAAGACATCTCCTGAAAATAAGATTTAGGACATCTTTGGGAGCAAAAATTAATATAAAATACTGTCCTATTTTCGGGGAAACACGGTAGTTTCAAAGTTATATCTTTGCTCTTTAGGATTTTATTCAATTCTTTCATAGCTGCCCTTCCCTGTCCTAGCCTTCTTCTACTATCTAGACTACAGTCTCTATTCTGATTAATGTCTTATCCGAGGTATGGAAACTCTTTCACTATTTCAGTTTTCTCATTATCTAGGATGAATTCTTGTAGATCTTCTGTGGTCATTGTTTTTTTCCTGGATGTTCAACATCAAGTTTCCTTTAACACTTTTCTGCTCTATTCTTTGCAACAATTGCTCCAGGTTTTTGTTGGTTTCTGCTAGTAGTATTGTGTCATATGCATATCTCACGTTGTTAATGCTCCTACCTCTAATCTTCATTCCTCCTGCCTCAGTCTACTGCTTGTCTGTACATGGTATTTTCCATATACATGTTGAATAAATAGGGAGATAGTATGCAGCCTTGAGCTACCCCTTTTCTGATAGGGAACCATTCTGTTTCTCTGTAATCATTCCTGATGGCAGCCTCTTGCCTTCCATAAAAGCTACATGTCT
Source organism: Urosaurus nigricauda (assembly GCA_034509955.1). Taxonomy (NCBI): domain Eukaryota; kingdom Metazoa; phylum Chordata; class Lepidosauria; order Squamata; family Phrynosomatidae; genus Urosaurus; species Urosaurus nigricauda. The sequence goes on from JAOEGL010000003.1 coordinate 57,149,662, forward strand.
GGACAGTTGAATATAGTGGTACTTTTTGAAAGGATTCTATAGTTTTTCATGGTCCTTGCAGTCAAAAGCTTTACTGTAGTCAATGAAACATATGCAAATTTTCTATTTGAATTTCCTGGTGCACTGCATTATCTTTTGTATGTTTACAAGATGATCCCTGGTGCCTCTTCTTTTTTCTGAAAACCATTTGAAGTTCTGGGGATTCTCAGTTTATGTATGGCAGGAGTCTTTTCTGCAGAATTTTAAGCATGACTTTGCTTGCATGAGAAATTAGTACAATAGTTCTGTAGTTATTGTAGTCTTTTTTGTTTCCTTTTGTGTGTGTAAAGGAATGTATATTAATCTTTTCCTATCTGTGTGCCACTGCTTTGTTTGCCATATTTCTTTGTACATTCTTTTAGTATGTCATCTGTGGTGAAATGTATATTCCTGTAGAAATGCATAAATGGAATTCTCACCTATCCTAAAAACAAATTTTTTCTGGTATCAACACAGTTTCTGGATCAATATCTTTAGTTTACCAATATGTAGAAGATCTTGTAGCACTTTTGAGACTAACTGGAATAAAGAAGTTGGCAGCATGAGCATTTGTAGACACCAGTCTACATCCACAGAGGCATATATCATAATGCCAACTTCTTTATTTCAGTTAGTCTCAAGGGTGCTACAAGATCCTGTACATACTGATTGTACAGACTAACAAAGCTATATATTTGAATTCTACTCTTGGTTTACCAAGTTGGACATGGTGTGCTCATACCTCTAGAATATCTGAGCCAGCAGAAAAGCAGCCAAAACATATTGGTTGATGGAGAAAAGTCTCTGCATTCTTCCTACTGGGTGGATGAGATCATTTCCTCACCTTTCTTTCTTTCTTTGATGCCATTGTAAAGAATCTGTTTCAATAACATTCATGACACAATGCTTCATTGAAGATTGCTGTGGATATTAAGTATATGAGATGCAGAAAATAATTCATTGTGTATTAAAATGGTTATGAAAAATAGATATGTTGAGGCTTTTCAGAGTTTAATAACGTGGCTATTTTATTGTGTCAGCCGATAACATTGTTTTGGTAAATATACAAAAGTATTATGTATCCTCTCTAAAGATCTTGTAAGATATCACTTTGACATCAATGGGGAATGAATACCAGCAGTCATAGCTTCAAAATAGCTAACAAAGGATGGGATAAAACGCAGATGCATTTTAGCCTCATAGAGCATTATCATTATCTTCAGATCCACAAGAAGCACATGACAGTTCCAGTTTGGGAAAGATAACAATCTATTGTAGGAATGACAGAAATCAGTCAGATGCGATGAAACAGACATATCTTGCTAAGGGTGTCTCCTCCTTTAGGCTCTGCTACCCAGATTTTAATCCTCCAGGTTACAAAACAGATGTGGTCACCACAGCAAATAATTCTGTGACATAGGAAGTTGCTCTGTATACTAAGACAGAGACCTTGTCCATTGGGCCTTGAATTATGCAATCTCACTGTATCTCTGGGCTCAGAAGAAGAGGCCTTTATCATACCCTTTTACCCTGTGCTCCATATATAAAACCCATAAAAGTGGTTAACAGAAAAGAGGTAGGAATTTAAAACAGGTATGTTATATACCTTCCCTTCTTATATGAACTTTATGTTAAATTTAAGACCTAAAAAAGTTATGTCTTCCTGCCAATCAATGGGTTTGGTATTACATGTGTATTTTTTTTAAAAGAAAATCTTAATTTAATTTTTTTAAAAAAAATCTATGAGTATTGGCAGTCATTGGCTCTCAGTGTGAAGATTTTTTAAATCTGCGAGTACTGGCGTAAGAAGAAGGGATCCTACAGTGGTGGCATGTGCTGCTTGTCCTGTTAAGATCACAGTCCATTTGTGGCTCTGAGGTTAAGGAAGACAGTTCATGATATCTATGAGTAAACTCCATCCCTGACACAGATCAGAAAATCCTGCTTCAAAACTTGATGTCCCTGATGCCAGATGATATATATAACTTTCTTCCAGTCCCTCTTCCAGTTATGCCCTGTAAATGTCCATATGAATAATTGAGATGCATTATGCTCTGTAATGGTTTTACAACCTAGAAACCCCCAAGAGGACATTGTTGCTGCTGGGTGCCTTCCAAGTCATTTCTGACTTACGGTGACCCTAAGGCAATCATATCATGGGGTTTTCTTGCCAAGTCTCTTGATAGGGAGTTTGCCATTGCCATTCTCTGAGGCTGAGAGAGTGTGAGTTGCTCAAGGTCACCCAATGGATTTCATTGATGAGTGGGGAATCGAACCCTGTTCCCAGAGTCATAGTCCAACACTCAAACCACTACTCCACACTTTCCTACAAGAGGGCATGAGATTCCCCATAATAATTTTAAACAAGTTTTAGGAAGCCTATGAACTGTCCAGTATGGACAGGTTATGAAATGCTGGATGTATTTTAGCAGTATAAGAAATTTGTCTAACATAGTGGAATCTGCATCATGCAAACAATCTAGCTATACCATTGGTCTAGATAGCCCAGCATTGTGTTTCCTGACTGGCAGTAGCTCACAGGTGCAGATTTTGTCCAGCACTATGAGATCCTTTAGGATCCTTTAGATAAAAATTCCATGGATTTAACTTACATCTTCAAAGACATGGAATCTGTAAATTATAATGACCTCTTCTTTAGGGGGAAAAAAACTTTAGCAAGAAACCACATAAAATCTGTTGTTTAGATGTGCAAAGTGAATAAATAAGAGAATTAAACCATATACTTTCCACTCCACAAATACCACCATTACCATCAATAACATTTTGGCTACTATGTGTTTATCTGGGGTAAAGTTGCAAGGAGAGAGAGGAATTTTCATGAATAATTGGGTTTTTATGATCGTATAAGCCAAAACCAATAATTAAAACCAATACATGCAACTGGGGCTGAAATTAATGTTTACAGGTTAACTGAATGATATAGAAATTTGTACTAATCCCACTGGACTAGGAATCACTAGAAAGAATATACAACATCATTATCTATTGATTCACAACTCCAGGTGGAATGCAGCAAAATAAGACTGCTAATAACAAATAAAAACTTTCCATACGAGAAACAAAACAGTGATTAGTAACAGTCTTTCATGTGAATTGCCAATACAGATATAAATCTAAATTTGGATTTATTACATTATTGAGTGATATTGGGCATATCTTTTCATATAAATGTAGATCTGGAACCACAGGTATAAATCTTTTGGTATAAATGTGGATCTGCAACCAGCAACAGAAACCCCAAGAACATCAAAATGTAAGAATATGGGGAACATATGCTTTTCCTTTCTTTTCTAGCAGAATGTGGGCAATCAAAGAATGACAAGTTTCCTTCTCCCATTAGATCTCTCCCAAAGATATTTTTCCCCCATTTCCATTAGTTTTTCACCAGAGTAGGCTTCTGGGGCCAATTATATAATTAAACATTTATATCACTATGATTCCACTTTAACTCCCATTATTAAATCCTACAGAATCCTGGTACTGGTAATCCTGTGAGACACCAGATGTCTCTGGTTAAACATTCTACAAATGCCTCTGTAAACCACAAATACCAGGTGTCTATAAGGGGGAAAACATGGTAGATAAGGTGGAATCATAGTGCTATAATCATGTCATGTGAAAAGGTCTAGTGTTGAAAGAACCAATTTTAACAATTAGCAGGCATAACATTTTTCATAATAAAACTCAAGCATAATTTCACTGGTTTGGTGCTGCCATCTGGCCCTAGGAAGTGGTAGGAATGAAGACTACATAGATGAACAGAAGACATGAGGCAACCAAGAGAGTGTGTTTCCTAGATATTATTAGATTCCTTCTTTAATGCTTTGTCTATTACCTCTACCTGGAAGGTGTAATGTTTTTAAGCTATCCAAGGAATTTGGTAAATGACAGTAAAATATATATTCCTGTTTTAGGTGTGAAATTGTTTGTTGGATTCTTATATATTCAGGAACATAACATATTTCAATGTGATATTGGCCCTAACCTTTCAGCCTGCACCTTGGGCAGCGGCTTGTCATTTTGCATAAGTTAACATTGTTTATGCAGGTAGACGTTTATTATTTTTGATGCACATATGCCAGATTCATCTAGCATTATAACACTTTCTGTCATCTTCATCCAAACAACATCTGGCAGCTGTTGCCAGAGTGACCTTTCGAAGACAGCAGAAGAATGCATGTGAGAAGGGAAAAAAAATGGTGTCTATTATTACAGGAGGGGAACAAGCACAGCACTTTCACACAGTATGAAATGATCCCTGTGAATTGCTTTAATGCTTTCATACAATAATCTTCTCAGAAATAGTTGCATGCTGTGTTTTAGGTCAATTACAACAAGGGTGGATAAAAATCAAATGACAAGAGGGTTAGAATGGATAGTTTTCCAATGGAGGTTTATAACTTGGGGTCAATTTTGGTGAGATCTCTTTCATCAATACCAGTACCTGATACAACGTATATGTAACAAAGCGTATCTCAGGGGATAAAAAATTGTGGTTTATCATAGTGCACTTTAACACGATTGTAGAGCGTAGAAAGAGGCCAAGTATCCCTTTTTCGGGCCACCACATTTCAAACTAGTGGTGTGCCACAACTTTCATCTTTCAGATTAGTGGTGTGCATCACTTTTCAACATTTCATCACAGCTCTTTAAGTATTGTTATTCAGTTCAATGGGAAGAAATGCTTTTGATATTTTTTTCCCAAAAAAGAATATTTCAGTGAAATAACTTTTATATGTTTCAAAGGAAACTAAAAGCTAATATGTTTCTGGGTTTGTTTGTTTTTTGCTAGACCCTGTGTATGGCTAGGCATGTGTATGTCTAGTTGTTGTTCAGCTTCTGCTTTGCCAATTTGATGTATTTGCTAAAGAGATCCAGCACACATTCCAAAAGATCCCTTTGTACATCTCACTTGAATAAAATTGGAGAGGAAACTCACTAATTATTTTCCTGTGAACATTTATGAGGGAGCTATATTTAGGTTGCACCACTATAACACAATCAAATTTATCTTCTCTTCAGATTTCAGGATTGATGGTCTCTACATCTGTTATCTTATTTCAGAACATTAGCATTGTTTCTGTCTTTCCCTGGTGAATGTTTTACAGTTGAGAACACACAACATTGGATAGCTATTGCCCGATTCATTTTACACTAGAAAGTCTCAAAAATCTTCATTTTGAAATAATGTCACTTTAACCCCTTGAATTGTGATGCTTTTAAGGTCCTTCCTTATACAGGCTTTACATAGGTGCTTAAAAGCTTTTTCTTCCAGAGTTGATGTTCATATGTGAGAGACAGAGAAACAGTTTGAAATCCACTTCTGTTAGATTTTTCAAATGATGAATAGACATATAAGAAGACAACTTTGCAGTCATCTGTTGAATTTTATGTGTTTCTTCTGTCACCTATGAACAGTTGTATTCTGTCTGAAGTAATTTCAGTCTTTGACCAGCCAATCCCAAATGAAAGGTGCTTTTAAGTTAATTTAACCATTAAAACAGACATCTGTGTTGAATTCAATGCCAAAATGCATGCATTGCCACTATTTAGGTAATATGGAATTGTGGTGCCAAGCTTTGAATATTGGACTATCACACTGGAGCCCAGACCTCAAATCACAGCTGGGCCATGAAACTCACTGGATGACCTTGGGCAAGTCACACTCTCTCAGCCTCAGAGGAAAGCAAATGAAAACCCCTTCTGAAGAAACTTGCCAAGAAAATTCCATAGAAGGTTCAACTTAGGGTCATCAGAAGTTGGAAACAACTTGAAGATACATAAGAACAAAAATATCCCAAAGGCCATATGACAGAAAAATCTTCATTCCATAAAATATAATGGAGCCATTAGAAGTTATAATTCATTGGAAATTACATGTCAATCATGTGATTCACTCTTTTTTTCCATTTAGAGTACAAGGCATTGGGGGACTCTAAAGATCAGCCCCTTCTGGATGTCTTTTAAATGGGTAGGCTTTTTACATTCAGTTGTATGAACACAGATACAGAACACAGCGTGAGCATGTTTATACAGACAAGAAAACAAACAAACAAACAAAAATCAGGCAAAACTACATCCTTTAAAATGTTGTTTAGACTGCAAATCCCATTAGCCCTCACCAATATTACCAATGATAGGAATGCTGGCAATTGCAGTCTAGAAACATCTGGTGGTATGCAGGATTCCCAGCAGAACATAAATATAAAGCGTAGTCAAGCAGAAATACTTAGACACCATACCATTTTAGAGCTAGAAATAGCCAGATGTCCCTTAACATGTAGCTCCACTGCACTTCAGCAACATCTTCAGATACACCATTAGTCTAGGCAATCAATTGCATTATTATCAAGATAATGTGCTATAAGCAGAAGGCAAAAGTATGCAAGGAACAGTATGGGTAGAAATAGGAATATATTTAGGGATGTGTCTGAATGGTTTTTATAAAGCAAGCCATACACAAGACTGGAGTGAGAACTGTTATCCTGGTATGTGAGACAATTATCTGGGCAGCTGGGGAAATATTAAAACAAACCACTTAAAATAAGGAGGCAAGTGACAACTCTCCCTTACTATCAACCATAAATCCAGTGATAACCTTCAGAAACATTACTTTCCTGAGTTCATTTTTCTCCAAGTATATCATAGCACTTTAGCCAATTGCTTTGTCAGCTGTAGTTGTTTTCTCATTTGCATCAATTTTGAAATGGCTGCACTATTTAATCAAGGAAGCAATGTCACCTTTTCATTTTCTTCATCAAGAATGATATTTTCTCTGGTGTTTCAGGTCAAGTAAGGACAAATACAGTCAACAGAAGTGACTAGGATTCTTAGCTAGGGCTAAGACTTCTGATCTTTTGAGACCGGGCTACAGTGAGTTAGGATAGTCAGTCCACTGATGTCACAAAACTGTATGGTTTGATACCATCTCAACAAGCAAGTAAAATATCTTTAAATTTACATTAATCTACCTCCTGAACTTTACTTACAATGTTCACTTAGGGAGTCTGATCTATCCACCACTTTGATGTCCATCTGAAGATGATGACATTGCAAATTAGAGTGGCTTCGCCCATAATCTTTGGAGTGCTGACCTAAACTGAATATTGCACCAGGTCCTGTGTCTTCACAGTGATCTTGACATCTTAAAGATATTCAATGGAAGATCACACATCTCCTGTTCATTTTACAACACCCGATAACCATTTTCAAAGACTTAGAATATTAAATACTTCACTGCTAGATAGATTGATACCTATGCATTTCTAAGAACTGCAAATTCGGTGAAATACCAAGCCAGCCTCTTTAATTTAAACATTTGATATATTATTATTTCACAGTTTTTGATAGTTATTATATCTGAAATATATTTACATTTATATTTTTTGTGTTAGAATGGGGGGATGGGTCTTGTTGTCAGCTTTAAAAATTAGTAAGATAAAATACTTGCCATGAGCAGGAATGCTTTTTCTAACCATTCCTGTTCCATGTCCTAAAAATTGTTGAGAAGCAATAAATTTAGCACTACTTTTCTGCTGAAATCAAGAGATTAAGAATTTTCTTTAAGGTCACAAAGCATGTTAATTGAAGTGAAAGCAAGAGTAGCCACATCTTTTGATTTTCAATATGTATAATGAGAGAATTCTCCCTTTGAGTGTTGAATCCCCCTTTCAAAGAGACTGTTTTTAATGTCCAGTGGACTGAAGATTTATCAGGAATCTGCCATTTAAAAATATCCTAAAATGTAACTACATACAGTCCTGGACTGAAGGAGATTTATCAGTAACCTACCATTTTAAAATTTACCTAAAACGTAGCTATGTACAATTCTATATACCTGAAAGCCTAGAGGCTAGAGATGCTAAATTTGTTCCCTCCATGAAGTCCTTCTCCCTTCTTCCCCCTTTTAAATTTAAATCTTTAAGTTTAAATTTAAACCTAACCTACTTAAAGAATGCTCCCTAAAAGTCATTTATAAATGGTATCTCATTCCATAAAAATAGCAAAAAATAAAAATAAAAATAAATCTAGAGCCTCTTCCTTGTTATGCTGGAGGGGGTGTGCCCAAATGGGGTCTGATTGGCACATGTGGATGTCTTGTGAGAAAATCTGTAATTTTTGGGAAGCTGTAATTAAGATCACAGAAGAAATTATGCAACAAAAAACAACTTCCCCTGCCTTCTTGTTAGGTAAAGGTAAAGGTAAAGGTAGTTCCTTGACATGAATGTCTAGTTGTAAGGGCTGGAGGGGACCTACACCTGCTCCTCTCCGTTAATCAGCTGAAGAGCCAGTGTTGTCCAAGAACTGCTCTGGTGGGTTATGTGGACAGCATGACTGCACCAAATGCTGTCACCTTCCCACCAAAGTAGTACCCATTTATCTACTTGCATTTGCATGCTTACGAACTGCTAGGTTGGCAGAAGCTGGGACTAGTGACAGAACTCACCTCATGCAGCACTCAGGCCTCAAACTGCCAACCTTCTGATCTTCCAATAGTTGGAATTGGCATCTTAACCACTAAGCCACCACATTCCTCTATTGTTACTATTGTTACTCTTGTAATCTCTTGTTACATTCCCTCCTCTCTTGTTACTCTCTGCTTTTATTGATGAAAATGACCATTTGAAACACAAACAATTAACTGGAATTAATTAATCCTCTATTTAATCTGCTGAAGATGCCAGCCACAGATGCTGGTGAAATATCAGAAAGGAACTCTTCTAGAACATGGCCATATAGCCCAAAAGCCCCACAAAAAACAATTAATTGGACTGTTTCTTACACTAACAAAGATTGAAATCACCCAATACTGGAAGACAGGAAATGTTAGAATGGAAGATTGGTGGAAGATTGGTGGACAAGACTGTGGAATGTGATGTTGGGGGAGAAAGGTTTTGATTTCTTACATCGGATTAATTCTGCCTGTTTTTTATCTGATGAAAAAAAAATTGTTTGTAAAAATTGTTTTTATTTTTACAACATATCAATGGAATGACTGTTCCATGCCCTCCACCTGTACAACATCTCAATTTTTGGTCTGATATTTTGATAAATAAATAAAATAATAAAAAATAATATTTTGATAAATAAATAATTATCTCTTATTTTCTCTTTATAATAGTATCTGGTTGTTGGCTTAAGGTGTAACCTTGTAATTTTCATGTTTACTCTTGTAATCACAAATTTAATTTGAATTTTGTAATTTTTTTTAATATCAGAATTTCTGGTAGTTGCTTTGATGACTCAAATGTTGTTATATATTTTATAATTTTTAAATAAATTTAAAAAAGTAGTCCTTCATGAAGCCGATGAAGACTTGAGAGAAGAGTCAGCAGATGTCTTTTTATGGAGAACGATCTCTACTAATGTGCTGTAATGTTTTGTTTTTAACAGATATATTTTAGATTGTTTTTAATTCTGTTGATTGTTTGTATTTTAACATTTTGTCTGTTTTTATGGTTTTTTTTCCTGTTTTTATAAATCCCTTGAGAATGAGGGCTGAGGAAAAGGTGGGATATATTAATTAATTAATATACAATATTTATTATTTAGTATTTAAATAAAGTTATTCCCACTGGACTCAATGTAATCTATTTTTAAGTGGCACTATTAGTCTCTTCTCCTAATCACTATCTTACATTTTGTGAAAGAAAAAAAAAATAAGACAAATGTAATATCTTGAGAGGAAACTCTATAAATGCAAATAGTTATATATTATTTGGCAGATCTATACATGTCAGAAGCAGATTCTTCAATCTTCAGTACATTTATTTGGGAGTGAGTAAAGTACAATGATTTCAGTAGAACTTGCTGCCAAATAAATATGCTTAAGTTTAGTGCTTTAGTATGAAACAAATTCCCTTCTGAGAGAAACTTTTGCTACCTAAGTTCATCCTCTGACAAGGTATTTCAAGGCATGGTGAGAAACTCTACAGAGAAATGTCTTGTGTCAAGAAGCCTAGCCATCCATGTTTCTGTCTGCTGAACATTGCATTACTGAAATCCTAAGGGAGTAGCTACAAGGGACTGAATGCTGAAGGCAAAATTCATTATAGTGATAACTTCGGTTACTCTTCACATACACATCTGGAAATGAATCTTATTTATTTATTAAATAATATCTTGTTATTTCTATATATATTTTTAAAAGCATGTTCATCTTATTATTGGCTACTGGGATATTTTCAGACTTTAATTTGTTGTTTTGGACAGAAGTCTTTCTAATTCAGCAACTGTCGCGGCTGGCACCGCTTCTATCCTTTCTCCTTCTCCTTTATTTCTTTATTTCACTTATATGCCAACTTTCTCCCAGAGTGCGACTCAAGGCAGTTTCTAGAAACAGTAAATTTACAATAAAATTTTAAAAACAATTAAAATCACCTCATAAAACATACTAAAATCATGTTTAAAACAGCCAAAAATTTAAATAGATAAATAAATTATCCCCAATGCCCTGTGGTGAAGTGGTTAAATGTCTGTACTTCAGCCACTCATTCTCAAACCATAAGGTTGTGGGTTCAATACCAGCCAAGGGCTCAATCTCGACTCAGGCTTGCATCCTTCTGAGGTCACTAAAATCAATACCAAGGTTGTTGTGGGCAATTAGCTCACAGTTGCAAACAGCTTAGAAGCTGCTTAGGTAATATGAAGTAGTATATAAATGAAGCTGCTATTGTTATTGTTATTGCTACACCCCCCCCCCATGTATACATAAATATCTTTCCCTGCCAGGTAAAGGAAAGCAGAAGGAAGTTCCAAAGGATGGGAACAGCCACTGAGAAGGCTCTTTCTTGTGTCCTCAACAAGCAAGTCTATGATGGTGGCAGAACTGAGAAAAAGCCTTTCTTTGAAGATTATGGAGCTCTGGCAGGTTCAAATCAGAAGACACAGATAGTCTGGACTCAGGGCTTCTCCTCCTCCTCCTTGGTAGAGGAAGGCAAAATGATATCTACAAATGCATGTTGCAATGCAGTGGAAAGAGAGACAAAGAAAAATTTCATACCTGGCTCCATCGCTGCTAAAGAGTCCTCCTAAAACATTCCTGGGGAGCGGAATTCCTCTGAATGCAAAGTTTGTGTTCAGAGGAAATCTGCTCCCCCAATACGATTCAGGGACAGTAGAGGAAGCCACGTTTCCATGGCGATTCAGGAAGTGTGCCTGGCGTTCAGACACTGGTGCTTCCTTCCCCTTTTAGGGACGTTTGGAGAGCGTTTTAGCTGCAATGGAGCCAGGTATGAAAATCTTCAAAGAGACACTCAAAGAGAGTGGTGTACAAACCATTCTGGATGTAAGGTTTCAGGCATTTTGAAACAGAAAGAGTTGAGAGAATATGGGGACATGAGTTCCAACTCCTACCGACAATCTCTCCAAATTCTTGGGAAAAATATGAGTATCTCCCTCACATTCAGCTCAGACTGATTGCAGCCACTTTCTAACTAAGTGCGGGCAGACAGGAAGGAGCAGCCAGAGGCCACTCCAGCTGCAATCAGGCTGGGACTACAGAGACCGCATGGCTTGTTTCCAAAGTGGGCTACCTGTGGTCCCAAACCCAGGAACTGGATTAAAATGGCTCATTTTAAATCCAATCCTTTCGACTGGAGGTGGCATTGGAATTGCTTCCAGATGTTTGGAGGTGTTCATCATGTAAACAACACCCCTCCCCAAACAGCCGGAAGCCACTTAATTTCCCCCATGTGTTTTGGGCCTTAGAAACCTTGCTCACATGATTGCAACAAAATCCAGTTATATTCTCTCCTTTGAGCTTCTTCATCAATACAGATGAGTCATGAGTAAACAGTGGAACTTTGGAATTTGGTTCCACATTCCCTGTACTCTGAATAGATAAATGATAAAATGTTGATGATGGTGATCTATCTACAGATGCTTGAAGAGAGGTTTGGATACTAGGATTTTGAGTTCAAATACCTGTTCAGCAATGAAGCTTATGAAGTCACCTTGAACCAGTCATGTTCTATCAACTTCATCATTCCTACATAGTAGGGATAGAACTCTGCAGCCCTCCCAGGAAGGGCAGGATAAAAAAAAAAGTCTCCTAAAATAAATAGAGAAAATCAGCCACCTGTATCCAATATTCACTGTTGAAAAAAATGCTGCTATATCATAGCAGAATCCTTAAAGGGGCATAAAATAATCTAAATGGATTTTGTATGAGATTCCTCTTTATGTACCCAAAGTCTATGTGGATGCCATTTGGAGACAGATGTATAGCATTTATGTAGATGCATAGTAAGCTATCTAATGAGCCTTTTCCAGTGAGTTGTGAAATAAATAATTTGTGCATTAATTTTCCTCCTGATTTGACTATCTCTGTAGGTGGTCAAACATTATTCAGAATATAAATTATTCAAGATATTTTTTCTGTCAGTTTTCCAATATATTATTCATGAATTTTCCCACTTATTATTCTACAGTCCCTCACTCTTTTCCTCTTCCAGATTTTCCAGATAATAAAATGAAGACCTTTGTACAAACATCTGAGGTCACAGTAACCATTCAGCTTCTAACCATCTAGCCACTCATCTGCTGTTGAACCTTCAGATTAAAGGCAATCTGTTTGGACAGCAAATACCAACTAAATAATGATTAGAAAGGTGTGAGCTTATTAAACAAAAACTGTTTGCTACATTAAAACATTGATCGGAACTACATAAAGCACATTGCAATTTTAGGACTGTAATGTATGGACCATAACAGAAAGACACTAGCTTTAGTTCTAAGGTGATACAGGAAGCCAAACAGAAGTGCTGGCCTGCATCAGGAGATACCATGTAGAATTGGGACACTCTGACTATATTAACCTTTTGTTTTTGTTTTTGTTTTTTGGTTTGTTTTTTGTTGTTTGTGTGTGTGTGTGTTTTATCTGAGAATTTTACTGTTTCCTGAACATATCAATTTAAATGAGAATGTATTTGGCTTCACAGAGAATGCACTCACTCCAGGGTGAAGATGGTATCACCTGAGATTACTGCCTTTAACAATTTGACACTATCCAAGGGCTAAATCTAACTGTTATTCCCAACTAGAGCAGACCCATTAAATGATGAAACTTCTTAGGCAACATATAGAAGCATCCCATTCATTCAATTGAGCTACTCCAGTTGAGACTAACAATTGGATTTACCCGCATATGTTTTGAACTATCACCTCCATCAGCACTATCTACCATGGCCAGTTATCATAAGTGTGTACTCCAAAACTACTAGGAGTGTACCAGGTTGGGGGAGACTGATTTGTTTTTCTAGTTGTCCTTGTCACATTGTGGAAATCAAAAAAAAAAAAGTAGAAATAATCAAGATTAAATCATTGAGAACTGACATATCTAAATCTGAAATTTTGGGGTGTATGGATATGTGTTATCTCCAACCTGTCTGATAGTTGTCCACTGTATTTGTCATTTTGTCAGCACCATGGGAAAAACTATGTTGGTGTGGGATTGTTTCATGTCACGGAAGTCTGCCTGGACCAGATGAATTCTTTGACAGAATTGCTCATCTCACAATAACAGCAGAGACACAGGCAAAGATATCAGATTTCAGATGTTCTCTTCATTAAAAAATGCAATGTGAAATTAGATCATGTACAATGAGAACAAAAAGATGCCAATTGATATATTCATAACAACTCTTAGAAACGCTGCAGTGAAATGTTAATAACTATCTTTAAAAGCTTCACTCTATTCTTGGTTACAAAAGCGACAAGTAGATGCTACCCTCAACAATTCCCATGATAACAATCACGTCCATAAAAGGTATTTAGCATTCAGAATCAATAATAATACATCAAATGGATTAGAATAAACTTTAATTCCTTAATTCCTCCATTAGAAAACTTGGTATTCAGTTTGTTCCCAAATGCAATACATAATTATTTAGTTTTCCAGGTTTGGTTAAAAAGCTACTAAAAGAATCAATAAGGAAAACAGAGAAAAGAAAAGCATGTTCATGTTTCAGATTTAATCTAAATGTACTAACTACAAAATGCTGTTCAATAACACTTTGCTTGGCATTGAGAAATCCAGTGTATAATGGGCAAAGGTGAAAAGTAAAAGTAAAAATACTGTATTTTTACATTTCATTTCACAGGTGCTTCTCCATCTTTTCTTTTTTAAAACATATCAAAATTGTAAACGGTATTTTAAAAATGCTAGATATTTAAGCAATCAGATTTAGGTCCTTGAATTTTTAAATAATGCATTAAACATGTAACAACTCCTGTTTGAAAACATAATGATCTCTGTGAAGCATGAACTATTGAAATGAATTCAGGGCCTGGCACTGGCAGCAATCAATACCCTTGCAACAAACAATGTCTCATTTTGGACAACATGCTAAACCATAATTTAGCATTAGATTGGGGTGCAGAAATTGCAACACATAGACCTCAAGGTCAATTGTTGAGGCTTTACGAGCCCTCATGATCCCTGGATCCAGGAAGGACAACACTCCCCCTCCTATCTACTCAATTCTGCTCTGTTGAATGCAAATTATTTTTGCACTTTGAATACAGTCTGTAGCAACTGAAGTAAGCCAAGAATTGAATTAAGTCAAACAAAGAGACTTCTCAGTGGTTGCTCTCATCCTTTGGAATATCTTTTCATGGAAAGCTGGGATGACCTTCTGTCTACTTTCCTTTCTCTGACAAAGATGTTTTTCTTCAAGCAGACTTTTAATATATAATCTTTGTCACAGAGGAATTTATATGGGGTGTGTGTTTTATATGTGTTTTATAACTTTTGTATGTTTATATGTAATCATATAGATAATTGGAATCAGAAGATACAGAAACTCCCCATTCACATAACAGAAACTCAAAAGACTGCATTAACTATAGAATCATGGCATTAATCTGCCAGATAAGCAACATTATGCTTAACATCCTACAACACAGTTCATATATGGCGAGAGAAATTCCAGAGGTACAGGAAAGGTTCAGAAAAGGAGGAGAGACCACACTGCAAATATATGACGAATAATGGTGAATACCAAGAAATTCCAGAAGATAATCAGCATGTACTTTATAGACTATAGCAAAGCATTTGACTGCATAGGTCACAGAAAACTATAGAAGGCTCTTAAAGACATGGGAGTGCCACTACATCTTATAGCCCTAATGTGAAATCTATACCTAGGAGGAAAGGGCACTGTCAGAGCAGAATTGGAGAGAAACTGAATAGGTCCCAACTAGCAAGAGGGTCAAACAAGGCTATATTCTTTCATCCTATCTGCTCAACTGGTATGCAGAAAATATCATAAAAAGAGTAGGCCTGGGCACAGAAGAAGGAGGAATGAAGATAGGAGGAAGGAATATCAACAATCTAAGATATGTAGACAACACCAAACTATTAGCAGAAAACATATATTTGGAAAGGTCAAAGAAGAAAGTGCAAAAACAGGATTACGGCTGTATATTAACAAAAAGAATGACCACAGAGGAGCTAAACCTAGATAATGAGGAAATCAAAATAGTAAAGGGGATTGTATACCTTTGATCAGTCGTTGATCAGAATGGAGACTACACCCAAGAAATCAGAAGAAGACTAGGAATAGGAAGGACAGCAATGAAAGAACTAGACAAGATCCAAAGAAGTAAAGATATACAACTAAGCACTAAATTTATAATAATAAAAAACATTAAATTCCCTATCACTGTGTATGGATGTGAGTGCTGAATAGTGAAGAAAGTGGATAAGAAGAAAATAAGTGCACTTCGGATATAATGCTGAAGAAGAGTTCTGAGGATACTGTGGACAGCCAAAAAGACGAATGAGTTTTTAAACAGCTCAAGCCTGAATTCTCCCTGGAAACAAAGGGCTCATTCCCACTTGCACTTCAAACCAATTTCCTATTCGCCTTTGCACCTCTTTCAGATCCCAGGGTTTTCGTACCCTGGGGGATTCGTAACCCGGGGTACCACTGTATGTGCCCAAAGATGACCTAACTGAGCTGTCATACTTTGGCCATATCGTTAGCAGATATCTCGTTGGAAAAGGCAATAATGTGAGGACAGGTAGAGGGAGATGAAAAAGAGGAAGGCAACATACTAGATGGATAGATTCAATCAGAAATGTCAGGGGCATGAATTTGCAGGACATGAGTAAAGTAGTGGAGGACAGGGGTCTTGGAGATGTCTCGTCCATGGAGTTGACCTGAAGTCAGCGAAGAACAAACAACAAATTGTTTATATTGTTTTAACAACATGTTTTTAACAAACTGTTGTTGTTGTGTTTTTTTTTAAAAAAATACTGTAATGTTTAAAATTGATTTTTATCTGTCAGCTGCCTTCAGTTCCTTTTCTAGGAGAAAGGTGGCATAAAAATTAATTAAATAAATTGACAAATAAATAAAAAAAATAAATAAGGATGAAGGGAGAATCATAGAATCATAGAATTGGAAGAGACCACAAGGGCCATCCAGTCCAACCCCCTGCCACGCTTCTATCCTTCCCTCCGTCCTCCCCTTTGCAAATCTTAGTATTCTCGTATTTTACAGTAGAAAGATGAAAAACAAGAATGGTCCAGCTGTATGTATAGTCATCACTATGGTTCATTGAAATCCCAGGGTGAAACACTTTGCAAGGTAGCCATTTTCACTGAAGTACTGGGGCAAGGTGTAATAGTTTCCTGAATGCACCATCCAGTAGGAAGTGAAGTCATAAAGCCTCATGGTGTCAGGCTTATGACTAGTGAGGAAAGATACTTTGCTTGGGGCAACAAAATCTTGTTCTGCAAATGCATTTTGGAACACATCACTTAATGAAGCCAGCTGGTCAATGTTTGGAGAACTCACCAGGGTGTTTCCATAGGAAACTGGCCATTGCAACATGGGAAGCAACCAGAAACTCTGTCAATTTCTGAAGCATTCTCTATTTTCCCAATGCTTTTTTTTTTTTTTTTTGGCTGCCCCACCTTTTGTTTTTAAATTTCTAGTTGGAGTTCAGCACTGCATCTTGAACAATATGCAAAAACATTCTGTCAAACATTGTTTTATCTAGCACAATGTCCCAAAGTATTATAGCAGATGCAGAAAGACAGACAGAAGCACATTATTATAGATAAAACAACTGTAGTGCAACCAGGCCTAAATGATCCCAGCGTGAGTATTCTAAGTTTTGTTTACAATTGGAAAGGCCATTTTTCTCACATAAAAATGGCCTCTGGAGCAAAACAACGTGTGTGGGAGCATCTGTTCTTTACGGTTTGGCACCCAAAACTATTAGTGAGCTACTTCTCTGAAAAATATCAGATCAACAGAGTGTTGGGAAGAAAGAAGGCACTGAAAGCTGACTCTCTTACCTTAAATTCTTTATATGACACTTGACAATCAACTTGGGTTGTTCAAGCCTCACATCCCCTGCAGATCATATCAAGCTGGAGATCATAACAATTTTTTTAAAAAATCCAGAATTAGTATATATCTTTAAAAAAAAAAAACCTTTAAAGAATAAAGCCATCTAAGATATTCTGTACAATCCAAAGACCCAGGAAGAATCCAGCCATTCATGCATTGTAGATAATAGTCACCATTTTGAGCATAGTATTTTGAGCATTTCCTTTATTTTGTACAGTGCATCAAAAGTGTAAATTACAATGAATTGGACATTACAATTAATTTTAAATGATAATATCATGCAACAATCCATAGCCTTCTATCCAATACTTAGATTTGTGTGGAATTGCCATAAGTTGTAAACTGTGTCTGATGCTACAGACAGCTGCTGTAACCATGGTGACAAAGAGACACCTTCATTCATGGGAAAAAGATAATTAGAGATGGATGACACACACATGTACATAAACACCTAGTATGCATTCAATTGGCTCTAAAATACACTGAGATAGAAAATGAGAAATAACTTGGCTTCATCCTGTGCCAGCCTGAAGTCAGTAATCTCAGTACCCTCCCCCCCCCCCCCATGAGCCATCTATTGTCAGTGGTCTTGGGGGGGGGGGGGGGGAAATTGACCTTGGAAAAACTTGAGATTACATGGTGCTGTTATGCAGTACCTCTGGGTGCTAGAGACAGGATGAAAGCGGGAAAGTTAATTGGGGCCCTTTCCTTCTATTGCCATTGATCTCAATGTAAGAACATGATTTAAAGAAGCAGGGAACGGAATGGAGTTTTGGGGAGGAGAAGGGATGGAAAAAAGTTGGGCACCTGGTAGAAGATTTAAGTGCTCAGTGGACAGAGTTAATAGGTACAATAAGATGAAAATTCCAGGGAAAAAT
The DNA here is from genome assembly GCA_034509955.1 of Urosaurus nigricauda. NCBI lineage: Eukaryota > Metazoa > Chordata > Lepidosauria > Squamata > Phrynosomatidae > Urosaurus > Urosaurus nigricauda. The sequence continues at coordinate 57,167,945 of JAOEGL010000003.1, forward strand.
TCCTAATGGTTGATTGCCATGGAGGGGAGTCACCGCAATAATGTCCACAATGAGTCTCAGTTAGAAGGAAAAGGCCACAACTTTATTCACAATAGCTGTAAAGTAGGCTTGGCCCGCAAAGCATGAGGTCAGGATCTGTCATTGACCAATCACTTATTAATCAATGAACCTATTTGCTTCATCACGGCCAAGTTTTGGCATGAAAAATGGGTGACTGGTTAATTACCCATCCACATCTCCAGTAACTGGTTGATTGCTTATGCACATCTCCACACCTTGTCACTGGGGGATGCTGACTCAGTGGTAACCCTGCAGTGGCAACACCATAACATTTTCAGCATCCCCAGGTTTCCGTTGGACTTCGAATCCAGTGCTACACAGCCCTGGAAACCATGCCCTCTGGATCCAACACCTATGATACTACCACTGAAGGCTACCAACGAATGGAGGGGTTCCTTCTTCCAACCCTATGCAGCTGAGATCCCACCCTCAAGAGAGTCCCAAACAAGAGTCCATTCCCAGGCAGCTATAGCACACATAAGCCCCAGATTTCCATCTACCAAGTCTTTTTTAGCATCCACCAGCAAGCTGCATCCTGCAGCAGTGGTCATGGCCCCAATGCGGAATGAGTCTCCCTGAAAGTCCCTTGGCAGCAGCCCAGCATGTTGTAAAGGCAGGCAAAGCACCAACACCACCTGGAACCATGTCAGCAGAGAGCCATTGATGTGGATGAAAAGGGGCATTTGGTCTGGGAACAGGATGCCATATATTTGTTTAAGGTTCGCACTGGGCAGAATTAGGACCCTGGAAGCCCTTGCAGCACACTTGCAATATTGGTCACATGTGAACCTCCAAAGAACTAAATAAACAGTATTGCCCACAAAAGAAACATCCTCCTTCTGCAGTGCCCACTGTCATTTGTGGCATGAGAATTACAGAATGAGAACACATGGAAATGAGTCTTTGTAATTGTGTGCCCCCCTTTTTTACACAAAACAGTTATAAAATCTTTAATCTCTTATAACATTCTTCACTGTATTGTTTCCGTCAGCTTTTATTTGTACTTGGTCATCTAATGTATCCCCCTGCTGGTCATATAGTATTCCCTCTCTTGATTTAAATATCCCTTTGATGTTTTGGATCTTGAGGGAGACTTCTCTTGTTCCTCTTTTCCCCCTTCATCTTTATTGATTATTATAGTAATTCTCTTTGTCTTTGCAGATAAGATGTTGAATTGTTGCATTCAGGTCTTTTTGCATTCCCCTAAACAACAGCTCAGCAGTTGTGCTGCCGTTTAAGAGAACCCCTGTCTCATGCACCTCAGACCCCTCAGCCTACTCTTCTCCAGGAGAGGCAATTCAAATTTTAAGTTTATTGCACATCTCTTGTGCACTGTTCAACATAAAACGTGTAAATTATTGTAAGTCATTTTGAATCCCATCTTGGGAGAAAGCTGGCTACAAATTCAGTAAATAAATAAATTTGTAATTATTTCTTTTCATTTTTGGTAAAACTAGAAATTGATTTTTCATTTCTTTTGGTTTTGGTCTTCCATTTTCCACATTTTTGGATGACTGTGCAACTGCCTGAGAGTCCTGGGTGCAGAATATTCATTTAGACCCACTGTAGTTGCCCATGATTTCTCTAAATAAATGCTAATGATAAACAGATAACAGGTAAGTGCTGCAGGTGTCATTTTACACATTTCATCCTTCGTGTTCCTGCAGTGATGAAATCATGTCATTGGTTGAATATTTCATTCATCTTTTCCCAATCAAGGCCCCTTTCACACCAAACAATTGATTCTGCACCAAACTATGATTCCACTTTAATTGTCATGACTGTATAGTATAGCACCCTGGTATTGGTAGTTTTGTGAACCTTTAGCACTCCAAATATCCCTACCTAAATTGCAAATCCAACAATTCTATAGAATGTAACCATGGCAGTTAACAAACAGCTTCATTTATATACCTCTTCATACCCTTAAGGAGTGTCTAAGCGGTTTACAATTGTAAGCTATTGTTAAAGTAGAATCATAATGCTATAATTCTGTAGTGTTAATTAACCCAATTTATCTGGAGGCCATCAGGTTGGATAAGCCTAATGTTAGCTCTCAGAACCCATGCCAAATGTTAGGTCTCAGAGCCCATCACTCTTTTCAATTCTCTTGGATCTCAGAAGAAATTTCCTTTACTGAGCTATCCTTTCTGTTTTCTCTTACTAAGGAAACACATTCAATTACAGTTACCCCTCCAAGTCCACAGACTTGAGATCTGCAGACTTGAAAATCCACGGAGGAGCGACCGCCATTAAACTCAATGGGGCGTGTTCCCCACATGCAGGCACCCCATTCAAGCTTATGGGGCTTGAATATGCACAAATTTCAGAACTTGTGGGGGGGGGGCAGAATTGAGGGCAAGTGTACATAGGTGTATTATTAATGTTCATCTGTAGTTTGATAAAATTAAAATTGCAATGCTTTCCAATCACTTTTTAAGCAGTGCCGTAACTAAGCATTAATTTAGCAAGTTCATTTTTCCATTATACTGCTTTCATGACAAAGTTACTATATTAATACTTCCAGGACCTAGTTTTTGGGTTTAGCAGATCTGGTTCAAAAATGCAAAAGGAAAGTCCTACCAAATACAAAGAGAGGTCATATCTAAGATTCCATCATCTGTACTTGGGACTGCACTTTTTAATCACTTTTAAGTAGAATAAAAAGGATTGGAATGAAAAATCCCTAAACATTAACATTTATTGAAATGTCGAGTAGAAACAGAATATTTAAAAAGAGTACTGGATAACTTAAAACTTTTAATATTTCATATTCTTTACCCTCTATTGACATTTTCCCATTAGTATAGAAATACTTCCCCCAGATTATTGCATTTGAAAGCAGGATGAAAGTATTCACCACCCTGAATCAAGTTCATCTTTTAAATATGGGTTTATGAAGAAAACAACTGCAAGAAAAAGCAAAATAGAAAATAAATAAAATAAAAGAGAATAATACAACCTCTTTGCTTTACAAACACTAGTATAGTAAATGTGATAAACATCACATTAGATGTGCAAAATCTGGAAATTATAATAATCATCACTATTAACAGTTGGATTTCTTCCTTCTTCTTTATAAGTAGATTATCTGCACATGGATGTTTACTGAGAAGTAGGCTACACTCTATGAAATGGAGTTGAAATGTGCAAGGAATTGAAACTGAAAACTTTTTTATTTCCATTGTGTTTCTTAAACATACTGTATTTTAACATCCTATTTGCATGACTACATAGAATCATAGGATAGAATGATAGAGTTGGAAGACACCACAAGTGCCATCCAGTCCAGTCCTGCCATGCAGGAATACACAACCAAAGCATTCACAAGAGATTGTCATCCAGCAAGGTTGCTTCCTGAAGCACATGCTAATAATGTAGGAAAACAGAACCCTCTATCTATACTTTAAAAGGAGTGTTTCTGAAAGGTGAAGTAATGATATTTGTGTATGCTGCTCAACAGTTTAACAGCCCCACTCCCTATGATTTAAAATAAGCAAATTATTTACACAATGTGCAAATCTTACTGTCAGGATGTGAGAAGGCAGGTTAAGGGTGGAGCGGCATGTTAAGTGATGAAAAACTAAAACAAACACTACCTTGAAAGAAAAGACAAACCAGAATGAATAATTGGACAAGAAATTAGAGAAACAGCTGTAGTGTGCAAGAGACAGAAGATCTACAACTCAGGCAAAACTCCATGAGTACCAGGGTTTGGCAAAAGACAAAGAAATTCATAGACTTATAGAATCATAGAGTTGGGCCATTCAGTCCAACCCCCTACCATGAAGGTATCCACAATCAAAGAACTCTTGACGGATCACCACCCAGTTTCTGTTTGAACAGCTTTAAAGGAGACTCCATCACTCTCTGAGGCATCGTGTTCCAGTGTAAAACAGCTCTTACCATCAGGAAGTTCTTTCTAATGTTTTCTAATGGATTCCACGTGATTGAGCGGGATATAAATAAATCAATATTATTATATTATTATTATATTAGGTGGAAGCTCTTTTCTTTTACAGTGGGTCCTTCTAATCTTCTCAGGTTTGATTACAGGATCACCGGTGGATAACAAAATCCATGGATGCTCAAGCCCCATCAAATATAATGGCATAGCAAAATGTTATTCCTTATATAAAATGGAAAATCAAGGTTTGCTATTTGGAATCTATACTTTGTTAAAAAAATATTTTAAGCCATGGATGCTTGAATCCATGGATAAAAAATCCATGGATAAGGAGGGCCGACTATTTTGAATACATTAATCTGTATCCTAGTCCCTGGAGCAGCAGACATCAAGCTTGCTCCGTCCTCAATATGACATATCTTCAAATATTTAAATATGGCTATCAAGTCACCTCTTAACCTTCTCTTCTCCAGGCTACACATACACAGCTCCCCAAGGCATTCCTCATAGGGCATGGTTTCCAGACCTTTCACCATTTTTATTGCCCTTCTCTGGACTCACTCTAGCTTGTCAACATCCTTCTTGAATTAGGATGATCAGAAATAAACACAATACTAGTGATGTGATGAAGTGCTAATTTCTCAGTCCCTTCAATTGTTTTACCCACGAGCAGAGAAATTTGCCACACGATGGCATAGGTGTGAGAATTTTCACATGGTTCAATTGCAAATGAAGTAAAGGGAAGGGAAATTCCTTTTGAAGTTCATTGTTCCAAATTATTTTATTGTTTTTTGGCATAATTGTCATAAATGCAAGAGTGTGTTAATTTTCACACTCAAGTCACATACAAATCTGTCTTGCAAATGAGATGTTGCTTTTGAAACGACTGGATTCCCATTTGCCAAAGCTCAAACAGAAAATGTCACACAAAGAAGGTTGGAAGTGAGATCTGGCTTCTGAGAGAGACAAAATAAAGAAGACAAGCTGGGATCAGTTTTGACATCAAGACTTATTGCTGAAAGGGGGATTATAGAATCCAAAGTAGATCCCAAGCTCTAATTTTCTTTCTTTACCCTGCTCTTTTTTAAGCACATACATGAATGGAGTTATGGAGTTATGGAGTCTATCTGGGGTAGCCAATGCTGAGAAATACTGTGAGCTCCAGTCCAACAACACCCTGATCTTGGAAGCTATGCAGGTTAGTCTGCCCTGGTTAGTACTTGAATGGGAGACTGCCAGGGAATAATACTAGGTGCTATATGCAAACAAACAAACAAAAACCAAACAGCGTCATTTATATACCGCTTCATACCCTTAAGGAGTGTCTAAGCGGTTTACAACTGTAAACTATTTGCCCCCCAACAATCTGGGTACTCATTTTAAAGACCTCGGAAGGATGCAAGCCTGAGTCGAGCTTCAGCCCTTTGCTGGTCTTGAACTCGCAACCTTATGGTTTTGAGTGAGTGGCTGCAGTACAGGCATTTAACCACTGCACCACCAGGGCTGATCCCTACATGCAAGCTTTCAGAGGAAGGAACTGGCAAAATCCCCTTTGAGGATTTCTCTCTTAAGAAACCGCTAGGAAATTCAAAGGCTCCCATATGTTCATGGGCTTCTTGAATGTGCATGTGTGTGCATGCATACACACAAACACACACACACACACACACAATTATCTCTGCAGCCCCTGTAGCCAGATATCTGGCCCTGTAGCACCAAAGGGGCAAAGGGATGAATCCTAGAGAGCACTGCTTGCATTTACATAGAATCCTAGAGTTGGAGGGGACCCTCAAGGGTCATCCAATCCAAACCCTTCTGCCATGCAGGAATGCATAGAATGCTAGAGTTGCCAGGGACCCAAGGGCCATCCAGCCCAACTTCCTTTTGCCATGCAGGAATACTTAGAATCCTAATGTGGTGGAACCTCCAGGGGCCATCCAGTCCAATCCTCTTCTGCCATGCAGGAATACACAGAATTCTAAAGTTGGAAGAGACTCCCAAGGGCTATCCAGTCCAACTTCTTTGACCATGCAAGAATACATAGAATCCTAGAGCTGGAAGGGATCTACAAGGCCATCCAGTCCAACCATCTTCTGCCATGTAGAAATACATAGAATCCTAGAGTTGGAAGGGACCTCCAAAGACCCTATGTCTGTGGTGTCCACCCACACACCTTCAACTAGCACAGCTTACATGATCGAGATGTTGTTGGACTGTAGCTCCCAGCATTTCTCAGCATTGGCTACACCATCTAGAGTATCTTGTCATCTGGAGAAATAGTTATCTCTTTGTAATTTGGTGGTCATCTGCAAATTTGGTAGGTAAACCCTCTATTCTGTCATCCAAGTTATTTATAAAGATGTTAGCAGCACTGGGCCCAGGAGAGAACTCTGGGGCACCCTGCTAGTCAGTTCTCTCAAGGATGAAAAGTAGCCAATGATGAGCACACTTTGGGTTTGGTCAGTCAATTACAAATTCACTTAATAGTCACATTGTCTAGTCCATATCTTACTAGCAGTTTTGCAAGTGTCCAGAAAAGCTGCCAGCCTCCACTCACACAGCTGATAAGAGAGTCCTTGGCAAAAGATATACAGCAAGATGCCAAGGCAGTTCCTTTAGCAGACACAACCAAATGTAGTCAAAAGAGAGTAAGCCAAAACAGTCCGAGGTTCAGTGTTACCGAGAGCAACAATATCAGTCCAGCCTGGGTCAGAAAAGCCAGGGTCTAGGAATCCAAAGCTGTCAAGGGTCTAGGAGTCAGATACCAAACAGCCTTCTCTTAGGAGAACTAATAGTCTCTGACAACAGTCCTTGGTGTTTGCCACCTGTTATGAATAGCTCCCTGATCACAGCTGCTGCCTGCCTGATGAGGCTTTCTCTGCAAGTCTCTTTGACCTCCTAAAGCCCTGCTTTTCAGCTGTCCTCTGAGTAAAGACAGAGACCTGAACATTTTCCACTATATCTTCCTAGTCCTAACCTACTACTGGGGCCAGACTAGCCTGCTGAGCCCCAGACTCCACTGGGGCTGAGAGAGCAGAGCTGGGTCCTGGCTGGGCCACCTCTACAGGAGCTGGTAGAGCAGAGCTGGGGCCTGTCTCAATCTTAGGTGGTACCTGTAGTCCTCCTCCTCCTCCTCTGAGTCCTCCTCCTCACAGCTGGCCATGACAACAAGAATATCAAGGGAAACCACATCAGAGGCCTTAATGAAATCCAGATATGCTACATCCACAGCATTCCCTTCATCTACTAACTTTATGACTCTATTAAAAATGAGATGACTTGTTTTTGAGAAACTCATGTTAATTTGTAGTGATCATGGCATTTCTTTTTAAGTGATTACAGACTCTGTTTCATGATCTGCTCTAAAATCTTTCCTAGCATTGATGTCAGGCTGACTTGGTGGTAATTATTTGGGTCCTCTTTTCTCTTTTTGAAGATGTGGACAACATATGTCCTCCTCCCTTCTGCTTGGACTTCTCCTGTTCTCTGAGAATGTTGAAAGATTATTGCCAGTGATTCCAAGATTACTTTTGCCAGTCCTTTTAATATCCTTGGATATAGTTCATATGACCCTGGAGACCTGAATTCATGTAGCTTAGTCAGTTATTCCTGTACTACCTCTTTACTTATTCTGTGCTGCAATTTCTCAACTGCATCATCTGCTCCATTTTCCCCATGTTGAGCACTGTTCTTTTGGGAGAAGATAGAGGCAAAGAAGGTTTTGTGTCTTCTTTTTCTATCCCATTAGCATTTCTTCATCTTCTCCACAGTGGCCTTACCATTTCCTTGCTCTTCCTTTTGTTACAGACATAACCCAAAAGCAATGTTTATTGCTTTTAACCTCTCTAGGGAGCCCGAGCTTTGCTTTTGCTTTTCTGACTTTCCCCTTACATGTGCTGACTATTAGTTTGAATTGTTCTTTGGTGATTTTTTTCCCTTTTCCATTTCTTGTACATATTCCTTTTGAGTCTTGGTTCAGTTGAAAGTTCTTTAGACATCCATCTTGGTTCCTTTAGAAATCTCTCATTTTTCCTCTTCATTGGAACTGTTTGAAACTGTAACTTCAATATCTCCCTTTTAAGAAACTCCTATCCAAACTCACCCCAGCGTTTATTGAAATCAGCTTTCTTACACTCTAGAATGAATATGCTTGACTTCCCCTTTCACTGTATAACTAACTCCAAGAGAACATGGTCACTTCAACCTAAGGATGCCACCCCTTCCACCCCATTAATTGAGGTGTAAGTTGGTGATGATGATGGGGGGAAAAAAAACCAAAAAACATCTGGCCATGATAAAGTAAAGTAAAGAAATAACTTACTTTTCTCATGCACTGCAGGTTTCTACATGACAACAATAAAAGAGACGATGATAATGAACATGACAAAATGCTTAAACTCAGAATTAATATTTAACATAACATGTACAGCACTGTGTAAACCTACAGCGCTATATAAATAAAGGTTAATAATAATAACATTTTATGTTCTGTTTAACATAAAATGGGTGGAGGAATACTGTATGGATTGAGAGATCATTCGTAACTATACTCTGTATAGCTTTGGATCCAAATTTTGGGAGAAGAGCAGGACACAAATTAATATAATAAATAAATTACACACAGAGAGACATTTCTATAGAGAAATATGTCTTAGTTGATGGCCTATATATCCAGAGGTCTGCATCTTCCAAACCTCTGTAATAACTATGTGTAACAGTTAATATCGTGAAGAGTTCCTTTCCTCCCTTATGTACATCCTAGCAGATGAATCTGTGATCATGTGTCCTTTACAATAACATTCACTCTATAGTGTGCTACTTGCTCATCTGTTTGCTGATCTCCTGCAGCTCACATAGTCCATGTGTTAAGGAACAAGAATTACATACAGTTCAAATTGTCAAGCCTCTTTTTAAATAAAAATTAAAATTAAAATAAAAATTAAAAAATAAAGATAAAAATCTATAGGTTCTTATTAAACCTAGACTTATTATTCCTAAGCACGATTGTACCTAGCACACCACAAATAAAAGTGGAACTCAAGCACCTGATGACCTAGCAAGGGAAGGCAGCATGGCAGTGATTTGTCCCCTCTTTCTCCATTATAGTCAGGGAAAGGTCAAAATGAAAGCAGGTCTTCAATAAGCACCTGGAACAGTGGCACTGAGAAGGTATGACCTTCATTGCTACAATGCAAAGCTACTGGGAAAATAGCAATTTAGAAGAACAGTAGGATAGCTATGTAAATGCTTGTTCATTCTGTTCTAAGAGATAATAACAAATAACAAATTTATCTCCTGGTGGTGATAAATTTGTTAAAAACTGAACATTTATCAAAAATTATTCACAGTTTGGGACTTGTATATCAGGCATTTTGCACAGAATCATAGAATCATAGAATCACAGAGTTGGAAGTGACCACAAGGGCCATCCAGTCCAACCCCCCTGCCATGCAGGAACTCTCCATCAAAGCATCCCCGATAGATGGCCATCTAGCCTCTGCTTAAAGACCTCTAAGGAAGACATTATTGATGAAGAAAATACTGTTTTCTATAGTAAAGAACTGCTTTAAGCACAAGCATCTTTTCTCAGTGAATAGGTCTCAGGCTGCTACCACACTGAAAAATTTATTTATTTATTTATTTGAATTGAATTGAATTGATTACTATCCCACCTTTGTTCCCAAAGGGACCCAAGGTGGCTCACAAATAAAAATTCTAAAAACATATTACAATAAAACAATTAACATTATCATCTAAAAACAATATAAAATTACAGACTTTAAAACCACACTAAAACAATGATATCCACCCTATATAAACACCACCCAACCCACCCTGTGATTATACATCCAGAGCCAGCCAGGATAAAACCATTTTTGCTTGCTGACAAAAGGCAAGGAAGGAGGGAGCCAAGCTTGCTTCATGTGTCTGACTATAGGGGACAGTGCTCATCTCTGTCACTTAGCCAAAGAGCTAGCGTTGTCCGAAGATGATTCTGGTGGTCATCACAGAACGTTGTTACTTTCCCACCAAAGTGTCTCTTATTTATTTACTTGCACTCTTACATGCTTTCAAACTCTGATGTTCAAAATGTCTATCAGGCAGCACTTGGATCTCAGCCTTCTGACCTGCTCATCTTGCAGTCATCACTGTCAGCATCGTAACTGCTGAACCATTGTGTCCCATCCACTTACATGGGTGTAAATTCCACTGAACCCAAAGGGGCTTATCTTTAAGTAATCAAACCTAAGATTGTTCTTATAAATGTATATTTTATGAGAAAATAGTCAAGCACATATATTAAAATTATACATTTAAGCTTTATAAGCAATTTAATAAGGAAACAACAACTGTATATGTATATAGATGTGCATGCATAATATGTGCTTACATACAAAATATATTGCCCTAAGTTTCTACAGTCATTTCCAACTAGAGTGCAGTTTGACACCATTTTAACTGTCATGGCTCCATCCTATGGAATTCTGGGATATGTAGTTTGTTGTAGCACCAGGCTCTCTGACATGGAAGCCTAAATATCTCACAAAATTATGCATCCCAAAATCCCATAGCATTGAGCATTGGCAGTTAAAGTCAAACTGCATTCACTCTGCAGTGTTGATGCATCCACAAATGAGAAAGATTATTGTTTTTATTGTGAGATTTCCCTGACATTTGAAAGACTCCTCTTACCATTTTTCAAATTCTTTTTAAAAATATTATTTTGGTAGATGGCTGAGGAAGACTCATTTTTTAAGCTGTGAAGGAATGTTGTCTTGAAACATTTGAATTTTCTGATCAATATCAGGAAGTACAAGTCCCATCTGAGCCTTAAGAAGGACTTCAGCAAAAGACCACGTAGCCTTCACATATGTCAACAAGTATGGATGTGAATAATCTTGCCATTCTCTTGAGTTTGAGTGGGACAAGTTGTTTCAACACAAAGAAAGTTTTATCAATGTATTTACCCTTTCAATGATTTTTTCAACAGCTGTGAAACATCTCCAGCTTAAGACTGAGGCACCACGTGTTTTGTTGTTATGTACTAGTGTATTTTGCTCCTTTGTGAAGCTAACCAGAAACAATGTCACATTATCCTATACAGTGGTCCCCCCGGGATACGAATCCCTTGGGATCCAAAATCCCCGGGACCCAAAACCACCGGGGCTGGAAAAATGGCCCCGGCCAATGAAAAAAAACCCGGGTTGCGAAAAAAAATTCTCAACCCAGACTCTTTAAAACAGCGCGCTTCTGGAGCGCTGTGCATTGGTTAAACGACTTCCAGGTTATGAAGGTAATCCCGGAACGGATTACCTTCGTAACCCGGGGGACCACTGTATTGTGCACTTTACAGAAATGCAGGAGACATCTCTATCTTGCATTAAGATGGTTTTTGTTCGTTTGTTTGTTTGAGGTTCCTTAATTTTCCAACTGAAGAGAACTCAAGGACTTACCTCTCTCTAACAAAATTCCATAATTGGACTAGGAGAAAAGATTTAAGCACATCAAAGCATCAAGTGATTATAATTTATGCCTCCACAATTTTTTGTTTGTTTATTTGTTTAATATATGACCTTAATGCCCCAAATAAAATCTGTTGTCAATATCAAGGTGGTTTATTTTCAGAGATATGTCAGGGGATATACGTATGTGTATAAAAGGTCAAAAGTAAGTTGACTGTGGCCTTGGTATACTTTCTTTTCCATCAGTGAAGTTATGTGTGCATGAGCTTCAGGTTTATTCTTATTTGTTGTCTAGCTAATAAAGTAAAAGTTCATCTCATACCCAGGTGTGTACATAACCAAAGTGAAGGTCTGCAAACATGAGTAGATATAAAAAAGGGTACATATAAGAATATTTCACTCCCACACTTCTTGAGAGGTTTCTGGACAGTGTGTTACTGCAAGGGTGTGTGTGGGGGGCATCAATGTAGGGAGAATTCTTCTGCTTAAATAGTGTTGGATTTTTCTTTTATAAAGTAACAGTAATTTGATTCCCCATGATTTTTTTATTTGATTTTTTTTGCAAAATGGCTTCAAAACTCAGAGTCTAATTGATCTTGTGGCTAGATTTTGAGTAGGAACCTGAAGGTAATATCCCCACTTGATAGTTTAGTAAACATCAGTCTGGTAAAATCCTGACAAGAATCTGAACAGAAATAAAAATTACCTAATATTAACTTGACAATTAATCTCCACCTTGTACCAATTCTCAAAAAAACAAAACAAAAAAAAACCAAATTAATACTATTACAATGCAATATTTGGTAGTCAGACTGAAAGGTGAATATTTGAAAACTCTCTTTTTACTTATGCTACAACATTGTGATTTTCACATAGCTTATTTTTCTCTCACTTATTAATTCTGCTTTTAAAAACAAAACTGTGCCTGCAAGCAGGTGCTAAATTTGCAGAAATAATAAGTGGAGACATGCCAAATTGCATAACTAATGATACCCTAGACTGCAAATAATTAGTTGGAGAATCTAAAGTCATGTTACTAGCCTTAGCAAAAGTATACTTTCGTACCTAATAGGACCTAATGACTCACTGGACATTCCTGTTACTTCTGTGGCCAAAAACAAAACAAAACAAAACAAAATGCATCTAAAAGACCAGAATCAACTGGTCTAAAATATGAAATATAAAGAATTACAGAAATAGTACTTTGTATTTACACAACTGCAACTGAAGTGCTGTCCCAAGCATAGGCAGGACCATCTGCCTTCTCCCACTGAAATTCCATAACTTGCTAAAAATGGCTGGTTGTTTGCAAGGAAATTATTCATCTACCTATGAACACAGCTAGAGGAGGTCAAGTCAGCTAAATCTATGAATAGATATGCATACTGGTCTCCCCAAGCAGGTAATTGGTTCCATTACACCAAATACACAATTGGTTTATTATGGTGTGTTCATAGCTGGCTAAAGTCCAGCACAGAAGGATAAATTTTACATATTTTATTCAAAATGTGTAAAGATTAATTCTTCTGGGCTGATTTGGGGCAACACTGAGGATACTTTGCATACTATGGAAGGGACAGCCAGCAGTTTTTCTTTCCAGTAACCTTGGATACTGGCCAGGTATTGTTATTATACTGCACAGGCTTCGGGGAAAGGGCCAGGGATAGCATAAGGGTGAAATGAATCACACAAAAAGTTTTAGCAAAGTGTGAAAATGAACCATTCTGTTCACCAGAATTCTGTTGTGATATCCATTCTGGGTTTTCACACAGACACCTAGAATTCACAGGGGTGGCTGTCAAGCTAGGGCTTTAATACTGATGACTCTGGCACAGTTTGGGACAAGTAATATTGCTACTAGCTAATACCAAAGATTTTTGGGGAGACAGAAAGACATACATAACAACCTTGATAGATGTCCATTGTGAAGTCAAACGCTTTCATGGTTTTTTGTGGAGTTTTCAGGCTATCCATACACAGCATAAAATGTGATTTGATAATACTGAAATTCTGGACCATGCCAACAACTATCAGTTCACAATGCACAGGGAAGCCATTGAAATTCATAAGACCTGGACAATTTCAACAGGAAAGGAGAAGCCCTTAAAGTACCATTCCTGAAAAATACCAAAACCAAGACCCAGAAAGTGCAAATGAAAGTCACCCAGGGTCAGGGTTTTTTTTTCTAGCAGACAATGGATCACTAAGTATATAGACACTATTGCCATTCAGCAACAGGCCAACACACAGATTAACATGTAAATCACTTCCTCTCAACTAAGGGTCACACACACACACACACCACTCATTCCCAGCCACACAGATGCTAGTGAAATGTCAGGAATAAATTCTTCCAGAAATGGCGCCGCCCAACTCACCGGGCCAGTGCTGTTGCTGTGCGAAGAGGCTCTGCCTTCCCACATGGCTGGTTTTCCTCCCGGCAACAGAGGCAAGTGCGGGCTTACCTCTGATTGGCTACCAGGAGAGCGGGAACTCTGAGAGGCCTGATTGGCCCACTCGGGCCCGCCAGGCCACCTGATTGGCTGAGGGCTTCAGGAGAGGCAGGGCCTCCTCTTTATGGGGCCCTCATTGGTTGATTGGCCTATTTAGGCCCTTGTGAGGCACTCCTAGGTGCCATTCACAGTTTGCTCCCTGCCCTCCCTCCCTGCCTGGGAGTTGATTGTCACAACTTGTTGTTGGCGGCAGCATAGGCCTAGATCTGGGGTAGGGGTTTCCAGGGCCTGCTGGCACTGGGTCGGGAGTCCTCAGACCCGGGTATGGAGCAGTTTGCTGTGGCCATTGCGGGGGCCACAGTCAGTTAACACCCGGTGACTAGGATGCCTTGCAATTCGAGTTGAAGCAGTGCAATTGCCTGACTGTGCAACAGGGTGGAGCTTGGCACCTACGTCATCCCGATGCTTGCGGCTGCAAGCAACCTTACCTAATACATCAACCAACCGGGGTGTTGCTGATGTCCAGATCCAGACCTTATGCTTTGGGCCAACCCTATGGTTATGCTGCTTGTTTGAGCTGTTAATAAAGTTGTGGCCTTTTTCCTCCATCTTTGTGTTATGTTTCATTGAGCCGGATCTGCACAGCAACACAGCCTGACAACCACAGAAAACCCTTATTCATTCATTCATTTACTGTATTTATACCCCGTTCTTCAGCCAGAAAGGCTCTCAGAGGGGCTTTCAGACAGTTAGTTAAGTTTATAATCTTTTAAAAAAAAAAAGACATGACACAAAAGGAGAAGGGATTGCAGTGGGGAAGGGGAATAAGTCCAGCAGTTCTTGGCAAGATTTGTTCAGAAATAGTTTGCCTTTGCATTCCTCAGAAGCTGAGAAAGAGTGACTTGTCCAAGGTCATAAGTGAGTTAGCATGGCTGAGTGGGGATTCAAATCCTGGTCTCCAATTCTCCACAGTCATAGTCCAATGCTCATTATGTTATCTCCTCTAGCCAGGGACCTTTCCAGGGATGGAGACAACTCTCAAGGTTCATGGTGCTGGAAGACGAGAGAATTTTTATTTTATTGTGTCAATTAGCAATAAAGGCTGGGAGCCCATCTTGCCTATTCCACCTGCCTGGATTCTTGTTGTAAACCGCCCTGGTTCTTTATGATTGGGCAAGCTAGAAATAAATCTATTATTATTATTCAATCTCCACTGGCACCAGGGTCCACTGATTTAGCATGAAGTTGTTTGTATGTCTGTTTAACTTATTCCACCATATGGTCTCAGGCAGTCTGTGTTATGCTTCCCCCTTAATATTTTCCTCTGAGTAATATAGGAATTTGTATCAGCTGTGCATATGAGCTGCTGTGAAATATGACTGTTGGCATATCTTGCCTTTTTGTATGACAAATTTTAGATGCATAGTTCCTTAGGAGCAACACAATGTCATCATATACGATGTGGAGAAACTGGAGCGGGTCCAAAGGAGGGCAACTAAGATGGTGAAGGGTCTGGAAAGCATGCCCTATGAGGAACGACTTAAAGAGCTGGGGATGTTTAGCCTGGAGAAGAGAAGGTTAAGAGGTGATGTGATAGCCCTGTTCAAATATTTGAAGGGATGTCATATTGAAGAGGGAGCAAGATTGTTTTCTGCTGCTGCAGAGACTAGAACGCGAAATGGATGCAAGCTGCAGGAAAAGAGATTCCACCTCAACATTAGGAGGAACTTCCTGACAGTAAGGGCTGTTCGACGGTGGAACACACTTCCTCAAAGTGTAGTGGAGTCTCCATCCTTGGAGGTCTTTAAGCATCTTAAAGCCATCTGTCGGGGATGCTTTGACTGGGAGTTCCTGCATGGCAGGGGGTTGGACTGGATGGCCCTTGTGGTCTCTTCCAACTCTATGATTCTATGATTCTATGATCCATAAAGCAGCACTCACACTGGTAATGATTAAAAAATAGATCCTAATAAACATGGGTCCTGAATATTCTCCTGTTGTTGTCGTTGTTGTTGTTGTTTTAATTAAATATATCCACAGAGTTTGCGGATTCTGTTAAACACACACACACACACACACACACCAAGGCTAGAGTTCGTTATTCTAACATATTAGAGAATTCTGGATGACCAGAGTTCTAAGATTATTCTTTTTTTCTTTCTTCTCTCACCTTTCTAAATACCATCACGAATGTTAGGATTCCAACTGAAATATTTACATCCTAGGTATGGCTTAGGTCCAGATTATTTAAAGAACCTTATCTCCCCATATGAACCTGCTAGAACTCTAAGATCTTTGGGGGAAGGCTTTCTGTTGGTCCCACCACCATCACAGGCTTGCTTGGTGAGTAAGCTTTCTTGATGGCTGCTCTCACCTCTGGAGTGGCTTTCCGTGGGAAGCTAGATTGGCCCCCTCCCTATTTGCCTTTGGTCAGGAAGCTAAAATGCTTTTATTTAAGCAGGCATTAAATATATAATCATGTCAGAGTGGCTTTTGTAGTGGTGGTGGGATGTTTGTGTTTTGCCTGTGAATTTTCGTTTTTGTATATTTTTTGATATTTTAATGTGAATTTTCACTGTTTTTAGATTATTTTAACTGTTTTTAATTTTTATTGCAATGTTGTTGTTGTTGTTTTTAATTATTTGTGAGTTGTCTTGGGTCTGTTCTGGGAGAGAGGTGGCATATAAATGAAATAATAATAATAATAATAATAATAATAATAATAATAATATAGGTTGATATTTGAGCAGAATTATTGTGGGCACTCCCCAAACCTATTAATGGCACCACTTATTCATGATTATGAACAAAAATTTGCCAGGAAAAAAAAGATTTAAAATTAATTTGGCTAATATTTGCAAGCAAGCCTGTCAAATCAAACCAATCACAGAATAGTCATTACATCAATGACCAAAATATTACTGAATAATTTGAAAACTTGTAAAGCTGTCAGGTGGGATGCTAACTGGAAAAAAAGAAACAAAGGGTGCTTCCCCCCCCCCCCAAATGTAGACTATTTAAAAGTAATTTCAGGCCCTAAACAATCTTTTTAATAGGTCATGAGATTGCACAAATGATAACAGAGATTGTGGCATTGGGATGGTCCATGTTACAAGTATGTAGCCTCCCCTGGCAACCAATCTCTTCTGGAGAGGCAACAAAACCCACAACCCAACAGCAGGGTCTACTAAAACCCACAGAAGCAGTTGTTCTTTCCTTGATTATGTTTAGGGTACAATTTGCTATCACAAGACTACTGCTGGCAGTTGCTATGTTATGGCTTGCACTGTGTATGTACAGTGATTCACTATTCAATTCCCCCTGTTGTTTCCATGCTCATTAGGGGAATAAAATAAAAAACCTAGGTTTGTGCTTCCCACACAACACTTTAAAAGAACAATGCATGTCTTGTTTCTGATATATTCAAGGAGAATCACGGATGAACCATTCTTCTTGAAACTCAGACATTTTTTATACAAAAAATAAAGTGCTCTCTCCATCGTTACTGTGACTCAAAACACACATCCCACAATGGTAGTTTGGCCCTAGTTATTTCACAAAACTTATGAAATCTAGCTGCTGTCATTTGGAATACCAGCCAAAATATCTTTCCATAACCTTCATTTCAATATAATTCAGTTTTATTATATTAGCAGTTAGCCTTAAGACAGAAAACAATAAACTATAACAGCCATAAAAACAGAGGACAAATACCATAAAAAACATTTGTCTTTACAGTTGAAACATCAGGAGCTGTATACTAAAATGGCAATACTAAATGCAAACCATTTTTTCAAGGTACCAAGGACAGGTGAAATAGTGTATAAAATAAAACAGAACAGGTAAAATTCAGCTAGAAATATGAATCTGCTATACTCTGACAATTTCAAAACAAAGGTCTACCATAATTTCTTGTGTCTCCTAGTATGCCAGGGAGGTTGAGTGGATTGGCTACTGTTGCAATAATATCAGTGGCTTTGCTAGAATACACTATGACATTTTTAAAATTCATAGCTACTTGGATTCTTCTATGATTTTCCAGGCAGGACAAAAAGATGGCCTTTACCCCAAGACAAATGACATTCAGCTATAGTTTGCCTCCAACTACGGAGGCTATATTCAGTGTCCATGATTAATATCTACTGATATGCTTCATCTCCATGAATTTATCTGATCATTTCAAAAAATTTCAGATCTACTGAACATCATCACACCATAGCTTTCTTTCAGACAATTCTCCATATATCAAAGTGGTATGTGGGATTGCCTCATCACCAGTGTTGTATCTGTAATGTAACTGATTGACTTTATGTATTATGTTTGTACTATGGATTGCTTCATTGATATTGTATTGTATGTGCTTAATTTGATATTAATGGACTAGGAGATATTATGGACTGTTTTATTGATATTGTATTGCATGTATTTAATTTGATGTTAATACTTTAGGTTTACATTTTGCACTGGATTATTGATATTGTACTGTGTGTATTTAATTTGTTGTAATCCCACCTTGATCTGAAGGAAAGGCGGGACATAGAAATAACAACAACAACAACAACATGAGGTTTGTAAGCTGAGTGGGATAAAGAGGACCTACACACTTACACCTCCCTCCTACACCATCTTACCCAGGAGGAAGTGAAGGGACTGGAGAGGCCTAGCAACACCATCTGGCATGGCCTCAAGTGGAAGAGCCCTCCCTCCTACACCATCTTACCCAGAAGGGAGTGAAGGGACTGGAGAGGCCTAGCAACACCATCAGGCATGGCCTCAAGTGGAAGAGCCCTCCCTCCATGCTACATCATCTTGCCCAGGAGGGAATGAAAGGACAGGCCAAACTCCATAGGGCCTGTCCTGGATTAAGAAGCAGAGCTCTCCTCCATGCCATCTGCCTTGGTCCAGGCCTTAGAGGGAGAGAAGAACTTTTGGACCTGATCCCCTTCCCCACCACCATTCCCTTCTCCTTTTGTGTCATGTCTTCTTAGAATGTAAGCCTGAGGGCAGGGAATCATCTACTTGAAATAATGATAGTAAGCAGCTCTGATAGCTTTTAAAGCTGAAGAGCGGGGTATAAATAAATCAATAAATATTATTATTATTATTATTATTATTATTACACTGGTGGATGCAGATGTTCTTCATTATTGGACTTCCTATATGACATTCTGGGCTGTCAGACTAACTCTTGATTCATTTAATTTATACAGGGAGGAATGCTTATTATGGTGCAGAATACTGTTAGTTGATTATGTATGAGAATGTATAGTATTAAATGATGTAAAGAATAGTGGATTGTTAATACTGTAGTCAGCCTAAATATACACTGAAAGTGATTTCTGCCACAGGGCATTCTTTGGATGTAGAAATATAATTTATCAGCAACATCTACTCTCTCCACACATATGACTATCATTCTAAATTGCCAGTTTGTGCATCCAACAAAGTGGCCCTTCATCCATAATAGCTTTAAGGTTGCATAATATTCTTGCTTGATTTCACTGTTACATGAGTCTTTTTACAAAACATACTGAATAAACTGTCTAAGAAAAATATGAAATCGTGAGTCTGGACTTTTAAAAAGATAACACTGATGTGACAAGGATATCTAAGCACCAGGCTTTACAAACTAGTTATAAACTTGTTTGTTGAAAATAATAGTCAAGTTTATCCAGATCTTTCCCTTACTCTACTGTTATTGCTCTTGAGGTCTGTTAATTTGTTAACCTTCTGGGCACTCAGCAAAGTTCTCAAGGGAAAAGCAGCTATAGTCACGTGAACCCTACTACTTAACTTAGAGTCCTAATTATACAGGCCTCCAGATTTTGTAGTGGAGTCTAGCTCAGTGTGACTTGTCCTCCTCCAGATTTTACTGAACATGAAGGTGACAGTGGACTGGAGCCACTGGCACAGGACCCTGGGAGGGTGGCCAGGAGGACCCCTTCCATGCATTATACTTGTACATGTCTGGTTAAGAAGTGATTGAAGCTTTTCGTAGTCAGGACATCTCTTTGTTGCAAAGAAGTGTTGAATCACTGGAGATATTTAAGCTGGGGAAGGAGTGAAATTTCATTGTATGTAATGCTGATTTCTCAGCTGAACAATCATTGTCAGGAAGTCTATTTGTCTAAAGCTTATAGTAATTATCACAGATATTTCAAGTTCAACAGTTTTTTCAACCCAGCAGATTTTTTAATGCTTCATTTACCCATTTTCATCCTTCTGCCATTATATATATTGTGTGTGCACATGTGAGGGGAGTTCTGAGCCCATCTGTATTCCCATGCTTTTATTAAAGCTCCTGTAGAAAATGGTGCCCTTAGCCTCTTTATATTCTTCGAGGTAAACCTCTGTGTATATTGAGAAAACAGGTCATTTGGATTCCTACCAGGCATGACAGTTTTGGAATAATCTGTCAAAAACACACTTAACAGTTACAATTCACTTTTGAAAGCAAGAGAATAGAGGGGGTGAAACCTGACTGTAACAAACAACAGTGGCTTTCCTTTATTCCCCCCCCCCCCCCCGAACTGTGAGCTGAATACGTGTGCAGGCAGAACTATATTGCACAGAGCAGTGTATTTAGAATGAAGTTTTGAACTGACCCTTTGGAACACTGGGGATCATCTCTCCTGTTCTTTCCTTAAGCTTTGCTGACAGGGCTATTGCAATTGCTATTTCTCAGCTCTTTCAAAAGCATGCTTTAATTCTTCTACTGGGTCTCTTTATTGCAAATAACAGTAAAATGTTCTTAAATGAATTATAAAAACACAATAGCAAAATTATTTCTAAAGTGCTTATCTCATTGTCCCATCAAAAATTCACACACATCTCTGAGTTGGAATTCACTAGACTCCACATTAAAGCTATAGCTGTAGGATTCAATTTGTGAGAGATATGGTATGCAGGCTCATATATTTCCTGGTGGAAGTGCCCATAGATGGTAGCCAGATTCTCTCAGTTAATATAGGGACTTCAATTTCACAAAGTTCTTTTCCAAAGAAGTCACATGCTACTTTTGTAATATACACTGTTTACATTTGCATTCAATGAAATGCAATACAAAACATGCTATTTATTTATTTCACTTACTGACCAGTCCTACGAACCTAGTGTTATTTTCAGTATTTGGCATTATGTCTCAGATACATCTGTCTTCAGTATTTTTGGCTTCATTTTTCAGCAATATCACTTTTATTAAAAAACAAACAAACACAGAGACAAATATACTATTTAAACACAAATTAACTCCACTTTTTAAAATGAAGTGCAAATTTTATAACAGAACAAATTTATAACAGAACTAAGTTCTCTCCTATGGGTAAGTTAAAAGAAATCACTTTCCCTTTATTGTACATTTTTGCAATCAAATCTCTTGTGTGACTGGAAGATATCTAACATAGCTACTCATCTGGCTGAATTTAAGTTAGGGGGAAGTGGAGGCTCTTGCATGTCATCTTAAGTGGTAATTCAATGTTTTGAAAATTTGTTCCCCCTACTTAAAGTGATGGTCCTACAGACATACTTTTCCAGTTCCTAAATTTATTTTGGAATGTATAAATCACAAAGCTACAGCACTCTTCCTGTAAAAGGGGGCTCTAGATACCAGCCAACCTATGTTTTCAATGATTTATCTGTGTGCTTTGCATCTTCAGGTGAAGACACAAACTCTCTCTCTCTCTCTCTCTCTCTCTCTCTCTCTGTGTGTGTGTGTGTGTGTGTCTGTGTTTACTGCCTTTTGTCCTTAGTCAGCTCACAGCAATTGAAATGTGGCCCGATTTTATAACCTGCCTGGATTCTTCTGCTGTACTATCTCTAAGCAACATACAAACTATAACTCTTAGGCTGTCATTACTCTTCACCATATGCTTTCTTACTGTTTTTGATTGAAAAAGAAGCCAAAGAACTTTAAAAACTAATTCAGGGGCTGTTCAGGCTAGCAGTTTGGGAATAATGTCTCCACGACTCAAGCCCCGGTTCTGCCCCCCAGAGTGGCATGATGCCATGTGCTACCATGTCACAGTGCTCCTCTGGCACTGCAACATACAATGCAGCACCAAAGGAGCACTGCCAAGTTGCAGCAACATGACTATTGCACCCTTTGCAGGGAGCAAAAAAGAGACACTTTTTGTGGCTCCTTTTGCACCCTAGGTTGGTAGGACTGGTCAGTAAGTGAAATAAATAAATAAATAAATAAATAAATAAATAAATGTGGTTGCCATGGCCCTGATCTGGCTGAAACAGGGGTGGCTGCATGCTGCCGCTTTGGGGCTGTCTGTACAGTCCCTCAATGAATGTTATGACTTTTGGTTTGCTAGATGTCACAATAGCACAGACTATGAAATGTGGTGTTTGTTTGATGAAGCTACTCCTACATGAGAAGAGTTAGGGAGCTGGGTATGTTTATCCTTGAAAAGAGAAGGTTAAGAGGATATATGATAGCCATGTTTAAATATTTGAAGTGAGAGATAGAGGATGGAGCAAGATTGTTTTCTGCAGCTCCAGAGAATAGGACCCAGGGCAATGGATTCAAACTACAGGAAAAGAGATTCCATATCAATATGAGGAAGAACTTCCTGACAGTAAGAGCTGCTTGACAGTGGAATACACTTCCTTGGAGTGTGATGGAATCTCCTTCTTCAGAGGTTTTTAAACAGACACTGGGTGGCCAACTTTCAGGAGTGCTTTGATTGTATAATCCTGCTGATTGGACTGGAGGACCATTGAGTTCTCTTCTCTATGATTCTATGATTAGCTAAGAAAGGAAGAAAAAATTAATCATTAACATTTCAACACAACAGAACAATATCCTCCAAAAAACAAAAACTGGGGATCATGTGGCCATCATAGTGTGTTTATGATGACAAAAGTTGGGAGTAGCTGAGGGAGCTGAGTAGTAAGGAAGAACATAAACATTAGGAGAGGCTGCAGGTTTGCTTTTGTCTGAGTCAATAGAGAATTCTTAGACTCTTGTCCTTTCCCCCCTTGCTGAATTACATGCCAACTACTTTTGCATTTCAGAGTGAGTGTGCAGCCACCAAAATGAGAGCAGAAAGTGAAAAGAGAAAGAAAAACTGGGACATTTTAAAAGCAGCTTACAGTGGGACAGCAGAGGATTAATTGGGGATGTTCCTGCCAAAGAAACATAGATGA
This sequence comes from Urosaurus nigricauda, assembly GCA_034509955.1. Lineage (NCBI taxonomy): Eukaryota > Metazoa > Chordata > Lepidosauria > Squamata > Phrynosomatidae > Urosaurus > Urosaurus nigricauda. Next base: position 57,190,981 of record JAOEGL010000003.1, read on the forward strand.
ACGGTATGAAGTATAAGCAGTACTTTACACAGGAACTACTAAAAAGTCTTGAGATAATTCTTCAACCTCCATACTAAAGAAATAAAAGGTCTGTTATCTGTGGGCCCCAATAATGTAAAACTAGATCTAATAGGTCTAAATCTGAATATGCTGAGTCAATAGTGTGGTGCAGCAGCTAAAAAAGTCAACATGATCCTAGGCTGAATCGAAGGGGTTTAATTACTACATCAAGGAAAGTAATAGTACCACTCTATTCTGCTTTGGTTAGACCTCACCTGGTGCCCAATTCTGGGCACCACAGTTCAAAAAGCTGGAGCGTGTCCAGAGCAAGGCAACCAAAATGGTGAAAATTCTGGAATCCATGTCCTATGAGGCACAACTTAGGGAGCTGGGTGTGTTTAGCCCAGAGAAAAGTACAGTTAAAAAGTGACATGATAACCATGTTTAAACATTTGAAAGGATGTTGTATTTAGGATGGAGCAAGCTTGCTTGCTGCTGCTGCAGAGACTAGGACATGGAGCAATAGATTCAAAATACTGGAAAATACATTATTCTTCAACATCAGGAAGAACCTCCTGAGGGTAAGGGCATTTTGCCAGTAGAATACACTGCCTTGGAGACTGGTGGCATCTCCTTCCTTGGAAGTTTTTAAGCAGTCTAGATGGCCATCTGTCAGGAATGCTATGACTGTGTGTATTCCAATTCTATGATTTTCTGATTAAATCACATAAGGGTAAATTTGGTGATGAACATTAGAAATACTTTCTTAATAAGGAAAATTCTCTAAACTGGAGGTGTCAAGCAGAAAGTGGCCAGCCATCTATTCCCAGTGATTGGCCAGGATATTATTATTATTATTATTATTATTATTATTATTATTATTATTATTAAATAACTCTATCTTGAACTGATTGACTACATTCAACAGGGGGTTTACTAAATAGCCTACAATACTCCATCATTTGATTATTTGATTCTATGAAGTTACAACATAAGAGAGAGTTGATGGAGACACTTTACCCATTACAGGTTTGTGAGAGTTGCCGATGCAAAAACAAAACAAAACAAAACTTTCTTTACAAGTGCATCGTAAAGGAGGATGACACACATGATGGTGTTAAAGTTGTGTACCTATGGGGTCACTGTATACAGGCATGGATTTCTTCAAGATTAAGCCTTCACATATTGACTGGTAAAAATTCTGAATCACTTAATCATCATCTGAATAAATAGGGAGGTAGATCAGCTTTAAAACAACCAATTTTTTAAATCGAAGTTCTAAAATGCAAGCTCTATATTTTCATGAAGCTAGTTGAAACATAAAACTACCTTCCAAAGTATTCCTTGAACCCAGTAAATTTCAAGTAGACCAATGTTGTCTATTATCTTTCATTAGCCTTCTCTGTTTGCCTTCATATTGAAATCCTTAATGGAAGGAAAATATCATCAACTTCATTTTTTGTGGGACATTACTGGATATATTTATTTGTTTATCAGGTGTCAATGTGTGCAGATGTGGGATGATTATCAGCTTTGCAAATATCATCATAGGTGATGGTGTCATCATTTTAAATTAGTTTGAAGAAAATCCTGCAGTTTTTTATTGACACATTCTTAGAATACAATCACTTTACCACCAGTTATTCACCTGCTTTCTCATGTGTAAATAGAAACACATGTTGACTGTAATGTGCTATTATGTTTACTCAATTTCACACAACCTGGCAAGGTCATATTTAAAGTTCTTTATTACTCCCATTAGTGACCTTAAAATCATATTCCATGTAACATTCTTGGGTTCTATATCATTCTTTGTATCCAAGATGTTGTTTTCTTCAATGTTTGCATTAATCTTCACAATAGTCCCTGTGCATGTATTTATATTATTGTGTGTGACTCTGGCAGCTGTTTCTTCTATTCATTTTATAAATAAATAATATCATTATTTGATTATTTATTCCTATATGTTTACATGAATATGATTTGATATTTTTATCTAAATTAATCTTAATGATATCATGAATTGTCCTAGTCCAGGCTGAAATTTTGCATAAAGGTTTTGTTTCTTTTGGTTCTAATTTTATTTTTCCCTATCCTTATTTAATGATATAATCTCCTGTTGCTGATATGTGCTAAAGGAAAAGTAAAAAGTTTTCAGTCTCAAGCAAAGTGTATAACTTGCTTGATGGATGACTTGCCACTTATAATTAAAATCAAAATGTCATTAAACCAAAATGACTGCTTTCCCATTTCATATATCCTGTCTTCTGTCTTTTTAAAATATTTTTCAATTGCATCTTCCTCTGTTCTGTCAGTTCTTTTAAACCCTCCAAACCTCTGTTTTGATTTCTTCAACCAGGTCTTTCTTCTGTTCTAGTTTTTCTGGATCTCTCTGCCACATTTGACACTGTCAATCATGGGCTCTTGGTGGATTTACTCCAAGAGGTTTTGCAGACTCAGTTTTAAAGTGGTTTAAATCCTACCTTTCCAACATATCTTTTGGGTTGGTTACTGGAAACTAGGTTTCTGACCCTTTCTCGTTATCTGTTGGAATCCCTCAGGGTTCTCTATTGTTTTCCCTCTATGCCTTATCCTTAGGAAATATTTTAGCTCTTATGGCTTTCAGTCCCACCTTTACACTAATGACACCCAGCTGTACTTCTCAACTCCTGAACCTTCCACAGACGCTGAGCTGCAATTGTCATCATGTCTTGCTGCACTCTCTGGGTGGATGGTTCGGCAGCGTATGAAAATTAACCTGGCCAAAACTGAGCTACTTGTCTTCCCATCTAAGCTATCTCTGCAATATTCTTTTTCAATTACTGTTGACAATATTTCTATTCAACTTCTCATCGAGGCCTGTAGTCTGGCCTTTTTGTTTGATTCTTCTCTATCATTTCTTCTGCAGATCCACGCCATTGCCAAGTCATGTAGATTTTTTTCTATAATCTTGTCAGAATTAGACCTTTTCTTTCTGTCTTGACAGCCAAGACATTAGTGCATGCACTGGTGGTGTCTCACTTGGACTATTATAACTCACTCCTAGTGGGTCATCCTTTTCCCCACCTTGATCCCTTAACTTCTATACAATGCTCAGCAGCCAGGATCACTTTCTCTGCCTTCCATTTTGATCATATCACTCCTTTGCTCATATCCCTCCACTGGCTTCCCATTCCTTTCAGAATCTGCTACAAACTTCTTATATTGACTTTTAAAGCTCTTCCTGGATTAGTTTCCTCTTTTTTTGTCAGTCCTCATCTCTCCCTATCACCCTCTTCATGCTTTAAGATCTTATGACACCAGTCTCTTGACTCAGCTGATGTTCTCCTCCTCCCTTTCTCAAATTCACCCCTTCTCCCATATTGCTCCCCATGACTGGAGTCTCCTCCCCACTGAATTAAGAACTATCACTTCCCTGACCAATTTTAAGGCCAAGTTGATGACAACTTTGTTTAGGGAGGCATTCCATAGTATTGGTTTTTAATTTGTTGTGATGCTTATGTGTTCATTTTATACTTGTATTATTTTAGAGATGTTGTAAATATGTATGTTGTTGTTTCAGATTGCATGCCACATGACATGTTTTTCATTATATAATTATTATTTTATTGTATTTTGATTCCTAAGAAGTAAAGCACAGTGAAAATTTTACAGCGCTCTATAAAGAAATAATAATAATAATAATAATAATAATAATAACCATTCCATGCTATTTTATCAAATTTCAATCTGTTTTAATAGACCAACATTCCATTAATTAATGAAATATTAAACTAGAATTTCAGTTAGCAATTATCCAGATTATCATCTTTCCTTAGCAGAGTCACAAAGGCAATCTGTTGAAACAGCTGTATAAATAATAAAATGAAACTTGTATTTAGAACCTTAACTGTTTTAACTGCAGTGAAAGCTATCTTACTATCACTGATACTCATTTCATTTTTATCCTACTGCTTTTTTATCTCTCTGAGAAAAATAAGAAATAGGTGGAGTCCCCAAACCAACAAAAATAAGACAACTTTAATAAGCTGAGTAGAGAAGTTTGCATTAAAGGCATGATTTAAAGCAGATACATTGTGAACTCATAAATTAATATTTTATAACAATGGCAATAGCAAGTACATTTCTATACCACTTATCAGTGAACTAAGCACTCCCTAAGCAGTTTACAATGTGTAAGCTAATTGCCCCCAACAAGCTGGGTACTCATTTTAGAGATCTATTGAAGGATGCAAAAAGCCCCTGGGATCTAACTTACAACCTTGTGGCTTGCAGTGCAGGCATGTAACCACTGTGCCACCACTGCATTTTGGAACTTCCTTCTTTTAAGTGTGATGATTTAGTGCTTAAGACACCAGTTCTGATTATCATAAGGTTGGAAGGTGTGGGGTGCAATTTTAGCTTCCTTAGGGTGTTAACCCTTTTAAAAGAAAACAAAAATATGCAGGTATGAAAGTTAAACTTGTTATCATTCAGCTTTCATTGGCAGAACAACAAAAGTGTGGATCAGATTATTATTTTAAATATGTCTTCCTAAAGAATAAAGACTTACACCAAAAATAACAGAAATCCAGTTTGTAGTTTAAAAACTAATAACAAAATACTTTAATAAATAAATACATAACAACCTAAGAGGCTACACAGACCAGCATAAAGAGCTGGTGTCAGGGTGGAGTGGGGGCATGGGAACCATTTGCTGCCACTCTGACTCCATCCCCCTCTCCATCTCCATCATGCCACCAGCCTGACCAGACAGAGGGCAGCATCACGCTGTTTCTGCAGTGTGGCATTTAGATACGCTGTGCTGAAGAAACAGGGAAAAGCTGCAGCCACCGCCATAGTGAGGGCGGATTCTTGCCACTTTTTGCCCCTTCTTTTAGATCTGACAAATCACCAGATTGGGGCCGTGATGTGGTTGCTGCAATCCCCATCCAGTGCACAAAGGACCGGCATAAACAGGCCGGTATAAATCCTATCCTAACTGGTGATGCTTTGGGTATAGCAAGAAGAGACTGTTAACCGCACTCCAAGGAGACTGTTACTCCATCTTAGACTGAGACAAGACAGTTACTGTATTACGAGGAGACTATTTAGAATCTTGAGGGAGAGTCTGTTAAGGAGCCTCCAAAACTGAGTGACAGGAGTCACATGAATAGATAGAATGACAAAGGTAGAGGGAGGTCTCTGACCATCTAAGCAGGGAAAGGATAATGTAATACATAAAATTTCCAACAGAAGGTTGGCAGTTCTAGGCCCAAGTGCCACATGATGGGGCACCTAGCAGTTTGAAAGGATGCAAATGCAAGCAGATATATAGGTACCATTTCACTGGGAAGGTAACAGCATTCTGTACAGTCATGCTGGCCACAAGAAAACAGTAATCTTTGCACAATGCTGGCTTTTCAGCTTACTAATGCAGATGAGCACCACCCCCTACAATTGGTTATGACTAGACATTCATGTCATGGGAAAACTTTTATCTTTATATACCAAAATTTACCATCCTTTTAAAACATACAAGCCAGTTCTACTATCTCCAGGTGGAAATTTCTGATGCATTCAAGCACCTCATATTAACTATTGAAAGCAAGTTTCCTGTGTGTGGAGCCATGTATAATTATTTTCTCAGACATTTTTGCTACTTAATCAATATTTAATAGGCTGGCTAAGCCAAAACATATCTAGTCGAACCTTCAACATTTTCAATAAAGGAATGCAATTTCTTAGTGAAGAAACAGAGTCAAAAAGATGCCTTGTAGATATTCTCTAACGTAGCCTCACATACACATCATCATTTAAAAAAATAAATAAATAGAATGACATAGCCATAACTGAATATTTCTGGATACCTCCAAGATACATACAGGTCAAGGAAAAATAAAATAAAAATACTTTTAGTACAAAAATGAAACCTTTGACAAATTTTCAGAATGTCATGCAAGGTATCTATGTAAAATCCTAAAAACCTTGACTAGGAAATAAGTCCTTTTCAAAGAATTTTATTTCCAAGTAAAGGTGCTCCATATCAAAGGCTCAGAAAGTTTGCCACATTTGAAAGCAAAATGTAATTTTTTAGGTTTTTTTTAAAATAAAAAAGAATAAATTTCAATGACAAAAATTCTGACAGGATACAGTAAGTAACACTGGGGAGTGTCAAGAAATCAGTTAGTGAACAGGTGTGTTATTCATGGTGGCTGATAAGGCAAATGGAAATTGACAGCATCCCAGAAATAGTGGAATATCTGCTTACGGTTGTATTCTGATCTTCCCAAACTGAATGTTTGCATGTGCTTATACATAGCCTCATGTTTAAATAAGAACTGACATGAAAGACAAACCTTTTAAAACACCCAGTTAGCTTGGTCATGAAGAAAATGTGAGTTATTACGCAAATCATACTATATCTCTCCTACCACCACCTATTTGAAACACATACCTTTTTTCTTATATACAGTACATATAGCTATATCATATATCTACTGCATTTATATCAAAGGTAAGGAAAATTGTTCTACAATTTTACAATACAATTATCATATTCCAGGAATCTGGAAAATCTCTAAACCAAGAGTTCATCATGTTTCTACAAATCTTGTCTGTGCTTTCTTCCCACCCTATTTCATACTGAGTTGTGAGACATTGTTCTTGTTGTTGTTTTGTTATGAGCCTTCAAGTTGTTTGCTTACTTATGATGACCCTAATGCCTTGGGACTTGGCCCAGTTCCCCCAGTAGGTTTCCATGGTGGAGAGCATCAATGTAATTTAAGACGCAAGGAGACACCCAATGTTTTAAGAAATAACCATGCAAAGGGTCTTCCCTTTTAAATTGTCTCCACATAGAGTTTTATGTACATCTCCACTCTTTTGACACTGAAGTTGGCATCCTGCTGGTTTGTCTCAATTATAGTAGACCCATTCGATTGACAGTTAATATTGAGGCAACACGCCCATTGATTCAATGGATCCACTCTTATCTGGACTAACAACAAGATTTAGATATGTAAAGAATACTCAAAATGTTATTTGTTCTCTAGAAAAATGGATCTCTAATCACATGGATGGTTGACTCTTTAAGATTTCTTACATTTGGGGATTTTTTTGCAAAAGAAAATGTTTGCACAAAAAATATTTCCACAAAATACACAAATCAAGTGTAAATCTGTTCTTGCATAGTTTTATTGTGGTTATTGTGGTTCTGCTACACCACGTGGTATACCACATGGAAAGTGCTGCATTTCCCACTCCAATGCCCTCGCCAATTAATTTTTGAATATTGCTTTCCCCTAAATGCCCCATTAGCAGTGTAGGGACAACTTTGCCTTTTAAGTGTGAGAAACATTGTTTTTTCCAGCATGACAAAACAATGTTTCACTATGGGTGGCATCACCCACTGCAGTAATTCATGGTATCACCACTCCCATTGACTTCCTCCCATATCACACCATACGGAATCCTTAGTAATGTTTTTGTAAAAATGTTACTCATAAATCGTAATTCCTGTATATCACTGGATGTAAGGATAATACTTGTGACATAAACAAGACAGCCAGCATGGTATAGTAGTGTTGGGATGACTTGGGATAAATTCCTGCTTAGCCATGAAACCCACTGGGAGACCTTGGGCAAGTCACATGCTCTGATCATCAGAGGAAGGAAATGGAAAACCTTCTGTGAACAAATCTTGCCCGCAAAACCCCATGGTAGGTTCACCTAAGGGTCACCATAAGTCAGAAATGACTTGATGGCACACAACACACACACAGTCTAACTATATTTACATAAACATAGTTTCATGTGGCTAAAGTGAAAATTTGTTAAGATGTGATATTCTTTAAGGTTTTTTTTAAGTTTAAATTTATTTATTTTAAACCTGCGGCCTTCCCACTGAGCCTTATCCCCTTCAGAATTTTAAAGGGAAACAGGTGAACATCACAACCCATTTCTGCCCAAAGGCAGATATTTGGGGAACATTGGTATCACACCCCATCATGGCATCAGTCTGAATCCCACCCCCCCCCCCCCCATGATTTGCTGACACAGAGAATTTACCAGTCCTATAATCAACCAGACAGGTTTAAACAGTGTGGGGAGGCAACTGGGGAAAATCATCATCATTGTCATTATTGTCATTATCATCTAGTGAATGTTTAATCACCTACAGCACAAATGCAGGCCTGTTACCCCCTGGGGAGAGGCTGTTGCACAATTGCTGGTCCTGCAATCCTAGTGAACAGAGAATATACTGAATATACTAAAGTGTGTTGTATATGTTTTAAAGAATATTTTTTAAAAATGAAAAAAATAATTGGTCAAAAAGAATCCTGGACTAATGAGAATCGTTGCAGTTCATTTTTTTTTTTTTTGGCAGATATATATATATATCTCCATCCAGAAAGTGCTGTTAAATGTTGTTTTCTTTGCAAAACAGTCAATTGTGCTTTTGCAAAATAAGTCCTCAACTGGATATAGTCTTCAAAAATTCCACTGTTTTGGAAGCCTTACTTGCAGTGAACGGAAAACTGCTTAAGTTACTTGTTGGCCCAGGGCAGACTGACAGCCAGGAGAACCCTCTGACTGCTCCAGCCACAATTGGGCCATGATCAGTCTGGGACAGTGGCAACCACACAGTCCACTCTCAAATTCGGACACTGTCATGATCCCAAGCCAGCCCCTGCCAGAAGCAGATTGAATCCACTCCTTTGCCCAGTGGTTTTGGGCTGTTTCTGGCCACTTGGGGGGTATCACCTGAACGCCATGGCCCCAAAGTGGCTGGAAGCCACTTCTTTTGGCTTGTCTGTTTCCTTTGAGAAGAAAAATAGTGAAGAATTACAGCCCTAGCAGATACATTGATATAGAGATATCAGTGCTGAAATTTTAGCTTTTAAATGATTACTGCCACTTCAATTGCAACTATGGGGAATAAAATGGCTCAGAAATTGGAGTCCCTCATTGGAGGTCACAAAAATGTGTTTGTAATTCATATGGAAGAAAAAATCTAGATCAGAAAAAGGCAACTTTGATAGGACAAACATAATCTTTTTGAGATGGCCAATTAAAAAATGTGCCCCTAGGATCAAGAAATGACAACCTCTCAGTGTACCAAGTTTTTGAAAAGCTCTTATAAGCTCTGTGGAAAATCCATGGTATGTTCAAGAACTTACTTTTCAATTGTCAATTGAAAATTATTTGAATTATTTGAATTATTACTGTTGTTTATGATGAATTGATTTCCCAATTTCTAACATTTATTTTCATAAAGTTAATTTTCAAATGTAACATTCCAAGATTTGGTAGTAACACAGGTAATGGAGGGGGGGGGGGGAAGCACACTAAATAGAACACAATTTAGTTTTAGTTTCATGAAGACACCCTGTTTTGGATCATTGGTTTTGCATGACTTGGTATATATAGCAGGAACACATGCAAGTTGATAAATTCCAAGTCAGTTAAAAAAGCACCTAGGATGCCTCATTGAAGTTCTAGACTGTAAGCCTCAAGTGTGCATTCCTAGCCTATGTAGTATATGTGCATTCAGATGCAAAGAATATAGAAGGCATCATTTTAAAGATGAAGCAAATAGCTACAATTTGTGTTTTGCCCTATAGGAGGTGTGGGCAAGGTGCAGCCAAGGATTTGTATATTTTCCCCAGCAGTTTTTATAGCCATTGATCCTTCCAAACTTTGGGAAATACATTTTTTTTCTGCAAAAGAAAAGTGTAAATTGCTTATCCAGGAAACCTCTCAGAAGGACTTCTTTGTGTGTGTGTGTGTGTGTGTTTTTTTTTTTTAAAAAAAGAATTGAACATCTAGCCAATTATATTTGATAGTTTTTTTGTGATACTTATGGTAGCTCCTATGAAGGGTCTCCAAGAAAGTAAATTAGTCCAGAACCTGTAGCAGTTGTCCATCCACACAGAACAGGAATCTACAATGGCATTGGAAGATTTTAACCACCCCACACACCCCATTCACTGCAATCTCATTCTGGATGTCTCCCTACATGCCTGCTATCTACTTTTTTAAAAAGTGATGAGCTGAAGCAAACAGACCATTGGTTTCAGTTCAAACTGAAGGTGTACAGGTCCTAAGCTCTATTGTAACTAAAGTGGAGAGACTTTGATAGGACCTGATCTGGAGTAGGACTATCATATTTACTCTATTTTTAAGGTATAGATGATGACAGGGATGATGAAGTGTGGCTGTCCAAATGTTGTTGGGCTACAGCTCTCATCAGCCCTTGCCAACATAGCCATTGGTGAAGAATGTTCTAGGAACTGTAATCCAACAACACATTGTCCATTCCTGCTTTAAAGTATTATGTACTTTGGGTTTATGACACATTTGACTTAGTCAGGCATAGGAATTCAAAGCATAAAGGTGTAAAAAACAAACAAACAGAAGCAACTACCACTCTGATTTTTTTCAAAAAAAAAAAAGGGAGAAAAGCAAGATCTGCATGAAGGACACAGCATTGTGACAGCAATTATTCTCCCTGTCTATCCACATTTCACAAAAACAACAACAACAACAACCCAGTAAATTATTTTACAGGATCTATTTAATACTTTGCTTGACACATCAAAATGTATTTTATTATATATTAAAGAATGCATAGCTGAATGACGCACATGTATTAATTCAGGACCATATGCCTTCTTACAGATAAGAAAGAAGGAAAGCCTCTTACAGATGTTTCAAAAAAGAAAGGAAAGAAAAGAAAAAGAAAATCTATCTAAACAATAAATGTCCAGAATTGATTGTTGGAATGATATTACTTCTACTTTAAAAAAAAAGAGAGAGAGAGAGAGAGAGAAAGGAAAGGTGAAGGCATTTCAATCCTTGTAGTCTAATCCAAGTCCCCAAAGAAGAAATTCTTTCAAGCATTTGATCTTTCAAACTGTTGATATTCTGCCTAGAAGAATTATTTAAAACTATAGCCTGTGCTTTTAAAACTGCTCTTAGACTTGGTACACTGAGAATTCTAACTCTCACCATTTGTCCCAAGGTTCATTTCCTCTCCCTGGTGTGTTTCTTCACCCCAGCAAAGAAAACAGGTTTAACAAAAACAATTTACATGTAATGAAAAATAATGAAATATTAGTTATAAACTGGGGAAAGAGGAGGAAATATAGCTCCCTTAATTCCAGAAAAGAATGCTATATTTCAGGTTTAAGGAGGAAAATTAGTGGTTCAGCACAGCATTCTATTACAAAGCTGCTGGGCTGAATGAATTGCATTCCACTACCAGTACAATCAGTAAAAAAGGGAGGAGGGAGGGAGGGAGGGATAATAGCTTCTGTGGCTTATTTTAAGAAACCAGCTGAACCGTTTGATTTGAAACCTGGAAGTAGAGGAGAAGTAAATTTGAGGATGGTCTTTACTGGAGATGTAATTCTTCATTAAGTCTCTTCCTGAAGGAACCAATAAGTCATTTTAGCAAATTTTTGCCCCCCCCCCACCCACCACCATGAGAAAGACTTCAAAAAATTAGGCCACCCTGACTTACCAGGGTGTTGCTGCTGAGGAGGGGGAGCCACTTCTGCTGTGGCCTGGTATGCCCACTCAAGATCCCAACATGCCATTGGCTGTTGAAGGATTGGCTGCCATGGTCTCCTGGGCTCAGCTGATTGGTTCAGGGGGTGGGTAAGTGGTGTCTCCTCCTTTTCCCAGTCCCTGATTGGTAGTTAGGCCTATATAAGGCCATGTGGCATCCTGTCTAGGCTCCATTCCTGTTTTGTTAGACTGATATTTCAAATATATATATATATATATATGGCCACATTTTTGCCTCTAATTGTGAGGGCTGTTCTCTTCCCAATCCCGTTCGATCATAGAATTGATCACCAGGGCAGCATCTGCCTGTCAACCACCTGCTGCAATTTGTGGTCAATCTGCATCTAGGAGTCCTGTACAACATGTTTCATCATCCAGCATTTCCACTTCCAGCAGCTCTTCCAGTAGCACCAGTTCATCCAACTCATCGACTTCCAGTTCTGAAAACCACCTCCCGGTCAACAGGGCTGGCTTAAGCGCTGTACGAAAGTGTCATAAGGCAAAGCACAAGCCCAAGAAGAAAGTGAGAAAGCTTACCTTAAGCGGCTGTTATGTTGACATTTTTACAGCCAAAAGGCCAAGAGGTTGTTGCAATAACTTCTGCTAAAAGGCCTAAAAAGGAGCCCAAGGCCCTTCCCACTGAGCATACTTTTGTCAACTGGCTGGAGGGCTTCACTGATTTCAGGGCAGTTGTCAACATAGCTTTTCCTGAAAGTACTTGGCACTTTAGCCATATGCTCAATGTGCTGTGAGCCAAATCTTTTGCTGTTGATGCTGCCACCATTGTTTCTGATGCTGCCTTCCACCATCATGCGTCACAGAACCCCAGGGAGAGGTGGTACCTCCTTCATAATGAGATTTCGTTACTTGAGGTGGGGACACAGTCCAAGCAAAAAGATTCCTCTAGGTGGTCTGGAAAGAAAAAAAATCTTGTAGGCTTATATGCTGGGAGTTCAATGCTGGCAAGTGTTCTCACTCTCAGTACAAATGTATTCTGGCCCTCATGCCAAGGTGGTGTGTACACGCACATTTTGATCACAGCAGCCCTTTAGTTCAGGGTGCCCTGCCCATGCACCCACTGGCAAGAAGGATGGAGCCTCCACCTCTGAGGTTGGAGAGTCAGGGGGCCCTAAACAGTTCTGAGGTTGCTGCCCCAGGCCCCTTCCTTGGCATGCAATCCAGTCCACCCTGAGGCCTTGAATCCTCTCCTCTGGGATTACCCTTTTTGTGAGGCTGAGACCTTCCTCGCTTTTCCTTTGGTTTTCACATACCTGCTGTGAACCCTATTCCTCCTACGGATGTCCACAACTTAAAATCTGCTAGAGATATGTCATAAGTCCTCATAGCTAAGAGCAACAAATAGTGAGAGACAGTCCGGATTGAGGGTCCTTCCCCCTCCCCTCCCCTCCACTCCATTTTCTCACCTCTGTGTGTCTCTCCTGGGAGTGGTGCCTAAAAAGATCCCTCGTGAATTTAGCCTTATTTAGCCTAACCTGTCTCACCCTGCTGGGGCTTCTGTCAATGACGCCATTCCCCTGAGCTTTGTTGCATTTGCAACACATTCTTTGACCATGCAGTCCACCTTGTGCAGTCATGTGGGCTTGCAGCCCTTATGGCAAAATGTGATATCCAATCAATCTTCCATTTGCTGCCTGTTTATCCCGAGGATTTCCACCTCCTTGGGTTTAAATTCAAAGGTCAATGGTATTTTGATAAGGTCGTGCCTATGGGCTGTTCGGTGAGCTGTGCTGGGTTTGAGACCTTCAATACATCCCTTGAGTGGGAGGTCAAGCATAAGACCACTTCCCACCTTGTCTCCCATTACCTGGATGACTTTCCTTTTGTTGGAGAGGCCAATCATGATGGTTGTCATAACCCTTGTGACTTGGCTCAAGAGATTGGTGTTCCCCTGGCTGCTAAAAAGACTGAGGGCCCCACCACATTTCTCACTTATTTAGATATTCTTCTTGACTCTACAGCTGGAGTTTCCCACCTCCCTAAGGGAAAAATCCTTCCCATTCACTCCTTGCTGCAGACCCATAAAGCTACTTTAAAGCAGATCCAGTCTCTCCTTGGCCACCTTAATTTTGCTTATAGAGTTATCACGCCTGTCAAGGTTTTTTGCACCAGGTGGCCAGGAGCACAGATGGTCTGTGTATCCATCATGTCCACCTTTCCAAGGGCATCAAGGAGGACCTCCATTTATGGGATAGGTTCCTCATTGATTTAATGGTATATATTTTTGGTAGGGTCCTTGAGATCTAGGTGACAGGGTTGAGATTCATTCATTGATGTGTGTTTTAGGTTCATTGGTGCACCCAATGGTGGCCGCTTAGCTGGGCTCAAAGGACATACTCTGTGCCCTCACTTTTCTTGAACTTTTTTCCCACATTTGGTGTGATGATTTTGCTAATAAATGGGTCTGGTTTTGGTGTGAAAATCAGGCTGCAGTAAAAATTGTCAACCCTCAGTCCTCCAAATCTGAGAGAGTTATGCGGTTAGTTCATCGCATTGTTCTATGCTGCCTGTATAATAATGTTTCTTTCAATGCTCGTTTTATACCTGGCCTCCAAAATAAAATCGCAGATGCTCTCTCTCTCTCTCTTATTTCCAGGAAGCCAGGTTCCAACAGCTGGCACCGGGAGCAGACCCCTCACCTATGCCCTTCCTAGAAGACCTGTGGGGGTTTGGATGATCTGAAGTGATGAGAGGTGTCCTGTCTTCCTTGGCCTCAGCCACACTCAGGACATATAAGAGAGCTATTGCCAAGCTGTCTTCCTTCTTTCAAGCAGAAGGCACCCAGGCCCACTGACCTATTGAGTCCTCCACAGTTCTTCATTTTTGGTTTGGTTAAAAAGTGCTGGTGTTGCCCCTAGAACTGTGTCTGCCCACCTGGCAGGGATTTCTTTCTTTTCTAAAGCCAGGAGGCTTGGTGACCCTTGTTCCTCCTTTTTGGTATGCAGGGCCTTGGAGGGTTGGAGAAAAACCCATAGGGTTCAGGTTTATACCAGGCGATCCATTTGTTTTAAGGTGTTACTTAAAGTTTGTGACTAGCTAATACAGGTTTGCAAATCTGATGCTGAAGTTTCTTTGTTTAAAGCAGCTTTTGTCACTGCCTTCTTTGGAGCATTGCTGGTGGGTGAGCTTGTGCCTTCCTCCAAGCTGGATATGTCTCAGAAGTCTTTACAATTTGGAGGTGTTTCTTTTGTACAAAACTCTGTCTGTTCAGTTATCCTCAGATCAAAGTGCGACCAGCTGGGTCACGGTTTGACCATCATTCTGAGATGGCTCTAGGGCTCCAACCTTTGCCCAGTATGGACACTGCACAAATTTATGTCAGTTTGTCATCAAATTGATGGTCTTTTCTTTTGCCATGCAGATGGATCCCCTGTGGCGCATTTCCAAGTGGTGTTGGTTCTGCACATGGTCATCCAATGTTTAGGGCTCCATCCTGAGGACTTTGGGGAAAAATCCTTCATATTGGCGCAGCAACCTTGGCAGTGCAATGTGGCATGCCAGTTGAATATATAGAGAGATTTGGCAGGTGGAAATCTGGAGCCTTTGCTGGCTATGTTCACCCACATATGGACTCTTGTTAAGTTTGGTTTTTGTTTTGTAGGGTTAGCAGAAGGTGTTCCTGCTTGGAACAGCCTTCTGTGGCAGTTGCCTAGGTTCTGGATCTGGTGGGTGGATTCCAGGGCTGCGTAGCACTGGATCAGGAGTCCTTCGGGACCCAGGAGTGTTGAGGGCATGTGGTGTGGCCATTGCGTGGGCCATATTGATTCAGCATCTCCCAGTGACTAGAGGTTCAACTGCGAACATGTGCTCAACCAGTTGCATGTCTTGAACAGGCATTTTCCATTGCCCCTAAGTCATCCCGAAGCTTGGCTTTGACCATGCAGTTTGGTTAATCAACCAATCAGGGGTTGATTGATGTCAGATCCAGACCTAACCCTAGCCTGTACAGAGTTTAAAGTAAGAAGAATTAAAATTTGTATGTTTATAAATATTTATTGCTTGATGAATAACTTCCAACAGTTTGGCAATGCAAGCATTTTCTTTGTTATTCTCCACAGAATTTATTGAGTTTTTATATGTCTGATTTCTCCATTAATGTAGCATCTTTGAGGAACAAATTTATTGTTTCAAGTCAGACAGACACATTTGCTGCTATGCTGACAGATCTTGTAGCACCTTTCAGACTAACTGAAAGAAAAAAAATGGCAGAATGAGCTTTCATAGACTTCAGTCTACTTCCACAGATGCATGTGGTGGAGTAGAAGCCAGGCACAGACATATATGTGCCACTGTCATGTGAGGATGTCAATTCAAATTACAAATCCTTTGTATATGGAAATGAAGTTGCAGGTCCAGTTTTAAGATGGTCGTTAGTGCACAAAGACATAGGAAACTGGTCTTTGTGCATGGAGATGAAGTGGCAGATCTAGTTTTGCAATAGGACTAGCCTGTGTTGAGGGGAATAGATGGATGTAGGGCACCCCCATAAGGATGGGGTCAGACAGTGTTGAACTGTGTGTAGTGTGTCAGGAAACCATTGTCTTAGTTCAATCCATTGCTGAGGGACTGTAGTTTGTAGATGAATTCCAGTTCTGCTGTTTCTCTTTCCAATCTACCTTTGTAGTTCTTTTGTTCAATGACCGTTGTTCTGAGGTCTGAGATGGAGTGTCCAGGGAGATTGAGATGTTCTGCCACCAGTTAATGTGTATTCCCATTCCTAATATCTGATTTATATCCATTTATCCTCTGGCACAGGGACTGGCCTGTTTGCCCAATGTAGAGTTCTGAAGGGCATTGCCGACACATTATAGCATAGATCACATTGAAGGATGTTGTAATAGCAATATGAGGTGTTCATTGTTTTCTCTAAAATGCAATATTTTGGTCCATTATAGGCTATGGAGTTCATAGGGCTGACAGCACATACACTCATTTATGAATTGATTATGCAGGAAACACCAGGATGGAGAAGTATAAAATGGGAGAAAGTATGGCTGGTTATCAGACACACTGGGATGAGTGTAAGGGAGTCTGATCAATTTACTGTGCCTCAGATACAGATGAAAGAAGATTGCAGATGAACTTCAAATTGTTGGATTCACCCGGAAAGAAATGACTTCTTTAAAAAAAAAACTGCACCTATGTGGTTTAATTAATGTTATTTTTCTTTGTTACTTTGCTGTTAGGTGGAAATGAGTATCCATTGTGTGCTTGCACCTAATGAACCATCTAACTAAAATTAATAATTGTAAACCACTCTGATAGCCTTTAGGGCTGAAAAGAGGGGTATAAATACCATAAACAAACAAACAAACAATGTTGTAGGACTGTTCATGAAAGTTCCACACTAATTCCACTTTGTGTGTTTACCACTGGCAGGGTGATGTGACCTAATCCAAGTGGCAGATTTTTTTATATAATAATAATAATAATAATAATAATAATAATAATAACAACATATTTATTTGTATTTCCTGCCTCTCCCACTGGATTGAGGTGGAATTCCAACAATTCATAAAAACATACATGTGGTCAATATAAAATCTTAAAATTATTATCTTAAAAACCGTTTAACAACACGTATTAATATACTACAATTTAATCCTTCGTCCTAGTCAGTTACTGTCAGTTATTCCATTATTGATCAATTTCTGGTAAATCCTTGATAATCTCTTACAGTAAATCAGGTGGATAGGCCCGCCGGAAGAGATCCGTCTTTAGTGCCTTCTTAAAGGCATCTAGGGTGGTAATAAGACAGATCTCTTCTGGCAAGTTGTTCTAGAGTTTTGAGGCCACAGCTGAAAATGCCCTATGGGAAGTTGACATTACTCTGGTGACATGGCATTCTAGCAAATTCTTCCCTGAGGTTCTGAGAGTGTGGGGCAGATTATGTAGGGAGAGGCATTCCTTCAAGTAACTCGGGCCCAAGACATATAGGGCTTTAAAGGTAATGACCAACACTTTGTATTGCGCCCAGAAGCTAATCGGCAGCCAGTGTAAGGATTTTAGAACAGGGGTGATATGGTCCATTCTTGATGCCCCTGTAAGTAATCTAGCTGCCACATTTTGGATCAGCTGAAGCTTCCAGACTTGGTACAAAGGTAGCCCCATGTAGAGCGCATCGCAGAAATCTAAGCGAGTGGTTACCAGTGTTTGTATCAATGTTTTAAGGTCCTCCTTGCCCAGGTAGGGACACAGCTGGCGTATCAGCCGAAGTTGATACCACACACTCCTGGCAGTAGCCTCCACCTGTGAAGTCAGCAGGAGGGACGAGTCCAGGAGTACGCCCAGACTGTGAACTTTGTCCTTTAGGGGAAGTGTGACCCCGTCCAGGACAGGTTGACAAATCTCCATTCCTGGGCTAGGGGAACCTATCACAAGTATCTCTGTTTTCTCTGGATTCAACCTTAGTTTGTTTTCCCTCATCCAGCCCATTACCGACTCCAGGCAGGCATTTAGAGGGGAGATACCATCCCTGGTCACTGCATCAGTCAGAGACATAGAGAAGTGTATTTGTGTGTCATCAGCATATTGATAACACTGCACCCCATGTCTCTGGATGATATCTCCCAGCGGCTTCGTGTAAATGTTGAATAGCATGGGGGACAGAATGGCACCCTGAGAGGCACCAGATGTCAGCTCTCTTTTACGAGAGCAACTGTACCCCAGCTTCACCATCTGGAATCTGCCTGAGAGGTAGGAACGGAACCACTGAAGAACAGTGCCCCCAATTCCCATCCTCCTCAGGCGTTCCAGAAGGATACCATGGTCAATGGTATAGAATGCTGCTGAGATGTCCAAGAGCACCAATAGCGTCACACTTCCCCTATCGATGCCCAGATGGAGATCATCGACCAAGGCGACCATAGCTGTCTCGACTCCATATCCCCTCCTGAAGCCGGTTTGAAATGTGTCCAGATAATCGGCTTCCTCCAAGACAGCTTGGAGTTAGAAGGCAACCGCCCTCTCGATCATCTTGCCCAAAAAAGGTAGTAGAGAGACCAGCCTATAGTTATTTCTTACCAAGGGATCCAAGGAGGGCTTTTTCAAGAGTGGTTTAACCACAGCTTACTTCAATGCAGTTGGAAATTTGCCCTCCCTGAGGAACGAGTTGATGACAAGTTGGAGCAATATCATCACTGTGTCCCCTCCTTGGGTGGTCAACCAAGATGGGCAGGGATCAAGGGGGCACATTGTCTTCCTAACACTTCCAAGGATCTTGTCCACGTCCTCGGTACTAACAAACTGAAAGTGATCCAGTCCAATCAAGTCCATGGAGTCACTGGACGCCTCTTCTATAGTTTCTGTATTAATATTGGCGTCTAGATCAGCCCTTATCTGAGAGATTTTATTGGCAAAATGATCATTAAAAGTGTCACAGCAGGCATTTTTTGGCTCTAATAATGGGTTCAGGGTGGGAGGGGGCCGAGTTAGTTCTTTAACTACCCTGAAAAGCTCTGCTGGACGTGACTCTGCCGATGCAATGTGAGCAGCATAGAAAGAATTCTTTGCTGCATCGATTGCCACTCCATAGGATCTTAATAGGTTGACTAAGAGTGCCTTGTCAGATAAGTGTCGATGTTGGCACCAGCAGCGCTCTAGTTGTCTCAATCATTTTAGAATTTTAGTATACTTTTTCTATAGTGTGGAAACACAATGTTTCTTAGGACTTTTTCACATGGGAAAATTTGGAAGGTTAATCTGGTCACAATGAGGCTCATCCAAGGCATTAGGGACAATTTTGTAATTGCTTTTCAGATGATGCTGTGCACAAACTGGTCAGAATCCAGACAGAAAGTGAGGTGAATCAGGGAATAAGCATTTTTGCAAAAAAATACCGTGTTTTCATTTCCAGTTCATTCACTAATTCACTTTCTTCACGTAATTGCCACCGTTTGAAAACCATGTCCCTAATTTTCACTGTTCCCAGATTTCACATGGTTCCTTGCTATGACAAGGAGAGGGAGGCAGTCTTGTTCTTAAAGGGATACACACACACACACACACACACACACACACACATCTATTTCCCTAACATGGCTGGTCTCCTCCTTTAATGGAGCCTTTAAGCAGCCTCTAAGGGAACAGCTGGTGGAAAAAGGCAGAGAGGATGTTTTGGAATTTCTCCTGTACAGGAGGGAGAAATGGAGTCTATGTCCTGGAGAAGGAGGGAATCTGGGAGCTTCAGTCCTTGCTGAAACCAGGGAAACCTCAGCCTGCCGTCCTCTGAAACAGCTTCTGGGGCAAAGAGGATTTTCCGCTCCATTTCCCTTCCCTCTCTGGAACACTTGTGGAAATGACAGTTTGAACCATGTGCAAAAAAATTATTTCCAAGGTAGCAAAAGGATTTGTCCTCATCTATCCCAAAACCAAAACTTGCTTTCTACTCACTTTCTTGCCTAAGTAATGTGCTTTTCATCCCTTGTTGTGCTCTGAGTGTGATAAGCATTAGTGAGTTTGCTTTTCTGGGATGCCAACACTTTAACCATTTTTGGGATGGAAGCATATAGGTCACCATGTGAAAAAGTCCTTAGATGCCTTGAAGTGCCACAACACATCTGGGAAAAACTGATCAAAAATCCAAGTGATACTACTGTGAAAATCTCCTATAGAACTCAAGCCAGACTGAAGAACTAGAATGTGTTTTTGTACATCACACAAACAAACATTCAAATCAGCAACTCCTGGATAGCTCTTGAAAGTCAAACTCTGTAAAGAATGTTAGATGCAGGAAATTCCATACTTGCCTTGCTGACAATTCCTCTTCAGAAAACAAAGGAATAAATTGTTAATTACCTTGGAGTTAATGCTCCTCAATGAGGAATAACTGGTCAACAAGGTGAAAGCACTGTAATGTACTGAAGTGATCCTCTTGAGGTTTGTATTATTATTATTATTATTATTATTATTATTATTATTATTATGTATTTCCCACCTCTCCCTGCGGATCGAGGCGGAATTCCAACAAGTTAAAACAATAAAACATTTGATACAATGTGCAATACTTCAATTACAGTGTGCAATACAAAATTAAGTAAACTACATTAAAAACAATACTTAACTCTGGCTGTCACAGCTATCTGTCTGGTTTACTACTGTTCTTAGTCATTCACGGCACTCCTGACAATTAATTAGATGTCATAACAAGTCAGGTGGGTAGGCCCGCCGGAAGAGATCCATCTTAAGTGCTTTTTTAAAAGCCTAGAAAGAAGAAAGAAAACTATGTTGATAGGGACATCATTTTTGGTCTCCTAGAAAGCTTATTTTAGTGAGCTTAAGGGACTACTGGGTTGACTCCAATAGTAAGAAATACTCAGAAAAGAGAATTAATAATGTATGAAAGGCTGTCAAGACAGATCTCTTCTTCTGAGGGAAAGGCTGTCAAGAGGGATCTCTTCCGGCAGGCCTTTCCAGGATAGATACCCTGGCCTCAGAGGCTCCCTCTTTAGTAGACTCCCCAATTTCTTTGTAAAAATCAATTAGGATGTTGCCACATTGTCCTGTTTGTCTTGTATTTTGTATTAATGTTGTTTAAATTTTCGGTTTTAACCTGTAATAGATTTAATATTGTTTTAATGGGGGAGGGATGTAGCTGTTTTATTCAATGTAATTGTATTTTAAGGTTGTTAGATGCCCTGATTGACCTCAAAGGAGTGGGGTATAAATAATAATAATAATAATAATAATAATAATAATAATAAATTATTAGTCTTGAATGTAAGATAGAAAGTACAATTGCAAACAAGTCTATTAAGAAAGAAAAGTGGAAGATGAAAGAACCAAGGGGACTTGTTTTAGAACTTTCAAATGAGTTGGGAGTTCAAATAGACCTATGCAAGAAAGGGATGAAGGGGAAAATCAGTGAAGAAGAAAATCAGTAGCCACTTTTGCTGCATGAAAGTTAGAGGAATTGAGGCTAAAATTAATAAGCTCAGGTTTGCACAAGTGCCAAAAAAAATTTAAAAATAGTTTTCAGCTATATTTGGAGCAAGAGAAGTGAAAAGGATGGGGGAGGTTCACTTTGCAGAAAAAAATTGAGAAATATTAGTGTTGATTGAAAGAAGGCCCACCTGTTCAACATCTTTTTTTCTCTTTACCCATCAGAAGAAGTAATCAGGATTCAAGACATCCTCAAGAGATTGGAGAACCAGGACAAATATGCCAAAATGAGTATCAGCAGGGACAAATTTATGTCTCTCTATGTGAGCAGAGCAAATTAGGTGCAGAACTACAAGATAATTGTTATTTAGTTTGAAAACAGTATGTGTGAAAAGTATATGGTTCTAAATGAATCACTATAGGTATTGAATACCTCAGATTGTGTTGGATCTTCCAACATCAATGTATGTTGATATCAGTAATTGCATAGGAGGGGGAGAAAATACCAATGGATGCAAACTGCAGGAAAAGAGATTCCACCTCAACACTAGGAGGAACTTCCTGACAGTAAGGGCTGTTCGACAGTGGAACACACTCCCTCGGAGTGTAGTGGAGTCTCCTTCCTTAGGGGTCTTTAAGCAGAGGCTGGATGGCCATCTGTCAGGGATGCTTTGACTTGGAGTTCCTGCATGGCAGGGGGTTGGACTGGATGGCCCTTGTGGTCTCTTCCAACTCTATGATTCTATGATTCATATGAAGCTTAAATGAACTGGATATGAGAGAAAGACTACAAAAACTCACAGGGAGAGAGGAGGGAAGGACAGGCAAAGGAGAGAGGGTGGGAGCAGGCAGGCAGGGAGAAAAGACATGCCAGATACTAAACAGTGGTGAAAAAACAAATGGGAAAAATAAATCTGTTAGTCACAATCTGGGCACTTCCACAATCTGGACACTTCCACAAAGAAAGACTCTCGAGTTCCTACCTATAATGGCAAACACATTGTATGGTGTTTCACTAATGTGTTAATCAGTGGATGGATGAAATTTCATTCATGGATGAGCTAATATAAAATTACTATTTAACTTCATATCTATCTTGGTTCCCATGGATTCACTTAGCCCATTCATTTGCTATTCTTTAACAAGTGATGGGGAAAAATTAAATCATATAAAAAAGATGAGAGCCACTCCCAAGAAGAGGCAATACTAAAAGTTCTTTTTAAAGCACACTGTATTTTATACTTTCAGAATTGAATTAATTTTATCAGAATTGAAGAGGTAACCATGTGGGAGAAGTGTAAATGATAAGTCTACAAACATTTCATATTTTTAAAGGAAATGATTGTCCTTTTTAATAGCTGGGTGGGATGGTGACTAAGGCAGCATTTTCAGTTAGACTCCAGGTCATTAATGTTGATTACGTTCTTCTTCTTACCATAAGTCTTTATTTAATGAAAATGTATGCCTCCCACTAAACAGCCATGTAGTTAAAGAACAATACAGCAGGATTTGATTGCCCTATTAACCATAGTCATCATGAGACTGGAAGTAATAATTTAATGACTTGCATTCTTACACTATTTTTAGTAATGTTCATTTAGCTATATACAATGGTATCTGTAATAATTTTTTTTACTTGCCTGCAGTAATTCATAGGTGAATGTAAGCAGTCATTTAAATAAAAGATCTGATGGTATTCCAATAACTACCAATGCAAATTGCACAATGAAATGAGTGAAGTTCTTAATCATAAGCTGCTGACGATTCTTAAGAGAAAGTTATTCGTTACATTCTCATGGACTGTGGTCAAGTTAAAACTTTAACATGGTAGCATGCAGAACTTGAAAAAAGTAATTTTTGAACTGCAACTTTATGAACTCCCCACCCTCATGTCCTCCACGCCTGCCACCAGTATGTCCACTTTTCCAGGCTCTGCTTCTACATTATGTGATGTCCTGAGACAACACTGGATGCAATGCTAGTTGAATTTTCAGGAAAGAAATAGAAAGATTGATCAAAGAGATTTAATCAGAAGAGTACCAGCTCTCTTTGGCTCCTTGACTTCCAATATTTTTTTTCCCAAATGATCTGCTTACTCCATGTGGATTGCAAAGGACAGAATGGGTGTGATGGAGATTCTGTCACCAATATTGTACCACCGCAGTAGGAAAATCAAAACAAAGTATGTAGTTCTGTAGTTCTTATGGAACAATGTGTTCGAAGAGCCTAACTTCATGTGCTAAAAAAATTGCAGTTATATGAATCTTTTTTTAAAAAAAATAGCACAACTCCTATTTTAGGATTCCACCAACAGTGAAGATTAGTGAATACTCTTTCCCCTCCCTCCCACAGTTTTGACAAAAATAAACCTACCTCAAGTCCTGCTATATGCATTATTACAAAGGCCTCCAAACACACCAAAAGGAAATATCCTTTTCAATGAGTTCATACAAGTCATTAAGGCCTGATACAGACAGTCACTTTGTGGCATGGTGGCGGTGATATTAGGGCTGGGGAGCATGCAGCAACTGCACACTCCCCAGCCCTATAATGTAGGGCAGCGCCATTAGAACACACACACCCCACCCACACAGGGGGAAATGTGAGTGATGTGTGGATGTCACAGTGCCCACACATTGTTCACTGGAAGAGATGTCATAAAGGTTGCAACCCAGCCCTTATGACGTCCCAAACGGAGCCACTTTAGGCGACTCCTTTTTTGCTGCACTGCTGTTTAGTTGCTGTGGCGCAGCTGAGGAGCAAAAAGAGGCACCTATGGACTGCCTTAAAGGATTGTTCTGCATTGACCCTTAGTTAGCAAAAGGGGGACTTATTGTGCCATCCAAGCAACACAGTATTTCAGTGTGGCATGCTCTTCTTTGGATACTCTAGTATCTAGTATCTGGTGGTGCAGTGGTTAAATGCCTGTACTGCAGCCACTCACTCAAAACCATAAGGTGGCGAGTTCAAGACCAGCAAAGGGCTGAAGCTTAACTCAGGCTTGCATCCTTCCGAGGTCGCTAAAATGAGTACCCAGATTGTTGGGGGGCAAATAGCTTACAATTGTAAACCGCTTAGACACTCCTCAAGGGTATGAAGCGGTATATAAATGAAGCTGTTTGTTTTGTTTTGTAGTTCTTTTTCTCCCTCTCAGCTCTCTATTTATACCACCAACAAAACACTATGTGCTCACTGGAGATGTTCAGTCTTTAATGGACTGTTAAAGCTGCTTTTTCTAACTTTTTTTTTAGGGGAAGAAGTGTAACTCTGCAAACATCCTATAGTATTTTCATCATGCATTTGTTAAGCCATTTTCCTTATGTAATTATCAGGAGTAATGATTTGTTAGTACTATAAATAATGATGGAAGTAACCTATTTAAATTATTTTCATTTATTCACCTATTCACTTGTTTTCCCTCTCCTTCCCTTCCCTTCCCTTCCCTCCCCTCCCTTCTGTCTTTCTTGGTGTGGGTAACTATTTATGGAGAACTGTTTATGATATTTTGGCAGAATATTTATCCCACTCATATGTTTGTTGTACATTCACAACAGGCACAGATGTCCTGTTTATGCTACAACTGGTTCAGGTTTTAGTGCAGCAAATATGAACATTGTTATGTTTCCCCAGGTCCTTTTATACTATCATTTTGTGTCAAACAGTCTGTTCTCTGAACTTCATCAGATTGGAAACCTGGTCAGAAGAAAGGGACATTTTTTTAGAGACAAGATATGGTCTCAGTTTTATTCACTGTGTTCCCTTTATATGTGGACTCCATAAAAAAGTAATGGTTCCAGCTTCTTTTAAACTCCTAGTCTTTAAAAAAGGTATAATTGAGTAATCTTTGACTGGCAAACAATATCAATATACTTTTGAGCAGCTTGAAGAGGTACCCAAAGTATTAAAATAATAAAAGAAATGCCATGGACATTTTATCCAGTAACAGGCATGAAGCTAAATTCATTGGCTGAATGATTAGTTGGGGAACCTGAGGAAAGATCCTACCACAATTAGTTTTAGGAGACAACAATGTCATGATCTGTTTTAGGCAGCAGTTGTTATAGTTGTCTCCTAAAACTAGTTTTCTTCCAATGGAATCTTGGGTTTCCTGTTACTGTAGCAATAAAGTTCTTCCTGAGTTGTTTGACCAATAAGCATTCAGTGGTAGCTACAGGGGACAGGGAAGATTTCACTAAAACTGGAGTGTCAGATAAGGTTTGTGAATTCCATGAAGGTTCCACTTAGCTATAATTCTTTTGTAATTTGAGTACCATTTGGAACCAAAGGTCTGGGCAGAAGCAGAAACATGGGAATGTCTACAATGTTGCATACATTTTTGCTGATGCAGACATTTATGTAGCAGCACTAGCAGTATCTCTCAATTTGCATCTACTTTCAACCCTTTCAACAAAGTGCTGGAGCATCTGGCCTGGTTAATCCTGTATCCAAGGTCTGGTCAGTGCAGCCCCTTGACCCCCAGCAGTTGTCCACCTGATAACAGAGATTCAAAGTCTGTGCCAAAAGCATCTAGATGTGAAGAATGTATATAGTATTTTCCACACAACATTTCTTGCTCTTAGTTCGCTTGTTGGAATCATGCAGAGATATTGCTCTTCTGGCAGCTTACTGTAGTCAAAATGAAATTCCTTTGAAATGATAATGCTAATACAATATATACATATTCCCTTTAGAATCAGAAAATACCTATGTTTTTGCATACACTTGTACAAAAGCCAAGAACCTTGTACTGAAATAAGGCTAACATAGGCTGCTGCCACACTGCAGAAATAAAGTAGTTTGTTACCACTTTAATTTCCATGGCAAAGTAGTATGGAATTCTTGGATTGGTAGTTTGTGAGATATTTAGCCTTTCCTGTCAGAGGTCTGGTGCACCACCAAACTATAAATTCTAGAATTCCATAGCACTGAGCCTTCCACAACACTGTCCCTTCAAGCTGACTCTCTGATGTAACTATAACCTAGGGTTTTCTTTGGTTTTCTTCAGAGGAAGCCACTGAGTTTCCCTAAGGCTGAGAGATTGTAACTTGCCCAAGTTCCCTCGGTAGGGTTTTTTTTTTTCAAATTTTCAGTTTCAGTTCAGGAAATGGGTTGGAGTGAGGTTTAAAGGTTTTTTCAGAAAATAGAACTAACTGCAGGCTCATCTGGCAGTGGTAGAGGACAATGTCAAACCACCATGCTAAATATGTGACAATGGCAATAGGATATTAGGCACCTTGATTATCCAGCAAATCAGCTTAGGTAGCACCAGGAAGACATGAGTGTCAAGACATCTTGCTGAGCCCATAATACCTGGATGCTAAAACAAAACTAGGTGCTTAGGTTTGCTTTTTCTGCCCCTCTCTTTTGATAGACCGTACATTGATTATGAGGGCTCCAGCCCTCTAGACATTTTTTTTAACTTTTGGGACTTCATTCTAAACCAAAAAATAACTTTTCCAAGCTCTTGCTAATATTGTGCATGTGTGCACATGCACACTCAAGCTATGTTGACCCCATCAATTTCATAGGGTTTTCTTAGACTCAAAGACTTTTTTTTCAGTTCCTTCCTCTGAAATATATCCTATAGCACCTGGTATTCATTGGCAGTCTCCCATCCAAAGGCTAACCAGGGCTGTCCCTACTTAGCTTCCAAAATAAGATAGGACCTGGTGCTTTTAAGGTATTTAACCCTGACCTTTATCTTTTAGGACTGGGGTGTCACATCTTGTGTACCTGAGTCTTGTAGAGTATTCCCTCTAGTATGGCTATTTATTCAGTGTGTCAGACTCGTGTGTGTGTGTGTGTGTGTGTGTGTCAATTTTTATCAATCATCTCCAGATGTCTACACATCAGCGCAGTTGAACACTCATAATCTGCTTTGCAACAAGACAAATCCTGTTTTTTAACAGAGTCTTTCTATTTGTGGTGTTTCAGCTGTGCCACTGTTGTTTTTTTAATGACACTTTGGTGGCAGATGGTATAAATGGGCATGCATTTCATTTACAGGCTTATCCTTGCTTGACTGCTGTCTTTGGCACCATACACATCATTTTAACTTCAGGCCAGTTAGAACCATTCTTGTCAATGACAACGAAAATTCTTCTGGGGTCACTTTAGACTATGGCTTATCTGCTTGTGTCCTTTCTGCTTGTTGTGCACTTAATGGGTTTATCCCGAGCAAAGGGCTTTCAGTACCAGTAAACGAATGCCTCTTTGTTCAATTTTGTCTACCATGTGGGTTTTTAGCCCTGGCTCTCCATTTCCTCACCAGCCTCAAAGTAATTCAGCATTCAAGCCATATTTTTCAGGCTGGCAGCCAGCACAGATACTATGTAATCCTTGACACATTGTCACTGTGGAAGAAAACACTAGAGGGAAGACTAATGCTGTGGTGGTCACCCAGGTTGGGTCAATGAGCCAAAGAATCAAAGCAGAGTATGCATAACTCACGTGGACAAGATCATAGTATTCCCCTCCTCTTTTCTCTCTCTCTCTCTCTTCCCCCCTCTCTCACACTTGCCTCCATTTCCTTTTACATTTGACATTTTGAAAACTGAGCTTTTTTGCAGGTATTTGGCTTTTGTCAGTGGGCTGGAGAGATTAAGAAAAGATTACTGTATGTGCCATAAAACTAAAATATATGTAGAGCAATTATGACTGTGCTGCTCTCAAGGATGACGATGATTATGAAGATTGATGGTTGTGAAGGTAATTTCTTAGAAGATGACTACTCACATGTCCCATTTTGATGTCTGGATTTCTCATAATTTTAATGCAACTATTCACAGAATACCCTGCTACGTACAGTGAGCAAAAGCTTTAGAGTGACAGCAGCAAAACTAAATGCAGTAAAGATTATTAATTGAATCACTGGAGCTCAAACGACTGCTTGTGACAGTACAGTACATGCTTACTGATGGCATTATATATTACCTTGTAATATATGTCTTATACATGGAGTATAGGAGGCAGGAATTCTTCTCTGCTCTACTGCATATATAAGATTCCTGTCTAGCAGTTAGATAAACTGGACCTTTGGGGCATGATAAGCAGGCTTCCAGGAAGTTTCTTGTGTTCTCATTTCATATTAAAGCAGGGGGGAAAGCAATTGTAGAAGAACATAATCCCTCCAAAAAGGCATAACAGGCATAATAAATAGTATAATAAATAAACTTGTTGCTATGCACTTTGCTTTCTATATGGATTCTTTCACATGGGAGGAATTTCTCCCAACTTCGAATGGAGCCAATGCATATTCAGGTGATTTTGCTAGTTTAGCGAATTCCCATTATGTTCGGAGTGTTTTCAGAGTAACGTTCCATTACCTGAAAATGACCCCCCCCCCTCATTGCCTGAAATTGTGTGCGAAGCTTTAATTCGCAATAACATGAAACCCATTATTGCATTCGGAATGACTTCCCTTTGCCCGAAATTGTGTGCAAAGATTTAATTCGCAATAACGTGAAACCCCATGACTGCATTTGGATTGCCCTTGGATTATACTTCCAATTTCCCACGTCTGAAAGAGTCTTATGATATTGGCTGAATCCACCCTGAAAAAATAATCTAATTTGCTTTAATTACCATGGCTCAATGCTATAGAATTCTGGGATTTATAACTTTGTGAGAGACATTAAGTCTTTTCTGTCAGAGAGCTCTGATGCCACACCAAACTACTATTTCCAGAATCCCATGGCACTGAACCATGGCAGTTAAAATGGTGTCAGACTGGATTATTTCTGCAGTGTGCATAAGTCCACTGTCATAAGGACCAAAAAGAATAAAGCTTGCAATGCCTGTGATCAGGATCAATCCAAGAGATTTAACTGACTAAGGCAGAACAATAAATGGCACCTTCCCACTTACCAAAATTAAGGTGCATAGTACTCAAAGCGTGCCAGATTATTTTGGTGCCTATGGCACAAACTCCATATATACCTCTCCCTATTCTTGCCCATAAAATAATAAATTCAATAAGGAACAATTTCTGCTGCTTCTTCTTCTTCTTCTTCTTCTTCTTCTTCTTCTTCTTCATCATCATCATCATCATCATCATCATCATCTTTATTTATTTAGCACTGTAGATTTACACAGCGTTGTACATACAATTCATAAAATCGATAAAAATGAAACCTGTCAATGGCGTACATTCTACAGGATAATAAGACAAATACATATAAAACAATAGATAATAATACAAGATAGCATTAGATAAAGTAAGCAGCCAAGAAATTAAAAACACCAAATATCAAACATCAGATATCACCTCAAATATCAAGCAATCAGCTAACAATCACACCATACCTGGGAATGCTTCTCTGAATAATGTAGTCTTCAACTCAGTTCTGAAACTGGTTAAAAAAGTGATTACCTGCGCTCATGGGGGGAAGGAGGTTCCAGGAGTGAGGTGCAGCAAGTGAGAAGGGACAAATCTGGGAAGCTGGAAATCCTAAGCTGGGACAGCAGACCTTGACTACTAAAATGGAGGGTATGTGTGGGGATGTGAGGAGAAAGAAGCTCAGATAAATAAGGAGGAGCCAACCCATGCAGGGCTTTAAAAGTCATGAAACTTGACCAGCCCTGCCTGTCAAGTGAGCTATCTAGTAGAACATGTATAGTGAATCATGAATCATAAATCTCACTAAACATAAGTGTATGTCATATCTTAAAAAAATCATGTACATCTTAAGAAATAGGGATTTGGTCATGGCAAGGGGGGGGGACATGTTTTAGCATATTCTGTCTTGCCCTTGTTCTGTCTTTATCATAGCACATTTATCAATTCCAATTATTTATTTATTTATTTATTGCACATAATAATGTGCAAATAGATTTTCCTGATGGTAACATAATTGTATATGATGCAGTGGCTCTCACTCTTGCCAATGCTACTGTGGCAACTGTACTGCATAGAGTTCTAGCTGTGATTGGCAAAGAAAGGTCATGGTTTGGAAAGTTCAGCTGGTTAGGGGGAAAATCTCTTTGGAGATCTGATAGATGCCCACATTCATCTCATTTCAGTGCCAAATTAAAACTTAGCTTTTTGTAAAAGCTTTTGGGGACTAATGATTTTAACAATATGTATACATTGTTGTTGTTCCATGCCTTCAAGCCATTCTGACTCATGACTATCCTATCTCAGCATTCTCTTGACAATAATTGTTCAGGATAGCCTTGTCTTTATCTTCCTCAGAGGCTGAGAGAGAGTGACTTGCCCAAGATCACCCAATGGATTTCCATGGCTGAGTTTTTTGGAAACCATGAATTGGTTGAAGAAGTTAAATAAATGGGTCCAGTTCATGCCTGAACTGTCCCTAGAAGCCAAAATGATTAACCTGAGATGTCATACCTTGGACATATGATGGGAAGACATGACTCACTAGAAGAAAACAAGAAAACATTCAAGATGATAGACTTCATCAAGTAAGCCACAGTCCTGAGTCTGCAAGATTTAAGAAGGTCTGTTGATACCAGAGTGACATGGAGGTCTCTCATTCATAGAGTTGCCATAAGTTAAAGTCGACTGGATGGCAGTTAACATCTCTACAGTTTGTATAATCTAGGTCTTATTCCTAGTTCTTCACATTATGATCAAGTAAAAAATGGGATGTAGAAAGATCATAAATAAAGAATTTTCTTTTTTTTTCTTTCTCTTACTCATTTGGATATACTTTAGTTATACTTACAGTTGACTCCTGCAGTAATGTGACTCAATGCTATTGATTTCATAGTTTTCCATTTGCTGAATACTGGCAGATTAGATACTTGCATTTAATTTGTTATGCAGCACAGGTAATTTGGATCTCATTTCTAACCAAGGCCTTTGCAGTGGAATGGGAACTTTGTCAAAAGACCAAAAGACTGCAAAGCAGGGGGTTGGGGTGAGAGGAGAAGACTGAAAAGAAAATGTAGTTTAAAAGGCTTCATGGTGCCTGTTGAGCCTGAAGCACAATAGTTTAGTAAGAGGACTTGAGATTTCCCATTTAGGCTTCTCATTGCAATTCTTTCTGCTGTGGAAAGATTGAGGTTCGATTTACAGCATTTGTCTAAGATCACTAACCTTAGTCACAATAGTAGCAAATTTCTAATTCTAAAAATCTAAAAAGGAAAAGGGATAAGGGCATTAGTTCTCTGAGTGTTTACTGCCATAACCAAAAAATAGGGGAGGGAGAAAGGAACTTAAAAAAAAAAAAAAGCAGCAAAATAACAGAAAGTGTCTACCACATTGAAATGCAGTGCACATTGCTAAATCAATGAACGTCAATGGCAAAAATCTTTTATGTGGAAGCCTGCTTACTATTTGCTGCTACAAGTTATTCTTGTGGGTGGGTTTGGGTATTTATTTGTTTGTTTCAGTAGGAAAATCTTCAATGTCTTAAAAGTGGTGAGTACTAAAATAGCTGCTCGAGTGTTATGGGTAACCAAGGAAGGTGGTGATCAATAAAGCACCATAGCAACTGGACAGAGAGGACATATCAAATAAAGCAATAAATAATATCACTAATTAAACAACATGTTCCATAGGTGATCTTATTCTGAGAGATTTATGTCAATAATTTCTTGAGATATATGTCTGCAGGAAGAAAGGTTCATTTTTTCAAACAATTGCACAGTCTCTTGCCAGAAGAATATTGAGTTCTATAAGCACCCAGGGTGAGGAATTTGTATTCTGCATGTAAAAATGTCTCTCTATTTCAGTGAACTGCTTCTCCTAGATTTGCCTGCATGAGGATCACATTGGGAGCGTAAAAACATCTTACTACATAATGGGAAAAATGCCTCTTTTAAATCTTAGGCTCACATTTTCCCTTAGAAACCTCACTATCATAAAGGCAACTGGAATTGAATGTGTATAGGTGAGCCTAAAATACACTCCATGTGCCCTCTTACTGGGCAAGGGGAGAGAGGCTTTGCACCCAATTCCCCATAAATGATATAGGAGGATCATCCAGCTAAAGGCTACTTGGCCCTTGAAGTGAGGGTGAAGAGCAGACCAGTTTGAAATCCTCACTCCTTCTTTGTCTTCCCTTTTTATAGTGACTCTGCACCTAGAAACAAGTATAAGGTATTGGACACTTGATTTTGAGGGCCTGACATGAATGTATTTGTGTGTGTGTAAGATCACCACTGGCTTCAATTGGGAGTTTCTGAGGCTATTTTTAGGGCAGCTGAATACAGGATAGGCTATGCAAGCAGGATCAAAGTGGAAAACAACAGTAAAATATCCTGAGAAGTAGACAAAATAGTAATCAGACCTCTGGTTGAATCTTGTGGGTTGGTGGGGCAGGCAGATATATATGGGTATTCTTAAAAAGCCATGGGTAAGATGAAGACTCCCATAGACCTTGGAATGGGCACTGAAATATCTCAGTTTGACAGTCGTCTGCCAGAAAGTCAGTCCTTGTTATTTGCATTTCTTCTCATTATTGCATATTCTTTTCAAAAATGGTAACAACATTGTGATAAATTCAATACTCCAAATCTCTCAAGTCTCACACCTGGGATAATGAATGCAATTGGTTACTTCCTCTATAGTCATTTAATTTTCTTTTTAAATTGCACCAGTGAAATATTTGTAAGAATGAAGTCTGCTACTACAATGGACCCTTGGTAGCCATTGGGGTTTGGTTCCAGGACCCGCCATGGATACCAAAATCTGTGGATGTTCAAGTCCCATTAAATACAATGGTGTCCCTTATATAAAATGGAAAAAATCAAGGTTTGATTTTTGGAATTTATGTATTTTTAAAAAATATATTTATACACTGTGGATGATTTAATCCGTGGATAAGGAATTTTGTATATGATGGACCGATTGTATTATAAGACCTATGTTAGCATAGCAGATTAAGTGTCAGGTCTTTAAGTATCTCTATAATTATTTGACCTTCCTAGTATAGTATTAACTATTGCTGAACTGGAAATGGAAGGAGAGTTTAATAATACTTCCTTCTGCATAAGTGAACCCCTTTTTGTCAGTTTTTCAGAAATAAAGTAATAAATAAAGAAATAAACTGAAAGCTACTATTACCCCCATCAGGGGTGGAGGACATATTAGAATGGTCTGCCCTCAAAAGCTCATGGAACCCATTAGGTTCCAAGAAGCCCTAGAGGGTTCAATGGTTGGTAATGCTGGCGATTCTGTCGATGTCTTCAATAATATCTGGAAAAATGATCTTACCAGGGCTATAGACACTATTTATCTCAAGCGCCCTTTCCATGGTATACAGAAGATTTTAGGAGAAGGGCTGAACAATGACTATGCGTCACTGGAAAAGAACTTGACTCATATCTGACAAGACACATCTTAGGAAATTTCTTAAATCCTATGGAGAGGCAATAGATGCAGCTAAGAAGTCCTTCTATTCTGCATCTATTGCATCTATAAAGTCTCATCCAGCAGAGCTGTTCAGGGTGGTAAGGGATCTAGCACAAATGCCCCCCACCCAGAACCCTTTATTAGAACCAACCAAAGCCTGCTGTGATGCTTTAAATAATCACTTTGCAGATAAAATCTTTCAGATAAAAGCTGACTTGGATGCTGGCCTTACTGCAGAAACAAAAAGAGAGATATC
This sequence comes from Urosaurus nigricauda, assembly GCA_034509955.1. Classification (NCBI taxonomy): domain Eukaryota; kingdom Metazoa; phylum Chordata; class Lepidosauria; order Squamata; family Phrynosomatidae; genus Urosaurus; species Urosaurus nigricauda. The sequence continues at coordinate 57,225,006 of JAOEGL010000003.1, forward strand.
TAGCACCTCCGTGAATATTGTTATACCAGATCAATTTGAGTCAGTAATACCGAAGAAGTGGACAAGCTCCTTGGCAGTATGAAAAAGATGACCTGCTCCCTCGATCCCTGCCTGTCTTGGCTGGCAATCCAGGGGAGAGATACAATAAAGATCCTACTAAAGCATATAATTAATGCTTCTTTCAGGGAAGACCAACTTTCATCATGCCTAAAAGAGACAGTGGTCAAACCACTTTTATGGAAGCCTTCCCTTGACCCCCTGGACAAAAATAACTATAGGCCGCTGTTGCTTTTACCATTCTTAAGCAAGGTGATTGAGAGAGTGGTCACCATTCAACTCCAAGCACCATTCAACTCCAACCGATTTTCTAGATCCATTTCAAACCACTTTTAGGGAAGGATACGGAGTTGAGACTGTCATGGTTGCCTTAGTCAATGATCTCCATCTGGCACTGACAGGGGAAGTGTGAATCTGTTGGTGCTCTTGGACCTCTCAGTGGCCTTCGATATTATCAGCCATGGTATCCTTCTGGAACACCTGGAAGAGTTGGGAATCGGGAGCACTGCCCTACAGTGGTTCCATTCCTATCTCTCAGATGGGTTCCAGATGATGATACTGGGAGACAGTCTATCTTCTAAAAGAGAGCTAAGATCTAGCATCCCTCAGGGCACCATCCTGTCTTCCATGCTTTTCAACATTTACATGAAGCCTCTGTGTGAGTTCCTCCAGAGATATAGGGTGAGGTGTAATCAGTACACTGATGACACCCAAATATGTTTCTCTATGTATCGGACTTCTGCAATGACAAAAGATGGAATCTCTCCTCTGAATGACTGTCTTAAGACGGTAATGGACTGGATGAGGGAAAACAAACTCAAACTGAATCCAGGTACACTGGAGATACTTGCTGTAATGGAGATATGTGCACCAGTTCTGGATGGGATCACACTTTTCCTGAAAGACTGTGTTCACAGCTTGAAGGCGCTCCTGGACTCGTCTCTCCAGTTGACAGCACAGATAGTTGCAACAGTTAGGAGTGCCTGTTATCAGCTTTGGCTGACATGCCAGCTGCGACCCTTCTTGAAGCCAGGAGACCTAGAGACAGTGGTACACACAGTGCTAACCTCTCAACTCGACTTCTGCAATGTGCTCTACATGGGGCTACCCTTATGCCAAGTTTGGAAACTTCAATTGGTACAAAATATGGCAGCCAGGTTGTTTACAGGTACATCTAGAACCGACCACATAACATTTGTTCTGAAACCTCTACATTGGCTTCCAATTAGTTTCCAGGCAAGGTACAAGGTATTGGTTATTATCTTTAAAGCCCTAACTGGCCTGGATCCAGGCTACTTGTGGGAGTGCCTTCTTCCACATAATCCACCCAGTACCCTTAGGTCCTTTGGGAAGAATCTGTTCCAGCCAAAGAAGACCAGACTGGCTGTGGTGACCCAGAGGATCTTTTCATCTGCCTTTCCTAGGCTTTGGAATGATCTACCAGATGAGATCCGTCCTATTACTACTGTAGAAGTCTTTTAAAAGGCTGTTAAGATGGATCTCTTCTGGCAGGCCTTTCCAGACTAGCCCTTATAGATTGGCCTCTCCCTCACTGACAACACTGGCCCCATTCCCCCTTTGAAGAACATATTTGTCCCACCTGAAATCTGCTCGAATTTTTTTAACAAATTTTGTTTTTGAAATTTAATTAATTTTAATTCATCTGTTGTTTAATTTCTATTTTATTGCTCTTTGGTTTATGTTTTTATGTTTGAGGGAGGGTTGGGATGTGGGATTGTTTTTAATTGTCAGTTTTATCCTTATGATATTTTATTGTTATACTTCTGTTGTAATCCATTTTGATTCCCCCGGGAAAAGGTGGAATATAAACAAGTGTTATTAGAAAAGGAATGTGATAGCTATCCAGTGTTAAAGGAAAAATGGATTAATTGCATCCCACCATTATAACTAGAAGCATATTGAGAAAATAGCTCAATGTCTGTGCAGGAGATACAGATTTGTGGACATGCTTTGCCAGTTTTAAGGTAATTTTTTTTTTAAATTGCTTATTTATATGATAAATGATATACAGTAAAAGTAAATAACACCCAGTCCTATGTGCATTATTCAGAGTAAGTATATTGGGTTCTGTTGGGCTTATTCAAAGTTAAGTGGGTAAGTGTCCAATCCGATGGCTCGATACTCCAGGGGCAACCTGGATTATCCTGGTCCTGGAGCTGCCTTGATCGCCCCCGTTAGTTTGTTGTCCCTCCTTGCACCACAGCAGTTGTCTTCACATGATACATCTGCTGCTGTGTGGATCACTTGATTCTGAGGCCAGAACAAGGCACCCAGCAATGAGCGCAAAACTGGATTCCTCATTCTAACCTCAGACTGAGCAATCTGCAGTGGTGGCGGATGTGCTGGGTGGCTCAAAAGGAAGCCTATGCAGACAACCACATAGTACATGAGCAGAAGGCTCTGGATTGTCTTACAGGTTCAGGAATAACAGGTATATTTCTAACTGTTTTAAGACTGTTATGTCTATGCTACATACACCATGACTGAGGTCTGGGACATTCGTCATCTGAACAAGATGACACCAGAAGGGCCTATTGGCCTATGCAGACAAGCCCTTAGTGAAGAATGAAATCTATAGTTGCCTTTTCTAATATATACAGTATGACCATCTCATCTTGACTTCCAGGGAAAGTTCTGGCTCTATTTGCTATTGGGCTATTTTTTTTTATTTTTATTTTTTTTATTTTTTACAGTTCAGGGTATCTGCAGACCCACATTCAGACCCACATTGAGCCCATATGTGCTCAATGGGACCTACTCTCAAGAAAGCTTAGGACTGCAGGTCTGATTTTATTTACTGACTGACTGTTTCAATATTCTTGCAATTTGGAGGCAGAAGAGAAATCAACAACATTCAATTTGGATTAACAGCTTAATTAACTGTGTAAACTGAAGGAAAAACAAGAACACACACACAGAGAGAAATTGAGATTTGTGGGTGGTTTCTAAGGAATTGAATGATACCTAGGAAGCTTAACCATAATGCAACAACTCAAATTCTATGTGACAGGGTTTTGGGGACAGTGAAGACAATGAAAATGGAGTCAAATTCATTCCAAATCAGAGCATTACCTATCCTAGATCAAGGACCCTATCACACAGCTTTAAAAATCAATTTACCACTCCCAAACTGAATTCTAATTTGGGCTGCATCCAGATCCTATTGCATGGATGTTTGCTACCACCATTGGGTGAATGCAACCTGTGTAATTTTGGGATAGTTCAGCTGGCTGATTTGCAAAACCAGGAGCTTCCCAGCTTTTCAAATTGGCTGACTGAACTTGGATTCTATCCTGAAGTTACATGGGCTGCCCCTGCCCTGCAGCATCAGTGGCAATTATCCATGCAATATGATCTGGATGCAGCCCGAATTAGAATTAAATTTGGGAATGGTAAGTCAATTTTTAAAGCTGTACAATAAGCCCCAAAGAGAAGAATGTGGGACCTTTTCCTGAGATAATGGGTGGATCATGATGTGATGTGTTTTGGGGTTTCTTTGTTTGTTTGTTTGTTTTAATGAATAGGTAATGCACTCTCCTGTCATCCCATTGAGACACCTAAGCGAACAAGAGCTTTCATATAATGATCCTTGCTGGCATACCATAAGGCTAAAAAGTGATCCGAAACAGGGAAAGAATTTGGGGAAGGGGGCACCACAAAGGATCCTCTTGTGTCACCAAAATTAGGCATGCCTATTGTTAGGTAAGCTCTAATTAAGGGAATTTGAGAATCCCTTAAGTGAGAACATTGAGACAGGCTTCTTCAATTAAAGTCTAATATTTATTAAAACGGGAAACACACAGACAGCAATGAAACACACTCACACACACATATTCAATGCTCCAAGAAGCAAAAGGCAGGAAAAGCAAGAAAAGTGGGAGAGGGGCAGAACTATGGGCAGAACTTCCGTGGACTTCTCTGAGGTCTGATGCAGATGTGGATAATGATGAAGCACCACTGCTGAAATGCGGGGGTGGGTGGTTGAGGGAGCTAAAGTCAGAGATTGAACTGGCATGGAGTCCAGCTACACTTTGAAAATAGTACACTTGAGTTGGAAAATCCTAGGTTTACATAGGCTCAAACTAGTGATGAGCTTAAAGGTCTGGCCAAGGCCTAGACAAAGACACTGAGTGCTTTGGCTTTGTTAAGCCGAAGTGTGATGATGACTTAATGTGTTTGAGTCATGACACAATGAAGGCAGGCAGGCAGGTCTATGGGTGAATCATTTAATATGATCACTAGCAAATTAAGTGTGAGACTCTGAGCAAACAGATTGCATTGTATTATTCTTGAATGTGATGGCTCTCCCATTTGGGCGACTCCCAAAACTTCCTGTGGGGAATTTCCAGAGTCCTTTTGCAGGGGTCTGTGAAGACATGCTCCTTTGCCTACCTGACCCTCTGCTCAGGGGATTATGGCTGACAGCCTTGGGAGATCAGTTTGAGGTCATGAATGGAAACACACACACACCATAATTTGACATAAAATCAGTCTTAATAACACTATTTGTACGCTGATGACACTCAGATATATTTATCCGTAACCAGATCGTCTGCTCAGACCTCAGATGGTGTCTCCCCTCTCAATGACTGCCTTGCGGCAGTAATGGGCTGGATGGGGGCAAATTGATTGAAACTCAATCCAGACAAAATGGAGGTACTCACAGTTACGAGCCCTAAACCAGTTTTGGGAATACAACTTCCAGTCCTAGATGGAGTCACACTATCCTCTCAGGACTCTGTTCACAGCCTGGGGGTACTCCTCGACCCATCGCTTCACATGACTAGTCAGGTGAATGTGACGGTCAGGAGTGCCTGTTATCAGCTTCGGCCCTTTTCTGGAGATGAGGGACTTGGAAACTGTGGTTCATGTGCTGGTAACCTCATGTCTGGACTTCTGTAGCGCACTCTACATGGGGCTACCCTTGTGCTTGACCCAGAAACTGCAACTGGTTCAAAACATGGCAGCCAGGATTGTCACTGGTACATCTAGGAGAGAGCACATTACACCAGTGCTTAAATACCTCCACTGGCTGCCAATTAGTTTCCAGACACAGTACAAGGTTTTGGCGTTGACTTTTAAAGCCCTACATGGCTCGGGTCCATCCTATCTGAGGGACCGCTTCTTCCCATATGAACCTCCTCGCACACTTCGGTCCTCTGGGAGGAATCTGTTACAGCCCATGAAGGCCAGGCTGGTCAAGACCTCCCAGAGGGCCTTCTCAGCTGTTACCCCTAAGCTGTGGAATGACCTGTCGGATGAGATACGTCTTATTCCATCCATTGAAGGCTTTAAAAAAGCCCTAAAGACGCATCTCTTCCGGCAGGCCTTCCCAGAAGAAATGTAACACCTCATGGCCCTGAAATGCATTTTTTAGCTTTTCCATCTTTCTTTCCAGCATTACTTCACCCTTATATAGCTAAGGTTTCCAGATTGGAACTTCTGTTGCTGTTTTTATTTTATTTTTATATGCTTATTTATTGATTTTAATGTTGTTTTGATTTAATCCTATTTTAAGGGGGGGAGTTGGGTGATGGGATGGTATATTTTAATTGTATTGTTTTTTTAACCTTGTTGTAACCCGCCCCAATTGCTCGTTCAGAGGGGCAGGCTAGAAATATATTATTATTATTATTATTATTATTATTATTATTATTTCTCCAAAATAATGCCTGGCCACATCACCAAAGATACAGTGATGTGATTAGCTTGATTGGCATTTTTTAAAAATGGAATGGATTGAGAGGCACAGATTTTAGTGGGGATGATAATGATGTCTGAAAAACAACGAGGATTAATGTTTCATAGTGGGAACAACATTTGTATGGAATTGATTCATCAATCTGATGAAAAGGCGAATTGTCAACCAGGTTAAACAGTAAGTCGGAATGAGGCCTTAAACAATTGTTTTTAAGTCCTGATAACCAGAAGAGCCCTCTTGCCTTCTATTGACAAAATTCTCCAGTGGAAATGAAAGTGGAAATGTGGATCAAGTTTTCAAAATCAAAACAAAAACCAAACAAAAATATTGGGGAAAGAATAGAAACATAATTAGAAAGGGATAAGGAAAGGCAGAGATCATTAGAAAGGACATGAAACAGTTTCTTTGGCCCTTGAAGATGTACCTGTCCTACACTTCAGGTTAACCAGAGAAACAGGTGGAGATATATTAGTAGTATATTAAAAATATAGGTACATGCTCATGAATAGTTATTATTTTAACTTATGGCAGTGCAAAAATTGAAAAAAAGGTCTAATTCCCTAAGCTCTCTTTCCATAGCTGCCTTATGCAACTGAATAGAATAGCTATGTTGATTCTGAGATTTCCCAAAAAAAAATGTTTATAGTTCTGGCTCTATATAATATAAACTTCTCTAGACTGTTTATAGTTCTGGCACAATTATAAACATGATTTGTTGGTGATCATAATGCTAGATATGTTGTTTTTGGTTCACTCAATGCATACTCTATTAAAAAGTCTCATTGAATTCAGTGGAATTTACTCCGAGGTGAAGTGGTATAGAATGTAGCTTTAATTATCACGTTGTTTTATGTGCTATTGTATTGTTTTATGTACTATCATTGTTGCTACCTGCATTTTTAATTAGATTTCAAAATAAACTATAATTTGAAGAACATGCCAGATGTGAAAATATACATGACACACAAGTTTTTCATTTCATTTTAGTGAATAAACTGGTGGTGGGAAACCCACTTAGGATTTCCCTCATTGTCACTAGAACCTCTTCTGGAGGCTCTATGAATAATGATATGCAATCTGTGTTTCACAGTCACTATCTGTGCATATGATGAACAGTGTTTAGATAACATGGTGGAATGTTGCTCAGAGTGAAGCTACATCTCCCAATGATCCTGACAAACAAAGCGATTTATTTTCTTCACAGTGCTTAGCCATGTTTTATTGTGTCTCTCTGTTGGCAGAAGGAATAGGTTTGAGGGCATGACACCTCAATGAGATCCTGCAGTGCGTGTGACATTCTGACAAATGGCTACATTGCAGCGCACAGTACGACAAAAGATTGTGGCACTTTCCCATAGTAACCACGACACATGAAAAGAATCTTTCCATGAAAAAAGAAACACAGCTAAGAACTTTGTGGTGATGTTCCTGAAAACATCAGGGGAGCTCTCAGCTGTCGATGTACAGGATTGCCCCCAGCACCTGTTTTGCTACTAAGCCCAAAGTCTGTATAAACTACAATTGTGGCCACATCACAAACACCTGTACAAATCCTTAGGGTTTACATTTTCCATCCCTTATATTCCTTTGATTTCCTTCAATTTCCTTGATCTTCCATGGAGATGAAGGGATTTATTATATGTTTATAGTGCCAAAAATCATTCAAAATCCATGAGACAATCCACCTGTGTTTGGTGTTTTAGAAAACAGTCCATGAGGTCCTCTCACATTAAGCAAAACTTCAGCCATTTAATACTGACATTGGGAGACCAGATAATTGAGCCAGGTAATCGATCTGAGTGATGTTATTTAAAGGATTATTTTTTTAAAAAATAGTTGGACTATATTTGGCATCTCAGAGTGTTGGTATTTTGATAGGATAAAAATTCATCTGACCCAGAACTCTGTGAGTTAAAATACACTTCTTAGCCCTGCACAAAATGGATGACTGATGGGAGAAAGGAAGGGCATTATCTGTATTATATCAGCTTTTAAAGAGAAGTTAAAAAGCAGTTAATGACGGAAGCAGTCACAGATGTACAAGCTGTGTATATATGATATTTTTGGAGTTGAAGTATGTAGATGTTGTGTGTGCCTTTAATATAGGAGTGGGAAGTTTTGTTGGATTCAGGACCAGTTCTCTGTTTCTGGACCCACCAAACTCAAAACTGCCAAAAACCAAGGAAAGAGGGTGAAATGGCCCTCTTCTTATTATGTTTTTATTTTTTTTAATTGTTTTTAAAAACTGTGCAAGGGGGTCTGGCATCCTGTTGGAAAAAAATGAATAGCTATTCCTGGAATTCCATTAGAGGCAATCCACTTCCCTTTTTGTAAGAAAAGATCTGAAGGTAGCTAAAAGGATTAAGGCTTACCCACCCACAAAAAAATAAATAAATGTACTGAGAGCTGCATGTGCTGTAGATGTCCACTGTGATGCTCCCTCCCCTAATATGTAGTCTGTACTTTCTATAATTTGTTGTAATTAGCTGCTCTCAAAGGGACCTTGTCTCATGGTGACCTTTTATAAGAGACATCTCCAAGCCCCCCTATCCTGCTCTGCTTAGGTCTTGTAGATTTCAGGCCTGTAACATGCCTCATTGAGTCTAGACATCTTGCATGCAGTCTTCCTCTCATTCTATTGCCTTCTAGCATTTCTAGCATTATTTTCTTTTCTAATGAATCATCCCTTCTCATGATGTGGCCAAGATACGACAATCTCAATTTAATCCTCTAGGATTCCAGTGAGATTTCAGGTTTGATCTTTTCAAGGATCCATATGTTTGTATTTTTGGCTGTTCACTGTATTCTCAGCACTCTTCTCCACATCTCAAATGAATTTATTTTCTTTTTATCAACTTTCTTCACTGTCCAGCTCTTCCATCTGTACATGCTGATGGTGGAATACAATGAATTGAATTATTCTAACTTTAGTGCCCAGTTGTATATCCTCCTTCTCTGCTGCCTTCACAATACAATATTGTGTATGGATTACTTTAGAGTAGAAGCAAGGAGGGATTTAGGGTCCTTTTACAATGCTCTATGTTTACAGCCATGGTGACATCTTATGGAGGGGCACTGAGAATTCTGAGCCAGAGAGTTTGTCTTGTATATTATCAAAATACAAACCCCAGGATCTGATAAGATGTCTCCATGGCAGTTAAACAGAAATCATAATACTGTAAATGTGTACTGTAAAAGGATTCTTGGAAGCTTGCTGTATCAGAGGCAGAAGCAATATTCAAAAATATCTGGAAAGTTGTAAAATAACAGCAACAGCAGCAGCAACAACAACAGAGTCCTATGTCTATTGGGAAACTAATTAGAAGACAATTCTAGATGGGCAAGAATTTTCACAATTCAGGATCTTTCCTGTGCAAAAGCAGCACAGGTTTTTCATGAAGAAAACAAGATTCATGCATAGGAAACAGCATGAAAACAATGTTTCTGCACATAAATTGTTACCACTGGTGGGGTAGGGGTGGCAGGAAACTTATTTGTTTGTTTGTTTTGCACAGAATAACTCCTGGATAGCAAATAGTCTTCAAAGGCTATAAGGTTTTCTGTGATTTTCATACATTGCTGTGAAACTTTCTGACAGGTCCCAATCATAGTTATTTCCAAAATATCAGCAAAAGAACAGTAATGCATTGTTTACAGCACCATTGCTTTCTACAGTGGTTGTGTTTCTCTGTGTGTTTTCAGACAGATCTACACTGTCACAAAGTGTTTATTTTCCTTACACTGTCTATTATGTATTAAACCCAAATCATATTCCGACTATGCTAACAAACCCAGCAGAGTAGAAAGGACATCACCAATGTCAGTGTCTTCTTTCTTTTCTTTTCTTTTCTTTTCTTTCTTTTTCTTTTCTACAAATGCCCATCCTTTTAGGAACATTACCAAAGAAGTAAACATTTGGATCATGTCCACTGTAAAATGCTTCTCCTAATGTTAAATAGCCAGAGGGAAATCTGTGGCAAAATTGTGTGATGCAAGGCTCCTTTGAAGCTCAAAATGGGTATGCCCAACTTACTGGGCCAGCCCGGTTAATGGGAGGGAGCCAGTGACCGCATAGTTTGTTTGGGCCCCAGGCATTGGGCTGAGTTCTGGAGGCCCAGATTGGTGGCCTGGGACTCAGGAGGGTGGTGCTTCTGTCTTGAGCTGGAACTATGTTTCTCAGCATACATCTGGAGCCTGAAGCGCCACTCCACTGGCCAGTATTGTGGCAAAGGTACACTGTGGGGAGGCAGCCAGCTGGGAGAGGACATGCCCCCCACCCAACCTGAGCTGAGGATCAGTGCCAATAGCAGCAGCTGAGCCCGGGTGAGCTTATTTTGGCCACCCAAACACCACGGCAGTGGGGGCAGCCGGCCAGGAGAGGACATGCCCCCACCCAACTGGGGCTGAGGAGCAGCACCAGCAGCAGCAGCAGCAGAGTCCATGCAAGCCTATTTAGGCTGCCCAAACACTGTGGTGGCGGAGGCAGCCAGCTGGGAGAGGACGGCCCCCACCCAACCAGGGCTGAGGAGCAACACCAGGAGCAGCAGCTGAGCCCGGGCAAGCCTATTTGGGTCCCCGAAACACCGTGGCGGCAGAGGCAGCTGGCCGGGAGAAGACACGCCTCCCACCCAACAAGGGCTGAGGAGCAGTGACAGCAGCAGCAGCAGCGGCGGAGCCCGTTCGAGCCTATTTAAGCCACCCAAACACTGCGGCGGCAGAGGCAGCCGGCCAGGGAGGACACCCCCCCCACACCCAACCAGGGCTGAGGAGCAGAGCCAGCAGCAGCAGCTGAGCCCAGGCAAGTCTATTTAGGCTTCCCAAACACCGCAGAGGCAGCCAGCCAGGAGAGAACATGCCCCCTCACCCACCCAACCGGGGCTGAGGAGCAGCATCAGCATCAGCAGCTGAGGCCGGGCGAGCCTATTTAGGCCGCCAAACACCACGGCAGCAGAGGCAGACAGCCTGGAGAGGACAAGCCTCCCCCACCCAACTGGAGCTCAGGAGCAGTGCGAGCAGCAACAGCTGAGCCTAGGCAAGCCTATTTAGGCCACCCAAACACCGTGGCAGCAGAGGAAACTGGCCGGGAGAGGACACCCCCCCACCCAACCGGGGCTGAGGAGCAGCACTAGTAGCTGGATCATATTTAACCCCGTTGGGCTTTTAATTTGTTTAATTTAGGCAGCTATGCTGCTAACTAACTACTCTTGGTTTAGTTTTGTTTAAAGTGTCTGCTACCAACCTCCTTTTAATCTGTATATTTTATTTTAATTTTTTTGCCTGAGATATGAAGTTATGGAAACGCCACCGTTCCAAGGTCTCCACTGACTCTGACAACAAACCATCTAAACAGTCAAAAATAGACTCCCATTTTACAAATGGCAAGAGTCTTCAGTTCTACACACCGATATAGAACTTAATAATAGCTATGCAATCCTAAACTCCTTGCAGGAGGAAGTGCCTATGACAACAAATGAGAATGGTCCAAGGGTAAATCAAAGAGCTTCAGCTTCTCCTCATAATAATGGTGGTTGTTTGGAGGGATTGCCAACAAAGTGTCCTCAGAAGGATCTTCTGGCAAAAGAGGTTTTTTTAAAAAAAAATTCTAAGAGTTTTGAATCTTTGTTGATAAATTGTTCTTCCATCAACAATAGATTAGAGACATTGATAGGGGAACTTCATAATGAGGAGATACCTATTCATTTTAATAAGTCAACTACTCAGAACACTCCACTATTTGTATATCCTAACCCTACTGACTATTCTTCAGCTCTTTCACAAAGGCAAGTGGTCAAATTTTTATAACATCAAGGCTTCCTTAAATAATCTGTCAAGGCGGGAATCCAGAAGGATTATGTTAAAGTCCTACCATTTTCTCCCGAATGTAGGTCAGTATTAAAGACTTATTTTGTTTTTTGATTCTTCCTTAGTCCCTGACTTGTTGTTGGCCAAAAAGGACTTTTTGGCAAAAAAATATGATATCCATTGCCTTAGGGTCTTCAAGAATAATGTGGTTAATACCCTAGTGACCTATAAGGGAGAAATTGATGAAGTAGGCCTGGAACATCATGGATCTCCAACTAAGAGTTGCCCTAACAACATAACAGAATTTATCCAACTTAAAGAGGAATGGAGCAATTTGAAACAGGCAATTGAAAGGATTAATAATAGCCAACACTTAGCAACAGTCTCCTTAAATCCAGATATATCTACCCAATGGAATGTAGATTTTCAAACAAACTTTGCAACTAAAGGTCGACACTTGGACTATACAATCCGGATCCCTGTAGTACGGGAGGATGAAGGTACAAATGTGAATACACCTATTATTAATATGACTCTACCACCTAAGAACTCTACTCAGGCTTATAGTACAGTCACTATCTTTTGCTCATCTTGTTTGCAAAGAAAAAACTTTAATTGATTTTGAATCAGTGGTAAAATCTGGAACCAGTCAAATGTCCTGGACCAAGGATTTGAGAGAACTGATATCTTTATATTTACATACTAACACTCCACAAGATGAAATACCATTAATGGATGCCTCACAAGCCTCTGTTGCCGATCCTGAATTTAAGCATGTAGAGAAGGAGGCCTTGCAGGGATTTCACGATCTTTCAGTTACCAATCAAATAATTTTTACTGCACAGCTGGAGGACGCAACATCCAAATTTCAGAGGATAATCCAGTCCCAGTTGGAAACTAATCCATTCTCTTCGTTACCAGTTAAAGGCTCGGCCTATCCAAGTATGAATGGCTGTATCCAAATGGAGGAAGATTTTTCCTCTGCAATCTCATCTGATCCAGCCAGTGACTACAGCAGGGTAGCTCCAGGGGTAATTTGGGCTTGTCTTTTATATCATAGAACATAGCAGGTTGGTTGAAGAAAAATTCTGATACAGACTTTATAGAATACATTAGCAAATTTGACATTGTATGTCTACAGGAAACCTGGTGTCTATATGATATCTTTCAGCCTGGGTATATATCCCTTTGTGTTCCTGCTTGTAGAACCTCTAATAAGGGTTGATATAAGAGAGGTTTGGTCATATTTTTAAAACTTTCAAGTGGTCTAAAACATACAATACTGACACCTTTGTGCAAGCAATCTCCTTACAATTTAGAAATGCTAAGATAGTTTATTTAATACAGTGGTCCCCCAGGTTACGAAAGTAATCCGTTCCGGATTACTTTTCGTAACCCGGAAATCTTCGTTTCCCGGGGGACCGCTTTAGTGGATGGACCGCGCGGCAAATTTAAAGGGGCCGCGCGGTTTTTCCGTTTTGCAACCCGGGGTTTTCTTCGGATCCCGGGGGCTTTTTTGCGGCCCCGGCGGTTTCGGGTCCCGGGGATTTCGTTCCCCGGGGGATTCGGATCCCGGGGGACCACTGTATCTATATCCCCTCTACCTCAAATGAGCCTAATTTAGCTATCTATTGGGATCAATTGTTTAGCTATGTCAAAAATATTACCAAAAGGCCTGGTTCCTCGAGGTGCATTTTAATGGGTTACTTCAATGCAAGAATTAGGCCCTCCAATGACTACCTTTGTGAGCATTGTATGATTGGTTCTAGTTTGCCACCCTTCCTTCTAAATCTTCCTCATGCTGGAAAGGATTTAATTGGTAATAATAATGAGTCATTTTTGATAAATTTCTGTATTAGTTATACTTTTTTAATATTGAATGGCTCAGAAGGGTTCCCAAAAACCAATGGATTTACATTTAACTCACCCATAGGAAGAAGTACAATCGGCTATTTGATAATTAGTCCTGATCTTTTGAATCTAATTGCTGATTTTGAAATCTGTCAAAGAACTGAAAGTGACCACTTGCCTTTGTTTGTCTCCCTGGATCTATCTGAGCATTTTTTTTCATCTCCTAAGAGTAATTTAATGACCCATAGATTTGAGAGATTGAAATGTATCCATTGGAATTCCAAAATGAAAGATATTAGTAATAGTTTTAAAGATGTGTGAATCTTAAACATGTTTAATGATCTAATTACTAGCACTAGGATAGATGTTGCACTGTTGTTTTATATGAATATTGGGAATATTTTTCATAATGTAGCATCCTCTAACATTGGTCATTTCAAAGGTAGAAGAACATGGTTTAACAAGAGTTGCCTTATCTGGAAAAGGAATTTAAGACAATTATTCCAGCAGGCAAAGGCCAATCCGGAGACCAAATTTGGATGCTATTATAAGGCTCATATAGAATACTCTAATTTAATCAAGGATAAAAGGAAGTCTTTTTTTCAACAAAATTGGGCAGCTCTGGATAAAGATTTTAAATCTAATGATGCTAAAACTTTTTGGGTAGCAGTTAGGAGACATTTGAATAATGACATATCTATGGTCCAACATAGCATACCTCCTCAGATTTGGATTTCACATTTTACTAATAAAATGGGAACCCAAATATCTGATAATAATATACTAATAAAAAAAATCCCCCTAACTCTTGGAATCCAGTTTCACCTGATGAGTTGCATCAACTGATTATTAAATTAAAATCCGGAAAATCCCCTGGATATGATGACCTCCCTGCAGAAATACTGAAATGTCGTCCTGAGCTATGGACAAAGGCATTGGCCAATTTATTTACTCTTGTAAATAACTCAGGTGAAATTCCAGCTGGTTGGAAGGATTCTATTATAATTCCAATCTTTAAAAAAGGAGATGGACAGGATCCTGGCAACTATCTCCCAAAAAGTTTTCTCTCAGTAGTGGGCAAACTTTATGCCAGTTATTTATCTCTGAAGTTACAGAGTTGGATGAATACTCAAGCTCTGTTAGGTCCTGAGCAAGCGGGTTTTAGAAGTCATATGTCCACTCTAGATCATGTAACAGTGCTCTCATTTCTTATAAACAAATACTTGTCACGTCCTAAATTATATGCGGCCTTCATTGATCTGAAAGTGGCTTTTGATTCAATTCATCGGCCTTCACTTTGGGACAAGTTAAGTAGACTTGATATAGACCCTCAACTGTTGTATCTTCAAAGTCAACTACATACAAATAACCATTGTAGAGTGAAACTTTCTGAATCAGGACAATTAACAGAGTCTATTTATTCTGGCATAGGAGTTAGACAGGGATGTGTGCAGGCTCTGCACTTTTTTAATCTTTTTGTAGTGGATCTACCAGCTTTTATGTCCTCAATAGATTCTCATCCACCTTCACTGGGAAAAAATTCGCTTTTTGTACTCCAATATGCCGATGATACTGTATTGATTCTTTATCCATAGTGGGTATGTCAAGAGCCTTGAAAAGATTCTCTGAATACTGTAATAAATTTCACCTACTGATAAATTTTGAAAAATCTAAAATACTAGTATTTTTTAAAAGATTCTTACTAAGATTATGGAAGGTTGATAACCAAAAAATTGAGCAGGTTAAAAAGTATGCCAACAGTCTGAAGAATCTGATCAGGAGGGCTTTAAACTGAGTGATCTGGGGAAGGGAGACAGCAGTCTAGAAGGCAAAACGGCTAGAAAAAATAGTCAAACTGACATAGAGGGAACAAGGCAAACAGTGCAAGGACTCAACAAAAGGAGCCAAAAAAACATGCACAGGCATCAAGTAAAGGGGTCTTAGATGTCTTTACACTAATGCACAGAGCATGGGAAATAAGCAAGATGAACTTGCACTCCTAGCACAACAAGGGAAATATGATATAATAGGCATCACTGAAACCTGGTGGGATGAGTCTCACGATTGGAATATAGAAATAGAGGGGTATAACCTTTTTAAGAGAAACAGGCCAAACAAGAAAGGAGGAGGAATAACATTATATGTCAGGGATATTTACACCAGTGAAGAGATCCGGGACATCAATACTGGAAGCTAGGTGGAGAGCATCTGGATAAAAATTAAAGGAGAGGTAAACAACAGGGATATTACTGTGGGAGTCTACTACAGACCCCCAAGTCAGACAGAGGAAATGGATGATGCCTTTCTAGAACAGATGACCACACAATCAAGAAGGAGAGATGTAGTAGTGATGGGGGACTTCAACTACCTGGATATTTGCTGGAAGTCAAACTCAGCCATATCCTCAAGATCTAGAAAATTCCTCACTTGCCTGGAAGACAATTTCATTGTTCAAAAGGTGGAAGAGGCAACAAGGGGATCAGTATTTTGGATCTGATCTTAACAAACAGGGAAGACCTAGTTGATGGGGTGCAAGTGGTGGGATCCTTAGGTGTGAGTGACCATGTCCTCCTGGAGTTTGTTATACAGTGGAAAGGTGAAGCTAGGCATAGTCAGACAGGAATTCTAGACTTTAGGAAAGCTGATTTCAATAAACTTAGAAAAACACTGGGGGTAATCCCATGGTCAAGAATACTAAAAGAGAAGGGAGTTGAAGATGGATGGGAGCTTCTCAAAAGGGAGATACTAAAGGGACAATTTCAGACAGTTCCAATGAGGAAGAAAAATGGAAGATGTCTCAAGAAACCGGTATGGATGACTAAGGAACTTATAACTGAGCTAAGTTTTAAACGGAACATGTATAAAAAATGGAAAAATGGGGAAATCACCAAAGAGGAATTCAAACAAATAGCCAGCTCATGTAGGGATAAAGTCAGAAAAGCTAAAGTGCAAAATGAACTCAGGCTTGCTAGAGAGGTTAAGAAAAATAAAAAGGGCTTTTTTGGATAGGTCTGCAGCAAAAGGAAGAAGAAGGAAACGGTTGGGCCACTGCATGCAGAAGATGTCAAAATGCTAACAGGGGACAAAGGAAAAGGCAGAATTACTCAACACCTTCTTTGCTTCAGTCTTCTCAGGAAAGGCAAAGGGTGTCCAACCTAAGGATAATGGGGCAGAGGACAGAAAAGGGGAATTTCAGCACAGAATAAGTAAAGAGACAGTACATGAATACCTGGTTAATCTAAATGAATACAAGTCTCCAGGACCAGATGAACTACATCCTAGGGTATTAAAAGAACTGACAAATGTAATATTGGAACCAACGGCAATCATCTTTGAGAACTCCTGGAGAACAGGAGAAGTCCCAGCAAACTGGAGGAGGGCAAATGTTGTCCCAGTCTTCAAAAAGGGGAAAAAAGAGGATCCCAACAATTATCGTCCGGTTAGTCTGACATCAATACCAGGAAAGATTCTGGAGCAGATCATTAAACAGAGAGTCTGTGAATATCTGGAAGATAATTCCATAATCACAAAAAGCCAACATGGGTTTCAGAGAAACAAGTCATGCCAGACAAATCTGATCTCTTTTTTTTTTATATAAAATTACCAGCTTGGTAGATGAAGGGGATGCTGTGGATATAGTATATCTTGACTTCAGTAAGGCATTTGACAAGGTTCCCCATGACATTCTTGGAAACAAGCTTGTAAAATGTGGACTAGACAAGGTAACCATTACATGGATTTGTAACTGGTTGACTGACTGAACCCAAAGGGTGCTCAACAATGGTTCCTTTTCATCCTGGAAAGAAGTGACAAGTGGGGTGCCACAGAGTTCTGTCCTGGGCCCAGTGCTATTCAACATCTTTATTAATGACTTGGATGACAGTATTGAGATCCTAGTTATCAAATTTGCAGATGACACCAAATTAGAAGGAATAGCTAATACCCCAAAGGACAGGATCAAAATTCAAAATGACCTGAATAGACTAGAAAGCTGGGCCAAAGCTAACAAAATAAAATTTAACACAGAGAAATGTAAGGTCCTACATGTAGGGTGGAAAAATGAAATGCACAGATATAGGATGGGGGACACCTGGCTGAATGAGACAACATGTGAAAGGGATCTAGGAGTCCAAGTAGACCACAAGTTGAACATGAGTCAACAGTGTGATGCAGCAGCTAAAAAGGCCAATGCAATTTTAGGTTGCATCAATAGAAGTATAGTGTCTAGATCAAGGGAAGTAATAGTGCCACTCTATTCTGCTTTGGTCAGGCCCCACCTGGAATACTGTGTCCAGGTCTGGGCACCACAATTCAAAAAGGATGTGGAGAAACTGGAGCGTGTCCAAAGGAGGGTGACTAAAATGGTGAAGGGTCTGGAAACCTTGCCCTATGAAGAACGCCTTAGGGAGCTGGGGATGTTTAGCCTGGAGAAGAGAAGGTTAAGAGGTGATATGATTGCCCGGTTTAAATACTTGAAGGGATGTCACATTGAGGAGGGAGCAAGCTTGTTTTCTGCTGCCCCAGAGAACAGGACTCGGAACAATGGATGCAAACTGTGGGAAAAAAGATTCCACCTCAACATTAGGAAGAACTTCCTGACAGTAAGGGCTGTTCGACAGTGGAACACACTTCCTCGGAGGGTGGTGGATTCTCCTTCCTTGGAGGTTTTTAAGCAGAGTCTGGATGGCCATCTGTCGGGTATGCTTTGATTGGGAGTTCCTGCACGGCAGGGGATTGGACTGGATGGCCCTAGTGGTTTCTTCCAACTCTAAATTTCTATGATTCTATGATTCTATGTCTATCTTGGTGTTCTTTTTCATTTCAATGGGCAATGGGGCAAACAGAGAGATAAAGTATTATTACAGTGGTCCCCCAGGTTACGAAGGTAATCCGTTACGGATTACCTTTCGTAACCCAGAAGTCTTCGTGTCCCAGGGGACCGCATTAGGAGACGGACCGTGCTGCCGATTTAAAGGGGCCGCGCAGTTTTTCTCCTTTGGATCCCGGGGGATCCTTTGGATCCCGGGGGATCCTTCGGATCCCGGGGGATCCTTCGGATTCCGGGGGATATTTTTTGGTCCCGCCGGTTTCGGGTCCCGGGGATTTCGTTCCCCGGGGGATTCATAAACCAGGGGACCACTGTATTTATTATTATTAATTTTATTTATGTAGCGCTGTAGATTTACACAGTGCTGTACATACAATCTTATAATTAGACAGTTCCCTGCCCTCAGGCTTACAGTCTAAAAGAGACAACACAAAAGGGAAAGGGGAAGGTGGTGGGAAGGGGATGAGGTCCAGTGGTTCTTCTCTCCCTCTGGGGACAGGACCAAGGCAGATGGACTGGAGGGAGGGCACGGCTTCTTAATACATATTTAAAGGAAGGCATCCTGGGGCAGATGGCACAATCCTGGGAATGCTTTCCTACACAATATAGTCTTTAACTTAATTTTGAATCTGGTTACAGAAGTGATGAGGCACATATGTGGGGGAAGAAGGTTCCAGGAGTGAGGGCAGCAAGTGAGAAGGGGCGAATCCGGGACAGGGCAGTGTAAATCCTCGGCTGGGACAGGAGACCTTGACCACCAGAACAGAGGGTACAAGAAGGAATGTGAGGAGAAATAAGTTCAGACAAGTAAGGAGGGGCCAGTCCATGGAGGGCTTTGAAAGTCAATAACAAAAGCTTGTACTGGATGCGGAAGGGGAAGGGGAGCCAGTGAAAGGAGGATAAAAGAAGAGAAACATAATCAAAGCGGCGAGCAGATGTGATAATACGTGCAGCTGAGTTCTGGACAGAGATTAAAGGATGGAGGTGAGAGAGAGGAAGCCCTGTCAGAAGAAGGTTACTATAATCTAGTCATGAAACCACTAGGGCATGGACCAGAGTCTTGGCAGTGGAGGCTGAGAGGAATGGATGGATTTTAGCAATGTTGTAGAGAGAAAATCTACATGTCTTTGTGGTAGCCTGAATCTGGGGAATAAACAACAGATAGGACAAACAGGGAAAAGGTTATTAGCGGTTATACAATCCTTTTATTATAAATGGGGAAACCAGGATATTCTTGCGACCTTGAAAATCTATAAAGCTAAATTAAGACCACAATTATTATAGGGTATATTCATCTGGATCCCAGCCTTTAATAGGGAGATTGAAAGTCTGCAGACACATTTCTGGAGATTACTATCTGTACCCCCATGTGTATGCCATCTGACTCTTTATGCAGAATTAGGAATGAATTCTCTTGAAACTATAGCCTCCTTGATTGTCTATAGATATTGGTTTAAAATTAATTTTAGGCCCAATAGATCTAGTCTTTTAGAATTAGACACTTAATATCATGATATGATATCAATATTATGATATAGAACTCTGTATCTTCAATTATCTTTGTTTTTTTTACATCCTTCAATCTCTTATTGATTGTATCACATTGTTCACGTACTAATTTGTAACTAATTTTAAAATGATTGATTGTACTGTTTTTAACATTAATAAAATAAAATAAAATTTAAAAAAATAAATAAATAAAAACTACAGTTCCCAGGGAAAAAAAATCCTTATGTTACTAGATTAATGGACAATTTCCTGATCGAGGCAACGAAAATATGGTTTAAATTAAACTGAATCAATGGTGTTTACTGTTAGCTGTATTTGCATACTATTTTATGTATGTTTTATATTGTTATATTGTTTTATATTGTTTATATTGTTTTATGAATTATATGTCTAATAAAGGTTAAAGTAAGTAAGTAACACTGTGGTTGGCTGGGATTCAAGAAGGGACAGGAAATCCAGGCCTTCCTTGCTCCTTTTGGGTGGTGGACCAATTCAAGGCCACATAATATGGAGAACTTGTGCCAATGCTGGTCAGCTCTTCCCAACCTTTCCTCCCTCTATTGGCTGGGGGCAGGGATGTGCTGTCACAACTTTTCAGGGGCAGTAGCATGGGTCTCATATCTGTTGGGTGTGGTTTCTGGTGCTGCAGAGCACTGGATCGGGAGTCCCTTAGGGAACTGGGGGTGCTGGGAGCCTTTGAGTGTTGCCATTGTGGGAGCAACTCCAGATCAGCATCCCCCAGTGATAAGGGGTTGCAATGTGAACATGCAGTCAACAGGTTACCCCTTACGTCATCCTGAAGCTTGGCTGTGACCAGGCCACTTGGTTCATCAGTCAGCAGGTGGTTGATCAATACCAGATCTGGACCTCATGCATTTCAGGTAAGCCATGCCTATCAGCTGTATTCAATAAAGTTTTGGCCTTTTTCCTTCCAGTTGGGTGTGTGGTTGTCATATGTGTGGTTGTCATATCATTGCAACATTTCTCCTTCCACAGCAAAACAGTTATTTAGGAAAACACATGCCCTCTAAGCTACACATTCACTACATCTGGCTTACAAATACTGAGACTTGGAAATCCAGATTCAAGTCCCCAATTAGCCATAAAATTAACCCTTCACCAGTCACACTCTCTTAATCTGATCTACTTCACAGGGTTCTTGTTACTCAAAAGTATGGAGGAAGAAAACCATGTATGCTATCTTGTATGCACTGGAAAAAAGGAAGGACGTAAAATTAATGAAGTAAAAAAAGAAACCCATAAATAAATAATCAACTTGCCCCTTATTTTCAATTGAACAGTCTAAATGCACAGGAGGTTCCTGGGGACTATTATTACCATCCTTACCATTTAGTGATTCTCAATGCCTCTCCTTCTGTGCACACTTATTCTCCTGCTGTAATAGGCCATCAACACAAAGGTAATGGACCATATGACTGAATAAATCTAGTTTTGATTTGTTGTTATTATTTGTTCCTGTCCACAGCTAAATGTTCATCATACAGTGAAATTGTATTCTCCCACCTTATTCCTTGGGTTGTACCATCTGTCCTGCTGAAAGCGGCTTTCAGATCTTCGAGAGGGAGGGAAAAGCAGTTGGGGATTAGAAAGAGGTGTATGAAAGTATAGCAGGCACTGAGAGAGTACAGAGAAACTGGAACACAGAATTTGAGAGAGGAAACTGTCAGAGAGCTAAAGGGAGAAAAATGTTGCTATGACCAGTAAAGTTGCAGATGCCACAGAAATGGCTCCTCCAATTTATTTGAGAGATTTTCTCGCCTGTTGCTGTTTGTTAATTAGTATCTGTTAGAAGTTCCCTAGAGTCCACCAGCTTTGTCACTTGAGCTTTCCCACTGTAGACAGTCCTAGACTTGCTGGTAATGAGTAGAACCCTCTTTTCTAGTAGAGTTCTTGGTGGCTGATTGGCATTGGGAAGCAGCTGTGCTTTTTGAGATAGTAGAACGAAGACTTTTTTTGCAAAGACTGGAGGTTGCAACCCAATACCTGGTTTGGGGGCCCCTACTGTAAGTACCTCCGTTTTGTCTGGATTCAGCTTGTCAGTTTTTCCTCATCCAGTCCATTACTGCTTCAAGACACTGATTGGGGGGAGAAATGCCATCTGTCATCATGGCTGCTGACCGAGACATGGAGAAGTATATTTGGGTGTCATCAGCATACTGATAACACCCTGCACCATGTCTATGGATGAGTTCCCCCAGCAGCTTCATGTAAATATTGAACAGCATCGGGGACAGGATGGCACCCTGAGGAACATCACAATTAAGCTCCATTTTTGAGGAGCAACGGTCCCCAAGCATCACCCTCTGGAATCTACCAACATTTATTTCTCCTGCGGTCTCCAAACTTCTAGAATTCCAGATGTGAGATTCTGTTCACCCCAAGAACAATCTGCTGTGTTTAACTTTGTGTGTATCTTTGTCTGCCTCTTTTCTTTGGATTCCTAAATTGTATTTCTCAATTCATGGCTGATGTTTCAAATTACTGCTATGCTTGAAATTTGAGGACTGAAGAAACATTTCATCTGAGAAACAGTGTTCTTATTTGTCCCTCAAATTTCATCTGAGGGACCGAGTGCCTTCATCTCCCACCTATAGATATAATTATCTCTATTCTGTCTGCCTCCTAGGTGTTGATGTGGATCTTTTCAAGGCTCACATTCTGCCTTCTCTTTATGCTGATAAAGATGTAGTTTAAAAACACTGATATCTGCTATATAGATCATTTCTGTTTTCAGAAAAATAAAGGAATAATCAGCTGAAAATCTGATTACAACACAAGCACACAATTTTGTCTCTCCTTACTCTTGGATAGATTTAACAGACTGCCTTCCAACAGCAAGGACTCCTGGATTGGCTAAAACAAACACATCCACACCAGGTTCTCTCTCTCTCTGTGTGTGTGTGTGTGTGTGATCATTAGTTTTAAGTACTTGGCAAGAGGCAGCTATTCTAGACAAAATTAAGTAAAATAGCAAATTTCTCAGACATAATTAGAAGATAATATTCATATCTATCTGTGACTTTTGACTTTTCATGTGTGCTGAGTTTGTTGACCTTTGTATTTTGTGACTCTTGTTCATGTGAAAGAAGCAACATGGAAGATTTACAACTGATTATTCCTTTATTTTCTCAGAAAAAAATAAGCTGCACATTTTCCCATTTAAAATAAACCAATTATTCAAATTTGTGCAAAGTATCGGGAGATGGTGAGATGGTAAGGTATGTGCACTGATTTACTAGTTAAATGATTGGCTAGTATATCAATTTTATGCATTTTTTCCAGGTGGGTTGAAGTATCTTCTGACTTGCATGCCATGGGAGAGCAGTACAGAAGAACAAAAGAAACCTGTAATGAAATGTTGCAGTCTATCTCTTCCACAGAACCTAAAAGAATTGTATGTACATGTTAGGTTTCATAGCTGGCAGTCCTTTGCCTCAACATGCATCTTTCAGGTTCCTTGCTATAACTTGTCAAAGATTTGAGGAGAATGTTTTCCTCTCTTCTCTTGTAGTCCATTTTTCTTTGTTGTTGCTGCTTCTCAAAGGGAAGAACTGTAATTGTAACCTTCTGTGTCTCAACTGTTCTCAGCCATAAACCTGATGGTCAGTGTCTTTCTTTTGTTCTTTAGACCAGAGGGAGGCAATGTGTGACCCTTTGGATATTGTAAAAGTATGTTTCCTATTAGTCTTAGGCCACATTTCTAACCCTTCCTTTGTCTCTGGAAAGATAAAAGTTTCCTCCTCCCCCCTTTAGCTACTTACCCAACCCTCTTCTCTGAGCCTCAGCTTTCTTCCACGTATTGTATGGCCACAGATTTTTAACAGTTAGTTTTCAAATATTTTACCACGCAACTCTGTCTTGGTTCACAAAGTTAGATACTACTACATACACAGAGTTCAATTTATAGAAGTTACTACCTTGTGTTTTGGTGGCCCCATTTTTATTCCAAACTAAGAGACACGCTAGCTTCTGAATCTGCTATTGGAGGATTGTGCTGGCACTGTAGAACATAGACATAATTCCTTAGGAAGCTGTTGTGTGACAGTGACATTGCATTGAAATGAACAAGAGGCATGAAGTTGTATCTTCTTAACACTTCCATTTTTTTCAAGAATTCCTGCTGGAATCCTTTTGGGACCTTATGTCTTCATAAATTGATATATATGTTTGTGGGAATTAGAATTGTGCATTTGTATAACATCCATATCCAGTAAAGGGCTGCTGTTACATTACTACACAGCAGAGCAAGCAAAGTGCACAATGTACATCAGTGCCCAATGTACACCAATGTCTGATCCACATCACTGCACAATGCACACCAATGTGCATCACACAGTGATGGACTTTACACATCAATGAACACTATAAAGCAATGTACATCACATACCAATGCACACGATGCATTGATTGTATTGTGTAGTAGTGTGCATTGGTCCCAATAAGCATCATGTGTCCTTGCCAGTTTCTCATTGAACATCTTCACAATTCAGTAAAGGTATTTTTAGTGCCTATGCTATTTAGCTAGGTATTTGTAAATTTATGTAACTTAACAGGTAATATAGAATACCTGTGCCACTTTTTACTCTAGTTGAAAAATGTATATGTAAAAATATATTTTCTCCTACTGACCAATCATTATAAAACAATGGCAAAGTCAAAGGATGGATGTTGACAGAATTGCATCCAAGCCAGGACTACCGAGAAGCGAGTGAAAACTATTGGCAGAACTGGGAGTATCCTTGTGTTTTCATAAGTAACAAGGTCAACAGTCCTGGCCCTTCACACACACTTAAGAAGCAAACAATTTTAAAAGCATAAGAAAAGTGTGTAAATTCAAAACTACACAAAATCATAGAACTATAGAGTTGAAAGAGACCACAAGGGCCATCAAGTCCAACCCCTTGTCATGCAGGAATACACATTCAAAGCAATCCTGACTGATGGCCATCCAGCCTCTGTTTAAAAACTTCCAAAGAAGGAGATTCCACCAATCAATATATAATAATTGTCAGCAGTAAAAGAGGCAAACAACAACAATGGCAGAGTAGAATACTTTGTAGCAGTTTTGGGCAACTCTGAATGGTTTTGGACTGTAGCTGCCATAACACCATACCATTGGCTATTGTATTGGCTGGAATTGTTGGCAGTTGTAGGCCACAAGCATCTAGAGGAAGTAGTTATACACCAATGAATTATACTACCCTGGGGTAAGATATGGTTGACTAGAAACTGAATAGGTACACTCTTGAAACACTTGTTGAAGATCACATTTCAGTAAGTGAATACATGTTATTGTACTTGCTCTAAAATGTTCACAGTAAATAATAATCATGTTATATACAGTAATTTTGTATGGTAAACATGGGCAGCTGTTTGGAACACAAACACATTGTTTTCTGTTTAATTAAAGGAAAACTAAACACATGTATTCTAAAATTTTAAATATTCCAATCTCATGAAATAATTCAGGAAATACTTCAACTTCAGGTATATTTCAGAAAACAAAATATGTACTTCTTTCTTCCACACCAAAATAGTGATGGTTTCAGTGATGGTGTATTGCTAATATTGTGGGTTTTAGTTTACTAGCTTCATAGTTTCCTCCTTAGGTTTGTTTCCACTAGCAGAGGAATAGCTATCTTCCCCCCTATAGGCTGCACCCTCCCAAAGTAAGCCCAAATACTTCAGTTTTCCTCTAAATGGTTACAAAAAGTGACATCCCATCATCTCTAATTTTATTATTTTGACATTCTTGAGAGCCAATGTGGTGTAGTGTTTTTACCATTGGACTACGAGTCCATGATTCAGTTCCCCACTTAGCCATGATACCCACTGGGTGACTTTGGGCATGTCACACACTGTCCAGGAATGCTGCCAGCACATACACACGGCTTATAAAAACAGCTCAGCAAGGAAAACAATGCCAGGCTTCCAGTAGGCAGCTTCAAGATTCCAGAGGTCACAACTACAAGTCCAGTCTGAGGTCAAGGATGCCAGAGGGTTGATCGACGGGTCCATTCCGAGGTCGTAGGTTCAAGAGCAGTCAAAGGTCTAGGGAGCAAGTAATCCAGGGGTGAGGTCTAGGGAAGCCAGACCAAGCAGCATTCACTAAATGGAAAGCACAATAATCTCTGACAAGGGAACTCGGCTTCTGCCAGGTGCCTTAAATCACAGAGCCACACCCTTATCACAGCTGCTGAGTGATTGACGAGTGTTTCTTAGCAAGCCTTCTAGAATGACATAGGCATGCCCTTTCAGATCTTCTCTGACTGAAGGTAGGAATTCCAACGCCCTGCTGCTCTACATCTCCCAAGCCTGGGGCAAGGCTAGGCTGCTGAGCCCCAGAATCCCCTGAAGGAGACTCCACACAGCTAGGGCCTGACTGATTCAACACTGCAGGGGCTGGAAGAGCAGAGCTGGGACCTGGCAGAGCAGGACTGGGGTATGGCATGGTACAAGGTTTCTCCTGTACCTAAGGAGCTGAGTCCTCCTCATCATCCTTCAAGTCCTCCTCGTGGCTGAGCATGACACACACACACTTAGCCTCAAAAGAGGGCAATGACAAATCTGTATGAACAAACTTGGGAAGAAAAACCCACAGTAGGTTCATCTTAGGGCTGCCATCAGTCTGAAATGACTTGAAGACACAATAAAAACAAAAACAACATTCTTGAGTACTTGTGGGATGAGGCTGATTGGGGGGCATGTTGGGGAGTATTCCTGTGTGGTTTAAGAACAAAAATTGTCTGAAAAATGTCCTTTTGGGAGGTTGGTTCCACAAAAGTGGAATCTATGGACTGCAGTTTGTCTATGCCCACTATGACAGAATAACTCCTCCAACAATGAAACATCTTCTGTTGGAAGAAGAGGAGCTTCAGATCCAACCCAGGGTCTCTAATCCTGGGTTGTAATATGTAAATATCAACATTTAGCATGCAGATTTTTGAAATGTGAAAAAACGAGAAGGAAACATATAGATCAATATCATGTATTTGGGCATGCAGCTACAATGATGTGTGTTCTCTCCATCTCCCAATCTGATTCCAAAAATCACTTTAAAATCCAGGCAGCCATATCACAGGATGGGATACTATGCTGCTGGTGAGTGGAGTGGAGGATATGTCCAGCTCCCACCTGTAAGCCATGGTGAGACAATGAGTTGTGACAGGATCCCATAGAGGTACCTGCTTCTACTTGTCACAACATTCCTTAGACTGGACATGTCATCTTTCCACTCACTCCACTCACCAATGCCACAGAAATGTGTCCTTCAGAATGGATACCTGGATTTTCACATATGTTTTTGGGCATTAGCAATCATGGTACTCTTGCCATTACTGTAAATGTGAATACCAGTTATGAGATCTTAAGCCCAATGGGATACCAGGTCATAATTTCTCTTCAGTGTAACCTGTCATTCCAATTATGGCAGTTTTAAAGTAGCATTTTGCAATGATTGAGAATGCATTTTAAGAACCCTCCCTTAGTACACTGTCTTGCTTGCATCATACTCGAGGTTATAAAGGGAGTGTAAGAACAGAGTACTGACAACATAGATAAATTCCATGTGATCTCATTTTTAAAGTGAAATGTGCTTTTAATAAATTATTGTTATTGCAAAATGCACACTAAACCATGAAGGATGTTTAATGCATACGAGTTAGCATGGCAAGTGAAAATTCAGCTAGCTCATTTCCTGATATGTAGTGACTCTTAACTGCTACTTTAATACTATTCTAATCCGATTTCCTTTTTGCCTTTAATACAGTTGGGATGAAGTTTTATTAGTCTGAATTCATCTTTGGAATGTCCTTTTGCTATTATTGCTTAGTAATTTTTCCTTCTGATAGATGGATATGCTGCAGTTTTTCTTGCTTTGCTTCTGTTATTGTGAATGAGAAGCCATTCAGCTGAAAATGATAGCAGCATGTAAGATTCAGAGCATCTGCCATAACATTGGCTTTCTGGATGGAAATTTACCACAGTACTCTTACAAACAATATGGGGGCTTACAAACATCCAAAAGAGCTGGTATTGTATTAGAATCTTTTAATACATTTTGCAGAAGGGTTAGCTTCATATGCTGGAATACTTACATAGTTATTAAAGATAGAGCAAAAACACACTTAAAAACATAACAGTTGAAAAATCTGAGAATACTTTTAAAACATTAATAAATGGAGCAGGACATAAGGGCTTCTCCTTGACCGCGCTATGAGATTTGGAATGAGCTACAGCTCACTACTGAATGCTGATGCTATTCAACTTTCATTGCAAGCATATTTCCTTTAGTCCTCCTGTGTGAAAAAAAAAGAACTTGAAAAAAAAATCAGCTGCAATGAAAGGCCACAGCTGCAATTTAGCAAATGGAAAAACACACGTACAAACTTTCCCATTGTCTGAAACCAACTGTGAATATTTCCACTCTGCACAGTCAACTTTGCTTTTCAGGATCAAGCAGTGAAAATGCTCTGTTCACCCAGAAAACAGTTCCATTTGTTTACTTATTCTGCACCCAGTAATCTCCAGTTTGCATCTGACTTGTACAATCTGCCTAGTGCCATCTACATTTCCATTGCAAGCAAAGCTGAGCACAGTTTGAGTACAGGAGGGAGCAATGAGGAGTACAATGGGCATGAGAATGAAACAGTCAGCACTGTTAAAATGGGATACATTTGCCACACACACCTGCTTTACCTGCAGTGATACCATGAGATGCTGGCTGCCTCCACATCTATATTGCCCAAAGGTTCAAATTATCAGAAAGGTATTCCAAGGTTTATGTGCATGTTTATAAAATTAACACATGTGTAGGCATTCCTCAGTCCTTTTGGTCTCTGTTTCTCCCAACCTTACACCCCCATTAATAGCCCTGATCTCATATCCCTAATCCTTTTCAGTATGTTCTGTACACAGGAAAACTCTGAATCTATAAACATCAGCACTGACCAAAACTATAAACCCATTAAATTGGAGTTTTTGAAGCAAAACTGGGTAGGTTCTGTGGACTGCAGTCAAATCTTAGCGTCTTCCATTTATTTCTTTCAGTTTAGCACTCAGCATATATAAACAAGAGTACGCAATGACAGAGAGAGTTTGTATGGTTGTAGAATGCAGTGTTCGTGGATTTAAAATAATCAAAAATTGTTGAAATCACTAGAGGTAAGGCAGTGAAAATCCAGGGCTTCATCTATATAAATATGCACAAACTGTAACTCAACTGTTTACAACCTTACCTAGGTAGCACAGAGATACAGAGACCTCATCAGTAGTCTGCCCTGTCCCCTGTAGCATGTGTGACAGCGGAGATACATCTAATATTTCCCCCCTTTTCAACCTTCTGTCTCCCCTTCTGCCAACCTAGTTAAAAGGCATCATACTTCTGTATGTCAAATTAATTTAAAAGGTTGATATGCTTAAAGAGAGCATCACCACTGGAACAGCCAGAGTCATTTTCCTGACCAGTTTTAGATGGGAAAAATATATAGGTCAATTTAAAAAGGTACCGCTAGTTGAGAAACTATTTTATTATGCAACACTCGCTACTGTTCCCCACATGGCCCTTCATCAGTGGTAGTGATAGAATATGAAAACACTTCACCTTAAGTAGGGAGGAAGCAATAATCCCTGGTCAATTGGTACACAGTCATTGCTGTTCTGTGAACAGCTGGTGTTGAATAACTATCATCTCATTGAGAATTGCAGCACACAAGATGTGTGCTATTTGCCAGCTGCCCTATTTGCTCCTTGCTTTAAAGTATAACATAATTCTTTTGAAACTTTTGTCATATATGCTGCATCATACCCTAATAATAAACCATTTTTTTCATCTCTGTATATAAAATGGATGCTGGGAAAATAATGATGTATACACTGAATTTTAATACCAGGAATGGTTGTGGAAATGGCTATAGCAATACAGTTTGCAGTCTTAGGCCTTTATCCTATCAGTAGTCCCAACTAGAGTAGATCCATTGATTCAATTTTTAAAAAGTGAGTCAAACTTTTGTAAATGTCATTGATTAAATGGATCTACTCTAGCTAAGATGAAAAATAAGATGGAGTTCCTCAGGGCTCTGTCCTGGGTCCCCTTCTGTTCTCTCTATACGCATTGTCACTTGGTAAACTCATCAGTTCTTTTGGTTTCTCCTCTCAACTGTATGCCGATGACACTCGGCTGTATCGTTCCACCCCTGACCTTTCACTGGGGCTTGAACAGCAAGTTTCATCTGTCAGTGGATGCGGCATCGGCGCTTGAAGCTCAACATGTCTAAGACAGAGCTTCTCATCTTCTCACCTAAGCCCACCCTTCAATACTCCCTCTCTGTTTCTGTCGACGGCACTTCTATTCAACCGGTTCAGCAAGCCCGTAGTCTTGGCTTCATCTTTGATTCCTCTTTGTTATTTATTCCCCAGATTCAGGCCACCGCCAAGACCTGTAGATTCCCTCTCTACAACATTGCTAAAATCTGTCCATTCCATTCAGCCTCCACTACCAAGACTCTGGTCCATGCCCTGCTGGTCTCACCTTCTTCTGATAGGGCTTCCTCTCTCTCACCTCCATCCTTTAATCTCTGTCCAGAAATTAGCTGCAAGTATTATCACATCCGCTCGCTGCTTTGACCATGTTTCTCTTCTCTTATCCTCCCATTAGCTCCCTTCCCCTTCCGCATCCACTACAAGCCAAGGTCTTCTGTCCCAGTCAAGGATTTCCACTGCCCTGTCCTGGATTCGCCCCTTCTCACTTGCTGCCCCTCACTCCTGGAACCGTCTTCCCCCACATGTGCGCCTCATCATTTCCCTAACCAGACTAAAAATTAAGTTAAAGACTATATTGTTTAGGGAAATGTTTCCAGGATTGTGCCATCTGCCCCATGATGCCTCCTTTTAACTATGTATTAAGAAGCCGAGCCCTCCCTCCAGTCCATCTGCCTTGGTCCAGGCTGCAGGGGGAGAAAAGAACCATTGGACCTCATCCCCTTCCCCACCACCTTTCCCTTCTCCTTTTGTGCTGTCTCTTTTAGATTGTAAGCCTGAGGGCAGGGAACCGTCTAAATATAAGATTGTATGTACAGCACTGTGTAAATTTACAGCGCTATATAAATAAAGGATGATGATGATGATGATATTCAGGACCTAATGTGCAAAGTATTAGAATATTTCAGAAGTCCCTTTGAGGCTAGACAACAGTGATATCTTATTCACAGGTGGTAAATTGAGTCAAAAGGAGAAATTGTTTGGGTTCTGAAAAATGTATTGCAGAATATTTAATCACAAAATGCAGCTCATTCTGTGTAGGTAATATTTGCTGAGCTGTTGTTTTGTGATGGTATTGATCCATCATTGTGCTATGTATCAGATACAGGTCAAGAGGTGAGACTTCAATATAACAAAGTTTTGGAGGGAAAAATCTATATTGCACTGTGAGGAACAAAGTAGGGTTGCTGAGAATATTGAGAATTGCACAATGGGAACAATGGTTTTCTGTGTAGCTTTTGGACCAATGTTTGTTCACATTTCTTTTGTGTTTTCATTATGTACCAACAACCAAAATTGTCTGCAGAGTACATGTTGGAAAATTTATATACTGCATTCTTCTTTTCCTTCCTAGATATACAAGGACTTCCCACTATCTATCTCATTCTATCTAAACATGTGACTTCTGTCACTCAGTCTTGGAGCCTGTTTAACAGATTCTCTCAAGATTTTAAACAGTATCCTCTCAGTACAGTAACTGTCTCCTCTCAGTCTAAGATGGAGTAATAGTCTCCTCTAAGTGAGGTTAGCAGTCTCTTCCTGCTATATTAACACCAATTAATATAAGATTTAGTTTGTTATGTATGTATTTATTTAAGTTATTATCATTTTTAAACTACAAACTGTATGTTTGTTATTTTTTGGAGTAAGTCTTTTTTCATTAGGAGGACAGATTTAAAATACAACTCTGACCCACAGTTTTGTTGTTCTGCTGATGAAAGCTGAATCCTAGCAAGTTTAACTTTCATACCTGCATATTTTTGTTTCCCTTTGAAAGGGCTAACACCCTGGGAATATGAATATGAAACTGAAACTATACAATAGCACAACCCAATGTTAAAACCTAAAAATGTTTCCAATAACAAAAGCAAAAAGGTCTAAACCAAAGTAGTAGTACCAGTAAAGAATAAAAGTATAAGATGTAAAAAGCATTAACACTATTTTAAAAAACTAAGACAAACATCCTTTCTCTAAATGAATTCCAGGCAGTGC
Source organism: Urosaurus nigricauda (assembly GCA_034509955.1). Classification (NCBI taxonomy): domain Eukaryota; kingdom Metazoa; phylum Chordata; class Lepidosauria; order Squamata; family Phrynosomatidae; genus Urosaurus; species Urosaurus nigricauda. The sequence continues at coordinate 57,257,045 of JAOEGL010000003.1, forward strand.
CCATGTCTCCTTTTCTCACCAAACAACTCCATGAAATATCTGAGAGAGTGAATAATTGGCCAAGTTCAGCCAGTGAATTGTATGACTAGGGAGAGACTTGAACCTGGATCTCCCAAATCCTCAGTCCAACTCTCTAACCATCTCTGACACAAGGCCTTATGACAGAACATGGAAATTTACATTTAGAAAATGGCACCTCCCGCCCTTAGCAGGCAGGCACAGTTGCTGTGGGGCTTGGAGCCCCAAGATGGCAGCTGTGCAGCTCTTCCTGCCGGCGGAAGGCCAGCAAGCCCACTGGCTTCCCGCTGGTGGGAAGAGTCACGAGGCATGCTCTCGTGCGCGTGCTAACCCGGTTCTTGGGCTCCTGGGGTCCGGGCGGGTGCTGCGCCAATTGGGTGCCTCTTCCCGCCTTCTCCCCTCATTGGTTATCCGGACTGGAGGGGAGGGGCTTTGGCTTGCCTCCTCACCCTGGAGGCTATATATAGCAGAGGTGCGGTGGAGTCCGCACCTTTGCCATTTGCTCGGCTCTTGTCGCCAAGCGAAGCATCGGATTGGGAGCGGGTGCTGCGGCATTGGAGGAGGCTCTTCTGGCTAGCCTTCCCCCGGCCCCCAACGGGCTAGGGGCCACCCTGCTGGGCAGCCTAGTCCTCAGCTTCCAGGAGTTGGCACCACTGCTTCTGTTGAGGCTTACGGGGCTTGTGGACCTGGCCCCCTCCCCCAACGGGCTGAGTGGCCACCCTGCTGGGCAACCTTCATTGGGTGCAGGTTGGTGTCTCTGTTGGGCTGGTGGTCTGCCCCCCTATCATTTCCTGTGGGGGTACCCCTCCTGTTTTGGTGGGGTGGCTCTGTTTTTTCACACACACACCCCTTTTTTTTTTTTAAAAAAAATACATATATGCATATATATATTATTAAGATTTTCTGTAGTTTCGCGGGGCCAGTCCTGGTCATATTTGTAGGAGATAACAACATCTAAAATTATTGTGGCTTTTTGGTTTTGCTCCATCTTAGCCTTTCTGTGGCTGTGGCCTTGTCTGGACCATGACTTGGCCTGGGGTTTTTTGATCTCTCTCTCTCTCGCATTTTCATAGTTTTTGTACTCCACATTTTTTAGCCTCAGATTTTATTTATTTTGCTCCTTCCAGTACCTGAGCTATTTTGAGCTCTGTTTATTTTCAAGGACGTTGTTTCCTGCCAATTTGTATGAGCTGCCAGCGTTGTGACTGTCTTTTGTAGTTTTAGTATTTTCACTGTGGTGATTGTTGCCTTGGAGTGGTTTTTTCCGTCACTGGTGTGCTGTTGTATATTTTTGGGCAGCATGCCTTCCACACACACCAAGAGCCATCCATCTTGCCCATCCACTAGGGGCCTTGCCAGTGCCCCTAGGAGGTCTTGGGCTGGTTTGTCATCCGGATCTAAGAGACCGTCATCTCGTTCGGGAGGTGTGGCTTCTCTGTCAGCTCCCAGGCATCATCAGTTGAGCAGTCGCTGTCGCCTGAGATTTGCAGATATATTGCCGAGCAGGTTGCGAAGGCCACTGCAGGCTCCCAGTCATTGTCTTCAGTGAATTCGGCTTCAGAGGTCTCTCACTCCTCCTCTGGGGTTCAAGCTTCATCGTCTTCCCAGACAGTGCTCCTGTGGCCCATCAGCGGTGCCACTTGGCTCTGCCGAGCTGGTCAGCTCCAATTCCAATTCGTCCTCTAGTTCCAGCTCGTTGTGTTCCACTTCCAGCTCCGATGATGAGGTTCATGCTGGATCATCCAGGCTATCGTCACAGAAGAGAAAAAGGAAAAGGAAGCACGCCAGGAGGAAGGAGCGACAATCCTGCGTCAGGGATCAGCAAGGTCTCCCAAGGTGATCAGCAAGGTCTCTGAAGATGCCAGCCACAGATGCTGGCAAAACGTCAGGAAGAAACTCTTGTAAACATGGCCACATAGCCTGAAAAACCCACAAAAACTATGGATGCCGGCCATGAAAGCCTTCGACTTTACAGATTATACAAAGTCTGATGCCACACTGTAGAACTGATGTAATTTGACACTGCTTTAACTGCCATAACTCAATGGTATGGAATTCTGGGATTTGTAGTTCTGTGAGATCCTTAGCCTTCCCTGCCAGAGAGTTCTGATAATCCACCACAGTACAAATACCAGGATCTCATAGCATTTAAACATGGAAGTTAAAGTGGCATCAAACTGGAAGTAGCCAATAATTTCTTATCTCACCGGATCAGTTATTTCAGCTTATTAGACTAGAAAAGATATAAAACAAGATGAGATGAAACAGAAGTCACATTGCTTACTCGTCTCCAGCACAGAAGAATGCTGTTGATAAGAGCAACAATATTAACTGCTTAGGCATGCTGATAAAATAGACCATGCTGGTAAGAGAGATACATCTTTGCTCTCAGTTAGGGTATGCTAAATAGATATATTTTACATTCACGCTGTAGTGAATACTTCTGGAAATAAGAATGCCCAAGATACCAGCTCCTTGAATGCCTGTTTAGAGATGTATAGTTCCTCAATAGTTGAGATGGTACTCCTTAGTGAATAAATGGATGAGGCATATTGTTTAAGATAGCAATGTTCCTTTGTGTGCAATTATAGAGAAGTCTGTTAGAGATGCACAGATCAAGGTTCAGTCCTTGTGAAAATAGGACATCTAGCCTGCCATATACTTGAACATAATGGATTTATCATGCCCCACATATAATGTGATGCAATGAAAGTAATATATCTGGATGCCGACATGGCTGTGTTGTCTTTCTCCTTGAGAAGTGTGTACCTATGATTGCCTATAATAAATAACCTAAAAGCTGAACAGTCATTGTCCCACATAAATGTCTTGAGATTCCAGTACTTAAGAATGTATAAGATGAGAGTTGTTAGTAATATTGGTTTTCATTGTGGTCATAAGTTGGATGCCAGCAGGCCAGAAGGTGATAAAGCAACTCCAGACAAATACCAGTCAGCTGACAAATGCTATCAATCTCTCACTCTAAAGAGATATGGGGAAATCATGCCTCTTTCAACTCTCTTGCCAAAACAGTTTCACAGTCTATTCCTGGGCTCAATTCAAAGTGCTGGTTATGATCTATGAAACCTTATATAGCTTGGGCTGTGACTATCTGAAAGACCATATCTATCTTTATGAACCTGCTCCAAACTTAACATTTTCAGGAACAGCTTTTTCTGTCCCAACATTGAGAAATGTACTGTTGGTGATATATGTGTTGGTGATAACCTTCCTGGTGGCTGCTCTCACAATACAGAGCTCCCTTCTGTGGGAGGCCAGGTTGTTCCCTCTGTGATCTCTTTTACCTGCAGTCAAAGACTCTTTTATTTATTTATTTTTTAAAAAAAGTTTTAACTGAATGTAGCAGAAACCCTTTTTAAGGGGTGTGTTGTACCTTGATTTTAGATTGTATATGTACTTTCAAACTGTTTTTAAGTACAGTGGGTCCTTGTTATCCCCTGAGGTTTGATTACAGGATCCCCCATGGATAACAAAATTTGTGGATAGTCGTCCCATTAAATATAATGGTGTCCCTGATATAAAATTCTTTTGAATATTTTCTTTTTTTAATACATAAATATATTTTTTTTATTATTATTATTATTATTATTATTATTATTTAACAAAGATATCCATTACAATATTTACATGCAAAAAAAAGAAAGAAAAGAAAACTGTTACTTTTGGTGTGTCAGAGCTTCTATTTGTTAAGTACATAGCACTCATATAACACATATATTATCATCCTATATCCCAAAATCCTCTTTATTGTTCTCTAAGTATCTTTTCCGCGACTCCTCAGTCGTTTGTGTAACTACTTGATCATTGAAGACACTAACATTTTATGCCTTTTCTATATAAAGTTTTAAAGTTGTTATATATTTGACACATAATTCTTCCTGCTCCCACAGCTAAACAGAAGATATGTAACTTGTCACCTCTTCCCAATCTTTTTCCCATTTGGACATATCTTTATTACTTAGAAATACTTCTTTTGAATATTTTTAAGCCATGGATGCTCGTATCGATGAATAAAAAATCCGCGGATAAGGAGGGCCAACTGTATTTTTAACTATTTTGCTACATTATTTCAATAGTATTTTATTTTTTTGTGTGCTGGCTTGGGTACCATTTTGGGACAAAGTCAAGATACAAATAAAATAAAATAGCAAAATTATTCAGACAGAAGAGCAAGCTAGTGTTTAAGGTGTAACATTTTGTAGGATGAGATGGAACAATTTATTACCAGCCTCCTGTTCCTCTGGTTGCTACTCTATCATTCCACTTTGCTGACACTGAAGGGTAGCAAAGAATAGATCAGCTTTCTTCTCCTGTAAGCTATCACTGGACTTCAGAGTTTAAGGGTGAGGTGGATTCCTGTGGGCCTCCAAGTGTTTTTATAACCACTATAATCTTTCAGTGTTGGCTGGAGGAAGTTTTTTTTTTTTAAAAAAAAAAAAAAAAAGACATGTGACAAATAAAGTCATTTTATACTGTTTCAATATTAAAAGTGCCTGAGAGAATTAGAGCTAAGCCTAGTGAGAGAAGAATCTGATTGAGATATAAAGTCTGTTGCAATTATTTCTGCACTATCTGTTTATCCTGACCTTGATCGATGATATGTCCCTGTGGTCTATTCCCATCTCACAGAAAAACATTTCAATGTATATATTCTTGTCAGTGTTTGTCTGTATACTTGCACATTTGTTTATTTGTTTGTTTATTTTCATATTTATGTATGAGGATAGATTCCAAGTTATGTGAAATGTTTCCACATAGTATGAAAATACCTTGTTATAATGCTGAATAATAGAGAAAGTGAACATAAAAAGTATGTTTGCAAAATAAAACTTGTGAAGCATAATTGTGACAACTAGCTAATTTTAAGGCATTATCTTCTAAACTGTTTACAAAAAGAACAAGGAGTGTTGTGGCCTCAAGCTCCCCACTGGATACTGGCTTCTGTTTACTCCAGCTGTGCCAAAGCCCTACAGTGAGACACAAAACAAATGCATCCGCTTACAACAACAATCAAAAGAAAATACTTTTTGGATGATTAACATATAGATCCTCCACTTATCACAATGTTGCAAGATAGCATTTCAACTGTGAGTTGTATATTCTGTTCATGAAATTCATGACTTCTGGAAAACTAGTACTTTGGGGATTTTTGTTTTTGCTGATATAAATATTTTATTCTTGAAGATACTACTTTTACAATTGGATTAAATGGATGAATTAAAGTGGCTCCTTTTTGTGGCACTTTAGGGGCATGTGTTATATCAATGCCACACCTCCCAAGTGACTGGAAGCCACTTGTTTTGGCCCATGTGTTTTGGGCCAACAATTCCACTTGTTTGTTGTCCTTACTTTAGCTGGCAAAGACCTTTGTTTCCAGACAGGCTTTTGGCATTTAATCTGATTTTTTGTTGAAATTGTTTTAGCTGGCTGGAACAAATTGGAAACTGGATCAAATTTGAGATCTGGATCAAAGTTCTTCTTGATCCAGATCTCAGACCCCAAAATGAAATTTGTCTTTAAAGGACAAACTTGACAACTCCATTGACATTTCCTGTCAATTCTATTGTGTGTTTCAAAAACTAGGATTCTAAGTAACTTTAAAATTACTGTTCAATAAATTAAGCAATATTATTCAATAATATTAATGGCAATAAATTACTCTCCCAGTTTTTAATACATAACACCAACAAAGTAATTTTAAAACCTCCATTTCTAAGCTCTGTTCCAAACCATGGTCAGAAGCACCTATGACATGATCTAATGGAAATACATAAAGAAGATTTTTTAAAAAAAAAAAATCCATTAAGCCCCATGACTTTCAAATTATCTGACTCTTCTCACCATCAAGGGAACTTGTCTTCTCAAGTCAGCTAAAGAAATGTTGCATGCTCTCTGTCAAAGTGCCTTCTTTCTTTATATTTATCCTTGTGCTTTTCCTCCTTATTTTCTTTAGCTTTAACCAAATGACTGAAGTTTGTGAGAATTACAATTGTGCAATTGCATAAGAATCCATATCCAGTAGACGTCTGCTGTTATATTGCTACATAGCAGATCTGGAGACGTGCCCAAAATACTTTGGTGTGTAATGGCTATTTATGTGTGTTGTTCACCAATGCTCACTGGTCCCACTGCACACCTATGCAATTCAGTAAATGTTTTTTGTTTAGCAGCTCTCTTTTTTTTTAAGCATCTCATTTAGATTTAGATAGGTATATCCATATGTATGTATTGTAACAGGTCATATAGGATTTTGGCTGTTTGTATGGTGAGAGTGTCTCAGTTTCTTGAGTTGTAGCTATGGTGGTTTGTGGCAACATCAATAAAAACACACACATAAATATTTGTGGCCTCTTAAAACCAAAGGATTAAATCCTATTCTTAATTTGAACCAGAATATATCGACAGCAATGATAGTCTGGCAAGCCAATACTTATTCAAGCTATATTGATTCAATGGGTTGGTTTTATTAGGCCTAAATCCTGTTAATTCTAACTAAAGAATACTCCCTGGATCAATAGAACTTTATTTACTTATTTAAGCATAAACATTCATGCAGGAAATGGTTATCTAAGTGAGTAGTTCTCAATATATACTCTGAAAACACGGGGGGGGGGGAATAAAAGAGGTTTCCTCACATATAGGGGGACAAATGTTCAAGTAGTAGAAGAGACTGGCTTGCTTCAGTGTTGATGAACACTAAAAATTATAGAAATTTCATTTCCTGTGGCACTGATTGCCACAAAAATATTTCTGATCACATTAACAACAATTTATATACGATACAGGGAGTCCTAACTTGACACCCAATAGATTAAAGGGCTGGGATTTGAAATACAGGTTAGATGCTGAAATGGGTATGAATCTATTTGAATCTAAGGGGCTTTACAGACTGCCCTGTCAGGGGCGGCCTGAACCCACCCCACTTTGCTGCACAGCATTGCCACAGCAACCAAATCACATGGCACCGATGAGTAGCAAGGAAGAAGTGCTTCTGAGCACTTCTTCCTTTCTGTGCTATATTAGGGCCAGGGTAGCCTTACTGGCAGCCCCTGCGGCCCCAATCTGGCCTTTTCCATCCCAAAGAGAAGTGGCAAATTGATGCTTCTCTTTGGGCTGGAAAGGGGGTGTCCATGGGGCTTCATGACCCAGACACCCCAGGGGCCCTGAGGAGAAAGGGGCCGACCCTTTCTCCTCAGGATTGTTCCCGTGGCACTGTGGCTGCCACGGTAATGATCCACTCTCCAGAAGGAGCTCTGTTTCAAAGCTCCTTCTGAGGAGATCTCCCCAAGGAGCTCTGAAAGGAACTTCCCAAGGTCTCCCTGGAGCGCCATTTTGAAGCAGGAGCTCCAAAACGGAGCTCCAGGGAGACCTTGGGGAGCCCCTTAGGAGCTCATTGGGGAGATCTCCCCAGAAGGAGCTTCAAAATAGAGCTCCCCCAGGCCACCCTGGTTTACCCAGACCATGAAGAAGTGGCAAAATGCTGCTGGTCCAGGAAAGGGGTGTTCTTGAGTCTTCGTGCCCCCAGACACACTGACAGGCATGGGGAAAAGGAGAAAGGGGCTGCCCGGCCCCTTTCTCCTCCACATTGCTGGTGTGGTCTTGTAAAGGCCGTGGCAATGATGCATGCACGAGAAAAGAGCTCCGTTTCTTAGCTTTTTTTTGTGGTGCTGAAAGGGCACCCCAAGCATCGGGCATTCACCAGTCTGTGTGCACACTGTGATGGCATCTCTGCGTGTGTCGTGTCTACAGCACTGCACAGTGATGATGGCCTGGCGGTGTGCTAGGGTTGTGGGCCATGCAGTCGCTCCACCCCTAGGCAACCCTATCATGCCGCCAGAACTCCCCTTAGTGCCCGTCTGTATCGGGCCTCAGTCACATTTGGTTTCTGATTATTTTAGAAATCTGAGAGGTGATTACCAAAATAATTCATGCTTACTGACTTATTTCCAGAGCACACCTGGAATAATTCCCCCCAATCAATACACATCTTCTTCTGCATGCATCTTTCAAGTGGGAAAACGGGATATATGATCCCTCCAGACCACTGAAAGGAACCTGTCTGATTAATTTCATCCAAACTAAAGACAAGATTTTGTGGATCAACAGAACAGCAGTAATTTTCTATCCAAATTCTGTTACATATTTTGATCTATGGAGATCTGCAGAAGAAACACATGCCTCAAACATCCACAAAAGCAAACTGACAACCCAATCCACACAGAAATCCTGTTCACGGAGGCTGACCATGGCAGATTGCTTTGATGAACATTCTCTTTCCTAGGGGAAAAAATACTGATGCCAAGAGGCAGCCAATTAATTAATGCTTTCTTTTTTAAAAAAATAAAATAAAAAATCCTGTGCTCTACATATTGCTTCTTCTGATAAAATTATTTCTCCAGGCTTTCCCCTACCTTTATAATGATTTCAAATTTAAAAAGAAAGACCACTTAGTCTGAGTTCCTAGTTAGAATCATAGAATCATAGAGTTGGAAGAGACCACAAGGGCCATCCAGTCCAACCCCCTGCCATGCAGGAACTCCAAGTCAAAGCATCCCTGACAGATGGCCATCCAGCCTCTGCTTAAAGACCCCTAAGGAAGGAGACTCCACTACACTCCGAGGGAGTGTGTTCCACTGTCGAACAGCCCTTACTGTCAGGAAATTCCTCCTAATGTTGAGGTGGAATCTCTTTTCCTGCAGCTTGCATCCATTGTTCCTCGTTCTAGTCTCTGCAGCAGCAGAAAACAAGCTTGCTCCCTCCTCAATATGACATCCCTTCAAATATTTAAACAGGGCTATCATATCACCTCTTAACCTTCTCTTCTCCAGGCTAAACATCCCCAGCTCCCTAAGGCGTTCTTCATAGGGCAAGGTTTCCAGACCCTTCACCATCTTAGTTGCCCTCCTTTGGACATGCTCCAGTTTCTCCACATCTTTTTTGAATTGTGGTGCCCAGAACTGGACACAGTATTCCAGGTGGGGCCTGACCAAAGCAGAATAGAGTGGCACTATAACTTCCCTTGATCTAGAAACTATACTTCTATTGATGCAGCCTAAAATTGCATTGGCTTTTTTAGCTGCCGCATCACACTGTTGACTCATGTTCAGCTTATGGTCTACTTGGACTCCTAGATCCCTTTCACATGTGGTCTCATTCAGCCAGGTGTCCCCCATCCTATATCTGTGCATTTCATTTTTCCGCCCTAAGTGCAGAACCTTACATTTCTCCGCATTGAATTTCATTTTGTTAGCACTGGCCCAGCTTTCTAGTCTATTCAGGTCATTTTGAATTTTGATCCTGTCCTCTGGGGTATTAGCTACTCCTCCCAGTATAGTGTCATCTGCAAATTTGATAAGTATGCCCCCAATTCTGTCATCCAAGTCGTTAATAAAGATGTTGAATAGCACTGGGCCCAGGACAGAACCCTGTGGGACCCCACTGGTCACTTCTCTCCAGGATGAAAAGGAGCCATTGTTGAGCACCCTTTGAGTTCGGCCAGTCAACCAATTACAAATCCATGTAACAGTTAACTTGTCTATCCCACATTTTGCAAGCTTGTTTGCAAGAATGTCATGGGGAACCTTGTCAAAGGCCTTACTGAAATCGAGGTATACTATATCCACAGCATTCCCTTCATCTACCAAGCTGGTAATTTTATCAAAAAAAGAGATCAGGTTCGTTTGGCATGACTTGTTTCTCTGAAACCCATGTTGGCTTTTTGTGATTATGGCATTGGCCTCTAAGTGTTCACAGACTCTCTGCTTAATGATCTGCTCTAGAACCTTTCCTGGAATTGATGTCAGACTAACTGGACGATAATTGTTGGGATCCTCTTTTTTTCCCTTTTTGAAGATGGGGACAACGTTTGCCCTCCTCCAGTCTGCTGGGACTTCTCCTGTTCTCCAAGAGTTCTCAAAGATTATTGCCAATGGCTCTGATATTACATTTGCCAGTTCTTTTAATACTCTAGGATGTAGTTCATCTGGTCCTGGAGATTTATATTCATTTAGGTTAACCAGGTATTCCTGTACTACCTCTTTACTTATTCTGTGCTGAATTTCCTCTATTCTGTCTCCTGTTCCATTATCCTTAGGTTGAGCACCCTTTGCCTTTTCTGAGAAGACTGAAGCAAAGAAGGTGTTGAGTAATTCTGCCTTTTCTCTGTCCCCTGTTAGCATTTTGCCATCTTCTGCACGCAGTGGCCCCACTGTTTCCTTCTTCTTCCTTTTGCTGCGGACATATCCAAAAAAGCCCTTTTTATTGTTCTTAACCTCTCTAGCAAGCCTGAGTTCATTCTGCGCTTTAGCTTTTCTGACTTTACCCCTACATGTGCTGGCTATTTGTTTGAATTCCTCTTTCGTGATTTCTCCATTTTTCCATTTCTTATACATGTTCCGTTTAAAACTTAGCTCATTTGAAAGTTCCTTAGTCATCCATCCTGGCTTCTTGAGACATCTTCCATTTTTCTTCCTCATTGGAACTGTTTGAAATTGTGCCTTCAATATCTCAAACTCCCATCCGTCTTGAACTCCCTTTTCTTTTAGTATTCCTGCCCATGGGATCACTCCCAGTATTTCTCTAAGTTTATTGAAATTAGCTCTCCTAAAGTCTAGAGTGCGTGTCTGACTATGCCTAGCTTCTCCCTTCCACTGTATTACAAACTCCAGGAGAACATGGTCACTCCCACCTAAGGATCCAACCACTTGCACCCCATCAACTAGGTCTTCCCTGTTGGTTAAGATCAGATCTAAAATGGCTGATCCCCTTGTTGCCTCTTCCACCTTTTGGACGATGAAATTGTCTTCCAGGCAAGTGAGGAATTTGCTAGACTTTGAGGATTTGGCTGAGTTTGACTTCCAGCAAATATCAGGATAGTTGAAGTCACCCATCACTACTAGATCTCTCTTTTCTGAGTATGTGATTATCTGTTCTAGAAAGGCATCATCCAATTCCTCTGCCTGAGTCGGGGGTCTGTAGTAGACTCCCACAGTAACATCCCTGTTATTTCCCTCTCCTTTAATTTTTATCCAGATGCTCTCCACCTGGCTTCCAGTATTGACTTCCTGCATCTCTTCACTGGTGTAAATATCCCTGACATATAATGCTATTCCTCCTCCTTTCCTGTTTGGCCTGTTTCTCTTAAAAAGGTTATACCCCTCTATTTCTACATTCCAATCATGAGACTCATCCCACCAGGTTTCAGTGATGCCTATTATATCATATTTCCCTTGTTGTGCTAGGAGTTCAAGTTCATCCTGCTTATTTCCCATACTCTGTGCATTAGTGTAGAGGCATTTAAGACCATGTGTCCTCTTTACTTGCTGCTTTTGCACATTTTTTTGCCTCCTACTGTTGGGTCCTTGCACTGTTTGCCTTGTTCCCTCTATGCCACTTGGACTATTCTCTCCATCCCTTTTGCCTTCCAGTATAATGTCTCCCTCCCCCACATAACTCAGTTTAAAGCCCTCCTGATCAGATTCTTCAGACTGTTGGTAAAAACGTTTTTGCCAACTGGCGTGAGATGCAGTCCATCCCTTGCCAGAAGTCCCTCCTCATGGAACTGCAGCCCATGATCCAAGAATCCAAACTGTTCTTGGCGGCACCATCTACGGAGCCAGTTATTCACCTCTGCTATTTTCCTCTCCCTTCCTGGACCATGCCCTTCTACCGGGAGTAGAGAGGAGATGACAACCTGTGCATCCATCTCTTTCAGCTTCCTTCCCAGAGCCTCATAATCCCTTATGATATTCTGAAGGCTGTGCCTTGCAGTATCATTGGTTCCCACATGAACCAAAAGAAGGGGATAACGGTCAGTAGGCTTGACAAGTCTTGTCAGCCTCACCGTCACATGATGGATCTTTGCCCCAGGGAGACAACACACCTCCCGAGACATCCTGTCAGGCCCACAAACCACTGCTTCTGTACCCCTCAGCAAGGAGTCCCCCACCACGACCACGCGCCTCCTCCGAGGCTTGGCAGTGGCTGTTCCTTTTTGTGATACTCTCAGGCTCTCCTGCTCTGTCCCTGATGTCTGTCCCTGCTGCTTTTCCTCATCATCTCTGACAACAGAGAGAGATTCAAAGCGATTCTGTAGCTGCAAGCCGCTCACAGAACGTTCCCTGGTTTCCTTACTTCTGTGTGTGACCTTCCTCCAAGCATCTACCTCTGTTGTATGTGGAGTGACCTCCTCCACCCCAACAACTTCCTCTGTCTGTTTCCCACCCAAGACATTCTGGTCTGATCTGTTCAGGAGAATCTCCTGCTCTCTATGATGCTGGAGTGCAGATATCTGCTCCTCTAGCTGCTGTACTTTCTTTTCCAAGAGGGCTACCAACTTGCACTTGGGGCAGGTGTAGTTCCCCACCTCTGTGGGCAAGAAGACAAACATCCCACAGGTGTTGCAGGTGACTGCAGCAGGGCCTTCAGTGTCCATACTGAGAAGTCTTAAGGAGGCACTGAAACAAGACTGTGGGCTTCCCTTGCTAGACTTGGCCTTTATTCCCAAGCTCTGTCACTGAGTTCAAGTCGCGGGGCCTATAGTTATGTAGAGAGCTCCTGGCTAAAAGCTCCTTCCAAAGGCAAGTCTCTGATTCACTTCCTCTGATGCTTCAGGCCGGCTCCTCTTCTATTCTCTAAACACCTCCTTGACTCGATAAAAAAATCAAAATTCGCGCGCCGTTAGGCGTGCGCTTCTGCTAGCCTTGAGTAGCCTTAAGTAGCCTCCCAGCACTGGCTCCCAGAATGCAATGGCTCAAGTGTAAATTAAATTAGATCTCACCCAAGCACATGGACTAGAACCTCCTCCTTTTCTTTCTCCTTTGTTAAAGGAAATGAAGCTTCTGCTAGCCTTGAGTAGCCTTAAGTAGCCTCCGAGCACTGGCTCCCAGAATGCAATGGCTCAAGTGTAAATTAAATTAGATCTCACCCAAGCACATGGACTAGAAACCTCCTCCTTTTCTTTCTCCTCCTTAAAGGAAATGAAGCTTCTGCTAGCCTTGAGTAGCCTTAAGTAGCCTCCCAGCACTGGCTCCCAGAATGCAATGGCTCAAGTGTAAATTAAATTAGATCTCACCCAAGCACATGGACTACAGCCTCCTCCTTTTCTTTCTCCTCCTTAAAGGAAATGAAGCTTCTGCTAGCCTTGAGTAGCCTTAAGTAGCCTCCCAGCACTGGCTCCCAGAATGCAATGGCTCAAGTGTAAATTAAATTAGATCTCACCCAAGCACATGGACTAGAACCTCCTCCTTTTCTTTCTCCTTTGTTAAAGGAAATGAAGCTTCTGCTAGCCTTGAGTAGCCTTAAGTAGCCTCCGAGCACTGGCTCCCAGAATGCAATGGCTCAAGTGTAAATTAAATTAGTTAATTAGAGAATTTTATATTTGATTGATTTTTTGCCAGAGGGGAACAATTTACCAATAAAATAAAATAAAATAAACCTCACCCATACTAAGGCAATTGCGGCTTGCTGAGGCTTCAGATTTTAACAGAGTTTTATGAACTTTTAATAATGTTTTATTTATTAACCTTTCATTTAAACACTTCTACCTCAGATTTAGATTACTAAACACACACACACACACACACACTGTGTAGCATGTCTAATTAATCATTATCTCACTTATTAAGAATCTTAGAAAATCTATTTTCTTCAGATCTTCAATCACTTCCCAAAAAGAATGTCTAAGACATTAGATTTGAGATGTATTATTAGATTTAATAGAAAAGTAATTTCTGTCCTCTGTTTCTGTTCTGTATGCACACATTGAGGTATTGACCTTTTTGGCAAATAATTATAAACAGTTTATTCAAATACAACTTTCAGACAAGCCTTCTATAATAATGACTGTAGCATAATAAATATTTTGTTATACTAAACTGTCTGCTTTGATGGAGGAAAGATACACCTGTAGCAGACCCCATCCTGGTAAACAGTTCCTTCAAACCCACCTTGGAAATGGATGAAACTGGATTTAATCAGGCTCACTACCCTCAGTTTGAATTTGTATCTTGTTAAGCCTCTGGCTTTTAATGGAAAACAATCAATTGGTTTATTGCTATATAATGGTTCATTTGGAAAATACAAAAAAAAAATTGCTACCAAAAATGATATATGCTTGACAAAAGATAAAACTAGCAGTAAAACTGCCTTGTCAGATTTGTCAAGGCAATTTGAATAAGTAACTAAGTCCTGTATCTTCCTCTTTGAAATCTCCCTCTAAATCCATATCATAAATTTCCTGGTTACTTTGGAATATTCAAAATGTTACACAACATTAATATCAACCAGTTCATTGTGGTGAGGTCACTTCATTGCCAAAGAGTGCTGGTGCCTCATCAAACTACAGATTTCAGGATTCTGTAGGATGGAGCCATAGCAGTTAAAGTGATGTCAAATTGAATGATTTTTACAGTGTACATCAACCTCAATGGACATCCTAAGGGTAAATGGATAGTTTAATATAAAATTCATATTACCTGTGTTCTTCTTATATCAGTTTGCAAGCTGTTGTGCAAGACCTCAGAGACTTATACATTTTTTTTTTCATTTTGAAATGAGCCCTAAAAGATCTCTCTTCTGTACTAAGCACAACCATTTACCTTCTTTGAGGTGTGAAAGGTAGTCATAGTGTTGAGAACTTATTGGACAACATTAATGATGACAAGAGTCCAGGGTGACTTATATGGAAAATAGCATTCCATAGGGTATCCTGATTGAACACTATTTAGAGCTTGAAAGATCAGCATTATATTTAAAACAATGTAGTTTTCAGGTGTGCATGTGAGAGACCAGTGAGGGAAAGCATGAATCAAGGAAAGATATTTCATTCCTAAGTCGTAGGCCCAGCTGTACTGAAACAGTGGATAGGTCACATACTGAGAATGTAATTTTTCACTAAGGGGCAAAACAGATCAAAACTAAGTGTCAGGGGCAGCATCTAAGTGTGGCATTTAGATACCATACCCTATGACACTGCCTTCACACCATTGGGAAGCTACAAAGCTGACTGCACATGTGGTGGCTTCATGATGTTTCAGTGGTATGGTGCTTACATGTGCTGCACCATCGAAATGTCACCATGGTGGCAGCAGCAAGGGTCCCCTTTTTCATTTTGCCACTTCTCTTTGGGCAGGAAAAATGCAGCATTGAGGCCATGGCATGCGGCTGACATAGCCCTGATCCATCACTCAAAAGGGTGGGGTGACCCTTAGGGCTGTCTGTTTCAGCCCTAGGTTTTTCTGAAAGGAAGCAATAAGCAATTTTAACAATTCACTTCCCGCTGCAACAAAGTCTTTGAAAACCAGACAGGTTTCAAAGCCCATTCACAATTCAAGAGTTGTGTGCAGATTTCATACATGGTTGTTCTACACAGAAAATAGCATTTTCTGACCAGAAAATAGTATTTTTATGCATAAAGATTATTTCCTGCACTTCAAATGCTGTTTCCTGTTTATGCAGATCAACCATGTGCAAATTTTATGCAGAATCTATCCATATTACAGCATTTTCAATGTAGGAAATATTTCTCTGAATAAATATTGCTGTCTGCATAGAAAATGCTGTTTTCTCCACAAAACAACCATATGTGAGCTGCAAAGACTTTCATAAGTCCAACATTCTTCTCATCAGGTTTCTCAACATTTGAAAAATGCATTTTAATTTGACCCTTGCAGTTTGTCATGCTGGCTAAGACCTCTGGGAATTCAAATCCAAAGCATTTGAAAACTAAAGTTTCTTCACTGATGGAGCCAAAGACTACAGATAGAAATATATTTAAACATCATCTTATATACTTTGTGTTACTACTGCTACAACACACTGTTGTTGTTGTTAACAGTGTGGGATTATCAGACTATCTAAAGTGTGAATGAAACTAGTGTTTGTTCCAATATGTGTTATAATAGTGAGCCAATGGATACTACACAGTGAAAACTCCTCTAGATGATTCCCCCCCCCCAGCTTTTTTGATACTGTAGTTATCTCAAGTGCTTCGCCGGGGGGTGGGGGCGGACTAAAAACATAACAACTAAAAATAATTAAATATGCCAAGATTCAGATTCCGTTGTACACTATTTACATTGTATTCTTTTTCCAAATTAAGCAATCAGTGAAGGATACAGCCAATATGGTGTTTCTGTAGAAAAGAAAATCTCATCTGTACCATAATTAGAATGTAGATGGATGGTGTTCCAGATGGTGCACATGCAACGAGAAGACCAGCTTTGTACCAGATGGTATTATGGACCATGGATAAAGCAACGGGATAATCATTATAATATTGTGACATGTCATGTTATATGAATAAATACAGCACAGACCTTTCAGAAAAAGAGGCAAAATCTTCAAATAATTAAACAGATGAAAGCTGATGTGGCACTTATCCAAGAAAACTCTTAGAGAGGAAGCAAATACTAGAGTATGAAATAAGAAAATCTAATTTATTTATTTACATTCTGTTTGAAATGGTTATAGTCATTCTAATTTATAGCAGTAATTCCTGAAGACACATACTTTTTATGAAATGCAGTTTCATAATTTCTCTGTTTTGGGAGGCTGCATGGTGAAATAATTTCCACAAGCCAAAATATTTAAAGATAAAAATGTTATATACTAATTGCAGCCTTTCTCATATAAACATACAATACAAGTTCATGTGATGTTGGTACCATTCTGTTAAGTCCAGTTCTATTAACATTTGTAAACCAATCATCAGAACAGCATGCTTTGGGGGTGGGGAGGTGACTTGAACTTCATCGTAAAAGAGAGCTGACATCTGGCGTCCCGCAGGGCGCCATTCTGTCCCCCTTGCTATTTAACATTTACATGAAGCCGCTGGGAGAGATCATCCAGAGTCATGGAGCGCAGTGTCATCAGTACACTGATGACACTCAAATATATCTCTCCATGTCTCCGGCTGCCGCAGCGGCCAAGGATGGCATATCTCCTCTAAATGCCTGCTTGGAGTCGGTAATGGGCTGGATGAGGGAAAACAAACTTAGATTGAATCCAGAGAAAATGGAGGTACTTGTGATAGGCCCATCTCGCCCAGGGACGGAGATTTATCAACCTGTCCTGGACGGGGTCACATTTCCCTAAAGGACAACGTTCCCAGTCTAGGCGTACTTCTGGATTCGTCGCTCTATCTGACTGCTCAACTTGAAGCGACAGCTAGAAGTGTGTGGTATCAGCTTAGGTTTATACGCCAGCTGTGCCCCTATCTGGGCAGAGAGGACCTTGAAACATTGGTACATGCACTAGTAACCTCTCGATTGGATTTCTGCAATGCGCTTTACATGGGACTACCTTTGTACCAGATTCGGAAGCTTCAATTAATTCAGAATGCGGCAGCCAGACTACTTACGGGGACATCAAGAACTGACCATATTACCCCCATATTAAAATCTTTACATTGGTTGCCAATTAGCTTCCGAGCGCAATACAAAGTGTTGGTTATTACCTTTAAAGCCCTATATGGCTTGGGCCTGAGTTACCTGAAGGAGCACCTCCTCCTGCATAATCCGCCCCGCACCCTCAGAATATCAGGAAAGAATACCCTGGAAACTTTGAGTACCAGGCTGACATCGACTTCTAATAGAACCTTCTCTGCGATGGCTCCGAAATTATGGAACGACCTCCCAGAAGAGATCCGTCTTATAACCACCTTAGATGCCTTTAAGAAAGCACTAAAGATGGATCTCTTAGGGAGTGCTTAAGTGCACTAATATTGTCCATGGCAAAGCAGAATTACTATAAATCATTGATCTCTGCCAACAAGAGGCATCCACAATGCTGTTCTCCTGCTTCAATTCACTGCTAAAACCTTCTTCTCCCCTTGTCTTCTCATCATTTCTCCCCACTGACTTCGCCAACTACTTCCTCACTAAAGTCACTACTATTTGATTCAAAATGGTTCCTCCTGATTTGCCCCCTACTGCTAATCTTCTGGTACCTTCTATTACTAAACTCTCTGTGTTTCCACCTGTTTCTCTGGATGAACTCTACGCTGCTAAATTCCTCCAAACCTACAACTTGTTCTCTTGATCCTATCCCATCCCATCTTCTAATCTCTATAACCACTTCTTTTCTGCCCTCACTCCTCCATATCTTTAATCTCTCTTTTCGGGTTCCTTCCCTTCGGACTTCAAGCATTCTCTTGTTTCCCCAATTCTGAATAACCCTCTCTCACCCCCTCTTCTTTGTCTAGCTATCGTCCAATCTCCCTTCTTCCTTTTCTCTCTAAGGTTCTGGAACAGGTAGTTGATTCTCGCTGTCTTGAGTTTCTTGAAGCCAACTCCATCCTGGACCCTTTTCAGTCTGGTTTCCGCCCACGACACTCCACAGAGATGGCCCTCACCAAAATCTCAAATGATCTGTTGCAGGCCAAGGTGAATGGCCTCTACTCTATTCTCATTCTCCTTGACTTGTCTGCGGTCTTCAATACTGTGGACCACTGTCTCTTGCTTGACTTACTTTCTGACCTTGGGTTCTCCGACTCTGTTCTCAACTGGTTTAAATCCTACTTGTCAGACAGATCCTTTGCTGTGGTCACGGATGCTGTGGTCCTCGTCTGTTCCATTATCTGTTGGAGTTCCTCAGGGCTCTATCCTGGGCCCCCTTTTGTTCTCTCTATACACATTGTCCCTTGGTAAACTCATCAGTTCTTTTGGTTTCTCCTGTCATCTGTACGCCAATGACACTCAGCTGTATCTTTCCACCCCTGACCTTTCACCAGGGCTTGAACAGCAAGTTTCATCTTGTCTGGCTGCCATCTCTCAGTGGATGCGGCATCGGCGCTTGAAGCTCAACCCTTCAATACTCCTTTTCTGTTTCTGTTGATGGCACTTCTATCCAACCAGTTCAGCAAGCCCGCAGTCTTGGTTTCATCTTTGATTCCTCTTTGT
This sequence comes from Urosaurus nigricauda, assembly GCA_034509955.1. NCBI lineage: Eukaryota > Metazoa > Chordata > Lepidosauria > Squamata > Phrynosomatidae > Urosaurus > Urosaurus nigricauda. The sequence goes on from JAOEGL010000003.1 coordinate 57,275,983, forward strand.
TGTTTATTTCCCAGATTCAGGCCATCACCAAGACGTGTATATTCTCCCTCTACAATATTGCTAAAATCCATCCATTCCTTTCAGCCTCCACCACCAAGACTCTGGTCCATGTCCTGGTGGTCTCGCGGCTAGATTATTGCAACCTTCTTCTGACAGGGCTTCCTCTCTCACACCTCCATCCTTTAATCTCTATCCAGAACTCAGCTGCCTGTATCATCACATCCGCTGGCCACTTTGACCATGTTTCTCCTCTCTTATCCTTCCTTCACTGGCTCCCCTTCCCCTTCCACATCCAGTACAAGCTTTTGTTATTGACTTTCAAAGCCCTCCATGGACTGACCCCTCCATACTTGTCAGAACTTCTTTCTCCTCACACTCCTTCTCGTACCCTCCACTCTGGTTGTCAAGGTCTCCTGTCCCAGCCTAGGATTTCCACTGCCCCGTCCAGGATTCGTCCCTTCTCACTTGCTGGCCCTCCCTCCTGGAACCTTCTTCTCCCACATGCATACCTCATCAGTTCTCTAACCAGGTTCAAAACTGAGTTAAACACTATATTGTTTAGGGAAGTGTTCCCAGGACTGTGCCATCTGCTCCAGGATGCCTCCTTTTAACTATGTATTAAGAAGCCGTGCCCTCCCTCCAGTCCATCTGCATTGGTCCTGTCCCCAGAGGGAGAGAAGAACCACTGGACCTCATCCCCTTCCCACCACCTTTCCCTTCTCCTTTTGTGTTGTCTCTTCTAGATATAGCTACAGAAGTTAATTTGGGTCAGTTTACAAGAAGGAGAAGTAAAACAGAGAAGTAGATTTCTTCTTGGAAGCAGCATACTATTTTTTAAACTGTAGGATCCTAATGTTGTTGTCATGTGAAGTTGTTGTTGTTGTTGTTGTTGTTGTTGTTGTTGTTCTGTGCCTTCAACTAATTTCTGATTTATGGCAATCCTGTCATGGGGGTTTCTTGGCAAAATTTGTTTAGAGAAGATTTGGCTTTTACTCCCTCTAAGGCTGATAAACTGTGACTTGCCTATAATCACGCAGTGGGTTCCCATGGCTGAGCAGGGTTACAAACTCTGGCCTCCAAAGGCATAATCTAACACTCAGGCCATTACACTATGCATTTCACATTACATGTGAAAATAATGTTTCTAATTATTCAGTTTGTTAGGAAATATTTTGACACATTCATGCATAAATGTATTTCTTGTTAGACTTTTATCCACCAAGGACCTTGAATGGGTAACCATGACAATTAGTTAACTGAACATAAATTAACTTTTAGCAGTGGACAGAGCTGTGGAAACATATATTGCTGCACAACAATTGCTAATTAACATTCAGGACAATTTTGCGAACAAACAGGTAGGAAGAGTGCTTACCCCTAACTACTAGGCATCAGAAAATCTGTCAGCTTCACTTTCTGCAACATTTTTAAAAAGTACAATGCCATATATATTTTTCATCCCATGCTTGAACAAATTTCTAATTTTTGCAAATTCTTCAAAACCAAAGAAATTAAATTCTCTCCACTTGAATCTGCCAGATTCAATGAGTATAGCTATTTCCATCTCAGAGAATAGCATATTATATCTGTCTGTAGATTGGTATTGAAGATGAGGAGAATCCTTTTAAAAAGACAGTTGTTGTTAACTGCCATCAGGGAAATAATCTCTTCATGAATGAGAGATCTCCATGTCACTCTGTCATCAACAACCTGCTGTCAGATCTTGCAGAATCAGAGCCTGGCTTCCTTGGTGAAGTATATCAATCTGGAATGCATTCTTCCTGTTTTCCTACTGCCTTCTAACTTGCCAAGCATTATTGTTGTTTCCAATGACTCCTGCCTTCTCAAGATATGTCCAAAGTATGACAGTCTCAGTTTAGTCATCTTGGCTTCCAGGGAAAGCTCAGGCCTGATTTTCATTAGGATCCATTTATTTGTACTTTTGGCAGTCCAGGTTATCTGCAAAGCACTCCTCCAGCACCACATTTCAAATGAGCTGATTCTCTTCCTATCAGCCTTCGTCACTGCCCAGCTTCTACAAACACATATAGAAATTGAAAATACAATGGCATGGGCAATCCTTACCTTGGTGTTAAACTTTACACTTCTGGATATTGTCTAGTTTTGACATAAGGGCTGAGCAGATGGACCAGGATAGCACAGGATAAGCCCATACTATTCTGACCTGTGTACTGAGCTGATTCAGTCCCCAGGCCTGTGCAGGGACAGGTGGGTGTTTATACACTTTCCGGCTGATGTGCTTTGGACCTGCTATTGCCATGAGTCTCTCATCTTTCTCTGACATCACCTCTACTGAGAAGACCCCCCCCCCCATCGTTGCCTCTGGTGTGAAAACAAGGTACCTGGTTACACCCATATGACCAGGCACCCCTTTCCATATCAAAGACCACTTTGGTGGGCTTCTCAGTTGAGGCAACAGTGTAGAAAGATAAAGGCTACACAAGGCCATTTGTCTGCTGGGTATTGTCACTGAGTTTACTAGAAACTGCAGCAAAGATCTTTTTAAACCTGTGTTTAGGCCCCTTTGAGCCATGATTGGACCAGCACCCCCAGATCAGCATCTGGTTTGCCCAATCTCAGCCCAGGGGTTTTGACCTGCCTCACCCAAATAGGACTATGTGAGGGCCAGGAACATGGGCCTTTGGAGCCATGCATGAAGCCCCACGGCTGACCTTTCTAGTGTTCTGGTTTCTTAACTGCAGTTTCTATTTTGATTGATGACTGAGCCAAAGTATAGAAAATCTTTCACTATCTTAATACTTTATCTTCATTGTCTATTTTACAGTTATATAAATCATCTCTGGTCATTATTTTTGTTTTCTTAATATTCAACTCTAAACCTGCCAAACCTCTTCTTTGATTTTCTTCAATAATTGTTCCAAAAGTGATGACAATCCTAATTCCTCACCCCAACTATGGTTGAGGTCACATACCCTAATTAATTAGAACCTAACACTTAAGAGTTAAACACTTAACTGTGTAAGTTAATGAAAAAAAATTATTTGTACTTTCTCTCACACTTGGTTTTTTAACCTCTCAAGTTCTTTGCACCCCAAATATGGGAGAAACAATCCATTACATCAAATTATTTTCTTTCTAATTCCTAAAAGGCACAACATTTATTTGATTGTCCATTCTGAACACTTCAGGGGGCAAGGCACAATATATATAGTTAGTTTCACCTCCTTAACATGATCATGGAATACATGATTAACTGAATCGAAAGAAACCCCCGCTAATACAGAGTGTATGATGCTGCATAGACAGAAAGTGGTCCGCCTAAAAAACAAAAAAATCACATGCCAGCCGAGGAGTGTGGCCCACAGATACTTCTCAAGGAATAAAGGTTGCCTCAAAATGTTTATATTGGGGGGCTTTTTAGATTGGCAGGAAAGTGTGACATGAAGTTGCACTTTCCTTAATGCTTAGCTGCTAGACTGCAAGCCCCAGGTGTGCATTTAAAAAGTACAGGGCAGCTAGACTGAGGTTTTTTCTGTGGCTCAGCAACTACATGGGAAGCTGTCAAAGCGCTACATACACAGGCGGAGCAGCTACATGGGCGGCAAGGAACGTGGCTTTTAGCCGCGCTTTAAACATTTTTTTTTCCCTTGCTGGCTGCGAATTGCGCAATTGCGCAGGTACATCATACAGTCGGAGCTTATCACATGGGGGAGTACAGGACCATTCCGAAAGAGGGAGAAAGTGAGGTCAGTTCAGAAATGCACATGATTACGCACAAGTTCATCACACACAAGACAAGAGAGCATCTACACAAAAAGAAAATGCAGAGTCAATACGAAAGAATTCATCACATGTGAACATACTGGTCAGCTTTCTGTTGCAAATTAAGGCATCTTGGGAAATGGTAGCAAAGGCTCATGGGAGTTGTAGTCTGTGTTCTGTCAGAGCATTATATTGAGTTGTCTTGAGGTTTCAGCCCTCTGTCCAGGAGGGATTCCCATATGTCCTCCATTCTTGAGCAGAGGCCCCCCCCTTTTCCAAGTTGACCAGGCACGTCCTCCTTTGCCAGGACACGTCCTACTTTTCCAGCCTTCTTTTTGAAGAGGAAGCAGGAGGACCAGGCACGCTCTGGCCACGCTCTGGGGGTCTCTTCCTGGCTCCTTCCCTCCCTCCCTCCCTGCTGCCTTCCTCCTCCCTTTGGCTGAGAGAGTGTGACTTGCAGGGAGGAAGGGCAGCGGTGGTGCTCCAGGTCCTCCTGATGCTGGGCCAGGGCAAGCTGGAAACAGAAGGAGGAGGAGGAGGAGGAGGAGGACATGGGGCCCCTCTGCGGCCCTGCCTCCCTGCAAGTCACACTCTCTCAGCCAAAGGGAGGAGGAAGGCAGCCAGGAGAGAGCCCTGGAGCCTGGCCAGAGTGTGCCTGGGCCTGCCTTCTCCTCCCCCCTTCGGCTGAGAGAGTGTGACTTGCAGGGAAGCAAGGCAGCGGAGGTGCTCCAGGTCCCTCCCCTTCTCCTCCTCCTCTTGCCAGCTTGCCCTGGCCTGGCTGAGTGCCTCTAGTGCCCTGCTGTCTCCCTAGAAGTCACACTCTCTCAGCCAAAGGGAGGAGGTGAAGGAAGGTGCAGGCGCACTCTGGCCGGGCTCTGAAGGTCTCTTCTTGTCTTGGCACCTTCCCTCCCTCCGCACTTGTATCGCTACCTTTAAATGGGTGCTTTAAAGAGACAGAGCCCCATTTAACCGTGCAACTACACCTTAGCCTTTAGATGCAATAGCAATGTTGCGCCCTTTTAAAAAAAGTATAGTGGGGAAATCAAACTACTTTTTAAAGGCACTTCTTCTCCCTTAAAACTCCAAAATAGTGTTTTCATGGCACACTTTCCCTTTTTCTCATCTAAAGGCTGGGGTTTCATGCAGCCATCAACACACCTCTTTTTGCCAATGTAAAATGGGCCAGCTCCTTTTTAAAGCACTTCTTCTCCCTTAAAATGCCAAAATAGTGTTTTCATGGCACACTTTCCCTTTTTCTCATCTAAAGGCTGGGCTTTCATGCAGCTTTCAACACACCTCTTTTTGCCAATCTAAAATGGGCCATGGTGTCTGAATTAAAATCCATTCAGTACTAAATTCTGGAACAAGTCTATTTTTTTTTTTTTATGAATAGCAAGAAATCATTTCTCAAATTCAAATATGTATGTTAAATAAAGTCTAGGGGGTAAACTATATAAGAAAGTAAATATAAATATAAATAAAGCCTTTTACTTTTTGCTTTTTCTTATTTAGTAATAAGGCAGTTTCTCTTAACAGCCCGAGTATTCCTTCTGATTACATCTGGATGTTTTTATTTAAAATGGTATGTATTTTGTCAAGATAGGATAGTTTATCATACTTTAAAAACAACAACAACAAAGGAAATAAAATATACTGGAAAGACCTCCAGGCTTGTATCCTGCAAACATGTAATAACCACAGCACATGCCATCCTATTTAATATGGATTTTGCAAGATGGTTAGCAGATTATGGACTTAATGAAACACAATCCAAAATCTACATTATTAAGCTATAATATTACTTTACTAATATGCTACCATGTGAACTAATAGACTCTACATTTGTGTGTATGTGTGTGCTAAACTCTGATAAATTTGTGCCTTTAAAAGAAAATGAGATCAGACAACACTTCACAAGTAAAATGGAATAACCTGTATAAGCATCCATAGGTGAGTGAATTCAAGAACAAAATGTGTGAATGCCCATGAAACAGGCACATAGCTAGATTGGTTGGGAGGAAGGTAATATTACTGAACTGACAACCAATCAGGGTCACTGAATGCCACTTATGCCACCCAACAGTCCCTGCTATGGAGGGAAGATAGGGAAAGAATGAAGAGCATGGCTGTGATGGTTCTAGAAGTTCTCATGTAGAGAGAGAAGGGAGAAGTCTTCTCTGCCTACATGAGGGCTGCAGTGTGTCTGGAGAGGGGGCATTAGAACTGCCACTACTGCCACCATCTACTCCTACTTCTTCCATGTTAGGGAGGTTTCAAAGGAATGGTTTATGTATGTGTGTGTGTATATATATATGTGTGTGTGCTTTTTGACGAGTACCCAAACTGAATAGGAGCTGTAACTAACTGCTCTTTGGAATAAGCTGGGCTTCCCTGGTATACTGGTGACAGTGGGGATGTCACTTTTGCTTCTTGCACCTGGAGACTGGCTCCTAAGCTACATCTCTGGTATGAAAGAAAGTTTAGCATGTTTTATTAATTAACTATTGCATATATATTTTTTTAAAAAATCCATAACCCAGAGAGACATGCATGGAACAACCAGTGCTATACATAAAAAGGCCCTCTCCACACACATAAAATTTTCACCTGTTTTGTAGCAAAGAGGTGGTGAAGGTACAGGACATAATCTAACAGTATTAATTTACTGGAGGAGTTTCCCATTGGAGGAACCTGAAGGGGAAATTTTTCCTTTCCTTGAAGCCTTCTATTTAATCTGAAAAAAACAAAGAGAGGAACCCACAGAACAAGTTTTTGCCCATTGAGGGTTGCAAGACATATTTAAGTATTTGAAACTCGTTATCTCCAGACTTTTGTTCTTACCCATATTGTCCTTTGTTTTGTAGATCAACACTATGACAATATTTTGAGCTATATGGTAACAAACAGTGCTATTATTGGATCACATAGCAGGACTCATAGCTTATGAGAATAAACTGATGCACTTACCATTCACTGAGAAGTTATGACAGGTACCTCCAGAGACTGATCACTTAACTAAAATCCCTTTCAAAAATTGCCTGCATTAGTAGAATGTAATGATAATAGCAGCATCTGCTATTTCTGCTAACCCCATCTTCTATAAATATAATAATTTGCTAACTTTTATCAAAGCCCTATTAATAGTTGTCATCAAAGGCTAACTATTAGCAGTGACATATGTGCATTAAAATGTCAATAATAAAATGTATTTCTCCATTATCTCTTTTAGAGTTTGGTCCAGTTACTCATCATCTTGAAAAAATGTTTCATTATTTATTCTTGGCTTTCTTTCCAGGAACTAAGCCCAATCCACTTCCATCAAATCTGCATCCCATATCTAGGGTAGAGAACTGCACTTGCATTCAGATGTTTGCATACCTTATGATCGAAAATTGTTCTCATTTTGATAACCTATTCTTACTATTCTCTTCCTGTTATGGACATTCAAGCACAGCACAGTAGTCACCAGCATCATTACAGGTGTACAGATTAGTGTTCTAGTCCATTCTCTCAAATTGTGGATTAATCTGAGGTGATTCCATGCACCTCACAAGGGCGCAGTTGGTGGCTTCTGTATGACTGAATCCACTCTAGATTCTATTCAAAATTTTAAAGGTACTAAACACTACCCCCAAAATAGATTCAATAACTTGGAAAGCCCCATTAAAATTCTTAGTTAATTCAGCATCTCACTGACATAGGAGCCTCCACATTCATAGGAGCCTCCACATTCTGCTCATTAAACACACACACACACACACACACACAATTATTTTGAAGAAGAATGTCTTTCATCAATATAGTTCACTTCTCATCTAGAACAAAAGTGCAAGAGGTGCTATGATATGGCAAAAAAGAAACTGTGAATCATAAATTATGCCTAATTAATCTGGCCAGTCCACTTCTTCTGTTCATTATTAACTCTTTGTTTTGTGTTGATCAAGCAATAAACAACTCTTGTGCCTGTTTTAATATTTTAGATGAGACTTCTAGATGAGAAACAGGTAGATGAAAAGAAATGTGGATTCTATGCATGGTGATGACTGGAAGTAAAGTAGCACCAAGACATAAAGTGATCAGTGGGAAAAGGGATAATAAGTTGGTGGATAGTCCCTCTACTTTTTGCCCTCTGTTGTTAATTGGATCCATGTATTCAGACCTTTTGCTTCCTTGTTACCTGTTGAGAACACTTCTCCATTCATCAAGGCATTAGTTACTCTCTTTATTCCCTTTGATAAGAGTTGCTAGCTTGGCCCCATGTTAGATCTAGGGACTCCTGTAACCAAGAATAAGTCAAGTTTTTGTCTGTTTCCTTCTCTACTTCAAGATGCATTTTCAGAGACATTGAACATTAGGTTTTCCCTTTTTCCTTACAGAAGCATCCTATTACCTTGCAGCAGCACTATGCACAATATAAATTCCAAATATTTTTACAGTGTCATCTCCCCAATACCTTCCACCAAGCAAAAACCCCACTTACCAGTGTGGGGGTAATTACAGGAAGAATGAATTAGTTACCACCTATTTTTTCCTTGGAAGATAGGTGTTCAGCATCACAGTGATCCACTGTTGTTGTTGCTGTGGCCTTTCTTGTTGTTATTTGTTTTTGGTTTTTTATAAATTATTTCTGATTTTCCAGATACAAGAACAATATACAATAAAAATAGAAAAAGAGAAGAAAAATGAAGAAAGAAAAATGGATTGATAGTCAAAAGAACAGCAGTAAAAAGGTAAATGTACAAGTGACTTTCCATCTTTTCATTAGTTATAAACATATAATCCATTTATATCTCCTCTCTATAAAAGCAACCAATAATAAACACAATCTAAATATGTTAAAACATTTTCTTAATTTCTACTAAAAAGCAATAATGGGTTAATAATCTTTATGTTTATCACATTTAATCAAAGGATTATTCTAATAAACATTCTATCTTCTAACCTCTTCTGAATATATTTTCTTGTTATCTTCCACAACTACAGGATATGTGCTAATCAAGTTGACATCTTAAAATCTTTATACTCTTTTTCATATTCCTCTCTAACTTATCACATTTTTAAAACATTCTCTTAACATTTAATATCATCAAGACACATCCTTGCATACTAATTTCTTTTTGACAGATCATACATTTAGCAACAGAAACTAAAAGACATGCATATTATTTGAAATCCAAGTAAGACCCAGCCTTTAGGTTATCCTTATAATTGTTTGTTCTTAATGTGAGATTTCTTTCTGAATTTCAGCCATTGTGCAAATTGAACATAATTCCTCCCACCACCCAAAATAAATAAAACATCTGAATAATATATATTGTCTCATTAATCTTAGGTGTTGTATCTCTTTCCATGACTTCTTCCTAGGCAGGCTGCCCCAAGCCATCAGTCTTTTCTCTTTTTACAGTTCTTCAGCTCTCCAAACCTGTTACCCATTATCCACTATAGAGGTCATTTTTTCAATAGGTTTTCCTAGCAGCCAATTCTTTCATCTGAGGTTAAGACTTTAATCTCCATAGGTTTTGTCAAGTCCCTCCCCAAACTATGTCCCTGTTCTTCTCTTTACTCTAGACTGTGTTTTCCAATTTGGCTTCCACTTTTTCCACCTTCTTGAGCACGCCAGCAGGATTTAACTCCATTTCCTGAGGATCTTTAGCTCTTCGTTCCACAAACTCACAAATAAATCCAACCAAACTGCTTCCTCTGCACTTTCTGAATATTCCTCCAAAGGTTCAAAATCGATCTCCCTGCACCATCCATCATCCTCATTAATTATTTTAAATACTGGCATCTTTAAAGTGACACTTTCCAAAATGTTTTTATATAATCAAAGAATTTACTCCAGTAGTAATTCTGCCACTGTAATAGCACTGCCAAGCTGCAATTCTTATCTATTATTTTGGAGTTTATCACACGAGGGAATTTGGGGGTATACTCCAAAGGTAATCCGAACACAATCATGGGGTTTCAAGTTATTACGAATTAGTGTATCTCATGCAATTTCGGGCAATGGGAAGTCATTCCAAACACAATCATGGGGTTTCACGTAATTGCGTATTAACTTATCTCATGCAATTTCAGGCAATGGGGGATCATTTTCGGGTAATGGGAAATCACTCTGAAAGCATTCCAAATGCAACTAGAACTCATGTAAATTTGCTAAATTAGCAAATTTAGGTGAATTCAAATTGGCTCAATTTGAAATTGAAAGAAATTCCTCCCATGTGATAAACTCCTTTGTTGCAACAAGTACAGTGTATCTCTTCACCAAAAAGGAAGCCATTTCCCACAGAAACTTTCTTAAAAATAACACCAGCAATTTAATCAAAAGAATAAAATGTGTGTGTGTACACAGGAAATCCACTCTTGAATTTTAAAATTATTAGGCCCTTTCTCTAGTCAAATAGTTGCATCCGGTCAAACTTTTTGTATGCACAGTAAACATTTATAAAATGATCATCCCATTTGCTCTTCTTGATATGAAAATGAATCTACCACAGAAGTAATCAAACAGCTTCATTTATATACTGCTTCATACCCTTAAGGAGTGTCTAAGCGGTTTACAATTGTAAGCTATTTGCCCCCCAACAATCTGGGTACTCATTTTAGCGACCTCGGAAGGATGCAAGCCTGAGTCGAGCTTCAGCCCTTTGCTGGTCTTGAACTCGCCACCTTATGGTTTTGAGTGAGTGGCTGCAGTACAGGCATTTAACCACTGCGCCACCAGGGCTGTCATTGAAGAATTAAAGATGCTTCTATGTAAACAATGTCTATCCCAGATGTTAAACATAGGGCCAATTTTATTTTTTTATTTATTATATTTATTTGTATCCCGCTCTTTTCCCAGGAGTGGTTTCACAGCTTTAAAAACAGTACAATTAAAATATTTTAAGAATGGTTCAATATCCCAGCCTGTCCTCATAACAATTTCTTTGTTAGTCTGGAGTTGCCCATTTTAACTCCAGAGGGATGCCAATGCTGCAGCCAAATCATGCGGCATCCCTCCAGAGTAAAAACAAAACAAAACAAAAAAAATACCCAGTTCTTCCAGGTTCTTTTTGTGGTGTGTTGCATACATCACAAGTGTGCCATTGGCACACTTGTGTCATACACAATGTGCAGTGATGTGCAGATGCTGCACATCTGTTACATCAAGATGGTGGCACCCATGTGGTCAGGACGCCACCATGTTGGCACCGCTAAGTTTCCAGAGCATGTGGTTGCTGCGCACTTTGGAACCCTACTATCGGTGGCAGCATGCTGCTTCTGGCCCATCTTTCTCAAGCCATAAAAGTAATTAAAGAAAGCACAGTGGCAGGCTTTATTGACCTCAGGCTTGCTTTAATTGGTATCAGCTTCACAGTAGTCCTCCCCCTGCTCCATCACACTTGACTATTTGGGGTTTTGCAGTCAGTTCAGCGATCAGGGTTCCCTGGCACTGCATGAAAAATCACTGTTGATTTATTTTTTTCCAGTTTCTCTTATTGTAGCCTCTACTTCACATTCCAGAATTTGGAGTTTATTTTCGTAAGTGGAGAGCTGACAGAAATGGGCCAGCCTAGTAACAATTAATAAGAACTGAGCTGGTGCCAGGCAATCACATTGAAGGCTGGGGAAGATAAATAGGACTGTTGCTGAGAGGGAGAGTTAGATAGGGTTTCAGCTAAGTCCAGAGAGGGACAGTTGTAGTGAGAGTATCAGTGTGAGACAGGGATGGTTAGGGGTAGTCCAAAAGTGAGGTACTCCTACCAGTACACATCCAGAACTCAGACAGAGAGAGTTGCTGGAATGGGATATCCTGTGGAATTTAGTTGGCCTGGTTGGAAAGAGTAGAGATAAGTTTGAGAAGGGAACTTAATACAAAGATTGGGTGAGTTTTAAGTGAAAATAGCCAATTTTCTAGAGAGAGAGAGTAGAAAAGAAACTCTAACAATAGCAAGTGTATAAAGCAGCATACACAAAAAATTATTAAAACTGTTGTTTCAACAAAGTTTTATTGGGCTGATCTAGACTGGCAAAAAGGAGTGTGTTCATGCCTGCATGAAAGTGTAGCTTTTAGATGACCCACACTGAAAGTTTGGCATGAATGCATGTCTTTTGCATTTTAGTGGGGAAAAGGCAGCTTTAAAAAGGGCCTGCTTTTCCCAGCTTCTTTTTCAAAAGGGTGTAACAGCGCAGCTGCGTCTAAATGCTGCAGTGCAACTGTGCAGTTTTTTAAAGCTCCCAAACCCTAGCTCCAGCTCTAATCTGAACCCTAGACATGCGCAGTAGGGACTCTGGGATGCTGTAACTGTTATGCAACTGTGCATAAAATGTCAATTCATTCATAAAATAAAGAAGTTTATTCATAAACTTAAATTGTAACAGATTTAATATCTTTTTAAGGGGGGAGGGATGCAGTTTGTTTTATTGATGTAATAGTATTTTAATGTGTAAGCCACCTCAATTGATCTCAAAGGGGTGGGGTGGTAATAATAATAATAATAATAACTATTATTATAAAATAAAGGGGTTCATTCATGGTGCACCGATACAACTGCACACTTAAAAAAGGGAAGCAAAACCACAATGGTAATTTGACAGATCTTCATAACTGCACAGTTCATGTGTGATGTACCTGCACAACTGCGCAGTTTGCAGCCGGCAACAACAACAACAAAAATATTAAAGGTTCAGTGTGGCCAAAAGCCCCATTCATTGCCACCCGTGCAGCTGCTCCGCCTGTGTTTCTAGAATCCTGACAGCTTCCAATGTAGTTGTTGAGCAACAGAAAAGACTTCAGATAAGTCGTCCCCACACCTCCTCAGTGTAGCTGCCTTATGCCTTTTTATTACACATCTGGGCCTTGCAGTGTAGCTGCTAAGTATTAAGGAAAAGGCAACTTCATGTCTTCCTTTCCTGCCAATCTAGATAGCCCATTGTTGTTCTAGAAAGATTAGTCTGGAACCTGAATACTTACCACACTAATAACAATTCAAACATATTTTGACAGTAAAGTGACAGTCACAAAGAGGTAGCATGATCCCAAATTAATAAGAAAAACAGTGTTAAAAGTGTAGGTGCTCGTGACTATTACGTGGGAGTGGTGGATGAAAAGGCCCAGGTTGCTGTCCTAAAAGGAACATAATGTTGATAATTAAAGTGGTCGTGACAAATTAAGGGGCAGTGGTGGATGAAAAGGCCCAAGGTGCTGTCATCAAAGAAACCTTGTGGTGGAGAATAAAGTGGTTGTGACATCATATGATTCTTCATTTCTTGTGTCATTCATTTTTTTTTCCATCTCTTTTACATAGCTGTTCGGTATATTGCATCCAGTGTCTTTTTATTTCTTCTTGATCTTGTAATATGTTCCTCTTCTGATCATAGAGCATCCCAGTCATTGGTTTGAACTTTCTTCTGAGTTCTCTTATCTTGTAGAAGATATCTCTTGCCCCCCCCCTTTTTTATTATATTTGCTTTTAATGATCATTTCATACATAATATCTCTCGTATGAGCCAACTTAGACACTGTCATAGCAGAAGTTGACAATGGGTGTCCAATGACTCTGTGAATAGGATTACACTGGATCAATTCCAATTAGTTAGTACTGTCATTGTGGACAAGCTGCTGGGACAAGTAAAAAAGACAACTTGCCCTCTCAATCCCTGTCCTTCCTATCTGGTCTTCCAAAAGGGAGACGCAATTGGGTGTCAATTACCATACATGCATCTACCAGGGAGGGAAGTTTTCTATTATTATGTCTACAATAAGCATCGGTATGATCACTTTTTTTTTAAAAAAAGCCTCTCTGAACGACTATAGACCAGATTCAAATCTCCCTTTTCTGAACAAGGTGATTGAGAGGGCAGTTACCTTCCAACTCCAGGAGGTCTTGAATGATACAAATTATCTAAACCCATTTCAAATTGGCTTCAGAGCAGGATAAAGAGTTAAGATTCCTATGTTCATCCTAGTGGATGATCTTTGTCTGAGCATTGATGGGGGGAGTGTATCCCTGCTGGCTCTTTTGGACCTCCCAATGGCATTTGATGTATCATTCTGGAATGCCAGAAGGAGTTGGGAATTGGAGGCACTGTACTTCAGTGGTTCTGGTCCTATCTTTTAGTCAGGTTCCAGATGGTGGTGCTTGGGGATAGCTGCTCCTCAATAAAGGAGGTATTATATGGCATGCCTCAAGGTGTCATACTATCCCAAATACTATTCAACATCTGTATATACTGCTGGGAAAGATAATCTAGAGGCATGGGGTGGAGTGCTTCCAGTATGCTGATAATACCCAAATATTACCCAAATAATATAAAATCCATGCTTTCAAATACAACCTCTGCTAAGGATAGTGTATCTCCTCTGAATGAATGCCTGGTAGAGGTAATGGGTTGGATGAGGAAAAACAAATTGAAGCTGAATACAGACAAGACAGAGGTGTAGATCTAGATGGGATTACACTCCCTCTGAAATTGCATTGGAAACCTCAAGGCTAGACTTTACATTGGGCTACCTCTATACCAAGTTTGGAAACTTCATTTAGTTCAGAACATGTTAGCCAGACTGGTACTGGGACATCCAGGAATAATCATATCACAACAATTTAAAATTATTCCACTGGCTGCCAATTAGTTTCTGGGCAAGGTACAAAGTGTTGGTTATTACCTTTAAAGCCCTACATAGTTTAAGTCTAGGGGGGCTATCACACAGAGGCTTACTGTGCTTAAATTGCCAGCAAAATGCTCCAGAAGTGCAGAGGTTTGATAGCCGGCTGTACTTCTGAAGCATCATGAAAGAGAAGAGGGGATACTTCAGTGACACATCAGAAGCACAACTGGCTATCACACCTCCACGATTCTGGAGTGTTTTACCAGTAATTTAAGCACTGTAAGCCTGGGGTGTGATAATCCGATAGGTTACCTACAGGATCACCTAGTCCTATATAATATAATGCATCAGGTCATCTGGTGCACATTTACTCCAGTCAGCCAGGTGATTCTCAGCCAGAAGACTATTTCTTCATCTACCTCTGGGCTGTAAACTGACCTGCTGGAAGAGATTCAAAACAGCTGAACATACTGTCCAAATTTAAAGCAGCACTGAAGACTAATATCTTCTGGTAGGCCTATACAAATGGTTTTTAAAACTGTAAATTTTGAATGATAAATTTTAAAAGTAGATTGTTTAATTATGTGTGCGTGTGTGTGTTCTTTTAAACTGATGTTGTGTTATGTTGTTAACTGATGCATATTTGTTGGTGTGTTGCTGTTCCCCACCTCAGTTCATGGGAGAGTTAGGTAAGAAATGATGATGACGACAACAACAACAACAACAGTCATCTAATTCTTTGCATTCATTATTATAATAGTCCTCTTTATTCTTGCTTTTATTCCTGACTACAACATGATAGTGAGAAGGGTGCCAGTCTAACCTCCCTTGCTAGGGGGTTCCAGAACCCGAGAGTAGCCATCAAGAAGTGCCTTTCCTGTGATCCCACCAGGGGTATCTGTGAGGGTATTATGACAGAGAAGGGCATTTATTCAATATCTCACAGCACAGGTAGGCTCTTATAGTGAGATATGACCTTTTAAATAATCTTCAAAATAAATTTGATAAATTATAATTTTCAGTAGGAATATTTTTCACTAACATTTGCCCAGGTCTGATTCACCACAAAATAATCATTGTTTATACTTTTACTGTGTCACAGCTTAGTTCAGCAAGCCATCCGGAGGTTAAACACTGGAATCTTATTTTACCCAGGCATTCATGTCAGATAACTTGTGCAAAACTTAATTATCCAATGTGACAGAAAGTGGCTGGTAGCTCTTTATTTAGATCTCTAAAACATAAAAAATGTAGCCATCTCATGCTCTGGTTGCCTTTGTATAAATAATTTTTGTAACTGTGTCAAAGGGCTGTTTGATCCCACTTTAAGAAACAAATGTGCATCAAATATAATAGAAGAAGACATGTCTTCTGTGCATATGCACAGTATTAATAATCATTCTCTTCCATGTTTTTGATATAGGCTCATATATGCTTACTAGATAGCTGTGAGTAGGATGGAGTTACCAAAGTGATATCAAAGAGTTTTGTTTTTGTTTTGTTTTTTCAAAAAGAAAAAAAAAGAACAGATTCTGGGGATCTTCTAGAAAGTAATGATACATTTAATTGAGTAAGTTTGCTTTAATGGTCTCTTGTGTTCTTCTTCAACATGTTGTGATCACAAAAAGTGCTAAGAATCATTGTTTTCCATTTTAATACTAAACAGAGTTTCTGTAACTCAAATCAAACCATTAGGAAGGAGCAGGACACAAGCCTGCCACTTGAGCAAATTTATTCATTTTAAACCATTCTTTGTTGGTATGAACCAAACTGCAGAGTTTGTAGTGCTCTTACTGATCTTTGTCCCCATTTTCAATCATGTTCCCACTATCCCAAGGGGACTCAGTGGTTGAGACAGTGGCTCTGATGATAGCAAGATCAGCAGGTCAGCAGTTCAAAACCCAAGCACATGATGGGGTGAACTCCCATCACTAGTCCCAGCTTCTGCCAACCTAGCAGTTTGAAAGCATATAAAAGTGCATGTAGATGAATACATACCACTTCAGTGGGAAGGTAACAGTATAGTCATGCTGGCCACATGACCAAGGGATCATCTTTGACAACGCTGGCTCTTTGGCTTAGTAACAGAGATGAGCACTGCCCCTACAGTTGGACATGACTAAACAATCTTGTCAAGGGCAAACCTCTACATTTACCTTTTCCCACTATCTCATGACAGACAGTGACTGAAGAAAAATGTTGTGATATAGTGCTAACCAAAATCAGGTCTAGTTCTAGCTCGACTTAGGGAAAGCTAGGCATGGGCTGAGCTGACATTCCTAATTCTGGAATTGCTAAATTCCATCTGCAGCTTTTTCTAGCCAACAGGGTGTAGTGATTTGAGTGCTGGACTAGGACTTTCAGAAAGCAGGATTTGAAATTTCATTCAGCCATAGAAAGCACTTCATGATCATGGGCAAGTCACACTCATACTTAAAGAAATGCAAACCTTCTCTGAATAAATCTTGCCATAAATACCCCACAATAAGGTCACCATAAATCAGAGTTGACTTCAAGGCACATAACAGCAGCAGCAACAACAAATATATCTTTAAGACAAAAACAATTTAAAACAGTCTGACACAAGGGCTTGTGAAAAAGGGCTTGCATAATAAAAAGTAGAATTAAATTATATAAATAAACTCACTTTGAGAACTTTGTGCTGTTTTCTTTCCATTCATACAAAGAGGCTATTATAATATCAAGGGATAACTGGCCACTGGTTCTATGTTAATACACAGAATACAAAATGGTCTATATGAAGTGATATTTGTTGAAACAATGTCATATTGAGGAGGGAGCAAGCTTGTTTTCTGCTGCTGCAGAGACTAGAACGCGGAACAATGGATGCAAACTGCAGGAAAAGAGATTCCACCTCAACATTAGGAGGAACTTCCTGACAGTAAGGGCTGTTCGACAGTGGAACACACTCCCTCGGAGTGTAGTGAAGTCTCCTTCCTTGGAGGTCTTTAAGCAAAGGCTGGATGGCCATCTGTCAGGGATGCTTTGACTTGGAGTTCCTGCATGGCAGGGGGTTGGACTGGATGGCCCTTGTGGTCTCTTCCAACTCTATGATTCTATGATTCTATGATTCTAATACAAAACCATTGTGAGAAACAATTGCTTCTTTCATTTCCAGGAATTCCAGACAGATGATAAAAGAATAGATAGTCTAGAGCTGCCTAAGACAAAAGCAAAAATAGTCAAAGAGATGACTCTTAGAGATGCAGCAATTTTCGCCAAAGTTCATAGAATCCTACTTTAGTGCCACATCTGGGTGTATCTCTGAGATGCAAGATATCAGTAAAAGCAATTATAATGGAGAATTCATCTGATATACAATATTGGGGAAGAATTTAACCCCTGCCCATATTCCACCACCACACTGTCAATCTAAATGCCCTCTTCCAATTTAAATAGTCACCTGCACCATTTATATTTGCATTCTATGACACCTTGTGTCTCAGATGAGAAATCTTAAAAGTAGTTATTCTTAGGGTTTAAACATACATGTGAAATTCACCCACTTGTCTTTTTATATGCGAATACATGATGCTTTTAGACTGTCACCTTTCACTCAAGAACTGTTAAGTTGTTCATTGTAGATAATGAGAGGGAGCATCACACAAATTAAAAAATAACACCATATTTTGAAGCATAAGTATCAATGAAATGTTCTCATCCAAATTAGCTAGATGACCAATTTGAAGTATTTTGAACATTTTTCATGTATGCAGCAAGAAGTGTGTGCTTACTCAGAAGGATAAGGGAAGGAGATAATTACCAGATTTTAAGAAGCAGGCTAATTATTGTCAAAAGATTTCAATACAGATGCTCTCATCACAATTACAGACACTTAAAGCTGTTGCCAGATAATGATTTTCCTCCCTGTTTTTGCCACTTAGAATAGGTGGAAGAATCATAAGATTGTTACCAAAATTTGTGAAATAATTTTGTATGTGTGCATAGGTGTGTATGGCTATCATTATAGGTACAAATATATAGATATAGATATAGATGATATCAATAAGGAACCTGTTTCAATTTATTTTTGCAACAAACTTCAGCTAGAACAGGGTGGGAGAAGTACTTTTTTTAAAACAAAAAGTTTGTTTGGAGGTTAAAAAACCCACCCAAATCCATGAAAATCAGACTACAGATTGACACCCCTCCCATGCTAATTCAAAATAAAAGCACATTGATGGAAACTTTTCTTACTTTAATTTTCACCCAAAGTACGTAAATCTATATGATGAACTATAGTGTTTGATTTCCTAAGGAGGAAAAAAATAATTTCATTTTAAGCTTCTGTCAATGGTAAGGGACTGAACCTTCAAAAACAGGGCAATTCAGACATCACTCTTCCTCCAATAACCGCTAAACATGAACACATTCCCAAGTTCCCACATCCACCCAAACCTCCATACTCATATGTAAAGACCACATGTCTGTATTTCACCTGTACAGCAGAACCTCATCTGGAGAGAAGAACTCTTTATTGCCCTTTGTGAACAGAAACCAGATGGGGATGACAGCTTGCACTGATTGGCCAAGCTTTGCCATGTGATCGAGGCAGCTGCCTTCTAGATTGGTGTTTTTACTGATGCAGTTATTTGTTAATTGTTGTGTTCCCTGCCTTGATAAATGGAGAAAGGCAGGTGTCATCATCATCATCATCATCATCATCATCATCATCATCATATATCCCACCTTTCTCCCAACATAGGGATTCAAAGTGGTTAACAGCAAATTTACAATTTTAAAACAATACAAAATTAAAAATGCAAAATTTTAAAATGCACAAAATTTAAATCTCAGCTCTTAGCAGCCTGAAAAGGTCTGAAACATAATAATGCCTTTACCTGCTGCCAGAAGGATAGCAGGGATCCTAGCCTCTCTAGAGAGGGAGTTCCAAAGCTTGGGAGCAGCTACTGAGAAGGCCCTCTTTCTTGTTCACACCAAACAAGCCTGGAAAGGTGGGGGGGGGGGGACAGAGAGAAGGGCCTCTCCAGATGATCTAAGCACCCTAGTGGGCTGGTAAAGGGAGATAAAGTTGATGATGATTTTGCAACCCACCCGCCCACAGTGCAGTATGAGTTTTGCTGGTTATCTAGAAGCTGGGTAGGATTTTTTTTTTCCCATTACCTGAGTTTTTCATCTACTCAATACACATACTGTACCCATTGGCTTGAGATGGTGTCCTTAAATAGGTTTCC
This sequence comes from Urosaurus nigricauda, assembly GCA_034509955.1. NCBI lineage: Eukaryota > Metazoa > Chordata > Lepidosauria > Squamata > Phrynosomatidae > Urosaurus > Urosaurus nigricauda. The sequence continues at coordinate 57,295,534 of JAOEGL010000003.1, forward strand.
CTTGGCAGGTATCAGGGGGAGAAAATTTTAGATTGATGTACACCTTGGAACCTCATTGTGGTGGAAGGTTGGTCGCTGGAACTGCCTTCATGGGGCACAAGACTAGAGGGCAGGAGAAGGAAACTGCCCTTGGAGCAGATCTGTGGTTTAATCTCTCATATAAAGTTTTGTGGCTTGGGAGGGAGATCTCCAGGTTTTGGCCTTCCAAAGATGAATGGCTTAGGTAGCAACCTAGCCCCTTTGGATTGCCCTCAGGGTTTGGTGTTTCACCCAGGGGATAGCTGGAGAAGTGTCATAAGTTGACATCTGAGCCTCAGCTGGACCCAGACCAGGTCGATCCCCCCTTGTTTATCAGCTTTCTTACTCCAGGCCTGAAACAGTTGAATAGGTTTTTAGGTCAATAAAATGCCCCCTGTTTAATTCATTTACTTGTGTCATTATTTAGTAGCTGGCCAACAATGTCCACCAGTCTCTGATGCAGTGGATCATTACAACTCAGCATAGAAAAACTTTAATAAATATGGCAAGTTACTGCCCAGAGTGGCATTTTATATGTGGGGTAGCACAATATTTAGCAGACTGAATATGATGTACCAAAGGTATCACTGAACTTTCTTTTTTAGGGGATGCTTGGTTGAGAAAGGAAACCATTTACATTTAGAAACACTTAAATCCCACAATTGGCAGGAAACTTTACATCTGTACAATCATTCCTAAAAGTTATATTAAGTTTGCACATGGAATACTAGGCATATGTCTCACTTGAGTAATCTCATTAAACACAAGAGATTTTTTTCAGCCAAATACAGATCTGCAGGACTGCACTAATAAAGATGGTCTAAGTGTGCATACTAAATACGTGGTCTGTAGATGGTGACATTGTCGGCTGTGTTTCATTTCTGCTGTTCCATACCTCTTTGGAACTGCTGTATACCTCTCCGTGGTATATAATTGGATTATTCTGCAATGCTTATTTGGTATCAAGTTTAAGGTTTAAGAAGGAAATGTCAATGAGCTCATAATTTGAGTTAACACGAGGACAGAGTTGATCAGTGGTCTAAATTTCCTGTTTTTCTAGTTATAACTAAAATCATGCATTTTTCTACTTTAAATAGTAGGTTTGGTTTTTCTTATCTATGTTGGGAACAGGTTTCCCAGCTTGTTATTGCTGAAAACATTAAGCAAAAGGACATAAAGTAATTTAATCTCTGTGAGAGCAAATGGGGAAATACTTCGGATTAAGTGGAGTTATGAATTTGTCTGATATGACTATTTACTTGGTCTGCAGTGTTTTCACTTAGGAGTATAGTACCAACAGCTCAAGATTAATTATAGACATGCATTTTTATCACCAGGTGTACCAAGTACTTGATTGTTTTATTCGTTTTACATCTATCTATCTATCTATCTATCTATGTATGCAGTGTGTGCCTGGAGGATGCATTTATTCCAATACACAGTCTGAGACTGACTGATTGATTGATTAGCATATAACATTTGAAGTATCTAGCAATGATCTGGAGAAGTTAACAGGCTCCTAATATGAGCAATAGGACTGTACCTAAGGGTGAACCAATAGCTCTAGATGACTGTATTTAGGCACTATAACTTGCAGGTCTTATCTAGGGTCCAAAACACACTGCAGAAATAATCCAGTTCATGACTGCTTTAACTGCCCTGGCTCAGTGCTAAGGAATCCAGGGAATTGTAATTTATTGTGGCACCAGAACTATCTGCAAGAGGAGGCTAATTTTCACACAAAACTGCAGTTCCCAGAATCCCCTAGCATTAAGCCAGGGCAGTTAAACCAGTGTCATACTGGATTATTTCTGCAGTATGTGTTGGACTTTGTTCCTGCATACCAACCTCTTCAAGTCTTAGCCTTCTTCTGATTTCTTTACTACACTCTCAATTTTGATTTATGACTTAGCCTACGACCTAAGGATCTCGCTGCCATCGTCCTTGCTTGCTTGGCCCCGGCAGACGAACCTCTGGTTTAAAGGATGAGGCCAATTCTGTGCACGCTGCGCTTCACCAGAAAAATCCATTGCACAGGCTCAAAGGATACATATGATCCCCCCCCCCCAAAAAGTCCTGTAGTGATAGGTGAGGGATGAAACAGCAGGTGAAAGATGCACTGGAAGCCACAGACCCAACCCTGCATGCAGGCGGTTCAGGACGCTGGTTGCTCGAGACTGACCAGGAGATGACAGTCTTGTTTGGCAGCATCCTGAATGACCAAGCAGCTTTTTAAAAGGAGAGCACTCAATAATTTCTTGATGGTTTAGTGGAACACCATCTATCCTTTCTGTTATGGTCACATAATCATGAGTTTGCCAAAGTGTATAAATGATAGAATTTGAATTCTATTCTTCTGTACCTATTTTGTTTCCCAGTATATAACTCTAGGTGCTTACTGGCCAGCCCAATCTTAGATAACAAGGCCGATAAATTCTTATATAAGCCCTTTTTCTATTTCATTCTGTAAGATGCAGATGAATAGTTCTCATAGCCTGACATAATTTTGGTTCGTTTATTCTGGTCACGTATACTAGATCAGTTGCAAGGAAAATTGCCAGAAGCCTTTTCTTCATCAATTGTATTACCTCCTTTAGAATTATTCCTGTTTCATTTGCTATGAACCAATGTACCACTTAAAATTCCTTTCTTCTCACATGCATTTGAGGGCAGAACTCAAATGGTGAGTTGCTGTTTAAAAATATTTTACAATTGCAAAACATGTCCTGTTTTCTGCCTCTTTTTAAAAAAGGGAACAAAAAATATGAGAAGAAATGTTTATCCATTACAAATGAGAGCAAGATATATACCTTCAGCCTGAATTGGCTCCAAATCTCATTCTATCGTGAAACATGACTGACTGCTTGGTTTTATCATGATATTCTAAAATGTATGTAATCCCATATTGGCTAAGATCCTGAAGTCAGTGTAAAGGAACTCTAGTTTCAAATTATGGTGACCCAGCACCAAGTGTTCAGGTAATGAACAGCATGCTGTCAGAGTAAGGGATGTGGGCCATATTTCAGTAGATTTTTTTTTTCATGTAAAGGTCCCCAAGTCAAAATATACTTAGAAGATCGCTAGTAGCAAGGTTGGAAAAAAGGTCAGCTTGGGACCATGAAAACTTGTTTCTAAGCAGGATCATCTAGGCTGGGGTAATTTGTGTTCTTCGCACTGATTTTTTGAAAAAAAATCCCCCTTGGAATGAAGCTCTCATATTTCTTTATCATTAGGAATGTAATTGTTTACCAAGTTTCTTCTTGAAAGAAAGAATGAATAATTTTAGCAATTTTCTTCCTGGTCTGAAAAAGTATTTGAAAACTATGCAGTTTTTTCAAGCCTATTCACATCTTGGGACTAGTATTGCATAAAATTCAAGTGTGATTGTTTTGAATACAAAACAACATTTTCTGCACAAGAAGTGATAGTTTTATGCAGAAACATTATTTTCTGCACAGAAAAAGCTGTTTGATATGCATCTGCTAATTTTGAGTAGAAATTGAGTCTCCAACTATAGCATTTTTGGTGCAAAAATTGTATCTGCACATAAAACTCATTTTCTGTGCAGAGAAAGATGGTTCCCCTGCAGAACATGATGCTTTCTGTGCAAAACAACTTCATGCAATTTTTTTGCATAATTAGTCCTGAACTGTGAAGATTCTTGTAAGGCCAGAATTCTTCTCAACTTGTTATTGTTGTTACTGGCCAATTTAAACAATATTTTCAGGTGTTCTTTCCATTCTTACTTAGCATTGGCTAGACTACGTATGGAACACCCAGTTAATGGAAGTTAGTGTCTAACATTTTCCTGTGAAATTATGGTCCAATTGCCTAGCTAAAATATATTTTGCCTGCTGGTAAAAGGCTATCTGTCAGGGACAGCCAGGTGGAGGACATGGAGGATTCTGAGGAAGAGTATGCTGGGTCAGGTCCTAGCATGGTGCTGCCAGATCCTGGAGACTTGGGTGAACCTGGACCTAGTTCTATGGGACACAGTGAAGCACAGCCCCTACCTCAGCAGCCTGGGGTCTCCTCAGAAGAAAGCCTTTCCCCAGCAGAGGTTGCAGGCCTGGAGGAGACACAGGAGCAAGAGACAGAAATCCCTTCCTTTGCTCAAAGAAGAGCAGATCGGGCGGGGCTGAGACGCTCTCTGAGATTGCTAGAGAAAGCCAAGTTGAAACAGCTGTGAGGGGAGGAGCTGGGGGACTATATAAGAGATCAGGGAAGACAAACTTTTGTCAAAGCTTATCTTGGTTTACCGGCGAAAGCTTTTGACTCTCAGCTTGACTTTGGACTTCTCATACCTGTGACCTTCGGAACGGCTTTGGAATCTCCATCTGTGCAAACCCTAGACCTTGGAACGCCCATTGGACTTGCCTTTTGCCTTGTGAACTTTGTATGTAACAACGGCCAGCAATTACTGGTATTTTGTTTTCTCTTATAATTGTGTTTTATCCAAGACTCATTATCTTATCAGCCACATGTTGGCAGCTTTCCCGGACACTATCAGAGTTGAGTCCAGCAGAGTCTCCTTCATTCTGTTTCTTTCCCTACGTCTGAATAAGGCAGATCCAACAAAAATATAGGATATTGGGAACATGAAGATTCTCCTCTCCTCATTTATGGCCAGACTGTGGACAGAATGAATTCTCACATGTTTTATGACTCTCATGGTACATCAATAAGCGGTTACCACATTGTAAATAGTCACAGCAATCCATCTATGAACTTGTCCAGTGACTACTTTTACCTAACTGATATCTATTTATGTATTTAAAATACAATTATTGTTGTTGTTGTTTCCTAAAGACAAATTTCTAGAAATGGCCTCAACCTCAAATCTATTTTCTCATAATTAGTCCCAGTGAAACAGTTTTCCAGCCTTCATTCTTAAATGAAAAAGAAACATATTTTATATTAGGGAATATTGACAGTGAAAGTACAGAAACCCACAAGAGGCAAGGAAGGGGAAAAAAAGCAAGAGGAACAGAACAAATGTCTGATTTCCCACATAACATACATAAAAAGAGAGTGGGAGAGAGAGATGTGCAGGGCAAATATATGAGAGATCTTTTTTCCCCCCTTCAGCATCTTTCAGGTTTCTCAGATTGGGAGGCAAAAGGAATATTCCAAAAGAGAGAAAGAAAGAGAGAGAGATCTCTGAGACATAAAGAAAAAAGACAGCAATTTCCCTCCAACAAGGTCAATCCTTTAAGACAATAATATTTATAACACAAGAATAGCAAAGAACATTCTCAGAAAAGTGACACTAAAGTATTTGTGGAGCCTGAGGGCAGAAAGCAAAACTGATGTGTCAGGGAGGCTGAAGGTGTTCAGGCTGCTTTGCTTCTGATTCACTTTATTTTGTTTTGGCATAGATAGTCTTTATTGTATTAAGATGCTAGATCAGGAGTAGCAAGTACAGATTTAATTTACTGATGGAAGAGGCAGACGGATCTTTGTCTTTTTTTATCTGCAGTGCCAAAAGCTGATGTAGGTGCAGCTGCAGGGAAAAACTAATTTGCATATTTGTAGAGTGTGTGGAACTGTGGCCGCATTTTCACTGCAGAAGTAATCTGTTTTGATACCATTTTAACTGCCATAGCTCAATGCTATGGAATTGTGGGAGATGGCGTTTATTGTGGCACCATAGCAAAGCTCTGGTGCTGCACCAAACCACAGTAAGAAGAATTCCATTGCACTGAGCCATGCCATTTAAAGTGGTGTCAAACTAGATTATTTCTGCAGTGTAGATGCTGAGTCTATACCACTTTTACCTGTAGATAGATGAAGCTGCAGGTTTCAGTTCTTCAATGATTTGCAAGGGTTCTTGTTAACTTCTATTCTGGAAGAAGAATTTTTGGCATATAATGGGGGTCCTTACAATGCTTCAAAAATAGAGGGAGAAAGTGTTGCTAATGTATTTTTACTGGACTTCTCACATACTGCTTGCAAGTGTAACCCCTATGAACAAACTGATTTAAACTAAAGGAGCTGCTGTCATCTCCCAGCCTGGAGCAGGAATTTAGGCTCTTCTTTTCTTGATAAGATAATGGAATTCCGTTCCTTAGGTAATAGAATTTCAGAATATATGTGCAAGTGGAATGGAAGGACAAACTCTTTGTTGTGGTCTTATGTGCTATGTTTTCATTGCATCTCATGGATTTATGGTTTTACCAGTTGCAACAACTGAGCTTGTTGAGTGTATTTAAGCAAACACCATCATAACAATTTTGAATCACTTTAATAGAGAGCCAAAGCATAGAGGCTTTGAATGTTGGAGTAGGGCTCTGCAGACCAGGTTCAATTCCTCACACAGCCATGTAAACTCACTGGGTTTTTAAAAATTGGTCAGAAAGAACTCAGGAAAGCATTCTTGTTTTCTATTTTTTCCCTACATGTCTAGCAATTTGATTCCATCCAACTAAAGATCGTATGTTCAGACCACTGCATGGGTGGTTCTATATTGGCTTCCCCCAGAGTATTCTGCCCCCCCCCCATTCACTTCTTACCTGCTTTCTTTTTTGGTGGGATTTTGGCTCTCAAAGCAGATGATAAGTGACTGCCTTCCAAACAAATGCATCTTAGGAAGTAGACTGAAGTCTATAAAAGCTCATGTTGCCAACTTCTTTCTTTCAATTAGTCTCAAAAGTGCTACAAGTTCTCTCTATATATACTCATTCCACAGACTAAAACAGCTATATCATTGCATTCTGCCTTCCCACTCTGTGACTATTCATCACCGGGTGCCACTGCTGAGCTCAGATTGAGGTGGCCAGCCGTGCTATAAATGTTGGGCAACTTATTCTGACCTCAGGGCAACATGCACCTACAGTGACAATGTCAGGTGGCTTGGGGGAGGAAGCCCCATATTGGATGTGGGAGTTGTGAAGACAATCCACACCTGATTGGGGGTTTTGGGCCTGTGTCATATAAACAGGATGCAGCAAATCCGAGGAGAATTCAGGGGAAATTGTCCATTTAGACAAGCGCCAAGAGAATAAAGGGAATGATTCTGGATTGTCAGTACAAGGAGGTTATGTAGCTTTGTAGCAGTTGCAAAAAAATGAATAGATCATAGAGCAATTAGAATAAAAGTAATGCTTACTATCATGGCTTTGAATTGGCTTCATATGTTGTCATGATGTATGACCACCTCAGCCTAAAATCCTTCTGTGATTGTGATTTCTGTATGCTCCAAGGTGGCCCAGTGGCCCAGTTTAAGTGAGTTTTAGAGTATATGGAATGCCATGTAGATAAGATTTGTTTGTTTGACAAGTGTTGAAGTGAAGAGAGAAGTCAAGTCATTTCTTAATGCCCTATCCCCTCCATGCCCTTTCCCCTTCATTCCCCCCCCCCGACACCAATTTCTTGAGTTCTTTGTATCATTATTATCTACATTCTCAGTTTTTAACTCCTCCAGACTATCCAATAATGTCCATAAATGCTGGACTTTCTGTTTTAGGATTTCATGCTGTTTTAGGATTTCATGCAATTTCATGATTGTTTCTGCTTCTTCACTCAGTCATCTCCTAAATATACTAAGGTATGCAGCCTGGTTTGTTGCTGGTTGTAGTGAAATTTAGTGCAATCTCAGATCTATACATTTATTTTCAACTATTTTTTCTCCTACGTAAGATATGGTTAAGCTGTTTTGGGGGTGTGGTTTCCTGCCATCCTCCCTCATATAACCCTCTTCAGAATTCACATTCTTGCACATTTTTAAAAAAATGTTTCTGTAGTCATAGTGGTATAAAGTGCTATACCATTTTAGCACTATAACTGTAAAAGAAAGCAAGGAAATAAAGGTTTAATTTTGCAGTTGGAAGTGTAGAGTGGGAACACAATCAGTAGAAAACTATTGAAGCAAAAGCCATATCACCTGAATGTACTGTACATTAGGGGAAACCATCACAATGGATGCAGATATGTGACATTTACCCCAGCCTGTATCAGAAACTACTAAGACTTGAAAATACAACACTCTGAGTGGTTTTTAAAATTTGTGGCTAATACTGGGCATACATAAGAAAATCTAGGGATAGGAAGAATGTTTTAAATGTATTAACCCTTCCCCCTAATAACTACAGCTGTAACTCCCATGAAATCCTTTGGGGCAATCTGGAGATGCCTTGGATTGATACTTTGTCCACCAGCTCCTTTTATGCCATATTGTGGGAAACAACCTCATTGCTCTTCCATAGTCAAATTAAGACTAGTTTTGGAAGCCAGGAGAAGAAGTACTGTATATTTTAAGCATGTTGATTACTTGTCCTTTTAATTAGTTCAGGATATTCCATTTTTGGTCCTTCTCAGTATCAAATAAATAGAACATTGGGACCCAGTTGCTTTATAGAGAGAATGTGGTGTGAGCAAAATACCTGTCATTAAGAGAAAACAGAAACTGATTCTAACTGATGCTCAATTGCATTTATATTTCCTCTGAAGATATACATTTCTGAGGAAGGTTTTCTATTTTAAAACAATAAAGAGAAATGTATTCCTCTAGCTGGCTTTAACTGTAATCTAACTCTGGGGAAACAATTAAGGCATTAAGAAGTCTCAAGGCATTTGTCTATCATTTTTACTGGGACATAAGAATTAAGAGAACATAATGAAAAACTTAATTATACTCACCTAATTATGAAAATTTAATAGAAATTGAAAGCACAGAAATAGGCAACTGCATAAGGCTAATAATGCTGCTGATAAACCATCAAAAACAAAGTCGAGGATGTTGGCAAGAGCCACAGTAGGAGACTGGCTATCTTTAATCTCCTATCTACAAAAGACAGCTAATAGGATGGACAATTTTACATGAACTAGAATTTACTTGAATACAAAATGTCTTTATATATTAACTAAAAATCAAAGAAATTAGGGAAATAGATAACGGAAGGCAGGCAATGATAAGGTAACAAATTACTGTATTGCCACAAAGGTTAAATGAGAATTCTGTTTTGCCTGTAATCATAAATGTAAGACTTCAGCATGGTTTCGAAACTGTAATTTGCATATCTGTTTCACGACAGAGTCTGTCTTATCAAAAATGCAAATTTACACACAGAATAATTAAAACTCAAGAACATGAAGCTCTGGTCTGGTTGTGAGTCAACATTGCTTTGATATTTTATTTGTACCAGTATATTGAACTATGAGGAAAATATTTGATTGAACTGCAGAAGGTAATTTATTAATTCATGCCAAAGTCATGCACTGTTAAGAACCCTTGATTGCAAGTACCGAAGAGTCAGTCTAATATGGTTGCTGGAATAAACAGGCCTTTTGCATAAGTTGCTAGATCACACTTATAGCTTTTGGTAGTTCAGGGGTGGTGGACCTTTTCAACATTTTTGGGTTATAAAGTGAAATATTTGAATTTACTGATTAAAAATAAAAACTCTGATCTATATGCAAATAGTTATAAGAAACTCTGGACAATTATAAATGATTTGGGGGGGGGGAAGGAAAAATTTGAAGTTATTGCTTTTATGGAAAGTGGAAACAATTAAGATGAGTATTTTGCCAAAATTTCTTTTTTTGTTTCAGACTATCCCAATTATATATATAAAAATGATGCTCCTTTTAGAGAATGGCAAAAAGAAATTTCAAATTTTGTTTGGAATGGGAAAAAACCAGAATAAAATTGAAATATCTTCAAGATGCAAAAGAAAGAGGTGGTCTTGCCTTGCTGAATCTCAAATTATATTAAGAGGCATCATGTATAACTTGGATAAATGACTGGTTATATTTAAAGGATAAGAAGTTATTAAATATAGAAGGTGTTATTAAATATAGAAGGTTGGCACACCTACCTGTTCTATAATAAAGAAAAAGCAAATCAAGATTTCAGTAATCAATATATATGAAGCTACTTGATAAAAGTCTTGAACAAATATAAGAAAAGAATTTGCCCTAAGATTCCATTATGGGCATCTCCCCATGAGACATAATTTACTCACAGTCAACAACTGAGGGGAAATTGGATCAGGTATAAAGACATTGTAATAGATTGTGGTAATAATAATAGAATAAAAACAATGGAAGAACTTAGAAAGGAAGGTATTGGTTCTTTTATAGATAGTTAAGGGAAAGATATATAATGGATGAAAAACAAGAAGGAATTGCAAAGAATAATGCAGAACTGGAGGAAGAACTAATGTCAAATAAGGAAACTTTATTATCAAGAGTGTATAAGTGTATTTTGAAAATATTTACAAAAAAGAAGTGGTAAAGAAACATATGATTAAGTAGTCACAGAACTTTGGTTATGCTCTTGAGTTAGATCAGTGGGAAATAACATGAAAAAAGAGTCTGGGTTATAAATGCTGCCAAAATGTTAAGATTTATTTGAGATGGTATTTGACACTTGATAAATTGTGTATAAGAATTGTAATATTAATTGTCGGAAATGTGGTAAGGGAAAGGGTCCAATTTTCCACATGTGGTGGACCTGTGAAAGGGTGACAAAATATTGGAAACAAGTATATTTTGAAATTAAGAAAGTTATAAAACTTGAAATGAAATTTTCTTCATATTTTTTTGTTAAATATGTTAAATGAAACAACTGAGAAAAAGTTTGGTAAATGCGGGGAAATGATAACCATGGGGGTAGATTTAGATTAAAGTATAACTGATTGAATGAAAATTAGTTACAAAATGTTTGTTTTTTAAAGTGAATTTAAATTTATTTAATAAATATTGAGTTGCAGTAGAAAGATTGTAATACAAAGGACTCTTTCAAACGGGGAGGAATTTCTCCCAACTCTGAATGGAGCCAATGCGGATTTATGTAAATTCGCTTGTTTAGCGAATTTACATGAACCCCTGCTCCGTTCGGAATTACTTCCCATTACCCGAAATTAACCCCCTCCTGCCCGAATTTGCATGCGAAGCTTTAATTCGCAATAAGGTAAAACCCATGATTGCATTCGAATTGGCTTCCCTCCTGCCCGAATTTGCATGTGAAGAGTTAATTTGCAATAACATAAAACCCATGATTGCATTCGAATTGACCTTAAATTATACTTCCAATTTAGCCTTGTATGAAAGAGTCCAAAGAAAGGAAAGAAGGTATATTCAATTTCAGTGGTAGATAACCAATAAGCTACAACAGGAATAAAAAACAACTGAAAGCCAGCAACAAGGAAGTAATAAATGACCGAATGGTTTACGTAATGTTACTACTACTACTACTACTAATAATAATAATAATAATAATAATTTTTATTTATTATCCGCCCCTCTGTCAAAACAATCAGGGTGGGGTACAACAAGATGTGATGTTATTGTAATTTTTTTCATGCATAATGATATAGTGGAGAAACTGTTTCTGTTTATGATAGGTATTGTCTTGTAATGTCATTTTTTTTGTTTTTCCCTTTTTGGTTTGTTTGTTTATTTATTTATACATGTTTACACATGTATGGAAGTGGAATATACGGAATTTATTTTATACATGTTTTAAAATCAATAACAACTCTGTGTGTGTATATATATCGGTTATGGCTCCAAGCATCTCTGACTATTGCCCTTGAGAGGTGGAGTTCAAAAACTTCTGGAAGGCCACAGACAGGGGGAAAAAAGAATTCCTGACATGACACACAGCAAATTTGCCCCTTCAGTCTTATATATGATTGCAGCTTCTAAGATGCTGATTGTCATTTGCAGTTTATATTACTTTTAAAGATGTGACTGCTTAATTGGGGTGTCATCTTAGTCAATAAAAAGTTAAATGAACCATTCTAGAAATTAATCAGATATGTGTTGCAGCCCTAATAATAGTACACATTATTTGCACACAGTTTTTTTTCCCCAGTTGAGGCATTTCTTTATGAGAATAATAACAAACCTGTAAAACTGGGATGGGGAAAATTCAGCCACATGTAGCCCTTGACCCCCAGGTGCAGTCCCAAGACCTGCACACTTTTTTTCAGGCTGATTTTCAGGGTTTGTTTTTCCTGAAAATCAGCAAAAGCCTGCTCCATAACCCATATATGAGGTATGTGGCAGTTTGATTCCCTCAGTTCTCCAGATGCTCCTCAAAGCCCCCAGAGTCCCCAGATACATCTGGGAAGTTGGTTTGGGGGGCACCTTTTGCCTGAAAACCATCCACAAAATATAATGATATGCTATCCTCAACACTTCAGAGTCCCCCAGCCCTCCCACCCCCCAAAAAAAGCTCAGAAAAGGATTAATAATCAGCCCAAGTGGCAGCTAGATGTGATGTTATTCTGCTTTGGCTGCACTTGAGTCTCCACGTCTGACTTGCCAGACAGGTATGCATAACAAACATACACGTGCCATTGCCTTCCCCTGCTATAAAATAAGCCAGCAACATTGCACTCTTATTTCAGTTGGGGAAATTGCAGTGGTTTTATTGAGAAATATTTAGGAAATGAGACAAGGTTTGTATGTAGTACCACTCATATTCTTTACCAGGTCATGGATGCCAACAGTACAGGTTCTGCAGCCACTAGAAAGTTTATTTCTAGATGTGTAGCTGTGTACCGTGCAATCCTGATTCAAAGATTTATTGGTCAGAAAACGGTTAGCTGCCTCAGACAGAAAAAAAAGTTTATCTTGCGCAAGTTGGTGTTAGAGATCTGCTGACATAGCAGTGTGCTGGCAGAAGTGGTACTTAGACTAAGATCTGCCAGCAGAAGGACAAAAGGTGAGTGGGGAAATAGACTGTAAGAAAGTAATGGCAGAGGGTCTACACTGAACAGTATACTCTCGGCTACTCCCAGACTATTCTAACCCCAGAGCTAACTTGAATTCCTCCGTTTGCACTCTGAAGCAATGCTGGGCAGCAGTCTACACACCTTCTGTGCCACTTGCCACAGCTGGGACAAGTCAATCCTTCAGAGGTCAAAAGCAAAGCATTTCATTGTAACTTCAGAAAATTGATTTCTGCTAGCAGCAGCAGTAGCAGTAGCAGTAACCAGCATAGCAGTATGTGTATGTAGCTCTAGAGTAGCTCCTGGAAAATCCAGAGCAAAAGTTAAGTCTTTTTAATCTGATTTAAAAGAGGAATGGGCCAAATTCAGTTCAGAAGACAATCTATACTTGAATTAGGGCCTTGGCCCTGTGTTAGGAAGGCAGGATATTGTGAGGGTAGGGGAAACTGGTTGATTTGGCCTGTGTAGACATGACTTACTCCAGATCCAAATGTTCTCCATTCTAGGGAAGCAGCTGGTACAACATTGGGTCATGGTGGTGACAGAAATGGGAAAATATACAAAATATTTTTAGTATTGTCAAAATACATGTTTCTGAAGTGTTGAGAAACCTAGCAAGAAGTATCCTGGAGAGAAGGACATATTCTACCCAAGGTTTGCATAAGGCTTTTTGGACAGGAAGCAACATTTTCTGTGTGTGTGGGGGGGGTGGGATTCTGCACAGAAAATATAAAGTAGCCTTCAGGCCAAAACACACAGCCATAAAGAGGTGGCTCTACACCTCCCCTTTGAGCACAGGATCAGGGCCATGGCAGCTGTACAATGTGGTCCCAATCTGGTGTTCTTCTGGACCAAAAGAAGTGGCAAAATGTCACACCTTTGGGGGAAATAAAAAGGGCACCCCTGTGGCATTTTGGCAGTGCAGCACATGTAAACATCACACCACCAGAACGCCATGAAGCCGCCACATGTGCAGCCAACCATGTGGCTTACCGGTGGCATGGGAGCAGAGTCAGAGCATGCAGCATCTAAAATCTGACTCAGATGCCACCCCCAATACAGCATTTACTGCCAGTCTGTTTTGCCCCTTCGTCTCCTAGGCTTGGACAGGTTTGAATTGACCTGATATAATATTAGATCATTTGGCCCATAACCAGCATGTATCAATGTGTATAATCTAGTTGTAACTAGCAGTTGGATTCAATCTGTTGGAATGTCTATTGCATCTTAAGTAGGTAAGGGGCTGTGCAAACAGCCCTGAAGGGGCAGCCTCCAGCCGCCCCTTTTTCAGCCAGATCAGGGTGGGATCCACACATCGTGGCCCCAAGCTGGCCTTTCCAGTGCATGATCGCTGCACCACTGCGGCTGTATGGTACTCCTTCGGTGCTGCGTTATCCAGACACAGTGCCAGAGGAATGTTGTGATGCCACATGTTGTGTGGTGCATCAAGTGGTATCACAGCACCCTGGAGACAGAGCTGGGACATATGTTGTGTAGACGCTATGCCCTGTCTCTGCCTCCAGGCCAGCCCAAAGTGCCAGTCTGCACAGGGCCTAAGTTATTGCATGCACTGCTAAGCCACATTGCCACTTCAAGTAAAGGTGTAAAATATAAAATACATTTAGTCTTTTCTACCAGAGAGTTCTTGAGCCCTACCAAACTAGAATTCCTAGAATTCCGTAGCATTGAGCCGTGGCATCTAAAGTGTATTGGATTATTTCTGTAGTGTGTATTCAGTCTATGTGTTGTTGGATGGGCTGCTGGTTTCAATTTGACAATCACAGTTTGCCAGTACATTTGTGGAACTGTTATGGAATTAATTATCTGCTCTTATAAGCTGATCTGGATCACATATTGGTGGAAAAGTGAGATATAATGAAATAATTTAAAAAAATGAATATGTTAGCACAACCAGTATTGGGCATCAACATCAACAGATTTAACGATTGTTGCATCTCAGTAATACTTTATGAGTTTAGTACCTCATAGTATGGATATATATATATATATATATATATATAATCTAAATCTGATCCATTTAAAGGAGGAAATGACAATCTCTTGGGATTTAAATAGTATTGAAATGTAAAAATCTTAAAATACAAAATCATTTTCTAGATGAACTTTAATGCAGGTGAGATCAGAATAAAAGACCTTGAAATAGAAAAGAGTTTGAAGAAACAAAATTAATAAATGTCCAGGAACGAATTGCATAAACAGTTATCATGACTAAGATAGTCTTTGCTGTGAACCCTTATCACATAAAACAGTAATGAAGTATGACATTTAAATCCTTAGCCATTCTAAATGGTGACTCAGAAAATGGAACATTACTGATATCTTTGACAGGGCAAATGCATGAGGTAAAAGGAGATGCTGAGTTCAGATAAAGCTATTTATTTTTACTGACCCCAGTCAATCTTGCTCTTGTTTTTAAAATATTTTATCCAACCAACAGGCTACAAGATATGACATTCATTAGATCTGTCAGAAGAAGCTGGTGGATAAATAGACAGCAAGGATTAGCAGCAGTCTATGAAAGGGAGACATGGTGATAGGGCTGAAACAAAATGATGCACATTCTCTGTCTTCCCCTCAAGTGGCTGAAATGAAAAGGAGACATGACATTTCTTTGCTAGGTTCCACCTTTCCAGGTGGTGCTTCAAATAAATAAATGGGATGTAAATAGTTGTTACAAAGAAGTCCCATACTTACAATTGTTATCCCCAAGAACACAAGTTTAAAAATTACCATTCCACATTTACTTACTCTTTTCTTTCCTTTTATAAAGAAACTCTTTTATGACTCCCCTCGCCAACACTACTCTCAAAGTAGTAGCAGCTAAATGAGGTGTTTTTGTCTTCTTCTTCCAAGACTATTAAGTAAGCTTGAAAAATCTACTCATAGCTAGAGGTAATTTTGGAGGGGGCAGAGCCAGACAGGTAAGATGAATGAAGTCTGGAATATTATCATTGCTAGGGATCACCAGTCACCACTATGCTATTTCCTCAGCAAGAAATGTTCCTTTTTAAAAAAAGGAAGCTTTTATTCTTACTGCATGCAAATAAGTTCTTAGGAATGAGAGGTCACATACATAGGTCAATTCACAGTAAGATGCCTCTGGCAGAATAGTAAGACTGAGATGCTTCATCAGGTAATAATTGACCAAGACAAGATGGAGCATCTTCATCATTCCCAGGTGCTCCATCATCCCCATGTGAATTTGGGCAAGGAAGATAAAGGAAAATGATGGGTACGTGGAGGGTAAGTTGTAATGAAGCAAAATTGATAAGATTGCACTACAGCATTAATGATCACAGCATACATGTCTTCCTTAGCTCTCTCTTAGCTTTGCCTTAGTTCTCAGGTGGAGTAAGAACCAACATGACATAATCTGGTCTTAAACTGATAGGATTCTTTATTGTTGAGTTTCCTTAAAAAGAGCACTTTTTAAAGGGAAATATATCATTACAGTACATAAAGACTGGGCTTCTCTTATCTGAAATTCTGAAATTTGAAATGCTCCAAAATTGTTTGTGTCTTTGAGTTGGAACCTCCTCCAATGGTGGCAGCAGTCCTGGTCAGTCATCGGAGATTTTCACGTGGGGAAAGGATAGGGACGTGATTGCTCCCCCATCCTTAACCTTTCCTTAACCCATCCATGACTACGATGTAGTGAAAGGCTTTCAAATCATAGTGCTGATCCTGTCATTAATCTGTAATTGAGGTGGCATTGCATTAGCATGAACTTCTGTTAATGCAACATGTCGGCCATTGTCACTTTAATGACTTCATCTCAAAGCCTTTCACACAATTGCCATCATTCACATTTCCCTGACTGGGTAACCATAAATCCTGTGAAATTCCTTCC
Source organism: Urosaurus nigricauda (assembly GCA_034509955.1). Taxonomy (NCBI): domain Eukaryota; kingdom Metazoa; phylum Chordata; class Lepidosauria; order Squamata; family Phrynosomatidae; genus Urosaurus; species Urosaurus nigricauda. Next base: position 57,312,103 of record JAOEGL010000003.1, read on the forward strand.
TGTGATCATGCGGGAACGATGAGAACTTGATGGGACAGGGACAGGACATCCCTTGTCTGATAATTCCCATTGCTAATGCAGAAGCAGGCAGCTGGCAAATACTGCTAGATCAAGTGGTCTTCAAATGGTCCAGTTTTTGTGGGCTGCAAAAAATGACAGTTGGGAAGAGCAACTTGTATTTTGGGCACCTCATCAGTGTGGAGGCCACAGTTGGTGCTGAGGCCACTCTTCCTGGTCACCATTTTCTAACACAACTTTCCTCCTCCCACCACCACCCCAGTCCCGTTTACTGTATTTTTCATGCATTTTTAAAAATATTTTTGAAATCTCATGTCTATCTGACATGAGATACTGCACCCATAGATTTTATATAAGGGTCCTGATTACTGTATGGGAGCAGTCCAGATACCTGCTTCTGCCTTCAAGGTGGTGGTGGGAGTGACGATCCAGGTCACTCATTCTCAAGAAAGAAGCAGGCTTCAGCAAATATTCCTAAATTCAAAAATATCCAAAACCCAAAACATTTCCAGTCCCAAGCATTTTGGATAAGATGCCCAATCTGTATTCTGAAGATAGCCACAAACAAAATACATATATCTGAATACAAACTAGTAATTAACTGAGTAAATTAATGGCTATATCTTTGGTTTTTTTTTAAATGTCTTTCTTTTGGTTTAACCTGCATAGGATTACAGCATACTATTCTTGTTTGTCTCCCTCACTTTTTCAGTGATACATATGCCAAACTTAGTGGCTTTCCCCAACACTCAAAATTACCTCATTGCTTTCTCAGTGGAAAGTTTCCTCTTATTCCTACTCCATCTGTGTATTGAGAGAGGAACTGTACTGGACATGCTTAAGTGATAAGATGTTCCCATTGGCTTGAATGAACTCAGACACTGCACTCCCTCATTCAATTAAATTTTGTCTGCTTAATGAAAAAAAAATCCAACTTAACCAATAATTCCCAGCTCTTTAATTTTTCTGTCCTCAGCTTTCTGTTAGCAGACATTGGTCCAAATTATTTCAGTGATGTGTCTTTTCTTCTTCTTCTTCTTCTTCTTCTTCTTCTTCTTCTTCTTCTTCTTCTTCTTCTTCTTCTTTTCCCCTTTGGTCATTACATTCCTTATCTCCATTTGGAATAGACCAAAAGCCCCTGAAAACCTATATGTTTTCATTCTGTTTCCCCACATCTTGGCAATTTAGTGGCTGGTTTGGAGCAGGGGGTGGCTGAGAAGACTCTGGCTATGTGACTGTATACAAACACACAAGGAAGACATCCTTTGGGAATTCTTGAGTATCCTCTAGAAGTTTTAGTAAATGACATCATTATTATGCTCCTGGGTACAGCCACATTGCCAGATGCTTCTCAGCCTCATGTTCTACTAGCCATGTGTGGGAGTATGTGGAGATTTTAGTTCCATCATGTGCAAAATCTTGGCCTAATATTTACAATGAAAATATTTTGCTAGTCATATTAGATTTTTGAAATAATGAAACTGAAAGCTACAAATATTATTAAAAATGCAATTTGCTGGCTCTCTTGCTCTGCACAGAAAATGTGTGTGTAGGGGGGGGGGAGAGAGAAAGAGACAGCACATAAATACAACATATAAATATAAAACAAAACAAAACCTCTAAGGGACATAATAGCAGGATACAACATACATTTTATTTTCACACTGAGAAGAGAATGAGAATCACTTGACTATGACTGAGTCCATATGGCAATGAGTCATGATATGTCAATGAGTCACGTGGAGTCAATGCTGTTGCTTCTCCTTTACTCCTTGCACAGTTTAAAATATGGCTGCTGTTAAATATTAGTGGCTAACCAGCAGCATGGTGTTTTATCACTGTTGGACAATGTACAGTTAATTAGGAGTGTCAGCAAGGACTGCAAATAATGTGAGTTCTACCACCCTGCATTGTTTGGATTGTTGTGGCACAATTGCACCAATCCTCAAAAACTCACAACCTGTTCAAAATTCTTATCTGGCCCTTCAAGCTCCCATCCTTCTTTTGATCTTGAGCATGTGGATAAGGCAACTCTTGTTTATTCAACAAAAGTGAAGAGTCCAACTCCTTCTCTTCACATGGCATTCTGGGAAATTTCTATGAACTTATTCTATGAACTTATGAAGGGAATGGTTCATGATGTTCCACCCCACTGCAAAAATGCATGTAGAGCAGGTGGTGCATTAATGAAGAGAAACCATGTATTAGTCCAAGATTATGTGAAAGGAGACAAAACCATTCATGGATATTGCAACTTTCCATGTTTGCAAATCAATGGCTGAGCGCAGATGGGAACTGGGATGCCACTGGGATGCAGTCACCCAGCAGCATCAGTGGCATTTTTAATGCAATAATTCCCAACTGCATCCTATAAGATACTGTATCCCAGAAGGGATGTCATGCTTTTTTGGCCATGCAATAATCGCCTAAAACAATTACCCCTATCCTCCTATTACAGTAGTTTCCAGGTAGTATTATGAAAATGTGCATGCATAAAGAGTTATGGAGTAAAACAGAGTCTTGTGGAAAAGAGCTAAGCATTTTTGACTATTCAAAAGGGTGACTAGAATATACATCTAATTAATAGATGTAGAAAGAGATGACTGTGAATATGTGATGGAAATAGACAATAGCTGTGGAACTTAATCGGAACTTTTCACTTCATTCCATTTAAGAGTGATTTTGAACTGATCCTCAGTAGATCTGAAATTACTTAGTTATGAAATCAGAAATGACTTCCCTGTGTGTATATGTGAAACTTCAAAAAGGAGATTTGTTGACACACTAATACAGCTAGTATGTGAAAAATCATTTCTTTCATAAGCACTTGAAGCCTATCTCTGTTTTTTAAAAGAAAGGAAAATTGCATTTCCCATTTCTTCCCCTATTTTTTCAAATGTCCTTTGTTATGATTACTGTTATCTCACTGTTCTCTAACACTGACTGTTCTCGTTAATGTCTTCCTTTGTTGCGTTTGTATTAATGTAGTGCTTTTTGAGGGAGGGGGTTATCCTATGGGAAACAGGGAGGAAAAACTGATTTGTCTTGCCCTCAATCAGCTAATCAGTACTCCTACACACAAAAGGCTTTGAGTAGACTTTATTTCCACAAATTTCCTTCAGCATTAATGTCAAGTGTAGCTGTTGGTGAATGGGTTCTTCCTTCTTTACCTTTTCTCTTTCATTCTTTCTTTTTTCTGTCAGTATGAAATCCCCAGCATTACCCTGGATAAAAACAACTATGAAACACACAAGAGGTACTGCAGTGTGCTTACAGCTCACTGTTTGAGCTATTCATTAGTTCAAATGCTGGAAGAAATCCTCCTCCTTGCCTTTATTTTTTTCAAGTGGCATTGTTTTCATATCAGTTTAGTGGTAGAAGATTTAGCTCCAAGTGGAATTGGTTTTGAATGAGTTGAGTAGCAAATGAAAGCAAATTAGAGTTGATTCAGTCAAAGCCATTTTTAAGTGATTTAGAAAATCCCACAAAGCAATCTTCCCAAATATTTTACAGCATTAACCACAAATGAAATCAAATTATATTAATCAATAGATATTATTTCAAGAAATCTTATGCACTTAACCTTCACCCTCATATTTTTTTTAAAAATGCATGCAATTAATGACTTCTATTGTTACTTTTGTATTTCAGAAGATAAAATGCCCCATGTCTACAGATGTATATAATGAAAGGTATTCAACAATCCTCAAACTCTCAGAGCCAGAGAACAAACATTCACAGGAGACAGAACATTTGTGATAAGTAGCTGACAAACCTCATTTTGTGAACTATTAAAATGTTACTATTGCTGTTTCTACCATGGAAAAATGATCTCGTTGTGAATTCTCTCCCCCCATTAAGAAATGAGCATAAACTCTAAAGAATAGCAGCTAATTAGATTTATTTTCAGGAATTCCTAGCATTAAAGGTATGGTGAGGATGAAATGAAAGGCCATACTTCATGACAATCAAAGCATGTCACCTGGATGCTGCATTGGTCCTGGGGAGCAAAGTTCTCACACGTGGTACACTATCTTCTGCTTTATTTATTTACTGCAAAAATAAGGACAGGGCATGGCTTTTTCTAACATATGGTACTGGTAATAATTGGGTCTTTGGGATATATATGCTAGTTTTAAGTTCATCAAAAGCTTGCCTCCTAGTATATTTCATGTGAAAGTACAGTTGAACTACCATTGTCAGAATACTGTAAACAAACTGGACTTTCTGTGGTGTATCATACTGCCTGGACAGCAAAATGTCTTTTTTATTCAATGTTCATCATTGTTTAGAATTCATCACTGCTATGTATCACATCCAAAGATGCTCAGCAATTATAGTCCACATGTCCTGAAAGGCAGCCAGTTTACCTGTGACTTTGTACAGTACTATTATTCCCCTCTCCTTGAATCTCAAGTAATTTATGAGTGTACAAAATCTCTCATTGTTTTGATCTGGCAGAATTTTGAGCTGAATAACACAGTTCCTCCAAGGCTTCATGTTGTCCAGAATATGATTATGTCACGAGGAACAGACCAATGTAAGTCTTCAGTACATCGATGCCAAGGCCTGCAATGCTTTATCTTTGTGAGGATTCCTCTCATTCTATACCTTGAATACATGTTATGCCTCTCTATTTATTTCACAAATTGTACAATCAATAATGTTTTATGTCAGGAGCACAGCTCACAGCTTTTGTATTTTTCTTTGGCTGGAATGATCCCAAATGATGTCTCTGACTGTCTACAATGAACTGTTGAAAATAGTTTTTTTAAAAAAAAAAAATCCCTGTACATGGCAGTAATTCTCCCCTACTTTTCATATGTCCCGAGGGAAATCACTTTGTGCCAAGTCATCATATGTATTCAAGAGTTCTTCCCCAAAATAAGTACTTCTTAAGAATAAGCCACTCTTGCATGTGTCAGAGCTATGAGCTTCAAGTATGCAAATGTATTGTACTTGTGGTTGTAGCACAGTGGTTTGTTCCTTGACATCACATAGGAAATAATCAAGCTTGTCATTGCCAGTAAGAGTCAATACTGGACTAAATGGACCATTTTGGTCTAGTATTAGATAATGCCCCTGCATATTGGACATTTTGCTTCATATGTCTTCTTCTTCTTCTTCTTCTTCTTCTTCTTCTTCTTCTTCTTTATAAGTTAATATAACATAGGTTTTCCATATAACTGGTGATAAACGGTCACCCTTCAAGAAGGGTGATATCAAGAAGAATTTTATTCACTTGGCTTGTTTTGTATAATATCAGTTCCAGTCTGATTAAGAGTTTGGAATGAAATGAAATCTTATTTACTGTTTTTTGTTTTGTTTTTTCTTAATAAAATTATTGTCCAATGCTGGGGTTTGCATTTAATTTTAACTGAGCCAACACAACTTCCTTATCTCTCTTTTTCTTCTCTTTCCAATGTTTCCAATGCCTGTGAGCTAATTTATTTATTTATTTTAAGGAAATCTAATCCATGTGTTTCCATTATACTCTAGGCTTTCCTCTCATATGTCTCTTCTGACATCTTGCTTATTCTGTTGCTGCTGCAAGGTTCATGAACATTCGACTTCTGGTCATGAATCTGGGAGTTCATGTCCTACAATGTATTCATTCATTCATTCATTCATTCATTTTGGTACTCTGCAGAAGAGGGTCAAGATTGGTTAGAAATCTATATTTCAAAGTATTCTATCTTATTTATTGTAAAAGCCTTTGTACTAATAACAAAGAATGACATGGTAATAAACAGTTTAGAAATACCTCAACTGTGTGTCTGCTATCCTTCCTTTATTCTACAAAGTTCCAGATTTCTTTGGATATCCATGTTTCCTGTGCACAAAACTTTCAGAAATCATGTGGCATGTACAGAAAATACTGGCAAAACAGGTAATTATTTATTTCTTCCTTTTCTCAATCATTTTTTCACTTGGAAAACTGTCCATATTACAGACTATAGGGCAAATACATTTTAGACAGGTGTGTTTGCACCTTTGCAACAATACAGTTCTAAATAATTCATTATGCTGACACTAAAATGTATGACATTTTTGGACATGTGTGTCTGCAGGGGAAAGAAGACACAATTTCCAATGTATAGTTTAATTTTAAATCTTAAAGGCAATGATATACATATAATAAATTTCTTGGGGTGTTTTCATTTCATCATGAGAAAAAAAACCTATTAACAAAGTAATGTGAAAGAACTCCTCTTCCACATCTCTTTTCTTAGTCGCACATGGTCAAAGAAGGGAGATTTCCCCACAATTTTAGCCTCATAAGCACATATCTGGCTATTGGACATGTGGGTGGGGGACATTTTTTGTTTTCCTTTGGCTGAAAGAATATTTTAATTAAGATTTAGAAGTTCTGAAATTTTAAAAAAATGAGATAAACTTTAGGGACCAAAAGAAATTGTGTGTGGTAGGAATGGAGTGAATAAACAACAGGAATAGTCCCCCATGACACAATTGCATGAGACTGCAAGGCTATAGCAAGATTTATTATTTTTTACTGCTTAGCTTTAGCATAATTGTTCTATAGATTCAACTATTAAGGTATGGAACTAGATTACTTGGAATCTGATCATGTACTCCTAAACCTAAGAAGTATAGTAGTGGAAGAAGAGTATATTACCTCTGTTTCTGTCTGTAAAGATATAGAGAAATTGTGGGAGATCAGGGGATAGGACTAGGCTTTGCCTATGCAATTGCAGATCCCTGAATGGGAAATGCCCACAGATATTGTTTGAGATCCTATATCACTTCAGCATAACATAAATATGTGCTGGTGGAGTTGCATTATGCTTGCAATTTTTGTTTGCTTTCCTACCTTTCTCCTTACATAGGACCCTTACAAAGTTGTTTATAAAAGCCCTGTACTGAATACTAAAATAGTGCAATATATGTGAATCAATGGTCAAGGCATATGGCTGACAATTTGTTGTGAAATTGCATTGCACAAAGTGCAGAAGCAATGACAGAGGTAATGCACATTTGCAGGTTGTGCCATTAAATTTAATTCTTTACTACATGCACAATGATCCTGCACATGCAGTTGCACCCAAACCAACATCAGTTACATACAAATGTTGTGCATTGTCATAATCATCGTCATCATCATCTTAACACCTGCATATGATGCCAGCTTTTGTCTATAGGAAGACTATTAGTAAATCCAGCAGGCTTTGTCCCATTTTTTGTGGGATCATATACTTGTATGAACATTTGATCCATGCTGAAGGATTTATGTAACATAGGACCAGTTCCAGTACTGATGAGATATAGTCATGCTATCTTTAATGTGCTATTCACACATCCCAACATAGAATGAAAACTCAGTATGGGGCTGAGCAGACAGCCCTGAAGGGGTGGCCTCCAGCTGCCCCTTTTACAGTCAGATTAAAAGTGACTTCTTTTTGCACCTTGTAAAGGATGTGATAGCCATGGCACCATGGATTTATGGTGCTCATTCTGTGCTGTGTCATGCGGATGCAGCGCCAGAGGAGTGCCATGATGCCACACACCATACAGTGCATCACACGGTGTCACCCCATCCTGGGGGCAGAGGTGGGGCATGTGTTGTGTAGATGCTACCCCCGATTCCACCCCCAACCCATCCCAAACTGCCAGTTTGCACAGGGCCTATGTACTGTTCTCACTGTATCTGTCTGCCAGAGTCTATTTTCAGAATCCACCCAGTCTTGCTTCCAGTATACATAAAATTTCTCTTGTTGAATTATTTAAAACAGTGATTCCTGCCTGATACTTGACATGCATGAGAAATTACTCATTGCTACCTACTGTAATTTCTTGCTAAAGAATCCGAACTAGACTGTCCTGACATGATACGAGACTGGGTCTAAATTATTTAGAACATTTGGAGATTTTTCTAGACAAGAAATACAACTCTGTATTCTCCACACCTTACATTACTTTACTTTTTAGTAACCTTTGTTCTAAGGATAAGCATTAAGAAGCATCCATTTCTGTATGTACCATATGTATGGGCCCTCTGTATACAAGAAGGAAAGAAAGAAAAAGTAACAAATCACCTTTGTATCACAGAGTTCCACAAGGTGGCTAACATCAAGTAAAGGTATTAAAAGGTATTTTAAAAGTACAAACAGTAGCAAAAACATTAGAATTTAGAATGGCACCTAGCAAGTTATATTTGACACAATAGTACCTTGTGATGTTTGGGAGAATCATTAACTGTTGTTAAATGGTCATTCAGTTTCAAGTGCTCTGGAAGACACCTTGAAAGCCAAATTTATTTTAAAAATGTATTTACTGCAACTAAATAAAATAAAATAAGTTAATTTGTTGGTCCTCAAATATTCTTCACATTACACATCTGTATGCTTTTTAAAAGAAAAAGAAAGATGCCCCAAATCCTTCTCCCAGTGAATTTTTTGTAAGACGCAGAACCTATATATTGTCAAATTATCCCAAATATGCATGCCACACTTGATGAATAACAATCCAGCCATTTATGTATAATATACACAGAGACAAAAAGTTAATTTTATTCATTTAGTTGAAGTAAAGAAATTTTAAAATAAAATTGGCTTTGGATTTGTCCTATTGTCTTTTCTTGCAGGACATGCCCCTTTCATATGGTAACAGATATGTATTGGGAAGGTCACAGCAGCACAAACTGAGGATCTCCCCCTCACAATCCTCATTGCAAGAATAGGGGAGGGGTTGATGATTTCAGCATATTCTGTGGAGAAGGGGAAGAAGATTGAAAAGAGTTCAGGATTTCTCCTCACTTTGGCTGCATCTGCACTGTAGAAATAATGCAGTTTGACACTGCTTTAACTGCCATGGCTCAATACTATGAATTATGGGTTTTGTAGTTTTGTGAAACATTTATCCTTTTCTACCTAATAGCTCTGGTGCCATAACAAACTACAAATGCCAGGATTCCATAGTATTGAACCATGCCAGTTAAAGTAATGACAAACTGTATTATTTCTGCAGTGCTGATGCATTTTATGTCAGACACATTCTTCTTCTGAATCTGGCCTGCCCAGCCCTGAGAGGTTACCTGAGGGATATATGGAAGGATCTCTACCCCTGCTTTAGGAACTTGTGTCTAAACGCAAGCAGAATTTTTGCACTGAAAAAAATGTTAGAAATCTGTACTGTCAAGTTCTCTGTGTGTCTTCTTTAAGAAAAGCCTTGCATGCATTACAATGGCAGTAAAATTGTCATCATAGGTGCAATACAGATGGCCCCAAAGGGCCATCCCTGTGCCGTGATTAGGGTTGGGGAGCATGCAGCAACCGCACGATCCCCAGCCCTAACACGTACAGGCGGCACCATTTTAAAATGGCACTGTCCATATGGGAGCACATCCATGACATCATGTCGCTGCTAGAGGGTGCCTAGGGCGCTCTTTCGGCAGCGCAGGAAAGAGATCCAAAACGAAGCTCTTTCCGTGTGTGCACATCGCTGGTGCAGCTTTTACATGGCCGCGCCAGCAATACTAAAGAAAAAGGAGCCAAGTGGCCCCTTCCTCCTCTTCCCCAGGCTACATGATTTTAAAAATTAGTTTTAAAATTAAAAAAAAAAGTATATAAATGACAAATTAAATTACATTTCAGGTTGTATGAAACAATCTAACAGTTATAAAAAAAAATGTGCTGCTCCCTGATGCTGCATGGTGCTGAGGTACATTTTCCCGGAGATCTGCTTGGCCGTCTCCTCTCCAACCCAAATCATAACAAGTACCATGGCTCAGCAAACAGGAGTAGTCAATGCAGGGAGATACTGAAATGACTGATAACTCAGAGTTTGATGGATAGCTTCACTGCAGAACTACTGCTTTGTAGCTTTTCCTAGCATACTGTTAAGTCTCCTGTTCAGTTTCTACCTGTCCTAGGTGGCTGAAGATATAGTATAATTTCCATTCCTTGTATTAGGCAGATAGGTTTATAATCCTGTTAACCAGGAAAAAGAAAAAGGCAAAGGAAAAACATCTGATACAAATATCTTTTTTCAGCTCTACTTAAGTAATTAATTTCTTTCTCTTCTAATCCTTGATTGCAGTTCTCTCTCATTCATTCTCTTTCACACTCTCTTTTTCCTTCGCCCTATTTGTAAATGACTCTTCGTTTTCTACTCAGTCTCTTTTTCACATCCCTTTTCCTTCTCAATCTTCATAGTTTTTCCTTGTCTTTGTTTTACTTTACATTACTCCTGCCTAAACATCTTTCCCTTTCCTTTCTCTCCTTTGCTCTCTCGTTCTCCTCTAACTCTCGGCATCTAGTTTCCTCTGCCTTCTCTACTTCCCTACATCTGAATTGATGACTTTCTGTTATACTTGCCTTAAAATTTTTCTTCCCCTTCCTTTTCCCCTTTTATTGTCTCTTATCCTTTTTATCCTTCTTCTCCATTTCCTCTAGCTACAGTTATTTTTTTATTTCTGTTTTTCTCCCCCATATCTCCAACTTATCTTGATATCACAAAATTTGAGATTTATTTAATATTAAATTGTTAATATTCAAAGAAACTTTAACTGAGACCAGAATATTATTGGTGTCTAACAAAGAGGTATCAAGTGTTAGGTTCAGAATACTTCATATAATGCTATGTCTGTGGGAAATAATAATAAGAATTTATTTATAGCTTGCCCAATCACGAAGAATCCGGGCGGGTTACAACAGTAGAAAAAACATACATTGCAATAACAATGAAATGAAATGAAAATGAAATAACATAGTCATTCACAATAACAATAAATAGCAGGAAGAATGTATAACAACAACAATAGGAATAATAACTACCTGATAATTAACATAGAAAATCAATACAACTTAAAATTAATCTGGAGAGTACATGGCAACATAACAATAAAATGGCAAAATAACAATAGCATGGCAAAATAGCAATAACAAAATACATAGCAAATCACAATAGCATCCATGACAGATAACAGAAATAAAAAATAAATAAAAAATGCATAGCAACTAGCATAAAAATTCAATAAAGTTCAAGCTTATCCCCTACCCCAAACACAGCTGGAACCCTGGCAAGCTGGAACAGTCTTCCAGAGGGTTGGGATGCCAGCATTAAGTAAGCTGGTCTTCTGGCACACACCCCAACACAGCTGGAATCCTGGGCAAGCTGGTTCAGTCTAGTTGGGATATTTCTGGCTATGTGTGATATATATATATATGAATGAAGTACAGTGGTTCTGCCTATGGATATAAAAGAAGTTGGGAGGCTGTTATTTTCTTTGCTAGGTTAATTTGAATGCATGCTCTAGCCTTATCTTGTTGCATTACAAACCAACAATAAAAACTTGTTCTTGTTTTAATCCTCTAACTCTTGTTTGGACATTGGGTATGAACAAGAGGGAATATTTGCCTTTTTCTAGGCAGTAACAATCTCTCCTCAAATGCAGACCTTGAAACTATGTTATATATGTTTTATTCTATTATATTATTATTTTATAAAGTTGTAAGCCTCATGAAGTTCAATAGGTCTTGTTTTTCAGCAGACATATGTAGATAGAATTGTCCTGCTAGTCATCTCCCTTCCTCTCCATCACTAGTGTATTATTATGATTTTCATGATGATTATATTGATAGTGACAGAAGAGTTCACAAGTGGGAAGGGAAGAGAAGGGAAGGGAAGGAAAAAAGGTGGTCAGTAAGGAGCACTTGTAAATGGATTGAATCATTTAAAATAAAATTTGGAAAATTTTGTGTTTGTCTGGAAAAGTTTATTTGGTGGGTGTTTCCAAAAACAGTACTTGAAAAACATTTCAAGCTGGGAAAGTTTAGGAATTTATGAATAAAGTATAGAAAACTTACTTTGGCTGGATCACAACACCTATGTGTTGTTAAAAGCTTTGCTTGGAAAAGTATTTGAAACTGAAATGCAGAAAAGGTGGTTCAGTGAAAAAACTTAATTTCCAAACCATAGTGGGATGGGGGAATTTTCATTTGTTAGACTTTTTTGTTGTTCTGGTTTTGTTGCCTGAATGATATATTCTGAGCAACTCTGATTGATTCTTTTTTTAAAAAAATAGATTATATTCTTAAAGTATCATACTTAAAGACATCAGCAGCCTATACACCCATGTATAGGGATCATGTTTAGTTTCTAGGTTTTGGCCTTGAAATCTCAGGGCCAAGAATTATCTTAACCCGACAAGCCTAATTCTCATTTCCTATGCCACAAGGACAAAGCAAACATGGCCCAGATATAGCAATATCAACATACTACCAAGCAGACAAACTACTCTGCAATGCATGAACACTAAGAATGAAATGGATTCAAGATCATGACTGAGACCTGATACAGACTGGAGCTACACGCCGGCCTGGGACCTATGTAAGGGCTCGGGAAAGCGGAGCGTCCACATGCTCCCGAGCCCTACTGCGGTGTCCGGGCATCATTTTGTTGCATGCGTGTTCACACAGTGAGCAGGCTGATGATGTGCCTTGTGCACAATGTCCAAAGGCATATCACATTAAAGATGTCACCGCACCACTCCAGGGTGCTAATGGCTCCTTGGCAGTGGCAGAAAAAGGAGCCACGATTGTTAGCTCCTTTTTCTGAGCGCATCGTTGCCATGATGTGAGGTCGCCCCAGCAATGATGTGGGGGAGAAAGGGGCAGCCTCTGTCTGCCCCTTTCCCCCATCTGTCCAAGCCCTTGGTCACAATTTTGACACTATTGCCATGATTACAACTCACCCTCCAGATACTTTAACAGATATCAGCTGCATGGAGAGGAAGAGGGCCATTAGGTTGATCAGAGCACAGATGGGAGTGGGGGTCAGGTCAGGAGAAGTTATACTTGTTATGTACTTAATTAATTAAAAATGATACAGGATTCCAGTTTGTATATCCCTTTAAAAACAATGTGATGCAAGTTTTATCATCATAGCAGCTTGGGGTGGTGGCATAAGTAACAGAAAACCAGAAAGTAATACAGGGAGAGATAATTTGAGTGATTTGAAGTTTACATTCTCATACCACTTGATCTGAAATTGTCAGAGGGAGGAGGGAACCCACAATGGAGATTTTCAGACCAGTGCTTAAGCGCTGGTAAAACACAGCTAAATCCTTTAGGAAGTGTGTGTGTGGGGGGGGGAGCCTGACACACTTCCTAAATGTCAGGGAATCGTTGGTTCCCTCCAGAGTCCCCGAATCATTTGGGGAGAGGCAATGTCCTCTGAATGGAATCTTTGCATTCAAAGGAAATTGCTTCTCCCTGAACAATTCAGGGATGCTGGAAGGGAGCTGATTATTCCCTGACATTTAGGAAATGCATCAGGCTTTCACACACATGTGCTTCCTAAACATTTTAGCTGTGTTTTGCCAGCACTTAAACGCTGGTCAGAAAATCTTCAATGTTACCAAGCAGAAGAAGAAACTGAGGCAACTGAAGTTACAGACTTTAGTGGTCTGAATGTTCCTTATGTGCTGAAAGTTACATACTTTCCAGAAAAGACTGCACAGTTCCCAGAAGAAGCTCTAAAACCTTGGAAAACTCAGCAGTTTTCTAGGCAAGCTGCACAGCTTTTGTAGGAAAGATTTCCTGTCATTATTGGGTAGGGAGGAATTCTCTAATGTTCTGAAGCTACTGGATTTCTTGTTCTCTGCATCCACCATGACTTGTATAAATCAAGATTTCCTAAGGCATATCAAGACTAATGTTCTGCTATGGAACTGCAGCCAAGATTAGATGGTATATGCTTGTGTGTGTGAAGGCCAACATGAGGAAGAGTGACATTATGCAGTATCAATGGTCATTTAACATAATTGTTAAACTTTATTCCATAAATGCTGCCTAGAATGATTAGAAGCTATATATGTATATATATAGTTGATTGGAGCTTAAACATTATCTTTGCTGCACAGTTTAGGACTACATTTCTATGATATGCGTATGCTGCATATCTTAGAAATAGCAAGAAAGATTTTGTATAACAAGTAATGCAAAACATTGTTATACTGAACACTTTAAGGTGTTCTGAAGATTCTCCTATGATAATAGGCCATGCTAAATTGCTGTCACATTAAAAAAAAACACACACACACAGTGGATTCCCCACTGTGTGGTTGGATGAACACTGTGGGGTGACTGTGGAATCTCTAGCAATACATTCTATACAATTATTGTATGGCATGCTGCTACAGGGAATTGTGATATATCAGATAGTAATTTGTGTTAATGAATGTTACTATTTGTGATGCTCCACTATTGTGCTTTTTACATGCCTCCTGTTGTGAATTCTAGCAATTGTCACACATATTTTCCATATATCTTCTTGCAGCACCATACATTCATATTATGGCCAACAGCTAAAGCAATATTCTGCTTACTTAATATCACATATGTATTTGTATTTAAATCAGGACTTAGAAAAGTTACTGTTTTGACCACATCTCTGATAATTTCCCAGGCATAACACTGGCTATATTGGTTAGGGGACTCTGGGAGTTCTTCAAAAAACATAATAGCTGGCATCCTTTTCAGTAGTTAGAAGATCGCAATCTGGATTTACTATCTCATAACTGCTTGGAATTCCCATTTCTGGTCATTAACAACCAAACATGTTCTCAAAAACTTGCCCTTTCAATCTGATAAAAAGATCAAGACAGTGCTGCTTGGGTTCCTGGGAAATGACACATGCAGGGCTCTCCCAGACTGCCTTTGCATTGCAGAAATAATCCAGTTTGACCCCACTTTAATAGCCATGGCTCAATGCAATGAAATTCTGGGTTTTTTAGTTTTGCAAACCATTTAGCCTTCTCTGTCATAGAGGTCTGCTGCTACAACAAACTACAATTCCAAGAATTTTATAGCACTTAGCCACAACAGTTAAAATGATATCAAACTGTTTTATTTCTGCAATGGGGATGCAGCGCAAGTCATAGGATGCACTGAGGGAAGCAATTGCAACAGGGCCCTAATAATATATATTATAATATTTCCACACATTTCTTCAAATGTGATAAAATCTATCGAAATACAACATTAATTTTAGCCATAATATAAATTGGATGTAACCAAATTAATCCATCCCAGATGTGTAGTTATGGGGGGGGGGGGAGGGCAAAGTGAGACCCTCCCACTCCAATAATAATTCTGGCTACTCCTAATGATTTTTTTTTTTCATTCCCATATTTCTAGGATTGCAGTAAAAAGTTCAATAGAGAATTTAGAAATACACTTAGATTCGAAGAAGAGGAACAACCAAAGTTACCAAGGGAATAGGAACACAAAAAGAAGAGTTCTAGGTATGAATAATATCCATTTCTCACTCTGTTATGCTAGAAATGTGGAGAATAAAGGGAAATTTAATGTCAGTAGCCAGAATTTTTATTTGGAGGACCAATGCCATCATTTTTCCACCCTATAGCTGCACCTCTGACCAAGCCAGTGTTAGCTTTTGACAATAGAGGAAATCAAATAAGATCAGATCAATGTAATCCAAAGAAGCTCTCCTTGACATATAAATCACTGTGCATTACAACATTCACTACAGAATCACACACACACCAAAACTTCTACCGGAAAATTGCTAAAAGCCAAACATTCCTATTTAGCCGAAAAAAACCAGTAAAGCCTCTACAGAATAAAAGGACTCTGCATGCAAACAATAATGCGGCCCACATTATAGCACTTTCCTCCCTGCAAGAAACTTTTTGCACATTTTAGCTCAGGTCCAAACTATTTGGTAGACAGTATCTCCTGTATGAACCTTCGTGGGCTCTGATATTTTCAGGCGACACCCTTCTCTCAGTCCCACCACCATCACAAGCATGGTTGGTGGGGACATGAGAGAGAACTTTCTTGATGGCTACCCCTACACTCTTGGACTCCCTTCCCAGGCAGACCAGAATGTCCCTCCCTGTTTTGTTCTTCTGCCGGTAGGCTAAGATCTTCCTATTCAGCTAGGTCATAGAATCATAGAATCATAGAGTTGGAAGAGACCCCAAGGGCCATCCAGTCCAACCTCCTGTCATGCAGGAACTCCCAATCAAAGCATCCCTGAAAGATGGCCTCCAAGAACAGAGACTCCACTACACTCTGAGGGAGTGTGTTCTACTGTCGAACAGCCCTTACTGTCAGGAAGTTCCTCCTAATGTCTAGGTGGAATCTCTTTTCCTGCAGTTTGCATCCATTGTTCCACGTTCTGGTCTCTGGAGCAGCAGAAGACAAGCTTGCTCCCTCCTCAATATGACATCCCTTCAAATATTTAAACAGAGCTATCATATCACCTCCAAACCTTCTCTTCTCCAGGCTAAACATCCCCAGCTCCCTAGGTTTTTCCCCATAGGGCACAGTTTCTAGACCCTTCACCATTTTAGTTGCCTTCCTTTGGACATGCTCCAGTTTCTCCAAAGGTGTTCAAAACAGAAAGTTTTTAAAGAATGTCCTGGAGGTGTATTATTTTAAAATGAGTGGTTTTTAAGTGCTCTTAAAGTGCTTTTATCCTTTTAAATTGTATTCTGTTTTTAAACAAATAATCTGTTTTAATATTCTAATAGTTTGAATTCCTTTTTAAATGAAGCTTTTGTAGATTTTTAACTGTACTGTGTTTTTAAACTGTAAGCCTTTTTGAATCTCAGCTTTGGGGGGAAAGCAGGGTACAATTTATTTATTTATTTATTTATTTATTTTGGCAGGTCAAACAGGCAAATGGTTGTTTTTATAAAACCTGTAAGAAGTTGTCCTGCACTCTGAAATCATCAGGACAGGCCCTTCTTTCAATCTCACCACCATTGCAATCATGGCCAGTGAAGACATGAGAGAAGACATTCTGTTTGCCTCTAGATTCTGAAACTCCTTTAGCTCTAGTTTCATACCTAGAGGTGTAATAATATCTGTTGTTCCACATGACAATAATATCTGTAACCCCAATCCCCATAATGGAAATACAGTGGTACCCCTGGTTACGAATCCCCCGGAGTACGAAAACCCCGGAGTACGAAAGAGCCGGGGCCGCAAAAAACGGCCCCGGCTTACGAAAAAACCCCGGGTACGAAAAAAAAACCCAGGGCGGCCCCTTTAAATTTGCCGCGTGGTCCGGCAAACAAAGCGATCCCCTGGGTTATGAACACTTCCGGGTTACGAACGTAATCCCGGAACGGATTACTTTCGTAACCCGGGAGACCATTGTAAAGCTGTATTGTTTGAGTCTTGCTGAAAATCTAACCATTCCTAACTGGAAATCAGTCTCATTCAGTAAACTGTGACTATGGGCTGGTACAGACAAGCCCCAAAGTGGAAGGTCTGTGTCGCCTCTTTTCGTGCTGGATGGGGGCCAGGGCAACCTCACCGGCAGCGCCTGCGGACCTAATCCAGCATTTTTCCAGGCCAAAGAGAAATGGCAAAATGCTGCTTCTCTTTGGACTGGAAAAGGGGTGCCCTGGTGCCTTAGGCACCCAATGTACCCTGGCGGTGCCCGGCATTCAAGAGGAGAAAGGGGTGGCGAGTCTAGTTGGGAGAGGCTCAGAACAGGCCAGTTATTGAAAGAAAGATTTTGGTCTTTGTACCTGAGATAGGATTGCCTGTGTGACTGTATTATTATTAAGATTTTGTCTGAACCTATAATAATTAATTAATAAGACAAATATAACAACTTTAAGTCTAATTTATAGCTTATTTTTATATTTTCTTCAATAAACTTTTCTTAGTGTTTAACTACTTGGCCTCCGTTGATTCAAACCTCGCTACCAAATATTAGTGACACAGAGGTGCTGTGCCTTCTCAAAGAGCAGTGTTAGGGTGAAGGTTGGCAAAATTCTGGAGCCCCTTTCCATGCCACAGCCAGGCCACCCTAAATGGCCTGGAGTGGCGGCGAGATGTCAAACATGACATCATCATGGCATGATGCCAATGCCATTATGTACTAGGGTTCCAGAACATGCAGTTGCTGCGTGGTCCAGAACCGTAGTATTGTCGTGGCCGCACCACTTTTGGGCCATCTGTACTGGCCTTATGGGTCTTTTCCCCCTGACTTGACATCATTCTGTTTGGACAATGCAGTTCCCTTCTCCTGGCTGGGATCAGGTAGACTGGATGCCAATCCAGTGCTCACAGTCCAATCCATGTGCAAAAGGGCCTTGGCAAAAAAATTCTGCAGTATCCCCCAGCAGACAAGATGGCCCAGCACAACTCTACATTCTTCTGCCATTGCTACTACTGAGAGGACTCCTGATGCAATGTTTGATGTGGAAATGGAGTGCCTGGCTACAGGAGTGCAACCAGGCATCCTGTTTCCATATCAGACATGGTGATGGGGAGTTTTCTCGGTAGTGACAATGGTGGAGCAAGATAAGGGGTATGTGATGATAGAGAGTCCATAGTGCAGCAGCAGGTAAGCATGTAAACACATGCCTGTCCCTGCACCAGCCTAGGGACCAACCCAGGTTAGGACCTGAGTAAAGATAGCACAGGCTTGGCCCATGATATCCTGGACCATCTGCTCAGCCCCTTATTCCCTAGAATATGTGCACAGGATTGTTGCATTGTGAAAGCTGCAGGATTATTCTTAATCATTAGCACAGTATGCAAACTGTTGTAGAACAGTGACAATGAAGAATTTGTTGCTGCTGCTGTTACAGTTGTGATTGACCAACTGTCTTGTCTTAATTTTTAAAAGGGGAGGGTTGTGTGATACACAAAGATCCAAATAGTTTTTACTGAGGTTGCTTACATTTAGTTTTGGTTATACAGGGCAAGAGAGAATTCTGAAATCTGGGCAAGTCTAGTGGTTTAAAGTAGTCTCCTTCCATATACCCCCGCATGCAGGCTTTTCCTGCATCATAGTATGGATTCCAAGAACATATAGCCTTTTTAATGTTCTCCGTTATAAGCAACATAATTCATCAGGCCAACGGAATTTATAAAACTATAACCTGATAATCAATGATCCAAAATGACACTCCTACATCATACTGAAAGGAAGTCAATAAAGAAACATCTGCACAGAGTAACTCTGCTACTCAGTTTCAGTCACTTTTTATTACTGGGACAATGTTTGAATCCTTGCATTGTATAAAGCAGTTGTTGATCTTTGCAACTTCCCTGTGATAAACCATATCCCTCTGTCTGCCCCACCACCACACATTCACCATAAATCACAAACAACAAAACAACAGAGACTGGCACTTTACAGATCAATGTACCAAGGTTTAGGTGTTGTTACAGAATTGCTTCAGCTTGGTTTCTGTGGTTAATGATATCATCTGAATCCCTCAATTGATTAAGAACATGATAATTCATTCCTCCCTTCTCATTACCCTACAGATAATGACCACAGATTTGATTATTGTGGATTACAAACAATATGCTCAAACTTTTCATGTGTACATAAAAAGGGCAGTTGAAAAAACACATTCTGAATATAAATAAGGTGTGAAAGGATGTTCTGTATAACAGAAAATATTTTATTTATAAGTTTTGGCATTTTCAGTAAAAACAACAACAACTACCGCTCCACAAACGAAGCATAGAAAATAATGGAAAAAACAGATGGTTCTCTTTACTATTTATATAATTTATTTTCATTGGAGCAAAATGCAAAACTTTGACATGTTTCCTGTGGGGAAAATGCCTCTTATTTAATAGCGAGTAGGAGTTCTGCTTATCCTTTCCCCATATTCTAACCTCCCACAATAGTGACTCCTTTTATCTTACATATCTCTTCCCAGGTATACGTGTGGGAGTCTTTATTCCATGTTTTACTACTTGTTATGAAAACTTATAACAGACCTCCCAGTAGAAATGAGAAGAAACCTTGAGAGCTGTATTGAATTGCTTATTTAAAAAACAAAATCAATAGCCATGTTGCTCATATATTTAAGGCATCACACTATTAATAATAGTAATAATAATAATTGTTGTTATTGATTTGATTCACTCTTTGCCTTTTTCTCATTAACTATTTCATGAAGTATGGACTTTTACACTATGTTATTTTATGCATAGAACAATAAAGGTTCGAAAGAATCTCAAGGGCTGTAATAGAGATGGAGGGTTCAGGTTTGTTCTCTGTTGCCTCAGAGGGTAGGAACATATCTTGTGGTTTTAAATTACAGGAGTATTGATTTTGACTGAACATTAAAAGGAACATCTTGGCAGTAAGAGCAGTTTGGTAGTGGAAACAATTGCTTAGAGACATGGTGGGGTCTGCTTCTCTGGACCTTGTCCCAAGGAGGCTGGTTAGCTACCTGACTAGGATGCTTTAGCTGGAGATCCAGCTATAAGAGGAGGTGGGATTCAGTGGCCCATGAGGCCTCTTCCAACTCTGTTTCTATGACTCTATTACTCATCACTGGTTTGTAGGAAATTCACCAATAGAAATATAAAAAAAAAAATCTCAACACTGCCTACACTGTGAAGTCGAAGGCTTTCATGGCTGACATCCATTGTTTTTTGTGGGTCTTTCGGGCTATGTGGCCATGTTCTCTGAAGATGCCTGCCACTGATGCTGGCAAAATGTCAGGAAGAAAGTCTTCTAGAGCATGGCCACATAGCCCAAAACCCCCATAAAAAAAACTGTTGCCTAGAATAATTGAGACTTTTTGTCTTTCCTTGGTGAGGTATACTCTGTGGTTCCTTCAGCCCCTTCACAAGATCACACTTACAATGGGATACTCAGGTTTGTTTGCTTGTTTTTCATTGAGACATCCGAACCAAAAACAGTTGCTTGTGGTCAAGTGAAAAAAAATCTTTTCTTGTTCACCACATGTGGATGAATCAAATAAAAATTTACATCTCTACAGACCAAACTGATTTTTTTTCCATCCATCAATGATGGTACAGTATTCTATACCTCAAATAATATTTTAGTATCACAGTGCTCCTGTTATTTTGTTAAAACTTCAATGACAGATACTGCCAATCACTAATAATACATTTTCAGAACAGAAAACTCAGAAGAAAGCGTTATTCTTATATGATACCAATTTTTGGCCTCACATTCTGGCATCTATCAATCACTGGTCTATAAGGCATTCATATGTTGCTTATCACAGTAGTATCTAAGTACTGTATAAAGATTAAAAACATGGTAAGAACTGACAGGGGACCCTTACTGGGAGACTGATACCAGACATCACACAGAACCCTCATCTTAATCCTACTCTTTTGAGCATCCTGTCATGCTTTTTCCAGCTCTAGTACTTAGACAATGCTGCCATCAAAAGTTGTCTTTTTCAGCACCAATAATGACACATGAATGTTTACCCATGATCAGAATGTACTTGGGATGTGGATTATACATTTTTACAGAAAGGGATGTGTTTCTTGCCCCCTCTCTCTAAAGAAATTATTGGTCTGCAAATTACACTGCATACATCTGTATGTAGAACAATTTGAAATTTACTTTTTTCTCTGCCCAGAAACAAAACTAAAGATTGACAAAGCCTGTAATCTAACTAATGGTTCTCTCTAGTTATGTGGGGGGGGGGGGGGGCATAAAAACAGAGCAGCTTTTGGTTCACACTAGTTGATCCAATGGGACATTCTGGAAAACTAATGAATATTCAAAATTTGAAAGAAAAGAGACAGTGTCTCCTCTGAGTCAAAAGTGAATAGGCAGAGTGATAAGAGATTCGAGGAAACTGAAAGGTTAAGGGAGAAAGAGGCCAAAAACAAAAGGGGATAACCTAACCTGAAAGGAGAGCTGGCACTGTAAAGTGAAAGAATTTGCCCATTTCTCTGTCTCACTGACTTGGGGGGGGGGGTCTTCTTCCAAGATGACTTAGAGGAATCCCCTGTGACTCTCTGATCCTGTCATGGGATCAGGCTAGGACAAACCACAAGGTCTACATCCTGGGTTTTAAGCCCATAGGTCTCCTATTGGGACATCTAGCTTACCTAGATTCCTACACACAAGGGACATTCAACCTGTAGTAGCCTCATCCTCCATAAATTGTCCAATCTTCTCCAGAAGCTATCCAGGTTGCAGTCATAACCATTACTACATGTAGTACTGAATTCATACTGTTAACTATATGAAGAAGTAACACCTTTTCTATCTCCTGGATATCCTGCTGTTCATCTTCTTTGGGTGACCCAGGTTTCCTTTCATGGCCAGTCACTGCTTGCACTGGGGAAATAGGCAATATAACGTCAAATGTGGTTGTGAATAAGAGTAAAGTGATGCACACACCACTCTGAAGGTCCAAGTGTGCATCACTTTACTCTTATTCACAACCACCTTTGATTATTGCCTATTTCCCCAGGTTCTCCCGATCATTGAACACTCATAACTCCAGATAATTTATAAACATTCTAAATACATTGGCTCCATACATCTTCACATTGTGAGAGCAACACATTTTTTTAAAAAATCTCCTCTTCCTTCATCCCTGAATCATATGCTTGTTGACACTCTTAATAATCCATAAAGGGTTATTGGAACAGGACCTGTATTTGCATAAGCTATACCAGTTCTTTCTAGCAAGAATTGTCATTCTATATGTTTGATCATTTTATTTGTAACAACATGTGTGTCTGAGAGGGTTCACCACATGGGGTTGTTGTGCCTTCAGCTCCTTGGAAGAAGGTTGAGATATAAGCTTAATTGTAATATGCAACATTTATACCAAGGGCCACTTTTATCAGGGTCACAAGAAAGAGCCAGTTTTCCTTGATAAACACTATGTCTTTCCCCTCTCCTCTGTTTCTTCTTTGGTAACACTGAGAACTGCCAAAATGCTTCAGAAAAATGGTACATAGCACTGGAAATTATCCTAGTTCTATCTTTCTAATGTTCTCTTTAAAAAAAAAAGTATAGGAGAATGACACCGGGGAATTGGGAAGAGAAGGTTGAATGAATGATATATCTTATCTTTATCATGCTGGTGAATATACTGGGCTCGTAGCCATCAATTCCTTTCTTCTTTTCTTTTTTTTAATCTAGGCTCGTATACAACCTTGGCTGCTGTTCTGAAACATCCGCCACTACCTCACATTGTGACTTAATCCTTCTCTTGAGACATCAGTGCTAAAGGTCAAATTTCTCCTCTGTTGCTGCACTGCTGAATAGAGTAACAAACTAAATGGAAAATATTAAGTGAAAGGTTGACATAATGTGAAATATTTCAGGGTCAGTACAGAATAGATGAACTTATTCCTTAAAATGAGCCACTTTGAAATGCATCTGTCAGAGTGAGATGTAATGCTATAGCTCTCATCTGCTTATTCAGACCATTAGGATGTAAAATGAACCTTGATTAACATTTACCAAATATAGTGTTCTCCAATTAAACTGCATATTATATTATATAAACAGTGGATTATCAATGTAATAGATAAAATCATGTGCTTTAGTAATGTATTCTGAATAAAAGCTTTTTAAAAAGAGCAGCATATATTATGCAAAGAACACTTTTTATCTCAGGTCAGGGGCTAACATGAAGTTAAACAGACTTCTAAGCATTTGCCGTTTCTGTCCAAATCAACATCTTGTAACCGCCCCCCGCCAAAAAAAAAAAAAAAAAAAAAAAAATCAGGTGGGGAAAAAAGGTTGGAACCACAGAACATTGGTAGCCACTCTTTCCGTTTCGGAGCTGCCACATTGGCAGCTGAGATTGGGCTGGACGCTATCAAAGAGGGGCTATCAAAGAGGTGAGCAGGTGGAGATCACGAGCCTATGCCAGCTACGTTCGCCCTGACAAGGACTTGTGCTTGGGGCATTTGCTGCGCAGGTCAGCCCCCCCCCCCCAATAAATACAGAAATCTGGTTGGAGGAAAAAAGGCCACAACTTTATTAACTGTTCCACACATGCAGAACAACACAAAACCATAGGGTTGGCCCAAAGCATAATGTCTGGATCTGGCCATCAGAAACACCTGGTTGGTTGATGTACGCTTGGTAGCAGGGGCAAACATCGGGATGACGTAGGTGCCAAGCTCCGCCCTGTTGCAGTTAGGCAACTGCGCTGCTTCACATTGAATTGCGAGACATCCTAGTCACCGGGTATTAATCGACTGTGGCCCCTGCAATGGCCACAGCGAATCGCACCTTACCCAGGTCATGAGGACTCCCGATCCAGTGCCAGAGGGCCCTGGAAACCCCTACCCCAGATCCAGGCCTATGCTGCCACCACACAGGCAGGTCTGAAAGAGCGCATGCCGCCAACCCTAAGAACCGAAAAGAAACCTCCACAAATAACATTAATAGCATTGGCCTGAGCAAGAGTCCAAATCGGGGTGCACATAGCCCGCAAACACCCTAGACTTCCATCGACCAATTTACTTGATGACATCAGTAGAGAGTCCAGCACAGGCTGCAGATGTGGCCGCTCCAATGCGGAATGAATGGCCCCCAAATTCAACCAAAGGAAGACCCATCGCCTGAAGGGCCAGCTTTAACACAGCAACAAATTGAAAGCATGTGACAGGTGAGCCATCAGCATGACAAAAGAAGGATCCCCGACATGCAGGCCGGTGCCTAATAAATCTTTTTAGAACCCGAACAGGACAGAGGTGCGAGTCTTTTAGGCGCCCCAATGTGATCGATGAGGCTCATCCCAGTTGATCACATTTTGACCTGAGAACTGTCAAACATACAGCATCAACATTGAACAAAACATCAGTGATGCACAAGTATCTTTTTGAGCAATAGGTCTTCGAAGACAGGACCAGCTCCCCTACCCTCAGGGCCCCAAATGGCGGGAAGCTGGGAAACAATATCCTGAAGCAGTGTAAAACAGATAGCATGCCTGGCATCATTTTTGTCCATATGCATGCATCTCCAACCCCCCAGAGTGCAACGCACTTGGAAACAAGCACATGGATCAACCAGGCTGGAGGCTTTTGCAAAGAACAAAATACCTGCAAGGTGAACAGAAATAGAGAGCAGGGAAACCCCACTATACTTTAACCATGCCATGAAGCATAAAACAGTTGTTGAATCCATAGGCCAAAGTGCCAGAATGCCTAGGGCACCCCAAAAGGAGGACAATTTAGAAAACACCTTATTATAGGCCCTGAGAGTGGAGGGGGCCACCGAAGACAAAATGCCCTGGGTCACATTGGAAGTCCAATCTTCCAGAGGAACTCTGGAAATGGCATGGGAAGGGGGTCTGCCTTTGGAGCCAGCCATTGAAACCTGTCTTCCTGGAATTGAGAAAGAGCATCAGCTAAATTATTTTGCAAACCAGGAACAAACCAAGCTGTGATAGAAATGTTAAAATTAAACAAGTGAGTACGAGCCACAGCACCAACACAACTCTTTCTGATTTGAAAGACAGACTATTAACAACAGCAACAGCAACTATGGCTTGATTATCGCAACAGAACAGAACACGTTTGGTGGAGAACTCATGTTTCCAAATAATGACAGCTGCCACAATGGGAAATAATTCCAAAAAAATAAATAAATAAATAAATTAAAAATTAAGTTTTGGATCTGGTGAGCTGGTTTCCAGTGATCACTAACACTGGATCAGGAGTCCTTTTGACCCAGGAAACATCAGGTGTAATGTGGCCAACCGTGGGTCACATGGAGTATATCCCGGTGACAAGAGGCTTTCTTCTGGTTGTTGCGCAATTGCGTAATTGCTCAGGGCGTGGCGTTGCCTTGAGTCATCCCGATGCTTGGCGTACAAGCAACGTCACATCAGTCCAACCTTGGTGTCGGTGATGTGCAGATCCAGACCTTGTGCTTTTGGTGCCAACCCTATCTTTGTATTGCTGTTAATTAAGTTGTGGCCTTTTTTCATGCCAATCTGTTTACTGTCTTTCTTGGGGTTGAAAGCCTCCGCTGCAACACTTTTTATCTCAGGTCAGGGGCTAACATGAAGTTAAACAGACTTCTAAGCATTTGCCATTTCTGTCCAAATCAACATCTTGTAACTCCCCCCACCCAAAAAAAAAAAAAATCAGGTGGGAAAAAAAGGTTGGAAAATATCTAGGCCAATGTTGCCATCAAAATTTTCCCCATATGAATTTTGAATCCATTTTCTAAGCATTTTCTTTTGCAATCTCCCCATGAAGCAAGTAATGAACCTTCCAAGCAAATTACAATATCCTGTCTTTTGCTCTTCACTGATGATACACAGGGTCAAAAATTTAGAGACCATTTGCCATATAAAGAACATATAGGTGGCTTCAGGCTGAAGGGACAATCACTGTTTCTTAGAAACCATGCCTTCACAGCCATTTGCCTGATCAAAATTATACTCCCCTAGGATGGTATTCTCCCCAAGATGTTTAAAATAAGCAGGTTCTTTTAAGGAAGGGATACAAAGGAGGTTGCTAGTCATGTTGCTGATATATATTGCAGTCACACACTTCTGCCTGTAGTGAAAACACTTCCCTGATATCCAAGCATTCACTTGATGAGAAAAGGTGCTCTATGTGTATAATTCTTTCATGTTAGAAAACAAGAAGCCCAGCCAAGCCTCTGATTCACATACAATGTGCATCAACACTGTAGAAATAATGCATTTTGACACTGTTTTAACTTCCAAGGCTCCTTCCTACAGAATCATGTGATATGAAGTTTTTGTGAGGCATCAGCACTCTGACAGAAAAGGAGAAAGACCTTATCACACTACTGATCCCAGAATTCTATAGGATTGTGCTATAGCACTTACAGCAGTGTCAAACTGCATTATTTCTACAGTGTGGATTCAGCAGTATCCTGCATGACAACACCACCATATCTAAACAGCCCTTTCCCATGATTGTCATGCATGGACAGAAAGGATGCAGTTCCATATCAGATGGGGGTGAAAGCATGACATAAGAAATATTATTATGACCTAGGTCTAAGGCATTTTAACTTTCTGTAAGAATAGAAATATGGAAAGTTAGGTCAGGAAAAATCTGTGGAGAAAACAGACCCTCTATTTCCCTTTCTCCCCTCCATTCCATCTCTCACTTGGGACCATCAATCAGCTAGAAGCTCACACTACCCAAATATGGTACTATGATTCTGCTTTAATTTGAATGGAAACATCCTATAGAATCCTGGGATTTTCCGTTTAGGGATGGATATTTGGTATTGCCAGCTAGAGAGTTCCAGTACCTCACCAAACCACACCAAACCACACAATCCAAATTTCCATGTCATTTCCATGTAAGTGGAATCATAGCACTATACTTGAGTGTTTTGAAAGAGTCCCTTCTCTTGTCCTACATTAAAAGATTAAAAAGGATGAGAAAAAGTATCACAGAAATTAAGATAATATATAGTCCTGTCCTAAAAATAAATGTAATTGTTTTTTTCCCCAGAAAGTTGACACTTGACTTCTGGATATACTCCAGTGACCTTGTCCTACAAAACTTTTCATCAGCATGTCCAACAAAAGCATCTCCCCCCACTCACCACACAGTTCTATTAATCAATTTACTTCAGTAGAACAGTTTATTTACACAGGCCAGCTTACTGCAAAAAGGTACTGTACCTCTCTTATACACACAAAGCATCAAATTAAATGTAGAAAAGGAAACATTTGTTCAGAGAAATAATAACAAGCACTGTTCATTTTGGCATTATGAATTCTTCAAGGTAAAAAGATCTTGTTATATATATTGTTACACAAGTAAATGCCACAAATGAAAATTCTAGTAGTTTATTTAAAAAAACATATCCTTTAAAATCCCAAAAGAGGGGGATATTCCCCATAAGGCAAAATGATGAATGGCGTCGACAATATCATGTTCCTTGATATATTTTCCCATTGCCACCCTCAATCTTATATATACTGGTGCTATTTGTCATTTTATAAACATACATATGTATATGATTAAAGTCATATAGTCATTACACATACGCTTAGAGAGATGAAGAACATATAAAAAGTGTGTAAGCGGAACTTAGCAGAACCCAGGGGCTCATTACTACAACAGCTAAGGCACTCAGATCATGCTGTTCCCATTCATTCTACTTCAGTGTCCACTTTTATAAAATGAGAGTCCCACTTAGAGCTTTATCTGGATTTCCTAGCCAAACACTTTAGAAACAACTGAAACATTGAGCAGCCCCTAAAGAAGTACATATCTACTCTTCAATAGAGACCTTTTGATTTTCTTTTTCCATCAGCTCTCAGCGATGGCAGCTCTTGTCTAATGTCATTTTAAGTACTTCCTCCTTCTGATGTACCAGATCAAAAGTAGTAGAAAAATGAATACAATACATAAATTATCCAATATAATATAAAGGCAGCAGTGATTTCTCTGCACACTGGGTCATTCTTACTACGAGAAACAGCCATGAAATTAGCAATAATGAGCATGAATAGCAGACTTGTTAGGTGTTGCTGCTGCTGTTGCATTACTTCATGCAATGAAGCGTTTCCTGCCTTCATTGTAAATCTCAAAGGATTTTATTGTGTTGTCTGTGATTAGTGGATATAGGTATGAGTCTACATCCTCAGCTGCTTTAATACTGAGCACTTCTTCATTTGTTACATGGGTGTTAGTTCATAGCCCTGAATCCAGTGGAGGAATCTGTCTTCATTTCTAATAAATAAATAAATAAATAAATAATCTGCATTTTGGATGGATTCCAAAAGATTCCAGAAAATAGCACTAGCCTGTAGCAATGAATGATAAAAAGTGATGTGCCAACATAAGAATTAATTGGATTGTTATGGTGTAATCGTATGTAGGTCACAACATACATTATCAGATTTAAAAAGATGAGTGAGAAGGTGGTGAATGAATATTTATTTATTTACTCATGTTCAGATATTAATGGTGGGTGGAACTAAAACTAGGCAGCAAAAAGCAAACCCCAAACTGTTTCCTGGATAAAGTGAAATGATAATTATGAATGCTACCTATACATATTATGGAATATACAATTCTAAGCATGAATACAATATCAAAGTAAAAGGGAAGCTGTTACCATGTGTTTCTGGCTTCATGTGTGTGTGTATTGTGAAATAAACATTTGCAGTCCTTATTCAAAAACAAAGAAATGAATAAAGCTTTGTAAATGAATCTTCATTTGACAGACTCTCTAACCAATCAGTGTTCTTTCTCAATGAGTGCCAATGAAGAAGTGCCCAGAACCTGGATTTCCTGTATGTGCATCTGTAATATATGCTTGCAAAGGAGATCTTGTATTTCCCCACAACACAGATCAGGAGGTGGATCTTATTTTCCCTCACAACATAGGTAGGGGGCAATCTTCTAGTCAGGTCATGTGTGTGAGAGAATGTGTGTGTGCCTTCAAGTCACCTGTTGACCTATGGCGACCGCATGAATTTCTTAGGTTTTTTTTCTTATGCAATGAATACTCACAGGTGGTTTTGGCAATTCCTTCTTCTGAAATATAGCCTACAGCACCTGTTTTTTTGTTTGTTTGTTTGTTTGTTTTTTGGCAGTCTTCCATCTAAGTACCAACCAGAGCTAATCCAGTTTAGGTGCCAAAATGAGACATCCACAGATTGTGGTATCCAAGAGTGGTCCTGGAATCAAACCACAGTGGATACCAATGGCCCACTGTATTGCTTGGTGTTTGATCATTTAGTGCACTTCTGGTTGATAATTCCTGAGAGATCTTAACTATAACTTGGTTGGTCAATCTTGCCAAATCACCTTGGAGCAGTGGGTCAGCTGCCTTAGCCAAGTCTTGGAGAGTTCAATCCCTCCATTACCCCTGTTCCAGGGTCTATATCCATATCTCAAACTTCCATGAATATCACAGTGGGAATTTCTGCTGAGTTCTGGAATTAATCCTGTCAGTTTGAAACCAATGTACTGTAGTATCATAATTTTACAAATTTAAAATGTATTTTACTGGATAGTTTACTAATTAGTAATTGGATACTCTCACAAAGGCAGATATCATTACAATTTTCTACTGAGGCATCATGGGGATACAACTCATTAACTGAATTAGCTAGAATTTCTAGAGACTTTAATCTTGGAACAGGTAAAAATTAAAATGGTTGGTATTTAAAGTCTAATTATTATCAACTACCACTTTGTCTACCATATATTTTGAGCCAGATTGAAAGTATGACACCGCCAAAGAAACTGAAGAACTTAAATCCAAGTTTTTCCAGCAAAGGTACCCATGACACATTATTACTTGGTGTGCTTCCCACAACACCTTAAAAACCATTTTATATACACACACACTCTGCCAAAGTATTAATTTTATATCTTCCATTTCTTTTCTCCAACTATTGAAAACCTTTTGGCAAATTTTAAAACCTTTTGGCAAATTTTAAATACTCTTGGCTTGATATCCCATCTATCCTTGTAAAATGATGACCTAATGCTTTGTTAAACTCACTTTACAGATTTTAAAAAGAAAAGTAGCTCCTTCTCCAATGTCTTATGTATATTTGTATGGCTTATTACACCTTTCTCCCAGCAAGAGACAAGACATTTTACAAATGGTTAAAACAAGATAAGATGTAAACCTTATAATAATTAAATATATTGTCACAGTAAAACACAATTACATTTTAAAATAACATTAAATAAAATCATTTAACAACACAATTATAAAATTAAAAAATGCAGCTCCTCAACCCCAATTAATCAATAAATCATTAAACACCTGTTGGAATAAAAAGGACTTGAGAGACAGACAGCCTAGCCTCTCAAGGCTGGGAGCAGCCATTGAGGATATATCCACACTATAGGGTTAAACCAGTTTGACATCACTAACTGTAATGGCTAAATCTTGTGGAATCCTGGGATTTATAGTTTGGTGAACTATTTAGCCTGGTCTGTCAGACAGCTGAGGTGCCTCACCAAACTGCAAATCCCAGGATTCTGTAGGACAGTCATGGCATCTAAACTGGTGCCAAACTGCTTTAATTCTACAATTTGGATATACCCCAAGAAGCCTTTCTTCCATGTCCCCATCAGATCAGCCTGTGGTGATGATGCATTGAAGCATTTACCTGAAGTGAATGTGAACCTTTTATAGCATAAAAATCCTATAAATTCATTGTTATACATCCAACATCAGCATAGATTCTGAAGTATTTTTATACATTAAGTAATGCAAACTTACTCTGTAAAGTCATCTACGTAATGCAAACTTTTTCAGAACACTCATATAATTCAAAATCTTTGTTTAATATGCAGGCTACATGGGCTCATTAACAGAGCTCCAAACTTTATCAAATTACACCTTTACTAAACAATCCCCCTGTCCGTTTCTCCCTTTCAGTATTTGAAGGAACATCAGAGAAAAGAGTAGTACTGGGTCTCCAAAGCTTTACTTTTAATTAGTCAAAAGAGCATCTTTTCTGTTGCAATGTTATGGGCTATCATCATGGCAATTTTATTAAATAAATTACATCTTGATTATTTCCCATGATAAATCTCTGGTATTTTAGAATGTTGCAGCATTTGTTATCCAGTTCAACATATTTCACTATGGAGAAAAACTTTACAATTCCTTATAGAATTAGCCAACTTTTAACAAATACTTTGCATAATACATTGATACAGTCTTCCAGCTTTATTTTGTACAGCACATCTTTCTCTCCATGATAATGCTTAAACCATTTAAACCAGAGATGGATAACCTTAGCTATTCTAATGGCTACTTTCCAGATTGTGGGCCTGGTAGGAACATTAGAACCAAAATAATTTTTGGCTTATTTCTAATTTTTAAATTTTATAAAACCCTAAACATGCAGAAAAAATAATCCCATGTAGTTAAAATTGACTAAAATATTAAAAACCTGCATTAGTACTGAGAGTAATATTCAAAAATATTCAAAGAAAATATCGAAACTGTGTTTCTTGAGTGCCAAGAACTGTTCAGGAGAAACATCTTGGATTGATCAGGAACTTCACAGTTGGTATTTATTCTGTGTAAAAATTTCTCCATGGTTGTTTAGCACTGATATCAGCATTTTATTCACAAAATACTGTGCAAAACAGTTTGTTTTCTGTACCAAAATTTACATGTTTAAGTTAAAAGAAGTCCTGAATTATAACTAGTCTTTTATTAAAAAATGCAGTTTTTGAAGATGTTTGAAGACACAATTTTTTAAAGACAACAAGAGAAAAAATTACCAAGGCCTCATTTGCAATGCAGAAATAATGCAGTTTGATACCACTTTAACAGCCATGGTTCCATGCTATGAAACCTTCATAACACCAGAGATCTTTGTAAGAGAAGACTAAATATCTCACAAAATTACAAATACCATGATTCTATAGTATGGAGCCATGGCAGTTAAAGCGATGTCAATCTGTATTATTTTGGCAGTGCAGATGAGACCTAAGACTATTGGTTCTTTTCTTCAGGGGAAAATTAGTGAAGCATGACATTCTTGTTATGTAAATATGTAAATAAATACTGTAAATAAATACAGAGGTCTTTTTAAAAAATTATATAACATTTTTAAAATAGGTCAATACATCAATTAATCCTTGCTTTCCAGAAAACCTAAGTGTATATGGGGTTTGTTGTATTGCATCTAGGTAGGGATGATGTGTGTTGCAGTTCAATAATGTCTAGAGTGATACATTACCTGCCATAAATGTTTGCAGTGCTGCTGAATGTATGTTTCTTTGTTCTAGGGAAACATAAAAATAATTCTTAATGCATGGCTCATTAACTTCTGCAAAGCTTTCATGAATGCATAGATCTGTTGTGGTTGTGTGCCTTCGAGCCATTTCTGATTTATAGTGACCCTAAGGCAAATCAGTCACTGGGTTTCTTGGCAGAATTTGTTCAGAGAGGAGTTGCCTTTGTTTTCCTCTGAGGTTGAGAGAATGTGACTTGTCCAAGATCACCCAGTGGGCTCCCATGGCTGAGTATGACTCAAACCTAGGTTCCCAGTGTCCTAGTCGAACAGTGAAACCACTACACTATGTTGGTTCTCATGTATAGTCTGGGGGGGGGGCATAAAATCCCACATTCAACTTTTGTTTTGTTCCTCTGGTTCATGTTTCCATCCACTCAATTGCTAATGTTATATTTTTAGTTTCATTTCATGGCTTTCTATGTGGAAGATTTTTACTTTCCTGACTTGCTGAGTTCTTTCTTACAGGTGTTCTTCCAAAGAATTTTAGCCCCCAGACAAAATGCACCTCCTGAAACAGTCTGATCTGACTATTTTCTTGAGAAGTTGCTGAACCCTATTGCCTAGGAATCTTCTTTTAGCCCAGCTACAAGAAATAATGAAAAGAAGGCATTTCAAATGTTCTTGTCCAGAAGTATGGACAAAAGTTTTTTTGTGGAGCTTTCAGGCTATGTGGCCATGTTCTGGAAGAGTTCCTTTCTGATGTTTCGCCAGCATCTGTGGTTGGCATATTCAGAGAATGACAGCCTGGAAAAGGATGGAGATATATATCCTGTGTGACCCTGGGAAGGAAGGAGTAATTTGAAAATGTATTGTTCTGTTGCTGATGGCAGACCTCAGGGTGGGAGGATATGCAAACAAGGATTAATGTCTGCTAACTCTTCCAGAACATGGCCACATAGCCCGAAAGCTCCACAAAAAACTATGGATTCCAGCCATGAAAGCACCTCCTGAAAGCACCTCCACATATGGACAAAAGCTTTGTGAAGGTCGTAAAACATGAGTGATACTTTTACATACATGTGGCCATTCATGTAAGAAAGGTTAGGTGAGAAATCCCCTTTTTGGACAAGGCAGTCAAATGTTCAAATATGAAAAGGGTTGATTACACAACAAAAAAGACTCTATACTACTAGATTATACTAGACTATGCTAGAATATAATTTAAAGTGTCTGTCTGTCTGTCTGTCTGTCTGTCTGTCTGCTATGCTGCATTATACTATGCTATGTTATGCTACGCTCTAGTGGCTGGGTGGTAGTGTGCTTCCAAGTCATTTATTACTTATGTTGACCCTAAAGTGAACCTACTATAGAGTTTTCTTGGCAAGTTTCAAAGGCTAAGAGAGTGTGACTTTCCCAAGGTCATTGAAGAGCTTTACAGACCACCCAAAAGAGCAGTCTGTGGACACCCCTTTCAGTGCCGGATTGGGGTCAGTGCAGCCTCACTGGCGGCCCCAATCCGCTGCTTTTCCAGGCATTGGAAAAAGGGGGAAACACCCCTTCTCCGTGGCCTTGAAAGGGCTGTCCTTGGGGCTTCATGTCCCAAGGATAGCCCGACCAGCGGAGCCAAGGGAAAAAAGGAGCCTCCTGGCCCCTTTTCCCATGCTTTTGTCCCTGTGGCAATCTGGTTGCTGCAGTAACAAAGTGCTTCCACAAAAGGAGCTCCATTTTAGAGCACCTTTCTGTGCCATGGAAAGGGCACCCTAGGCACCCTCTATTGGTGCACTGACATCAGGAGCGCATCAGTCCGTCTGGGCACAGTGCACACCGTGACATCATCGACACACACATGTATGGATGGTGTGATTCTAAAATGGTGCTGTCCATGCATACTAAGGGTGGGGAACGTGTGGTTGCTGCATGCTCCCCAGCCCTACTTGCAGCATGAGGACAGCCCAAAAGGGCCATCTGTATTGGGCCAGAGTGACTGTTTATACTCAAGTGGGGAATTGAAGCCTGATCTCTAAAGTTGTAATCCAGCTGTCAGACCATAACACTATGGTGGCTCTCACATAATAAATAAATAAATAAATAAATATTTATCGTGCCTCTCCCTTCTGGGATCTTGAAGGGTAACAACAGTCCGATAAAACATATATACAGACAATAATAAAATTTCCCTAATCCCCTTAACCCTCCCTCTTTCTGTTAAAATTACACATAAACGTCAAGATACAATACAATATCCCCAGTACAGTGTACATAGTTACAAATTTTATTGATGAATTATTCCAACAGACCATCAGGAGAGGTGGTAAAAGTATGAATGGATCAATTTGGTTAATTCAGCTGGAGGTTTATCTGGGAAGACCTGCTGAAAGAGGCGTCTTTATCGCCTTATAAAATGCGTCTTTATCGCCTTATAAAATGCTGACAATGATATAATATGGTGAATCTCTTCTGGCAGGTCATTCCATATTTTAGGAGTGGCAGCTGAAAAGGTCCTCTGGGAGGTCACCACCAGCCTAGTTTTCTTTGGCTGAAGTAGGTTCCTTCCAGAGGACCTGAGTGCACAGGAAGGATTGTATGGGAGAAGGCGTTCCCTCAAGTATGCTGGGTCCAAACCATGTAGGGCTTTATAGGTAATAATCAACACCTTGTACTGAGCACAGAAGCTAATAGGCAGCCAATGAAGAGATTTCAATATAGGTGTAATAGGGTTGAATTTAGCTTTACCTATGACCAACCTGGCCGCCACATTCTGAATCAGTTGCAGCTTCCAAATGTGGTACAAGTGTTACCAGTGAATGTGCAACCGTTTCTAGGTCCCTCTGCTCCAGGTAGGGTCGCAGCTGGCATATCAGCCGAAGCTGATAACAGGCACTCCTAGCCGTCGCATCAACCTGGGAAGACAACTGAAGCAACGAATCCAGAAGTATAGATGAATCCCCAAGCTGCAGACACAGTCCTTTATGAGAAATATGACCCTGTCCAGGACTGGTGAACAAATCTCCATACCAGCTGCAGTGTATCCTATAGCGAGTATCTCTATTTTATTTTGATTCAACTTAAATCTATTTTCCCTCATCCAATCCATTACTGACCTCAGACAGTCATTCAGAGGGGAGATGCCTTCTTTGGTCACTGAAGCAGTCGGAGACATAGAGAAACAAATTTGGGTGGCTACTGTTGAGCAACATTGGAATGTAGGCACTTGTCACAGGACTCATCTTGGATATTTTAATGTTCAATGTTCAACTACAACCCAGAGTGGATTCGCCACCCTACTGCTTCTACTTTTGTTGTTTTTACTTCAACCTATGGCAACCCTATGAATGAGAAACCACCGAGTCACCCTATCATCACACAAATGTTAAAACTGATAGCACTGTCACAAGGATTCAGATAAACATAATTCTGCTAGTGATTCATGCCTCCTCATTCTTTCTAGTGATTCATGCCTACTCATGATGTGTACAAAGTATGACAGCTGCAGATTAGTCATCTTGGCTTCTAGGGAGAAGTCAGACTTGATTTGCTCTAGGACACTTTTTTTTCTTTTTTTCTTTTTTCTTTCTTTCTTTCTTTCTTTCTTTTTTTCTTTCTTTTTTTTTTTTTGAGTCTGTAGTAAAAACTCTTCACCAGCATCACAACTCTAATCATAATCATAATAATAATCATAGAATCAAAGAATTGTAGAGTTGGAAGAGATCACAAGGACTATCCAGTCCAACCCCCCTGCCGTGCAGGAACTCTCCATCAAAGCATCCCTGACAGATGGCCATCCAACCTCTTTTTACAGACCTCCAAGGAAGGAGACTCCACCACACTCTGAGGGAGTGTGTTCCAATAATTTAATAATAATAATAATAATAATAATAATAATAATATCATCATCATCCTGCCTTCTGATATAGCAACTGCTTTAATTTACTCCCTATCCCCACCCCATGTACAAAGAATTAGACCAATAATTCTACAAAGAATTAGACCAACAGATGTTTTATACAACTTGAAACTCTGTTCTGGTCTTTTTTAAAATATCACCTACCTTTAACTGACTCTGTCTCCTTCACTCTCACTTCATTTTTAAAGAAAAATAAATAAGTAAATCCCTATTATTTTTTTCATCCATTTTGTTGACTGCCTTTAGTTCTTCTTCTGAAAATAATGATGTAGAGATGAGAAAAGGAGAGAGAGAGGAAAAAAAACTTAAATTGGGGTTACCTGCTGATGCAAAGACTACAAAACAAAGGTTGCATTCCTGTAAACAGGACCTTAGATCATGTAGATCAAACACAGAGTTGAAGAGGAGATGTTAAACCATTTAATTCAGCACTGTACGATTCTGATCTGTTAAAAGAGACATATTTGAGTTAGATCTGAAAAGCAGAGGTTTTGTGGTCTTTTTCTCTGACTGATACAGTATTTGAGGTTGAATGCTTATTACCTGTTTTATGCATTTGGTCTTTCTTTCTTTTTCTTTTTCTTTTTTAAAAAGTTAGAACAATTAAAATGTGTAAGTTTTTTTTGTTCAAGACAGGCAGTACAGATAGAATTTGTTTTTGTGGGATTCCCAATATTTTGTTTTAATTTACATTTTAAAGATATAGTAGAAGGGTTGTTTATAAGAATTTTAATCCTGCCACTTTGAAGAAAATTAAAATCTCTACAGCAAAAACCCTACTATATTTCTTTTGAAAATTTGGGAAATCTAATATTAAATTTTATAAGCTGGATCTAAGGTAAACAAATTGAATTTAGGTCCAGCTGATTTGAGTGGAATCAAAGTCAAGTCGTAGTTAACTGGTCCCATTGATTACAATCAAACTTAAATTCACCTAACCCAGTCTGGGTTGTTACTGTCTGCCTTTGAACATTTTAAATATATTTTTGCATTTATTAAATGTTTCTATGCATGTGTACTGAGTTGACATAGAAATACCACAGTCTTGACAGAGGCATTGTATATGTGTGCACACACACGTACACACAAATAAATGCTGTACTTACCTTAAAGGGGAGACCCCTAGCAAACCAAGAGTTTTTTAGCTTAATGCATATATATCCTCTCCATTGATGCCCCCTTGTCGTGGGGGAGAGGCTTGCGTACCCTAATGAAGCTGTGAGCTATGCTGGCGGTGGCACAAATAGCCACTGGTAGGGCCTCCCATGCCAGACAGGTCACAACCGAAGGGTCAGACTAAGAGTGTCAAAGGGCAGGATGGGCTCTACAGCATTGCAACCAATACATTAGCATGTGTGCTACAAAAGAGGGAAGACAAAGGAGTTCATTTCCTGATTGTTCCCAGTTAGGTTTTGGATAGGCCTGCCTTGACATTCCATGAAAGCCTACCAAAATGTCAATGGCTCTTAAATTGTCCTAGAGATGTAAATTATACCTTATTTCATTCTTGCATATCAGAATGTAGAAAGAAACATTTTCTCACCACTGGGTGTAAAGAGTTTTTGTAGATTTCTTGATGATTTCTCACATTCAAGATTTTATGGGGGAGGGGAGAGCTTTTGAACAAACTCACACGCACACACACACAAATTATAAATAAAAGGAGAATTATTTTGTTCACATTGCAGTGCTTTGTGCACAGTGCCATGCTATAGGCACACCCTTACCTTTTTTTTTTTACTTTAAAAAAAAATACTAAAAAGACACCTATATACTCCTTATGGGTCTGAAGGGAATTTTTTCATGCTTTCTCATGGACTTCCCGTTTACTTCCTGGCTGAACAAAAACCTTCCTGGACTTAAAACACTATTGAGTGGGGCCATCGGGATTTTTTTTTCCATTTTTCTTTTTAAATGTAAATTTTGGTAAGGAATGCTTAGGACTCACTGGGGCCTCATAAATTTTATTAGTATTCCATGGGCTGCAATATCCATACCTCAACTGTAGATGTGGCCCTTTCAACTGGAACTATTTCCTACAAGTGCTTTAGATTGGCCAAATATAGGTTAACTTATTTATTGCTTGACAGGAATGTGGCAGCATTTGCATATATCTGAAATTCTCCTGCTTTGTATACCTGCTATTAATTGAATTAGAGTGGACAGCACATGGGTTATAAACTTTAAGTGTGCAATTAATTTTGAAAAGCTTAAAAGTATACCAAGTGATAGAAGCTCAAACATTACCATAAGGAACCTTTAATTGAACAATGGGCACAAGAGACAAAGTGCCCAAAGAAACATGCAGAAATAACATACAAAATCCAAAATGTCTGAACGTATCAGTAACAGCATCAGACTCATTACTTCTGTCTCCTTAAAGCCATGGTTGCAACTCTGTATAAATCAGGCCACTTAAGTTCTAATGCAGTCAATTTATCTTATGACGACAACAAGCAGAATAAACTCAATTTTCCCATATCACTAGAATACTAATAAATATTTGTAAATGCAATTTTTAATAGACAACAGTACAGAGGTAGGTAATTGCCTCCTCATTTTATGTATTCTCCTAAGAATTTTAAACTGCAGGTGTTTAGAAGATAACATAGCTTCAGAAGTTCCTTGTTTCTTTTTTCCCCCAAGATGATCTCTCCTGGGGAAATAAACTTTCAAAGTATTTTTGTAAAACTAGCACTATCAAAAATATCACTTATGTGTTATGTAGGACATTTTTCCCACTTCACATACTCACTTTTGTTTGTTTTAGTAAGCAAAGCCCTTTCTTTCCATTTCAGTCTTCTCTATAATCTTGAACAAGGCCCATCAAAGAGAGTTCTGTTTTGAAGGCAATCCCACTGTGTACAAGACAACGAGAAAGTTAGAGACTTTCTCTGGGGATACAAATGGAGGTTCTTAAGTGGCACTTCAATAGTCCCTCAATTCTTCATTTGTGTTTTTTCTCCCCCTGCCCCCAAATATGTCTCAATGAATGCAAATTTTTTTTATAAAAATATGCCCTAGAATAGTTACACCTTGGAAATTGATTCCTATCTTTTTGAACAACCAGAATATCTCTTTGAAAAAGTGGCTCTAAGTTTCACTGGGCAAAGGGACTTTCGCAGAGTGTGAAGAGTAATTTTTTTTAGAAAGAATAAATATAATGACACATGGAAGCCATCCATAACTGAGCCGTGGCTGAATAATGCTCTGGGACCAAAAGCATTTTACCATCGCTCAATTACAGAGTTACTGACTGCCAGCTGTATTCTGTAAAAGGAATATTCCACAAACACAGTATGGTTGCCACATCCTTGTGACATTTTCACATACAAAAATGTGAACATTTTTGTTTGCCTCAAAACAGGATCAAGTTTTTGAAAGTGTTTCCTCTGAGCACTTTTGCCACTATTCAAAAACTATGAGCCATAAAATCCAACTGTCCCATTCTTTCACAATGTAAACAAAGATGACTGAGAGAATCAACATTATCCTACATTTGATTATGGAGCTGGGGAAGCATAATCTACAGCTGGGGAAGACCATCTCAGAAGCTGCACTAAAGAAAACTAGATCTGGAAGACCAAAATTCACTCTTTTGCATGGAATAGTCTTGGAGTTGAGGCAATGTGAAGAACTCTAAAATGGGTGGTGAGAGGAAGGAGAAACTCTTGAAATTTCAGAATGTGGAGGAAGAAATTCTAGCAATGTGCAAGGAAAGACAATCATGTGGTGGGGGGAGGCTATAGCTGTTCATTGTTTTTAAAAGCAGCCGTGGTGCACCCTCTTCTGAAGATGAACTCTCTTGATCGAGAAGTTTATGAGAACTACCATTTTATTGAAAATACCTTGTCAACTCTGGGGGAAGATGTTTTAATTATGTGATAGCTGGGTGGCTTTAGAAATTATTGGAAGAAATATGTTACCTTGATCAATTTCAGTTTAGTATTGGGCCAAGATATGGCAAGGAAACAGCCTTAGTTCATCCGACTAACCTAGACTAAGGGAATGCCATACAAAATGCTACCCTGTTGCTCTTTCTGGATTTCTCAGCAGCCTTTCACCAGCTGGATCAACTCCATGGGATGAAAGTAAGATGTCATGTTTTACACTAGTTCCACTTCTATCTACAGGGCCAGTTCCAGTGAGTTGCTTGGGGGATTCCTTTCAGGCCCCATGGCTATTAAGCTGTGGGATTTCTCAGGCTTCCATCTTATCATCTATGTTCTTTAAAATCCATATAAAGCCAATGGGTGAAGTCACTGAGTGTTTTGGAGTTGTGTGCCATAAGTAAGTTCATAGCACCCAGCTCTATCTCTCTCCTTCTTTCAAGTGAACTGAGGTTATGATTATTTGAGGCCAGTGTCTTGATGCTGTAATGGAATGTGTCCTGATAAGATGAGGTCTCTGTGGAATGCTATTTTTAGATCCAGAAACTGGGTAAATAGCTTGTCTTCTGTAAGGCTGTACTCTCCATGGAGGAGTAGATTGTAATTTGGGAGTAATCTTGTCAGTGGAGGCCCAAGTATTCTCAGTAGCAATAGCACTTGATATCAGCTTTTACTGCTGTGCAAACTATAATCCTTTCTGGACAGAGATAGTCTTGGAATAGTAGCTGATCCACTAGTGGGTTGCAGTGGGTTGGTGATTAAGATGCCAGTTCTGATTAGCAGAAGATCATAAGGTTGACAGTTCAAGGCCTGAGTGTGGTATGATGGGGTGAGCTCCTGTCACTAGTCTCACTTCTGCCAACCTAGCAGTTCAAAAGCATGCAAATGCAAGTAGATAGATAGGGGCCAGTGGGAAGGTAACAGCGTTTGGTGCAGTCATGCTGGCCACATGACCACCAGAGAAGTCCTCGTACAATGCTAGCTCTTCAGCTTAGAAACGGAGATGAGCATTGCCCCTACAGTTGGTTATGACTATATTTTTCATGTCAAGAGAGTACCTTTATCCTTACCTTTAATATATTCTATATGGGGCTACTCTTGAAAATAATTTGGAAGCTGCAGTTAGTGCCAATTACACCAGCTCCATAGCTAATGGGAATGCCATATAGACATCATATAATGTTAATATTAAAAGAATTGCACTGTATGCCAGTATGTTTCTGGTTTCAATTCAAGATACTATTGATGGCATTCAAAGTCCTATATGGACTTTAAAAATTGAATAATGATATTATTTTTAAAAAATATAGTTAAAACATACTTACTATATAAAAATTAAAAATAAAATACAGCACACCACTTCATGCACCCTACTGCTATATGCATTTAAATCTTAAACTCCTGCCTGAATAAAGAGAGCTTCATCTTCCAGCAGAAAGAAAGTAGGAAGGGGGCAACCAGACTTCCCATGGAAGGGATTTCTATAGCCTGGGGACATCCACAAAAAAGTCTGACTCTCATGTCCTCACCAAACAGGCCTGTGAAGGTAGTGGGACAAAGAGAGAGCCTATTTACCTATTGCAAATCTTAAAGCTCAAGCTGGCTTGCAGAGAAATGCAGTCTTTCAGACAGTTTTAATTCAAGTCATATAGGGCTTTAAATGCCAAATGCAGCACTTTGAATTGTACTTGGAAATGGATCAGCAGCCAGTGAAGATATTCAGCTGGGGAGTTATATGCTTCCTGTAACTAGCCCCAGTCAGCAATCTAGGCAAAGCATTTTGGACTTGTTTATATTTCTGAACAGTTTCCAAAGGCAAACCCATATAGAGTATGCTACAATAAATCGAAATGAGATGTAATCAAGGTATGTATCACTGTAGCCAGATTTGATGCATCCTGCCCCTGTCCTTACAGCGATTAGCCCAGATGACACAATCCCCAATTCTCATACAACTGACCAGATGGTGTACCATACCTGTGGCAGCTTTAGGCCCAGGATACTCCAGGCTGTTCTGGCCTGTACAGACATGACACAAAATGCTACTAACCAGAAAGTTCTGCTTTGTGGCACATGTAACATAGCTTCAACTGAGGATCTCAAGTTATAGACAGGTTTGTTTGGGAGGAGGTAGTTTTTTGATATCCTGAGTCCAAACTGTATATATTTGTATAGGCTAAAACTATCAGCAGTGCAGAAGCCAGTGGAGACACAGGATCTGAACAGAACCAATGTATAATGGGTCTGGGCTGGATGTGCCTCATTTCCTATCATAACAATTTGAGTATTGTGTCTTTCTTAGGAATCCTGAGCACAAATTTTGTATTTTTTCAAAGCTGCTCTTTACCACAAGCGCAAGATCTTTCTTGGCAGACCATTGCCAGTTCATATACCATTAGCTGATATGTAGTACTATAATGTTTTGTCTC
This sequence comes from Urosaurus nigricauda, assembly GCA_034509955.1. Taxonomy (NCBI): domain Eukaryota; kingdom Metazoa; phylum Chordata; class Lepidosauria; order Squamata; family Phrynosomatidae; genus Urosaurus; species Urosaurus nigricauda. The sequence goes on from JAOEGL010000003.1 coordinate 57,354,793, forward strand.
CAGTGTATATCAGCTTACACTTACTGCAGCTGCTGTTTCATTATACATTCTCTAGTTTGGTTAAATCTCTTTTTAGCTCTTTGTAGTGATTTTGATTCATTTGCTTCAATAAATTGGTGTCAGTCTTGATCATCTCACTGTTTTCCTCTAATCTCTGATTAGTTATAAACTGCTGTTCATTTGTCATATAAAAATAATAAAATGTAGTACATTTCTCCAGTACTCCAGCATGTCCTGGGAAGCAGGAACACACCTTCCTTTCCCACTGGAGGTAGATGAATCTTTATTTCACATCATTTTGTGCATTTTGGTAAATTCTGATAAAATTCACATTTATTCCACCCACAGAATATTTTTATCCCTCTTCCGTCTTCCCAGATCCCCAGAATGTATAAAACTGGTATACGTAGTCAAAATAAATCCAATCAAAGAATTGCGTTTGATTTTGCATGTATGACTCATAAACATTACAGCTATTTGCAGATATAAGAAGATGTCAAAAGGGCAAATGTGATGGTCAGATAGGTAGGTAGAAAGAGTGCGATCTTTTACCACATTAGGGATGGAAAACCAATTCAAAAAATTGCCAGAATTGTTGAAAAATGTGAATACAAAACAAAAGACTATGGGGCTTTACAGATGGGCGGTGGGATGCAGTGCCTTTTTGCCCCAGATTGGTGCTTCAGCAACTTCATGCAGCAGCACCAATCTGCTCCCTCTAGGGAGCAAAAATAAGCCTCTCCATGCAGCTTCCTGGAAGGGGCATCATAAGCACCATGACACGGCATCATGACGCCCTTTCTGTATCATGCCGTTTGGGTTCTATGCATGATGTGTGTCATCGTGGTGCGCACTGTGTGGATGGGCACTCACCAAGACGGCACCCGGGTGGCATGGTGAGGGCTTGGAGTGTGTGGATGCTCAGCCCTCACTGTGCATACAGGCTGGCACAAAGTGCCAGTCTGTACAACTCCTTAAAGGGTTTCTACTGGTATCATACCATGTTGGACTTTGGAAGGAGATTTTACAGTCAGACCACAGAGATTGTTCACATGGTATACTCTAATTCTAGAAATTCTAGAGTTTCTAGTATGTAGTGATTTCTTATACATGTAGACAATTCTAAATCTATAGAGTGGCTTAACATTTTAAATAAGTAACTAAAGGAGGAGATAGATGATGAAGTGTAACAGCTAAAATAAGAGCTGAGGGAGACAGGAAAAGCCATGGGCTTTTGGCAGTCTGGTCTACTAGGCTAACTGTACTAGTTATAGCTGGGCTGGTGTCTTATCAGAGACATTGACTTTCAAATATGGTTGGCATCTAAAGGATCATTTGAGTGGATACAACCTGCGGTGAAACATGCCCACCTTGCCCTTTCAAGACTATGCCTGCTGTGGAAGTAAATTCTATTGAAAGTAGATATGAAAGCAAATGCTATTGAAATTCAATTGAAAAGCCTTTAGCAGCAGGCACATCTGACATGCAACTATCTTGCTTGCCTGGTGACCTCACACTTTGGCAAAAAGGTCTATATTTAGCATTTGAGCGATGTTCAGTTTAGAAGGCTTTTGAGCATAAAGTTATAACAATGTGTACTCAAACATCATTCCTCCCTGTCATGCACATAGATTTCTGTTTTGCATTGCTAGCCAACCTGTACAAGAGTATAAACCAATTAAATAATATTTATACATTAGATAAGAAATGAAGTTTGCTCTCTGGAAACATACACACACTTTTGTGATTAAAATGGGAAACGTCACTCCTCAAGATTGAGTCTTTAGTTTATTCTGTGCTGGTTTACTAGACTGAATTATACAGCAAACAGAATGGTGGCCCGGTGGTTCGTACATCACTGGGATAGAGAATTCACCCTGAATTGGGGTCTCTCCTTTAAGGCTCTGAACCATAAACTACTGTTCACATATATGTATTTGGTGGCACAATTTTTGTTTTTTGATTTTTCAGGTTATGGTTGTATTTTGGGCTATATATATGTCAAATTTCAGCTTGCTGCATACCCTGGAAGTGACCTCACCATTCTGGGCAGTATATCAGATTTTTCTAGTTGTCGCTGTGCCTTGGGCAAGGATGGAGACTGAGGGTTTTGGTTTTACAAATGTATTGAATTTGTGGTCTGAATTGAGCTGAAATGTGTGCCTATGTCATCATGAGTGTGACAGTGAACATCTTCCTACTCATTTAATATAACTGCACACAAGTGAAAGCATGTCATTAAAATTTGTACCTTTGAGAAAGTGTGGACATAACATGCTTTAATCAATGGGGAACTGGGGTGAAATTGAATAAATGAGGAAAATGGATTACCTAAGTATGCATGGTTTTTTCTGTAGGAAGGGGAAAAATTACAAAGATTTGTCAAGGAAGGAAGGAAGGTAGATGGGGGGAAAGGTGAGGTTGGGAGGAATGCAACAGAAACTGTGCAGATTTCTTCCTGAGTATGTACAGTTTGGGCATATAATGTGTTCTTCCCCCCCCCTTTTTTTTTTTTTCCTTTTTTGCAAATTTCTGAGTAGTGAACAGGATCATAAAATTCTGAGAAGCAAGGATTTCAGTATATGGCCATATTCTGGTTCATCTTTAAATTATGAAGTTATTTTTAAAAAGTAGAGAATGTGGACCTGACCAATTTCTTCTAAATTTGTATTGGTAGGTATATACCTATATACAAGTAGACTTTCTTTCCCAGTTTTTAGGTTCTGAATTACAAAGGTTTCCCTTACCTTTCTTTAGAATATGCATACACCTTGTACTATTGAGCATCAGATTTCGGCTACTTTGTGTCCCCTGCTTTTACAGAGAAGTATAAAATTTCAGAGTTTCTCTCTTTTTGAGTCTTTTTATTTAAAAAATGCAATTTTACAATAAAACACTAAAACTACAGAAATTAAGAAAAGTAAGACAATAAGAACTTCAAGGTTTGAATCACAGCTCAGGCATTATAACCCACTGAGTGACCTTAGACAAATAATATTCCCTCAACATAAGAGGAAGGCAATGACAACTTCTAATAAATCTTGTCATAAAAACCCTATGATATGTTGCTGTTGACTTGAAGGCACATAACAACAAGCAACAACAAATAACAACAAATGATTATTAAATTTAAAGGCTCTACCATTCCTGAGAGAAAGTTAATGTGTGTGAGAGAGTCACCCGAAATATTACTGTGTTATAATTGTGGTGTATTAATCATTAGTCATATATAGGAAATACGATTCAGCTGAAAAATATTGCATGTTTTGCAGATTAAGAATAAACACTATTATAAATTAAGCAATGCCTTCATAAATCATTGGGCTAAGTTCTCTCAGCAATGTTGAAAATGCCTGCTAACCTGTTAGATAATGATGTATTTCTTTTATATTAGGTACCAATGATGCTTCTGATAAAAAATCAAGCCACTCCCAAACAAACAAACAAAAAACAGCACGCTTCATCATTGGTGTCATGTGCTAAAATCCCCACTGTCAAAGGGTATCTTTAGTATGGATAAAGTGTGCTCCTGTGAAGTATGAGTGGACAACATACAAGCCATGAATGAGATGCAGTCCTCTACCTGTTTTTTAAAACTTCTCCCACTCCAAACCAGTATTTTCACATTCTTTCCTGTACCATAAAATTTGGATTAAAATTCATTTTAAAAGTGAAAATAAGCATCTGATACAACTTGTTTGAAAGTGAAGTCATGCCCTTTTTCTCATCAATATCGGTTGAAGAAGTGAGAATATTTCATTTTCAAATAACAAAAACAGACTGGTAACTGCGAAGCATAATGTCATATATATTGTTAGTGCCTCTTTTTAATTATATCTGAGAGAAATAGAGTGCGCCCGTGTCATACGCAGGTGCATTTCACATGGCTTCCAGTATATGCTGGAAGCCACACTGGAAGGAGTGGCCCTGTGCTGTGGAAGATAACAATGGCGCATGTGCCCATGGCGCCCGTGTTGCATGTCATTGCACCGCCACCGCGGACATGAGCCCCATTCATTTGAAGGGGGCTTGGGCCTCTGCGACTTTCCCTTATGTGTGTGTGTGGGGGGGGGGGTCCAGAACGGATGCCCTACATAAAGGGAGGGACCACTGTACTTCTGCTTGCTATCAAAATAGAAGGGCATATTCTTGTTGGCTACCAGAAATATTTTGCTACTAAGGCTGCATCCACAGTCAACTTAATTTATCAATTGAGTTAGATAATATTGTACAGGATAATTATAATCAATTATAGAAAATATTAATATTAATCTCCAAATGGGCTAGTAAAAATTGGAAAATGCTAACAAAAATTAGGATGTTTAAAATGATGGTATTACTAAAGGTTTTATATTTATTACAAACTATCCCAGAAATAATTCCTAGTAAACCTTTGAAGAAATGGGATAGATCAATATTAAAATGGGTATCAGGGAATAAAAAAATCAGATTATGTAAGGCATTATTATATGAGCATCAAAATGATGGATGGTGGGGTGTTCCATCACACAAACTATATTTTGAGGGGATTCAATTGCTAAGAATGATGGAGGTAGAATATAATCAAAATACAAAGTGGGTTAAATTAGAAAGACAGAGCAATCAAATGGAGTATGTATCTATCCTCCAGAGAAAAACAGGAAGAAAGAAAGAAAAAGATAAAATAATTGGTCCAATGATGGTGAATTATAAAATATGGGAGAAATGGGTAAAAAACTGGGTATAAAAAAACTGGAAATTTTTACCAATTGAATATTTAAATAAAAGTAACAATGAAGACTTTGGAAATATATTTTACAAAATTAAAGATCAAGGGATTTAAAATAATTGGAGACATATGATTCAACAGGGGCATGAATACAGGAAGAAAAATTAGCTATATTAATTGGAAATCAATACCGAATTCAAATAAAAAGATAATAAAATCATTAGATGAAATACAATTGTATATTTTAGATCAAAATGAATTGCTAAAAGAAATAATTTTTAAAAATTAGAAGATGGAAAAGGATTAACAGGGAAAATTTATAATATTATGCTATTTTTTATTCTGATGTAGCACAAATCAATGAATGAAAATGGTTCTTGTTTAGGCTGGAAATGGTTTAAATATGACATGTTCTAAGTATACATTTGCTTTATGCTTTACAACTTGATCCTCACTGAAATGCAGTAGTTTTGTTGCCTGGGGATTGCATTTGGGGTACTTTCTTCTTTCCATTCCATATTTGAGAAAGCATAGAGTTTAGAGACCAGCCTGGTCTCATATTCTTACACAAACTCTGAGACAGCTGAACATACTTAATTCATACCATCCCTATAGATGCCCAGTGTATGGAAGGAATTATAGCTATAGAGTGTGGAAGAAATGGAAAACAGAACCAAACCAAACATGATAGTCAGAATTCCTCCCAAAATTCCATTCCCTCCACTTCTAATTTGAACCCAAATAAATCTAAGTGAAGTCCTAGTATTATGCAGAAAATGTCAAAAATCCTCAGGTACTTTTCTTTCTGCAAATACTGAAATGAATTCTTGATGGGTTCTGTATTACTCCCACAAAATGCTAATTTCATTGTAAAGATTCTAAACCTCTAAACATAAATCAAAAGTTATACAACCGTGTGCATTCTCCATTTATCAGAACAGCCAAAGCCTATACTATAATAAGGCAATGACATTTTCAAGCCGTGGGAAGTGAGGAAATTATATCAGAACAAATGAGTATTAAGTGTCCCTAAATTACTATCTAACCTTCTCAAATGCACACTTAGCATGAAGTTAGCCTCTTGAATGCTCATCTCACACTCTTTTTATTTCAGAAGCAATTCTTTAGACCGTGAAGACTAGATCAAATGCTCACAGCCCAGTTCACAAAGCAGGTAACCCAGAATACTTGGGCTGATACTAATTTAACATGCAGAGCTCTGTATACTTCCTACCAATGGAGTTTTTGTAACTGAGAACCAGATCCAACACAAGTCATTAACTAACTTTGGCTAATAAAGAACAAGTAGCGACTTGAATCGGTCTATGTAAAAGAAGAGAAAAGCTTATGGAGAAGAGAAATGCTCAATCTAATTTTTAAACTCTAAATGTTAGTGAAAGTGGTAGCATAGACCTCCCTCTAAAAAATAAAATCCATCAAGGAGATGAAAAGGGCACACCACATGCTTTGGACGTAGAAGGTCTCATGTTCATTTCTTCATATCACCACTGAAAACAATCTTAAGTAAGGGGGCCTGAAAAAGGTCCATGTCTGTATCCTTGGTGAGCTACTAAGTCAGAGTGGGGAATACTGGGCTGGATGGATAAAATAGCTAGAGTCAGTAATAAGCAGCTTCACATGTCCACAGTGTCTTCTTGCTACACACATTCAGGATGCACACTTGAGCTATGACCAAGTAAGGGAATATTTTCTGGCACAGAACTGTCAGGTTCTGTACTCATAATATGTTGAGAACTGCTGATGTGTGGCCACCCACTTTGTTTCCTCCTGCTGACAAAGTGAATAAAGCATTACAAGTCTACTGATCTGTTTCTTTCCTAACACACAATTAAGCTTAAGTTTTATCATGGGAGCTTTATTTGGTTTGTAGATTAAACTGCTAATCACACAGAAACACACAAATTAGCTGAAATAACTTTAAAATCTGAATGTAACTTTTGACAGTATTTTTATGTATTACAATGTCATTTATCTACATGTAAAACCTATGATGGAAGGAGATGTAAACTGAGTATGACAAAAGATGATGGTGGCAGATGCCAAAGTAACTGGATGATCCTTACTTGAAAGATGTTTCACTAGAGCACTGTAAACATTATAAACAAATACCACAATCAGCCAGAAGATTACTGGATAAAAATTACTGGCAAAGTAATGGTTTATCACTATATTATGTATCTCCTTATTGTGTTAACTGCATCAGGTTTTCAACTGATTAAGAGATGTCTACATGTTCCAAGACTAAAGAAGACACTGGAGAATGCTGAAGAAATAGTAACAAAATTATCTTTACTCTTTAAAATAACTATATAGCTAACTTATCAGTTGTTTATGTACACACTGGGTTTGTTGTTATTACTTTGTAAATGTTTATACAGGTTTATGTGAGTTTTATATTCATACCTCTTCATTGTTAATACTATGACAAATAAAACCTCAAAACAATAGATAAAATAAGCAATAGTTATCCTCTAGTTATCTGAGAGATTCTTTGAATTAGTCTATGCTGTCTATTAGTCTATTAGGCTATGTTGAAGGGGTTGCCAAGAAATTGGTACTAATATTCATATGTGTTGGGGCTGCAGATCTGTAAAGAAATTTTGGCAATTAGTATTTAAAGAGATAAAAGAGATGACAGAAACTGAGTTAGAAATTTGCCAAAAGATAGTATTATTATCTATATATGATAAGATCACCTGCACCCAGGCTATGAAGGACTTAATTACAAATCTATTAGCAGCAAGATTAATTATAGCAAAATAGTGGAAAGATCTGGGAGATCTACAAATAAAAGATTGGTATAAAGAAATATGGCAAATGGCAAATAATGATAAATTAACATGTAGAATTGAGGTAAAAAAGGATTAATGAAAAGAAATTTGCAATGTGGGAAATATTTGTACAAAAGGTTTTAGTAAAAGACGAAGGTGTATTACCTCCACAGGAATAGTTATAATTTTGGAGGGTAGAGTAATATGAAGATACTAGGCTCTGGTGAAGGGGAGCATTTGGGGAAGGGGATAAATAAAATTTAGAAAATGAATTGGTGATACATTAATAATATTATACCTTTGTGGAATTATGAATAATATATGATGAAAAGAAGTCAGTAAGAAGAATAAAGATATTAATAATTTTATGTGTTTTTTTTAAAAAATACTGGATTAGTTAATATTAAATGTTTTGATATGAATAAGATTTAGATAAAGTAGTAAAGAATGGATAATTAATGTGAATTATTACATATTGTATGTGGAATATTATGTAAAATATATTGTATGTAGGTTATAATATTAATAAAGTTAATAAAATTTAATTACTTGATTTTTTTTGAAAAGGACATGAAAATTTAAAAAAGAAAGAAAATAAATGGATTTGCACTATTAAGCATAATTGAATGGGAACCAGAAAAATTATAGTCAGAAGACAGAACATATTCAAGGAAGAATGCAAGAGGACACTTTCAGTGGCTAAAAAAGAAAGATGGATAGCAGAGAAAATGCTTCAAGTAGTAAAGAAGGGGGAAAGAAGCAAAACAAAAGGGAGATAGGAACAAATCAGAACTATGAATGCAACTGTTCAATGACTGGTGCACAAGGATAAAGAAGACTGTTATAATAATCAGTGCAGAGAAATAGAAGACAGTACCAAAAAAGGAAGAATGAGAGTTCTCTTCCACAAGATAAGAGAACTCAAAGGGAAGTTCAAACGAAAGGCTGCTTTGCTCTATGATAAAAGAAACATACTACAAGACCAAGAAGAAATAAACAGATAGTGGATGCAATACATGGAAGAGCTATGTGAAAGAGATGGGGAAAAAATGAATGACTCATTGAATAAAGAAGCATACAATGAAGAACTCCAGGTTCTAGAGAATGATGTGGAAGCCGCAATAAGAGAAACTAGGAAAAATAAATAAACAGGAACAGCTAATATTCCAATTGAATGGATACAATCTTCACAGTTAGTATCAACTCCAATATTAACTAAAATATTCCAACAAATATGGAAAACAAAATGGTTACCAACATACTGGAAACAGTCAATATTCCCATCCACAAAAAAGGAGACACAAAAGACTGCAGCAACTACAGGACCATAGCATTAACTTACCACATAAGCAAAATTATGCTTAAAATTATTCAGCATAGACTCTAAATCACATATGCAGAGAGAAATCCCAGAGGTGGAAGTGAGGTTCAGAAAAGGAACAGGCACCAGGGACCACATAGCAAACATAATGATGGCTAGTGGAGTGCACCAAAGAATACCAAAAGAAAATCAGCATGTGCTTTACAGTACAGCATTTAATTGCATACATCACACACACACACACACGGAACACTCTTAAAGACATGAGAGTGCCACTACATTTCATAGGTCTGATAAGAAATCTGTACTTAGGCAAAGAGGCAACTGCCAGAGCAGAATATGGAGAAACAGAATGGTTCCCAATTGGCAAAGGAGTCAGGCAAGGCTGCATATTATCACCCTATTTGTTCAAGTTGTACTAATAAAATATCATACAAAAAGCTGGTTTAGACTCAGAAGGAGGAGGAGTAAATATAAGAGGAAGGAACATCAACCATCTAAGATATGCAGATAACACCTTGAATAGTACTAGTGGAAAACATTACAGACTTGGAACAATTACAAAGGAAAATCAAGGAAGAATATGCAACGGAAGGCTTGTTCCTGAGCATAAAGAAAACAAAAATAATGTCCATGAAAGATCTACATAAATTCAACAGACAATAAGGAAATCAAAATATTTAAAGATTTTCCATACCTTGGATCAAATGTTGATCAGAATGGTGACTGCAGTCAAGAAATAAGAAGAAGGCGAACAATGGGAAGGGTAGCCATGAAAAACAAGACACAACTATACAACATCCTAAAAAGTAAAGATATACAATTGAGCACTAAAGTTAGAAATCCTCCAATCCATTGTATTCCTCATCACCATGTACAGATGTAATAGCTGTACAGTGAAGAAAGCAGATGAAAAGAAAATGAACTCATTTGAGATGTGGTGCTGGAGAAGAATGCTGAGAATACCATGGATGGCCAAAAAGACAAACAAATGGGTCATTGAACAGATCAAGACTAAGGGTGGGGAGGAGGACGAAAACTTCGGCTGCTGTACTTTGGTCACATCATGAGAATGCATGACTCACTAGAAAAAAACAATAGTGCTAGGAAAGGTAGAAAGCATAAGAATAAAAAAGGAAGACTGCACAACAGATGGATAGACTCAATCAGAGCTGCTATGGGCCTGAATCTACAGCACCTAAGCAGAACAGTGGAAGATGTTTCACCCACATGATGTTTCACCCACATGATGCTGCAAATGAGTCCAAGTCAATTCAAGGGCAGCTAACAACAACAACAAAAATCCACTAACTAAATTTCAATGTCATGAATGTATTTGTTTTGTACAATATCCAAAATATTCAGGAAAATGAAATATGACTACTAAAACCTGATATTGATGGAGTCACTGGGCAGACTTATTTCCTAACAGCTAATCCTGGTTAGGCTGGCTGTAGGGAAAGGGCTGCTGTGGCAGGAGTGGTTATAAAAGGGAGGTGTGGGTGATGGTTAACAGTCAGTTGAGAGTCAGTTGAGGTTCATTGCAGATTTTTCTTGCTGGAATTCATAGTTCCATTGAAGGAGAAAGGGTTTAAAGATAGAAGACAATAGTTTAGAGGCAAAAAGAAAGTTTGGTCATAGAGGAGTTCTGTGAAAAGAAACTGAGTAGGAAAGAGCTTGCAATTGTTGATGTACTGTAACTATTGTAACCATACCTTCTGTGAAACTGTACAAAATAAGCTACAGTCTTGCTACATGTTTGTAAATAAAGTTGAAGTTTGTTTGTGTGAGGAAACGCTTCTGACTGAGTGAATTCATAACAATAAAAGGGCAGGAAACATGCTACCAACGTTTTAAAGGGTATTAAGAGGAAGACGCTGGGGACCCTAGCCCTTAACCATTTAGGGAAAGTATATTAAGGGTGGATATTGGGCCAGGGTCATTCACAAGAAATCTTCAGATGTTCATGAGGTAAAAGAGTGGCCTCAAGGCATGGACAGGAGAAACCTTGTGACAATCATGAATGTATTGTACAATACCCAGAAAATATTCAGGAAAATGAAATATGAACACTAATATTCAGCATACATAAAATGTATGAATACTTAAAATAAAATGGTTCTCAGTTGACCATACTATTTCAGAGTTTGTAGGAGACTGGTTTAAGCAGTAGCTGTGAAAGCAGAATATTTTAGAAAGGATTTGGAGAGTGTTTCTTCATCCCTTAGAGACCAATAAGTTAAGTATTTAGTGGGAAAGCACACTTTGTATTAAATTGGATAACAATTTAATGGAGTTAAATCCTTTGTACAGAGGAATGAGAGCAAACAGCCTAACTGGAACAATTCTGATTATGTAATATGGTTTTAGTAGCTCATATTTTCAAACAAATTATTTAATACCAGTTTCATTGTAGTCCATGCCTGATCAAGATAGTTATTTGATTATTTTATTCAGTCAGAAATCACAGTCACTCCTAGCTCTGGGAAAAAAAATCCTAGACAAAACCAATAAATACCCTATGAAATATATTAAGAAAACAGAATTGCAGAGTTGGAAAACTTCAGTCTTCCTGATCATTTTCTGTAAAAGCAGGACATCTTGCAACAGCAGTGGTACCAATTGCCCTGAGAATGATTTTCAAAATATAATATTTGAGAAGAAGTAATCTTTAAAAGCAACAGCAGCAAAAATGTGTTCTCAAAAAAAAAGTAGATCAATCAAATCCTGCTGTGAAATAATTTTATTTTGTCCACTTGTTATCATCTGAGGCCTCTTCCTGATTTCTCAGCTACATTCCTGGTATGGTTTCCCTGCATGACACCTTGAAGTCTATTCGAGTTTATTTATTTAGATTTTATTTACAGAGATAAGTTGTAGCTCCTTGAGACAGACCATCTCATTTCCCAGAACACCCCACAGATACCAGCAATTATGCCAAAATGCAAAATAATTTGTTTTTCAGTCAAACAATATCTTACTTTTGATAGATTTATATATTACTTTGATATTTTTATTTTGTTTTCATAAAAGCAGATGGTCTGGGATACCCATCAGGAAGGAAGGAAGGAAATATATAAATAAATACGGGAACCACTTTGGGTTAGCATTGTTATACCCTCCTCAAATGCTATGTTCTCCAATAATACCAAAGTGTAAAGTATAAAATCTCATCTATGCAGCAAACAGTTGTATGCAGCCACAATATTATTCTCATGCCCCTGGGAATAAATAAACAGGAATCCAGATTTGCCACTGGGATTCCATTTGTTTATTTATGCTCTTTGGTTGCTGAACTATTTTCTATCCCATTTAACTTTTCATCCTAGCCAGGGTTACAGGTGTTTGGCATTACTACACTCCCATCAGCACTATGCTGCTTGATCTATCAAATGCTGGAGATGCCATATGGGAAACCTGGCAACCATGAACAATGAAACATGCTTGTTAATAACTGGTCCAAATCCTCAGGTTGGTCCAAATCCTCACTGGGGCCTACATCCAATGTCACTAACATACCAAATCCTTCTTCCCCTCTGTTCCATAATTAAATATGGTTCTTTAGGATGTGGAAACACTAAGCATACTCAGTAAATGGCAAGTGAAAAAGATTTATTAAATGGTAGGCAAAATTTACAATGGTTAAAGTAAAGTCTGTACTTAAACTATGTCCCACAGATCAGCTTGCAATTTCCAATCATCTGTTGGGAGCACAGAGAAACAGTGGAAATACCATAGACTGATGATGTAGAGCACCTTTCTGGCCCTTCTGGTCTGTGCCAAATCCCTCTAACGCAATTCTGCCAAGCCTTCCTGAATTATAGACGTTTTCTGCCCAATCAATCTTCCCCATTCACTGTTGGAGCCATGCTTCTAATTAAATGCATCTAATCTGTGCATCTAAACAAACTGATTAATAATAGTTGTTCTCATAACTAATTGCCTATGTTTGTGGATAACAAGCTAGAGATATATCTTAACAGATGCTTGGTACAGGTTCATCTTGACATTCCAAGGCTGTATCAAGCATTGTCAATATGTGTCTTCAAATTATTTCTGACTTACGGAGACCCCATCATAGGGTTTTCTTGGCAGGTTTCTTCAGAAGAGGATTGCCATTGCCATCCTCTGAGGCTGAAAGAGTGTGCCCAAGGTCATCCAGTGGGTTTCCATGGCTGAGCAGGGATTCAAACCCAGTCTCCAGACTCATAAGCAAAGAGATGTGGTTTTGCACAAACAAACTCAATTGTGTGTAAAATAAATTACTCCATTTACCTCCAAAAAGAGGGTTAGCAATGGTTTCGCACAAACAAACTCAATTGTGTGTAAAATAAATTACTCCATTTACCTCCAAAAAGAGGGTTAGCAAACCTCTCTCTCTCTCTCTCTCTCTCTCTCTCTCTCTCTCTCCCTGAACTGGGGGGGGGGGAGTCTCAAAACTACTGATCACTTTCTTGACAGTATGTCTCAGTTATATCAAGCACCCTGTCTCATGTAGTACAAGGGACAAAACCAAAATTTTGTTGTCTTTGTTTTACATCTTTAATCTGAATGTCTGTGCTCCAGGTACTATGGACATTGATAAAGACTGTACTGGGAAATATTCAAAATGGGAAATTTCTATAGTATCACTGGTAGAACATCTTTATATACAATCAAAATAGGCTTCTATGTAGTTGATATCAATGCTATTGTCTGTGGTGCATATTTTATTCATTAATACTATCACTTTATGTCTGAGGAGACCTTCCTTTGATTTATAGTTGAAACCTTCTGTCTCAACCCTGGGCTAGCCTTTGAGCTATTAGTTTTTCATTTTTAGCCTTGGGCCAGCTGTTTCTAACCTTTTTGTCTTGCATCAGTGGTATTCAGCCTTTTGTAGTTTACAGCAATCATGTAGCAATGACCTTATACTCTTTCCTCACCTATCTCCTTGAATGTTCAAATTCACATCTAGACTGGCAGCTTACTGTGCAGCTTCTTGGTTTTGCTGTCCAAATTTTCAGCAGACACCAGTTCTGCTTCAGCAGTCTCTGGCCTTTGCTTTCTAATATTGCACTGGAGTCCAAATTACTGAGATAGCAATCTCTGAAGGCCATTTATTGGGATCCATTGTTCATCCTGTTCCCATATTGCAGTATTATGATCTTTACACGAAACTGTGACAATTTTCAAAAGAAATCTCTTTCTCTCCTTTACTTCTGGCCTCTGTTTATAGCTTTTTAAAGGAAGCAAAAGATTAAGGCAGCTTGATTTTATTTTATTTTTTTAAAAATGAAATAAATATAATATACCTGAACAGAAAGGGAGAAAATTTGATTTTGTCCACATATCCATTTTATACCAACCTGTCCATATGGAATAGAAACATTTTATTACTTTCAAATATTATTTGTTGCAGGTTCACATTTATTTTTATTTTTTTTTACCTCATAAAAATGCATTGATTCAAACAAAAGAGGAATGCTCATTTCCTGATGGATTAATATCCTACATTTCCATCTGTGTAATATACAGTGAATGTGAAGCCTTATCAAACAATATACATGTAAAAGAGTGGAAACAAACAAAGCACTTGCTTTCTTTTGTAGACGGCACTGAAAGATAACAGTGAACACCTGAAAGTTCAAATTATGCCCTGAGAAAACAACAAAAAATCTTTACTATAGCCAACACAGACACATGCCAAATACTAATTCAATCCATATATTCAGCAAGCCAAGTCCTTCACAGTGACCAGGCTTTAGTTAATCTAACATTCATCACCCAGGGGCTCATACAGAGAGGTCTGTCATCAATTCCTGCCACCTGCACCCATCTTGTTTCACCCAGTTGTGTGGCTAGCCCCCATAGGAAATGGGATTCTGGGCTAGATTTACCCTGAACCAGCAGATCTTCTGTTCTTGAAGGGCCATAATATGCTTTGCAATGTAGAGGTTTCCAGCACTTGCCCATGCAAATAAAATATGATTCCTAGAATGTGACCCAAAATCATTTGAAGTACACACACATTGTGTGGCCAGTATACCAAGTTTTTTGGCCAGACATTCCTAAGGTAACAAGTTTGAAACCTATTTTGTGCTAACTTGGTCCAGCTGACAGTACTGTCATATACTAAATGGCTTTTAATATCAACAGGAAAATGCTGTTGCAAGTATAAGTGAGTGACAATATTTTTAAAAAAATAATGAATAAAAGTAGACTGGATCAGAATCAAAGTTGGAATCAACATCCCAAAAAGTAGATTTTTAAGATTCTAACCCCATGTTTAGAAGCATCTGTGCTTCAAAGCTCTTGGGTTTAGTTTCATTATTTAAAATAAACTATTCACAAAAGATGCTGAACATGCAATCTGATTAATCCCCAATGGAAGCAAATTCCATAGAAACTCTGAATACATTTTAGTGTACCCTGACCTTGATCACACAATGTGGGTACACATAGTAAGTTCTGAAGGACATTATTACATCAGTCTTAATTATCTTTCTTTCCCCACTTAAAGATCTTGAAGGACAGGGAAGTCTGCTTCCATCAATCTGATTGCATACAGCTAAATTTGGATCCAACCTATACTAAGTATATCAAGGTGGAATATATACCTCCACAAGTGTGGCTGTATGCACTTAAATCTGGATCTAGCCCTTAATAAATATTAAAATGTGCAGCATAATATTACACATAGTAATATAATTTCATGGAAGTTGACTTAAAATCATTGAAATTAGCTGTTATAAATTAAAATACAATCCATAACTGTTCCTCATAAAGGTCATACAGTCAGCCCCACCATGTTTCAAAAATATACACATATAAAAAAATCAAAAAAGCAAAGCTTGACTTTGCCAATTTAAATAAGGGACACCATTTTACTTCACTGTTCTTGAGAATCTACAGCAGTGTCCAATGGTCCACTCTACTCAGTGGTGAATTATCAAAAAAATATTTTAGCTTTCTTCCTGAAATCCTGTAACTGAATGTGTTTTTAACCCATTTCCATTATGTTCCAAATTTTAACCAAACATATGTGTATGTATGCATACATACTAGGTTTTATGGATAACTTTTTTCATGTTCAGAGTTTGCCTGGGAATGACTGATGTCATTTTAGTTTGTTTGTTTTCTTTTAGATTGGCACATGCCATTTGAATAAGTGACAATTTTTGAAGTTATATGTTGTCCAGGCAATTTGGATCAGATTTCTTTTTTAATACACACACACACACACACACACACACACACCAAAGCAATAAGAGCTCACAAAACTTTGAACTAGAACTCTCAGAATCCTTCCAGCCAACATGACCCCTCCCCACCCTGTCTGGAGGATTTCTGGAACTACCACCTAACAATGTAGCTTTTCCAAAATCTTATAACCATGTATTAAATACATTGTATACAGAGGACTCTATATATACACCATACATTCACAGCATTTACTTATCAGTCCACTGTATACCGGTAGTAACTAATTTCTAAAATATGTTCAATTACTTGATCAAAACTTAACAGCACTTGAGCCATATTACTAAATGAAGCTGGATGATTAGGCTTATTCATAATGAGAATCTCATTAAACCTGGCCTGTAATATATACATGCTTAATCAGAGTCACTTGATGCAATTTTTAAAAATGCACTACAATGATGAACTTGATCATGAAATTCATTACCACTAAAGGAGTGTTCTGTACTACTACAACTTCTGCTGCTGCTGCTGCTGCTGCTTGATGCTTTTGCTTTTGGGGTGGGAATCACATGACCCTCCAAATATTGTTGGACTGTAACTCTCCTTCTTCACCTCTGGCTACACTGACTGAAGCTGGTGGGACTTACAGTCCAACAATATTTCAAGAGCTGCAAGCTTCTCATTTCTGTTCTTCTGCTATGTTCATCACCAGTACCATAGTATAACATTAAAAATCAAAGAAGGTATCTAATTTTACAAAATACTTTGGGGGGTGCACCAAAGGAATGCTAGATTCACCATACATACATCTTGTAACCCAACACACTGTTACTGTATCACTGCAATGCTGTTATAAATTGGGATGGCATGTAGTAACTTCTTCTAAATTTTCTTCAGCACAATTGATGTTTTAAGGGCTCCTATACTTTTAATTTAAAATTTCCTTATTTACATTCTCTGTGATCTATTTCTGGCTTTTTATTGATCAATAATGAGGGACAAGATCTTTGCCTGTTTTGGGCAGCTACCCAAAAGAGGGTGTTAGTCACTCCCAAATGGTCTCCCATCCCAAATAATCTGGATAGCCAAGGCAGCTATCCCCCAGGTTGAAAATGCTGGTGCTGAATGACAGCCATGTCAGTGAATGGTAAAACAGCTGTCATTCAGGACTTGATCCTGGAAGAACAACCTGATCTGGCCTATATTACAGAGATCTGGTTGGATGAGGCTCTCTCAGTTTTGCCCACCAAGATTCTCTGTTGAACAGCAGACAAGACCTGGGGGGGGGGGGGTGGAATATCAGTGGTCTATCAGAATAATACCCCTAACAAGGCATCCTATCCCTCAGTCTACATAGTTTGAGTGTGTTTATTAAAAGGTGGGCAGACAGGACAGATCTGTTGGTGTACTGTCCATCCTGCTGCACAACAGTGTCCCGGCCTAAGCTTGCTAGCGTGGTCTTGGGGGTGGTGTTGGAGTTTCCTCGGCTCACATTGCTGGGAGACTTCAACACCTATGGCTGCCATGACAACCATGAGACTGCCCCAAGTAGTATCTAACCCCACTCATGCCACTGGACATACTCTAGACCTTGTGTTCTGTACAGAGGGGGAGAATGGTTCTGAGAATGGAGAAACTTTCTACTGTTCCATTGTCATGAACAGATCACTTTCTGATCAGGTTTAGACTTGCTGGAACTCAGAGCATCTGCAGGGGTGGGGGATGGTCCACCCCAGGAGGCTTATGGATCCGGATGGATTCCTGATGGCTCTTGTGGAGTTTCTTGCTGCCTTGGCAGGTGGTCCTGTTGAAACCCTGGTTGATCTCTGGAATGGAGAAACCACCAGGACACTTGACATGATCACTCCTAAGCCTCCGATCTCATGGAGTGGAGCTAAACCAGCCTCTTAGTTTTCTAAATAGCTGGCAGCAATGAAACAAATGAGACAGAGACTAGAACAACAGTGGCAGAAAGAATGAATCCAACCAAAAACAAGCTAAAAACTACTTGGAAACATATGGTAATGCAATAAAGGCATCAAAAATGGCTTTTAAAACTAAAACTATCTGGAATTTTGAAGTAAGGTGTCACATGTATGCGGATTATACCCAGCTCTATCACTCCTTTCCACCTAAATCCAAGAAAGTTGTTTTTGTCCTAAACAAGTGTCTGGTTGCTGTAATGGACTGTATTAGGGCAAACAAATTGCAGCTTAATCCAGACAAGACAGAGGTGCTCCTGATCAGTTGACAGACAGATCTGGGAATAAGAATTCGGTCTGTGTTAGATAGGGTTACACTTCCCCTAAAAACTCAGATTTATATTTTGGAGGTACTTCTGGATTCAGAAACTCAGGTATCAGTGGTGACCAGGAGTGTCTTTAGTGCACAGCTAAAACTTGTGTGCCAATTGTGCCCATTCCTGGAGAGGTCAGATCTGGCCATGGTGGCACATGCCTTGGTTACATTCCATTTGGATTTGGATTTAATATCCTCATTATCAAATATATCCACCTTCTTTTGCCACAGTATATTTATTCAGCATCTGTTATGACAGTAGATAATATCTGACACTGATTTGACTAGAATCATGTGGTGTGGTATCTTGGGGTGAGCAGTCTCTGGGTGAAGAAAACCAAGTCTCCAGCCAAGTGGAAAACTCAAGAAAAAACAGCAGGACAGTTTTTCAAAAATACAGAAGAGAATAAGTGTGACTAATCACTGTGCTAAAAGCTTATCATTTCATGTGAATTAGATGAAATGAAATCGAAACTACATGTACAGAAAGGAAACAAGAGATAAAGTGAACCTGATTTGGTTGGTTGATGTAGTGAATATCTTATGAGAAAATGAAATGCTAGAAGAGTGTTATGTTTCTCTGCTCAACCCATGCAAAAATACAACCAGACCAAAGGAACTATTAAAGAGATGAACTGTAATGTTAAGAGCTCAGTTCAGGAAACAATTCCTTCTGGATTTTTAAAGTAAGATAAGTTTCCCATACAGAATCAGTATTATTCCAGTGAATAACATATACATGCATGTATACAGGCTTAGCAATTAGCAACAAGGGTACTACAATGACATTAATCATTAACATTCCTATACATATTAACTGCACTCAAAACAACTTTGACATGTCAGCCCTATGAATGAGAGATCCTTCAAGGCTCCCTGTTATCACCAGCCCTGCTCAGGTCTTCAAATAAAGGGATGTGGTTTCCTTGGTTGAGTCAATCCACCTGTAACGTGGTCTTCTTCTTTTCCTATTACATTGCCAATAATTATTGTCTTTTATAGTGAGTCATGCCTTCTCATGATACATCCAATGTAGGGCAGGTACCTGGCTTTTATGGAAGAGTCATCTAACTCATTTATGGACAATCCTGACTCTAGCATTCAATGATAGATCTTTAGACATGAGTTTGTTGTCTAAATCCTTCATAGCTGCCCTTCTGAGTCTTATTCTTTTCATTTCTTAATTGCAGTCTCCATTCTGATTAATGACTGAGCCAAGATAAGGAAAATCTTTTAACTATTTCAATGCCTTCATCACCTGCTTTAAAGTTACGTAAACCATATGTGCTCGTTATTTTTGTTTTCTTAATATTCATCTGTAGCCCTGCCTATGTACTTTATTTCTTGACTTTCTACAATAGTTGTTTTTGCTATTTTCTATTAGTGGTATGACATCATCTGCATACTTTAAATTGTTGATGTTTCTTCCTCCAGTTTTCACAGCTACTTCCTCTGAGTCAAATGTATGGTATATGTCCAAAAATAAAGGTAAAGGTAGTCCCTTGACATAAATGTCTAGTCATAACTGACTGTAGTGGGTGGTGCTCATTTCCGTTACTAAGTCAAAGAGTCAGTAATGTCCAAGGACTGCTCTGGTGGTCATGTGGCCAGCATGACTGCACAGAGCACTGTTACCTTCCCACCAAAGTGGTACCTATTTATCTACTTGCATTTGCATGCTTTCGAACTGCTAAGTTGGCAGAAGCTGGGACTGGTGACAGGTGCTCACCCCATCATGCACCATGTGGGCCTGGAACTGCCAACCTTCCAATCTTCTAATAATCAGAACTAGCATCTTAGCCATTAAGCCACCACATCATACATACATACATACATACATGGTCAGGGTGGATATCTACATGGTAGTAAATAATATTCATTCTCTATGACATAATAATAGTGCTATAAAAACAAGTCACTATTAGTTTCAGGGAATTTGGTCCCTGAAAAATGGCTATAGATTTGTTTGTGTTATCTTTAGGTTGTAGTTTTACTACGTATCTCCAATTTGAGCTGCCACAAGATAGATTGCATGGTAGATTCTTTTAAGAGCATTATAAAAAGTAGTTTACCATAAAAGGGAGGAAATCAATTCATTTTTATTCATGGGTTACTGTAAAGGAAAGAGATTGGTCTAATTACAGCCATTTCAGACTACTTTTCAGCTAGTTCTATTAAAAATTATCCAACCTGAAGTGGAATCCATTTATCAAAACCATGCCATCTCTGCTGTGCAGTCTAAACAGGCATTCTGCAGTTAATTACAACAGGGGTCTATAATGAACATACTAAATTGTTTTGGCTACTACTTCATATTCTGGTGATATTTTGTGTCAGCACTACAAATCCATGACTGCAAGGTCAACATCAGTGCTGATGATTTTACCCAAATTGTAGCATTTTAAGTATGACAAAAAAAAGTGTCCTTACAAAAAAAATTGAACAGATATTCATTGGAAAGCCATTTGTTTTAAACAGAGGTTCTTTCTTGATATCGAGCTGCTCAGAAGACAGGGAGGGAATGGTTGGGCAATAAATGGGTTTTGCTGCGGCAAATGCTCACACAAGCCAGTCTTCATTTTTCAGTTCATACTAGTGTGAGGCTGGTTCATATCCAGAATATCTTCTGTTACAAATTCACTATCTTAATTACACACTAGTAATCAGTCTTTTATAAGGAGTTACTGCAGCCATGTTTCAAATATGACTTTTTGATTTATCCCAGCAGCTTTCAGTCACATCCAATATGAATTCTTCTTTACTTAATATGGTTTTAAATTTGTTATGATCCCTGGAGAACTGACCCAGGTTGGCTCATCCCAGTATAATAATTGTGAAGTTATATACCCACTCATATCTAAAGAATCCTACTAAAATCAACAGGACTTACTTCTTTGTCAGCATGCTGTATGATGAGTTGCAGAAGGAATGGAAGATCTGTGGACCATTCGCTGCACTCAGTCTGGAACTTGTGGAGGCATGAGAGGGACAGTGAGTCTACTCTGGGTTTGAGTCTGAACATTCATGGAAGTAACTAAGGTGCTGAACATATTTTAATGCTAGGATTTTGTACTTGGCTATATCCAGTCCACAGGAGGAATGGATGGCCCTTTTCTTTGCCTGCCCAGATCTAAAGCAAATGACAGCACTTTTGGCCCCTGCAAAAGCTCCTGAATAAGACAAACTTCAAGTGACTTTGTAAGAAATGAAGGGAATGACAGCACAGCATAGCACTTACAATCTATTTGCTTTTTCATTTGCTAAGATAGGTGGAGTTTACTGAAATGTATAGCTCATCTTGGCTGTTAAGAAATTGAATTTAATTTGTTTGGGATTATTATCCTATCCTACTCCTCAAAGGGTTTGGAAGAGGTTATGTAAAAACAACCAATTTTTTCAACATAATAGTTTAAAATCTAGTGGTCCCCCGGGATACGAACCACCTGGGGAACGAAATCCCCGGGACCCGAAACCACCGGGGCCGCAAAAAAGCCCCCGGGGATCCAAACAAAACCCCGGGATACAAAGAAGAAAAACCGCGCAGCCTCTGCCGCGCGGTCTGTCAGAGAATGTGGTCCCCCGGGACACGAAGATTTCCGGGTTACGAAAGGATTACCTTCGTAACCCGGGGGACCACTGTATATAAATAACTGTTCAAAGAGAAGAAGCCCTATGGAGACATTTGTCTGTTCATGTGTAGGACTAAACTGGGGCCAGGGGCATATATGCATAAATAATATCAATTTCTAAATGTCGTTGCATGCTGAGGAGCTTCCCAGTTGTTCACATGAGGAGTGCAATAATCTGGACAGGCCTCTAAAAAGGGATTAAATAATAAATGATTAGTAATCATATAATAATTTATGTTCATATTTCACTGAACACAGTTACAAAGTTCCTGTTATCAAGCCCTGAAAAGACTGAATTCCTGGTCAGTTAGGTTGTTAGGTAAACAAATTAATCGCAACATAATTTCAGAGTTTATGCTGACATTTGTGCTCAACACACAAGGGCTGAGAAGATGTCAGGAACATTGCCAAGATTCAAATACAGAGTTTATTTCATCACCCATGTCCATCCTGCCCCTAAATTTAATCTTCAGACACAAAGACAACTATATGAATAGGATCAGAGAATAGTGGGGAATGGAAAGAGGAAAGGATGTTTGATTTTGGAAAAATGAGAGATATTACTACTTATTCAACTTGTACACAGAAAATATCATATGAAGAGCAGGTTTAGGCTCAGAAGAAGGAGGCACAAAAATAGGAGGAAAGAATATCAACAACCTAAGATATCTGGATGACACCATACTACTAGCAGAAAATATCATGGACTTAAAATATTTACTAAGGAAAGTCAAGCAAGAAAGTGGAAAAGCAGGGTTGCTGCTGTACAAAAATAAAACAAACAGTGAAGATCTGCATAAATTCAACCTAGACAATGAAGAAATCAAAATAGTTACCCATATCTTGGAACAAACATCGATCAGAACAGAAACTCCAATCAAAAATAAGAAGACTAGGAATGGGAAAGCCAGCCATGAAAGAACTAGACAAGATCTTAAAGAGTAAAGACTGAACACTAAAGTTAGAATCATCCAGTGCATTGTGTTCCCTATCACCAAGTATGGATGTGAATGCTGGAAAGTAAAAAAAGTAGATAAAAATAAAATCAACTCAGCTGATGTAGGGGTGGAGAAGATGATGCCATGGAGGATACCATGGATAGCCAAAAAGATAAACAAATGGGTTCTTGTACAGATCAAACCTGAACTCTTTCTGGAAGTCAAGTTGATAAAATTGAGACTGTTGCACTTTGGCTACATCATGAGAAAGCACGACTCATTAGAAAAGACAATATTTCTAGGAAGGGTAGAAGACTGTAGAAAGGGAGGACATGGGCCTGAATCTAAGCAGAGCAGTGGAGGACAAGGGGGCTTGGACATGTCTCATGCACAGAGTCATTGTGAGTTGAGGTCGACTCGGGGCTAATAACTGCAACATTAGAAATCATTCCTATAAAGTGAAGTTCATGCAATATGATATCTTAAAAAACAAAAACTAAATATCCAATTATTTCAATTAAAGTTCATACAACAGTTAAGGACAAAAGAAAATAGGCAAAATTATGATAGCTAAAGGGTCGGTTGCTTACTGTTTACTGAATTTTGTAGAACTAATTTAACTACACCCGATCTACATCTAAATTTAAATTAACTGATTTATTGGATGGCAATGCCCTTATTTTTACCTTGGTTTGCTCTATATTCTGCAGATATTCCAGTGCTAGAAAAAGTGTCCAAGACTATTTTTTAAAAAATGCCTAATGCAAAACCAAACAATCACAATTCATTTCTGAAACAACATATTCCCTACAATTCAGGGCACAGTCTCATATATGCAGCTTGCTTCAGCCTAATTTGTGAGACCTCTTGAGATTGCAAAAGACAGGAAATCTCACTAGTAATAATGCAGTTTTCCCCTGTTGCTTCATGTTTTCAATAAGGATAGAACACTCATAATATTATGCCAAGTACATATGGTGTCTGTTATCATTTAATCAAACCACCTTGCCATTCTCAGTAAATTTGCCGTCACAACATAATAGTGAAATTAGTGCTATTAACAGACTACATTATACTCCAGTGTAATTGAAGCACTGTTATTTGCCCAAGGTCATAGGGGACATTTGTGGATGTATTGATCTTGAGTCTCCAAAGCTCAATTTTAGCACATTGGCACATGCTTCCTCTTTGTACAAAGTGACTTTGTGATAATAGAGTCCCTAGCCCTAGAGAAAAAATTCAAAGAAAATGGGCATGCAAAATGAACACAATTAATTAGCTGGAAAGTACTCTTCACCTCAGAAAATATTACAGAATTTCTGGTGGTTCTAATTTAGTCAGATGAGGAGTTATGATGACCTCCATGAAGGCTAATATTCACACTAGCTGATATGTTGAAATTACTGATATGTGTTTTAACTAAGTTTATGCAGAAATCCTAAATCTATATTTTTCTTTTACAGATATATTGTCCCACCATTACCCAGTAACTGCAACAATAAAAGCAGTTGCTGAATATTACTAGAGTATTTTTCTTGTCCCAGTCTGTCAACCAATAATTCCTAAACTCATTCAAGAGGAATAGGAATCCTACGCTTAAAGATAGTTTGGGACAGGGTTCCTAGGTCTGCCTACAGAAGTGGAAAAAAAGAAAGTTCCAAGACAGGGTAGAGTCCAGAAAAATGTAAGTGGAAAAAACCCCCACTTAATTTTGCATAGTTCTGTAGCTTGATAGTGATTTTAATGTATTTAAAATGTTAATGGGTGTGCAGGGCAAGTAGGGCTACTGTTAAAAAAAAGAAAGGAAGAAGCTAATCAATTTAATTAACTCATACCATTAGATCAGTTTTTGTATCTCAGAAGAGGAGGAGGGAGGGATATATAATGGATTTTTTTTCCTTTTCCTCTTAACATGACCTACCATCTAATATAGCTCTTGGGTGAATAATAATAATAATAAAAAAAATCCCTCCATAGCTTCCTTCCCCCAGTAGGTTATCCTCACTGTCAGAAATAAGAGCCTCAACCATTCTGATCAAAAAGCAGTAGCAGCTAATACAGAATATGAAAATGCTGATATGGATGGAAGTGAACAGAATAATAAATTTTCTTGCAGGTTTTTGAACCCCCCTAAACAAAACATTCTTTTGCCATGCTATAAATTTACATGCATAATTCATAGGAATCTTTTTTAAAAAATTAGGCATTTCATTTTCTCTTCAATTACCTTCAAGTTTGATCTCAGCCAACGTGAGATTTAAGTCTGAAATGTTCATTGTAGTTATATTGATTTTACTATAACTATAACAACTGGAGCTGTCAGTGATAGATTGTTAAGTAGCTGCTACTAGAAGAGGGAAGTGAAAAGAAGAAAATTCAGGTCTGCTTTTCTGTTTCTTCTTTTTTAAAACAAAGTACCTCAAGGACATCATAGTGTAATGTGTAGCTTGACTTTAAAAAGAAACCCCAGTTCTTTGACAATTCAAAGAAACAAAGCACAGCAGCCAAAGCCAGAGGTTTAGTTATCTTTTTTACATGATGTCAGCTTGTGTAAATGGCCCACAGACAGATCACTAGGTGAAGATACCCTGATGTTTCAGGTTTTCTTCTACAAAGGAAAAAATGTGGCTTGTTTTGACTGTAGCTGATACCAGATACTGTTGCACGTGATATTGCAGTGTTACATTCATTGCATATTGTATTGTGAAAATGCCTTTTACTGATAAATAAGGTGATTCTGTGAAGTATTTTCCTTCCCAAGTATACATATTTTCTTTAGGAAAAAGACTACAATGACTGGCACAGTTGCTATGATGTCAGAATCTGGAGTGATTTTTCTGGAGCCTAAGCTACAAGCTGAGCCGAGCAGGAACTGAAGAATTTAGTAGAGATGGACAGACAAATCTGATATACTATTTTCATACATATACCAATGGGATTGCCTGTGTGGTTTAGAAAAATGCATCATATGCTATCTGATATGTTGGATTGGCAGGGTTCCTCTCATGTGACAAGGACAGCAACTGTTCATTTGTTTCCTGGAAACCTGTTGTGGACTGACAGCCAATAGCTCGCAAACATGGACCACCACTTTGAATATTTATTATTTTATTTACTTAAGGCATTTATTGATCATTTCTCAGCCCACCAGTGTCCCTGAAATTATGCAGAGTGGCACTGATTTAGCTCTGAATACCCACTTATTTTGGGACAGGTACTATCACATGTTCATCAACAGTACTTTGTGAAGAAGGGATATTTTAGTCTTCATACAATCGGGCAGATGAGGTGGAGCAATTTCCAGGTAATAACAAACATTTTTACCCTAACCTACCTCATACATTGAAAACATGAGGGATATGCCATCCCCTCCACATTGTGAATGCCTAGGAGAAATATATTTAAATGCCTAGGAGGAATAAATTAAAAATATTAAAAAGTAAATTTGTAAATGAATGCCATTCTGTTAGAGGTGGCCCACATTATCTATTTTTATTACTTCTTCTAGCAAATCTCATAAAGCCAGATAGAATTCTCTGCCCATGCTAATTCTAGGTGATTTCATTCCATCTATAATGACTGTCTTAAAAGCCAATCATAATTTTAAATAGATATCTGGGTAATAAATCATAAGAATGCAAAAGACAGAACAAAGGATGACATTTGAATGTTCAGTTATGTGAAACAGTGGAAAACGTTTGGCTTAAGATACCTTACAGCCCACAAAAACACAGATAATTCAATTTATGAATATCGAAGGGAAAGCACTGAAGAACAGCTTAATATGTGATCTGCAATTTTGTGATTTCATATAATTCAAACTTTCAGCACCTGTATCATTACAGACTTGTAATGGGAGGGGGGGGGGTTCAACAACAGAATCCTCCATGATATCAGAAGGTAGGTGGAAACATGATCTAGAAAACAATCAGTCATCAAACAAAACAGCTTCATTTATATACCGCTTCATAACCTTAAGGAGTGTCTAAGCGGTTTACAATTGTAAGCTATTTGCCCCCCAACAATCTGGGTACTCATTTTAGCGACCTCGGAAGGATGCAAGCCTGAGTCGAGCTTCAGCCCTTTGCTGGTCTTGAACTCGCCACCTTATGGTTTTGAGTGAGTGGCTGCAGTACAGGCATTTAACCACTGCGCCACCAGGGCTCATCATTTTTAAAGACCAGTGTGCTTGCTGTAGAAATCAAAGACAAAATAGGCTTCCAGTCTTCTCTAAGGAAAAAGATGCAGGAGACTTGAAGCAATGTTCCTCCAGAGACTAGTCCTAGGTCATAGATGTTTAGGTCCACATTATGAGAGGAGTTTTTGGTCTATTACTTATTGGTAATTGCATTTCATCCTTGTTTATAATAATAGACTGGATACTTCAGTCCTTACATGCTTTGGTGGCCTTATTCCATGTCTTCTGTTTAATGTGGACTGTGTGAGATAGGCTTTTAAAACACAAAGCAAGTAGACTTCCTACTTCTAATTATGATGAAATATAGCTCGATGCTCTGTTTAAGACCTTATGCTTGTAAGCAGAAAGAAACCTGCTTAAGTAGCTTGTTCTAAGAAGGATTGTGTTCTTTGAAGTATGCACATAATGTAGATGCAAAAAGGAGCAAATTGTGCAGTTTATTGGCAAATCCTGAAGTAAACAGTACTGATGTGAAAGGGGCTATGGGTCGAATAAAGCTGTGAATAATTTCTACTCATTTGTTTAAGAGAAGACAATGATTATTTATCTATATAGACCTATAGGGACAGAAAGTTGAAGTGACTGTAAGGTATGTTTATTTTATCTGTTCTGTTTTGTTGTAAATAAATAAACAGTTGCTTGAACCCACCACTTGAAAAAGTTTGGGGTTGTTATTTTGGGGTACAAATCATATAAAATCCACCAACCACCATGGCCTCTTGTTGTACCAGCTGATATCTTGGAGACTATAATATTAAAAAGTAATTTGTCTAAGCTCTGCTTAGGTTTTTTTTTTCTCATATAAATATATAAAGTACATCTCATCCACAATACTATTTTCTATTACATTACATTACTTTTTTCTTCTTCCTCCCTTCCCACCCCCCAGTGAATTCTGTCTTTTCCAGATTTCTTCTTTGTTTCTCTTTCCTTGTATTCTCCCTGCCTCTTCTTATTTCAATAACATTCATTCTTAATTTATTTTCAATATATTTATTTTCAATATATTTATTTTCAATATCTTACCTATTAATTATAAACTTCATATTTTCTATTTCTTTTACAGAAAGCACCTCTTTCCATTTAATATAAGATGTATAATATATATCTTATCTCTGTGTAATTTATGACCATTTGTCTCTACAATATCTTAACAGTGGTTCCCACGTAACTTCCCATTCTTTTATTGACTTATCTTTTAATAGCATAGTCAATTTATCCATTTCTATTATATCCATTGATTTTAGAAGCCATTCATCTGTTGAAGGAATATCTAGTTCTCTCCAGTGTCTTGCACAGACCATTCTTGCTGTTGTTATTAAATACAATATAGCTTTTAAGTGTTTCCTTTCCTTCTTGTCATCCACTATATTCATTAGATACTTTTCAAGATACAGCCTTATTTTTTTCAATTATCTTGTGTACCTCCTGTGAATAACTTTTGGTCTTGGGACACATCCATCACATCTGGTAAAATGTACCTCTCGTCTCTTGACATTTCCAGCAGTCACCTTCTCTGTTACCATAAATTCTTGCAATTCTAAATGGTGCCATGTACCTTCTATGGACCATTTTAATAAAAAAAATTCTTATGTCCATACACAATTTAAAGTGTAAATCTCTTCCCTATGCTCACTCCCATTTGTCTAGATTAGTAGTATGGCCTATGTTTTGGGACCATCTAATCATAAAGAGTTTTATTATTTCCAATTCCAGCTCTAATTTTAAACACAATTTATATATTTTTGATATCATATTTTTTTAATTTCCAAATATTTTTTATTTAATTCTATTTGTGTATTTGTTAATTAATATAATTTAAGGTCCATTTTTAGTCTTTTTTTGGGTTGTCTGTATGGAAACCTGTGGCAATTTATTCCTTCTGTTGTTAATTCCTCATGATCTGTCAAATTTGGTTTGCCAACTTTCCATTTTATAATATATTTGTATATTATCCATCCTTTTTCTTTAAACTTTTTTTCTTCTCAAAAAGGCTTCATGAGGTGATGTCCAATCTGGTATTTGCCAACAAAGTCACTTCCTATACTGTACTTCATCCATATCTTTAACAGCAAGCTCCTCATTACATGATCATTAAATTCCTTGTTTTGTTCTAACTTATTATACCACAGATAGGCATGCCAGTCAAATCTGGTATTAAAGTCTTCCAAATTTAACTGTCTTTCATCTTGTAGATTTATCAACTCTATTAACCAGTCTAGGAAGCATGCATGATAATGCAATTTTAAGTCTAACATCCCCAGTCCCCTTCTTTCTCTAATATCCATCAAAGAGCTCCATTTTATTCTGGGCTTTTCCCCCTGCCCATATGTATATAGTCCTATCCCTTTTCCACTGATCAAATGGAGAATCTTTCAGTATGACGGGTAGGTTTTGGAACAGAAACATTGTCTTTGGTAGCTCAAACATTTTCACCAATGTGATTCTCTTAATCAACAATAAATTTAATTTTCACCATTTCTCCAAATCTTGTTTGATCCCTTTCCACATCACTCTATAATTATTATCAAAGAGCTCCACATTTTTTCTTAGTCAAGTAGATTACTAAGTATTTGATTTTCTTCTGTATTTGAATTTTTACTTTGTCTACTTTTAACTTAGGTATACCCAGATATGAAATCTTATCTTATTGTCTAGAACCTCAGGAGTTAATGGAGCACTGTGTAGCTACTGTTAATGGAGCACTGTGAAATTACTGTGTAGCTTTGATATTAAGTTAATGTTGCTTTCCTCACTAGGCTTTAATACACTATGTGTTGTAATTATGTCTTGTTTTCTCCTATACAGTTAGACTTGATATTTGTTTTCTTCTCATCTATAGCTCCTCCTTTCTATTGGCTAATATTAGATAAAATTAATTTCAAGAATAATGGACTAGAGGCAAAAAGGGAGATGCATAGACAAAATTGGCCTGGACCATCTAAAGACAGTCTCTATGCAAGCAAGACATTGCCAATAACAGTGTTAACCATATTATCACTTTGTAATCCAGAATTCAACGTGGAGAAAAATGTTCAGAAATTTGTTCTGGGTGGAGAAAGAGAAGGGGTAGTACTTACTTATTTCTTCATCTTCACCCCAGAAGCTTTACCATTATTTAGAATCCAGAGCATGATTAAAAAATGTTCAGCATCTTTAAAGATCCATTTTCTCAAGATATCTTTAAAAGCCATACTAGACAACAAAGCTTTTTCGGTTACAACACGATCACTGTATCTCATATTTTATTTTTAATTTCATATGGCAGTAGCATTCATATCATCAAGTGCACCAGAAGTACTGCATGCATTATATGATGACTTATATGAGGATATCTGGATCAGAGCCATAAAACATGAGGTATTCTCAGTTTGGAGGACCAAATTCATGACTTTGCGAATTTCAGAGATGACTATATTTTATAAGATGACACATCAAATACTACTATAAATTCTCTCCAAGAGGTCAGTACTTTAAACTTTCAAGGAAGAACCAGATGGAACTTAATCAGAATATAGGCAGGGCTTGAGAGATGACTAGAAGTGGGAAAAATGTTATTTTGACTCAGGCTAAGAGAGTTCAATATATGCCCCTTTAAAAAAAAAAAGGAATACATGCCCTGACGTAATCCAATTGAGCTAAATAAATCCCACTTAAATCTACACTATCATATTTGGTTTTGTTTTCCGGAAAAAATTAGCCTCTACCATCTTTTCTGGCCTCCTTTTTTCCAGTTTATATCTAGAAGATAAAAAACAGCATTATAGTGTGTTACAGGCAGGTGCTTTCACTTTGACTACAGATCATTCACAGATCTACAGTTATGGATTGTAATAATATTTATAATTCTTTATTCACAGGGTTTTCTAAAATCAATTTTCCTGAAAGTTAAGAAACACCATCAAGGAGACAGATATACCATAAATATTTTCCCCAGTTTTCTCCTGGTGTCTGAGCATCCCAAATGTTGCAGAGAAATTATTCTGCAGTGAAAAACAGTGTGATTTTTGCACAAAACCACCAATTTTCTGCAAAAGGTGGGCTTTCATGCAGATTAATTTTGCTACAACACCTTGGGACATTCAAATATGGAGAGAATTGTACAGGAACGATCATTTTCTCCTAGAGTGTAGACAAAATTACCATAACTATTGGTCCTCACATGCAAGGGTGAAATAGTTGAGGATTTACACCCCTACACATAAGCTTGAGAAAGAAAATGAGGGGGGGTGTCTCCAGAGTCATCTCTTGTAACTGAGCATATTGATGGCATGTTCTCTTCTCAGTCATCTTGGATTCAGTCTGATAGCCTTTTCTGTGCCAGACTCTAAAACAGAGATAAAATGGATGATAAGATAGCTGGCACTGATGAGCTGCTGTACTAATCTTCCTTTCATCACTGCTCTGGGAGCAAAAAGAAGGACCAAAGCCAAAGTAGCCTGACAAACAGTTCTTTCACTTGGACCCAAATTAGATGGTTAGTGTGGTTATAAACTTAAGAGTACAGGGCTTTCTGTAATATTCTTAGCATGAGGACAATATTGATTTATTTTTTATTTTATTTTTATTGTGGAGGTTTGAATTATGTAGAATAACCAAACTCTCCCTTTTACCTGTCCACCTTTTACCTGCTGTGGTCCCATTTAATATGGCCACTTACTGACTGGTGGAGAGCCATTGGGATATAGTTCTGTATGTTCCTATACATGAACACATAGCAATAACATCATCCTCTAGGACCTCTTGAGGACAAGGGATTCTTCATCACATCTGGTCTACCCTTCCTGCTCTCCACTGGCCAGTAAATGTTTGTGTTGGGGTGGTTACAGCAGGTTAAAGGTGTGCTTTGTAGGATGCTTTATTCCTGCTCAGAAGAACCTTTCTCTAGGTCTCTCTGATCCAGATTTTGGCCATTGTCTTATTCCAATTTCCTTACAGGTTTACTGTGCACCATTAAGTATATCTTTCTATCTACAGAATGCAGAATAAATCCCCTTGAGTGTTTTTCCTCCTTCCACACAACAAATTAATATAATATAATGAATTGCTCCTCAAGGCAACTTCCTTTGAGTATATACCAATGAACTCCAGCTGAAACAAAACTTTACTAACAGTAAAATGACAGCAGCCTAATTATCCATCCAGCCTAGAAAGACAATCCATCCAGCACACAGGCTCACTAGCCTAGAGCTAAGCCCTGTCTAAGTCCTTAATTTGTTAATTTATTCATAAGAGTCTATGAAATGGGTTTGTCAATCATTCCTTCCCACCCTCTTATTGCTCCTCCTTCCTGACTGCTTTGTTATGAACACAAAGGCTTCTTCCTGTGAAGACCCAACTGTTATCTTTAAAGCTGAAAAATTATGTGTGCTTGTGAGCCTTGTAGGGAATGAATTGCTTGCTGAGTTGGACAAAGACAAAACTAAGGAAGAATCTAACAACCAAGGCATCTCCCACAAATAGTTTATATGTAAGGAAACAGGCAAGAATAGGCTTTCTGCAAATTGTTGCCTGGGGCAGCTGTCTTCAGCCTTGGGGGAAATGTCCCACTTGCCTTAATGTACCCTCTCCATTGCATATATACAGATACATCTCCCATTAAAAGTAATGCCATGTAGAGAAACAGCATGCATGTATGGATGTACATTCTAGTGAATATTTGGATTTCCATCTCATTTTGACTCATCTTGCCAATCTAGCAAATGATATGCTCACAGAGTGCCCATATTTCCTTTGCTGGGTTGCAGTAAAAACATTTATATTCCTATCTAGTGGCTGAGATCCAAAAGAATAATGGGGCATTTATTTTAAGGAAAGAGTCAGCTCAAGTGTTTACTACAAAAATAACAGATGAAAAAAGCAGATTTACACAGAGGTCTGGGCCAGTATGCACTACTACTACTACTACTTCTTCTTCTTCTTCTTCTTCTTCTTCTTCTTCTTCTTCTTCTTCTTCTTCTTCTTCTGAAAATCCCATCCATTAACTTTAAAATATCTGCACTAGGACCAGATTGCTGAAGCCAGAATTGTAGGGTTACTGTTTGTAAATTCTGCATTTTGATAAGTTTGCAGAAGATGCTTTAATCCTCATTGTGCAGACATGCTTAATTTCTCATGAGTCCAATAAGAGAAATCTTGAGTAGCAGATGCTGCCTTCCTAAGAGCACATGGAAGAGGGTCCATCAGATGGTGCAGTAACAAATATTTTTGAAGAATTTTTAAAAAGACAACTGAAAATCTGATGCCATCCTGCCACCCACCTGTAAGATATAGAACAATGGAACTATTCACATTAATCTTCTTGTTAAATGTTCTTATATGTAAAGAATGAGCATTTAGGAAACTGCCTCAGAAGTCCCATCCTTGGAAGGTAGAAGTCCTGCCCCTCCCTCTCCCAGAAGTCCTGTCCCCCAGCACCAGAGTTTGGGCACTTGATCTCTAAAGGTTTCACCATCACAAGCACTAGAGTTATCGAGAGGTTTCAGAGCCGCTTTAATCATTCTCTGTCTGGTTACAGGGACATAGCCAGATGCTTTTTAAATCTTGCCATGAGACATATAATAGTCATGTGGGTGGAAGGCCTCTGAAGCTGTACAGTAAATCAGGGGAAGGTTTGCGTTGTTGTTGTTGTTGTTGTTATTATTATTATTATTATTATTATTATTATTATTATTTCTTACCCGCCCCTCTGAGCGAGCAATTGGGGCGGGGGTACAACATGTTAAAAACATATGCAGTTAAAATCTTCCAACTATGAGGTGGAAGGGAGGAGAGGAATACCAACCTACATAGAGCCTAAAATCGAACATTAGCAAACATAGGGGAATCATATATGGGTGTATACCACTAACAAGATGCTGATAAATCCTTGATAATGGGCAATTCACACAACTGCCTGAAGATCCTTCTTATGTAGTAGAGGAGCTAGTCCTCAGATTACAGAGAAATAGGTGGAACAGGTGGAATAGGCCCTGTTCCACCTATTTAGCCCAAAACATGGTGTTCCCTTTAGCTGTCTTAAATTGGTAACTAAGAAAAAAAGAAGACAGCCTAGCCAGCTCAGACCCAATTGACATTGAAACACTAGCAGGAGTGACTGTCCTCCCCTTAGGAATGACAATACTAGATAACAACTTTAGATGAATAAAAGTCACAATTTATTACAAATAGGAATCTGCAACACAGCAGCAGGATGGGACATGCATGTGTCCCATTGAAGGGATCTGGTTAAGCAAAGCCTCCCAAGGAGAATGATTCCCTTATTGTAAACTAAAGAATGTAATCCCTCTGGTTCAAAATCACTTGCTTTCCTAAAGGAGAGCAAAGGGTTCCAAGCAAGCATCCCAACCAATGTTGCTGACACTCTTAAAGTGAGGCTCCATTTGTAGAAAGGAACCACCTCTCCTGCTTCCCAAACTGGCCAGCAATGAGAGACATGTAGGCAAATTTCTTCCTTCACATTGTATTGCCTCAGAAATCTCATATGCATGTAACATAAGAGAGTGTCCACACTCTGCCATAAAAGTGAGATGTGCAAAGGTGGAGTTGAAGGCTTCTCTGAAGATGATTCTCTGAAGATGCCAGCCATGCTGGTGAAACGTCAGAAAAGAACTCTTCCAGAACATGGCCACATAGCCTGAAAGCTCCACAAAAAACTATGTGCAAAGGTGGCTTCACTCATCCCACTGACTCAAGATAGTGTGTGACAGATCATCTTTGTGAAGATCTCACCTATTGCTCACAATATCCAGCTGTGGGATATATAAATTCCTTGCCTGCAAAATCTGTTTATGCATGTCCTTGTTACCTGGTCCCAGGTTCTGTCAGTCCTTCCTGGGCTGATATTATCCCTTCAGGCACACCATTCAAGCCTCCTGACCCAGACTAAAATCACTTTAGATACTGCTGCTCTAATCTGGGACAGATTGTCATAGTTAGCACAGATCTTGTCATTCAGACAAGATCATTCTCCCCAAGAAGCACAAGGAGAGTATGTAGAGATATAATCGGGGTGGACAAATGACACACAAAAAGGAGAAAATGACAATACACTGCATGCCCATGTTTTTGTACCAGGAGAACGTAATCTGTCAGAACAATCCCAAATAGACTACCGTACTAGAGCAGTAAGTGTGCTTCTATGCCTGGAAGGTGAGGGAATGTACCAAAATGGTGATTTGAATTGAGTTAATCTGTGTAACAGATAGCAGTCTGAAAGCAGACTTGATGCAGACTGTATATGAATATTTTAATCATACTAGAAACATGTGAGTTGGGGTGGGGGAGGTAAATGAGCCCAGCATATGGCATACTGATATTTTATCAAACCTTGACTCAGGACTCTTTCAAACGGGAGGAATTTCTCCCAAATCCGAATGGAGCCCATTCGGATTCACGTAAATTCACTAGTTTAGCGAATTTACGTGAATCCCCATTGCGTTCGGAAGGCATTCGGAATGTCTTCCTATTGCCCAGAAATAACCCCTCCTTGCCCAAAATTGCGTGAGAACCTTTAATGCGCAATAACGCAAAACCCATGATTGCATTCGGAGTGGCTTCCCTTTTGCCCGAAATTGCGTGAGAACCTTTAATGCGCAATAACGTGAAACCCCAGGATTGCGTTTGGATTGCCCTTGCATTATACTTCCAATTTCCCACGTCTGAAAGAGTCCAACGATTCAGGCTTATTGTTGTTGTTGTGTCTCCTCAAATCATTTCTGACTTATGGTGACCCTATCACAGGGTTTTCTGGGTCTAATATTTTGTCAGTATCCCAAGGTCACTTGGTGGGTTTAGGAACATGCCCCATGTAGATATTATAACCATATAGCTAACTGGACCAATTGTGTCCACCTTCTTCTTTCTTCTTCTTTCTTTTTAAATCTAGGCTATATTTGCAAAGTTGTTTCTTCCATTTCATTGTGTGGAAATAATAGCATAATCTTGCCTATGTGTATAAAGCTCTAGTCATACATTACTGCAGCTCAGCCATGTCAGAGGAGTCTTCAGTCAGGTGAATGTGTGATCTGGCTCTGCATCTCACCCTGGAACAAAGTACTGCCTGGATCAGCTATAGATAAACATACTTGGTCCTCCTGAAGAAAAATGATTCAATTTGTCTGGGTTTTATCTTAAACCAAGCCTACCCATGACAGCCCTTAATAAATTATGCAGGAAATTGATTTAATCTCTGCAGGAAACATAATTTGTTTCGTAGAAAGTCCTATGCATTGTTTGGTCACATGTTTATTGCAGATGTTAGCTTCTGGTTTGAAATTCTACATGTAACTTAAAATGAACATTTTAAACATATTGGGGCTTTCTAGATTGACAGGAAAGGGAGACATGAAGTTGCCTTTTCCTTAATACTTAGCAGCTGCACTGCAAGTCCCAGGTGTGTAATAAAAAGGCATAGGGCAGCTACACTGAGGAGGTGTGGAGACGACTTATCTGAAGTCTTTTCTGTTGCTCAGCAACTACATTGGAAGCTGTCAGGGTGCTAGAAACACAGGCGGAGCAGCTTCATGGGTGGCAATGAATGGGGCTTTTGGCCACACTGAACCTTTAATATTTTTGTTGTTGTTGTTGCCGGCTGCGAACTGCGCAGTTGCACTGGTACATCACACATGAACTGTGCAGTTATGAAGATCTGTCAAATTACCATTGTGGTTTTGCTTCCCTTTTTAAAGTGCGCAGTTGCATCGGTGCACCATGAATGAACCCCTTTATATTATTATTATTATTATTATTATTATTATTATTATTTATACCCCACCCCTTTGAGATCAATCAAGGTGGCTTACACATTAAAATACTATTACATCAATAAAACAAACTGCATCCCTCCCCCCTTAAAAAGATATTAAATCCTTTACAATTTAAGTTTATGAATAAACTTATTTAATTTATGAATGAATTGACATTTTATGCACTGTTGCATAACAGTTACAGCATCCCAAAATCCCTACTGCACATGTCTAGGGTTCAGATTAGGGCTCGAGCTAGGGTTTGGGAGCTTTAAAAAAACTGCACAGTTGCACTGCAGCATTTAGACACAGCTGTGCTGTTACACCCTTTTAAAAAAGAAGCTGGGAAAAGCAGCTCCTTTTTAAAGTGGCTTTTTCCCCACTAAAATGCAAAGGAAGTATGTTCATGCTAAACTTTCAGTATGGGTCATCTTAAAGCTACACTTTCATGCAGGCATGAACACACCCCTTTTTGCCAGTCTAGATCAGCCCAGTGCTCCAGAAACTTTTTAAGACCTTATCTACTTTTCACCCATTATGTGAGCAAAACAAAAAACAAAAAACTTAGCATTAAAATGGAACTTCAGGCCATTGCCCAACCATCACAAACAATCAGAGGCTACAGTTTAATGTAGTGGCAAGAGATTCAGGCTCTCCAGAATGTTATCAACAACACTCTCAATAAAGGATCACATTTACCCACCCCCGACATGGAAGAATGCGTGCAGAAAAGACACAGCAGCTGACGTGGGCTCTTCTGTATATTTCTGCACCTCAGACATGACTGACATGTTTAGCTACTGTTCCACTGTAAATTAGTTTCCTGGGATCATTAGGAGTATAAGTTTTTATTGCTGCTGAGTCACTGGTAATCTAACAAGCAGTACTGCTATTCCAACAAGTTGGACATGTAACTATGTTCAGCAGTGTTCTATTCCTAATGAGAAGTTTGTTTTACCTAGTATAGGTAATCCTCTGTCTTCCCATTGCCTTTTAAAATGTTATGTAAAGTTTTCCTCTTTGGCAATCAGTAGAAGATTATCTTTCCCTCTCCTCCAAATAATTTTCATGTTATACTATTCCCATCATTAATGGATATTGGTTTTCCTCATGAAATTAATATAAACAGTTGGAGAGAAACACTAATGGTGCCTCCATTTTTGCTGTTTTTGCCCTTGTAAAACTAAAACTATTGTGGGGATGTGATTCTGACACTACAAGGAAATGTGTGGCAGTTTTCCATTGCTACCCACTCACACAGCATATCAATAGCTGGTTTCAAGCCCCATTCAACACTCCTGCAGCCTTTAAATGGTCCTGGAAAGGTAGAGAGGAACTGCTGAAGTTCTTCAGTGAAATTCAATTTCCCAGTCTAGTTCCTTTCTGAGAAATGTGCTTCCTTAATGGGTACAAATCTAAGGAGACCTGGTGGCACAGTGATTAGATGCCAGTACTGCAGCCACAATGCTGTGATAGGCTTCAAGGTTGACTCAGTCTTCAATTTTTTCAGAGGTCAGTAAAATGAGTACCCAGCTTGTTGGACACAATTGGTTTACAAATTGTAAACTACTTAGAGACCACTTAGTTCATTATGAAGCAGTATGGAAATGTAAATGCTATTGCTATCACTATCTAGCTTCAACTATATTAATTCATATAGAAATCAAGATTGTTGTTGTTGTTTATTGCAGTGGTGAGCAAGCTTTAGATTTGTGAGATCCACTTAAAATCCATTGGTGTCAGTGTAATATGATGGCTGGGCAGGTGGACAAAGAACCAAGGAAGAGAGTTTACAAGGTCATCGCAGGAATTTGGGAACATTTGCTGAAGTGAGCTCAAAAGCCCATTTCCAATTCCTCCAGGATTCTTGTCCAGAAATTTGATTTACCAGAAGGAAAACAATTTAATTGTAGATACTATCATACAATCTGGAATCAATAATGCTTGTCACATCTATTACAAATCACATAATAGATCCTGAAGCCTACTTGTTTCTACTCTTGTTATGTTGAGCTAGGTAGTTGTTCCATTTAGTTCAGTACTGTTACAGCAGCAATGAGAAAATCATGGTTCATGACTCAGTTGCAGCCCCCAAACCTGTATGTATCCACAAAAGGGTGAATAGAACCTACAATACCTGTGGGTATTATTCTGCATTTTTAGCCATGAGAAGGGCACTTTTTGACCCATATGGACCTTTTTTGCCAAACATGAAGTGACCATCTGGTCGCTAAATATTTGGAAAAAGATTTGTGTGGGCCAAATAGGAGATTGGTTGTCCAAATCTT
Organism: Urosaurus nigricauda; assembly: GCA_034509955.1. Classification (NCBI taxonomy): domain Eukaryota; kingdom Metazoa; phylum Chordata; class Lepidosauria; order Squamata; family Phrynosomatidae; genus Urosaurus; species Urosaurus nigricauda. Next base: position 57,393,896 of record JAOEGL010000003.1, read on the forward strand.
TTAAAATGAAGCAAAATAGCCAGTAGCATCCCTAAAGGATTTGAAGATATTAGGTTTTTTTTTTTTTAAGTGAAAAAATATGGGCTTCACATTTGAGGAAGGGCATGGGGTTGAAATTTGGGAATGCAATTTTTAAGGTTTGCATATAGCTATTTTAAAGTTTGTATATAATCTTTCAATTAATTTTATTGTATTTAATTTTATAAATTGTTTGGTTCTTTTAAAAATAGAATTTGTTTTTATATTTCTATGCATATATTTGTATAGTTTTTAATCTGTATTGTTTTTAAACATGTTGTTAGCTGTCATTACTTGGAGAAAGGGCATATGAATGAAAACCATCCCCATTATCAACAACAACAACTCAGACTTCCAGTGTGTCACAGCAGGCCAGTGTGCCCCCTAGCCCTGGTCATTACCTACCCCTACTCTACACCAGTGCACAAGTGTTTTCCAGCATTTCACACTAACTCTTTCTATATGGGCATGAACCTGCATGTCAAACAACTTTACAGTTTCTCACAATTGTCTTGGCTGTGCCATCTAGGGCTGATAGGAGTTGTAGACCAGACTATTTGAGAGACCATATTTCCTCACACAGAACTTCTAGATCCCTAAGATCTTCAGGATAAAGCTTTCTTTTGGTCCCACCAAGATCACAGGCTCACTTGCTGAGGGAACAAAGGAGAACTTCTCAGTGGCTGCTCCCAATCTGTGGAATGCCCCTCCTCAGGAGGCTAGGTATGTATGTATGTATGTGTATATATATATATGTGTGTGTGTGTGTGTGTGTGTGAATAGCAGGGTGGTTTTATGGAGCAGGTGAGTTTTTAGTTTGTTTAACTTTTGTATATTTTATGTGATTTTATATTGAGTAGATGTTTTTAATTGTTTTTCATTTTATTGAGATGTTTAAATTTTTTTGTCTGTGAGTCACCTTGAGTCCCTCTGGGGAGAAAGGCAGCATATAAAAAAACAAACAAACAAACAAATAAATATCTGTACAACCTTCCCAGATGTAAAGTTTTAACTCAAGCTAAATCATTTAATCTAAAGGCTGAGAGTCTACACTTGAGCTGTAACCCATAGCCCAAAGCCCAAGGATGATGTTTCAATGACATGAATGGCATAGTGCTGTCCACTGATTTGGGGGAGTGTGTGAGAGCGGAAAAACTATAGAACAAGAAACCTGACAGTATTTATGAACTCCTGACAAGTGGCAATGTCTAAAAACCATAAAAATACTTTTTAAAAAATCTTTATCATATTTTTTTCTGCAGAAGTTGAAAATATGATTATATACAATAAAAACTGTCCAGAAGAGTTTATTTGCCACTAATTTAATAACAGCATTATTGTTCGAGGGTTTTAAAAAAGACCAATGTTATTGTTCTTGATTAGTTTTCCTTTAAATATATTTAAACAGTAAATTTTTCCTTACAGTGAAGCTACCATTACCCCAAAGAAAACTATGGGATGCATGGTAAATGAAAATGAAAAACTCAGTAATACTAGTCATCACAAGAACACTGAGGGAATTCTGTGAGAAATTAAATTGGGTTGATTATAATTACCAATACCCTTTCTGTTTGTATAGATATTTGCACAAAATATATAAAAAGATATGAGAACTGCTTATGTAAAAAAACAAGTAGAAAAACAGAAAATGATTTTTCATTTATATTGAAATACAATATAGAAAATGTGTTAGAAAGTATCTTGTGAACAATATCATTTGACAAAAGAACTCAACGCAAATTCATCTACAGAGCAAGCCCATGATATAGAGGGGGGAAAAACTTAAGTGGAAATAAGAAACAATCCTTTTATAGGAAGCCAAACAAAGCAGATGCTTCCAAATATGTGCATAAAGTAAAAATTAAAAAAAAAAAAGTTTGCAGACATGAGACATGGATATTTTCTTTCCTGAAGGAGGCAGATCTGTTTTGTTTTGTTTTTTAACCTTGCTTAGATCCCATCATTCTGGATAATTATTGGTCAGTGTCTAATTGGTTCTAGAGCATGTGGTAGCCTGCCAATCCAGGGCTTTCTGGATGAGATGAATTATCTAGATCCATACCAATCTAGTTTTAGGCTTTTAGGCTTTTAGGATAGATATGGCTTTGGTCACCCTGTGGGTTGACCTATGCTAGGAATTAACAGAGGAAATGTGCCCCTGTTGATTCTGCTGGACCTCAAAACAACTTTTGATGCTATTGACAATGGGGAAAAGCAGACAGACAGCCACAATCAAACCAGAACCGCAGTGACCATGACCACATGGCCTGCTCACAAAGCAGGCTGCCACCTGAAGTCCTAAGATGCACTACAGAGGAGCTTGATTTAAAGGACTCCATATTGCAGTGGCTTTGGGCTACCTTTAGTGGCCTCAGAGTGACTTCCAGACACTTTGGGGCTGTGCATCATGTAAACATCATGCCCCCCAAAGGGCCAGAAGCCACTTCTTTTGGTCCACGTGTTCCAGGCCCAATGGTATACTTCTGGGTCACTTTGCTGGGATGGGACCTACAGCACTGTTTTACAGTGGCTTTGTTTCTTCTTGGAGGGGTGAACCCAGAAGGTGATGCCAGGGAACTCCTGTTCAAATTTTTTGTGGGATACCTGTTTGTCCCTCATGCTATTGAACATATATATGAAACTGCATTGATAGGTCAACTGTAGTTTTGTAGCTTGATGTCATCAATATACAGATGACACCCAACTTTATTACTCCTTCCCATTTTGGTCTAGACCAGTGTCAGCCATCAGTAATGGACTTGATGAGGATAAGCATATTGAAGCTTAATCTAGACAAGATGGAAGTGCTCCTGATCAGTTGAAAGGCAGATCAAGTAATAGGAATTCACTTTGTGTTGTATGGGGTTAAATTTCCACTAAAGATGCTGGTCTGCAGTTTAAGTGTGCTCCAGGATTCAACCCTGAACCTGGAAGCTCAGGTTTTAGTGATGTTCAGCAAGGCATTTGCACAGTTAAGTTTGTGCACCAGCTGCACTTGTCTAGATAAAGGATAGCATTTCTGAAGAACCATGATCTGTGAAATTCCTCATCCATGCATATGTGAAACAGAAACTTAGCTAATGTACTCAGATGTATATTGCCAAATATTAACCAAATGTCAAAAAGTCTTTGATTTTAGAGACTGATAGTCCCCAAGGTCAGCTTCAGTGGAGATAAGATTTCTCATTATTAGGAGTACAATCTGTTTCAGACAAAATCCAAATACCAGATTAAAGTAGTCTACTTCAGATAGGTACCTCTACAAAGTTCTCACGTACAGCATCCTCCCTTTCTCATGTCCATGCCCAGTTTTTTTTCCCTCCTAGTTCTGTTGTTTGTTGTTTAGTATCAGAGTTTAGAAAAAGTATAGCTTTCGCTTATAGTCCCTAGACTGTAGAAGATATTATCTAGAAGCAAAAGACCTCTCACTTATCAATCTAAAATTTGACAAGCTTTATCATAGAAACACTGGCTGGTATCGCGTTTAGTATTGTGAATCATACAACATCATATTTACACTAATTCACTTTTACAGTCATTGCACCATTGCAGCAACTGAGAGAGCCCAGAAAAACTTACCTTTGTGCAGCTCTCTCACACATACCCTCAATAGAGGGATTTCAAAGCCCGAGAGAGTGGGGTGGTAAGTGATGATGGTGCATTTAGCCCTCACCCAGGAGCAGGGCTTGCTGCAACAAGCAGCTACAACAGGACCCCACAACACATTGCACTGTTGGGAAAAGACTGGATGTATCAGCACTCACCAACTCACCCTCTAGTACATTGGACAGGCTCAGTGTCTCAGTGGGACACCCATGCAGATATGTGAAGTGACATAGAAATGGAGAGCCAGATAACAAGAGGAGGTGAGGCTGCTGTGGGGCCAGGGTATCCTTGCCCATGCAGACAGGGCCTTAAGTCTCCTCATGTAGGATCATGGCCACTATTTAAAGCAAGATCATGCTATTTACAAAGGTCTGAGGGCACACATGCTTCTCTATATACCTTAGTTGCCTACTCTTACTCTTTGTTTTGACCAGTAAGATGTTCATGCTCTCTTGAGGGGCACATGAGCAACAATTTCAGTTTACGGAAACATTACTTATTATGGGCCCCAGTTGCAGGAGTGCTCTGTTCAAAACTCAGAAGTGACTTTAGGGAGGGCTGCAATGAGGATGCATGTAGCCTGTGGAATAAGTTTTGATCATGCTGTCTCATTTAAAGCATGTATTTGCAAATGGTTTAAATGTACAAAAAAATTGAACAGACAACAAAATTTAGGTGTTTTTTTTAATGAATGCATTGGTAATTTGTAATACAGTTTATTCATTTGGGAAACAAGAAAAGTAACTCAGTCCAAGATGAAATTCTGAACAGTAAAACCTCAGAGCAAGCTTTTGTACAATTATCTAATCAAGGTAAGGATTTTTGTCTTTTGTTTTTTAATTGTATGAACAGAAGCTTTTTTGTAAATATGCATGTGTCAGGGACAGCCAGGTGGAGGACATGGAGGGCTCTGAGGAAGAATATGCTGAGTCAGGTCATAGCATAGTGCTGCCAGACCCTAGAGACTTAGGTGAACCTGGACCTAGTTCTATAGGACACAGTGGACTCTTTCATACAAGGCTAAATTGGAAGTATAATTTAGGGTCAATTTGAATGCAATCATGGGTTTTATGTTATTGCAAATTAACTCTTCACATGCAAATTCGGGCAAGAGGGAAGCCAATTCGAATGCAATCATGGGTTTTACCTTATTGCGAATTAAAGCTTCGCATGCAAATTCGGGCAGGAGGGGGTTAATTTCGGGTAATGGGAAGTAATTCCGAACGGAGCAGGGGTTCATGTAAATTCGCTAAACAAGCGAATTTACATAAATCCGCATTGGCTCCATTCGGAGTTGGGAGAAATTCCTCCCGTTTGAAAGAGTCCAGTGAGGCACAGCCCCTACCTCATCAGCCTAGGGTTTCCCCAGAAGAAGGCCTTTCCCCAGCAGAGGTTGCAGGCCTGGAAGAGACACAGGAGCAAGAGACAGAAATCCCTTCCTTTGCTCAAAGAAGAGCAGATTGGGCGGGGCTGAGATGCTCTCTGAGACTGCTAGAAAAAGCCAAGTTGAAACAGCTGTGAGGGGAGGAGCTGGGGCTATATAAGAGATCAGGGAAGACAAACTTTTGTCAAAGCTTATTTTGGTTTGCCGGCGAAAGCTTTTGACTCTCGGCTTGACTTTGGACTTCTCATTACCTGCGACCTTCGGAATGGCTTTGGAATCTCTGTCTGCGAAAACCCTAGATCTCGGAACATTCATTGGACTTGCCTTTTGCCTTGTGGACTTTGTATTTAACTATGGCCAGCAATTACTGGTATTTTGTTTCTATTATAATTGTGTTTTGTCAAGGACTCATTATCTATCAGCCATGTGTTGGCAGCTTTCCTGGACAGCATGTATGGATTTCTTTTATTCCTTTTATTGTATTCCCTCAATATCGGTCCCAAAGCAGATTTAGTTAATATGCTTGCTTGTCTGTCCATCTGTCTGAAATCTACAGAGTCTAATCAATTGGAATCTCTCTCTCTCTCTCTGGCTTTTCTTTGCTAACGAAGATTCAGGAAGGACTAATCCCATGCTTTCTACAAGCGCATTGATGACTAAAAAGGCCGATTCGAGATAAACAAGTCTGTTTGCAGAGAGCACAGCAAAAAGTCTCCTTGGGCAGTGTTTCCAAGTTATGGTTCTTTCTGTGTTGTCGTTTCTCTTCTAGACTCGTTTGGCATGAGTTCTTGAAAGAGGCTGCAGCATTGTGGGTAGTGAGTCTCCATGCCTCCTGATGTGAGGCCAGGGCAGATCATTGTTGGTGATCAGTTTAGCCGAGCTTGAGATTTTGTTTCAGGGAGTCCTTGTATCTCTTCTTTGGGGCTGACCCCAAAGTGAGTTCACCATAGAGTACTATTTTTGGGAGGTGGTGGTCCTCCATCCTAGAAATGTGTCCTGCCCAGCGCAGCTGCATTTTCAATAGCATGGCCTCAAGGCTGGCCTCAGTGCTTGCTCCGGGACAGCAGCATTCGTCACATAGTCAGTCCAGTGTAGGATTGTGTATAGACAGCACTCATGAAAGTGTTTCAGGAGTCGTAGATGTTGGCAATAGGTGACCCATGTTTCAGACCCATAGAGGAGAATGGACAGTACAATGATTTTGTGTCCTTCAACTCAGGTGTTTGTTACTTTAGTGAAGCCCTCCGAATGCACTATATTCCTTTGCTAATCTGTGATCAATCTCATTGTCAATCTTGGCATCTGAAGAGGTGATGCTTCCCAGGTAGGTGAAGTGCTGGATAGACTTAAGCACAGATTTGCCTATGGTGATGTGGGGATGATAGTGATTCAGGCTAGTAAAGAACTTCCATTTTCTTCAGGCTGACTTCCAGCCCAAACAGCTCTGCAGCTGTTACAAAGGAGAATGCTAGGCGCTGCAGAGCTGTTTCTGTATGGGCAACAAGGGAAGCATCATCAGTGAAAAGCAGCTCATGGACTAGATAGTTTAGAGTCTTTGTGCTAGCCCTCAGACAGCTTAAGTTAACCAAGCTATCATCAGTATGGTAATATATATAGATGCCATCTTCTTCGAGATCTGTCATAGCCCTTTGGAGCGTCATGCTGAAGAAGATTGTAAACAGAGTTGGAGAGAGAACACAACCTTGTTTCACACCATTAGTTATTACAAAGGGCTCTGAATGATCATCGCCTAATCTTACTTGACCGTGCTGGCCCTCATGTAGCAAGATAATCATTTTGAGGAATTTGGGAGAACATCCTAGCCATTTCCAGGATCTGCAACAGACCTTTTCTACTCACAGTGTCGAAGGCTTTGGTAAGGTCGACAAATGTTACATAGAGTCCTTTGTTCTGCTCTCTACATTTCTCTTTCAGTTGTCTAAGAGCAAATACCATATCTGTAGAGCTCCTATTAGCTCTGAAGCAACATTAGCTTTCAGGGAGAAGTTCTTCTGCAATAGCAGGGACTAATCTGTTCAGGAGTATCCTTGCAAGGATTTTTCCAGCAACTGAGAGCAGTGTTATACCTCGATTGTTTGAGCAATCAGATTTTACTCGTTTTTTTCTTATACAGGTGATGATAACTGCATCTCGGAGATCTGATGGCAGTTCACCTTTTTCCCAGTAACTCACAAGGAGCTCGTGGAATTTAGCATGACCTCTGTGTTTCCAATCTTCAGGTGGGATTCCATCAATCCCGGCTGTGTTGCCGTTTTTCATATGCTGTATGGCCTTAATGGTTTCTTCCAAAGTGGGAGCCACATCCAGTTCATTTTTCATCCGTTGTTGTATCATATGTTGGATATCTGAGCCTTGGACTACTCGGTTGGCACTGAAGAGACTTTGGAAATGTTCAGCCCATCGATACAGGATGGAGGCTTTGTCTGTGATTAGTGTTTGACCATCTGTACTATATAAAGAACTTTGGACCTGATAAGTAGGTCCAAACACTGCTTTAAGAGCTTCGTAGAATCCTCTGGAATCACCCAGATCTGCACAACATTGTGTCTTTTCTGCTAAATTGATCCACCACTTGTTCTGAATGTTTCGGAGTTTTTGTTGGAGTTTAATACATGCAAGACGGAAGGCTACTGTTCTTACATGGCAAGATTGCTGAGCAAGGTGTGCCTGATGAGCAGTTGTCTTTTTTGCCAACAGCTCCTGGATCTCTTGGTTGTTTTCATCAAACCAATCTTGGTTTTTCTTACGGAAGAACCCGAGGGATTCTTCCGCAGATTGCAGGATACTGTTTTTGATATGTTGCCAAAGCACTGTAGGAGAAGAATTTAAAGGATGGTCTTCAAGTTTGGATTGCAGATTTGCCTGTAAGTTGTCTCTCATGGCAGCTTGCTGAAGATTGTTGACTTGGAGTCTCCTCTTTAAGATGCCACCCCTCTTTGGTTTGAGCTTAAGATGAAGGTTTAGCTTATCTCTTACGAGGTGATGATCTATTTGGCATTCTGCACTGGGCATCACTCGAGTATAACAGACATCATGAATGTTTCTCTGGCACACTAGAACATAGTCAATGAGGTGCCAGTGTTTGGATTGGGGATGTATCCATGTTGTCTTCAAACTATCTTTCTGCCTAAAGATAGTGTTTGTAATAGCTGCTGTTCCACACAAAACTCAAGCAGGAGGCATCCATTATCATTACAGTTTCCAACACCATGCTTGCCCAGAACACTCTTCCAGGCTTGGAAGTTTTTTTTTCCTACTCTGGCATTGAAGTCACCAAGGGCAATGATTTTATCTTCTGCAGGGACTTTTTGTATGAGGTGGCATAGGTCTGAGTAGAATTTGTCTTTCTCCACAGGGTCAGCTTACATAGTTGGGGCATATATACTGAAGAGAACAACATGTGGGAGGCATAAGGAGATAATGTGATCAGAGTGACCTGTTGACAGGGTTTCGAGTTTGGAGGCAATGGAGTTTTTACTCATAAAGCCTACTCCTGAAAAATGTTTTTCAGTTTTTGGTTTGCCAGACCAATAGAGTGTATAGCCGGCACCATGTTCTTTAAGGCTGCCTTCCTCATGGAGACATATTTCACTAAGAGCAGCAATGTCAATACTAAGTCATGATAGTTCATGGGCTATTAGAGCAGAATGACGCTCAGGACATCCACTATCTGCAGAATCTTGCATGGTTCTGATGTTCCAGCAATCAAGCATCAGTCTGTTTGCACCTTTGGAGGCTGGTGCATGCCTTTGTATCTTTGTTTTTGTATGACCACATCAGAAGATGCCCGTTGGCTGTGACTAGCCAACGGGGTGATGGAGATGAGATTTCGTTAGGCCACCTTTTCTAGGCCCCTCTCCATATGGAGCAAGCGGTTCTCTCCTTAGAAAAGGCTGCTTGGGTTGTTCAGGATGCTGCTGAACAAGACTGTATTCTCCCGGGTCAGCCTCAAATGACCAAAGTCCTGAATCGCCTGCATGCAGGGTTGGGTCTGTGACTTCCAGTGTATCTTTCACCTGCCATTTCGTCCTTGCCTATCACTACAGGACTTTTGGGGGAGGAAATCAGATCTATCCTTCCGGCCTGCACAATGGAATTTTCTGGTGGAGCACAGCGTGCACAGAACTGGCCTCACCCTTTAAACCAGAGGTTCGTCTGCTGAGTCCTAGCAAGCAAGGACGGTGGCAGCGAGATCCTTGGGTCATAGGTTTGATTAGAGTTTCCTTCTCTTAGACAGTTTAGCTTACAGGGTTAGATGAGCACCATCTGCCCAGGTTTGGGATTGGAGTTTGCCTTCTCCTAGGATGGTTGCTATAAGGCTAAAGATCCCATACTGACCTTTGATGCTCTTGATCAGACCCTTAGGTTGTGACCTGTCTGGCATGGGAGGCCCTACCAGTGGCTGTTTATGCCACCACCAGCATAGAATTGGAATCTAGGTCTTATCTATATTCAATGATAAATGCTAGTATGCACAATTCTTAAGTTTATTTCATTTTTATTGTAAATTCCATTGCCAAGATTTTTAAACCAAAGAAACAGAAAAATATCGATGGATAATTCCCTTCCAAATAAAATGTTGTTTACCAAAGAGTTTCCCTATTGTACTGAGGCAGATCAAAATAGGATCAAATTCCTCCATGACTATTTTATCACCTTCCCCTGCCTGCTGAAATTTCAATTAAAAACACACACCTGTGAGTAGATTCAAGGAACCATTTAAACAATAATAGCTGCAACTTTCCACATAAGTAATGCTGTGAATTCATGTTTTGTTTCAATCTATATTTCAAAGAGCCTTTCAATGAGCTCAACCTACTTGGGAAATAAAGTTCAGTGGTTTGGGTAGTCCTTTTAAATTTGGATAAAATCCAGCGTAGATGCATTACACCCCTGACAAGGAAACATAGGATACCATTGCTCTTAGCATCACATGTAGATTAGTTCTTATTTTCAGGAAAGTGAAAAGAAACTTGTGCAATTATTGGGCCTACCTTTCCATGTAAATGCCCTAGTTTCTATCTGGGTGTGTGTATTTGTATGACCACACTTCAGAATTAAAGTAGTTTGATACTACTAACTGCCATGACTTTGCCGTACAGAATCCTGGGATTTGTACTTTGATGAGGCACCAGACCTCTCTGACAGACCAGGTTGAATATCTCACGAAACTACATATCCCAGGATTCTGTAGGATACACCATTGCAGTGAAAGCAGTGTCAAACTGTTTTAGTGCTGTAGTGTGGCTACACCTTGAACGAGGCCATTTTGTGTGGAAAGTATTTACTGATGTGAGTTGGTATCTTCTAGAAAGACCACTTTTGCTGTGTGCTGACACCATTTCTGCATGGAGGGATAGGAAACTTTTTTTCACCTAGGGCCAAATTTCAATTTGGGAAGCCTCTGAGATGCCACATTACATTAGTGGATAGAGCTGTAATTTAACAGACTAGAGCCCAAATAAATTAGAAGGACTCTGATATAATTCTTATTATTCTGCCAAGTGCCATAGCTTTCAGGCACAGAAAACCTTATCAGTTTCCAAGCCAGAGTTCCTGTTCCATATAAAGCTCTGAGAGACTTGTATCCAATTGTTATCTGATAGAAAAATAGACCCATTAAATCAATTAAAACTTAGAAAATCAATAGTTATGTAATTCTCACTGAATCAGTGGGTCTACTCTAGCTGCAACCAACAATTAGGTTTAGTCCCTGATCTGTAAATTGAAACTCCTACACCATGCAAAACATTGCAAATGTGCAAAAACAGCTCCTGTTCTATGTAAAATCTTCTAGAGCTGAAACAGCATGGGCTTTTAATAGCTTGCTATCGCAGATATAAAAGAAGTGCAAAAGAGTCTCTGCCAACCACAAACCTCCAAAGGCTAAAATATGCCTGTATGATGAATTTGTCCCTTTGGTGGTATTTAAGGATTATTTGGTGCCTTCATGTTTGGTCACAGATCATTGACATGCCAGAACTATAAGCAAATGTGCTGTGTGGCTTGTATTTGTCTTAGCAGGATGGCACCTATGTTGAACACACACTCTCTCTCTCTCTGGCTTTTCTTCGCTAATGAAGATTCAGGAAGGACTTATCCCACGTTTACTACAAGCACGTTGATGACTAAAAAGGCCAATCCGAGATAAGCAAGTCCGGTTACAGAAAGCACAGCAGAAAGTCTCCTTGGGTGATGTTTCCAAGTTGTGGTTCTTTCTGCGTTGTCGTTTCTCTTCGAGACTCATTCGGCGTGAGTTCTCAAAAGAGGCTGCAGCATTGTGGATAGTGCGTCTCCATGCCTCCCGATGTGAGGCCAGGGCAGACCATTGCTGGTGATCAATTTGGCCAAGCTTGAGATGTTGTTTCAGGGAGTCCTTGTATCTCTTCTTTGGGGCGCCCCTCTTTTGCTGACCCGTGGCGAGTTCACTGTAGAGTACTATTTTGGGGAGGCGGTGGTCCTCCAACCTAGAAACATGCCCTGCCCAGCGCAGCTGCCTTTTCAATAGCATGGCCACAATGCTGATGATCCTTGCTTGCTCAAGGACAGCAACATTCATCACATAGTCAGTCCAATGTATGTTTAGGATAGTGCGTAGACAGCGCTGATGGAAGGGTTCAAGGAGTCGTAGAAGTTGGCGATAGGTGACCCATGATTCAGACCCACAGAGGAGGATGGACAGTACAATGGCTCTGTACACACTGATTTTAGTGCTTCGCCTCAGGTGTTTGTTAATCCAGACTCTTTTGTGAAGCCTTCCAAATGCACTATATGCCTTTGCTAATCTGTGATCAATATCATTGTCAATCTTGGCATCTGAAGAGATGATACTTCCCAGGTAGGTGAACTCCTGTACGGACTTAAGTACAGATTTGCCGATGGTGACATGGGGGTGATAGTGCTCTTCCTGTGGTGCAGGCTGTTACAGGACTTCCGTTTTCTTCAGGCTGACTTCCAGCCCAAACAGCTCTGCAGCTGTTGCAAAGCAGGATGTTAGGCGCTGCAGAGCTGCTTCTGTATGGGCAACAAGGGCAGCATCGTCAGCGAAAAGCAGCTCACGTACTAGATAGTTTAGAGTCTTTGTGCGAGCCTTCAGACGGCTTAAGTTAAACAAGCTACCATCAGTACGGTAACGTATATAGATGCCGTCTTTTTCTTTGAGATCTGCTGTAGCCCTTTGGAGCATCATGCTGAAGAAGATTGTAAATAGAGTTGGAGTGAGAACGTAGCCTTGTTTCACACCATTAGTTATTAGAAAGGGCTCTAAGAGAGCATCGCCATATCTGACTTGTCCTTGCTGGCCCTCATGTAGCAAGATGATCATTTTGAGGAATTTGGGGGGACATCCTAGTCGTTCCAGGATCTGCCACAGACTTTTTCTATGCACAGTGTCAAAGGCTTTGGTAAGGTCGACAAATGTTACATAGAGTTCTTTGTTTTGCTCTCTGCATTTTTCTTGAAGTTGTCTAAGAGCAAATACCATATCTGTAGTGCTCCTATTAGCTCTGAAGCCACACTGACTTTCAGGGAGAAGTTCTTCTGCAATAGCAGGAACTAATCTGTTCAGGAGTATCCTTGCAAGGATTTTTCCAGCAATGGACAGCAGTGTTATACCTTGATAGTTTGAGCAATCAGATTTTGTTCCTTTTTTTTTTATACAGGGTAATGATAACTGCATCTCATAGATCGGATGGCAGTTCACCGTTTTCCCAGCAACTCACAAGGAGCTCATGGAATTTGGCATGGAGTACATGACCTCCGTGTTTCCAAGCTTCAGGTGGGATTCCATCAATCCCAGCTGCCTTGCCATTTTTCATCTGCTGTATGGCCTTAATGGTTTCTTCCAAAGTGGAAGCCACGTCCAGTTCATATTTCATCGGTTGTTGTATCATATGTTGGATAGCTGAGCCTTGGACTTCTCGGTTGGCACTGAAGAGATTTTGGAAATGTTCAGCCCATCGATTCAGGATGGAGGCTTTGTCTGTGATTAGTGTTTGACCATCCGTACTATATAAGGAGCTTTGGACCTGGTAAGTAGGTCCAAACACTGCTTTAAGAGCTTCGTAGAATCCTCTGGAATCTCCCAGATCTGCACAACATTGTGTCTTTTCTGCTAAATTGATCCACCACTTGTTCTGAATGTCTCTGAGTTTTTGTAGGAGTTTACTGCATGTGAGACGGAAGGCTGCTTTTGTTACATGGCAAGATGGCTGAGCGAGGTGTGCTTGATGAGCAGTTCTCTTCTTTGCTAACAGCTCCTGGATCTCTTGATTGTTTTCATCAAACCAATCTTGGTTTTTCTTGCGGGAGAACCCGAGGGATTCTTCCGCAGACTGCAGGATACTGTTTTTGATATGTTGCCAAAGCAATGTAGGAGAAGAATCTAAAGGATGGTCTTCAAGTTTGGATTGCAGATTTGCCTGGAAGTTATCTCTCATGGCAGCTTGTTGAAGATTGTTGACTTGGAGTCTCCTCTATAAGATGCCACCCCTCTTAGGTTTGAGCTTAAGATGAACATTTAGTTTGCATCTTACAAGGCGATGATCTGTTTGACATTCTGCACTGGGCATCACTCAAGTGTGACGGACATCGCGGATGTCTCTTTGGCACACTAGAACATAGTCAATGAGGTGCCAGTGTTTGGATCGGGGATGCATCCAGGTTGACTTTGTAATAGTCAGTTGCTGTTCTGCACAAAATTCTAGCAGGAGACGTCCCTTATTATTACAGTTTCCAACTCCATGCTTGCCTAGAACACCTTTCCAGGCTTCGAAGTTCTTACCTACTCTGGCATTGAAGTCACCAAGGATAATGATTTTATCTTCTGCAGGGGCTTTTTGTATGTGGAACAACTACAAAGCCAAATGTTTTCCATATGGCCTTATCGTTTAAATTGGATCCGGGACATTAATCAAGGTGAGGGTTGTAGTTCCACTCAGTGCCTTTTTTAAAAGCCAGATACACAAATCATGAACAAATTAATATTTCCAAACCACATCCATATGTTAGGAAAGTTAAGGACACAAGAAAATATCCAAGGCACTTCTGCCTTACAATAGCACTCCCCTCCATTATTTTTTCTCTAGCCTCCATACTGCCCTCAAACAAATAAGCTCCAGAAGTTGAGAGACCCACTGGAGCAGATATTTGAACAGCAATTGGACTGTAGGAAAGAAGCGAGGATCTCCCTCACAACCCCTCTGCTGATAGAAGCCATTCTATCTAAAAAAAAAAAAAAAAAAAAGAAGTGGATTTTTGGATTTGATTTACCAAGAAAACCCCATGATATGTTTGCCTTAGGGTCACCATGTCCCTGATTCATGATTAATTATTCCTGATTCCATGGTCCTTTTTCATGAATTAATTATTATTGCTCAGATATAACCTCACTAGATTCCCTAGACATCGATTCTATTCACACTTAATTTGGATGAAGTCCCATTTAACATAAGTCCTGTTCAGGAGTTAACAACACATGTGTTGACAACATGCAAATGGATGAAAGGATATTGGCTTACCTGCTCCATCTCCAAGAATATTGAGAGGTTCTGAAGGGTGCCAGCCACTATGGCCTGATCTAGATGGGCAAAAAGAGCTCTTTGAGGCACCTTTAGGGTTAGGGAGGGCTTTTTGAGGCGCCTTTAGGGTTAGGGAGGGCACAGCGTCCACATCCTCCCTAACCCTAAAGCATATGGGCGCCGCCATTTAAAAATGGCAGCGTCCATACGGACACACCAAGATGTTGTCATGGTGCATGCAGCATTTAGAAACACTGTGCACACCACAGTTTCGGAGCTCCTTTTTGTGCTGTGAGAAGGGCGTGCTTGGCGCCCTCCCACGGCGTGAAGTTGTCATAACTTCACGCCGCGGGAGGGCGCCAAGCACGCCCTTCTCGCAGCACAAAAAGGAGCTCTGAAAGGGAGCTCCTTTTTTGCACCGGGTTCTTTGTGCGGCCTTAAGACGGCCACACCAAGGACACAGGGGAGAAAGGGGCCGCAGCGGCGGCCCCTTTCTGCCCTTGCCAGTGCCGAGGGAAGTGGAGTGCAATGGGCACCCAGGGCACCTGCTGCACCCCACTTTGAAGCTGCGGGGAAGCAGCAGTTTGCCACTTCCCTGCAGCCTCCAGAAGCGGCAGGATGGGGCCTCGGAGGCTGCCGGTGTGGCAGTCTTGGTCCCATCTCGCCGCTTAAAGGGCCGAGTATAGACTGCCCCTTTTGGGTAGTCTGGAAAGCCCCTATGTGTCCAGTTAGAGGAAAATAGCTGTATTTGAGGAACTTTTCACTGTAATGTTGTATGGTCAGTACAGACTTTCAAAGAACAACCAAAAAAGTTAGTTACAACGGTGGAAGTTAGACATAGGCCATCATAACTCACTATATAGATATCAGCATGAACCTATGTGTTCATGTATTTTTCTTCTTGTATTCCTCTGAACTGATTGATTTTCTCGATATATGGTTATGACATAAGCACCACATTCCCCTGGTGCACAGCTTCCCCTAATCTGCCTTTCCATTTTCTGTGTGTATTGTGCTTTGTCATTCCTTATGTGGCTGAAGTAAATCTCCTGACTCCAGCTTTCTCTGTTTTGTGAGAGGGTACTAGAAATAGTAACATCGTTCATGAGCTAGCAGATTGGTAAATCAAGAATATTTCTTGTCTGTAATATATCCATATTAAAGGTAATATGAAACCATGCTCTATAAGGAACCGCTTAAGGAGCTAGGGATGTTTAGCCTGGAGAAGAAAAGGTTAAGAGGTGATATGATAGCTCTGTTTAAATATTTGAACGGATGTCATAGTGAGGAGGGAGCAAGCTTGTTTTCTGCTGCTCCAGAGACTAGAACATGGAACAATGGATGCAAACTTCAGGAAAAGAGATTCCACCTCGACATTAGGAGGAACTTCCTGACAGTAAGGGCTGTTCAACAGTGAAACACACTTCCTTGGAGAGTGGTGGAGTCTCTCTCCTTGGAGGTCTTTAAACAGAGGCCAGATGGCTATCTGTTGGGTATGCTTTCACTGAGAGTTCCTGCATAGCAGGGGGGTTGGACTGGATGGCCCTTGTGGTCTCTTCCAACTCTGTGGTTCTATGATTCTATGATTCTGTGTAACATTTGTATTACTGAATTTTACTTGTCTTTAAACACATTTTGTGTCCATTTGATGTACCTGAATTTCCAATGTGCACTTTTCAAATGTGTCTATTTGCTGGAGGGGTGTGTGCCCAACTCTTGGTCAATGTGAATGTCCAAAAGTACAAATTGTGTTATTTATTTATACATTTATTTCCACCTTTTTACTAATATGGAACAATTGTCAGCTTACAACATAGTTTAAACCAAATACATCTGGATCAATCTGTAGTACAATTTAAAAAAAAACAGCAACAGTAAGAACTCACTTAAAAATAATTTTAAACAGTTTGGAGCATTTAAAACAGGACAATGATACAAATTCCTTTAATGGTAAGGTAAGATTAATGTTTTTTTGTTGTTGTTGTTTATTGACACTGTACTTGTGCTGCTACACTCATGCAGGTAAACCATGTAAAGTTGCATCACCAAGACTTTATCTGTACAAGTGATGCCACCTAAGAAGTAAAAGAATTGTGCAAGATGTTGAATGTGTTCATTTACACAGCTAGGTACTACTAGGCAGTGGCACTGCACTTTCTGAAGACACTGTCTTCATCAATGTAAGCAACGACTTGCAAGTGTGTATCATCGGCAGAATATCTTCCATCACCTAAAAAGTGTAGTGAGGAACCACATATATATTTCCACTGAATGCTTCTACTTCCTCCATAATCCACAATCCTGTTTATTCCTGGAGCCTCCCCGTGTATCTTTTCCATCTCCTTGATCATGTTTACTGCTATAGTTTTTTGAGGAACATTTGGGCTATGTGGCCATATTCTAGAAGAGTTCCTTCCTGACGTTTCGCCAGCATCTATGGCTGGCATCTTCAGAGAATGATAGCCTGGAAAAGGATTTGATATATATATATCCTGTGTGACCCTGGGAAGAAAGGGGTAATTTGCAAATGTATTGTTCTGTTACAATGGCAGTCCTCAGGGTGGATGTGCAAACAAGGATTAATGTCTGCTAATTGGTGCTCATGGTCTTCTGGGAATCTCCTGGCCTTAGGCTGTTTCTCATTTGCTTAGGTTGAGTCTTGACCTTGTTGTTCTTCAGGACTGGTAGCCATGCCTTGTTTAAACTCAGAGTTTCCTCTTTCCTGTTAAAGTTGTCCAGGTGTTTATGGATTTCAATGGCTTCCCTGTGCATTCTGACATGGTAGTGGTTGGCATGGTCCAGAATTTCAGTGCTTTCAAACAGCATTTTATGCTCAGGATGGTTTATAGCTTGTTCTGCTACTGCTGATTTTTCCGGTTGACCCAGTCTGCAGTGTCTCTCATGTTCTTTGATTCTTGTTTGCACACTGCATTTGGTGGTTCCTATTTAGACCTGTCCACAGCTGCATGGAATGAGCTAGACTCCTACGGGTGTGACAGGGTCTCTCTTGTCCTTGGCTGAGCGAAGCATTTGCTGGATTTTCTTCGTCAGTTTGTAAACCATTTGAAGGTTAGTGGTCTACTAGGACTCCTAGAGAACTCAGTGAGCTCTGAGATCAGAGAGAGATCAGAGAGCTCTGGTGTCACAACAAGCTGCAAACCCCAAGTTTCCATAGCATGGAGCCATGAAAGTTAAAGTGGTATAAAACTGCATTATTTATGCAGTGCAGATACACCCTTCAACCCCATGTATGAGAGACATCCAAGTGACCTTATTTTCTGTAATCATGGCTTCCTTGATTGAGCCTACATATCTATAATGCAGTCTTCTTATTTTCCTACTGCCTTCTGCATTGCTACATTATCATTTTTTCTAGTGAGTCATGTTGCATGACAGTCTCAGTTTAGTCATCTTGGCTCCTAGTGAGAGTTTAGGCCTGGTTTGCTTTAAGACCCATTGCTTTCTCATTTTAGCAGTACATGGGATCCATAGAACTCTTCCTCATCACCACATATCAAATGAGTTGTTTTTCTTCCTACCTGCTTTCTATATAGTCCAGCTTTTACAATCATATATATAAATTGGAAATAGGATGGCATGGGCAATTCTAGCATTCAGTTTAGTGTTCACTGTTAAATGCAGTTGAATCCTTTTTAGCATTACAGTACATCCACCATTGCAGTTTGTTCTAGGATTGCTTGTTTTACTCTTCCAATTCTCACATGATGCTACTGCCACTTGAATGACAAATGTGCACGTGTGTGAATTCACCCAAAGGCACTGAAAAGTGAATGCAAGAAACTCTTGGGCAGACCTCTCCTTCATCTCTATGCTTTTTTCTGCAACAACGCCCCAGCTTTCTGCTTTAAAATACACTGTGTTCTTGACAGCAATAGCTGATGTGTCACAATTTGATAGATGGGTGGCTTTAGTCCTTATTTACAGGGAATATGAATAGCCTTTCTAACACTTCTTGTATAATTTCTCAGGACATCAGTGTGGTTCCCTGAATACTGACACTGCATTGCTCTCCAGTTCATTTGCAAAAGCAAACAAAAATTAACAGTCACTTCCTATTGCTTCTTTCTCATGTTTTATCCACTGCTGTTTTCAGATTTAAGCCTTGCTTTTGATGGGTTAATACAATCAAGTATCTTGTGTGTATTTATTTCCATATGAGTTGTAAGGCTGTTTGTGGTGGTATTAAGCAGAGCCACTGATGTTACCACCTTCTCATTATTCCTCCCAAGTTGAGGTATTCTGCTCTGTGTATACCAATATTTCTTTCTTAAATCAAGGAGCAGTGAGAAATGGTGATGTTGCTGTTACTGTTTTCAGGCACACACTGTCTCTGAACACCTTCTTTCTCCTCCTCATTTCTTTGTTGTTTTCAGCTTGCCACGTTCAGTGTCAGCTTCTTTTCTCCCTGTGGTTCCCACTCCCCTTCTTCTGAATGATAAAATTATCCTTCTTTTCCTGTCTGAAAATCCAGAGTAATGTCACTAGAACCTCGGGGGCTGTTGCATGATGGTGGCAGTGGCACTGGCAGTAGCAATAGCAGCAGCAGATAGTTGCTGAGGGAGTAAAGGCAGGCTTTTCAGTCGTGCTTGGCTTTATAATAGCAGCTTCCTGCTCCTGGATTTGTCAATTTTGATTTTGCAGTTCAGTCAGCAATGGCATGTGCTGTTTTCCTCCTGTCTGTTCTGCAAAATAGAAGGAGTCATTTTCTCTTCCAGGTGACACATTTGAAAAAGGAGCCTTCTGTACAATTTCCCTAATGGCTTGATGCTAAGCTGCATTCATTGTTCACATGGATCAGCCTTTAGGGACTCAATGTTTTCAGGAATATTCCAAGTAAGGCAAACATCAGCAGTTGGTGGCTTAAGACACTGTCAAGCTCACCAGGACTCTTGCAGGGTCCACTGGTAATGCCTTTTCTCCCTGGGCTTCCCTTATATTTTTCTTTCTGTTCTGGCATTCAAAGCACTATCTGAAAGGTGAACAACTACTACCACCACTAGTACTACTACTATTACTTCCCTTCCTTCCTTCCTTCCTTCCTTCCTTCCATCCTTTCCTCCTCCTCTTCCTCCTCCTCCTCCTCCTGGCATCCTGTATAGCAGTTATGGCTCTGCAACTGCTCTCTATTCACCTATGCTACATATTCATAATTGTAGCACTTTTGCCATCATCATAAATGCCCCCTGAATCCTATCTTAACTGATGGGAGCCACTCCAAATGATGGATATGTCTTCTGCTAATGATCAGGGCCCCACCAGATGACATTTCTAGCCCTTTCCTGCTTGCAAACAATGCTGTGACAATCAGAAGCATGAGCCCATCACAATTCTTTATTGTACTATAGATCACTGGAAGGATGATCTGAAGACATCATTTCATCCCAGTGCACCAAAATCACTAGCAAAATAAACCTCCTTCACTTTGAGTGGCTGCTGGTCGTTAAAGTAGGTTTGGGTTTTGGGTCAGATGATATTTAGGCTTGTACCCACACTCCAAAATGAAACTACTTTGACACCATTTTAACTGCAATGATTATATCCTAAAGAATCCTGTGATGTATAGTTTGGTCTGAGAGGCCTGTAACCTCACCAACTACAAATCCCAAGATTCTATAGAATAGAGTCACCACAGTTAAAGTGGTGTCAAATTGCTTTAATTCTGCAGTGTAGATACACTCCCAGTTAAATATTCATAACTAAGCTGCCAATGCAGAACTGATGTTGATGATGATGATTTCATTTATTTTCTGTCTTTTCCCAATACTGGGGCCCACGTTAGCTTACAAAAGTTAAAAAAGATGGTTAAATGCAATTACAAAAAGAGATAAAACATATTAAGTTATTTTGAAAATACATTTAAGCAATACCTAGAAATAAAAGCTTTGGAACCAATCTTTTAAAAGGCAAACAGTAAATTTTGCTGAGCAATACACCATTAAAACTCCTCACAGTCATTTGCCTTGCATGTGGTGCACCAAGAAAAGACGCAAAAACATTACATCTTGGATGAACATGGCCACAACTTTATTAACAGACACCAGCAAATGATATGCATATAGGGTTGGCCCAAAGCATAAGGTCTGGATCTGAACATCAACCGCACCCCGGCTAATTGATGTATATAGCTGTAACAATGATCCTCAGGATGACGTGGGTGCCAAGCCTCGCCCAACACACAATTACACAATTTTGTCATCAAAGTGATAATCAAGGCACCCAGTCACTGGGTGGTTATTGGCTGTGGCCCCCCACAATGGCCACTCCAAATCGCTCATAGTACTGGGTCTCAATGACTCCTGCAACAGAGCTATTGATCCCTATAAACCATGCCCATCAGATTCAGGCCTATGCTACCATCCCAAACCAAGTTGTGACAGACCACTTCACACAGGGAGGGAGGGTGGGAGAGCCAAGCTTCAACTGTTACCAACAGGCACATGAAAAGGCCTTACATAGGCCAAGTAGCCAATAGGAGGGCAGGGATGACAGAGGCACCAATCCAGTGTCTTGGAATGAACCAGCCAGCCAATCAGATCCCTCACGCAAGGAATGAGGGGACATGTATTCCCTTTTCCTGATTGGCTGGCCCCGCTCCCGCTCTCCCCAAGAAGCCAATAGTCAAGGAGCCTGCCAGTGCCAAAGCTGCTGGTGAGCAATGGCCCTGCAACAGCACTGGCCCGGTAAGTTGGGTGGCGCTATTTCTTAACAAGCTTGAATTTTCCACTTGCCAATGGAATGACAACTCTTTTCTCCTTAGCCAAGAATCTAGACATTTGGCCCTACACTACTTCCAAAATCAGGAAGCTTGAGAAATTGAAATAGTGACTAGTAGTTACATTCCAAATTGTTTCACTCTCACACATGTTTTTTTTTTCCAAAATTCCACCCCATACCCTCACCAATTGATCAAGATTTCAAAACTAGGTAGACATTTTTTATTGTTTTTTCTCTCTTCATACCCTTTTGAGGAACATTTCATGAAAGGTTTTTGTAGGACGGTTGCCAAAATGATGTATTTGTGCAAAACACATTTTTGTGCAATACAAATATTTCTTTGTGTATATCTATATACAAACATATTCTGTTAAAATAAACTCAGAGGGGAGAATACTAGCTTTTAAACTTTCACAGAGGGTGAAAAATCTTGTGGATGACTTTTTTGATGAAGTTTTTGATTTGTTGGAATACCCTTTCCCATGAAATGTAAGAAATTTTGTGTGTATCATTTTCTAAGGATGTACGTTTTTCCTATTCCTCATCCCTTCATATGAGGACAAATAGTGGAGAAAGGTCAGAAAGTGACCACAAGGCCCAAGTAAGGTAGACTCATGTTAAAGTAAAGTTCTGCTTAGAAATAGAAAAATGGTTGTATGCCCTTGGATATTTTAAACTATGTCAGACATGTACAAAGCATTTTGAACCATGTCCTAAAATATCTGGACATGTTCTTCTGAAAAAAAGATACCAGCCAGAACACCGATGTGAATTGCAAAGAACAATTTTTGCATGTGCTTCCTTATTATTGGTGAGTTTGTATGACTGTTAGAGCCTTCTCTTGCTCAAATACTGCCACTTTGTTGTTTTAAGAGAGTTCTATATTAGCTTGGTGTATACGCCTGGTAGCCAGTAGACTGCGTATGCATGCCAGACTCTGCTCAGCAAGCTGTCCATCTCAATAAAGTGCTATGTTCAGTCGATTAACAGATTCCATTTGTGAACCTTAAAGGGTCCATTTTCTCCTAGAATTGACTTCAAAGTTTTCTCCTTTTGCTGGGAGAAAAATGAAGATTTCTGAACGGTTTGTTGAGACTATCAACAAGTATGGGGAACAGGAGTGATCTAACAGACACTGCTTATTTGGACCTGACTCAGAGGAGGGAATTGTGTAGGCCTCCCGATGATATTGGTGCAACTCACAGCAGCCCTGGGATGAAGGCTCACTGAATACAATGGGGCTTTTTAGACCGCCCAGTCTCTACCCACCCCAAGAAGTGGCAAGATGAGGCCAAGGCTGCCGCACGGGCAGCCCCAGAGGCCTCATTCCGCAGCTTGTGGAGGCCGCAGGGAAGCAGCAAACTGCAGCCTCAAAGCGGGGTGCAGCAAGCGCCCTGGGTGCCCGCTGAACCCCGCTTCCCTTGGTGGTGGTGAAGGCAGAAAGGGGCCACTGCCGTGGGCCCTTTCTCCCTGGGTCTTTGCCGCAGCTGTTTAAAGGCTGCGGCAAACACCTACTGCAAAAAAAAGATGTCCGTTTTGGAGCTCTTTTTTGCGCCGCAGAAAGGGCATGCTTGGCATCCTCCTGTGGCACCATGTTGTCATGACGTGCACAGCGTATCTAAACACTGCGCACGCCATGACGACATGGTAGCACGCCCGTATGTATGCTGCCATTTTAAAATGGCAGCACCCATATGCACTAGGGTTTGGGAGGTTGTAGAAGCTACGCCCTCCCGAACCCTGTTTGCGCTGCCAAATTTGCATATAGTGCCTGTCTATATTGGGCCAATGTGACTTCCAAACAGACATACTTAAGATAACATAAGTGATCTCTGTAGTCTTCATTTTCTCACTGCAATTAACTGTTGTTGTGTTTTTTTTAAAGCATGTAATTTTATTGCTGGATAACTGTGGCTGATAAAAAAAAAAAAAGCCCAGATTTCTTCCTCTACATCTCTGTGAACTTATTTTTCTTTCTTTTCCTTTTTTTTTTAAAGTGGAGAATCATTCTGCCTCCTTAATAAAATGATGTAAAACTTCAGTTTATTCTTAGCCACCACTTCTCTGACTCAAGAATCATTCAAAACATGTAGAGAGGCAATAAAGAGAAGAAAGAAAGGGAAGACAAGAGAAGGAGAGGGAGAATAATGATTGGAAATAGAGAGGGGAGAGAAATAATTTCCCAAGCCACAAGAAAAACAATATGCTGACTGGGGAAGGAAAGATAGCAGGGACTCTTTTTGTTTAAAAGTTTGTTGCCTTCACATGATACTTCACACAGGTCTGGTAAGAGTCTTGAGGTCTTTTAATCATTAGGAAGCAACTTTACAGAAGGGAAAGAGACTTAAGCAACTCAGAATGTAAGAGACACAGCTCAAAAAATTCAAGGAAGATGTTCTAGTACCTCTTACCATAAAAATGATGTTAAGGAATATGAACTATAGCAGTGTATCTTACAAGCAGAATACCTATTTGCAAGGTAGAAGATGAGCAACAACCAGTCCCACACTATCACTGCCTCAGAGTCCAACACAAAAATAAAGCAAGCTCATTTTTATGGTAAACATATATACAATAAGTTAACTCATAAATAATATCTTATAGTGAGAAGCTATGTAACATGCGGTCTTCAAATATGAAAGGGAGAGAGAGAGAGAGAACTGCAGATTATCAAATGGAGATCAAACAAACCCAAACTAACTGCAGACTAAGGGACCAACAAACAGGACATGCCATGAACATATGCTATGCCTAAACTCAGAGAAACTATCAATGGGATAACTAGGGTGGGTGTTATCCATTATGGTAACTCATGGTGTCTTCCCCACATTGACCGCCTCACATACCACACCATACAAAATTCTTAGTAATGTTTGTACTAATTTTACTCATAAATCATAAATCCTGTAAATCACTGAATCTAATGGCAATCATTGTGACATAAACAACTAGCAAAATTAAAATCGTACCTTTAAATTACAATATCATACTCACAGCTTAATTGCATTTACATTTCCAAAGTTTTATGTGATTTAAGTGAAAATTTGGTAAGATGTGATGTTTTTAGAGAAAATTTAAAAATAGCATTTAAAAAAGCCTGAGGCCTCTCCTTTCTCCACCCACTCACAGAAGAAAAGATGTAGGTGAATGCCACAGCCCATTTCTGGCAAAAGGCAGACATCTGGGGAAAAGTGGTGTCTCCTCCCACTTCAGGGTATCACCAAGTTCTGTCTGCACTCCAAGCAACCCCTTCTGATGCTCCTGGAAACAACTATTGAATATGGTTATTTTAAAGTTTCTACTTGTAATACCTAATCTAGTATAATTCAGGGAATACTTTCATACTTGTTTCTTCTGATTTTGTAAATTGTAACAAAATGTTCATTGGGTATGAAACCAAGAGAGAATTATAATGACTTAATTCATAATAGGAGCTTTTCCTTAAACTTAAATATGGAATTATAGATTGGTGGTCTTTTGGGTGCCTCATTCATCAGTGCTGAAAAGTAATTAGATTCAACACTTGTTTAGACTTTGACAGGGAAAATTTGACTGCTTCAATTACCAATCTACTTGTCACAGAAACAAAATATATGCATCTAGGTTTTGTATGTAAAAGTGCAAAAATACATATATATTTTTAAGATTTTGAAACAGTGTTCCTGACCTGGCTGTCACAAAAATGTATGGTTTATAGGGAAACAATAAAAAGGTACATTTCAAGGCTCACTTCTATTTTGTAGTTAATTCTGAAGGAATTCATGTTGACTTGAAAGTGAACACTGCAGAAACAAAATCTATACTGTTACACAACCCACACTATAAAAATGCAAATGCACCTTGAAGCATATGTTATTCATGAATTTCTTAAAGTGTTCAATCCCTTAAAAAAAAAAAGGATACAGTAGGATAAAGTAAGCCCCTCAGTTTGAAAAAGCAGACATAGAATATGTATTTAAAAGGATAAATTATACATAAACATTGTTTATAATTTATTGCCTATAAAAGTTTTATCAAAGGCACAAGAAGACTTGGATGTATGCAAGTACACTAAGCAAAAATAAACATTTTGATAAGCCAAGCAGTGAGAAAAGACTTACACACACACACACACACACACACACACACACAGTTCCTTTTAAATGCTGCCTAAGAAAAAATGTCATGGAAGGGTGAAACTCAGTAGTTGTTCACCACCACCACCAATATTCATGTGTTTAATAATGTGCCATAATGCTTAAAACAAGTGTGTAGGCAAGCTGCTCCCAGGTACTGAAATTCCCTTCCTAGAGAGGTTAGACTGGCACCTTTCTTTGTAATATTTTGAGGGCTGATTGCTCAGGGAAAAAACACCTTTCTTTTGCTATGTTATTTATAGTTGTTCTTCTTTTAATGATAGAATTAAAAGACATAGCCATGTTAGTCTGGAAAGTAAGTATGCAAAGAGATCTTGTAGCACCTTCGAGAATAATTGAAAGAAAGAAGTTGGTAGCACAGGCTTTCATAGACTTGAGTCTACTTCATCAGCTGCAAGTCTACGAAAGCTCATGCTACCACCTTCTCTCTTTTACTTAGTTTCAAAGGTGCTATAAGATCCCTTTGCAATTTTTGAATAGATTGTTTTTAACTACTTTTTTTATTGATAGTTCAATTGTACTTTTAACTTCTGTATGATGTAAATATTTTAGCTATATGTGTTTAAACTTTCACATACTGACTTGACTAGGAAAATCTCAAATATAAATATAATTATAACAACAGCAACCATTTAATATAGTCAAGCATTCTATCTGATATTCACAGACTCCTGCGGATTCATAATTGCACTCTAAGATAGCTTGATTCCACGTTATTCACTTGGAAGCAGAACATATTGAAACAGAAATCCTATACTCTGTTTACTGGGAATACAATCTATTGAACTCAGTAAGACTACTCCTGAAAATGCATATATAGGATTCCATTATTCATCACAAAGAATATTCAAGAAGCAAATAAGAAGCGATTAAGACATTTGTGTTGTCTTAATTGAATAAATAAATACATTCTAGACTGGGGGAAGCAATGGGCCCTTTCACATACAGTTATAGAACTATGATTCTATTTTAGCTAAAAGGGTTGGATATTACAAAAACAGCCTTGGGTGACTTCATGTGGCTTTGGGATTGCACCTTGAGTCCTTCCATTATACAGTTATAGCACTATGGTTTTACTTAACCGCTAGGACTCCATTTTATGGAATATTGTAATTTGAAGTTTAGGCACAGATAATTAGAAATCTCTAGCAGAGAGCTCCAGTCCCTCATTAACTACAAATTCCAAGATTCCATAGGATGCTGTAGGGGTTTGACTGTTGGACTATTTCTCTGGGACCAGGGTTTGATTCCCACTTGGCCATGAAACCCACTGAGGTTAATAATAATAATAATAATAATAATAATAATAATAATAATATTTATTTCTTACCCGCCCCTCTGTAAAACAATCGAGGCGGGGTACAACAAGGTTAAAAACAGATTGCAGATTAAAATAATTCAAGAATTCCATCCCAACCTCCCCCCCTTAAAATAGGATTAAATTAGTTAAGTTTAAAATTAAATTACTAATAATAAAAGTACAATAAAACATGATACACAAAACCGCAATGCTGGCCACAGCATGGGTAGCAATAAAATACAGAGGGGGGGGGATAAGGAGTTGAGAATTGGCTGAAAGATTTTAGGAGCCAGGTAGATTATACAGTTTCAGGGAAGGCCTGCCGGAAGAGATGCGTCTTTAAGGCTGTTTTAAAACAGTCTAGTGATGTAATGAGACGCATCTCGTCCGGCAGGCCATTCCATAGCCTGGGAGCAGAAGCAGAAAAGGCCCTCTGGGAGGTCTGCGCTAACCTAGTCTTCATGGGCTGCAACAGATTTCTCCCAGAGGACCGAAGCGTGCGGGGGGGTTCATATAGGGAGAGGCGGTCCCTGAGATAAGATGGACCCAAGCCATGTAGGGCTTTAAAGGTTAAAACCAGCACCTTGTACTGCGCCCGGAAACTAATTGGTTACATCCACACTGCAGAAATAATCCAGTTTGATACTACTTTAATTGATATGGCCCACTGCTATGGAATTCTGGGAACTGTAGTTATGTGAGGCACGTAGCCTTCTCTGTCAAATTGCTTTCACAGGACAGGTCTTGCAATTAATAGTGCAGACCTTAATTGAATAATTGTAAGACCATGATAGTAGGAGGAGCTAAGCCTACACAAGATCCTCAGGAAATGCCTATTGGAGTGGTGTGGGGCAAAGGAAAGTATGGCGTTAACAGAGGGCGGATAAGACATAAGGGAAGGCGGGATTGATGGTTAATATCCATCCCATCTTCCAAGCCCTCTGTCAGCCGGAAGGAGCCGAGGGTCAACCCAACCATACCACAGTCCCTGACCTTGCTCCTTTCAAATGCCAGATCTATAAAAAATAAATCTCACATCTTATATGATTTGTTAGAGGACGAACAACCTGATCTGGCTGGCATCACAGAAACCTGGCTGAAGGAGGATAGTAATGTAACCTGGGCTAAAGCCCTCCCAGCCGGCTACACTGTTCAGGAGCAGGTAAGAGAAAGTGGGCGGGGGGGAGTGGCCTTGATTCATAAAACCACCATCAATTTGACCAGAAGACCGATCCGTAAGACGGCTTACATCGAGTGTATTTATCTGACCCTGAAGGTCAAGGACAGTATAGGGATTCTGTTGGTCTACCGTCCACCCCGTAGCCTAACAGACTCCCTGGCCGAGCTGGCACAACTGGTCTCGGAGCTGGTGTTGGAGTCCCCTAGGCTTTTAGTCCTGGGAGACCTCAACATTCCCTTCGAGGCCGGTTTAACAAACTTATCAGGTGCAGCTCGAGAGTTCATGGATTCCATGACTGCCATGAACCTGTCCCAATTGATCTCAGGGCCTACACATTGTGCTGGTAATACACTCGATGTGGCATTCTCTACGGACCGGGATAATCCGTGGGCAGAAGTCATTGGAATGACTGCCCTGTCATGGACGGACCACTTCTTGGTCAAGATAGGATTGAAGGTCACAACCAATAACCCCCCTGGGGGGGAGGACCTATTAAAATGGTCCGCCCTCGAAGGCTGATGGAACCCAAAAGGTTCAAAGAAGCCCTAGAGGGATATATGGTTGGGAATGACAGCGACTCTGTGGATGCCTGGTTAATACCTGGAATGTCGACCTCACCAGGGCAATAAACAGCATCGCTCCCGAGCGTCCTCTCTATCTCGCTCCAAATAGACAATCTTGGTATACATCAGATCTTAGGAGAATGAAGCGAGAGACAAGACGACTAGAGCGTCGCTGGAGACAACACTGACACTTATCTGACAAGACGCTCCTAGAGAACTTACTGAAGTCCTATGGAGCTGCAATCGATGCAGCAAAGAATTTGTTCTATGCTGCTCGTATTGCATCCGTGGAGTCTCGTCCAGCAGAATTATTCAGGGTGGTTAAAGAATTGATCCCCCCCACACCCTGAATCCTTTATTAGAACCAACTACCACCTGCTGTGACACCTTTAATGACTTTTTCGCTGATAAAATCTCTCAGATAAGGGCCAATCTTGAATCCGGCATTAATACAGAACGAATAACAGAGGTGTCCAGTGGCTCCGTGGACTCAGTTATACTGGATCATTTTGAGTCTATCAATACCGAGGACCTGGACAAGCTCCTTGGATGTGTTAGAAGGACAACTTGCCCCCTCGATCCCTGCCCGTCTTGGCTGGCCGCAAAAGGAGGGGATAGAGTGTTGGCATTACTCCATCAAATTGTGAACAAGTCTCTCAGGGAGGGTATATTTCCAACCGCGTTGAAATACGCTGTGGTCAAACCACTATTAAAGAAGCCCTCCCTGGATCCCTTAATTAGACAAAACTACAGGCCTGTCTCATTGTTACCATTTCTGGGCAAGGTGATCGAGAGGGCAGTCGCCCTCCAACTCCAAGCTGTCTTGGACGAAGCAGATTATCTGGACCCATTTCAAACCAGCTTCAGGAGGGGCCATGGAGTTGAGACAGCCATGGTCGCCTTGGTCGATGATCTCCGTCTGGGCATCGACACTGCTGGTGCTCTTGGACATCTCAGCAGCATTCGATACCATAGACCACGGTATCCTTCTGGAGTGCCTGAGGGAGCTGGGAATCGGAGGCTCCGTTCCTATCTCTCGGGCAGATTCCAGATGGTGAAGCTGGGAGACAGCTGCTCTCGTAAAAGAGAGCTGACATCTGGCATCCCACAGGGCCCCATTCTGTCTCCCTTGCTGTTCAACATTTACATGAAGCCGCTGGGAGAGATCATCCGGAGACATGGGGCACGGTGTTATCAATATGCCGATGACACCCAGATACTTTTCTCTATGTCTCTGACTGATGCAGTGACCAGGGATGGCATCTCCCCTCTAAATGCCTGCCTGGAGTCGGTAATGGGCTGGATGAGGGAAAATAGACTCAGAATGAATCCAGAGAAAATGGAGGTACTTGTGATAGGCCCTTCTTGCCCTGGGATGGAGATTTGTCAACCTGTCCTGGATGGGGTCACACTTCCCCTAAAGGACAACGTTCACAGTCTGGGCGTACTCCTGGATCCATCGCTCCAGCTGACTGCTCAGGTGGAAGCGACTGCCAGGAGTGTGTGGTATCAACTTCGGCTGATACGCCAGCTGCGTCCCTACCTGGGCAGAGAGGACCTTGAAACATTGATACATTCACTGGTAACCTCTCGTTTAGGTTTCTGTAATGCGCTTTACATGGGGCTACCTTTGTACCAAGTTCGGAAGCTTCAATTAATCCAGAATGCGGCAGCCAGACTATTAACCGGGGCATCGAGAACTGAGCATATTACCCCGATATGAAAATCCTTGCATTGGCTGCCGATTAGCTTCCGGGCCCAATACAAAGTGTTGGTCATTACCTTTAAAGCCCTATATGGCTTGGGCCCGAGCTACCTGAAGGAACGTCTCCTCCCATACAATCTGCCCCGCACTCTCAGAACATCAGGTAAAAAATTGTTAGAAGAGAGGAATACTAGACTGATGACAACATCTAATAGAGCATTTTCTGCTATTGCTCCTAAATTATGGAATGCTCTCCCGGAAGAGATCCGTCTTATTACTACCTTGGATGCTTTCAAAAAAGCACTAAAGACAGATCTCTTCCAGCGAGCCTATCCATCTGATATCCTGTAACATTTCAAATTGGAAATAAGAGACCTAACTGATGATGACATAGAAGGTTTTTATTGAATTATATATGGTTAACTGTTAACTGTTTTTTTATATTGTATCGCATCTTTTTAAAATTGTGATAGGATTTTGGATTGTATTTTATATTGTTGGAATCCCGCCTCGATCTGAAGGAGAGGCGGGAAATATAAATAAATTATTATTATTATTATTATTATTATTATAGAACTCTGGTGCCACAAAAAAATAAATAAATAAACCCTATGGTTTCCCAAATCCCATAGCATTGATCCATGGCAGTTAAAGTGGTGTCAGACTGGTTTATTTCTGCAGTGCAGATGCAGCTTACATGAATTTTGACAAAGCACATGCTTTCAGCCTCAGAGGAAGGCAATGGGAAACATCCTTGAAAACAAATCTTGCCATGAAAACCCCATGATAGCTTCACCTTAGGGTTGTCATAAGTCAAAAATGACTTGAAGGCATGCAACAACAAGAACAACAGTTGAAGTGGAATCATAGTGCTATGACTGTATAGTCTAAAAGGATCCAAAATCTGATCCTGGAACAACAGGAGATTATCCTGGAATGTTTTTGTAGTATTAACCCTTCCAGACTCCCCTGGCCATCCTTTTTTTTTCTTTCTTTTTTCTTTTCTTTTTTTTCCCTTTGTGTGTGTGTGTGTGTGTGTGTGTGGCCAAAATGCAATCGGGGGGAATTTTCTATCCTAGGAGGTACTGGGGGCCCATTCCCACTTGCAGAAAAACCCGCATTGGAACTGAGCTGTGCTCCACTTATGAAAGCAATTCCAAAAGGCCCCTCATTCACACTATGAAAAGGGACCATGTTTGGAACCGCTTTCTTAGCCGGGAACACTTGTTTTTCTCACTGGAGCTGCCATGTAAGGTGACAGCCCTTAACACCCCAACCTCTTCCCAAAGGGGATTCTTATTTATTGGGGGGGGGGGTGTTATTGATCACAAAATCAATCTTGTGCATTTCCAATCTTGTGCATTTGTGATCTTTTGCATTTGTGATCTCGTGCATTTGCAATCTTGTGCATTTGTGATCAGTATAATGAAGAAAAATAGAAAAAAAGGAAGGAAGAGGGGAAGGAAGGAAGGACCCCCCAGGAGCAAGTGTGTGTGTGTGTGTTTTCTTTTTCTTCATTATACTGATCGCAAATGCACAAGATTGCAAATGCACAAGATTGATTTTGCGATCAATATCCCCCTCAAAAACAAACAAACAAACAAACAAAAAACACACAAAACCATGATTCTGACCAGTGTTTCCACTTACTGGAAACACTTCAGAATCGTGTTTTCAGAAAAAGACCACTTTAAAACTAGTGTCAGGAAAGCCTGGGCTATTGGCTTTTAACCTGGTCTTTTTCTCTACTAATCGATCCGATGAGGATTGGAAGTCGATTTGAGTGTGAATGAGGGTCATATAGCCTGCGTCACACTTCAAATCAAAATGTAGTGGGAATGGGACCTAGGAATAGCATTTTAATAGCTTGCATGGGCACTGCTGCATTGTTTAACATAAAAAGTGTCATATTTTGGATATTTCTGAGTGGTCTCCTCACTCAAAAATATCCCCCCAAAACCAACCTCTAAAGGGTCAAGGCTCCTCATCCCATCCTACAGCCCCTTCTCCTCCTGAACTGGCACAAATGTATGCTATTAGTTTTAATAGCTGCAGAGACTGTTCTCAGAAACCAGTTGCTGGGGTCAGCTTGGAAACTATGCTTGATGCTTTCTCAAGGAATGGACAGAACCTATAGTGTGGGGGTAATCTTGCCATGAAAAGACAAATATATATATATGATCAGAGATCTAGTCAAAGTAAATCTCTGACTCAGAGCTATTCGAGCTTCTTCAGTTGTTCCCTACCATACTGAATGCCCCATTGCACCTCATAGACAGTGTGTAGCAAAGTTATTTTTTTTATTATGGTTTCCAGAATTTTTCCTACAGTGTCAGGGTTGCAAACTGTGGTACAAAAAAAAGTAGCTTTACTTATCATTCCCTACGGACTTGTTCTGCACAAGGCCATAGACACAAGCCCATATCTGAATCTATAAGGTCTCATTTGACAAACACGGTGTCAAACTACTATCTATGCTGCAGTCATATCTGTAAAAACAACAATGCCCTCTACTTCAAAATATGCTTATCTTCTTGTTCTCTCAATCAGTACCCTCTTTCTTTTGCCATCTTAATTGATCATTGGGCAGTGTATGATATTACCAAGCTCCTTGCCAAGTTGATTTGTGCAGTGATCTCTCCATATAAACCAACCTCAAAATTATTATTTATATATTTACCTTAATAGTATCCTATATTTCTCCCTGCATGGGATTCAAGGTCATGTACAACACTTAAAGACAAAATATTCTAAAAACCTGTTTCATAGGAAAGTGAAAATGTTAAGTAAACACATCTATTAAAAAAATAAAAAAATAAAAACATTCATTTAAAAACAAACACATTGAAACATAGCCAAAAAATGCCATTGAAAAAGGTCCACCTGCCATATTAACTTAAGCTTCAAAGTCAAAGGCCTGCCTAAACAAAAAAGGTATTTGCTGGCTGGTAGAACAAGAGTACACAAAAGGCCAGTTAAACCTCCCATGGGAGACAATTCCAAAAATTGGTAAAAGTCCATGGAATTTGTTCAATTTTGTGCCACTCAGTACTCCATGTATTCATCATGTTTAACCTAATGAAAAATGGGCCATGACTGTTTCTTAGTCTATTAAAGAAAAGTACATCTATAGTTAGAAACTAAATGGACTGTATCCCTAGTTCTGATTCATTCAAAATTAGTAATTAACTGGGGAAAATTACTTACATTTATACATCATCGTATCTATTTGAGCAATAGATATTGTAAATATGTAGAGAACTCCATAAGCAAAATGGTAAATAAATGGAACTATTAACAATAATCACTGAAAAGAAAAATAATGTATTATTCTCAGCCTGTGTAAATGTGGTTGACCTGTTTATGACTGAAAAATGCAAGTGTACACACACACACTAATATAGTCTTGCTGGCTCCTGTCACTTCCACCAGAAATGGTGATCCCACTTTCTTCTTGCAGTCCCTCATACACCTTAAAAGGTTGTTATGGGATGTTGTGGCCAAGGTCTTGTGCCCATCTTACCATGGTCTCTTTAACCACCTGCTCTTCCATATCCCAATTCAAGATTAGATCATACAGATTAGAGATTTTATAATTTTTTCTATATTGTAACAATTTTTCAAAATTATCATCTGCCTTTCCTAAACCTGGTTCTTTGACATTCAATTCGAATCTACTCTGAATTTGTTTATAAAAGAACCAGGTTTTATATTAACCTATTTCTTCAAGTTTTTGTTGTGTAATGAATTTATATTCTGTAGTTTTATTGTCTTTAAATATCAGTTCTTTGTAAGTGAGCCATGAGCCACTTGATGATTTTGATTCCCTGAAGAAGGCTTCATTTGGTGCCCCCAAATAGGGTATGCATGGACATAATCTTGATGTATATCTTATCCAAGTTTTAAATAGCGATCTCCTTATATAATGGTTCAAAAATTGTTATTAGTTTTATGCTTCTCATAGAAGAGATACGTATGCATGCCAACCATACCGATTCCAATAGCCTTCTAAATCCAATGGAAAGGGGTCATCCAATTTAAATCAAGGCCACAACCATTAAGGCACACAGCACCATAGTATAATCTGAAATTGGGTAAGATGTTTTATCAAATAGTATCTTCATTTTAATTCTAGGTCACACACACACACACCCTAAAAATTTCAAAATATCCTTATTCCAAATTTTAAAGGGTTTTTGGTTAGAAAGGATCAGGATGTTTTGAGATAAGAAAATGAGTTTTGGAAGTATGGACATTTTAATAGTCACTATCTTGCAAAACAATGATAATTTAAAGTTATTCCATTTCAATAAATCTTTTCTAATATCACACCATATTTTCTCATAATTATTTCTATATAATTCCACATTTTTGGTAGTAACATTTTTGTTTACTTTCAGAGTTTCTTCTTTCGTGTTGAAATTCTCCAGGTGTTTGTGGATTCCAATCAATTCCCTGGGCATTCTGGCATGATAGTTGTTGACATGGTCCAGAATTTCAGTGTTTTCAAACAGCATCTTATGCGCAGGATGGTTTATAACATATTCTGCTACTACTGATTTTTCCAGCTGACCCAGTCTGCAGTGTCTCTCATATTCCTCGATTCTATGGAATCTTGAGATTTGTAGTTTAGGAAGCAGTAATAAGAATTCTCAGCCAGAAAACCCTTTGCTTCCTCAAACTACAAATACAGGGATTCCATAGAATTTTGCCATAATAGTTAAAATGAAATATACTGCTATAATTGGTAGTCTGAAAAGGCACATGTGGTTTTCAGAGCTGGCAATAGGACAGGAAACAGATGTTCAGTAACTGCAAAAGTATATTGTTGGCATTGGTCCATTAAAATAAAATATGGCATCACACATTTACATATCTGTTGTATAACTAAGCAAGTGACTGTAATCTGTACAACCTATGTCCCTTTGTAACCTGAACAAGCTATTGATAAGGCTAATTTTCCCCTCACACAACTCTTTTTCCCTTTCTCCTGTAAGCTATTCAACAGAGTGACCAGGCAACACCACAGTCCTTCTCACATATGTCTAAAAATCTCACCAGAACTGTGTGTATAGGATGGCATGATCACTCTCACCATCTGCTGTTTAGTCATGGAGAAAGATTCAGTAACCCACAATATGGAAAAGCACAGCAGGACAGCCAAATCTAGAGTTCAACATTAATTATAATATAGACACTAGAAAGCTTTTCTTAATAATAATGAAAAATATTATATATGTATTGAAAATTTTACTTAGAGGGTATAACCAAATTGACTTTTCACAGTGATTTTCATTCAATAATTTAATTTCAACATTTCTAGGCTAGACACTATTGTTGTGAATAGGGGTTTCAGGGTAGTGAGAGAACTTGCTGTGTTGTTGCTGAGATTACTTTATTTTTTTAAAAAATCAAAATCTCAGATGTTGTTATTATTATTATTATTATTATTATCCTTTATTTATATAACACTGTACATTTACACAGTGCTGTACATACAATCTTAAATTAGACGGATCCCTGCCCTCAGGATTACAGTCTAAAAGAGACAACACAAAAGGAAGAGGGGAAGGTGATGGGAAAGGGGGTGAGGTCCAGTGGTTCTTTTCTCCCTCTGGGGCCAGGACCAAGGCAGATGGACTGGAGGGAGGGCTCAGCTTCTTAATACATAGTTAAAAGGAGGCATCCTGGGGCAGACGGCACAATCCTGGGAACGCTTCCCTAAGACGTTCATATGTCTGAAGTGCCTTGTTCTTAAAGGAATATCTGACATCATAGACTCAGTGTTATTCTCCTCAGTAGAACCTGCTGAGTGGTTCAGAAAATCTGAAAATATTATTCTGTCTCATATTCAAGCCTCACTATTTGATAAGCAGATCATCTGTCCACGGTATTCAATACATTTGACTTCTGTTTTATATGGCCAGTTTTGAAGTAATGTTTCTCCCACCCGCTTTCTAGGCTCCCTGCAGTATTGATGATGAGAAGAAGAGGGAACAAATGAGAGGAGAGTAACCACCTGGGCAGCAGAAAGGAAGACGGTGTCTGCATGCTATCAACTAATCCTTTAGCCCTATTCATAATTTTGAGGGGAAGAAGATAGACTATACATCTAATCTGCACAATAGCAAGATAATAGATTACCATGGTCAGTCACTTCATTTCAGGGCCAACTCCACATGTCAATTTCATTGAGTTTCTACAAACCTGCTCTTTCTTCATATTCTTCTTTGGCATCAGATTGAGGGAGTTTATGTTTTATATACTAAAAAAATACTCTGTGAAGAACAGTGGATTTTTAATAAATATATGAAACATACTTTTCCTAATGTGTGTATTTACTTGTATAATTTCCTGTAGTTTACAAATTGTTGCTCCTTTGACCAAAGCATGAATGTGTGAATATTTGAGGCAAGATGCATATTGCATACCAATATCTAGAGGTGAAAAAATGCTATTTTCCATTACAGTGTCCAGCAACAAAATTTCTTTCTGTTTGTAAGAAGAGCATCATCTTCTCCATCCCAGGCTGCAAAATGTCTTGGGCCAGTTCTGATTCATTTAAGGATAGCAGTGATAACACCCTTCCAAAGACAACAACACTATTGTCACATACCTCTGATGACTCTCCTCTGGCTCCAAAAGATAAGAAAAATCTGTGCAACTCAAAATAGGGATGTCATGAAGAAGCTACTTTGAACAGCTTGGGCTAAACAGATATTTTTGCTCTTCCAAACAGTAGCCTGCCATTTTGATAAGGTCGCAATGGTACATGCTTCTGAATTGGATTAAAGATACAATAAATAATCAAACACATGGTGATAATCAAGAATGTAGTGCTACTGCTATTTCTTCAAGTTGCTGGGATGGGATACAATGAGTAACAGAAAGAAACATAAAGATATACTTGGGGATGGAGGAAAACATAAGCCTTCTCTGCAAAGGCCAAAAGGCCCATCTCTCCCGCCTCCCCCCCCCCCCATACTGGCATTGTCCATTAGGATGATGCATGTTACAACCTCCAATTCTGATATGGACAGTCCAGGTTCTTGTGCAGGCAGCATGTGTCCATGTCTGGCCACCTTGTTTCGGTCTCAGAAGAGAGTTTCAATCTCAGAAGGACACACCAGGCAGCTTGGTGTGATGCCTGTGCAGACAGTTGCCATGGTATACCAAGGTAATGGCAGCAGGTCAGGGAAGCTTCAGCACCAGGGAACTCTGGGCTGTCCACAGGGTATTTTGGCCAATGTAGGCAAAGCCAAAAGATACACACCTATATGCTACACATTTTGTCTGCTCTCACTGGGTTTTCACACAGTAGACAACAAGTACAATGCATGACCAGTCACAGGTTTGAGAACCTAGCATTTTATGACTGAAGAAACCCATTAAGCCATGCAATTTGCCGAATGACCCTGGTCTAATTAATATGGCTACCATCCTCTTGGTCCACTCTAATATCTGATAGTTCTAAGCAGTCTATGTCTTCAGTGTATTTTTTTTTTCTTCATGGTTGCTATACCTGTGCCATTTCTCACCTGGTGTCACTGCCTACACCACTACAGTCACACAAAGGTACTGTCTTAATAGAATTTTGTCTTATTTCTGAGCCTATTCTACTTCATATCATATCTGTGAGACTATGCATGGAGAAGATAACTATATGTCCTACCTCAAGGTCCTTAGGGTGAGGGGAAAGACAGGATAAAAATAAATTAATTAGTCAAATGTACTTTAAGATTTCTTTTACTAAAGCAAGTCTGATTCAGTTGCTACATTTTGAAAAGAAATCAATCTATGTTAAAGATCTTTTAGAGATAAATAATATTACCTGGTGAGCCATGCTACATTTTGAAAGCACTTTCTCTTCATGCTGAAACAGAAACTGGTAGTTGTTCAGCTAAAGGACCACATGAAAGTGGAAGTTTTATTTCTGTACTTCACAATCTATTGTGCACCTAAAAATGCTTTCTTGTATTATACTCAACCTACTGCAGCCAGGCTGATGTGATCATCAGCCAGCACAACAGCTTTAGTGTCACCATATTACAGCTCTCAAAATATCAGTAAATCATTTCAATTTGCTTTTATTGCACAATTTAATATTTATTATAACCAGTATAGCCGCATGTCTAGTCAATGCAGATAAAATTTGAATGAACATTTCTCTCAATAGTGTAGTTTGCTCCAGTCCAATATGTGGTAGTTCTGTTGGATGACAGAAGATAAACAAAGGGCATGGTATGCCTAGATTTCAAATACAGCTATGAATGTGCCACGATTTTAATTATTTACTTATATATCTTAAAAACAGAGATCAATGTAAAATTTGTATCCATTGTACAGAACACACAAAACCCATGTAATCCCACAAATAAATGTGAATGAGTGAGTATCAATTTTCATTTTAGAGAAAACTGGGGGCAACTTTTCAGGGCAAACAAAGAGCATATCAGGCTCCTGAAAGACAAGGATGATTTAAAAGAACTTTTAAAAGATCAGCTCAAATTTCACAAAGTGTGCAAGCTGCCAAGTTCCCAAGAATTCTTAATCAAACAAGGGGGATTTTTTTTTAAAAGTTGTTTATCCATTTAGTAATGGATTTATATCCCTCTGTGGCAAGTCACTAGACAGAGTTAATTTTCCCAACAGTCAATCATGGTTCAAGCTGGCTGTAAAAGAGGGGCTGCTGTGGGGAAAATGGCTATAAAAGGAGAGGAGCGAGTGAGAATCAGGGGAGAGTGTATCAATTTTAGCATCAGTTCAGAGCAGTTCAGAGCTGTTTCATTTTGAGAGTTGTCAGATGGAATCCAGGCCAGTGTACCTTACTGGAATTCATAGTTCTGTTGAAAGGGAAGAAGATTGATAGAATAAGAGAATGAGTTTAATAGTATAAGATAAGAAGTTTAAAAAGAAGCTCCAATACCGGTCCCTGAACTCACTTTGGTGGCCATTTTTCAAAGTTGGAAAGCTCTCAGTTTTGAAAAATGGATGCCAAAGCGAGTTCAGGGACCAGTATTACAGCCAGGCTGTACCCGGATGGCAGTTTTGGAGACAAAAGCCATGTGATAATAACAGAAGGCAGCCCAAATTTTGGCTTGAATTCGGAAGAGGAAAATCATTGTATTTTGCTGTGCACTAACCTCCTAAGTTTGAAAGAATTCAGTAAGGGAACTGAATAGGAAATAACTTTTAACTATTAAAGTATTGTAACATATGATCTGTGAAAGATATAATCTTAACACCTGCTTGTAAGTAAAGTTAATGTTTATTTTGTTCCAGAAGAGTAGGAGCCTGAGTGAACTTATAATAATAACTTTGCAGACAACACACTACCAGATATTTAACACACATAAGAGCAAGACACTAGGAAGAAGGACACTAAGATATTCACTTAAAGGAAGGAGTATTAATGGGGCAAGTGTCAAGGACCAAAGGGTCTTCGGATGATTATAAGGTAAAATATAGTTTTTGAAGCATTGATGGGGAAGACTGTCTTGGACACACCCGCCTAACTCCCAAAATGGGATTCAAGGCAGCAATGGTGGAACAGTCAGAGAAGACCAAAAATTGTATCAAATTTCATGGTTATTATATCAGAGATAAGTTCCAAGATCTCTTTCACACTGCACTAGTATGGCACTCTGAGGCCATTTAATGGCCAAGTTTCCATCCTATGGAATTCTGCTGAACCCTGCTTATATTCCATAGATACACTACAGAAAATGTTTCTTTAAACACATTAGTGTGTGGTCAGAAAGCCCCATCTCCTGGCATGGCATAATCCCTTCTTTAGATGTCTGCACATACAAGCACCACATCAGCAGGGGAGAAGAACATTGTGTATTCAACTGCATGTGTGGAAAATCCCCCTTGCATACATTTGTGCAGTATTATTGATGCTTGAGGGAGAAACTATTTAATGCCAGGGGGTGAAACTGCATGGTACAACACCATCCTACCATATATTTGAGCATGGACTGTCAATCATGCTTCAACAATGCTCAGACTTATGATTTATTTCCTCATCATCCCATTTTAAAGCTGTCCATCTTGACAGATATCAGGATGACCTACGTATATAACTAAATCAAATAAAATGCTAAAAAAATGTGGTTCGCAATAAAAAAAGTTGGCTATAGAAAAATGGTTTTAAGCCAGAGTTGAAACAACTGCAGTTTTGATGCCAATTGGTCCTTCATGTGGTGAGGTATACTTAATTTGGAGTCTCCAAGAAAGGTCTCTCCCTGATGTGTTTGCAGAAGAGTCTGTCCTGATATTCTAGTAATCATTGGGGGGGGGGGGGGGGTTGAATAATAAGAGGTGAATTTTGCTTGGCAGTAAGACAACCTATTTCGTAATTTGTGTGAGAAAGAACTCTGCTTCCCACTATCTCAGTCTGAGACAAACCACAGTGGATCTACATCATTAGTACTTTCTGTTAGTACTTTCCAGAGTGAGGACCTGAAATGATTGCTTAAATTCATTGAGTGAGATATATAGATGTTATGGATATTTCTCAGGTTAAGAATATTGATGTTTAAAAAAGAATACCAGCTAGAATCCTCCTTTTCTAAAATATCTAAACATCGATGTCCCTAAATAGTTATCATAAAGAGATCCTAATATCCACACTCATGCCAACAATATGGTGAATGTGTGGCTATACGAATAGATTTCTACACCCTTTTAAATTAGTGAATATTCATCAGTCTAATTCATTACGTTATACATACCAGATTTGTGCTAATGGCAACACAGACAAGAAAGGTCTGCAGAAGCAGCATGTTTTCTTCTTTACATGCAAGTCCTGATTTCAACATATTTTGCTATTCAGAAACATAGAAGCAGCCTCTCCCCAGTGAGATTTTTAGATTCACTCTCTATAAAATCTGTATCAAGGAAGCAGATCGTAACAAGCCTCAGTGATTTATATGGTTATTATATGCCAAACATTTCCATGGCATATATGGGTATATGAGCTGACACTGAAAGAAGGAAAAAGATTTTAAAAAGAAAAAAGAAAAAAGAAAAAAAGAAAAAAGAAGCAAGCATGTGATTTATTTGAATTGAAATGCACTCTATGTGAACCAGCACAATTCTTACTGTGGCACATCTCGCAAGACTGTTATTTCACCTTCCAGATCATATATGAGCCTACCCAGTTTTAAGATCTTCGAGGGGGGGGGGTGTACTCTCAGTGCAACCACTTTCACATGTACAGCTAGTGAGGACCCAGGAGAGAGCCTTCTCCGTGGTTGCTCCCAGACTATGGAATTTTCTACCATGGATGGCTCACTTGACCTCTCACTCCTAGCATTTTGTTGGTAAGCCAAGACCTTTCTATGTAAACAGGCCTTCAGTATTTAACCAATTAGGGTAGATTTAAATGCGTTTTTAATTTTTTAAAACTATTGTTTTTTAAGTGGTTTGTATTTAATGCTTTTTAATTTTTGTATTTCAGGATGCTTTTAGCTGTAAACTTTTACTGGGTCCCTTATGGGAGAAAAGCAGAATATAAATTAACTGAATAATAACAAAAGTGACAGAGGCTATACAATTCCATTCCAATATTTACATCAACTGCTTAGTTACATATCCATAACTAAGAATCATAGAATCATAGGATCATAGAATCATAGAGTTGGTAGAGACCACAAGAGCCATCCAGTCCAACCCCCTGCCATGCAGGAACTCCCAATCAAAGCACCCCTGACAGATGGCCATCCAGCCTCTGCTTAAAGACCTCCAAAGAAGGAGACTCCACTACACTTATCACACTGTCCTGTGCCTGGGCAATAGGCAGCCTGTATCCAATCCAGGCTTCTCTGATACCTTTTCAAGAACAGGAAAATCCCATTTCTGAAAAGCTACAGGAGAAGCTTGAGTTGGATATGGGCTGTCTACTGCCTGGGCACCGGGCAGTGCAATAAGATCTGTTGGTCTTATCTGCATTTATCCCTGTGTGGATTTGGGTTGTGATAATCTCCTAAGTAACATGTGCTGACAAACATACCCAGCCTGCCTTAATAGCCAGTAGCCAGATTAGATGAAATAGAAGTTTTCATTTGGGATGCAAGGGGAATGATAATTTCCACTCTTTCCCACCAGGACTTGTGACAAAGTTCCTGCTTCTAATTGTCACAACCTTGCTTACTGGATTGACAGGGTTGAAAATGTCGTCTTCATGATTAGCAGCTTAACATAACTCCTTAGCCTTATTCAGTTTCTGGCTGTTAAGTGGAGCCGGGGGATATTTGCATAGTCTTAGAGTAAGTCTTACTGAACAGAGAACAGCTATGAATCTGTAACTCTAGAATCCACAATGTAATGTCAGCTCCAGTAAGTACATATTTCTTCTCTCCCCATGATTCTCCTCTGGCAAAAGAACAACCCAAACAGAGAGCTACAACAAGTCCATTCTACAAAAGTTAAGTGCCTATAATGATACTTGTGCTCACCTCCAGTTAGTAATGCAAAAGGCAAAGTATGTGAGTGTTGGATTTTGAGATTTGCTGTATGATCATGATGTAATGGCCACATGGTGAAGTCTTTTATTTAAATAGTACAGACTCTGAATCTGATCAGTCTCCAAAATTTTCAGAAGACATGCTTGAAATAAATTCTGGAGCAGCCTGAGGTGGTTTCATGGACAAATAGTATTACAGCATTATAATAATAATAATGATTCAATATCACAGATTTTAGTATTGCACATATAGTATCAGGCCTTCAAAATGCCACACAGTGGCAAATCAAAATACAATTATGGCCCAGTGCACATGGGCCATTAGCAGCAATATTAGGGCTCGATAATGCTTGGCATCCATATGTGCCAACCCGTAATATCGCTGTGTTGATGTCAGGAGGCTAAGGCCCATGTACACAGGGTGCAGCCTTGTGACTTAAGGTTGCCTGAGCATCCATACGCCTGTGGGTGGAAGAGATGTGATAGGGCTGCATTGCAGCCTTTATGACATCTCAAAAAAGGAGCTGCCTAGACAGCAGGTTTTGTATAATGATGCTCACCAAAGTCTGTAATGCAGTTCTCATTTCAAAACTTGCATTAAAGAAACTAATAACAAAGTTGTATGTAAAAATGCATATATTAGGGGATGCTTTCTATGACATTACTTGTGAAATTGAATTACAAAATGTGCATGGAAATAAATGTTTATGTACATGTATTTTTAAAATGTTCTGGAAACTGTATGGAATGGGTTTATGACTAAATACATAAAACTGAAACAGACTGGATTAGGATGCCTGTCTAAAGATTTAAAGTTTAACAGAAATGTGCTCTTCTAGATAGCAGTTGACCTCCTTTGCAAGTCTCTTTAACTTCATTATTTGTAGAAATGTGGCATTTCTTTGTATGTTCCTCTAAGATAGTAGGAGACACGAATCAAAATATTTCTGGATCCCCACCACCCATTTTGTGGAACCATATGTCACAATGTGCCCCACTCACCCCATTCTTTTATTCAATGACAGCACAATGGGTTTTATTATCCCACCACTGCCACCAAATTGTCATGGACACTTTATTTTCCACCACTAAGTTTCTTCGATGACAGCACCCTGGGCCTTTTCATCCCACCGCTTCCACTTAAGAGTCACGAGCAACCGTAGTTTTAATACTATTTTTCTTATTAATTTATATTCCTGTTATCTCTTTCTGACTGTCACTTTACCCCCAAAATATGTTTTGAATTGTTAGTAGCATGGTAAGTATTCAGATTCCAAGTCTTTCGTGAACAACAATAAACTTTATTTAAACAACAGTTTCAAAAATGTTTTACGTATTGAGCTATTTGATACGCTTATTACTGTTATGGTTTCTTTTACACACACTCTATCTAGAGAAATTTGGTTACTTTCACTTAAAGCTCACACAATCTTTGTATTATGTTCCCTTCTCACACTTATCTCTACCCTAGCCAACCAGGCTAATTAAACTCCACAGGATATCCCATTCCAGCAACTCTCTCTCTCTGAGTTCTGGACATGTACCAATAGGAGCCTCTCACTTTTTGAATCTACCCCTAACTGTCCCTGTCTCACACTGGAACCCTCACAACAGCTGTCCCACTCTGGACTTAACTCTGCCTTCTAAATGTCACCAACAGACCATTTAGCAGCTTCAGCCTTTGATTTTATTGGCTGCCTACAGCTATTGGTTGTTGCTAGGCTGGCCCATCTCTGTCAGCTCTCCACACCAAGTGGCTGTGTGAAATGAAAAAGTAGATTCTGGTCTCCTGGAGCAAAGTAATAACTATTTTTTTAGCAGCACTGATCTAATTATGACTTGGTC
Source organism: Urosaurus nigricauda (assembly GCA_034509955.1). Taxonomy (NCBI): domain Eukaryota; kingdom Metazoa; phylum Chordata; class Lepidosauria; order Squamata; family Phrynosomatidae; genus Urosaurus; species Urosaurus nigricauda. Next base: position 57,438,376 of record JAOEGL010000003.1, read on the forward strand.
TCTAGCCATTGTTGTAACTCCTGTTTTTATTTGCAGAGATTCTTTCCATGTCTTTTTACACTTGTTAACAACTGCTAGCTATGAATGCTTTAATTATCTTAACAATTTTGTCTTTTTATGTAATCTGAAATCCAGGTTCAAACAAAGAAAAAGCTTCCTTTGATTTCATGGATCTTGATTGCATCAGCTTCCACCAAAGTAAACACTAGAACTCCTCAGTCCTAAGACTGCCATACTAATTGTGAGTGGGTTAAAAAATGATCATTTTATTTAAACAAAACAAAACACAACAAAACATGTAGATGAATACCAGAAATGTAAGTGACTAGAACACCCCATCCCACGATCACACCATTTTCTTTCTGATGTTCAACTAAGCTGAATAAAGAACTAGCCACATACCTGATAAAACCACTGGGCTCTGCGTCTTGGCACCATCTCTAGATCCAAGCCAGTTCCATTCAAGTACTAGATGATGATGATGATGATGATGATGATGATGATGATGATTGATTGATTTGGCAATCCAACTGGGTTCTGGTCTTTGCCATGGTGGCTTATGCTGCTGACTGTGGAACACATTTTTCAACTTCCTGACAGGATTGTCACTGTTTTGTTCAGTGGGCAGAGATGTTTTGTATGCATAGATTTTGTTCCTTTCTTGTTTTGTTTTGTTTAAATTAAAAATTCTGCTCCATCATTTAGTTAATGAACTTCTGAGCCAGTTTACAAATTGAGAAGCAATACAAAAGCAGAATCTACAAACCAATCAGCACCCAGCTGTTAAAATGAGCAGTTAAAGGCAACAAAATGATAGTATCACTTATGAATTAAATAACATAATCTTGTGCATGTTCTGTCAAAAATAAGTGCCACTGTGTTTAGTAGGATTTATTCATGGGAAAGTCTGTATTAGATTAAAACCTTTCATCACCTTAGGCAATAGGAATCACAAGTTGTCAGAGGACAATTTTCAGCCCTAATTCTCAGAAAGATGATGAACCAAAGGTAAGGGAGACATCCTGGTTTTTACCTTGTCCCTTGTTTTCCATTGCTGTCAGAGTTATTATGGTAGTAATGGTAGAATGGACTCCATGTTTATTTCCCAGAATGCCCCTTGGAATAATGCTATAAGATCTCCAAGTCTTGTCCCCAGTGGCGAGATGATTGCTTATACTGAAACTAATAATAATCCACAAGAACTGCATTTCACACATTTTGCACATCTCCAGTCATTTAAATAGCCTCTGTTTTGCCACTTGCAACTGGGCTGATGGCGAAAATAATCTGGAGGTCATTTCAGGCTGGTTCTGGTAACAGTAGTCCTTCCTTGAAACCCTGGTTTGCTACTGGGGTTAGTTGTCAGAGAAGGAAAGACTCAGCTAGATCACAGTTTTGTTTTGTTTTGTTTTTTGGAATCCAGTTAGTATTTTATAATTTCTAATTTGTCTTTGAAATGTATAATTTCAGGCTTTATGGTACAGAAATATTCTGAAACAGACTAGGCTCCCTGGTGACATTCAGCTTCCATATATCAAGACAGAAGTGTGCACACAGAAGTGTTCTGAGCAGAAGCATAATGCATGTGTTATTCCATTTAATTCCTGACTTCCACATTTCAAGATTATTTTAGCAATAAAAATGTCAAATATACACCTAATTGTATCATAATAAATGCAGCATTGGGGCAGACATGCTATATAAATTGAGAATAATCCATTAATTATATGAAAGTTATGACTAGAAATGAATAATTTCCAATAGACTAGGGAGCACTGACTTGCCAAAAAGAACAATTTTAATGGTGTTGTAATGAGATTAGACCAGGGTTGCCTTGCTCTTGTGCAATTTCCCTAAGATTTGTGCAACTACATTTTTTGAAAGATATGTATATACAACTATTTTTCTCTCTCTCCCTCCCCCCTCTCTCACTGAGTCTCATGCTCAGAACTTGTGCTGCTCTGTCTATGTATATCTATCTATATACTTATCTATCATCTTTCTCGGAACTCATTTTGCCACTTCCAGACAAATGGTTTACTAGACATAGCCTCAGGGAGCAATTCATAGGTCTATGACAACTAGGTTGATTCCTTTTTTCCATTTCATGTCACTAGAGTGCCCTTAAATCCCAGCTACAAACAAGTGGTGAGCTGGTAGATGTCCTCCTCTTACTCTCCTGACTGCTGCTTGTTGCAATAGCAACAACATTTAGCACTGAAAAGTCAAGAATGTCTCAGTGTAGGCAAAATAAGTAGGTTTAGAAAGTGACCTAAAGTTTGCTCCTTTCTACCTCCCTATCTCTCTGCCTCTGCCCCAGAGGGAGCAGGGCCCTGCTCCCTCTGTGATATAAACTGATACTATGAGGGATATTACTATCTCTTCTCCTTCCCAGAAGTCTTTCAGCTCTTCTCTAGACTGCTGCTAGATTAGAATAGCATGTTAAGTAACTTTGCTATGTTAGGCTGCATCTCTGTGAACATTTAGAAGACAATGCCATATTCATAAAAAGCCAACATGGGTTTCAGAGAAACGTGTCTTGCCAGACAAATCTGATCTCTCTTTTTTTTTTCTTTTTTTTGAAAAAATTACTAGTTTGGTAGGTGAAGGGAATGCTGTGGATATAGTATATCTTGATTTCAGTAAGGCCTTTGACAAGGTTCCCCATGACATTCTTGCAAACAAGCTTGTAAAATGTGGGCTAGATAAGGTAACTGTTACATGGATTTGTAACTGGTTGACTGACCAGACCCAAAGGGTGCTCAACAATGGCTCCTTTTCAACCTGGAAAGAAATGACCAGTGGGGTCCCACAGGGTTCTGAACTGGGCCCAGTGCTATTCAATATTTTATTTATTTATTTATTTATTTATTTATACCCCGCTCTTCAGCCTTAAAGGCTATCAGAGCAGCTTACAATTATTATTTTTTAAGATTGTTCCCTGCCCTCAGGCTTACAATCTAAAAGACACAACACAAAAGGAGAAGGGAATGGTGATGGGGAAGGGGATCAGGTCCAGCAGTTGTTCTCTCCCTCTGAGGCCTGGACCAAGGCAGATGGACAGGAGGGAGGGCTCAGCTTCTTAATCTAGGCCCAATGGAGTTGGCCTCTCCTGTCACTCCCTCCTAGTTTTGTCATGAAGGGAGGGCTCTTCAACTTGAGGCCAGGCCGGATGGTGTTGCTAGGCCTCTTTCACTCCCTTCTGGGTGGCCAGATAATGTCCTCAGGAGGGAGGGCTCTTTAAGTTGAGGCCAGGCTGGATGGTGCTGCTAGGCCTCCTTCACTCCCTTCTAGGTGGCCAGATGATGTCTTCAGATGATGTCCTTAATATCTTTATTAATGACTTGGATAACAGAATTGGGGGCATACTTATCAAATTTGCAGATGACACCAAATTAGGAGGAGTAGCCAATACTCCAGAAGACAGGATTGAAATTCAGAATGACCTGAATAGACTAGAAAGCTGGGCCAACGCTAACAAAATGAAATTCAATGCGGAGAAATGTAAGGTTCTGCACCTAGGGAGGAAAAATGAAATGCACAGATATAGGATGGGGGACATCTGGCTGAATGAAACTATGTGTGAAAGGGATCTAGGAGTCCAAGTGGACCATAAGTTGAACATGAGTCAACAGTGTGATGCAGCAGCTAAAAAGGCCAATGCAATTTTAGGCTGCATCAAAAGAAGTATAGGCCCATTTTAGATTGGCAAAAAGAGGTGTGTTGAAGGCTGCATGAAAGCCCAGCCTTTAGATGAGAAAAAGGGAAAGTGTGCCATGAAAACACTATTTTGGCATTTTAAGGGAGAAGAAGTGCTTTAAAAAGGAGCTGGCTCATTTTACATTGGCAAAAAGAGGTGTGTTGATGGCTGCATGAAAGCCCAGCCTTTAGATGAGAAAAAGGGAAAGTGTGCCATGAAAACACTATTTTGGAGTTTTAAGGGAGAAGAAGTGCTTTAAAAAGGAGCTGGCTCATTTTACATTGGCAAAAAGAGGTGTGTTGATGGCTGCATGAAAGCCCAGCCTTTAGATGAGAAAAAGGGAAAGTGTGCCATGAAAACACTATTTTGGAGTTTTAAGGGAAAAGAAGTGCCTTTAAAAAGTAGTTTGATTTCCCCACTACTTTTTTTAAAAGGGTGCAACATTGCTATTGCATCTAAAGGCTAAGGTGTACACTGGTCCCCCAGGTTACGAAGGTAATTCGTTCTGGGATTACCTTCGTAACCCGGAAGCTTTCGTTACCCGGGGGACCGCTTTCGCGGACGGACCGCGCGGCCATTTAAAGGGGCCGCGCGGCTTTTTTTGGCTTTTTTTCTTCATATCCCGGGGATCTTTCGTATCCCGGGGGAAACAATGGCGGTCCCGCAACCTTCGGATCCCGGGGTTTTCGTAACCCGGGGGATTCGTAAGGCGGGGGACCACTGTAGTTGCACGGTTAAATGGGGCTCTGTCTCTTTAAAGCACCCATTTAAAGGTAGCGATACAAGTGCGGAGGGAGGGAAGGTGCCAAGACAAGAAGAGACCTTCAGAGCCCGGCCAGAATGCGCCTGCACCTTCCTTCACCACCTCCCTTTGGCTGAGAGAGTGTGACTTCTAGGGAGACAGCAGGGCACTGGAGGCGCTCAGCCAGGCCAGGGCAAGCTGGCAAGAGGAGGAGGAGAAGGGGAGGGACCTGGAGCCCCTCCGCTGCCCTGCTTCCCTGCAAGTCACACTCTCTCAGCCGAATGGGGGGAGGAGAAGGCAGGCCCAGGCACACTCTGGCCAGGCTCCAGGGCTCTCTCCTGGCTGCCTTCCTCCTCCCTTTGGCTGAGAGAGTGTGACTTGCAGGGAAGCAGGGCAGCTGAGGTGCTCTAGGTCCCTCCCCTTCTCCTCCTCCTCCTGTTTCCAGCTTGCCCTGGCCCAGCATCAGGAGGACCTGGAGCACCACCGCTGCCCTTCCTCCCTGCAAGTCACACTCTCTCAGCCAAAGGGAGGAGGAAGGCAGCGGGGAGGGAGGGAGGGAGGGAAGGAGCCAGGAAGAGACCCCCAGAGCCTGGCCAGAGCACACCTGGCCCTCCTGCTTCCTCTTCAAAAAGAAGGCTGGAAAAGTAGGACGTGTCCTGGCAAAGGAGGATGTGCCTGGTCAACTTGGAAAAGGGGGGCCTCTGCTCAAGAATGGAGGACATATGGGAATCCCTCCTGGACAGAGGACTGAAACCTCAAGACAACTCAATATAATGCTCTGACAGAACACAGACTACAACTCCCATGAGCCTTTGCTACCATTTCCCAAGATGCCTTAATTTGCAACAGAAAGCCGACCAGTATGTTCACATGTGATGAATTCTTTCGTATTGACTCTGCATTTTCTTTTTGTGTAGGTGCTCTCTTGTTTTGTGTGTGATGAGCTTGTGCGTAATCACGTGCATTTCCGAACTGACCTCACTTTCTCCCTCTTTCGGAATGGTCCTGTACTCCCCCATGTGATAAGCTCCGACTGTATGATGTACCTGCGCAATTGCGCAATTCGCAGCCAGCAAGGGAAAAAAATGTTTAAAGTGCGGCTAAAAGCCACGTTCCTTGCCTCCCATGTAGCTGCTCCGCCTGTGTTTGTAGCGTTTTGACAGCTTCCCATGTAGTTGCTGAGCCACAGAAAAAACCTCAGTCTAGCTGCCCTGTACTTTTTAAATGCACACCTGGGGCTTGCAGTCTAGCTGCTAAGCATTAAGGAAAGTGCAACTTCATGTCACAATTTCCTGCCAATCTAAAAAGCCCCATAGTGTCTGGATCAAAGGAAGTAATAGCGCCACTCTATTCTGCTTTGGTCAGGCCCCACCTGGAATACTGTGTCCAGTTCTGGGCACCACAATTCCAAAAGGATGTGGAGAAACTGGAGCGGGTCCAAAGGAGGGCAACTAAGATGGTGAAGGGTCTGGAAACCATGCCCTAAGAGGAACGACTTAGAGAGCTGGGGATGTTTAGCCTGGAGAAGAGAAGGTTAAGAGGTGATATGATAGCCCTGTTCAAATATTTGAAGGGATGTCATATTGAGGAGGGAGCAAGCTTGTTTTCTGCTGCTGCAGGGACTAGAATGCAGAACAATGGATGCAAGCTGCAGGAAAAGAGATTCCCCCTCAACATTAGGAGGAACTTCCTGACAGTAAGGGCTGTTCGACAGTGGAACACACTCCCTCAGAGTGTAGTAGAGTCTCCATCCTTGGAGGTCTTTAAGCAGAGTCTGGATGGCCATCTGTCGGGGATGCTTTGACTGGGAAATCCTGCATGGCAGGGGGTTGGACTGGATGGCCCTTGTGGTCTCTTCCAACTCTATGATTCTATGATTCCACTGCAGAATTAATGCAGTTTGACACCAGTTTAACTGCCATGGCTCAATGCTAGAAAATTCTGGCATTTGTAGTTTTGTCAGATAGCAGAGAGCTCTGATGCCACAACAAACTAGAGATTCCAGAATCCCATAGGGCAGAGCCATGACAGTTAAAATGGTGTCAAACTACATTAATTCTGCAATGTAGCAGAAACCTTAGAATGGAGTTCTTATAATAAAGATTACTTTTTTTCTCAAAGCTATTGGTGTCTTTGCTCCTTCATCAACATCTCTAACATCTGTGTGCATTAATTTTAAGAGGAGCATTTGCTTCTTCTTCATGGGAGCTTCATTCACCATTGTTTCCTCCTTCATTTATATCTCTACCTCAGTCATGGACTCAAGGCAGATTTCAAATTATTAAAGCTGGTACAGATTAAAAATATACAAAAGCATCCCATCACTGAATTTTAACTATAGAGTTAAAGCTATTTTTAAAAGGTATTTTTAAAAATCAACAGAACAGCAGAGTACACTATTAAAATCCCACCATAGTAAAGCCTTAAAAGCCTAGATGGAATATGAAAGTTTTACTTCCCAATGGAAAGAGAAGAACGGAGTCATCCTAACTTCCCTTGGGAGGGAATTCCACAATCTGCCAAAAATGCCTTCTTCCTTATCCCCAAGTCTGATAAAACTGTGGGATAGAAAGAAGAGTCTGACCTGCATATCTCATAGCTTAAAACGCTCATATAAGGAGCTACTGCTCTTCAATATCAAACCTATTGAGGGGAATGCCATAAGATATTGTACCTTTGACGTAGTTCTACATACATGAATAAGACCAAATGGATTTTTGCCCAGAACAAGCTCAGCTCTGGGTTTTAATGGCAAATTTGGCTTTTCAACTGAATGCAGGCAATAATGCCACAGTAATGTAGTGTTAAATGATGCAAAGTTTGTTTATTGTGAAAAGGAATACAAACTAGATTGTTATCACATGGATGAGGCCTGAATTTGGAGTGCCTACAGCTGTGGCCCTTTCCAAGTGGCTCAGCTTTTCTCAGTTACTATTTGGCACACTAACAACTATGGAGCAGAGGTTGTGGATTGTTCTGCCATACAGAATTATTAAACCTGGAATCTGGCTGAGGTAGAAGAAAGAAAGAAAGAAAGAATAATAATAACAACAACAACAACAACAACAATCCCATCTTTCCCCCAAAACTGGGACTCAGCACAGCTTACAATATTAAAAAATAGTACAATTAAAGGTATACAAAAAGGTACATAAAAATAGGATTAAATTATCACAATATTAAAACAAATTGCCTGTTAAAAGAATAGAATATGGTTAAAAAGGTAAAATGGTTTAAAATACTTTAAAACAATGCAACACCTCAGCCTACCTTAAACACCTTAAAACTTTCTGTTTTAAAGGCCTGTCTGAACAGGAAGGTGTTAGACTGCTGAAGGAAGGACAAAAATGAGGTGGCCCTTCTGGCCTCCCTGGAATGGAATTCCACAATCTTGAAACAGCCAAGGAAAGGCCTCATCTCACGTCCCCACCAACTGTGCTTGTAATGGTGGTGGAACTGAGAGAAGGGCCTCTCCTGATGATCTCAGAGCTTGAGACAGTTCATACAGGGAGATACAGTTTGCCAAATAGCCTGGACCTGAGCCATATATGGCTTTATAGGTCATAACCAACACTTTGAATTCTGCCCAGAAACAAACTTGTAGCCAGTGAAGCTGTTTCAACAGGGCCATTGTGTGGTCTCTGTAACCTGTCCCCATTAACAGCCTTGCTGCAGACCTTTCAGCCAACTCAAGTTCTGAACACTCTTCAAAGGCAGCCCCAACCAGAGCATGTTACAGTAGCAGCTATATCTCACATGGGTGCAGATAGTGTATGAGTTTTAAATGTGCAAAAACATTCCTGAGGACTGCAGAAGCCTCGGCCTCCAAGTTCAAAGCTGAGTTCAAGAAGAAACCCAAATTGTGAACCTGTGGGAATGTCTAACACAGGCTGGATTCCTATTCCCCGATCTGCTTCCCTACTAATCAGGAACACTTCTGCCTTATCTGGATTAAATTTTAATTTGTTTGCTCTCATCCAGTCCATTACTGATGACAGACACTGTTTTAGGACCAGGACAACATCCTTGGATTGAGCTGGAACAAACTCTCTCAGAATGTGGTGGAATCTCCTTCCTTAGAGGTCTTTAAGCAGAGTCTGGATGGCCATCTGTTGGGGATGCTTTGTTGGAGAGTTCCTGCATGCCAGGGGGGTTGGACTGGAGGGCCCTTATGGTCTCTTCCAACTCTACAGCTCTATGGTTCTATGGAAAGGAGTAGTAGAGCTGAGTGTCATCTGCATATTGGTGGCACTGCACCCCGAACATCCAGATGACTTCTAGCAATTTCATGTATATGTTAAATAGCATAGGGGACAAAACAGAACCCAGAAAAACCCAACAGATCAATGGCAAGGGGGTCATGTAGAAGTCCCCCAGCACCACCTTCTGACTTTGCCCTTCCAGGAAGGAATGGAGCCACTGTAAAACCATAAATCCAAGTATAGTGAAAAGGGCAATCTATCAGCCAATCACAGAGCAGCATGTGACCAGCCGGCTGGGCAGGGCTATAAAAGGGCCTTGCAGAAAGTGAAAGAGGGGTTAGTTTTTAGGGAAAGAGTTACATCAAATAGAGGGTGTGCTCTTAGAGTTCCTGAGTTTTGTTTGGCGACCACAAAGGGGTCTTGACAGTCCCAAGAGGAACTGTGTAGGCTTGAGGAGTCTAGTAGGGAGAGGCTCAGAGCAAGCCAGTTGTTGAAAAGGGAATTTTGGTCCATGTGCATGAGATGATGATGATGATGATGATGATGATAAATTTTATTTCTAGCCCGCCCCTCTGAATGGGCAATCGGGGTGGGGTACAAGAGAAGTTAAAAAAACATCACAATTAAAATATCCAATCCCATTCCTAACCCCTCCCCCTTAAAAAAAGATTAAACCAAAGACAAGTTAAAAACAGTTACAAATAAACAAAATCGACAATGTCACACCAAAAGACTTCCTGAGCTGTTTAACCAGATGGAAACTAAGAACTAGCAAGAGATAGAGCCAGAGAATGTTGGACATTTTCCAGGAAGGCCTGCCGAAAGAGATGCAACTTCAAAGCTTTCTTAAAGCTGTCAATCGATGGAATAAGACACATCTTGTCCGGAAGGTCATTCCAAAGCTTGGGGGTGACTGCTGAAAAGGCCCTCTGGGAGGTCTGCACCAACCTGGTCTTCCTGGGCTGTAACAGATTCCTCCCAGAGGATCGAAGTGTGCGAGGGGGGGGTTGTATGGGGAGAGGCGGTCTCTTAGATAGGATGGACTTGAGCCATGTAGGGCTTTATAGGTCAAAACCAACACCTTGTACTGTGCCCGGAAACTGATCGGCAGCCAGTGGAGAGATTCTAACATGGGTATCATGTGCTCTCTCCTAGATGTACCAGTAATGAGTCTGGCTGCCATATTCTGGACCAGTTGTAGTTTCCGAGTTAAGCACAAGGGTAGCCCCATGTAGAGTGCATTACAGAAGTCCAGTCGTGAAGTCACCAGAGTGTGTATCACAGTTTCCAGATCCTTCCTCTCCAGGAAAAGTTGCAGCTGGTGGATCAGCCGAAGCTGGTAACAGGCACTCCTGACCATCGAATTACCTGACTAGTCATGTGAAGCGACGAGTCAAGGAGGGCCCCCAAGCTGCGAACACAGTCTTTAGAGGACAGTGTGACTCCATCAAGAACTGGAGATTGTATTCCCAATCCTGGTTTCGGGCCTGTAACTGTGAGTACCTTCGTTTTGCTTGGATTGACCTTCAATTTGTTTTCCCTCATCCAATCCATTACTGTCTCAAGGCAGCGGTTGAGAGGAGAGACCCCATCTGAGGTCTGAGTGGACGATCTTGTCATGGAGAGATATATCTGAGTGTTGTCAGCGTACTGAAGACAGTGAGCTCCATGCCTCCAAATGATCTCACCAAGCAGCTTCATACACATGTTAAATAGCATCGGGGACAGGATGGTGCCCTGAGGGATGCCACAATTAAGCTCGATTTCGGGGGAGCAACTGTTCCCAAGCCTCACCTTTTGGGATCTGCTGGAGAGAAAGGACCAGAACCACCAGAGCACGATGCCACCCCAACTCTCTCAGCCGCTCCAAAAGGATGGCATGATCTATGGTGTCAAAAGCCATGGAGAGATCCAAGAGCACAAACAGGGTCACACTACCCCTGTCGATACTCAAGCAGAGGTCATCCATCAAAGCAACCATGGCAGTCTCAACTCCATACCCCGCCCTGAAACCGGTTTGGAAAGGATCAAGATAATCAGCTTCATCCAAAACTGCTTGGAGTTGGAAGGCAACAGCTCTCTCAATGGCCTTGCTAAGAAAAGGTAGCAAGGACACTGGTCTGTAGTTTTTCCTGCCCAGGGGATCAAGGGAGGGTTTCTTCAGGATGGGCTGCCACCTCCTTTAAACATGATGGAACAATACCCTCCCTGAGGGACGCATTGATCACCTCCCGAAAGAAAGTTCTCAATGCATCCCCTCCCTGGACAACCAGCCAAGATGGAGCCGGATCGAGGGAGCAAGTCATCTTCCTAGTACTGCCAAGGAGCTTGTCCACATCATCAGTACTCACCAACTGAAACTCATCCAATAAACTAGCATCAACGGAGTGACTGGACACCTCCATTGTGGGCTCTGAATCAATGTCGGCGTCCAAGTCGGCTCTAATCCGAGAGACTTTATCTGCAAAGTCAGTGTTAAACGCCTCACAGCAGGCTGTATTAGGCTCAAGTAGGGGGTTTGGTGCAGGGGGAACCTGCGTCATCTCCCCTACCACCTTGAACAGTTCTGCCGAGCGAGACTCTGCAGATGCAATGCGTGCACAAGAGAAGGATCTCCGTGTTGCATGCAAAGCCTCCTGATAGCTGTGAAGGTGCAACCTATGGTGAGCTTTGTCAGATGAGAGGCTAGTCTCCTGCCATTTGTACTCTAGTCGTTGTCCAGCCCGCTTCATTTCCCTGAGCTCTTCCGTATACCAGGGTTTCTGATTAGGGGCAGGCTGGAAAGGATGCTCCGGAGCGATTGTGTTGATGGCCCTGGAAACATCGGTGTTCCAAGTGTCAACCAGGGTTTCAACAGAATCACTGGCATTCCCAACCAACAATCCCTCTAGGGCTTTCTGGAAACCAATTGGTTCCATGAGCCTTCAAGGGCGGAGCATTCTAATGGGTCCGCCATCCCCGGGGGGGGAGTGGCCTTTAATACTGCCTGTGTGGCTGAAGGAATATTAAGATTTTGAAAGATCCTCTTGTAACTAAGTAATAGGATGAATACAGCAACTTTGAAACTAATTTAAAATTTATTTTTGTATTTTACAAATAAACTTTTGTTAGTGTTTTGAAATACAACTTGGCCTCCATTGGAACATCAAACCGCACTAACCAATATTATTGACATAGAGGTGCTGTGCCATCTTAAAGAGCAGTATTAGGGTGAATGTTGGCAGGAGTCCTTCACAGAATTTTGGTGGCAGCGGTGGGATTAAAATTCTCATAGGGCTGCCACAGTTGAGAATAGGTTGTGGGTGGACCGTGTGTGTTTGAGAGGGTTCACCACACCAAGTCCCATCCCGAGAGGCAGGGTAGAAGGATACCATGGCTGACAATATCAAAAGCAGCTAAGAGGTCCAGCGGAACTAACAGGAACACACTCCCTCTGTCCAGTTCCCTGCATAGGCCATTTACGAAGGTGACTAAGACTGTTTCTGTTATATAGCCAGGCCTGAAACTAGATTAAAATGGATCTAGATAATCTGTTTCATCCAGAAACCCCTGGAATTGGGAAGACACCACATGTTACAATACCTAGCTCACAAATGATAGATTGGGCACTGGCCCAATACTCTTAGAGAAGGGTGTGCCTGCACCATCAGGCCTTGCCTGAAAAGAAGAAGAGCCCTCCCTCCATCCACCATCATCCAGAGGGGGAGAAGGGCAGGCCAGCTCCATTAGGCCTAGCCACAGTAAGAAGAAGGGCCCTCCCTCCAGTCCATCTGCCATGGTCCAGGCCTCCAAGGGAGAGAACATCTGCTGGAATTTCCCCCTTCCCAATTGCCATTCCCTTCTCCTTTTGTGTCTTGTCTTTTTAGATTGTAAGCCTGAGCACAGGGAAATTCTAATTTCTAATGTCTAATTAACAATTTGTAAGATGCTCTGATAGCCCTTTGGCAGAAGTGTGGGGAATAAATAAATAAATAAATAAATATTATTGTTATTGTTATTATTTCCATGATACTTAAGGGGTACAAAGAAGCTAAGAATGGGAATCCACCAAGATGACAACAGCTGGTATGTATAGACTCCATAAATTCACATTCATAGAATGTTTCACTAGTTCTTTCAAGTTTGCCCTCCTTGACAAATTCTGGTCTTTCTGTCTCCTTCCTTCCTTCCTTCCTTCCTTCCTTCCTATTCCAATCATTGAGACTGCATCTACACTGTAGAAATAATGGACTTTGACACCACTTTAAGTTCTGTAGCTCCATAATATGAAATCCTAGGATTTGTAGCTTTAAAAGGTCCTTAGCCTTAGGAATCTGTACAACTGAGGCATGACAATCGTGTTAAACTTCATTACTTCTACAGTGCAAATACACTCTGAGAAAACAGAAGATGTTAACTACAGAAGGCTCTTGGTATCCACTGGGGTTTGGTTTTAGGACCCCTCGCGGATACCAAAATTGGTGGAGACTCAAATCCCATTGAATACAGTGATATAGTAAAATGGTGTCCCTTGTGTAAATTAGCAAAATCAATATTTGCTTTTTGGAATTTAATAATAATAATAATAATAATAATAATAATAATAATATTTTTTATTTCTAGCGCACCCCTCTGAATGGGCAATCGGGTCAGGGTACAAGAGAAGTTAAAAACATCACAATTAAGATATCGAATCCCATTCCCAACTCCCCCCCCCTTAAAAAAGGATTAAACCAGAACAAGTTAAAACAATTACAAATAAACAGTATCAACAACGTAACACTAAAAAACTTCCTGAGCTGTTTAACAGGATGGAGACTAGGAACTAGCAGGAGGTTTAGAGCCAGGAATGTTAAACATTTTCCGGGAAAGCCTACCGAAAGAGATGCATCTTCAAGGCTTTCTTGAAGCCGTCAATAGATGGAATAAGACACATCTTGTCTTGCAGGCCATTCCAAAGCTTGGAGGCGACAGCTGAAAAGGCCCTATACTTTTGAATGTTTTCAATGGATGCTTTAATCCATAGCTAAAGAATCCATGTATATAGAGGGCCAACTGTAACATGATCCCCTTTTCTGCATCCTGAATTAATCCCAGTTCAATCTTTTCTATTACCTTACCTGTCCAGTGAAACATTACAATGTCTTACACTGTATTTGCAGGGCTCTTACTAATGGGATTAACTGGTCAGGAGCATCCCAGGCCCTGAGATACCAAAACTTTACACCTAGGGGTGGCAGCACACAGGAATAAGCAATACTCTATTCCTGAGATTAATTATCTCACCCTGAGATTCAGTGAAAAGAACAGTTCACTGCACCCCAGGGACCAGGCCTGAAACTTGGCAGCACTGTCTGAAAATCTGCTGTGAGTTCTTACAAGGTTATGCTAAAAAGCTTTTTTTATAAAACAGGCATAGCTTCAAATTAGCAAACATTACTTGGCATGTGTTTGCTTTTGCTTTGTGTTCATTGCTATGTCATCAGTTAAACGCAAAGCAGTTTAGTATAGTAATAAAAATTTTAAGTCCACTACAACTGGTCTATTTACTGATAAAGAACACTATGCTGGAAAGCATTCACTGTGATTTCTAGTGTTTTAGCAACCACATGTCTCATTTTAAGAGTGTGCATTTAGCCTTCAATGGAAAATAACTTCTGCATTCCAGTCATTAATTACAAAACACTAACAGCAGAACTGTTATGTATCTGTGCCACATGTGTGGCCTTCATCAGCTGAGATTTTTTTAAAAAATTTTTACAGAGTTAATTTCAAACAAACAGCAGACATCTGGTTTGAACAAAACATCATAGACATGGCCAATCTCTCAAACAAACCACCTTGCCCATTAGCCTTCATTAAAAAATAATCCAAAACTCAGCTGCCGCATTGAAGGGTGGAGGGGAGAAAGACCACTGGTATAACAGAGAAATGATGGATTTATTGAGATCCTTTAATTTTTAGTCCTGATTAGAGTAGAACCATTGAATTAATTGGATTTACCTACATGTTGAATGGGTCTACTCTACTGTGATTAACCATAGCGTTGAAAGGCATATCAACTCAGGCTGCATCCACACTGAAGAAATAATACAGTTTGACAACAATTTAACTGCCATGGTTCCTTCCTATAAAATCCTGGGATTTGTAGTTTGTTGTTGCACCAGAGCATTGTAGTAGAGAAGAATAAATATCTCACAAAACTACAAATCCAGGAATTCCATGGCATTGAGCCATGGCAGTTAAGGCAGTGCCCAACTGTGTTATTTCTGCAGTATGGGCACAGCCCAAACCCACACATGTAGATTCTTCCTTTTACCATTTCTATATCAGAGCCATCCATCCTTCACTCCTTTTATTTAAACCAGCTGGAATAAATTTATTTCTCTTTTTTGCCCTTTAGTTTTAGAATGGTTTAAACAGCATACATTGTGGTTGGCATTCTCCGGTTAACTGGACCAAATAGAGATGGCCCACTGAATTGACAGCTGAATCATAAGTCAACACATAAGTGAATCACATTAATTTAATAGCTCTGATGTAGTTGGGACTAACAATAAGATTTAAGCCCTTGTGTGCATTTTTGAATCTGCACAGATCTTTCCTATGTTTCCTCACTATCACTGACACAAGCAGAATGTTCACAATGCAATCGAGTGAATTACTGTGATGAGAAGCTCTGTTGGGGATGGGAGGGTTGGCCATCAAGGAAGAGAGTCAAGAGGCACAGGGACCCAGAGGACGAAGGCAAACGGACGCTGAAGGAAAACATAGGAGAAACACCTGGGGTAGGGTTAGAGCCCCAGGAGGAAGGATTAAAAAGAGGGGGTGAGGTGAGGTCGAAGAGGGTAGAGACAGTAGCAGGGAGAGAGATATGGGTGGTGGCTGGGTGAAAGGGCAAGGTTGAGGCTTCCCTACAGTCTCAAGAAGAGTGTACGGCTGCCTTAAGTAAAAAAGGGTCTTGAGTGCAGTGAGGCAGCTAGAGTTCGGAACCTAACAAGGAGAGCTGTGGAAAGGTGGGAGGAGTCCCTGGGCTGTTGAGGAGGGTTTGGAGGATGCCCACATTGGTTTTGGGATATCTGTGGCTGCTGTTGGGGAGGATACCTCGATTATCACGAGAAGGCCAAGGGGGAGAAGGTCGAGAAGGAAAAGAGGGACTAGTCCACTCTAGAGGCTTAGGCCCCACAGCCCAATTAAATTACACGCAGGTTCACTGAAGGGAGATTGTGCTGGAACATATCACCTTTTTAGTTTCTGTTTTGGTGTGACTCTGTTGGTGAAGATTAAAGGTGTTAGAGCAACTATTCCCCAAACGTGTTAAAGTTTAATTTGTCCAAAGGACCTAGCGATGGAAGGACCATGACTCCTACAACCCAATCCCAGGGTAGGGGCCCAAGGGAAAATTAGTAATGTGCATATTATGCCAGATGTGTTTGCAACTGTCCAAACGTGTCAGTTCAGGAACACACTGCATCCAGTTCATGTCTAGTTTGGATAATGCAAGTGTAGGATATCCTACATAATACATCCAGTGGAGTGGATTTCTTGCACATCGCTACTTTAAAACTCTTTAGAAATATCAAAAGTTCAATCTTATACCCTCTGATCTGTGATCTTTGATTCCCCTCACACACAAAAAATGTTGAGTAACAGAAGAAGAAAAAAGAGAAAAGATTTCAAAAGTTCCATTGACAAAATAAAGTATAGCTATAACACAGCAAAAAATACAGGTCTTATCCCATAATATATCCCAGTCTTCACATTACTCAAGTTAATGGGAACAGATCAGAGGAATATAAAGCAGAAAAAAGAAAAATTGAAAAAAGAGAGAGGGAAAAGAACTAACAATTTAACTTTGGCTATTGCAACCAAAGCACTGACAGATTCAGTCCATTTTTATATAGTAACTAGTCTAAGAGTTTGCAATGCACATTCATTTTAGAAGCAATAATAATAGTAAGCTTTTGTCATAAATTTACCATGCCCAAATGAGGTTTGTGGATGTTACAAGTGATATGAGTCACAATCTGTGTATATTTTTCAAGCATATATAAAAGGCTGATCCAATGCTCCTAAATCCATTGGAAAAAGCATATTTGTATGGACTTCAGGATTCAGAAAAGTGCTGCTACGAATGACCATGGCTTCAAACAGATAGGGCAAAAAGAGTGGCCAGAGTGGCCACACATGCCCAGCCCCAATCTGGGCCATGACCATGGCGACTGCAGATGCCTGTTCCCAATCTGGGATGCTACTACAGTCCTGAGCCACTTGCCAAAAAGGAGTGGTTTTTGTCTGCTCCTTTTTGGCCCTGCTCTTCCAGGTGGGGGCTGGCTTGGTGCACCTTCCAGCCATATTCAGGGCATGTGTCGTGTAAATGCCATGCCTCCAAAGTGGCCTGACAGCAGACATTTTAGCCATATGTTCCAGGCCCTTGTTAATTTTATTACATTTCATTTTGTTGTCTGTTCAAACGGTTGTTGAAGATTTCAGATATACTTAAAGATTCACTCAAACATTATTTACCCCTAGTAAAATTAATTCTCACGGAAGTTGTAAAGTGTGAAAAAACTACAATCTTCCCCCCATGTCCACCACCTCCTGTTTGGGTTCAAGAATTGAGGCACTAGTGAATTTAAGATAGCAGTTTATTTAACAACATGTCAATTGTGATGTCAGTATTCAAACTGAGCAATCTGACACTAAGGGAAACCTATGTCTTACAGCTGATAGTAACTTTTGGAAAATCCACCCAGCAACAGCAGGCAACTCTCTCTCTCTCTCTCTCTCTCTCTCTCTCTATATATATATATATATATATATCACAATCACCAAATAATGAATATTAAGTTATAATAGAAAATTACATAGTAAGCAAGCACCAAATGAAAGCTATTTATGTTGAACCTTCCCCTTTGTTTCAGATTGTTATATTTATTAGCAGAAAGTGCCAGTTAGCCACTGTTGGGTCACAGTACTATGGACAGTGATGTATTCAAGTTTCCATGCCAAGTCTCAAGTCAGGTGTCTCTACCCAAGTCTCACATTGAGTCTAAAGTCCTTCCAAGATACTTTCAAGTCAAGTCTCAAGTTGAATCTCATGTCTGAGAGCCAACTTTAACAGGAAAGAAAATGAGTGGGGTACATTTCTCAAAGAGGAATAGCAAATAGCAATTAAAATATTAGTTTTAACCTTTAAAACCCTACATGGCTTGGGCCCATCTTATCTGAAGGACCGCCTTTCCCCGTATGACCCCCCTCCTGGCACACTCCGGTCCTCTGGGAGGAACCTGCTGCAGCCTATGAAGACCAGGCTGTCACAGACCTCCCAGTGGAGTTTTTCCGCTACTGCTCCCAAGCTTTGGAATGACCTGCCGGATGAGATATGTCTTATAACATCTCTTGATTGCTTTAAAAAAGCTCTATAGACGCATCTGTTCTGGCAGGCCTTCCCTGAAATCTCATAGTCCCCAGCTCAAAAAATTGAAAAATTGATTTTTAATTTTCCACTAGCTTCCTACATTCCCAACCCTGTTGCTGTCTCCCACCTTGCTCAGGAATGTTGTTTTAATTGCTGCTGGTTTTAACTCATTATTAGTTTAATTTAATTTTAAGGAGTGGGAGGCTTGGGAATGGGCTGTTGTACTGTTTTAACTTGTATGTCTTAATATGTGCTGTAACCCACTCCGATTGTTTTCCACAGAGGAGCGGGCTATTATGATTATGATTATGATTATTACATTTGGAAATGGGTTTGAGATTGCTGTTGGGGGTCAACTCATCAGCCTGTCCCCATGACACATCACAGGTGCCTTCTAAAGCTTCTCAAAAGCTTTTTAAAAAAAACTTTAGAGAAGCTTTAGAATGATTATACTGCCTCAAGCCCATTCTAATGCTGTTCCCTTCCAAGAAATATGCCCACAGGGTGAGGCTTCCCTGCTGCTCAAAGTGAATAATACCAGCTTGCTAAAGATATACAAGTCGTGAGTCAAGTCAGTGAATCATTTATTGTGGAGTCCAAGTCAAGTCATTGAAGTGCCTTGAGTCTGACTTGAGTCTGAGTCAATCAACTCTTGTCAGAGCTATGCACAATTCATGGTCCTTCTCTGTTGGGCTCTGTAGCTTCAGCACTTATAACAGCACAAGACTCTAAAAAAATGCTCAGGGGCTCTCCAGACTGCCCCAAGGGACGGAATACAGGTGCCCCTTTATTGGCCAGATCAGGGCCGTGGCAACCTCATACCGTGGCCCTCATCCAGCCCCTGGAGAGCGCAAAAAGGAGCCACAAAAAACAGGTCCTTTTGACACCCTCCAAGGGGACCATAGCCACGGCAGCGGAGCTTTATGATGCCCCTTTGGCGCTGCATCATGTGGATGCAGCACCGGAGGTGTGTCATGATGGTGCACTCCATGTGGACTGGCACATGTCAAAATGGCACCATTGGGGAGGAGCTAGGGTGTCCAGCTTAAGGACGCTGCACCCTGACTCCACCCAGAGGCTGACACAAAGTGCCAATCTGTATAGGCCTTCAGTCCCCAAGTTCTATTTACATAACTTTACTACAGAGTATACACAGCGCTATATACACAACAACTACTCTCCAACCAACAACAACAATAAACTACACTATCCATAGATTGTGCCCATATTTCTACATATAGTCCATGACATGATCTCATCACACAGATGACTGCAATTGTCTTCCATCATGCCTATTGAGTCATTCTGGGCTTATTCTCCAAGTGGTGTGCTGATGACACTCCATGTCAGTCACCATGGTGCAACCTTTCCAGGTGTTGCATCATCCAGCTTCCTCAACCAGCAACCATATTCTGTCCTATGAAATTCTAGCCCAGGCAATGTACATACATACATAAACTGACAAGTCTACCCCACTGACTCTGGAAAGGCTTAATCTGCTTTTACTTGAGATTCCTAAGAGCTAATAATTGCAGCTTCTTAAATTTTCCATGGTTGAGGATCCTTTTCCTTCAGCAAGGCTTGACTTTTAGTCTGATCAACCTCTGACTTTCTCATGGTGTTGTGTATACTTTTTTTTGAAGTAAGTCTCATTAAAGCAAGTTCCTGCAACCAGTTTCCACAACAGGTACGACATTTCAGTCCCATTTATACATTTCAGTTCATGTATGTTCATCTCTGTCTCTTTCCGCCCATTTCTTTTTCACACTTTGTCTTACTCTGCCAAAAAAAAAAAAGACAGAGATGAACATACATGAACTGAAATGTATAAATGGGACTGAAATGTCATACCTGTTGTGGAAACTGGTTGCAGGAACTTGCTTTAATGAGACTTACTTCAAAAAAAAGTTCTTTAGTCCCTTGAGACACAAATTTCTTTGTTATGTCATTCTGCAAAGTGCAATGCACCACATTACTCTTAAAGTGCTACATTGGTTTATTCATATATAACAATAGTGACATGTATGGAACTGGGTTCATGTCTTATTGGAAATAGAAGTAGCCTCAGGATCATTCCCCTGGATCTACATATAGCACCTGCCCAATATACTGCAACAAACCACATCTTTGTTGTTGTTGTTGTTGTTGCAACAAACCACATCTTTGTTGTTGTTGTGTGCCTTCAAGTCATTTCCAATTTATGGCAGATGTAAGGCAAACCTATTATGGGATTTTCTTGGTAAAATTTCTTCAGATAGGGCTCTTCTTGCCTTCCTCTGAGAGAGTGTGATTTGCTGAAGGTCACCTTTGAGTTTCCACAGTTGAGTGTCATTCTGCCATTCTGTGACAGATATATTTAAATGTCAGCTGGATGAATTGAGAATCTAGAATGTCAAGAATAGATAGTTGGTTATTTTTGTAAAGTAATTTGAAAGAACAAAAAGATAAATGCTAAAGCAACCCTAATCCACTTTAGATACTACAGTAAACTTACATTTGTAAACTGGCAGTGTTGTGGTTGCTTAAAATATATCCACTTGGAGCCCGCTAAGTCATAGTCAAGCTGTGTCTGTGAAATCTTTCCCTATATTCTTCCATTAGTTTTTATGACAGCAATAAAAAAAACCTTAGAAAAATGTGGTTGGGGAATGCTTGAAAAATACAAGAGCTACACAGCTAGCTTTTTTGTTTGTTCACATAGATTCTGTTTATATTTAAAGCAGAAACTGATATTATATAACAACCATAACATTAATAACACCTCTGTCTCCCTTACTACAACTCCTCCATTAACTGGAACTCTTAACTTTCAGTCTAACAAATTTACCTGGGAGTAAGACCCTATACAGACCAGCCCGAAAGGCTGGCCTATGGGCAAAGTCAGGGGCAGTGTCCTGATGACACATGCCCTGACTCCACCCCCAGGTTGCCATGATGCTGCACACCAATCCAGACACTGCAAGGTATCATTGTGTGCCTCTGGTGCTGTGTACAGATGATGTATCACTGAAGGGGCGCCATACAGCCGCACCGCTATGGCTATGGTGCCCTTTGGAGGGTGCAAAAAGCATTCACATTTTGCAGTTCCTTTTTGTACCCTCCAAAGGCCAGATCAGGGCTGTGCCACCACCCCTAAGGGGCAGTCTGTAGAGTTCCTAAATCCTACTGAAGTCAATGGGACTTATCTCTACCTCTGGCTGATTTTTGTTATGCCTCTTGCTGGGTTTTTTCCCTGTCCTAATGAAAGATGGAAGAAAATCAACTGCAGGGCTTTGCTCTCAATAATATAGGGGCTTTGCAGACTAGCTATTTGGGTTGGCTTGGGGGTGGAGACGGGGCATAGCGTCTCCACAATGCATGTGGTTGCATTGCTGCAGCCCCAATCTGGCTGCAACAAGGGCTGTCCCTTCAGGACTGTGTGTACAGCCACATAGACTCCATTAGATCTTCAATTGCACAGCAGGTTTGTTCCATCCCTGTTCAGCTTGTAGATGCTTTTGGGAAAGGGATTCTACTTCATCCTTGGGATAGAGATCTTAGTTCATGCCTGGAGAATGAACGGACTATTTGAAAAGAATTCCTATAACAAGAGTCTCCAGCCAAAAAAGGTAGAAGAGTCACAGCAACCTTATTTTACGGTTCAACACAGAAGTGGCTCCATTTCTAATTGCCACATACACCATATTTATGACAGTTTTCTTTGGGCTCATTCCCACTGGCAGGATAATTCAATTTCTGATTCGGCTTCGGTGCGTGTCAGCAATCGATTCCAAAAGGCCCCTTGTTCCCACTAAAAAATAGGATCTTTTCCTTACTCCAGTCTAATCAGGGTTTTCCTGGCATGATTGTCATCCCAGTTAGTTTGTTTACTTCAAAAATAAATCATGGCTGGAGGAGTGTGTTGAGGGCTGGGAGGAGATCTAAGCATGGACCGCCCAATCCAAACATAGCAGGGGGAGGGAGACTACCCAGGGGCCCCCTCCATCCCCCTTGGATTGCCTGATCCAAGCATGGCAGGGAGGAGTGGGACCCCGGGGACCCCTCAAGACCCTTGCCATGCTTGGATTGCCTGATCCAGGCATGGCAGCAGGGACTGGGACCCCCAGGGGCCCCCTCTGGACCCCTGCCATACTTGGATCGCCTGATCCAGGCATGGCAGGGGGAGGGAGACACCCAGTTTTTTTTTTAAAAAAAAAAAATAAATTCATCAAACATTGATTTATTGGTTTTGCAACTACTTGCAACAAACAAACTTGCACCCATCGGTGGCACAACAATCACAAAGGCAGCACTGGCGGGGGGGGGAATGGTGGATCTGTCAAAAAGGGAAGGGATGGTGAACATTCCTCTGCCGTTTGTCCCTCCCCCTCCAAAATTAATCCATTCTGATCTGTTGTTCCCACCTATTGAACTTGCTTCAGAATCGATTCTTCTGAAAAGAACCTCTTTCAGAGTACTCTCTGGAAAAAGTTGCCCCCCCCCCCCCCATCTGCCTCACTTCATTTCGATTGCTATCATTTGTAACAGGATCTGAATATGTTTCAAAAGGGGACGGTGGTGATATAATTTTCTCAGCAATTTGCTGTATTTCATAGTGGGAATGATCCATTAGGAAATGTACTGGCTTCATATCTTGTATGAACATGAAAGAGATGGTCATTTAGATACCCAAGTCCTAATCTATGAAAGTGTTTAAGGACAATGCTTTGAATTGGATCTGGAAATGGACATGGTCACACTGTAGTTGTTTTAAAACTTGGCTCCTCAGACAACAGTATACAGGTATACTGAAGTATACCTGTATACTGTTGTCTGAGGAGCCAAGTTTTAAAACAACTACAGTGTGACCATGTCCATTTCCAGATCCAATTCAGTTAACGAAGTAAATGTGTTCCTCTGCACTACCTCTTTAACAGAAAATGTGATACCAGGGACAGAAACAACATGGAAAGAATATATGGATTCAACACCACAAAAAATAAGATCAGCTCAACATATCTCAGCAACAGTTTTGCCCAAAATTAACAATATGCGCATGTGAAAGAAAATAAACCATGTTAGATAAGCCTTGTATAAATAAATAAAAAATACATTGAGCCTTTGAGAGATCACTTGAAAGTTTCTTCCAAAATGCATTCAGGGATGCCTCTTTCTTCCACCAGCCTCCACAATTCTTATGATTTTCATTTTGTGGTAAACTATGTGTGTTTAAAATACTGGGGCTAGCAGGTGAGTCAGTTCTCCCTTTTCTTTTGGTTTTCCTGATGATGAATACTCAGAAGGGATTCTGAAGGCAGTTGTTTACCTTGCTGGTAGGCAGGCACACTCTACTAAGGTAGGTTTGGTTAGAGTAAGCTTTATTGTATTGTTTACCACAGCTATATAATGCTGCAGCCTAACAGTGAAAGTCTGTGTTTTCTTACTCTCCTTCCTATACACCAAGGTTGATGCTACTAAAAAAAACCAAACTAGACTGAGAGTACTGAGAAGGGGGGAACTGCAAGAGCATGAATATACTTTAAAGGGAGATTCATTGTAAGATATTTTGTTTACTGCGGTACTGTATATTCAGCCAGCATTTTAACTCCTGTTTCTCTGTTCATACTAAAAAAAAAATCTATTTAGAGCTCAGTGCTTTGATAAATTCCTTCCCCTCCCATTAAATCCATTTCCCCCCTAATTTGCATTGAATTTGTCCAGATAGGGTATATTAGAATAGCATTGTTTTATTCAGAAACATATATAGTGTGATTTAATGTGAGGTAAAATAATTTATTGTCTCTAACTCTTAACTTTAGGTTGTGATGTTTCTGCAGTCATGAACTCTGGCTATAAGTGTTGATCAGGATTACATCTTCATCTATTTGGCTGATGATTAATGTTCTTCTATGAGGTATGGCAAAAGCATGCAGAATACTCCAACTATTTAAGTCTGGTCCATTCTTTGCCTTAAATTCTCCACCATTTTTCAAACTGTGGGATTTTCTCATAAGTCATGTCTGTTGTTTGTGCAGCTTACCTTCTTGGAACAAAAGTTCTAAATCCTATTTCAGTACAGTTGCTTAATAAAGTTGCAGTGTACAAAGGGCTAAAAATCATGAAGCACTTTCCATTTTTGCCTTTGTTTACAGCACAGAAACTCTTTAAAGACTCACTGCAGAGATGCACAATGAAAATTATAATTTTCTTCTATCTTTTGAGATCATTCATTCTACAATTTCATTACTGGAGTTGTATCTATGTTTATTCTGCTTTCACACTACCCAATGATATAGCATTATGATAACATTTGAACTCCTGTGTTTCCATCTTATGGAATCCAGAGGTTTTTAGTTTGCTGCAGCATTAGAACTTTTCAACTGAAAATTCTAAGTACCCCTTACTAAACTGAAGATCCCAGGATTCTATCTGATGTTGCTACAAGTCTTCAAGTGGAATCACAATGCTACAACTATGTAGTGTGAAAGGGCATTTACTTACACTTGGGGAATACCAACCCAAATGAGAAGAAAATGATCAAACTGATTAAGTTCAAAAATCCCATGTGAAGGAGAGATTAGGGCAGACGTGGTGATTTGCTGGTTGATGTCACTCTCCTTTTGCTCCAGCAGAATTCATTTTCGTGTTTTCTTTGCAGCTAAAATTATCATCTCTCAAAAGCATCCTCAAGTTGTTGGTGTTTTGTTGTGGAAAACACTAAGAAGACATGCAAATTTTGTGCAGAATAGGTTCTGAACTACAAAGATTCTCATCAGTCTAAGACTTTAACACCGGAAAAACATAGTGTTATTGTTTTACTATATTTCAAATATTTTTGAATATTTTCCCATCCTCAGTTTCTCAAGTGGAATGTAGATGCCTGGAGAGTCCCAGATATTCTAGGACACAATGGGCACTTCCTAGGACATAGAGCATTCTCTATAGAACTTGCCATCCTGACAGAGAAGATGAAAATGGAGTGGATGCTCTGGAGCAGCTTTATGTTAGTGTTGGGACGGGGATGGGGTTCTTTTCAGGAAAGTACATGAGCATGTGGCTCTTCTCCTGGACTTCATCACAAATGTGATGGATGAGGTGGCATTGCAGCGTGCTCATTTGGTACAGCACAGCCATGACCTTTGCTCCATTACCTTTAGCACTCAGCTGAAACAACTGCTGTAGTGGATCCAGTGCTTGGGAAGGATGGGCTGCAATGCAAGGGATTCCTGGTTGTCAGTCACCATGGAGATGGGTGAAGAAGTATGTCATTGCACTCAGGACAATGAGGAACTGCTGCTGCTGCTGCTGCTGCTGCTGCTACAATCATGATTTCCTGCCCTTTTGTGAGTTAGAGCAATCTATGAGATTTCCATGTATAAAGGATTATATGAATGGATCAAAAAAATAAATGACTGAATGACATGCATATTGCTACAGTAGAGACATGCAAATATGAATCCAGGATATGTTCCGCAGCTATTAAACACATGCACACACACACACACACACGGGGGGGGGGGGGAGAGGTGGGGAACCTTCTGTTGTTTTCCCCATGTAATCTTAGCTTCTTTCATCTGGCCACCTCATAGCAGCTCCTCATCCATCAGGATGAGCACCTTCCTTTCCCCTGTGTCCACTCTAACATGCCATGTCAGACTGGCACTGGTTGTGTGGGAAGGGTTTGCCTATGAGGTGCTTTCCTATGGACCTTTTCCTATATTTGTCCTGTTCATCATACATTATTGTTTGGTGATCAATAAATGGGGTGGTACTTTCACTATCTGTTTTGAATGTGAAAATTTATTGTGAGGAGAGGAAAACAATCTCTCTCTCTGTGTGTGTGTGTGTGTGTGTGTATGCTTGCATGCATGGTGGGGAGGGACACCTCTGTTAGTAAGATCAAGAGGTGATCAGAGTGCATGGATGAATGGTATCCCTGAGAGTATTCTAGACCTACCTCCTCCAAGTGCATGGAGTCCAAATCTAAAGTCACACCTAAGAGAGTTCCATACAACCTCAATTTCATTGCCAGCTGCTATGTAGTCTGTGCTATGTACTCTTCTATGTACTCTGGGTGGAGCCTGGACAATGATTGTGCCAACCAATGTAGCAAGGACCTCATGACTGATATCAGGCCGGCAGGATAGGAGGGTAGCAGCTGCACGCATCACTGGACTGACTAGGCTTCATTGCTAAATGCAGTACCTGGGCTCCCCCCTGTGCCTTTAACTGTCCAGCAGTTTATCTACATATAGCAATTACATGTACATTTCTATACTGCTTATCAGTGAACTAGCACTCCCTAAACAGTTTATGTGTAAGCCAATTTCCATCCAACAAGCTGGGTACTCGTTTTACCAACCTACGAAAGAATGGAAGACTGAGTGGACCTTGGAGCCCTCCTCTAGTATTAAATTTACAATGTTGTGGCTGCAGTACTGGCATTTACCCACTGAACCACCAGGGCTCCATTCCTATATGTCAGAGAACAGGCTCTCATCAGCTGGCTGTGCTTCAGGGTGGAGTTTAGGGCTGCATTTACTGGTGATTGGTAATTGCCAGCATAGTTTCCACAGGTTCGCACTGGAAGTGGGTTTTCCCCCCTGCTAACTTTGGGGCTATACAGACCAACACTTTGTGCCAGCCTGTGGGTGGAGTCAGGGCTCAGCGTCCACACACTGGACACCCTAACTTTGCCCACAGGGCATCATGATGATGTGCACCCTTACAGATGGCACATGCCATCATGATGCCCCTCTGGTGCTGCATCTACATGATGCAGCATCGAAGGAGCATTATAAAGCCACACCACATTGGCTATGGCACCCTTTAGAGAGCACAAAAGGAATTGCTTTTTGTGGTTCCTTTCTGTGGTCCCTAGGGGCCAGATTGGGCCTGGAGCATAGGGTTGCTGTGGCCCCAATCTGGCCAGGAAAGGAACGGCTGCATGCCTCCAGTCTGTACAGGCCCTTTCTCCCCTTAGGTTGGCTGAGGCCCTAATTCTCTCTGGCTAAATCTATTCTAAAGTTGTCTCAAATGACTTTTGTCCCTCTTTCATTGTTGGTCTGGATTCAGCCTTTAGAGCACATTGTGGAACATTCCAGATCAGTTAATCTGTTAAAACTTCCAAGTTATTTTGTAAAAGATAGGGCTGGAAAGGATTGATCAAAATAGCACTCATCTATATTTGTGAGTTATCCAGTGTTAAATAATTGTTGAAAAATATGAAGATTTTTAGAAAGTGATGAAATATTATTTTCAGATGTGGAGATACCAGTTAGTGGATACAGTTATCACCAAAGTGGTATCCCATTATTTGTACAAGAATTGGGCAGCAGTTGTTTTGATTTATAGGCTTTTTTAAAAATGCTCACAGCAACTCTGTAAAGAAAGTTAGCCCAACAAAGATTTTCCTATAACCACACACAAGCTTCATGGGATTTTTACAGACATTTCTCCAATTGAAAGCAAAATAAAACAGATGATTTTGTCAATATCTCAGGGACAGAAGTAGCTTCCTAGTTTTGTACTTCAGAATCCCTAATTCATAATGCAACTTCAATTACTTTTAACTAAAGAGAAAACCAAAACTATCCCTTTTGTTTGTCATTTCTTCCCCAATCAGAAAACCAAAGTCTCCATTTGTCATCATTGCTGCTGCTGCCACAGATGGCTTTCAACTGCCAGTTGCAGAACAAAGTGCTGGAAACACTTATCTCATTTTCTATAATGAATCATTTCCCAAATAATTATTTGTACACTTCATGAATTTTTCATTGATCTGTTCTATATGCCTGTGGAGTTTGGATTTTGTTAGCCACCATGAATGTGTCACTAACACAGCAGGATACAAATCTAATAAGCAAACCTTCTAGTTAAGTTGAGAAAGAAATCCCTCCTCCTTGTATTTGAAATTCACTCTAGGTGGTTTCAGACAAAACCCTTATTTTGTTTTATATCAAGTATGAAAGAGTCAATGGGCCTATGTGTGTTCTGCCAAGGCACTGGCTACCTATGTCCCCTACAACCTGTGCATATGAAGCAGTCCTATGTGTATGGCAATACAGCGTATGTGTATTTCCAGGTCAGTCAAGATTCTCCCCTGCACAAAGAAACTGTTTGCATGGACATCAGTATATGGCTAATGACAGAAGTATGTCATGTCAGAAGTATCTTGTCTTTATGGCCCTCTCACATGGGCTTTAAATACATAAGGAAAAGATCACTTTTAATCTTTTTTTCTTTTTCGTTATCACTCCATATAAAGAGAGTTTCCTACTTACATCACTTTGGTTTTTTAGAGTGATCTATAGTCATCACCTATAAAGTCATTTTTTTTAAAATAGTCATCACCTATAGTGATTATTTTTTATAGCCATCACCTAAAATAGACATTGTAGAGAAATCTTTGGGTGAAACAGACTACCCTGAAGGAGCGGCTTCTGGCTGGCCCTTTGAGAGCCAGATCAGGGCTGCAGCAACCGCAGGATGCAGTGCCAATCTGGTATTTTCCTGGTACAGAAAGCAGCAGCAGAAAGCTGGCCCTTTTTGAACTGGCAAAAAGGCACCTTTGCCACCACTGAGGTTTTTGCAGGTTTCTGCAGTGCAGATTGTGTAAATGCTTCACTGCAGAAATATCATGAAGCCACAGCATGTAAAGTCTTCTTGGCGGTGTGGGGGCATGCTGCTGTCTGAACACCATGCCCCCATGCGGCCAAAAAGCCAGCTTTTTTTCCAGTCTGTATCAGCCCTTTGTCATGTGCTTATGGATGAGATATTCATGGGGGGGGTTATTTGTAAGTCACAGATCTTCTAAGTTTTATTTCAGCTTGTCTTGCCACCTATCACTGCTTATCTCAATAATGAACAGTTCTGTTTCACCATCATAATAAAGACTGGCATGCTTGTCTTTTAAAATTACAAATGGAAAGAAAATGCACATTCTCAATTTATATATAGCAAGGGATGGAAGTTCTATTTGTTATTTTATCTGTCACATATTCATTTCTTTAGAGGACCATCTGAAATTAAAGCCTGTTTATTCTTCCAGACATTTACCCCAGTGGAAGAGTCCTATACCTAAACTGTATGAATGTGATCCATTCTGCCAAGACAATCTCACTCAATATAATTATAATATTTAGTTATCTGATATTTTAATCAACATGTCATCAGAGGAACTACAAATGTACAGTACTGTGGCACTGTGAAAATCATCTGGCCCAGCCTTGGGCTATTGAAGGAAATCCAGTACCACAACATCCCTTATAGCTGACCATTCATCACCACAGGGCTGGAAGGGGCAACAGGCTTCTTGGTCACTTCAGTCAACTGCTTGGTTGCTGATTCCAAGGTGACCAGGTGCAAAGGGAGCCGCAACCAAGACTGGTTGTTTGAATTTGCTGTAACAGTAGACCTAATATCAAAAAATAGGCAATGAGGATGCTAGGTATGTAACCCAATGGGAAAATGGGCAGTAGCCACAAATGTTTGGGGAACCACTGCCTTAGAGTAATAAATTTGCCCTGTCATCATCAGGTGTTCCGGGATGAGACAGATTATCTAGATCCATCTCAGTCTGGTTTTTTCTGGACCTCTCAGTGGCTTTCAATACCATCAACCATGGTATCCTTCTGAGTCACTTGTCTGGGATTGGGATTGGTGGTACTGTTCTACAGTGGCTCTGCTTTTCATGAAGGGACACTCTCAGAAGGTGGTGCTGGGGATACCTGTTTGACTCCTTGGCCATTGGCCTGTGGGGTCTCTCAGGGCTCAGTCCTGTCCCCTATGTTTTTAAACATCTACATGAAACTGTTGGGAGAAGTTAGCTGGAGTTTTGGAGTAAGGTTTTCACATGTAAGCTGATGATACCCAGCTCTATCTCTCCTTTCCACCTAATTTCAAGGAAGCTGTTTCTGTCCTAAACCAGTGTCTGGCTGCTGTAATGCACTGGATGAGGGCAAACAAACTGAAGCTTAATCCTGACAAGACAGAGGTGCTCGTGGTCAGCCGAAAGACAGATTCGGGAATAAGGATTCAGCCTGGGTTAGACAGGGTTAACTTCTCCTTAAAATTCAGGTTCATAGTTTAGCTTCCCCTGAAAATTCAGGTTCATGGGGTACTTCTGGATTCAACCCTGAGTCTGGAAGCCTGTAAGGCAACTTCAAATACTTCAGGCCAACACTTGTGTGCCAACCGCACCATTTCCTAGAGAAGACAGACCTGGCCATGGTAGCACATGCCTTGGTTACACCCCGTTTGGATTACTGTAATATTCTCTACTTGGGCTGCCTTTGAAAAGTGCTTAGAAACATCAGCTGGTCCAAAGAGCTGCAGCCAGACTGTTAACCGGAGCTGGCTACAGGGAGCATACAACTCCTTTCTTGCAACAGCTCCATTGGCAGCCAGACCACTTTTGAGCACAACTCAGTGTGCTCTATAAAGCCCTATATGACATGGTTCCAGGCTATTTGAAAGACCGTATCTTCCCGTATGAGCCCCCCCCCCCCGCCCACAGAATATTGAGGTCATTCTCTCTGTCCCAATACCCTCTCAGGTCCATTGGTGGGAACAAGAGAAAGGATCTTTTCAGTGGCTGCTCTGCAATCCCCTCCCTAGGAGGACAGGATGGCTCCATCCCTGCTATCCTCCCAGTGACAGGTAAAGATGTTTTCATACTGCCAGACTTTCACATGACATGGATGCTGTTTTGTTTTTGTTTTAAACAATTTTAAACTTTAAATTTTAATAATGTAATGTTTTTAATTGTTTGAATTGTTTAATTGTTTTTTTTAAACTTGTATTTTGCATGTTTTATAGTGTTTTAACTTGGACTGTTTTAGTTAGCTACCTAGAGTCCCTATTACTGGGAAGAAGGCAGGATATAAATAAACAAAATAATAATAATAATAATAATAATAATAATAATCCATGTGACAGTCAGTCAGATATTTAAAGAGCATTAAGAGATTACTTCTTAATTGTTTCTCCTATAGACTAAACATACTTATCCCTGTGAAGGACTACAGACCTCATTGCATGCCCAAAAAAGTGTGACTTATTCCAGGATACAGTCACTTATGGGATGCAGTCGGGAATTATCACTTGGAAAATGCTACTGATGCCGCTGGGCGACTCCATCTTGGCTCCAAGCCAAATCCAGCCAGCTGATTTGCAAACATGGGAGCTTTCAGTGTTTGCATATTGGCTGACTGAGCATGTCTTGGAGCTGGGATTCAGCTGGGATGCAGTTGCCTGGCAGAACTGGCAGTGACTTTGGTGTGATAATACCCACCTGCATCCTGCAACATGACTATATCCTGTTGGGGAGCAGTTGGGTTAAAATATGTTTGATAAGCTCCTTAGTTTTAAACCTTTCCACCTTCAATCTTGTTACTCTCCTCTGTACTTAATTTTTCAGGTTGTATCAATATCCTTCTAAAACTGTCAGTTGATGTCTCGTCAAAGCAGAACAGAATGATTGATACATTTATCATGCAATTAGAACAGATTACCTCCCAGTACATAAGCACACTATAATTTTGTTGGTGCAAAATCTAAAAAAGGCATTTGTCTTTTTAGGCAGCACATCACAATAGGAATTCCTAGATCCTTTTCACTTTTACTGCTCATAGGCCATGCATCACCCATCTTGCATCTGTAGATACAGTTTCTTCAGCATACATGTAGAACTGTGCATTTATCTATCTATTTTGGTTCAGTTTTGGTCCAGCTCCCATCCTGTCATGATAATATTGAATCCTACATCTGCCATCTGGGACAGGGCTGAGCAATTGCAAGCCTACACATTCTATTCCCTTGTCTCTTTTTCCACCTGCGTAAAGGTTTAATTGTCAATAAAGACAAGAATTTGTGCATCTTTTATTTTTAGCCCTGTTGCAACAGGTGTTAACATAGTTAAAGCATCCTATGATTACTTTTCTCTTTGAATTTTTGGCCAACTGACCTAGGAAGGAATTTCCCATGTCTTCTGCCTGGCTTGCCAGTTTGTAGTACATCCCACACTGCTAGTGCTATTATTTTCTTCCACTTTTATTTTTATCCACTGCCCTCAACTGACACTTCATGCTCAGATTCATTTTCCCCTAATGTGTGTGTGGATGCTTTATACATATAATGCTATTCCTCTCCCCTTCCTATTAAGTCTACTCCATTTGAATAAGTCGCATCCTTCATTTCTAACATTCTGTCATGAGTCTCATGCCACAAGGTTTCAGTAACGCCTATTAAATCATTTTTCTTCCTGCATTAATATTTTAAATTCTTCCTGGATATTTCTCTTACTCTTTGCATGGAGGTATGTAGAGACATTGTAAACCACAGACTGCACACTCTTACAGATTTTCCTTGCAAGTTAGTGCATACCAACCCACCATCCCATTTCACTTTTACACTTTCCTCTAGTGCTTTCCTCTCTGTTGTCCTCTTAAGATTTCATTTCCTCTGGCCTGAATGTATTGCAGGCTTTCTGAAACTATGTTGTAAAAAGTTTTCCCAGATCTTGTAAAGTGCAACCTGTTTGCTGTCACAACTTTATCAAAAGAACAGAGACAATCCCACTCCTTTCACCAAAAACAACATCCGCACAACCAATCATTTGTGATGGTTTCAAAAGACAAAAATGACAAAATTCACCTGAGTTGTTTCTAGCCATATTGTTTCCTACTACATGGATCAGCTGGAAAAGGTAATGGTCAGTATGCTTAATGAATCTCTGGAAGCTTACCATTGCAAGTTGGATATATGCAAGAAGGAGATAACATGCTGCTTGTGATGTCATATCAGAATGGTAGATGCTGACTGATCTAAACAGAGTCAGCATTTACTGTATACCACATGTGGCAGTAATTCCTTGGAGTCCTTCTATGAACAGTATTTCTGATATCCACAGTGATATTTGGTCTTCTTTATTTCCTGAGAAACCTGGGGCAGCTCTCCCTTTTTTAGTAGTCCAGGATCATTCTTTGTGGGAAATACACTTCTCCACAGTATTCTTCGTGAATGTCTTGCTCCTATGTGTCACATTTATCCATGGGTATGACTCAGTGCCACATCACATTAAAGCAATTAATCTATACCACTATTCTCCATCTCACATAAAACTCACAGTTGGTTACTCCCTTTTTCTTCACTCAGCATTGTGAGAACCCTGTCACTGTTGAGCATATATTGTTCCCAATTTCATACAGTACCAAGTGGTATGGCTAAACATTTTAAGAACTATTTAATACTTTCATTGTCACTCATTACCTGTTCAGCACAATTTATGCAAGGCTGTTAATTTTGTTGTTGTTTTTGTTTTGAAAAGAGTAATTCTTCTTGATATTTGTGACTGTTTTAAAACTTGTCAATTTACATTAAATAACTCATTAAAATGAATTTCATGATATTGCTTTGAAAAGTATTGGAGATGCGAGTTGGTATAAATGGTGCATAATTTACCAGTTGAAGTCTACTGTACAATCTCAAACCAATCAGCTTTGCTTTATGAAACACTCCTTGTAATCAGCAGTGTAACTTCCCAGAGCACACAACCATATCAATAGTCTTCAAATATTTAACAGTCTGTCAGAGAGATGAAGGAGAACAGTTGTTGACCAATATCCATGAATACTGCCTCAAGCCACAAAGCAATGGGTTTCAATTGCACAATGGCAGATTTAAGTTATACATTTGGTGGGGGGAAATGGTTCTAACTGTAAGAGCAGTTCTTCAAAGGAACAAGCTGCTTAGAGTGGCTAAGAATCTTTTCTTTTGGCATTTTCAAGTACCCGCTCAATAATGCTTCAAGGATATGATCTGGGCAAGTGTTTGCTGTTGATAGGCTATAGCTGCCATTCCAATTTGTAATTTGACAATGGTCTCATTTTTCCAGCTTGAACATGCTTGCAAAAATTTGAATCTATATCTTCCTAATTTGTTTTCTTTTCACTGTAGATTTAAGGATTTCAGAAAAAGCAAAGTGACATCTAGCATTCTCTCTCTAAAACGTTTCTACAAGTGTTAGATGTTGAGGGGTGTGCACTTCTGTTTAAAAGCTAGCCTGACTGTCAAAGTTTTCTTCTCTCTCTCTCTCTCTCTCTCTCTCTATATATATATATATATATTAAAAGCCTCAGAATTGTCAAATGGCCTTGCTTCTTGGGATGAAACAGATGTAACTATAAAAGCTGCTGTCCTGATGCTCTTCTTCTGGGAATAATTTCCTACCTGATGCAGAGTAATTTTATCAGGACAGAATATGGATAGTTACCCTCACCCTTTGAGTCCGATCACAAGGCTTCTGATCTTACAAGAGCTTTAAAAATGGAATTTCCTTCTATGTTGAGCAGTGTAGAGATTAAAAGAGCCCACTTCTCAACTGATTGTCTCATACAGGATGCTACTGTAACTATGATGCAATGGATTCAGATACCCATTTCTAATAATAGGTAAATAATCCTTCCCTCAATAGACCCTACCTTCTTTTAGAAAAACAAAAACAAAAAACAAAACAACAGTTTTATAGTTATTTTAAACCAGATGACATCACAACATTTTTATAACACAGCATTTAGACACGTTGTACCGAAGAAATAGGGAAAAGCTGCCACCACGGCTTTTTGCTGGGTTTAAAAGGACTGGCTTTCTGCTGCTTTTTTGGAGCTGGTGAATCACCAGATCGGGTCCATGATGTGTGGTTGCTGCAGCCCTGATCCAGCACTCAGAGGGGCAGCAGTGGCAAGCCACCCCTTTGGAGTCATCTGTTTAGCCCCTTAATCAATGTATCTCTGAAGGAGGGGAACTTTCTATCCTGTTTAAAAGAGGCAGTGGTTAGACCACTGCTGAAAATCCCTTACCTGGATCCTCTAAACCTTAATAATTACAGACCAGTATCAA
The DNA here is from genome assembly GCA_034509955.1 of Urosaurus nigricauda. Classification (NCBI taxonomy): domain Eukaryota; kingdom Metazoa; phylum Chordata; class Lepidosauria; order Squamata; family Phrynosomatidae; genus Urosaurus; species Urosaurus nigricauda. The sequence continues at coordinate 57,473,298 of JAOEGL010000003.1, forward strand.
ATATTCCTTTTGTGGGCAAGCTGATTGAGAAAGCAGTTCCCTTGAAACTCAAACAGTATTGGATGACACATACTATTTTGATCCATTTCAAACCAGCTTCAGAGTAGGATATAGAACTGAGACTGCTGTGGTCACCTTAGTGGATGATCTTTGCCTGAGCGTTGATGTTCTTGGACCTCTCAGTGGTGTTCAGTACCATCAACCATGGTATCCTTCTGGAACATCTGAGGGCGTTTGGAATCAGAGGTACTGTTTTGCACTGGTTCTGGTCCTACCTCTCATGCAGGTTCCAGATGGTGGTGCTTCAGGATATCAGCTCCTCAAAAAAGGAGCTGTTGTTTGGCATACCACAAGATGGTGTTGTATCCCCAAAGCTTTTCAACATCTACATGAAACCGCAGGGAGAGATCATCCAGAGGTATGGGGTGGGATGCTATTAGCATGCTGATGACACCCAAATATACTTCTCGGTACCTTCAGAAACAGCCTCAGCTAAGGATAGTGTGTCTCCTCTGAATGAATATTTGGAAGATGTAATGGGTTGGATGAAGGAAAACAATCTGAATCTGAATTTAGACAAGACAGAAGTGATTACTATCAAGTGTCCTAACCTGGGACTGGAAGTGTGTCAACCAGATCTAGATGGGGTTAAATGCCCCCTGAAAGACTGTATTCACTGTTTAGGTATGCTCTTGGTTCTATCCCTCCAATTTTCAGCTCAGATAGATGTGACAATCAAAAGTCCCTGTTATCAGCTTTGGCTGATACACCAACTGTGCCCTTCCTAGAATCAAAGGACCTGAAGATGGTAGTGCACATGCAGGTAACCTGGAGGCTGGACTTCTGCAATGTGCTCTACATTGGGCTACCTTTTCACCAAGTCCAGAAGCTCCAACTGGTTCAGAATGTGGCAGACAGACTGATTAAATGTACCTCTAGGAGTGATTACATCACATCAACCTTAAAATCACATCCAGGCAAAGTACAAACTATTGGCTATTAGGGACTTTTAAAGCCCTGCATGTTTTTGGTTCAGGTTACCTACAGGATCACTTTCTCCTGCGCTCAGGTCATCCGGGAAAGGTTTGCTCCAACCATCCAAATAGTTTACATTTTTTGTCTGGTCCCCACCAGATTGTGGAATGACCTGCTGGAGGAGACATGACAGCTGAAAAGGCTGACTGCTTTTAAAACAGTATTCAATGTTAAGGCAAGGAGCATGGGAATTATAGTCATAGAAATGCAAAGCTGTATGTGAGAACCAAAGTCTGTAAATTTTCCAGCACGAGGTGAGATAGTGTAGTGAGACACGTACACAACAACAACAGATGTGGGTATAGCCATAACACACAAATGGAATAACAACACTAGATCCGGAAAGGAAGGTCGTGTAAAAGGTAAACAACGACTTCACTGAAAAACATCACATGGGTGATTAGGTCATAGTAAGAGGTTGGACTATAGTATGGGAAAGTGTGGAAATAACCAATAGTATTGTTTGTATACACCCAGTACATGCCCAGTGCACACCCAGTGGGTGGTAACCAATACTGAACTATTTCTGTATTGTTCCGGTGACCCATTGCCCCCCCCACACCTCTACACCCTTGACCACGATGCCACACACGCACACACACTCAACAACAATGTGAACTAGAAGGTGAACCTGAACCAGTAACTAAGTTTTTGTGCAGGAGGAGATGTGTATGTATATGGCTTGATTAGTATAGCCAGAGTGTGTTTAGCAAGAGCAAGAAATGTGTTGCAAAGATGTTTATTGTTTTATTATAGAGTTTGTATTATTCAAGTAGCCAATAAAGATAGTTTAGTGCACAGCTCGTGTGGTTTTGTTGATTGCAAGAAGAGGGAAGCAGCAACAGTGATTCCAGAAGTTCCAGAGCTAGCAGGCCTACCCAAGTTCTAGCAGGCCTACCCAAGAAATTTTAAATCATGACTTTTTAATTGTATATGTACTCTATGAGTGTATTTTAATTATTTTATAGTGTTATAGTTTAACTGAAGGCTTGTGTATTTTTAATTGTGCTTTGTATTTTAATATGTGGTACCCTGCTTACAAATCTAGTATTCAAAATAATCAAGAGCAAATGTTTCTAGTCTGGTATTCCAAGAACAATGTCTAAAATCATGATAGACAGGTACAAAGTATATCTAAAGAAGTACCATGTAATATGGCCATCTATGCATTCTACAAGTATTCAAACAGAGTTTTATTATCTTTGCAAAGATTTATCAGAACTATTCTAGTATAAAATGTAATGCCATTTCCTCTCAGATGTCAAAAATTTGGTTGTACCCTGTCTTTTGTCTTAACCCATTAAGTTTTACATAGATTACAGTCATACCAGCACATGACACAAAGTTGCTTTCCTGACATTAAAAAAAAAAATCTTCATTCATTTAAGACAATTTGTATGGAGAAGGAGTTGCTTGGCCAGGAGCCTCACCAAATGAGGCAGAGCAGAGAGTGAAAAGGGACAGTAGCTTTTTAATGGTGTTATCTCATCTGTAGAATGTCTTCCTCAGACAGAGGCTGATGCCACACTGCAGAATCAATGCAATTTTACACCACTTTAACTGCCATGGTACCATCCTATGGAATTCTGGGATAAGTAGTTGTGAAATCAGAGCTTTCTGACAGAGTATCTGAATATTTCACAAAACTACAAATGCTAGAATTCTCTAGCATTGAGCCATGGCAGTTAAAGCAAAGTAAAATTGCATTCATTCAGCACTGTAAATGTATAAAAGTATCACAAATAAATAAATTCTGAAGATTTATGGTCAATTTCATTGCAAGTAGATGAGCTGTGTTAATTTGCATATTGTACTTTGAGTGTTTTCCTATTTAATTTCAACACATTTAACACCTTTGGTGCATTAGGAATAGCAATGGAATAGTACAGAATACAGTATTTCTATATAACAGATAGTTGCATCAGACTCACATAAGCTTGAATCTTATTACTTTGGAAGTTATGGCAGTGACTTTAGGGCTTTAGTAATAGTCTTATATTATTAATAATAATTAAGAAAACTGAAAATGAGGCAGAGGAGGCGACTAAGATAGGAATCCATATAGAACGGGGATGGACAAAGAGCACATGAAGTCTTTGGCACCCTGAAGTCAGGTCCTTGAAGCATCCAAGCCCATGGTCCTCCAATATGGGGGGAATTTTGCCTCCTAACTACCCCCATGACTGAAAACTCAAAACACCCCCCCTCCATATATCTCAAAAAGAGAGAGACCTCCAAAGATTAAAAATTATTAAAAACAAAACCGGAACTGATGTGACACTTCTGTTCATGTTGTGTACAGTGTGCAGCTTGCCAGGTAGTGTAGATGCCCACCAATTATAAAGTCATATGTTCTATATGCAATTGAAGTTATTTCAAGAAGAATATTTCTGCAAGGAGAAGACAGTTCAAATTCAAATTATGTGCTTGCCCCAGAAGAGAATCTCTATGATGTCAGATAAATCACTGTAATAACAAACAACTAAATTATTCAGACAGCAACATTCATGTACATATTTTAAATATTTGTATAGTGCCCTTCATTTACAGATTCCTTTCCACATGATGGGAAGAGAACTTCTGCACTGGGAAAAGCTGGCTTCCAGCATCCTACTTGGATTTCAAATTATCATGAATAAAGAAGGCTCCACATATCTGGTGACTCTTAGGGCTTTTTAAAAAGCCTATTTCCTCCTACAGAGCCTACCTGGATATGTTGAGAGTGAAGTATTTGTTATGAAACATGCCACAATGTGAAGGTAGAAGATGTAATGTAGTGTAACTTATTAATTATAATTCTCTGCATTTGATTGTTCAAAATGTAAACATCCCATTAGCACCTGGCACACAAATTGCTTCCCATTTCAAATCTGCTGTAAATTAATTAAATTGCTCTTTCCAAGCTACACTGTCCAAGTATGTATATTATTTGTCTTTTAAGATGCAATGCATTGTTCCTCTGAGCATGACTGAATGATGCAAAGTGAAGAATTTACAAATCTAGGCTCGAATTCCCACTTGGAATAGTTCCCTTTTATTAATGTTCCTAATTAAAAAACAAAACAAAAACCATATCTTTGTAGTAGAAACCCATTCACAAATATCAGCATAATGTAATGTGTTGTAAAAGACTAGTTTCATATTTTTATTTTGAAACAATAGATCTCACAGTGAGTTTAACTATCAAAGGATAATTTGGGTAAACATGTCCAATGACTGTCTCATTGTACATTGTGCTGCATAAAATTGAGAGCAACACAAGACCCTATATTGTATTATAGTCTTAAATTTTATTATAGACAATGGAGTAGACCCATTAAATTCACTGTTTATTAGTGAATCAACATTACTGTAAATCCCATTGATTCAATGCATCTGCTTGTGACTACTAGCAGAATTCAGGACAATGACTCCTAAAATTACCTTTTCAGATATGAAATAATACCAGACTACTGTGGCAGGATAATGAAACTACCTTAAAAGTTCAGCAATACAGTAACACTCATATATTTTACAAATGATTATTATGTTTGACCTGTCTGGGAAAATCGGTAGATCACTGTCAACTTGTATAGTCCAATACTTTAATTAAACTTTGTCCTCAGAGATGTGATGTGAAGCTGCAGTATGTGTGTCCTTTATGGATCTGTTAATTAAATGTCTATTTTCTAGTAATAAATGATAAGACTGTAAACTGGTCTAAGTCTCAAATTAAATATATATTGTATCTGATAATATGAAAATTGTTATGTAGTAGCCGAAGGACATACATGGGTTTTCCTCTCCATTTCCTTGTAATAAATGATAAGATTGCAAACTGTTCTAAGCCTTAAATTAAACCTGTGCAGTATTTGATAATGTGAAAATTAGGTATTAAGTAGCTAGAGAATATGCTGGGTTGGTGCAGAAGTAAAACTATTCAGTCTCTTAATTATAGTTAGTAATGGGGAATGTCAAACAGTTCCTCTCAGTTCCTCATTGTTTCCTTCTTTACACTTTTTATTTCCATTTGGCTAAACATGATTAATTGTCATACATCGAACAATTTTAATATTGTACATATGGGTGACAATTCTGGTAGGTTTGGGAGCAAATTTTCTGAACCTGAAACCCTCCAAAAGCCATATAGAATCATAGAGTTGCCAGGCACTACAAGTACCATTTAGTTCAATGCCCTGCCATGCAGGAATACATACTCAAAAAAATCCTGAGAGAGGACCACCCAACCTCCATTTAAATTCAAAAGGGAGCAAAGGCAGTGTACTCCACTGTTGAAAAGCTTTTACAATCAAGGAGTTCCTCCTAAAGTTTAAGCAGAATTTCATTTATGGTGATGTGAAAATATTACTTTGTACTGTACTCTCTGGAAAAGCAAAAACAAATTCACCCCACCTCCTGCATGACATTGCTTCAAATATTTAAAGATAGCTATCATATCAACTCTCAGGCTTCTCTTATCCAAGCTAATCATATCCAGTTTCCTAAGCCATTTCTCATATGGCTTAGTTTCCAGAACTTTAACCATCCTGGTTCTTTCTCTGGACATTTTGAAGCTTGTCAATATCCTTCCTGAACTGTGTTGCTTAAAAGTGGACACATTATTCCACATGAAGTCTGATGAAAGTATGTCTGCCAAAAAAGAATACCAAAAGAAAAGAAAAGAAAAGAAAGGGGGGGACACTTGGGCAGTGGCTGGAAGTCCCTTTCTAGTTTTGATCATGGATCATTTTAAAATGTTACATGTGCAGCGGGGTGACTGCATCCTCTTTAAAAGGAAAATTGCCACTCCTGGACACTTCTGGGAAGTCTAGAGAGGTTTAAGACTCATACATGTTCCCAGGGCTGAACTTCACTCAACTGGCCTAAGTGTAATTAGCAACAGGGCAAAGTTTACAATCATGACTAATTTTTACTTGATGACCAGGCAAACCTCTAATCCAATCTCGGCTACTGAATATGCCCCCACTTCAAACCTGCATACCACTTTTCTGTAGATAAGGGGGCTAGACAACCACCACAATGTAATTGCAATCCTCTCATCAACAGAAATAGGTTTTCTCAATCTAGAGGTGAATCTCTGCAGGTCTGGTTGAAGTATTCTCATGAGATTTTTTTTTTTTTTAAAAAAAGACACTTCATGCAGAAATGTGTTTCCCACATGTCATCATTCCACAAAGCCAGCACCTCTTCATGCCACCAATTCTACCTCTGAATGGGGTGAACCCATCATCTCTGTGGAGATGGAAATATGGATACCCATTCCAGACAACAGGAGGATATCTTGGTTGCTTTCAAGCATCTCACTAAGGGCATGTCTCATTGCAACCTTTCTAAAAAAAATAAATGGTAAAGAAAATTTCTTCTTCTTCTCTGTTCCTGCTCCATCATCAGAAAACAGGTGATGGTGTAGAGAAGAAGAATCAATACACGAGAATCCATTGTGGTGGATATAGGCAAGCAACACCAATCAAGACAGCAAATGGCTATTAGGGACTTTGAAAATGCTCTAACCTCCCTCTGAAATTTGCACCCAATCCTATTTCACAAGTACGCATGCACAGAAAAAGGGGCGAACATGATGCACTTGGGATGGGACCTGGCTGTGCAGTGATATCCGTTCACAGCCCGGTCAAAGCACAGCAACATGTCGTTGTTTTCATTAATGCTGTGTGATAGCTATCATTCCAATCACATTCTCATGTCAACCAGAACATTGAATGCAGTAGCATCAGCCCACGCCCCATTTCACTATCTGTGCGTTTTGTTCACAGAAATGGAACGGGGGGAACAGTAGGTCCAATAAACTCCTAGGTTGGGGTTTACAAGTTCTGCTGTGGTCAAATTTTCTATCAGAAGACATATCATAGAAATCATATTTAGCTTTGGCAAATGGAAATATATGCATGCGTGTGGGAAAAGAAGGAAAGAGGGGAAGGGAGTGAGGAGGAGAAAAGAAGATGATGGTGAAGCACATGAACCTGTGTGATACCCTCAGATTCTTACCCATATATGGACAGCCTTCCCACTTGTTGCTGAAAAGTGTAAGCTACCTGTTATGGAATCAAATAAAAGAGGTGCCTGTATCCAGACCCATAGCTCTCTCAACTAACACTAGCTAAAAGCTATTTAGGGCTTAAGAGTCACAATCTGGACTGGCTCTACCGTTAGTAAAGAGGCAGCCTAAGACAACAGATTTAGGGTGGCCTAGAAAGGTCTCAGAGAAAAAAAACCAGTATGACATATAGCCTATTCTACACTCCATAGTAGAGGTCTCATTATTAGAGGGGTGTAGAGGATTTAGACCACACCTTGGGGGGAGGGGGACTCCCACTGCGGTGTATGTATGTGTGTGGTGTTGTTGCTAGTGCCTATTCCTTCTTCTCTGCTGCCATGGCTCTCTCAGCCAAGGGAGCCAAGGCAGTGGAGAAGGAAGAATGGGTGCATGTCCCTACTGCCTCACTTGCCAGGCTGCCCCTGCTCCTGCCCTTCAGCCCTTTTTAGCAGCCCATTTATGGGTGTGGGTGAGTGGCAGGCAGTGACCAGGTGGGCATGCAAGCAAGGCATCACAAGCTGAGAGAGGGCAGGATAGGGAACTACCATTGCCACTGTCCAGCAGCCCTTTCTGGGCCTGACCAGATGACAGCCAACCTGCTGGGATAGCAGGCAAATGAGGGTTTTAGGCAGGATGCAGCTGGGTGGCAGCATTGGTGGCATTTTCTGTGTGATAATACCTGGTTGCATCCCACATTCAATTTTAAAATGGAAGTGGTAAAGAGTGTAGTGTGGTAATCTACTACAGTATGTCTAGATAACTTCTGGTTTGAAACAAATTTGTGAGTTGAAGAGGAGAGCCACATATGGGGGCTCTTCCCTCCAGTTTAAAATATGTTTAGTAGCAATAAAATGCTATGAGTTTCTTTTTTCTTTTTTCTTTTCTTTTCTTTCTTTCTGGTCAAAGAATGAGTCACCTTGCACCCTGGAATCTTGGACACATGTTCATAGGGAGAAACATTTAAGCTGCTGCAAAGACATTTATAGATATAGTACTTCAGGGAAAAGTTTGAAAGGCATCTGGAGGGGAGGGAAGTATTGCAGGGCACATCTGCCACCTCAAAAGACTGGATAGATGATAATAGAAGGGGATTCACAGTTTCTTTCTAACACACACTTTCCTGTGCTCTCATAAATCAGCCGGGAGGAAAACCAGTCCCAAACCTCATTATATCATATGCACATCCTCTTGTTTCTTCCCCATTTTTTTTTTTTTTTTTTACAAAGTAGGCTTAGAAAGAACAAAGGGGTTGTAGCAGTTCAATGATATTATGCCTGGGAAGAGCTGTACTTGTGGGTTCCATTTTGCCATCTCAAAGAGGATTTTATTCAGCTGTCACAGAGAGCTCTTTTGCCTCTAGATAAAGTATGAGCAGGGAGATTTTTTTTGTTTGTTTGTACTTGAAAAATAGTCCAAAACATTCTAGTCTTTGTTGGAAATTTTTGAAGTTTTTTCTAACGTCAGAAATAAATTCAAAGTCAAATTCACTGTTAAGCCAGCCATGATGTGTGTTTCTTATTTCTTATTCTTTAGAGAACAGTGTATCACAATTCTATTCAAGCTAAAAATAAGCTTCAGACTTTAAAACACAGAGACAGACACAAGCACAAAGAAGCATTGAGAAACTGAGTTATGGAACTATTTTTCATTATAGCTAAAAGTCAAACGTTTATGCAAGGTCAGCTGTTATTTCACAGGTCTTGTTTGTGTATTTTTGTGTCAGTGAACACAGGGCTAAAGCCAATTGCTAGTCCCAACTTGAGTTGACCCACTGGATCGGTAGGACTCACATAAGTGTTGATTTACATTTCAGCAACTGACTCAGCATGTCAGCTCAAGTTGAGACTAACAATTAGCCAACAGTGTGGATTGTTATGTATTGCACTTAGAGCATGAAGCAAGGTTTTTTTACTTCCAGCATCCAGCAAAGCAATTTGAATTGACTTTTATTGGCATGCTTTACCAGTTAATATGCTTGAAGTTATCTTTACATCTCATACTGCAGAGGCTTCCTAAGACCTTCACCAGGCTTTGCATATAAAGTGGTTTTTGGACTCAATAGGACAGATACTGGCCCAGAACTCGAAGAGTGTCATTCTGATGCTGCTAAAAGAAAAGGAAATTTGATTGCATTTACTTTACTACCTTTGTTTCAATTATCCATAATACCAAGAAGTGGAATGACATCTATCTGCATTTCAGGGTGTTGGACTGGATGGCTTTTGTGGTCTATTCCATCTCTATGATTCTATGTACTGACCTGCCCTTGGGACCATCTTAAAATAGCAGCTAGCCAATATCTAGTGCATACTCTTGACTCTTGCACCAACATGTTCATGCCCCCAGCATGGTTTGTAATATCTTTGCCTGATGAAGAAGCCATTGTGTAGAGATGATAAATGTATCCCTGTAATGTGTATTTTGCATTTTGTTGTAACGGAATCTTGTGGCAACTGAACAACTGGCAATATTTTTGTGGATTGTGTGGTTACTGACTTAGTGGTTAAGATGCCAATTCTGATGCTTGGAAGATCAAAATGTCGACAGTTTGAGGGCTGGGTGCTGCATGATGGGGTGAGCTCCTGTCACTAGTCCCAGCTTCTGCCAACCTAGCAGTTTAAAAGCATGCGAATGCAAGTAGATAGATAGATACCACTTCTCAGTGGGAAGGTAACAACATTGAGTGCAGTCATGCTGGTCACAGAGCAGTCCTTGGACAACATTGGCTCTTCGGCTTAGAAACGGAGATGAGCACCGCCCCCTACAGTCAGTTACAACTAGACATTCATGTCAAGGGACTACTTTATCTTTTATCTTTTGCCCCCTCATCAGATGCACAGAACATAGTATCAGCTGACAATTCCTGGGCAAACATGCCATTCATCTAACAAAATAGGCTGCAGTCCATGAAATTCTATGCCCAATAGAAGTGGCAAAGGTTATACAAGGCTCTTACAGTATTTTGGGAGATTATAACATTAATGTGGTTATTCCCTTCCTCCCACATATTTGGCAAATAATGTACATTAGATTAATAGCTGTTTGGGATAGGAGAAGGTTCCTGATTTTGTTCACGGGTCCAAACCACACTGCAGAAATAATTCACTTTGAGACAGCTTTGACTGCCCTGACTCAGTGCTAGGCAATCCTGGGGATTATAGTTTATTGTGGCAACATAGCTCTCTGACAGAAAAGGCTAAAATGTCTCAGGATTTCCTAGCATTGATTCAGGGTAGTTAAAGTGGTTTCAAACTAGATTATTTCTGCAGTGTGTTTTTAATCTTATACTCCTACCCCCTGCCACAAATCAGAGGGATGGTCTCTGAGCCAACTTCTATACTGCCAAAATCTACAAATGTGCACCTAGTAATTGTGTTAAAAAGAACCCTGTCTTCCTTTCCATATCCTGTGAATGTTGGTAACCAATCTGATATAGGTCCAGATCTAGATAAATATTTATTGGCTTCTGCACCTGAGAGACCTGCTTCTCTCTGTGTGTGTCTTTCTCTCTTTCAGTCTCAATCAGAGAAGGGAGAAAATTATTTATTTAATTTAATTCATTTATATGCCACCCTTCTTCCAGAGTGGGACCCAAGGCAGCTGCTAGAAATAACAAATTAAAAATATTTACAATAAATTGTAAAAACACAATTAAAAATTCCCACATTACACACTAAAAAGATTAAAAGCCATACAAAAGTTAAAACAAATAAAACACATCTAAATAGAAACTTTTCCTGCTTAACAATTAAAAGCCCATTTAAACAAAAAAGTCTATATGCTACATTTGTGTGATTTCACCCTGGGACTCCAGGGGTCATCTTTAAAAGGTAGGCTTATTATTTGTCGCACCCACTCTATTACACCTTTACCATATTTTAATTAAATTGCCTTTTGCTCCTGATCTTCTAGGAGAATCTGGAGCCCTCCATATTTTGATGCCAAGTGCCTGTTTAAAACTTGTTCTGCTGTGCCACCCAGCATGAGCACTGCTGGTGCAAAATCTACACTGGGTAGCTTGCTCTGACCTCAGAGTGGCCAGTTCAAACCAGTGATGGCAGTGACAGGTGGCAAAGTTGGAAATGAATATGAAAGCTGACCAGCATCACAACAGAGTGTGGTGTGAGGACATCCCAACATCTTGATCTTGTAGCCCTTGGCCTTTTCTGACAGCAATATTGAAACAAGTTGGTAACGAACAACTAGCTACAAAATTTCAGCAAAATAATTTCTTCCTTTTGTAAATTAGCAAAGTATAATTTACTCTTCTCAGAACATTCCTTGACTCTATGTTGTCTCCCATAGCCTTCAAAAACAAACACTAAAGGTTACATAATGTTAGACTCAAAACATTCTGCTAGTGACACATTGGATTTTATGTATGGGACTATAAATATACATGTCGTTTTACCATTCTCTCAGTAAAATGCAGAAAAATGACTACAGCAGAGTAACACATTTAATCTTATTCCTGAATTCATACTGAATATACTAAAACACACACAGAAACATTTACAGAAATGTGGACTCTGTTTATATCCCAAGTTTCAGAAAAAAAGATGGATCAGGGCCCATCATTAACACACAGGACTTTTTGACATGATACTTTTTAAAAATAAAATAAAAAAAACTTCATATAAGGACTATCATGACATTAGTTATTTGAATGAGATAGTAAAGAAAAAAAGAAAAGAAAATTAGAAAACTTCTTCTCTTAAAAAAGACTGGGGATCTCAAAATAAAGATATACTTTAATCAGCTGCATAAGATATTTTCACAACTTGGGCCTTTTTTCTGAAAAATGCATTTGTGCAAAAAACATCTTTTTGCTCAGAAAACAGTGTACTTTTCACACACACACACACACACACACACACATACACAAACATATTGTGCAGAAAGCAGTACACTGTTTTCTACACAAAAGTTTTCTATTTGTTTCCCAAAAAAAGGTTCCCAAATAAGAAAACCCATAGCTCAATGGGTAAAACTCTCATAATGTGCCCATCTTTGAAATTATTTGGTTTTGCATGTGAGACTGAAATAAGTAAAAATACACATTTCTTTTTGAAGAAGAAATAAAAGGAGAAGGAGAAGGAGAAGGGGGAGGAGGGGGAGGAGGAGGAGGAGGAGGAGGATTAGCAACAACAACAACAACAACAACTGAATAGGTTAGGAAGCTGGGCTCAAATTAACAAAATTAATTTCTACAGAGGGAAATGTAAGGTACTGCACTTAGGCAGAAAAAAATTGAATGCACAGATATATGATGAGGCACATCTGACTTGACAACAGTACATGTGAAAGGGATCTAGGAGTCCTAGTAGAAAACAAGCTGAACGTGTGTCAACAGTGTGATGTGGCAGCTAAAAAGGCCACTGCAATTCTAGGCAGCATCAACTGAAATACAGTGTCCAGATCAAGAGAAGTAATATTACTACTCTATTCTGCTTTGGTCAGGCCTCATCTGGAATACTGTGTCCAGTTCTCAACACCACAGTTCAAACAGGATGGTGACAAGCTGGAGCATGTCCAGAGGAGGGTGACCAAAATGGTGAAAGGTCTGGAAACCTTGCCCTATGAGGAAAGACATAGGGAGCTGGGTATGTTTACTCTGGAGCAGAGAAGGTTATGAGGTTATAACTCAGTTAAATATTTGATAGGATGTCATATGGAAGAAAGAACAAGCTGTTTTCTGCATGTGCAAAGAATAAGACCTAGAACAATGGATGCAAGCTACAGGAAAAGAGATTCCACCTCAACTTTAGCAAAAACTTCCTGACAGTAAGAGCTGTTTGACAGTGGAACATGCTCCCTCAGAATGAGGTGGATAAGCTTACAGCACAGGCCATAGAACAGGCATGTTGCATTCTGAAAGGGAAAGCGATGGGGACAGAAGGTGGCATAGAACAGATCTTACCGCACAGCAGAACACCACCACCACCACTGGAATTTCTCATTGTGTTCACATCCGTCCCAGAGGGGCCGATTTTCAGGAACACTTCAGAAGCGTTCCCAAAAATCAGCCCCTCTGGGATGCATACAAAACAGAATTGGAACTTCTGGCAGCAGTGGGGGCATTCTCCTGTGCAGTAAGATCTGTTCTATGCCGCCTCCCGTCCCCATCACACTCCCTTTCAGAATGCAACAGGCCTATTCTACGGCCTGTGCAATAAACTTGGGATTCTCCTTCATTATAGGGTTTTAAACAGAGGCTGGATGGCCATCTGTCTGGAGTGCTTTGATGGAATCTATGCATCCTTGTTGCTTGGATGGTCTGTAAAAAAAATGGTGGAAATATTATTCACATGCCGGAAAAGAGATTCCACCTCAACATTAGGAGGAACTTCCTGACAGTAAGGGCTGTTCGACGGTGGAACACACTCCCTCGAAGTGTAGTGGAGTCTCCATCCTTGGAGGTCTTTAAGCAGAGGCTGGATGGCCATCTGTCGGGGAAGCTATGATTGGGAGTTCCTGCATAGCAGGGGGTTGGACTGGATGGCCCTTGTGGTCTCTTCCAACTCTATGATTCTATGATTCTATGAAATTGTACAAAGAACCCCAGAGGGCAAAAAATCAATTTGTGCCTCACTCTCACACTGGAGGTGAGATCTCACATGGGGTCCTGAGAGCCCTTCAAAAGATACCCCTGCTGCATTGATATTTTAACCAAAAATGAGATACTGACACCATTTCTCCCATATCTCTGTTTCTGAGGCTATGAGCAAAGTTAGAATATTATACAAATAGAGGTAGGGTAGGAGTGAGAAAAAGTCCAGGGCCCCATTCAGAAGAATATACATGAAGATCATTCAGTACATCACAGTCCTTTTATTTTGGAAGTTAACAAAGGAATAATAATAATAATAATAATAATAATAATAATAATTCTATCCCACCTCTCCATGGGATCGAGGCGGCTTACAGCATAATAAAATTAATACAATATAAAACAAGTCCCATTGTTCCCTTCTTCCTTACACAAAAACATAATAATTACAACATAATACTAATAACATTTAATTTAAATCATTAAAACAATCAATTAAAACAGTCAATTAAAACAATCAGAGACAGGAAAACAAGGCATCATGGTGTGATCAGTAGGGAGTAATCAGTAAGATAGTCCATACCAGCAGGGTAACCGAGTGAGTTATTCTGAGAAGGCCTGTCAGAAGGGATCCATCTTGAGGGCCTTTTAAAAGGCATCAAGGTTAGTGATGTGTTGGATTTCTTCCAACTGGCCATTCCATAATTTGGGAATGGCAGAATAAAAAGTCCTCTGGGTAACCACAGCCTTTATAGGTTGCAGTAGATATTTCCCAGAGGATCTAAGTATGTGGGGTGGATTATATGGAAGAAGGCGATCCTGCAGGTAGGCTGGACCCAGGCCATGAAGGGCTTTAAATGTCATCACCAATAGCTTATACTGTTCCCGGAAACTAATAGGCAGTCAGTGAAAATATTTTAGGACTGGTATTATATGATCACTTCTAGCTTTTCTAGTGACTAGTCTGGCCACCATATTTTGAACTAATAGAAATTTCTGGACTAGGCATAAGGGTAGCCCCATGTAGAGCACATTGCAGAAGTCAAGTCATGAGGTTACAAGTGCATGTACCACAGTTTTTAGATCCCCTGGCTCCAGGAAAGGATGCAGATAGCTTACCAGCCAAAGTTGATAACAAGCACTCCTGACCGTCGCATTTATCTGATCTGACATCTGAAGCAATGAATCCATGAGCACCCCCAAGATGTGAAGACAGTCCTTTAGGGGCAGTGTGATACCATCCAGGATCAAACAAAGAAACAAACAAACAAACAAACAAAAGAGCTTCATTTGTATAGCACTTCATACCGCCTAAGGAGAGTCTAAGTGGTTTACAGCTGTAAGCTACTTGCCCCCAACATATCTGGGTATTCATTTTAGCAACTGTGATGATCCGAGGGGTTAAGCAACCCAGCAACACCCTGCTACTGGCCCTTAACCCCCAGGGATCTTCTTTTGAGTTTCCCCCTTGGAGTCCCCTGGATCCCTGTTTCCACTCCCTGCTGAGTGGAATGGGCACCCTTGAGGTCCTCCAGACTTATTGCTGCCACCACCTAGCGAATTACAACTGAATTCCCCTGCTTAGCACACGCTAGGGCTTGCTAAAGGGAGTTATAGTTCTTTTCCACTTCCCACTTGCTACCAGCAAGCAACCACGGAGCTAAGGCACGTGTTGTAGGAATAGAGAGCAAACAGATGCATTTCAAGAAAATGGATTTATTCTAACTACACAAGAATAGAGCATAGAGGTATCTCATTCATGCAAGGCCTCCTTGCCTGGCAAGTACAGTAGCATAGTTACACAAATGTTCAGTTCAAGCAAGCCATAAAAAACATAATAAAAGGCCTAAATCACACTAGCTAACATAACTCTTAAGTTACTCACATAGAGATATGGGGCTTGCAGTCCTTGGGGAGTTTGGATGTGGGAGCTGGCCCCTTTTTGGCTAGCTCAGACCACATCCCAGCCTGCCCTGTTGGCAGAGATTCAACAGCTGGACTTCAGGAAGAAGAAGACAAAAGAGCATATGGGTTCAAGGCTTTTTAAAGGTTTCAGATAGAAGGTTCTTGAAAAGTCCCGGTCCAATTCATTGATTGGTTAAAGGGCCATAGGTTATCTGTGATGTAATTACTCATTAGCATGTACCACCCCCAGATTAACCCTTTGTAGTCTGAGAAAGCCCCCAAGTGACTGGTGGGTCCCAGTCACTACAGCAACCTCGGAAGGATGCAAGCCTGAGTTAAGCTTGAGCCCTTTTGCTGGTATTGAACTCGCCACCTTATGGTTTTAAGTGAGTGGCTGCAGTACAGGCATTTAACCACTGCACCACTAGATGGCAAATATCTATACTTGGATTAGGGGACCCGACAACAAGTACCTCTGTCTTGTCTGGATTCAGTTTCAGTCTGTTTTTCCTCATCCAGTTCATTACCGCCTTAAGACATTCATTGAGAAGAGAGATGTCATCCTTTGTCAATGCTGTAGTACGAGGCATGGAGAGATATATTTGGGTGTCATCATCATACTGATAACACCCTGCCCCATGTCTCCAGATGATCTCTCCCAGTGGCCTCATATATATGTTAAATAGCATTGGGGGTAGAATGGTGCCTTGAGGCATGCCAGATTTTTAGCTCTCTTTTTGAGGAGCAACTGTCCCCAAGCATCACCTTCTATAATCTGCAATGCTGTGCCCCCAATTCCCAGCTCTCCCAGGCATTCCAGAAGGATGCCATGATTGATGGTATAAAAAGCCATGATGGTATAAAAAGCCATTGAGAGGTCCAAAAGTACCAACAGTGACACACTTCCCCCGTTGATACTCAGCCAAAGATCATCCACTAAGGTGGCCATGTCTATCTCAACTCCATATCCGGTCCTAAAGCCAGTTAGAAATGGATCTAGATAATCAGCTTCATGCAAGACTACTTGGAGCTGAAGGGCAACAGCCCTCTCAGTCACTTTGCTCAAAACTGCAAGATGTGAGACTGACCTATAATTGTTTATGTGCAAAGGGTCTAAGGAAGGCTTTTTCAGAAGCGTCCTTACAACCGTTTCCTTTAAACAAGATGGAAACTGGCCTTCCCTAAGAGATGTGTTAGTAATGTATCTCAAATACATCACTATAGTATCTCCACCCTGGACAACCAGCCATGAGGGGCAAGGATCAAGAGGGCATGTTGTCTTTTTCATGCTACCAAGGAGCTTGTCCACATCCTCAGTACTCACAGACTGAAACTGATCCAGTATAATATCTTTCATGGAGTTGCTGGACACTTCACAAATCACCTCTGCTATAATACCAGCTTCCAAGTTGGCTCTCATTTGAGAGATTTTTATCTGCAAAATAATTATTTAACACATCACAGCAGGCTGTTGTAGGCTATAGTAATGTGTTATGGGGGCCAGTATCTGGGTTAGATCCCTTACTACCAATTCTGCTGGACAGGAATTCACAGACACAATACGTGGAGAATAGAAAGATTTCTTCACTGCACATATTGCCACTCCATAGGAATAAAGAAAGTCCCTATGGTGTGTCTTGTCAAATGAGAGTCGAGTTTCCCCCCAGTAGGACTCTAGTTGTTGTCCAGCCCGCTTCATATTTCTAAGCTCTTTCATATATCAAGGTTTACAATTAGAAGTGGGATAGAAAGGACACTTGGGAGCAATTGTGTCAATAGCTTGGTGAGATCATTATTCCAAATATTAACCAAGGTCTTGACAGAATCACTGGTATTACCAACCATTAAACCCTCTGGAGCTTTCTGGAATACTACTTGTTCTATTAGCCTTCGTGGGTGGATGGAGTGAACAGTGGCCTTCAGTCCAAATTTGACTAGGAAATGATCCCTCCATGACAATGTGGTGATATTAATTACCTTTGCCCATGGATACACTTGTTCTGTACTGAAGCATCAAGGGTATGACCTGCAAAAAATGTGTAGGCTCAAAGACTAATTAGGATAGGCCCGTGTTTATCATGGATACCATGAACTCCTCAGCCACACCTGCTAGATTTGTTAAACTGGATCGAATGGGATGTTGAAGTCACTCAGAACTAAGAGCCTGGGCAACTCCAACACCAGCTCTGAGACCAGTTGTGTCAGCTCGGTTAGGGAATCTGTTAGGCAATGGGGTGGATGGTATACTAACGGAATCCCAGAACTATCCTTTGTCTTCAGACTTAGGTAAATACACCGAAAGTGGTCTGTTTTCTGGACAAGTATCCTGGTCAAGGTAAGATTATCTTTATGGACCAAAGCCACTCCACCCCCGATGTAGCTGGGGAAGGGAAGGGCAGTTTCAAGGCCGCTGCTCCACAGCGGTGTCTCATCACCCATTAAGTTCAGCTAGAGTGGGGCATAAGAATATTAAGACCAAAATCTTAAGCATGGATGGGGAACTTTTTACCTACCTTATATTTTGAGCTACATTTTCCATAATCTCTTGCCATTCACCCTGTGATGTACAGCTGATGTGAGTTACAAGCCAATACAGCTAGAGAGCCAAAGGATTAGACTGTGGTCAAAAGTTTCTTAAGTGCACCACTAATAGGGATGAGCAGATAGGCTGAACAATAAATGATCTGCCCTGACAAGTCGGGGGGGGGGGTGCCACACTGGTGAAACCAAAATAAAGGCAACAGCAGTCAGTCACATGCAAAAACAGCAGGCATGATATAAGAGCACAGATGAGGGAGCGATCTTCCTTCAGGAAGAAGCCAATTCAAGACAAATGCTGGTGATGGAGAGAGATGAGTTTGTTAGAAGGAGCAATGCTTCTCTGTATGTGATTTGCCCCCCTTCTTCTATGTTACTATATTTGCTTTCCAAAATGGTTAGTTTTAGGCCTGATAGCAACTGGCATAATTTAAACAAAATGTTTTCTTCATCCCCCTCAACCTTCTTCTTTCTTTTTGTTAAACTGTATTTGTTGGTGTGAATTCAGACAATCTCTGACAATCTTTGACATTTTACAAAATAGCTGGAGCAGAGTGGGAATGCAAGCTGCTCTCATTTTCATTTACCTCCTGGGGGTAGCAAAGCTAAGGGCTTCTTCTTCTTCTTCTTCTTCTTCTTCTTCTTCTTCTTCTTCTTCTTCTTCTTTTTTAGCACATGATTACCAGATCTGTTGTTTATTTTTCTACCTTTCAGTAACTTTGACTGCTAGCAGAAGTTCTAAATCCCTGTCAGCACATGAATGAGGTGCCAATCTTAGCGCTAGTCCAAACATTGTGAAATGGGAATGGAGGCAAAGGTAGTTCAAACAGAAGATCTTCGCTTTCTTGTCATTTTTTTAACCTCCATTCCCACTTGGTGTCCTGATTTTGTCTAAGCCGTTGCTAATGAAACTCTGAGCAACTGTCTGTCTACTTTTGTTTGCTTGTCTGTCTTGTCAACACACTGTAAGCTCTTTGAGGCATGGTCTGTCTCTCACCTGAAAGAATAGCACAAACCAAACAATGCCTTTATTCGTGGTAAGATTTATATGAGTTACTGATATACTAATACCCCTAATAAGGAACAAATGGATATGAGAGATCTAGAGACAAAACAATCTATCAGGTCCTGGCTTGCCAAGCAATCAGCACAAATTCCTGTGATGAGGGCTAAACTAGCCACAGTGAAGTGAGACCATGACGCGGGAGGAGTGAATAAACAGACACAGTCATGCACAAAGTAACCTTTAACAAGGATCAGACCTTAACACAAAGCCTGCTCTAGGAAGCCAAAAATCTAGATAAATCTTATATCTCCCTGTGGAGCCATTTCACCAGTTTGTGTATGTTACAAAAAAGAAAAAGAAAAGCCAATCCTCAGAAATGTAAAATGTTTCTCTTGAAGACAAATAATTTCATATTTGAGATTTTTTTAAAAAATATATCTTTTTCTCTTTATGGGGGAAAATTCAAACAATTACCATTCCATGAAATTATTTTCATACTCATTTTAGTTGCTTTATTAAAATATTTATTGTTATTATTATTTCTTCCTAACAATATCTCATCTATTGAAATGGCTCTTCCTACAGCATCTTGAGCAGATCTCTTGCTCTCTCCAGAGTTTATTGTATATTTTTGGCTTGTGTAAGTGGTTATCAAAACCTCTATGTTTAATCAGCACAGTGTTGTCCTTTTTCCCCCCACAGCACTTCCACCCTGAATTTATATTTCCTGTATTTTTTTCAGCATTCTTTCACTATTTATTTTTAAACATTATCATTTCACTGTGATTTATTTTAAGTCTTTCTCAAATAGAATTCTTACAACTCTTGGAAGTTTTTTCTTCTGTGCATAAGTAGAGTTTTGCCTACATATTGCTTCAATCTTCCCTTCAAGCCATTCACAGCTATTATAAGACACTCCAAGCTCCTTAACACTGTCTGTTTTGAGTCAGCTGACTCTTCCGGAACAATTTTTAGCCTAATCTGTTTTTCCTTTGATTTTAACTCTATCATTGTAATTCTACCTTGTGCTTTTCAAACTTCTGCTGTAAAATGTCCATTCCCTTCTAATTATCAGCGATCTCAAGTTCATTTTGGTGTGTAATGATAGTGTGATTCTGGACTGATGCTGTGATATCTTTGAATTGTTTTTCAGAAACCTCTTTAAAATGATTTATTTGTCTGTTAAGTTCTAAGCTTAATGAACACAGTTTCTTCTCTAAAATCCCATTACATTGTGTTACATATTTATTCAAATCTAAAATATGCTTAGACATATCAGATATTGAGGGCTCTTCCCCATTCCTGTGGCACGCAGTGTGTAATTGCCACACCACAGGAGCGTTCCCACACTGCCCACCATCTGATTGGGTGGGTGGTGTGATACTGATTTGGAGGCAGACTTGGTGTGGGCAGCGGGTAGTCACCATACCCCCATGCCACCTTGAAGCTGGCTCTTTATGCTGGTCTGCTTTGCCCCTAAGTCGTTTTTAAAATGTGTATGAAAACCCAGGTGAAAATCTGATATGAGAAAGGAATTTCAGCTACATATTCAGGGTGCATTTCAAGATGAGATTTTTTTTTTTCCTTCCTACACTCAAATTTGCACACACTGTTCATGCATTTTTTTTCCTACTGTGTGCATTGATTTGTGAAATTAACATAATTTACACAAATTTTCACCATTGCCTAAGGAATATTTCTGCATTTTTAAAAATTTTGTGCATTTACTAATTTTCATTTTAATAGCTACATTGATACATGTGCACGTGCAATTTATTTCTTGAAATAGCCTTATACGTAAGCCTCACAAATGTGCAAATGTTCAAGCTGATGTGCATGGTTTCTTGCAAGAGGTCTCAGGGGAGGTAAACATGTTACTGTTGTCATGATTGTTAACAAGCAAAATTTATTTCCATCCCTAATCGTAAGGCAGTTAATATTGTGCAAAACAGTAGCAGAAGTGATCAAAAAGCAGTTAATCCTATATCCCTCAGAATAAGTATATCTAAGATGATAGTCTAAAACATTTGGGATACTTTTAAAAAACACAAGTGTTTGCCCAGTACAAAAACAATTTTTAAAAAGACATCAGGTGAACCTTTCCTGGAAAAGCAAGGAACCACCACTAAAAAGATCCTCTTTCTTTTAGCTAGATACCTTTGATCAGGCGAGAGACACACTGGCAGAATGTCTTCTACTAAGGAATGGAAAAGCTTTATATGGAGAGATTGTCCATCCTTTAGATTTTCAAGTTGTCAGTTGTGAAGGGCTTTACAAGTTTAAAAGATTCAAAATACCTCTCAAAATACCTGCTGTATTTTTAGGCCGAAGATATATGTAATCACATTTCCCTATGTTTTGTCGTTGTTGTTGTTGTTTAAAAAAAACATTGTTCTAGATAAGAACTATGGCATGGTGAAAGGGAAGCTGACCTTTTTCTCATCATAATTTTCTAAACTGAAATCTGTCATCTGAAGCTCCTATTTGCCACAGAAGAAAGCTATTGGCATGCACAGCAGTTTTCTTGTCAAAGAATAGCAACTTTGAGGGTAGGAATTTGCAGAAGCAAAATCAGGGTCTACTATGTCTGCTATAATCATCTGTCATTAATTTGGTCCAGAGTCATTAGAAAAACTGTTGACACTGATAGTAAAGACAACATTGCATGTCTCATGCAGTGTAAGCTACCCCACCACCCTACTATTTGTTTCAAATGGACAGTAAAGATGTAAGCATGACAGGTGCAAATCTTTATTTAGTTCATTTGTATGTGCAAGAATGAAGGATTTCAGACATTTTTCTCCCTACTGGACCACATTACAGCACTTTTACACACTTTTGATGAGTTTTCACACATGAGACTTTTGTACAAAAAATCACTGGTATATATAGACATATGAGATTATTTTATGAGTATTTGCTGTAAATAGACAATTTTACAGTGTACCCTCCACATTTGCTGGGGCTAGGGGCACAAGACCCCTGTGAATGTGGAAAAACTGTGAATAAAAAAACATTTTTAAAACCTGCCAGAATACCTCTCTAGGAATTTCTAGGTCATCCAGCACAACTCTGTGGTCAACATCTGCCAGAAGTTGACCATAGAATTACACTGGAGGACCTACAAATGGCTAGAGGAGTGTTTTCTCTCATTTTCTCTAGTAATCTCTAGGTCCCCCAGAGCAACTCTATGGTCAACTTCCAGCACATTTGCACTGGAGGATCTAGAAATTCCTAAAGAGAACTTATTAATCAAATCATGAAATAATAAATCAAAGCCGTAAATGTGGAGAGCTGACTATATATGCAAAAATTCCATTCTTTGCTCAAGAAAAACATAGCAATCATAAATGTGAAACAGTTCTGAATGGGCACATCCAGGTGACTATTTCACATTCACAATCAGTAATTAGTCAAGATTGTGACAATATTGTCATAATCATAACTCCCCTTCCCACTAAAACAAAAGCAAAAAAAAAAAAAAATTACTTTGCCTGGCATCAGTTGCATGAGGAGAAGGAAATCCATTCTGCCAGCAAATTGATCATAGATAAGTGTTATCTGTCAGGTATGGAGTGGGGATCAGGCCAGGAGAAATTACTTAGCATACATAACGAAATAGCTGATACAGATTCTGGTCTTTATGTATATATTTTCATGAGTGCTGTAGTTCGGCTTCCCATAATTCAATAGTTAATCATTTCTGAAGTTAAAATAGTGTTCCGAGATCTGACTTAGATGATAGCAGAGTCTGCAAAAACTTTATCCTCATGCAATATAAGCCACTATTTCTCTTTTTAAGGTCAACAGACTTGTGCTGATTTTCACCAGCTGAGAAAGTAGTTTTATAATTCATTGTTGATTCCTCTCCCCCAAAAAAGATTACATTCTTGTTGCTTTGGATTTTTTAACCTTATGGCTGAGTGATATAGTTTTATTTATCAGCCACCTGCACCCCCTCACCCTATTTTGAGGCAAAAATCAAGGAATAGGAAATTCCAATTTTAAATTCAATCAGCTCACAAGTTGTTTGATGCTGTGGATTCAATTTTAACAGCTGCTTCTGTCTACCTCACCCACATGAAAAAAACAGCTTCCTCTAGAGATCCGAACATGTACATTTGGTGGCTAAAATTCAATTTCAACCTGTCCAGATACAATATTACTGGCACCAGTCTCCAGGTCTTGTGACTGACTTAACCCCATCAGAGCTTTCCACCAAATTGACAAAAAGCTTTCTACTTTGACATGGCAATAAAATATTGTAACTAGGACTTAAGTTCTAATAATTTAAGGGCAATTGACATTTCCTTCAGTTTCCTTAGGTTCGGTAGCCACTAGCTCTCTATGTTGCTGCAATCACAGTCACTGGAGGAGCTCAGCTAACAGATAGAACCAACAGGTTTTTTGTATGGGCATTTACCAGGAGTTTTGAGGGGTTCTGTTTCAGTGACTATTCAAGATTACTGAATATGTGTGCTGGGGGAGATGCTGCATTTACATGTGGTATGTTGGTGTTCCTGCAGGAGGATGTGGATAGCTACACCTGCAGCAAGAGCAAGTTGTTTGGCCAGTTGGAAGAAAAAGTCCAGCAACTTGAGGCCTGTGTATCCACCTTTCAACAAATTAGGGAGCACAATTTTTTTCTTGCACAGAGTGGAACAAACTGTCCTGCATGAGCAACATATAGGGTATGTCTCTGATGAGAAGACCAGTTCCCAAAAATCAGAAGGAATGTGATGCTTGATGGACTGTGAAGTAGAATGACCAGGGATCCTATATGTAAGTATATAGCTACAGAATTGATTCAAAACACTTTCCCTTATCAGTGATGACAAAAAACAGTAAAAGGAGCAACAGTGTCAGTCCTCAGAGAACTTTCAAGTGACCTTGGAAGATTCTGCACATGGAATGACCCTTCCCAACCTTCAGAGGAGATGTATGATGGTGGTAGGGGACTCCCCGCTAAGGAGAATAGAAACATTGTTTTGCAGGCCTAATAAGATCTCTTGAGAGGTATGCTATCTCCCTGGAGGGGGGATTCATGATGTAACAGAGAGACTGACAAGATTCATCCAGCCCACTGACCTCTTCATTTGGTCCACATGGGAACCAATGGGCACTACAACAACAACAACAAATTGTATTTGTATTTCCCGCCTCTCCCATTGGATCGAGGCAGGATTCCAACATATAAAATACAGTCATTTACAATCACATCTAAAATATCTTAAATCGTTATCTAAAACTGTTATACAGACAATTCTAAAATAATACAATTTAAACCTTACTGTCACTATCAATTTCTTCAGCTAGATCTAGTTCAGAGTCAATCTTCAATAATTCATTATAACAGGTGGGTGGGTAGGCCCGCCGGAAGAGATCTGTCTTCAGTGCCTTTTTAAAGGCATCTAAGGTGGTAATAAGATGGATCTCTTCTGGCAAGTTGTTCCAAAGTTTCAGCGCCACAGACAAGAATGCCCTGTGGGAGATTGTCACCAATCTAGTGTTGTTCAATTCCAGTAGATTCTTCCTGGAAGTTCTGAGAGTGCGGGGCGGATTATGTAGGGAGAGGTGCTCCTTCAAGTAACTCGGGCCCAAGCCATATAGGGCTTTAAAGGTAACGACCAACACTTTGTATTGCGCCCGGAAGCTAATCGGCAGCCAATGTAAGGATTTCAAAATAGGGGTGATGTGGTCCATCCTCAGTGCCCCTGTAAGTAATCTGGCTGCCGCATTCTGTATCAGTTGAAGCTTCCAGACTTGGTACAAGGGTAGCCTCATGTAGAGCGCATTGTAGAAATCTAAGCAAGAAGTTACCAGTGCATGTATCAATGTTTCAAGGTCCTCTTTGCCCAGGTAGGGACACAGCAGGAGTATCACCTGAAGCTGATACTACACACTCCTGGCTGTCGCCTCCACCTGTGAGGTCATCTGGAGGGACAAATCCAGGAGTACTACAAGGCTTCTGTTAGAAGGCTGAAGGACCTTGATACACAGGTTATCATTTTTCCTCTCCTCTCATGTGAAGGACATGGCCCAGGAAGGGAGAGAAGAATAATGGAAGTGAACAAATGACTTCACAGATGCTGTTGCCAGGAATGATTTGGCTTTTTGGACCCTGGTCTGTTGTTTTATAACGATTTTAGACAAGTGATGGGTTGCACCTTGCAGAAATTGCCAGAAACATTTTTGCTATGATTCTCACAAATCTAAACAGTCTCACAAATTTAAACTGAATTCCATTAGTGATACCTTTATTGGCCAACTAAAATGCACAATATACTTGTTGCAAGCTTTCAGATCTCCATGGGCTTCTTCATCAGGCAAGATCAAACCAAACAGGAGGAAAAAAAAAACTGGAGATATTAGTCAGATGCCTGGCATGTTATTTCAGTCCTTATAAAACATGGTATGCTAGGAAAGATATATTTTGCACTCAAGCTCTTCCTCCTCCTGGCCATGTCGAAATAGGGAGACCCTAACCCTAACCCTAACCCTGCATCTCAACAACAAAACAAAACAAAAACTTAGAGACTTCTTGAGAAATCCACTGTTCTCTGCCAAGAAAGAGGCCTGTGACCTGACTAGAATGGAGACATATTGGATTGCAAAAGAGGGGTCCCTGTTGAGATAAAGATATCACTGATGGATTTTTGTTTGGATTTGCTAAATGGCCAATACAGCCATCCCTGCAAATTTAAACTGAGTTATGTGAGTGGAAGAGACAGTCTTCTTGAGGGCAGATGTTCATCAATGACTGTAGATAATAGCCCAAATATTATAGAGAAAACTGAACAAATAATACAAGGAATCTAACAGTGGGAGGGAGAAAAAACTTTAAAAAGTAAATAATCCATGATCTTAGATGTTTCCTCACTAATGTGCAAAGTATGGAAAATAAAGATGAACAAAGCAAACAAGATGTAATATACATCACTGAAACCTGGTAGGATAAGTTTCATGACTAGAATGAAGTAAGAGAGAATGATAAACTATTTCAGAGAAATAGACCAAACAGGAAAAGAGGAGCAGCAGCATTATATATCAAGAATGCTTACACCTTTGAAGACATCATTGACTTAAATCATGGAAGACAGGTTGAGAGGATCAGGGTAAAAATTAAAGGGAAGAGAAAAAATAGTGATCTCATTGTGGGGATCTGTTTCAGAAACAGATCCCCGAGCCAGACTAGAGATCTGGATGATGCCTTCCTAGCACAGATGACCAAACATTCAGAAAATAGAGATGTATTATTAATATATGAGTTGGAACTCAAACTCTGCCATGAATATTCCTCATTTGCCTTTCAGATAATTTCATTGTCCAGAAGATGGAAGAAACAAAGAGATCAGCTATATTAGATCTGATTTTAACCAACCATGATAACCTGGTTAATGGATATGTGGTGGGATTATTAGGTAGGAGTGACTATGGGCTGAAACAGATGCCCTAAAGGGGTGGCTTGATGCCATCCCTTTGATCACTAGAGCCCAAAAAGAAGCTGCACACAGATAGATACCTGCTCAAGAACTCCAAACATTACCCAGGACAAAAAAGAAGCACAATAAAAACATTGATGGGCTGGGTAAAAAGGATCCGTGAAGCCCACTTCCTGGAAGATGAATTGAAGCACCTAGACTGGGCTCTACAGGCTAATGATTATTCCAGCCCAGACATCAGAAGGGCTGCCACACACACACACACACACACACACACACCAAAAAACAAAAAAACAAAAACAAAAAAAAACCCAGAGGTGTGAAGACAAACAACCATCCAAAGAGAAGGTATTTATTATTTATTATTACTATTTAGAGTATTTATACCTGACTCTTCAGCCACAAAGGTTCTCAGAACAGCTTACAAAATGGTTAATTAGATGGTCCCCTGCCCTCAGGCTTACAATCTAAAAAGACACAACACAAAAGGAGAAGGGAATAGTGATGGGGAAGTGGATCAGGTCCAGCAGTTCTTTTATCTTTTCCATATATCAAAGCCATTGACATCCACAAGCACCTGGACAACTTAAACAGAAAGAAGAAACAATTAAAGTTAGCAAAGTTTGGTTACCAGTCCTGAAAAACACTAAAATCAGCAAATGCAAATGAAAACCATACAGGGTCAAGGGTTTCCCCGCAAACAATGGATTTCTAATTAAACAGACACAAATCCTCTTGGCATATCCTCCCACTCTGAGGTCTTGCCATTCAACAAGAGAATAATGCACAGATTAACATGGAAATCACTTCTCCCAACCCTGGGTCACACAATATCTATATATACCTCACTCACTGCCATGCCAGCATTCTCTGAAGATTCCAGCCACAGATGCAGATGAAATGTCAGAAACAAACTCTTCTAGAACATGGCCACATAGACAGAAAAATCCACCAAAAATTTGAGCAGATAATCTGTATGCACTTAGAAAAGAATGCCATGATCATTAAAAGTCAGCTTGGATTTCTCACAAACAAGTAATGTCAGACCAATCTTCTCTCTCTCTCTCTCTCTCTCTCTCTCTCTCTCTCTCTCTCTCTCTCTCTGGGTGGGGGGAATAGAAGTATAGATTTGGTAGAGGAAGAGAATACTGTAGATATGGAATATTTTGATTTCAGAAAGGTCTTTGGCAAGGTTCCCCATGACATTCTTGCAAACAAGTTAGTAAAATGTGGTCTAGACAATGCTACTGTTAGGTGAATTTGTAACTGGTTGACTGACTAAACCAAAAGGTGCTCACCAGTTTCTCCTTTTTATCCTGGAAAGAAGTGACCAATGGGTTGCCGCAGGGTTCTGTCCTGGGCCCAGTCCTATTCAGGATTTTTATAAATGACTTGAATGATGAAATAAATAACATGCTTATCAAATCTGAAGACGATATCAAATTAGGAGGGGTAGCTAATACACCAGAGAACAAGGTGAGAACTCAAAATGACCTTAGCAGGTTTGAAAGCTGGGCCCAAACTAACAAAATTAATTTCAGCTGGGAGAAATGTAAGGTACTACACTTGAGCAGAAAAGATTGACCAAAATGGTAAAAGGTCTGGAAACCATGCTCTATGAGGATTAGCTTAGGGATCTGGGTATATTTAGCCTGGAAAATAGAAAGTTAAGAGGCAACATGTTCACCATGTTTAAATAATAGAAAGAATGTCATATTGAAGACATCTCCCTGAAGCTTATGGAGCTCTTCCTGCTCTGAAAGAGCTGTTCAACAGTGGAATGCACTGTCTAGGAGAGTGGTGCATTCTCTTTTGGAAAAATTTAGATAGAGGTTGGATGGCCATCTGTCAGGAGTGCTTTGATTGTGCATAGCAGGAGATTGGACTGGATGGCCCTTGTGGTATCTTCCAGCTCTATGATTTTATGATTGTAAACACTCATGGCAAGGTCAGTGCAATAACTGCCTTTGACTGACATTTCTTGCCTTGACCAAATATATATATATATATATATATATATATATTAAAATTAAAATCCAAATCCTCATGCGCTCTCTGAAATGCATAGTGGGCTTTTTAAAATCATGTGGAGAGGAGATTAGAAGAGAAGTGTCTAATGAACTAAACAATTTATGGTAGCATGGGTGAGTAACAGCTAGAGATAGGAATGTGAGAATTACTAAGCAGAGAAATAGAATAACACTTTTTCAGATATGCATATTACAAATGTTCATGTGTACTATTGAAGTTGTCTTATTAGAGTTAAGCTGGGTAAAAGACCAGCAAAACTGTTGTTGAATTGGAATACAGCTTCAGTCATTTTTAAAATACAGATATTTCTTAATGATATTTATTTACTTGAGAGTTGAGGCTAAAATAGGAGCTTTAGTGTATGCAGTTATTAGAGATCCTGAACAAGTAGGAAAGGCATCAATGGCTTAGAGATCAAAACTAAAGTCTTCATTATTATAAGAATATCATGCTAAGAAAACTCCTCATAAAGCTACTGTATATACTAGCATTTTTAGTCAAAAAATTGACACACCCACCCCAAACTTGGGCTGACTTATCAATGGGTCAGTGTAAGTACTGTACTGTACTTTAACTCATATTTAAAAAAAAATGAACTATCCCCTTGTCTGAACAGAGTGGCAAAAAGCAAAAGCTCAGTTCATCCTGGGAGCACTTACAAGGCAATTGAATTCCTTTATTCTTTCTGCTTCATCCCAATTTCTAACCTTTTTGACAACTTGAATAGGAAAATGGTGGTGGCAGCTCTTAGTCCAAGGGAGTGTTGAGAGGAATCAGGTTTAGAAGGATTTGAATAAGACATTTGTGTATTTTTCTCAGTTGCTTTGGCTGAAAATCAGGCAAAGTTATCACATTAAAATTAAAGGCTATAATCACTGCCAACACAGTTGCCATATTCCTTGCTATGCCTTTTCTTAATCCCACCTTTGTCTGGTCACCTCCCCAACACATGCACAGCCACCATTTACAACTTTTCTATCTTCATCCACTCAGCCTTTAGGGCAAGCACAAATAAATAATTGTACCTGCCAGATTTTTTCCTTTGTTTCATCCTTTACATTCTTTGTTTTATGCCTAGGTTTTACACTTGACTTATGAATGGATCATATCAAAATCCATATATTTGGCCCTCAAACATGTCCTCAACTTATACATGAGGTCAATTTATATTTCAGTATATATGATATTCTAATCTAGCTGTATCTCTAGGGAAGAGCTGAGAGGGGTGTGGGAGGAGAAAAAGTGAAAGCCTCCCTAAGAGTTTACATCTCAGATGAGTCAGGATACCTAGACACAGAGGGAGCTCATTGCAGGTCACTTAAACTACCTAAACCTATCGCTACTGCCCACTCTGATTTAGCATTAACTGTTTCAGTGCTTCAGTGTTTAGAAACAGCATTAACTACTTCATTGCTAAATCTGGATGCACTTCCAGCAAAAAAGAGAAGACATTCAGATCAATATATCAATTGAAACATGTGGGGAGGTGGTTGCTTATAGAACTTTAGTCCAGTTTAAACAGACATGGAAAAATCTAACCAAAACCAGTCATAGGAGAGTGTCCATAGTTCAGTGGCTGAGCTAGCCCAATGTCTCAGGCTCAGTCCCCAGAATCTGACCAAGATTCCAGATTGTTTATCTGACCAAGATTCCAGATTGCTGCTATAAATCAGAGTAGACAGTTTACAGATTTCTGCTATAAGTCAGCGTGCCGGGATAGATAGACTAATGGCTTGGTATTTTATTTATTTATTGTATCCATATCTCACCTCTCTCCCAAAAATGGGACCCAAGGCAGATGATCTATTACAGCCCTTCCTTTACAGAATTGTGAGGAGGGTCATGGGCAGGCTGCAGAAACATACCTTTTGGAGTACTGTTTTCAGAATTTCTCAACAATATATTTGCTAGGATTTCTAGATGTTGTAGTCCAAAAATACCATTTCTAAGAGATGATTTTAGTGTCATGGGAGGCAGACCTATCCCTTCCACTGTTGTACCGAGGAGTCACTTACAAGCATAAGCCAAACTTATGTCAGAAGATCCTCTATATACACATGCATAGAAATTCTCCACATCAGAGTTCATGGCTGGGCCAAGAACAGGCGCACATACTTTCAGACATGCAAAGGATCTTTTTCTATCACATTCCAAATGCATGGATTGGTGGAGACATTACTATTAGATGCATGCATGTTACAAAACTAGCCCAAATTACTCAGGCCCAGTGCAGACCAGCCTGAAAAGCTGGCTGGGGGGCAGAGTTGGGGCGTAGGGTCTACATAATGCACACTTCTGATCTGTGCCAAGGGCAGCATAATGCCACATGACTCACTGCACAGCACACAGTGTCATGGTGCTCCTCGGGCAGTACATCCGCATGATGCAACACCAAAGGAGCCCCATAAAGCCACAGCGCCACAGTTATGGCACCCCTTCCAGGGTGCAAAAAGGAACTTTTGTGGCTCCTTTTCACTCCTCGGAAAGGCCAGATCAGTGCCTTGGTGTGTGGTTGCCTCGGTTTGTGGCTGTAAAAGGGGCAGCTGGAGGCCCCCCTTTGGGGCTATGCACACAGCCTCTCAGTGATCCTCTTTATCCATTCTTTGAATACATGCTTCATGTCTTAATAATACAGTATCAGGAACATGTACAAGTCATCTGTTGCTCTTCACCTTAGTAGGTTTTAATATAATTTAGAAAATTAAATTAACTATTGTTATGTTCTAGCACTATTAAGATCTTTA
This sequence comes from Urosaurus nigricauda, assembly GCA_034509955.1. NCBI lineage: Eukaryota > Metazoa > Chordata > Lepidosauria > Squamata > Phrynosomatidae > Urosaurus > Urosaurus nigricauda. Next base: position 57,504,601 of record JAOEGL010000003.1, read on the forward strand.
TTAACAAAACCTCAAGGTGGGGAAAATCTGCTCAAAGAGCACCTATGAGGATCCCATGAGGCAAATTTCTAAATTATGAATATTGTATTCGGAACATGGAAATAGCAAGCTACAAGTAAGGCAGTTACTACTAACTCGTTAGTTCTCAGTTAACAAAGGTCTAATGAAGCCACCTTTTATAGATAATGTGATGATTATTCATTGATTGTAATGACTAATAGATTCTAGCTACTTTGAAACATTATATTTCAAGAGCATGTCAGACATTTTGACAAGGATGTTTCACATTTCTGCCATACTTTTAATAATCCTATTTTTCCTATCAAAAAAGAAATGAATTTATTTAAAAAGAACTTGTAAAAATCTCTGCCAAAACCCTGCTTATGTACACACACACACGTTTTGTTTACAACAGATATTTTGAGATGCCACTGGTCAAAACTGTTGTTGTTTCCTATAAAATAAAATGGTAAAACACAATTAGTTCCTGTCTACTGCGACACTTCCTTCTCCACTGTTCCAATCCCTCTGCTTTCCTCCCCTCACTTAAGCTTTCCAGGTAGCTAGAGAAAGGAGTAACCCCTCTCCACATTTTTCTTTTAAAAGTGTAGTCCTATGGCTCATAGGCATACTAGAAGAGAGGAGGGCCAGCAGATATAATTCCAGCTGTTGTCCACTATTTTCATTTGCCCAGGATAATAAAAATTGCCATATTGCTTACCAGAAAAATAAGGCCAAGGGTATCTTGAAAGCCATGTGACAAATCTGAATAAATCTATTAATACCTGATCTGCAAAAAAGGTAAACTGACTGTGAGATGGTTTGGAAACACTGAAACTAATGCTGATATCCAGTAACAGCAAGTAATGAATTACAAGGAAAATAGCTGTAACTGGTTATTTCTGGGTAACAAAAGAGTTGCAAAATTATATTTTAAAGTTACATGGATAAGAGTGGAGGTACTTTACTGAGACAACGAGTAACCATTTCTAGCTACTTTCAAAAATTATATTTGAGCCTTTACAGGCTGCCCAAAAAGGGTGGATTGGGGCCAGAGCAGCCTCACCAGCAGCCCCAGAGGCTCCAATCTGCTGCTTTTCCAAGCCTCAGAGAAGTGGCAAAATGCCACTTCCCTTCGACCTGAAAGGCAGGGGAAGGGTAGAAAGGGGCTGCCTGGCCCCTTTCTCTTCTTCATCGCTAGCATGGCTGTGTAAAGGCCGTGCCAGTAAAACACACAGGGAAAAGGAGCTCTGTTTTGTAGTTCCTTGTTGTGACACTAAAAGGGCACCCCAAGTGCCCTGCAGTGTCACGATGATGTCAGGTGTGTGCCGGTCCATGTGGACATGGCACGCACCATAACACCATCATTGCACGTGCATATGGATGGTGCGATTTCAAAATGGGGCCATCCATACACGCTAGGGCTGGGGAACGTGCGGTTGCTGCACGCTCCCCAGCCCTACTTATGGTGTGGGGATGGCCCTTTTGGGCCAGCAGTAAAGGGTCTTTAATACACAATTTTAGTGGCATTTTGATAGGTATTTTTCAAGGTTTATGCCACTCCTTAATCACCTTTAAGGCTTCAGAAAAGTAACAAGCCACTCAAATAGTGGAATAAGTTACTTTTGGGGCATTTTAATGTGTAGTGTCAGAGAAATACTGTCCACACACTATAAAAGGTAATAAGATGCATTATTTATCAAAGAAAGAAGCTGTACAGACCAGCAATAAATACCAGCATCAGGGCACAGTGAGGGTATGGTGACCACACATTGTGCACTCTGGCTCCACCCCATGCCAGTATGATGCACAGCAGGAGGCATCATAGCACTTCCTTGACACAGTGTGCCAAAGGAGTGTGATTGCTGTGGCCCCAATCTGGTTAGGAATCTGTACAGCTCCTAAGTTTCCAAGTTCTGTTTATTTATTATCAGCTGTTTCATATTGTGGTCAAGAAATAAAGTGACCTGGATTAAGAAACCTTGAAGGAGCTCAATTGGTCTTGGAACCTCTTGAATTTCTCGAGATTTTCTGTAGAGTTACATATGTAGGAAGGCCTAGAGGAATAGTTTTCCACTCATGCTTTCAGAATTTATTTAACTCCAATCTTAAGGTTTTCTATCCTTTAATTATTTTGCAAGCAGGCTTAACTTGGATCAAAGCAGCAATGGTCAGGCAAGGTTGAGATTGATTAAAAATAGGTTTTAATTGAATGCATTTGCTGAAGTTGCTTCTCCATCCCCTCCCCCTCAAATAATTGAGATACGGCTCTGCAAGTGGCAGGTTCTATCTGCATGTGTCATATTGGAAATGCAAAGTGGGTCTGTGTCACGGTTGCTTTTGGATAATTTGCGCAATTGCCTGTGAAGTGTGGGTTAGATCATTTTGTTGAGTGACTGGTTTTATCCTTTAATTCAAATAAATGCTTTAATAGGCCATTTAAAGCATGTTTTCTCTAGACATTCATCAATAATTTTTACATGGGAAAATCAAAACTGGCCCTCCAGTTTCCTTCAATATATTAGATCTCTCCTCCAACAAAAGCTGTATTAAAATAATTTGAAAGGGTAGATGTCATGTAAATGTGCAGGAACTTATGCATGTAATTTCTATTAGCAATTACAGATGCTCATTAGGTAAAATGTCATTCATGCTGACAAAATTCTATAAAAAGAGCTGCACTCTTGTGACGCTAACATTTATCCTCTCTTCAAAGCACAATGCTAGCAAAACCCCAGTTTATTGCACATAGTGAGTTTGCATGCCCCCAGGTTATTATTTGTATTGTTGTCATGCCTAGAGGCACCACCTGAAGTTAAGCCCAAACTGCAATAGGCAATGTATATACAACTAGAGGTGAGTGAGGGTTTCGGCACAGCTTTTCTTTCTGCAAAACAAACAACACATAGAGGTGGCAGCAGGGAGTAAAAGAGGAAGAAGAAAATATGACAAATAAAATCAGAGGAAATCTTTCAAAACTATTGCAGTAGCACTTCCTGTAATGTCTGCTTGTTACATCTCTATCTAGTCCTTCCTCCTTTGATATGTTATCATAATAGACATCTGACGTAGGTCAGATTGAAGTGATTGGTACAAAATCACTAAGTGAATTGCTTAAGTATCTGGCTGGAGTGGGCAAAGTGCAACCCGAGGGTCACATGCATCCCTAAAATTTCCCAGAATTCCCCAGTGTTCCCCTCAACTTTTAAAAAAGAAATTGGTCCTATTTTTTATTATGTTTTTGCCCCCAAACCAACCAAAATCTGCCAAAACTGCAGCAGTTTTCTTCCCCTAATCCCTCAAAGCCCCTCAAGCCTCCCAAAATGAAAAGAAGATGTAAGAAAGGGAGTACTTCCAAGAATAGAGTTTTATTCTAAGGCAGCATCCACACTGCAGAAATGATAATAATAATATCTATCTCCATTGATAATATTAGCTAGCAGCATTAAGCTCTTTTGATTCTTTTCTTGATTTGGCTGGCATGATAGACTGTTTTTAAATTGTAATCACTAAATGTGCCTGAGGGAAAGACATCCCTCTTATCCTTTTGTAATCAATAGTCTTTTGTTATCAGTACTCCTCACTTAGGCTGCATCTGCACTGCAGAAATAATCCAGTTTGACACTACTTTAACTGTCATAGCTCAGTGCTATGGAATTCTGGGAACAGGGAGTTTATTGTGACATTTAGCCTTCTCTAGCTGATAGCTCTGGTCCACAACTACAATTTCCAGAATTCCATAACATTGAGCTCCATGGCAGTCAAAGTGGTGTCAAACTGGATTATTTTTGCAGTGCAGATGCAGTTTAAGTATGGAATTATGGAGTCTTGATAAAAAAAGGATATCTCTTACATGAGAGATGCCTTTCCACCAGGCACATTTAGTGATTACAAGTTACAAACAGAATCTGTCATGCCAGACAAATCAATAAAAGACTCAAAAGACCCTAATGCAGCTAGATAATACATTTCCTAATGCTACTCCCAGAACAGATGGCATTTGTAGACCGTGATGTTCACAGAATTAGCTTGAGAGCCCGGACTCCATGGTCCAGCTCCACCAGCCTCTTCCCATGGAGTCCTCACTCCAGATGTTCTTTTATTTTAAAAAAATTATCCTTGTGGTCCTGCCCCAGCTTTTTATAACCTCTGCTGAGAACTATCTCAAAGGTTTGTGCTTTTGCCTGCCTATCCATCCCATTGGACAACTGCTATCTCATTACCCGTGACACTGACCCTCATTAAAATGTAACTGGGGAGAAGGCTGTGAAGAATAGAAGGACTCCCATTTATCATAAGGGGTACAGTTATTGGGGGCAGCAAAAAGGTGTCATTGCTCTTCTAAATAAGAATTCTTTGTTCCTCCCCATGGAAATTTTTCTTCCAGTCCTTACACCATTTTCTTGGTGCCATTTCTTTATACTATTGTGGAGAATGAGACACATAAAATGGTTCACACCTGGAACATATACTTTGTTCACATTCCCTCTTTAACAGCTCAAACTTAAATTTTAAGTTACTACAGTGCTAGAAAATTGAGGACCTCGAAATACTTGCAAATTCCCCTGAATTCGCACTTTATATTTCAACTATACTCACATAAGGCATCTTATGTGTAATCCCCAAAGTCCCCTGAATAATGAATGTGTGTGTGTGTGAAATTTGCAGAAAAAATATGATTACCTCAGTTTGAGCTTTAGCTCGACAGAGAAATTATTATTTCTTCATATTTCAGGTGAATTTTGACCACTTCTTCAGGTACTTTGCAAGATAAAATCCAGTTGCCTTGTCAGGTTTGTTAGTCTTCTCCAGGGATGCTGCCAACACAGCACCATTGTATTGCAGACCTTTGAGCCCAGGAACACTACTCCAGCCCTTCTGTGTAAGAGGAAGCATCTTTAAAAGCCGGCTCAAAAACCTTTGAGCCCAGGAACACTACTCCAGCCCTTCTGTGTAAGAGGAAGCACCTTTAAAAGCCGGCTCAAAAACCTTTGAGCCCAGGAACACTACTCCAGCCCTTCTGTGTAAGAGGAAGCATCTTTAAAAGCCAGCTCAAAGACATTTGAGCCCAGGAACACTACTCCAGCCCTGCTGTGAGAGGAGGTATACCTGTGAGAGAGGCACCTATTTCCCTGCTAATGTTGTCCAGGGTAATATTGATGTTGTTATAAAATTTAGTGAGCAATATTTAGTTTGGTTTTTCCCCCCTGGGCTTTGATCTATTTTAATTGTCTTTTTTATTGTAATTGTGAAGAATTCTGTTTTACAAGGTTTGTAAGAGTATATGGACTATAGTTCTTTGTTATAATTGCACCATTGCTGCCTTAATATTTGAGTATTTTTTTCTTCCAGGGTAGAGTTGATTATTGTAGCCATGTTATACTTTAATTAGTACTATGCTATGTATTGTATTTTGTATTTTTGCATTTTTCATATTTTTATTATTTCTTGTACCTTGGTATTAGTTTATAAATCTGTTTGTATATGTTGTGTATTAAGATATTTAATTTATCTGCTTATATAAATCATTTATGTATTTTGTGTATTTGTTTATCTACTTTGTAAACCTCTTTGATCTATTTGGAAAGGCGGTATATAAATAAAAATCATCATCATCATTATTATTATTATTATTATTATTACTACTCATGTATAAGTCTAGAATTTTTATTCAAAAAATTGACCCCAAAAACCTGGTATGACTTATCCAAGGGTCAGTAAGTACTGTACTTTAACTCTTATTTTAAAAAGGAACCATCCCCTGATGAAAGACAAGAGCGTAATCTGTCATGGAAACACTGACCCCCATGTATTCTCTTATCCATCCAGCCTTTAATATGAGCACAAACAGTTACGCCTGCTGGAATTTTGCATCTTTTTATTTTGCTTCATCCTTTAGATCCTTTGTTACATTCCCCTAAATTTTACCCTTGACTTGTCCTCGGGTCATATCAAAATCCATAATTTTGGCCCCCAAACCTGCTCTTGACTTATACATGAAGTTGACTTATAGTCTAATATATACCGTACTTGCTTGAACAGATAAGAACTAATGGTTCATCTACACTGTTGAAATAATGCAGTTTGACCCTGCTTTAAGTGCTGGAGTTCCATGCTATGGAATCCTGGGATTTGTAGTTTGCTGCTGGTGCCTCACAAATCTAAAAATCCCAGGATTCTGTAGGATGATGTCATGGCAGTTAAAGTGGGGTCAAACTGCATTATTTCTACAGTGTAAATGCATCCTTGGTAAAATAGAGCAGTGTGTACTATGGCCCAAAATGACATTCTGAATAAAGGTGAGGAGGGAAGAGAAACAAGGCCATTGAGATTTAAAAGCATATTTCCTTCATGCACAGCAGCAAACATGAGAAGAAGGATTATACTCTTTGATTCTAATAAGGTTTGTATATTTTGCAAACACAAGTTTAAATAAAAGAAACAAAATGATTTGCAAAGGAGAATAGCTGTAGAAGAAATAAACTGGAGAGGTTGCAGTAAGCGGGAGAGCAAAGGTTTATAGCAAACACTGCCAAATACGAGACTCAATAGACTTTTTGGTAGTCAACACAGATTATCATGGCAGAACATGAACTGATGGCAACCATAAGAGTTTAGCAAGGGTGTGCATGTGTCTTGATTGTTATCTGCTTATAAAATAAATATATTTGTTAGCTCTTAGTTTTGTTTCCCCGAATCTTACATTAACAGTGATTACCATTGTTCTCCTCGCCATCTCTCCTCCTCCATCGATGCCATAGGAACTACCATTTATCTGAATGTCCAATTATCTTAAACTTTTTGATGTCCCCACTGACAATTCAGATCAATGAGTTTAAACTGTAAAGTCATTAGAGCTGTCAACCAGTTAAAGATTTTTGAGCTGATTAATTGTGTTGCTTCAAACAACTAACTGACAAATTAATTTAAAAACTTACTCCTGTAGAAACACAGCACACCCACTGAAAAGCCCTGTGGGGCATACAATATGTATGTGAACCTTGAATTTCACATTGCAAGAGCTATTGGGTTAGCTTTTTTTTTTTTTAATTTGACTATTTAATTTTATTTTCTTATTTTTTATAGAGTAAGAGTTTGTGAAATACTCTGTTTTGTTTCATTTTACTGTAAATATAATATTGTATGTTTAAAATTAAAGAAATTTACAGCATGATATTGTGTATGTCAACAGACAAGTGGACCTTTTCTCCTAAATAACAACATATAGGACTACAGCCCTTTATAATACAATCCTATATAAATTTGCACCAAGGAAAGGCCACTATCTTCAATGAGACTTCTTCCCAGGAACCTGTAAGTAAAATGACAGCTCTGAAGCAGTATTAGGAAAACTATGTCTCTCCAGTTGCCAAACTACCCTCACAATGACTTATTGATTGCTAGATTCCTTGACAGATTGGAAATGGAGTGCAGAAACATTTTGGAGTTTACAGGTTTGCCAGGCCCTGCTTTCAAGTGGCATCCTTACCTAGACTTCTCAGTAGGTGTCTCCAAATGGATTCAATCTTATGTATTTAAACCTGCCATAATATTTTCTAAGCATCAGTGGATTTATTCATTGCCTATCACTAAGGTAGGGGTGGTATCTGTATGAGCCAGAATACTACAGGAGCAGCTCAGATTATTCTGGCTCCAAAGCTGCCCTAGTGTCCTCCAACCCCCAGCACTCCTGTTGCAAGGGCAGACAATGTTCACATATGTGTCCCACTTTGTTGCCTGATGTGGCCACTGCCACAGTGAATCACTCAGTTTGAGGTCATAATGATATGCTGAACATCAATCACATGGCTGGCTATCTCATTCTGACCTTACAGTAAGTGACTCACTATGGTGGCAACTGAACCAGGTGGCACAGAGGGGCACTTTGTAGTCAGCCACCCTGTATCACAAGGAAGAGCTCTCAATCTTCTAGGAAGATATGAAACAAAAGGTGAGTTATTTTAATCCATTATGAGGGGGATATACCACAGGTTCAGCATGAACTGGATGGATGTTGTCTCGATGTCCACGCTAGAACCAGGGGATTGGGCCATATGTCATATGAACTCCTCACTAAGAGGATGGGGAGGGGGTCATTTTATTTAGCATGTGCCTGAAAGTGATGCTCATCTGGATGGCTCCAGCCTTTCCTATCCAGCCAATAAGTCAAATAGGGCAAGACTACCCTAAGTAAAATACTGGGAGTGCATATTTTCCACACATCCTTGCAATCATTTACCCATTTATAGGAAGGATGGGCAACTGCATAAGGATGGGGGTCATGTCCCCCTTTGCTGGCCAGAGCCTCATTGCAAGTGTGGACTGACGGGTTATAATATCACTCCCAATTTCAGTTTTCAGCCACAAAATGACTATTTTCTTTGGTACTGAAGGATTCTGAGAGCCAGAATAGTGTAATGGTTTGAGTGTTGGACTGTGATTCTTCAAACAGGGTTTGATTCCCAGCATAACCTTGGACAAGTCACATGCTCTCAGTCTCAGGGTAAGGTAATGGCAAACATTCTCTGAACAAATATTGCCAAGAAAAGCTCATGATAGATTTATCTTCAGGTCACTACAAGTCAGAAATAGCTTGAAAACACATAGCAATTTAGAAATCAGGTGGTTTGGTGGGGTAGTGGAGAGAAAGAAAAACCAAATTGCTATGTTTTTGTCATACTATAGATGTTTGGGGGCCATATTGTTTAGATAGATAGACAGACTTGCCCTGGTGGCACAGTGGTTAAATGCCTGTACTGCAGCCACTCACTCAAAACAATAAAGGGCTGAAGCTCGACTCAGGCTTGCATCCTTCTGAGTTTGCTAAAATGAGTACCCAGATTTTGGGGGGGGGGGTGGGGGGGGGTGGGGGGGCACAGCTTACAATTGTAAACTGCTTAGACACTCATTAAGGGTATGAAACAGTATATAAATGAAGCTGTTTGTTTTGTTTGTTTGTTTTATATTTTTAAAAAATAATTATACACTGCTTTAATGTAATGATTTTAATTGTGTTTTTAAATTTACTGTCAGGTTTTAATGATTCCTTTTTAACATGTCTTGGGTCCCTGTATGAGAGAAATGTTGCATATAAATGAAATGAAATATAAATATAAAAAGTATTTTAAGAGATGGAAGACTTCATATGGGAAATTTAGAGGATGAAAAACAATGGGCTCAGAATCTATCTGTGGAGCATCACAGATTTAGAAACAGACAAAATTGAAGGACACCTGGTTGAGAGTCAGCTGGCTACAAAAACAAAATAGGCAAAGTTTTCTTGCCTTTTTAAACCAAATCTGGTAGCTACACAGGTCTTACTAAAGAGGAGTTCTTAGTACCACCAACTATTGTGTCCTCTCTGGCACTCGAAGATAATTATGCATCTTACTAATACAATATAAGATGTGTCACCCTGAGGAATCTTTGGCAAGTTTTCTATACACTTTATGTTTTTTTAAAAAAATCTATTTTTAATAATCCACATGGAAACCCCTTTTTCATATCTGATATGTTTTTATTACTCCCAGTTCCTCAACTGTGGTATTATATGTTGCAGCACAATGAAACCCCATTGAGGGATAGCTCAGATTTCCCCATGATTATGACTGCTTTCAAAAAAAGCCAATGCTTCCAAATTGTTCAGAAACATCAGCAGTAAATATTGTACTACCGAGCCGGCTGTGATTAAAAAGATTACTGTTATTGAGCAGAATAATCAGCTGCCTGGAACTTTGAGCTTGACAAAAAATAATGAGTCGCCCTTGATCTCTTTAGCCCAGTAAGGTACCACGAGATTGCCTGAAGCTCTGAAGTGCCTAGTGCCAGCTATGTTCAGCGAGAATGGGGACAAATTGTTGCCTTTGACAGTGCAGGAATTTTTATCTTGCCAAGTTAGGAAGAATCCTTTTTCTTTTAATTGATTTACTTTCTATAAAGTGTTTCGTGTTTTCTAGTCTCAGTCAGGGAATCTGGTGCCTTTCCTCCCAAAATGTTATATGTGACAGATTAGTGAAGCTGCCAACTGAGGCACAGAGGAGAATTATTCTATTATACTGCGAGGCAGGCATTCTAATACAATAGGAGACAAGTTGAAGAAACACCTTTCATCTGATGTAAGGCTTCATTAATTGCACACATTTTTACCTGAACATAAGTTTCAGCATTTTCAAGAATATATTCTTTCTCTACTAACTTTCAGAACATAGCCTGTCTCCACTAGGGATAGGTGAAAGAATGACCTATTTCAATGATCCCTGGAACTTACATAAGTGTTATGTAATTAATTAATTAATTAATTAGACTAATAATTAGATTTAGGTCAGAGGTGGGAATCAAGAATTTGTTCCAATATTGTTGGACTGTTCCCCCCTGGCATCCCTCACCATTGGCTAGGCTACTTAGGGCTACTGGGATTTCCTTTCTGATAACGTCTGGAGGGTGACATGATTCTCACCTGCTAGTCCTACTTCTAAGGCTAATGTGGCCAATAGCTATGTTTCCCCAGCAACAAAGATCTCAGTGATGACAAGGAAGCCCAACACACACACCACTGGGTTTATCACTCTGTAGTTAAAGCCATCAGCTATTCCAGCTCCATTTTGTCAATTCCATAGGAAAACCATGAAAGCCTTCGTTACACTTGATGGTATGAAAATGGGATATGTGCATAGAGGGTCTCATTTACTCTCTCTGTGTAGTCGTCCAATGTTGTCTGAGCAACTCTCTGTTTTCCATGGACTTGTCTTCAAAACTGGTAATTATTACCCTCTCTAACTCCTGATTTTCTCTATGCAGTCTTCCATACCTTTCTTTCTGATTGCTTTGTGTGCTTCTTAAGGTTACATTGTTTTTTGTACATTTACATGTACACTTGACATTTCTAAATAAAACCTTTCTATTTACTGAAACTGGAGTCTCTCTACAGTTAGTACTATTATACATAGGGGCAAAGATCCCTATTATCATTCTCTCTCAGACCTCCATTTGAGCTATAATTTCTCCAAAAATTCAAAGACATACTGACACTGTTGCCCCCCCCACACACACACACAATGCCAGCTCAGATGTTGCCTTACTAGAAAGAGAGGTCATCTAAATATTAGCACAATGTCTTGATTTAGAGCTGTTAAGCAGGAGAATAAGCTTCCAGAAGTATGGTGGGCATCCATAGAATCATTGAATCATAGAGTTGGAAGAGACCACAAGGGCCATCCAGTCCAACCCCTTGCCATGCACGAACTCCCAGTCAAAGCATCCCCTACAGATGGCCATCCAGCCTCTGCTTAAAGACCTCCAAGGACGGAGACTCCACCACTCTCTGAGGGAGTGATTATCCACTGTAGATCTTTTCTTTTTCTTTTTTTAAGGTTGGATGGCCATTTTTACAGGTGCCATAACTATGTATTCCTGCCATGGCAGAAGGTTGCATTAGATTACCTTTGAAGTACTTTATAACTGTCTCATTCTATTATTACATTGGCAATTCCAGTTACACCCTCTGGCATGCAGCTCCAACTCCCCCACTCCTTACCCTGGGGAGTAAAAAAAATTGGTCCACAATTGCCATCAATATTCTGCCCCTGGAGCAGGCTTCATTGCTGTTTACAGCTTATACATTTTATTTATTTATTTATTTATTTATTTATTTTAAAAATATTCTATGGCTGGCAGGTGTTCTGTCCAGATTTTCTCAAAGCTTTCCTTTTTTAATTCTAAGCTCTCCAGATGCAAATGAGGCTTGGAGTCTGCCCTATCTTTCTTTGCTGAGTCCCACTGAAGGTGCTGTCATTTCTGCGCTTTACTTTCTTCCATCAAGGCAATCACAAATCTTCCAGTGAAGCAAAGGGTAGGGCAGCTGTATGGGTCAGTGGACAGATGGAAAGTGCAGGCTTGAGAAAGCTAAACAGTTTGCTTCCTTCTCTGAAAGACAGCAAAGCTTGAGGCCAGGGATCTACTGTCGGATTTGACAGCACCAAGTCCTATAGCTGTTTCAGTAGATTTATAATCAATCTATTTAAGTGATAGGCACTTTGGTTACTGCTCTGCTAGAGTCGTTTTCTACTTTGTATTTACTAAAAAATGTTGCAAAATAAAATTATATATTTTCAATTGCCATGCGAAATAAATTGTGTTTTCCTTCCTGTGGAGAAGAGAAGTGCTGTATGATTTGTATCTTTTTCAATAAAGGCTTCCATGAATGCAAACAGTAAGCAAAGAAAAACTGATTTCAGCAAGTGCCAATGATAGCCTGGGAATAAATTCAGAAGATGTAACTACCTGGTATCCAAGAAGTTTAGTCATGTTCTCCTGCATAAATTCTAAGCATGATATAATAGCAGCAGTGTTCAAATTTTGTGTATGAGACAGAAAGGAAGAGAGAGAATAAGACAAGGAATGCTAAATGGGAGTTAGATATTTTTAGTACATTTGTTACAGTTTGAACATAGGAATATTTTAATAGGTAGCTACCAGCATGGGACACTTTGACTCTTTCCTCTGATATGTTTATATACTAACATTAGGTATGATAAACATGTATCAGAGTAAGAATCAAGATAAGTGCACATTAAGATGACCCATGTTCATCTGAAGGAATGAAGTGACCCTCCACAAGTACAAGTATGTGCAACAGGGACTCTCTATGTGACTCGGAATCCAGCTTTGTGAAGGATTCATTGTGAAGGATTCATAACTTCACAGAGAGATTCCCATACATATGTGCTTGTGTGGAAGCAGAGGAAACAAATATGAGGTTACAACAAACATGTGTAGTGCATTCTGCTAGGATCCTACTCCCCCTTAGCCACATGTATTTTTGCACATAATATGTATTTATTTATTTGCTGAATTTATATCTAATTTTTCCCAATGAGTTCAATCCTGCATGCATGGTTCTCACCCTCACCACAATCTCCTACCTTGTGAGTTAAGACAGGTTCAAAAAGAGTCACTAGCCTGAGGCCACCAAGTAAGATTCATGGCTCAATGTCAACTTCAATCTAGATTTCCCACATTTCCCAATGTACCACGCTGGCTCTCTCAATGCAGGCCTAACACAGTGTTTACAAGATCTTTCCTATGTTGATACAATCCATTTATTTATAATTGAAATATGAAAAACCCTTTGGGAATTCACCTTTGATTAAAATTGGATCAACTTGCCTTTTATGCTTTATCATCTATATAGTGCACATTTGCTGGTGCACAAGCTTTTACAACCTAATCAAGAATAAAAGCCCTGTGCACTCATCATGATTAAAAGAGACATGTGGCTGTAGAGGCTAGACCTAATCTCAGTATCTTCAGTCTTGACCACTCTGTTCTTGATCTTGCTATACTGAGAAGCAAGGTTTTGCTCATGTTCTCTTGAACATGGTAGCACTCTCCTAGTGATTGGAGATCCTGCTTTATCAGGATTGGGACTGGTACATTCAGTCCCTGAAGGGGTGGGACTGGTAAAATCAGGAACAATGTGAGGGTAGGTTAAGAGATAAGGATGGACCTTGTACACATTTATATCCCCTGCCTGGGCACAATCTCTGAACATGGCTTAAAATAAGGATGATGAATCTGTGGCCTTCCACACAATTGTCTACAATTGTCATTTGTCAAGATATCTCACATTTAACTAGGCTGCCTGATACTGTTGAGAACTGGAACCCTTGCTTAACTAAGAATGGGAACTGAACACCATCTGTTAAGTGTAAGTTTTCTACTTATAAATGAGCAAGTAGAAGACAGATTTTAGTCAGGTCTACTCACTTTTACACAAATCGCCCCATTCAATAATCCTATATGTGTTGAAGACAGAATATAGCTGAACGCTTGTATTGTCCTATTTTGGATGACATAGGCTGAAGCTTCGGCTCCATGATCAGGCTGGATTCTGGCAGACCTACATGGATTGGTTGGATCTGGCCTAATCCCAGGGTAAGCAGACCTTAACACGGGTAAATTTGGCCCCTGGTTTATCACAGACAAACCTGGCTAATCTTGGAAACTCTACAGCAAACCTGGGCTGTTTGGATGTTGTGTGTGCTGCTTACCAAGCATCCAATAGGGCATCCACAAACTCGCACAAGGATGGGTGTATTGTTGTGACAAACCATTTTTTTTAATTTTCTCCCATTGATAACTAGATGCATTTTTTTTTAAAAAAAATACTCTTTTCAAAAGTCCCACTTTCAAAAGTTTTTTTTTCTCTCCCTGTCTAGAAGTATTTTTCACAAATTTCTCCAATGAAAATAAAAGACAAGGGAGGCGAACATTTACACTAATTACCTGGGATTTCAAACTCAATTGGCATGTCAAAAGGAGGTTTGGCAGAGGTTTAGAGAACAATTCTCTTCTAGAAAAAAACCAATATGGATGGTAGCTTTGCTTATGCAAAATACTCAAATCCCGGCCATCAAATTAAAAACCAAAATTATTATTCGTTGATCAAGAAGTGCTCATAATTTCTTCTCTTTCAAAGGCTTTCAAAATTTTGAATATCAGAAATTTCTACTATTTATCAAATTTTGATGAATATTCTTTGCATCACTGGATGGGCGTGTAATCACCGGACCATCCCCATGATGACATGATGCCTGACCCAGGTTAGCACTCAGGCCAGAAAAGCAGGGGCCCATCTGTTCCAGGCCTAAGAGTGAGAAAATCTATTAGATATGCTCTTTGCTCATCTGAATATTTTAAACCTAGTAGTTTATAACACAAAAGGAATTGGAAGTATAATCCAATGGCAATCTGAATGCAATCAGGGGGTTTCATGTGATTGTGTGAAAGCTGATCACACAAATTTTCAGGCAAAGGGAAATCCTTCTGAACGCAATCACAAGGTTTCGCATGATTGCGTGAAAAACTATCACACGCAATTTCGGGCACTGGAAGGCAATTTCGGGCAGTTCTGAACGCAATGCAGTGTCAATATGCAATCACGTAAATTCACTGAACTAGCGAATTTACTTAATTCCGAACTGGCCTCACTTCCATTTCTTTCGAAATTGAGAGAAATTCTTCCTGTGTGATAAACTCCCTAGACTTCTGTCACTTAATGATTTGTAAATTTTGATAAATACTTCAAAGAGACACTAAAGCAATACTTTTTTACTGTTTACACTGGCCATATTAAATAGGTTCAGCTAAGCCCAGTACGGGATATCACATTGTACTTGCCTGCTATTTAGGTATAAGCGCCTCTTGGGAGGGGGATGGTAAGGTTATGGTTTATTGCAGATAAATTTGAAAGTACATTTTTAAGAATCAAGCACTAACAGCAAGGTCCAGACATTCTGAAGGACCATATCCTCCCATATATGCCTGCCTGAGCCCTAAGATTTTCAGCAGAGGCACTTCTTTCTATCCCTCTGCTTCCACAGACACATTTGAGGCTGCTCCCTCACTATGGAATTCCCTCCCTAGGGAAGTCAGAATGGCTCCTTTCTTCCTGTCTTTCAGAAGATGAATCTTTCTATTCCAGTAAGCTTTTGCAAATTGATTGTTAACAAGAAGACTTTTTATTATGCTTTACTCCTTTAATCTCTCTTTTAAAGTAATATTATACTGTCCCCCTCCCCATTTGCTGAAGCCCCTTGCAAAACTGGAAAAACTATGATTTTCAGTCCTCCGTCAAAAAAAAATGTGCATACTACAAACTCTTTTCACTAGTGTCAACCCATCACTTGCTTTCCTGGCCTGCCACCACCATGTCTCATCAGTATTTTGTACCCCTTCTTAGCCATGGACCTCCCCACCACTCCTTTACTTTCCAATCATCCTCCTCTCAATCTCTTGTCCTTCCAAAACTACCAGCCTGTCACTTGCTTTCCCTGCTTGCCACCAGTGAAAGACTGGGATGGAGGAAGTTGATGAGCTAGAAAAGAGTTTAAAATCTGGATGAGATATCTTGGTGGCAAATTGTGAAAGGCATTGATGGGCTGGCACTATTTTCAGGACAAAAGAAAGAGAGGAGGAAAAGGAGGAGGAGGAGGAGGAGTTGTTCCAGCTAGTTAAGCAGCAGCTACAATTCATGAATAATCAAATTCATGAAAGCAAAATTTGTGAATGTGGAAGGCCAACTGTAAATTCTTTTAATTCTGCTGTTGGTTTAATACTCTTCTATCTTCACTTCCATATGTATATAACCATTTGTGGATTTATTGTAATTTTCTGTCTGAGAAAAAGGCAGATTATAAATAAAGGGATATGTGGATAGATGGACAAAAAGAAAGAAGGAAGGAAGGAAGGAAGGAAGGAAGGAAGGAAGGAAAGCTTCAGCCTGGCTGAATAGGTTTGTTTCTCTCATATTTGATATATATTTTATCTCAATTTTTTTCTCCATCACAGGTGAAGGAATTTGTGCATTTTCTATAAATTATTTTCAAAATCAAACTGAAGGAAAATTCTCCCCAGCCCTAGATTCACCCAGCCTTCTTATGTTGCACTATTTTATATAAGAGTAATTAAAAGGGTGACTTTGCACAAATATTATTGCATTTTATGTTAATTTTTTTTCTTAAATTTTCTGTTCACAATAAAACCTCCACTATCCAAATCCAAAGAGTTGTCAGAACGTAGAATAAAAAAGTAGGGTTCTCCCCTTTGGAAAACAGTAGCTATCTTTTTTCCTGGAAGCATTTCAAGGATATATCCTAAAGCAGTCAAGGATATAGTGAAGATAAAAGTCAGTGTGCTGGCAGGAAGAAGGACGGGCTGACCCAATAGAGCTTTTTCCAGCTCTGATTTCTCTGATACTGTGAAGCGTGCCCTCTATTTATGTAAAGCTGAGAGCAATATAGAAGCTTCAAGGAGGCCGACATTTGACAGTAGTTACTGTAGAGAAAGCCATCCCCAAGAGATCCTCACTGCCTTTGATTGCCCAGACCTTATGAGCATCTGCAGCTTTCCTTACCTTCTCAGTTTAAAGCATCTTTAAGATCTGTTGACCAGGATATCAGCAGAATGCACTAAATATGCATCATATCAAGCGGCTTTTGCTAGACCTACCTAGGATATATAATTCCCCAATTCTCAGCTGTGTAACTGTGCTCCACAAAAGAACTGGATAATTAATGACTGCAACCTCCCCCCTCCCCATACCCCCCAGGCATATTTCTGCCCATGGCACCTCAAGGCAATGGCACACACACTTTTTAAAGCTCAGCAACCCTACCATGAGGAATAAGAAGAAAGTAGCAACTGAAGTGGCTGACATCAAAGCCTATTGGGGCCATTCAGCTTCATGACTTCCTGCGAACAATAGCTACTAATCATGTTCCAAAGGAGCAGCTGCAGACACACATTTTTAAAAATATACTGCAGAAAATGTGGGTATATATTGCTGCTAAACTGAACATCTATTTCAGCTGTTAAAAGATCAACTAATATGCCAAGGTTACTTTCTGTGAACAAAGCTGACTCTTTTAAGCAATAAATGTGCAAAATAATAAAAACCATAGCATGAGTATAACCAAGGAAAGGCCAAAGTACAGTGGAAAATATATTTCAAACATAGAAAATACTGTCATATTTTGTCATCTTGCCAGGTACTGGGGCTATATGAAATTAAGCACTAGGAAGGTGTGGATTTCATTTTGAGCTTTGATAGTTTATTAGGCTATTCAATCCATCCCAGACTCTGGCTAGATTTAATTTGTGATGCTCACTTTGAAGAATAACTGTGTTATTGTGGTTGTTGTATGCTTTCAAGCAGCTTCCAACTTATGGCATCCCAAAGGTGAACCAGTTTTTGTTCTGTTTTATTTTGTTTTTTGGCAATATTTGTTCAGTGGGAGTTTGTCTTTGCCTTCCTCTTAGGCTGAGAGAGTGTGACTTGATCAATGTAGCCCAATGGGATTCCATGGCCAAACCCTGGTCTACAGAATTATATTTCAATACTCACAACACTCTACTGTGCTGGATCTTCATGCCAGTGGACATGTGCCAAAAAGAGGGGGGGGGGACAACAACACTTTGAATAGTGACCAAACGCAAATGTGTGTAAAATTCTAACTCTTAAGAAATTTGTAGATTATAGAAGATTAGGAAATAGCTAACAACTACAGCAGACACCCTTCTGTTTCCCTTCATTTTTAAAAAAAAAATAAATTTTTTTTGGTTTTGTTTTGATTTAAGCAGGTAAAGGCTGCTGCCACATCTTTTCCTTTTCATAAGCCAAGTAAGTTCCAGGACCTATTAAAGACAATCAATAGCAATAGCAATAGTATTTACATTTCTATCCAATGTGTAAGCCAATTTCCCCCAACAAACTGGGTACTCATTTTAGTGACCTATGAAACAATGGGAGGCTGAGTCAACCTGGAGCCCTCTGGGATTGAACTCACAATGTTGTGGCTGCAGTACCAGCATTTAACCACTGTGCTACCAGGGCCACCAGAAACAAAATACCTGGGTTTTGGAAACGCCAAAACTGTTCTATTGGTAAGGTAGCTGCTCTACTGAGGCTAAGTAATGCAAAGCAGAAGTTAGTAACATGCTTCAAAATAAAATAATAAAAGAACCTACAACTCTCTCTGCCTTACATGAGTGTCCTACCAAGTATGGACTACAATCGTTATAGTGCCCCCAAAATGACACAGACCACTCCAGAAGCTGCAAAACAAAAAGGCTAACCAACTTCTTTAAAGCTTCAATGAGTGGGTTTTCTCAGGCCAATCACAAAACTGTCACAAACTCCAAATCAGCTATGCAGACAAGATATTACATTCATACTGGGGATTATCACAAGAAGGCTTACCGTGTTGCCTCAATGCTTCAGAAGTGTGGAGGTGTGGTAGCTGGTTGAACTTCTGAAGCATCACTAAGGTGTACCGCTCCTCTCCCATTGACAAAGCATTCACAGAGCAGCCATTTCTTTAACAATGGGAACTTGTGTTATTAAAGAAATGGCTATTCTGGGAACATTTCATTGACGGAGAGGTGAGGTGACACACTTTAGTGATGCTTCAGAAGCGCGACAGGCTACCACATCTCCATGCTTCTGAAGCATTTGGCCAATGATTTCAGCACAGTAAGCCTCCACTTGTCGCAATAATGGGGCATTAATGATTCACAAGCAGTAAAAAATACAAAAGTGCTTTTACATCCCACATGTCGGCAGAAGTTAGCAGAGAGAAAAATGAGTCTTTTTCCTGTTGCTGAGGAACTATCCTCACTAGTGTGACACAGGAAGTGATTCCCCCAGGCATACTGGGAGACGGCGGGATTCAATTTAGAAGATTATCTTCCTGTTGCATTTTGGGGCTTGTAGTTTAGGAAAGGCCATTTAGAATATTCAGCCAGAGAGCTCTTAAGCTCACTGAACTACAAAGCCCAAAATGCAGCAGGAGGCAACTGGAGCAGTTAAAGTAAATTAGCTCTGTTTTGTTTTTGTTTTTTCAGATCTAGCGTGTCCAGAGGTCTTCTTTCAGCCCCAAAACACATATTCTAGATGCTAAGTTAAAGAATAGCTTTATTGGCAAAAAGAAAACCTTAACAGACAGCTCTGTGACCTTTTTGTCAGCTCTACAGTCACAATGCATTCAGACAGTTTTATAGTAAATCACAGGACCCCTCCCTTTGTATCTATATGATTGGTTGTTTTAGCCCCAAGCTTCCCATGCTTTGTCCATGTCTGTGACATAAAACTCAACCGTCCGGGAGTCCAATATTTGGTATGAGCCTTCCCACCACCACCAGACATAACCACCTTGGAATCATATAGAGTCTCCATTATCCGACATAAATGGGATTGAGTGAAAGTCGGATAACCGAAAATGTCGGATAATCCAGACTCCATTGTCCCCAATGACAGCACGTGCACACCCGCACCCACGCCGCTATTGGGAACAAATCTGTCCCTCTCCTTTCCTCTCCTCCCCTCCCCTCCCCTCCTCCGAGGCCTGGTCCTCCTCCTCCTCCACCACCACCAGGGCCTCCACCTGGGCCCCGGTCAGCAAAGGCCCAAAGGAGGAGGCCTCGGATTGGCCAGGCCTCCTCCTCCTCTGCCGCTGCCACCACCAGGACATGGGCGTCCGCAATTGGGGCCTAGGCCTCTTCCTCCTCCCCCACTGCTGCTGCCGGGGCTTGGGCCTCCACTGCTGTGGTTGGGGCCTCCAAGGCCTGGGCCTCCTCCACCCCAACTGCAGCAGAGGAGGCCCAGGCCTTGGAGGCCCTGGGAAGAGGAGGAGGAGAAGGAGGAGGAGGAGGCGGCCCAGGCCATGATGGCAGAGGTGGAGGAGGCCTGGCTGAGCCTCCTCCTCCTCCTCTGGGCCTTTGCTGGCTGGCCTGCGGTGCCCAGCATGGCTTGAAGCTGCCGGAGGAGACCTGGCTGAGCTGAGGCCTCCTCCTCTAGGCCTTCACTGGCGGGCCTTCGCTGGCCGGCCTGCGGGGTCCAGCGTGGCTTGAAGCCGCTGGAGTAGAGCTGGTGAGGCCTTCTTCCCTTTTCCATTTGTCTGATAATCCAGAATGTCGGATAATCAGGACACTACTGTATATAATCCATTTCACTCTCTTTCTCCAAACACAATCCACTGTGACATTACATATTTAAAATTATCAATGCCTATAATAAATCAAGCTATCTATGTAATTACATCTCAATATATGTAACATGCTAGCACAATCCTGAACAATATTATATTCTAAATTCCTCCCTTTCATCCAAACCTCTGGCCACAGCCAGATGCCAAAGCTTCCATTCTAACTTCAAAGAAGCAGCTAGTGATTTTGATAACACATTAACCCTATCAATTTATGACTTGGGTTAAAACCAGTAGCTTTAACCTTTTATCATATACCCTACATATAAACCCCATCTCCAACTTAAAAATTTTTTGCCAGAAAACCATCAATCAGATGCAAATTCTGTCATTTTTAAGAGTGTAGTGCGATAATCAACTCTCTGGAAGTTTTAATGAAGAAGTATTACAGTGGTACCCCGGGTTACGAATCCCCCGGGGTACGAAAGAGCCGGGGCCACAAAAACGGCCCCAGCTTACGGAAAAAACCCCGGGGTGCGAAGAAAAAAACTGCGCGGCCCCTTTAAATTTGCCACGCGGTCCAGCAAACAAAGCGGTCCCCTGGGTTGCGAATATTTCCAGGTTACGAAAGGTAATCCGGAACGGATTACTTTCGTAACCCAGGGGACCACTGTAATAGCGCTATTGAAATGTAATTGCCTTTCACACATTTGCAATAGCACTAATCAATTGTGATCCGCAAGCCATTGACCTTTTTTTTTTATCATCAATGAGTTATTCCACTACCATGGTGCTTCCATGATGAAACAAGAATGATGGGAGAACAAGCATGTGTGAATATCTTTTCCCTAATCACACAATTGACAGTAACAGTTCTTTTCTCTAACTCTACTTACCCCATCCTTAGGTAAGGTCAGCAGGTGGCAAAGCAGTAGTTGAAGTGTCAGGCAATTGTTACACTTTTCCAGGTTGGGAGACACATCTGGGGCAAGGATTCCTGGAGGAGGAGAAAGTTTTAATTTTGTATGTGAGGACAACCCTAGAGAGCTCTCTCCATTCATTCCCAGCTGTTTCCAGGGCTCCCAGGCTCAGCATAAAAGTGTTCAGATGTGTATTGCCCTCATGGAACACTGATGCACCAAAGAGCTAGGAGAGAGGATGGAGCTGGAGAGATAGATGGCCCATCAGAGCAAGTCAGGAACCTAGCATTATGATTCACATATTGTTTGTTATATGAGCATGGTGGCAGTACCCAGGATGACAAAAAAACATCCCACAGCACTTGTGAACTTTCCACAAGGCCCAGCAGCAGTATTAGGTCCAAAAAAATCCACATGCCATGTGTGCTGAAGGTAAGACCACACAAAATGTGAAACTTAGTGGGATGCCTTGTAGCTACTGGTCAAGCCACAGCTACTGGTCACATTTTGCCCTCTGCCCTGCAGCTCAAAATTTCTTTTGTTCCCCTGGCCCTCAGTTGCTCTAAGTACTGGCAATGAATCCTCAACAAGCACCAGAAGCAGAACAGAGCTTGCAAAAACTCCCCAGTGGACCATGGATGCTACACAGAATGTGAACTCTGGCCTGAATGACAGCAACGTTTGAAGTTACTAGCTGTATTTTGGTACCTGCCTAGCTCATCTCCCTCTGCTGGTTTTTTAATCCATTTTTACCAATATTCCTGGTCCATTTACCCTTAGAATCGTAGAGTTGGAAGAGACCACAAGGGCCATCCAGTCCAACCCCCTGCCATGCAGGTACTGTCAATCAAAGCATTCCCAACCGATGGCTGTCCAGAGAAGGAGACTCCACCACACTCTGAGGGAGTGTTTTCCACTGTTGAACAGACCTTACTTTCAGGAAGTTCCTCCTAATGTTTAGATGGAATCTCTTTTCTTGCAGCTTACATCCATTGTTCCAGGTCCTATTCTCTGGAGCAGCAGAAAACAAGCTTGCTCCATCTTCAATATGACATTCCTTCAAATATTTAAACAGGACTATCATATCACCTCTTAACTGTTTCTTTTCCAAGCACCCCCAGCTCCCTAAATTGAATTGTGGTATCCAGAATTGGACACAGTATTCCAGGTGAGGCCTGACCAAAGAAGAATAAGTGGCACATACTGTCAGGAATGATGGGAGTTGTTGCACATAACCTCTGGCTGTAACTCCTCACCAACTTGGTAAAGCAGAGCTGACCAGTTTTGGTCAGTGGTTGTTGTGTTGCAAATATAGCAGAGTTGCAGAGTAGGTGCTGAAGATCCTGACAAATCTCTTCTTGCACTCTCTCTCTCATCTGGATATCACCACCTCAGGAACTGCTGGTCCTTGTTTTCACAGTTTGGCACTTCTGCTTCAAACAGTCGAGAATCCACACAACTTGTAGTCTAAACAATAGAACTACTTTTATTCTGCTATCTGGTTACATACAACTAATAAAACAACAAACAACTTTGCAACACATTGACTAAGCTTCTGTAACACTATACATTCACTTCAAATCCTCACAGCTCACCCAGTTCAAAAAAACACCACCACCACCACCACCATCATCATGGACAAGACTGGCAATTATTACTATTGTTAGTTGCAACCCACTGGGTGTGCATATCTACATTGATTGGCTGACTTTTCTCTCCCCAGACTTAAATCCAACCCTTGACTATGGTGGTCTTGCCCATGAGTCACGTTCCAGGTGTTTTCAATGTACATTCTTTAGTGACCTTGACTTTCAAGACTTATTGTTTTGATTAT
Organism: Urosaurus nigricauda; assembly: GCA_034509955.1. Taxonomy (NCBI): domain Eukaryota; kingdom Metazoa; phylum Chordata; class Lepidosauria; order Squamata; family Phrynosomatidae; genus Urosaurus; species Urosaurus nigricauda. The sequence goes on from JAOEGL010000003.1 coordinate 57,527,835, forward strand.
ATTTGCACCTGTGATTTTGTGTATATGCCTTGCTGTGCTGGAAACTTTCTAATTGGAAATCTTCTGTCCCTTTGTTTCTCACATACATCTTTTCATTTCAATTACTGCATGTCCCATGCTCCATTTCTTGACACATACTTCCCTTTATCTATATGCTATTACTTCTACTGATGCAATCTAAAACCACATTGGCCTTTTTAGCTGCCACATCACACTGTTCACTAAAGGTCAATTTGTGGTCCACTAGGACTCCTAGATCCCTTTCACATATACTAGATTACCACACTACACTTTTATAGTGCTGCTATTCCACTTTAACTGCTCTGGCTGCCTCCTGTTGCATTCTGAGGCTTGTAGTTCAGTGTGGCCTAATAGCTCTCTAGCTGAGAATTCCAAATGTCCTTCCTGAATCTCAGAATGCAACAGGAGGCAGTCAGAGCAGTTAGAGTAGAATAGCAGCACAATAAAAGTGTAGTGCTGTAATCTCTGTTATATCATTGTACCCTTTATCTATACATTTCATTTTTCTATGTATGTGTAAGTAAGTGCAGTACCTTATATTTCTCTATGTTGAAATTAATTTTGTTAGCTTTGGCCCAGCTTTCTAATCAATTAATGTCATTAACAGCCAATATAAGGCAAATTAGAACAAAAGGACACATGTAACACAATTTCCTTTTTAAAAGTGTCATTTCTGTTTTCATAAAGATTTTTTTAAAAAATGGTTCAAAAGGCATTTGTGCAAATTCCATAAAAATAATACTGTTTGTGTTGTTTTAAAACTTCTATTAATGTAATCTCATCTTGCTTAAGATGATTACACAAAACATTGAGCAATAATTAGTAAATATAAAAATTAGAAGAATGTTATTTTGACCTGGACCAGTCTGAATCAATTCATTTTCTTTTCATTTATTATTCAAAGGAAAGGTAAGCCAATCACTGTAATTTTCTCTCATCTGATATAATCCATTTTATGTATGCTCACATGATGTTCATTAATGACCACTTGTTTCTGGAGGCTCTGGAATGAAGGGAGAATATGTGAAGAGGGCAAATGGAAGGTACAAGTGGATCTGATTGTGCTTATAATTTCTGTGGCTTGATCTATAGTGGTATCTTTAAGACCTATAAAGTTACAAAGATTTTGAATCACTCTCAACAGCGCCTCCTTAGAATGGAACATCTAAGAAGAAACATGAGGCTACCTCCAAATATGACAGTCCAGTATCAAGTTCCCCTGCTCTATCTCATCCTCTGCAACATGTAGTAAAATTTAAGCTGTGTCCTGACATCATGTTAGGCATTTCACCATCACTGTTAAAAACATGCAATGATGTGGATTTCAGGGATGCACAACAACATTAGGGATTCCAATTTACATCACATTTTACAAGGGGTGCATGGGAAGGAGAACATGGAAGAATTTTTCTTAGAAAAAAATGGTAAAATTGACTCCCCAAACTTTCTTAGAATAGATTATGCATCTTTAAAAGTAACTATTTTGTGCTATTCTAAATTCAGTTTTTAAAAATTAAAGAACTCAGAATATGCCTATAGTACAAACATGCCTAAACTGGGAGGCCACACATAGCCTGAAATTACAAAAGTAGCCATGAACAATGACAGTTACACTGCAGAAGGAGTGATGCCATACCTCACTGTATTAAAAGTGGAGCTACACTCCACAAATTATTTCAAGTAGCTAGCACATGCCCTGAGTCTGAGGTGGCCTCTGAACTAGGTTTCTAGTGTATTTTTCAAAATATAAAGAACTATCCTGTTAGTACAAAAGGGATACAGTTTTAAATAGTTCAGTGGTTTCCAAGCATTTTAATAGGAAGACCTACAATTCAGATGGAATTGTTTCTTGCTCTGGGACCTGCATGTCAATTTCACTTTCTGACCCAGAACAGAAATGCTGTTAGGTCTATCGCTGCATTTCCCTAAGCTGTCACTTCTGGCAGCCTAACAACACACACACACAAAACACTCTCATGGCTGGTTGATTGGTTTTGACCAAGCAACCTCTGCTTGCTCTCACTGTCAGTTCTATTGAACCAATAGACCACAGCCTTATGGTTCAACCAGTATAAACAAAATATTTGGTTGGGCATGGTCTCTTTTTTTTTTTAAAGGAAAATCACAATGCTACAAGCCTATAATACAAATGAACTTAACCTATGATGCCACAAATAGTCTGATTCATATGTTCTCTCTAGGAATCTCTAGTTCATCTATTACCAACATCCACCAGAGGTTGCGCTGGAGGGCCTAGAGACTCCTTGAAAGAACACTTCTCTAGGCATTTGTAGGTCCTCCAGCACAATGCTACAGTCAACATCTGGTGGTTGCTGACCACTGAATTATGCTGGAGGACATAGAGATTCCTACAGAGGTATTCTCTCGGGTAAAATAATGTGTTGTTTTTTAAAATTTGCATTTTTTTTTTCACTTTCACAGAAGTCTTATATCCCTTAGCCCAGTGATTATGAAGGGCCCTCTGTACTCTGTACTGTACACTTTGTGTTTGTGCCTGTCGGACAAGTTGGTCCTGCATGTAATCGTATCCTTTTGCTCTAGAACTCCTTTAGTTAGAATAAAGCATTTATTTAAAGTACTCTGCCTCTTTGAACTTTTTTCATATTTCTTAGCTTAGATAGTTTCTGACTTGGTTTGGAAATACCAAAATCTGTGAGCTGCCTTGGGTCCCTTAGGGGAGAAAGACAGCATAAAAATAAAACAAACAAACAAACCAGGGGAAACCCTGGCAATGTCCCAATGCATTGCAAAGGTGTAGTAGGTTATTCATTGCATGCTGGCAGCCAGGTTTGTTTTAGATTTTGAAAAAAATAGTTTCAAGGGGTCCCATCCAGCTCAGCAGGAGTGGAGGGGGACCAGAGAGAACCTTCATAGAAGCCCAAAACTTAACATATTGAAGTTAAGTATGCCAGTACATATGTATAGTGTAGAGAATAATGTGCATGCAGCAGTTATGAGTGGACAGCATGATTCACAGTGCACCCTTGCTTTATGGGGGATCTATGCTGGAACCCCCCCCCCCCTGCATAAGGCAAGTTCCATGTGTGTTTAAGCCCCATTGAAACTAATGGGGCTCGTGCACACTGCACCATGATATGCAGCCATTTCTTCTTTGTTGTGTGGCTTTCAGCGTAAGCTGAAAGCTGTGTAAAGCATGTCCGCATATGATGCAGGCACACTGTATAAACTTTAGATAAGAAAACAAACCTTCCTATGCAAAAGGCTGGTGTGACAAAGCAGACCAAGCGGGCAGGAGAGAGAGGGTAGTCCTGGAGGAAAGGGCACTTTCAGAAGAGATACCCACAAGAAAGAACTACAAGACCAACAGAACTCAGAGGCTGAGGAGAGCCCTGTTGGGGAAGGAAAGACGGGTTCTAGGAAGGTGAGCTGGGAGAGAGGGTAGAAGAGTAGGCTGAGGTGGTTGGAGAAGGGGGGGACTTGGAAGAGATGTCGGAGAGGTGATCGGAGAAAGGGAGAAGGTAGAAAAGATTTAGGAGGATGGTGGTATGGGCCAGGTGTGGGACAAGGACCCAAGCCGGAAGCGGGGCTGGGGAGTTATTGAGGAACCCTGTGGAGGAAGGTTTCCTGGAGGAGAATCCCCGGGCACTCCGTCCTTGGAACAGCTGAACTTGAACTACTGGTCAAAGGGGCCTTTTGAACATGTAAGGGCAGTGCTGGCCAGCTCGCTCTTCAGTGAGCAATGAAGAGGAGGGAGTCTAGGAGAGATAAGGACTGTTGGACCTCCAGGGGAGTTAATTGGAGGTCTGGGAGGAAACTGTGTGAGGTAACGCTGGCTGTTGTTGGTTGTCTGTTTGAACATTAAAGTTGAAAGCATCAACACCTCTGTCTGCACCTATTTCTTTAAGAAGCAAGGACCTGGCTAAGAAGCCCAGGACTGGAGGGACACCATGCAGCCCCGCCACAACTGGATACACAAAACCAAAATTAATGCCTTCATGACTGCTTTAGGGTTAAAGTTGTTAAGAATAGAGCTACACGTTCTAATAAATGTATGATTTTGACTTACTCGCACAAAAAAAATTAGCAATCCTATGCTCAGCTCTCTGCAGAGTTTGTAAGCAACAAACTATAAATAATGAGCTACTTGCAACTCATATATAATTTTTCAGTCAGTAATTAAGGAATCAAGCAGCCTCTGGCCACTCCATCCCCAATCACTCCATGGTCCTGAGGCAGCCTGCTGATGCCATTCCAAATGGCCCAACAACAAGTGGCACTTATTTTGCATTCCTTTTGCCAGTCCTTAGGCAGTGATGGTGTGGCTTCACCCCAATCTGGGAGCATGCATCATCTGTATGCCTCGCCCTCAGATCAATCTGAAGCCAGCACTTTCTGCATGTATTTTGGACCAGAGTTATTATAGAGTGCAAGTATCATAACATGAATCAAAATTCAAAATGACCTGAATAGACTAGACAGCTCAGCCAAAGCTAACAAAATGAAATTCAACACAGAAAAATGTAAGGTACTGCACTTAAGGTGGAAAAATGAAATGCACAGATATAGGATAGGGGACACCTTGGTGAAGGAGACCACATGTGAAAGGAATCTAAGAGTCCAAGTAGACCACAAGTTGAACATGAGTCAACAATGCGATCAGCAGCTAAAAAGGCCAATGCAATTTTAGGCTGCATCAATAGAAGTATAGTGTCTAGATCAAGGGAAGTTACACTGCCATTCTATTCTGCTTTGGTCAAGCCCCACCTGGAATACTGTGTCCAGTTCTGGGCACCACAATTCAAAAAGGATGTGGAGAAACTGGAGCGGGTCCAAAGGAGGGTGACTAAAAGGGGCAAGGGCCTGGAAATGTGCCCTATGAGGAACGTCTTAGGCAGCTGGGGATGTTTAGCCTGGAGAAGAGAGGGTTAAGAGGTGATATGATAGCTCTGTTTAAATATTTGAAGGGATGTCATATTGAGGAGGGAGCGAACTTGTTTTCTGCTGCTCCAGAGACTAGGACCTGGAACAATGGATGTAAGTTCCAGGAAGAGAAATTCCACCTCAACATTAGGAGGAACTTCCTGACAGTAAGAGCTGTTTGACAGTGGTCTTCCTTAGAGGTCTTTAAACAGAGGCTGAATGGCCATCTGTCAGGGATGATTTGATCGAGAGTTCCTGCATGGCGGGGGTTGGACTGGATGACCCTTGTGGTCTCTTCCAACTCTATGATTCTATGATTCTATGTTGTTGTTGTTATCATAAACATCATCATGACCCCAAGAGGCTTGCATAATTTTAAACAATTCTGGATTGTTGCATAATTTAAAACAATTCTGGAGTTGAAGGCTTTCATGGCCGACATCCATAGTTTTTTGTGGAGCTTTCAGGCTATGTGGCCACGTTCTAGAAGAGTTCCTTTCTGACATTTTCCAGGCTATCATTCTCTGAAGATGCCAGCCACAGATGCTGGCAAAACGTCAGAAAGGAACTCTTTTAAAACATGGCCACATAGGCCGAAAGCTCCACAAAAAACTATTAAACAATTCTATTTCACCACACTTTCCTGCTCAGCCATGATCCCCCTCTTGGTGACTGAGCAAGTCACACTCTTTCCATCTCCTCTTTCAAACAAACCTTGCCAAGAAAAACACATGATGGGTTTTTCCATTGTAGCTTTAAGGTCACCATGAGTTATAAACTATTTGAATGCACACAACAATAGAACACTAACACATACTTCAGGTGTTTCCAGCTGTCTAATTTTCATGTTAAGTAGTATTTATTTCCTTATTACTTTTATATCCTATCTTTCCTTTCAGGCAAACTGTAGTGTATGTGGTTCTCTCCATTTTTATCCTCAAAACAATCTTGAGAAGTATGATACTCTGACAGATAACAAGAACACCAATGTCACTTAGTGAATTTCATAGGCAAGTAAGATTGAAAGCTCGTCTCCAGAAATCCTAGTCAGTGCTCTAACTACTACACCACACTGGCTATCAATACCAATAATGCATTCCTCATTCTCAAGGAGCACACTTAGCATCACACTCTACAATCATAACAAAGACCTATAATAGGAATATACAGGCGGGATAGATTGACTTGTTACAAATAAATATTACTAGTAATTAATTCATTTCCCCATAAGTAAGGTACAACTATATTACATGACAATTGCAATATGAGGAGTTGTACCTAGAGCAATGTTGTTGTGCAGGTTAAGCACCAATTGACACCCTCTAGTATGGTCATGGTCCTGTTATTAGGAATGGCCAGGGATAAACAGAAAACAAAGTTACACTACACAAACAAAACAAGGCATTGCAACAGCCTTCACAGTATACAGGCTCATGTATGACAACTATGTACCAGGCTTTTCCTGGTATTAAATAAATATTGAAAATAATTCATTATGCTGATGTACAAAGAAATTGATGCTATACATATCATGTTTTTCTTCATAATAGATCGACACATGTTTGGAAAAATGTTGATGATGCATTTGAATGCATAATAATTTACACTGTGTTAATTATTTTCACTAGGTTTGGAAAACATTATCATCACCCATAAGGATGGCATCTGGTGCTGTTACAATAATTAAATATAAATATTTAATAGATTTAAATGAATTACATCCTATCAAATCTTGGCTTATCTTTCATCTTGTCTTGCTCTCCATGCATTCATCAGAACATCTTAACAAATCTGAATTATGTGAGAATATGCATATTCAGCTTGTAGTAGAGATGAAAACCTGTCAGTTTTGCTTTTTCCTGCAGTCAATTTTGTGTTGTTTTTTTAATATTCAAGTTCTTTTCATTTTGAATGTGAGATTTGTAAATTTTGGTAAATTCTTAAAAAAAATAACTAAAACAAACTTCTTGCCATCTGCATTATCCAACTTCATAGTGGTATAGTGGTTTGAGTGTTGGACTATGACTCTCAAAACCTGTTTTCAAATCCGTGCTCAGGCATGAAAACCCACTTGGTGATCCTGGGAAAGTCACACTCTCTTAGCCTCAGAGAAAAGCAAGGAAAAGCCTCTCTGAACAAATCTTGCCAAGAAAACCTCATGCTACTTTTTCTTTATGGGAATGATTTTGCATAAATTGGGAATGATTTGAAGGCCCATAGCACAAATAGTCATTTCCAGCACTGAGATGACAATGTGGTTCTGGCCTGCCTTATTGATGACAAGGGGCCTCTCAGAAGAACAAAGAGAGGACAACCCTACTTTAGAACTAATGTTTTTGAATACATGGATTCAACCTCAGAAATAACTTTTTACAGCTAAATTCTCAAAGGTGATGTGGACCAATATATGTGTTTTAGTCTCTCCTGTCATTCAAAACACAAATCCTCTCTAGTCTGGATTTAAAGCACAAATCCTCTCTAGTCTGGATATGAAGACATTTGTGAATTTAAGGAAACTCCTATGACAAATATGTTGAAACAAAATCTTCACACACCCCTAGTGGATATACAGATAAGCCTTTAAAATTAAAATTTTGGTGAATGTCTTGAGATTAGAAGTGGAACCAGAGTTGCATTTCCATGTGCAATTCATACTTTCATGCTAGGCACTGTGTCATCTCAATAGGGCAGGCATGTGTCTAATCCAATAGTTATTCAACCCCAATATAGAAAAGTTGCATAAATATTAAAAAGGTTTTCTGTGTGAATAACATACCATTAATATCTAGTATAGCCTCATTAAGCTTAGTTCAAGACAAGTGTAATACATGGCAAATGATGGTAGCTCGAGGCATTCTTTTTGCAGTACCTCTTAATTGAAGAAAATGCCCTTCATAATGTATGCATGCCTGTCTATTTTATATCCTTTCTCTTTTCCCTCTCAAATCCTAAGTCCAAAGCAAGTCATATCACTTTGGGGGGGGGGGGGGCTGACATAAAAAATGAATCTGTCAGTCAACTTGAAGCATTGAGGACAGGAGTAATGTCCTCAAAATTAAAAATAAGAAAGAGAACAAAGGCCATTGGTCTTTTTGCTATAAAAGTATGTTCCCAAAGCAGGACACTCAGATTGCTCTTAGCAGAAATGGCAGAGAGAAATAATATTTTTTCCCATTAAGTGAGGATATTTTTCAGGAGGGGGCAGGAAAACCCCTATACCTGGGATACTATGAAGATATGTCAGATACAATACAAGATATTTGATGTGCTTTGAACTAGACACTCTAGCCTTCTCACCTAATAAATCTAGTGTCTGGGTATTGTCAGTAAGCATAAAACCCTTCAGACCTGTAAGTTGCAATATCTGCTTCATCTCTGTGCCTTTTTGCTTTGCTATCACAGGGAAATTATTTTTCTTAAAGAAATATGTTTTGGATTGACTTATTTCCTGGGCTGTGGAATAGATCTTATAAGACCAGGAGAAGGTTTTAGCAAATAATCTGCACCACATTCTAGCAAACCATATGTAATGAGTGACAAGGATATAAGGAGCAAGACCCATGGCAACTGAGAAGTAGAGATGTGCTTATGTTCACTGGTATCTGCATTTGAAAATTTCATATGAGAAGGCTAGCATCCAAGATTTTTTACCTTTTAGAACTCTTTTACTTAAGGGGTTCCCTTTTATGGCCCGGGAGATGGGATAAACTGGGCTGGATTAGCATGCACTGGTAAATGAATCTGAGCAACAAGTAAATTGTTAGACCCAAAGACTCCCTATAGCAGCTATATGTGCACAGAAACCTTTTGTTTCTGTTTTCATTTTTGTTTGTTTATGCACACACACACACACACACACACACAGAGCATATACAGAAAGGAGGAGGGGGAGAAAAGGGGGGATGAAAAATTGAAAAGAAAGGGGAAACAAAATATGAGAGTAAATGCATTACTTTATGGAATGAAGAAATTAGTGGGCCACAGTGGGCTACTAACTCTTATTGTGATCCACCTGTCATTTCCCTCAAAGAAGTCCTCTCAGGAGAGAGCTGTAAGGACACCCCAGATCAACTATCACTTCATCATGGGATGCCTCAGGAGTGTTCACCAAGAAACCAGAATTTTCATATTTATTTGGATTGGACTCTGCTATCTCACTCTAATAAAAGTCCGAAAAGACACAATAGCCCCATGGATAAACTTGCAGTTAGCTAAGTTCCAGAGAGCTATAATGTAGTGCTAATAAAAAGTGCCCCAGCAAAACAGATTAGCAATCAAATAAGATCCAAATCTGCCAGACAAAGATACAGGATGAAGCAGATGAAAAGGAGATAATCCTTATCTATCTCTGGTAGCCTTGTCAAAAATATCTACTTAGCAACTGGTTGAGATAATGTGGAAATGTGAAATAGGTGGGAGAGTGGGAGCTGCAAACAATAATTAAAGATTTATAAACCCAAAGGAGGCTGTCACTGGCAGAAATACCCAACAGATGATAATCCCTGAATGACTGACTTCTCCCAAGGCAGAAAAACCAGCCAATTTCCTTCATAGGAGAAAGACAGAAGATCTCTCCCATTCATTCATATAAAGTTTTTACATTGAATGATGAGTGATGTTTATCATTTTGGCCTTCAAGGATTTTTCTGTACTGTAAGGTCTCAGAGAGTTTATTTATTATGTTCCTTTGTTGGAGATGATTTTAGCTGTTCATGAACACCTGTGGATGTCAAAGATTTTCTTAAAGAAAATTAATAGGAATTATTACTTCCAATCAAAATGGAGCCACTCCTGGGCATGGCCACATTATATGCCTCATTATAAATGAAGTTCAGGAGGGATGGAAGTTTCCCAAAAGGTAAATATTGAAGGCACAGTTTCAAACAGTCCAGTGAAGAGGAAAAATTGGTGTTTCAAGAAAACAGGATGTATGACTAAAGAACTTTCAACTGAGCTAAGTTTTAAATGTGACATGTTTAAGAAATGGAAAAGGGAGTAAATTACCAAAGAGAAATTCAAACAAATAGCTAGCAAGTATTGGGAGAATGTCAGAAAAGCTAAAGTGCAGAATCAGCTCAGGCTTCCTAGAGAGATTAAGAATAATAAAAAGTTTTTTGTTTGTTTGTTTGTTTGTACAAAAGGAAGGAAATTGTTAGACCCTTGTATGGAGAAGATGGCAAAATGTCAATGGGAGACAGAGAAAAAGCAGAATTACTCAACACCTTCTTGGCCACAGTCTTCTCATAAAAGGACAAGGGTGCTCAGCCAGAAGAAAATGGAGCACATGATGCAGTAGGGGAAATGCAGTATTGAATAAGTAAGGAGGTAGTACAGGAATAATTGGTTGATCTAAATGAATTCAAGTCTCTAGAGAATATCCAAGGGTATTAAAAGAACTGGAAGAAGTCACTGATGAAATTTGATGGCAAGCATGTGTGCCATTGTGGTGCAGGAAGGTGTCAGAAAAACCTGCAAATTGGCAGGGCAGAGATTCCCAAGTCAACTTTTTCTCTGTCTCCACCAAATTTCAGTGGCATGGCTATATTGGTGCCAGAATGTAATGGGGGCAGTATGGGTTGCAAAAAATAGCTCTAGAGACATCATGCAGCCCATGGGCCCTGTATTACCTACAAGTGCAAATGACAAAGAACAGAAATGTGACAGTAGGCTTGCAGGCAACAGGGCTGCAACCTTAGTCTGTCCTTTTGTGTTTTTCTATATTGTATGCCTGAGGGCAGAGAATTGTCAAATTAACAATAAGCCACTTTGAAAGCCTTTGTGGCTGAAGAGTGGGGTATATAAATACTCTAAATAAATAAATACAATTGAGCTCAATCAAGCTCTTCCCACCAGTCTTAAAAATGTATGATTTCCAACATTTAAACCCCATTTCGGGATGGGGGCAATTTGTTTCAGAACTTCACAGCCTCAAAAGAAGTATATTTTCTTCTTAATACATTTTCCATTTTTAATAGAGGATTAGACTAACTTTATTTGTGTTGGGATATAATAGTTGGCATCTGAACTTGTTAATAGTACACACAGGCTTAGGTCTGCCTAATGCCTGAATCTATGTATATATCTTTCATTCTGTTTCTTAGTTTCATTTTCATTGCAGGGATTGGTATTCCTTTCCACCCTTCACATCAACCCAAGCCCTCCTTGGACTTACTGTTGACTTGGTGCAGTTCCCCAACAGGTATTCATGGCTGATGGAGAGCAGAAACAGATCAGAAACGTGTCTGGCTATGTTCCTGCAGCCAGACACATGAGCTTATCACATTGTCCCCAGGAACATGATGGGGCATGACTGAAGGGAGCAGGGTGGGAACTGAATTGGGTAAAGGACACATTTTACTGCACAGGAGAACGCCGGTTTCTGAAAATCGCCTCCTCTGGGATGGATATGGAATGCAATGGGAACTTCCGGAGGTGGCAGCATTGTGCTGTGCAGTAAAATGCACCCTTTGCCTAATTCAATTTCCATCCCACTCCCTTCAATCACACATCCCTGGGGGCAATGTGATAAGCTCCAGTGCATGATTACACTATATGCCGAGACCTCCAGAGGATCCTAGTGGATCTCTCACATACATACATACACATATCAAAGAGCAAAAATCTGTAAAAAAAAAATAGAGTAGCTCATTAACAGATGACAGCACATCCTCCAAATGAATTTATGCTTAGCTGTGTAAATCCCTCTTCCTTTTAATTTAAAGAGTGAAATTCTCATTCTATTGATGTTAATGGAAGCTCTCCCATTGGGTGAAGTGCTGCCAACAGGTTGAAGCCAGATGCTCTTCATCCCCTGTGGAACTGCCGAGCAACAAGCAGCTGCTGCTTTAGGTATTCTTCTCATTGTTCCCATTTAAGGGATTCATCATCATTTAAAATTTTGATGGCAACAAGATGTGACTAAGCAGCAACTCTTTAGCATATATATCCCAGAGAACATCTTTGTCAGCTACAATTTAGGAGCTTAGAAAAATTGTCCACTGAATAATCAGTGGTATGCGTGTATATGTTTTAATGAATGATTTATATTATTCAGACATAGGAAAACCAACAAAATTTAACAAATGCCATAGTATTTTAGAATGGCCAGGGAAGGGGCAAGGAAGAAGCTACAAGGGGAAAATATTTCCTTATCCCATCATAAAGACTTGAAAGACAGATCAGACTTGAACAGTCTTTGCTAAATTATTGTAACCCACCTTGATTTGTGGGAGAAAGGCAGGATATAAATCCTTGAAATTGATTGATCGATTGATTAATTAATTAATTAATAAAGCTTTGCTTAGAAAGTACTGCCAGTTCTTTGCTTAGAAAGTACTGCCAGTGATTCATGCCATTCCAACTAAGGGTGGCCACTGACAACAAGACTGGTTTCTGGACCTAAATGGACACTTTAGAGAATAGTTCAATTCAGCTACAATCAATTTGGAAGCAAGCCAGTTCAACATGGGGCCAAATCCAACTCTCACTTCAGAAATTAAAATATTCATGTCTCCCCTTGTCCATACTCAAAATTCATGAATTGCTAAGTTTTTCTTTTAGTTTATTCAAACTGGATGAGATTTGTAGGCATAGTAACCTCTCACTTGCCAAATTTCAGTTGCAGGTTTGTGATTCTTTCCTTTGTATTTTTTAAAGGAAACTGCTGATGACAATTTTATTTCACAACGTAATTTGACAGAAAAATTATGGACAGTTTCAGAAGAACCGGAGGAGGAGGAGTTATGCAAGAACACCATTTGTAGTCTAAGGACTTCCAAAATAGGACACTCTTATTCTTTTCACAGGGTTTTTTTTTGTTTATTTTTGTTTTTTGTAGGCAATTGTCAGGAAAATGGCACAAAGAATTGGGGGTTAATAGAAATCATACACATACACACACACAAACACAGAAAACATTTAAAAACAACATCCAAGGAACATAATTTGATCTCAGTGGTCCTATGCACATGTTTCAGCACAACATTTTCTATTTTAGGAACACATTTTCCTCATTTTAAAGTTTACCATATGAGAAACGGGGGGGGGGGGGGAACACCTTTACATTGCTGTCTCTCACTAGTGGCAGACCAAAACAGGGGAGGAGGCAGTCCACCCAAGGTATGAGAGATAAGAGGGTGCAATGATGGCTCCCTCCCTCCCTCAGTAGAAAAGGGAAGAACGTCTGAGCTGCAAGGAAACCAAAGTGAGCAGCCCAGAATTCACAGTCTGCCTCAAGGCAAGCTCTTCCCCTTCCCCTTGGAATTTCCTTGAATGTCAGAGAAATAGAGAGGAGCAGGGGTGGTGATAGGTAACACTTCCTTTGAAACTGAAACTAACCATCCTTAAAGGGTTAGAGTTTGTTTATTTATTTATTGGTATGATTGTATAAACAAAGTTCAATAAAAGTTTTTTACTATCTGTGTTTCTTTTCTGGCCATTATTATTATCCATTTCATGATTATTACTGAAAATATTTTTTATTGTAGAGAGAAGGATGTTAAAAATGATCTGCAATAGGTGTCAAGCATGCTGTCTATTAAGTGTCATGAAGGTACTTGAATTCCCTCCCCATTATTGACAGTGCCAGTTCACTTTTGTAATGGGATGGAGATTGGGGGAAAGATACCTGCAATCTTACCCTGTATTTATTATGATATTCTTATAGCTCACTCAGGTTTGTTACTTGATCAGTTTGGAGCTCAGATGTTATTGGTGAAATGCCCCATTAATTATTAATTTGGTTTTTCCTTGAAGCCTATTTCATAGGGACTATAAACATAAAGGCTGTGTTTATACTCCTTGTGATATGGGCCGACACATCAATATGGGTGTTGTTCCCCCTGGGCACATGGACGCTTCAGACATTAATGTTTCATTTTCCTTTAGAAGGATAGAAGGATGGGACTCAGCTACAGCATATAGCAACATTGGCCATGGGGACTGAAAAGTATTGATTTATTTGTGTAAGCAGTCTGGTTTGCTAAGGCTCTAAATTCAGCATACCACAGAGCAGCTGGTTGTAATCTACTGTCTACCATTTCCCAGTCACAACCATTTTCTTTTCATTTTTTAGTGAAGAGTATTATGAGTTCACCCAGTGCAAAGAGGCAGCTCCCAAGGTGAAAAAACCTAGAAACAATCAATAAATTCCAACATGCCTGCTTCAGGGTCATTTACAGGTAATTCTGGTAATATTTTTATAAATGCCACAAACGGAACAATAAAAATGCAATGGCATCACCATCATCACCATCAGAAACAAGGTTAATATCTGAAGTAGCATCAAGTATAACCAGAATTCACCCTCCCCCCCTTTTGCAGATATGTACATGATGTCATATAAATATTTGTGATTGTTTCACTCTGCAGATCCACCTATTGACTTTAAAATAACTAGTGACTTACAAAAATGTTACTTCTGCATCAGAATATGTGATTGAGATGTCTTCCATCACAGAAGGTGTCGGGGCAGATATCCTGGAAAAGGGGATATCCTCTTCTTTTCAACAGGCTTTTCCAGGGCTGGCAGAACTGCTGGCCAGGCAGGAAATGAAGGCAACTTGCTTTCCCACCAGCCATCAGACCTGCCAGACCTAGGAGGCAGTCCAGTCCCACTAGTACACTGGATGACACTCCATCCTGAGGTGTCACCCGATGTCATCCACACCCACAACAACCCCTTGATGATGTCCCTGTTTAGGAGAGAAGATAGGCCAACAGAAACTAGCTCATAATTTGTCATTGCAGTATCATACATGGAGTAAAGCGTTGCACAACAAGTGATGACAGCAATTCTGTTTTGGAACTGTGGCATTATTTTAGCTTTGGTCCATCTAGGCCAAGAGACTGGCAGAGGCTTTCAAGGTTTTCAGACAGGTTTCTTTCCTAACTCTACCTGTCAATCCATGGTATTAACTGATAGTGTGTGTTAAGGGTGAAGTGGTGGTGGTCCAACATGAAAGTACTAATTCTATGGTACTAGACGCAGTTGTGCAAATCCCACACATTAAAGCAAATCAGGCTGATTTAGACTGATTGTATGAGTTCCTGATTCTAATCTCATGCCTGGCTTGACAGCATGTGAACATTTGTCACCAGTCAGAAGCAATTTATTAGCAATTTATTTGCATTTCCACCATGCAAGCACTCTTTGAACTAAATGGGCACAATCTGAAATGCTTAGGAGTAATTTGGAAATCTGAGCATGGAATATAGTCAGAATATAGTCAGTGTGACTCCAACCTGACCACCTGAGATACTGAAGGATAGGAGGGGAACTGGGCATTGTTCACTGACCATTCTATCATGGAAACTGCACCAAGAATCTCACCAGTTTTTCTACATCACAATGCTTATGGGACCAGATTGTGTGAGGGCACCAAAGTTATATCACTTTTGAGAGACAGAAAAGATTTTTTTTAATTCCATCACACAGGGCATGGAACATAAATTGTGATTAACCAGCTAACTTTGCAAACTCATTCCTGTCTGACAAACGCGTCTGGCCATATATTAACACAATACTCAACAAATATATAGATTATGCATCTATCTCTGGCTGCATACTCTTGTCTGAAAGGCTATATAGGGAAAGCTTCTTTTCCCTCTATGACATGCTATTTAAAAAGGGTTAGTTGAAGTGACTACAAATGTTTTGTAAAATGACCAATAGCAATTCCTCTGGAAAATGCTTGTCTAACAGGTAATTCATAATCCAATTAAGGCAACATGAAAACTGTGACAAAAACTTGCACTATTGAGATGCCTGTATAAAAGCAGCAACAGCCCAAAACCAAATAGGTTCAAATTAAGATGGAGTAGGCTGGAGAGTTTAAAACCTCAAGATCCCTTTCAAGCTGAATTTGACCTCTCAGTAGTACCATTTACCATGGTGAACATCCATTTTGACAGAAAGACAGGAGCTATGATCAAGTACACAATAGCAGATATGTAATTGTAATAATATAAGTAGGGTGTAAGCATATTGGACTATATCCAAAAGAAAAACAATTTCCAAGACTACAAAGGTACTTTCATGGATGAAAAGCTTCCTACTGATGACTAAGGTTAACATGCTATCAAATCAGGCATGAGATTACATATAAATTTGTACAAATAAAAATGGGTTTGTAATGGATATTTGTCATAAAAATGAAAGAACCTGGCAAACTATACAACTGTACAAACTATACATCCAGGTGATTGTTATCTAAACATGATTCCATGGTAAAACCATCATATTGACAACACATATGTGCTGGCAGATTTCACTTTTTGAATATATGTCAAACATCATTATCTCTCTCTCTCACTCACAGAGAGAGAGAGAGAGAGAGAGAGAGAGAGATTTTTCTTTGGTCTAGAACACAGCAGCTGCCAGTGCTGGCAAAAGTATTGTAATAGCGATGAGACCTTCTAAACTCCAACTGGTCAAAACTGAACTCATCACTCCATTGTAGCTTTTGGAAAAGTTCTGATGTGATATTAGAACTTTTGGCATCTAGTGGTTAACATATTATGAGCAATAAAAATAATATCATTTAGAAAGGAAGAAAAATGTGCAATCTGTTCCAGTCTGGGCTGTTTCCTGGTTCTCCAGATGAACTGGAATGGTCATCTGTATCCTACTTTTAATATAAAATTGTCCAAATAGTTTTCATTATATACTGTGGTCTATCCCCTTCTCCTTTGTTGGATGCCAAAGACTATCAGCTGCCCTCCCCTGCTGCTGGTAAATGTAAGCTGTTTCAGATGGCAGCCTATAACGATGCAGGAAAGAATAGTGGAAATTATGTAAAAGCACATTGTTGCCTTTTCAACAATGAGTTTTATTCCATTACACAGGAAGACAAGGGCTGAAAAAACCAATTGAAATGTGGATACTGAATGCTCATTTCTTTGGCTTCACTTATAAATATATAATAAATGATATGACTATTTAAGAAACAACCATTCCTTTTTCAGCCTTTAAATCACCCTAAAATCTAATGCTATTTTAGATATATACATATTTAAATCAGTACATTATGAGACCTGAGAGATAGAAACTGTGAGAGGGACATCTATACAAAGTGCTCTTGTATACATGCATTTTGATCCTCAAAACATAAAAACCCAGCTTTAAAACAATTAAGTGTATGCAGTTTCAATAAGCAATTTTAATAAGTGATGGTTTTAGATTTTTGTGTGTTTAGTTATTGATTATGTTAGGCAAATATATATCATGATATTGTTTAATATACCAATCCCAAGTGATATATAGCATAAACAGAGTGCAGATGTTACTTCAAGGTTGTTCAGTCTAGAGCTTTTAGGAAGCTGTAGATTCACATGCATCATACCAATTGCTGGATTTTCCAGACGGTAAACCATTATATCATGTTAATGGCTAAAGTATGGAAACTAGCGGCCAATCACTGAGTCATATCACTTTATTGGAAGGGATTTTGTTATGTTCTATAAAAGTGTTTCAATATGCTTTAACTTCAGGCTTGTCAAAAAGGCACAGACCTATCTGCTATGACTTTCTTTTCTGCAATAAAGTGAATTCTTCTTCATAGAAAAATAAGACATCCCCTGAAAATAAGACCTAGCTCATCTTTGGGAGCAAAAATTAATATAAGACACTGTCTTATTTTCAGGGAAACATGGTGGCTGCTTGTTCACTTCTGGGCACAATTCAAAGTGCTGATTTTGACTGATTAAGCCCTATACATCTTAGAACCAGGCCATTTGATCAACTATGGAGATTATCACACGTTCTTGTCCCGTCCCTGTCCTGCCTTCCAACACAATCATGCAAAGATTATCATGCAATGTCTTCATTATCTCATTCATGACATGTTCAGATCGTGGGATCATGTTAAGATTTCCAGAGGATGTCACACTTATCCCAACCTTCTCTTGCCGCTGAAGTGTTATGACTGCATCAGTTTGTATTGACGGAAACTCATTAACATAATGACAGGACCACTATGGGACAAGGACTGGATAAGTGCAGATGCAATAAAGATGGGATAAGGACAGGAATGATCCCTCCTTACCCAATGTGATAATCTCCTATATCTCTCTGTATGAGCCTATTAGAATGTTAAGATCTTCTGGAGAGGCCCTCCTCTCTGTTCCATCACCTTCTCAGGCAAGTTTGGTGGGAATAAGGGAGAGGATATTCTTGGTGGCTGCTTCCAGACTTTGGAACTCCCTCTCCAGAGAGGCCATGATTGTCCTTGCTCTCCTTTCAGCAGGTTAACACATTTTTTGCCACCAGGTATTTACAAACTATTAAGGTTGAGCTCTTAATGCTGTGTGAGGCTGGTTTGAAGTTTTTAAGAGGTCTGTATACAGTTATTTTAATTGTTTTAATATATTATTGTATAACTGTATATTTTATACTTTCATTCAATTTTTGTATTGTTTTTAAAACTATATTGTTTTAAAGTGTTGCTAGTTGCCTTGAGTCCCATTATTGGAAGAAAGGTGGAATATAATTGAATAAAATAATAATAGTTTTTATTGTATGGCAGATAATCATTCCATGACTTTAGGTTTTGTTGTTGTTTGGCAGTTCAACAACAAATGTGTCAATATTGAAGAATTGGAAATATATAATTTTTAAAATTTAAGTTTTAGGGAACTGCAACTCTTCTTGCATGACATATGGCTCAGGAAAAAAGAAACAAATACAAAGCCCCTTGTAAAGAAGCTACTTTTTATTGTATACTGTTGCTATTTCTTTTCCTTCTCCTGAACTGTTGCAGTTTTGCTATCTTCTGTTAATAACCAATCTTCAGACTCCCATTTTGTTTACCTTGCACACCATACACAAACTCTCCTATGGGATATAGTTTCTTTGTGCTATCAGTTTCTCAGTGTTTAGAGCATACTTCCCTTCAATTTCACTCTCCTTCTCTACAATAGTGAAAAATGTGTTTGTATCAGGTTTATCAATTCCCTTTAGAACAAAAAAGACCCCTTTAATTACAGTATTGATTCCAAGAGGTACAATATGGCATGTAATTTCCTACTATATTCCAAGTCAGCTCTCTGATAGAAACAAGTGTATTCAGAAACAATAAGTTCCATATTATCTTGCAATGAGTTCATCTTAGCTCATGATAACTCAGTGGGTGACAGATGTCACAAAGAGTCATAGCTGGACCATAAAATGCATAGATTTAAAAATAAATCAGAATTTGGAGCATTACTCAAATGTCTTAGTTCCAGACATTTAGAGCATTTCCCAAATGCCTTGATTCCAGAGTCTTGGCTAGGACAGAGAACTACTTTTCTGTGGAGGTTTGGCCACATTCTCCCTGTGAGAGTACAATGTCTATATTTCTATATTATTTTGTCTGAAACTCCTATAAACCCTGGCCAGCACAGCAAATAGTAAGGGATCCTGTGGATTAGGGCTGAGATCCTACACCAGACAGGTGAATCTTAGTTTTGCCCACACAGTTTTGTATGCACCACTACTGCTGGGAAGAAAGGAGAGATTGGGCTCAGTTTGGAATGGGAAGAAAAAAGAGTATACTTGCTTATGAAGTCATATCCTTTCCATTGCTTTCCAAGCCCAGATCAGCTTAATCTTTCACCACATTTGAAAATCACCACATTTGAGATGTGGTGCTGGAAAAGAGTGCTGAGGATTCCATAGACAGTGAAAAAGACAAACAAATGGGTCCTAGAACATATCAAGCCAGAAATCTCCCTGGAAGCCAAGATAACAAAACTTAGGCTGACCTATTTCAGACACATCATGAGAAGGCATGACTCATGGTGGGGGGGGGGGGGGTTGCTAGGAAGGTGGAAGAACATGTAAGGGGGTATCCAAAAGTTTTAATGATCACCTTTTAAAAAAATTGACAGAAAGTTTGTTTTGATTTGTAGTTGTTAACTTATTTCTATGAAGTCACTATCTAAAATTATACATTTTTCCCAGCATATCTTGACCCTCCAAATACCTGATATTGTAGAAGTCTGCAGACTGCGCCTTATGAGGGGGTATCATAAAGTAATAATTTTCACCCGGAAGCTATTATGGCATATTGATGAAATTTTGTCAGTGTCATCATTGGTCCCTAAGTGCACGTTGCTGAGAAAATCAGCTCATTGCATCCTTTATTTTTGTGACTGGCTGTGCTAGAAGTGACTAAAGTGTAAAATCCTCATCAGGCGCAATCTGCAGGCTTCTACAATATCAGGTATTCAGTGGGTCAAGATATGCTGGGAAAAATGTATAAATCTAGATAGTGACTACATAAAGATAAGTTAACAATTACAAATCAAAACAAACTTTCTGTCAGTTTTTTAAAAAGATGATCATTAAAACTTTTGGATACACCCTCATAGAAAGAGAGGAAGACCACATGCAAGATGGATGGATTCTATTCAGGAGGATATGGGTATGACTTTTCAGGAACTGAGCAAAGCAGTGGAGGATAGGGAGTGCTGGAGATGTCCAAAGGGTTGCCATGGATCAAGAATGATTTGAGGGTGCTTAACAACAACAACAACAACAACAACATATTTTTGCGAAGAAATCAGCATTTTCTGCCCAACCAAATTCTGTGCAGAAATGTTATTTTCTATGTAGAAAATGTTGCTTCCTATACAGAAAATGTTATTTTCTCTTTAAAAATAAGTGCAGATTTTGCATGGAATTAATTTCCAACTACAGATTTTTTTTTCTCCACAAGAAACAGCATTTTCTGGCAGAAACAATATTTCTTAGCATGCATATTTTTCCCTGAACAGAAAATGTTGTCTCCTGTTATTTGAATTCGAATTTGGCACAGAATAAGTCCTGACGTGCACACAGTCTTTAAAAATTACAGCTTAGAAAACATTTTCACAGCAAGAAGAAATTGTTAAACTTACTCTTTGCTTAAATCAAAAACAAAGAATACCAAAGAGGAGCACATCCAGAAAATGGTTCAATCCAGAGATCTTTATACCAACTCTTCCTCTCTGTCCTGACCCAAACCAGATAGCCACTCATTGTACTCCCTATCTGTTACTGAACAGCAAGATTGAAACAAGATGGTCAGCAACTAATATAGGAAGGTTGGATA
Source organism: Urosaurus nigricauda (assembly GCA_034509955.1). Lineage (NCBI taxonomy): Eukaryota > Metazoa > Chordata > Lepidosauria > Squamata > Phrynosomatidae > Urosaurus > Urosaurus nigricauda. The sequence continues at coordinate 57,548,831 of JAOEGL010000003.1, forward strand.
CAACTGGGAAATAGAGTTATGTTTGGTAAAATCGTTTGCAGAGGATAAAATCATTTGAAGAGGATATTTCAGAAATCCGGTCGGTGATTTTGCTAGATAAGAGGAGACCCATCTTTTTCCTGTACTATTACCGTGCAAAAATGCAAGTGAAAAATGACTTGCAAAGATGTGACTTGCACATTTTTTTCCCAATCACAGGTAACATTAAATATGAAACATGCATACCTTTCTTATAACAACTCGTTACAGATATTTAGGAGTCACCACAGGGAGTTGCACAATCTACCTGTTAAAACAGTATAAATGAGTGGGAGAAAGAGGTTCACAACTTCTATTGGTCATGTTTTCCTACCTCTTCCAAACAATACACAATCAGTTTTCATGACAAAGAGAGCTAGATCTAAATGAATACTGCTGCCATAGCTACACTTACCAAAGAAAACCAAAATGAATTCAGTGAGGCTTACTTTTGAGTAAACAGTTATATTGTGTTGACATCACCTTCCATTTGAAATAGGTGAGTCATGGCTATTTTGTCCACTGATTTCAATGGATCATAAATACAATTATCTTAGTTTCAATCTGATCCATGTTGTACCATTTCTAGATAATATGTGAAGCCATCCTACCATACTGATTTTTTTTAACAACACACATTTTTATGTCCATGAAAAATGCATTCCCATTTTGTTAATAGCTAGAACCCTTCTGGTATTTGCTTTTCAGTGCCCTTTTGTGTTTGTAAAATGAATACTTTTCAAATTTTGCCAGACTATGTTATAAAAGACTATGAGTTTTCTATGATTCCCTCATTGCCATGGTTAATCACCATTTACTTGTCACATATGTTACCAGAACAGTGCCAGAAATTTTTACCAGTGAACCTCCCACTGACAGTACTAGTGACCAGCTTGGCATTATTCCTCAGTATGATTTATAAAACAAGCAGATTTTTCTGGTTTTCTGCCAGTAATGGGAAAAATTGCTACATGTATCTTTCATTTTGCCTAATAGAAAAACACAAAGTGTACATACATGCCACCCACACACACATGCATAAACTGTGATGACTGGCAGAGGGTATGCCCAAGTTTCCTTGGGTGTTTGAAAATTTCAGTGGTAAAGGGCAGAACTCAAAATATGTCTTTAACGTATGCAAATGCTATCAATTAAGTCTCAAAATACTGGGAAAAAATGGAATAATAGAAGGCCATCTCCCTGGATGCTAATTCCTTAACTGTGTCTACTGATTCCATAAGCTTATGGGAGGAACTATCTTTTTTTCAACCAAACTGTGTGTATGCAAGCCAAGAGCCATTTTTGACCACAGACTTAGAATCATTCAAGCTTCATCAACTTCTGCAATGATTTTTGCCAATGCCAAAATGTCAGCCATTTTTGTGTAATTCTAGGGGTGCAATGGTCGTAAAGGATATTTTGGAGCACACCATCTTGTTGTAGCATCTAAAGCAGATAACCAGCAATCCTGTATGGAACAAAATGGGTTCTGGGTATTAGGTGTCCCATCTCCTTATTCTGAACAGTAAAGATATACAGAGCCCTGTGTGGCTTTGTTTTGATTGCATTTTATGTTGACTGAAGTATCTTTTAAATATGTCACAACTTGTAAGTTTGATATGGGCTGCTATGGTTCAGTAAGGTAGGCTGATGAGCATTTAAAGATAAACATGGTGACCCATAGATGGCTGCAACATATGCAAGACTTGGGAGTATTGACCTAGTCTGAGCATATCTTTGTTGAGTAAGTTGAGTCCCTTACCAGGAGGAAGGCAGGATATAAATAATAATAATTACTAATAATAAGTTCTGTGGAGCCAAAAAAAGGGGGGGGCATGCAACTGATGAGATTATCTGAGGTAAGATGGGATTGTTGAAAAACAGGAGTGAAATAGCTCTCAATTGTTGCATTTTGAGACTATAACCCATCAAAGAATCTCCCAGCTATCACTACTAAGGTTTCTGAGAATTACTCATGGAAGAGTGAAATTTCCATGTTCTGATCTCATCCCAAAAGAATAATGGATGCAATTCTGTATCACCTGCTTAGTAACATAAACACCTTAGTTACATAGCTAGGTAGTGCCTTCTAGCCTTACCCACCCCTCTGTGCTATAGGTGACAGGGTTCTATTCCCCTATATGACTGAAATAAGCTGACATTTCTGTCCCTCTCAGTAGCTGCTGTCTGGTAAGTTAGGACTAGGAAATTTTTGTGCTGCAGTCATCCAATAACTTGTATCTTGTCTCTTCATTCTGTACACATTCTTTTCTCTCTAAAGCAAGATGTGATGTCATTACTTTATGCATACACCAAAGTCAGCCACTTCTAGTGGTGAATCCAATCTGAGTTTTAAACTGAACTTTAAGGGAGCTTCCAAGGTTCTGAGCTTTAGACCCCAAATAAAACCATCTATCACCACTGACAGGCACAGATAATCTTGCAAACCTCTACAAAGGAGCGCAACTAATGATTACTAATGCTGATTCTCAAAGGTTGTTTTCACATGGCATAGGGGAACATACTAATCATATCTTAATTTATAAAATAATAATAATAATAATAATAATAATAATAATGTTTTATTTAAACCCCGCTCTTCAGCCAAGGTTATCATAGCAGCTTACAATTTGTTAAACAAACAAGCTTCATTTATATACCGCTTCATACCGCCTAAGCAATGTCTAAGCAGTTTACAACTGTAAGCTAATTTGCCCCCAACAAGCTGGGTACTCATTTTAGCGACCTCAGAAGGATGCAAGCCTGAGTCAAGCTTGAGCCCTTCTGCTGGTCTTGAACTCACAACCTTATGGTTTTAAATGAGTGGCTGCAGTACAGTCATTTAACCACTGCGCCACCAGGGCTCCTCTAGCAAATTTCCTAGCAAACAAGGAATGTTATGTGGAGTCGAAGGCTTTCATGGCCGGCATCCATAGTTTTTTGTGGAGCTTTCGGGCTACGTGGCTTTGTTCTAGAACAGTTCCTATCTGACATTTCACCAGCATCTGTGGCTGGCATCTTCAGAGAATGATAGCTTGGAAAAGGATGTGATATATATATCCTGTGTGACCCTGGGAAGAAAGGGGTAATTTGCAAATGTATTGTTCTGTTGCTAGTGGCAGTACTCAGGGTGGGAGGATATGCAAACAAGGATTAATGTCTGTTAATTGGTGCTTATTGTCTGCTGGGAATCCCCTGGCCTTAGGCTGTTTCTCATTTGCATAGGTTGAGTCTTGACCTTGCTGTTCTTCAGGACTGGGAGCCAAGCTTTGTTTACCCTCAGGGTTTCCTCTTTTCTGTTGAAGTTGTCCACGTGTTTATGGATTTCAACGGCTTCCCTGTGCATTCTGACATGATAGTTGTTGGCATGGTCCAGCACTCAAATTCTGGATTCCCAGCAGACAATGAGCACCAATTAGCAGACATTAATCCTTGTTTGCATATCCTCCCACCCTGAGGACTGCCACTAGCAACAGAATAATACATTTGCAAATTACTTCTTCCTTCCCAGGGTCACACAGCATATATATATCCAATCCTTTTCCAGGCTATCATTCTCTGAAGATGCCAGCCACAGATGCTGGCGAAACATCAGAAAGGAACTCTTCTAGAACATGGCCACATAGCCCAAAAGCTCCACAAAAAACTACGGAATGTTATCTCTACTCACTCCCAACAGCTAGTAATCCCTGATATTAACTAGTGACTTTCCATTAAAAGACTGATTTAACAGAGATGTATTTTCTTTCACATTTTCTGCTGTATTTGCCCTTCTTCAAAATTACCCTGCCTGACCTCTGTAAGCAGCATATGGAATTTGCTGCACATGGAGTTTGTGTACTCTTCCTTATTTCATGTATTCCACACTCTCTTCAGTCTTAGAGCTCATGCAAAAACACTCATGCAACCAAAGCCAGATTTCTCTTCCTTGCTGAGCTATAAAATTAATTGTGACAGTACCATATAAAAATGTTTGTCCAAATATGTGGGGAGCTAACACAGTGATATCTGACTGTATTTTGGTGTTTGGAATAATTGAGGATTTTCAAATCATATGCTTTATTTAGAGAACATGGATTTTCTTATCTTGTGTATGTGTGTTAATGTGTTTTACATAAAGTTATATAAAAGATCAGTCTAATTTTATTGAAATATTCAAGTCAAAGCTTTGAACATCATAAAATTTGCCTTACTGTACCAGAGCATATGGTTATTTGGTTCAGTGTATAAAAGTAGTCTGGCAAGATGAAGACACCAATTTCTAATGGCTGATGCCCCCATATCAGTTTGGTTAAGGTTCTAGTTCAAACTCTAAATGGATTATCTAAGGTAATGGACTGTTTCTCAAAATAATTTCAGTGCTTTGGATAGTGAATTTGAAATTCAAGCTCAAACCCAGAGCAGATTACTATCCTATTGACACAGGAGTTGCAGCTGACAGCATTCTTTCTGTTTATCCTCAGCATCTAATAATCAGACAAATGCTGTCACTGAATGTGAATGGTCTGTCATAGTTATTTTTGTTAAAACTCATGGATAGTGCTAATTTCCATGAATTTGACTAATGCAACTCACACATTAAAGGGAAGGAATGACAGATGGTACATAAGTGATTTCACATGCTCTTCTCACATGGCTTCTGTGTTGTCCTTATAAGAAGACTGAGATCACAAACTCATACAATGATCAATCATGGAGAGACATACAAGTCACTGTTTGAACAGAGCTTGTACTAAATGTACTGTACAAAACTCACTCTGAGGCAAGGAATTTACCCCCTAAACTGGTGGATGTTGCCATAATTTTCATCATTCATATTCATCATGCACACTTTATGGAATGCTATAGTAGTTGATTTTCTACACTGGCAGAGGGTTGGATTAAACAATGCTGAGATCCCATCTAATTATATGTATTTACAATTCACTTTTGCTTTAAAAGAAACAATCTAAATTCTAAAAATTCTGGTCATCTCAAGTTCTTTTTTAAAGGAATACAATGGACAGTATTTTACCCAAAGTCAAAAGAGGACAAATTTTTAAAATATTTATCTGCTTTGTTTACTCCAAAATCACTGAACTGGAAAAACATTGCTGTGATTACTGCCCTAATGGATTATTTTGATTGCTAATTTGAGAGATCTCCCTGTTTCAAATAAAATCCTCTGAAACTGTTTAGATGTTGATTGAAATCTCTCCAGTGGATGTATGATAATCCTTGTTTTTTATCATCTTCATCAGTTTCTAATGGTGCAGTGTTTTCAAGGTTTAGCTCCAATCCTTCGCAACATCTCTCAGCTAAATTCCATCTCTTTTCTTTTATTTTCTTGACTCACTTTTCCTGCTGTCTCATCCTTCAAGTTGGTCTTCCAAGGATTGCATTTAAAAGGGGAAAAAACCATCCCTCTGAAAATTCATTGTCTCAGAGCATATGTTCAGACATTTCCAACAGCTATCAAAACTAACGAGAAGATTCTTTTTGTAAGAAGCTCAGCTCCTCAGACTGATCAAAGCAAGATGATTATAGGGTTGAAAAAAATATCCATAATCCTACTGTGGCCCACAAATTCCTCCTGAAATCTCAGTCATTCTTCAGCATCTGACAAGAGTGACACTCTGAACATAAGGTGCCTGAAATCCTGGTTGTGGTCATAAATTCTTTAAGTGATGCATGGAAGAGATTTTGAAATGTCCTCATATGATATAAAACTATTGATGCAAGCTACCTTATCAAGTTTGGTGTACTGAACAATCTACCTTTCAACTGCCCTATGCTTCCCAACCCATCACAAAATGTGATTAGCAAAAAATGTTCATGCGGTTCCCTATAGGAGACCGGTGGCTTCCTATAAGCAACTGGTTGACCATTGTGTAAATATGCTATTGTACTGTGGTAACTTCAGTGTGTTCAGGGCCACTTTTCTGCATCTAAAACTCTCCACTACACAATTATAGCACCATGATTCTATTTTAACTGCCATGGCTGTATCCTTTAAAAACCTGAGGTTTTTAGTTTGGTGCGACTCATCAGTCCTGTGGATAAACTTTAAAAAGTGTGTGTGCGTGTGTGTGCTGTTGTATGGCTTCAAGTCATTTCCAACATATGGTGACCCTAAGGTGAGCCTATCATGGGGTTTTCTTGTCAAGATTTGTTCAGAGTTGGTTTGCCATTGTCTTCCCCTGAAGATGAAGATATGTGACTTGGCCAAGGTCACCTAGTGGTTTTCATGGCCGAGTTGGAGTCAAACCCTTGTTTCTAGAGTCATAATCCAATGCTCAAACCACTACACCACACTAATCTCTCTCTCTAAATTACACATCCCATGGTACTATAGGATGTTGTCAATCAAAATACCCCCAAAATGTTGTGTCAAACGCCCATGTCCAGGTTTGGGAGGGAACCCTAGTATTTTTATAGCAAGTAGTACACTATAAACTATTTAAAACATGAATTAGTACCAAGATTGCTTCCAAGAGAAGCAACTCAGATACTTTGGCCAGCAAAGCCCTAAAGAGTTTAGGGATGTGAGTGCTGCAAGAACTGTCTTGGGCACATATAAGGCCATAGTTTCCAACCATATAATTTTACATCAAACAACCAAACAATAACTTCTAATTGTCAGTAATATCTCATTTCTCACGTAAGGAGAAACAAAAATTCATAGTAAAGCACTTCTAGGGAAGAATTCAGGCATATGGGATCTACTTTGTTTTTATTCGATCTCTGAGGTCTTGCTGAATAAGGTAAAAAATTAGAATGAAAGAATTCTGAATTTCAAGATTCCAGAACTAAATAGAACTCAACAAAAGCATTAACTCTTTTTTATGCTGCTTTAGATCTCTTATGTGTGAAAAGTGGGGCATAAAATAATTAAATAAATAGAATAGCAATTTTTCTTCATTTTAGCAATATAATTTCATTGTAGTAATTTTGCTTCTGCTATTCTTAAATAATTAGGTGTCAAAAATCTTTGTTAGCTGCAAATCACCCAGAGATCCATCAGGAAAATTTGACTTTTTCTTTAGATAAGCAGCTCATTATGTTTCTGGCCACTCCAGTGTCCAGATAATGTAACAGGAATGGCTGTATGAAAAGAATCTTTCCTCTCTGTGAATTTTTTATAAAGGAAAATATTATTAATATGTAATATTAAATATTAAATACTTAAGGTAGGCTTGCTCAGCACTGAACATGTATCATACAGATACCCATTGAGGCTATTCTCCCTGTAGTTTTGAAAATTAACTGGGAAGTCGCTTCAGCTCAATCTTGACAATGGGAAATCTTCTCATTATCATCAAACTCACCTAGACATCAAAGTGAGACATTGAGTTTATCATACAGGCCCTGGAATGGGCCCAGCGTGTTATGAAAGGGTGTGTGATGGGAACGGAAGGCAGCATAGAATGCAATTCACTGCACAGGAGAACATCGCCACCGGAAGTTCCCATCACGTTCTGGATGTGTTCCCCATGACAATTTTCAGGAATTTCAGGAATACTTCTGAAGCATTCCTAAAAATTGCCTCCTCTGGGATGCATCTGGAATGCGATGGGAACTTCTGTCATTGTTGTCGTCGTTCTACTGTGCAGTAAACCATGTCCTATCATGCCCTCTTTCATAACACACCAGTCCCGTTCTAGGGCCCTGTGCAATAAACTATATTATAGGAGTGGCTAGAGAAAACACCACATATATGTAATCTGGTGTTATATTTCCCTCGTGCATATGGAAATGATTTTACAGGTGCTTTGGTGAGGACATGAGAGAGAGCCTTCTTGGTGGCTGCTTCAACCCTGTGGAACTGCCTTCCACTGGAGGCTAGACTGGCCCCCCTCCCTGCTTGCTTTTTTATGGCAAGCCAAGATATTTTTGTTTAAGCAAGCATTTAAAATATAAGCATGCCACAGTGGTTTTTATATTGAGCATGTGTATTGCCTTTTAACTTCCATTATATTTTAAATGTAATTTTATATTGTTTTAGGTGATTTTAACTGTTTTAAATTTTATTGTAATGCTTTTTAAATCTGTTAGCCACATTAGGTCCCATTGGGGGGAAAGGCAGCATATAAATGAAACAAATAAAATAAAATAAAATAATTGATATTCCTGTCCTTGCCACACAGTGCTCAAAGTCCCCTTCTTAACCTACTTTAAAGCCCTGAAACTACTGAGGGGATGTTGATTTGGGATCGTAATGTGTGTAATATACAAGATATCCTCTCATATACTCACAGTCAGTATGGAATCTGATCTTCTGCTAAAAACTGCAGCTGAGATCTCACATCACAGATGTAGTTCCAGATGTATAACTACATCTTGTCCCTTGGCTTGACTCCTCTTCTTCTGGCAATGTCTAGTGTGAAGAGAAGTTATGATGAGGGTGCTGATTCTCATTGTTGCACCACAGAACACTGGCAGGATCAGGTTAGCAATGTCATCTTCCATCCCAGTCACAAGCAGAACATACTTTTATTACTCGTTGTAGCTGCTGGTCTTAAGATAGGTGGATGGAGGAGGGATTTGTGGTTGTGGCAGTTCTGCCAGAATTGTAAGCATGAATGGAAAAGTATGTGTATTTCCAATTCTTCTTAGAGCCAGTAGGCTTTATAACAACAGTGATATTCTTTTGATTGTCTATATCACTTATCTGCTGAAGGCTTTTAACCCATGAATTTTTGACAAAGGGAAATAGACTACCAAGCCAATATGCCAATCGCTAGCTAAACTGGCCCATCACCACCACCATAAACATCTTTTATTATTAAATAGGTGTAAACAATTCAATGGGGAAATAATGGCTATTATTGTCAGTATCATCAACACCACCACTAACACCACCAATGACGAGGAGGAGGAGGAGGAGGAGGAGGAGGAGGAGGAGGAGGAGGAGGAGGAGAGCAGCACCTATTGTTTTATTCCACTAAATTATTTACTCCTCTTTAATCATGCTGCTTCTACTCTGAAGGAATTTCATAGTTTGAGTTAAATTCTCTCGACTTATTTCCTTCTGTCATGAAAAAGAAGTGTGGCAGATCTCTCACTTTATTATATAAAATAGAATCTCAGCAGCCCATTTGTCCTAAGGCAGGCTATTATTCTCCTTGGAATGCCATAAGTCTAACTCATCTATGCCACAACGTCTTTGACTGCTAAAATTAGATTTCAGTTACCACCATGACAAAAATTATGTAGTAATTTGAATATATTCCTAAGGAAGCCATCCATGCCAAAGAAGCAAGAATGTCCTTATTACTACTTATGATTGATCTAAAAATTCATATACTATTGATTTTACACTACACATTACAGAACCGACATGCTACATCCTATACACTACACATTATACATTCTGTTCCCAGACAGTAAAATCAAAACTGTTTGCTGAGTGAATGGTGTCATGAGTATATTCTTCAAGTTTGTTCTCTTAAGTCTATTTAGGAAAAGAAATGATACCTTAGGGCTTTCTAGATTGGCAGGAAAGTGTGACATGAAGTTGCCTTTTCCTTAATGCTTAGCAGCTGCACCTCAGCCTTTAGATGGAGCTGCACTGTTCCGCAGTTTTTAAAAAAGAAGCTGGGAAAACCAGCACCTTTTTAAAGGCGCTTCTTCTCCCCTAAAACGCAAAAAAAGCGTTTTCATGGCACATTTTCCCTTTTTCTCATCTAAAGGCTAGAGTTTCATGCAGCCATGAACACACTTCTTTTTGCCAATCTAGAAAGCTCCCTTGAGTGTCATTATGCTTAATTAAACCAATACATAAGTAGAGAGCACAGCTGCTGGTAGTTATTCCCATCCCAGATGTGACATTGAAACAAACAGGCAAGATCAATTTCAAAAGAAGAGAAATACTTGACATGCAAAATCACAAGGCAAAAAAAGCACTATGGTGACAAAAAGCCTATGGAAAAAAATGTGGGTCACAAAGACATAGCTGATAAAACAATGTGAATAAGCACTTCTTGTACAGTACCTGAAACCTCAACTGTGAGATGGAGGTCTGCTTTGGCCCATAGGTCATGTTTACTTCTGGGGTTTTCTTGCAAGATTTGTTCAGAGAGGGCTTGCCTTTGCCTTCCTCTGAGGCTGAGAGAACACAACTTACTTAGGAAGGTCACCCAGTAGCTTTCCATGGCTGAGTAGAGATTTGAACCCTAGTTTCCAGAGTCATAGTCCAATACTCAAACCACTAGTTTTTCACAGCTAATAAACAAGAATATATAGGGATGTACCCTGTTCAAATTAATGCAACTGCCGTTAAAGCAGTTCCAGTCCTTTGATTCTGATTAGCCTAAATATTAATTTAATTGGTGTAATCGGCAGTGTTTCTGTTGTGAGAAAATGCCTTGAGGTGGGAACTTTTTTAGCTACAAGACAACTGAGCAATGAACATGTCCTACATGGGATAGTGATGGGTACATTTTAGAATCATAATTAACTGTAGAGAATCATTGCATTGTTTCTTTACTTGCTAAAACTCCCAGAGTTTACTAATGTTAAACAAAATGCCATAGTGAAGGTTTCCTCAAAATCACAAGAGAAAAACATCAGTTCCTATGTTACCGGGGGGGGGGGGGGGAGACTTGTAACAATACTGATGGTGGTTTGTGATACTTTAATACTCTTCTAAATTGTTCAGATATCTGTTTGGCGTACTGAAACATATTATGTATAGGGATGCAGTTAGATCCTTGACTAATGCCAATTTCTTTAAAAATGTTTCTCAGTCTCTTGTTACAGGCTCTTGTTTCATTTTCAATGGAATGAGATCATTTTAATAATTTAATAATTTTTGTGAAAAAGTGTTTGAAAACTTTGCAGTCTTCATAGCCTACTTGCAGTTCTGGAATTATTCTGAACAATATTTGCACATTTTTTTACAGTGAAAATGCTATTTTATTTGCAAAAATAGCATCTACATTTTGTGCAAAGAGTCTCATCAGTTCAGGATTCTCCTTATCAGAATTTCCTAATATTCAAGAAATATGTTTCTGATCCTTTTTTAAAAAAATATTTTCAAATATTCTTTCTATTCCTAGTTGAGTCCAGACTATCTGAACAATTATATTGTTCCTTACTATCCCACTGCCTTTGAGATCTTGGTGGAAGTCTGTTTCTTCAGGCTGCATCTGCACTGCAGAAATAATGCATTGACACTGCTTTAAGTGTTGTGGCTGAAAGCAATGGAATCCTGTGATTTGTAGTTTGTTATGACACCAGAGACCTCTGACAGAAAAGGGTAAATATCTCACAAAACTACAACTCCTAGAATCCCATAGCATTGAGCCATGACAGTTAAAGTAGTATTAAACTGCATTGTTTCTGGTGTGTAGATGCAGCCTCAGTCTTACTGTCCTCAGAAAGCTTTATCAAGTAGCTGCTCTCCAACATTCTAGAATTGCTCCCCAAGGGAGACTAGGTTGTCCTGATGGCCTCTCTCTGACAGGCAAAGACCTTCCTTCTGCAGACAGGCCTGTGATTGTTAAACCAGGTTTCAGTAAAAGTGGGTTTTAATCTAGGTGGCCAATGTTGCTCCAGTGGCATCACTGGTTTGTTAACCCAGAGTAGGGGGTGGAATCAGGGGATGCAGACTACTGTGGCCTCTGGAGGACCATTTGAGGTCCAGCCTCCACTGCTAGAGAGGTTAGTGCTCTGGTGTGGCTGCTGAGAAAGTGAGAAAAGGATACACTGCCCTTTTCTCACTTGCCCAGCAGCCATGCCAGTCCCACTGGGTGTACTGCACCACTGGATGTACAACCCTATCTGGGATGTCACCCAGTGTGGACCATGAAGCTACTGTGTTGCTCCCTTCCCCATATTGCCTTGAAGTCATCTTGTGTTTTAATAAGACTGATTTGTGCTTTAACTATTTTATTGTTATCTACCTTGAGTCCCACTGTATGAAGGAAAGGAAGGACATAAATCAAATACATTAATATGCATACCAGCAATATATACAGTAATGACAAATCCATCACTATGATTGCTTACTGGAGAACAAAATCTTGATGGCTGGTGGTTTTCACTAAAGCCCATTTTGGCTCTTATTTCAAGAGAGTTACTGATATTACCAGATCTTATCCCCAAAACAACTTCTTGACCTTTGGTTGCTTCTATAAAATTATGAACAAAAGCAGATTAATTTGGCCCACACTATTGTGCCCTTTAGTGATATGTTTAGGAAGGTTTAATATATAGCAAATAACAGTAATGAAGAAACTCCATTGCCAAAAAGTGCAAACTGTGATGCATCAATGATGAGGGTTTTTCACTTAAAAAAAAAAAATCTCATGAAAATTTCATCACCTTTTCCTGAGGCTCAGCCTGGCACATCTCTAAAATATCCTAAGCAAAAATCCTTAACATACTTCACAAACACAGTAGTGAAACATTATTGATTATTACATTTTGAACTCACATGAGAGAAAAGTACCTTGGAAGTTTGATTTTTCACTATGGAGTAGAAGGAACTGTATTACAGAACAGCCAAATAACCTATGACTTTGTAACTCCCATGAGTATTCACAGCATATACCCATGCCTTAGTTATACTAGAAATGTTAAGGTTAGACAGAAAAAAAAAAAAGCATAGTGCCATGTTTTTCAAAGAAGCTGGATTGGTAGCTGGATAAGATATGAATCACTAAAGATGATTGTGTAAAGGTTTGAGCATTGGACTATGACTCTGGAGACCAGGATTTGATTCCCCACTAAGCCATGGAAACACACTGGGTAACCTTGGGAAACTAACACTCTCTTAACTTTAGAGGAAGGTAAAACCAACCCTCCCTGAACACACCTTGCCAAGAAATACACATGATAGGTTCACCTTAGGGTTGCCATAAATTGGAAATGAGTTGAAAATATGGAACAACAACAACCGCAACAAAATGACTTCAATTAATAACTCTTTCCTTATCCACAGTTCATGATGACTTTGCCTGGAATCCTGTTCATGATTTATACTAGCATAAGGGCTCATCATGCCAGCAAAAGTCACTTTTCTGAGCAGGGTGTAAAAGTGTGTAGATGGACATATATAAGGAGTTAAGGCTTCCCTGCTGGTTCCTCAACAGCTTTGGAATCTGCAGGGGAGCTACATCTCATGAATGAAATTGTTTTTGATGTCTTCCCACCTAGTGCTTGCATCCTTATTGCTCAGAAACTCATTTTTATTTTTCAAATAACACTGGTAATATAAAGTTACTGTTGTATGTTATAGTCAGGGCTAAGATGGGTAATACCACACCCTCCCAAATCAGAACAACTTGGATAACATTTCTCAATAACTATTGTGAAAAAATTATCCTACGTCACAAGATTATCTGGCAACATGTATAAGAACTAAGAGTCCAGGGGGGGGGGGGGAAGATGGCTGGGGGTCTAATATGAGCTTCTGGGGATGGCTATCTCCCATGGGTCATGCTTTAAGTGGTTCCCAAACTTTGATCCTCCAGGTGTTTTGAACTTCATTTCCCAGATATCCTAGTCACCTTGTTCCACACTCAGAAATTCTGGGAGATGAAGTCCAAAACATATGGATTATCAAAGTTTGGGAATCACTGCTTTAACCAATTGATCAAGCTCTCTTGAATTTCAAAGACACATTTTTAAGAGACTTGAGGGAAGGGGGCTTTAGTAGCTAACCAAAAAGCTGGGTTGTCAAAGCTTCTGAGTTGAAGAAGTTGGAACATTCCAAAGCTCATCTCTTCACTTCTTAGCTCAGACTGACTGTTGAGAAATTCATTGACACCCCAATCAGAACATTAATTAAATTCTGAATATGGTGAAAAATATTTTTTTGAAAAAAAATGCAAGTTTAATAATGTTAAAATGAACTCCCCCTATTTTATGTATGACCTCTGTTCATATTCAGAGAATGAATCTGAATCAGAACATCCCATTAATTAACAATTTCAGAGGCCTGTATTTATTTCAGAATCAATGGGAAAACTCTCTTTCTTTAATCCATTTACCCCCATTTTTATGTCACTAAGCCAGCACAAAGCTGAATATAGCTAGATCTGGTGCATGTGGGAAGTGGAGAGAGGGGGCTCAAGCTTTCAACTTACTTCCCCAAGCTCCAACTCAGTTGATCAGTATGAGTCTTTAAAAACAAGAGCAATACAGGAACCTCTAATCACTGGCAAATAAGTAAAATAAAATATATACAATGTGTGTGTTTGAATACTTTAATCTTTAATCTTCCAAGACAGGTTATACTTTATTCTGTGTGGGCAAATTAAAAGGACAACTTCTCATTTCTTTACATTTACATTTATTTATTTGATTTTCTACTGTTATATTAATGGAATCTCTGTTTCCAGTGTTTAGAGGATTTTTCATTGTTTCAAATAGATGTCACATGCCTGGCCATCCCCCCCCCCTTCCTTCATGCATAGAAGTGTGTGTGTGTTAGAATTTAAGCATGGAAAATCAATGGACTATTTCGGATTTAATGTAACTTTATTTTATAAGGCTTTCCACAGGATCCCTTATGAAATTCTTCCAAAATAGCTGGTAAAATATGCACTGGATGATGCTACTGTTAGATGCATGAAAAGAATGCTTACCAATGGTTTTTCATCATCCCAGATTGCAACATTTTCACTGGGACCACTTAAGCTTCCAGTGATGAAGATAAATCCAGAAAAGTACTCAAAAATTATATATATGGACAGTGCACTCTTCAAAACAAACATTTAGCAAGTTCTTGGACCACGCAAACAACATATCCATCTTGTCAGTGTTCAGCTTTACTATATTGGTCATTATCCAGCCCATAATATCCAAACAGTAGCATCAGAAGAATTTAATGACAAGGGGGAGCAGAGCTACAAGATTTCAGTATAATGATGACACCCAAATCCAAAACACAAATGCCTTCATCCACTCACTTCATTTAGTTGTTAAAAAACAAAAATACTATAGACAGAATACATATAAAACAGAATTCTGTGATACCCCATAGTTTACTAGACATGGGTTGAACAAAAGTACCACAGTGCCACACTCTGTCATCTGGGGATAGCAAACTCACCATAATGCTGTTCCTCCTATTCCCACCTTAGAGTTCCTGTCCTTTACTTCAAAATAATATCAAAACTGGAGCAAAATCTTCCCTTGGTTTCCCATCTTTCCTGAAACTGCTTAAAATTTGGCTGGTATGGTCAGCTAACAAGTGCTTGTACAATGCCTTATGATTTTCTGCTATTTGGTCATTCTGATGTTATAGGCAGAAGACAAACAACAGTTATGTCTCCCATACAAAGCAATGAAAAATAAAAAAACAAATAGGACAAAATAAATTAGCCAATATTATGTGATAAAAAAGACAGTATTATTATAAATGAAAATAATGAAATAAAGAATTAAGATATAGAAAAATGGACTGAGGTTATGGCTTTTTGTATATTCAGTTAGAAGTCTGGTATCATTTAGTGAAAGGGAAAACGAATGAGATGTTTTTATAATATATTTCATGCTACTGTTTACACAGTATTTCAGCTGGAAATGGTTTGCATGTTACAATTTTTGGCTGGAGTGATCCATACAGAGATCCATCACCAACAGGCAGATTTGCACAATAATAAGATTATCTGTGACATTTATGTAGCATATAAAAGGTGACTTTGTTTGTTTAGCTGGTTCATCAAATAATCCTTCTCTGATGTTCCCATTGTATTCTGTCTAGAATGCATCTATCCTAGATAAAAAAAAATCCAATATAAGATGTTTCTATAAAGGAAGGACTTTGATTCTTTCTGGGTTATTTTCATAAACTTTATAGATTTCATAAATAGAAACTTTTTTCAGATCCTCAGAAATTGTGGCAATATACATAAAAAGTAGTGTAGTGTCACTGTGAAAAGAATTTCAGCTTTGTTACCACATTTACTTGAGATGTGTGAGATTTGCTAAATTACTGTCATCTCCTAGAGAAATATTGGTGGATATTGTGACATGGTCAACAAGATGCCTGGAAGAGTCAAAAGAAACCTTGCATTGGTTTGCTGTAGGGTTAAAGTTCTGTCAGCACCATAGCTAGCTCCCTGGGTCTTGTTCTTTTGAGAAATATTTTTCAAAGTAGCTTAATGGAGTTGTGGGGCAGGGGAGTGATTAAACCTGAACAAATTATTTGCTATGAAAGCCAGGGGGTGAAGAAATTTTCACTTCAAAAGGTATAATTAATAATAGGATTAATCAAGTACACTTATAAATAGATCCCAGAAGGATAAAGTGGTGGCGGCGGTTGTTGTGGGGGTGTAGAGAGGATCTAGAAAGTGCCATCCAAATTATAGCAATAAAATATCTAGCTGAAGCTTTAGTCATATGCTAGAATATTAGCTTCCTGCTATATGATGCAGTTGCTATAGAAACTTACAACTGGGAGCTAAATAAAGTAATTTCTATGCTGGTGCTGGTGTCTGGAACTTCAGCACCTGATGCTAACAAAATTGTGCTTGATAAACATATTTAAACTTTAAAATCCATGCAAGAAGTTCTCTATTGTTTCTTTACCACTGATTACTCTCGGTTAATCTTAGGTTAGAATGGAAGAGTTTTAAAAAAAAAAACAGGAAACAACTGAATACTACTTAATACAAATGTGTATGCTCTTCCTGTCTAATCCAAAATCCTGCTTCATTCCTCTTTTCCTGTCTTATTTATTTCACACTATCCACTTCTGTTTCTACTTTGTGAACCTAATATGTATAGTGACCTTAAGGAAATTAATTTTATCATTACACACTTGTCCTTTAAAGATAACCCTGCAAACACAGTTTCATTTGTTATTTTTCATGAAGTCATAACTGATCACAAAGCAGCAACAACAACAATAACAATAACAATAATAGAGAAACCTACAATAGATATGTAAAATTTGTACTATGTTGTAATTAGCTTTAATCGGTTTAACTGGTTGGAACTGATTAATCAATTGACCTTAGACAAGAGGTTGATTTTTTTTCCAGGTAATTACATCCCTATAATGACAAATTAACCCGGGAAGTCCACTAACCAGTCAAGAGACCTATTTTTTGCCAATTTCTCTAACCAGCTTATCCCACTTCCTGCCAAAAGTTGCTCTTGAAGGTGGAAGTATTGTCTGTAACAGAACCAGGAATAGCTTATATGGCTGTGTTTTTAACCCTTTTGAGGGCATGGAAGCATTTGAAAATCTGATGAAAGTTATAGACCCTCTGCTCAGAAACATGCACCGAAACATATTTTTTCAAATTAACAGAAGGAAATTAAAGGAGAAGGGATCTATTCACGTGTCCATGGTTTACAGATTCCCTGAAGGTCATACATGGACAACCTAGAAGTTCTGATCATTGCTTAAGAGCCTCTACTATATATAGATGGGGAGAACAACAGCAAGAACAAGAAGCCTGGATGACCCAAATGGAAGAAATACAAGCACTTTGCCCTAAGGTAAAGTCAGGGTTCAAACCAACGCATTGTAAGCTGCAGTCACTTCCTTCAGAAAGGCATCTAGTTGATATTTACATACACACGCCTCAATGCCAAAACAATTTTTCATAAAAGTGGTTTAACCAGTTAGACAGGAATTTAGACAATTTTCTTTCTCTGGTATTTAGTCCTAAACAAATATTTTGTTTACCAATATTACTGCCCAAAGTAGTTCTTAAAAAGATCTGGCTCCTAATTTAGTCATAGCCATCTTTATTGTAGGTCAATTGATTTCAATGGGTCTGTACTAAGTGGAGGTATGCCTGAATAAAACACCATCTCATTTGTAATCTAAAGTCCATTCTTTAAAATGGGAAGGAAGAGAGCACAGGTCCTCTAGATTTTAATGAACTGTGACTTTCATTAGCCCTAGTCAACATAGCTGATAATGACATTGTGGACAGGGCATCTGGACTCTGCATGACCAAAAGCATCTGAATGCCACATGCTGCCCAGCCCTGCTTCAGAGGAAATGCTGTGATTCTCTTATGATTTTTAATTTAGGATGACTTTCATTACTGGTCCAATCCAACAATGTCAGTCTGATGGTGGAAGCAGTTCCTTCAGAGGAAGTGTAAGAAGTAACATTTCTCCCCTGTCACAACACACACTGTTTGCTGTGAAGTTGCAAGAGGAAGGGGGAAGGAGAAAGTCTGGCAGAAGGCATGTCAAAGTTGCACCAAGCCCAGGGTAGCAGGAGTGATTTGTTCTTGATTATGCCTATGCATTTGCATCTGTCAATGGGTTAATACTGCTGGATCCTGGCTTCTGAAATCTCAGCAGTATACATTAAAAAGGAAAGTGATGTCACTGGAAAAGCTTAACAGCTTCCTTGTTGCACTTACCTGCTTTGCAGAAATTTCCAAATTACTCCCATCTTCTTAAGGCATAATGATGTGTTTCCACAGATCCTGCAGAAAGATGTATAATAATAAGATGTGTGTCAAAGACCTCCACAAATGCTAGTGATTATTCAAATCCAATTAAAATTTGATCTTTTAAAAAACTGCACATTAACCATATGAATAAATGAAATAGTTCTTTCCAATATTAAAACCTGATTGGAATTTGGGAGAGGGGGAGGCATTCTTTTGTCAGTTCACTAGAGCTCTTGATGGAATAGCAAGAAGCTAAAATGTCTTTTCTGTCACATCAGAATTCATTGCATCAGAGCACTCTACATCACCTGAGCTGATGCAGGGTCTGACAAGCCACTTGCATTTGGTTAGAACCAACCTCCGAATTTAGGCTTTCCATATGCAGATAGGGTCATGAAGTGTGAAAGCTGAGAATGCATCTGGAAGGATCTTACAAGCAGGCTGTAGCATCCGGTTGCTTGTGTATTAGCCTGAGGCAAGAAATGGCAGCTGGCTGGGTGACCCAAGCCAGGTGGTCTGAGTCTATTCACTGCTAATGTTGGCACTTAGGCCAAACAGCTGCCGAGCAGAACCAGCCTGATATCAGTCCGAGCAGCAGTGTAAAACAAGAGCCAGGCCCTCCATTGCCAGCCAAATGTGAACACAGCAGGCACTCATCCAGAGGAGAGAATAAAGGCTAATTTCTAGAGGTGCCTGCAGAGTGCCTGCAGTTCAACGCTTTTTGAAAAACAGGTGTCAAAAAATAACTCTGGATAACAGTTGTATATATGCTTTTGTGGGCAAGGGGGAGATGATATTGCATCAATGAATTTTGACAAAATAAATTCACTCATGTCCTATTAAAGGATAAGTTAGGTTCGGTCTGCACATTAATGTTTACTACTTTGAAACTGTTTGGCATTGTCTCTGTGTTGTACTCTATATGGTGGCCAAGGTAAAATGTAATACCATTGCCTTATTTCACCACCTGATCTGGCACATTTCTGTGCTTGGGGCCTTATTCACACTGCACAATGATACAATTATTAAGCCACTTTGACTGCCAGTGTTCCATCTTATGGAATCCTTGGGTTGTAGTTGATGAAACACTGGGAAACTCTGGTTGATAATTATAAAGGCTGCTCCCTAAACTGTCTATCATAGGATTACATAGGACCAAATCATGGCAGCTAAAGTCAAGCCTGGGGGGAAAGGCCCAGTGGAAACTATCTGGAGATTCTGTCTGGAAGAGTGGGCAGGAGAGTGCTTGGAGAATGGAATAATAATAATAATAATAATAATAATAATAATAATAAAATGTTTATTGCTTAGCCCAAAGACTATTGCAAAGCATGATTTAAAAAGATAAATGGAAAAATTGATGGAATTGCATGGGAGGATAGTCAATTGCTGTTAGGACAGGGGAAAGGAGGATTAGCTGTGATACAATGGACTTAAAAGATGGGCTGTTCTAACTGAATTCTTCCTACCCTTCAATTTACCACCCATATTGACTTTAATTTTGTTAGCTTTGGCCTAGCTTTCTAGTCTATTCAGGTCATTTTGAATTTTGATCATGTCCTCTGGGTTATTAGCTACTCCTCCTGATTTGGTGTCATCTGCAAATTTGATAAGTATGCCCAATTCTGTCATCCAAGTCACTGAAAAAAAAATGTTGAATCGAACTAGACCCAGGACAGAGCCCTGTGGGACCCCACTTGTCACTTCTCTCCAGGATGAAAAGGAACCATTGTTGAGCACCCTTTGGCCAGTCAACCAATTACAAATCCTTGTAACAGTTACCTTGTCTAGCCCACATTTTACAAGCTTGTTTGCAAGAATGTCATGAAACCTTGACAAAAGCCTTATTGTCTACCAAGCTGGGAAATTTTATATATATATGTGTGTGTGTGTGTGTGTGTGTGTGTGTGTGATCAGATTTGTCTGGCATGACCTGTTTCTCTGAAACCCACATTGACATTTTGTGATTATGGAATTGTCTTCTAGATGTTCATATACTTTCTATTAAATGATCTGCTCTAGAATCTTTCGTGGTATTGATGTCAGACTAACTGGATGATAATTGTTAGGATCCTCTTTTTCTCCCATTTTGAAGATGGGGACAATGTTTGCCCTCCTCCAGTCCACTTGGACTTCTCCTGTTCTCTGGGAGTTCTCAAAGATTATTGCCAATGGCTCCGATATTACATCTGCCGGTTCTTTTAATACCCTTGGATGTAGTTCATCTAGACCTGAAGATTAACCATGTATTCCTGTATTATCTCTTTACTTATTCTGTTCTGAAGTTTCCCTATTCTGTCCTCTACTCCATTATCCTCAGGTTGAGCACCCTTTGCCTTTTCTGAGAACCAAAAAAGGTGTTGAGTAATTATGCCTTTTCTCTGTCCCCTGTTAGCATTTTGCCATCTTCCCCACAAACTGGCTCTACCATTTCCTTCTTCCTCTGAGCAAAAGTCCACACAAGCCCTTTAAGGAAAAAAGTTAAAAGAAAGTGAAAAATTAAAGGAGAACTCCCTCCAAAACTGTTGTCAGGTCATTTCTTCTTTGAACTCCAAAACCTCCTTGTCTGTCTATCTGTCTATCTATCTATCTCTATCCATCCATCCATCCTAACGAAGCATGCCTCTGCCAGCAGTTATATAGAACCAGTGACCCACAGAAGTGGTTCACAGTTTAAAAGTTTAAGAACTCACCCAACCAAAATGGACACAGAGAACCAGCCTTCCCTCTTGCAAGGCAGGAAATTGTCTCTTAAGCCTGATGGGGAGCATTCAGTGCCACCATTTAAAAAAAGGAAAAAAAAAAAAGAATGAGGGCCCTGGGAGCTGTGTGCGGCCCCATTTCAAAAGTTTTATACCTACAATTTACCTAAACCTATACACTGGTATGAGTAGTATAATAATCCAATACCCCTATACCTGGCTGCAAATCCTGCCATACCTTTGACAGTAATTGTTTTGCCCTACTCCTTTGAAAGCCTGGATAGGGACCCATGTAAAGGGTGGCCATTTAGAGTCATGTAGGTTTCACTCAGTATTCCAGAAACTGCAGGGCCATTTATATGGCTACATTACTCCAAGCTATTTCTTCATCTAGGTCTTCCATTCTCTGGCTTACCCATGTCTTTAAGCAGTATAGAATCAGCTAGCCAACTTTACAAAACCAGCAACATTCTTGCTTACTACATACTGCTAGGCTGTTCAGACAAGCTTATTTCCAAGTCTCACCAAGGAATGGCTGAGAGTGATCCAGGAAACATCTGTATGCAAAGAATGTATTCGACTCCTGATAAAAGTTACAAGTTAGAGCCTTTATTCCAAAGTTCATAGAGACCAGTTGTAATCAGGGTGATATAGGGGCTTTCTAGATTGGCAAAAAGAAGTGTGTTCATGGCTGCATGAAACTCTAGCCTTTAGATGAGAAAAAGGGAAAATGTGCCACGAAAATGTTTTTTTTTTGTTTTTTTTTTTTTTTTTGTTTTGTTTTTTGCATTTTAGGGGAGAAGAAGCACCTTTAAAAAGGTGCTGGTTTTCCCAGCTTCTTTTTTAAAAACTGCGGAACAGTGCAGCTCCATCTAAAGGCTGTGGTGCAGCTGCTAAGCATTAAGGAAAAGGCAACTTCATGTCACACTTTCCTGCCAATCTAGAAAGTCCCACTGTGGTCTTTTGAAGGTATTCCAAAGATTGCAGCTAGTATATAATGCTGCTGTCAATGTGCTGATAGGGACAGTAAGAAGTAAGGCTATCATACTTGTACTAAAAACTACACTGGCTGTTAGTGAGTTCCAGAGGCCAATTCAAGATGATAGTACTAGTGTGCAAAGTCCTGAATAGCCCAGGACCCAGATATTTGAAGAACTAATTCAAGACTGAAGACTAGCCAAGGAGACTCTGCTTGTAATGCCTTTAATGATCCATAAGGCAACCTCAGACAACCTGGCTTTCTTAGTGATAGCCCCAATGTATGTGGAACACCTCTCTTCATTGATCCACTCACCTACTTCAGATCCATTTATTTGTGGAAGTTCTCAGATGATAAACTAAGCTACATTTTGAAAGGTTTCCTCATCTTGAGCTTTATTGTTTAGTTTTTGGGATTTTTTGGGGGAGGGGGATAATGCTCTTATTATACTTAAAATATATTTATATTTTAGACTAATTATTTGATGCTCTTTGAGTATTGTACTGTCTTTTATGCCAGTTGACAGCTGTCCTGGCATGTCTGTGAAGAAAGCTGGGATGTTATCTTAAATAAATAGGCAAAGAGATATTTTATTCTTTTAGTGTATAGCAAAGCCCATAGTTTTACTATGTAATATGCTATATGTATAGACAAAAGATCAAGAACTATCAAGAGTTGGGCAGCTACATTGATTTCTCATGGTATCTTGGAAAAGAAGACACACCCCACTCTGTGCCCCATTTTTCTATCTTAAAATCATTAAAAATCCCCCCTATACAACTTAGTGGGGTTTTTTGGGGGGGGGGGTAATTGTAGAGAAAATGGGGTTGTTGGGGGCACCCATCCCCACCCCTGGTATGGACCCTTCTGGCTTACCAAGTATGAGAAAAGTGATATAGAGAAATTTAGTATATGATACATATGATCCATATGTCCAAGTCATCCTCCATACACTTTCACAAAGAGCTGCAGAAGGGAGGGGGGATTTTTGTGCTATAAGTCTCAGTAAGCTAATGCTGGCTGGGGATTCTTGGAATGGTAACTCAAAATAATAATTTTGGGGTCAAGCATCGCAGTGCAGTCTATACACTCCCAATGGGATGTCTGTTCTGCCTACATTGTTCAGCAGCAGCCCATTCTTGGAACACAGCTCACACAGAGAAACTTGATTAGAAAAGCATTTCTTGTACACATTTCCACATTTTTTCTCATTTTCCTAAAACTGCCAAGGTAGGAATGAGGAAATGAATGCCATATTTTATCCTGCATAGATGTGCTCTTTGATGGATTCTAATGAAAACAATGCAATCTGGATCAAGAAAGCTTCTAACAAAGAAGAAATGCATATTGTGTACAATTCACCCACCAAATTTTGTATAACCTATGCGGACAATTAGCTGCATGAAATAGCCTTCTGTGTGCAGGGTAAATAAATTGTCAAGACATGACTTATTCAAGAACCATATTGAAGTTGCAGGCATGAGGTGCTTGGCAAGACAGTGTCTATTTTTAAGCATGCAAAAGAAATTCCTTGGATGATGGCCTACACTAGAAATATTTTACAATAATGTATAAACTTGTCATCTGTGAAGGCATCTGAATTCCAGCTTGCCTAGCATTATTTTAGTTATCTTCGAGTCTCATTATAAAGTAACCTTGAGGGAGTCTTAGAATATAAAAAGAAATCATTAGCAAGTTTTTCTGAGGATATCAATTCTCACCTAAAAATAATTATAAGCTGTTCACTTTATTATTTAATAAAATGTTCTTCCATCCAGTGAACCCACTTCATTGTTTTACACCTGGTAGTTTGTGAATATTCATCAAAGAATCAAGCCTGTCAGTAATGTAAAGTCAAGATGTAGTCCTTAAACACCTAACAGTTAGAATTTAATGTATTAACCATTTCAAAACAACAAGGCTGCAATCCTATATATAATTTCCTTATTCAATGGGACTTAATTCTGAGGAAACAGGCATACAAATGTTGGAAATGGTGAAAATACCTGATACCTGATTAAAAAAAAAAAAAAGGAGGGGGTGGCATTTTTAGGCCATTGGATAGAAAATATAGGAACTCTTTTTATATTACCCATTATACATGAATAATAACCTATTAATCTAAGCCATGCATTTCCACTCTGGAAAATACAGTGCATATTTGGTGGATTCTAACAAAATGCAGGAAAAATAAACAGGATTAAAAATTAGTGTACCATAAATACATGAATGTATATTACCCAGTACACAAATATGTAGTTAATAATAAAGCATTATATTTAATTCAACATTTTCTTTATAGTGTGTATACATCAACTACATGTTAAGGATCAATTATTATGTATGGAGTACCCTTTCTGTCTGCTAGTTGCAACAGCTTCTGAGAGCACCTGCTTTATCTATTTATCTTTCCTCCACATAAGCTGTGGAGACAATTCAATTTATTGAAGCTACTCTTTTAGCCATCTAATGGTGTAGTACATTTAACTTGATATGCTATTTGCCACTCGCTCTTAATGAATCTTTGATCAGCTTATACTTAGCTCACAATTTTGTCTCCATGTTTCACTGTCCACAGATAAAAAGGTAAGAGTTTAATTTTCAAAAGGTCAAAATGGTAAACAAATTTAAGAGGGTCAGTGCACTTCAGAAGGCTGATCAGAGATGGATCCCCTTGATTCTAATTCTCTCACTCTGTCGGTCCTTCTTTGGCTTTCCTGATGTTAACAAAGGCAGACAAGGAGTGAGCGTGTGACCAGGCTTTGCAGTTACAAACTGCTTTCTTTTCAAGTAGAGTACTTCAGCATGGCAGAGCTTAAAGACAGCTCTTACAGAACAGTAACAAACAATCACTCCTCATTCTTCATGCACAACTGAGCCAATTAGAAGTGAGGAGTCTATTTTGTAGATTTAATTTCGAGGGCTTCTCACCAGTGCATGCATGCGCACACTCATGCACACACACTTCTTATAGGCTTTTTTTAAATGTCACACCTCTTTAAAAAAACCAAAAATTTTGTTCTGTAATAATACTATATTTACATCATAACCACCATTATTATAAATTATTGTAAGCCTCCTTGAATCCCATTTTGGGAGAAAGGTGGGATATAAATCCAATAACTAAATAAATAAACTTTTTAAGCGACTGCTATCAATCTTGATTTCAAGTTCTGAGTGAAAAGGCAGCATACAAAATATCAACAACAAGAACAACAGCTTTTATTATTAACATATCTTATATCAATAGAAGAGAACCAGGATGACATAGTGGTTTGAAAGTTGGACTCGATTCCTGATCACCATGAAACCTACTGGATGACCTTAGCCTGAGGGGAACACAATGGCAAATTCTTCTGAACAAATCTTGCCAAGAAAACTCCATGATAGGTTCATCTTAGGGTCACTAGAAGTCAAAAATGTTTTTAAAGCACACAGCATATCAATAGATGTTCACCTGAATCTTGATTCACTGGAAAATACTTCTGTACACATTATATCTATAAACAGCTTTTATTAGACAGAAAGATCCTGCCACCCAAATACTTATATTCTGTGGAGGTCTAGAACTTCATTTGTGTAACTATAAAGCTTTTTAGACAAGTCACTCTGGCTAACACACCTCAAAGGATATAAAATGGAAAATCCCATATAGTCTACTTTGAGTCCTTTGGACAAAGTGTGTAAAGATAATAAATACATAGGCAAAGCAGAAAATATCCTCATGCAGAATGATCTATTACGGAATCCATGGCTGGCATCTGCAGTCTGAGCTGAACGACCAAAGGAGACCTCATTACCACCCCTACCATTCCCACAGGTCTGATGTTACTTCTCTCTCATCTCCCAAATCACCATCCAGGTTATTGATCAAGATGAAATCATTATACTTTGCAGCTCATATAGTTTATACATAGTCTGTACTTAGATAGTTCTAATCCATGGCTTTATCCAGTCATGTGGTGTGGCTGTGACATCAGTATCTTTTTTGATGTTGTGATACGAGGGGGTATCCAAAAGTTTTAATGATCACCTTTAAAAAAAAAATTGACAGAAAGTTTGTTTCGATTTGTAGTTGTTAACTTATATCTATGTAGTCACTATCTAGATTTATACATTTTTCCCAGCATATCTTGACTTTCCAAATACCTGATATTGTAGAAGTCTGCAGATTGCGCCTG
This sequence comes from Urosaurus nigricauda, assembly GCA_034509955.1. Taxonomy (NCBI): domain Eukaryota; kingdom Metazoa; phylum Chordata; class Lepidosauria; order Squamata; family Phrynosomatidae; genus Urosaurus; species Urosaurus nigricauda. The sequence goes on from JAOEGL010000003.1 coordinate 57,575,067, forward strand.
ATCAGGATTTTACACTTTAGTCACTTCTGGCACCGCCAGTCACAAAAATAAAGGATGCCATGAGCTGATTTTCTCAGCAATGTGCACTTAGGGACCAATGATGACACTGACAAAATTTCATCAATATGCCATAATAACTTCCGGGTGATAATAATAATTTTACGATACCCCCTCGTAAGAAGTAATCTGAAGACTTCTACAATATCAGGTATTTGGAGGGTCAAGATATGCTGGGAAAATGTATAAATCTAGATAGTGAGTACATAGATGTAAGTTAACAACTACAAATCAAAACATACTTTCTGTCAATTTTTTTAAAAGATGATCATTAAAACTTTTTGATACCCCCTCGTATGTTATTTTGTTTGTTTATGGGTGGGATGTGTGAAGCAGAGTTTATGATGCAAAAACAACTGCTTATCAGGTAAATATTTCTGGCTATTTCCTATCCTGCTCTCTAAATCTAAGATTTTTTTTTATTTTTTTTTTTAGGTCATGCTTCGGATTCTTATTGATATCATTTTACCAAAAGGCCTTGATGAGTTGTTGTTTCATCAGGTATAAAGGACTATGCTTACAGCCATGGAAAACCCAAATTGATCATAAATTGAAAGTCATAAAACTTAAAGTATTCATACATTTGGTGCCAACTTAATATGAAAATGCCTATTGCTCAAGATTAAAAATCAGTATCTTAAAACTAAAGAAATCAAGTCAATTCAGACAAGTATGGCACTGAAAACCACAGTAAAACAGTAATCTGTGTTTCACTTAATATCTACTGTTTTGCTTCAAAATATATTCTTAATGTATGCTGTTTTATGTCATGTTTGCTTGGGGATTTAATCTCATGGTGAGTGGTTTTACTGTTTTTCTTGGATTGTATGGTTGGCAAGATCAAGTCATGTTTATGGTAAAACCCATGCGATTTTGAATCGTATTGGTTAATCCCAGCTGGTATAGATCTGCTAAATCAATTTTTGACCAGTGAATCACATGCAGGTAAATTTAATGTATGCAATAGATCTAATGTAGTTAAAATTAACAATAGTAATCATGCTCATGACTAATTTACCCCATTGATTTTCATGCTTTTCCACCAAGCATGACTCAGAGCCTAGATCTAGACCCTTGAAAACAGCTGCTGATTAAAATGAAACAGGCCTGATGCCAGATTCCCATACAAGTGCTTAGAGAGTTGAACTTACAATGCTTTACCATGTTGCAGCCTGATATTACATCTAGCTTTGCTAGTGGCCACTGAATTGCAGAAAACAAATGCTATACTTAAGCAGTTTCAGCTTCAACCTCTCTCAATGCAAAGAGAGGATAAATGTGTGGATGCTATTTGTGTAAGAGAAGGAGAAAACTATACTGCTTCCCACTTACCAGTGAAGTTGCATCAAATAGCCTGCACTCTTATCAATGGGAGAAATCTGTCCTTTGGCAGAGCCTGCAGTTTGTGGAAGTGAATGTGCTTTTGTCAGCAAGACCCTGTTATGCTCATTTACTCACTTCCTTCCTCCATTAGGAAACATAAATATCAATGAGGATCTACAAAAATGTGGGAACACTTGGAGGAAACTGGATAATGCTTCACATAATGACTATGCTTATTATTTATCTAAGCAAAGGACAGGGCAAACCACACTTTGATTTTACTCTGGAATAAATTATTTCAAACCACCAACCTTCCTGACATTATCCAACATCTTCAAGCATAAATAGCAAGGGTCCTTATCAACTGTACAAATGTGTCCATTGGCAACAACAGAATATGTAAATGTACAGCAAGCCTTTGTGTGGCAGAAATGTTAGCAGTGAACTATCACAGCCATTGGTTTTTTAAAAAAAATTATCTATTTCCTGAAAGTGCTTTCATTGAAGCACAGTTGTTTTCCCTATGGTGGCTGAGGTTTAGGATTTCCACTTCCACCCCACTAGGGACTCGTAAAATACCACTCTGTAATATAATCTTTCTTTCCTTTTTTTGTCTGTCTTTTTTATTTTTCTAAACTTTATGGACCTTTTTCATGTTAACCGTATAAAAACTGCAGAATATTTTAGCTTTCTGGTGAGTGATTTCTTCCCTATTACTCCCTTTTCCTTCCTTCTTGTTCTATCCCCAAAACAATTACAGAGTAACAGCAGAAATTTTCATGGAAAGGTTCTGCTACAACCAGTTTTATCTGTGATGTCACATTTGAACTAAAAGCTGAAATCCATGATATTCAAAGGCAAAGGAAATGACATGAACATTGCATTCTAGTAAAATGTTAGCAAAGCTGGAAAGCCCTACACTTTGCAATCTTTTTATATTATTATATTATTATCCTTTTTCTTGGATCTATGACAGCTTTCTCACAGACAGAAATAAGGAGATTTTGTTCTCCCTTCACCCTCCTCTGCATCCTCCCTTGATACCTTCCACAGTGTATCACAGGGAACCTCAACATTTCAGATGTATTGAGCAGGCTCAAAAGGAAGATATGAGGCACAGAAATCTGTATTTCAGCCATTATATTTTGGCTCGCAACACAAATTGAAATAATTTTTTGGGCAGTAATGGGCTGGATGAGGAAAAACAGATTGAAATTGAATCCAGACAAGACGGAGGTGCTCAGTGTAACAGCCCCGAAAACAAGAATCAGGTTGCAACCTCCAGTCCTGGATGGGGTTACACTCTCCTCCAGTGACTGTGTTTGCAGTCTGGGGGTGCTCCTTGACTCGTTGATCCTGATGACAAATCAGGTAAATGCGACTGTCAGGAGTGCCTGTTATTAGCTTCAGCTGATACACCAGCTGCGCCCTTTTCTGGAAGTAAGGGATCTCGACACTGTTGTGGTAACCCCATGTCTTGATTTCTGTAATGTGCTCTATATGGAGCTACCCTCGTGCTTGGTCTGGAAACTGCAATTAGTACAGAATATGACAGGCAGAGTAGTATCAGGAACATCAAGGAGGGACCACATTACTCCAGTATTGAGGTCCCTACACTGGCTACCTATTAGTTTCTGGGTCCAGTACAAGGTGTTGGTTATCACTAAATGGCTTGCGTCCAAACTATCTCAGGGACCGCCTTCTCCCTTACAATCCTCCCTGAGCACTCCGGTTCTCTGGGAGGAATTTGCTGAAGCCTCAAAAAGTTGGGCTTTCAGCTACCTCCCAGAGGGCTTTTTCTGCCGTCGCCCCCAGATTGTGGAACAGCTTGCTGGACGAGATTCTTCAATTGATATCTCTAGACAGCTTTAAAAAAGCTGTCAAGACGGAGCTCTTCCAGCAGGCCTTTCCAGGAAAGATAATCCCAGCCTCAGGAACTCCTTCTTTAGAAGAGTCCCTAATGTCTTCCCGAAATTTGATCTATGTTGCTGCCGTAGTCCTATTGTTACTGTGTAGTGTGATATTGTTGTGGTTTAAATTGTTGATTTTAATCCTATAATTGATTTAATAGCTTTTTAAGGGGGGAGGGAAGTAAATCTCGATGTATTATGTATTATATTTTTATTATTGTAAGCCACCCCAATTGTTCTCAAAGGGGCGGGATAATAATAATAATAATAATAATAATTTAATGGGGGGCTTTTTCATGAATTTTTAAAAAATTCTCAATAGAGCAATTCAAAGGGGTAGCGGGATGCCACCCCTTTCCTAGTCAGATCGGGGCCGCAGCAACCTCACAGTGTGGCCTTGATCCGGCCTTTCGAGGGTGCAAAAAGGAGCTGCAAAAAGTGGCTCTTTTTTGCACCCTCAAAAGGGTGCCCTACCACAGCTATATGGTGGCTCCTTTGGTGCTGCGTCTTATGGACACAGTGCTGGAGGAGCGTCATAACACTGCACACCGTGTGGAGCAGCATGTGGCATCATGACACCCTGGGGGCAGAGTCAGGGCATGCATCATCTGGATGTGATGCCCTGACTCAGCTGCCAGGCTGGCCATTTAGGCCAGTCTGTATAGGGCCTATGTTAATAAAAAGAAATTATATGCTCCTAATCTTACCTGTCAATCATCGTTTCAAGTTACAGTGGTCCCCCGGCTTACGAATCCCCCGGGTTGCAAAAACCCCGGGATCCGAAAGCCGCCGGACCGCTACAATATCCCCCGGGATCCGAAAGATCCCCCGGGATACGAATAAAAAAACCGCGCGGCCCCTTTAAATTGGCCGCGCGGTCCATTGAGTTTGGCGGTCCCCTGGGAAACGAAAGCTTCCGGGTTACGAAAGTAATCCCGGAACGGATTACTTTTGTAACCCGGGGGACCACTGTATATATTATTTAATAGAGCATTTTATATGCTTGCAAAAAATTTCAAAATCCTCACAATTTCCAATTATAGATAACATACAGGTTCCTGAATTAGTTTATTAATATAAACAAAGTGGGAGCTAGGCTGTAAAGCACAATACTTGACATGCAATGTAGATATTATGAGTGAGGGAAATACTTGTAGGGCTGTTCTTTTCAATGGCAGTCTTAGGCCTACTGTAATGTCTAGCTGCATCATTGATGCTGCAAAAAGACTAGCAGCTAGATTTCTTCACTCTGCCATGGCAAATGCTTTAGTGATGGTCCAGGTGAAATTGTAATTCATTCCCCAGATAATTGCTCTTTTCCCCCTCTTCCCAAGCACTAGTGTTACTTACGGCTTTAGTGACATAAATGCTTTCCCCTTTGGGACTTTGATGTAGGCCACCAACTCATTTCTAGCAGGCCAAAGAGCAGCAAACAACCATCAGATAGTAGCAACTTTTCATTGCTGTCAGTCTGGTCTTGATCCGAACCAATGACTTGAAAATGAACAACCCCATGTCCAATTACCAGTGTCCTAGGCAACGCATCTGTGTCATGCAGATAAAATCAGTTACCGTTTGTATGTTCAGACTTCATGATAAAACTGGCAAGCCCAGGGGACAGAGTGAGAAAATGAAGAGCAAGTTCATTCTCAGTCTATCTTGTTTTATCCCCTCATTCTGTGATATCATCTAACAGTACTTTTCAAAGCAGGTATCCAGTCCACTCACACCCACACCTGCTCTTTGCTGCAATGTGAATGTTTTGCCCATCTTCTGGGTGCCATTGGAAAAAGAACAAATACTACTAATAAAAGAAGATAGTAGTGAAGAGAATGAAATCTTTAGGGAAAAAAATTAAAGCATCAAATAAATTCTTCCTTTGTTAACAGGGGAACTAAATTCATATGGAGAGGCTCTATCTGAATTCCCAGCAAATCAATCTCTTGAAGGTAGTGGTCTAAGACTAGAAAAGTTTTACAGAACAATGAAAAGCCTTACAGCACAAATCTATATAGCAGCCTGTGATGTACATCAATTGGGGGGGGGGGGGGGAGGACTAGATGAGCCAGAGGCAAGGGGAATTGCTCAGAAGAAAACATAACATTTTAGGTATAGATGCATCTCGAATGTAACAGAGTGGAATGTGGAATAAACTTAACCAGTATGCTTTGTTATGATTGCTATCTTTTATTTTTTTCATAAAGGGGGAGGGAAAGCAGTAACATGGGAATTCAATACAAGAAGATGTTTTAAATTCTGGCAGCCTTTAATTGGAAAGCCTTTAGAAAACACATAATTAAGGTCATTGGGTTGCAGCTTAATCACAGCACTTTGTATGCTCAATGTGGGTTACACTGTTACATAAAAAGAATGTTTTTTTTAAAAAGAGAGAGAGAGAGAGAGGCGACCTGCTAGAGCAAAGAGAGAGTGTGAATTCTCTATTAAATTACAAATTGCCTAAACATTCCACTAAGGGAATCTGAATGACAGCATCTTCTAAAGCCCATGCAAATTTCCTTGAGGTGCAATAATAGATGTTCTCTGAGGATGGAAGACTACTTAAAAGAAACATCATTCTAGCACTGATAACAGAGTTGAATAGTTCATTGCTTTGAGAAATAAGTTGCATCTCCTCAGCCTCCCAGAAGGATTGGGCTTGGAGAAATGATAAGTGAAGAAGAAAACTCTCTTGAGCTCCACAATATGATAGGGTTTGAACTTTTCAAGCTCTTACCCTGCAAACAATGTGAGATCACTTGCTATGCTGTGGTGGCCTTCAGTTTATATCACCTTTCTCTCACACGTTTTATCTTTCTCTGACCACCACACATTACATGCATCTATCTTACCCTTGTCCCCAGAAAAATTCCCCTTTTATTTTTACCCTTTTGACTTCAACATACTGTGTTCATCCTTTTGCCATCTCCCAAATGGCAAGAGAACTTGCATGTCCCAAACTAAAAGCTTCCACAATGGATTTCCCAGAAGTAAAAATGTGAAATTCTATGCTCACGAAGAAGGAAAGAAGGGGAGGGTGAACAAGGAATTTTTATAAGGTTTATTGGAGAAAAATATGGAATCCACATATTCAATATAGTGCAGAGAATCCAACCAGAATTATAGAGATAAGGTTAAACTATGTAACCCATGTTGTTTACTGGGTGACTTTGGGCAAGTCACTGTCTGTCAGCCTCACTTTCCTCACATAATTGTTGCAAGAAATAACAGACAAGAGAACCCCATATGTTAAGTGTGCATTTCACTTTTGGACATATTCTGAATAATATCAGAATAATTGGGAAAGAGTCAGGAAGTATCTAATGTAAAGCAGGGCTCCTCTAAAGTAGGGATGTAAATCTTTGCCTACTTGATTATCACATGTGAAAACAGGCTAATAGCTATGAGTCAGAAAACATTACACAACACCGCTTCTGTGATCAGCTTCACCAGCTCATGCAGAGTAACAAACTGAGTAACCAAAGTAACCTAATCCTATCTTGCCCTGTCATCAGGTTTGTTGTTTTGTTGTTAGATGTCTTTGAGTCGACCTTGACCCTATGAATGAGACATCTCCAACTCCCCCTATTTTCTACCTCTCTGTTCAGGTCCTGTAGGCTCAGGCCAATGGTCTTCCTTACTGACATGCCCATCTTGCAAGCAGTCTTCCCCTCTTTCTACTGCCCTCTACCTTCCCCAGCATTATTGTTTTTTCTAATCAGTCGTACCTTCTCATGATGAGGCCGAAGTACAACAGCCTCAATTTAGCCATCTTGGCTTCCAGAGAGAGTTTGAGCTTGATTTGTCCTAGGACCCAATAGTTTGTCTTTTGGGCTATCCACGGTATCATCAGCACTCTTCTCTAGGACCATGCCTCAAATGAATTAAGTCTATTCATATCTGCTTTCTTCACTGTCCACTCTGACATCTGTACATGGTAATGGGGTATACAATGGCTTGGACAATTCTAACACTAGGTAGAATCATACAATCATAAAGTTGGAAGAGACCACAAAAGCTGTCCAGTCCAACCCCCCTGCCATGCAGGAATTCACAATCAATGCACCCCGACAGATGACCATCCAATCTTTGTTTAAAGACCTCCAAAGAAGGAGACTCCACCACTCTCTGAGGTAGTGTGTTCCACCATCAAACAGGTTTTACTGTCAGGAAGTTCCTTCTAATGATTATGTGGAATCTTTTTTTCCTGTAGTTTGCATCCACTGCTTTGTGTCCTATTCTCTGGAACAGCAGAAAACACTCTTACTTCATCCTCAATATGACATCCCTTCAAATAGTTAAACTGGACTATCATATCAGACTCTGAAGACTGCTGGACAGGGCACCTTAATAAGGAAAGGACTCTCCATTGATCATGGAGACTCTATTGGAATTGCCTGTTGTTGTACACAGAAACCTGAAAGTCATACATGGATCAAATTTCAGTCACACATGTTAGGTCAAGTTTGTTCATCAAACAACTATTCCCAGACACTGACCTGGCATTTAGCTGCACCACTTTTGTCCTGATGGGTTTCCACTAGAACATCCAGGAATCTGTTGCTCAGTGGCAAATGAAAAGGTAGGCCAATCACAAAATATCTGTGCCCCCTGCTCCTATTGTTCTGTTTTACTGGCATACTTTTCACTGCCCTTTAAAACTGAAACAGTAGCACCTCTTTCCTTCTATCCCCCATATTTAGCCCAACCAGAGACACCTCAAGAAGAGGGCCCCCATTTTCTTGAACCAGGCACAACAAACCATGAAATAACATCCAGTAAGCTAAATAAAACAAGAAACACCAGTCAAGATTCTCTTAGAAGATTTTCACAGTGGTGCTTACCATGGATTAAGCGCTGGTAAAGCGCTGGTAAAATGTCCCTGAAGCACAAGGGTGTAAAAACCAGTCGCACTTCTGAAACATGAGTGAAGAGTCCTATCACCTCTACCATCCTTGGGTCATTTGAAGAGCAGCCATTTCCTATGAACACAAAGTTCCTGTTAATAGGAAATGGCTGCTCTGCAGATGATTTCAAGGACAGTAGAGGTGAGGGGATGCTTCATTGACATTTCAGAGGTGAGACTGACTTTTACACCCTCACACATTAGGGACATTTTACCGGTGTTCAACTCATGGTTTCAGTGTGAAAATCTTATTCAGCTTAGATGACTACCAGTTCCCTGTCATTTAGAAAGCAGCTTCCTTCAGAGATAAGTGACCTGCCCCAGCTATTGATATTCTTCCTTCAGCATTTATGGCTGTCTTCAAATAAGAACTATCCCATAAGCCAATGGGGCTTTCTAGATTGCCAGGAAAGTGTGGCATGAAGTTGCCTTTTCCTTAATGCTTAGCAGCTGCACCACAGCCTTTAGATGGAGCTGCACTGTTCCACAGTTTTTTAAAAAGAAGCTGGGAAAACCAGCACCTTTTTAAAGGCGCTTCTTCTCCCCTAAAATGCAAAAAAAAAAAAAAAAAAAGCGTTTTCATGGCACACTTTCCCTTTTTCTCATCTAAAGGCTAGAGTTTCATGCAGCCATGAACACACTTCTCTTCCTCTGCTTATGTTTACTATTTGAATCCATCAAGGAAACAGTTTTCTCTTGAGACCTTGGGCTCCTCTCCTTCAGTTAACAACAAAGAGAACATTGGCTCTACCCAGTTTCAGTTCAGCTGCAAGTAATGGGGAGAGAGGTCTCAGCAGACTACACTTTCAATCAATGGCATCATCCAGTTTCAGTTAAATTATTTACAAGGGGTAGGGAGACATGACTTTTTGCACCTCTACCGTAAAGCAGACTGACTCAAAATCTGAATATGCCCAAAGGTTTGTTAGCAACTTTGAGTGGTGAGGATGTAGTTTTCTGGCAACACCTAGTTTCTCATCAGAATGGATAATATTATCGTGAGTGTTTCAGTTTCACTACTCATTGCTAAGTCTCCCTTTAAATGTGTGAGAACTGGGTTGGTGTAATTTTAAGTGTGTCCTTAACAAATATTGGATTATTGCATTCATCTGCCTTTATCACAGTCCTATTGCATTTTCTGTGATGTCAGTGCAAACTCACCAGAACATGCATTCTTGGTTTTTGGTTTTTTGTTTTATTTTTTTTTAAATCACCCTAACTTCCTAGCTTCTCTGTTGCTCTTTCTGAAATTTTGCAGCTTTCTTGCCTAGGGACAACTCTGGGGCATATGACATTTTCATACAAATTGCCATGGAAACCTAGAGAAAGATTAAGGGGAACTGAATTATTGTTCTCCCCAATCTAAATGTTCCCCACAAAAAGTTATACATATACATAGGTCATCTGTCATTTTTATACCAACATATTGGAAATATGAACCATCTTTCCTTTGTTTCCTTCCTTCCTTCCTTCCTTCCTTCCTTCCTTGAAATACCAAATCTGTAAAGACAACTCATATGATAATGCATTGAAGTGATTATAGAAAGGAGAAGGATGAGGAGGATGACAATGATGCCAAAGTGTTGGACAGCTATTTCTTGAATTCAATGGTTGTTGATGTGTGATTTCAAGTCGTTTCCGACTTATGGGAATCCAAAGATTACCCTATAATGCAGTTTTCTCAGCAAGGTTTTTTCAGAAGGGATTTGGTTTTGTTTTCCTTTGTGACTGAGAGAGTGCAGTTTGCCCAAGATCACCAGTGGGTTTCCATGGCTGGGTAGGAATTTGTACCCTGGTCTCCAGTCATAGTCAAACAGAATGATATACCACAAAGTTTACAGATTATTCCAAGCTACAGATTTTTAAAGGGTAATTTTAAAGGGCATTTCTTCCATAATACCTTAGATTCTAAGCCCTCTCCAAAGCCTGATATACAAGAGATGGGCAGATATGGGTCAATCCATGGGGAGCATGTTGCTGCTTTCACCTCCTCCTGTCATTAATGCTGATCTTCTACTTGTGTATAGTTTTAGATAACTTCCTCCATGAGCATAGAGATCACAACATGGTCCATTCCATCAGCAGTTTGCAACAATAGGATCTTGGCCATAATTCCCCTGTACATGATATTACACCTACACATTTAATCCAATGTTGCAACCAGAAATAGATTCATTGGTCTGTAGTGACATGAATACACTCATCCCTTCATAATTGCAGCTTTGATATTTGCAGATTTGATTATTCATGGATTTGATTAATATGTTCTCTCTAGGAACATCTAGGTCCTTCAGCACATTATGGTCAACTTTAACTAAAGGTTGCAATGAAAGACCTAGAGTTTCCTAGAGAGAATACTCTATTAGACATTTGTAGCTCCTCCAGGGCAGTTCAATAGTCAGTGTCTGTCAGACGTTGACCACAGAGTTGCACTGGAGGACCTAGAGATTCCTAGAGAGGTGTCCGCTCAGGTAAAAAACATGGTATTTTTGTTATTTGCAGTTGTCCGGGAATGCTGCCAGCACACACACAGAGACCTGATAAGAGCGGCTTGGTAAGGAAAACAAGGCCAAGCTGCCAGTAGGCAGTTTACAAACCACAGACTTGTCCTCTGTCCAAATAGAATAAGCCACAAGCCAGTCCAGCTTCAGGATTCTAGAGGTCACAACTACAAGTCCAGTCTGAGGCCAAGGATGCTAGAGGGTTGGTCGACAAATCTGTTCTGAGGTTGTAGGTTCAAGAGCAGTCAAAGGTCTAGGGAGCAAGGAATCCAGGGATGAGGTCTAAGGGAAGCCATAGCAAGCAGCATTCACTAAATGGAAAGCACAATAATCTCTGACAAGGGAATTCAGCATCTGCCAGGTGCCTTAAATCAAAGAGCTGCTCCCTTATTGCAGCTGCTGAGTGATTGATGAGTGTTTCTCAGCGAGTCTTCTAGAATGCCAAAGGCAAGCCCTTTCAGACCTCCTCTGGCTGAAGGTAGGAATTCCAATGCCCTGGTGCTCTACGTATCCCAAGCCTGGGACCTCTGCTGGGAAAGCCTAGGCTGCTGAGCCCCAGAGTTCCCTGAAGGAGACTCCACATAGCTAGGACCTGGCTGAGTTAATTCTTCAGGGGCTGGGAGAGCAGAGCTGGAACCTGGCACAGTCCCAGGTTCCTCCTGGACCTGAGGAGCTGAGTCCTCCTCGTTGTCCTCCTAGACCTCCTCGACCATGACAGCAGTTTTTCCATATTCACAGGGTTCTTGTGCCCCTAACCCTAGTGAATATGAAGGGATAAGTGTATTTGCTTGTGTAAAAAAAGGATTCAGATTCAGAACCAAGCTAAATCTGGTGGCCTCTGAATCAGTCTGAGATAAATCAGACTATTCCCCAGTTCTCTGCACCAGGGACTAAACTGAACCTAATGGCCCGATCTAGATGGGAAAAAAGAAGTGCTTGAAGGGCTAAAAAGCCCACCTTTAGGGTTAGGGAGGGCGTAGCGTCTACACCCTTCCTAGGCCTAAAGTGCATGGACGCCGCCATTTTAAGATGGCAGCGTCCATATGGACGTGCCAGAAGAGCGTCATCACGTGAGCAGCATTTAGATACACTGTGCACGTTGTGACGCTTTTGCGCCGCGGGAGGGCGCAAATCGCACCCTTCACACCGTGCAAAAAAAGAGCTCCAAAACGGAGCTCTTTTTTTGCGGTGGGTCTTTGCTGCGGCCTTTAAATGGCTGTGGCAAAGATCCAGGGAGAAAGGGGCCGTGGAAGCGGCCCCTTTCTCCCTTCCCCACCGCTGAGGGAAGCAGGGTGCAGTGGGCGCCCAGAGAGCCTGCTGCACCCCGCTTGGAGGCCTCGGGGAACTGGCAGTTTGCTGCTTCCCCATGGCCTCCACAAGCGGCGGGATGAGGCCTTTGGGGCTGCCCGTGCAGCAGCCTCGGCCTCATCTCGCAGCTTGAAGGGGTGAGTACAGACCGCCCCTTCTGGGTGGTCTAGAAAGCCCTTACGGTTAACGCACATCTCTAATATTGAGCTGATTAGAAGAAAAGATATATTAAACCCTAATAAGTACACAAACACAGTGTATTCAGGATAATTTGAACATTATAAACTTAATGCAATGGCAAATTGCAGAGGACAGTTCAAATTAAACAGAAACATCCATCCAAGTGCTGTAATGTATATTTTGTGTTAGCACAAAAGCAAAATAGGAGTACCCAATTTTAGTTGTTCCCTTTCATTATGAGCAGCTTCCTCTTTTCAAAGAAAATATACCATCTGTAGTCATGTGTATTGGAAAGCTTTAAAAAGCATGAAGAGAACAATGTTTGCACTATTGAATTCTCAGTCAGTTATTATTTGTAGAATAATGAATCAGCAGATTCAGAATGAAAACAAAATATCAGTAATGTTGCCAAACAGAATGAATTTATGCAAATAAAATGTTCAGCTGTCATGGTCAGGCCTTTTAATAATGTGGTAATAATGATTTCACAAACAGCTGAACGGATTGCCTCAGTGTCAGACTTCATATCTTTTTGTGTGTGTGTTTAATTTCTTATTCTGAGTTCGAAGTCTAGCATTCCATTTATCCTTCCCTGCAAATCCCGAATGGCTCCAAGAGCTTCAGCAGAAAACGTCTTGTTCTGTGGCCTCTGCTGCAGATGTCACAGACTCTAGATCACTTGACATGCCAATAGTGTGCGAAGGGCAGGAATTACCAGCAGGGACTCAAATGAAACTGTGGTTCATTCTTTGTATCTCTTTGGTATGGACTGCAGCAGAGCACTACAGAATCCAGCTGCTAAGGGGCTGCTACACTAGTTCTACACATATTTTATATTAACCTTTTAAAAATAAGGGCAGAAATGTCAAACATAAATATGCTTATATATCTATCAGCCTATATCAAAACAAGACATCTAAGAGGGATCCATACTGGAAAATATTATGATTGTGATTGGTTCTAAGAAAACCTAAACAGTGGATTCTCAAAGAGAAAGGTCATGATCCAATCAAAGCAAAGTATTGTTGAATGTTGAATTTCAGCAGAGAATTAACCATATGCTTTCATTTCTTCCGCTGAAACGAACAAAGCTGACAAGTGCTGAGCAGTGGTGGTATTGTGCCAGCACCCTGTATGTCTAGGAAAGTGCTCTGGAATGCACCCTTTCTGTGCATTAAACATACTGTTATTTGAACAAATGAATCTCACACTTAGAGAAAACTCTGCATACATATATCATATTAACATGTATGATTTCAACCCTGCTCATACTGTGAAGATGCTGGGTATGTCTCTCCACTATGCCATAGCTATCAAGCAATTTCTTTAATGGCTTTTTAATTTCGACAGCAAAGCTTAATCTTACTGGTTTCTAGTTTCTCTAACAGCAACCCTATCAAGGGCAGAAGTCATGTGACTAATGTGTTCAGAGTATATGTTTCTGCTCCCTGAAGGAATTGTTTGTTCTTGCCTGTCAGCATGAAAAACATGAAGATTTACATGCTTAATGTACACATTAAGTCAAAACAGATGAGGGAGATTTGGCTATGGAAATGTTTTGTGAACTCATGAGATATTTAGGGGCTTTGAATGTATTGCATTTTTTACTTCTTTCTGAAATATCTCAACTGGGTCATGCAATGATAACAGAGAAGACAAACTCACCATCTGAAAACAAACCCCTGAAGACAAATTGTCCAAAAGGGGGTTTGCTTGCCTGTCCCAGAGGTCCCACAGCCCTGAGTGGGAAGTCCCTGGGATATCCCATCGCCTTAAAGGTCTGTCCAGGTGCTCACTTACACTGTTGCCTAGGTGTATTTACTTATTCCTTCATACAGTCCTGTCTTTGTTACCAACCCATTTCTCATCGTGTGTGCATCACCCACTTGCACTGATTACTGAAATTCTCATCCCAATCTCATGTAACAATATGCAATGGATGAAAAATATATGCACATCTACCTGTTCATCGGGGGGGGGGGGGGGGCTGAGTCAGCAAACACACAAGCAAATAGCCAAACTTTGCATAAGGGCAGGGGAATCAGGAGCTGTCTGGACATCCAAAGAGGATTTTCCAGGATTAACAGGCTATACACAGTTTTTAAAGCTATATCCACAACCAGCATTGATTCAGAGTGCACCTACACTCTAAGAATAATGCAGTTTGACACCACTTTCAGTGCTGCAGCTCCATCTTATGGAATCCTGGGATTTGTAGTTTTACAAGTTCTTTAGCCTTCTCTGCCAAAGAGTGTTGGTGCCTTGCAAAACAACAAATCCCAGAATTCTGCAGGATGGAGCCATGGCATTTGAAGTGGTGTCAAACTGCATTATTTCTACAGTGTAGATGCACCCTCAGTGTGCAGAGACATACTATACTTGTATATGTATATATTCCTCCTCCATTTAGAAAAAAATAGAAAGACCATCCCAGCTAAACTGTGCTTGGGAGCCCACTTCCACCTTAATAATGAGAAGTAAGTACTTCACTGCTTGCAACATTATAGCAGTAGTAGCTTCATTTATATACCACTTCACACCACCTAAGGACTCTTTAAGCGGTTTACAACTGTAAGCTAATTGCCTCCAACAAGCTGGGTACTCATTTTAGTGAGCTTGGAAGGATGCAAGCCTAAGTTGAGCCTGAGCCCCTGGCTGGTACTGAACTCACCACCTTATGGTTTGTGAGTGAGTGGCTGCAGTGCAGGCATTTAACCACTGCACTACCAGGGCTCTTTCTTCATGTAGGATGCCTTGCTACTACTTTCCCCATGTGGATTTCATGTGGATGTCAGGTACAGGTCCTTTATATGATTGTATAGCCACTTCTCTGTATCCATGGAATGTTTTTATCTAAGGATTCAAGCATCCATGGCTTGAAAGTATTAAAAATACATAAATATATTAATTCCCCAAAATAAACCTTGATTTTGCTATGCAAGGGACACAGTTTTACTATGCAACTGCATTTAATGGAACTTTAGCATCCATGGATTTCAGTATCCACAGGGGGTCTTGGAACCAAACCCCAGCAGATACCAAGGGCTTACTGTAGTTCCAAATCAGGCTGAAGTGGGGAACCAGCAATGCTTGCAATAGCACCAGCATATAATATAACTAGTTATGTTTCTTCAGGGAAACACAATTAGAACAGTTAGTTGTACCTTCTGAAGAAACTCGTAGTCACTCAATATGCTCCTAAACCTATGGAAAAGAAAAGAGCATGTGGATGACACAATAAGACATTCATTAGTACTGACTGTACTGACTTGCACATCTTAATTATGTTCATAGATTATTTTGGGAAGATTTACTAAACAAGTTACCAGTTCTAGTTAATTGGGATAGACTGAACATAGAGCTCACCAATGTACCATGTTCATATGTTTCTGACATAGAAAGAAAGTACAAGTAACCTTTTGTTATTCAACACTTCCTTGTCCCCCAACACTTCCTTCTGATTCACTTTTTCCAGGCAATACAATAAAAGTGCATAGTATTCTACATGGAACCCAGCTTCCAGTTAAAATAACTCTAGAATCATGGCATGGAAGCATACAGGGAGAATTTAGAATATTGGCAATAAGTGTTTATGAGATTATTTTATCATATTTGTAAAACCAGAAGAAGAAAGAAATACTTTTCGGCTTGAGCAATCAGAACAATTACTTCACAGCTGCTGTAAGCTGAAGGTAGTTCAGTTCAATTTTCTACAAGCACTACTCCAAATGAGAATTGTGAGAGATGCAATGAACAGTGTTTCCTGCACACACACACAACACACACACAAACACCACTACATCTTCAGAATTCATCCTGTCTTGTTGAAGAGCTAATGCTGAGCAGTGGGTAGTGATCTAAGTGCATGCGGGAAGAGAAATAATAGGGAAATGGGAATGGAAATGGAAAAGTAAACTAGGAATCATAAGAGATAAATAAATATTACTTTGTAACATTATGGCTTTTTTATTTCAGAAAGAAAACCCTAAGAGAAAGATGATCTCTGAGGAGAAAAATAAGTTATGAAGGATGCTGAACAATCTGTGGAACTGAGCAAGCATTAATAATAAGGCAAATGGGGATATTTCCAGTTATTGTTCCTGCTTTGCTGATATTGCGTTTTTCATATTGAAAATAGTTTTTGAATGCAGAATGCTTTCTCATTTACAGTCTGTCTGCCCTGATGATGCTCTCCAATCATACAGCTTACTCAAGCCAGGTGTTTCTGGAAAGTAGCTTTCAGTGCCAACATTAAAACAAAATTCCTTTGAGTTTATATAGCACAACTAGATACATTTGTGATTTTTTAAAAGTCAGAATTCTCCCTGCTCAAAATCTAGAATTTCTGTGTGCTTGTATGGACTATTTTTAATCAGTGAACACACCTTCTGATGTTTCCTCTTCCCCTTTGTTAAAACCATGAATTCATTCTGAAAGAAACATATACTGTTTTGTGGGAACTTTTGCAAGAACTCCAAAATAGGGATAGTTTTATTCCCATTATGCAATATATGGAATGATTACAAAATAGCAACATTGGCAACAACAATAACAACAAAAAACAAACAAAGAACTGCAATAATTTTTAAAAATCCCTCAATTGCACAGGTGGACTAAGGCTGCATCTGCACAGCAGAAATAATGCAGTTTGAAGCGGCTTTAACTGCTATGACTCAATGGTATGGAATTCTGCAATTTACAGTTTTGTGAGGTATTGAGTCTTCAGTGACAAAGAGTTGTGGTGTCACAACAAACTACAGTTCTGAGGATTCCATAGCATTGAGCCATGGCATGTAAAGTTGTGTCAAACTACATTATTTTTGCAGTGGATGCAGCATTAGAGGTTTTTGATTTCATTTTGAGCAGTGTGAAATCCTAAGTAATTGGCAAATACAATTCAGGAAGAATGTGATTGACTTTGACCATTGTTGGGCTTAGTAGAAAGCCTAAGTAGCATGGTACTTTGAACCTAAACAGGATCAGCTCTGGTTAATGCTTGCATGGGATACCACCAACAAATACAAGGTGGTGGAGGTTAAATTTCAGAGGAAGAAATTGACAAAGCAATCTCTGCATATTCCTTGCCGAAGAAAACCATATGAAATTCATGGAGTTGCCATATGATTACAGGCAACTTGAAGGCACATACATATGCACAAAGGAAACCTATATGAAAATTCCAAAAACAAAGATGAACCTTGTGTGCCTGGAGTTTTTGTCAATGGATAGTGTTCTCAGCAGAATCAATGCAACTAAAATCAAGTCCTGCACCGGCATCTCATTACATGCAGAGAACTTTAGGATTCTGAACATGTGTTCAACATCCATGCTACCTAATGTGGAGTCATTTCAGCATCTGGTGAAGATCTTTCTATTTGGCAAGGTCTTTGAATCTATGGGGCTTTACAGACCGCCCAAAAAGTGTGGTCTGTGGGCACCCCTTTCAGAGATGGAGCGGGGCCCGGGCAGCCCCAACATCCCCAATCTGCTGCTTTTCCAGGCCATGGAGAAGGGAGCAAAATGCCCCTTCTCTGTAGCCTGCAAATGGCTATCCTTGGGGCTTCATGCCCCAAGGGCACCCCGACAGGTGGAACCAAGGGAAAAAGTGGCCTCCTGGCCCCTTTCTCCCTCGCTTTGTTCCCACAGTGATCTCGTTGCTGCGGGAACAAAGCACTTGAGTGAAAGGAGCTCCATTTTGGAGCTCCTTTCTGCACAGTGGAAAGGGCGTCCTCCAGTGGCATGATCATAGAATCATAGAATCATAGAGTTGGAAGAGACCACAAGGGCCATCCAGTCCAACCCCCTGCCATGCAGGAACTCCAAGTCAAAGCATCCCTGACAGATGGCCATCCAGCCTCTGCTTAAAGACCCCTAAGGAAGGAGACTCCACTACACTCCGAGGGAGTGTGTTCCACTGTCGAACAGCCCTTACTGTCAGGAAGTTCCTCCTAATGTTGAGGTGGAATCTCTTTTCCTGCAGTTTGCATCCATTGTTCCGCGTTCTAGTCTCTGCAGCAGCAGAAAACAAGCTTGCTCCCTCCTCAATATGACATCCCTTCAAATATTTAAACAGGGCTATCATATCACCTCTTAACCTTCTCTTCTCCAGGCTAAACATCCCCAGCTCCCTAAGGCGTTCTTCATAGGGCAAGGTTTCCAGGCCCTTCACCATCTTAGTTGCCCTCCTTTGGACATGCTCCAGTTTCTCCACATCTTTTTTGAAATGTGGTGCCCAGAACTGGACACAGTATTCCAGGTGGGGCCTGACCAAAGCAGAATAGAGTGGCACTATAACTTCCCTTGATCTCGAAACTATACTTCTATTGATGCAGCCTAAAATTGCATTGGCTTTTTTAGCTGCCGCATCACACTGTTGACTCATGTTCAGCTTATGGTCTACTTGAACTCCTAGATCCCTTTCACATGTGGTCTCATTCAGCCAGGTGTCCCCCATCTGTGCATTTCATTTTTCCGCCCTAAGTGCAGAACCTTACATTTCTCCGCATTGAATTTCATTTTGTTAGCACTGGCCCAGCTTTCTAGTCTATTCAGGTCATTTTGAATTTTGATCCTGTCCTCTGGGGTATTAGCTACTCCTCCCAGTTTAGTGTCATCTGCAAATTTGATAAGTATGCCCCCAATTCTGTCATCCAAATCGTTAATAAAGATGTTGAATAGCACTGGGCCCAGGACAGAACCCTGTGGGACCCCACTGGTCACTTCTCTCCAGGATGAAAAGGAGCCATTGTTGAGCACCCTTTGAGTTCGGCCAGTCAACCAATTACAAATCCATGTAACAGTTAACTTGTCTATCCCACATTTTGCAAGCTTGTTTGCAAGAATGTCATGGGGAACCTTGTCAAAGGCCTTACTGAAATCGAGGTATACTATATCCACAGCATTCCCTTCATCTACCAAGCTGGTAATTTTGTCAAAAAAAGAGATCAGGTTCGTTTGGCATGACTTGTTTCTCTGAAACCTCTGTTGGCTTTTTGTGATTATGGCATTGGCCTCTAAGTGTTCACAGACTCTCTGCTTAATGATCTGCTCTAGAACCTTTCCTGGAATTGATGTCAGACTAACTGGGCGATAATTGTTGGGATCCTCTTTTTTTCCCTTTTTGAAGATGGGGACAATGTTTGCCCTCCTCCAATCTGCTGGGACTTCTCCTGTTCTCCAAGAGTTCTCAAAGATTATTGCCAATGGCTCTGATATTACATTTGCCAGTTCTTTTAATACTCTAGGATGTAGTTCATCTGGTCCTGGAGATTTATATTCATTTAGGTTAACCAGGTATTCCTGTACTACCTCTTTACTTATTCTGTGCTGAATTTCCTCTATTCTGTCTCCATTATCCTTAGGTTGAGCACCCTTTGCCTTTTCTGAGAAGACTGAAGCAAAGAAGGTGTTGAGTAATTCTGCCTTTTCTCTGTCCCCTGTTAGCATTTTGCCATCTTCTGCACTCAGTGGCCCCACTGTTTCCTTCTTCTTCCTTTTGCTGCGGACATATCCAAAAAAGCCCTTTTTATTGTTCTTAATCTCTCTAGCAAGCCTGAGTTCATTCTGCGCTTTAGCTTTTCTGACTTTACCCCTACATGTGCTGGCTATTTGTTTGAATTCCTCTTTCGTGATTTCTCCATTTTTCCATTTCTTATACATGTTCCGTTTAAAACTTAGCTCAGTTGAAAGTTCCTTAGTCATCCATCCTGGCTTCTTGAGACATCTTCCATTTTTCTTCCTCATTGGAACTGTTTGAAATTGTGCCTTCAATATCTCCCTTTTGAGAAACTCCCATCCATCTTGAACTCCCTTTTCTTTTAGTATTCCTGACCATGGGATCACTCCCAGTATTTCTCTAAGTTTATTGAAATTAGCTCTCCTAAAATCTAGAGTGCGTGTCTGACTATGCCTAGCTTCTCCCTTCCACTGTATTACAAACTCCAGGAGAACATGGTCACTTCCACCTAAGGATCCAACCACTTGCACCCCATCAACTAGGTCTTCCCTGTTGGTTAAGATCAGATCTAAAATGGCTGATCCCCTTGTTGCCTCTTCCACCTTTTGGACAATGAAATTGTCTTCCAGGCAAGTGAGGAATTTGCTAGACTTTGAGGATTTGGCTGAGTTTGACTTCCAGCAAATATCAGGATAGTTGAAGTCACCCATCACTACTACATCTCTCTTTTCTGAGTATCTGATTATCTGTTCTAGAAAGGCATCATCCAATTCCTCTGCCTGAGTCGGGGGTCTGTAGTAGACTCCCACAGTAACATCCCTGTTATTTCTCTCTCCTTTAATTTTTATCCAGATGCTCTCCACCTGGCTTCCAGTATTGACTTCCTGCATCTCTTCACTGGTGTAAATATCCCTGACATATAATGCTATTCCCCCTCCTTTCCTGCTTGGCCTGTTTCTCTTAAAAAGGTTATACCCCTCTATTTCTACATTCCAATCATGAGACTCATCCCACCAGGTTTCAGTGATGCCTATTATATCATATTTCCCTTGTTGTGCTAGGAGTTCAAGTTCATCCTGCTTATTTCCCATACTCTGTGCATTAGTGGAGAGGCATTTAAGACCATGTGTCCTCTTTACTTGCTGCTTTTGCACATTTTTTTGCCTCCTACTGTTGGGTCCTTGCACTGTTTGCCTTGTTCCCTCTATGCCACTTGGACTTTTCTCTCCATCCCTTTTGCCTTCCAGTATAATGTCTCCCTCCCCCACATAACTCAGTTTAAAGCCCTCCTGATCAGATTCTTCAGACTGTTGGCAAAAACGTTTTTGCCAACTGGCGTGAGATGCAGTCCATCCCTTGCCAGAAGTCCCTCCTCATGAAACCGCAGCCCATGATCCAAGAATCCAAACTGTTCTTGGCGGCACCATCTACGGAGCCAGTTATTCACCTCTGCTATTTTCCTCTCCCTTCCTGGACCATGCCCTTCTACTGGGAGTAGAGATGAGATGACAACCTGTGCATCCATCTCTTTCGGCTTCCTTCCCAGAGCCTCATAATCCCTTTTGATATTCTGAAGGCTGTGCCTTGCAGTATCATTGGTTCCCACATGAACCAAAAGAAGGGGGTATTGATCAATAGGCTTGACAAGTCTTGTCAGCCTCTCCGTCACATGATGGATCTTTGCCCCGGGGAGACAACACACCTCCCGAGACATCTTGTCAGGCCCACAAACCACTGCTTCTGTAAGGAGTGGTTCAGCAAGGAGTCCCCCACCATGACCACGCGCCTCCTCCGAGGCTTAGCAGTGGCTGTTCCTTTTCGTGATACTCTCAGGCTCTCCTGCTCTGTCCCTGATGTCTGTCCCTGCTGCTTTTCCTCATCATCTCTGACAACAGAGAGAGATTCAAAGCGATTCTGTAGCTGCAAGCCGCTCACAGAACGTTCCCTGGTTTCCTTACTTCTGCGTGTGACCTTCCTCCAAGCATCTACCTCTGTTGTATGTGGAGTGACCTCCTCCGCCCCAACAACTTCCTCTGTCTGTTTCCCACCCAAGACATTCTGGCCTGTTCTGTTCAGGAGAATCTGCTGCTCTCTATGATGCTGGAGTGCAGATATCTGCTCCTCTAGCTGCTGTACTTTCTCTTCCAAGAGGGCTACCAACTTGCACTTGTGGCAGGTGTAGTTCGCCACCTCTGTAGGCAAGAAGACAAACATCCCACATGTGTTGCAGGTGACTGCTGCAGGGCCTTCAGTGTCCATACTGAGAAGTCTTAAGGAGGCACTGAAACAAGACTGTGGGCTCCCAGGCCTACAAAGTACTGACAGAGTCCTTTCACTCCTCAACAATAATAGAAGTCCAATTAAGGCCCAGCATGCCCTAGTAGTCCTTACAAGCCACACCACCACCAACCTGCTAGGCCTATGAAATTTCTCTGTCCAAACACTGGTGATCATCAGATGGAGGATAAGGACAGGAGGAAAGTGGATTGCTTCCGTCCTTATCCTGTCCCGTTTGCATGATCAGGGGAAAGATGATCACACATCGTGTGCTCATCCCGTCTGTGAAGTGTAATGGCTCTGTCATTTGGTAATAATGGAAACTCCTGTTAATACCAAATGACAGGACTATTATACTTCATGGATGGGAAAAGAACTGGATAAGTGTGTAGTGTGTGATAATCTTTCCCCTCATTGTGCAAATGGGACAGGATAAGGATGGGAGCAATCTGTTTTACTCCTATCCTTATCCTCTGTCTGAAAATCTCCACAGGTGTTAACATGGTCCAATGTCATCCACTGACATTCCACAAGGCCTCTGTGGCCTAGTATACTAATAAAATAGCTTGTCCTGCCTCCACAGCCATTAAGAGTCATCAGTGCCATCTGCACAGCTTAGTGAGGCCTACCATGTTGCTGGCATTCTTGCCCAGCCTACTGCACTGCAGGGCCTCATTGATACATGTATGGCTCAGTCTATGAATTGCCATTACCATTACAACCTAGCACAACCTACACAGACATAGTGCTACCACATCACCTGCAAAGGTGCCAACACCATTGTCACAGCTATAGTGACCTAATGCAATTCCCTAGATGCTAGAACCACAGTCTAGCATGACCTACCATATTGCTACCTTGCCCGTGATATTCCAGTACTGCCACTATAGCCTAGCACAACCTAGAATGCCTTATGAAAGACACCAAACATAATTGTCCCAAAGCCATGGAGGCAGGCTTAATGAAGCTTCTGATGCTCCTGTCACCCTGTCATTCATCCAAGCACTGGAGAGAAAGGGGAGGGAGGCAGGCATCTGATTTCTACCCCTGAGCCTCCATCAGGCCAGTCTACACCCTGGTGAAAACTGGTCTTTAGCCAATTGGCTCCAGCAAAGATATGCCCTTCCTACATCCTCCTGGGCACTGCATGATACAAGAATGAATTGCTGATCTTGCTTCTTGCATGTAGTGACAAGTATACCAGGGTTTGAATTCAGCACTAATCCTGACAGGCTTTCATTACTTATAATAAAAACCAAGGTATATGGCTAACAAATTTCTCTAATGTGGTAACCCCACAGCTGGACTGGCATCACTAAATAGGCCTTCTTTCCAATAAACATTCCACATTTCACTTTTCTTGAGCACTTAGTGGAAATTCTCTGACAATCTTAAGGTTCAGGCAGGAATGTGTCATGACCATCATTCAGCTACCTTGATCCTAAGCTATGGAGGATATCAAAGCTCAAAACCAGAACCTTGAGTTTTGCCGGCAAATGGATACTGACAGAGACTCAGGATAATCAGAAAGGTTGCAGCCTTCCTGCCACCCCTGCAAAAATATCATCCTCTAACATCTTTGGACCTCAATGTTCTTTTTACATCTCACACTTCCTGTCAAGGCCTCTTATTTTCATCATATACATCCTTTTCCTGGCCTACCTGCATTGGCTTACTCAAAAGGTCTGGGCTGCTGATCTGGCAGCACTGTTAAAGCTCAGGTGATATATCTATTCCAGGAATAATCATCACATATCCTTTAGCAAAACAAGGATCAAACTACACAAGCTGCTGTTACTGTGGCATATAGATGATGAATCATTTCCTTTTGCTGACAAAGGGCATCATTTTGCTACCTTGAAGGTTCTTCACTAATTTGGGGAGAGTGTGGTAGAGGTGTTATAGACCATACTGGAAATCTCTGAAGAGCCTGACAGGGCCTATGGGCTTCAGCCTGATGTTTCCATTTCAGGCTATAAAGAAGAAAAAGCACTGAATCAGTTCCAAGTAGTCTAGAAAGTAACATGTCTTTTTCAAATTGAAAACGATGTGGGGAAACTTAGCTTCTGAGTCATATCTGATTGAATACAGCTGTAACCACTTTCCATCAAATTATGTTAAAAGAGGAAGGAGGGGTGGTTCTGCAGAGATGTAAATAATCCCAGAAGCCTAAATGAAAGATAAATGCTGCTAAAACACCCTAGTTCAATTCAGAGAAAACAGAAAATGCTTTCTAGCAAATTGCTGGAGGTACCAGAAGAAGCCATTACAACAGGGTAGAATACTGATTTTTAGGTATTTAAAGTATCCAACAATCTCAGGATAAAAGAACACCGGTCAGAGCACATGATATTTTATTACATTTAATGGTGACTGAGATATATAATAAATGTGCTTATTTGGTTATATCTCCCTGCCATCACTCTGAGTGTGTGTGTTCAAGTTGCCTGCAGACCTATGGTGAGCTCATCAATTTCATAGCATTCTCTTTGGCAAGGAATACTTAGAGGTGGTTTTGCCAAGTTTTTCCCTCTGAAATATATCTACAGCATATAGCTGGTGATCTCCAATACAAGTACTAACCAGGGCTGTTCCTGCTGTCATAGCTCATCCTCTGGAGTCAGAAGATTTAGAAGAAAAGGAGGAGATAAATTGCCAGGAATCTTCAGCTCCTGATTCTGGTGGTCTCTGGAGTTTGAGGAACTGGGCTGAGGGAAAGGTGGGTCCTACTCCTCAGCAGGAGGTTGCAGTTGCTGAAAACCATCATTCCTCAAGTGACAAAGAGATAAGGAGAGATTGTGTTATTCCCAGAGGTTGTTAAGTAGGAGACACTGACCTAATTAGGCACACCCACTCTGTTGCTTCCCTTTTTATCTTGCTGAATTCCTGTGACTGAATTAACTCCTTGACATCTCTCACATTCCAGCCACCTGGTTCCTGGGTCACTTGCGGACTGGAGCATAAGACATCTGCTTAGCTTCCAAGATCAGACAGAATCTGGTGCCTTTAGGGTATTCAAAATATTCCAGTTCTTCTCTATCTGATGTTTATTCTTTAAGAACTTCATGTCAATAGAGTTCAATACAACACAAGGATTATAAATACCATCCTTAATTAATCATACCAAAAAAGAGACACCACAAAAATCAATGGCATTTAACTAACTTACATTCCATTGATTTTAGTGGCATCTGCACCAGCTGTGACTAAGTCTAGATTCAATCCTGGATCCATCTCTAACTATGTGTTAGAGAAAGAGAGTATGGGGTGAAAGAGACTGCCCTGAAGGGGGCTTCAAGCCACTCCTGCTGAAGCCAGATTGGGGCTGTGGCAACCACATGCTGTGGCCCTAAACTTCCTTGAAGCTAGCCAAAAAAGGAACAACAACAATCCTTTTCCTTTTCCTGCTCCACAGCATCTTGAAGCTGGTTGCAAGCTCTTTCAGCAATCTGCATCGTATAAATGCTTCACTGTCGGAATGTCTTGAAGCTGGCTGGCTTCAAGATGTTTTGGGGGCATGCAGGGTCTAAATGTCATGCCCTCATACTGCTCAGAAAGGGTTTTTACCAGGCTGTCTGTTTAGGCCCTTCACATGTGAGGTGGGGGGGGGGGGATGTAGCCAGTAGTACCTAGTTGTTTCTATACCAGTGGGGTTCTGAATCTTCTCTCAGTATGAACACTAAAGCAGTTATTGGTGAACACAGTTAAGTTCAGGCTAAAATCCAGAGCAGATTGACATTCACCACCCACCACTGATAGCTGCAAGAGTGTAAAGATACCAAACTGGGCACATATAGGGGCTGTACAGACCGCCCAAAAAGCGTGGTCTGTAGCCTTCTCTTTTTACTGTGCACCATCACCGCAGCAACTATATACCTCCACACTGTCATGGATGCAAAAAGCACTGCTGGCAGTTTCAGAACATTGCAGCTGCATAGCACCATATAGACGTTGCACGGCTGCATTGTCATCACTGCGTATGCCATGTAAATGGCGCTGCACAGCGACAACACCCCTATCACATGCTAGGGTTGTGGGGCATGTATAAGCTCTGCCCCGAGGCAATCTTAGTACATGGAAAGGGCGCCCCTTAGTGCCTGTCTGTTTTGGGCCATAGATTTGTGGGTGGAGCGTGCCTCTTCCAGAAGAAGCATGTCTTGTGTGGGAATGAACTTTCCAATGCAAATAGTAGCTACAGGACAATAGGTTGATGACACTCAGCTATATTTGTCTTTGTCATCAGAGTTAACTGAGACGGTGCAGATTCTGGGCCGGGAGCTGGATAATGCAACACACTGGATAAAGGCCAGTAAACTGAAACTGGATCTCAGTAAGATAGAGGCTCCTAACTCCATCTTGGGCACTAGATTCCCATATGCATTCAGAGTGTTTGGGGACAGATTTGACTGGTCCACCAGCTATATCCTTTTTGAGACAAAGATAACTTAGACCCTATACAGACCAGAAGAAAGTGCCAGCCTGTGGATGGAGTTAGGACTTAGCATCCTGATGACAGCTTAATTTCAACCCATGGCACCATTTTGGTGTGCGCTGGTCCAGATGATGCACACCATCATCACACACCTCCAGCACTGCATCCAAATGACAGAGCACTGAAGGGACACCATAGAGCTGGGCCACCACTTTCTGCAGCTCCTTTTTTTTTGTGTTCTCCAGAGGCTGGATAGGGGCCACAGCATGAGGTTGCCATGGCCCTGATCTGGCCAGAAAAGGGGCAGCCTCCCATTGCCCCTTAGGAGCAATCTGTACAGCCCCTTAGTCACATTAGTGCACGCCTTCAGTACGTCTTGATTAGAATTATGCAATGCATTGTGCCCATGAAGATGAGTCAGAGTTTACAGCTAGTGCAAAATGCAGCAGCTAGATTTCTGACTGGAGTACCATATAGACATGATGTAACATTGATTTTAAAAAGACCACCAGTATGCTTTAGGTATGAATTCAAGGTACTGGTAATAATATTTAAAGCCCTAAGATGTTTGGAACTTTGATTCTTCCGTATCTTTTCATACATGCCTTTCCAATGACTGAGGTCTGCTGGAGTGGCTATGTTTTGTGCTCCAACAATAAGGGCAATATGTTGAGTGAAAAGAGCAGAAAGGCCCTTCTCAGCTGTGGCACCCCTTATGTAAAATGCCATCCCTCACAGGCCCTACTGCTGCTGATACTTCTATCTTCACTGAAGGGCCAAATAACAACATGACTTTTTCTTTAAAAAATAAATAAATAAAAATAAAGCCTTTGGGCCTAACTGATGTATTCCAAGATGTACATGTATGTAGTTTCAAATTATTTTAATCTGTTTTAGCATGTTAAATTGTTTAATATGTTTTTAGTCTAGGTAAATTTTTTATTGTTTTCAATTTTGAATTATTTTAAACTTACAATTCTACACCATCCTTAGATCAAATGACATAGGGTGGAGCGTAAATAATGTAGACTAACAAATAACTCCCCCTCCCAAACAAGCAAGCAAAGATCTAGATGAGGAGCAAAAGGTTAAACCCGACAGCACCATTCCCTCCAGTCTTATAGTAACTACGGTACATCCATTAAGATTAGAGTTTGACTAAATCAGTAATTGATCCTCACTGGTGTGGAGATACTGAAGGACACCTGGGCATTGGGCGTGGAGGACTCTGAGGCTAAAACCTGCCTTCCCTCCTTGCCAAATATCTCCCACTGGAGTGGAGATGCCAGAAGACACCCGGGCAGTGTTTTTCTGGAGGGCTACAGACTGTGGATTTGCCTCCCTGTTCGGTAACATCAGGACTAGCTGTACAGCAGAGGAGGAGTGCAGGAGCAAACCGCAGAGCGGTGGTTGGCACTGATGGCAGTGTGGAAGAGACAGACACCACCTCCTCACCCACCCCCTCATGAATATTGGGAACACCGAGCCAGCAGGCACCAGCTGCGAGAGGGAGGCTCAGAAGGAGAGAGGCCTGTTCTAGTTCTGGTATGCTATTTGTATTTGATTGTTATTTTTGCTGCCATTGGAGATCTGGGGATTGTTTAATTGATTGTTATGTTGTGTTATGCTTTGACTATCATGCTATGTTATGTATTTGTAAAAAAAAAAAGTATAATTATTCAAACTGTTATTGGGCTTTACTCTTCTGTAATCGTGCAGGTTATGATTAGGAGGAGGTAGGGGTAAGGGATTATTTTGAAATGTGATTTTATTGTAATTTGCATTTTATTGTTGTTTTCTGTTTTGTAATCCACCTTGATTCCTTGGGAAAAAGCAGAATATAAATAAATTATTATCATTATCAAATCACAGAACAAAGTCTTTAATATTGAAAACAGAATAGATTTAATTGAGGGGAAAAATGACATGGATACTGTACATAAAGCAGAGAACCAATTAAGACAGAACTTCTGCTAATATCTCCATAGATTGCTATACATCTGTTTTGAGAAACAAATTGTGGTGTTATTTTTAATATACAATTGTCCCTCCTAATTTGTGAACTTGGAATTCACGAATTTGATTGTTTATGAGGTCTCTACTGACCCCTCGAACAGTTGATCCAGGCATTGGAGGGCTCAGGACAGAGCTCCTTCTACCTCCCATCCCATGCTTGGATCACCTAATCCATGCATAGAAGGGGTGGAGAAACACCCCTATCAATCCCCTCCAGACCTCTGCCATGCTTGCATCAGGTGATCCAGGCATGGAACGGGTGGGGAAAGACCCCTATGGGTCCCCTCCAGACCCCTGCTATGCTTGGATCAGATGATCCAGGCATGGTTGGGGTGGAGAAAGACCCCTATGGGTCCCCTTGGAAATCCCCCATAGTGTGTGGGGGGGAGAAAGGCCCCCGTGGGTTCCCTCTGGACCCCTGACATGCTTGGATCACCTGATCCAGGCATGGCAGGGTGAGAAAGACTCCCACGGGTCCCCTCCAGACCCCTGCCATGCTTTGATCGCCAATCCAACCATGGCAGGGGGGAGAAAGCCCCCTGTGGGTCCCCTCCAGACCCCTCTGGACCCCTGTGGGTCCCGTCTGGATCACCCGATCCAGGCATGACAGGGGTGGGAAAGACCAAGCATGATCCAAGCATGGCAGGGGTCCAGAGGGAACCAGCAGGGTTCTTTCTCTGTCCTGCCATGCCTGGATTGGGTGATCCAGGCACGGCAGGAGTCCATAGGGGACCCGTATGGGCCTTCTTGTGGGGGGAGGGGTTATTCGTGATTTTTCCATATTCACGGGGCTCCTTTGCCCCTGACCCCCATGAAAATGAGGGGAAGACTGTATGTCTTAATTCAGAAATCTGAGATTTTTTTTTCCAGAACATAGCAGCCATACATTTTTCTGCCACTGTACCAGAGATAATTCATTATCAGTTTTCCAACTTAATATTTTATCTTGCTGCTAAGCATAGAAAAATGGATCCTATCAGTGTCCTGATCTAAACTGATTGCTTCCATCTGTTTTTATTGGGTGAAGGACTAGTCAGTGCCTCCTTTCAGCAAGGTAGAGTTCTGACTTGTCTAAAGGAGGCGATTGTGACTCTTTTGTTGAAAAAGCTATCCATGTATCTCACTATAATAGACCATGTCCAACCTCCCATTTTAAGCAAAACATTGGGATGTCTGGTGGCCTCCCAGATCAAGGGTTTTCTGGATGAAGCAAATTATCTAGAACCATTTCAATCTGGTTTCAGTCCTGGCTATGGGACAGAGGCAGCTTTAGTGCACTTGGTGGATGACCTACCCAGGGAACCAGACATTGGGAATGGGTCCTTGTTTGTTCTTGTCGACCACTCAGCAGCTATTGATACCATCAATGATGGTATTCCTCTGGGCCACCTCTCTGGGATAGGACTTGGATACATTGTTTTATAGTGGCTCCATTCATATTTGGAGATGTAAACTCACAAGGTGTTGCTGGGAGACCATTCTTTGACCTCCTGGCTGTTGCCCTGTGGGGTCCCTCAGGATTTTTTGTCCTCCACACTATTTAATATACACATAAAAACATTGGGAAAAGTCATCCAGAGTTTTGGTGTGCATTGCCATCAATATGCAGATGATACCCAACTCAACTACTCCTTTCCACCGCAATCCAACAAACTGAAACTTAGTCCAAACAAGACAGAGGTGCTTTTGGTGAGCTGGAAGGCAGATCAGGGTGTAGGAATTCAGCCTTTACTGGATGAAGTTACACCACCCATAAAGATAAAGGCTTGGAGTTTGGATGTACTCCTGGATTCAGCTTTGAACCGGCAGGCCCAGGTTTCTATGGTGGCTAGGACTGTTTTTGCTCATTTAAAACTTGTATGCCAACTGTGCCCATTCCTTGAGACATTAGATCTGGGTGTGGTGATGGATACTTACATCCCATTTGGACTACTGTAATGAGCTGTACTTTGAAGAGTGTTCGGAAACTTCAGTTGGTCCAAAGAGCTGCAGTCAGACTGTTGATTGGGTAGGTTGAAAAGACGACACAATGTCCTTGTTGAAACAGCTTCACTGGCTTCCAGTTTGTTTTAAGGTACAATTCAAACTGATGGTAATGAAATATAAAGCCCTATATAGCTCAAGTTCAGACTGTTTAGCAGACCGTATGAGTCACCCTGGGCTCTGTGATCACCAGGAAAGGCTCTTCTCTCAGTCTCACTACCATCACAGGCAAGTTGGTGGGGACACAAATGGGGTTTTTCTCAATGGCTGCACTAGACTCTGGAACCTCCTTCCCAGGGAGGTTGGAATGCTGATCTCCTTGTTGGCCTCCTGTTTTTCTTTTATTCTGTAAAGTGGTTATATTCTTCACCATCAGCACCATCACCATTTTCACAGCATCAGCAATACCAAACAACAACAACACCACAACAACTTTAGTAGCAATAACAACATGAACAACACATGCAGTTTAATTTTTTGTCTTATTGGTTACTAAAATAATAAAAAGGCCCTCAAATATGCATTTTTAAAAAAGAGAAAGATCAATATACTTTGTTATTCTGAGACTTGATATGTTGTTTCTTTCTTTGATAGCACATCAAACTGTCCTCTAATAGATCAGAAAGATTGTGCAGTGTATCTAGAGCAGTTTGATTCAGCAGCAATATCAAATATGATCAGAATACCAGAACCACATATGTCATTAAATATATTCTTCAACTTGGAAATTGAATCTATCTGCAGATAATTGATTCCACCAAACAGAAGCAATGATTTAAAATGTCATCAGGGAATCTTAAGAGGTATAAAAATGTGCTGAGGAAACATGTGAACACTAAAACTTTATAGTAAATAAACAACCTCTTTAATAGTTAACATAAGGAATTTGTCAAATATTCATATTCGATTGTCCCAGTTATTTTCTTCATGCAGTTTTATGGTGCTTAACTAAGTATGTGTTCAGGAAACAAATGTGCAATAAATTACAGATGGAATACCTGACCTGCTTTCCTGCTATACGTAAAATCTCTGATCTAGTAAAATTTGCTTTACTTGATTTGGCAAATAAAGTGCTCGATTTGCCAGTTACCTTGTGAGGTAGATTACATCATGCCAGTAAAAGTGGCTCACTCCAACAGCAAACTGGAAAAACTCAACCATGGATGAGATTTCACTTTTATCACACATACATGTGTGAAGCAAAGTGGTGATTTTACTTATTCCCATTTTGCTGAGGGAGGAGATGTTTCCATCCCAAGTCACTCACTTCACAAGAGCCACTACCAATCCAGGGTCCACATTAGAGGATAAACTACTTAGCAGGGAAAAGAATTAGAGTTGTGCATTTGTTGTTGTTGTGTACACTCAAGTCATTTCTGACTTATGGTGACCTTAAGGCAAACCTATCATGGGATTGTCTTGGCAAGGTTTCTTCAGAGGGGTTTGCCATTGCCTTCCTCTGAGGCTGAGAGAGTGTGACCAAACCTCCCAGACAGTTTTCCTGGCTGAGAGGGAATACAAACCTTGGTCTCCAGAGCTGTAGTCTAACACTCAAACTGCTGCACCATGCTGACTAACTACCCCAATTTACTTTAGAACTCAATTCTGAAGGCTATTTTTTCCCTTTTTCCTATAAGGTACTACAAGGTGTTTAAACACACACACACTTGCTTATTTGCTGCTTACACTGAAGTCAGAGACCAAGGTTGGGTTCTGCTCCCATCTATATGCATTCCCAGACAATTCTTTGCCTTTTCTTGGTTAACTCAGATTGTGGCACGTAAGAGCTAAGTAACAAGGAAGAAGAGAAGAGAAAGGACACAATTCATGCAATCAGATTATCTGTTTTGCTACCTGAAACAGACTCATTAAACAGACAAATTAATAAGAAAGACAAATGAAAGCAATAGGTAGGCTATTCAAAAAATCAAAAAGGAATCTAAAGATTCAGCAAGACCAAGTGAGATGATAATCAACAACTGCCTACATCCACCACTGCTCTTACATGTTCTGCCCCTAATAGAGACTGAAGAAACACCAGGAGGAAATAATTGATTTTACAGCCTGCCATAGTTCTGTCCTATAAGCACTGTAAATCAAAAGTCCTGATGACATTCTTGCCTGAGATTACATTACAGAGGTGTCAATGAGCAAATCACAGCTGTCCTCCTTCTCTGTATTATACCACCCTGATATTTTCCTTATACGGTCATGGTGGAATCACACTGCTGTGCTGAGCTTTTCCCTGCAATAGTTCAAAGCACTTCAGATTAGGTTGTTTCACTCCAGAACTGAAATCAACCATTCCATTTAAATCCAGATTTGCTTTTTTTGTTTGGGTTTTGACTGAATTGATTGTATGATGTTAACAAGAACTAGCAGGTAGCAAATTATACAACCCCTCCACCACAACAGAAAATTGATGTTATTTCCAGATGCTCTTCACTGAAGAAGAAAAGGAAAGGGGGCCCAAGATGAGACAACATATTATGATCATAGTTGGTAGTTGAAGCCATAGTCTCTTATCTATCACAAAATGCTTCTAAAAAATTAAACACATGTAATGGTTTATTTGGTGCTGAATTAAATTTATTGGCCCACAGCTAAAACCCTATGATGGGGTGGGATGGATGCAACATATTCAAACATCATAACTAGAAATTCAGAACCAGGGTTGGTGCTTAAGCCAGGGATGGTACTTAGGCATTTTACTTAGGACTTTACCACATAGAAAAAGAAAGGTGAAACCAATCGGGAGAATAGCGGCTTTCTCCACACTGTTCCCCATAAGGTCATAGCACTTTGGTTCTTTTCCCAAAGGGAGATGGTCATCAAAATGTGCCCCTTTCTGAATGGGAAAAATCCACTTGGCAAAACATTGTAAATAAAAACACAATAGGCCCCCAAACATGGCTGAAATCTTGTGTTACCACAACATAGCTATATCTCTTCCAACACAGAGAGGGAGATAGTTAAAAGGTAGTTGCCTCTCTCAATTACCTTTTCAGCCATGCTTAAGAGCCCCCAATAGAGAAATTTTTGAGCTGTTGGAGAACATGGCAATGAGTAATGATGTGCACAGCCCTCTCTCAGTACCAGAGTATGATGTAACAGGTACAGGCAGCAGAACCCCCTTAAGAGTCCCACCACAGCTGCTTGTCACAAAGTAGCATACTACTGGAAAAGGGTTGAAGGCCTCATCACTCACCTCTCCACTCTCCAGCACCTTAGAATCATAGAAATTCCCTGTTAGTCATGCTTAAAAGCAGTGGCATATCCACCCAGGGTGTCTCCCAGTGCAGGGAGGTGGGGTTTCTGAGGGCAGGGTGTAGTGAACAGGCCAATCTATCAGCCAGTCACAGAGCAGCATATGACCAGCCAATGAGAAGCCGGCTGGGCAGGGCTATAAAAGGACCTTGCAGAGAGTGAAAAGTGTGTGTGTGTGTGTGGGTATTTTTGAGGGAAAGAATCACATTGAAGGGAGGGTGTGCTCTTAGGGTTCCTGAGGGAACATTTAAGTAGTGATTGGAGACTACAAAAGGGTCTTGAGAGTCCAGAGAGGGACTGTGTAGGCTTGAGGGAGTCTAGTAGGAACAGGTTCAGAGCAACCTGGTTATTAAAGGGGATTTTGGTTTATGTATTGCAGATAAGATTGCCTGTGTGGCTGTATTAATATTATTAGTTTGAAAGGAATTCTTGTAACTAAATAATAAGTTATTAGAAACAGCTTTGAAACCTATTTATAGTTTATTTTTATATTTTATAATAAATTTTTGTTAGTGTTTGAAATACTACTTGGCCTTCAAGTAATCAAACCACGCTATCTAATCTAAGTGATTCAGAGGTGCTGGATCATCATAGAGAAACTGAGTGGTGAAAGATAAGGAGATCGCCACATAATATTTTGGTGGCAGTGGTGAAATGAAAAGTCCCATAGAGCTGCCACAGTTGAAAATAGGTTGTGAGTGGACTGAGATT
Organism: Urosaurus nigricauda; assembly: GCA_034509955.1. Lineage (NCBI taxonomy): Eukaryota > Metazoa > Chordata > Lepidosauria > Squamata > Phrynosomatidae > Urosaurus > Urosaurus nigricauda. The sequence goes on from JAOEGL010000003.1 coordinate 57,609,391, forward strand.
CAGAGACTTCACCACACAGGGCTTCATGTGAAAAAAGCTATGTGGGATGCAGAAACAGCTGCCTGCCACCCATCTGGGCTAGTGACCCCGTCCCCCAGGCCCTTGGAAACAGCCATGTAGCTGAAACAGCTGAGCAGCCAGGAGAAATAGCCACACAGTTGGCAAAGTGCCACACTGGACAGGAAAGTGGCCACACAGCTGGGGAAACAGCTACCTGCTGCCTGCCTGGGCCAGAGATATCTACCCTAAGGCCCAGATACTCCCCTGAGGCCCATGGAAATGGTTGTGTAGCTGGGAGAAGTGCTGTGTGGGTTGGGAAGGAAGCCACATGGCCAGCGAACACCTCTCTCCCAAGGACAAGAGACACCCTCCCCCAAGGCCCATGGAAATGGCTGGGGTGGGAAAGCAGCTGGACAGCTGGGGGAAATGGTTGTGTGGCTGGGGAAACAGCCACCTGCCAGGGTCGGAGAGGCCCGGAGTGGCATCCATATGGGCCCAAGGAGTGCCTGTGGGGACCAGGAGGCCGACCAAGTGTCACCCCCCCCCTTCTGTGATGTAACCTAATATGGCCCACTCTCTCCCCAGTGTAGGTTTGTGAATGTGCTTTCATTCATTACAATGGTGCAACAATTGTAAAAGTGGATTCATATAATCATGATGTCACAATTCCAACTAACGACATTATAATTACTGAATAGAATATCAGTCCATGTGTAAAACTGAAAAAAATCCATAACCAAAAGTGAGTATATGTGAAAAATGCATACAAGAATGCTTTATGGGGAAAAGGCATACATCAAAGTAACACTTCCCAAAGCATGCACAAATTTCTGTAGGGGAAGGAGGGGAAAGGTTTACCTATGGAACTGGGGTTAGATGAGAATGCTAGTGGGATTCTGAGATACATGGCTAAGATGAGACTGACATATTTTGTCATCCCTATTCTTATAGATAAAATTCAAAGAAAAATGTAAGATGGCATCATGTTAATGAGTTATGATAGGGATAAGTCCAAATCATGCTATTATTACCTACTTTTCTGGTCATTACCATGGCCAGAATTCTTTACAATAACCAGATCCCACACAGATTTGTTCAAGTATTTTTCTGTAGTGAGATGTGCTGTAAGAATGTAAATGCTGTAAATTTACAGCGCTATATAAATAAAGGTTAATAATAATAATAAGAAGAATGCCATCTGTGAGAGGACTTTCCAAAGACCCATGGAAAATATCTGGTCATATCTTCACTGATTCCTCCCCCACTCCAATAGCATGAAAATTGCAGAGTTTGGGGGGTTGTTGCTTTAAAAGTGGGGTTTCAGAGCATAGTACTGGGAAACATAGCTATGGAAACTGGCCACATCTAATCTCAGAACATCTCAGACACTGTCTGCTGCAAACTGTCCCTGACCCTCTCAAAATCTGTCAGTAGACACCCATTCTGTTCACTTCACACTCGTCATTCTTTATTTCTATGCAAGATCGTATTATGTTAACCTATTTGAATTTAACTACTTATGTTAGCTGTCTTTAATTCTTATGTTCACTATCTCTAATTCTTTTTATATAAAAAAAGATTCAAAAAAGAAAACTTAGAGATGTATACAAATTGTAAACTAAATAGCATAAGAAGGAGGACTATCATAGTGAGGATAATGTCCATTCATGGAAAAGGATCATGGTGGCTGTTGGCAAATTAATCTAAGAACAACAGCATTCCGTAGTCATATAAATTAGCACAAGATGGATAAAGTAAAACTTTATGAATTTGAAGGAGAGAAACACAGAGTGCAATGGCTGGTAATTTTAACTTCAGCAGTATTATGCTCAAGCTTTGAAATATACTAATGATTAATGAGGTTGTTATACATTTTGAAAAGGCATATTTTGAGTTATTGCAATTGACTTCTCATTCATCGCTGCTCTCTTTTGTTAATGTGTTGTCCTTTTCCCTTCCTAAGTCCTACTGCAAGCAGTCTATCCACTGGCATAATTTTAGTATTGGAAATTAAATAGTTGCAGAACCCCTTGCCATCACCACTCAGATATTAAATGTTTTTAAGTCAACTCATTCAGTGAAGAGATTTTGGATAAAATACAATGTTGTCACTGTCAAGAGATAGAATGCAAAAGTAATGGCTATAAATAGATGTATAAAATCATATTGCCAAATCTCAGAAGCACTGCTCTCCAGAAAAGCATCGCAATTGACAAGCAATTTAAGCTTGAGTGTGAAAGGATGCAGAAATAACAGGATTTGCATGAAAAATATTGAGATCATGAGAACATCCCATTTAAACTGAGGGGAGGGGACTCATGTGCCTCATGATTAAATCATGAGAGCTAACATTACTGTTAGAACATCCAATATCCTTGGCTTTGAAAAGAGTCTTATAATGAGGAAAGTGTGTATCTATCCTTACAGAAAGCAAACATTGTTTGTAGGTTGTCACCTCATTATTATGAGAATCAAGGACAGAAAAAAGGTCAAGTTGTAATGCAGGTCAGAAGATCTTGGAAAGTTCCAGATACTTTTGAACCTCTGTTGTCTGAAAGATAAACCAAAAGTAAAAGCAGACATGGACTTTGCTTGCAAATCACTCAATCAATCAGACACTAAACAATACAAAAGGGCAAAAAAATTTTAATCAGACTCTTGATTGTCTTCTTATTACATCTTATCGGGGTCTAATCTCTCTTCAAAAAGGATAAAGAGTTATCCTGATCAGTGATGGAGGCAGCAGATGGAAAGCCAGGTCACTGGAAAGAGAAACTCTCACATCCCTTTCTAATTGCCGTTCTGAACCAATCAGCTTCCACAATGTTCTTCCCCCTTTTTTATGATATAGATGGAATACCTGAAAACACCTACTGGACTTTTGATTGTGGGAGAAAATGGAGAGTTCTGGTTATGCCTTTGCTTTATGCTTCTATTGTATGTTATAGCCCACTGAATTTAGATGGTATATCTGGGGAAAACCATGCTTACTATGCACCAGCTACAAAATTCTTTTTTGAAAAGAGTCTTTTCTTGATGAAATTACATGCCTCAGTTCACATAAACACATTCTCTCTCTCACACACACACACACACACTTCTGTTGACAGGAACTTGTGTAAACACAAACACACAATTTTCCCCAAGAGATAAACTCTTTTTGAACAAGCAGTTTGCATTTAGAGAACAATAGGCTCCTCCACCCCCTGCATTTTGTAGTAATCATGGCATCTCATTTATAAAGGTTCAACATATTTTGTAACAAGCTATAAAAAAACCCCAATATATACAGGCTATAACATATTCTCTCTCTCTCTCTCTAGTATATTATAGTGTAATATATTTGTATAACATACCATATATATATATATATATATATATATGAACATACAATGGAAGCACAGAGAGAAAACATATAATTCATATCAGATTAACCCACGATAAGATGCAATAATCAGACAACTAAACTGGAAATTATGAGTGTGTATGTATATTTGTGAGTATGTGTATGTTTATTCTCTCATTATATATATATATATACTCCAAACATACATATATGTGCATACACATACACAGACAATATGCACCTTTCTGGAGGCATGATTAAAAAAAAATCCACATTTTAAGATAACAGTTTTATTTGTTACAGTGTAATGGAAAACTGCAAGGCAGCTACATTGTCAGGTAACTATCATTCCCCTAGTAACTCATGCCAGGTTTCGCAAAGGACATGGTATTTTGACTGAATAAAAGGACAGATAGTAATCTAACTATGCTATTGTCTTACAGTTGCCAGAATCAGCTGCTTCGGTGAACCCTGTCTAATAGGAAATATTCAGGAAAAAGACTACTATGCACACTGTTCTCCAAAGAGAAATGTTTGCACTTTAATTTTTTATTAGGCCACGTGCCCACAGATAAGTTCTATGAAGAAGGTTAAAGAAAGCTTATGTTTGCTTAAAGGCAATTAAGCATGACAAGAGTTGTCCTGCTGTGCCACATTCCCATGGAGCCAGTCTACAAGTTTCATCATGGCAATGGAGCTGACATTTTGTTGTACTGTACTGACATTTTGCCATGCACCAGTTCATTGCAGCAGCACCTTGTCATGCAGCAACTTGCAACTGACATTTCATCATGGACATTGTCTGGAAGATTTCTTCATGTTCCATCTCATTGTTGACATATTATTATTATTATTTTGTCAATGAAATGTTTTGTCTTTCCAAATTGATAACTCTATCATTCCACAACCTATACAATGATTCTCATTTGGGATGTAATTTGTGTTTCATCATACCGAAAAGCAGCCACACAACAAAGTAGGAGATGGAATAGACACCAACATGAAAGTCAATGTGATTTGGATATTTTCCCACATCACTCACACAGCAAATTGCATGATCATAACCTAAAGTTTATATTTGTTTATGCATAACATGCTCAAATGGAGGAAAGCAGTAGAAATTTTTAAAAAATGTGTCGGGGCATATGCAACTCATCAGTTCATCACTGTAGTTTACACTGCACCTATCTACCTACCTACCTACCTATCTACCTGTAATCTTTCTATCTATCTATTCAATCTTTGCCTTTTAAATTGTCCTTTCAACAATGTGCAATGTACCTTTATGGCAAAGGAGTAGAAAGCATGTTCAAAGCAAATTGAATAAACTAACATTTTTGAGCTGTCTCCAGGGGAACAGTTTATCAGCCTTGGGGAACATCCAAACTGCTTGGAGGGTCCCAGATTTTGTTATTATTATTTCTGATTTTATAAGAGGTTAAAATAAACCAACCTGGTAAGCTAGTATAAAAAGTCTAAGAATGCATCAGGAAGTGACAGAAAATATTTGAGATGAACCAAACATGTATGGATCCCTGAAATAAAATCGGAAAGAACATGAACAAAATCTGGAATGTTCTGGTCTTTCTAATTTGTCTGGATATGTTCCTGAAGGCTGCAAAAATTTCACTTAATCCATTAAAGGACATGACTGTAGCATATTCACTGTAGTGTTGTAGGCCAAGAGGCCTCCAGCATCGCCCCTCGGCCCTTCCACTGCAGTGGCGAGGTCTGGAGGCTGAACAGCAGTGCCAGAGGCCTTCAAGGCCTCCAACGCAAGCACCTAGCTTTTCACATGGCGGCAGCGGCAGTGGCAGCAAAGGAAGGTAAGTAAAGGGAGGGAGGGGAGGGGAATGGCGGCACTTGTGCACATGTGCTGCCATTGGGAACAAAATGGTGGCTTTGCCATGCATGTATGCTCAAATTCATGCATGGCAAATCCGTGTATAGGAAGGGTCCACTGTATTTATTTATATCACAACTTTTTTTCTGGTTTGGGATGTAAGGTGGCTAACAAAAGGTATAGAAACATAGCATGTGCACACACTCAGACACAGACACACTTAATTTTTTTTCATAAAATTAAAACCAATTGAAATGATAACTATTAAAATGATAAACAAACAAAACAGAGGTTTTTGTGGGGCTTTCGGGCTATGTCGCCATGTTCTAGAAGAGCTTCTAGAAGGAACTCTTCTAGAACATAGCCATATAGCCCGAAAGCTCCACAAAAAAGTATGGATGCCGGCCATGAAAACAGAGATAGTCAGAACAGCACAATTTTGCATGGTCCAGTCCCCCTAAACTGGCTGTCTTTAAAGGGACCATTAAATAAATAAATAAAAATCTTAACCTTCCTATAGAAAGAAAACATGAATGGTGTCAATGTAACTTCTCTCAGAAGGCAGCACCATCTAATCTAATTATGCCTTCTGAAGAAATGGAAAATTTTCTTAGTTTTGTAGCATTTTGGTTGTTCCTAATAAATAAAAATAAATGTAGTCCCTAACTTCGGTTTAATAAATTTTAGCTTCCAGATGTATCTTCATGTTATGAAACTTGCAGAATACAAATGTTCACAACATTTAAAGGAGCTTAAATTCACCATCTTTTTTCATAGACAGATCTCCAGGAAGACATATGATCTGAACATTAATTACTAATACAAAGGAGATAGGAAGAAATTAAACATAATCTGGGAAAGAAGTTGTACGAGAAATTCTGGAGTTCACATCACTGTCTTTGCAAGAATTTCACATACATATAGATATTACAGGGTAGACATTTTTCAGCTCTGAGCCCTTAACACTAACCAGAGCAGACAACAATAACCAAGCCCATACTGCAGCCTTGGTTTCAGAAAATAGAAATCGGGGGCCTCCATACTAAAGAAATGCTATTTAGATGTGAGGAAATGTTACCTGCAGCCATGCCTGCCAATAAAAAAAGGGATCATATTCAAGACATGCTTTCCCGGGCTTGTTGAAAGAGGAAAAAAAAGATTAAAATATGCCTCAAAAGCTATTCATGGGGAAAATGTGGTTACCTTCTTGAAATATTACAACTTTTCTTTTTCTTTTTGTTTTTCCTTTTTAACAATTTAATTCAAGTGTCTTCAAATTTCTGATTCCAGCATTTTTCTTAAGCTGTGTTATGGTATGTCAGTTTTTATTTGACACGCCTACATTGTTTAAGATGCTTAGAATTACCGCTTGCAAAAAGTGGCAGAGGCAAGCACATGTATTGACTGCTACTTCTTGCTTCTAGTACAAACAAGTGGAGGAGACATTAATCTGTGTACAGTGATACAGAACTGTTAGAACATGAAAACATGGTTTGATACTTGCCTAGATTGACAGATCCATTCATCCAGGACAGGCTGTGAATGCCTGCACCTCAGTCCAGACTTTGATGATGCCTTCTATGGCTCAGGGCCTCCAAAGTTGCTGGCCTGGAAGCTGGAGCCAAAACAAAAAAACAAAAAACAGTAAGCAGATAATATGTTGCTTTGTCTGTCAGACAAAGGCAAATGGCAAGACTCCTAGAATTGATTCCAAGCCCGGCTGGCCCTGGTATTTATTCTATGCTTTACAAATCTAGAGGTTCCACATAGCCTGTTTATCTGCAGGGGCTGGTATCATATAGTGCCCAAAAAGGATTTTGAAGTCTGGCAAACACACTCTCTTTGGCTAGTTTCTCAAGCTTGCCATTTCTACAGATGGTGTAGTTTCTGCGTTGCAATCTAGAGGCTTCAACAGAATTCCTGAAGTGATCAGCAAGACGAAGTCAAGTCATTTTAGGGACTATGTGCATTACAGGTAACTTCTATGGGTCCTGGTCAGGAGAACTGTGGAAAGGACAAGTAACATTTATTAGGAAATCCTCCTGGATCTAAATTTTCAAGAAAACCCTATGGCTATAGCAAACCAATCTAAGCTCTCTTTCTCTCTGCACTTATTTTCCACATCCTGGATGTTGGATTTTTTTTTTCTCACAAATATTAGATTTTTCAAATTGTTGCGGGTGAAAGGACATTAATCCAGTTGTATAAATAATTAAAGCTACAGTGAGACGGAATGAGAATGCTGGGTTTTTGTTGTTGCTGCTGCTATGGCTGTGGCTGCGGCTGCTGCTGCTGCTGCTGCGTACTTTTGAGGCATTTCCAACCTAGATTCTGTTATGAGCCTATCAAGAGATTCTCTTAGCAAGATTTGTTCAAGGAGGTTTGCTTTTGCCTTCCGCTAATGCTGAGAGAATGTGACTTGTCCAAGTTCACCTAGTGGGTTTCTATGGCTAAATGGAGATTTGGAGCCTGGTCCCCAGAGTGGTAGCCCAGTGCTCAAAGCACTATACTACACTGGCTAACAGTGAAATGTCACAGCAATCTTGCAACAGGAGGGTTTATGAAAGCAGGGTACTGGAACTGAGCTGTACATAAATTAAGAAAAGTAACCATGCCCAATGGAATATGTAGCTAGCACACAGACCAAAGCAAAGTGATAATCTAGATGTCCATTCCAACTGTATTTATAATCCACTGGCACTGAAATCAGACCCAAATAGTAACCTGCACCAGTTTCTTGACACATTTTCAGTACTCTGGAAGTGTATCATATCTTCCAGGCTATGACTCACATGGATCCCATACTATGCTTCTGACAAGAACTGCACTTCTTCTTGGCCAAGGATATAAAGTAAATTGTATTTGAGGTATTTTGCACTACATCTAGAATCTAAAGACTTTAAACTTACTAGGACTGATGCAAAATTATACTCTGTGATTATACTGAGGGAGTAGGAGCTACCCTCTCTTCCAACCTACAGGGTTCAGCTCTGTAGTATAGAGGATCTATATTCAACAGTGCCTAAAGCTGGTCCTGATATCCACCTATACTTTACCTAAAAGACTGACATTCCAGAAGTGCTTTCTCTGGGGTGCAGATCTGTACCTTAGGTCACTGCCACACTGCAGAAATAAAGCTGTTTGATACAACTTTAACTTCCATGGCTCAATGCTATGCAATTCTGGAACTTGTAGTTAAGTGGGGCAACAGATCTTACTGACAGGGAAAGCTAAATATCTCAAAAAAAACTACAAATCCTAGAATTCCATAGCATCCTGTCATTCCAAACAGCTGTCTTTCTGCAGCATGGCAGCAGCTTTAAATGCCAGCTACCTATAGTTGGAGATAAGTCCACTAAAAAAACAACCAGAGCTGGTCCTACCACTACTCAGAGTAACTTGATCATCTAAGGAGGAAGGAAAGAGAATGACTATTACTCCTGGACACTGTTACTCCTGGACATTTTTTCTCCTTCATCTTGTTGTAAGATGTTGGGCTTCCTATGTTTATTACCCAGAAATATAAAACTATTCAGTCAGATTTCACCTCCTTGAGCAGAGATGAGTCTTAAATATTTAGCTCTTTCCTTAGCAGCCAACAACTGTGTTCTTATAAGTTGGGAATGCTGTACATTTGAAAGCACTTGGTAGTTCTGCATCTCAGTCACAGTCTGGTAAATGGTTTTGTTAGTCACTGTGATATATCTTCCAGCCTGTCATATCTTCTTTGGAATGTATGCTTTAATAAAGTACAAAGAAGAGAAATTAATGTATGATCTTATCTACAAAAAAGGCCAAAAAATTGTGCTTGTTTGATATATCCATATTAACCTGAAAAACTGAGATAACATTTCTTCTTATTCAAATTTGTGAACTGGTATATGTTTCTTATGATAAAGGTGCTATCAAAAACCAACATACTGTTGTTACACTTGGAAGCAATGCATCAGATAATTAACACTCCAGTTTCAACACATTCTTAGTGAAAAGAACATCTGCCCCAACAAAACAGTAACTTCCCTGCTCCAATTGACTGTTCTTGGGAGAGGAGTGCCTCTCTCCTTGTGCTTATTATTCCCAATGAATTCTATGGAGGTGATTCAAAATAGAACTATTATACCTGTAGGCAGCAGGAGGAGATGTGAGGAAAGCAACACTGAGGTCACCCAAAAAACAATTTGTGATCTATTTTATAGATCCAGTTTTCCTTGTGCCCCTTAAGCTTCATTCTTGATACAATTGATGAAACAAAGCATTGCAAACACAATAACAGGCCTGATGAGGTGAACACACTTTTCTGAATAGCTTCCTTAGAAAGGCAGGGAGGAGGGAGAGGCAAGGAAAAAGAATCAGAAAAGGCTTACACCTGAGTTGACATGCCCTGCAGATCAATACAGATTTTGTTAGAGAAGCCCAAAACTTCCTAGAGCAGGAAGACTGAATACAGATGTTGGTATAAGGTGAGAAAGCACAAAAGAACCTGTTTCCTGGGTGTGTGAGAGGAATGCGTGTATTGGAAATAGACTTAAATTAGTTGGAGGGGGGCATTAATTGTTTACAAGTGATTTCATTTTCTGGTAACTGGCTATTTTGTTTTTAAAAAATAGATCATGTTGTACTCCTAGTTGCTCTCTAACCTTGTGGCTCACCTATTTTTAAAAGACTAGATCTTGTCAATATTCATAAATGATTTTCAAAAGAAAATCTTTGCAAGTTACTGAAGTGATTTTCCCCCTTCTCACATGAATAATAGCTAACGGAGACCCATAGATGGGAAGCATTCAAAGTCACAGTTGGTGCCTCACACTCTATTGAATGCAAGGAGGGGAACCTGCTGGCTCCATTATGTGAGTCTCCCACCATGAGGCAAGAAACAGAGCTGCCCGTTGAAATCTCCACAAAATAAAAATCAAATAATATACAGAGAATGTATAGCAGTTGTTCGTTTGACAGCCGCTGGCAACTTACACCTCTTACCTGCAAACTCTCCAAATCCCCATTCAGCAGCTCACAAAGAACAATAATTGTTTATTGATCTAACCGTTAACAATGTATCACTTGTTCTTCAATAAGGTCTAGAAATGTGACTCAAGGGCAATAACAGCTTTGGATAGTGACACATCCATAGAGTCTGTGAACTTACTTCCTATTTACCATAATTTAGTCAGAGTGCTGGATTATTGTCATTGGTTTTGTTTTCCCCTCTCCTTACTGTTAACAGGGCTATGACTGCATTTCTATTTAACTGAGCATTTCTGGAAAATGGTCTCTAATACAAGACACAGTAAAACAATTTCAGATTGAAAAGGCTCAGCATTATTTTCCTCACAATTGTATCATTCTCTCTTACAAATGGCAAAATATAGACAATAACTATGTAAAGTATGGTCACAAACATTCCAGGAGGGAACCTTCTGGCCTCCAGAGGTTGTTGAGCTGCAGCTTCCAGCATTCCTGTTGACTATGCAGGCTACAGTTCAGTAACATCCAGAGGGCCATCTCTTCTCTAAGCTTTATGTAGGCATTTGGTTCATGCACAAAGATGTTAAAGGTGTGGAAGGACACAGATGCATACATATGTTCAGCCCTCCAGGAAAACCATTAATTCTCTTTTTATTTTGTTAACTTTGACTCAGACTGCCTTCTTTAACCCTAAATCAAGGGGTGGTCATTCTTACCATAAAGAACACAAAACCAACACACACACACACACATTCACAGTGAGGTCACCTGGAGACTGAGTCATCCCAAATCCAAGGTGGGATAAAGGGGACCATGGGCTAAGGTGAAAATGACAGGCATCCAAGGCTAAGAACTTCAAGGCCAGTCTTGGAAAGGCCAATGTCACACTACTTATGTACGTTTCCTACACATTTTGGCATAGTCAGAATTCAAAATTGCAAAGAGAGAGAGAGCCTACAGATAGCAAAGTATATGCTTTAACATGTTCTATCTTAGATCCAAACATATAACAATATTCAACCTGATTTATGCCAAACTTCACCCTTCAGTCAATCAGACAACCAGCACATATTCACCTGACTCTTCCAACTGTCATGTCTCAAGTGACAATCCTTCTCTCCATGTCTTCCAAAACACAGTCCTGCTTTTATACTTTCTTGTCCTATCCCCTGAAGTCCCCCTTCACAGTATTTCTGAACCATGATTGGCTACCTTGAAGGCGAATCTCCTACTTCACCTACTTCACAAGTAGACTAGGCCAAACAGATGTCATTGGGAAGGCCACAAGTTGCACATCAATTCAACAGTATCTTCCTATTTGTGTTCCCCAGCAACTGGATTTTAGAAGCATACAACCTCTGTTACCAAAAACACTATGTAGCCACCATGATTGCATTAATTTCATTATCCTCTATGCATTTATCTAAACATCTTTAAAAGGCATCAATGTTGGTGGTATCACAAGAAAAACTATTGTTATTTGCCAGTAATTGTAATTTTGTGTCCTACATTTTAGAAATCACAAATTAAAGATTACTTGCACTGCAGTGTACTAGGCCCCCCAAGAATGCGACAGGACAAATTATGGGGGGGAAAGACCACTATTTTATTGAAACATCAATACAACACACCTTTAGGGTTGATATAGCTAGAGGCCTGGATCTGGAACATCACCAACACCAAGGCTGATTGATGTTAGGTTGCTTAACAGCAATGAATGTGGCCTTAAATAGGCCAGGGAGACAATGGGGGCCAAGGGACAGTACATAGCCCGCCCCCTTTGCAATCCCAACCAATGGGAGGCCAGGCAAACACCTGGCCTCCACCAATGAGGGGCACCTACAGCAGCAAGGCAGCAAAGGAGGCCTGGAAGGAGCCAGCCACGGCTGCTGCAACAGTGCTGGCCCAATCATTCAGGTCAGTGCCATTTGTCACTGTAAAAGAAAGGAGGGGAAACTGCTTTGCTCAGGAATGTCTGGGAAACAAACCAGTGTGATTTGTTCAATTTTAGATTGTCCTTACAAATGCAAGTGAGCATACATTAGTAAAGAATCATAGAATCATAGAATCATAGAGTTGGAAGAGACCACAAGGGCCATCGAGTCCAACCCTCCTGCCATGCAGGAACACCCCATCAAAGCATCCCCGACAGTTGGCCATCCAGCCTCTGCTTAAAGACCTTCAAGGACGGAGACTCCACTACACTCTGAAGGAGTGTGTTCCACTGTCGAACAGCCCTTACTGTCAGGAAGTTCCTCCTAATGTTGAGGTGGAATCTCTTTTCCTGCAGTTTGCATCATTGTTCCGCGTTCTAGTCTCTGGAGCAGCAGAAAACAAGCTTGCTCCCTTCTCAATATGACATCCCCTCAAATATTTGAACAGGGCTATCATATCACCTCTTAACCTTCTCTTCTCCAGGCTAAACATCCCCAGCTCCCTAAGTCACTCCCCATAAGGCATGGCTTCTAGACCCTTCACTATCTTAGTTGCTCTCCTTTGGACACACTCCAGTTTCCCCACATCCTTTTTGAATTGTGGTGACCAGAACTGGACACAGTATTCCAGGTGGGGCCTGGCGAAAGCAGAATAGAGCAGCACTATTACTTCCCTGGATCTAGACACAATACTTCTATTGATGCAGCCTAAAATTGCATTGGCCTTTTTAGATGCTGCATCACACTGTTGACTCATGTTCGACGTATGGTCTATTTGGACTCCCAGATCTTTTAAACACATAGTTTCATTCAGCCAGATGCCCCTCATCCTATATCTGTGCATTTCATTTTTCTGCCCTAAGTGCAGAACCTTACATTTCTCCGTGTTGAATTTCATTTTGTTAGCTTTAGCCCAGCTTTCTAGTCTATTCAGGTGATATTAAATGTTGATCCTGTCCCCTGGGGTATTAGCTATTCCTCCTAATTTGGTGTCATCTACAAATGTGATAACTAGGCCCCGAATACTGTCATCGAAGTCATTGATAAAGATACTGAATAGCACTGGGCCCAGGACAGAACCCTGTGGGACCCCACTGGTCACTTATCTCCAGAATGAAGATGAACCATTGTTGAGCATCCTTTGGGTTTGGCCGGTCAACCAATTACAAATCCACCTAACAGTTGCCCTGTCTAGCCCACATTGTTTACAAGGATGTCATGGGGAACTTTGTCAAAGGCCTTACTGAAATCAAGATATACTATATCCACAGCATTCCCTTCATCTACCAAGCTGGTAATTTTATCAAAAAAAGAGATCAGGTTTGTCTGGCATGACTTGTTTGTCTGAAACCCATGTTGAGTTTTTGTGATTATGGCATTGCTTTCTAGATGTTCACACAGACTCCCTGTTTAATGATCTGCTCTAGTATCTTTCCTAGAATTGATGTCAGACTAACTGGACGATAATTGTTAGGATCCTCTTTTTCCTCTTTTTGAAGATGGGCACAACGTTTGCCCTCCTCCTGTCTGCTGGGACTTCTCCTGTTCTCCAGGACTTCTCAAAGATTATTGCCAGAGGTTCTGATATTACATTTGCCATTTCTTTTAGTACCCTTGGATGTAGATCGTCTGGTTCTGGAGACTTGTATTCATTTAGATTAACCAGGTATTCCTGTACTATCTCTTTACTTATTCTTTGCTGAAATCCCTTATGTCCTCTGCTCCATTATCCTCAGCTTGAGCACCCTTTGCCTTTTGTGAGAAGACTGAAGCAAAGAAGTTGTTGAGTAATTCTCCTTTTCTCTGTTCCCTGTTTGCATTTTGCCATCTTCTACATGCAGTGGCCCTACCGTTTCTTTTTTCTTCCTTTTGCTGCGTACATACCCAAAAAAGCCCTTTTTGTTGTTCTTAACCTCTCTAGCAAGCCTGAGTTCATTCTGTGCTTTAGTTTTTCTGACTTTACCCCTACTACATCCTTGCTATTTGTTTGAATTCTGCTTTGGTGATTTCCCCATTTTTCCATTTCTTATACATGTTCCGTTTAAAACTTAGCTCAGTTGAAAGTTCCTTAATCATCCATATCAGTTTCTTGAGACATCTTTCATTTCTCTTCCTCATTGGAACTGTTTGAAATTGTGCCTTGAGTATCTCCTGTTTGAGAAACTCCCATCCATCTTGAATTCCCTTCTCTTTTAGTATTCCTGACCATGGGATCACCCCCAGTAATTCTCTAAGTTTATTGAAATCAGCTCTCCTAAAGTCTAGAATTCGTGTCTGACTATGCCTGGCTTCTACCATACTTCTACTGACTGTGCCTGGCTCTATACGGTTCTGGCCCAGCTTACTTGTCCGAACGCATCTGTCCCGCCTCATAACAAGATCTTCCGGGGAGGCCCTGGTCTCGCTCCCGCCAGCCTCGCAATTGCGGCTGGCAGGGACGAGAAACAGGGCCTTCTCAGCAGTGGCCCCCCGCCTGTGGAATGCACTTCCGAGTGAGATACGATCAACCCCATCCCTCCTGGCCTTTAGGAAGAAAGTAAAATCATGCTTGTGGGACCAGGTTTTTGCACATTAATGTAATGCAGCACTTCACTGGGACTGGCTAACGTTGATGGTGATAAGAACACGGATTACTGCTTTGGGATATGGAAGGATCATATATTGAGATTTTAAACTGTTTGACTGTTAATTATTGTTGATTGTGCTTGTTCTAACTTTGCTGTATTTATGTTTTAAATTGTATACTGGCAGCATCTAATGATTACCTTGTAAGCCACTCTGAGTCCCCCCTCGGGGGTTGAGAAGAGCGAGTTAGAAATACTGTAAAATAAAATAAATAAATAAATAAATAAATAAATGACAACTGGAAACATGGGTCAAATCTGCAGAAATAATACACATGGACACTGTTTTAAATGTCATGACTTAATGCTATGTAATTCTGGGATTTGTATTTTGTTGTGGCACCAGAGCATTGATAGAGAAGGCTAAATATCTCACAAAACTATAGATCCCAGAATTCCATAGCACTGAGCTATACCAGTTGCCGTCTTTCCCCGAAAATAAGATAGTGTCTTATATTAATTTTTGCTCCCAAAGATGTGCTAGGTGTTATTTCAAGGGGATGTCTTATTTTCCCATGAAGAAGAATTCACATTTATTGTTTAACAAAAAAAATGAACATTTATTATATAAAGTATATTTATTTATATACAAAAGCTTTGCTAGGTCTTACTTTCAGAGGAGGCCTTATATATAGCAATTCAGCAAAACCTCTACTAGGTTTTCAGAGGATGTCTTATTTTCAGGGAAGCAGGGTCAAGTAATATCAGACAGCATTATTTCTGCCATGTAGATTATATGCTGGTCAAAAATCCATAGGAAACAATTTGGACTTCTCAAAACAGTCTCATAAGGGAAGCAAAATTTCCAAAGTATTATTGGATTGGAAACAGGCAATCAAATGTCTGTAACAACTATAAAAGTTTACAGACTGCAGCAGTAAGAGGCCAGTCTCTTGAGTGAGCCAGAAGAAGATACATTTAGATTGTTTGCTGATGTAATCCCCAGAACAGGTAAGAACATTTTAAATTTTCAATACTCTAACTAAAATGCCTGTTCACAGAGTTAGAAATAATCTCTGAACATAGTTAGAAATAGTATCTGAAACAATTATTCTTATGCTTAATTAATGCATTGTATTGGAAATGCAGAAATGCTATCAAGTACTTAACCTGACAGAAACACTGTATGAGATGTATATCTGAAATTGCTCATAAAATAAAATGTAAAATGTTTGGTACTCTTGTAATACAAATATTGTGTTAGTTGATGTTCATTACCACTATACAGTGGGCCCTCCACATTCCTGGATTCTTTATCCATAGATTCAACCATCCACAGCTTGAAAATAATATGTGTGTGTGTGAGAGTGAGTGTGTGTGTGTGTGTGTGTGTGTATGAGCACCCTTGAGTTTACCATTTTATATAAGGGATGCTTTCACCTTGTCTTTGTATTTAATAGGACTTTAGCATCCATGGATTTTGATATCCATGGTAGGTCCTGGAATCAAACCCCAATGGATACCAACACTCCACTCCAGTATCAGCTACCTTGTAAATATGTGAAATGCTCCTTATAAGAAAGTATATTCCTAGATTATGTAATGTTTATGAAAGCTAATGCACCTTGTCTGGAAATGCCTATGTGATGTGAACCTCCCCAAGAAGGGTAACTTCTTAAGATAATTGTTTTACAGAGAAAAGTATGATAAAGCCTCATGTTTATTCTCTCATCAGATAAAGCCTTAAAGTCCAAAGCTTAAGATATTTTTAAGGGGAATGTTGATGCTGATCTTCCTATTTCAATGGTTATCACTGCATATGAAAAAAAAAAAAAGCCCTTCTCTTTTACTTAATGAATTCCCTCTCATTGGCCCTCATCATATCATGAGCCTTTATATAAAAGGCAAGTAGGACCTTAAGAAGTCAGTGCAGCTCATTTCTTAGACTGTTTAATACATGGCATTTCTTTAGCTGTTAGATCAATGATGTGGCAAAAAGTGGGTAAAATGTAGCAAGCCATAAGGGAGAATCCTTTACATGTCTTCTACATTTATTCTCTCCTCCTCTCTCGCAGATGACTCATGTACACTTCTCAAGTTATAAAAATACCAGGATACCACAATTAGGTTTGGTTTTATCTTATACAGTGCCTTTCCCATAGACAGTTGTTTAGGATAATGAAGCCATGTTTTCAAGGCTCAGAATTCTTTACCACAAATTAAACTTCCCTGCCACAACAATTAATTAGGTATAGTTGCAAGGGCCAAACAGAAGCTACTGTTATTGTTACAATTAAAAACCCCAACCTTTTCTTTTCCCATTTCTCTGTAACAAGAAAAAGTTTCATTTTAATTATTTTTTAAAGCTTCTAAAAGCAACAAGCTGTGGTTATGGCCTGCAGTACAAAACTAATTCTTCTCTCATCCACCTCATTGTCACCTTAACATACACAAGAGAGTGCAAACAAGCAGCATGAGACATGTTATTTGAACTATATGATATTATACCATTTGGGGAGGCCACATGTCCATAAGTATGACAGCAACTAAAAGTTACAATTACAAGATTGTAAAACTCCCTACAAATAGAGAGAAGTCATACTTTGTTAATGCAAGTGTCAGGTAATGAGATTCCATCATAGGTATTAGCAAAAAGGAGCTGATTTTTAAAAAAATAATTTATCATTTGTAAGTAGTTACTTCAAAACTCTTGTTTCTTACCAAAAAAAAATGGTCATCAATATTTAAATGTAATTAGCTAGACTACTACATGATATATGTAGTGAAGAGCAGATAAAATACTATGCTGAAGGATATTTCAGTCTGTTTGAAATTAGGTAATTCATAACTACTTAATAAACCAGAATGCAGATAATAATCATGATGTCCTTATATAAAGCAAGCCATGGCACAGTTGTAACACAAAGGAATTTACTTACTAAATGAGTATAATAATTTTTTTCAAATTCATAGTTTATAGCTACTTTATAGATTTGGGTGCTAGATAGACTCTTAGATTCTGTGGTGACAATTAGTTACTTATCTTTCAATTCCAAAAATGGAAGTTGAAAGTCAAGTGGCAACATAAAGCAAAGCACCTCTGGGATTGAATCTCAAGCTAAGGCTAGACAGACCTGACAGAAAATCATTGGGAACAGAAGGCATTAAAAGGTCAGAAATAAATTGCGATCAAGCTCCGTTTGATCATTTTATCAGGCAGTATTTTTCTTTGCTTTAGAATAAACAATATATTGTTTTCTCTAAAATGACTTATTAAACTTTGCAATTAGAAACCTGCCTAGAAACTATTTTCATACTCGGATGATATTTGATTTAAAGAGAGGCAAATGGGAGAAGAAAAAATGTATTATTAATTTTTTCCAATGCATATAATACAAATAAGATGACCAGTGTTCTAAAGGTTTGCTTACAAAAATAAGTTTAAATCTCATTCCTCCCATTCCAAGAAAAAAAAATATTTTTAGTAGAAACTTTCAATTTCTGGAAAAAAGAACTGATCATCTGATGAAAGATAAACATGTGCTTCCTGGATGATTTCTGTCATCATCACCAAGGTAGGCAGTACATGGAGTCCTAGACATATGTGGGCTTTAGGAGTACTCTAAGAGTCCATGTTTTTGAAGGACAAGACGAAATGTAGTGACCCATTGACAAACGACTTTGTTATGTACATGTTCCTTATATACATTTCATCATACTGAAATTGCATATCTTGATCTAGTCATGTATAGCATATCATCAGTCACTGATAGATGTACTACTGGCATATTAACTCTCTCTGCAGATGGATAGTGCACATGATATTTCAGTATGATAGTACATGGTAGGGTGGCAACATATATAGGCCTGACCCATGACCATTTTATCCTTAGCTTCAGATTCTCCACAAATTAATCATAGCTGCTTCCAAATATTACTGGGATAACAGCAGAAGATTTGTCTGGGATTGGATCTGTTTGATATCCTTCTAGGAGTCATGGTAACTGATCCGACCAATCACAAAAAACAGGAGTAGTAGATGTGTAATTACTAGGTTGCTCATTTTCATTTATTTTCATTTATTTAATCAACAGAATGTGCATAAACATCGATGTCAGCAACTGATTCAGTAGATCTGTTCTAGTCTAGAAATTTTCAATATATATATATATATATATATATATAATTGACTTTTCAACAAACTAAAATACATAATTCTAAACATCTATTATTTGTACATATTTACATCCAAAATAATTCCTTTTACTTTATCAATTTTGCATAATACATGTCAGATCAGAGTTACTTTCATTTCTCACATTAAAATTTAAATATGTTTTCACATATAAGTTCCTGGTAAATAAATAACCCTTTTAAGCCATCTTATCTACTAATGTAATCATATTAAATTATTTTAATCTCATATATTTTTATATCTTTAAGTGGATTGCAGTCTATCTCAAAAATTATCCAAAATAATACTGGCATATGCTCCTGTTTCAGAATTGAGATAATTTATCCAAGTGTTTCCAGTCTTGTTCAAATTTCCTCATTGATCTTACATCTATATAACAGGTCAGTCTATCCATTTCCATATAGTCATAAACTTTTAATATCCATAAATCTAAATCTGGTAATTGTTTTGATTTCCACAGAGAAGCCAATAAAATCTTGCAGCACAACTCATATAAAATATCAATTTCCCATAGTTTTTTTCTCTCAAGTTCTTCATCATCTATCATATTGAGCAAATACATCTTGGAATCTTTATTTTTATATTCATCTTTTTTAAAAATTGCATCATTTGATGTATTTCTAACCAATAACAATTCACTTTCGTACAGTTCCACCAACAGTGCATTCATGTACCATTTTCAACATTGCATTTCCAGCAATTATTTTTAAAATTTTGGGACATTTTAGAGATCCTAACAGGGGTTAAATACCATCTAAGTTGCATTTTGACTAGATTTTCTTACATTCCATTATTCTTACAATACATGATTCTCTTTGTCCAACTATGTTAAAGTGTGCTTAAGATTAAGTTTAAGTTTTAAGCCTGCACTAAACCCATACTGAACCTATTTGCTGACCAATTGCAGAAATAATGAGACAAGACACAAGAAAGATGGGTTGAAAAATGGGCCATTTATTAACTTTACTTATTTATTAATTTCTTAAAAGAACTGCAACTACTGTGGGAGAAAAGCCTAGCGTGGGAGCAGATGCAGCCAGAGGTCTATTCCCCAGGCCACCTCTGCAGCTTCCCCTGAGAGATCACACCTGAGCCCTCAATGAGAACCCAAAGGTTGGGTTACTCACTAGCCGGCCCGCATCAGGAAAACCAACCAGAAAGTCCCACTCCCAATCCCTGGGGATTAAAGAGAGGGTTTATCTTTCAGGCCAGCCTTAAGGGCAATCTCTTTCTGCCACCTCCTGGGTCCCAAGACCTAAAGTGGTAGTTCCAGAGACATCCCTTCCACCCAAGAGACGTCCTAGGTGCTCTCTGATGACCTATTTAAACATCACCCAAGCCAAATTCCCGTTTCCAACTGGGAACAATATGGGGTAGGCAAAAAAGCCTGTGAAAAAGTGGGGGAAAGTCCTACCCGGCCCAGAAGTGATCAAGATACTTCATAGTGCACCAGTGGTAGGAGAGTGGGTTTTTTGTTCCAGCTCAAATGAGACTCTGGGGGAGGCAATCCAAAACAACTCTGGCCATGCCCCCAGCAATCTACCGCCATGCCATAACTGCCATGGCATCTTTTAATTTTTTTATCTCTCATCTGGGGAGGGCACCAAACTATATATCTCATGCCCAACAACTCTGTCATGGAGGGGGAACATAATTAATGTCTACTCTTTTTTCTTACCTTGCAAAACTGCAGTGAAAAAGAAGGAAATAAAACAAATAGGGGTCAGGATTCTATTTGAGAATTATGAATGCATAAGCCCTAATTATAGTGCTGCACAGTCATTCCCATCCCAGTTCCCCCCAAACCCCATGTATTGAGCATCGGCAACTGTAGCCAATGAGAGTTTGTTCCTCTGTTACATGGGGCTACATGGGGATTTTGAACACAAAAGAGTCAAGGGTATGTAACTCAAGATTATACATTTATAACTGTCCAACAGGATTCCATGATTCTTAAAACATAAAATAGATTGTTATGATTTTTAAATGTGGTAATACAATTTAAATAATGTGCTTATTTGATAGAAACAGAAGTGAAGGGGCAGAGAATTCCACAGCCCGGGGGGAGCCAATGCCTAATGAAACCTGCTATAGATGCAGAGCTGGGGTTGAAAGCACTGGAGTTAGACTCTCTTATTAACTTTGAACAGATGGATGGCATAGCAATGGGGGGGGGGAGGGGGATCCCCAGTTCAAAACTCAGACCCAGACCATCCTGATAGGGTTGGAAGAACATTGGGAGCACTTGCCGTTCATGCTGGTATCCATTCCAATTGTCCCTTAATTTTGCAAGTGGACTGGCCTGATTTTCATGATCTCACAAGGGAATGGAAGGCCAAGAAAATCAGATTTCATAATCCATTTTGTTCAGGTCACAGTAGGTCTGTCATCTGGCAGTCAGAAAGCTAGAGTCTGAAACCAAAGAGTTAACTGTTCAAACAGAAAAGATGGGGGCAGTGAGAGGAGAGTCTAGAAATTTTCCAGCTGCCTATGCAGATCTCGGTGAGGTTTTGTTCAAAATGAAAGTGATCAGCTACCACCAGCCCCACACCAAGATGAGCCATCGAACAAGCCCCTTAGTCAAAATGACGTTCCATGACGTCTCTGAAACTTCAAACTCTGTCAGAACTTATAGAGAAAAATATGACTGGGGATTCATATGCCCATCCACCTCTTACTTTACCTCCTGGTATTTTTCTGGGAAAAGAAGGATTGGACTCTGAGTCTAGTGAACAACTTTTGCAACCTAAATGTTACTTGTAGCACCAAAAAATATCCTATGCCCTTCATGAAAGACATGCTGAGACACTTAGCTATTGGTAAAGTTTTTACCAAATTAAACTTATGAGATGCTTACTTTTGAGCAAAGATGAAGGAGGAGGATGAACATTAAAACATTAAAACCTATTTAGAAACATCCTGACACTTCCCAATAATTTCTTGTGCATGTAGATGCTAGTAATGTTGTTCTGAGAGCTGTCCTGTAGCAAAGAGATCCAGAAGGGTTAATTTGAACCTATGCCTACCTTTTCAAAAATAGAGTTGGATTTGGCCAAGCTGGGAATGGGAAGCTTTTCCTGTACGATGGAATTTGCAGTCCTGGAAAAAACAATCCTGAAGGGGACACCACATCCTTTTGAAGTCTGGAATGATAATTTTAATTTAGAGGCATCACAAACCCCCAGGAGATTGAATTCCAGGCAAGTGTGGTTAGCTGAGAACTTTTACAAGTTTAACTTTAAACTTAAATACCTGCTTGGAAAAGAAAATGTTTTGACTGACAATTTATCTAGGCTGCCCTAACATGAAAGCAAATGGGAAGCACCCATAGACACAACTGAGAAGTCCCTTTCTGTTATAACACCTCTAACTTAATTTCCAATTGAATATATTTCAATTAGTTCCTATCAATCTGTTTTTTGTTATAATAAATATCATATTGTTTATACTACTATACTCAGACAGCATTATCTAAACCTCTGCTGCTATTCTCTTTTATAGAAATTTATGAAATTCTTTGAAATTATACAAGCATCTTTTAATGATCTTTGGTTATGATCAAAGTTTTGCATTAAAGATAATACCACTCTACAAACTAGTTCTTTTCTGCTTACCAAAAAAAAAAAATTCCTATACATAATGTTCTCCTCCATCCGGAATAGGAATGAACACATTTTGTGGCATAATGAAAGGTGTCATGGGACCGTGCCTACTTCTACTGTCACCCAATTGATGGAAGGGCCCCTGTGCCATGAAGAAATTGTCAAGGAATCACTGGCACAAAAAGGCACAAAGTAAACTGGTCCAGGTGTTAGGAAGAGTGCAATGGCCAGAAAGGAGCAAATTTAGAGTGTCAGGAAAAGGCAGTAAACTGATAACTATTTATACTGCCTGAAATGTCAGTACTACTGGGGGAAAAGTGGGCTATACATGAATGAATAAAATAAATATATCTGTATTTACAGTATTTTCTCCTCTACTTTACAAAAATGTATCATTATAATTTTTCCTGTCTGCATTGGGGTTAGGGTTAGAGATAAGGTGCCTGTAGGATTTTCTGCCTCACGTGCCATAATAACCTGACTACTTTTGGGTGCTAAAACTTGAAATGAGCAGCTCAGAAACCCTGCCTGCTGCTCTGCTTCAGAATGGAATGTCTTGGACTAATTCTGCCCCCCAACCATATCTTCATATGTCCGAGGTCAATTGCTTAGAGCAAGAAAAATTGTTCAGAGCAAGCAGAAATATGGATTTTTAATATTGTACAATTTTGAAAGAATGACTACTTCTCTATTCAGTCTATCTTGTAAAATATACTTTTCCTTCAGATATTCATCTTCAAGAAGGAGATAATAGTATTTTGCTTAAATTACATATTTTTAACATGTTGCTTAAAAATAATTTTAAACCATTTTGTCTTTTATGGTGCAGCATGTAATTTGTAGCCACCTACAGGACATTGTGGTATAAGGCACTCCAAGCCTTTATTTACTACTTGCTCCCATCTTCAAGAGCTCAAACAATGATCTTTTTGATAACAAGTTAATTTCCTTTCTCTTCTACAATTCTTTGGTTACAAGCTTTGATATGTCTGGTCCAGTTCTCATGTACTTTCTTGCTGTGTCCTCTCTTTTATTTCAGTGTTATTATTCCAAGACAAATTACTAACTTATGTGGTATCTCATTTTGCATCTTATCTACTTTGCATGTCTGTGGTGATGAAGTATAACTTCCCAATAGATCCAGTTCCTAAAGTTGGGCTTTATACTTTTTTTTGTCATTTAATGACTTAAGGGCGAAGAATTAGAGAATATCTTGGAATAAAGTCTTTACTATGACAGACTCTAGGAGGGGCTATAGAATTTGTGGTATTTGGATACCTTATGTGTTAAAGTTTCTAGTAGCATTTCTGGCACCAGGAGAGACTACGAGCCAAATAGAAAAGCCAATGTGCAGTTCTCTTGATGCTGCTGCATACAAAATACAAATGTCTTAACCAGAACAAGAAAATTAAACAAACCTTTTATAGGAGCAAGGCTGAAATGTAAGGAAATTATTTTTTGGGACTGAAGGTTCCAGAATTCTTCAATACTCTGGTAACTGACTATGTTGACTGGAATTTTCTGAGAGTTATAGTCTAAAAAGTAATTTTTGCCAACATCTACACAGGACTAAGCATAAATCATCGAATCATCGAATTGTAGAGTTGGAAGAAACCAAGGGCCATCCAGTCCAGCCCCCTGCCATGCAGGGGCCTGACCAAAGCAGAATAGAGTGGTATTATTATTTCCCTTGATCTAGACACCATACTTCTATTGATGCAGCCTAAAATTGCATTGGTCTTTTTAGCTGCTTCGTCATGTCATGATTCCAGCTAATAGACAGACACTCCTGTGATCAAATTTGCTTTCATATCAAATGCCTGCCTTCATATACACAATTACCATACACTGTTACACTAAATGTGTGGTATCTCCAGTTAGAAC
Organism: Urosaurus nigricauda; assembly: GCA_034509955.1. Lineage (NCBI taxonomy): Eukaryota > Metazoa > Chordata > Lepidosauria > Squamata > Phrynosomatidae > Urosaurus > Urosaurus nigricauda. The sequence continues at coordinate 57,633,721 of JAOEGL010000003.1, forward strand.
AGTTGTATTAGCTACAGATGTTCATAGGTGACTACCGGATCCTATTGCTAAATCCTACTGACAAAACATTTCCATTACATCCTTGAAGTGATACAGATACTCTGATAGAGAAACAATAATTCATTTAATTAATTATTTTTGTCCAGTTCCTTAGGCCCCCCAACACAACTAGCAATATAAGAATAAACAGGCTATATTTATATAATGCATATTAATTTGGGGCTTTCTTTGTGGCTGCTTCTAAACTCTGGAACTCTTTTATATGGGAGGCTAGATTGTTCTTTGTTGTTCTTCCACTGACAGGTAAACAGAAGTAGGCTGATATGCTGAAAAGGTTGTAAAAGTCTGGTAACTGGCTTTGTCTTGTATTGTTGTGTTCTTAATTTTATCTTAATCTATATTTCTATGTCAAGCTTTTAATCAACAATTCATTTTTATTTTATATTCTGTTGTTATTTGGCAGTTGGGCACCTTCTTTGGTGGAAAAGCAGAATATAAATTAAATAGTAAACAAACATAAAATAGAAATCTTACAAAGCATACAATTTTCTTGACAGTGTGTGTGAAAAATAAAATTAATAGTAAAATAATATTTAAACCTATATAGTTAACCTGGAATTTCACATTTTGCCAAGCCAAGGAGGTTTCTTTTTAATTTTTGATATTGGGAATGGCTTCATGAATGACTCAAAAGAAAGATTTGCTCATTTTTCTAGTAATAACATTCTACAAACATAATAAGAAGAGTTGATTTGTTCTGTAATATATATTGGAAACAGAAAAGCTGGCTAGAATTTGGAAAGAGCCAGGAGGATAACGACGAAGATGTGCTAACCAAGGTTTATAATAGTTTATGGAAGATTGCTAGCCAAATTCATAGGGAAAGTGATGAAAACATTTATGAAAGCCTACATGAGTTACGAACCTAGAAGAGAAAAGAAACACTCAGATGCAATACAAAAATTGCAGTTGAGTAAAATGCTACTTAATGCCAATACTATTAGTGGATAGTAATATTAGTAATGGAGAAAATTCAGATATTTTGCAATTGCTAAATTACTCTCAAGCATAAATGGAAAAGTATTCAGTGTGAAGAATGGAGCAGAATAAAATGAGAAGATCCTAAGAAGTAACTAAATGTCCTATAAGCATAGGGGTGTTTAATATACTATTTGTGCTTTGGGGGACAGATTCAACTTAAACACTAAACAGTGAATTTGTGGCATTGTGATTTCAATAAAGTTTTGTTCTGATTCATCATACAAGACTCATTGATTGAACAAGGAGTGAGTTCCCTAGTTCTGAGCACCAGGTAGTAGCACATAACACAATGCCAGTCAGCACTTGAATTGTATGATGTTTGCCCCAATTTAGTAAGGCCATTCACTAAATAAATAACCAAAAAGACACTGATACACCAAAACAGGTGTGAATATATCCCACATTAAATGCAATCATACTATATTTAGTGAGGCACAATTTCACACCATTTCTGTTACACTTTTGTCATAAAAAAGGGACAAATTTCACACACACACAAAAGAGTGAGCAGTTTTTTCCAACTAGTTATTTCCAATTGCTCCATTAATCTTTTCTTGAATTGAGTGGGTTGAGATTCCTTGAAAAATTTTCCATGAAGGTCATATGAAAGCCACAGCTTTCAGTCAACAAATACCATACAGCAGTGCTAAATACCCTGACTGACTACCAGTAGTAAATCTTCCCACTGTTAACAGACTGAACTAGCTGACTAGAAAAGGTTACAAGGAACTGATGTATCTTGGGCACCTGCCTGACAGTTCTGTAGGTCTTTTGCCATTACAAAAATTTCCAGAGTTTCTTTTTTAAGCACAAATGTCAAAGTGGGATTCATACAGTCCAAAACCTTGTATAGGCAAAACAGCAACAAAACACACCCAAAATTTTTGCCACAGGACTTTGCCCAGAATCAGCTCCATTTGCCTATCCATTGACATTATGAGGTCTCTCTTCCATGCATAAGATACATTTGGGACTGCTTTTCATGCATGGAAATGATACCAGCAACCCTGAGGTTTTGTGTCTCTTTATTTGGACAGGGATATGAGTTTCATTCCATGAGAACAACAATTAGACAAGAATTTCAAACCAAGGTCATGATGTCTTCACTGATGTTCACCCCAGTTATGAATAAAAATGGAGCCTGTGATTGCATTCTTAATATAATGGGCAAAATTCTACAGCTTGAGAATCAGAACCAAGGACAGCAGCCCTTCTGTTTCTCTTATTTAAAACTAACTTGAATTTGTGGTGAAGCAGCTACTTGCAAACTGCTATTACTCAGCTTAAAAGAGATAGTTGCTTCTGTTATAAATTGGGGGCACATTCTCTCTTGACTTTGTGACTCAAAGTACGCTAAGCTTGAGGAAGGAGTTCTATTTGGCTAAACATAAGCAAACACCAGAACAGCAATGGAAAGACTGGTTGACAAAATTGGATGGGGGACATTTTTTTGGTATCATATTTCAGTGAAAGTGTACCACAGAACTACATTTTGTATTTATTTAGATTTTTTTACTCTCTTTGTTATTTTGGCTTTTTAAAAATGACTCTCTACCTCATAGCAATGATAATAGACTTAACTCTAGGTGGAATGAAGGCAAAGTGGTTGGCCTGCTGCAAAAGAGAAAAAAGAGAATGAAGGACAGTGAGTGAGAATGAGTAAAATACTGAAAAGTTATCATGAACAGTGCTTTGTAAGGACTGTATTATTATGGTAATTTTTCCTTATAGGATTACACGGGACTTCTTTATCTATTAATCTTTTGCCTATCTATCTGAATTCCCAACTGACTTTCTTCTTTTATTTACTCCCCTGTTTTAGCACCTACTGGGTCACTACTCCAGAAGACAAAACCTACTATTCTTAACTTTATTAGCTAAATTCCATTTTCTGCCTATAGTATTTAATGATACCATATCTCACAACTTCATGGATGAAGTCTCCAACTCAGTCTGATGGCTGTCCCATACCAACTGTCCTGATTAGATATGAATAGTCCTGATATGAATAGGCCTCTGTCATCCCACCTTTTCAGGTATTTTTGAAATGTCCCAGTTTCCCTCTCCTCCTCCCATTTCTGCCTTTTGCTCTTGGTATACATGAATTGTTACAAATTGAGTTCAAAGTGTAAAAATATCTTGCTCTCAATAAGTCAGTGGGGAGGGAAAGAAGAAAAGAGGAAGAGTGGAAACCTGCCAATCTCAGTAGCTTCAAGAAAAGTAGAGAGAGGATAACACCATACTACCAGTGGAAAATATCAGAGACTTGGAACAATTACTAAGGAGGGTCAAAGAAAGGCAGGCTTACTGCTGAACATAAAGAAAACAAAAATAATGATTGCATTAATGTTTACATTTCTATACCATTTAATGGTGAACTAAGCTCTCTCTAAGTGGTTTACAATCTGTAAGCCAATTGCTACAAGTGGATACTCATTTTACTGACCTACAAAAGGATGGAAGGTGGAGTCACAGAATCATAGAATTGTAGAGTTGGAAGAGACCACAAGGCCATCCAGTCCAACCCCCTGCCATGCAGGAACATGCAATCAAAGATCCTCGACAGATGGCCATCCAGCCTCTGCTTAAAGACCTCCAAGGACAGAGACTCCACCACATGCCGAGGGAGTATGTTCCACTGTCGAACAGCCCTTACTGTCAGGAAGTTCCTCCTCTTTTCCTGGAAATTGCATCCATTGTTCTGGGTCCTAGTCTCTGGAGCAGCAGAAAACAAGCTTGCTCCCTCATCAGCTTTCGAGTCCTGGGATCAAACTCACATTGTTGTGGCTGCAGTACTGGCATTTAACCACTGCACCACCAGGGCTCATGATCATGGAGGATCTACATAAATTCAACCTGCACAATGAGGAAATAAAAATAGTCAAAGATTTCCCATATCTTGGATCAAACCTTTAATCAAAATGGAGACTGCAGTCAAGAAATCAGAAGAAGACTGGGAATGGGAAGGGCAGTTATGAAAGAACTAGATATGATTCTAAAGTTTAAAGACTTACAACTGAGCAATACAGTTAGAATCATCCAAATCATTGTATTCCCCACCACCATATACATATGTGAGATCTGGACAGTGAAGAAAATGAACAGGATGAAAATCAACCCATTTGACATATGGTGCTGGAGGAGAGTGCTGAGAATACAGTGTACATCCAAAAAGACAAACACATGAGTCCCTGAACAGATTAAGCCTAATCTTTTCCTGGAAGCCAATATGATCACATTGAGGCTGTCATACTTTAGCCACATCATGAAAAGGCATGAGTCATTAGAAAAGACAACAATGCTAGGAAAGGTAGAGAGGAGTAGAAAGAGAGGACTGCATGCCAGATGGATAGGCTCAATCAGAGAGATCATGGGCCTGAATTTGCAGGACTTAAGCAGAGCAGTGGAGGATAAGGGGTCTTAGAATGTCTCATCCACAGGGTCACCATGAGTTAGGGTCAACTCCTGGGCAGTTAACAACAAACAGCAAATCATGTCATCTCTTAACCTTCTCTTCTCCAGGATAAACTTAATCAGTTTTCTAAGCTGTTCTTCATATGCATGGTTTTACCATCTGATTACCTTCCGCTCAAAACATTCAAGCTTTCGATAAACTTCTCGAATCGTGGTGCCCAGAACTCGGCATAGTGTTCCTGGTGAGGTCTGACTAGAGCAGAACAGAGTGCACTATTATTTCCCTTGATCTAAACAGTATATTTCTGATCCTTGGGGTTAGATCATATATTGCTTATGTTGTCACAGTTTGTAATTTAGATACAGTCTATTGTATCAGACATTAGTTAATTCCACTTCTTTGAATGGTAATTTTGCCCTAAAAAACACAGGTCCATAAGAGCAGAAGATGACTTGACAATAAAGTACTATTGATTCATTCTCCATATTAAACTTAGTTTATAGAAGTCCTCATTTTATGGTTTATATTTATGGACCAAAGATCATTACACAGAAGTTCTGAGATAAATTATTTTCCAGAGCAGGAAAACTGATTTAGTAAGACATGGGCTATTTAAACCTACATTTATCAAAACTGACTCTAACAGGCCTGCATATTATTTCTGTATATTATATTTAAGAAAATACTGCAAAACTGTGTAAACTTCCAAAGAACTGTGACAGATTTAAAATGTTTGTTTATGTGCTTTTTCTGCAAGGGCCTTCAAAAATTTCCCACATATAGCTGTTCAACTGATGCAATTGTTTTTAAAGAAAAGTACTATGAAAAACAGAAACAAATATGGCATAACTAATAAAAATTCACAAGCACAAGTCAAGTCATGTGAAAGCTTGAAAAATCAGTTTGTGAGACTACCAAATCTTCCATGAAAGGTGGTTTTCCTAGTGGGCTACGCAAAGCAATACTCAAATGCTGCAGTCACAGAATTGACTTTCCTTACATCTGAATCAATTTGCATTCAGTTTAAAACTCTCTTAAAATACTTTATGTGGTTCCTTCCATAACAGTTTGCTGACATAAAGTCAAACTGATTAATTTATTGATATATTAGCACAACGGAAGAAAAAAATAGCTAAAAGAAGCAATACAAGATATTCTGCTATCTAATTTTATGGTGGTTGTGTTAAGGTAAAACTAATAAAGCCATTGATAACCAAATAAAGCCAATAATCTCTGCCATTAATGATCAATAGTTCAGCCATAGAGCAAAGGAAAAACTTGCACTTTGAATTAGGCTTGAGTTGTGGGCTGAGCAAGGAGGGGAGAAGAAGAAAACTAAGCATGATTTTCTCTTCACTGAGAAAGACGGGCCTCTCTCAAGGCCGCTGTAGCTAGCTAACTGATAGGTTTTTACTACAAAGCATTCATTGTGAATCAGGCCAGCAGAGAGCAGTTTAGACAAGCTGAACAACAACACACATATATATGGATGAATGCTAAACTACGCATGCTCAATGAATATTTTGTGGGTTAATAAAAACTGTTTACACCATGTTTGGGGCATTCAGTCATGGGATGACCCTTGATTGAAACACTGCATGCAGACTGAGACTGTTTGGAATAAATGAATCTGATTGGAAATCTTCACAAATGCCTCACTTGTATAATTGGTTGTGAATGGGTTAATTGACCCTTTGTTTACCTTAACAGTTGGGGCATGTTTGAAAGAAAACGAAGAGCTGTTTTGGAGGCCCTTTCACAATTCACAATTATAGTACTATTAGCTGACAAGGCAATATTCTATGGAAACTTGGGATGTGCAGATTGTTGAAGAACTAGAATTCTCTTGCTGGATGACCTTGTGCAAGTCATATGCTCTCAGCCACAGGAGAAAGCAGTGGCAAACCTCCTCTCAACAAATCTTGTCAAGAAAACCCCATATTACAAGTTCTTTTTATATTGACCTAATTGTTTAATGCACTCTTAATATACTTACTTTAAAGAAAAAGCATGGTTAAGTTTGGCTTAGGGTTGCCATAAGTTGGAAACAACTTGAAGGCCAACAACAACAAGTGAAAGGGCACCAGAAGTCAGAAATTTCCTGTATTCATGGGCTTTTCATTGTCATATTCAAGTTTCAAAAATTAAGGAAAGGTTAGACATAGGTTAAATCACAGAAAGCATTGCCCATGCAGAGCTTAAACTTTTTTTAAAAAGTTATTTTGGACTACATTTCCCAGAATCTTCAGACAAGCATGACTATGGGCCACATCAGCTAAAGGATTCTGGGACTTGTAGTCCAAAAATTAGCTTTCCCAATTATTTTTTGTGCAGGAATCATATTTTCTATGCAGAAAATCTTTTTGGTTGGTTTATTAAAAATACGTATTATTTTCTCCATTAAATAAATCCTTCACACAACACTTCAGAACATTGAATACCAAGAAAAAATTGCTCTAATACTCACTGGTTCATTATTCCTCTTGACAGGGCTTACTAACTGCTGGGAAACCCCCTTTTTAATCTGGCAATATTGTTTCCACCCTTACTCCTTGGTCCTATAAACTGTCAGCTAACAGATGTCATGGCAAAGCCACAAGGAATACAAATGTCAAAAACCATTAACTTAAGGAAAAGTGGTCAGGGAAGTCCAAATAAGAAGTGAGGAATATTCTACGTTCAAGGGGCAGACCTTCACACACAGACACATACACACATAACCTAGCCAAGCCATCAGAGAGTCTGGGAGGGAAACCAGGACTTCCAGCAACCCACATAGTCATTTGAACAACATATTTGGGGCATTGCTGGCAAAGTTGCAATCACACACCTAGCAGAGAAGTGGATCCCTGATAGGCAGGAGACTGGGCATACTGTGAGAGCATAACTAAGTAAAGAGCACAGTTGTTTACTATCTATGGCTAGATGAAGTCCACGCCATTCTTCCCTCTTCTGTTGTTAGAATCAAAGAGTTGGAAGAGCCCACAAGGGCCATCCATTCCAGCCCCCTTCCATGAGGGATAAATAATCAAAGCATTTCCAACAGTTGGCCGTCCAGCCTCTGTTGAAAAACCTTCAAAGAAGGAGGTTCTACCACATTCCAAGGCAGCATATACCACTGTCAAACAGCTCTTAGTATCAGGAAGTTCTTTCTCATGTTGAGATGGAATCTCTTTACCTGTAGCTTGGATCCACTGCTTCATGTCCAAGTCTCTGCAGCAGCAGAAAACAAGCTTGCTCCATCCTCAGGATGACATCCCTTCAAATATGTAGATTAAATGTCTTTTATCCTGGCTAAACATACCCTGCTCTCTAAGTCATAGGGCATGGTTTTCAGATCTTCTAACATTTTGGTCTCCCTTCTCTTAACATATTCCAACTTTCCATATTCTTCTTGAATTGTGGTGCCCTAAACTGGACATAGTGTTCCACGTGAGGTTTGACCAAAGTAGAATAGTAGAATAGAATAGTGGCAATATTATTTCCCTTGAAATAGAAAAAAGGGCATGGTTTCCAGTCCTTTTGCCATTTTGGCTGTACACTTTCCAGAGGACTTGTTGTGTGTCTTCAAGTTATTTCCAACTTATATAAGGTCACCACAGGAGGAAGCTGTGATAGGATTTTATTTATTTATTTATTTATTTATTTGCAAGATTTCATAGAATCATGGAATCATAGAATCACAGAGTTGGAAGAGACCACAAGGGCCATCCAGTCCAATTTGTTCAGAGGGTCATTGCCTTTGCCTGTACCTTCCTCCGAGGCAGAGTGTAACTTGCCCAAGATCATCCAGCAGGTTTCCATGGCTAAGTAGGGATTTGAACCCTGGTCTCCAGAGTCATAGTTCAACACTCAAACCCCTACACCATACTTCTTCTCTTACTCTTCAGTACAGTAGAGCAAAAAATGTTAAACCCTGGATTGGCTTATTTTGTTTGTATTTTGGGCTCTTCAGGGGAGGCAATAATTACACATGAAAGGAAAGGCTCTGACTTAGGATCTACAAATGAAACTTAAATTATATATACTGTTGCTTCTACTTTTACCAGCAGCATCCCATTCCGACATGTGTCATCCCTCTGTTAAGTAGAAAGTGTCAAGTTGACTTCCTGGTGAAAAAGAAATCAATGAAGCAGAGCCTCAAGATATTTTAAGAGAAAGTGGTTTATTCCCACCGCAAATTTAGCCTGGAATGGAAGTGGCCAGAAGCACACCCTTCAAATTCCTTCCCAAGCTCCTAAAAATGGACTGTATGTTTACTGAACAATCTCAGCTGCATGTCTACCAGCTTCTTCTTAATGGGTCCAATCTCTGCTGAGCCACAGAAATACACAAGGTGACCTTAGACACAAGAGGAGGTTTTCCTTTGCCTTCCTCTGAGGCTAAGAGATTGCGATGTGTCCAAGGCCATCCAGTGGGTTTTCATGGCTGAATGCAGGTTTGAACTCTGATCTCTCAGGTTGCATTCATACAACAGAAATAATCCAGGTTGACACCAGTTTAACTGCCATGGATCAATACTATGATATTCTGCAAGCTTTTGTGTCATTTAGCCTTCTCTATCAGAGAGCTCTGGTGTCCATCAAGCTATGTTTCCCAGAATTCCATAGCACTGAGCCATGGCAGTTAAAGTAGCATTAACCTGCATTTTTGCAGTGCAGATGCAGCCTCAGAGTTGTAGTACAGTGCTCAAAGTACTATACCACGCTGGCACTCTTCCTAAATATGAAGCTTAGCTGGGATTAATGTAAGATCAGGAAACAAACAGTAATTGCTTATGGAAACTGAGGATTTTTTTATGAATGGATAGCTCCAAATAGTCTTAACCAAAGAGGACATGCAGATATTATGCATGTGGAGAGAGAAGATATAATTGAAGAATGGGTTATTATAAACATTTTGTAGTTATGTGCCTTCATGTTGATTCCAACTTATGACAAGCCAAAGGTGATCCTGTCACAGGGTTTTGTTGGCAACATTGATTCTTGCCAAGAAAACTCTATGAAGTCCATAGGGTTGCCATATAGGAGAAGTGAACTGAAGACACAAAACCAAAAAAAAAAAAGGTAATGGGCCATGTGGAGTTGAAGGATTTCATAGCCGGCATCCATATTTTTTTATAGGGCTTTCGGTTTATGTGGTCATGTTCTAGACGAGTTCCTTTCTGACATTTTGCCAGCATCTGTGGCTTGCATCTTCAGAGAATGATAGCCTGGAAAAGGATTGAATATATATATATCCTGTGTGACCCTAGGAAGGGAGGAGTAATTTGCAAATGTATTGTTCTGTTGCTATTGATCTGTGAACCCCACTTGTTGAAAGATGAACTGAAACACCTGGACCGGGCTCTATAGGCCAATGGTTATTCCAGCGCAGACATCAGAAGGGCTGCCAGGCCCAGAAAAATCCAGAGGAGGGAAACAACCAGGCAAAGGGAAGATATTTTTACCATACATCCAAGAAGTCATAGACAGAATAGGGAAAGTGGCGAGGAAACACAATCTGCAAATGGTTTACAAACCGACGAAGAAAACCCAGCAAATGCTTCATTCAGCCAAGGATAAGATTGACCCTCTCACAGCTGCAGGAGTCTACCACATTCCATGCAGCTGTGGAAAGGTCTACATAGGGACCACCAAACGCAGCATGCAAACAAGAATTACGGAACATGAGAGACACTGCAGACTGGGTCAGCCAGAAAAATCAGCAATAGCAGAACATGCTATAAACCATCCGGGGCATAAAATGCTGTTTGAAAGCACTGAAATTCTGGACCATGCCAACCACTACCATGTCAGAATGCACAGGGAAGCCATTGAAATCCATAAACACCTGGACAATTTCAACAGGAAAGAGGAAACCCTGAGGGTTAACAAGGTTTGGCTACCAGTCCTGAAGGACAGCAAGGTCAAGACTCAACCTATGCAAATGAGAAACAGCCTAAGGCCAGGGGATTCCCAGCAGACCATGAGCACCAATTAGCAGACATTAATCCTTGTTTGCATATCCTCCCACCCTGAGGATTGCCATTAGCAACAGAACAATACATTTGCAAATTACTCCTTCCTGCCTTCCCAGGGTCACACAGGATATATACATCCAATCCTTTTCCCGGCTATCATTCTCTGAAGATGCCAGCCACAGATGCTGGTGAAACATCAGAAAGGAACTCAACATGGCCACATAGCCCAAAAGCCCTACAAAAAACTATGTAATGGGCCATCTTGTCAATAATCTGCAAAGAACATTGTGAATAGTACAATTGGATCTATAATCAAATTTCTTCTGAGTTCCCTGTAGTTTTATGCATCAAATTTGCAACAGATATGAAAACAAGAATATTGGATTGTTCCTGAGGGCCACTGGGTTTAGAGGAGATTGGCAGGTGTTGATTGAAGCAGATAAAAATTAACCTTTGACACCATTTTAAAGAGGATTTATGAATTGACCAAACAACTCTACTTGATGATGAAGGGGTATGCAGACTTTAACCAAATTATTTTTTTTAAGAAACAGTTATTTTACTTTGGTAGAATTACAAATATAAATTAATAATTGGCCAACACTGAGTGTTTTCCACTCTGTGTAAAGCATGAATGTTTGTTACATTATCTTATTCAAAGCTATAGAGATTTGCTGTTTCTGAAGTACCCTGGCTCTCTCTCCCTGTTGTTTCATTCAAAATTGTAACTGTCTCTCAGCAAAGGAACTATTATCTATGTCAAGAGGGCCCAGGCACAGATGGCAGTTTTTAAAGTATTCTGTGTTAAGCTGTTAGAGTGTCTTCTCATGAAGGGGAGAAAAAAATCCGTTTTCCCAGACTGTATTGCCTTTCCACTTCCGTAACTGAAGCTTGCCTGCACGCATTTTGGTTCTTAAACATTCTCTAAAGAATTTACAGCTTGACTGGGTCCACTCAATTGATAGATTTGGATCAAATTGACCAATTCACTAGCTATAATGAGGAAGCTTAGATGATTTCTAGCAAACTACTTTTCTCAAACAAAACTTTTGCAACCTAGTTATTTAAAATAAAAAAGGAAACAAAAAAGGGAGGGAAATTGCTTTATATAGATAACTAAGAAAATTGAGCACTTATATCAGCATCCTCTAAAGATAGAGCTGGCTGTGAGGTAATGTGAATTGCACATTTCATGCTGAAAGATTATCCCAAAGGAGTATCATATTGTTTCACAAGCTGATGATAGAATAACAAAACCACTGAATGTCAGAATTGGAAAGAACCTCAAAGGTCATCTGTTCCTAAGTGCCTACATTTATGTGCTTGTGCGATAGCTGAGTCATGGCTGCTGGATACATATCCAGTGGCTTGTTAAAAACTAAGGCCAGAAAAGCTTTCTGACTTATACACTCATATTATAAGTTCTTTTTATATTGACCTAATAATTGAATGCACTTTTAATATACTTTTTTAAAAAGATGGTTAAGTGGATAGAAATAAAATCTAAATACAGCATTGGATGGATTTCGTAAATATATTCCTTGCAGACAAATTGCAGGCTATTTAAGACAAACCAAATTGGGGGAGTAACTAGTTATAAATAGTTATAATTAATTCCTTCTGCAATAATTACACTATAACAGGTTACATTACCATTGTGATATAATGAGGGATAATGTCACTCCTCTTACAATGTAAAAGTATTTTTTTAGTTAGTATTCTAACTCCAGTGTGTGGCCTCACTAAACGATAGATTTGGAAGATCACATGGTTCAAGTGCTGGCTCATGGCACACCATGAGCACATCTCATGCTTCTGAGGCAATGAGAAAATGTACTTCTTAACTCCAGACCAGGGAAGTGTTTATATTTTTAATGATGTTTAATTATGAGAGCCCGAATACTGTGAGAACCAGTATGGTGTAGTGGTTTGAGCATTGCACTAGGCCTCTGGAGACCAGGATTCATATCCTAGCTCTGCCATGTAAACCCACTGTGTGAACTTGAGAAAGTCACACTCTCTCAGCTTCAGAGGATGGCAATGGCAAAGTCAAACCCCCTCTGAAGAAACTGGCCAAGAAACCCCCAAGATAGGCTTGTCTTTGGGTTGCCATAAGTTGAAAATGACTTGAAGGCACACAACAATAACAATGATAACAACAAGGTATTCTGAAAAACAGGAATGTAAGGATTTACTTTTTGAAACAGTGAATACAATTTGCAGGCACTGTAACTAAAACTGAAACTGATGTGGTTCTGGATTCAGCCCTGAGCCTAGAAACCAGGTTTTGTTGGTCACCAGGAATGACTGTCCACAGTTAAGGTGGCTGTGTAGGTCATGCCCATTCCTAAAAATGTTGGATCCAATCATGGTGACACATTTCTTAACTACATTTTTGTTGCATTACTGTAATATGATCTATGTTGGGCTGCCTTTGAACAGTGTTCAGAAATTTCAGCTGGACCAAAGAGCTTTGGCTAAATTGTTAACTGGCTACCAGAAGTGCAGAACTCTCTTGTTGGAGCAGCTCCACTGGCTGCTCATCTGTTTCTGGGAAACAATTCAAAGTATTTGTTAATGCACAACAGTGGCTATAAGACATAAGTCCAATTTTTCTGAAGGAGTGCATTCTCCCATATGAAACTGGTCCTGTTTTTAAATTTCCTAAGGAGGCACTTCTCTTTGCTCTACTACTTTTACAGTTCCATCTGGAGGGAACATTAGAAAGGGCCTTTTCAGTGGCTGCCCCCAGGCTATGGAACTTCTTTCTCATGGAAGTTACACTATTACCCCTTCTTCTATCCTTCTGAAGGCCATTGAAAACCTTTTTTATTTCAATGGGCCTTTGACAGTGGATGCTTGTAAAGCTACTGATAGATTGATTATATGTTTATTTTTTGTGTGCTGTGAATTTTTTAAGGTTTGTTTGTGTTCACATTTGTGTAACCCACTTTGAATCCTAGTGTAGGAAAAGGGGAAGATATAATTCTGAACTTTGAGATAAAGCAGGTTAAGGATTGAAAGTGATCTGTAGAATTGTTGGGGCTTTTTAGACCGCCCAAAAGGGGCGGTCCATACTCGCCCCTTCTGGCGGCGAGATGAGGCCTAGGCTGCCGCCGCTTTTGGAGGCCACGGGGAACCGGCAAACTGCCGGTTCGCCGCGGCCTCCAAGCAGGGTGCAGCAGGCGCTCTGGGCGCCCGCTGCACCCCGCTTCCCTCGGCGGGGCTGAAGGGGGAAAGGGGCCGCCGCCGCAGCCCCTTTCTCCCTGGGTCTTTGCCATGGCCATTTAAAGGCCGCGGCAAAGACCCGCCGCAAAAAAAGAGCTCCGCGATGGAGCTCTTTTTTTGTGGCGCGGGAAGGGCGCGATTGGCGCCCTCCCGCGCCACAAAAGCGTCATAACGTGCGCAGCGTGTCAAAACGCTGCACACGTGATGATGCCTTTGCGGCGCCTCCGTATGGATGCCGCCATCTTTAAATGGCAGCGTCCATACGCTTTAGGGTTAGGGAGGGTATAAAAGCTACGCCCTCCCTAACCCTAAAGACGCCCTTTACAGCCCTAAACGCACATTTTTTTGCCCATCTAAAATGGGCCATTATTGTTATTGCATTTATATTTATTTCAGGATTAAGGTGGCTTACAAAAGTTAAAATAATTATGGTTAAAATACACCCTTGTGGAAGGTCAAAATGGAAGTAAACTAACAATAAAATCAATTCCAGCTTAAAATATAAACATTAAAAAGCAAAAAGCAAATTACAACAGCCTATTTGCAGGACCTTTTCCCCATGAGAAATGCATCCTTAAGGCCTGTTGAAATAAAGAAGACTTTACCTGCCTACAGAAGGATAACAAGAAGGGTACCAGTCTAATGTCTCTATGAAGGGAGTTCCAGAATCTGGGAGCAGCCACTAAAAAGTCCCTCTCCTGTATTTTCACCACATGTTTTTGTGTGGGTGGGGAGACAGAAACAAGGGCTTCCCCAAAATTGCTCAAAACACCAGCAGCCTCATATAGGGAGATACAATCCTTCAGATAACCTGGATCAGAGCAGTTTAGGGATTTACAGGTGTGATCTGGAACCCTAGTATCACCACCAGGACAGCCCTTTGGGTCCATCTGTAGTGGCCCTTAGCTTACATAAATGGATGTCACCATCTACACTTCTGAAATAAATTGGACTGGAAGTTTAGTTTTACATCAACACTAGTGATCGTCACTGAGCTGCTTTAAAGGGTACAGGACAGATCATGTGGCACATATAAAACATTATCCTCTAGAAAAGATGAAGGGCTGGGTGGTCCTGCAGTTTCCTCACACCATTTGTCACCTGTGGCAGTTGATTAATTCTGCCTTATAGTAAGGAAAGCCACACTGGAGCTATATGAAAAGATGTGGATGGTGAGTTTGGCAATGGCATATGTAAGAGTTCGTGCTATGTGGCTCTCTAGCACATAAGCATTGTCCTGTATTGGTATTCTCTATTCTTCCACGAAGGCTAGAATCTTCAAAAGGTTCAGTAAGCACTGTTAATACTTTCCCCTATACACCATCATTGGACTTTCCATTTTATTTAAATTAGGCACACACTTTTAAAAAACCAACACTATTGCCACCACTGAAATGTCAACATTGCTTTAGAAATGGTGTTTGTTTTGCTAAATAAAATGTTAACCATTAGTTAATAATCCTTCTCAGATGCATAAGATCTATTGCCAGTATGCTGTTTTATGTTGGTGAAGATTGACTGAATTTCTGGGAGCAGGAGAGTATGGACAGAAGGGAGCACTGTTTCTGGGAACTTAAATCAAAGCTGAAATAATTACAATAAGCAGGGTTTTTTTTAAAAAAAAAATCAGGTCTTTACTGTAGAGCTCTGAGTTTACTTTGGACACTCATTGAGGCATCTTTTTACCCATCAACTTCTAGTATCTAGAAGTTGGGGCACTCTCAGAAGCTTCATCTTTGACATGAGAACAGGAGTTCTAGTATTGGTGGCTATGTTCTTCAAACTATATTGCAGAAGATCTGTCAAATAACTCTGCAAAGACTATCTTATCAAAGATAGCAAACTAGTAGCACATTACTTCTGAAATATCATTAAAATAAAGATCAAGTAGTATTTCATATAGGTTAGAAAAGGACATTGCAAGTCAATTGCCGAAGGCTGTATAATTGCAAGTATTGAAAGTGGGTATAAAATAGAAAAGATATCAAATACACTACCAAAAAGATACACAAGGTAAAGTTTCAGTGATAAATAGACAAATACATGATTGGATGAGTACATCCTACTCACAGTATTTGTATATATGCCTTTAAGTTGCCTGTCAGTTTACAGCGACCCCATGAATTTCATTGGGCTTTCTTAGACAAGGAATATTCAGAGGTCATTTTGCCAATTCCTTCATATGAAATATAGTCTACAGCTCCTGATACTCATTGGTGGTCTCCCATCCAAGTACTACCTGCACATATATATTATGTGTATATGCGTCTGACAAATTAGATTAAAACTTCAAGGAAATAGACGTTAGGCAACAAATGTTTATGCTCTAATGAGTTGATGAGTTATTACTTAAGTTGTCACAAAACAATCAGTATTGCACTCCTGTAATGCCACACAAATAGGTGCATGCTCACTCTCAGAATGACACAAGAGTACCTTTTCTTCCTAAAGGCAGAGCCCTGCAATTCTATTTCCTATAATTCATCAAAGGATTTTTGAGGAACCCAATTGCCTCTTTGAAAACAAATGAATCACTTTCCCAGCGGCAAAACTCACAGTGCCTTGTAAAAAAGGAAAATATTGATGGCAGTTCCCTTTTGATTAAACTAATTAACAGCCAATAATCTTCAAGTTTGTTTTCCTTCTTTTAGATTAGATACTATAATTCAGGTGTTTTCTATGCAATATTTAAATCAAGAGCATAACACTTTCATGTATTGTGTTGCACCGGATCCATGGGATCTGCACATATTTGACTTAAATGATGTATTATTTACAGAATACCTGTACACATTATTTATAGAATTTTTCAGTGTAACATATTACACTTGCAAATCTTTGCCTCCATGTATTTTTCCTCCTGAATTTCTTTGCTGGACTAGACATGAGAGGTGATGTTAGGAAATATAAGTGACTGTTTCATCTGCATGAAACCATTCATTCCTAATAATAATAATAATAATAAGATTACTCCCTAAAGGAATTCAGATAAGAATAATCAAAGCAAGGCCCTCTCAAATCCTTCTCTATGATTGAATCTCCCAGTACTACCAATAAGAAGTTGATCAGAATTTTGTGTTGCAAAATCCAATGAATACTTGCCATCAGAATAACTGTCACCTCAGATGAAGGTATCTGACCTACATTTTAGTGGCACAGAGTTAAGTGTCAATGGCTAATTATTATGGAGAATCTTCAGTGATAGGAACAGAACTAATACAACACATTGATTGATTTTTTTAAAAAATGTGGTAAATGATTTAAAAAATTTGATAAATGATATACTACAATGGCTATCACATACATACACAGACACATTATAATTTGCTTATTGTTTTGCAGAAGCATAGACAACCAATGGTCCCAAGGCCACATGTGGCACTATATCTGATTGCTGCCAAATTTCAAGGAACTGAGAAGGAAAGATGGGAGAAAAGTTAAAACTAGAAGAAAAATAGGGGTGAGCTGCCCTACTTACCTGTGGCTCCATTCACAACTGGTGGCACTCAACAGACAATCACCAAGGGAAGGAGCCCATCCAAGCTTTAGCATATTTTCTTGGGAGAAAGGACATTATATGTAATGGAACTTGCTTCTCATAGAAACCCCTATTATGCCACTGCTGCACCCCAAACACAGTGTAGGATTGAACAACTTTTAAAACCTGTGGTTCTACTTTTGAAGTAATCATCCTTAGATAGTCTTTTCTTTTCTTTTTCATTTCCTTGAAAATTGGTACTGCAGAACCATCCATTTTCATGCAAGTGCAATGACTTAAAATGATGATTGCCATTTTGAATCAGCCCTCATGGATCTTGGACTCAGAACCAAATCTATTACAGGGGTCTCAGGCTTTTCCCTCTTACTTGCCATGTTTATATACTGATGTATAAGGGCTCTGTCTAGCTATCTAGCTATCATCTATCTATCTATCTATCTATCATTTTAAAAAAGCCTCACACTCTCTTTTTTAAAAGAAATGAACATAAACCCAAACACATTTTATATGAAATTTAAACAAAGTAAAATAAACAAATACAATTACAAACTAAACTACTAAACTAAAATTAACACATACTACTGACTTCCTCTGCCTAATTGTTATATAATACTATTTATTATACTTTCCTTATATATTTCCTTATTATATTTCTTCTTCCACAATAACCAGCTATTTATTTAACAAAACCTATGATTGAGTCCTACCCCCAATATAACTGCAAATAAACAAGAAAAAATTCCACATCTTTCATAAATTATTCAAAGATATTTCTTAACGTTGTCAATTTGTCCATTACAGCCAGTTCAACCAACTTCATCAGCCAGTCTTCTTGTGTAGGAATAGCAGTAGCCTTCCATGTTTGAGCATATATTATTATTGCAGCTCTTATCGTACTGTATATTGTAATGTGCTTCCAAACTTCTTCTCAATCTCATCATCCAGCTTTCCGTGCAAGAAAGTCTCTGGTTTAAACTGTATCTTTATTTTTAATATATCTTCCAACATGCAGTGAACCTGAGTCCCATGTTGGCTTCCTCACAGATCCACCACATATCCGGGGGGGGGGGGGGGGGGGGGGGGAGCAGTATCAAGCTACATTCCCAACTGCTAAAGGACCTGCATATGCCATAGAACCTCTATTATACCTCCAAAGCTAGGGCTGAGGTTTGGGTGGCCCTCCAAGGTCATTTGTACACACCCCAGAACCCTGTGAGCCATTTCTTTAACAAAACAGGGAGGGGGGAGGCAAAACATACCATTTCATCTCTAGGGCGTCAAAAGGAACATTTTCCCAATTAAAGGCTATTTGTCCTAGGCCCCATCTCATTTGGGCCTCAAATAGCAGCATCTGAAAATAAAGTGCTCAGAGAGAGGGGGCATCTGGTTGTTGTCCCAAATTATATACATTTTTCTCTCTATTCATACCATCCAGTTTAATAAGAAAGAGGTTTGGATCTGTTTGCCTGGTAGCACGTGTAAAGTCTCTCTCTGATCAAATTTCCTTTAATTTTAAGAAGAGAGAATGAGAAGTGGTGAAGTCTTCTAAGCTTAAAGCTATCACCTATAACTTGTGGTGGGGGGGGGGGGATGAGGAGATCTATGCAAACCCCTATTCCTGACCTTACAGTCCGGGTTAGAATAAGCCTTGAATTTATTGGATGCACTCACCAATTTTTAAATACTGGCATATGCAAATCCAGTATTCTATAAGGGATGTTATACTTAGGAAGGATATAGTTTCATATATATAGTCTTTTAATAATGTCTACTGCAATTGAAAGGTGTACTGCAATCGGACTCTTTTTTTTTCTTGGAAAATAAGATCAACAACTCTGGCCCCCTTCCCACAAAATCCATATATGTACATGTTCCCAAGGTATTAAAAGTCATGCTTGAGGATACAACATCATCTCAGTGCAGCTCAGCCACTGTAGTTCAAAAGGTAGGTTGAAGGTATTTAAGTGTGTGCATGGAATTTTAAACTTATTCTTGAATAAAGTATATTTAAGACAAAAACAAAAATAAAAAGAGCCCCTCTAACAATAATAATAATAATAATAATAATAATAATAATAATAATAGTGTTATGGGACCATGGTCCCTGTTTCTTCAAAGAATACTGTAGAGAGCTGTGGCACTGATAGGGTCCCCACTCTAATATATTTCTATTTTCAGATTTATCAAGGCAGGGCTAAACAGGTATTAACTGTTTCCACATCAAAGCAAAACTTCACTAAAGAAGTGAACCAGTCAACTTCAAGGAGATAATTTAGCACCAGATCAAAGCCCTTTAGGAAAATATTTACATTTTACCAGTTTACTTAGAGAAACAGCTCTGGGAAATCTGCAGATATCATGTGATTATACACATACTCTGACAGAAACATTGATGCCAGAGTTCACAGTAGTGATTTAATCATAGAGCATTTCAGCCTCTGGCAATCCATCTTGAAAAAAAATCAATAGGTACCTTCTCAGCTGTATTAGAAGCTGTGTGTGTGTGTGTTTGCTACTTTGCTTGACTGAGATATTAATTTGTATATATTTTTATGACCTGACCTTTTTTACTCATTGGTCTTAAAGCATCTTGTTTATTCTCAGAATCCCTTTCACACCCAGATTTTCCTGTTATCATTATTGATTGACCTATACAAGCCCTTGTCTCATGCATCAAAGTGTTTAGCAGACTTCCAAACTACATGTGCATGAAGAGTGTCTTACTCCAGCTACTGTTTTAACATAGTTCCCAAAGGAAAGCATGCAGCAGCACACTTTAATGGCTGAAATTACATAACCAATTTAAAAAAAAAAACTCAGTGAAGGCAATACTAACTGGATGAGTCACTGCTATCATTCTTTTTTTTTTTTTTTTTTTTTTTGGTCACTATACAGAAGCAGTTCCCATAAGCTTCATTACAGTAAGCACAATTCAAGCATATGAATCCATCCATGGGGGGACTTATCCACTCTACCAACATAAAAGCTTTAATGTTTTATACCAACAATTTTCAGGAAAACTTGAGAAACCTGAACAGCAACAGTTGTGTTAGAGAAGGAGGAAGCAATCATTCCCAGCTAACAGGGAAGAAAAAGAAGAAAAAGAATTTTTTAAGATTCCTTCACCACAACTTGGATCCCTTGCTTTGAACTCCCACCAGAGTGTATTTGGACAGAAATGGAGATGCTACAGTAAGTGATTCTCACTCTTTTGACTTTACGGAGAAGCTAGAAATGTGTCAAAGGTCAGAGATGTAGCTACATGGGGAGGACAAAATGAGTCAACTGCCCCTAAATAAGAATTCTTCCCTGCAATTGAAATGTTCCTTCTCTCCTAAAATTTCTAGCATTAAAGAGTCATGGACATTCACATTTAGAAATCTTTATGTTTCCTTGGTAGCTTTTTCCTCCCCCCCCCTTTTTTTTTTTAGATGTCTAAACAGAATTTCTAAATTCTTAACTCAACTTTTAAGTTATTGCTATGGTAGAAATCTGGGAAATGAAAGAAAAAATAATGGAAGGGACTGAATTGTTATGGGGGCATGTTCTCATTTGGACCCATTCATAGCTACATCCCTACAAGGGTTGAAACTGGATTGAATGAACAACTGACCAGAGAATATGTACAGTACAGAGGGATGACTATGGGGTTTGTATATGAAACTTTCCCATTAAGAAGATTTTCAGACCAGCACTTAAGCACTGGTAAAATGCCACTAAATGTTTAAGAAGCATGTGTATGAGAAAGCCTGACGTGCTTCCTAAATGTCAGGGAATTGTTGGCTCCCCTCCAGCATCCCTGAATTGTTTGGGGAGCAGCAATTTCCTATGAATGGAAACTTTGCAGTCATAGGAAATTGTTGCTCCCCAAATGATTCAGGGACACTGGAGGGGAGGTGACAATTGCCTGACATTTAGGAAACGCATCAGGCTTTCACACACATGCACTTCCTAAACATTTTAGCGGCGTTTTACCAGTGCTTAAGCGCTGGTATGAAAATCCTCTAAGTGAGTGAAGAAGAAATGCCATTTTTCATAGGAGGCATAGTAATCTCTGAATAGCTTGTGTGAGCAGATCTTTGAAAAAAGAATCTGTTGAAATAGAGCATAAGAACTCCTGAGCAATTGGATAATTGGGTAGGTAAGTAGCCCCACTATGAAACCTTCAAGGACTGCTACCTTTACGCTTCTATCGATGGCTGATGAAGTTCAACATAAGGCATTAGCATTCAGATAAAGAGTAAGCACTCAGCACTACATGAGCAGTTTGCAGAATGATAACTGTGAAACTCCACTGACATAGCTAGCTCAACAAGAGGGTGCTTCAGATGCTTAGCTCCTCTCAGAACACAGCAGATGGAATACAATGGGGGCAGGTGGAAATACAGGGCTGGCTACACTCCCAGAGCCTAATGAATCAATCTGGCAAGTCAAGAAGAAACCATTGAGAAGCCCCAAGCCAAAAGCAACTGTTGTGCTCTGGGGAAAGCAGGCTAGATGCAAGGGGAAATCTAGCAGGTTGAAAAGTTCCTTGCTATACTCACTGTTTGAGGCGACATCTAGTGTGCACCTGGAGGACACTGTCTAATGGGCAAAGTACCCAGCTGGAGCCTGACACTTCTCTAAGCACTTGGAGAAACTACTTTCCTTCACCAAGGATCAGATCTTGCACATAAATATATGACACCAGAGGTTCCCAATCCTAGATCCTGCATATATTTGTAGACCCAAAAAGACAATATCCTTCTAGCCCTAACTGGACACCTAGGAATAATAATAATAATAATAATAACAACAACTCATTTATAACCCGCTCCTCTGTTCACACAATAGGAGCAGGGTACAACAAGGATTAAATTCATAAATTAAAACAATCCAATAACCCACTACACAACCTCCCACCCCTTAAAATTGAATAAAATTAAACAATAGAATTAAAACCAACAAACAGAATAAAAACAATACAATACAGTACACCATCCTAAAACAGCTATTCCAAGAGCAGCATGGGCTAAAGTTCAGGGGACATGGTGGTGGGATGGGGGGAAGACAGAGTCTGGTAAGTTACTAATTTTGGAGCTGGGGAGTTAAGAGGCTTCAGGGAAAGCCTGTTGGAAGAGATGCATCTTTAAAGCTTTTTTAAAGTGATCAAGGGTTGTGATAGGATGCATCTCATCCAGCAGGCTCTTCCATAGCTTGGGAGTGACAGTGGAAAAGGTCTTCTGGGAGGTCTGTGACAGCTAGTTTTCATAGGCTGTAACAGATTCCTCCCAGAGGACCGGAGTGTACGGGGGGGGGGGGGGAATCATATGGGGTGAGAAGGTCCCTGAGATAAGATGGACCCAAGCCTGTTTTAGAAAGTATGTCTTCAAGTCCCTGCAGGGGATTGATTCTGAGAAGTCACACTATTGGCCAGATACAGATCTCATAATTTTATGACAGATTTGTGACTGGTAAAAGGACAGAGGGTAGTAGACATGATCTGGCCTTCTAGATGAGCAAATTTTCTTATTTCCAAGTGAAAAAAAATACTCTTTCCAACTGCACTGAAATCTGCAGCTTTCTTTCCATTCCTTAGCTGTATTATTTTAAAGAGTCAATATGGATTTTTGCCTACTACTATAAGATGTATATTGACCAAGTATATTAAGTGACAAGGATGGAACATAGTGGGATTTAACCATGACAGATATAGGAATTAAAGTCAAGAGATCTAGTTCTTTTAGCCACAAAAGCATGTCTTCCTTGTACATCTCACTAATGTGTCTGAATGTCCCCAGAGGACTTTCATCCAAACACTGACCAAACTCGACTTTACTTAGCTAATGAGATCTGACGAGATCATGGCTCAAGGCAGTATGGCTGCAAAAACTGCATTAAACATGTCAATGCAGGTGATTCTCTTAGTATATAAATTGACAGTGGAAGCTCAGTTTGTATTGCATTGGAAATCTATTAACATTTGAAGTAGTTTGCTTGAATTAAAGGCCTTAACAGAATTACAATTACTTTCCTTCTCTTTTGACAACTTTGCAAGTTTGGTTTTGTGTTGTTTCTTGTCTTTCCATCCTGTAAAGTTTTATAAACAAAAGGACATTTTCCAAATGCTTGAAAAAACATGAGCTTGCATTCAAAGATACAATGTGTTGCTTTTTTTCAGGGATGGTAATTCACAAGAGAACAGTGCAGAAATTTTTTAGAACATTATTGACAGACCCTTCACCACAAACATTTATGTTATATACCCTTATGCCAGTTATTTCTGCTAGTCATCAGCTATTGTTTTTAATCAGGTAATTTGATATCACTTGATAAATCATACATTCAACTGTAAACTCTCCCTTTTTATAGGTCTAGTTACGTTTTGAAGAGGGCAGTTGGTAGGGTATGAAATGATGAAAAGGATTTGGCTGCATTAAAACCCCAAAGGAATCTAGGCTGAATCTTAATTTTGGGAGTCAACCTATTATCCAAGTTAAGATTTCCTTGTCTCCACTATATACAAGTAATAAACTAATTCTCAGAGTGCTAATCCTTTCATAGCTTATAAGATACCAGACATGTCTAAGAGGGGAGGTCTACCAGAAGGTTGGGTAGGACCCCAGGTTTACCAGAAATACAAAATCCCTTTTTTCGGTGCAGGGAGCTCCAAACAGCCCAATGCAGATTGAACAAATTTAGTGGCCACAGAATAATTAGCTCCTGCTTTGGGAGAAATGGAAAACTAGACTGGAGGAAGTAGGAATGAATGGAATAGCTTATTTTGAGGGGCTGAAATATGACATGTTTACAGACTGTATGGAACTCTCAACAGAAACAGACTATATTTTATGTTTTGCTGCAAGTTCCACGTGTTCTTTACTAGCTTTCAGTCACTTATAACCATGCTAATGGCACCAGATCTCAGCTGACCATGGGAGCTAAGCAGGGTCAGCCCTGATCAGTACCTGGATGAGAAATTGCCAATGGATACAAAATGCTATAGGCTAGGTGTCAGAGGAATGCACCTCTGAGTATTCCTTACCTAAGAAAACCTTATGGAATTCATGAGGTCTCCATATGTCAATGGGTAATTGAAGACACACATACAGGCACCAGATTTATAGGGCAATTCTTTTACATGCACTTAAGTCTTCCTTTACTAAAAAGAGATATCAATGCCTGGAAAATCAGGATGCTCATTGCAGAAGATACACAAGTTATGCATTAGTGATGACAATATGAAAAGACTAACAACTGCAATTCTGTCCTTACAAATTATGATATTTGTGATTAGCCACTCTGTCAAAACAAACAAACAAACAAACAAAAAACCTTCCTCAAAAAAGCAATAACCTAATATGTTACTTTTTATTAATCATAAATCTATTTTAAACAGGTCTCAAATGGACAAATAAAATAAAGGGCTTTATGATTACACGGTCTATGCCACTTGAAAAGAAAACCTCTAGCAGATAATAAGGTTCTTGCACACCAATGCATCTTAAGCTATGTGATGCAGAAGATGAGCAATGTTTTCCCCAATATGCTAAGGACTGGTATCATATTTGTGTTCCCTGACTGCATTGTTTTTTTCTTTTTCTTTTCCATGGACCACAACTCTGACTAGCACTGTAAAATACATTTTCATAGAGATTAGTTTTTTACTTGTTTGTTAAGATTGACCCTCTACATGTGTTGTTTATATTGTGTTACAGCAGGAAACTGTTTAAGTTCCATAAGATCCAGTAATTTTCAAAGATCAAGCCAACTGCACCATAATTTTAAGCATTATGTTCTAGTTTGCTTTGTAGTTGATGATTTATCTTACCCAGGAATCTATGATGAGGCTATTTTGGGAGGGTGGGGGTATAAATATGAAGATGTATTTTCCTTTTAAAAATAAAAAAGCAAGAACACATGAATGTATTGTATGACATTAAAATATGTCAGAACTAAGCAGGGTACCCGGGTTAGTACTTGAAAGGGAGACCACCAATAAATAGCAAGTGTTGTAGTCTATATTTCAAAGGAAAGAACTGGCAAAAAAAAAAAAAACACCAAAAAAAACTTTTACTATCACATGCCTAAGATAACCCTATAAAATTCATAGGGTTACCATACGTCGGCAGGCGGCTTGAGGCACCCATGTACACACACACACACAGGCAGAGTTTAAACCTCGTGTACTACAATGCCACATACATAAATTTTATGAGTTGTGAGATAGTTTATGACTCCAAAGGAAGTTGCAGTGTGATGCAGAGCACTGTTCCATGTCCAATGAAAGTAAAATGAAATTAGATCATAAACTTATGATAAATAAATATGCATGTCTTGATTTGTGCAGTATCTCCCAGTTAAAATGAATACCAGTGTTATCCTTTCAGTATTGAAGAAATTTTAACATGTGTTGAGTGGGGACAATCTACTGTCAACCAGAACACATTACTTTTGCTTTGCAGCATAACAGTTCGCTGAAAAATAGCAAGGGATTGTTTGTTTTTGTCCTAATGTGTAATATTGGTTGGGTAAAAATATCCTCCAGTGTCAAAAGGCTATAAATTTAGTTGGGGACAATTTTTTTTTTTTTTTATGTACATGATAAATGGCTAAAAATCAGAGTTTATAGCTCTGGAGATGACAGTATCATAGAATACCTATATTGTAGATCTAGCTCTGTGTGGATTCAGTGGGACCAAAATGTCCCATCCTAGTACATTAGGGTTACTTACTTCTATTCCTCTGCTTAGTGTTATTACCCACAGGAATCATGCAGAAGATATTTTTTGCAGTTAGCTGCCCTCAAGTCAGCCTCAACACATGGCAATCCTGTGGATAAGACATATCCAAGCCCCTATATCCTCCACTGATCTATTTAAGTCTTGTAGATTCATGCCTGTGACTTCCCTAATTGAATCTAGCCATCTAGTGTGTAGGCTTCCTCTTTTTCTAATACTCTTCACCTTTCCAAGCATAAGTGTCTTTTTGAGTGACCCATGCCTTCTTATGATTTGGCCAAAGTACAACAGCCTCAATTTCATCATCTTGCCTTCCGGGGAGCATTCTGGTTTGCTCTGTTCAATAAACCATTTGTTTGTCTTTTTGGCTGTCCACAGTACCTTCAGCAGTCTTCTCCAGCACTACATGTCAAATGAGTTAATTTTATTCCTATTTGCTTTCTTCATTGTCCAGCTCTCACAAGAAATGCCCTTTATTATAGGATCTTGGGGTAGCCAACAGTACAAAAATTTAAAACAGTTCCAGATTAAAAACATAACCATGTTAAACAAGATAGAAATATATTAAGCAAGACATTTACAACAACTTTACAAAGTAAGAGCAGCTTAAAAGCATGTACATGTACCTTTGAAGTAAATTAGTCCTCAGAGGCTTTAATTAAAAGCCACATTTGGGCTTGTCATCAGAAAGAAACCAGCATTGGCACCAGTCAGACCACCAAGCAGAAGGCATACCATAATCAGAGCATCACAACCAAGGAAGCTCTCTCCCATGTCCTCCCACTTCATATTGCCTCCATTGATGCAGGATACAGACACGGACCCCTGCTGAAGTTTGTAGGCAGATATATATAGTGAAAAATTATAGTATAGTAAAACAAAACAAAACAAAAATGGCATACTAATGCCCAGGTTTTGATCATAATACAAATAGCATGGCCATAGCAACTTTCCTGTCATTTTCTGGAGGGAGTTTTGACTATCTGATATCAAGCTTCATTGATGATAATAATTGATATATATCCAGCCATATGGGCAATTGCTGGAGAACCTCTCAACTGTCCATGAGAAAAATGCAATTGGGACTATCAAAAACCCATACGTTGCCAATTTTCTATTAAAAGACTCACAATCAGTCAAATGAGTATGCAATCTATTATTCAGCATATTGAGAGCCTAATTAGAATGCACTGGATATTGATGTGTGTTTTGTGACAGATGTTGTTGAAAATACATATTAGACTATTTAAAACTGACAGTAAGAAAACATGTCAGAGCTGCCAATTCCTTAAAAATATTCATTCATTCATTATACTTTTACACCATCCAATAATCAAAGTCCTCTGTTTATAAATGCATGTTTTTAAAAATCAGATATACATTAAAAGAAAATCACAGAAGATAAAAGGGCACAATATAAGGTCCGAGTGTAAAAACATTGCAGCAAACAAGAAGCCCACAGTAAAATTATCATCAAAGAAAACAATGCAGAGGACTAAACATTTCCTAAATTGCCTGGTAGGATAAATAATCCTGAGCCTTCTGTCAAAGAGATCATAACACAGGTGTCAGGCAATCCTGGTGGAAAAGGTGTGGTTTTCCAACTCCCTTCTTACAGGGGATTGAAGTTTCATCACCATATGTTTGTCAATCCAGAGTTTTTTAAACTTTACCATTTTGATCACCAAAGTTCCCAAGAATGAACACAACAGTAAGTAGTAAGCCCACTAAGCAAATCAAGATCAGTATTCCCTTTAAGAATATCTTAAGTGCTGGACTTTTGAGAAATTTATATAATAGGAGAATGTGTGGCCTTCTGCTCTTTTAAGTAAAACAATTAGTTTATGCAGTTACACACTCTTTGCTGAACATCATTACATCACCTAGGGGCTGTTCACATGGGCCAAAAGGCCCTTGTTCCCCCTGG
Organism: Urosaurus nigricauda; assembly: GCA_034509955.1. NCBI lineage: Eukaryota > Metazoa > Chordata > Lepidosauria > Squamata > Phrynosomatidae > Urosaurus > Urosaurus nigricauda. The sequence goes on from JAOEGL010000003.1 coordinate 57,661,513, forward strand.
CCTCATGTCATCTTGCTTAGACACCACAGACCATTAGCTTTGGGCTCACATCTGGCAGACTGAATGCGGCTCTGGTGGAACTTGCCCAGTCCTGGGGCAAAAGGTCCTTAATGTGAGTCAAAATGACCCATCCTATGCTGCGGAGTTTCTCTGAAACTGCATGGCAGACCAGCCAATCTGTGCACACCTTACCTTACTCCTCTGTTGCTGCTGAGGAACTTATACTGAGAAACACATTTTACAAAATGGGTATTACTACTGTAAAAGTGTTTTCCATGTCACAAACCCACTTTGATTCATTGGTTGGAATGCATGGAAAAGAGCTTGAGCCAATCTGAGAACGGTTTAAATGTTGTAGGGTTTAGGGATCGGAGGGAGATAGGTATTTGGATAAATGGTCTAAATATTTTTTCAAACTTTAATGATATTTGCATTGCTCCAGAAAACTAACAGTCACAGCACATGAAAGAGTACTGGCGTAATCAGATTGCATCACCAGTCCCAGTTAACAGTCTAGCTGCCCTGTTTTGCACTAATCAAAGTTCATGAACTCTTTTCAAAGGCAGCCTAGCATATTCCCATAAATCAAATAGGGTTGCATAACTCTTGCAAGGCTCTGTTCAGTGAGGATCATCGATTTAAGTCAATAGTACACCAATTTGAGCCAATAGTAAAAGGTGGCTTGAGCTGAGTCTCTAGCTATCTGTTTATCTAATGACAAAAGCAAAAAAATTAAGGACAGCACACACAAATTATTTACAAACGTTCTTTTCTGGTTTTGTGGGGAAAAGAGGAGATGGAAAAGTGAGGTATTTTTCAAATTCCCACAGAGACCATCAGCCAACACTACAGGGCAAGGGAAAGAAATCTTAACATGAAGTCTGTCTTGTAAGATATCCACCCACCCACATTTTGGGCTGAATCTTGTTAGTACATTAGATTAGATTCAATCAGTTAATATTCAACAGTGGTTTCAATAAGCCTGCTTTAACTAGAACTAACCAATAAGATTCAGGTATAAATAGGTAGGCAGGTAGAGATATTAGACAGGCTTACTGACTGTAGACTTTTGTTTGCACAAACAAGAGTATTAAAAATGTTAATTGGTTTGATGGAACACTTGGTACATTTGATGTTTATAATTTGAATAACATTCCCACAGCAACTATGGCTGATGCTTTATTTATCACACTTGCTGACTTCAACAGGGCCTGCTCCTTGTGACATCACAAGGGGATGACCCCAGATCTCAGGTTTCAGTCTTAAAATCTCAGGACCTGACCTGGTGACCTTACTCATCTTATTTGATGCTGTATGAAATCTGCTGCAGTGCCACTTCTTAGCAAGGAAAAAACAAGTTGTAGACTAGCTGGGTAAAGCTAGAGAGTGGTTGATTATGAGAGACCTGTGCTAATGCAGAGAAAAAAGAAATGAGAGGAGGGCTAAGAAAGGGAGTCGTGTGATAGAGGAAGAATGCAAGAGGGTGTAACATGTAGAAATACAAACATCTTGGTAATTTGATTTTTTTTAATTAGGACATATGACTCTAAATAATCAGATGAAATGAATAAATGAATACTTTAAAGTTGCAGTGGAACTACTGATGATGGTACATCTTTAGGAGAGAAAGGAGGTAAGCTAGAGAAAATGAAAGAGTTTTAGGAGGGAGTGGAGGGACAAAAAAAGCACAATATGTTATATAAGCTACACTATGGAATGGAGAAAGAAGAAAAGTGGTTTTAGGAGACCTCTAGTGGTGCAAGGTGCAGGCAATGGGGGAAACAAGCATTAATAGAGAATGAGTTGAAAGAAAACACAGGGCAAAAAAGACATTTCAAAAATGTTTTCCTGCAGTTAATAAAGTGGTGTGATCTATATGAGTTCATAAGTACAAGTCTCTCCATGGGTTATTTGCGCTAGCCCGTTCTGTTTTAGACTGAATAAATTATGGCTCAAAACTGAGCCATCTCAGTTCTCCAGATACCTAATTCAGTGAGGTTTTTTTTTTTTCCTTCTTCTTCTGACAAACAGGCTATTTTTATGAAAGTCACTGTACACAGAGAGAAAGTTTCCCCCTAAACTGAGTTGCTCAGGAAAGGGTATTTTCAGTGACATAATCACAAAGTTATTCCTAAAGAAAGGGAATTTATTTCTCCATCTTTGCAAAAGTCAATCATGCCTACCAAGGAGCCTGATTGATTGTGCAAAGTCCACAGACGTTAGATGGCCACTGAAGGCGAGAATGTTAATTATCTTGCATTTTAGTAAGGAGATCAAGAATCTAACCTTTAGAAAAGGACTATCAGGGATGACTTAAGGGAATAGTAATCAAATATTGAGGATTCTAGCCCATCATTCGCTAGTTCAAATCTTGTCTCCTGGGACCAAAAGTTATTATTGCCTGGCAGGTTTTCCATAAACTTATATCAAAGGGATTGATGAGGCCAGTTCCGTTTGCCAGGGATACATGCCCTCATCATAACCTAGTACAAATACCAAAAGACTAAAAGGGCATAGCAATCACAGTATTCTCTTTCCCATACAGATCAAGATCAAGATGGAGAAGGACAATTGGTGGTGGGGGGGGGGGGGGTACAGATAACTTCCTGCTATTCTTTCATGTTACCTTGAAATGAAATTTTCCTTTAACCATAATAGGGATTGCTATTAGCTAAAAGCAAATGACTAGTTTCCCCAGACCCATATATGTGAATGTTTATTTGACATATTGAGAGAAAAGTACTGGAGTGCATATGTCCTTAGCATTACATATAGGTCACAATTGTGATCTTATGGAGAGACTTCAGTCAAATAAATGTTAGATTCTCTTAATTAAAAAATCTCAGCTATTATCAATTACTGTATTTTGGAATCCATGAGGTTTTTTGGGGAAAAAAAGTATGCTTGGAAAGGTGTTACTGTTCCAAAGTCAATTGGAATATAGGTCATCATTATGTTCAAATTGATTCAAAAGTTAATCTCTTAGGTAATATGTGAGAAAAGGCAGACCTAAGGTCATATGAGAATGACCTTATAAAGTGAAGTAATTATGGAGGTTGGTAAAACAGATAAACCAAAAAGAACTAAGAATGAAGCCTAATTTTCCATAAAGCCACTAGAAGGGAATAATGCAAACAACAGAAAAATGTGATAAAGCCAGATGTAACTTAAGTTGTATCACTTGGTTATTTCTGTACCCCTAGGAATCATGATCACAACAGAACCTTGTCAAAAGTAATTCCCATTGCTTGGTTAGTCAGAATCAGGAATCATGCTTGGTTAGTCAGAAACAGGAATCACCTACAAGACTGAAGGATCTACTACTCAAAGACAAAACATATGTACACTGTTGCTGCTTTGTGCTTTCAATTTCCAATTTATGGTGACCCCAAGTCAACCCTATCATGGAGTTTTCTTGGCAAGTTCAGGGGTTTCTGCTAGTCTAAGGCTTGCCCAAGGTAATCCAGTGTGTTTCCATGGCTGAGCAGAGATTTTAACCCTGGTCTCCAGAGTCGTAGTCCACTCCTCAAATCACTATACCATGCTGCTTCATTCTAATACTGGAACAGCAAAAATAACAAAAACTGGAATATAACGTAAAGAAAAGCTTTCTGCACTGCTCACCTAAGGGTGACTTCAAGGGTTGTATCCAGTCTTAGCCACACTTGGAGTAAATTAGCAATATATAACTAAAGCATCATTTATTCAGTCTGGGTACAAGCGCTAGTTTCTCCTTTCAGTTGACATCCCCCTCCCAGCATTGCATCAATTCTATTCAGTTACACCTTTCATCCCTGTTCTTTGCCAATTAATATAATCATTGTATTTCCTATAATATGATAACTTCTAGAAGATAATAGTTGTGAAATATTTCATAGTAGTCCCCACACTGAGTTGTTGATAAACTGCAATACAGCTTTATTCAAGACAGTCTGGAAGATCAGGATGTTATAGATTTTGTGGAGAGAGGTCTTTCTTTCTTTCTTTCTTTCTTTCTTTTTCACACATACTAAGACATTCTTTCATTAGAACAGAGAGAAGTAATAGCCCAGACTACAACAAATGAACAATCAAAAATTCTGAAGGAAAAAAAAAACCCTTTAAAAAAATAAGTGTATTATTGCAGAAATTGTAGCATACTAAATAATGAACAGAGGGCTGATCTAGACTGGCAAAAAGGGGTGTGTTGATGCCTGCATGAAAGTGTGGCCTTTAGATGACCCACAGTGAAAGTTTGGCATGAATGCACTTCTTTTGCATTTTAGTGGGGAAAAAGCAGCTTTAAAAAGGACCTGCTTTTCCCAGCTTCTTTTTAAAAAGGGTGTAACAGTGCAGCTGCATCTAAATGCTGCAGTGCAACTGTGCAGTTTTTTAAAGCTCCCAAACTCTAGCTCCAGCTCTAATCCGAACCCTAGACATGTGCAGTAGGGACTCTGGGATGCTGTAACTGTTATGCAACTGTGCATAAAATGTCAATTCATTCATAAAATAAAAAAGTTTATTCATAAACTTAAATTGTAACAGATTTAATATCTTTTTAAGGGGGGATGCAGTTTGTTTTATTGATGTAATAGTATTTTAATGTGTAACCCACCTCAATTGTTCTCAAAGGGGTGGGGTATAAATAATAATAATAATAATAATAATAACAACAACAACTATTATTCTTATTATAAAATAAAGGGGTTCATTCATGGTGCACCGATGCAACTGCGCGCTCAAAAAAGGGAAGCAAAACCACAATGGTAATTTGACAGATCTTCATAACTGCACAGTTCATGTGTGATGTACCTGCGCAGTTCGTAGCTGGCAATACAATTGCTTGTATGATGTAGCAGTGCAACTGCGCAGTTCTCAGCCGGTAAAATAATAATAATAATAATAATAATAATAATAATAATAATAATAAATTATTAAAGGTTCACTGTGGCCAAAAGCTCCATTCATTGCCACCCGTTCAGCTGCTCCGCCTGTGTTTCTAGCATCGCGACAGCTTCCAATGTAGTTGCTGAGCAACAGAAAAGACTTCAGATAAGTCGTCCCCACACCTCCTCAGTGTAGCTGCCCTATGCCTTTTTATTAAACACCTGGGGCTTGCAGTGTAGCTGCTAAGCATTAAGGAAAAGGCAACTTCATGTCTCCCTTTCCTGCCAATCTAGAAAGTCCCTGTAGGACTTTAAAAAGCTACCTTTTTTTCCTTTTCCTTTTTTCTTTCTTTCAACCTTTCAGGTTATTTCCAACCTATGGTAACCCTAAGGCAAAACTATCATGGAGTTTTCTTGTCAAGATTTGTTCAGAGGAGGTTTGCCATTGCCTTCCTCTGAGTATGAGAGCATGGAACATTGTAAAAAGCTACTATTTTGAACTACAACTCCCAGAATCACTCGACTATTGGTGCACTTCAAAAGGTCACTTTTGCAAGCTCTGCATTTATGTTAAGAATGTGAGGAATGTATATTTTCACATGTGATTGGTAACAATCCTAGGCAAAGTTACATTGGTGAATGTCCACAGCCACAAACATTGGTTGTATAAATGTATGTTCAATGTGCTGCAAAGAATATGTCTGCTTTTCAGACATTTATGAAATATTACCTGCTAACACATATAGCTAAATGTTAACATTGACAAAAGATGGAATAATCACTGACACATATACATGCAATTAGGTACAAGAACATTACATTGTAGAAATAAGTATACAAATTAATTCTTTGTTAAAGTCTGGAGAAATCTGATGAAATTATTATATGCTAATAAAAGCCAATTAGGAGCTGAAATATGTACCTGTTATTTTGTGCGGTACATATTTGTTGTGTGCCTTCAAGTCATTTCCTACTTATGGCAACCCCAAGGCAAACTTCTCATGGAAACAAATATTGGCAAGATTTGTTCCGAGGAGGATTGTCATTGCTTTCCCCTGAGTTTGAGACATGTGATTTGCCCAAGTTCATCCAATGGGTTTCATGACAGATCAGGGAATTGAATCTTGGTCTCCGGAGTCATAATCTAATGGTCATACCACACCATGCTGGCTTTTTTTACTGCTGACAAATGTCATAGAATACAATTAAAAGGGGCAGTAAGGCCTATCTAGTCCAGCCCCCTATGAGACAGAAAAATACTGTATAACTAAAGTCCTCCTAAACCTTTGCTATCCAACTTTTGTTTCAAGACCTCCAAAGAGGGAAAGTCCACCACTTTCTGAGGCTGCATATTCCATCATCAAACAGTTGTTATAGGAGACTATTGCACTGGCTGTCTTTTCCTGATCTGGGCACAGACTGAAACCAGCCTGGGACTATCTCTTATTGGAGGTTTGCTTTTTAAAAATACTCTGCAACTCTGGGTTTTTCCAACATGCTGATCTCTTTCTCTCTCAATCTCTTTTTTTCCCTCCAGTTACTCTATTCTGGTGGCAATCATGTTGGCACTCACCACTTGAATTCATTACTATGAAGAGTGTTTTGGTAAATAGCAAAAACTGAAAATGTTGCAAGACTTCTTAACTGAAGTACAAAAGGAGGTGTAAAATATACACAAAAATCAGTGGTCATAATAATTGATATAGGCATGTGTTTTTAGGGGGACTAGTGAATGTAGAATTAGAACACTTTTGTCAATTGCTGCTTATTATGGCTCACAATGAATACTGCTGATTTTACTTCCAGAGTGTGAAAGATTGCAGTTTTATTAACAGATTTATTCCTTTGGGGATTTAGTTTATGAAAGAAGTGTGAGCTATGTATTTCCTTGGTTGCTCACTATATCAATTTGCTGAGAAACTGTTTTCTAAGCTTCACTGTGTGAGATGAGAAATTTGACTCTTAAGCTTGACATTGAACAAAAAGCAAAGAATACACAAAACTGACAGGACCGTGGGATCACAATTATTGGCTTCTACTTTCAGAAGTTTTATTGGCAGGTGAAAAAGAGGAGACCTCTGATTTTAGCTGTTGAAGGAATGTGTTGGGTCAATATTGGCAAGTGGCAAGAAAGGTTAAGACCTGCTCCAGAGAGTAACTTCGAATGTGAAATAAGTTGACAGGAGTTATGTACGTTATTTATTTGGAGCTGGGAGTTGCTTTCCAAACAGATGGATTGCACCAAACAGCTTTATAAATATACAACAAAAGCTTCTATGACAACTGACAAATTTATTGTGGCATAAGCTTTTGTGGACTGACTTAGAGGCCACTGTAACAGATGCATGGTTTGCTAAGTTGGCAGTGACTCCCTACAACACAGAGAGCCAAAGTTCATCAAAAGCAAAGAGCCCTTAGTTAGTGGATGTGTCACATTTATAAACTGACCTCCAGTGCAGACAAGATAAAATCACTGACCCACTCCTAACTCTGACTTGTAGACTGCTAACTACTAAGATAAATTAGGTGAGGGCAATGACACAACTTTAGACAGACGGCATCTGGTTTGTTTGTTTTTACAAGACTTATTGTGCCATTACCATGGCACAATCACACATGTTTTACAACAACCACCATAATGTTTATTTTATTTTTATAACATTTTTCTTAAAAATTCCAAAAGCACCTGTCAATAGTAAAAACTAAATACAAACCATCATACCAATTAATAAAATTAGAGAAATAGAATAAAGTAATAGAGGTCTTTAGACAGAGGCTGGATGGCCATCTGTCAGGAGTGCTTTGATTGAGAGTTCCTGCATGGCAGGGGGTTGGACTGAATGGCCCTTGTGGTCTCTTCCAACTCTATGATTCTATGATTCTAATGTAACCATACTTTAAAAATAAACTGGAATGACTGGCTAGGTCATCATTCGCTAATATCCCTCTTGTACCTTCCTTGTTCATCTTTTTTTTTCTATTTGCACAAATCCAGTTTTAAACAAAAAGAATGGGAGAGTAATGCAACCTGGTCATCTCCCGATGCCCTTAACAGTATTATACTGACTGTTTTAAAAGGTATGAGTTTTAATATGAGTGTGGCAAGTCAAAGGATGTGGGTTCCACAGAAGAGGGTTGCTCTAGAAAGAGAAAGCCTCTGAAGACAAAACTGGAGGGCCACAGAAGAGAAGTACAAGAGAGAGAGGCAATGCCTATGGGGGAGTGACTAAAGAGGGAGGGGTCCACAGATAAACGGGAAAGGGGCGAGGTGTTTGAGAAAAGGGACAGAGGTGGAAGAAGTGACGGTGAGGTGGATGGTCTGAGGGAAAGAGGATGACCCTCAGGGGAAACTGCAGCTCTGGCTAGGCGAGGAGGTCTGCTAAGAGGAGAGGCGCCTGACGCCCTCAATCTCAGTCCAGAAGAAGGATTTCTGACTGAGCTGTATTCCCTGTGGAAGGCAAGCCCAGTGCCAAGGGGAGGCTGGGCTCCGTGTTGGTTATTGGTATCAAGGGGTATTTCATTTGGACCTTCAAGGACATTACTGGCCAGCTGAGGAAGAAGCTGGTGAAGGGGAAGGTGAACTGTGAGTTGGGACTAGTAAAGAGCCTAAGCCGTGAGGCTGGTGGGAGTGCGTGAAGCAACAACTCTCCCTACCGTTGAGGCTTGACTTGTTTTTCGTGTTGTTAAGTTCATTAAAGGTTACAGGTCATTCAGCTAATGTGGTACGTTCTTCCTTTAACCTTATGGATCCCTCCAAGAAACCGGGAGTGGGAGGCATCCCTTGCGGCCCCGCCACAACGAGCAATAACCTTTTATGCAAGTTGACCTATTAGCTCAGCATACTTTCTCCTAAATCCCATTGCTTGTCTAGGAAAATGTTGAGTAATGGTGTCAGAAAACTTGCAGCAAGTCCAACACACGTTAGAGTCTGTGTGAAGGCCTACTCTGTGTCAATGCAGACAGCAATTAAACTGTTCTTCCCTGCCACCTTTGCATCTTCAAACAGCTGGCCACTGGAGCTCTTTCCTGTGGTAACTGGTCTTTTATATACTGTTGCCATAAGGAGAAAATCCAGACTGCTTAACAACCCATTGTGAACACTTTTCCAGATACTTCATTTGAAGATAAAATTACTTGGAGCAGCTCTGACTAAGATAGTATAGATAATGCAGCAGATGTACTTTGGCCCCTTGCTTGTTTGGTGTCCATAGAAACTTTCCAATTTCTGCAGCCCAAGGTGAGGTGAGAATCATCATATATGTGTTAGACCCTGGCTCTTCCTGATTATTTAAAAACAAAGAAGATACTGGCTAAGGGAGTACAGAAAATGATCAGTGCCTCACTAAAATAAGCTCCATCATGCCTAAAAGAGGCAATTATATTGATAGCTTTAAATCTCTCCCTGGATCCCACAACATTGGATAGGTATCGGTCAATTGTCAGCATTCAATTTTTGTGCAAGGTGCATTTGTCGTCTGCCAGATCCTGACAAATTATCCAGATCCTTTTCAATCTTGTTTCAACCTTGTCTAGGGGACAGAAAAAGCTTTGGTCACTTTGACGGATGACCTAAGCTGGACAGGGGTAATGTCTCTCTCTTGGTTTGGCTGGATCTCTCAGCAGCTTTTGATACCATTCTTCCGGGTTATCTTGCTGAGACAGGAATTGGAAGCACTGTTTTACAAGAGGTCTGTTCCTTCCTGGAAGGGTGGACAGAAGGGAGTGTTGGGAGAGCCCTGCTTGACCTCTTGGCTTGTGGGGTCTTGCTGTTCTTGGTGCTGTCCTCACTGCTGTTTAACATAAACATGGCAACTGTTTGGAGAGGTGGTCTGGGGTTTTGGAGCCATGAGTAGGATTTCCAGAATGACTCAATTATGGGAGAAGTTTCCATTGCAGCTGTTTAATAACATTTTCTTTCTCCAGTGCCAAGTCTGAAACCTTTACTTTCACCCAGCTTTCTTTCACATTACCAGTATTCCTTCAATTCTTGTTTGACTGGTATCCCTGCAACTTGACCTTGATGCACTCCATTGACTTCCCTTTTAATTAATTCCTATTCTGACTGATGCACTGGTAGAAATTTGATCTATTTCCTTGCCTTCTGTTTCAGCTGATCCAATTGTCTGAACATTCGAACACTTTGTTACTGTCTCCTTTGAACATCGGCCCCTTCCAAAATTTCTGGATCTCTATGCTTCTTTTTGTGGCTAGCTCTTTACGCACCATGCACCCTCCTGGGGAATTTAGAGAAAGAGATCAGGACAATATTCCTGTAATGCAATGTGTGTGTATGTGTGTGTGTGTGTGTATTAAATTGTTGTTGTTGCTGTTGTTAAAAATGGAATTACAGAGGTATAGTGCTATAAATTTATAATGCTATTTTATAAAGACTATCCCACTACATATCTGTCTTTTCCATTAACAACCATTGCTAAAGTACATGAGGAAAACATGTATCTCCATTGTCTGAAAAATGTACACATTAATATACACTGGAACTACATTATGGCCCGAAACAGATGGGCCTGAAGAGGCGCCTGGGCGGCACCATTAGGGTTCGGGAGCACGCAGCATTCGCACACTCCCAAACCCTACTACGTAATGGCACCGGCAACATTATGTAAATCCGTTTAGATGGCGTACATAATGGCGCCACCACAACTGCACAGCTTCCGCATGGAGCTATGCAGCTGCGACAGCACAAAGGCACCAAATGGTGCCTTTTTACTTAATTGCGCCACAACTGTGCACCTAAAAGGAGTGCAGTTTCCCTGCTCCTTTTTAGTGGCAAAATTGCACCGCAGCATCTAGCTGCTGCAGCACAGTTGCAGCGCTAAAAGAGGTGGTGCCAGATTGCCCTTTTTGAGCAGTCTGTACCGCCCCTATAATACCTTTTCATTTAAATGGTATCTTGCTATTATTGTATTTTAATTGTATTTTAAAACTGCTGCATGACTTGATTTTTTTTTTTAAAAAAAACAACAACTTTTTTATTGAATGGATCAAATTACCATAGCACTACAAAAAACAATAATAAATGGATGATAAAACTGGTTACCATCACAAAAAGGATAATAAAATATATGTTACCAAGGTGTGATTTTTGGAAAAAAATATAATCTGCATGCTATATATAGTCATCAGAGCTATTTTGTGGTCTCCCAGTGTACCAGGGGTCAATAATGGATTCTGTTTTTTTGTTTTTTAAATCTGCCATCAAATACTCTCCTAGCAGGTATGGGCTACATTTTTGCCACATTCTTTCCCTGGCCACATTTATGCTTAGGGAGGGCCCTTTTAAAAATAAATAAATAAATAAATAAATAAATAAATTTTATTTCTAAACCACCCCTCTGCAAAGCAACCGGGGTGGTGTACAACAGGATTTAAAACAGTCAACAGTTAAAAACATTCCTTCAACCCAATCCCTATCCCTCCAACCCCTTAAAAATTAAATTAAACTAATATGGAATTGAAATAGCAATTTAAACAGCAAATTACAATAAAACCATTTTTCCTTTGGGCAGCATAGACAGTGGCAACAGGGGTCCGATAAGCTGGAGAGTTTAGAGCCAGGAAGTTATTCCGGGAAGGCCTGCCAGAAGAGATGCGTCTTTACAGAGTTTTTAAAGCTATTAAGGGTGGTGGTAAAATGGATCTCGTCTGGCAGGCCATACTATAGTCTGTGAGCGGTCACAGAGAAGGCCCTCTGGGAGGTCTGTGACAGCCTGGTCTTCATGGGCTGTAGCAGATACCTCCCAGAGGATCAAAGTGTGTGGGGGGGATCATATGGGAAGAGGCGGTCCCTAAGATAAGATGGACCCAAGCCATATAGGGCTTTAAAGGTTAAAACCAACACCTTGTACTGTGCCCAGAAACTAATCAGCAGCCAGTGGAGAGATGTAAGCACAGGTGTTATGTGTTTTCTCCTAGATGTTTCGATGACTAGCCTGGCTGCCATATTTTGTAGTAATTGAATTTCTGGGTTAGCACAGGGGCAGCCCCATGTAGAGTGCATTACAGTAATCCAAACGTGAAGTTACCAGGGTGTGTACTACAGTTTCCAGATCCTTCATATCCAGGAAAGGGTACAGCTGGCGTAACAGACAAAGCTGATAGCAGCCACTCCTGACCATCGCATTCACACACACACACACACACATATATGAGAATAGTTGCTGATTTTTAAAAAGCCTCTCTTGGGCCCCAAATGGGGGTGGGGGGTGGGGAGGAGATAAAATGCCTTCATGTCCTCTTGAGAGCCTTTGGGACATAAATGATACCTTTCTGTAGGGAGTTGGTGGTCAGATGTGCCTCACCAAGATCTACTAGGAGGAATAAGACAGCCCCATAGCCTCCTCCAGTTTCTCATCACAGCCAACTACATTAAAAGTTATTACTAACACCAAAGCCATGTCTCTAAACAAAGATGGAAGAGTAGTGCCGTGGACAGACCATAGTGAGAGGCTCACCCAGAAAATCCACTATATTTTCCATCAGTGTGGGGAAACCATTGCAATTCCACTTGTAGTAGGAATGTAAAAGAAAGACATTTATTTGTGTAAAGATCTGTCTGAAACCATCCACCGTCACAGTTTTATTTAAAGTCCTAGACATCAGGCCATCTTTTCCTTGACACCAATACGAAATGGAATATGTTAAAGTCTCTGTTTCAAAATTCAATCTGGTATAGACTCTACAAACAACATGCTCAAAAGGATTGGCAGGGCAGAAAGAAAATATTTCCTTGAAGTTTTGCCAGTGGGCAAATGAGACACAAGAGAATTAACTTACCCTATAACATACAGAAACTTTGAAGCAAAGTGAAGAAATGAACCAGTCGCTTCTGAAGTATGATCTACCACCTCAGTTACAAGATCATTCATCCTTTTGTAGTTCAAGGCTTCCAGAAGACTGGATATTACACTCTCATCTGTCTTTCTGTATGGTTAACAGAACAAACCCTATGCCTCTCCTCTCTCCTAACACAGCGTACTCCCATGTGCTCACTAAATGCTATAATGCCAAAATTTATACTGAAGCATAAAAGAAAGAATTACTTCCCCTCAATTTGCATGTGATCCTTCCAGAGCACTATATCCCATAGACAACAGGTTTGCAATTAAAAACAAAACAAAACACCTTAATTATTGTAAAATTGCATATTTCCAGATCAAATGAGAATATTTTTTCAGCCAGTTCAAAGTGACATGATTGCAAAAAGAGAACAAGTAGTGGAAAAATATTGTTCCAAATAGATTTGATAAAATCAACTATTTATAATATAACACACTCAGAAAATATCAATACCTGCTTATACAGAAAAATCTCCTTCACATCCAAAATGGTGTAAGGTGGCAAAACCCTCTGGGACTAGGGAAACTGCAGATGGACCAAGGCCCTGGGCAGTTTAAATTCACAGATAATTAGACCACTGCCTTTTCCTTGCTAGTGATGCCCAGATGGTGGTTCCATCAGCTATTTGTTTACCCTCTAAGCTAGTTATGGCAAAAAAAATTAGGGGCTAAATGCCCAAATTAAAAGGCTTTTGGCACCAGGTGTAACCTGGTGCCAGGACTTCTGGAGGGAATTGGACTTTTAGGGCAGGACCTCCACTCTCTGGGGGTGCAACTTCCACCCTCTGGGGATGAGACTTCTTCCCCTTGCTCTCCCAGGCCTTCAGCTGCCTCTCCAAAGACAGCTGAAGGCCCAGAGGGGTGAAGGGATAAGAAGAGGAACAGGAGCATACCTGTTCCTTCTCTTCCCCCACCTCCCCAAGCCTTTGGCTGTCTCTCTGGAGGCAGCTGAAAGCCGGGATGGTCAGGAACAGGCATGCACCTGTTCCGCTTCTTCCCTCCACATGCCACAAAAAATGGCTTAACGTGTCATCGCTGTCCATAGGTCCCCGTGCCATAGGTTTGCCACCACAGCCCTAAGCTCCTCTTCTGGTATGGAAAAAAACAGTCTCACTAGAACTCACAAGCCAGACCCAAGCCATCTGAGTAAAGCTTGAAAGAGTTACTTTTTAAATTATAACTTCCAGAATCTCCCAGCTAGCATGTAGTTACAATCCGCAAAAGTAAGTTTTCCAGAGTACTTTGGACTGCAGAGTAGATATCTTACCCACTTTTGCCTTTCAGCCTCACTTCAAAAGAAACTGGCCTAGCTTGGCTTCTCCCTTTTTGGTAAGAAGAATTCATGGGTAGCATTATAAATACTTGAAGAAGCCATGTGCCTTCTCTTCTATCATATCAATCCTTTTCACACACAATATACATATGAAGGGCCTTCCTGTGTTGTATTTTGAAGATCCTTTGGAGGCAACAGCATCTAATGACCAACCACATGAAGTTAAGGGTAAGATTAAGAGGGAAGCCCTGTTCCAGCTTCAACATAGGACCATTTCAGACTACACAATTATTACATCATGATTCCAGCTTAACAGTCATGGCAACATCCGATGGCACCCTGAGATTTGTAGCATAGGAAGGAGTATCTAGAATTCTCAGATTGCCAAACTACAAACCCCAGGTTTCCATAGGGTACAGCTTTGGCAGTCAAAATGGAATCATTATGCTGTGTATCATGAGAGGGACCACAGTCAGACATTTCAGTTTCAATAATGCATGAAGTAATTTATAGCAGCAGTAATTGTTGGTGTCTGTAAGGCTTATCACGCAAACATGATAGCTTCCCTACCTCCCCTTATTTCTGGCCTTGACCACTTGCCTTGTGTAAATCTCACTTTGCAAGATCCTAATAAAACTGAAATTATAAATAGATGAGGGGAAATGTTATTTATAATGCTGATGGGACATACGAAGATCTACAAGATACAGAATAAAAAAGACTTTTGTTTTACCAATGCATTTAGGTCTTCATCTTTGTACTAAATGTTGCTCTGAAATTGTTTCTGCTTTCTAATGAGAAGAACCAATATTTATGTACAGGAGTAGTGCCCTAAGAAATCATTACAGCAATGAATATTTCAAGCAGAGCACAGGGAGCACTTTGGGAAAGAGAGAGACATATCAGCAGAAAATCAAACCAAGGAGAATTTTATAGCATTTTAAATCTTTCCCTGTCCTCTTTTCTGCATGGAAGATCATTATGTCAGACTTTGAATATGGCTCCTGGTTTTAAAAGTAGCTGGGCTATTCCCAATTAAGGCAAAAATATTTTCTGACTACTGCACATCAGAGACATTCTAGTCATTCTGCTCTTCTCACTTCAGTTCCCAGTAAGAGTCTGAGCATCAACATGTAAATTTTGAACTGACCCTCTTGGGTCACTGGCTGTATCTGAGTAGGAAAGGTTCAGTGTGCTGAAAATATTATTCTTTTGTGTGTTAGCATAAGTACAAGGACTTTGGATGGCATAATAGCAGTGCCTCTGAAATCGAGCTTATTTTGGGGTTGAGTTTGGGGTCAATTCTTAGTAGACATGAAACTGTGAATCCTTTAGTAGCTTCCCTTCCTCTTGATTTGACATGTAAGGTTTTCTTCACACTTATTTTTATACATGGCAAACAATGTAACATGTAGATGGTGGAGAAATGAATTTGGGAATAAATATACCATGCAGGGACATTTGTTAGGCTCTGCAATTGGTTGCAGCTTTATATTGAGAGTACATTCAACACTAAATTGAAGGTTTGGGATTTCCCCTCCTTAAATCCCACCCTTTCCCCAATAATGGGATTCAAGGCAACCTATAGTTATTACAACCAATACAAGTTAAAAACTATACAGAAACATCAATACAAGTATACATACACGTGTTATTTATAAAACAATTAAACAATTTATAAAGTTAAAACCAATAATACCATTAGAAGACTACATACAATCCAAGAACACAACACATTACACTATAAGGCCTATCCCAATCAGTTTATAAAGTCTGATGGAATAAGAAAATGTTTACTTATTGGCAAAAGGAGAGCAAAGATAGGGGTATCCTGGCCCTCCTTAGGAGGGAGTTCCAAAGTCTAGGAGCAGCCACCAAGAAAGGTCTATCTCCTGTTTCTACCAAATAAGCATTTGAAAGTAGTGGGACAGAGGAAAGGGCCTCCCCTGAAGATTGAAGAGCTCTAATGGATTCATATCCAGTATGTACAGTCCTTCAAATAGCCTTGACCCAAGTCACATAGGACTTTATAGGTCATCACCATCACAAGTTTATCTCTGCAAATGTGCAAATAGTCCTTTCTGAAGCCTCTTGTGAAACAGCTGGTAGATTTTCTGCAGAAGCATTGCTAATTAATTGCTTTTTCTCCTACATCTATTATTCAACAATTATGTTGACTTTTTATGAGAAAAATGCATATTTTTTTTCTATCCTGGCTTCTCTTTATTTTGTTATATTTTCCTTATTTTTAAAAAGAACATTAAGTAATATTGGCAACATATGTCATTCCTTAAAAAGTTATTCACTTTTGAGTTATCAGGAATCCTAGAGACCAGTATTGTTTCAATGACATCTTCCTTGTTTTCAGAATTGGGTTTACTGAAGCAAGAAATACCAATATGTCAGATTCATTCCAGCAAATGGCACCCAATTCAGGAATGATTCATCAATGTTCACTTTTTAACAGCAGCCATCTCAAATGTCCAGTTAACAACTATTACACTGGCTATCATGTACAATGGAGCAACAAATGGATTATGATATCCACTTTCACGTGATATAATGTTACTGGTTTTACTTAAGTATTTAATTAGGTCACTTTCAATCAGAAAGGACTTTATTATTCCAGAGACAGCATAACAATCCTCTTATGAGAGTTTTAAAAACAGACATTGATTTGCCATGTTTTATAGACAAGAAAAGTACATGTCTATGTAAGTGGACAATCATCATGAATAAAAGGCCATTGTTTGAAGGTCTCCCTTTATGTGCATGGTAAGGATGTAAATCCTTCATATTTCATCGTCACATGTGTGAGATAATTCTAGTAGTTTTATCTTTCTCCACAAAAATTACCCCCCCCCAAAAATCTTTTTTTTTTTTTTTTTTTTACAGGAAACTATTTTACCTTCAGTAAACTCATATACTTCACAGAAAATAGCTGTGGGGAAACTTTTTATTTAACCTAAGTAAGACTAATAACAAATATTTTTCTTATCCTCAGTTAGCAGCACAGAAATGCACACACCAACCAACACTATGCCGTTCTTGTTATTTCTGTGATTCCCAGGGGCATGTTCTACACAAATGATAAACAATATCAACAAAACCTACTCAGACACATCTGCTAGCCTCCAAATGGTTTACAAACCAACCAAGAAAACCCAGCAAATGCTTCACGCAGCTGCGGACAAGTCTACGTAATATGATTTAATAGGATTTGTTTATTTTAATACTTAGTGATTATCAAACACAGTGTTCAAACTCAAATCAAGGAACATGAGAGACACTGCAGACTGAGTCAGCCAGAAAAATCAGCAGTAGCAAAACACTTTATAAACCATCCTGGGCATAAAATGCTGTTTGAAAACAATGAAATTCTGGATCATGCCAACAACTACCAGGTTAGAATACACAAGGAAGCCATTGAAATCTTCAGACACCTGGACAACTTCAACAGAAAAGAAGAAACCCTTGAAGTGAACAAAATTTGGCTATCAATCCTGAAAAACACCAACATTAAGACCTAGCAAAATGCAAATGAAAACCACTCAGGATCAGGATTTTTCCCAGCATACAATGGATCACTAATTAAACAGACACAAATCCTCCTTGTATATCCCCTGAGGCCTTGCCATTCAACAACAGAACAATATACAGATTAACATGTAAATCACAAGTATATATATACCCCACTCTCTTGCATGCCAGCATTCTCTGAAGATGCCATAGATGCCGGTGAAATGTCAGGAATAAACTCTTCTAGAACACGGCCACAGCCCAAAAAAGCCTCAGAAACATACTGAACAAATCTGTATATAAATAATATTGACAAACAGCAATCACTTTTTTTTTCATTTTAGTTCTTCACATGTTTGCCTGTGCATATGGAGGAGAGATGTTGACAGGAGGACTAAAAATGATGCAATTTTTTTAGAGAGAGGGAGAAAAAAGTTAAATACATTTGGAGGTCTAGGAAGTCAGATATCTATATTTAGAATACAACATCACTTATGAGTAATATAGGATGATCCAGAAGGAGATGTTTGAACAAATTTCAATGCATGTAGTTTCTATCACGAGATGGGTATTCTGTCTGGCAGTGAAAACATTCTAAAACCACATTGGTTTTCAGTTTTCCTAGTTATTGAGAAAATACTTAACATCTCAGGAGGATCTGGGTTTGGACTTTGGTGCAATTGTCTACCCTTGTTTTCATCTGAACAATGGGATTGGGTGCTTCTTCATTTCTCTCTCTCTGCTATTTTCTGAAACATTTAAAAAGTCACAACTAATATTGCCTGATATTGTTTGTCTGGTTGTGTTAGGATGACTTAAAACATTTAAATTAGGATGTAACATTATAGAGGGCATTCACAGAGAGAGTGTGCTGTGTAACAATATACTGTAAGACATTGTTCTTTCTCATTTTCACTTCCAATTTTAGCAGTCTTTATGAGAGAAAAGATCCTCTAATCCAAGGCTAATTAAAAGGATAGACTGGAATTCTATTATGTCATTGCACTCTTCGTCTATTCTTAATCAGATTAAGACCCTTAATCTAAGGACTGTTGACATGGCAGATTGCAATCCTCCTGGGAAGCTGTTATATTCTCTAATATGATAGGGATTACAATGATTTAGTGGTTATTCATAATTTTAAATCTTTTGTGAATAGCATAAGGCAGACACTTGGGAATGAATGAATCCAAGTGTGCTTTTTGTATGAGCAAAAAGAAAAAAAATATTATCTTCTCATAATATTGGCAGTTTGACTTTCCCAGTGTCATGTAAAAGAGTGGATTTTTTTTTTTTTTTGGTATGCCCAATTACTATCATAAGCAGGACCTCAAATAAAATGTGTTTAGTATTCCAGTCAAACACACCTTTTTCCATGATACAGAATTCCACCATCCTTCAGTTTTCCAGTTTTTCAGTTTAGCCCCTGGTCATGCTCAGACCTCATTGGACTTTTTGTCACTTGCTTTTTCTACCTCTCAAAATCTTGAGATGTCTCCTTGTTTTCGTGTAACCTTGCTTTGGTCATACAGTATTTATAAGCACTTGAATTTTTTGTTAGTATATTAATGACATTATTTAGATATGACTTTAAAATGAGCCATATTCATTTAAAACTGCTTTCCTGATCACAGCCTTCAGTAGGACACAGAATGGAAATGAAAACCAAGAGTGCTGGTTTTCCAACATATCTGGAAGGCACCAAGGGCACGGGTAAACATGGAACATTTTGTCAAAGTTCCTTTTTATTCTGGATGCTACCATTCATGGTTGTGGCAATTTTTATGGCCAAACACAAGGCCCAATGTAGCAATCACTTTAAACCCTTCTTGCTGATGATCCAATCAAGGAAGTGAAATATGTGATGGGTAAGGGAATCCTTAACTCACAGAAGGCCTTTTGTGACAGGCTATCATGAAACAAACTCATTTTCGCTATTGTACTAGTTCTGTCTTTGGCCCATACTGAGAGAAAGGCAGGATATAAATTAAATATATGGATCTATGCATGTATGCATACTAGTATCTTTGTAATGACCTCTGAGGAATTTGGCCATAAATTTTAAATCTTGTATACAAGTAAATGCTACATTTTTATTCTTTTCCCCTCACTGTGTGCCTGAGTATCTTCAGAGAAAGCTGACTGTTATAAAGCAGATACACTTAAATCCCCTGTACTTGGTTTGATACGAGGACAGTTGATTTAGTTCTAAGACTGAAATAATGAAAAATATATTATTACCCTTGCTGCTCAAAATGCACAGTTTGTTATACCAGATAATTCCATTATTAGTACTGTAAATTTTATACTGTAAACTGCAGTAGGCTATAAACATAACATGAAACAATCATGTTTTCAGTACTGAGGGACAGGAGCAGCAGTATGCCATAAGAGAATAAAACTGATCTTTTGGTAACATGGGCTGGTCATTATTTCTCAAGCTATCTGGTATATTCCTTTCTTTGGCTAGTTACTAGGGACAAATGCAGATGAAGTTTTAATCTACTTAGATAAAAAGAAAGACATTATAGAATAGAAAACAATTAACTATTGAAAAAACCCCTGTTGTGACTGGTTATTTTATGGCCTAGATAATATTTTCTGGATTAGGGAAGGAATAGGAATTCATCCATTTCCCAACTGTGGTTAAATTACAAGTTCCCATCTCTTCAAGAAACATGTATGGCAAGAAAAATTGCAACTTTCAAGAATTTTCCCCCAGCACAATATGAATGGCACAATTTTTAAAAACTCTTCTGGAATTTGAGAAGTTGTTCAGGACTTTGAGAAATGGTGTGGTTTTGCTGCTAAACCTATGCTCTCAGTCTTTTCATGCCCTTCCTTTACCAGTTTGAATGTTGTGCAAACCAAATGTGTGAAGAAGCAAGGTGTCTGTCAGGGTGCCCACTGTCACCTCCCCACACATATGAGCCCTACCAGGCCCACAATATAGCCAAAGAGCAGTTGGGGCTGATAATGGGAGCCAATGGAAAAAAGGAAGAGGTGGAGATATGATGGACCTTGGCAGTAAGTGAAGAGGCCTTACAAGGATAGCCAGCAAGAAATTTTAAAGAGAGAGGTGAGATGCAGAGGAGAGACAGCTGGAATGGATTGTAAATGGCTGCTACATAGGCTAAGAGTGCTACTGAAGTTATGGTTGACACACTATGTTTGAAGAATTTTGTGTAAAAAGAAACACTAATGTACTGCAAAAAGAAACACTGGTTCATAGGATACTATGCCTAATGTCTCTGGAAACACTTTGGAACCAAATCCAATAAACTGTTCTATCAAGGTGTTCTTTTGAATCTGATATTTGTTGTTATTTGCCAACCTGTTGGCTTTGACTTGTGGACATGAATGAGAGACCTCCAGGAGATTGAGTCATCAGCAGGCCTTCTCAACTCATGCAAGCCCAAGGCTGTGGCCTTCCCCTTTTTAGTCAACTCATCTGTAATGTAGTTGAATCATCTTGTCTCATTATATGACCAAAGTACAATAACTCAATTTAGGGGTGAAACAGACTGCCCAAAAAGGGTAGATTGGGGTCACCCCAGAGCTGCCTTGGCACCATGGTCCTGGGAAGTGCTCTGAAAAGAAGCCCTTTTTTACTGCTCCTTTCAAAGTGGCTTTTCCAGGTTTGGGCGGCTTCAGGGCAGCCTGAGGATGGCTTCAGGGCATGTGTCATGTGTTCACCACACACACCCAAGCTGCCCAGAAGCAGGCTTATTATGCCCGTCTGTTTCACCCCTTAGTCTTTTGGCATCTAGTGAACAGCTAAACATAGAAGTCATAATACTGAGAATACAGCACTTGTGTAGCCAATACATAGGGGTGAAACAGACCACCCAAAAAGGGTAGATTGGGGTCACCCCAGAGCTGCCCCACCCAGAGCCACAGCAAAAAGAGGCATGTGGCCCCAATCTGCCATGGCACCATGGTCCTGGGTACTGATCTGGAAAGAAACAGTTTTTTACCACTCCTTTCAAAGTGGCTTTTCCAGGTTGGGGTGGCTTCAGGATGGCTTTGTGGCATGCATCATGTGTTCACCACACACCCCAAGCTGCCCGGAAGCAGGCTTATTATGCCCATCTGTTTCACCCCTTGGTCTTTCGGCATCTAGTGAAGTGCTAAATATAGAAGTCATAATACTGAGAATACAGCCCCTGTGTAGCTAATACATAAGGCTAGATTCCCTTACTTGGAGAAACATTTCTTTCCATATATATTTATTTAGGCAGGAATGTCATCACCTGACACCCTTCTCACAATGGGTGATTGTAGAACACCTTCTCAGAAAGGCTCACTTGGTGCCAGAAATATTTTTGCTGGTATTATAGATCGAGAATTGGACAATAAATAGGGATTACTCTTTCAATACATGATAACTGAAGCAAAATTACTGTTCACTGAAACATGGAAATAGATTGAATCACTGACTGGAAGAATGGACTGTTAGGATTGCTGCATTAGCTCATAATGAACTAAGCAGTCTCTAAGCAGTTTACAATATATAAGCTAACTTTTCCCACGAAGCTAAGTACTCATTTTAGCTACCTCAGAAAGATGCCAGGCTGAGTTGGTCCTGGAGCCCCTGGTTGGAATTGAATGGCCCTTTCCAGACTGCCCAAAAGGGGTGGTCTGGCACCACTCTTTTTAGCTGCAGAGCTTCACCGCAGCAGCTAGATGCCACATGAAGCTCTGCTGCAAAAAAGGAGCAGGAGAACTGCGCTCCTTTTTTGCACCGCAGTTGCAGCACGATTTAGGGAAAAGGCGCCATTTGGTGCCTTTGTGGTGCCGCCATTACATACGCCATCTAAACGGCATTACGTAATGGCGGTGCTGCCATTACGTGCTAGGGTTCGGGACTGTGTGAATGCTGTGCGCTCCCGAACCCTAATGGCCCCACCCAGGTGCCTTTTAGTGCCCATCTAGATCGGGCCAATGTGAGTGACTAGCTGCAGTATGATCATTTAACCACTGTGCCACTAGAGCAATGGGAGACCTAACAATGTAATATATTTCTGGATATGGTTGTCAGTAATTTTGTAGGATTCATCATTTGGATCTGTAATGGTTAATCAGTTGGATTTGTAATGGTTGAATAATATACTCTTATTGGTTTATTTTGAAATTTTAATTACAGTTAAGATTAGAGTCAGAGCCCTGTTGTTCATTTTCTTTTTTCATCTTTTTCTTCTTTTCTTCTCTTGTTTATACTTCTTTCTTTTCATTTCTTGAATGCACTTTTTTGACTGTATCTCTTGAATACATATTGTATATTATATGGAAAAAAGACAAAATGTATATACACTAATGTATAAATAAATTTGGAAATAACAAAAAAGAAAAAAAAAGACTCACCTATAATCCTTTCACACTATACAATGTTATAGTGCTTTATTCCACTTAAAATCTTGGGATTTTGACTTTAGGAATGGGCATTTAGAATTCTCAGCTAGAGAGCTCAAGTGTCTCACTAAATTTAAATCCCATGATTTTACAATTAAAGTGGAACAGAATATAGTGCTATAATTGTGTAAGTGTGAACAAATCTCAGATAACAATCTCTTTTTTTATTTGAGGCTTTTGAGACCTTTTAATTTAGTTCTGTAATACTATTTACATCAATAATTTAAAGACCAATTTAAACTTGTACTTTGAGTTACTCTAATTTAACTCATTGAGCCCTTCAGTTAACAGACATTTAGATAATGCAAAAGGGATTTATGGGTCTCAGTTGGGCTGCACACTTCAACGAGACTTCAAATTCTGTGTTGCAAATACTATTTATTCGGGGTTATTTATTTCTCTACCTTATCACACTGATAAATGCTGGTAACAGAAAAGGGACACCACTAACATGGTATGAAACATACGATAATTTCTCTATGGGATTATCTTTTGTAGCCCATCCACAAAGGCTGGGATGGAGTATCTCAAAACCTTATTATAAGAAAAGGAGTTGTAATTCAACATGATATTACCTGGATACAGGTCCCACTGAACTCTGTGGGATTTGTTTTTGAGTAACATAGATAGGGTTAGATTATATACGTGATAACCTCCAATGCACACAGACTAATTTCCACTTGGCCTACTGTGCTGGCATTGTAGACTTTGATTATAACAGATGGGGCTGTCAAGCTTGGAAGGAGGAAGTAGTCATTAGTTACTGGATCACATTTTCTAGTATTTGTTCCACTGCAGTCTCAGCCAAAGTCTCAGTCTGATTCAGGACAACATGTACCACCAGTTGGTTAATTGTCAGCCACATTTCCCAAGCTGCCTTTGTAAAAAACCAACAGAGAAGAAGAGGTGCCCTGTTATACTTTCATGGCATGTAAAGAAGCCTGTCTTCAAACCATAGTGTTCATGGTAGTGTTTTTACAAGTAATGCCAAGAATGCCTTTTTATCTCCCACATTTTTAAAAAGATCTTCTGAATGTGGCTAGTTTGGAATGTAACACTAGAAACATCTGCACTCAATTATAATACTAATTAATTGCCATTATACTGAACAGGCATTCCCCGCTACCCCATGCCACCCCACTCCCCATAGCAGAATTGGGAAAAGTTACTTCTTTTTAAAGCATTTCTCAAAATACTCCATGCAGCAGGGAGTTATAATCCAAAAAGTGACTTTTCCAAGCTTTGTCCCAGAAACATTAGCTTAACCATAAGTATTCAGAGTCACCTTTTGGATTCAAAACCTGAATTGGCTGCCATTCTAGGAAAGACAATGAAGAATTGCATTTTTAATTGCATGAAAACACTGCCTTTTATTAAATCTGTTTAATGTCAGGCCACAGATGTGGGAATAATTCTAGCATTCAAAAACCAAGGACATGGCATCTTATTCGCTTCTCTGTCCATAGTCTTGTTTCAACATATTTTCAACATACCCATGGTTGGGATTCCATTATACAGGAGATACCAATGAAGAGACATATTTTCAGTGGACTTGCACCCACAGAATCTGCACAACAGGAGTTGGTAATTCCTCGAGTAAATTTTGTATTCTGCAGAAAGAGCATCCAAGGCCAAGAGAGAGAGAGAGAGAGAAGAAAAAAGATAAAAAAGATAATGGGGTGGTAAAGCAGGATGGGCAACATATGGCCCTTCAGATATTTTAGGATTATAACTTCCATAAACCCTTACTACCAAAGGAAGTCAAAGACTGATGGGAGCTGAAGTCTAACACCATCTGTAGGATCACAATACCTCTTACGTCATCATAGAGCATGTGGCTAACACTACCATAAATACTGTAATACAGTGCTGGTAGCTTTGTTTCTTGTTGTGTGTTTTTAAGTTGTTTTCAACTTTTGGTGGCCCTATCATATGTTTTCTTGGCTAGATTTGTTCAGATGAGGTTTGCCATTGCCTTTCCATTGGGCTGAGAATGTGTGACTTGCCAAGATCATCCAGTGGGTTTCACAGCCAAACAGGGAATTGAGTTCCAGTGCCATAGACCCTCAAACCAGTGTGCCAGGCTAGTAGTTTCATGTTCCACAAATCCTAGATTATCCCTTCCACTGCTTGCTATAACACTATCATTTGGTGATTTTCTTTCCTTTGTAAATATATTTTCCCCAATTCCAAAAAATTAAAATGCCTTTTTTTAAAGTTTAGTTCCTGGCACTGGCTATAGATCTCTAGTACCATATAAACTACCAATCCCAGGATTCCACAAAATGCAGTCATAGTAGTTAAAGCGACATCATAGGAGATTATCACACAGAAAAACAGGCACAGGTTACATGCGGTTTCTATCTTTCTCTGATGTATCTTATAGCACTGCCCTGTACCTGGACAGTAGGCACTCCGTATACAACCCGGGCTTCTCTGGCAGCATTTCAACAATAGGAAAATCCTGTTCTTGAAAAGCTGCAGGAGAAGCCTGGGTTGCATACAGACTACCTACTGCTCGAGTATGGGGCAGTGCAATAAGATCCATTGGAGATGGATACAAACCACATTTGTTTTCCTGTGTGATAATCTCCATAGTGTTATATCAGTATAGTGTGAAAGGGCCCTTGAATGTGTGACATATTTAGCTCTATCCTTCAGTTCTTTACTGCTTCTCCCTGCCTCCCATCTTCATTGGCCTGAGGTAGACACCTGACACTGCCTAACAGTAGGACTGGCCGTGATATATACAGTGGGGTAAACAGGGCACAGCAGAAGCATTTTGTCTGATACAAAAGCAGTTGTTCTAAGTCTAAAATCTACTTTTCACAACTTACTGTCATATATCATAATGTCTGCAGAAAAGTTTGTGCAAACTGGAAGATTCCATGATCAGAAAAATCTCTAGAATCCTGTGTAGGGAGCAGTCTTTTTATTTTTATTTTTTAAAGGAAATCTGCAGACTTCAGAAAAGAATGGAGGTCAGAGGAAATAAGGTCATTTCTTCCTTTACAGGAATGCACAGCATCTTACCAAATATAGCTTGCATTTTTTATACTAATGCCTTTTGAGTTTCAGGCTGAAGTGTAAAAGACCGTTTGTAGCCACTTAAGATACCATAATTGCTACTCTGAGAAACTGTGTATGTCCCAGAGGTTACATAAGTGCTGCTGAGGCATTATGGTGGTTGCTATGGTAATGCCTTATATTTTATTGATTAACAGGTAAATAGTCCTGAAAATCTTGTATTATCTGTTGAGGAGGCAGAGAAGGTTGCCTAAGGCGTCTGCACTCTGCAATTCCCCTTTATGCTTTGTCATCAAGGTTATATGTTAATTAATACCTATTAAAATTCTATATAAACTTGAAGTGAAATTGCAAGCCTAATATAAACTATTATATGTAAGGTTTTGTTTTTTAAAATCCCAATAATAATTTGATTGAGAATGACATTTTTAAAACTGAATGTTTTTATAAAATGCTGTTTCAGTTGTTATTGGAAAATGCTAAGAGAAAAGGGCAGCATCAGTTTTGACGGCTACATTTTCACCCACAGAATTGTAAGCTGGTCCTAACTTCATGCTTTAAAACACTAAAAGGAATAGCCTGTGTCCTAATCATTTGTTACACCCTTGTGATCAGAACTATAGATCAAGCATGAAGGCTGGGAAGAAGGGTCAGTTCTTTCCCCTTGTGGCCTGCAAGCACCTTTGGCAAGCCTAAATACTTTAATTCCCTCTGTAATCTTTCTCAAATAGGTGACATGACGTGTCCCCATTTTGAGAAGGACTGCAGGAGGGGGGGAGGAGATATTTGGAAGTAGTGCAGAGATCAGGGGACTTGTGGTGAGTGGGATATTTTCATGTGTTTTCATGCATTTAGGAGGCTGTTTATGTGATATAAAAGCAAAAATTACCTGAAAAATAATCTGTAACTTTTTTTTTAATTTGGAGAGTTGTGGGGCTTGGTGTGGTACTTGAGGGAGCACAAAATTATGGTCTGGGGGCTGCATGTAGCTCCCAAGACACATTATACACATACCTCTGCTATAGAGGTACTACAGCTCTTCCAAAACACATAACATGGTGCCTCAACAGAGACAGAACTTGAAAAGAAAAGAAACTGAGAAAAATGAAATAACCTGCTTGAGATCAGTGACGGGGTTGGAGAGGAGTAGAGGAGCATAATCATGCCATCACATCACATGAGTGCCTGCATATCAGAACTGTAGGAGGAGGAAGAAGATAAAGAACTGCACTTACGTCTGATTCTCAATGGAGAATAAGGGAAGTTCCTTTTAAGACTAATGGTATGATCGCATCATAAGAAAGAAAATAATTTACATCTGTAGGTTTTCTGTAGGTATCAATGAGCAAATGTTCACATTCCTTAATGATGGTTACATCCAGGAAATATATTTTCTTTAGGTCAGATGTCATGTTAAATTTAACGCTAGCATGGATGATGTTGAATACCTACTGAATTCTAATAATTCAATGTCGCTACCATTCCAAGTAAAAAAAAGTCATCCAAAAATCTTTTGAAACTACTGATATGTCCCCTATATAACTGTGTGATTATAAAATATATGTGGAGTCGAAGGCTTTCATGGACAGCATCCATAGTTTTTTTGTAGGAAAAGATGCCAGCCACAGATGCTGGCGAAACGTCAGAAGGAACTCTGCTAGAACATGGCCACATAGCCTGAAAGCCCTACAAAAACTATGTAAAATATATGTTTGTTCAAACCAATCTATATAGATGTTGGCCAATTCAGGAGCAAATTTGCACCCCATGCTGTGCCAGGTATCTGCCAGCAATACTTTCTCATGAAGAAAATAATTCTTATTCAGTACCACACTGATCAAAGAAATAAGGAAACCACTCGATGGGTCTAAAGGATTTTTTCTGCTGTCTAATCTTTCCTGTATTATTTGGATGACTAATTGGATGTGATATGTTAGTATATAAGGATTTGACATCCAAAGTGACCAGTATGCTGGAAGGTGGATTATCAACAAAATTTTAAATGTCTGTAGTGTCCTTTATATATGTTTCTATTTTGGGGTTCATTAGTTTTAAGAAAGAATCAATGTAGCATGATAGATGGATCTACACCAAGAAACAGTGGGACATCCAGGCACTGGATTAGTCCCTTTGTGTATTTTGGGGAGAAGATAAAATTGAGGTACTTTCATCTGATTCTAATAGATATTTATGAGTAGATTTGGATATACATCCTGAAAGTAAAGCCCCATTCACAGTGGTTAGAATCTCCTTTTTGACCATACCTGTGGGATTAACTTCTCAAGGTTTAGAATGTGTTTTGTTGTTTAACTATGTGCCTCAGTTATATAGCCTTCTCTGTCCATAATTACCATTATTTATTATTTATTTATTTACGATATTTATATCCCGCCCTTCAGCCCTAAAGGCTCTCAGAGCAGCTTACAATTATTATTTTAATTAGACGGTTCCCTGCCCTCAGGCTTACAATCTAAAAAGACATGACACAAAAGGAGAAGGGAATGGTGATGGGGTAGGGGATCAGGTCCAGCAGTTCATCTCTCCCTCTAAAGCCTGGACCAAGGCAAATGGACTGGAGGGAGGGCTCTTCTTCTTAACTGAGGCCAGGCTTGTCTTTTCACTCTCTCCAGGCCAGAAGATGACAGTTGGCAAGGAGGGCGGACTCTTATTCTTCAGGCCCTATGCCGTTGGGCCTGTCCTTTCACTCCCTTCAGCCAGAAGATGACAGTTGGCAAAGAGGGAGGGCCTTCTTCTTCAGGCCCACTACTGTCCCTCTCTTATCTGCTGCTTATATAACAATGTCATCCCTATTTTTAATGACCTTAAAACTTCTTTTTCAATCCTTGTCAGGTTGTGCCACACCCATGGGGTTTACCATCAATTCCTGGAGCTCATGCAACACCATCTCCTGAAAGACCTTAATATTAGGAGTGTTAGTCTGTGGATTAAATGATGATTTTGGTTTGAAAGCCTCACCTTTGACTAAGATTCTATCACCAGTATCCTTATAAAAATCTGCTAATCCAGAATTCCTGAACATGTGTTGCATTTCAACCATTGTCCTGAAAGGATCATACATGGGTATAAGAATAAAAGATAAACCTTTTTTGCAGGATCCCTATTTCTAAATTAGAGAATTTAGATGCCGATAAATTAACTACCATTTGGTTCTGAGTGTTTTTCTCCTACTTGACATATGGTGGTCTGAGGGTTGGTTCCTTTTCCCATAGGTTTTGTCCTATCCTGAACTTTAAAAAGATCTTGTTGGAATGGATATGTATGACAGTTCAGTATCATTGGAATGGAAACTGCTATCAGTGTTCCCATCTCCTGTTATATCTTCTATACTACTATCAGCAAATGAAAAGATACTGATTTGTATCCCATTTTTTCTACCTCCCGACCAATTATACACTCTATTATCCTTATAATCTTTACAATGATCACTTAGTGCACCCATATGTGTTTCCATTTCCATACATTTAGTACATGCATGTTGATATTTGCCCAAATCAGCTGAATTTGTCTTAAAAGTTATCCTGTGATGCAAAAAAAGAATTCTTATTAAGCAATAGAGCAATTTGTTCATCACTATAGTTGAAAGTATCTAGTCTGTTAGCCATCGTACCCTCCAAAATAGGTAAACAACAACAACAAAGGGGCATATACCTAATGTGATGCAATTATAGAGACTGGTTATTATTTTCTAGAGAACACAGGACGTTAGTCTTCATTTTATGTATTTCATGTTTTTTGTGGATGATACAATTTTTATGCTACTTGGCTTGTTTTGTGAATTTTAAATAGCGGATAAATACTTTGGCTGATCTTTAGCCCCCCAACAATCTGATGTAAGACAGTGGGGGACCGGTAGGTCTTTTTCAGTAGTGATGTTGGGCAGGGGCCTCTCCTCAGATGAAGAGGAGAGCCAGGAGGATGTGCACCAGCACCAGGAATCTGAGGGGGATCTAGAAGCTCAGACTGTCTGCCTCCTTCTAAGGCTCTTGGAGGCAGAAGCAGAACCCACCAATAAGGATCCACTCACTTACACACACACACACACACACACACACACACTTTGGATGCTGATCTGCCCAACTTGGAATGAAAGAGGCCAGCAGTGAACTACCACCAGGATTCAACAGAGCTGAAGAAGGCAGAAACTGGCCAAAGAAGCATCAATTGTACTGCTCCACATGGCTGGCTATAAAACCTGCACTGGAGACTTATGATTATTGGTTTCAATGTCATTATTTCATTTATATTGTCTCACTCCTGATTCAAGAATTCCCTTGGCTCCTTGACCCTGACATGTTCTGTCGATTCTCTCAAGTCTTGCTCCTTGATTCTTTCTGAAACTAGTAGACTGCCTTTTGTAAGTGAACTCTGATCATTCCTCTAAGCACTAATGTCTCTTGACTCCCTAACAGGTACATCAGCCCAAAGTAGTTTTTGTTGGTCCCATGGCTATTCTCTGCACCATGATTATTCTTGTTGCCCTAAATCAGGAAAGGAAGACCCATGTGGTATCTACACTGTTATTGTTTTTGCACTAAAATGTTTCTATTCCTTGAACATTTTTGTATTTTACTTTGGATAAATCACTCTGAAAAGCACTTTCTTCTTATGTGCACGTGTTTGTGTGTGTGTGTGTGTGTGTGTGTGTTTGTATACAAACTTTCATATATATTTTTTGTATTTTATTTTAGGCAAATCACTCTGGAAAGTCTTAATGAAGGGTAATATATAAACTTTAAAAATAAATACAGTTCTGCTACCCTTTGTATTGAAAGCCAGCATGGTGGTTTGAGCATTGGACTATGACGTTGGAGACCAGGGTTCAAATACCAACATGGCTATGGAAATCCTCTTGAAGACCCTGGGTAAGTCACACTCTCTCAGCCTCAGAGGATGGCAATGGCAAGCCCCCCTCTGAACAGATCTTGCCAAGAAAAACCCATGATAGGTTTGCCTTAGGGTCACCATAAGTCAGAAATGACTTGTACACAGCAGGAACAACAGCCATTTGCATTATTAAATAAACAGGTCTGAAAGGACAAGAATTTCAAAAAATCTGCAAAAAAAAAAATTCAAAAACTGTCCTGACATTTGTCATAACTATTTGCCATTGGTTAATCGAACTTCAGTAAAAAAAAATATCTCTCTCTCTCACACACACACACACACACACACACACACAAATAGAAACTTGCAAAATTATTGTTGATAGCAATAACAATATATATGTGCATGTATTAAGGAGAGTGTGTTATTTTCAAAGCACATCAAATGCCAAATGGCTTGCTTGTGTTGATGCTCTATTTCTGATTTTCTTGGATCATTCACAGATTCCTTTGGTGATCTATGAAACTGTGAAATCTACCCACCATAAGTAAAACCAATGTTGTTTATATACTCCCTTGTGAGATGAAAAGTGAATTGTGAGAGCCTCATCATGCCAAGAGTTTTTGACTCCCTTTCAGTCCACTTAGTCCTTTGATTGGCCCTTTAAACATGTAAATAAATCAGGGCTTGATGTGTGCAGAGATTATTAACCCAGAGTAATTGATTATATAATTATGCTCTTGCCTATAACAGATGCGGGTAAAAGGGGAAGAGGTGTTAGAAAAGTTTTATTTTAATATTGTCTGGTTTTGTTTGAAATATGTTGCATAAAAGGAAAATAAAAGAAAGATTCTATCACAAGCAAGATTCTTTCTGTTTATCTTAAGATACAGTAGCATTAGGAAAAGGCACTGGAATACAGAAAGAGAACAAATTAATCTTTTCCTTTCTCAAAGAACAGAAAAGATTTATTAAACTGAACATTTATTGAATGCTTTTAAGTAAAACAATACAGAATACATTGTTCATTTTGCATTTAATGGAGTCAGGATGGCAGAGAGAGAAAGAAATACCACTTGTGTTCTCCAACTTTATTTGAGGTGATGGAACAACGCAGCAAAAATATTATCTGCAGGACAAGTCATATAAAGTAGAATAGAAACCTGCCTTTTAGACAGAGGACTGCAGCCTTGATTTGGATGGCATTTTGAAATCAATATATAGAATCATAGAGCTGGAAAAGACCACAAGGCCATCCAGCCCAAGCCTCTGCCAAGTAGAACTCTCAATCAAATCATCCCTGAGAGACAGCTGTCCAGCCTCGGTTTAAAGGTCTCCAAGAAGAAGACTCCACCACAATCTGGGGGAGTGTGTTCACTTTTGAATGGCTCTTACTGTCAGGACATCCCTCCTGATGTTTAGGGGATATCTCATTTCCTGTAGCTTGCATCCATTGTTCCGGGCCCTATTCTTGCGAGCAGCAGAAAACAAGCTTGCTCCATCCTCAATATGACATCCCTTCAAATATTTAAACAGGGCTCTCAGATCACCTCTTAACCATCTCTTCTTCAGGCTAAACATACCCAGATTGCTAAGTCATTCTTCATAAGGCATGGTTTCCAGACCCTTCACCATTTTAGTCACCCTCCTTTGGACACACTTCAGCTTGAATATGAATTTCTGTTTTCTTCTGAAGCTCTATTGCTTCATTTTTAGAAGTATTTTTCTTCACTTTTCAGAGGTTTCCATTTGGTCTCCTCCTTTCTTTTTCATTTTTCTAGACCACTTTCATATCCAACCCTTTTGTCACATTTTTTCAATAACTTTTTTTATGAAAACCAGGAGTCAGGGAAATTTGGAAAATGTCAGTTATCCTCCCAATTCTCCTTCCCAGAAACTGCAATCCTTCTCCCCTGTGCTTGGCATTTCTAATCACTTGTTGCTGCTTGAAGTCTGTTGCATTTGTTGTTTTCACAAACATTCAACATGATATTGAAAGTGTATTGAAGGGTGCAATTTCTGTTCAGCATGAACTCTGGGTAAGTTTGTACATTTTATTTATTTAATACTACTACTTATTTTAGCTTTGGGTAAATTTATTTATTTTATTCATTTAGTCAATCACTACTATAGCTATACATTCTAAAACACAAAGATATACAACTGAGCAAAAAAGTTAGAATGATACAAACCATTGTATTCTCTATTATCATGTCTGAATGTGAGAGCTAGACATTTATGAAAGAAGATGGGGGGGGGGAATCAATTCATTCAAGAAGTGGTGCTGGAGAAGAGTCCTGAGGATTCCATGGACAGCCAAAAAGACAAAGAAATGGGTCCTAGGGCGGATCAAGCCAGAAATCTCACTGGAAGCCAAGATTACAAAACTGTGGCTGTTGTACTTTGGAGACATCATGAGAAGGCATGGATCATTGGAACAAACAATAATGCTAGTAAAAGTGGAGGGAAGCAGAAAGAAAGGAAGGCCACATGCTAGATGGATGGACTCTGTTAAGGAGGTCATGGGTACGAGTTTATAGGAACTACCGTAAGCAGAGCTGTGGAGATGTCTTATTTACAGGGTCACCATGGGTGGAAATTGACTCAAGGGTGGTTAACAACAACAGCAATAACAACTATAGCTGTGCAAATAATAATAATGACAAGAACTTAATGTGTCAGACAGTGGGTCACCGTGGTTCAAGCTTTCACTATGTTTCTCCTTAAAACCAAAGTGATGGCTCCCTCTTATTTCCCATGTTCTGTGTATTAGTGTAGAAGCATTTAAGTCCGTGTGTCCCCACCCCTGTTGTTCTCTAGTACTATTTGCTCTGCTCCTTCGTCTTTTCTCCCCAGCAATTATTTAATTTTTCCCCCTCCAAAATACTGTTTCCCTCCCCACCAGAATTCAGTTTTAGGCTCTCCTTGTGAGTCTCTTAGCAAAAACATTCCTGTCAACAGCTGGGAGGTTCACCTCATCCCTAGCCAAAAGACCATCTTTGGAGTGAAAAAGACAACCCTGAAGGGGTGGCATAATGCCGCCCCTGACAGAGCTGGCTTGGGGCCATGGCAACTGCATACCACAGCCCCAAATAGGAGCAGAAAAAGTCCACTCCTATTTCGGGTGTATAAAAGCCACCTCTTCACCTCTAGAACTGGCTTTTTACTAGCTCTGGGGTGAGTGATATCTAAACACCATGTTCCAGAGCTGAAGAGAAGCTGGTAAGTGTATCTGGCTTGGAGGCATGGCAATCTAAATGCCACATCCTCTAACTGGCATAGGGCTGGACTTTCAGGGCCATCTGTTTTGCCCCTTTGTGAAAAATCAGACTGTGGTGCAAGAAGCCAGTTGCTCACATCTTCTACTCTTCACTCCCTTCTTGGGCCACATCCTTCAACAGAGAGGAAGGAGAAAATTTTGTGCACCAAAGCCCTTCAGCTTCCTACCCATATCCTCATAAACCTTTGTGATATCTGAAGGTTGTGCCTCACAGTGTTGTTTGTTCCCATGTGAACCAAAACAAAGGGGTAACAGTCAGTGGGCTTGACCAGTCTTGTCAGCCTCTCTGTTACATCATGAAATTTGGCTCTAAGGAGACAGCTCACATCATAATTCATCTTGTCCAGCTCCCAGATTGTTGCTTCTGTTCCTCTGAGAATGAAGTCTCCAACCATAACAACTCATCTCATCTTAGGTTTGGCAGGGGATAGTTGATGTGCAGATTTTTCCTGGGTTATTTGGATATTCTCTGTAGGGTGACACTGTTACTCTTGCAGCTGTTCCAGTTCCTTATTAATAAGGGAGAGAGTTAGAATTGATTATGTAGCTCCAAACTCTCTTTTAGGTTCTTCGGCCTTCTACTTCTGTGTATAACATTCCTCCAAGTACCTGTCTCCTGTGTTTGAGACTGACTTTCTCCTCAGTGATGTTTTCCATATGTTTGGTATTCAAGATGGTCCTAACAGTCCCATCCAAGAAAACCTCATAGTCCCTAATGATCTGAAGATTAGAAACACAGGCCTCCAGCTGCCAGACCTTGTCTTCCAACAGGGCCATCAACTTGCACTTGCTGCATGTGTAGCCAGCCACGTTCTCCAGCAAGAAAACAAACATGGCACAGCTGTGGCAAGTGACTGCAAAATCTCTGTTACTATCCATCCCAGTCAAGGATAACCTCCCAGATACTGATCTCCTTTTGCTTCCTATACAGGGACTAGGGTAAAGATCAGAAGCAATTCATTTTTACTCCATCCCTTGGAGATCAGGCCTACATTGTGCAGCCTAGAAAATGAATCACATCTGTGTCTGTGCGTTTCTATGAAATCTTACATGTGTCATCCTCTCACATTAAACAATAATACACAAAGGGGCAGTACAGACCACCCAGAAGGGGTGGTCTGTATCTGCGCCAGGAAGTGGTGAGATGGGGCCAAGGCTCGGAGGCCCCATCCTGCCGCTTCTGGAGGCCGCGCGGAAGCGGCAAACTGCCACTTCCCCCTGGCCTCAAAATGGGGTTCAGCAGGCACCCTGGGTGCTCACTTGACCCCACTTCCAGAGGCAGTGCTGAGGGGAGAAAGGGGCCACCATTGCGGCCCCTTTCTCCCTGGGTGTTTGATGCAGCTGTTTGAAGGCCACGTCAAACAGCCGATGCAAAAAAAGAGCTCAGTTTCTGAGCTCCTTTTTTGCGCCGAGGGAAGGGCATGCTTGGCACCCTCCTGTGACGCGAAGTTGTCATGGCATGTGCAGCATTTCTAAACGCTGTGCATGCCATGACATCATCATAGCACACCCGTATGGACGCTGCCATTTTTAAATGGTGGCGCCCATACGCTTTAAGGTAAGGGAGGGTGCAGATGCTGCGCCCTCCCTAACCCTAAAGGTGGCCTTTTGAGCCCTTATTGTGCCTCATAGTACCTGTTTAGATCGGGCTAAAAACTTTTTACTCACAACAAGGTGGCAAGTGTGTGAAGGGGGCACAGTTTTCTTCATTGTGCCATCTCACATGCACTTTTTTAAAAATAATGGAGACTAATTTGATAGGTTGCTTGCATAGTTATGAGCTTCTTTGTTGTTTATTTGTTGCCTATGTGTCTGTATAGCTTCATAAATGGTAAAAAAGACCAGAAGGAACAAATTGAAGGCATTGCTCCCCCAATAAGACTTCTGCATCCCCAGTGAAAATTTTCTTCAGTCCCAAATTCTAGCACTTCAGTGACTTAAAATATCAGTTGTGCACTCAGAAATGTTGTTTAAGCATCCAAATAAAGGAGAAGCCCTGGTGGTGCAGTGGTTAAATGCCTGTACAGCAGCCACTAACTCAAAAGCATAAGGTTGCGAGTTCAAGACCAGCATAAGGGCTGAAGCTCAACTCAGGCTTGCATCCTTCTGAGGTCGCTAAAATGAGTACCCAGATTGTTGGGGGGCAAATAGCTTACAGTTGTAAACCGCTTAGACACTCCTTAAGGGTATGAAGTGGTATATAAATGAAGCTGTTTGATTGTTTTGTTTTGCCATGTGTATATGTGTATGTGTGTATGTGTGTGTGTGTGAGAGAGAGAAAGAGAAACAGAGCAAATATAAGAGTTTTATATGTGATTGGCTTTCAGTGCTTCACTCTATGCAATGCTTAAAATCTAGGGACTGCAGGGACATTTCATAGGGTGCAGATTCTTATTTAGCGGGACAATATCCTCATTTTGCTCTCCCCTTTGTATGGGGAAGAAAGGTCCATATACGGTTTTCAGACCACTATTTGTACATCTCTCTTTCCACCCTTGAAGTGAGTGAGGAAGCTGTACGAAAAAAAAAAAAATCTGCATAGGAGCAACACACACACACACACACACACACACACACTACTATATTGTCTCTGTTTGCTCAGAAGATGGCACATTTTTGACCTTCCCATTTACCATACTTTACCACACAGGAATACATATTCTTAAGTGTTTGAGGCCATAATTGTTTCCATTTCAAGGAAGATGTAGCCCACCTTTTCTTACATCCTGAACAATATCATTTTGAATATTTGAAGGAATTTAGGAACATCAAGGTCATAGCAAGGACTTGCAGAGATAAAATGTATAGTACTGAATAGCTTGCTTGGCTTCTTGGAAGATTTTTTTCCCTTGTAAGTTGTAAATGTGCAGCTCTAGTAATAGATGCTGATCATTTCAGAAAAGTGTTCTTTAACTGCTTACAATGCTAAAGCAATTTCAATAACAGAATTGCATTTAATACTACTATATAGTGGTTTCTCCAATCTCATTTTAATTTCCTTATCAACAGCCATCTCACCCATTTTCTGGAGAGAAATACCCTTAGATTACGTATTTAAAGTTTTGAAAAGAGCAGAGAATATTTGCAACATAAATAACTTAATGGCCATAGGTTTTAGAATTAGAGTTTTCTTGCCATTACGGAGTTATTTAAGTATCATAAAACTCATTAAATTTCATGGATTAGTTTGGGCCATGTTATTATAAAATGTTTTTCTTTCTTCATACACTGGTATGAAGGTTTTAAGAATTAATAGGAACTGTTATGAAGCTCATTGTATGCTGGCCCAATTTAGCAGCTTTCAGTGGCAAGTGGTTGCTCTGTTGTGACTCAGGCAGTGAATCTGCTCAGTTTTACTAACTTTAAAGGAACTGTTTAAGATTTTATTCATTCATTCATTTTGTATCCTCCCTCTTTTCCCCCCAATATGTGTCACAATGCAATGCACAATTTAAGTTAAAACAAAATAAAATTAAAACAATGGACATTCATATTAAAACATCAATTTGAAACCAGTTTG
This sequence comes from Urosaurus nigricauda, assembly GCA_034509955.1. Taxonomy (NCBI): domain Eukaryota; kingdom Metazoa; phylum Chordata; class Lepidosauria; order Squamata; family Phrynosomatidae; genus Urosaurus; species Urosaurus nigricauda. The sequence continues at coordinate 57,699,110 of JAOEGL010000003.1, forward strand.
AAAAGGCAGTTAAATGTAATATTAATGCTACAATACAAATACAAATATAGCACATCCATTTTTATTTTTATGTTTTTACAAAAGAACTTTCTGCAACAGTTAGAGAACATCCAAATGTCCTGGGTAAATAGAAAGGTCTTCATCTGCCAGTGGAGAGAGAGCAGAGAAAGGCTCAGCCTAGCTTCCTGTGTAAGAAAAGTCTATGGTTTTGGAGCATCCACCAAGAAGGTTGTCTCTTCTGTCCTTGCCAGATAAGCTTGTGATATTGGTGGAACCCATAGAAAAGCTGACCCTTGAGAATCTTAAAACACAGGCAGACTCGTATTAGGAGATATGGTCTGTTAGATGCTGATCTATATCCCAAAATTAGTTCAAAACATTGGATAGCAAAGTTTGGACTGAAGCACAGATTCCCTACCCTACCTCTACCATAATCACAGCAAAAGAAATTCATTGAAAGTTAACTCATGATCTGCAACTACTTCCTTCTAAGCTATGAAAGAGACACACATAAATACTAACATAGATATACACAGAGAGCCTAGTGGGGCAGTGGTTAAATGCCGGTACTGCAGCCACAACATTGTGAGTTTGATCCCAGAGCGCTCCAGGTTGACTCAGCCTTCTATCCTTTCATAGGTCGGTAAAATGAGTACCCAGCTTGTAATGGACAATTGGCTTACAGATTGTTCAGTATTAAGTGGTATATAAATGTAAAACACATATAGATATGGAAAATAGCTTCTAGGATATCTTACTGGAAGCCTGGCTATGGATACTATCATGATAAGCACCTACAGTTCAAAATTTACCATTACATAACTACCTACACTAGCTGAGAAACAATTAGATGTGTTCACAGCATCAATAAATTGTTTTTCAGGCAAGACACATTATACATATTGCCTGTCACCTGCCCAAAAAAGTCTTGTGAACCATTCAAAGGCAGGAACCTGGACAATGTTAGCTGCACTTAGTTATAAAAAAAGACATTAAACCAACAGTTAAAATACAATACAGTAAAATGATTAAAATACATGTATCCAGACTGGGTAGGTCTGCCAGATGAGATATGTCAGCATTTTCAGCTGTTGACTCTTTTCCACCAATCTGGGGGCAGCAGATGAAAAGGTCCTCTGGGAAACTGTTGCCTATCTAGTCCTGATCAGTTGGAACAAACATTTCCCAGAGGACTTAAGTGTACAGGGCAGATTGTACAGGAGAAGGTAACTGCGTAAGTAATGTGGACCCAAACCATGTAGGACTTTAATGGTAAAAATCAACACTTTGTACTTTGCCCAGAAACGAATTGGCAGCCAGTGGAATGATATTAAGATTGGTGTGATGTGATCACTCCTGGATGAATCCATAATCAATCTAGCTGCCATGTTCTAAACCAGTTGGAGTTTCCTCACTTACTACAAAGGTAGCCCAATGTAAAATGCTTTGCAAAAGTCCAGCCTTGAGGTTACCAGTGCATGCACTACCACCCGATTCTAGGAAGAGGCACCGTTGGTGTTTCAGCCAAAGCTGATAAGAGGCATTCCTGATCATCACATCTATCTGAGCTGACATTTGGAGGGACAGATCCAGGAGCACTCCCAAATTGAGAGCACAGTCTTTCAGGGGAAGTGTAACCCAATCCAGAACTGGTTGACACACCTCCACCCCCAGATTAGGACCCTTGATAATAAGCACCTCTGTCTTGTCTGGATTTGCTTCAATTTGTTTTTCTTCATCCAGCCCATTATATCTTCCAAGCATTCATTCAGAAGAGATGGACTATCCTTAGCTGAAGCTGTTTTTGAAATCATGGAGAAGTATATTGGGGAGTTATCAGAGTACTGATAGCATCCAGCACCATGCCTGCAGATGATATCTCCCAGCGGTTTCATGTAGATGTTGAATAGCACTGGGGATAGAATGGCACCTTGTGGCATGCCATATAACAGCTCCTTTTTGAGGAGGAGCTATCCTGAAGCACTGCCATCTGAAACCTGCCTGAGAGATAGGACTGGGACTACTGCAAAACTTCCTAACCCTCTCAAGCATTCCAGATGGATACCATGGTTGATGGTATTGAACACTACTGAGAGGTCCAAGAGCACCAGTAGGATCACACTCCCCCTGTCAAAGCTCAGAAAAGATTACCCACTAAGGCAACCATAGCAATATCAACTCTGTATCCTGCTCTGAAGTCAGTTTGAAATGGGCCGAGGAAGTGTGTATCATCCAAAACCACCTGGAATTGCAAGGCAACTGCCTTCTCCATCACCTTGCCCTAAAAAGGAAGATTTGATACTGGCCTGTAATAGTAGTAATAGTAGTATTTTTCTTACCCAACTCTTCCCATTGATTGAGATGTAGAACAACAACAATGAGCAGACACACATCAGGTAAAACACATCAATAAAAATACACATCAATTTAAAGGGCCATGCATACAATTTAAAAGGACATATTTAAGGGCCAGAGGATTCAGGGAAGGCTTTTTCTGCAGTGGTCTAGCCACTACATCTTTTAAACAAGATGGGAAATCATCCTCCCTGAGAGATGCATTGATGCCATTTTGTATTTGAAGCCTAATTGCATCTCCTTCCTGGACAACTAGCCAACAGGGACAGGGGTCAAGAATGCAAGTTGTCTTCCTTACTTGCCCCAGCAGCTTATCCACATCAACAGTACTCACCAATTGAAACTGATCCAGTGTAATCTCACTCACAGAGTCACTGGACATTTCATTATTGACTTCCATCAGTGATGGTATTTAAGTTAGCTATTATCTGGAAATGGTTATTCAAAGTGTCACAGTGAGCTACTAAAGGTTCTAAAGTCAGGTTCAGGATGTGTGTGTGTGTGTTTGCCTGAGTTGGACCTCTCACCAAGTCACCTCTAACTGAGTTAGTATGTAGAGATCTTGTATGTAGCACCTTTGAGACTAACTGAAATAAAGGCTTGTTATTCTATTGTGCAGCTAATTTTCCTGCTGCCTCATGGATTTGTTTCAGAGGAGGATGAGGCTGATCTGATTCAAAGGCTGATCTGGTCCAAAAGAAATGACACATAGAAGCAAGAGAATATGGAAGAAGAGAAACAATGAGACCCGACCCCCCCCCCTCGGTGGAATTAAGGAAAGGGTGGGAGGCAATTTGCTTGCTCTGCAGGAAGTAGACCCTTTAGAACTGAAGGCTGGTGTGTGTCTCCCTGCCCCCACATTGGCACATATGGAAGTTGGTGAATCTTCATTGTTAGTGAATAGGAAGTTTCTTCAGTTGTTCTCTTCTAATAGTGGTATAAATTAATGTTTTGTTTTGTTTTTTTATGAAATAAGGCCTCTTGCCTGTTCAGAAGCTCTTTCTCTTTTAACATCACACAGGTGACCCCAAATTCTAATATAAGTGAGAAAATTATGCCTTCTCTGTGAATATTTTTTATATTTCTTCAACACTCCCATCTATTTAACTTTTTTCTATACTAACTCCCCCCAGCAAAAACAACAACATTATAACTTTTCCTATTCTGACATGTCATGGAAAAAACCAATCTCTACAGCCACTTCCAGAAATGTCTCACAGTGGGAAGTGTACACTTTTCAGGTTTAGAAACAGCAGACAATTGTTTTTCTTGCTATGTTATTTACTAAAACCATATTCCTCAAGTATATGAGGTAGCAACTCTATCACCTTTACTGAAAGTGATATTTTCACATTTTATATATATCATTACTCACACAGAGTGAACTACTAGTCGGGTTTTCTTCACATCAGTGGCTGTAGTGCCAAGAACAGAAATGTTTTACTGATCAAAGGATACATATTGTCTTATGATGAGTGTCTGCTTTACCAAATGACCATGTATTTGATACACTCCCAGCTATCAGTCATCTCTTTAATATCAATCTGCCCTTTCTGAAAGAAATGGGCAACATATTCTCTGATTTTTTGCTCTGAGACTGATATGAATGATTCCCATTACTGTCATATCAAGTTAACAAATGTAAACTGCTCTCCATTAACAGGAAGGAAATCTATAGCCATGAAAGCAATTGTTCAGATATCTTATGTATAGCTTAAAAACAAAATCTCATCTGCAGGCCCATCTATACTGCATGTGCAGTTTTTGGTGCTAAATATAAATTATTAGGATTAATACTTTCCAAGCAGTACATTTTATAACTTATTATTATCTCAGTCCCTGTTTGGTATAATGCAATTTGTCTGAGTGCATGCACTAATCTTTTTTCTTAACATGGCCTCGGGAGATGAACAATCTTAAAGATGGCATCTCACACATTTTTGCAGTTTTATTATTATGTTATTTACAGGGCATTATTATTTTCTAATAACTTCTATGCCCAGGCAGAATTCATGAAGATAAATACATGTATGGGAAGAATAGTTAAAGTACTGCATAATAAATGTACGGCTGTTCTGCATAACTAATAATTAAGGTCAATTTATTTTCTAATGTAGCAGATGTAATGGTTTTTAAAGGTCTGGCTTTTTTATTAAGCAACTTGGACATTTCTGCAAGAGCTGTTGCTACAGAAGTATAATCCAAGTAGTTGCCTTGGGACCCAACAGGACAGAAGATCAGAGAGTAATGATAAGGTTTTAGCAAGCTGAGCAGTGATCACACCAATTCGGTTACATGCAAAGCCTAGCATACAGTTGGCCCTTAATTAATATACAGTAGTAAGTGTGTTGGCTTCAGCCTCTCAAGAGATCTTCTGATGGCCATGCTTTTAAAATCAGTACTTTGCAACTACAGCAGAAGAAGAAATGGAGTGACAGAGCAAAGCAACTAATGGGGAAGGTGGGCCTCCCAGGACATGCTGGTAACAGGGGCAAAGGATGAAGGCACAGGAATCTCTAGTTCTTGGGCCGAAAATGTCCTTTGAAGATTTCCTCTCTGGTCTATCAATTGAGGCATAGTACTTCATGAGCAGAAGGTTACCCTGCCCAGTGACAGGCACTCATGGCTGACATCAAAAGTTCTTAGCTTTGGGTGGCTAAACCTGTTTTACCATAACCTATCAAAGCAAAAGACAACATCCTGTCTAGGAGCCCTGGTGCCACATTGGTTAAATGCCTCTACTGCAGCCACTTACTCACAAACCACAAGGTTGCGAGTTCAGTACCAGCTGGGCTCAAGCTTGACTCAGCTTGCATCCTTCCAAGGTCGCTAAAATAAGTACCCAGATTGTTGGAGGCAATTAGCTTACACATTGTAAAGCACTTAGGGAGTGCTTAAGTGCACTGATAAGTGGTATAGAAATGTACTTGCTATTACTATTGCTATCCTGGTACCCATGGAAAGCCATCCCATGTAAAAATGCAAGCAGCAGCTGACTACATGGACAGAGGCTATCTCATCAGTAACACTGATCCAATTAGAACACAGTGCTGTGGAACCATGATGGGGTTACCATCATGAACAAATCTATGAATGGCCAACCAAGGAAATTGTGGCTGATCTCCTTCTCCAAAATACCTAAAGGGAAGCTTCTAAAATAGAAAATAATCCTATGTAAACTGCCTTGAGGCATATATGATAAATGGGAGTTCTTCCATTTATCAGCACCTTCTTCCCAGATAAGAAATAGTTAAAAATGTGTGAAGAGGTACTTTTGCATTTTAAATAGTAGCATCACAGAGGTGATGAGATAGCAACTGTTCAATGACATGGGCAGTTAGGGAGAAGTACAAACTTTCAAGATGGTTATGAACAAAGGCTTCTAACTAGGAATTCTGGATATGTGAGGCTAATGGAGATGGACAATAGAGTTCCAGCTCCAGCTGTCTCATGAACATCAAATACTACAAATCTTATCCGATCTGTGAGTAATTATTAGGAGAACATACCAGTCAGTATTAGGATATTTTGATTCTTTTCTTACCCTCACAGAACAGTTCTGGTGAAAAGGCAGCATATAAATGAACAAGAGCAGATGGAGTTCTAGGGATATCATTCAGTATTTATAGGTCAGTTAGACAAAATCCTTGGGATTTTCCCTTTCAAAAGATAGCTGTGAGAACTAGCTATAAAGGTACCTATGACACATTTTCAAAATTAGCCCTAATGGGAAAATAATGACTAGACTGACTAAAGACATCACAGATATCAATTTGAATTATACAACTGAGGATAAAGGGTTCTGAATAAAGTTTGGACTAAAGTGCTGAACCAAAAAAAGCCGCAACTTGGACAGTGTCAAAACCAATGTGCGTGGTGGGAGGGGATAGTGGTAACATATTTATTTATTATTTATTCCATTTATTTATATCCCACCCTTCTCCCAGGACTGGGACTCAGGGCAGCTTACAACTTTAAAAACAATACAATAAAAAAGATTTTTAAAAATACATTAAAATAATATTAAACTACTACAATAAAATAAAAAGAAGATACAAATATCTAAAATACATTAAAACAATATAGCATCCCAGGGCATTCTTTACAAGTTTTCTGTTTTGAATGCCTCTTTGAAAAGGAAGGTTTTCACCTGTTGGTGGAAGGCCATCAAGGAAGAGTCCATTCTGGTCTCCCTGGGCAGGCAGGGAGGTATAGAAAAGGCCCTCTCTTGTGTCCCCACCTACCATGCTTGTGATGGTGGTGAAATGGAGAGACGCGCTTCCCCTGAGGATCTCAGAGCCACGGCCGGCTCATACAGTTTGCCAAATATCCTGGACCTGAGCCATATAGAGTTTTAAAGGTCATCACCATCACTTTGAATTGTGCCTGGAAACAAACTGGCAGCCAGTGGTGCTCTTTCAACAGGGGTGTTGCATGTTCTCTGTAAACTGCCCCTGTTAGCAGCCTGGCTGCAGCTCTTTGGGCCAGCTGAGATTTCTGAACACTCTTCAAAGGCAGAGTGCATTACAGTAGTCCAAGTGGGGTGTAATATATCACAGTTTCTGTTAAGATTTAAGACACATCAACAAAATGTTTTTAGAAGACATCATACATCTAGCTATGAATTAATGGTAAGGTTAGAGAAAGAACAATTTTACATATTCATTATAAAAATTAACAGTACCAAATTGGTGGATGAAAAGAAATTTTCCCATGTACTAGAAATGTACATGGGAGAATGGGAGGAAACAAGCAATTATCCAGCTTCTGAATAAAATAAGATGGTCAGATTATATAATCTTTTCAGATATGTATGGGGAGGTCATATAGGGGTGAATCTTTGTTGTAGGCCAACACATATCAGGTTCAATGGCCACAAGTAGAATGTAGATGATTTTGACAAATCTAATTTCTGCTTTTATTTCTCAAACAGGCCTCCTTCTTTACTGGCAAACATCCAATTTTCCAATAGGGCTTTGATGTCCGGGGGTACTACGATAAGCATTATGCCAAATGTGAAAACAACTGCCAGCATGGAAAAAGCAGCTGAAAATTCACTATCTCAGTGTTAGCTTCTATCTCTCTGACAGAAAGTACAGCTTTAGTCATACTGCTTTATCCACTTGGACTGATAATAGACATGTGCAAACCTCTTTTTTGTATCCAGTTCCACTGGAATATATACAGATTTATTTATGTCAAATTGTTGATCTGCATCTCCTGGGAGCACAATTCCTTTTCCAGAGCTGTACTTGACGAGCACATAATGATAAAATATAATAACATATCATTGAATTATAGCTACATCACACACCTTAAAGCTGAACTGCAGTAATAATTTCTCTCAGAAATTAGTGGCAAGCAGACAGATATTAACAAGTTTTATATAATTTTCTAAAGATTGGGGCCATATACATATCCCCAGGAGAGAATTCCAGTAGATGTGTTGCCACCACCATCCCTACAGCCAGTTCACATCTTGTGTGTGTGTGTGTTTTTAATAATAATAATAATAATAATAATGAGAAGAAGAAGAAGAAGAAGAAGAAGAAGAAGAAGAAGAAGAAGAAGAAGAAGAAGAAGAATGCACACTCAAAGCATTATATTGTCTGATCCAGAAGCTGCCTCAGCAGTATCCCACATCCCACAATGAGTTTATCTACACTAATTAAAACAACAACAACACTCAAATTGGCAGGAATCTGGACACATGATGTTCTTACATGTGCAGAGTGCAGAGCTTTTAGGGCTTTAATTGCAGAAAAAAATAATCTTGATTTTCTCAGTTTTTTCTAAAAAAATTAGATGAGACATGTGATTGGCAGATTCGTACTGGTGGTGGAGTAAGGAACTTGTGGTAGTTGAGGTGAGACAGACAAGGTTTGGAAGCCACTTGATCATTCCACCCAGAAAGTGACAATCTTCAAGAGCATTTGCCATTTTTTAAAAGGTGCTGCGTTTGTGCACATAACTGGGTATGCGTATATGTACTTGGTAGATATTTATATCTGTATTTGAGCATATCCAACTGGTCGTCCAGGGAGGGGACACATTGAAAACATTCCTTAGGGATGTAATCAATGCGTCCCTCAGGGAAGGCACTGTTCCTTCTTGTCTGAAGGAGGCGGCCGTAAAGCCCCTCCTGAAGAAACCTTCCCTTGATCCCCTGGACCGAAACAACTATAGACCAGTTTCCTTGCTGCCATTTTTAAGCAAGGTGATCGAGAGAGCAGTCGCCTCCCAACTCCAAGCTGTCTTGGATGAAACCGATTATCTCGATCCATTTCAAACCGGCTTCCGGGCAGGATATGGAGTTGAGACTGCCATGGTTGCTCTGACAGATGACCTCCGCTTGAGCATTGATAGGGGTAGTGTGACCCTGCTGGTGCTCTTGGATCTCTCAGCGGCCTTTGACACCATAGATCATGCCATCCTTTTGGACCGGCTGAGAGGGATGGGGATCGGAGGCACCGCCTTACAGTGGTTCCGTTCCTTTCTCTCCGGCAGGACCCAAAGGGTGAGGCTCGGGGACAGCTGCTCCTCCAAAATTGAGCTAAGCTGTGGCGTCCCACAAGGCGCCATTCTGTCCCCGATGCTATTTAATATTTACATGAAGCCGCTGGGTGAGATCATTCGGAGGCATGGAGCTCAGTGTCATCAGTATGCTGATGACACTCAGATATATTTCTCCATGACCAGATCATCTGCTCAGACCTCAGATGGCGTCTCCTCTCTCAATGACTGCCTGGCAGCGGTAATGGATTGGATGAGGGAAAACAGATTGAGACTGAATCCAGACAAAACGGAGGTACTGACAGTCACCGGCCCGAAACCAGGTCTGGGAATACAACTCCCGGTCCTAGATGGAATCACACTATCCTCGAAGGACCCTGTTCGCAGTCTGGGGGTACTCCTAGACTCGTCACTTCACATGACTAGTCAGGTGAATGCGACGGTCAGGAGTGCCTGTTATCAGCTTCGGCTGATACGCCAGCTGCGCCCTTTCCTGGAGATGAGGGATTTGGAAACTGTGGTACACGCTTTGGTCACCTCACGATTAGACTACTGCAACGCGCTCTACATGGGGCTGCCCGTGTACCTAACCCGGAAACTTCAATTGGTCCAAAACATGGCAGCCAGATTAGTTACTGGGACATCTAGGAGAGAACATATAACTCCAGTGCTTAAATCTCTCCACTGGCTGCCAATTAGTTTCCGGGCACAGTACAAGGTGCTGGTTTTAACCTTTAAAGCCCTACATGGCTTGGGCCCATCTTATCTCAGGGACCGCCTCTCCCCGTACGATCCTCCCCGCACACTTCGATCCTCTGGGAGGAACTTACTACAGCCTATCAAGACCAGGCTGGCACAGACCTCCCAGAGGACCTTTTCTGCGACCGCTCCCAAGCTCTGGAATGGTCTGCTGGATGAGATGCGTCTCATGACATCTCTAGATTGCTTCAAAAAAGCCCTAAAGACGCATCTCTTCCGGCAGGCCTTCCCCTGAAATTCCTTATCTCCGGCTTCGGTTCCAGACTTTGATTCCTGCCTACTCCCATGCTCTGATCCCCACTTATGACGTGGCCACATAAGGAAGGGTTAGGATGTAGCTATATGTTTTTAAATAACTGTTTTAATCATTGCTGTTTAATCTATTTTTAAGGGGTGGGAGGTTTGGAAACGGGTCATGGGATTGTTTTAATCTATGTTTTTTTTACTTGTACCCCGCTCCGAGTGTATATACAGAGGAGCGGGCTATAAATAAACTATTATTATTATTATTATTATTATTATTATTATTAAATGCTTGGCTTAGCTTTAGTAATGGCCAAAGGTCAGTCCTTCCATGGTAAAAAAGGAAAGAAAGAAAAAGAGGCAAAGGAATGTGTTGGACCAGGGTGGAAATGCTTATTTTTGAATACTTGATGGATAGGAAAAATAAATAAATAAATAAAGTGTAGTGGCCATGGACATATGGTTCAGGAAAAATAGCATGCAAAATAAATAAATAAATAAATATAAATATAAATAACAGAATTAAACATGAATTTCTCAATTTATGTGGAAACATGGTAAAGTTTCCACACATCTCAGTTGGGGCTGTTAAGTGTTACATGTAATAGATTACATTCTATTCTATCAGTACAGTTAAAGCTATCACATTTTTTTCAGTTTTATTCACTAACTCAAAATAACTAAGATTATTACACAATTGGAACCTACAGCATAGTGGCACCACATCACATATCCATTACTCATTTATTCCCCAAAAAAGTTAATTGTAGCCTTGGAATGCAGAAATGAAAGTTACAGAAATAGTGAAACCAATCATCTAGTGCAGAAAGCTGAGGGCATGTCTAAAGTTCAAGAAGCTTTTTTTAAAAAGGTAAAATGAATGTAATCTTTGTAGGAAATGTCAATTTTATTCTGGGTAACTGCAGTCAAAACATAAGGGTTTTAACAGTAATGGCAAAGGACTCTACACACAGAAAACTAAAAGGGGAAAATAGTAATACAGGAAAAAGGTTAACATCTTGACATTAAATTATGGTTTTACTAAAACTCACAGTATACTTATTTTTATATATATATATAATCAGGTACCAATGATGAGTGTGGCAGGTAATAAAACAATGAAGGGGGGAACTAGCAGATTCATCTGTCACTCTTTGAGTTCACTGGTGCTTTGCAAGAAACCTAAATATGAAGCCCTTTGAACTTCGTTAAATGGCTGTCAGTCTGATCCACAAAGTCTGTTAAAGCTAAAGCGCTTGAATTTAAGCCAATGGGACTAGAATCACATTAAATCCAAATTCTGGCTTAGCTGAGTTACAAGTTGGGCTGTCAGAAGTTTAAAAAAAGGTAAAAGAAAAAGAAAGATATGACCTTTGCAATTACCCAAAGGAAATCATGACTCTTATATTCTATGACCTCGTGTGCTCTTTTGTTTATTAAAAAGATAAAGGGGCCAAACTACCTGTGATGCAAAGTCACGTGCGGTTTAATGACTGGTTAATCTCTTTATGTCTGCTCAACTATAATTGTAAATTGCATTTGTCAAGGTGGTGCAGGTCCAGTAGACAAAATATAATCCTTTTTATGGATTGTCTGAAGTAAACTGGACTTGCATCAATGCAATAAATATACACATATTTAGTTATGTAAATAAACATGATTATGTTTATTAAAAAAACATTGATAAATAAGTAAATAATGAATAATAAAATCATGACTTTTATTTTATACATAAATAAAACTTCAGTGGAATAGTGATTATGTGTGGGGGGGTGGCCCTCCAGATGACTTGGCACAAAACTTCCACAATCCTTGGCCCTATTGAGTGAGGTGAATGGAAATGGTAGGCCAAGCAAATGGAGCAGAACAGGTTCTGCATCTGTTGTGTAGGGAACAGAGAGGGAGTTTACCCTTGTATGCCAAGGGGGGGGGGGTTGCTTTCATTGAACCACCTTCAACAAAAATATAGGTCACACAGTCCAAAGTTGTTTCAGCTGTCACAGAACTTTCATTAGCTATATGTGAATAATTGTTCACCAATGAAAACTGTAACTTAAGATGCTTTTACATGGTATACTATTATAATACTATTAATTCCACTTTAACTGCCATGCCACTATCTAATGGGATCCTGGGGTTTGGTTAGACACTAGAGCTCTCTGGCGGAGTATTCTACACACCCCTTTCTAAACAGTAAATCCCAGGATTCTATAGGTTGGAACCGGGCAGTTAAAATAGAATCATAGATGCAATTGTGAAGGGTGAAAGGGCCATTATATGACAAGTGTCAAAGCATATGCACTTCCTCCAAGTTTTCAAACAGTGGTTACCACTGACCAAGATCCAACCCACTCAACAATTTAGTCTTTTCCATGGTGACTTTCTTCTGTTGCAATTCCTAGCAAAAGCTTGCCAAATAGTTGCTAATTTCTAGAAGTTTCTGGAGGATTTATTGCTGGAATAAGAATACTTCAGGCAACCTATACAAGCCCTATGTCAAATTGTAATGAAAGTTACAACTATGAGTAGAAGAGGCTTGACACTAGAGAAAGAAACATTCAAGCATCAATACTATATATATTGTATACACCACCTTGAGTCCCTATATTGGGAGATAAGCGGGCTTTGACTAAATACTACTACTACTACTACTACTACTACTACTATATTCACCTGGTAAATAGTCCCATAGTACAGAACAGAAAGGTCTTTCAAGTTATGTTCTGCCTCACAGGACCATCACATAGACACTGTGAAGATTTTTCATCACAGTTTGCAGATAAAAACATTTGGATCTGCTCCAGCTCAAATGCTGTTTTTCATACAGGTCAGGTGAATATAATTTTGGCTCCTGCTTGTCCCATGTTATGGATATGTTTCCATATCAATATCCTGAGGACAGGGTCCTTGAAGAGATGAGAGCCATCACATGTACACTGAACTTTTTCCCTTCCTGGCATCTAAAAGCAGCCAGAGGGTGAGGGTTGAGTGGGTAGCAAGAACAGTGAATGCCTCATTGCAGATAGTCTGCATTCCTATTGTGTTTTTTTAAACAAACAAACAAAACAAAACTGTAGTGAGGCCTCTACTAAAAATAACCTACACAGAATCCAACTACTGTATAGGGTAGGAAGCCAAGCTTCCTTTCACAGAAAACTATGCTGGCCCTGCTCCCTGCTCTCCCTTTTCATCCATTCCAAACTTTTTGTCATTTAATTTATTTCCTTTTGTGAGTCACTTTGGGTCCCACTCTGGAAGAAAGGAAGAATATACTGTAAATAAAATAGAGTGGGCCCTTGATTTCCGCTGAAGTTTGGTTTCAAGACCACCCATGAATACAAAAATCAGGAGATGTTCAAGTCACATTATATACGTTGTCTATATCCATTTCAGTCTGGTTTCATACCTGACTATGGGACAGTATGAGAGAGAGCTTTGATATTGTTGGGAAATGACCTACTCAGGGAACTGAACAGAAGAAGTGTGTCCCTGCTGGTTACGCTGATCTTCCAGTGCCTTCCAGAACCATTGACCACAATATTTTTATGAATCACTTCTCGGGGATGGGACTTCAGGGTACTGTTCTGCAGTGGTTCCAATCCTTCTTGGAGGGGTGAAGACAGAAGATGCTGATGGGAAATTCCTGCTTGACCTCATGGCCATTGACCTCTGAGGTCCCGCAGCTCAATTTTATCCGGTATGCTATTCAACATCTACATGAAACTGCTGGGAGAAGTGATTCTGGAGTTTGGGAGTTGAAAGCCATCAATATACTGAAGACACTCTTTCCATCCAATTCCAGGGTAAGCTATATCTGTATTAAACCAATGTCTGCTGTCGGTAATAAACTGGATGAAGGTAAACAAACTGAAACTCAATTCAGACAAGGCAGAGATGCTTCTGGTAAATTGTAAGGCAGATCAGCAAATAGGGATTCAACCTGTGTTGCGTGGAGTGACACTCCCCTTGAAATGTCTTGCAACTTGGGCATGCTTTTGGGTTTCTGTGGTGTGAACACAACTAAAGCTTATGCACCAGCTGTGCCTATTCCTTGAAATATCAAATCTGGCTAAAGTGACATATAGCTATATTACACTCTACGTTACGGATGTGATGATCATTCCTTGCAGTTTGGTAAACATGGATTTTTGTTTTCTTCCCCCTATACATTTTTTTATTTATAAGCCAAGAAATTTGCCACATTCTCTGGGGAGGTATTAGATTCTTCAGCTTGTATATTTGCAAATGAACGAACAGGGCAAGAATGTCAATTTGAAATTCAATGTTTTGAATGATTTTATTGCCTCATTATTAAGTTGAGCAGTTAAACAGCAGGGGTGCAATTGAGTCTGTCTCTCACATGGGTCAAGCTTAATTGCTGTTCTTGTGAGCCTTCAAGTTATTTCTGACTTATGGCAAGCCTAAGGCAAACCTATCACAGGAGGATGATGATGATGATGATGATGATGATGACGACGATGATGATTTCTAAGATTTGGTCATAGGGGCTTTACCATTGGCTTTTTCTGAGGCTGAGAGAATGTGACTTGTCCAAATGGATTTCTGTGGTCTAGCTTGCTTTGTGCTTTTAGGGGCCTATACTGGGAGAAAGACACAATATAAATAAAACAAAATTAATGTCTTTTGGCAATAAAATACAAAGAGAGAACTTCGAGGTGTTAATTGGCCCAACGTGTTCCCAACATGGGTGGGGGAACAAATATGCATTATTGTAATGTACACTACAGTTTACTTGTATATTTCACTAAAACAGCTAGCCGGGCATTTTATTGATTCTCATGGCTGGTATCCATAGATTTTGGGTGGGGGGGGGGGGTGGGGGGGGTTGGGCTATGTGGCTGTGTTCTGGAAGAGTTTATTCTCTCAAAATGTCAGCCACAGATGCTGGCGAAATGTCAGGAATAAACTCTTCCAGAACATAGCCCCACAAAAACCATTTTATTGATTTTTATTCAATGTTATCTGCAATTTAATTTAATTTCACTTCACATGTTACCTTTTCTATTTAGTCAATAGCACTGCTTCCCTCATTTCATCCATAAAGAAATTGATCCTGCGCAGCAAGTAAATATTCACTCTTTTTCCTTGAAAAGAGATGGGAAAGTAGCTGTTTAATAGCACTGCTCTTTCCCCTGCACACAGCAGTGTTACTTTAAGTGTCCCAAAGGGGGTTTCAAACTGTTTCTCCTTCCTAGCTAACACGAACTTCTGTTTGATAGCCTCAACTTAGCTGTGGGCTGAAATGAGTGTAAATGCTGTGGTAGCTTTTCATTTTGTTTTGTTTACTGCTGTTATAAAACTATTGAATAAATAGCTTGTGATAATTAACATTTAATTATTTACTCCTCCATGGTAATCATTAGAATTTAACTGTAGTTAAGTATACAATTCTGAAAAATACTCAAGATAATTAATACAGTTCTAACCATTTCTTTGTTCAATAATGCAGTTATTTATTAGTGATTCCATAGTTTGCGTCATTATTTTGTGTTATAATGAAACCACTTTCTAGGCCTTTGCTTTGTGATTAGCTTTGTGATGAACCATAGCCTACACCTTTTTAAAAAGCATTCTATTATGATAAAATGTATATATTTCTTAGTTTCTATATATTTCGTAGCTGAAGTATTTCTTAGCTTTCAGTAGCAGCAGGTGGCTATAGATCATATGTTGTAATAATAAGATGACAATACAAAGGCACCAGATCCCACCAGTCTTTAGAAGTTAAGCAGGATCAGGCCTGGTTAATGCTTAGGTGGGAGATCACCAGGAAATCAAGTGTTGTATGCTATATTTAGAAGAACACAGTGAGAAACCACCTCTATTATTTGACTTTAAAAACCATTTGAAATTCATTTGGTCATTATAAGGAGACAGGCAAGTTGAAGACACATGTGCGTGTGCACATGCGCACACATTTTTGAGCATGTGAAGTGTTTCCCACTGACAGTCTGCTAAATAATGAGAGCCATTTGCAAACACTGAATTAAATTTATGATTTTTATAGTTTCAGGGCATAATTCTCTCTATAATTTCAACAACTCCTAATGTATGAATTACACACTAAATAAAATATAACAGCAATAATGAGATGTTATATATGAATATTGCTGTATATTATTATAAATAATTAAAAAATAATACATACAAAATACTGAAGGGAGCATGTGGGGTGTTTTAATAATTAAGTTTGAAGAATGCCTCCTTCCTTCAAAACTAGAAAGCACTGAAGAATAGAAAGTAGAATTTGAGACAAAAGACTTAGACATTTGATTCTGTGAGATGTTTCATGTATCACATTCTGTGAGATGTTTCATGCATAATTCCCAAATGCATACAGTGAATGGAACAGCTATGTTCCTGGGAATTACTTCTGTAACAGAAAATATGATACCAGAGACAGAAATAACATGGGAAGAAAAGGAATAATTCCTATGCTGAAAAAGAACAGCAGTTCAGCACATTTCAGCAAACATTTTATTCCAAACTAACAATATTCATGTGTGATTTGGGTTTTTTTGTTTGTTTTTTGTTTTATTTATTAATTTTACATCACACTTTTCTCCCAAGATGGGGTTCAAAGGACTAACAAAAATAAATAAATTGAAATAAAATAAAAAACAAGCTAAACCATTAGTTTACAAATGGTTTATTAAAAAATAGTATGTAAAAATATGATTAAAAAGTGAATAACACTAAACATGCTTTTTAGTAAAATATTAAAAAATACAGCACACCACCAGCTCTCTCTCTCTCTCTCCCTCTCTCTCTCTCTCTCTCTCTCACACACACACACACAATGAAGCCATACTAAAATTCAAATGTCTCCATGAAGAAAAAACATCTTCATTTACTGGCAGAAAGATAGAAGGGACAGGGGCCAGCCAGACTCCTGCAGAAAGGAGTGCTACAGTCGTGGAGCAGCCACTGAAAATACTCTCTCTCAAGTCCTCACCATATCCCCTTGAAGGCAATGTAATGAAATCATCAGGACAGCTTCTTCTAGAATATTAGAAATATTCTTTCAAAATGCATTCTGCAATTATTATTATTATTATTATTATTTTCCTTTCACTAGCCTCCACTTTCTTTATGATTTCTGCTTTGGTGGCCAAACTTATTAATCTCTGTGTGTGTGTGTTCTGGAAGAGCAGTAGCTGCAAATGGTGAAAGTGTCATCCACATATCGGAACCATGTTGTGGGCTTTTTTTTTTTTTTTTTTTTTTTTTTTTTTTTTTTTTTTTTGGTGCTGTGAATTGAAGCACCTAGACTGGCTCTACAGATTAACATGTAAATCACTTCCTCTCAACCAAGGGTCACACAGTATATATATATATATATATATATCCCACTCACTTCAATGCTAGCATTCTCTGAAGATGCCAGCCACAGATGCCACTAGAATCACATTCTTTCCCAGCTCAAATGCATCGTCTACTGCAGAAACACTGCTGCAAAATGACACTGAAAATCTGTTTCTCCAGCCTTCCGCAACCATCCTCTAAGTGCAGATAGACAAAGGACAAGGAGGAAAAGAGGTGCCATGTGTGTGTAAAAAAGGCTTTTTAAAAAGAAGCTTCATTGCCTGACCTTTGTCTGTATAAGAATTAATATAGCCTTCCTGAGTTCTAAAATAAAGGAGACTTCTCTAAATTATAAGTGTATAACAATATTGTAGTAAGAGAAACCAAAAGTCATAGATGATCAAATCAACAGTGAGCTCTGACTCCCACTTCACCCCATGATTCCATATTTAAGGGCAGATCTCCACCTCAAGCCTTCAAGTTCAGCTCTTGTACTAAGATAACCCTCTCTTTTGTCTTTCTGCTGGCAGGAAAAGGATCTTTTATGAGGTTACACCTCTAACTTCTAAAGGATGTTGAAGGGCATTTTGTCTGGCTGGGTGTTTTTTCTTTTTAATGGTATTTTTAAAATGGTGTTTTATTTCTGCTTTTATGTTGTAATCATATTTGTTTTTATTTTATTACTTCTAGCTGGCCTGAATATTAGTTTCTTGAAATGCTAATGTCCTAGGATAGTACAAGATTTTAATAAAATAAGTGGCATGCAACTACAACATGATAATCATTTCATCCAGCCCCTAAGTTTTATGTATTAGCCATACAAAACATACTTCATAAGAGCTAAATATATTAGTCATTTTTGGTTATTTTTGCTGGCCATGAGTTAATTTTTCTTCCATATATGATGCCCCACCGCAAAGGAGAGGAATTAATTTGATCATGGGAAACAGATAATGATGAAAAATTCTGAGACACAATTTGAGCTGGTTCCTTCAGCTCTCTGAGCATAATGGACTACGAATGAAATATAAAATTAATTACTATTATTGGAAGGACATGATGTGAATCTTATCAGGAGCTACTTAGCTCATTTGTAGAACACTTCGGAGATAAAGCTTTGCAAACAAAGGCTGGCAGCCTATTCAGTGCCCATGAGATTATGATCCAGATTTGACATCATGTAATTTTGGGGGTTCACATGTGCAGTCATTAATGGCCTAATATGACCCTCATAACCTACCATTTTGGTAGGGCAATGCCCAACTGAAGGGCTTCCAAAGTGCAGCAGATTGGGATTAGGAAAATGACATCTGCAGCACTCAGTCATTGGGCACACTGAGAGAGGCAGTTGCCGCAAGAACCCATGGGATATGTCTAGCTGCCTGTTCTCAATGTGCCCTGTGACCAGGAGATCTAATTTCTCCACATGCCAGTCTACAGCACCATGGAAATCTTTTTTGTTTCAGCCAGATGCTTAGCTGAAAAGATAGGTTAGGGTTGTGGCATCATCAGATTTAGCTGTGACAGCTCCAACACTGTAGGTATGTCTGACAATGGAGGATCTCAATATGATGCCATCTTCAGACTGTATCAATCATTTTTAATTTACTAAAGGTGTCTACTTGATACATAATATTAACTGTGGCCTTTAGTTGACTGGTTGTAGGGTCATTTTTCTCACCATGCATGTGCATATTTGTGTAATCATATAGCCTTTCTCAAACACACAATATATAAATATATAAAGGAGGGGAGCAGTGGCAGTGTTGGGAAGAGTAGGGTGGTGGTGATGATGAGAGGGGGACATAGTCAATCTCCCCATTTTCCTTTCCATTCTGTCTACTTGCATCGCTGAAGCCACTGCTCTCCAGTTGTCTGATGAGAATTCTCTTGTGATTTTCTCCCAGCTTCAGATTGGACCGTGTTCTTGGCATGCACATGTGCACACATATCTGCTCTCCACTCAGGTAGGTGTGTGTGCCTCCTCTTCCTGCCTCATGTCAGTCTCCTCCTCTCTCTTTCATGCTCCTCCACTCCTCTTTCATGATGACACATCTGTCATCAAAACACGCCTCATTAGATCCCAAAAAGGTACTTTCCTTGCAAGCAGTTGTGGTGGCAACTTTTCCCTTTCTGCCATCTGCAGCTGCTGGAATTCCCCTGCACACACACACACACACACACACACACCTTTGTGTTTGTGTGAAGGAAGCATAGGGGAGGTAAGAGAATGAGAATAAATACATACACATCATATCTAGTCTCAGGCTTATTCTCCATTCATTAATTTAGACTGCTCAGAAGTCTGAAGACTTCGGAAAAAGGCCAATGCAATTCTAGGCTGCATAAGTAGAAGTATAGTGTCTAGATCAAGTGAAGTAATAGTACCACTCTATTCTGCCTTGGTCAGGCCTCACCTAGAATAGTGTGTTCATTTTTGAGCAATTGAAATGGATATGACCAAAATGGTGAAGGTTCTGGAAAGCATGCTCTTTGAGGAGAGACTTAGGGAGCCAGGTATGTTTAGCCTGGAGAAGCAGTGGTTAACATGTGATATGATAGCCTTCTTTAAATATTTGAGGGAATGTCATATTGTGGAGGGAGCAAGCTTGTTTTCTGCTGCTCCAGAGAATAGGACCTGGAACAATGGATGCAAGCTACAGGAAAAGAGATTCCATCTCAACATTAGGAGGAACTTCCTGACAGTAAGAGCCATTCAACAGCGGAACACACTCCCTTGGAGAGTGGTATCTCCTTCCTTGGAGGTCTTTAAACAGAGGCTGGTTAGCCATCTGGCACGGTGCTTTGAGTTCCTGCATGCCAGGAAGCAGGACTGGGTGGCCCTTGAGGTCTCTTCCAACTCTATGGGGCTCAACAGACTGCCCCGAAAAGGTGGGCTGGAGACGCCTGTTTTTGCTCCTAAGGGAGTCCACAACACGGGCTCCCACCGCACCAAAAAGAATCTGCTAAAAGCAGATTATTTTTTGATGCCTGCGGCAGATGCTGTCAGTACACCATTGCTGCGCTGTGGCGCGTTGATGACGCAAGTGTGTCATGTCAAAGTGCGGACACTGCACCGTGCTTGCATCATCATGGTGGCCCCTGTGTGGACAGGAGGCTGCCATGACGCCAGCGCTGGCACATACTAGGGTTCGGGAGCGTGCAGTCCCGAACCCTAGAATCAGCACCAGGACGGCACTTCCCGCCCGTTTGTACCAGACTTTAGATTCTATGATCTATCCTGATCTGGGGAGGGGAGACAGACAGACAGACAGACAGACAGACAGACACACGCACACCCTGGAAATGTAAACGTTTGTTTGTGAATACAGGCTGTAATGCCAGAAAATTTCTGAAGGTGTGACAGGAGAGAGAGCAGTCCTGGTTCAATTACATCTTTAAAAGTACTATTTTTCAGGAATAGAGTCTAGTGTGATAAGCTCCTTAGTTTATTCTTCACACTTTTTGTCTTTTTATCCACTTTAGGATTGATCACAGAACCTAAGCATTAATATTGGTAATTTTGCCTAGTGAAACTGAATTTAGATTTAATTATAGATCATGAAAAAGAGCCACAATATGTATTTCTGCTATTACACTGTCATGCTAAAGCTACTTGCTTATTAATAAAATGTAGTGTGATACAAATATTTTGTTTCATGTTCCACAATTGAATCTTGTTTGACAGAAACAAACATTGAACACATTTTGTGTGTTAAAAGTAGTAAATTAGGGTTACCAGACTGAATATGGGAAAAGACTTTAATAGTTTCAGTAGGTAACATGTAGCTTTGATTATAGTTTTTTGTGGAGCTTTCAGGCTATGTGGCCATGTTCTAGAAGAGTTCCTGTTGGAGTATGGCAACTTCGCATGCTGAGACTCTCTTGGAGTAGTAAGGAATGCATGTCTATGGTAGTTTTATTGCTTTACTTAAAAAAACCCCCTAATTTTCTGTTTACTCAGAAGAACACACCTAACTTCCCCTCTTTGTCCTTGATTCAGTCACCATTAACCTCTTTGTCCAGCAGGTCAGCATGGCAGCACTCTCTGCCTGCTGACCCCCGCCCCCCACGTTTTTTCCTGAAGATGCCTAAAACCTACTTTTTACCTGCTTTCCTTAGCAACATGAAGTAGAAGCCTGTGTGTCTCTTCATACACATGATTTTGTAAGTAAACTACTTTATTTCACTCTAACAAGTGACTTTTGTTGTTTCATTGGGGGCACATGGGTTGGGAGATAAGTAAAGTGGAGCTAGCCTTTTTCCTGCTCACCTGTCTTCTGCTGTGTTTACTCAATCTTGCCTCCTTTCTTGAGTGTCTGGCAAACTTCAAGAAAGAACTACATACCCTAACAGGTTGTGTTTTCCCAACAGGTTATGATATCCAACAGCTCCTTTCTGACATTTTGCCAGCATCTGTGGCTGGCATCTTGAAGATACCAGCCACAGATGTTGGCAAAACATCAGAAAAGAACTCTTCTAGAACATGGCCACATAGCCTAAAAGCTCCACAAAAAACTATGGATGCCAGCCATGAAAGCCTATGAGTCCACATGTAGCTTTGATTGTTAACATATCCAGTATCAGGAAGAGGTACCATGACATTCTGTCATGCAGGACTGTGACACATGTCCTCCTCATCCTTTAAAATGCACCTTTTAGCCGCAGCAGCCAAATACAGCTATTTATTAGTCAATGTAGAATGAAAGGTGTAAGTGCAGAGAAGCATCCTGTTCTGTTTCTGAATCTGAATGTTCAGTAATAATTTCACCTACAGTGCTTGGAATCCAGGTACAAGAACAAAGCTGGATCCTTCTCAATACATCCTTCCCACTCTCCATTGGCCAGTAAATAGCCATGGTGGCAGGGCCTTGAAATAGATAAAAGGCAGGTTTTGTGGGGTGAAAGAAAAGATATGCCACAGTTCCACCTTACAGAACCTTATGGTTCCTCTTTGCAAATAGGGATCGGATAACCCAGACCTGTATAACTTAGCAGGAGGTATGGGCCAAAATTATACAAAGTTGACTTTTTCAGGGTGCAGATAGGTTGGGGTGGTGGAGGTGCCCTCGGAACCCTGTGTCCTGGACTGCGGCCAGCACACACAAAAACACGCCAATAAGAAGTGCTCAGCAATGAAACTAGCTATGCAGCTGGGAGAAAGTCTACATACCTTAATATTGTCCAAAAGAGCAAAACAAGAGCCAAAGCCGGAGTCAGGATAGGAGAGGTCACGGAAGTCAATTTGGTCCAGGGTCAGGGCAATCAGAAGGTAGCAATAGTCCACTTCGTTCCAAAGTCGTAGGTTCAAGGCAAACAAAGCAAACAAGGGTTCAGGAAACACGGAGCCAGTGCCAGTAGCAATCACACCAAAGGAACTTGCAATAAGCACTGGCAAAGAGGTGGTGTTCCTCAGCTGACTAAATAAGAGACACCCTCCCTTGTGCCAGCTGTAGTCCTCTGCAAGCTGCCGGGACCGATGCAGGCAAGCACTCTCAGCTCTCCTTTCCTTAAAGGAAGGGACCTTCATGCTTGGTTCTTCCCCAGGGGCCACACTCAGCTGCTAAGCCTCTGAAGGGGGCTCCACAGTGCTAGAGCCTGGCTGAGCCTCAACTCCTTGGGCTGGAAGGTCAGGGCTGGGGTCTGGCAGGGCAGAACTGAGACCTGGTATCTCCTCCATCTCCTCTTGCACCTCAGAAGACACAGCCTCCTCCTCCTCCTCTTGGCTGGCCATGACACCCTGCTGCCTCACAGGACTCGGAAGGCACGAGGGCGTGAGAGGGTGCCCTCTGAGTGGTGGGTGTTGGAGTGCATTGGGTGTGTGTGAGGCGGTGCCCTCCAAGTCCCTGGGATTCTGAGGGCATTGGGTGTGTCAGATGGTGCCCTCTGAGTCCCCGGGTCACAGAGGCTGTGGGGAGTTGGTCTGGCCAGACAGGCGAGAAGGAATGGCAGTTTGCCCCCCACACTAGTTGACACCAGTCATTGTGATGTCACTGCTCCACAGCTCAGCTTTGACCCAAGGACACAGTTGGGCTGTGGAGGAGGAAGACAAGCAAACATGCATGCTGAAGCCTCCTCCATAGCCCAGCCATCTCCTCAAGTGAAGCCAAGGAGGTTTGACAGAAGAGGTTTTGGGGGCAAGCCTGAGGCCTCGAACCACTGCAAATGGCTTGAAGGACTGCTTGCAGCCCATGGGCCGTATGTTGTGCAGGCCTGTGTTAACGATTAAAGCTATAGGATCTCCATTACCCTGGTAACCTATTTAGGAGGGCCAGTAATCTTTCCACTTTAGGACTTGCTTTAACATTGTATTAAGATATTGCATGTCATGTACCACAAATGTCTAGTCTCCCATGACCATCCAAATCTGATTGCTATTTTGTTACTTTGCCAGATTTTTGAGGGACAAATTATTCTTATATACGAATGGTGTGAATCTGCCCTGAAATATAGGGAATTTCAATTTGTTGCTATAATTAAAATTATTATAATTTGCTTAGCAATCAAGGGTATTCCAAAGCTGGCATACAATAGTCTGCAACTTTGACATTATCATTTTGTATCACACCTTGTCATATTTTTCTGCAAGTCCCTGTGTTTTCTAGTAGGATTCTTTTTGTGGCTGTTCAAAAAGTAACCTTTCCAAACACTTGCATTTTGACTCTGAAATGTTCTTTATTCAGATGGTTTTAAAATCTCTCTCTCTCATCACTTTCACCCTTAGCCACTCACCAGTACTTTGCCTTAAGTGTGAAAAAAAGACACAAGCCTATTTCAGTCTATGTCAATTGCTCAACACTTCAT
The DNA here is from genome assembly GCA_034509955.1 of Urosaurus nigricauda. Taxonomy (NCBI): domain Eukaryota; kingdom Metazoa; phylum Chordata; class Lepidosauria; order Squamata; family Phrynosomatidae; genus Urosaurus; species Urosaurus nigricauda. The sequence goes on from JAOEGL010000003.1 coordinate 57,723,110, forward strand.
TAAGCAGTTACTTGATTATAGGGCTTGAGCAATAGTCCCTCTTGTGTTAGTTATCTACGTTGGCCTCCATGTGTGATAACTTCATCACAGTTGTTTTGCTGTACAATAATCCTGGAATCAATAACGACTTACAAATGTTCTGATAGCTGTTAGCTGATGGTTAAGACCTTGAACATTCACCAGAATAGCTACTGATGTTAACTTTCTAATTTGTGATTCTACCTTTTTCATTACGTTTAAGAGTCTTTCTCTAGACACACAGCATATGGTATGGGCAGAGGGGATGAGAGATTATTGAGATATAGAACACATCAACAAAAAGACATATTAAATTTCACTGACATTGTTGTGTTGGTAGCATGTGATGCTATAAAATTAAAGTGCTGATTAAACCACCCAAATAGGTCTATTTCACTGCATGCAGTATTCACACACTACTGGATAAAACAGCTTGGTAGAAAAGGCTCTTAAATTGATTCTGTTCCAAGGTCTTCAAACAACATGTGAATATGCACAAAACAATTCAGATAAACTTTTCAACTATCTAAATCACAGTAAGAATAGTTAGGTAATTTTAGACTCTGATCTTAATGTTTTTACTTACACAGAAACATAGGCACACACACACCTTCAGAACATAATGTAATGATCCATGCCTCTTATATGGAAGTACAGTAAATTAAAATCTAAAATGTATCTCTCCAGAAATCTTGCAAGGTAAATATGTGAGGGGTCAACTCTATTTGCCCTACACATTTAGCAACAGACAGATGAAAAGCATTCATGTTGTCTGTAATCTCTTTATTTTACTCCAGAACACTTTAAATCTGATGTCATTCAGTGTTCCACTGAATGACATCAGATTCCACTTGTTAGCTTGTTCCTGAAACATTTAAATAATACTTGATAGTTGGTTTTGATGCTATTTGTGAGATGTTCCTCAAACTCCCTTTCTGTCTGTCTACATATCTTTAGTGCACGTTTGTACTCCTTCATGGTGCTTGCTAGCCATGTTTTAGTGACAGTTGAGATTCTGTATTTCTGACCTGTACTGGCCATTTTAGCTAAGCCTCTGTAACTTTAGTTTTTAGTAGCCCCCACGCAACACAATGAGAGAGATTTGAACCTTTTGACCTTTCCTTTTCACTCCCATTTTACCCATTCTTACATTTTGGAAAAGTGTCCTCCTTCAAAGTTAACTGTGTTCAAGTACCTTGGCACTTTTCTACAAATTACATTTGACAGTATTGTGCTCACTGTTTCTGGTTGGTTCCTCCATGCACTCACATCTCACTGTCTACCGCTGGAGCAGTAGAAACATTTGTACATGTCTCTGGAGAGGGTTCGATAGCTAGAATTTCAAATGGAAGGTACACACTGCTGGCCTGGAAGATAATGGCTGTGAAAATTGCATCAGGAAATCTGCTAAGAGCTAGCCAAAACAGCGAGAGCGAGAGAGGGAGCTCTTTCACATGTAGAGCTGAGTGTAGAAAGAGATACTGCACTCTGTGTGTTCGTAGAATCAGACTCAAGGTTCATCAAAGCTGATTGTGATTAGAAATTTATTATATCTATAACTAGAAAAAAAAAGGCTCAGTTCAGAAAGGGACAGTTACCTTGTTTAAATATTAACTATATTTACTATTTCAGCTCTTGAATCAGGGGAAGCAAAATCCAAAGCATCAGTGTTTATTTTTTGGGTTGGTTAAAAAAAAAAACACCTGCAATCCACTCAGAAGTAGATATGATGCAATAACCACAAAATCCCTTTAGAAGTGGTGAGTTACATGAAATGATTTACCTGGAGATCACAATGGTATAATGAGAGGGGATTGTGTGAGTGTTACACAGAGTTTCTTTTTTCATGTTAATGCCTATTTTGTGATTGCTTTTTTTTCCCAGGCATGGCAGCTTGAGGAAAGGATGGGAGCTTTAAAACATTGCTCTGTACTGAATATTGTTATGAATAATTTAAAGCAATCATCTTCTAGCAAGCAGCAAGAATGCAAGGCTGTTCTTTTGAAGTCCATGCTAGCTGATGGCTGGACTCCATGACCCTGAATACTTTTTTACTTGTAAATGATTCTCAGCTGAGGAATCAAACTATCATGGAATTTCTTCACCTTCCTCAGGGCAGAATTTAACTATGCTAACTGTACAGCTGAATATTTCATTTGATTATAAGTAGTGCTTTGGAATTCTTCTGAAAAAAAGAAATAATAAAAGGAGGAATTTGGAGCTCAATGAAAATCCTGAATTAAAGATGTTGGGAGAAGAACTGAAGGTTGGAAACTGGGTTTAATTTGCTATAGGCCGTTGCCCTAGAACAGATATCTATTATCTGATCTCAGTTCCAGAACATGTAAAAAAGGGAAATTCATGCTTAAGGATAAAGTTTTCTCTCTCGCTAATGAGAGCTGTCTTCTACCCCCTGCTACCATCTTTTCAAGATACTTATTGCTGCACCTATTTTAGGGCATATAATAAATGGAAACAAGCCAAGTGCCCTTTAGCATGAGCAGGGGATTCCACAGATCTCCAGATTGCTGCAGGGTTAGGAGGCTGGCCAGATGTAAATGAGTGCAGGGCTCCCATAGCTTTAATAGTTACACAGAAGGATTTTGAATGCCTGACCTTCACTTGGCATCAGTTTAAAATCATGTTTCTAAAATTAACTGCCTCACATCTTCTTGTTAGGAGTGTAATTCATTGCCTATGTGTAATATGGAACACCAGCGTAAGAGATGTTGTATCTCCCCCCCCCCCCCCCCCCCGAGTATCATTTCACATATTGGCAGAGCACCAGCTTCAATGACTAGGAGCAATTTTCTGAAGTGACCCTGAAAATGGAGTAATGTCATATAACCAGATAGATAGGTAGGGAATTTTTGGATTTGACTTGGATTTCTGCAAGGGAATCATTTAGAATTTTGTTGGTTGTGTTAATGCAGCAAGACCTCTTTCGTACATAATACTACCATTACTTCCAATATGGCAGCCATCACAGGCAACAGATATTAGAATGGGTGTGATGACATCCCCTTCATTTCTGGTCTCCTAAGGTTAGGTTGGTGCCCTCAGGTGGGTGGGTTGTTTTTTCTTACTACATCTCTCAAACGTTCAAGTACAAGTTCAGTAACTTTATGTGCATGGAATGAAAGGAGCAGGATTCCTATGTATGGTTGTGAAAGTGTACAGTGAAGAAAGCTGAGAGGAAGAAAATCAACTCATTAGAAATGTGGTGCTGGTGAAGAGTTCTGTGGATACCATGGACTGCTAACAAAACAAATGAATTGGTCTTAGAGCAAATCAAGCCTGAACTGTCACTGGAGTAAAGAGGAATAAACTCAGGCTATTGTATTTTGGATATATCATGAGATAATATGATTCATTGGGAAATACCATAATGCTTAGTAAAATGGAAGGCAGCAGGAAAAGAGGTAATAATAATAATAATAATAATAATAATTTTATTTCTAGCCTGCCCATCTGAATGGGCAATCGGGGCAGGGTACAAGTTAAAAAAGCATCACAATTAAAATATCCAGTCCCATTCCCAACTCCCCCCCCCCTTAAAAAAGGATTAAACCAAAGACAAGTTAAAAACAGTTACAAATAAACAAATCCACAATGTCACACCAAAAGACTTCCTGAGCTGTTTAACCAGACGGAAACTAAGAACTAGCAAGAGATAGATCCGGGGAATGTTAGACATTTTCCGGGAAGGCCTGCCGAAAGAGATGTGTCTTCAAAGCTTTCTTAAAGCTGTGAATCGATGGAATAAGACACATCTCGTCCGGCAAGTCATTCCAAAGTTTGGGGACGACCGCTGAAAAGGCCCTCTGGGAGGTCTGCACCAACCTGGTCTTCCTGGGCTGTAACAGATTCCTCCAAGAGGATTGAAGTGTGCGGGGGGGGGGTCATACGGGGAGAGGCGGTCCCTTAGATAGGATGGACCCGAGCCAGGTAGACAGCACTACAAGTGGATGGATTCATTCAAGGGAACCATTGCCTTGAGTTTGGAAGACCTGAGCAGGGCAGTTGATGACTGGGAATCTTAGATGTTTTATATACATAGGGGTAACCATTACTCAAAAATCTACTTGATGGCAAATAATAACAACAATAAATATGTATTATAAGTGTCTACGATGCCATGTCTGAGAGCTAACCTTGTAAAAATGTATTGCTTAACCCTTCCTTCTGTTCAGACATCAGCTTAGACTGCAACACAAGTCACCAATGAAGTTTAGTGGTTTTGTATTGTCTTGTGTAACTGTATTTGGGTTCCTTTTATATTTCTGCACTTGAGCAGAAGCTAATACAAACCACAAATTCAAACACCCTATGAAGAATACTTATCTAAAAATATGCTTTCTACCTACTCATGCTGTTGATCCTTTGAACTAAATCTACTATATAGTGAGTAGAAGTGCCACACCAGAATTTCAAGAGGGAATTCTTCCCAGTCATACCTGAATATTGCAAGGATTGAATATGGGACATTCTGCATGGAAAACATGTGCTCTACAACTCAGATATCACACTTCTGCTTGTGTTTCAAGATGTTATTTATATCAATTATAACATACCAAAAGGTCATTTTTATAATCAAGAGTACTATGTGGAAGGGGATTTCCTTGCTGATATATTAAGAACACCCAGTCCAATCCAGGAATTGTTTGGCCCAGTTTATTAAGTTCCATCATGATGCTTATAAGGACAGTTTGATAACTGTGGCTCTTCCACATGTTAAAACAAGGTACCAACACATCTTCCAGGGCTGTGATTCCCTCTGAGCTTATTCAGTTGGTCTCTAATAGGATTTATGAGATTTGGCCTTAATATGGGAATGAAAGTACCATCTCTGATGGTTCACTAGTAAAAGATTCAATTCAAATCCACATCTTTGTGAAAGGACTTTAGCCATTATAAATTTCAACCTGGGATAATACACATACATTTTCATAGAATAAATGGCAATATGATTGCTCATGCTATATGTCAAAATCTATTTAGCTTTCATACAGCTGTCATTTTGATAGAATCAACAGTTCTAACATGCAGTTATATACAAGATTCCTTTCTGAAATGGTCTCCAAATCTATATTCTTTCTTTCTGCATATCTCAAATTTTTTATGTTCAGCAGAGATGAAATCTCCATACAATGGTTTGAATTCTTCTAGCTGAGCTGCTGAGCCACCTTTTGGTATCCATTTCTCTGTAGCAACAAAAACCTTGAACAGGTCAGCAGATATACAAAATACTTTCTTGTAAATCACTTAGCTGTCCTAGGCTTCTAAGCCAACAAAATGGGAAATCTTTGATATATCTAGCTGAGTGAGACTGCTGGAAAGCCATCTCTTTGTGGATAACACCTTCGTAATATATCTTTAAGCCCAACTGGTGAGAAGGACAGGATTTACTGCATATTTCATCCACAATTCATTGGATAAATAAGTAGGTAGTCCCTCTATTCCATCTCAACAAAAGTTAATAAATATGAAGTACAGTTGGCCCTCCATTTCTGTGGGGAATCTGTTCCGGACCCGACCCCCCACCCCCGCAAAAACAGATGTTTGTGCATATCATGTCCCATAGGCTTGAATGGGGCATGTGCCTGTGAACACATGCAGGGGGCATGCCATGGCTATAATCCAAGTTTATGACTATAATCCAAGTTTATGCTCCAACAATAGGATCAGAAAAGAAAGAAATGGAAAGAATTCAGGATAAAATTGATCTCATACCAAAACAGGATCAGAGGCGATTGGAATGCAAAGGTAGATAGCAAGGAAGAATCAAAGATTGTAGGAAAATTTGGCCTAGGACCAGGAAATGAAGCCAGAGAGTAACTCACTGAATTTCAGAGACCAACCATTTGTTCTTCACCAGCACATTCTTCAAGCAACCCAAGAGGTGACTGTATACATGGACTTCACTTGATAGTCAATACAGAAATCAAACAGAATACATAATCGAAAGCAAAAGATGAAGAAACTCCATTCTCTCTGCAAAATGAAGACCAGGATCAGACTGTGGTATAGACCATGAACTAATATCAAAAATTAGAGTAAAGCTAGATAAAAACACTAAACTACTAAAGTACTGTAGAAATAAAAAGACAATAGGAATAATACATGGAAGAATTATATGAAAGAGATGAAATGATGACAGCTTCATTCAAGGGAAAACCATAGGAAGATGAACCAACAGCTCTAGAAACTGAATTGGAATCACTCAGATCACTTGGGAGAAATAAATCATCAGGAATAGATGCATACCAATACAGCCACTCCAAGCTACTGAGAAAGAATGTATTCTAGTTTTAAATAAAATCATAGAATCATAGAATCATAGAGTTGGAAGAGACCACAAGGGCCATCCAGTCCAACCCCCTGCCATGCAGGAACTCCCAGTCAAAGCATCCCTGACAGATGGCCATCCAGACTCTGCTTAAAGACCTCCAAGGACGGAGACTCCACTACACTCTGAGGGAGTGTGTTCCACTGTCGAACAGCCCTTACTGTCAGGAAGTTCCTCCTAATGTTGAGGTGGAATCTCTTTTCCTGCAGTTTGCATCCATTGTTCCATGTTCGAGTCTCTGCAGCAGCAGAAAACAGGCTTGCTCCCTCCTCAATATGACATCCCGTCAAATATTTGAACAGGGCTATCATATCACCTCTTAACCTTCTCTTCTCGAGGCTAAACATCCCCAGCTCCCTAAGTCGTTCCTCATAGGGCAGGGTTTCCAGACCCTTCACCATCTTAGTTGCCCTCCTTTGGACCTGCTCCAGTTTCTCCACATCCTTTTTGAATTGTGGTGCCCAGAACTGGACACAGTATTCCAGGTGGGGCCTCACCAAAGCAGAATAGAGTGGCACTATTACTTCCTTTGATCTAGACACTATACTTCTATTGATGCAGCCTAAAATAGCATTGGCCTTTTTAGCTGCCGCATCGCACTGTTGACTCATGTTCAACTTGTAGTCTACTTGGGCTCCTAGATCTCTTTCACACATAGTTTCATTCAGCCAGATGTCCCCCATCATATATCTGTGCATTTCATTTTTGCGTCCTAAGTGCAGTACCTTACATTTCTCCACATTGAATTTCATTTTGTTAGCGTTGGCCCAGCTTTCTAGTCTATTCAGGTCATTCTGAATGACAATCCTGTCTTCTGGAGTATTGGCTACTCCTCCTAATTTGGTGTCATCTGCAAATTTGATAAGTATGCCCCCAATTCTGTCATCCAAGTCATTAATAAAGATATTGAATAGCACTGGGCCAAGTACAGAACCCTGTGGGACCCCACTGGCCACTTCTTTCCAGGTTGAAAAGGAGACATTGTTGAGCACCCTTTGAGTTCGGCCAGTCAACCAATTACAAATCCATGTAACAGTTACCTTGTCTAGCCCACATTTTACAAGCTTGTTTGCAAGAATGTCATGGGGAACCTTGTCAAAGGCCTTACTGAAATCAAGATATACTATATCCACAGCATTCCCCTCATCTACCAAACTGGTAATTTTATCAAAAAAAGAGATCAGATTTGTCTGGCAAGACTTGTTTCTCTGAAACCCATGTTGGCTTTTTGTGATTATGGCATTCCCTTCTAAATATTCACAGACTCTCTGTTTAATTATCTGCTCTAGAATCTTTCCTGGAATTGATGTCAGACTAACTGGACAATAATTGTTGGGATCCTCTTTTTTCCCCTTTTTGAAGATGGGGACAACGTTTGCCCTCCTCCAGTCTGCTGGGACTTCTCCTGTTCTCCAGGAGTTCTCAAAGATCATTGCCAGTGGTTCCGATATTACATTTGCCAGTTCTTTTAATACCCTTGGATGTAGTTCATCTGGTCCTGGAGACTTATATTCATTTAGGTTAACCAAGTATTCCTGTACTATCTCTTTACTTATTCTGTGCTGAAATTCCCCTATTCTGTCTTCTTCCCCATTATCCTTAGTTTGAGCACCCTTTGCCTTTTCTGAGAAGACTGAAGCAAAGAAGGTGTTGAGTAATTCTACCTTTTCTCTGTCCCCTGTTAGCATTTTGCCATCTTCTGCACGCAGTGGCCCCACTGTTTCCTTCTTCTTCCTTTTGCTTTGGACATACCTAAAAAAGCCCTTTTTATTGTTCTTAACCTCTCTAGCCAGCCTGAGTTCATTCTGCGCGTTAGCTTTCCTGACTTTACCCCTACATGTGCTGGCTATTTGTTTGAATTCCTCTTTCGTGATTTCCCCATTTTTCCATTTCTTATACATGTTCCGCTTAAAACTTAGCTCAGTTGTAAGTTCCTTAGTCATCCATCCTGGCTTCTTGAGACATCTTCCATTTTTCTTCCTCATTGGAACTGTTTGAAATTGCGCCTTCAGTATCTCCTTTTTGAGAAACTCCCATCCGTCTTGAACTCCCTTCTCTTTTAGTTTTCCTGACCATGGGATCACCCCCAGTATTTCTCTAAGATTATTGAAGTCAGCTCTCCTAAAGTCTAGAGTGCGTGTCTGACTATGCCTGTCTTCCCCTTTCTGCCGTATAACAACCTCCAGGAGAACATGGTCACTTCCACCTAAGGATCCAACCACTTGCACTCCATTGACTAGATCATCCCTGTTGGTTAAGATAAGATCTAAAATAGCTGACCCCCTTGTTGCCTCTTCCACCTTTTGGACAATATAATTGTCTTCCAGGCAAGTGAGGAATTTGCTAGACCTTGAGGATTTGGCTGAGTTTGACTTCCAGCAAATATCCCAATAGTTGAAGTCCCCTATCACTACTACATCTCTCCTTTCTGAGTGTGTGGTCATCTGTTCTAGAAAGGCATCATCCAATTCCTCCGTCTGACTTGGAGGTCTGTAGTAGACTCCCACAGTAACATCCCTGTTGTTTCCCTCTCCTTTAATTTTTATCCAGATGCTCTCCACCTGGCTTCCAGTACTGATGTCCTGGATCTCTTCACTGGTGTAAATATCCTGACATATAATGCTATTCCTCCTCCTTTCCTGCTTGGCCTGTTTCTCTTAAAAAGGTTATATCCCTCTATTTCTACATTCCAATCGTGAGACTTATCCCACCAGGTTTCAGTGATGCCTATTATATCATATTTGCTTTGTTGTGCTAGGAGTTGAAGTTCATCCTGTTTATTTCCCATACTCTGTGCATTAGTGTAGAGACATCTAAGAACATGTGTTCCCTTTACTTGCTGCCTGTGCAAATTTTTTTGCTTCCCACTGTTGGGTCCTTGCACTGTTTGCTTTGTTCCCTCTATGTCATTTTGACTATTTTCTCTAGCCCTTTTGCCTTCCAGAATAATGTCTCCCTTCCCCATATAACTCAGTTTAAAGCCCTCCTGATCAGATTTTTGAGACTATTGGCAAAAACGTTTTTGCCAACTGGCATGAGATGTAGCCCATCCTTTGCCAGAAGTCCCTCCTCATGGCACCACAGCCCATGATCCATGAATTCAAACTGTTCTTGGCGGCACCATCTACGGAGCCAGTTATTCACCTCTGCTATTTTCTTCTCCCTTCCTGGACCATGCCCTTCTACCGGGAGAAGAGATGAGATGACATCCATCTCTTTCAGCTTCCTACCCAGATCCTCATAATCCCTTATGATATTCTCAAGGCCGTGCCTTGCAGTATCATTGGTTCCCACATGTACCAAAAGAAGGGGATAACGGTCGGTAGGCTTGACAAGTCTTGTCAGCCTCTCGGTCACGTCATGGATCTTTGCCCCAGGGAGACAGCACACCTCCCGAGACATCTTGTCAGGCCCACAAACCACTGCTTCGGTACCCCTCAGCAAGGAGTCCTATCAATAAATATGGAAAACAAAACAATGACCCATAGATGTGAAACACACAACATTTATTTGAATCCCCATTGAAAGGGATTGCAGTAATCACAGGACCATTGCATTAATTTTTCATGCAAGCAAAGTGATGCTCAAAATTCTAGAACACAGACTTTTACCATATATGGAGCAAGAAATGCCAGATGTTCAAGCTGGGTTCAGGAAAAGAAGAGGTACTGTGGGTCATACTGCAAACATATGTTGGATAAAAGAGCACACAAAAGAATTTCAAAACAAAGTAAGTCTGTGCTTTATATACCATAGCAAAGCCTTTGATTGTTCTGATGTGTAACCTGTATTCAGGATATGAGGCTACAGTTAGGACATACAGAGAATACAGAGAAACAGGATGGTTTCCAATTGACTAGGCTGCATTTTGTCACCCTGGTCTCATTCCCACTATGGTTTAAACTGGATCATGATTCAGTATGATCCAATTTAAATCACCATGGTTCCCACTTAATCTGAATCACTGAAGCAATTCAGAAAGGGGGGCATGGTTTTGACCCATTTAACCGGTGTCAAAAAAACTCTTTTTGTGTGTGGATCTTTTGACCCATTTAACCCGTGTCAAAAAAACTCTTTTTGTGTGTGGATCTTTTGGGCTGAATCAATTCAACCCAAGTGAGAACCAGGCAGATTTGAATCTGCCCTGGAACTGCCTTCTCTGCCCCTGGCCTCCTTCCACCACCTCCTACCCGTCAAGCACTCCAGCCATGCCAGGAGAAGGCAGGCCGGGTGGCGGAGAAGGGCCCTCCAGTGCAAGCCCCATTCTTCTACCATCCAAGGGGCCCAAGGGAAGGCTGCCCGAGTGCATTCCTCCTCCTCTTCCTCCTGGTGTTGGTGCTGGGGTCCTTCCAGAAGCCTTGGGGACAGCCGAGACTGCCTGTCCCATCATCCCCTGCTGCTGGGGAGCTTCAGGCCGGAGCGAGGGAGTGATGGATGGGGTCCGGAATGCAGCCTGCCTCTCCTCCTGCCTGTCCTCTGCCTCAGCCAGCCTCTCCTTCATCCATTCCAGTGCAAACGTGGGAACCACACTTGCTGCTGAACCAGTTTCTGGACCGAATCCAGGAATCGGTTCAGCAGTGATTTACTGGTAAGTGTGAATGAAACCCCTATGTGTTTAATTTGTATATGGAACATATTATAAGCAAAGCAAGATTAGGCATGGGGAAAGGAGGTGTGAAAATTAGAGGAAGGATCATCAATCATTGAAGATAAGCAGGTGACGCCATACTGCTAGTAGAAAGTAGCTAACATTTGGAATGATTTTATTTATGAGCCACCTTGGGTCCCTTTCTGGGAGAAAGGCGGCATAGAAATTAAACAAACAAACAATTACTGAAGAAAGTCAAGGGAGAAAATGTAAAGATAGATTTACAACTGAACATTAAGAAGACAAAAATAATAACCAGGGGTGATTTACATAACTTTAAAGCAGATGATGAAGATATTGAAAAAGTTCAAGATTTTCAATACGTTGGCTCAGTCTTTAATCAGAAAGCAGATTGAAACAAAGAATCATAAAAAGTCTAAGACTTGGAAGGGAAGCTATGAAGATGCACATGTGTCAAGATATATTACTGAAATCCAAAATTAGGATTTCCCATATTATTGCATTTCCCATTTCTATATATTGTTGTGAATGCTGGATAGGGAAGGAAACTGATAGGAAGAAAGAAAAAAAAAACTCAGCTGAAATATTGTGCCGGGGGAGAGTTCTATGGATACTGTAAATTGCTAAAGATACTATTAAATGGATCACAGGGCAAATCAGTCCTGAACTCTCCCTAAAAGCCAAGATGACTAAATTGAGACTGCCATCCTTTGGACATATCAGAAGGCATGACTCACTAGGAAAAACAATAATGCTTGTTAAGGTAGAAAGCAAAATGAAAAGAGGAAGAGCACATTAGAGATTGAGGCTTATTGCATTAGATATTAAATCAATTTACCTCTATCTGGTTTAAAGCTGAATTCGGGCGGCATCCTGATCTTATCAGACTTTTTTTGCCACCAAATCTGCTCCTTGAATACATCCTGGGTCCATCCCCACTTCCAGAGATGCTCCACTGGCCATTTTCTTAAGCCAGAAAACAGTTGGATCTGAAAAGAGCTGGGAGGAGCAGCTCTGGAAGCATAGATGGACCCAGGCTGTATTCAGGCGGCAGATCCAGCAGAAAAGAAAAAGAAAAAAAAAAGAAAAGAAAAAAGGTCTGATAAGACTAGGATGCTGCCTGAATTGAGCTTTAAACTGGACAGAGATAAATAGATTTAATAACCAAACCGATAAGGCTCGTATATAGATTCAAACATAGTTGAACCTACTGTACCTCTGTGTGCCTGCCTACAACAGTCAAGGTAAACAGCTTCCAGAATTCCATACTGATACAGTATGGGTGATAAGCAAAACAGACAGAAAAGGACAGATGAGCCTGCCTCACCATCTACCGTTAGCATGCTAAAAAACCAGAGATCTATACTGTATATCTAGTCACCAAAGTAGAAAATATAAGAAAATTTCCTCCTCCTCCTCCTCTTCCTCTTTGTCTTCTTTTATTCACTTATATTCTTTCTTTCTCTACTATAAAGGACTCAAGGCACTGAAAAAAAGTGTCATCCCTGGATGCATTTTGGAAAAAGGCTTTAAATGGTCTTTAAAAGATTCGTTTTTTTAAAGTAAGATTATCTTACTATTGTTTCATTGCAGATGTGTATATGGTTAGTTTTGAATAAAAAAGTTGCTGATACATGATAAGTTGCCCCCCTCCCTGAAAAGAACCTATCCCTATTGTTATTTCTAATTCTGGTAACAAATTTTCTCTGATAAAAGTAATCTTCTTTGCTATCAGAGGCATACCTGTATTTCATATGGCTAGTGTACACTCAAGTATGTTCCATTGGTGACAAACCTTTGATGACTGGATGTATAAGACCATGAAAAAGGCAGGTGTTATTGTACATTAAATCAGTACTCTGGGGAAAGTTACACAAAAATCTGTGAAATGTGTGGCTTGCACTTTATGAGAATATTTTGGAGGAGGGGCTAGCAAAAAATACATGTGTACAATTTATCCTGGCATGCATTCACATATATATTTGGCTTCATGTTCTCCTTTGCCTCTAGAAGAAACCATTGTCAACTTTCAGAAATCTCCTATTTTGGACACTTACCTGCATTAACATCCCTAATAAAACTGCCACTGCGGACTGACTAGAAAAAGCTTGTTCTCAAAGATTTAGGGCACAGATAATCCCAGAAGCCAGACACTTCTAAAAAGCAGAACTCATGCAAGGTCTGAAAGATGTCCGGCTTGTACCTTGCCACTCATCTGCTTGCCTGAGGCAAGAAGCAATTAGCCCCAGGTGAGTACCTGAGTGGAAAACTATGCCATACTTCAGAAGCTGAGTTGTACTGACTTGGTAAAGAACTGCCATCCACTACATGTGCTGGACAGAAAAGGAGGAGGGGAGTTACACTGGGACAAGCATGCTGAAAGTGTCTTGTCAGACCCTCTTTGTCTGTCTGTGTTCCTTTGCTGCTCTTGATGTGTATGAATTACAAATGAGCAACAAGAAATAAATGAAGACTAAACCACTACAGACTACAGAATGCAGCCAGAGGCAAGGTTCTTCTGAATGCACTTATTCTGAAACTCAGTGCAGAACTTCAGGCAAATAAAATCTTGATTAAAACAAACTAGGTTACTCATCTAGAGCATTAAAGGTCCAGTGCCAGGGCTGTAATCTTCAGAGTGTATCTGAAATAGCTGGAAGATTTACTATGGTGTCTGTCTGACTGCAGATAATCATTAGAACTCACTGGCTTTTCCCTATAAAGCCAAGGAAGAATTTACTATCAACTCTGAATCTTAAAAAATATTTTACTTTGCTATTCTCCAGAGACTCTTAGATGAGTGGTTATCACCCAGCAGCTTGAATATGATACATGTTATGGAAGGGTTTTTTTTAAACTTTAAAAGCATGTAGATGTAAGCCATTTGTATTTGTATATTTTTGCACATTTCTATATATTAAAATCACAATGGTTGCCACTCCCTGTTAAGCATGATTTATTCAGATGCAAGCTCCTTTGTGCTGAGTTGTATTTATTCCCTAGTAAATGTTTAATAAATATCACTGGTATGCTTTCTGATTAGCAAACAGGACCTTCAAAGCTGAATTCCAATGTGGTAGAACTTCTTAGTCCTGTTTCCAATATCCTTATAATCTGTGAATATGCAGTGAATGTGTATCTGTCCTTTTCTCCTTCCTCTTCAGCTAGGGATCACACTGTAATATCTGATTGTTTTCCTTTTAAAAGTAGGGAAGAGATCAAGATTCTGCCCTTCCCTTACTGTGACTCACAAAAGTGATTACTGTTTGAATACCAATTGCCTGGTACTTGTAGGGAGTGAATCCTTTCCTTTCTAGTGCCACCGTGGCTGGCTATGGAAAGTTCAAGTAGGTCTGGGGGTTTATCACATGAGTCTCTTCTCCCACTAAAATAGTGTTGTTTCTGAAACCTCTATGCAATCACTATGCTATCTATCCTATCATATTTTAGGGAACCTTTCTGGGATTGCTCATGCTAAAAGCTTATCAAACACATCATTTGTGTCTGCTCAAAGACATTATCCCATTATTTCCTAATTTGTCACAAGCATGCATGCACACAGAGAGAGAGAGAGAGAGAGACAGATGTCCCCTGAAATATAAATGAAAACAGTTTCTTGTTTAAAAAGGCTTTCCCCCCACAAGTTTGTATAACTTTCTTATTGGGAGAGATCAGACCCAGCATCTACTGGCAGATGAAAGCCAGCAGCTATGAATCTATCTGACTGATCTGTCCCAATGCTGGATTTCATCTGCAAGTTATTAGTTAATTCTGAATCTAAAACAAACAGCAAGAAAGAGGCAGAGGGTGAATGAAATAAATCCTTTTTTAACCCATGAGATTCTTTCACACTTATATTTGAACATGTGTGTGTGTATCAGAGAAAGAGGGACTCCAGAATGGGGATGTAAGACAGGATGGGGGTCAGTGAGCAAAGTTTTAGCTTCTCTGACAAGATCCATAGGTGGGGAGTCATTTGCCACTGGGCTTTTTTTTCTATAGAGAAAAAAAAAACAGTTTAAAAGTTTCTGAGTTACTTTGGCACATGAAAGGAAAGTACATTCACATTTCTGCCCTTCCTCACTTGATCACAGGACACCTAAGCTACATCCAAACTAAGCCCAGACAACCCCAAATCGGCATTAAAGTGCAATTTAACTTTCACATTGGAAATCATAACAGAACAGTAGCAGGAAAGGAGGCCATCAATGGATTATTTGTATTAATAAAAAGAAATGCTTTCAAAATGGTCTCCTATGGGAGAACAACAGAAGAGGAATGATGACGTGTGATAGGTCTCAACTGAAGGTACTATTATCCTGGTGTAATTGTGATTTACCTGCATTGTGTGATTAAGTCTCTGGTGTCTACTATGGGATTGTTTTGGAACCAGGTGAAGACTTGCTTTCCCCTAAAGCTTTAGCATTTGTGTTTCCTGATTTATTGTTGATTTTTGTATTAAATATTTTATTCAAGCTGCCCAGAGAATGCTTTCATTGTGCAACATATAAATGATACAAAAATGCAGCAGGATGGAGAAATTTTCCTCACTCAAGACCTGATCCAGAAGGACATATGTATATGTAACCCTTTTCTTGTGCTAAGATGATACAGTCATATAAGAAAGAATAATTTTTACAGAGTGAAGAGGCGTCAGAGTAAGTAGAAAGGGAGGAATGATAGATCCTATCTGAATATGATGCATGAAATATAAGTATGGGAAGATTAAAAGCAAGCATCTGGAATATGCAAGAATTAATTATATGCTTAAAAAGAGACCAGAATATTTAATATATGGTAGTTCTTTTACAAGGAAAGAACTCCCTTGAAGCAGAGAATGTAACAGACTGAAATGCGCTTTTCCTCCTTCCCCATTTCCAGCAGCTACAATTTTAATCACCAAGAAACGCAATTCCATCTAGGTGAAATGAAAATTGGATAAGGAAAAAAAGGTCTGCCATCATGCCAGTAGTGATAGATTCACAAGGTTTTGATGTAATTAATGCACTTCTTTATTGAGCTATCCTCGATATTGTGCTGTGTCACAGAGAAAACAGTCCTGGGGTAACTCAGTGAACCAAAAAATAATTATTGTGGCATAAGCTTTTGGGGGACAGAGTCCATTTCTCTATTTGAATGGAGTAGTTACCAAAGCATGGATGAGCAAGTGTATTTATACATCTATTTATTAAATATGAAAAGTGATGATAAAAAGTTTATTTTTAAATCAAAAGGTCAAACAAGACACGATTAAACAAACCACAGTACTATCAACAAGAAAAAGTAATGCAGAACCCAATCAAAGGAAGACAAAATTTAACTTGTGGAATTTGTTCTCAATCAATTCTGGAAATGGCTATCTCAGTACAAAAACCGACTTACTTGAGAAGTTTATTTAATATTTATCAAGCTTAACACAACTATTAAGTACCAGTGGCTGCTAGTTAGAAATTGATGCCTACTGGATATTACTAAAAGCAGGTCTATATCTCCAGGGGGTCCAACGCTCTTAGCCATGTCCCTGTTGTTCATTTACAAATTGCTGCTGCTGGTTTATAAATTTGTCTCCTCTGTTTACACCAGACAGCTGATAATGATGCTGTGAACTGCTGGAGCTGTCTCAGAATGACAAAGAGAAAAACACAAAATGTGAAACTTCAGCTTTGCACACTGCAAACCCCAAAGAATGGGATAATGGCAGGAATTGCTTTTCTCTCTGTTTCAGCAGTAGGTGGGCTCCCCATCAAGGGATGATTGGAGGCCTTGAATTAAGGAGCAAAGATAAAATGAAAGCTGCTCTGCACAGGAGGATGAGGAAGAGCTCTTGTCATCTGATAGCCAACAAGACAAGGATAGAAACTCCCTGAATTGAAAATCCTTTACTCTTGGAATGAGTAACATATCCTCACCACCATCACACAGATGAAACTATACTACACTATTTTTCTTCTTCTAGATCTCTCGGTACTTGTCTGCATGCAGCCTTCCCCCACAGGCCCATTTTTGTAGTCCTAGATCCCTTGGTCAAAAGATTTGATTTATTGCTCCTGGAAGCTTCCAGTGAGACTTTCACTGTAACAAGGCAATAGGCCTTGAGCCAGTGTAGGCAATTTTGAGTTTTTTCACCTGAAGTTTTTTTTAAAATGCAATGAATAAATAAATCCATGTTTGAAGGTGGACAGTCCTGAGTGGGGTTGTATTCCTACTGCAACTGCAATGTGTTCCTCCCTGTACTTTTAGGAAATGGAGAGATTGCCTTGCACTCTTTTAGGACTGCATGGTTCAGGAATCCTGTTTAGTACCATGAAGAACAACAGTTGCTGCCTAATTTCAATGGCAAAAGTTCTAGTCAATTTGTTAGCCGTAGGGGAACATTCAGCGATAATGCCTTATCCTAAAGGTTTTGGGAAGTGCAGAGTAGTGCCTTAAATACAAAATGTTATCAATTTTTCCTTTATATTACTTTTTTCATTAAAAATTTGGAAAGAATATCAAATCTGCTCTGTACATTTTCAACACAGGCAGTCAATAGCTATTTCTATCATAGTTCTGTATTTGTATTTTTATCCCTATTTTCCACACATGTTTACTCAGAGTTTTGTTAACAAGGATGAAAATAGATATAGGAAAACTTGTATGGAGGATAGGGTCCAATGAACTATATGGTGGCAGGGATAAGAAAAGTGCCTTATTTTGAGGATCTAGGATGTAAGTTTTCTTTCTCCTATCCTGTGGCCAAGGGTTCTTGAAGGATGTCAAGTTCATTCAATTAGTTAAAATATACAGATGTAATACTCTGGAGAGCCTGATTGATACAAATGTAATATTCTGGAGGCCCTAGCCAAACTAGGTTTAAAAAACCTCACCAAACAAAATGAAACCACAAAGGATACAGCTTTATTTATTGCAATAAAACAAAGTAACAGCAAAGGAAGTTTTCTTTTCAGCTCAAATCAGATGTAGGAGGACAATACACCTGCTCACAGATTACTAACAACAAAAGTTACATCTGTTGCCAGATGAAGAAGCCAGTAATGCTTCAAAGCCTGCATGATGTATTTTGTGCATTTTAGTAACAATAAAAAGAAATGTCTTAAGACATTTGTAAGGCTACCAGCATTTGAGGACTATGACTTATCTATTCATAAGATAAATGGAAGTTGCAAACTTGAGATATCAATTTGCTTTGTCAGACGGAGCAATAAGCAGTAAGAAAGAAACAGAAAAATACTGGAATTTGAAGAAGGTGAAGATTTAAAGTGTTATCATAGATATGTCTACTTATTGAGTTTAGTAGGACTTATCCCCAAATGAGTGATTTGATTTCGGCCTTAATGATAGGAATGTTTTCTGTTGGTATTTATTAAATCACACTTACCCAGGCACACAAGTTGATGTATAAAAAACAAATGAACAAAAACAAAACAAACAAAAACTTCTACTCTCAGTTCACACACATCTATTCAAGTCCTGCTGGATTGTTCCAGTAGGCCTTGATCCAGATCTCAGATCATCAGTTGTAATCCATGAACTCTATTAAGATGGCCTGGCTTTGGAACAGGTGAATATATCCTTTGTATTGGCTTAGGTATTCTGGGAGTTTTAGTGCAAAAAAAGAAAAAGAAAAGGTAAAATTTTCCATACCATTTAAACTTTGTAGTGGCCTGTGCCTTTAAGACCTAATGTCAGAAGTTTGGCAGAAAGATGAAAGGGACTTTCCCTTTCTATTTTGGTACACTAGTGTACCCAACACCTTATTCCTAAAAATGTTTTAAAGAAAGTCTTTGGAAGTATTGGAAAACAGCTGTTGAAATGTACCAGCCTATCAGAATAGAAAGGAAAAGTCCCTCTCTCATCTTCTTGCCAAACTTCTGACAATCATCAGAGCTTAAAGCTTTATTTAAACTCAACAGAACAGCAAGTTATCTCTAATACGATTTTAAAAACCTGATCTGTTGACATAATTCCTTACTGTATGAAAAGCATGTAACTAATATATTAAATTATTTTTAAAGATCTAAAACTAAAAAAAACCAAAAAAACAACAACTTTTAAACGCTATGCTTTAGAAATATTATTATTATTATTATTAAACTTTATTTCTAGAGCGCTGTAATTATACTCAGGTAAATGTTAGTTGAACACCAAAACAGCATAGAGAAAAAGGACATCATTGCCTTATAGCAATGCATTATTGGTAATATCACTATGTGTAACCTGTCTTCAAGTTCTGACAGCAAAACATACAATTTATAGACAATAATACCTTTATTGGACCAACCAACCAAAATGCACAATTACATGTTGAAATCTTTTGCAGTCACTCTGGCTTCTTCATCAGGCAAACAGAAGAAAGAAATTAAAGATGTTAGTCATAGGCCTGCATTTTCTGTTTTTGGCCTTAGTTCAGATGGTAGGGAAGGCTGTCTCCAGGATGGCAGCTCCCCCTTTTGGCCATGTGGTCACTGGTAGATTTTCAAATTCAAGGAAATTTAATGTCCATTTGCCATTCAAAGATGTTTCCTTGGAATCTAGCATGTCTCCTTTCTTCGTGAAGCCATAAGCTCCTATGTAGTGTTCTCTACCTTCTTCCAAAAATGCACCCAGTGATTAGTTTTTTCATCAGCCCCCCCCCCCTTTCTTATGATTAAATTTTGGTGGCCAAATGTACAGAACTTTGCTTTTTAAGGTAGTGAGGCGTCTGGTGAGAGAAGCCTGATTCCCTGTTGATTGGGCGGGATATAAATAAATCCTAATAATAATAATAATTAGGGTGCTTCTTTAATTAGTGATCCATTGTCTGCTGGGAAAACTCTGTGATCCTGGTTTGAAATCCACAAACACCTAGACAACGTCAACAGGAAAGAAGAAACCCTGAAAGTAAATGAAATTTAGCTACCAGTCCTGAAAAATACTAAAATCAAGACCCAGAAAGTTCAAATGAAAACCATCCAGAGTCGGGGGTGTGTGTGTTCCCAGCAGACAATGGATCACTAATTAAATAGACACGCTGAGGCCTTTCTATTCAACAACAGACCAGCACAGAGATTAACATGTAATCACTTCCTCTCGACCAAGGGTCACACAGTATATATACCCCACTCATTTCCATGCCAGCATTCTCTGAAAATGCCAGCCACAGATGCTGGCAAAATGTCAGGAATCAATGCTTCTAGAACATGGCCACACAGCCCAAAAAGTACACAAAAAAACTATGGATGCCGGCTATGAACGCCTTTGACTTCACAGCTGGTATTTACTTTGCCAACTTAGGCAGGCACAGATGGCTACAATAGGATTGAAGTAAAACCTTTTTCTTTCCCACAGCAAGCTTTGCTTATTACATTGTTCACTGAAGAAACACAGAAAGTGTATGTTTCTCCAGCTGACTATGACTGAAGAAAAAAAGGAAAGGGTGTATGCTGTGGTGTGTAAAAAGCCTTTGCAAAAAGGAGCTTTACTGTCAGAGGCTTTATTAACTGCCATATTGCTTATATATTCTGAAGAAAGTCTCATTGAGTTGAATGAAGTTACACCCAACTAAACATACACAGGATTGCAGTTTTGGCCTTCTCCACCAGCCTGTCAAAGAAGGAAGGATTTGGGTGTTTTTCTCAAGAATGCCAGATGAACCATAAGGTAGTGAAGTGGCTGCCCCAGGCAGTGATGTGCTTCTTGTTGTTGTGTGCCTTCAAGTTATTTCCGACTTCTGGCGACCCTAAGGCAAACCTATCACGGAGGTCTCCTAGCAAGATTTGATCAGAGAAGGTCTGCCATCGCCTGAGAGAGTGTCATTTGCCCTAGGTCACCCAGTGGCTGAGCTGGGAGTCGAAGGAATAGCAAAATGCAGCCCTCCCAGAAGACCTCCACTTCCTCCTCATCTCTTTTTCTTCATCCTCACTACCTTGATTCCTCTGCCTCTTTCTTTTAACCCCTACTTGTCTCACCTTCCACCTCTCTCCCTTGTGCCTCATCCTGCTCCCACTTGCCACACTTTGGCTGCATCTGCACTGCAGAAATAACCTGGTTTGACACTACTTTAAGTCCCATGGATCAATGCTATGGAATTCTGGGAATTGTAATTTGTTGTGATACCAGAACACGCTGACAGAGAAAGCTAAATACCTCATAAAACTACAGAGCCCAGACTTCCACAATATTGACTCACGGCAGTTAAAGCGGTGTCAAACCAGATTATTTCTGCAGTGTAGATTCAGCCTTTGTTCTGCACACCCTTCAATAACACTGCTACTTGCAACAGGCACTGTTCGCAGAAGGAAAGTAGGCAGAGGCACGTGCAGCAAAGGAGAAAAGAGAAAGTTGAAGGGTTGGTAGCAGGTAGTGGGAAGAGACAAGGTGACCACTGACACTTAGGGGCTGTGCTGACCACCCCAAGAGGCGGCCTGTAGCTGTCTTCAGCTGCACTGGTTTGGGGCCATGGCAACTGCACGCCATGGCCCTGGTCGGATCTCTCCAGGGCGCAAAAAGGAGCCGAAAAAAGAAGCTCCATTTTGTGCCCTGGAAAGGGTGCAATAGCCGTGGCACTGCGGCTTTAAGGTGCTCCTTTAGTGCTGCGTCATATGGATGCCATGACCAGACTCTGCCCCCAGGCAGGCCTTTATTGCTGGTGTGCACAGCCCCTCATGTGCCCTTTTTAAAGTTGCAATGGCAACTTTGGCTTTGCTTTTCAGAGGCAGGCAAGGAAAAATCTTTACAAATGACCTGAGATCTAGAACAAGGCCTATTGGAACAATCAAGTAGGACCTCCATAGCTGTTTGTAAACTCAGTAAAAGTTTTTGTGTGTTTTTGCTTGTTGTTTTTCTTTGCTTTTTGTAAACCAACATGGGTCCCTAGAGAACTTTAAATTTTCTGCAAGCATCAGGCTATCTGATATGGGGAACTGGTAATTCTTTCATTCCACTATGCCAGAATCTAGCACCATCTTTGGCTACAGTTGTCTCTTTCTCTCCTGGACACTGTCCAGGGATTGGCAGCCAATGGCTCATTTTGAGCGGTGGTTGTTGTTGTTAGCTGCCCTCAAGTCAGTTCCGACTCATGGCGACCCCCTGGATGAGAGATCTCCAAGAATCCCTTTCTTCTTCTTTTGTTTATTTATATCCTCCCAGTACAGGGACTTCTACTGCCTTGCCCATATTCTGCAAGCCTTTGTCCACAACCCCTTTGATCAAGTCTATCCATCTGGTTTGTGACCTTCCTCTCTTTCTTTTACCTTCTACCTTTCCTGGCAATATTGTTTTTTTCTAGTGATTCATGCCTTCTTATTATGTGGCCAAAGTACAAAACTCTCAACTTGATCATCTTTGCTTCCAAGAAAGGCCCTGGTCTGATCTGTTCAAGAACCTATTTGTTTGTCTTCTTGGATGTCCATGGTATCCTAAGTACTCTTCTCCAGCACCACATTGCAAATGAGTTGATTTTCTTTCGGCCTGATTCCTTCACTATTCAGCTCTCATATCCATACATGGCAATTGGGAATACAATGGCCTGAATGATTCTGACTTTAGTGCTCAGTTTGCTCCTCAGTAACTTTCCCAGTTTTTTCATAGCTACCCTTTCCATTCCTATTCTTCTTATTATTTCTTGACAGCTGTCTCCATTCTGGTCAATGTTTGATCTTAGATATGGGAATTCTTTAACTATTTCAATTAGTGTATTTCTTCTTTGGTCACAATTTTTGTCTTTATATTCAGCATCAGATCTGCCTTTGCACTTTCAATTTTGACCTTCCTTATTAACTGTTCCAATTCCTGAATGTCTTCTGCTAATATTATAGTGTCATCTGCATATCTTAGGTTGTTAATGTTGCTCCCTCATATCTTCAGCCCTTCTTTTTCTGATTCTAATTCTGCTTTTCTTATGTTTTCAGCATATAAATTAAACAAATAAGGTGATAGGATGCAGCCTTGCCTGACCCCTTTGCCTATTTGGGAACCAACAAATTCTGTTCTGACGGTGGCCTCTTGTCCTTGGTATAGATTCCTCATCAAAGATATCAGATGTAGTGGCACTTTGAGTGGCAGAGAGCTCCAAATTATATATATCATGTTAAGTCCAGTACAGATGGCCCTCCAAATCCACGGGTTCTTTATCCACAGCTTGGAAATGCTTTTAAAAATGTATACATGCCCAAAAGCAAACTTTAATTTGGCCATCTTATATAAGAGACACTATTGTACTCTGCCATTATATTTAATGAGACGTGAGCATCAGCAGAGTTTCTACAATTCCCAGAATTCCATAGCCTTGAGCCAGTGTAGAAACTACAATTCCTAGAATTCCACAGCCTTAAAACAACATTCAAACTACTGTTCCCAGAATTCCATAGCCTTAAACCATGGCAGTAAAAGCAGGGTGTAGCCGAACCTATACGAATACATATGAAAGCCAGGCAATAGTAGGCCAACATCACATGGTTCTATTATCTCCTCAAACTCTGGGCACAGAAGGGCGGGCAGCCAGGAAGGGCAGCGGCGGCTTCACCGCAGCCCAGTGCGCATGCTCGGTAGTCCGCGCATGCTCCGTGTGAGCAGAGGAGGCCGGCCATTCCGAAAAGATTCGGCACTTTCCGTCCTGTTTCGGAATCGGCCCAGGCCCGACCTCTGGTCTCTTCCGGATGGGCGGTGCCTAGCTTAGCCCCACCCACTAATGGCAGGAATAAAGGAATAAAAGGGGCCGAGGGGGAGTGTTTGTTTGTGGTTCAGCTTCTTGTATTCAAAAGGAGAGGTTGACCCTCGGGTCTTGAGTTCGATTCCTGCCCTTCCTCCTCCTCCTCCGCGATGTCTCTGTTGTTAGGTCCAATGGTGCCTGAGCTGCAGCGGCTTCTGGAGAAGGACCCCTACTTGGCTCCTTTTGAGCAGGACTTCCAGCGCAGGTAACCCTCCTCCCCTCCTCGCTATTAGTCCGGCCCTGAGTGACCTTGGGCGAGCCTCAGAGGGAAAGCCAGAAAGAAGCTTGCCAGGTCCAGTAGTGCTCCCCAAACTGTGCTCTTTTGGACTTCATCTCCCAGAATCACCGGCTGTTGGCCAACGTGGCTGAGGCTTCTGGGAGCTGGAGTCCAGAAGCTCTTACTTCGTAGCGATCCTTTGCCTGAGAGTTCCTTCTCTAAACCACAGAATATGGGCAAATGCCATTGGCCCCTGCGCCGGCGCGTGAGTAGTCCACCTGCTAGGCAAGAGGATGGTTCTGATTGGCCGACGGGAGCCGCGCGCCTCTCTGCGCGGCCAATCAGCGCCGAGGAAGTCCAGCCAGCGAGGAGCATGCGCAAAGGGGGGCGGCGAAGCCAAGCGCTTGCCCTCACTTGGGTCAGAACTGAGGGCATGGCCTCTGTGTGTGAGACACAGTGTTTTGCCCAAAGTGGCTTGGCTTGTATTGTATTGTATTATATTATATATAATGCAATATTATTATATTGAATAATAATAATAGAAATAATTATAATAACAATTATATAATTAAAAATTATATAAAAGCTATTATATAATAATAAAATTATTATTATTATTATTATTTTATTATTCATAGAGATTTGCCTTCAAGTCCTTTATGATTTATAGAGACTTAACCTCTACTAATTTGAAACCTGTTTCAAAAAAGTATTCATTGTATTACTATATTGTTGGATTGAGATTAGATTAAAAAAACAGAGCCAAAGGTAACAAAGTGAAATTCAACATAGAAAAATGTAAGGTTCTGCACTTAAGGGTAGAAAAATGAAATGCACAGATATAGGATGGGGGACATCTGGCTGAATGAAACTACGTGTGAAAGGGATCTAGGAGTCCAAGTAGACCACAAGTTGAACATGAGTCAACAGTGTGATGTGGCAGCTAAAAAGGCCAATGCAATTTTAGGCTGCATCAATAGAAGTATAGCGTCTAGATCAAGGGAAGTTATAGTGCCACTCTATTCTGCTTTGGTCAGGCCCCACCTGGAATACTGTGTTCAGTTCTGGGCACCACAATTCAAAAAGGATGTGGAGAAACTGGAGCATGTCCAAAGGAGGGCAACTAAAATGGTGAAGGGTCTGGAAACCATGCCCTAAGAGGAACGATTTAGGGAGCTGGGGATGTTTAGTCTGGAGAAGAGAAGGTTAAGAGGTGATATGATAGCCCTGTTCAAATATTTGAAGGGATGTCATATTGAGGAGGGAGCAAGCTTGTTTTCTGCTGCTGCAGAGACTGGAACGTGGAACAATGGATGCAAGCTGCAGGAAAAGAGATTCCACCTCAACATTAGGAAGAACTTCCTGACAGTAAGGGCTGTTCGACAGTGGAACACACTCCCTCGGAGTGTAGTGGAGTCTCCTTCCTTAGAGATCTTTACGCAGAGGCTGGATGGCCATCTGTCAGGGATGATTTGACGGAGAGTTCCTGCATGGCAGGGGGTTGGACTGGATGGCCCTTGTGGTCTGTATGATTCTAAGAAGAGCCAATGAAGGGTAGAGGTTTGAGCATCGGATTATGACTCTGGAGACCAGGTTTTAAACCCCCACATAGCCATGGGAAGTGGCCCTGGAGAAGTCACATTCTCTCAGCCTCAGAAAAGGGAAATGGCAAATACTGTCTGAAGACGTCTTGCCAGTAAAACCTTAGGGTCACTATAAGTCATAGGGAAGAAAAGGAGGTAATTCTTCATATAGCACAAGCTATGGTATATGCTGGCAAAAGATCTGGTAGCTCATAGGATTGCCAGATTGAATACTAGGGTGGCTTCTGTCCCTTGAATAGTTGTGGAGAATAGGAAGTATCAGCAGGTATTGCTTGTTGCTTCAGGTCACATAACCATGTAGCAAGCACCCCCTGATGGAATTTCCATTTTTTGTACAACTATTAAAAGTAGATGATCCCTATCTGACAGCCTTAAATGGATGCTAATCTGCATGGCTTTAAAGGGGGAATGGGCAGCTTCAGTGGCAACTGTTGTCTCCAGTGTGTGAAACAGTGTGTTTCTTAATACCAGTAGTTAGCAGGAGCAGGAGGGTGCTGTTTGTGAGTTCCCCATAGGGAATGACAACTGTCAGAGGACAATGCTGAATTAGATAGGACTTTGGCGGCGTCTGCACTGCAGAATTAACCCAGTTTGACACCACTTTAACTGCCATAGCTAAGTGCTGTGGAATTCTGGGAATTGTAGTTTTGTTTGAGAGCTCTGGTACCACAACAACTACAATGTCCGGAATTCCATAGCATTGAGACTTGGCAGTTAAAGTGGTCTCAGACTGGGTTAATTCTGCAGTGTGTATGAAGCCTTTAGTGTGATACAGAATGGCAGTTCTTAACGTCCCAATATCATCTTTAGTCAAATGAGGAACTTTTCAACATGTAATGTGATGAATTTAAACATTATATTTTATTTTGTTTCTTTTAAAAAACAAGGCTGATATGAAACTTTATTCAATGGAAGAGGTTAAAAATATATTGAGCAGACACACATTTCCAAACTGTTCTCACAGTAACAGTTAAAGGTGACGTTAACACCAATAATGTAAGGAATGAGAATGTTTATATTGCATATGCTTGAAACCACTGTTTTGCAGTCAGAGCATGGGATAGTTACTTCTTGGACTACAACTCTCTAAACCATCAACCAGAATTACCTGTTTCTGAAATTTACAGTTAAATGAAGAAACATTTCCAAGCTTTTATTGCAGTGTATTCATTAATGGGTGAAATTTGTATTCGGTGAAAACTAGAATTAAGTTGTAGTAGGTTGTTGCTGTTCTGTGTCTCCAAGTCATTGTTGACTTATGGCAACCTTACGGCAAACAAGGTTTTCTTGGAAAGTTTCTTCAGAGAGGGTTTGCCTTTGTAGTAGATTACAAACCTCAGTTTCCTTGCCTAAGACTAATTTGCATCATATTTCCTGTGAGATGTACTTCTGAATCAGAACATAGTTATGCAGTGCATGTGTGATGCAACAAAAGGAGCATAGTCATGAACCATAACGGTAAGCAGATTTATTCAGGCATAAGTTCTTACTGACTTCATCTGATGCTTGAAGTGTGTCCTCATTTGATAGATTTTTATTTATAATGTGATAAATTCCAGAGGAGAAAGCTGATAGCCTGTTGCACATGATGGCATGGACTCCGTCCAAGGAAACTTTATGCCTCAATAAATTTAGTAGTTTTAAATACACCATCAGATACTTTCACCCCTTCTCTGATTTAAACAGAAACACATACAGACATAGGTATAATTTTAAGTAGGTCATGAAATGCATTTGACATTTCTGTGCAAAAGTTATTAGTCTCCTCTCCTGTCTTTGTGTTAATTACAAAAGCTAGAGTTAAATGTGGTTTGGAACAATTGTCTCAACGTTTTAAGCATCTAGTAAAATAACTTTTACCATAGTTCCTGTATGAAATTGTATTTTCACCATTTCCTCAATACTTTGATTGTTAACACTTGAAAATACTCCTATCCTTTATTTTATTTTATTTTCTATGCCACCTTTCTCCAGGAGTGGGGCCCAAGGTAGTTTACAATAGAATAAATTAAAACCTAACAATAATAATTAAAAATAATTAAAGAACAATACATGAAAACAGTCTGCATTATTCTCTTTGAATCTTTGCTCTGATTAAAAATAAGCTATTCTAAACAAAATGTATATGTTTCTTTTACACTTGTTCACACTTATTAGGCTCAGTTGCAAAGGAGGATGGAGGTGAACGTACTAAGGGCTTTTCCTCTTCATTTTGGAAGTGATGAGAATCACTAGGAAAGAATTCAAAGACTTAAGATCTGTTAGTCTGGTAAATCAGTTATGCAAAGGGATGTTGTAGCACCTTTGTCTAACCGAAGGAGAGAAGTTGGGAGCATGAGCTTTCCTAGTCTAGAAAAGCAATCGCCCCCTATGGCTATTGGATATGAATGGATTATTATAGAAAGGAGTATTGTAGCACACTTTAAAAAAACCCACATTTTTATGTTGTAAGCTTTTGTATACAAATATATAACACATGGTTATGAAAGGGGAAATGTGAATTAGAGAGGAACAAAATGGAGAGAAGGGATGGCTTTATGTCAGGCTCTGGTCTGAAGGTACTTTCTTGGGAATATACTCTGTTTTAAATGCAGACTCATGCTGACTCTAGTGATACTGTATCTTTTTGTTGTTGTTGTTATAAGGCTAAATAAAAGCAACAATTTGAACAATGTTTTCCCTTCAAGCATTGGTCTTACAGTTTGCTTGGCTGAAACCACTGCTCCCTCCCCCCCACCTTACCCTTGCCAACACAGTTCAAAGTCATTTGTTCAAATGATTCGATCCCTGCTTCTAATCTCTTTTATCCCCAGTCTCTTGTTTGACATAGACTTTGTGGCCTGGTGAATTAGCAACATGTCACCAATCTCCAGTTTTAAATTGGTGAATTGAGCAGAAAGGTAGTAGTGTGGGGTTTTTCTTTCGCTTGTGCTGTCAAATTTTGGTACTGTGTTCATACAAACGTACCAAAGTCTAGATTAAAATTGCACCACTATAAATTACTCCTTTAACCAATTACTTGTTTGAATAGTCACAATCTTCTCCAACTGGTGCTTCATTGACTTGACTGTTTCAGAGGTGTTGACTCCAGTGTTTGAAAACACATACAATACAAAATTCTGGCTACTAGCTTGAGGGCATATTCTTTCATTTCTATTTTAGTATTAGAAATCAGTAGTAGAATTGAGCCATCTCCTACCAACTCGAAGCTGGATAGTGAAATCTCTCTCCCTATTACTTTGCTTCCCTGTTGTTTTTTGAACTTAAACTGGCTGCCACAGTTACTTTAAATTAGCCTTAGTTCTTCTCTGGTTCTGATTTGCTAGTATACTACAAGTGACTTCCTTCAACACATTCTTCTATATGTAGCTTCACTGGGAGAGATGGCCAAGGTGCAGGACAGGCTGGTAAAAGAGTCTCTTCTGTGCCCCAATTTCATTTTCAGTGATGTAAGGTGGGTTCTACACTATTATTTGCCCCCTTTTCAGACCTACCTGCAGGATTTTATAATCCAAAAGTCAGAGATTCTCAACATTTCCTGACATTTACTTCTGTTCATGAAAGTAAACCAATATTCTGAGACAGTTATCATAGTATTAGATGGAAAAGAATGACCTTCAAGCAACTATTAAGATAGTTTCAGTATATAGCCCTAAATGGCTGATGATATTGCAATTTATAGTTAAGATTTTATGTAATATATATGCTTTGGATTAAGATAATATTTGGTCAACATATTTTTACCGTACAGATGCAGCTGACCTTTCATTCCACAACTAAGTTAAAAACCATCTAACTTGTTGATCATTGCTAATTGTTTTTCCCATCCCTTTTACATTCACTTGTTGAAACTTAATATTGTTAATATCTTTTATGCTGTAAAAGTTCAAGGCTACACATGGTCTGACTCTCCAAATTTACATTAGCTTTCTAAAATTTTAATGAGTAATTAGTTTAACTTTCATTGTATTGACTTTTCACTTGTATTTTTAACCTTTTCTCTAACAAGAAGAGGTTTAGTATTGATAATGTAACTCATGGCTATAAATCTAGTATTTTGCCAGAAGTCGATATTAATAGAGGTTGCAGATTCAGCTACTGTAGTTAAAAATGGAGTTTGCTTCTGTCAGTGGAATATTTTATCTACAAAATACTCGCTTTCTTTAAAACATATTTCACATGTATATGTGGGCATTTCTGGCCTGGGGCAGAAATAGTTACTAAACAGTTTTTTCTTAAAATTTGGTACAAGAACTACTGTGTCTATACCACCTGTACGTTTGAGTAGGTATCTTTCTTAGTTTTTTTAAAAAAACACAGTTGAGGGAGTTAATCTGTTTCAAATTAAAGAGTATTGGGTTGGGAAGTGCAATACCCAGCTTCAAATGGCTTGGCTAGAATTATGGGTCACACTGGGGAAAAACCAAGTCAATATATTAAAAAAAATGGGTATCTCTGAACCCCAAACATCTTGGGAGAATCCTTCATTGTTCTTTGTGTGTGTTTGAAACCAGCTAAATGGGCACTTTTGTGATATTTGCACATCTTCTGATTGCTTTTAAAAAGCCTTAAAGACACATCTCTTCCGGCAGGCCTTTCCAGAAAGCCCTTAATGCTGACTCTGTTCGGGTCTAGCTCTCCCATCAATTTTTCAACATCTTGACCCTGATAGCCATGCAATGGTTTTGTTGTTTTACACTGTGAATTTTAATTGTGCTATTTTAATTTAATCATAGTTTAATTCAATTTTAAGGGGCAGGTGGTGGGGTATGGGCTATTGTATATTTTATCCTGTATTTTTGATTGCTGTAACCTGCTCTGATTGTCTGACAGAGGAGTGGGCTATAAATAAATTTATTATTATTATTATTATTACCCCTCCATCCCAACCTGGTTTCTTAGGAGTCTGCATAATTGCAGATCGATTTCCCTGCATATCCAGAAGACAAATGTGAATCACTTGAGGGAACCTGTTCATGATCTGCATATCCAGAAAACAAACCAGATGTTTAAATGAGCCTGATTATTGTTGAGCAGTACATGGTTTTAATTTAACAGATGCAGAATTCTGTGTACAATTGACAGCATTTACCTTTAATTTCTCTAAACCTGTGGGAAGGTCATAGAGGTTGTGGTCAGAAGTACAGTAACCTGTAAATATAGTTAGGGCATGTTTGTCTTATCATTTTAATAGGCTTTATCTGAAGTGAAATATAGCTGTAGCTTGGTTAAATTAAAAATTGATAACTTGTTACCCTCCATATGTTGGACTGCAACTGCCAGCCTCTCTCACATTGAAATATTCCATTTGTGGTATTGAGAGTGACAGTTATAGTAAACCAGGAGAGCTACGAATTACACATTCCTGTTTAATCATGGTTAGTGTGGTTGTGCATAAAGGAGAAGGTGAAACTTCCACATTTTCTTTTGACACTTTTTGTAACACAAGGGTACAAAGCTCTGTTCCTCCAGAAGTTTGCTTTGCCTATAGCTCCTATAAGCCTTATCCGGCACAATCATTGCTAGGATTATGGGAAACACCTGAGAGAACTTTTGTGGTAACCCCTGCTGTAACATTAAAAAGTTACTAGACTGTAGTTTATCCTAGGCAGTTAAGCCACATTTAAGGCACTTGTGGCTTGTCTGTGTGTCTTTATCTATGGTTTTAACCTCCTGTTCCTGATGTTTGGGAGGGTGAGTCTGATCAATCACTAGCCAGTCAGGGATGCTCTAGTCTAACACATCCAAAGGGAACTGCTTCAAAAAGCTAAAGTTGATAGTCTAAACTGAGCCAGTGTCTTGGCCTAGGACTTTGGGAAACCAAGATCCAAATCCCTGTCTAGCTATGGGAACTACACTGGATGACCAAGGGCAAGTCACAGTCTTTTGGCCTCAAAAGAAGGAAATGACAAACCTCCTCAATCTTGCCAAGGAAACCCAGTGATAGGTTCATGTTAGAGTTGCCATAAGTTGGAAATTACTTGAAGGGACACAACAACAGATGACATGTTTCACAGAAACTATAAATGGTTTCTGTGTCTTTTTGTGGAAATTCACTAACAAATCTTTCTACAAAATCACAGTGATACAATCAGTTCTCCATATCCATGGATTCTTTATCCATGGGTTCAACCATCCACAGCTTGAAGATGTTCCTAAAAATATAAATTACAAAAAGCAAATATTGTTTTTGCCATTTTATATAAGGGACACCATTTCACAATGCCATTGTTTTTAATGGGTCTTGAGCATCCACAGAGTTTGGTACCGACACGGGTTCTTGGAACCAAACCCCAGCAGATCCAACGACCAGCTGTACTTATATTTTGTAACCTCCAGTACCTTTATTTTTGTGTGCCACATTTAAATAGAGATACTTGTTGCTAAAGTGCTGGAATGGCTGTTTTTGTATTTGTGGTGTGGTTTGTAACTAATATTTGATTACATGAGCTGTTTACTTCATGCCTTGATTTTGCTATTAAAAAGAAGGTAATTTTGAAAGAGAGACTTCTAATTTAAATGGCTGTGAATATAATGTCTTCCTTTTCCTTAATTGGATAAAAGTGTGTGATAATTGAGGCTGATGTCCTATGCTCTCACATAGGACTGAGTCCTATTAAACTCAATGTATAGTATTTCCTGTAATGGAAATTACTGAAGCTTTCTAAATGCAAACTCTTGGTACAACAAATCTTGCAGTGCACAACAGCTTTCCCCCTTAGATTAGATGTTTTGCTGCTGACTATGTTGAGTGATAGAATGTCTTTAATCCAAATTCTTCTTCCGAATGTGAACTCTCTTGAAACTATTTTGCTAATAGTCAAATGTTTTACAAATGAAAATCACACATAATTTGAGATATATTCTTCATCTTTTCCTTAGACTGAAAATTACTTGGTTGGACTCATTAATGCCTGCAGTATAACAGTATTTTATGATGTTACAAAACACAGCAAATGGTGCCTGTTAGGCTTTCTTACACAATTACCCCACACACATTTTATGATATTTTGCAATTTCCTGCAGGTGCCAAGGTAATCTGATAATGATGTACTCTTGTCGATTTTTCCAATGGACTTCTTTATATAGCACAAAATTGCTTATGAAGTTAGTTTAAATCTTCTAGTCTGTAATTTGTACTGTAGGAGGGAAGGATTTCCTGACCTTTCACAGGTACTTATCTAGATGAAACAGGGGCGGGCAACCTGCAATGTAAAACTGTATGTGACCCTAAGATCAGAAGCCCTGTAGGGCTTTTGTTCAAAGTTGTGGCAGGAATGATCTTTCCTCTTATTTGTCTGCTCTATGCAGAAGTGAATAGAAAGTGAAGAAAAGGGGGTGGCAGAGAGAGATGTTTGCCTTTGGTTCCACCAATTCAGCCCACCCACCACTAATATACAGCCTTTGGTAGGGTATCTTGCTGCTAACACTGGAGGGAAGCAAACTATTCAGTATTTCTTTAATAATTTGATGTGTGGAGAAAAGGCAGATTTGGGCATTGAAAACATCCAATCAGAGGAAGCCTGGCAACAGCCAGTGTGACTTTAGCCAAGAAAAGGTGGGGGCTACTCCCAGAAGCAAGTATAAATAGGAAGAGAGGCGCGTGTGTGAGTTAGATAGGGACTAAATAGGGACAGAGCTCTGAGTTCAAGGTTTATTAGACCCTGAGGGGTTTTAACAGCCAAAGTGGAATGCTGAGAGGGGTAGCTGGATAGGGGTTTTGAGTATCCAGGTTAAGGACTAGGAGAGTCCTTGGTAAATGGTGTCCAGAAAAATCCTGAGTAATTACATCCAGAGAAAGGCTGTGGAAATTGTGGAGTTGAAGGCTTTCATGGCCAGCACCCATAGTTTTTTGTGGAGCTTTTGGGCTATGTGGCCATGTTCTAGAAGAGTTCCTTTCTGACGTTTCACCAGATGCTGGTGAAACATCAGAAAGGAACTCTTCTAGAACATGGCCATATAGCCCAAAAGCTCCACAAAAAAGCTGTAGAAATTACTATGTGCTTGAGGTGCAGCTGGAACTAAGAGTTCAAGTGTGCAAGTTTAATTAGGGTGACTAGGGAAGTCACAGTTTACCAGAAAGGATATAAAGTTATAAAGAAACAAAGACAAGCTAAAAAGAACTGTCAAACTGTGTAACGAATAAAAGTATTTAAACACAATATCCAATATCCAATGTGAATACCACCCACTAAAAAG
This sequence comes from Urosaurus nigricauda, assembly GCA_034509955.1. Lineage (NCBI taxonomy): Eukaryota > Metazoa > Chordata > Lepidosauria > Squamata > Phrynosomatidae > Urosaurus > Urosaurus nigricauda. Next base: position 57,756,794 of record JAOEGL010000003.1, read on the forward strand.
AGATACTGTATTCAACTTGACTTGAAAATAAATCTATTACAAGCGGCTGTCTGGAGTGATTTCAAAAATACATTAAAAAAAATTACCAACATTGAAAAAGGTCTTTTAGGCTTGGGACACACTACATAGTAGGTTAGGTTTGGGACACACTAGATAAGACCTGCACAATTTGTCAGTAGGAAGGGGCCAAAATTAAAATAGGCTAAATTTCTTTGGGCCACAAACAAGTTTCAATGAAATATTAAGTAATTATATTTTTAATTTTAATATTTCTAGCTTTCCTCAGAAGAAAGCCGGGTGATGGAGGAGTCTTGCAGTGCAAGCATTTGCCCATTCTTGTCTTCTGCCACCTGGCCTTCTCCCAAAGCATTTGCCCATCATCCTCTATTATCCGGCCTTCTCCTTGGGAGAAATCTGAGCACTAGAAAGCATTGCAAGTGTTCACCAATCCTTATCCTCCACTTGGCCTTCTCAGCAGAAAGTCAAACAGTGGAAGAACCTTTTTAGAGCAAATATTTGGCCAGCATCCTACTACTATGCTGCCCCTCAGGCGAAAGCTGGGTGGTGGAGGAGACTTGCTGGGCAACCATTTGCTCCTCCTCCTCCTCTGCTGCCTGGCCTTCTCCTTGGGAGAAAGCCAAGCAGCAGAGGAGCCTTGCAGGGAGAGTGTTTGCCTGTCCTCGTCCTCCTCCACATGGTCCTCTCATCAGGAGAAGGCCAAGCAGCAGAGGAGCCTGCCATTCCACATCTTTGCGGGCCACCAGAAATCCTTTGGTGGGCTGCATGTCGCCCCTGGGCTATATGTTGTGCAGGCCTGCACTAGATAGTGGGTGTGTGGCTGTCAAAGAGTAGTTGGTACCAAGCTGGGGAAGAATTTGTGGCTCAGAGATCTGGCATCAAGAGAGAGTTTTAGAGCAGGACACACACAAGAGTCCTGAGTTTGAGTGTCTCCATCACTTAATTGGTGGCAGCGGTGGGAGCAAAAAGACCATTGTGCTGCCATCCAGTTTATTATTATTAACCTTTATTTATATAGCGCTGTAGGTTTACACAGTGCTGTAGTAAAGGTGGGTGTTATCAAACCTATTGTTAATTGTTAAATAATTTTAACTTTATCAACAATCTTCTTCAGCACCCCTTTTGGTGTATGTGTGTGTGTGTATATGTGCCTTCAAATCTCCTCTCAACTTATGGTGAGCCCATGTGTTTCACATTTTCTTAGGACAAATCCTTAGAGGTGGTTTGCCTGTTCCTTCCTCTAAAATATAATCTACAATAATACCAGGTATTAGTAGTTTCCCATCCAATTACTAACCAGGGTTTAAAGCTCCAATGGGATCTGGTGCCTTTAGGATATTCAGGCCACCCTTCTTTGCTTTACAACTTGATGTTTTTGGCGTAGCATATAGTTTTGTTAGAACACTCATGTTTATTTACCAAATACAATCAAGCCCAAACCCAAAGTCAGCTATGTTTAAATCTCTGTGTTTGTGTTATTGAGCTTACAACCTTCAAGAAGAGGAGGACATTGATACTCCTAGCATTCATGCCCTTTCAGTGAAGCACAGTGATAAGTAAGTAGAGATGACAATCATAATGTTTAGAGAGGCATTACCTTGATTGACTCCAAAAAGATTAAATAAGTACAAGCAGGATAAGCATCTTGGTTTGCAATAGTTAAATGTAGCAAGATGCTTCTCTATGTGAACAGGTAGATGGTTTCAGGGTGAGTATCTTGGTAGGGAACAGGTAAGTATCTGCAGGATGAAAAAAATGAGGAGGGTATATGTTGAAAGGGAGAGAGATAGTCCAACAGAGACAGAGTGATTATGGAAATGGACAGTGAACTCAAATTAGGCATTGTACATTTTTCTTGACTTCCCTGGCTTTCCTGTTTCCTGTAAGGCTTTATCTCAGGTTCAAATACATCTCTTATCTCATAAAACCCATCAGCAGATTAAGGCTTCTCCAGAGGGTACCTTTTAAATTTAGTATGTATGCAGGTCCTTATGCAATGTTTATTGTTTATTGAATAGCCCTAGGGCCGTTTCAAATTACATCACAACATAGTTTACAAACATAATATACAACCAATAGCATTCTATGTAAAATCTAGAAAAAAGATAAAAAGATAAAAAATAAAATATAAGTACAATATTGATAAAATACAAAATACAGTACACATACAATACAAGTCCATATGAATACCTTAAAAATGCACAGGTTGTGTGCACACTACCGAAATCTAAATCTATCTAAATAAAAATGACAAATATAAACTAAAAGAATACAAGAGTAAATGGATAAAATAAGGTAATTAAGACCATCAAGAAATGATATATAAAATGACTGCAATGAGAAATAAAATAACAGTAAAATTGAATATCCGACATCACATATCAGGTCCTTATGCAAATGCTTACATACAGTTTTTGGGTAGCAGGCCTCTGCTTATTTCTGACTCTTTTTCATGACTCTACTTCTCCCTTCTTGACTTTGGTACCTGGCAAACTTCTTTTAGCTCAAGTCAAGAAGAGAAATCTGCACCATCTGCTTCACCTCTGCTTTCTTGACCTTTTGTTTTCCACATCCGTTGCTGCTGGTAACTGGTCCTTCATTGGCCTCTGTGTGAGCTTTAACTGGGCCAAACAGCTGGCTTTCAGTGACCACTAATGGCCATGGAGTGGAGAGCAGATAAGATGACTTCATAGTTTGTCAGATAGGCTTTCCTGGCTGTAGTCACAATTTGACTATTGCATTGCTACTGCCTGTCCTTTGCCAGTTAAATATCAGCTTTTTTGTAGGCTGCCTTGAGGTCTTACATTTGATGCTGAAAGGAAGGAGGAAATACATGTATTCATATGTATATCTCTTAACAGGTTTTTGCCCCAAATTATTTTCCAGGTAAATTGAAAGAGGGCTGGAAGAAGTGCTTCAGGAGAGCAAATGATAAACCCTGAAGGTGGAATAGTAATAGACATGAGAAGGAAACACTAATTTGGAACTATAATGAGTCTGTGACTGTTTGAACAGGGAAAGTAGATGATGATGTTCAAGGTCAGAATTGCATTATTTTTATAGGAATTCAGAAGGATTTCCTTCTAATATGTACAGCATGGACTTATATGGTGCATTCTTAGAAATGTCTACACTGAATTCAGTAGGATTGAATTGCACCAATATTGTTATACAACAAAAGAGAGGAAGCTAATGGAGAAAATAATGTTTTATGGTGATATAATAATATCCTTTTAATAGTATTCAGGTGGTTATATGCTTCTGTGATACGGTGACCCTATACATGTTTACTCAGAAACAAGTCCTATTGCATTTACTCGGGTTCCTCCCCTCCAGTAAGTGAGCACAGGAGGAAAACCTTAACTTCATAGTCATTTTCATTAATGTTTAGGAGATTAGATATTAGGGGTGGGAATTGGTGTGGCTTTCAGATGTGGCTGGCTTGCACCTTCCATGAACCCCAGCTAGCACAGCCAATGGTGAAAAATGCTGCAAAGTACAGTTTAATAACATCTAGAAGAACTCATCTTTACCATCCCCGTGTTAAATTATAGCATGGTATTTACATCATACAGCACAGTATTTGCAAAGAATGCAAAGCAAGGAAAGACAGAAAAAAGACAGAAATATTTATCAGGTACATGTTGTGCAGAGTCATGTTTTCTGTTTTGTTTGTTTTCTGTTTTGTTTACTGCCTCGTGTGCAAATTGTATGGTGCTGTGTCAAAATCTTCAGAAAGCTCTTCCAGACTGGAGCTAATAGCCTATCAAGCCTGGAGCAGCAGTATTAGCCTTAATTGTTTTAAGTCCACGTGGGGACATTTGTAGATGTTCTCTGCATGCTTGGGTTACACTGTTATACAAGCTTCTATTACTCACTTTTCTGCAGGGAAATGAGTCATTTTACAGAAAGCTTGTATTTTGTTGATCAGCTCTTAAAAGTGCTTGGAATCCTCACTTTGATTCTATACTCTTGGACCAGCCATAAATGAATATATGGGTCTCAAAGCAGTAACATCAGACACAGGATGATTCTATATTTGAAATCCAGTCCAGTCTTGCGGCAACAATCTTACATTGCACACACTGTTATTAATAACAAACAGGAAGTAAAATTTTGGTAGAAAAACATAGGTTTTATTTTTCTTGTTGAGTTATATTTTGACTGTATAGAATAATTCTGTATAGGATATATACAGTTATACTGAAGATTCAATGAATGTGTCATTAATTATAATATTTACCTAATACAGCAATGGGCATCATGTTGTGTTTAATACTTTGGTATGTTCCTAGCATTTCACCCTGTTGCTGGATCATCTTCTCACTTTCTTAGTCTTTGATGTAGTTCAAGAAGGAGGCATATTTTCTACTTTTAAAGACACTCTGGGACAAGGATCATGCTGTAAAAGAGAGGTAAAGAACCTTTTGGTCCTCAGGTGTTTTGTGCTTAAAATCTCAAAAGCTTAAGAATGGCCCACTATGGCTAATGTTAAGGATTACTGAAGTTGTAGTCCGAAACAGCTGGCAGGTCAGTAATTTCCCACATCTGTCAGAGGGCTCAAAAGTGTCTGTTGATGGTGCCTTATGTTTTCCATGCTGATAACTTTTAAAAAGTTGAATTCTGCTTTCGGTATAAATCATGAGAATCTTGGAGCCTTAGTGGACCACAAGCTGAACATGAGTCAGCAGTGTGATGCAGCAGCTAGAAAAGCCAATGTGACTCTAGGCTACATCAACAGGAATACAGTGTCTTCATTGAAGGAAGTAACAGTACCCCCCTCCCCATTCTTCTTTGGCCAGATCTCATCTTGAATACTGTTCTGGGCACAACAATTCAAGGAGGATGTGAACAAAGTGTAATGTACCCACAAAATGGTGAAAGTTCTGGAAACTATGCCCTATGAGGAGCAGCTTAGGGAACTGGAGAGGAGAAGGTTAAGAGGGAACATAATAGTCATGTTTAAATATTTGGAAGGCTGTCATATTGAGGATGGATCAAGCTTCATGGAGCAATGGCTCCAAGCTACAGGAAAACAAATGCCACCTGAACATTAGGAAGAATTTCCTGGTGGTGAGAGTTGTTCGACAGTGGAATATGCTCCCTTGAATTGTGGTGGATTTTTCTTTCTTTTCAAACAGAGACTGGTCATCTGTTGGGACTGTTTTGACAGCATGGTGGGGGGGGGGGGTCGACTGGAAGGCCTTTGTGGTCCCTTCCAATTCTGTGATTCTAGTTCTGGAAAAAAGGCTTGCTGAAACATTTTCAACATCACTTTTTTGTGGTGCAGGAACCTGTCCCTATTTTTTTTGGTACAAAAAATTCTGTAAACTAAGTAATGCCTAGGAACACACATATTTTGTTAACTGAGATAGGCAAAATATTTACTCTACTGGCCAAAAGAACATATTTCAAAGAAATGTGAGAATCTTTTAATACTGACTTTTGTATGTAGTAGTCTTTTGTTCATAGAACATACAAAAGCCTTGGCAGTTAGACTTGGGTAACTGCTAACAGGTGTTTTAGGAGTCAAAGCTTTGTTTTGTATCTTTGGCTGCCAGGGTTTCAAGGATGGGTGAACAGCTTCATTTTCTCAAGGGCTGTATTCTATCAGTGTAACTTTGAAGGACAGATGGAAGTGTGAGTTGGTACCAAAGCTTCAAGTGAGTAGAGTAGTAGTAGTAGTAGTAACAGCAACAACAGTGATGATGATGATGATGACAGCCAAGACTTCGGCTTCTCTCACATACTCTTATATTTGTACTGCTCTTTTTCTCTCTATGCCACACTGCTTCTGTCCACTCACCCAGTGAGCTACAAAGAAATTAAAATATTTCTCTTGCCAGATGTCTAAACTGATTGCTTGTGAAGAGCTGGTTTGAAAGATGTATGTATCCTTAGAGACACAGGTTGCTCACTCTTAACTTAAAGAGAAGCAAGGTCTGAAAAAAGCAGCCTTCTCTTTTTGAATAATTATGGATAGATCTTTTGAAATACCTAGAGTTTTTAAACCTTTTAAATCTTGCAGTGGTGGCAATCTGTAGCATAATCATAATTTATAGATGGAATACAAAGTCTGCCTACTTTGAAGAGTTTGATATTGCCATATATCATTTATGTGCAAACCCTGTGAGAGGAATCAGTGTGTTTGGTAAGGATAGAGGCGTACACCACATGAGAAAGCAGACTTATGAGGGGGTATCCAAAAGTTTTAATCTTCACCTTTTAAAAAAAATTGACAGAAAGTTTGTTTTGATTTGTTGTTAATTTATCTCTATGTAGTCACTGTCTAGATTTACACATTTTCCCCAGAATATCTTGATCCTCCGAATACCTGATATTGTAGAGTCTGCAGATTGCGCCTGACAAGGATTTTACACTTTAGTCAATTCTTGCAGAGCCAGTCACAAAAATAAAGGACACAATGAGTCGATTTTCTCAGCAACGTGCACTTTGGGACCAATGATGACACTGACAAAATTTCATCAATAAATGCCATAATAACTTCCCGGTGATAATTATTACTTTACAATACCCCCTCATAAGGCACAATTTGAAGACTTCTACAATATCAGATATTCAGGAGGGTCAAGATACGCTGGGAAAAATGTGTAAATCTAGATAGTGACTACATAGAGAAGTTAACAACTGCAAATCAAAACAAACTTTCTGTTAATTTTTTTAAAAGGTGATCATTAAAACTTTTGGTAGCCCCTCTTATGCAGTCCTCAGTAAACCTACTTCAGATGTCTTGCCAGTTAATAGTACCTACAGGCCAGAGAATCAGGATTCCCAAAGTTCAATAGGACAGTGTTTCTGTTCATCTGATGGGAGGACCAGCAATTATTTCTTCCATCAGTGTGCCAGGGACTGGTACATATTTGCAACTATTAGCTATGATTGTTTCTTCTCTGGAAACTTGCCAGGCATCGACAGCCAGTGTTTCAGGGATCAGCACCAGTACAGTATAGGGACCACCACTTGGAGTGGCACAGTCCTTGCATCATAAGAGAGCCTTGTATCTCCCTGACAGGTAGATAAGAAAACTTGGGCAATAAATTTAGAGATTAACAATTCCTGTTAATTAACATTTGAGGTGACTGGATAATTTGCATTTTGAAGAGCTGAGTGTGAAAGAGTCCTTTCATTATTTCTTACTTACAAGTCCAGATAATAGCCATTTTCTGGTCATGCTTCAGTCCAGATGAGAATGAACCTTGTGCATATCCTTGCTTTCTCTTTTCAGGTAGCACAAGGCTGTGAATCATGTTCCTTGGCTGGAGGAAGCTATAACCTGAATTTTATAACAGCTTCAGTTGTTGTTATTTATTGTGTTTATACCCTGGTCTTTAGAAGTGCTTTCAGAACAGCTTACAATTTATTTATTTTTTTAAAAAATCCTTTCAAGTCATTTTTTAAATGCAACCTGGTTTAAATAAGCCAATTCTCCCACACTGCACAATTTTAGTGTTGTATTCCATTTTACATGGCATAGCAACATCCTGTGGGACCTTGGGCTCTGCAGTTTAGGGAGAGGTATACAGAATCCTCTTGTCAGAGAGCTCTAGTAAAATGGTAAATGGTAAAGCTAAGTCAGTGAAGGATTGTCTGATCGGGGGTGGTGCTCATCTCCATTACTAAGCTGAGGGAGCCATCATTGTCAAAGATGGCTCCATGGTCATGTGGCCAGCATGGCTACACAGAATGCTGTTACCTTCCTACTGAAGTGGTACTATTTATCTGCTTGCACTTTTACATGCTTTTGAACTGCTGGGTTGGCAGTAGCTGTGACTAGTGATGTGAGCTCACTCTGTTGCATGGTTCTTGGATCTTGAACTGCCCACCTGGCAGTCATCAGAGTCAATATTTTAACCACTAGGCCACCACATTCTAGAGAGCTCTGGAGCTTCACCAAATTACAAACCCTACAATTCCAAAGGTTGCAGCCATCGGAATTAAAGTGGAATCAGAGTGCTACAATTGTCTGTTGTAAAAAGAACTCTGTTCTGGCTGAGACTCACCTTTCCCCACTTTCTATCTCTCTTGCCCTGTCAATCATAGAACTTGGAGAGGGCTGCTTCAGTTATGCCCATGTAAAATGTACACATTGTGGTTTTTGAATTAAAACTCAGGTGCTGTCCCCATGAGCAATAAAAGGCGCTGCAAACAGTTGAAACCTCCCTGTTTAAATGACACACATGGCCAACACAGGAGGAATCTGGGATGAGGCCACTTTCAGGGGCAAAACACCAGAGCAAAACAACACCCAGTCTACTTCAGTTCATGTAGAAGATCCTTACTAACTACCACAAGTGTCCAGACTGCATGCCAGTGTAGAGATGAGGGAAAGCATCAGCACCATTGCTACCTGTATTTTTTTTTTTTTTTGTCTCTCACCCACTAATCCATTGCATATGTGCACAAGTGGTCAGCTATAATATCAACCCATCACACACTACATTAAGCAAAATGATGGCCAACATGGGGTGTTACTAGGAATACAATAGATTTAATCATAACATTAACAAAGTGGCCAGTCCAAAAGGGGCAATGGGGGAAGTGGAAAAAGGGGGCATATTCGAGGCCACCATGATAGTTGTGGCATTTTGTCACTGGGCATACCAGTGTGCCATACGGGTGGTTGATCATGTGTACAAATGAGTGGGTGGTCACATGGCCATTTGGGCAGAATGTCAAGTGGGCTGGCAGATGAATGGGATAAGGGAGGCAATTGGTGGCTACTGGAGGTACATCTGTGCACATGTGCACATCTGTTTGGAGCAGAAGACAAAAATAATTATGTGGCACAGCTTATACCTGCAAATATCCCATTAGTCTGTCTTCTAGAAGAAGGGGAGTGGTGCAGACTGCCCATGGGTGTTTGGCCTGTTGTGGTGCCAGCTGTTAGCGGTTTCTCCTTGCAAATCAGGAAACCCCAGAGGTAAACCATCTGCTCAGGTCCTCAGAAACCTCTGGTCTTTTTTTTTTTTTTTTGCTAGGAAGGGAGGACTGTGTAGTGCCTAGCTCCCTGCCACCAGGTACCTCCAAAGAACGGTTTCATTTAGGTCTCAAGCAAAGACTGTGCATATAAAGAGTTCTAATGTGTGAATGGTAAACCTGTCATTTCAGTATTAATATATAAATTAAGAGTACTGTTTCTTCGTCAGTCAAGTGAATTACACACTGTAATAACGTTAAAAATAAATGAAAAGCAAGAACAAACTTACTTGTGAAATACAACAACCTGTCAAATTTTAGTGTGCTTCGAATAATTGGAATAGTTGGGTGCATATTTGATGAAATGCAAACAGCATAACAAGCATAATTGTGCTTTGATTGACATCCTGCTTGAAGTCCCATGTGTTGCCGCACATGTGCACTTTTATTAATTTTGTGGCTTTGGATTTGAGAACAGAGGGGTAAAACATCTTTCACTACTTTGTCTATCCTTGGTTTAAAATTTAAGCTTTTGTTGAAAGCAAAAATCTAATACTGCTGTTTTGTGAACAGTGTACATCAGCACAGCTCTTGTCACCCAGTGTTCCTGATTTCTTGAGCTATACTAGTGTGGCATTGAATTTAATTTAATTCTCATTGCATAGAAGCAAATGAATCAACATTTTTTGTGATTTTTAATGCTTTAATTCTGTAATATAAGTCTACAGGGAGTCGGCATTTTCAAATTAGTATGCAGAAGCTGTCTCACTGATTATGCTCTGTTGCTTGAAAGCATGGCAGTGAGCTTGGATTGTATTAAACCATATTGATGAATGTACTAATATGTGCATTTCACACTTCCATCATTGGCTCTTAAGGTTTTGATATATCTAATATCTTAAATAAAGAAAATATCATGTTAATATGACACTGGGAATTGGTGTTAAAAAGCCTATGGAAAAGTCTTGGGATGCTGCCTGTTTGAAGAATCTTATTTTGGAGTTTACAGTGAAGAGAGTGTTTCAAGAGACTAATTTTAACAAATTGTTGAATTTTATAATCTCTAACAGTCTGTTTTGTGGATTCTTAAATTGTGGTCTTTAGATGGATTTCAAACTGGATGCCATCTGATGTTTGTTTTTGGTTTCATTCCTGTTTGCATTTTTCCTGTCACACTGAGCACTAAAGTAAAAAAATAAAATAAGTCTTTTTCAAGTGTTCCTGAAGTGTTTTTCATACCAGATGCATGAAGGAAATCAGTTTCCATTTCAGTAAAGTAAATAGTATAATAAAATAAAATAAAATAAAAGGTTTGTATTTTTATCTGTATTTTTTTTTTGGGGGGGGGGGAAGGGAACTATGACTTGACTCAAGATGTCAAGAACCACAATCTATTTTCATATGATGTATTAATTAGAAAGGAACATTTTAAAGTTTATTGGGAACAGTGTAATGTAAAATGGTGCACATTGACCTGAAGTGTTTGGGTTGGTTTGATGAATTATTTCTGTTTTTTAAAGTTAAAATGTAATAAACATAAAATAGTGACTTGTTTATAAATAAGGTCACAGTAAACTGACAGACGGTGGTGGTGTATGATTTGAATGTTGGACTAGAACTTCAGGAGACCAGGGTTCGAAACTGTCAGAAACAATTGAAGGCACAACAACACCACATTAAACTGGCACCAATTTCTAGGTTTATTTCTGAAACCAGCTGTATGGTTTCAAATTGTTTTCTAGTAAGAGTCATGGGGGGGGGGGGGAGAGGAGATTAACCTAAGCCATTTTAAGTCCCAGTTAAGCCACTTTTAGTCACACTTTTTTCTAGGTATGTTGTTGCTCTGTTTATAATTTTCTAGATCCATTTCAAACTGGCTTCAGGACTGGATATGGGGTGGAGACTGCCATGGTCGCCTTAACTTATGACCTGCATCTAAGCATCGACAGAGGACATGTGATCCTGTTGGTGCTATTAGACCTCTCAGCGGCATTCGATACAATCAATCTCAACGTCCTCTTGGAACGCCTGAGAGAGTTAGGAATTGCGGGCACTGCTTTGCAGTGGTACCGTTCCTTCCTCTCGGGCAGGTTCCAGAGGGTGGTGCTCGGGGACAGTCATTCCTCAAAAACGGAGCTCAACTGCGATGTCCCTCAAGGCGCCATCCTGTCCCCGATGCTATTCAACATCTATATGAAGCCGCTGGGAGAAATCATTAGTAGACAGGGGGAGGGGTGTTATTAGTACACTGATGACACCCAAATATACTTCTCCATGTCTCGATCATCAGTGATGACGTCAGATAGCATTTCTCCCCTCAATCGGTTTCTTGTAGCAGTAATGGACTGGATGAGGGAAAACAAACTCAGGTTGAATCCAGACAAAATGGAGGTACTTATGGTAGGGGCTCCTAAACCAGGTATTGGGCTGCAACCTCTGGTCCTAGAGGGGTTCATGCTCCCCTCAAAGGACTGTGTTCACAGTTTGGGGGTACTTCTTGACTCGTTGCTTCACATGAGGAATCAGGTGAATGTGACAGTCAAGAGTGCCTGTTATCAGCTGCGGCTGATATGCCAACTGTGCCCTTTCCTGGACCGGGAGACTTTGAAACTGTAGTACATGCACTGGTAACTTCACGACTTGACTTTTGTAATGCTATCTACATGGGGCTACCCTCGTGCCTAGTCTGGAAACTTCAACTGGTACAGAACATGGCAGCTAGATTGATTACAGGAACAACCAATACTAAAATCGCTCCACTGGCTTCCTATTAGTTTCTGGGCAAAGTACAAGGTGTTGGTGATCACCTTTAAAGCCCTGCATGGCTTAGGCCCAGCCTACCTAAGGAATTGCCTACTTCCATACAATCCGCCCCCTACACTCAGATCCCCTAGGAGGAATTTATTACAACCAGTGAGAACTAGATTAGTTGCGACCTCCCAGAGGACATTTTCTGTGGTTGCTCCCACCCTATGGACTGAACTGCTGGACGAGATCCATCTAATATCCAGCTTAGACAGCTTCAAGAAAGCTGTTAAGATGGATCTCTTCTGGCAGGCCTTCCAGAACAGCCCCCGGCCATTTAAAAAAACCCATACTGCTTATATTGGTGTAACTCTGGTTACAATAATTCTGCCCACCATTAATTGTTAATAGTTTTATTGTGTTTTTAACCAATGTTAGATTTTTATTGTATCACTGTTTAATTCTGTTTTAAGGGGGGATATGGTGTACAGTGGTCCCCCGGGTTATGAATCCCCCAGGGTACGAAAGAGCCGGGGCCGGAAAAACGGCCCCGGCTTGCGAAAAAAACCCCGGGTTCCCAAAAAAAAGCGCTGGCCCTTTAAATCTGCCACGCGGTGCTACAAATAAAGCGGTCCCCCGGGTTACGAAGATTTCTGGGTTACGAAAGGTAAGCCGGAACGGATTACTTTCGTAACCCGGGGGACCACTGTATATTTGTATTTGCATTTTATCTTGTAAGCCACTTTGATTGATTCCACAAAAAGTGGGGTATAAATTAAAGTTTTATTTATATTTATTATTTATTATAATATAGGAATTTATCACAAGAGACATACCATAGGCACCATTGCTTCGGTCCAAATTTTCTGTCTCTTACATCGGTTTCGTACAAATATGTAAGGCTGATCTCAGACGTGCACTGCACCTGGAAGTTTCCCAGTTATAAAAGAGCCAAATGAGAACAGTCAAATTGCTTAATCTGATCTATCTTAGAAAAAGTGAGGAAAAAATCTGTTTACTTTTGCAAAATGAAAGTCAAGGTACTATGCATGAATAATTTTTCATCATGTTAACTCATTTCAAACTGATGTCAGCCTATGGCGACCCTATAAAAGAGAGACCTCCAAATGATCCTATCCTGAACCTCAGGTCTTTCAGATTCATGGCAGTGGCTTGAATCTTTCTTTTCCTGTTGCCTTTCCATTTTACCAAGTATTGTAATCTTTTCCAATGAATCATGTTGTCTCATGATATCGCCAAAGTACAAAAAATTCAGTTTAATCATCTTGGCTTCTAGGGAGACTTTAGGTCTGATACTCAAAGACCCATACATTTGTCTTTTTATCAGTGCACAGTATTTGCAGAACTCTTTGCCAACATCACATCTCAAGTTGATTTTCTTCTATCAGCTTTTATCACTGTCCAGCTTTCGCAACCATACATAGAGATGGGGAGTACTATGGTTTGGATGCCAACTTTGGTATTTAGTGATATATTTTTCCACTTCAGAATCTTGTCTAGTTCTTCCATAGCTGCCCTTTCAAGTCCAAATCTTCTTTTGATTTCTCAACTTTAAAATTAAATATTGAAGATTGTTTCTTTTAAATGATTCTTTTTAAAATGACCAGCTGTAAACCTGCCTTTGCACTTTCCGCCTTCACTTTCTCCAATATTTTTTTCCAAATTGATATTTTCTTTGATATGGTGTCATTTGCAAATCTTAGACAGCTGATATTCCTTCCTCCAGTTTTCACACCACCTCCTTCTGAGTCTAATCCTGCTTTTATGGATGGTATTTTCAGCATAAATGTTAAAACAGATACAGTGATAGAATACAGTTTTGCTTATCTCTGTTGCCAATTTGGAAACGGTTCTGTTTCCACATTCTGTCCTAGCTGTAGCCTCTTGACCTGAGTACAGATTATGCATCAAACAATCAAATGTTGTGGTACAGCCATTTCTTTAAGAACATAGGCTTTTTTTGGACTTTATACAATCAAAGGTTTTGCCATAGTCTATATAAACACATGTTGATTTTCTTTTGAAATTCCTTAATTAATTACATTATCCAGTGTATGTTTTCATCACTGTAATGTAGCAAATTCATTATTGATGTTTCATGTTCAGATAGTTGGTGTTGTACATATACATTGTAGACTATTCATCCATTCATCACAACTGACATTAGCTCACCCAGGGCTTCTCATCGGGTCCTTCCTATGCATGTAACTTAACATTCTTTTAGTGCTGCCAAAAACTGAACCTGGCTGGAGATTTTTTCTACCATATCCACTCTCTCCTTAAATGATCAGAACGCTGAATGATATCATGATTGCCTCTTTGTCATGAAAAGTTATCTGTGTTACCGTAAGAAGGCTCTTCTTAGTGGCAATTACAGAAGGCTTCACAGGTAGACAAGGGGCAGTTGCTTCAGAAATATATTAAGTGTTCTTGGAATGCTGACAATTTGAGGCTAGCATTTACAAAAGTGTTCTATTAGATGCTGATGTGTCCAAACCTCCACTGACAAATTACCTTATGCATGAGAGGGATGATTAATACATGGAGCTACTTCATACTGTAAATTTTCTTTCACATTCTTAATGATGACTTAAGCTTTTGTTCGTTTGGCTTCTGGAGTATTATTAAAGCTTTTTGAAGGCATTGGCAAAGTCCACTTTGCTACACTTGCTCTGATTTATACCTTAGGGGAGCGGGAATGCATAGTAATGAATCTTTGTGAGACTTGGATCAATTTGTAACACAATGTTTTGTCTCTTCCATTAACAAAATCAGATTGCAAGCCAGATAGTGTGTAGTGTGTGCATGTTTCAAAAAAGTATTCTGATTTTGTATTTGTATTTCATTATGATGGCTTTCAGTTTGTAAAAGTTGGTACTTGGCAGTGTAATTAAACATGACATGGAATGTATACCCTTTTTTCTGAAGCCTGTTTCCCAAACAAATGTGGGGTATTTGTATTAAATATTTATATCCAGTCCTTTTTCTAAAGATCTCCAGTGAGCTTACTAAAATGAACGTAACATTAAAAAAATAATAATTACAAAAGTTTAAGATGATTAAAAATATCAGGTAGGGATTAGAGGCTGTATGTGTGCATACATATAACTCTCTCAGCATTACTCTACTATACCCTACTGAGAGGCTCATCATATACTTGTGAATCAAATCCTAATTTAAGCTCCTTCATGATATGATACTGTGATGGGAATTTTGAAGAATTTTCCACCAATGTTCTAGAATGCCAATCTTGGATATAATGCATATTTTTTAAATTTTAGATAACAAATCCAGTGTCCCCCTTCTTGATATGTATGTGTTCTCCTTATTCAACGTCTTAATAAGAAGCCATTAGTTACATATGAGGAAGCTTGTGACAGAGAGGCAGCATTGTAGGGGTGCTGTTTAAGAAAGAGGATTAAAATAATGTGCTGATCAATTGTAGGTCCAGTGAAAACCCTTTAAAATGCAAAAATTTTATCAGTTGAAAATTAATAAAAATGGGCTTTCATTTCAGAAGGCTTAAAAAATAGATTGTGCCTGACATTGATGTGACCTTATTCTAATGTGCCTGATGATTTAAGTAATGCTTAATAGATCTCTCCTTGACATACCTGGCAACTTAGGATATAAATCTAAAATCAATGTTTCTATTAGCTTTTTATAGAACTCTAGAGATAGTAGCTCAGACAAACCTTTCTTGAGGACAGAACAGTGTGAAACTACAAGCCATTATAATATAATTAATATATTTCTGAATCTTTCATTTAGAAATATTAAGGAACATGATGAATTTTGGCAATATAGGGATTGATGTGGGGCAACAGCAGAAGTTTACACAGACCCAGCTGTGCTTGTGCAATAAATGGGCCTTATGCATACTTTTGAAAGCACCTGAATAATCCTGTGATTTCCATTACCCTCTGTTAGTAAGGTGTTTTTTTTTTGGTACAGCTGTGCATGAAATTAGAAATATGTGGAAACCACAGTACAGCATATTGACATATGCATCTCTGGTGTGGAAGATTTTTTTTTTTTAGTTTGAATATCAGTAAAGCCAAAGGAGGAGATAACCCTGGAATCTTTTTTTAAATATATATAAGTGTGGACAGAGTGATCAAGGAGTTACTTTGAAACTTCTTCTGGAGCAATACTGAAAACAAAGTGCTATCCTAGTGCATTTAAGAGGAAACTACCCCTCTAAAACTATTTTGTCTGTAAACTGGTGAATGATGGATGTGACAAAATTATCTTAAAATGTTGTTTTATTTCCACTGTAATCTTGGCACAGAATTGGAATTTTTCAAGAAAAAATTAAGATGGCAAGAACTCTTATTTAATAATAATAATAATAATAATAATAATAATTAATAATGTGATTTATTTATATTCCTCCTTTTCCTTGCGGAATCATGACAGATTACAAAATACACCACCCCATCAAATACAGCACAAGAAGTATAATAACAATGAAGTAATTATACAAAAATTACAGAGTAAAAAATCCAAAATACATAGCATAATAATGGAGGCATAACATAGCATAATCTAAACAGCAATCCCTGGCACTTCCCTAGCAGCAGAACACTACTTATTGTGGTGATGTGATAATAACAGTTTGTTACAAAATCTAGTCTTCTTAGGCAAGAATTGCCACATTCTGGCTCCTTTTGCAACAATTCTTCACTATTCGCTTTGAAATGAAAGTAGAGAGAACATGTGACTATTGTATTACTTGTCATCAAAAAGAAGGGAATGTGTTTTCTTGAAGGCAAGGCAATGTTAACTATGTTGATAGTAATATTTAATTATCAGTGGAACAATGATAGGATAAAATTATCTTGGTCGCCTAGTTACATGAAAATGTATACACTGGCCATTTTGCCTTAATAATAGAAGGCTAATAAATGTAACTTTATTAACAGTGACAAAGTCAATAATGCCTCTGTTCACCACTTGTATTCTGTTGAATTGTGGGGATAATGGAAATGTTGGATGTGAATAATCATGGCTCTCTTCTGGCCAGCAGTTTCCCATCTCTTAATCTTTAAAAAAAAACATTGGATGAAATAATTTTCTGTGGTTTTGGCTTTCAGTGCAACTATGTCGGCACAGATTCCTACTGAACTGGCTCTGATATGAGATAAATGGCTGTTTGTGAGAATGGCTAGGATTCTTTAGCAATAGCAAGTAGCAAGCATATTTCTATACTGCTAATCAGTGCATTTAAGCACTGCCCAAGCAGTGGACAATGTGTAAGCCAATTGCCCCCAACAGGTACTTATTTTAGCAACCTTGGAATGAGCCTCTTGGCTGGTATTGAACCCACAGCCTTGTGGTTTGTGAGTGAGTGGCAGGCATTTAACCACTGCACCACCAGGGCATAGCCTGCTATGCCAGTGTAACCATCTCTTTCCCCAGAAAGAATACCCCAGGTCTTGGTCATATCAAGATTGGGTTTCTATATGTGTTCTTTGTGGAAGACTGAAAACTTTCAAAACTTCAGATTGTACATAATGCAAGAGTGATTAGAAATATGGTTGTTCTGAAACATTTACATTTACATTCACTTTAGACTACCTGGAATGATGAAAATATCCCTTTACTGAAGGTATACTTCTGTGCAAAATTCAAAGTAGAAATTATACCCATAAAGCTTCTGGTAGTTTTGTTGCAGAATACCTGAAGGATTGTGTTGCCCATATAAGTAAGTGGTTCTTCCAGATGTTTTGGAAATGTTTTGGTCTTCATCTTTTTTGAAGCTGTAGTCAGCTTCGCCAGTGGCAGGGAATCTGGCATCTGAACCAAAGACTAAGAACCACTGTCCTGCATCATCCTGCCTCTGCCCGAAAATGATTTTCATTCCAGTTTGCTGAGGAAACTATTTTTTTGTGGCCACACTTCATTTGTGAAACTGTAAGGTCTGTAGTTACCCTTTCTTTATTAACCTTCTGGCTCCAGATGAATACAGCTTTGATTAGCTAGGTTTAAAAACAAAACATGGCATTAATATGTAAACAGTACCTCTGTGGCAGAACACAAGAAAGCTACTCTTCAGGACTATCAGAATCCCCCACCTAGCATCCTCATCAGCCAAGCTGATGGGTAATCTGGGAGTTCTAGACTTTAAAAGGTAAATTTTCCAAGCTCTGAATTTTGTATTCATATTAACTATGATTTGGTCTTTCCCTCAATTCCATTTTAGACATGAAGGAGGAAGAACAGGTAAAATCAAGAACTGGAACGCCATCCAAAAGGCATTATTTTATTTTTTTTGCCTTCCTGACTGATGCTATTTGGGAGAATTCTACACTGGGTAGGCAGGCCTATAAAAAGTTAGGAAGCATGATAGGGCACTTCTGTTTATAGAACTGTTATTCTCAAGACAATATATAGTGATACATGCATTCTATAACCTACTTGCAGCCTTGCCCAGAAAACAAAATAATGAGGCATTACAAATTCAGAATCAAGTTTGAGACACCATTTATTGCATTCCAGTGATAAGCTAAATTGACATTATATCTGAAAAAAAACCCAGTTCTTAAGATTTGCTGTGTACTTATGTTCTTAGCGATCTTTTGGAATGTACTTATTCATGATATACATACTAGAAGTGGCTGGTTCAAATCAATATGAGAAAATAATCCTGCCCATCTGCTTGCTTTCTGTTGCTCTAAGGATTTGCCAGGTTACAATTCCAAAGTGATGGTAGAAACCCCATTTTGTTTTTTAACTGTTGTAGTGGGTTTGTTGCCAGGCAGTGGGCTTTGGAGTCATTCCTGGAATCATGATCAAACACTTAACAGTTGTCCAGTGTAGAAGCAGTGTCAGTTTTTTTTTAGTGACCTTGTTAGATACTTTTTGCATTAGCTTTGCAGTTTGAGCTAGGAAAAGAGATGACAGCTAAAAATGAACTGGGAATGAATTTTACTGCTTGTACAATTCACGTAACAGTTTGTGGGAGGAGGATGGAGTATACTTGCACACTTTTGAGTTTTGTTTGCGTCTGCACTATATAATCATTGGCAGTCCATCACCATTGGGCTCATCCTGGAGCGGATGCACACCAGTCCACCAGACCCCATAATTATGGATAATTGATCACCATCTCAGGATGGTTTGGGTAAGATCAGTTGTTTAGTAGGCCTCATTCTACCATCAGCTAGGATGCTGGGCCCCATCAGTGAAAGTGTCCAAATACTTTTCTTCTGCATACCAGCTGCTGCTTCTTTTACCAGCACAGATGTTTATCATACATGTGTTCAGCACCAAGAGAACTTTTTGGGGAGGCCTGGAACTACACCTAGTTTGGGAAAAGAATAACTGTGTCTCTACTTACACCATTGGTCTGTTACAGGCCAGGCATTTTGGTTGCCAACTTTTGAGGCCTGCAGATAGACTGATAGGTACAGAATATAATCTAGTATAATCTATAGAAGATAGCATGTAAGAAATTATTCAGGAAGCAAGATGTATTAGAGCATATATACGTAGCAATGAGAACTTAGCTTCAGTTTAAGGCTGGGAAAATGCCTAGTCAAATGTCAACAGGACATGACTGGGAATAAACTATACTGTGGATGTGAGCAGATGTGATATATTATAACCTCCTCACAGGTGTACCAGTTGATGTAATTAGTATGGCAGGCAGCCTAAGACTTCAGCTGTACCTTAGTACCATCATATCTAAAGATTTCTGTTTTGATTGGATCAGTGTACGTAAGGAACAGTGAACATCTGCCTGTTGATGATTGGATAACCGATATTCTGGCTGAGGCTAAGGAGAGAGAATAAAAGAGTAATAAAGCCACAGATAAGACTGTTTTGGCATGCCTCCATTGATGAAGACCCCTGTCTCAGGCAGTTGGGCTGTTCCTGATAGACAGATAATCTCCTCAAAAATTCTGAAACATGTTACCAATAAGATTTAGTTTATGTTGAACTAGATATATGTTCACTTATGAATATAATATGTGCCTATTATAGATGGTTATAATGGATGCTGTTAAGATTTATTAATGTCCAAGGTGGTTAACTCCTGAATACCTAGTTAGAAATGTGTATTGCTGCATGTCTTTAATGGATATGGATATACAGGACTGAATTCTTTACAAGTTAAAACCTTTATGAAATGTCTACATAATGCCTTAATAGACAATGTGGAAAGTATGAAAGAATCCAGTGATGATGCTGAAGGACAAATGCACAAATGGTAATGGCATTGTTAGTGTTAACTATTGTGTTAATACTAGTGTTAACTATTAACTAAAATAGTTAATCCCTATTACATATCTTGTAAACAGATGCAGACAGATAAAGGTTTAGATCTTATGAAAGTATAACATATGATGTGATGTAATGAATGTATGATGGCTTACATCATATGTCATGTAATATGATGAAGCTCAGCACCTAGACATTGATATATCTTGTGTTTCTCCCTAAAGGGAATGTATATGTATGTATATCTATAACTGCATGTAATTAATAGACTAAAGGGCATCAAATGCTCATTTCTCATGTGAATATCCTAAACCAGGTATTGTAGGTTGATGTTGTGCCTGGGGTGCCACTTGAAACAGGTGTGGTTCCCCTTTCCTATCTCTTAGACTGAGTGTCCTTGCAACTTATCAACTAATCTAGATTCTGTCTGGAGTTTCATTATCAGATTTGCTTGGGTTTGTTTTTACTTAGATACCAGAGTTGATTTCGCTGGATGTAACCTTGGCTCATGCTTGTCCAGTATTGATTGATACTTTTCAGTTTGTGCAGCCTGAGGATATGGACAGGATCATTGAAGAGGTGAGAGCCACGACATGTATACTAGATCTTTGCCCTTCCTGACTAATTAAACAGGCCAGGAGGACTGGTGGAGTGGGTAAGGGAAGTGATTAATGCCTCTTTACAGCAAGGCAGGGTCCCAACATGCCTAAAAGAGGCTGTGGTAAGACCTCTTTTTTTTTTTTTAATTCTTTCCTGGATCCTACTGTATTAGATAATTACAGATCAGTCTCCAACCTTCCATTTTTGGGCAAGGTGGTGGAGCATGTGGTGGCCTCTCAACCTGATGAGACGGATTATTTAGATCCATGCCAGTCTGGTTTCAGACCTGGCTATGGGACAGAAACGGCTTTGGTTGCCTTGGTGGATGACCTATGCAGGGAACTGGACAGGAGGAGTGTGTCCCTCTTTATTCCACTGGACTTCTCAGAGACTTTTGATACCATCGACCATGGTATCCTTTTGAGTCGCCTCTCTGGGATGGGGCTTGGAGGCACTGTTCTATAGTGGCTCCATACTTTCTTGGAGGGGCGTTCTCAGAAGGTGGTGCTGGAGGATTCCTGATTGACTCCTTGGCCATTTGCCTCTGGGGTCCTTCAGAGCTTAGTCAACCTGTCCTGGACAGGGTCACACTTCCCCTAAAGGATAAAGTTCGCAGTCTGGGCGTATTTCTGGACTCGTCCCTCTAGCTGACTTCTCAGGTGGAGGCGACAGCCAAGAATGCGTGGTATCAGCTTAGGCTGATACGCCAGTTGCATCCCTACCTGGGTAAAGAGGACCTTGAAACATTGGTACATGCACTGATAACCTCTCGATTAGATTTCTGCAATGCACTCTACATGGGGCTACCTTTGTACCAAGTCCGGAAGCTTCAGTGGGTCTAGAATGCAGCAGCTAGGCTGCTTACGGGGGCTTCAAGGATGGACCACGTCACCCCCATCTTAAACTCTTTACACTGGTTACCAATCAGCTTCCGGGCACAATACAAAGTGTTGGTCGTTACCTTTAAAGCCCTATATGGCTTGGGTCCGAGTTACTTGAAGGAGCGTCTCTCCCTATACAGTCCGCCTCAGAACATCAGGCAAAAATTTATTGGAGGTCTATAACACCAGATTAACATCTACCTCTCTCAGGGCATTCTCAGATTTGGCTGTGAAACTCTGGAACGGCCTACCGGAAGAGATCCGTCGGATAACAATGTTAGATGCCTTTAAGAAAGCATTTAAGATGGATCTCTTCTGGCGGGCCTATCCACCAGATCTGGTATAATGACTATGGAAGATTTATATGAGAACCGTTCAATAGAAGAACAACTTAAGACTGGCCCAGATGGAATATAATTAGATGACAATTTGGAATTGATTTTATGATTGAATATTGGATTTTATACTGATATAATTGTAATAATTTAATCCTGCCTCGATCCAATGGGAGAGACAGGAAATATAAATAAATTTTATTATTATTATAATATTATTATTAGTCCCTATGCTTTTAAACATCTGTATGAAACCTCTGGGAGAGGTTGTCCAGAGTTTTGGGAGTAAGGTGTCATCTGTATACTGATGATATCCAGCTCTCTCATGCCTTTCCACCTAATTCCAAGAAAGCTGTTTCTCTCCAAAAACCAGTGTCTGGACTCAGTAATGGACTGGATGTGGGCAAACAAATTGAAGCTTAATCCAGACAAGACACAGATGCTTCCGATCAGTTGAAAGACAGATCCGGGAATAGGGATTCAGCCTGTGTTAGATGGTGTTATACTCCCCCTGAAAACTCAGGTTCCTAATCAGGAGTACTTCTAGATTAAGCACAGGTATCAGCAGTGACCAGGAGTGCTTTTGCACAGCTAAAACTTGTGCGCCAGCTGCACCTGTTCCTTGAGAAGTCAGACCTGTCCATGGTGGAATGCCTTGGTTACATCCCATCTAGACTACTGTAATGCACTCTATGTGGGACTGGCTGTGAAAAGTTCTCAAAAACTTCAGCTGGTCCAAAGAGCTGCAGAGAGCATACAACTCCCTTTTTTCAACAGCTCCACTGGCTGCCAGTCTGTTTCCAGGCACACTTCAAAGTGCTGGTTTTGACCTATAAAGCCCTATATGGCTTTGGTCCAGGCTATTTGAAGGAACATATCTCCCCATACGAGCCTCCATGAATATCGAGGTCATTGAGAGAGGCACTTCTCTCATTCCCACTACCCTCTCAGGCATGTTTGGTGGGAACAAAAAAAAGGGCCTTCTCAGTGCCTGCTTCCAAGCTTTGGAACTCCCTTCCTAGAGAGGCCAGGATGGCACCATCCCTTCTATCCTTCTGAAGCCAGGTAAAGATGTTTTTGTGCAGTCAGTCTTTTTAATCAAAGGAGTCACAGACAGAATAGGGAAACTGGTGAGGAAACACAACATCCAAATGGTCTAAAAACTGACCAAAAAATCCAGCAAATGCTGTGCTCAGGGAAGGATAGGAGAGATCCTCTTTTAGCCACAGGAGCTTACCACACACCATGCAGCTGCAGACATAGTCTACATAGGGACCACCAAATGTAGTGTTTAAACATGAATCAAGGAACATAAGAGACACTGCAGACTGGGTTAGACAGAAAAATCAGCAGTAGCAGAAAATGTTATAAACCATATTGGACATAAAACACTGAAAACACTGAAGTTCTGGACCATGCCAACAACTATTAGGTCAGAATGCAGAGGGAAGCAGTTGAAGTCCATAAATACCTGGATAATTTCAACAGGAAAAAAGAAACCCTTAAAGTAAACAAAGGGGCTGTACAGACCAGCACTTTGTGCCGGCCTGCATGCTCACTAGTGCTGAGTGTCCAGATGCTCTGACCCCTTGTTGCACCACCTGGGCTCCATCTTGACACGTGCCTGTGTACATGGTGCATGCCATGATGGCGCTTGTTGTGTGTCGCGCCTAAGTGGTGCTGTGCACAAGGGGCGTTGTCATGGCACACAAGTGTGTCTATGACACCCCTTCTGGAATGGAAAAATAACCTGCCAAGAAATGGGTTCCCTCCAGAGGGCATGGCATGTGGCTGTCGAGGCCTCCTTCTGGGGCAAAAATGGGCGGTGTTGAGCCACCTGTCTGTAGAGGCCTAACAATCCTGAAAAACACCAAAATCAAGATCCAGCAAGTGCAAATGAAAAACACCTAGGGTGAGAGGAATTCCCAGCAGGTAATGGATCATTAAGTAAATAGACACCCTGTAGGCCTTTCTATTAACTTGCAGATCTCTTTCTCTCAACCAACAGTTCGTGCCAGCAATCTCTGAAGATTTATTTATGTTTGTTTATTTATTAGAGTATTTATACCCTGCCCTTCAGCCTTAAAGGCTATCAGAGCGGCTTACAATTATTATTTTTAATTAGACGGTTTCCTGCCCTCAGGCTTACAATCTAAAAAGACATGACACAAAAGGAGAAGGGACTGATGGTGGGGAAGGGGATCAGGTCCAGAAGTTCTTCTCTCCCTCTGAGGCCTGGACCAAGGCAGATGGCATGGAGGGAGGGCTCTGCTTCTTAATATAGGATAGGCCCGATGGAGCTGGCAGGCTTCTCTCTCCCTCTGATGATGTAGATGGCAAAGGGAGGGCCCATCCAGCCATAGCTGCTAGCGAAACATCAGGAATAAACTCTTCTAGGACATGGCCTCATAGCCCGAAAAACCCACAAAAAATAATATTAACCTTTGTTTGACCTATTTCATAGGATTATTGTTAGGATAAGAGTGGAGATGAAGAATAATAATGTGGACAAGCTTCATTTCCATCAGATAAATATAAATAAATCATTTGAAATGTATATATTTATTAGAGGGGGCATAACTGTCACAAAGAAATGGATGCATTCCAACAGCCTTTCAGGATGTCTCTGTTAAGTTCCAGTCTCTTTCATCTTTCTGGAGTAAGTCCCAGTGAATTCATAGGGCCCTACTTCTGAGTAGATATGTGTATAGTAGCACTGGTAATTTAAATGGAATGTTGTATCTCATGCACAGATACACAAACACACACCCCTCCCTGGTCACACATATGCACACACACAAACACAAACATTTGTTTGCACATTTATGCACCACAGACTGAAAGAGAAACTAGAGTTTGTTGCTTCATCCTCAGCTGTCATTCCCTTCTTAGCTACTCTGAAGCTGCCTGGAACAAGTTGTATGCTGAGAGTGACAAAAAGTACCCAGGCACTCTCTGTGCACATTCCAAAGAATGATTTCTCTCCTTCCTCTCTTGTCCATTTTGATTGTATGTTGGGTTGCTCAGGGGAAAACATTCACTTTCTATAAGGCATAGGAGAGGCATAGGTGTACTTCAGACATGCTTGCTCCTGTAAGTCAATCTTGTCTTTTCTTAGAGGGCCCACATCTCCAAAATAAATTTTTGGCATCCCATTTTATGTAAAGGCCAAGCTTTCCAGCCCTCAAATAAGGGACATCCCTTATAATAAAGGAACGTCTGGCACCCCTGCTTGGAACGAACGTCTGACACATTAATTCTAACTAGCAGAATAGTTTTACTTACTACCAAATCTTTGCATCTTCTGACTTCAGAAATGTCATTGACGGTACTTCAGTATGTAAACATTTGCATTAGAATGTAAAAACATGGATTGTATAACAGCTCAACTATTTCAGTTTGAGTTTTGATTCAGATTTCATAGCTGTCAGCACAGCTGCTATGGGACTCATTGAGTCTGTATTTTTCCACACTTGACCTTGATATACAAAATAGCTGACAGTAGTATCAAATGGGAATTGACATGCCATTACTAACAGATCCAAATAACTTCTAGTAAACAAAACACTTAACAAGGATGTCTCCAACTTCTGTTTTCTCTGTTGCTTTGTCTCTTTTTAAAAGGAATCCTCTTTAATGCGATTAATTCAGTCTGAGTGGAAGATTGTAGCAATATAGATAACTAAGTAGCTTATTTTAATATGGCACGGGGCTTATGATGCAGTCCTTAGCTTAAAATGGTATTGAATTACAGAAGGAGACTGTGTTTATTTTACTATTCACATTAGTCAGCCACTGAATTAATTGTAATGAATGCCTTGTTTTCATCGTTGCAAACAAATTAATAAACTATACTGCTTCTCTCATAGTTCACCTATGGATGTGATTAATGGTCAGCGTTTAAAGATTCTGGTATCTTTCAGCAGTGCTAAAACCTGAATGTTTAACAAGAACACAATTTCAAATTAAAGTAATAAATCAGAATTACTCAACTAAGACCTGTAGCATGCCACACACTCTTCAGCTGGCATTGGGAATGCAGCATTTTGTCCCATGTAGTTTTGGCAGCGTGCCTCTTTATCAGCTACTGTCTTTCCAGTCACGCTTGTGTTCACGTCTTTGCTACATGCTCTGCTGATTACCTTGGAAAAGGGCAATGCTGTAACTGTTCAACTGACCTTTCAGTTTATTTTCTCTTGTGTAATATGAAACATGAGCTAACAAAGTCTTAGTCTACTGATTTCTAGAAAGAAATCTGTCTCTCTGTATTTCTACAGCTTTCTTCTCAAATAAGGGTATTCCTCCCACCCTGGCATTAACTTATAGCAAGAAATTAAAGCTAAAAACTTGTTCACATCAGCATTACTTCAAGTCACAAGCAGAGAAAAAGAATCTTGGAAAAACAGTTTTTATATATGTCTGGCTAAGGCTAGTGTGTCTATAATGACCATGTTGGGGGGGGGGGGAGGGATGGAGAGAGGGATATAGATGGCAGGAGAAAATTCATCCACTGTCCTTGGAGAATCCATAAAAAGATATGAATACTGATTGAAGTGCTGATCCTTTCCAGATCTTGCACACCTACAAGAATTTTCTAAGAAAGTTGGAGTGACTTTCTAGTAATTTAATGGGTTTTTTTTATTGTTGTTGTTTTTCATTTTTGAAAATTAGATTCTTGTAATATGAAAATTCTGCAGTACAGTGACATTATTTCCTAAAAAAATAATGTGGAAGTAGTGGTTCTAAGAATCAAAGTTTTAAGCAGGGGAGGGAAACTGAATTAATAGATACCAGTTTTCTTCATCAGAGGATCAGTTATGTTTATTTTAAGTAATCCCATGGACAAAAATCATAAATGTTTTGTATATGCAGGTTTTTTTTTTTTTTGTTTTAGCTTTTTTTTCCTTCAAGTAATTTCCAACTTAAAGTGAGCCTATCACAATGTTTCCTGGGCAAGATTTGTTCAGAGAGGATATGACTTTGTCTTCCTCTGAAATTGAGAGTATACCTTATCCAAGAACATCCAATGGGCTTCTGTGGCTGGGCGGGAGGTTCAAACTCTGATTGCTAGAATTATTGTCCAACAGTCAAATCACTACAGCACTCTGGCTCTCTAGTATATGCAGTACAGATAAATAATTCTTAATTTTTTTATAGAATTAAGTTATTGCAATGGCACATGTAAGAACAACCTTTCTGGAACAGACCAAACATTATCTTCATACAGTATCCTGTTAGGCAGATAGATACATCTGAAAAGTACACAAGCCTATCATCAAATTAACTCCTGTTTTATTTCTTATGCATCAGTGGCTGAATTTCTATCTGATGTGTTCTCCTGTCCCATATGGTCTTCTCTATTCAATACTTCATTCTATGTACAAGCCAGCCAGTCATTCTTACCAGGGAGACAGAGGGAAATGAGTACAACTCATTTTCTAATTTTTGAAATCATTTGAACCTATCAAATGAAAAACAAAACAAAAAATAAAACTATTCTATCCACTTATTTCCAAGCGCACCCCCCCCACACACACACAAGAGAAAAGTCCACCAATGGGGAGAACTCATCAAACTCACAGACTTTTCCTTCCTGCTGTTCTAGTTGATATATTGTGGAGGAATTGGGCACAAGTTATGTCTCAGGGACCATATTGCTATGCCTGATGTGTCCAGTCTATTCAGACATCAGTGAGAATGCCTGTTAACTTATTATCTGGACACCATGTCAGGGGCTACTTTGAACTGAATTGTATGGAACGACATGTTCAGGACATAGATTAGTGTTTCCAGTACTTCTAGTATTTCAACTACATCAAAACACTGTAAGAAATCTAGTACTTTAACTTATTTGCTAGATAACCATCTGGCATCTGCTTAAAATATCCAATGGTGCATAATAAACCTTCTCAAAATAGTCTATCCCACTGTTGACCAGCTTGTACAGTTAGGGATTTCTTCGTGTGTTTAGTGACTATCCTATTATATTTTGAATATGGCTGATTTGGGTCATAGACTCTGAAGCAAAGGGGGATGGTTGGGAAGAGATCTTTGTTTATGCCAGAGATGGGGATCATATCTGGAGGCAAGTTTGACATGTGCATACTCACAGTGGCCTCTGTCATCCCATTTTGGGCTGAAAATAACAACTGAAAGTGGTTTCTAGTTATGATTTCCAGCTTTAGGGAGAGAGGTGGGTGCTTTAAATTAATCTACCACTCCTAGATGTATCTTTCAACAACCACTGACCTTTATATATGTGTGTTCCTACTCACAAAATTTGTGATTTACGGTGGCCTTTAAAAAGTCTGAGAGCTGTATGTTGTCTGTATGTTGGCCACTCCTGATCTACATGATATCTCCTCAGGTCTTAAAAGATGGCTCTCTTCCAAACTAAACTTATCCAGCCATTGCTTATATGTCTCCAGGCCATATGTTGTTTTCCTTTGAATATTTTCCAGTTTGTCCTTTATGCTTCCCTGAAACTTTGGCCCATGTCTCTACCTCATATAACAATTGCACCAAAGCTTTGGCTATAAAGATTTTTAACATAGAACCTTCAGAGAACTTCCATTAACCCTTCCAAAGATCACTATGGCTTTTGCTGTACTCCAGACTAGACCTTTTGTTGCTTCTAATAGAAGTTTGCAGTTTCCATTATAAGCGAAATGAACCCCCAGACATTTCAAACTGTGGCATTGCTCTGTCAAATGATCATCTAAGTTCCATTTATGAAGGAGCTTCTTCTTAGAGAAGAGCATTACCTTTATTTTTGAATTCTTAATAACCTAATTCTCCCAATTGCAAAGTCCATCTCTTTTGCTAAGAAGTCTCCTCAGTCCTATCTGAGGGTTATATCCATAGCATATAAGAGCATTTGGGTCTCTCTGTTTCCAACAGAAGGTGGGAAACAATCTGCAGAACTCAAATCAGAGACTAGATTATTTTCATAGACCTGAAACAGACCAACCCTGCCTGACACCTCATCTGATGTTAGCTTTGCCAGAGAGAGTACTCGGTAGAAAAATATCCACACTCTTAAATCCCCGTGGCACTGGTGTTGGTGTTGGTGGAGGTAGTAGTAGTAATATTAACAACAACAGCAACATTTTATTTCTTATCTGCTTCAAGCCTTGGGCAGCCACTTGAATGATTTTAATATTAGTGTAACATGCTTACCCTTAGATGTACCAGTGCTCAATCTGATGCTGTAGTTTGAACTAATTGAATTTTTTGAACTTGGTACAGAGTAGCTCATTGTACATTTATAGAGCTGCTGCAATTGTCTGTGTTCATGGGTGATAACGTTCACCAAATGCATTGTTTATTAAGTTATTTGCTGAAGTAAAATCCACAAAGGCCACATACAGTTTTGCTTTGGGTTCCATCAGGCTTTTATGAATTAAATGGGGTAAGCACCTAACAGTGGTCAAGAAACAAAATGTGGCCAGTGGTGTATTTTTCTCTCAGATATAGTGGACCCAGCCTGCTTTAATGTCTGTAATGTTTGAAAGCTGAACAACCCATGATGTGACAAACATCTCAAAATATGGGTCAAGAGTAGATCAACTGGACAATCTTGTTGTTGCAGGGAAGGGCTTTCTTTTGTCTGCTTAGAAGGGAGTGTGTTCTTTTGCCTGCTTAGAAAAATCCTGAACTTTTGGGTTGGAGGGATTTCCTCTGTTACTTAGGTGAAGAGAGCAATTGGAGTTATGGTATCTGGAAGGCGGGGGAGATTCTCTAACCTGAAAGTGGTAAGCTCTGATTATTTATGCATTAAACCTCTTCAAAACTGTTCAGTATTATCACTAACTTTGTGGCTACCTCAGCCTTGTTGGAACACATCCCTCTGGTCTTCAGTGATTTTTTTATGGAACTGGCTCCCTTCATTTACATCAGTCTCAATTTAGACCATGAATCCAGGAGCACAACACTGATCTAAACTGAAAACTTGCCGTATTTAATTTGAAACAAGATCATGTTCCCATGAGCAGATGCCTTTCTAGTTATAATGACCATTTATTTTCTGAAGTGAAATTTACTAAATTTTATAATGTCATCATTAGAAATACATAATGTAAATGGCTATAGCTCTGATGCCATGTAGTTTTTAGCAAATATTTACTGGCTTTTGAAAACTACATTTTTTTAATTTGAAGAAAGTATTAATATGCTGCTCAGTTGGTACATTCTAATTACTTATTAGTGTTTACATCTCTACCAGAATTAACAGCTGCTAACTGGAAATGTCAAGGAAATACTTCATTATTGTGGCTTAATCTGTTCAGATATTCTTTTCTTTCTGCATATTTTAGTAATTAATCCGAACATATTTGTATAGTGACTTGGTTGTTATGGCCAGGATTCAAACAAGTTTGGGTGTTTGTGTGGGTGGTGGTCAGGCAGTGGTGGTCAGGTGGTGATGGTCAGGAATTGTCTCATAAAACAATGTTCTTTTAAAACAACAAAACAAAAACAAACCTGTGATCTAGAGTTTTTAATATACTTTGGAAGGATGCTAGTTGCTTGAAGTGGTACTGCAACTGCTAAACAATCAAAAATTCCCAGGAAATAAAATCATTATATATATGGATGAGGGTGGGGGAAATGAAAATATTCTGTCCAAAATGGTTAAGGAACAGGTTTTTTCTTGGGGGGGGGGGGGGGAGTGTTGGGAAAATGAGATAAGAAAAATCCTGGATGTGCAAGAATCTTTGGAGTTCAGGACTTATGCCATGTGAAAAATGCATGTGGGTGTGTTAGTGCAGAAAATACCATTCTGCACAGTAAATATACTGCACACACACACACACACACACACACACACCAGCATCCCCCCCCAAAAAAAAACCCAAGGAAAGGAAGAAATGATTTCAACTTCAGCTTTTTTCTGCACATAACAAATTCAGAGCTGCAAATAGTATTTCAAAAACTACATACTTTTTAATTAATTTCTTGTAACAAGCTTATATATTCTTTCTTGACCACAAGAACAAAATTTGCAAATATTTACATGCATATTTATAGGAGGTGCTCTGACACCCCTTAGTGTAGGGGTGCATACTTCGTAATGATAACAATACCCAGTCTAAGCTGCAGAGCCAAAAACAGGTTGGATCACAGAAGTGAGACGAAGGAAAGAGGGATTGAAATTCAGATTTCTGAGGAAATGATGAATGACCAGAGATATGAGTCAAGGAAAAAAGTAGGACAGAAACAAAAGATATGTGCTGGTTAGAAGACAATGAGAAAACAAGGACAAATTGAAAGACTTGGATTTTGTGAGATGACGCTGCACGTCTCCTGTCTGGCATAACTGCTCTTCATTTTAGGGTTGTTAAATAGGATTTTCTATAATTGTGGATTCTATTGTTACTTTGGTATTGTGACCTGATTCACCCTGTGAGGGCAAAAAAGGTTAAGCAGCAGCAGCATAGGGCAATTAGAATTTCACTCATTGATTAATCCATTCAACCATTCCTTGGCTTTTGCTTCTGGCCTGTTTTCAAATGATTAATTTAAGCCTTTCCATTTAAATTCAGTTGACTTTATTTCATATAATCCTCTGTTGTTTACTTATTATTGAAATGAAGTTATATGAGCTGCTTTCAGGACACTATGCAAGTAATCCAAAATGAAAATTTAAGTGAAGAATTGAACCAAAAAAAGTTAACCAGACTCTTGCAGTAAAAAAACAAACAAAAACAAAAACAAAAACAAAACTATTAATGTATATTCCCTCTATAATTCAAGAATTATTTAGGGCAAATACTTTTATAGTAACTGTATTGAACCCAGTTCCCATAGCACGTGTGTTGCTCCTTCAGATTCTGGTTTGGTTTAGCCTGTAAATGGTTAAGGGGAAAGACGAGTCTGTTAAAAGCAAAACAGTCTCCAAAGGATTATAGTGTACAATGCTAACTGAAAAAGATCTTTCAAATATAGCCTCCCTGTAAGTGAGGTTGCCATATTCCAGTTCTCTAAATCCCAGCAGATTATATTGCATAATATGGACATTAATTTTTTTTTATTTTGCATAATATGCAAATTAAAATCCTGAAATGTGGCACAGCTTGCCTGTCTGACACTATGTTTGACCCTTGAAACTATTTATCAAGTAAGCACTGATCTGAAATACAATATAATGTAATTGTTAGAGTGCTAGATCAGAAACAAAGACATCCCAGTTTAAATCCATCTGATCATGAAGCTTATATAGGTGATTATCACACGAAGTCTTATTTACCCTGAAACGTGGCGAAATCATCAGTAAGGAATGCAGCCAATTGTGATTGCCTCCCATGATTTAATTGTTATCGAGGTGTCTTGCTCCTCTTCCATCTTCAAAGCATTTGTGGAGCAGCCATTTTTCAACAATGGGAACTTCTGTTATTGGATAAATGGCTGCTCTGCAAACACTTTGATGGGAGGTGAGTGGGATGTCTCAGTGATGATTAAATCACAGGAGGCAAGCACAATTGGCTATCACACTTACACACTTCATGGATTATTTAGCCACGTTTCAGGGACAGTAAGGCTCCGTGTAATAACTGCCTTTGTAATAGCATTAACAAGAAAGTATAGGAATAAATGGAAAACCAATAGTTTAGTCTCATCTTTGTCATGAACTCATAATACAGCCAACCCATCCATTGGGCAAAGTGATGCAAAGAACTGGGAAATGTGACCTGCTCTACTCCCTTCTTTTTTTTGGGGGGGGGGAATCCTTTATTTTTGCTTGGCCTTCCACCACTCCTCTGTTTTTCCTCATGCTGCTCTGCCTGTTCCTCCTTTGCATCATTTCCCTGCCTTCCACCTTGGAGCCACCAGTGTGCATGCTTGCTTCTTTGTGCTCCATCTCTTTTTTCCTTCTCTGCCACTTGACTCATTTCATGCTGCTGCCAGCCTGCCTGCCTGTACTCTGCACAAAATGACTGATGCTTCTTTAACCAATGGCAATTACACAGATAGCTAAGCAGCTATAGCGGTTCTGCTGCTGGAACCACAAAGCAAAGAGCAGGGATAAGGAGGAAGAGATGAGCTAAGCTAAGTTGAGCTGAACTGCCCTGATGGGGAGGAGAAAGGCAATGGTGCAGGAGAAGAAAGCAGGAATAATAGACAGAGGTGGCTTTTGACCCTCCCACCTCAGTCAGCAGGATTCCCATTAGGTGCAGTTTATGGGAAATATTGATGTGTTGTGAAGTACATCTATAAAATAAAACATTCAAATTAATATATAAATATTTTGAAAAGTATATTAAAAGGTCTTATTATAGTGAAACATTTCTCACTTCACTTGCCTAGGCTGCAGTATCACTCATAATTGGGCCTTTCTTTTGATACTGATGGGAACTGACTGCTATATTCCTGTTTTTATGTTGTTTTCTTCGTCACGTTTGGACACTTTTCTCTGAGTCCTGGCAACCCCCTCAAAAAACTCTGTAATTAAGTTACTATATACAATTGAAACTTTTCATAATCCCTTTTAGAATATACAGTGGTCCCCCGGCTTACTAATCCCCCGGGTTGCGAAAACCCCGGGATCCGAAAGCGGCGGGACCGCTAATGTATCCCCAGGATACGAAAGACCCCCCGGGATACGAAAAAAAAACATGCGGCCCCTTTAAATCGGCCGCGCGGTCCATTAGCGAAAGCGGTCCCCCAGGAAACGAAAGCTTCCGGGTTACGAAGGTAATCCCGGAACGGATTACCTTCGTAACCCGGGGGACCACTGTATTGAATACACAATTCCTTCATTTTCCTTTCAGTTTGCAGAAGAAAATTGTTTGAGGTTCAGGATAAGGTAGACCTTGTGAGAATATTTTTCACAAGTTATGGTATATTTGTGTATGACTTGTCATTCTCTTCTATTTGTCATTCTCTTCTATTTCTTGCCATCTTCTTCCATACTACATCTGTGTTAAAATGTGATATGCTATACCATTATACTATATATGACTATAACTGAAAGGTGGTGCTTTATGTAAGGAAAAGATAGGCATTTCATCCAGGTTTTTCTGAGGAGTTTCCAGGAAACTCTTCAGCAAACCAGGGGCTTTATTACCATGACAGTTGGTTTCAACTGTCCATGACAGGGTTGGTTTCAAGCAGAAAGTGTCTCCCCATAAATCAGTAGTTCTTGACAGTGGTCTGGGCAAATGTGTGTTATTACAGTTGGCCCTCCTTATCCACAGATTTTTTTATCCACGGATTTGAGCATACACAGCTTGAAAATATTCCCCAAAAGTAAAAATTCCAAATAGCAAACCTTGATTTTCCATTTTATATATGGGACACCATTTTGTTGTGCCATTATACTTAATGGGACTTGAGCATCCACAGATTTTATAATCCATGGAGGGTCCTGGAACCAAACCCCAACGGATAACAAGGGCCCACTGTAGTAACAGAGTTGACCAGTCCACTTAAAAGGAGCAGGCAGCTATTTCAGTTCTTGCAGCAGCCAGGATGACGATGATAAGAGTTCAGTGTTTCAGAACACAAATACAGTTTCCAAAATTTGGTATACAAATGGAGAAACAAAAATGCAAACCAAAACCATGGTGTGTTTGGTGATAAATGAATTCTGGTTTATTGATTGTTGTCTAAAAAGTTTTAACTTTAGAACATTCTATCCACATGTGGAGGTGGAGGAAGCCATTCTGTTTGAAACACCCCTGCCATCCTGCATGATTATAGAATATTGTTAACTCTTCTTGTTAAATGAATGAGAGTAGATGCCACCTGTAAATTAAGTATTTCTTTTCTTGTGTTAGCTGATCTGGACTTAAAGGGGGAGGGGATCAAATATGGAACCAAATTCAATCAGTGATGTTCACCTCAAGGTCTAATTGCCAAATTATTCTGGGAAAGAATAACTTTTTTTAAACAACTTTGAAAAGGGCAGAAATCCTAAACTGGAAAATTATTCTGCCAGGATATGGAATATTAATAAGAATATGTACATTTGTTGAAAAGTGATGCAAATTCTTCAGAAGCTCTCAAAATACTTAGATTGCCTTACTAACTTTTGTACTTTGAAAAATTCGATCATTTGGCCCAATTTTGGGCTACGCTTTAGCCATGTATTTTTTTTAAATACATACAGTATTTTTTTTTAAAAAAATACTTAGTAAGTTATCTAAATAGTAGGTTTTTTTATTAAAATATTTTTAAAAATACTCAGAAAGCACAGTTATAGCTACTACTTCACTGTAGTACCATTATCTCCAATAGCAAATTTTAAATTTCCCTGTTACTAAAATATGGTCCTTAGTCTTCTAAGTGGCCACCAGTGTTTTTGGAAATATTGGAATTGAACTCATGGTTAAAGAGCTGCCAACAACTTCAATATAGTTGATATAAATCTGTTTAGTGAGATGCCTATAGAGATTGGTATCCCATGTGGAAACTGATGAAGTGAGCATTACTAGACAGATGTTTGCACTCTGTTTCTCGTTCTCCCTTCCCTACTCTCTGGGATAGCATCACAGTTGTTGCTCTATACCATGATGATGGATAAGCACATATTTGGAGCAGGCACCTGGGGTATTTTGGTCGATAGTTTGAGTGAGCCCTGCAGCTGCTAGGCAATAGGCTAATACACTAAAGGATACAAAAAAAATCAGAGTTGATATATACAAGTTCTCTAGTCTTCTATGGCTATATAGTATTGACATACAATTCTTTCCCCTCTACATCCTGGGTATAAGAGTATATTTTGGTGACTTTAAGATAGATATCTATAGAGAGAGGTGGGTTGTGACTAGAGTGCAGATTATTTCTTCAATGTTTAAAATAATATTCAAGTTTTTTCTGCAAGAAAATGTTCATCACTTCAATTTTGTCTGTTTATATTAATATTCATAGACCCAAATATTCATATCATGGCATCACATTTACAGTAGATATTTTTGATCTGATGATTCAAGGCTGGAGCTCTGCTTAGGAAGTGTTTACTCTTCTTGTGGTAACATTATTCAATAGCTAAATCAGAAAGCCTTTAGGGCTGAAGAGCGGAGTATAAATACAGTAAATAAATAAATAAGTAAATAAATTTATATCCTGCCTGTCCACTATGGTGAGTGCTCAAGGCTGCTAATAATAACATAAAAATAAAATGAGTTTTAAAATATTTTTTGAAAGTCAAACAAAATGCATGTCATACTAAAGGTACTTTCATTAAGCTCAAATTAATAATAAGTCTTGGTGGGCCTGGAATAGGCAGCCTGCCTGTTGGCCCAGTGTAGAGAGCTATCTGTCTTGGGAGTTGTTGAACACATTTTCACAGTGAACTTCACACTTGTAGATGGCTTGATTCTGAATTAGGATTTTGTACACAGCAGAGCAATTCCCTTCCTGTGAACTACTGAAATTAATAATAAAAAGGAACAGAACCTGCAACAGTTGAATACTAGAAAGCTATATAAATGATGATGATGATAGAGAGGGTTCATATGGGAAAATGTAGTTTTTATAATATCCTGTTCCCAAGACATGTAAGGCCTCAAGAGGTCATGACCAGAGCTTGGAAAAGTTGCTCCCAGAATGTCCCAGCCATCATGGCGTGCTAGTTGGGGAATTTTGAGAACTATAGTTAAAAATGTAATCTTTCTAAGCTCTGGCATGACAAGCACTGAAAAAAATGTTCAGAACAGGATTGGTAGGCAGTGAAATCACACATGTTCCCTGTGACCCTTCCTGGTCAATCATGGTTTTAAAGCTTTATGGAGTAGATGGTTCTGAACTCTCTTCAGAGGTAACATATAATTCACAGTGGAAGTATGTGGGTGTTGATTTCCTTAAAAAACAGACACTTTTTTTTTTTTTGACAGAGAGACTGGATAGTTACGCATTGCAATGCTTTGTTATCTTGCTATGTTTTGACATTCTTTCCCCATTAAATTGTCTCCCTCCATTTTTTATTTGACTTGTATTTTATGCAAATTAAATTGCAACAAGCTTTAAAATTCCATCACCCGTCACACATGTTTGTTGAAAAGGCAACTTTATATTTAGATGCTTTTGTGAGTGAGAGTGTTTATGTGTGCTGTGTACTGCATATTAAGAGTACTGACTCTAGAGGTTACAAAAATATTACACAGTTTGATGGGAAAACCCATGAGCAAATTTCCCAGAAGTAATGTGTGTAGGACCAAGAGGATTATGTGAACATGCCCACTGTCCTTGGCAGTTGCTTCTTTGAAATGCTTATTGAGTGTGAGGTAAACATCAGTCTGTTCAACAAAAGCTGTTGAGAACGTTTAACCTTGCAAGTAAATGGTAATATAATCAACAAGAATAGCCAGCAAATGAGACTTAAGGAGCCTCTTAATATAATGCCTCTAAAGTGACTTTCTATACTACAGCTTTAAATAAAGCCAAGACTGTTTCCCAGCAGTGGCATTTTCCCCAAAGGTGCAATATCTTAGTTGTCACTATGATTGATGTTTCCTTTGAACAAATGACCCCTTTAAACTAGATAAAACTGAGTATCTTACAA
Source organism: Urosaurus nigricauda (assembly GCA_034509955.1). NCBI lineage: Eukaryota > Metazoa > Chordata > Lepidosauria > Squamata > Phrynosomatidae > Urosaurus > Urosaurus nigricauda. The sequence continues at coordinate 57,794,059 of JAOEGL010000003.1, forward strand.
TAGAGGTGCCATGCTCTAGCTTTTGTTTTATGAAGAAAAACTGTCCTGCAAGCAGAGTGGGGAATGTTATGATGGCTGTTGGCTTTAGCATAATTCTCATCTATTGAAAAAATTAGTTATTTTCATAGCTGGATCAGTGAAGTGTCCCTTAGCAGATAAAGTGAAGGGAAAAAAATCACTTGGTAAGCTAAGGTTCTGGTTATAGCAGAGCACAGTGATATAAATTGCTAGAATGAGGTAAATTTCAACAAATATTTAATCTTATGCCAAAATATTTTTGTAAGCCTTATCACTTAAATCTGTTAATACTTTTAGGGGAGGGGCATGATTGTTGCGGTTCTGTGTTTGAACTTATTTCCAATGTATGTTGACCTTAAGGTGATTCTGTGTGATAATGGTTTTTCCCCAGTATCTTTGCAGCACAAGTAGTCTTCTTCCCAGGTAACAAATGGTTATGTTATGTGAGGTTAGGTTAGGTTACATTTTAATGGGGCTCAGAATCACAGAGGTGATTCCCCACTCTGCTTGCAGGAGTGCACGTGTCCATAATAAGCCTCAAGGAACCACAAGGGAGAGAACTCTCAAAGGGATGCTTGGGTCAGGGAGCTCCTGTGCCACCTGGGGAAGCTGGTTGAGGCTAGACAAAAGGAGTGCAGACGTCTAGCTATCCCTATGAATATCAAGGACTACAAATCCCATCTGATCATGAGTAGAATAGGAAAATGTATTAGCTAGCTTTCTCACAGATTTTTATTACTTTTCTGGCTTGGCTGAAATGATCTAAAATGTCTGTAACTTGTAACGTTCAAGTGTGCCTGAAGGAAAGGAGGTCCTTCACATAAAAATATATCCGTCTGCAATGAATATTTATTACGTAGAATAAAACTTTTTCCTTTAAAAATACTTGTGTGTCACACTATTCTTTCATGTACATTTGCTCAGTCTCATCCCTTTTCCAAGTTTAAAAGGAGGAATATGTGCAGTAACAGAGACAGAAAGTGCAAATGGAATCCCAGCAGTTTCGCATGCTATGCAAGGGGAATTAAAATCAGTGGGTGGTGGAAGCTAAGATATGTTCTCTCTGGAGATCCCATTTGGGTCAGAAGAAGCAGTAAGATGGACCTCAGAAGCATTCTGAGTCAGAGGCACATTTTTCACAGTGTATTCTTGGAAAGATTTGTTTAAAGGATGATTGCTGGTGCCTTCCTGTGAGTATGAGAGAGTATAACTTGCCCGAAGTTATGCAGAGGATTTCCATGGACAAGCAGGGATTTGGATTTGCTCTCCAGAGTTGTAGTCCAATGCTCAAACAAGTACATCATGTTGGCGAACATTGTACAAGTATTGAAATCTGAACCTCATTAATTTTGTATATGTCTTGCTTGCTTACCTTTCTTTAAAACATTTATTGAAGGTATGGTATATTTCATCACATCTTGAAGAGTGTTGAAGATGCTGAAGGTGGCCTTGACAAATTTACAAAGAGTTACCTAACATTTGGAGTCAACAAGTTTGTGGATGGAGGAATATACTGTAAAGAATGGGCTCCTGGAGCAGAAGCAGTGTTTCTCACTGGAGACTTCAGTAAGTATTTTCAACTATATGCATTTGTTGTACTATAATGACATATCCACAAGTTTAGATCTGTATTCTTGGCTGTGCTTCTGCAGTTTAATTCTTTCACAATAAAGAGTTGTCACATTCACATCTCAAACCACAAATCTGAGTTGTTGCTAAAATCTTGAAAATATTTCAGAAATTACAATTCTGTCTTGACATTTGGATTTCCAGGTCAAGACTATTGCAAGCCTTGAGATTTCAGTGCCATAATAAGAGATCCAGCTGACTCCTTGTGAGGTCAGTGAGGGCAGGCTGGATCTTACAAGAAAAGTTACAAGAGGCAACCTCTGGTGAGATCATTAAGCATGACAAATTAAGTACCAACCACAATTGCACAGTGTATACCATTCAAATGTAAAAAAACAAACACCAAGTCTAACAAAGGAGGAAAATATATTTCAGTAATTAAGAAACAGAACTTAATAATTCAACTAGTGAGCAAAATGCTTCAGCTCCACTGGCTGCCAGTTTGTTTCTGGGCACAAGTAAAAGTGCTGGTTATGACCTATAAAGCCCTATGTGGCTCAGGTCCAGGCTATTTGGCAGACCATTAAAAGGTGATAAATCAGCAGTAGATAACAACAGTAAAGAGCTCTCTTGGAAATATTCAGATAGCATGTGGGGCCAGTGGGATTGTGAACAAATTTTGAACTTAGGTAGAGTGTTGTGACTTAAATTAAATGTGAATTTTATGTGTGTGTTGCGTTTTACATTAATTCTGTTTATTGTATCTCATGGTGAAAATTGTTGCTTTTTGTTATATGCTGGTCTAAGACCATAATTATTGATTGAACTGTAAGGTACAGAAAATAATGCCTTCATGCTTGATGTTGTTGTCAAGTTCTTTCTAACTTTGCTGACCCTAAAGTAAACCTATCACAGGATTTTCTATGGCTGAGGATGTGTGACTTGATCAAATGGGTTTCCGTGGCAAATGAGGAATCAAACCCTGGTCTCCAGAGACATAGCCCACAGCGCTACACCCTGCTGGCTCTCTATTCCTACATGCCTGCTTTGAAATCCCCTGTTTCCTCTTCATTTTTCTGGGGATGCTCTAGAATTGTATATAAAGTGAAACATCAGAGCTTGAAGAATGGAGTTCAGATTTATTAGAACAATAAAAGTATGGACCAGAATTTTGAATGGAATGAGATCAGCTAAGAACGTTTCACATTAAGAAAGAGTGACATGATTGCAAAGGTGAACAAATGGATAAATGTGGGCAGCAGAACTTTATTGTACAGGCCAGAATACATAACATTCTCGTAATCAAGTTGGAAAATATTAAAGGTCAAACAAGCAGAAGCAGACCACCCCCCCCCCAAACTTGAGTGTTATTTCTTAAAATAAATACAAGATTTGACAAGTGAATCAATCCAATGGGAAGAGAGAAGTCAATGATGATACTAAAAGACAACATGCACTGAGGAAGGTACAACATAATGTTTAACATGGAATAGGAAAAGTAGAAAATGATAGTTTTCCCCTCCTAAATAATTAAGTGTCTCATCCCTACTGAATTTTAGATAGCACTGTATACGACCAGACATTCCTGAAGGTCAGAGAGAAATACAGTAACAATAAGCAGAATAAAAAGGAGAAATGCAATCTTGAAATGTTTTGTCATAAAAAATAAAAAATACTGAAAGCTAAAAGAGTGAATAAATTTGTAGTTTGTGAAAAGAAAATGGATCAAGAACAATGGATGTGAAGATCCTCCACAGACTGAGTAAAATAAAAGTCACTGGCAAATGCTAAAAGAACAACTAAACATACAAACAAAGCTCATTGAAAACTGCCCATAGGGACTAGGAAGAGAAAGACACGAAAGACTCAAAAGAAGCATCAGCATCTACAACAATAATGGCTTGATTCATTACTAAGAGAAAACAAATTAATGAAAAAAAGTCTTACTGTTTTTAGAGTGAAGAATCCAAAAGCTAAACTGAAAAGGAGTAAAGATGTGATTAAAGATGTTCAGAATTAATACACCAGTTAGGGGGAGTGGAGAGACAGAAGAAGAGAGAGAGAGACTTCCAGGTGGAAACAAATTTGTATATTGCATTCTGATCAGATAGTGTTAACATGGAATACATAGCTAACAATGAAATTATAATAACTCTGACAATATTGTTGTAATTCTTGTATTTATTTTACAGGCAGATTTATAAATTACTATAAAAGTGAGACATAGATGCTTTCATATAGTATGTACTATATTCTGATATTTTGGATCACTGCATTTATTATTTCGTTTGATTTGAGCGGCCAAAAGAGTTCACCACTTTCAAAGATGTCCTAGTTTGAGAAAAGGTCTTTCAGGACTGCTTGTGGTTTCAAAACAATATAACATATTGCTTTTGTGCTGTACTGCTGATATTCATTGAACTTTGATGTTCAGTTAAATGCCAAATAAAATAAGACAAACAAATAAATAAATTTGAGTTGGAAGTATGGGCAGCCTGTGGTCCACATTGGGGAAGAGGGTCATTTGGACTATAGACCACCCTGAATGGAAGGTATACGCTGCTTGTCCCTCTCCAGACGTATAAGAGAGGTACTGTACCACATCCTTTGGCCATACTGGTTTGAAAATAAGATATGATTTCTATTTAAGCATAACCTTTTAGCTCACTAAAGTTAATTTTGCACTATGGTGGCTAGTTATTTCCATCATGTAGCACCACATCCATTTAAATTTTTATTGTGTATGTTAGTTTTCCTCATCCCTCCTCTAGGGTAACCAGAGGCAAAGAATAGCGCTTCTGTACCTTTTCAATAACTATATAGAGATAACTATATGAGATTCTGCTTGTCATGGAAAATCTCAAATCTTGTTAAAATACCAAATATATTTATCTATAAATTGAAAATAGTTATTTCCAGATTGAAATAAAACTAATCAGTTAGGTGTCTGGAGTGGATCTTCTTTTAGCCTTCTAAATGAAAAAAAGTGTGTCAGTTGCCCAACACATCTTATTCATCATCAGTCAAAGTAGAAAATTCATTCCCAAGGGGGCAGTTAATGGAATCAAAAGGCCTAAGGAATGGAAATTTGTCATTAAATGCAGGTGGCTATTGGGAATATTCCTGTGAGGAATTGAGCTGCAACCCCCCATTAGACATAGAAACAGACTGATCTAGATATGTTTTAATATTAGATTATTTCACCTTCTTTTACATTTCAATTAGATGAAATACTTAAAATATAACTTGTATGCAATGCTTAACAGATATTAGGGACTTCAGAAATCAATCATATTGAATAGAGAATATATTTAAATTATGAAGCTGCTTTAAAATTATTCAATTTAATGTAAGGTCTTGAATTGAGACACAGGTATGAGATGCTTCTAAATGTTTTAGATGCTGCTAACCTATGACATCTTGCTATGAACAAGACAATCAAGGCAGATTGATTCTTGCAGTAGTTTGTCAAATGGAAGGCTTTGTACAATTACTTTCACCAAGATTTCAGTAAGAAATAATATATTTTCTGATTTATGTTATAGATCTCTTCAGGTATTCATTAATGACTGTGTGAAGGGCTTGCATGAATGCTCAGAGAAGCTCTTGGTGATGTTACGGCAGTGTTCCATGCTATTTCAAGGATGGCTCCATTCTGAAGAGGACCAGTGCCATCTAGATGTTAAAGCCTTCAGGTGGCCACACATCAGATTGGGAATGTTGTATGGAGACCAATTAAGATCCATTGTGTTTTTGTAGCCCTGTCATACATTCATAAAATAATATCTGAAGATAACTTTGTTTAGGACATGGTTAGCTCAACGAGGTGGCACTTCTGCTGAATGCAGCTGCAATTCTGTACTCCTCTATTATTAGTATAGTTTTATTAATAATCCACACAATATTGTGTGTGCGTGTGTGTGTGTATACTCCATGATTTATGTTATTACAGTATCCAGATTTTATGATTTCCTAATACATTCTTTCATTAAATATAATGCAATATATATTTAACATATTTTGTATGTATGCATATTTTATATAAGATATATGAATTTAATGTGTAAACCTTACTTTACTCTTTTACCCATTTTGCATCACAATTATATAGGCTAAAGAAAAAAAAAGAATGGTATTATAATTATGTTGCAATTTTGTACTCCTAACGGTTGTAGTGTGGTTCCTTCAGGTTTCATGGTAAACAATCTTCTCACCCTTTTTGAAGCCATCTTTGTTTTCCCCAGAATTTCTGTGGCCCTCATTTAAGAGAGGCTTTCTTGCACAAGGAAAAGAGAAGGGCTGTTAGAGCTTTCCTTCGATTTCCAGGATGCTTAGCCAAGTTGTCTTGCTGCTGAAAAATGGGGAAGAAAATGGGCTCATCATTGCTTAGCAACATTGAAATGTAGAAGTTACACAGGAGATTGGGGATCATCATCTGAGGTAGGGAGGGGTGCAAACTATTTTGGAAGTTTGCTTTCTTATGAATCATTTCTCACATTCAAAACAGTTACTAAAGCAACTGTTACAAAAGGACAAAAGGACAAAAGACTGTACTTAACATAGACATGAACAAGCAGAAGTAACAAAACTCAATTTAAGTTGGCATACATGTTTGTGTTCTAAATCTATGGACTAAAAGTAGATGTGTGTGTGTTGGGAGTGTCACAAGTCCAACAGCCAGTCTTGGTTCAGGCTGGCTGTAAGGGAGGGGCTGCTGTGGGAGGAGTGGCTATGAAAGGGAAGAGTCAGTCAGAGAGTCAGAAGATGTTCATACCAACGCTTACTGTGGGGCAAGCACTGGTAAAATGCTGGAAAAAAGTCAGAGAAGCAGCATGGCACACTTCCTAAACGTCAGAGAATCATCCCCTCACCACCAGTGTTCTTGATTTGTTCAGGGTGCAGCAATTTCCTATGAAGAGAAAGTTTGCGTTCATAGGAAATTGCTGCTCCACGAACATTTTTTTTTTAGATTACTGTTAATAATATAACAGCACCAGCAGGACCCTTTCAGGGTCTACAGTCTTTTTCAGGAGAAGAAGAAAGGAAGGTATGTGGTTGAAGAAAACTGCCAGGACATAGCAGAAGGAAGAAGACAGGGAATAGCATAGAGATGAGATTTGTGCTGCCCCCCCCCCCCAGACCCAATATTTTTTTGGCCAAACCCCACATCTTTTTGCTAAAATAAAATCCTCGCTCTTAGCTCTGGGGAAAAATATCAATGGAAAAGTCTTTTGAATACTGTTTCAGGAAAACTTGTACCCAAATAGCAAGAACCTTCCCCTGTCCCCAGATCCTGAAAAGTGACCAAGAATGATATGGTGTCACTTCTGGTTATCCTCGGTGAAGGCTGTGAGGGTGCATTGCTACATTCTTGAACTCTGGAGAAAGCTGGGCTCTGGCATATGCTTGCCTCCAACATAGCACAAGACACAAAAGTAGAACTAAATAGAAAGAGAAGATTTAGCATCACCTTTGTATAATGTTGTGAACATAATAGATGGATACTCAGTCTTTATTTCTTATTACTGTCCTTTTCAGAGCAGGAAAATTATTTAGCTTCCATATATTCATGACATAACAGGATGGGAAATAAGATCCAGCTCCACCTTGATTTTTAGCTCTGGAGAGCAGTGTTTAAATCCAGTGACCCTGGGCAAATCTCACTTTCGCAGCTTCAGAGGATGGCAAAGCCAAACCCCCTCTGAAGAAAATTTCCAAGAAAACCCTGTGATAGGATCGTGATGAGTTGGAAATGACTTGAAAGCACACAACAATAACAACGAGGTACCACATCCTGTCTGATCCTCAAAGCTAAGCAGGATCAACTCTGGTTATTGCTTGGATTGGAGACTGCCAATGAATACTAAGTGCTGTAGGCTATATTTCAGAAGAAGGAACAGACAAAACCACATCTGATTATTCCTTGCTCAAGAAAATCCTATGAAATTCATGGTAATCACGATAAGTTAACAGTTGACTTAAAAGGATGTACTTTCCTTCAAATGGATACACACATCCATTTGAGCTGACCCAAATATTCCTTTGCTCTCTCAAAGAAAATATTCTTGACTGGTAAGTGAACATTTGAAATGTTATGATTTGTCAATTAGTACTTCTAAAAGCTTAGTAAATCATGTATATGAGGCAATTAGTAAGCTAAAACTCTGCTGCAAGAGGCGGTATTGACATTATAGTTTCCTGAAAAGCTTCTGGTAAATGACACTGAATATTTTATCCACACACATTATTGCTTAGTAACTTGAGGACTACAAGCAAAATATCAGTATCTTAGAATTAATACTTCACAATAAAAGCCTTGTTTGTATATATTTAAAAGCTCAAAGATGGCCTTGATGGCACAATATGGGGGGAGGGGAGAGATGCTTCTACATGGCAGCACTACATACAAGTGGCCATAATATATTTTATGTTGGTGAAAAGATATTTTCCTTTTGCAAATGAAATGCACATCTTTACACATTGTCTATTAACTTCTGACAGCTGTAGAAAGTTTGGCGAAAGAATAGGGAACAGTAAAATAAAGCTATAGTTTGTCTGTGTTGTCATGTTATGTGGGTTTAAATTAATTGATTAATTACATGGGAAGAGTTCTAGTTTGTTCACAGAAGAAAAATAAACTGCATAAAGATTTCTTAAGAATTATTAGGAAACAAATATGGGAAATGGGCAAGAGAGTATCATGGAAACAGAGCTAAGCTGCAAGATCAGCTACATCATTAGGAGAAAAAAATCTCAAAGAAAAGTATGGGGTGTGGAGTGGTAAAAAAAGAAATTTTGTCAGTAGCAGAAAGTTGGTTGTCATATGTGTGAAGGGAATTTTTGGTGCAATAATCTGGGCAAAAGCTGAGTTGAAAGGATTCCAATTAGAGAATTGACAAGTAGGAAGTTGAGACATTGAGAGAATGTGACATCTTTTGCTTGGACAGGAAGAAAAGGGGAAATGGAGTGATAGTGCTTTCTAGTCAGAAAGAATCACGAAAATGCTACTTTAGTGACACATGGAAAGAAGAATAGAATTGCAGGCCATTGAATGAACTTCAAAAAGATAGTGGATTCCAAAATGAAGAACTAATAGCAAAAAGGTAGGAACGGTAGTGTACACTGTAACATTCGTATTTATTATTTATTGGCTGGAAAATGGCATGAACTGGGTAAGGTTAAAATAAAAATCAGGGCTGTTTGAAAGTGAAATATGTTGCCTTGGAGTATGGTAGAGTCTCCTCCTTGGTATTTTAAAAACAGAGTCTAGATGTCCATCTCTGGGGAACGTTTTGATTGTATGTTCCTGCATGGCAGGGTTGGACTAGATGGCCCTTGTGGTCTCTTCTAACTCTATCATTCCATGAGGAGGAAAAATAAACGTAAAGAAAGATAAAGAAAAGGAACAGGGAGGCCCTGCTCTCACTCCCGCCATCCTCACAGTCGCGGCTGGCGGGGACGAGAAACAGGGCCTTCTTGGCAGTGGCCCCCCGCCTGTGGAATGTACTTCCAAGTGAGATAAGATCAACCCCATTTCTCCTGACCTTTAGGAAGAAAGTAAAATCATGCTTGTGGGACCAGGCTTTTGCACATTAATGTAATGCAGCAGTTCACTGGGAATGGCTAACATTGATGGTCATAAGAACACAGATAACCGCTTTGGGATATGGAAGGATCATATATTGAGATCTTAAACTGTTTGATTGTTAATTATTTTTGATTGTGCTTGTTCTAACTTTGCTGTATTTATGTTTTAAATTGTATACTGCCGGCATCTAATGATTGCCTTGTAAGGTGCTCTGAGTCCCCCCTTGGGGGGTTGAGAAGAGTGGGTTAGAAATACTGTAAATAAATAAATAAGTGCAGTGACCGAGCAAAAGAAAGAAGAGTCCAAAAAGAGGATATGAAAAGAAGAAGGAAGGGCATGCAGAATCAAATGGTTTGTCTTTACAGAACTATTAAGGGGAATTAAGGATCATGTATTTAAAACTTTTCTTAATTATGTAATGTTTATGGATGGTTATACCTCTTGTTCTGCCTTAGAATGACATTGATAATATTAAAAATGCTATTTTTAATAATATTTAAATACTAAATATTAATAATTCGCCATAAATTGGAATGATGCTGAAACTAATATGTTCCTGATTTATATGTGAATTTTGTGTACATCCTATGTTTAATACAAGTCCTTCTCTTTCTCTTTCTCTTTCTCACAGATAACTGGAATCCATTTTCCCATCCATACAAGAAAATGGATTTTGGGAAATGGGAGTTGTTTATCCCACCTGGACCAGGTGGATTTTCTCCTGTGGCTCATGGATCAAAACTGAAGGTGCACATTTTAAATTGTACTTTTGCTCTGTTCTGTCATTCAAGAATTGAAATTGAAGTTTTCCTAGCGTTCTGTGATGTGCGAATTTATATTTTGAAGTTCAAAGGAGATTTTCAGATCCTTCTCTTCACCTACATGACTTCCTGTCAAAATAATATAAAACAAGAGTATCATGCATGTCCACAGTGAACAAAAGGGATTATGATGAATAAGGAAGGTGACTTTACAGCAAACCTAAAATGACTGAATATAAATAAGGGTTTAATAAATGTTAAGAGAAAGCCAGGGAGAGAACGTGTGGCTTACAAGTTAGCAAGATTAAAAGTAGTGACGAGAAGTCTAAGTAACATGCCTATTTGAAATGTATGCAAATCCAATAATCAATTAGTAGGGATTGGATTGGATTTGAGAATTGTGAGTGGAAGAAAGAGATACCCCACACTGGAATATTAGTTCTAGTTTGACTTTGAATGTGACATGAATAGGGAAATGCTGTCCCACTTTGGGTTTTCCTAGGTAACTGGTTGGCCATTGTGGAAACAAAATGTAGGAAATGATAGAAAATTGGTCTGTTTCACTGTTGTAATTTTATACAATTATCCCGCTGTTGGAATGGCTCTTTGGTGGGATTAAGGCACCTTCTGGAGGAGGAACAGCACCTACTGGATGGTATTATTTTTACGAGAGGTACCATACCTTTTGTAGGAGGTGTTGATATGTACAGCTATATGTATTATTACTGCACAAGGAGATGCACATATTTCTAGAACTTATTAAAGCTAAGCATGGCAATGTGTAAGCAGAATTCACAGAAGATATACATGGCAGAATCTTCCTCTTCTGTTGTTTCATGCCTGCTTCATGAATCATGGGGGGGGGGGGGTTGTTCAGCAGCCATGCCTGCTAGATTTCACTCCTAGCAAATTAAGAAAAAATCCTGCATTAAGGAGTCCTAGCAGAATAGCTTGGGAGAATGTAGAAGTAAAAGAAAAAAAATGAATTGCACATTTGCTGAAGAAACATGTATCTTGTCACAGAATAGGTTATTGCCCTTTATAATACATTTTTTATTTAACATATCTTAATGTAATTATATTAATTAATAATTAATTTATTTTTCTTGTACTTTGTTTTGGTTAATTTTGGTGTCAAAACTAGAGGCTCATATGAGTAAAATACTGTAGTCATAAAGGATAGCAATAAATGATTTTATATTGTCAGAAGAATAAATAATGAATAAAAGTATTTTAATAGAAAATATACACAGAACAGGATTAGATTCAGAGGCAGGAGGAGTGAAGATCAGAGGAAACATTAACAAAAGATATGCAGATGACACCATACTACTTGCAGAAAAGAATTACTAAAGAAAGTCAAAAGAAGAAAATGCTAAGGTAAGCTTAATGCTGAATATTAAGAAAACAATAATTTTCATGGATGAACTACATGAATTCATCCTAGGTAATGATAAAATAGAAATAGTGAAAGAATTTTCCTATGTGAAATCAAACAAACTCTGGTCTACTTGACCAGAATGGAAACTGCAGTCAAGCAATCAGAAGACTATGTCTGGGAAGGGCAGCTATGAAAGAACTAGACAAGATCCTAAAGTGTAAAAATACTAAAGTTAGGGTCATCCAAGCTATTCTGTTCCCCATCACCATTTGTGGATGTGAAAGCTGAACAGTGAATAAGGCAGACCGAAAAAGAATCAATTCATTTGAGATGTGGTGCTACAGAAGAGTGCTGAGGATCCCATGGATAGCCAAGAACATGAACAAATGAGTCCTAGAACAGATAAAGCTTGAACTCTTCTGAAGCCAGGATGACTAAACTGAGGTTGTTGTACTTTGGACATACCATGAGAAGGAAATACTCATTAGAAAAGACAATGATACTGGGAAGTGGAAGGCAGCAGGAGTAGACTCCATTAGGGAGGTTGCAAGTCTGAGTTTACAGGACCTAAGCAGAGCAGTGAAGCAGAAGGAGTCTTGGAGCACAGGGGAATCTTGCAGGTGTTTTATCCACTGAGCTAACAACAACAACAACAACATGGAATAGTTATTTTGTTTGATTAAGAAAGTTGTGGGATAGTAAGAAAACTAGGAGCTGAACTGCTACAGAGATTTACTAAACCTTGCCATCACAAATGATAACTCACAGGGGTTGTCCTAAAGTGGTATGTGCATTTCTATTTTACAAACTGTTAAGAAATGAAAGAGGTTTTTTCCCCAACTACACCAAACAATTCTATCACTACAATTCCACTTTAACTGTCATGGCTGCATCTTATGGAATTGTTGAATTTATAGTTTATAAGGCACTAGAGTTTTCTTAGAATTCTAAATTTATTCCACAACTGCCAGTGGCAGAATTCCATAAAACAGAACCATGGCAATTAAAGTTGAATAATAGTGCTATAATTATGTAGTATGAAAGGACCTCTGCAGTAATTTCATTAAAAAAAAGTCAGAATTCTTAATACTTACAATATATATTTGGCAGAAAAGTGAGGTGTTTATAATATTGATGATTCCTATAGCTGAATGCCATGACAGTATACATTTTTATTGGTCTGTAGATAAATGGCTGAAATGTTCAGGTATCTTTCCATTTCATTTGAACTAGGAAAATATAAGAAATGTTACATGAGTTGCAAATTCTTACGGTTTTTCAAATTATGCACAGTTTAATATTTAATAATGTTGAGGTGACTTCAGTCATTAGGTCAATTATCACAGGGTACATTATCAAACATTGGTTTTAGGAATACTTTAAATAAGTCAATTCCTGTTTAAGAAGTGAAAAGAAAGAATAGCCACTGCCAGATAGGAAAATAACATAGTTGTGGGGATTTTTAATTTAGAATAGGCCATGGGTCATAGCATTTTCCACATGAAAATAAATGAGGAACAGAGGTCACAAACATAAAGTTTATTGAAAGTAGTGTTTCTTGCTATTTCATGTTCTCTACACAGTTTTCCATTTTTAAACCTAATTGTTAGAGAAAATCAGTTGTTAAAATCCTTGAAGATGAATCTGATATTTCTGTCCAATGGGATTAACCTTTATAAATCACTTGAGGCTTATTCCCTTTAGACTGCTGCCATTTTTTCAGAATATGTTTGTCAGCTGCTGAAGGTGACATGTTTCTGTCGCAAGATGTGTATCTGGATTAGTGAATAATTGAAAATAGATCTCACTTTGGTTGAACAAAACCATATCTTAATCATATATACTAACAGCAAACTCAGTTCTCTAGGTGTCAACCTGTATGTAGCTAAAATGGCACCATCTTTGTTAGGAGGGAATATCAACTTGCAGAACTCCTAAGTATTGTAGTAGTTCACACTCTTTAGAGATGGGCTGACCTGTAAACAGCTCAGTCAGAACAGAGAGTGCTCAGAGGACGTGGAATGCTGACTGAATTCAAGGAGAAAAATGGAAAAAGGAGGTGCAGGTACATGAAATGAAATGGAGTGTGCTGGAAAATGGTATGGCTTGTTGCTGGAAACTTGAACTTGAGTGTTTCATACTGAAGGCTGGGGATGGTGCATGGGAAGGAAGAGGAAGAGATGCATGCCTGTTCCTTCTCCTTCTCGACCTTCCCCTGCCTTCAGCTGCCTTTCCGGGGGGGGGGGGGGAGGAGGAGGAGGAGGAGGAATAGGAGGAGGCATGCACCTGTTCCTCTTCTTTCCACCTTGCCCCTCAAGAGGCAGCTGAAGGCCTGGGAGGGCAGGAGGAAGAAGTCCCACCCTGGAAGTCCCATCCCCAGTGGGTGGAAGTCATGCCCCCTGGCACCGGTTAATACCTGGTGCCGGGAGACATTTTAGTTTGGCTACTTGGCCCCTCGTTTAGGAAATTTTGGGTGCTGCAAAGGAAAGGAATGCTAACCCCCTTTAGCACCCCCCCCCCAAAAAAAAAAAGAAATACAGAGCCATAAAGTAAACTTATGCATGAATATACCACTGACAGGTTGACAGACCATATGTGTTTACAAGCCTTTGTAAAGACTGGCACAAGTGTGCTATAAAAATAATATAAAATAGAAAAAAATATAGACGTCATAATGGGGATATTCTCTCTGAGCACTATACTTTAATATGGGATAAAAATCAGTGTAATGGGAATTTTGCTAATGTGAGAAAACCCCTTTTGGTTAGACAAAGGTTTATGAGTTCCAGCATCTTGTTTTACATATAGGCCAGTTGAGTACCACTTTCTTAGGGCATTGCAAAATTGATAATTTTATTTTTGGTCTCATTCCTAAACAAACAAACAAGCAAACAAACAAAAAAATCTTCACAGCTTCCCCATATTGCGTTGAAAAAACAAAAAGAAATTTTCATCAAACTACCCATAGTCCTAAGATTTCTTCCCCATTCAGTCAATGCTATTTTATTCTCTTTTTAATCACATAAACCTATTACATATTTTTAAAATTTTCTCTTAAATTACAGCACACCCATGCCATATGTGGGCATGCCATACACACTTTAACCTTACATGGAAGGTTGCGCTGCCGTAAGGAGAATGGCATGCATGCCCGCGACACATGCACCGCACCAGACGTGGGGATACCCCCCATTGAAACTAATGGGGTTTGAGCTTATGCCTTTTTCCCCATATGTGGGGGGGGGGGAGGGTCCGGAACAGATCCCCCCATATGGGGAGGGCCCACTGTACCACTCCTGATTCCAGAATATCCATTTTCTTCCCCTCTCCCATGTCTTGTAATGAACTTGTCCATAAATGTTTACATCTGTACCCAAATTTATTGTCTCCCTTGGTTTACTTAAACATTTTCCAAGCATATAATTTTTTTGAGAAGATGAGCAGTTTAAAATTTATTAAGAACTCTTGGGTAGGTGCCATCTGCACCTGATGATATGTTAATTTCCAGTTTGTTAAAACATTACCACTGTTAACAGAGGTTGCTTCTGTTTTTTCTGAAAATGTTAGTTCAGACATTGGTATTAATTGTACATCTTCAAAGAAGAGAGACAGAAATATTTTACTCTGCAGTTTGTCTTCCATTAGTTCTTTTTAAGTTCCTTGTCCATTTGTCTCCTACATGGATCCCTTCTTCTGATTTGTTTAGTTCCTTATTGTGTATTTTAAAGATATTATCAATATTCTGCCCAGTTCTTCTCTCTTCTTTCTTTTCTTGTCTCCTTCTGTTGCTTTGGCCAAAATTTTTGTTGTCATTTGGGGAAGATCTCCATTTTCTGAAAGACAATTTCTTTTTTCTAATGATTTCCTTGACTCTGATCATTAACCATATTTCACAACTCTCTTGATATATGATAGATACTTTATTTTTGGGTTGTTGTTTTTTTAGTAATTCCTGTGTAACCAGAAGTGATTCAGCCAGTTTAGCTGACTACCCCTTTAATTTCTATTTTCCAGCCAAATGTATAATGCACTTACTTTGCTCTTATTTAATATTAGAGGCACTCCACTTTGTGGATTGATTTCATCACTAATATGTGTAAAGTGATAATTCTGGATGCCAACTTTTCATTTTGCCTTATTGTTCTCTTATAGGAACTTCACTATGCAGCAAGATACCATATTTTGCTGGATGAAATGCCAAAAACATGAACTTGATACACACCACTGTCAGACAACTCTGGCAGAACCTTTTCCTAGTTTTTAAGCTGTGCACTTTCTATTGTAAAGCATAGTGCTGCATAGCCTGCAGCTGTTCAGATATATTCAGTATCTGATTAAGATAAAAAGAGGTGTTATGCCCTATTAATAATAATAATACATTTTATTTATACCCCGCTCTTCAGCCAAAGCTATCAGAGCGGCTTACAATTTGTTAATTAGACAATTAACTCCCCTCAAGATGGTGGTTGAAGGGAGGGCTCATCTTGCTTCCAGCAGGAGGTGGCCTGCATCTCTCTCCCCTCAAGATGGTGGTTGAAGGGAGGGCTCTTCTTGCTTCCAGCAGGAGGTGGCCTGCATCTCTCTCCCCTCAAGATGGTGGTTGAAGGGAGGGCTCTTCTTGCTTCCAGCAGGAGGTGGCCTGCCTTTCTCTCCCCTCAAGATGGTGGTTGAAGGGAGGGCTATTCTTGCTTCCAGCAGGAGGTGGCCTGCCTTTCTCTCCCCTCAAGATGGTGGTTGAAGGGAGGGCTATTCTTGCTTCCAGCAGGAGGTGGCCTGCATCTCTCTCCCCTCAAGATGGTGGTTGAAGGGAGGGCTCATCTTGCTTCCAGCAGGAGGTGGCCTGCATCTCTCTCCCCTCAAGATGGTGGTTGAAGGGAGGGCTCATCTTGCTTCCAGCAGGAGGTGGCCTGCATCTCTCTCCCCTCAAGATGGTGGTTGAAGGGAGGGCTCATCTTGCTTCCAGCAGGAGGTGGCCTGCATCTCTCTCCCCTCAAGATGGTGGTTGAAGGGAGGGCTCTTCTTGCTTCCAGCAGGAGGTGGCCTGCCTTTCTCTCCCCTCAAGATGGTGGTTGAAGGGAGGGCTCTTCTTGCTTCCAGCAGGAGGTGGCCTGCCTTTCTCTCCCCTCAAGATGGTGGTTGAAGGGAGGGCTATTCTTGCTTCCAGCAGGAGGTGGCCTGTCTTTCTCTCCCCTCAAGATGGTGGTTGAAGGGAGGGCTATTCTTGCTTCCAGCAGGAGGTGGCCTGCATCTCTCTCCCCTCAAGATGGTGGTTGAAGGGAGGGCTCATCTTGCTTCCAGCAGGAGGTGGCCTGCATCTCTCTCCCCTCAAGATGGTGGTTGAAGGGAGGGCTCATCTTGCTTCCAGCAGGAGGTGGCCTGCATCTCTCTCCCCTCAAGATGGTGGTTGAAGGGAGGGCTCTTCTTGCTTCCAGCAGGAGGTGGCCTGCCTTTCTCTCCCCTCAAGATGGTGGTTGAAGGGAGGGCTCTTCTTGCTTCCAGCAGGAGGTGGCCTGCCTTTCTCTCCCCTCAAGATGGTGGTTGAAGGGAGGGCTATTCTTGCTTCCAGCAGGAGGTGGCCTGTCTTTCTCTCCCCTCAAGATGGTGGTTGAAGGGAGGGCTATTCTTGCTTCCAGCAGGAGGAGGCCTGCATCTCTCTCCCCTCAAGATGGTGGTTGAAGGGAGGGCTCTTCTTGCTTGCAGCAGAAGGCGGCCTGCCTTTCTCTCCCCTCAAGATGGTGGTTGAAGGGAGGGCTCTTCTTGCTTCCAGCAGGAGGTGGCCTGCCTTTCTCTCCCCTCAAGATGGTGGTTGAAGGGAGGGCTCTTCTTGCTTCCAGCAGGAGGTGGCCTGCCTTTCTCTCCCCTCAAGATGGTGGTTGAAGGGAGGGCTATTCTTGCTTCCAGCAGGAGGTGGCCTGTCTTTCTCTCCCCTCAAGATGGTGGTTGAAGGGAGGGCTATTCTTGCTTCCAGCAGGAGGAGGCCTGCATCTCTCTCCCCTCAAGATGGTGGTTGAAGGGAGGGCTCTTCTTGCTTCCAGCAGGAGGTGGCCTGCCTTTCTCTCCCCTCAAGATGGTGGTTGAAGGGAGGGCTCTTCTATTTTTTCTTCTATTTATTTATTTATTCTTCTATTTCTATTGACATGAAACAGACACAAATGTACACATTTTACTGAAAATGTTGTGAACTCACACAGCTTATTTAAGCTTAGTCGCATAAAGCATTAGTTGGCAAAGCTAGTTGGGTTCTCATGGTAGCATGCCCTCTGGTATTGACAATAACCATTTTTAAATAAGAAAACCTTTCAATAGAGTTGAATTACAATTCTCTCTGTGAGTCAGGGAAATCCTTTACCCTTCAAATAAAGTTTTGTAAGAGACAAAGTACATCTTGCAACCCTTGATACAATTGTTATAACTTTTTGGCCAACACTTCCCTTTCATGGTTCTTCATTTATTTTTATTTTGGAGAGCAGCAAACACTTGGGAAATAGAACTAGATATTGTGGCTTTCACCTTTGCCTCTCTTCAAGCAGTTTCAAAGATAAGAATGTTTGTTTTCAATGTTAGCGATTTCACTTACCGTTCACATGAATTTCTAATTTTTATGTACGTTTTAGATTTAGAAGGTCAATTGCTTTCACAATTTGGAAGACCTGTATCTCAACAAGTATTTGTGGTGGCTCTGTATCCATGGCATAGCCATAACTAAATATAGAGCAGATTATTTCAGAAGGAACACCTGAAGGAAGGTGCTTTGTGCTACGGGAAAGCATACTTAAAAACCCAGTTTAACCATACACTTTCTGTGAGGAAAGTGCTTCAAACAAACAAACAAACTTGGCATGTCATCCTAATTAATGTGTTAATGTCAATTAATTGTACGTTTTTATTTGAAGTGACTTTATCTTTTGGTACAGGCAGGAAGAGATGGGAAAAGGAAGTACAGAGTTTCCAGAGTCATGCTTTTCATTTACTCTTTTACACAGCTTTATGCATGAAATTCTCAATAGCTATTTGATCTTCTAGAATAATGCAGAAAAAATTGGAAACACATACCAAAGGCCTAATTGAAGTGTACTTGTATACTGATGAAAGTTTGTGGGTGTATGCATGCTTGCCAAATACACACTTGGTTGACAGAGAAAAATAACATAAAATAGAAAGTAGTGCTAGTGGGTTCTGGTTGCTTTTAAAGCACCTAATATTTTACTAGGATCAGTCTATATAAGTAAAGTAGGACTATTTTAATACTTAAGTAGTAGCTGGACAAATTACTGGACTTTTGTTATATAGCTTAGGGAAGAGATATTATATGTTTTTCAGAATTACATAAATCCTATCCATTAATACATTTGTCATCATAATCTTTCCTGCAGCAAATATTTGGAAGAGGCTTCTCCCCTTCATATGTGAGACAGTCGTAAGACATAATAAATCTTATTTCTGTTCTTTTTATGCATACATCAAATGATTAGTGCTGTTTTTAATTATAATAGTTAAGGCCTTGATTGGAAGTAATTTTCACCAAAACCCTGTAGTGACTGAGGTTACCTATTAAATATCAACTTGGATTCAGAATTGTCTTCTGAAGTTATCATGAAAAAACTACTAATGGGACACTTCCTTTTGATAGCTGGTTTTATAATTGAGTTCTGATGAAAATCAAACAGAAAGGCAAGTCAATTTCATCATTAATTTCAGCTTTGTTTAACTTACACTGCAGAAGCCTTCCTAATTTATCTGACTTGTAATGGGTGCAGTGACCAAATCATATATGCAGCTTAGGGTTTTTGTTTTTTTTTTTGTTTTTGTTTTTTTGGCTTTGGGGCTTTTTTATCTCTACAATGGTCACCTTCAAAAATCTATGCTAACACCTCTCATCTTTCTCCTTTTTGGTCTTAGGTGCTCTTCTTTCTTTCTGTCTCACTTTAGACCCAACAGTTGTGACCAAGACAATTAATAGCAGTGCTGTGTAGGCAGAAATAGGCTTGATCCTCATTGACTAGATCACCAAAGACAGGGACCAGATTTACTACCACTCCAATGGTATCTTTGAATGGAATGCCTTGCTTTCATTCATATTTTAAAAAGATTGTCATTCATTTTTTTGGTCTCGTTTGTGCCATAAAAATAGAGTTTCTTCATCTTCTGTTACCTATTTGGATAGTCTAATTTGTTTTTCTGTGAACCATCAAATGATGACCATGTGCACAATCTCCTCTCTGGTTACATGAAGAAGATATTTGTGATGAATAGACTGTTGGTGGCACAAAACTCTATCAGCGTCTCTCTTGCTTTGTTTCTTGAGCTGAGTCCAAATCTTACTACTGTCTTTGATTCTGCTGTACTTCCTACTTTGGCTTTCCAATCACCTATGATAACTCAACAGTTCCGTTTTGGCATGCTATCAATTTTGTCCTGCACTCTTTTGTCTTAGAAATTCTCAGTTTCTTCCTCCTGTATTTGGTGCATATACTTGTATTATGTTCATTGGGTTTCCATGAAATCTTATTGACATATTTTGAATGAATAAACATAATCATAGAGTTGGAAGAGACCATGAGGGCCATCCAGTCCAACCCCCTGCCATGCAGGAACTCCCAATCAAAGCATCCCCGACAGATGGCTATCCAGCCTTTGCTTAAAGACCTCTAAGGAAGGAGACTCCATTACACTCTGAGGGAGTGTGTTCCACTGTCGAATAGCCCTTACTGTCAGGAAGTTCTTCCTAATGTTGAGGTGGACTCTCTCTTCCTGCAGTTTGCATCCATTGTTCCATGTTCTAGTCTCTGGAGCAGCAGAAAATAAGCTTGCTCCCCCCTCAATGTGACATCCCTTCAAATATTTAAACAGGCTATCATATCACCTCTTAATCTTCTCTTCTCCAGGCTAAACATCCCAGCTCCCTACAGCAATACTAAGAGTGAGCAAGCTAAAATGGACAGGAATGGGACACTTTGAGTCAGATAACTAGACATTGTTGTACTCAGGAATTAACAATTATTATGAAAAATGGAGGGAAAAAAAATAGAGTAGCAATAATATTGAGGAAGGAAATAGCAAAATCAGTCAAAGGAGAAACTATACCGCACCTCAGTCATGTCAGTGGTACTCATGTAATTCTATTCTCCTAATCTAGCTGAAAAGCAAAACAAAAGATTTTATGTCTTTCTGGTGAAAAGCCATCTATGTTCAACAAGAAATTATTCTTTGCACAGCACAACCTTTGTGATGACACATCCCCCTCAATTTCCAGGGAGATATTACTTACTATTTACTGCAGCTTCTTGTTTAGAATGAAGCAAAGAAATACATCTAATAAAGAAGAGAATGTATGTATAGAACAAATCATTCACATTAACTCTGTATCAAGTATACTCTATATTAATGGTCTGATTGAACTGAAACAGTAGATACGATTCAACCGGAATTATTAATTGCTTTTTTTTTTAAAGGCACAGGAGAAGATATGTAAGACCCATTGTAATACAAACTTTATAATAGCCTCTTAAATGAAAAAGCATTTAAACTCTGAACCCAAGTGTAAGAGTCATAAACTAGATATAGTTTAGATACAGATATAGATATAGACAAAATCTTATTTTCACTTCATGAATGAGACGGTCAGAGAACAATACAATATTAGAAGTCAAATACTGTTTTTAATTTTTTAAAAAATTAAATTGTTTTATATTCAATCACATTGTACATTAAATGTTCAGTAATTTGGACTGGGTTGTTGTCCTAATTTGAGGTATATCAAGGTAAGGGCATAACTTACTTAAGAAAGTCCCTTACAAAAAAGCTCCTTTCTACAAAGTGTTTTTACATCCATCCAGCTCCACATTTTCCTCCTTGTCCTCTGCTTGACTGTATTTTTAGCAGTACAGGTTGTCTCCATTATCTGGAATTTCAAAATCCAAAATATTTCAAAATTCAAAATTGTCCACAAGAGCAGCTGAGATAGTGAAACCTTTCCTTTCTGATGGTTCACTGCATACTTTGTTTCATGCACAATCTTTATTTCATGCAAAAAATTTATTATTAAAAATATTATGCATAAAAATACCTTTAGGCTATGTGTATAAGGTATATATGAAACATACAGTGTGCCTGTGTCATACATGGGCACAACTTAAGCGGCTTTTAGCATAAGCTGAAAGCCACACCGAAAGAAGACTTGGTGCACTCCGGAAGGGATAATGATGCGCACCGTGCTGTGGGATAAGCCCCATTATCTTTAGTGGCGCTCGAGAATTCCCCTTACGAGTAGGTCGGGGTCTGGAACGGATCCCGCATGTAAGGGAAGGGCCCACTGTAAATAAATTGCATGTTTAGACTTGGATCCCATCTCCAAGATATGACATTAAGTATATGCAAATATTCCAAAATAGCATAAATCTGAAATCTTAAACTCTTCTGTCCTCAAGCATTCCAGATAATAAAAATTCAACCTATGTTAACATTAGAATTATCTGATGAAACATAAGACTTCCCATTGCAGATATGCAATAAACCAAGAGCTCAGGAAAGAATGGGATTCCACTCTAGCCAATCCTACTACAGCTGTGCATCCCTGCTCACAACAACCAAGAAAAACAGCACCTTCCTCCAGAACCCTTTGATGCATAAACATCAAAACAGAGAGAAAAGGGGAGCAGATAAGCTTGCCTTACCAGTTACCCCAGCATGTTAAAGCAGCATAGATCTATAAGTATGGCCCCCAAGATGGAAATAAGAGATAGATAGATATATATATATAAAAGTGGAAGCTGGTAAAGGAAAGTCATCAATGGATACATATTGGAAGAAGCTTTCAACAAATTTCTAAATGATTCAGAATGTTTTTGTTTGTTTTGTTCTTGTGGTTGTTTTGTTTACTCATGCAAGGCTTTCATGACCCGGGTCCAAAATACACTACAGAAATAATGCAGTCTGGGGCTGCTTTAACAGCTGTGGCTCAGTGCCAGGGAATCCTGGGAACTGTAGTTTATTCTGGCACTGACACAGAATGCTAAAGGTCTCACAAAATTACAGTTCCTAGCATTGACCCAGTGCAGTTAAAGCAGTCTCATATTGTAGTGTGTTCGGGACCCTGGTTGTTTCATTCCAATCCAATCCACAGTTGTATTGCTTATAGTCAAAGGTTACTTAAAAATGTGTAGCAAAATTCAGTAATGAGAAATAAGTCTAAAACATTAAATTCTATAACATTATATAACACAGCATAATTTATAATGTAGATCATATAAAAGTTTTAAGAATAAACAAAGGTTTAAGAACAATTTAGATTTTCTTCTGGTAGAAAATTTTTTTTTCTTTTTCTGTGGTGCTGAAATCTATCCCTGCTCTTTCCATACTACTTCTGTCTGGTACCAACTTTTCTGTTATAGAATTAATGCCAAGGAACAAATCTCAGGACTCCAACTACTAATCCCAAATCAGTGAATAAAGTGGATACAAAGAAAATCAACTCAGTTGAGAAGTAGGGCTGGAGAAGAGTGCTGAGGATACCATGGGCATCCAAGAAGAAAGGCAAATGAATTCTAGAACAGATCAAGCTGGAACTCAGCCAGGAAGCCAGGATGACAGATCTGAGACTGTTGTACTTTGGCCACATAATGAGAAGGAATGATTCATTAGAAAAGGCAATGATGCTGGGAAAGGTAGAGGGCAATATGAAACAAGGAAGACCACATGCCAGATGGTTTGACTTGATCAGGGAGGACACAGGACTGGGCCTGCAGGACTTGAGCAGAGAAGTTGAAAACAGGGGGTCTTGGAGGTGTCTTGTGCATGTTATGATTTCAACTTTGCTTCCTTTTTAATTGCACAATAGTCCCCTCCCCCCAATACAACATAACCATTTGGAAAGGTAATACATGGTAGTTATTTAGGAATGCTTCCTGTGACAACATCATGAAACCTTACAGCATTCATGCTCTACATCAATCCATATTATGTGTAATTACTATTGTTAAAGCTGCTTGGTCAATGTCATATCTCTCTCCCTTCTTTTGAACAATGAGATTACCATGCCAGATTGTATATAAATACTTTGAAGAGTTGATACAAGAGAAATATTCTTCTGTATAAATCACAATCCTATGCCTGTTTCTTCATTGTAACTTCATAGTGATCCCAGAAATGAGGTTCGTCAATGGTAGATTGTCCTTATTGTGGCAACAGTAACATAAATAGAAGACCCTGATAATGCTTGTCACCTTTGGACAGCTGCCACAGGAGTAATATCAACGCTGTGAGGTTGATAATTACGTTTGGCCTCTTAGAAGGCTGTTATGAAAATGAATAATGCAAAATTGGAACACTGTTTTCCCATTGACAGACTGACTCACAATTTTGTTAAGCCAAGAAACTTGGAATATAGCCAGTGTAGTCCCATTTAAAGTAAGTAGTTTTAAGTGGTAGCAAATCTAATTAGGCTATAGATCATGTTGCAGAGGTAGCATTTTCCTAAAGTGATAAGTATTCAATATTTTATGTGCTATTTCTGAGAATAAAATTTGGATTATATTCTTGATCCTGGAAACAAGGGAACTATAAGTTGTTTGCTGTCCCTGGACCTCTATTAAGTATGAATCAAAGCTGTGACCACTCAACAGAGTGCCTGTGAGCACCATCCTAACAGGCAATAAGCCTTGGCATAATCACTAGCAGATTCCAAAAATATTTGGAACATACTATATTTGTTCTATTTGTCCTTTTTGATAGGCCGTGAGAAGGACCCATGGTGATCAAAATCTTAAAGTAATTAAAAAGCCACATGCTTTTACCTGGAAAAAAATCTGAATTTTGGGGAGAAAAAATTAAAATATATCCAGTACTTAATTTCATATTAAATCTCAACTTATTTTACTACTTAGCAACATAAAATGTATCCTTAAGTTTGTTCAGGCAAAATTACCTTGTATCAAAAAGAGATGTGGGAGTGTATTTTAGCTTTTGATAAATGAAAGTAGGGAAAAAATACAAACCAAAACCACAAACTTGGAATAAATGAAATGGAATTTATTGTTATGGCTGAAACAGTTATATTCAGTTGCAATTTTAAGGACTCAGCTAATAGCATATCTGGATATAAAATTTTTAACTTGCCACTGAAAATATACTCCTTAATAGTGTATTCTTGCAACAATGCAAGGCCCTAATTGTTTATGAAGGCAGAGTACTACTCACAATAAAAATGTATGTTGAATTTCATTGTTGTATGTCAGTGTATGCACATATATTATCATCCTGTAATTCTATAAACTATTTTACTTACAAATTTTTATACTGCACAATTCTGGTAATTTGACTGGTTAAAGCCTTTTCTGTTTAGAGAAAAGCATTTGGTTATTGATTGTATAAGGTCTAATTTTGTTAATGTTGCTAGTTGCTGTTGTGTATGTATGTGTTTAACTATGTATTTTGATCTGCTTTTTATTTTTTATCATTTAAACTCTTTTTAATCCATGCATTTTGTAAATTTTTGATTATGTATTTTATTTTAATTTGTTGTAAGCCACTTTGAAGTCTGAATAAGAAAAAAGCAGGATAAAAACTCTGGAAACTGTGATACATGCACTGGTAACCTTACGTTTGGACTACTGTAACGCACTCTACATGGGGCTACCCTTGTGTCTAACCCGGAAACTACAACTGGTCCAAAATATGGCAGCCAGACTTCTCACTGGAACATCTAGGAGAGAGCACATTACTCCTGTGCTTAAAGCTCTCCACTGGCTGCCGACCAGTTTCCGGGCACAGTACAAGGTGTTGGTTTTAACCTTTAAAGCCCTACATGGCTTGGGTCCATCCTATCTAAAGGACCGCCTCTTCCCATACGAACCCCCCCGCACACTTCGGTCCTCTGGGAGGAACCTGCTGCAACCCATGAAGACCAGGCTGGTGCAGACCTCCCAGAGGGCTTTTTCGGCTGTTGCCCCCAAATTGTGGAATGACCTGCCAGATGAGATGCGTCTTATTTCATCTTTAGAAGGCTTTAAAAAAGCCCTAAAGACGTGTCTCTTCCGGCAGGCCTTCCCAGAGAATGTAAACACTCCCCAGCTCCAAACCTAGGTTTAGAGTGGCTTTTCTCCGAGCCTACCCTCTCTGTTTTCAATTCTGCACAAACTTGGCTTGGGTCCGTTCTTTTCCCTAACCTGTTTTTACTACTATTTTAGCCAGTTACTATTTTAACTTAATTGTGATTTAATCTCTTTTTAAGGGGGGGTGGTAAAGGAAAGAACGGGATATTTTACTTGATATTGTTTTAACCCTTGTTGTAATCCGCCCCGATTGCTTGTTCAGAGGGGTGGACTAGAAAGAAATATTATTATTATTATTATTATTATTATTATTAAAAATAAGTAAATATTAATAAAACAAAAACAAAAACAATAACCACAGATAACCACAGACTATTTTATTTTATTTTATTTTTATCCTGCCTTTCTTCCAAGTTGTGACCCAAGGCAGCTCGCAACACACATACACATCTCACATTAAAACAACACTTTAAAATGCATTTAAAATAATCCAATTAAAACAGTAAAGAGTTTTTAAAACACAACATATAACATTTAAAACATACAAGGTTACAAATAATCTAAACTAACTCCCATCCACCAATAAAACCAGGCCTGCATGGTTTAAACAATGTCTTTGCTTGCCAAGCAGAAGACCATCAGGGAGAAAGCCAGCCTAGCTTCTTGTAGAAGGGAATTCCACAGAGTTGGAGCAGCCACCGAAAAGGCTCTCTCTTCTGTCCTCACCAAATGAGCTTGGAATGGTGCTGAGATTGAGAGAAAGCCTTCCCCTGAGGATTTTAGGGCTCTAGCTGGTTCGTATGGGGAGATACGGTCTCTCAAATAGTCTGGACCTATGCCGTGTAGGGCTTTTTAGGTCGTGACCAGCACTTTGAATTGTGCTCAGAAAAGTGAAGTTGTTTCAATACAGGAGTTATATACTCCCTATAACAGTCTCTATCAGCGTTCTAGCCATCTTATTTTGGACCTGCTGAAGTTTCAAAATAGTTTCCAAAGGCATCCTCACGTAGAGTGTGTTACAGTAGTCCAAATGGGATGTAACCAAATCTTGTGTCACTGTTGCCAGATCGGATGTCTCAAGGAATGGGCGCAGCTGCCGCATTAGTTTTAATTGTGCAAATGCACTCCTGGCCACTGTTGAAACCTGGGCATCCAGGCTCGGAGTTGATTCCATAAGCACACCCAAGCTGCAAACCTGAGAATTCAGGGGAGTGTAACCCCACCCAGCTCAGGCACAGCCCCAGTTCCCTGATCTGCCTTATGACTGACCACCTCTATCTTGCTTAGATTAAGCTTCAGTTTGTTTACCCTAATCCAGTCCATTACTGACAGCAGACACTGATTCAACGCTTCCTCAGAGTCAGATGGAAAAGAAAGATAGAGTTGGGTGTCATCCACATACTGATGACACTGCACCCCAAAGTTCTGGATGACCTCTCCTAGTGGTTTCATGTTGATGTTAAACACTCCACCTGTCCAGTTCTTTGTGGAGATCATCCACCAAGATGACCAAAGCTGTTTCTGTGCCATAGCGGACCTGAAGCCAGATTAGCACATGCCATAGGTTACCATTGTAGTTTCTCTTTCAACTGCACTGCAGTTGGATTGAAACTTTTATAGAAAATGAGACTAAAAAAAGAGAGCCTGGCATTGACAGCTTGTGCAACTTACTTGGGAAATAACAAGTTGTTTCCACATTGTAGCACCAGATCAGTTTTTCAAGTAGCTGATAAAAGAGTATCCTTTAAAAAGCTGGAGCAGTTCCATCTTTCAAAGAAAAATATACAGAGACTCCCTTATCTGGAATTAAATACTTCCAAATTCAAAATTGTCTACATAAGTGAGTAAGATAGTGATACCTTGGCTTTTTGATGGTTCCATATATGCAACGGTGTTTCATGCACAAAAATATTTAAAATGTTAATATAAAATTAACTTATAAAACATATTTGAATCATAAATGAATTTTAGGTTTATGCTTGGGTCCCATCTTTAAGATATCTCTTTATGTATATGCAAAGTATTCCAGAATCTGGAAAAAAAAAATCCAAATTCCAAAGCATTTCTCGTCCCAAGCATTTTGGATAAGGGAGACTCAACCTGTACAGCCTTCTGGCTCCAGATGGACATGTCTGCCTTTTGGATATAATAAGCTAAATATACATATCTGAAACAACCAGAAAACATGCCACATTCTCAGGCTTCAACAACTGAAACTAATTTGCCATTTTGAAATGGCAGTAATGTAAGAAAGGGAGTGTCTTTAGTTGTAATACCTATGAATTACATTTGTCTTAAAGTATTTCACTAGCTTTACAAGGCATTCCTCTGAGGGGCTCTTCAGACCAGCCATTAAGGCTGGCCTGGGTGCGGAGTTGGGGCATCACATCCACATGATGCATGCCCTGACTCCGCCCCAAGGGTGCCACATGCTGAACCACATGGCGCATGGCATCATGGCACTCCTCCAGCACTGTGTCCGGATGACGCAGCACCAAAGGAGCTCCATATAGCTCCATCTTACTCCCATGTTTCTGATCCCCACTTATGACGTGGCCGCATAAGGAAGGGTTAGGATGTTGTTATATGTTTTTAAATAATTACTGTTTTAATCACTGCCGGTTTAATCTATTTTTAAGGGGTGGGAGGTTTGGAAACGGGTTATGGGATTGTTTTAATCTATGTTTTTTCTTTTACTTGTACCCCGCTCCGAGTGTATGAACAGAGGAGCGGGCTATAAATAAACTATTATTATTATTATTATTATAGCCGCACTGCTGTGGCTATGGCACACTTTCCAGGGCGCAAAAAGGAGCTGCTTATTTCCACGGCCTGGAAAGGTTGGATCGGGGCCGCAGTCACCCCAGCCCTGATCTGGATGTTTGTACAGCCCTGAAGTATGTAACTAGGGCTTTATCCAGGCAAGCCTGTAACAAGTGCCTCATCACAGAGAGAGCATCTGATAGATGGCATAATGAAGGCTTACAGGAGATGAACAACTTTTTTCTTGTCATTCTCAGAAACACTGAATTGGCTCCATAATGGGCTCTAACTTATATGTGGCTAGATTTGGCATAAATCTATCTTAATCTGCATTTTAGACATCACCCAACTTATTTTTCTATCTCAGAAGTACATTAAAACATTACCTGAGCTTTGCAATCTGGAAGATACTTTTGGTCACTTGTGAGTCTATTGCTTATCCTTTTCTTGTAGAATGACCAAAGTATTGACAAGAGCATTAGCCATGCAAGGGTGAAAGTTTCCAAGGGCCTTATGGAATCCACTAGATTCCAGGGATGGAGCATTTCAGGCAGGAGTGAGAAAGACACTGATAATGATTTGACAATGCAAACCTATAGATCTAACTTCTACCTCACTACAGAAAACTCTATCAAGCATGTGTCCCACCACATGTTTTGAGACAATAACATGTTAGGACAGCCTCATAGTTGATTTCCCCCAAATCCAGTAACCTCAGATTGGATGTTGAAATGTGTTAAAGTACTATACTGGTTGTCCTCAGTCTGATACCACCTACATCAGCTCAGGCATGGAGACTGAAACCTAACACATTGCATGATATATTTCTAGACTGACCCAAGTGTTCAGAGTATGACACAAATAATCAGGATTGGCACTCAGATAACAGGAAGTACGGAAAGGGAATCCTCATAGCCTATAGTGATTTCTTTCCTTCCCAGCTTTCAGTCTGTCTTAATGTTTCATTGAATACCCAGGAAGACAAAATTAACTCTTCCTACTATCTTCCTTTAGGTCTTGGATAAGCATCCTAGATTGGGCCCATCACCACAATTACATAAATCCTTGAGAAGAGAGATTTCATTTTAGGCAAACCTTGCATTCAGCATCAGAAACAGAAAACCAGAAAGTAAAGCCGTAATGTAAGCAGGACTGGTTGAAAGGTTGAGGAGTGAGAGACTGAAGAAAAAATAATTTGTCAAATCATGTATTTTATGAAATAGTTGTTTTTGGAGTTTGTGGGTTTTTTCATAGTTTAAGTATCATCTAAATGCCTATTTTTTGTGGAGGTTGTTCTTATGGATGTTTTTTGATATTGGGAATTTTTATTCAAGAAGGCTTTTATTAGGTAATAAGGGATGGTTCTTACTGATATGCATGTTTTATCTATTAACTATTGTACATTTTAAAAATATTTTTATATAGTGTAATGTAGCAGGGCGTTAATAAAAAATCAAAATTAATGTTTTTGGGTTTATGGATTTATTTTAAAAAGATGATTTACGGATTTATGGGTTTATGGGTTTATGGGTTTATTTTAAAAAGATTTCCTTTTTGGAAATCACCTTGAGTCCCTCTGGGAGAAAGGTGACATATTAAATAAATAAATAAATAAATAAATAGTTCATTCATTCATTCATCACCCCCCCCATGCTCACATTAAGATGGCTGGGCTACAAATCAAAACAAATGCATAAGAAAAGTCATTAATCATAAGTGTTCTGTTAGGTTAACAGTGGCATTAATAGTTGTATTAATTCATCTTCCCCTTGGCTTAATCTGTTGGACTGATATGATGAGCTAGAGGTTATTTTTATCAGCGCTCTCTCTCTTTCTCTCATGCTATGTCTATGTCTGTCGTGTGTGTGTGTGTGTGAGAGAGAGAGAGAGAGAGAGAGAGAGAGAGAGAGTCAGGCTGTTCTTCCAAAAAATAAAATAAAATCAGTGTTATCTTTGGAACTTGAACCATGAGGTAAAGGTTCCCTACCAGTGATGTTGGGAGTTATCCCTTCCACCCACTCGCCCCCCTAACAGGCATCAAAGGAAATGAATTACTGCTGCTTCTGATAATTATTGCCACAATGATTGATAGACATTGTGTGCTTTCGTCTATGTATTAGTATGTGTTTTGCTTTTTGCAAGGATGATTAGAATTCCCCCCACCTCATTTTGGTTAACACAGCTAGATGCGAATATATGGTTGGATTTATGTTTTTAATGAATAGACCAGTAATGACACATAAGGTGACATTTAATACAAAAGTAAAATGAGAGAAGTTACTGGTTTTTAATAATTCACTAGAATATATTTTAGGTGTTTTATTGAAGAGAAAGCATTACTTTATATTTTTTAAAGAATGGAGTTATATCTCCCTCTTTTGGAAAATCAAGGCATGACCTGTTTTAGAGATAAGGCTTTGTTGCTAGATTGAAGCTCTCTTTCTTTATCCAAGTGAGCAGATAAACTTTCTTGAACAGAGGGGAGAGAAAGAGAGATAAGTATGCCTAATTTGTTTTCCAATCACTGACATTTGTTTTAAATATTTGATGCAAGTCCAAATGCAAATTGATTGCTCAACCTAAAATATCAGGGGACAGTGTTAGCAGCATCTGGCCTGCTGAAATTTCCATATGGAAATACATGCATCCTTTTAAAGAAATACGATCGGAATATGATGGTATAGAAGTGTTTTGATTTTCCACCCTCAGCTTGAGTTTCTTACACTTTCCTTTCACATCCAGCTCTTACCACCACCACCACCACCACCCCATTAAATCCATAAATAATTGCTGATGGGCATGTTCTAGCTAACATCATTAGCATCCTTGAATAAGAACATTAATACTAAAATAAAATATTTGAGTAGCATCAACTAGATATTAAAATGCCAGCAACCTTAAAATTCACTTTCAGCAGGCAAAGATATTTTGCATGTGTTCTTAAATGGAAGTAATGAGCAACTGGGATATCCAAAGAACAGATGTCACCACTGGAGAAGACAAACAAATGTTGTAACCACTAGCCTAGCATACTGTGGCTTTGGCATTTGGAACAGGAAGTCATCCATTCCAACTGCCAGCGCCCTTGCCTTGGAAGGAGAGAAGAACTGGCAATATTTGCTGGATTGAATCCCCTTCCCCACCACCATTCCTTTCTTCTTTTGTGTCATGTCTTTTCAGATTGTAGACCTGAGGTTAGGAAGTGTCAAATTAACAACCTGTAAGCCACTCTGAGAGCCTTTGTAGCTGAAAAGCAGGTATAAATACTGCAAATAAATAAATAAATAAATAAGATATTTAAGCAGTGGACTAAGGCGTATATGAGAGAAAGGACCGCTTGATGTAACATCACTGGCAGCTTCTGGGTATACTTTATGGTGCAGATTCTTTAATACAGGAAAATAAATGGAATCCTATGGGACCTTGCTTAAATCATCTATTCACTTACAGCTAGAAATAGCTTATTTCTTACTTAGGGTTTGGGAATGCAGCCTGTGGGTTGTATGTTCTTCCTTCAATTTACCTAACAAGCTAAAAACCCTAAGCACACAGACACACAACCTGGGTGGAAAGAATACCTTCAAACATACAAATAGCTTTTCTTCCCATAGTGGCAGACGTTCCAGTTTTTCCCTTAAGCCTTTGAATTGGCCCAAAAGCTGAAAAACCACAAGCACAACCTGGAGTTTGATTTCCTGTCACTTTAGTGTATCAACATGACCCATTGCTGGCATGCTGGAGCAACATTTCCTCAATCCTGCTTTAATCTGGGCAAGTGGCATAAAAGGTTA
This sequence comes from Urosaurus nigricauda, assembly GCA_034509955.1. Lineage (NCBI taxonomy): Eukaryota > Metazoa > Chordata > Lepidosauria > Squamata > Phrynosomatidae > Urosaurus > Urosaurus nigricauda. The sequence continues at coordinate 57,825,978 of JAOEGL010000003.1, forward strand.
AAATACTTAATTTACCCCTATTGTATAGGTTTGTAAACCATATGGGATGCATAGAAATGTAAAAGAGTCTTGCATTTCTGTAGCCCTACCCAGTTTGTCAACACTTGATGGTGGAAATCTCAGGGAATACAGGATAGATTTAGAATAGATCAACTCTAGTGCCAACTAAAATCTGCTAACAAATATGGAAAACAAAACAGTGGCCAGCAGACTCATAACAATCACTATATTTTCCCATTCACAGAAAATGGAGGCACAAAGAATTGCAGTAATTCTAGGCCATTGCGATAGCATCACTGGGAGAACATCTCAGCACCCCCACTCCAGGACATGGGTTCCCAGTCTAGTCTGGGCACTGTAGTGCCTAGGCCACTTCCAGCTTCTAACACGTTGAGATATTTGGATTATCCTCATGTCAGGTACCCCAGAAGGCAGGCGATACTTGATCAGTTCCGCATCCCCTGTGGGAGCTGTTCTGCCCCCACAGGAGCTCCTTAGGGCCACACACACTGTTCTGCCCCCTGCAGGAGATTCTCAGACCTGAGTGGGCACTCCTCCACCCCAGAAACCATGACAGAAGTCTCATGCCAGTAGTCCTGCCCCCCAAAAGTTCCACCCCCACACCAGGTGTTACCTGATGCAGGAACACCACTGGGCCATTGTTTTAATTTCCCATGCAAGCAAAGTTAAACTCAAAATTCTGCAAGAGAGACTCCTATCATATATTGAGCGAGAAATCCCAGAGGTGCAAGCAGCGTTCAGGAAAGGAAGAAACACTAGGAACCACCTTGCAAACATATGATGGGTAATGGAGTGCACCAGGGAATTCCAGAAGAAAATCAGCTTGTACTTTATAGCAAGGCCCTGGACTACATAGATCATGAAGAGATATGGAATTCTCTTAAAGAAATGAGAGTGCCAATACTTTTTATTGAACCAATGAGTAAACTGTAATCAGGACAAGAGGCTGCTGTTAGAACAGGATATGGAGAAACAGAATGGTTCCCAATTGACAAAGGGCTGCATTCTATTACCATTTTTGGTCAACTTGCATTAAGAAAATAACATATCAAGAAAAAGTTGAGACTAAGAAGAAGTGAACATCATACTACCATCTATGGTGACCACACCCCAAGTCAAATGTATTATTCACAAAATAATAGTGATAGAATTAAAAATTTACCAAAGGTTTACCTATTAGGTATGATCAATGAGAACATAGAGAAAAAGCATGAGGGAGTCATATATATATATATATATATAATGACATATGTAAGGGTGGAACATGCAAGATAGTGATAAAAAGAGGAAATACCAACAGTGGCACAGTGGCTGATAAGACTCTGTGAAATGGCAGAGATAGATAGGATGACCAGTTGGATGAGGGGGGAAACAGAAGAATCACTTGAAAAGGAATGGCAAGTATTATATGAATACTTGGAAAAGAGTTGGGGAGACACTATAATATCAAATGAATAGAAACAAGAATAGAAAGGAATATAAGTAATGACAAAAAACAGAGTCCAAAGTTTACTTGACAGGAAGATAGTAAAGGTAAAACTTTTTTTCCTTTTGATTAAAAATAGAATCATCCAACTATATTCAACTCAAGATTTAACAATAAATATCAGAAAAAGTGAGTCGGTCTGGAAGGAAGTCAATATAAATGTTTAGCGTTTTTATAAAGAAAATTAGTGGAAGGGAAATACAGTTTGAATAATGTCTGAATGGAGATTGTATTATTTTGTTATTATTTTGTCATTCTATTTGTTTGTTGAGATGTTTGTAGTATGCTATTTACCTTTGGTGAATAAAGATAATAATAAAAAAGAAGGGAAGATCAGAGGAAAGAATATCAACAATCTAAGATGTACAGATAACACCATGCTACTAGCAGGAAGCAATATAGACTTGGAACAATTACTAAGGAAGACAGTATCAAATTATCAAAAGAATGAAAACTTTTTTAAAGCAAAAATTAAAAACAGTGCAGCACCATACAATTTTTTCTCTTCTTCTAATAGGCTTTCTGGAATGTAAAGATCTTCACCTGTTGTGGAAAAGACAGCCATCCTAGGAGCATCCTATCCTTAGTTCCAAAGTTTTGCAACAGTTATAGAAAAGATCTACTCTTGTGTTCCCACTAAATGTGCTCATGATGGTTGTGAGGTAGAAAGAAGCACTTTCCCTGGATATCTTAGAGCTCAGGCAGGCTCGTATGGGAGGATTATGCTCTTTCAGATACCCTGTACTGTACTTGAGTTGTATGGGCTGTTCCCAGAAACAGACTAACAGCTAGTTGAGATATGGCAAGAAGCAAGTCAGATTTTCAGTGTAAGCAGCACATATTAGTAATCTAACTGCAGCTCTTTGGATCAGATGAAGTTTGCAAACACTCTTCACGTGCAGCCCAACATAGATTTCATTGCAGTAATCCATCAGGATGTAAATCTCATGGGTCACCATGGCCAGGTCAGATACCCCAAGCAACAGGTGCATCTGGCACATTAGCTTTACTGTAATTGTGCAAATGGACTCCTAGCCACTGCAGAAACTTGAAGATTCAGATTCAGGACAGAATACAGGAATTACATCCAATCTGAACCTGTGTCTTCAGGAGAGTGTAACCCCATCGAGGACAGTCAGAATCCATTTTTCCTGATCTCGATTTTGACTGACCAAGAGCATTTCTGTCTTGTCTGGATTAATTTTAAATTTGTTTCTTCTCAACCAGTCCATTATTACTCGCAGGCCTTAGAATATAGTGGTTCCAATGGCTATATCAAACCTCCCAATTTAGACTAATTAATACTAATTTTAGGGACCAAGCTATCTCTTTCAATCTTTGCTTTTGGGCTTCCTGGTGGTATTTGGTTGGCCAGTCTGGTTGTCTTAGATTGACTTCTGGTCTAATTCAGGTTCATAGTCAATATTTTTTAGGATTATTAAGTCATTTGGTTGGCCAGTCAGGTTGTTTTATATTGACTTCTGGTTTGATTCAGGTTCATAGTCAATAGTTTTTAGGATTATTAAGTCTTGGGGTATTAGATAATATTGCAATTATATAAAAAGGCTAGAGTCACAAGCCACTTATTATCCAAAAGAACATAAAGCGACTGATCACCCAGAATTATTCCTCTCTTGGAAATCTGTGAATCCATAGTAAGCACTAATAGTATGGTTGAAATGCCAAATAACAACAGAATGCCTATGCTCACGAAAGCTTACATGATGGAGAATTTTTATTTTTACAGTGGTTGCTTTTTAATAGTAGTCTTGTATCACGAGGGAACATGTGAGTACCTGTATTTATCTTTTGTACCAACCATATTATTTACAATGGTACATGTGTTGTGTAGCTGATTATAGTTAAGACAGGTTGGGTGTATTTAACAATGCAGAAATCAGTGTACTGAAAATATTTCTTTTGTGTTCTTTCTTTGAAAAACAACAAGACATCTTTTAAAAATGTGCTGTAAAGTTTGTCTATGTGTTTGGAATCTCAGAAGTGGATGAACAAATATATGCTGCTGAAGAAGAGACCTTACTCCCTTGCAAAACATCCTGTCCCTTGTTCCATAATTTTCAAAACAAAAAACAAATGGTGCAAAACGGGAACAATCACAGAGCAAATTGTGCAAAATAAGGGGAGAAATGCATATTTGCTCAATTTGGTGAAGGTGTGCCTTTCTCATAATTTATCCCTTGTTATTCTTACGCGGTTTTAAGAAAGATTGGGAGTTATTGCTTGTTTGCAATTACACTGACGATAGGAATCAACTATAGGTTTTATTAAATGAAGCGAGTTTGTATATTGTGGAAGCATGAATATTATATAATGGAAGTATAACAATTAGTGGTATATATCCCTCAGTTAGCTGGACAAGTCAGTAGTATTTGTTAGTTTTAGTTTTAAAGTTGTTGGGTTTTTGTAATTATTTGTTTGTATTTATTTGTTTTAGTTGTACATATAAGTGTGTTTGTGTTTATGATGAATAAAAATATTTTAAAAAATATTTTAGGCCTTCCTTGTGGAGAACCAGGATCAGTTTCATTTATTTTGAGTGAAGCTTTATGTAGAGTACAGCAGGATACTAAGTATGAGTTTCACCAACACATTGTAGCATAAAATTAATTTTACTTGACAGAATTTGTCTTCATGTACACTGAACATTTGGACAATGGGAAGCCCAGCCACCAAAATGCACATGAACACAATTTATAGTAATATTACATAGACAGGGCACCATGCATTTCAGGTGTGTATTTCAGACATTGGCTAGGCAGTGGAACTAGCTTTGATCTATTAGTTCATTTGCAGTATATAAAAGGAACTCTTAAAAAATGAGCCTGTATGTCATACTTATGATAGCCACTTTACTTACAGTTAGCCACATTTAGGTTGTAAGGAGACTGAATGGTATTATGGTTAGCACCTGACAGAATGACACAGGTTATCTAGGTCTATGGAAGTGCAAAAAACGCTTATGTCCACAGTCTGCAATCTTAGCTTTATTATTTGGCTGTTTTGAATATGGCGTGTGCTCCTGAATGTTCAGCTCAGTTTTCTGCATTGTATATTCATATAATCTTGTGTCTCACACAAATGTCAGGCTAATGGAATACTATAAATTGCAGAGGATAGAGATAATAGCTTCTTATATACTGTCCTTGTAAATAACCAGTCTCTGACATTTGCATATTTATATTAAAGCTGTTCCACTCAAACAATATTTAGCATGATGATAGTCTCTGATGTCCAGTTGTATTTTACTCACTTGCTCAAAAGTCACATTTGCCAACAGTTATTTTCAAGTGGATTCATGCTAAGAATGTTTAAAAAGCTATTTCTGGGCTAGTGAATTAATTTACTCCATGCAAGCTGTAAAAGTGGTAGGCATCAAAATATTAGAAATCCACCCCCCTCCATAAATAAGCAGTTGCATTATTGTATGTTGCAGTATTAGCACATTGCAGCTGTGAGCTAGTCCCACTTGTCCTGTTTGTGTGTGTGTGTGTGTGTGTGTGTTTACTTATTTTCTTGGTTGTGTGCATCCTACAATTTTTTAAATTTATTTCAGCTCAATCTTTTCAACATACTTAATTACTTGATTTTAAGTACATAATCATGCTAGAGGGTAGAAATAAGTAACTTAGGTCCAAATCTCACTCAACCATTAAGGTGTCTGGGCAGACTTAGGCAAGATACTGTCTCTCCAGCTGTCTGCTGATAATGTGACCTCAATAATAATAATAGTAATAATAATAATAATAATTATTATTATTATTATTATTATTATTATTTGGATCTCGCCTCTCCCATTTGAGGATTGAGGCGGGTAACAGCAAAGGCTAAAATACAAGTACAACTACAAAATAATAATAATAATAATAATAATAATAATAATACAACCCTCAATCCACCACCCTTCTACCCTCCCTCCAATTAGAACAAAATAATCACAATAAAAGCATTTAGCTAAATAACATCAATTAAAACAACTCAATGAAGAGTAACAACAGCATGACAATAATGAAGCAATAATATGTTGGGGGGGGGCTGGTTAGCATGGGCAGACATTCTAGTCTAATTGAAGTTAGTCCGGAAAGGCCTGCCGGAAGAGAGTAATTTTTAGCACCTTTTTAAAAGCGTCAAGGGATGTAATCCGACAAATCTCCTCTGGCAGGTCATTCCAGACATTTGGAGCAGCAACTCTTTTGGATGGACAACCTCTTTTCCTACTCCCTTCTACTTCAGAAACGTGATGATCTTTTCCTATGAATCACATTGTCTCATGATGCGTTCAAAGTACAGCAGCCTTTTTTTAGCCATTGTTGTTTCTAATACAAACAGCTTCATTTATATACCGCTTCATACCCTTAAGGAATGTCTAAGCGGTTTACAACTGTAAGCTCCTTCTCTTCCCCTCCGCTTTGGTAGTCAAGGTCTCCTGTCCCAGCCAAGGATTTCCACTGCCCTGTCCCGGATTCGTCCTTTCTCACTTGCTGCCCCTCACTTCTGGAACCTTCTTCCTCTACATGCGTGCCTCATCACTTCTCTAACCAGTTTCAAAACTGAGTTAAAGACTATATTGTTTAGAGAAGTGTTCCCAGATGTGTGACTTTGTCTGGCCCGTTTTAACTGTGCATTATGAAGCCGAGCCCTCCCTCTAGTCCATCTGCCTTGGTCCAGGCCTCAGAGGGAGAGAAGACCTGATACCCTTCCCCATCACCTTCCCCTTCTCCTTTTTTCCCCTCTTTTAGATTGTAAGCCTGAGGCAGGGAACCGTCTAATTATAAGTTTATATGTACCGCACTGTGTAAACCTACAGCACTATATAAATAAAGGATGAGAAGAAGAAGAAGAAAGAAGAAGAAGAAGAAGAAGAAGAAGAAGAAGAAGAAGGAGAAGAAGAAGCTATTTGCCCCCCAACAATCTGGGTACACATTTTAGCGACCTTGGAAGGATGCAAGCCTGAGTCGAGCTTCAGCCCTTATGCTGGTCTTGAACTCACAACCTTATGGTTTTGCGTGAGTGGCTGCACTACAGGCATTTAACCACTGCACCACCAGGGCTATTTAATAAGGGTTCAGGCTTGATTTTCTCCGAGACCCATTCATTTTTGTTCTTTTTTTTTAAACAGACAATAGAACTGTCCCCCAACACCACATTTTGAATGAGTTCATTTTCTTTCTGTCAGCTTTATTTATTGTCCAGATTTCACATCCATATATAGAAATCAGAAATACTATGTCCTAGATAATTTTGACTTCTATATTTAATGATATATGTTGACCCTTGAGAATCTTATGTTCCTTCACAACTGCTTTTTCAAGTCTTAGTTGTTTTTCTCTCTCTTTACAACAGTTGGCCCTCCTTATAGTTAACCTTTATTAACTTTTATTTATATAGCGCTGTAAATTTACACAGTGCTGTACATACAGTCTTATATTCAGACTGTTCCCTGCCCTCAGGCTTACAGTCTAAAAGAGACAACACAAAAGGAGAAGGGAAGGTGGTGGGAATGGGATGAGGTCCAGTGGTTCTTCTCTCCCTCTGGGGCCTGGACCAAGGCAGATGGACTGGAGAGAGGGCTTGGCTTCTTAATACATAGTCTTCATTTGTGTTAATAACTTGGTCATGGTATACTAGTGTTACATTTATAATGATTTATAAGAAATACCAATACCTTTGGGGATGCCATTTAACAGACTTTACTGTGCTGGGTAAGTGTCTCAGAGTTTTGAGGTTTCCCAATCAAACCATAGCATGGCTGCAAATATTACTGTATTCTAAAAATTCACAGTAGGGCAGAAATTTGGGCTTGGTGCCTGGTTTGCCATTTAACACTTTCTTAGTGCTCTTATTTTATTAATGCCTGCAAGTTTACGTGAAGGTTGATGAGACTGTGAGCAGCAGTACTGACATTAGTATAACTCCAACTGGCCAGTGAGAAGTGGTAAAAAAAAAGATGTCCTGGGAGTAGTAGCCACTGCTGGTACAATCATCTTTATCATCTGGGCCTCTGAAATGTCTGTTGCTAGTGGCCTTTGGAAGTAGCAAAATAATGGAGATTACTAACTGCCTGACCCAGTGCTTCTCTTTATAGTTCTAGGTCTTGAATATTCTTCAGTTGCTGTCATGTTTGTCACTTGTTGTTGTTGTTGTTGTTGTTGTTGTGTGCCTTCAAGTCATTTCTGACTTACGGTGACCTTAAAGCAAACCTACCATGGGGTTTCATTGGCAAGATTTGTTCAGAGCAGGTTTGCCTTTGCCTTCCCCTGATGCTGAGAGGATGTGGCTTGCCCAAGGTCATCCAGTGGGTTACATGGATGAGTGAGGTATCAAACCCTGGTCTGCAAAGCATGTTCCAACACTGAAACCACTACAGCATGCTAGTTCTTGTATGCCACTTATGCAGGCCCATAACATAAAGCAAGCAGCATTGTTTAGCATATAGGTCTCCATACCACACAATTCTGATGTAGTCATAGTCGAGGTTTGACTGGTAAAAACAAAATAATTTTACAGTTTTGAAGGCTTCTTTCTCCTTATGTGTTACAGCCTAGTATTACAATGTGTAAGACCTGAAACATAACTGCCTGGCAGCTGAAAATCTGATTGATGTTTAAAGCAGGCATCGTGAAGTGAAGTGAGGGCAGGAGAGGTGGGGATGAAGCATATTGGCTTTAACATGTCTTAGAACTTTATTCTGTGTGAAGCAACAATATCTCAAAGAATGGCTAGAAAATAGACTCTGTATCATTAGTCCCCTGACTGACACAACAGAAAAGAATGGCACACGCTTCACTGGTTTGAAGAACACAAAGTGCTTGGTTGGTGACTTGCCTGAATTGTCTGGAGCATTGTGACAGCATTAAGAGAGCCAATACAATAGTATCCATATCATAATGACAATAATAAAGGAGAATAAAGGTTCATTGTTGCATTGTCATGTATAGCATATCCTTCACACAGGATTCTGGTTGGAATTTGTAGATCCAGATTTTATTCCTTAAGTTCAAAAATACAGTCTCCAGTGTCTGCTTGCTACACCTTCCAACTGTATATCAACCTCTATTGTGAAATATTTGTTGCACAATAATCTGCTAGAAGCCATTTAAGAACTTTTTTTAATTCAATTCTGTCTTTTATGCTCTGAATGCAATGGCTTGGCAAAATTTATCTATGAATTTATGGACTCCAGATAAACTGGCACAAGTTAGTCTTAGAAAGGCTTAGTTGTGTTCAAATGTTGTATAAATACCTTCTTGCATGATAGAAGTTGATTGTATTGTGCATTTTTCTCATTTTGGGGACAGTAGTCTTTAAACTGAAAGAGACACCAATCAAATAGTATCTGTGTTCAAAACAGAATGACCAGTTGAAAACAGCAGTTGATCCAGAGTATCACAATAACTTCTTCCTTGTCCTCTCACATAGGATTGAATGCATGGATAAATATATATTATTTAAAAAATCCCCTTTAAATGTTCACGTTGGTGCAGTAGAATATCAGACAGTGAAAGGGAAATCTTCTCTCTATAGAAAAGTAACTTTGTGTCTCTAAAAAAATGGCAGCCTGAAGACTTAACTCACGGGGCATCCACTTTAAGGAATCATTGATCTGTGGTAGTTTGCTGTGCCTTACAACAGAGACTCTATTGCTGTATTGCACATATAGCTGACAGTAAATGTCCCATGCCATGTTCCCAACTATAGTGGCATGAGGCTAGACATCTTGATACATGATTGACAGTTGGTAGTAGAGAAAATTCTTATAAGTAGTTCCATCTGAATTGCTTGATATTCCAAGTGCATTTTTACTGTAAATTTACACAGAGGTAGACAAGCATAGTTCTTATAGGATGCATTCACCTCTGCTGATTGCTGAGGTTATATTTTTAAAACTCCCAGTGGAAGCTGATCCAGAGGGGCTGATTCAAGATCCCGCCCAACCTTCTTATTTTGATAACCAGAGTGGAGGAGAAAATACCATAAGAAAGATACTGGCATATTTTTTTGCTCCTGGCAATGCCCAGTGTATTGGGATAAAAATTTATCCCAGTAGTTTTCAAGTAAGAATAGATTTTTCTGAAGCAACTACTTTTGGGGGGCTAGAAATATTTTACATTCTAATTTAGTGTGAGGTTAAAAAAAATGATTCTCAGATCTGATTTTAAACCATGGCTAACCCATTAAAATGAAGAAGTAGTATGAAGTAGCTTTCTTTCAGTAGTTTTATCTGAACATTCAAAAACGTCATTGAGGATTAAAAAAACTATTGAGACATTTCAGAGGTAATATCTGATCAAATTAAAATAAGTTTGAAAAAATAAATATATACCCATCTTGTTTTAGAAAGCTGGAAAGGACCTGTGAAAAAAAGGATAGTTGGATACAATACTTCCACTTCATTGGCATGAAGCTCAAGCAGTCCCATTATGTTTATAGCATTTGCCATAAAAGACCATGTAAAGGTAGAGAGAACTTTGGTGAACTGTACAGTGGAAAGATTTGGCTTTTTGGCTCTTTGAAGCCTACAGTGTCAATACGTGAGCTTAGTCCACCTTGACACCTAAATGAAAAAAAAATATACACACACACCACACTTTCTGCCATGGCATCTTTTCTGATGAATTTTGGTACCTGGAAAATGACAATGGTGACAGCTCTTTGGCGCTTCTCTTCAAAGTAGTGCCAAGAGGAATTGGAATTTGAAGGATTGGAATATGACATTTGTATATGTTTTATTAGCTTTCCTGGATGAAAGTCTGGCAAATTTAGCACAACATTAAAGGTTATAATCACTGCTAATATAGAAGCCATTTTCTTTGTGTGTATTTTCTTAGCCCGTTTATGCATAGTCACCCCCCCCCTATATATATCACATGATTTACCATAGTTCCTTCATTCATCCAGCCTTTAGGATGAACACAAAACAGTTATGCCTACCATAATTTTGTAAGTTCTTTGGCATCATTTTCCTTTGTTTCATCCTTTACATTCTTGGTTACATATTCTAAGTTTTACCCTCATCATATGTGAATCATATCAAAATCCATATTTTTGACCCCCAAATTTGTCCCCAACATGTACGTGATGTTGACTTACAGTAAAGTAATATAAGGTAGTTTGTTTTTCTGCATGATGGGCAAGTGGTTGCAAGTTTTCATTTTGGAAAGTGCTGCAGCTTGATCTGATCTACTGAGTTCTTGGCTCAGGGCAGTGGTTCCTAGGTGGATACCACAAAGTTTTCTTTGTTCAGAGAACATATGGTTTCAAGAAAGCTGGTCCTTGTTCAAAAGTATTGGGCTGATCTTTACAAAAGCTGCCATAAAATTAGATTACTCAATTAATAATTAGCTATAGTTTTGTTTGCCTAACCACCTTCTATTTTATTCTTGTCAATAATTAAATTTAAAATAAATGCCTTGTTTTTACCCAAAAGATTAATCAGGGAAATATTTGTATGCATTTATTTATGACATGAAACTCTAAGAAATTCTTTACCAGGTTCTTGGGTTATACCCCTACCCCCCCCCCCCCCAAAGTCTTTTTCTTTGTAGTAACAAAGAACAGTAGATAAAGCCTTTCCCCCTGTTTTCTTTCTTTCTTTCTACCCGCCCCCCTTTATGTATCCTGAAGCCTTCAGGCAAGTTCAAACTTCATGTGGTCCCTTAAATAGAACTTCTCAATAGCAGCTGGGATTGCCAGTAATGTCCCGTTGTTGGCAAAAATGGATAGCATTATGTAATACTTTACCACTGAACTAGATTTACTTCTGGAAATACTAGTCAAATTTAGCTCTGAGATTAGAACTCAGGGCTTTCTGACTGAAGTCCAAAGGCATTGATTCTGGTAGAACTGCTGAATATCATCTGAGATGTGTTGGGATTGTTTTTCAATCATTTACAGAGGAGTCTGTATTTTTGTGTTAGCCTGCAATAAAAGCCTGCCCTTTTGACAGATAATACTGTACTATACAGCATAAGCAGACACTAACATAATTTCTATTTAGATCAATATCTTCCTTCAGCTGTGCTGTATCTTTTCATAATGTCTTCGATAACTGGACTTTTGAATACAGAGATGAAAAAAATAAATAAATGAGCAATGTCTTGCTTCTGTTAACTGTGTCATTAAATTGATTGTTGTTGGCCTTTAGACAGATTATTTTAAAAAAATTATACCTTTCCATCACTGGTTAAAACTTCTGTTTGATTTGAGAAGGCCTTCCTGTTTTTGTTATGTATGTTACCAGTTTTTGTTTGTTTGTTTGTTTGGAACTGGGTTTTTTGAGTGGTTTTATTTTGAATTGCCTTGAGCAATCATTGAGCTGAATGGTGATTTCAGAGATCCTTAAAATAAATATCATGATTTTAAAAAGACCACACAAATATGTTGTGTTAAAGAAGTATTTTAGAAGGAAGGAAGGTTGGTTCTGTATTATGCTGCTTATTTCCAGTGAGACAGAAAACTGGAAGAACCTGTTGGATTTGACTTCTGCATTCTTCAATGTGTTCATGCTAGGGTTTGTTTGTTTGCCCTATGAGATTGATTGACAATCCTAGAAGATTGCCATATGCTAATTTGCCAAACCTGGGTAGCTAATTTGCATATTATCCATACCATGCTATTTACTGGTATCATTAATACTTGCATTTTTTCTACTATTGTTTCAGTCTTGACAATATTTAAATATCTGATCTCAGAGAGCTGTTATAATGGTTGTGAGATTTGGAGCAAGGAGACCTAATCCTAGCTCAGTCATGAAGTTTGATAGGTGAACTTGTGCCATTTCACTGCCCCTTAGCCAGATTTATTTTACAGGGGTATTGTGGGTATAAATGAGGAGACGAAGAACATGGACAGAATAAACTGTTAACTGGGGAAATATTCCCTGGGTTTGATGAAGCAGGCTACAATTCACAAAAAAGTTTATGCAAAATAAAATCTATTAGTCTTTAGCATTACTGAAGACTCCTGGTTATTTTTGATGCCACAGCTACTCTTTGAAACTATGAAAAATGTTTCTTTATGTAAGAATGTATATATTTATATGTTTCAAAACAAGTGCCAATCCAATGTGGCAGACATATTTTGTTCCTTTAATATCTTTAATCTCTTCTTGCTTTCCATTAAAGCCTCCTTTTACTCAGGAGTAACCAACTCTACTCTCAGAAGCCTATAAAAGATAAAATGAAATAGGAATTTCCTAGAAGTCTAATAAAACTGTATAATGCTGTCATGTGGCAGCAAAAAACATAAAATCAATTGCATCTTATACATCTGTGGCCTTGCTATCCGTGGATTTGAGCATCCGCGGATGGCAAGCCCTGTAGCATCCAATGGTCGCTTGCATGTCAGGCCATCATTAAGGACAACAGAACTTCATGTCCCACATTTTTTTGTTTCTTCGGGGAGACCGGGGTCCAGAACAGATCCCGACAGATACGAAGGTCTGACTGTATATGGAGTTTATCAGACAATGGAAATTGGAAGTATAATCCAATGGCAATCCAAACGCAATCATGGGGTTTCACATTATTTCCTATGAGTGTATCTCATGCAATTTCGGGCAAAGGGGAAGTCATTCCGAATGCAATCATGGGTTTTATGTTATTGCGTATTAGAGTATCTCACACAATTTCGGGCAATGGGAAGTCATTTTCAGGCAATGGGAAGTCATTCTGAACACATTCTGAACCCAAGTAGAATAGAATTCACAAATGGCTCCATTCGAAATAGAAATTCCTCCCGTCTGATAAACTCCTATGTAATAATAATTTCATTATAACATTGGCCACTTTTTGCTGCTTTGCACCACCATTTTCTTTTCTTTTCTTTTCTTTTTTTGGTGGCATTTGTTTTTACTTTTCCTATGGCTATCCACCAGCATTACAATGTTTACCTGAAGAAGTAAAGGGGAGTCACTCTCAGTTTTCAGTTGTCAGCTGTGCTGCAACCCCTGTTGTTAATGCCTGCCCCTGGGAGGCCAGACTAGTACCAATGCTGACTTCATTCTAGGCCCAAGTAAAAACATGGCCCAAGTAAAAGCATTCTATTAAATCCTTTGGAAACTAGTAATCTTATCCAGTTTGTATACATACATTATTTTAAACTGTTTAAATTGTTTTAAACAAAAACAAACAGCTTCATTTATATACCGCTTCATACCGCCTAAGCAGTGTCTAAGCGGTTTATAGCTGTAAACTACTTGCCCCCAACAATCTGGGTACTCATTTTAGCGACCTCGGAAGGATGCAAGCCTGAGTCAAGCTTGATCCCTTTTGCTGGTATTCAACTCGCCATCTTATGGTTTTGAGTGAGTGGCTGCAGTACAGGCATTTAACCACTGCGCCACCAGGGCTCACATTAAATAGTTTTAAATTGTCATAGTTTGTTTAAATCATCTTCTACTTTTTAAAATTGGTTTAAGTTGATGTACATTGATTTTTGTTGTACATCTTCTAGAGAGCTTTTGATATAGGGCCATGATGGTGAACCTATAGCACATGATATCATTTCGCTAAGTATGGCCATAGAGAAGGGCCACACACGTGCCCGTTCCTCCTTTTCCTGGCCTCTAGCTGTCTCTCTGAGAGAGCTGGAAACCAGAAAATGGCACTGGAGAGAAGGAGCAAGAGGCATGCACCTCTGGCTCCTCCTCCCAGCCCTCTCCTGGCTGGCAAACAGTACAGGGCAGGAGCTAGAGGCCCGCACCTCCGGCTCCTGCCCTCAGAAGCCTGTTTGCTGGCCTCTGAGTGTCTCTTTGGGACACTCAGAGGCTGGCAGATAGAGGAAAGAGGGAGCTGGAGGTGAGCACCTTCCTGCCCTCAGAACCCCATTTGCCATTTCCTGCCCTCAGAAGCCCATTTACCACCTCCCAAGGGTACACAGCAAATGGCGGAGGGCAGAAGTCAGGGGCACACACCTCCAGCTCTTGCTCTCAGAAGCCTGTTTGTATATTTCATGCAAAACTGTTGGGCACAATATCATTTTATTTTTGTTATTTAATTTGTATCCTGCCTTTCTCTTAGCATTGGACTAAAGGCAGCATACACACCTTAAAAACACAATGCATGTTAAAAAAAATCCTCTTTGTACAAAAGTTAAGATGCAATTAACCTAATTTTGATTTTAAAAAACAGGTTAAAACAGCATTAAATAGAAGTTCTATAGCCTGGGAGCAGGAACTGAGAGGTCTCCCTTCCAGTCCTCAGCAGCCACACCTCTGAAGATGAAAGCCCTTCCTTACAGAACTTAAAACACATACCTGTTTATATAAAAAGATTCAGTCTTTCAAACTGAGACTGGACTTCTTTCCTCATAACTTGGTTTGTACAAGGGTTAGTGACTGCAAAGGACTGGGAATACGAGCCAGCTAATGATGCAGATGGGCATGGATGGCATGTCTAAATGCCATGTGAAGTCTAGTAAGTGGATAGTATGGTATCACTATACTTGGCATTGTATTTAAATTACACTGAAATATATGCTCTAATGATTCTGAATATATGAAATATAGTTAGTAGTTTATGTGCCTCTATCTCTCTTGGTGTTACTTTACAGGGGATATTAAGCCTGGAAATAGAAAGTTACATTACACATTGCAAAACTTTTAAATGCCTCTGGCTATCTAGTCTTGCTCCTTCTCACTTACATATAAAGAAAGACATTGCCCTTTTCAAATTACCTCCAAATGACAAAATGTGCTTCCATGACATACAAACCTTGCTCCCTGAATAATCATTTCTATTTTATTATTCCCTAACTTCTTTCTCAGAGTAGGTTTTCTTTATTCTTCTTTTATTCTCCTGATTTTGTTCCGATTCTTGCTATCCCTTTGGTATAACCATAGTCTGAGGAGTAATCTTGTTCATATTTTTAAGAGATTTAAGTGCTCTTATTCATTGCATTTTCTGAATAGACAGGGAAACATTAAAAAACACCATTGATATACCCTAGCATTTGATGTTGTCAAATAAGAATGTGTACTTTATTTGTAGTTCTTCATTTAGGAAGGGCAAGTTTGCAAATGTAGAATGCAGATATAACACCATCCATTCAGACTGTCTAAGAATATTTAGGCTGTGAAGGAAAAAAATAGACGTTTCAAATACATGATTATTTTTATTTTTTAAAAGTTGTTTGTCCCAGTGCTTGACAACATTTAGAAGTTGCAAAGTAGACATCGAGACTAGGAGGAAGGTCTCTGTCTATAGGGTGTTTAAAAGGGGGAGGGGGAGGAGGAACTTCTTCATTTAGGCCTGTTTGAAAACTAGAAATGTGTTTGTCTTAAAATGCCATCCCCTGCATGCATATCTAAGAGTAAATCTGTGAAACAGCTATATAAATGTGTAACATTAGGATTTTAACCCTTTATTTTTCGGTGTAGACAGTTTACATCAACTTTATATTTTTATGATGTGCTAATACTCTTGTTCATTTCTTAAACTATAAAAGTTTTAAGAGCTCACAATTGATAAAAAATTGTTTTATAACAGGCACAATCCATCCCTAAGACATTTTTTCACTTATGTCTTTGCTATTTCACCAGAGACCATTAACGCAGGATGCTTCAGAGTTCAGAGACCCTTAGATCTCTTTATTTGAGTACAATAAACATAACCCCAGAACAAGTTTTCAGAAAGGCCTTTTTTCTGGTTTTTAGTTATAGTAAATCCAACGGTTAGTTCCATATACAGTGGTCCCCCGGTTTACGAATACCCCGGCCTACGAAAACCCCGGCCTACGAAAGAGCCAGGGCCGGAAAAAACGGCCCCGGTTTACGGAAAAAAAACCCGGTTTATGAAAAGAAAGTGGAGGGAAATTCAAATGGTGTGGGGGCTGGTTTAAGGGGCCCCGGTTTACGAACTTTTCGGTTTAAGAAAGGGGTGCTGGAACGAATTAATTTCGTAAACCGGGGGACCACTGTATTGTAAATTTCATGAAATCAGTGGATTGCATATGAGTGTGGACTCGCCAGTCAGTAGTGGGTCTATTATAGTTGGAACTAGGAATTGGATTAAGACATAAATCAAGTGTGGGGATCTTGCATCCCAGTATATGTTATTGGACTGAAATCCCAGCAGCCCTACCCAGGACAGCCTATGGGGAAGAACAACACCTGGAAGGCTGCATGGTATTTGTGGCCTAAATAAATGACATAGATTTGTTCCATTAGGTGATGGATTCCACCATATTCCCCTTTTCCCACTTCCTTTCTCCCATTTAATGAAAAGATTTTGAAAATACAGATTACAGCAGTTTTAGAGATAATTGCCATATTAAAATTCTAGTAAATAATAATAATAATAATAATAATAATAATGTATTTATATCCTGACTCTCAAAGCAGATCAAAGTAGCTAACAGTAATAAAATAACATTAAAATACAGTAAAACATCATAACCCATAAACCCTCCCATCCACAATAAAAATACATTTTTATTATAAAACTAAGCAGGGACAATTAAGGGGCAATTGATGGGAGGCCACTGAGAAAGCTTGCCGGAAGAGATATGTCTTGACCGCTTAGTAATTTGTGTCGCAACAACTGAAGACTAAAACAAAACTTTGTAGGATTAAAGCTGTTATTCTAACAATAAACTAACCAGGTAATCGCACAATACATTTTTCCTTCTTCATTGTTATGATCTTCTAGTACACATTTATCATAAGATCATTTCATAATTATCATTTGTTCACTGGGTACACAAATTTGTCTTGGATTTGAGTATTTTATATTTCTACCCTCTATACTGTGCACAAGACATAGCATTATCCTCATCTGCAGACTGGTTTTATAGCAATTGTCATACAATGACTTTCCTGACATTTTTAGTGTAGTCTTGCCTACAAAATAATTTCACTAATTTAAAAACAGGAGAGAGATCATCTGAACTTTTTTTCTACATTCCCTGAAGTTTCCAATTTCTTCATTCTGAAAAATGGAAGGGGACTTCTCTCCCAAGTTTTTCTAGGTTTTCTCTAGCTGAAACATTCATACATGAATAGATAATAATAATTCCCAGTCCATAAGAAGAATCATGCTGTATCAGAACAAAGGCCCATCTCATCCGATATTCTGTTCAGCAACCAGTTGCCCTTGGAAACCCACAAGCTGGAAATGAGTGCTGCTCTATTCTCCATCCTATATGCCTCAAAAACTGATACGCAGAGGCATACTGTCTTTGATACTCAAGGTGAAACATAGCTATCCTGACTTGTAGCTTATTCATGGACTTATCCTCTATGAATATAATTTTGGGCTGCAGTTATATGTTAAATTTAGTTTGTTGTGATGTGCTGCATATGGAGCAGCCATTCTTGTGCCTAAAGCAGAAGCTGTGCCTGATGCAGATTGCAGTAGTCCAGATGCTGAGTGGTCATCTGACTGCATATTACACTGACAATTACCTATTTCACCAAGTTCATGGTCTAGTTGTTAAAAACAAAACAAAAACCTGTAGCCTTTACCAGCTTAGGAACAGGTTGCTTCTCCCAAAATAGACACATTATTTTTTAAGATCACTACAGGAATTTCTGTCAGTTGTACCATTGCTTGCAGATTGCTATCTGCTGGCAGTTTGGAAGGGAAAATTTTCTGTATCTTTTGGAAAGCCCTCTCTTTTGCTTTCTTAACTAGGGATGCAAACAAGTGTGTTTCATGTGTATGTAGAAAACTATAGACACTAAGTTGACCTCATTATGCAAGATCCAAGTCTGCATAGCACACACACATACTGCAATTCTCTAAGCTGTAGGATAGGTGATCATGACAATTCTAGGATGTCAGGCAATATGAAAGGGAGAGGGGGAGAGTCATACCTAATAACGGTGGTGCCCTCCAACTGCCCCAATTTAGCAGGCTCAGTCCCACTAATCTTCTGCTTTCTCAGCTGCTTGAATGTCCTGGTTTCTCTCTCCTCCACATCCTTTCCTCCTTCCTCATCATATTTCAATTGCTGCAAACTGACTTCAAAGTTTAAAAAGCAGCTTCCATTCAGTTCCATTCAGCTGGAGGGGGATGGTGGTGGAGGAGTCTTAACTCTCCCAGTAGGTTCATTTGGGTGTTTGTTTGTTTCACCAGGCTTTTGTAAACCAGGTACATCAATTCCAGGTTTTCTCTAATTAAAATAGTACTTTTATGTACTTCCTCATTAATAACATTTGTTCTCTTGTTGTCTGGCCACACTGTGATGTTGCTTAGTCTCATATGTACCAGTTGTCATTTATAGAATCATAGAATCATAGAGTTGGAAGAGACCACAAGGGCCATCCAGTCCAACCCCCTGCCATGCAGGAACTCTCAGTCAAAGCATCCCCGACAGATGGCCATCCAGCCTCTGCTTAAAGACCTCCAAGGATGGAGACTCCACTACACTCCGAGGGAATGTGTTCCACCGTCGAACAGCCCTTACTGTTGTGAAATGTTGGAGAGTATGCTACAGTCCCAATCAGCTTTTCAAAGGGATGCAACCCACACCAGAAGTCCCACAGTGGGAAAAAAACACACACACAAACACACACACACACCATTCATGCCTGGTGAGTCTAGTTTGAACCAACAAGTCAATTGAAGTACAAAAGAACAACAAGGTTCAAATACTCAGGTTGCCAGGATGTAGAATCCGCCAAAAACCCACTCCTTTTCCTGCAGCAGTTATGAAAGTAAAACAAGTGACAAACATCATATTGGGGGTTACGTCAGTCAACAACATCGGGTGTTTCCTGTGGAAGGTGAGTAACTTGCAATGGGATGGTGTCAAGTTGCCTGTTGAAATTATAAAGAAAGATGACTGTGGCTGCATATGCACTGCACAAATAATGCAGTTTGACATGGCTTTAACTGCCATGGCTCAATGCTATAGAATTCTGGGATTTGTAATTTTGTGAGGTATTTAGCCTTTCCTAGAGCTCTGATGCCACAACAAATCGCAGGATTCCAGAATATTAAGCAGTGATATTTAATTTGTGTAAAACTGCATTACTTCTACATTTCAGAGAGAGGAGAGGGACACCTGCCACTCTCAATGCAGTGGCAGTCTGCGCCCACTATGTTGGATGGAATAGAGAATCAAAGCTCTAGAGGATCAATGGCAAAGCCAAATAGATCTATTTTTCTTCTTCTATTTTTTGTGATCCTTTAGTTTCACTTTAAGACCTAGGGATCATTTTTAAGTAAATAAATTAGTAAATAAATAAAATAGTTGCTAGGAGGTTATGTTGAAATAAAATAGTTACTAGGAGGCTGAAGTCATTTTATTGTGACCAAGAAACAAGTATGCTCCTTCATTTGCTAGTTTTTTTCTTTAATGTGTGTGTGTGTACATTCTTTTGTACTCCATACTGAGTGAAAGCAGAAAAAGAAAAAATGTTTGCTTACCTGACGTCTGAAAGTGTATTGATATGCTTCTGAAAACTAAGTAAAAATTAAAAACCCAATAGGCCTACATTTTCATCAATCAAGTGGGCAAACAGGATCTTATGCTCTGATTAGAAACATTGAGAATAGGACAAGGAGAGAATGTGTAGTTGTAAAAAAAGAAAAGAAAAGAAAAAAGCTTCAAAAGACCCACTATTAAATTGGTTCTATTATCTTGCAAGTCAGTCTAGCACAAATCAGCACAATCTGTTAATTTCAATTGTAGAGGAATAGATTCCTACTCATTGGGTGGTTGTTTAGATAATTAATTCAAAGTTGGTGGGGTTTTTTTTAAGTTTGAGGGGGAAATCCAAAGTCCTGATATAAATGCAATTCTGAACAATCTAGCTGACATGGGTGGGGGTGGCAGCGGCAGCAGGGGGGGGGAGCCTTCACTTAAGAGTGTAAATTTTAAATGATTATTTGCAGCACCCATGCAAATTTTCTCAGAACCACCACCACCACACAACACATGCCTTTGTTATTCTCCAGTCTATGTGGCTTTATAAATAAACAAAGAAACAAAGAAATATCAGTTTTATTGAGCAAAAGCTTGGCAGAGGCCTAACAGAGCTACCAAAGTTACCCTTTTTCCTCTTTGGGCCAGGGTGCTCTTCCATTTCCTTTAAAAAGGAATGGCATGGCCATATAAAGAGGCATGTGTTAGGCTTTGAGGCCTGAGTATGAAATGTACAGATGTGCACAAATGGAAAAACAGGAATTGTGGCTGGAGTTGGCTGCAGCTGAAGGCTGGAAAACAGACACTGCTCACGGTCAGTATGTGCTTGCTTGCACGTAGGCCTAATGTAAACAACAAGAGTCTTCTTGACTGAGGGGACAACATTGTAGGTGCCACAAGGAGGAAGAATCACAAGAAGAGGTTGGGTGGAGTAGTGGATGGCTGGTTGAAGAGATTTGTTGCGCGTGTATGTACACTTGGAAATACAGCAACTTAAGAATAAAACCTCTGAGGAGAGAGTTTTGGCTCCAGTCTGTTTCATCAACTGGGAGGAGGATTCCAGATAAAGCCAAAGCTCCAAGGTTGCCGGTAATACTGAAGGCATTGGAGATTGCTTGAACTGTGCGCTTCTGCTTGTTTACATCATCAGCATGGTCATATTAAGATATGTAAAATCAAGTTTATCCGGTTTATATCCTGTCTTTCTCCCAATGTGGTTCTTAAGGCAGGATATAAATGATCAGGCAGCAGGGAGGGATCAGACAGACCTGCTTCTTATGCCTGTACTCACTTTTAGCTCACTCTTCCTCTAATTAAAATGCCCCAAGAAAAGAAATTGGCTCCAGGTTTTACATAGAAGTAAGATTGTCAGCAGACAATATATGGCAGCCCTTTTCCTCAACTGCCTCAACCTTTCTGAAGACTTCCCAGCCCACTACCATTGCTGACCTAGATTGCTAACTCTGATCCACAAAGCACAAAAGTTCCCTGTGAAACCGGCCACCTCCTAGTTATTGCTCTTCCTTGTCTTTCTACACACCATAGCCAAAAGAAACCACAACAAATATTAAGCATACACACATCTATACACTCATTGTTATACTCGTGACTGGTGCAACATTGTCTAAAAACAAAGGCTTGTATGCCAGAGGTGTAACACAATATTGCCCAGTGCTGTACTCCAAAACAAAGAAATGATTATAAATTTGCTGTTCCTCTGGGTATGTGTGACTGGGTCCCCACACAATATAGAAGGAATCAACTTAGCAGAGCAACTACATTGTAGAAATAATTCAGTTTTGTAACACTTTAAGTGCTTTAGCTTATGTTCTGTGGAAGCATGGGATTTGTAGTTTTATGATGTTTTTAGCCTTCTCTGCTGCTGCCTCATAAAACTACAAACCCCAAGTTTCTGTAGGATGGAGCCATAATAATAATAATAATAATAATAATAATTTATATTCTGCCTTTTCCCAAAGGAATCAAGGCAGATTACAAAACAATAACAATAGAATACAGGAATAAAAATACAAAGTACAAACAATAATGCATTATGCTATCCCTTTACACCCCCATTACTTAATAGTAAAACACAGTAACAGTTAAAGTAGTTACATAAAAATTAAAAATACATAGCATAGCAAATAAAGAATAACATAGCATAATAATTGAAAGGACAACCCCCAACTCTCCCCGGACAGCAAAGTAACAATCAATACAATTACATGCTTAAAACAGTTATACCAGTTATAAAACAAACAAAAAACCTGGGAATGGAGTAGAACCATCAGGTGCAAATGGGGCTAGGATTTAAGGCAGAGTTTAAGTGCGGGGCCGGTGGATGAGTGCTGGTTTCTTGGAGCCTTCAGGTCTCAGCTTCCCTTGCCTCCTTCAGTCTCTTCTGCCTGCAAGGTTGTTAAAGCAGAACAGAAGGGTGGGGCCGGTGGATGATGGGTCTGGCCATGGCAGTTCAAGTGGTGTCAGACTGCATTATTCCTGCAGTGTAGATGTGCCCATATTCTTCATGGAAGCCTTCCTTCTTTTTAAACCCTTTAAGTTCATAGTCAATATATATTTCCTTCCCTGTTGAAATAAAATGACTTCTGCAAGCATCAAGGCACACTTTAAAATGCAGGAGCCTAGGAATTTCTGCATGCCAGGTACCACGACTGTACCTCATTGGCTATAGGTTAAGGCCTCTACTACCCCAGTGGGTCCCTGGCTGTAAACAGTGCATGACACCCATTCCCTACCACACCTGGTTGCTCTTCAGCCCTCA
Organism: Urosaurus nigricauda; assembly: GCA_034509955.1. Classification (NCBI taxonomy): domain Eukaryota; kingdom Metazoa; phylum Chordata; class Lepidosauria; order Squamata; family Phrynosomatidae; genus Urosaurus; species Urosaurus nigricauda. Next base: position 57,848,651 of record JAOEGL010000003.1, read on the forward strand.
TTTTCTAGCAGTGGATAAGAAGGAGCAACAAGAAGTAGGGAGGAAAGATTAGCAAGGCTGGTTGATGAATTCTTATGGAATAAAATACTGACCAGTTGTAGACACATGTGTAGCAGGACTCTCTCACCCAGGCCATTGAGCTAGTGGGTTGCTCAAATGCTGCAGTTCTATGATGCTCTGCACTTTTGAGGAGAAAGAAATCGTATACCTGTAAGTCCTTTTCAGAAGGAACTTGTCACCTGTGTACTTCAAATCTGGGAACTTGGCTAGGAAGGAAACTAGCAACTAAATGCCATACCAAGTAATGAGGTAGGAAGGAGTACACCAGTTGAGATGTACTAAGTCTTGGGTAGGACATTGCCCATTTGCCCTACTGGACCAGAATCCACCGTTCTGAAGACAGTGGTTATGTGCACTTTATCACCAAATTTTGGCATTCGTTTGATTTTTTTTCTTTATTTTATTTTGTTTTATTTTTTTAGGTGGTGATACGAACTCCCAGTGGAGAGCTCCTCTATCGTATTTCTCCTTGGGCAAGATATGTAGTTCGTGAGGGGGCCAATGTCAACTATGACTGGATGTACTGGGATCCACCAGTCCCATACAGGGTAAGCTGTTTAACCATGCTAGAAACATAAGGTGGGATGGGGTTGGTTAGTCCCTTCTGAATTGTTTTCTGCACATCTAAAAAGAGCTCATTCTGTGTCTGCTTTGTTTTCTATTACCTGCACTCTCTTTCTTGAATATTTACAGTCACTTTCTCTATGATACTTTATGTAGAAGGGAATGTATTAGATGGAAGATAATATGTATCTAGCAACCAGTGTGGGTTGTTAAATCAGTAGGAGCCAGCATGGGTTTGTCAAGAATGAATCCTGCCAAACTAATTTCACGTCTTTTGACTATTTTGGAGGGCCAGAGGATGATTAAGAGTAAGCATGTGCAGCAGATCCAAGGGACAATTTTCTGTCTCTGTGGCTATTCAGGGGCCACACAGGCTCTCAAATATGCAGCACTGTGTAAACCTACAGCGCTATATAAATAAAGGTTAATAAAAATGAGGCAGGCAAAATCCAAACTGGAAGAATTTTGATAAGTATGCAAACTTGTCAAAGTCTTAAGATCTGTCCCAATCCACCACTATCACAGGCTTATTTGTCAAGGATACGGAAGAGAGCCTTTTTGTGGTTGCTTCTACCCTCTGGAATTCCCTTCCATGGGCAGCCAGGCTGGCTCCATCCTGCTCTCCTTTCTCCAGTGAGCAAATGCATTTTTATTCAAGCAATGTGCAGTTGCTTGTGGGGAGGCCTCATGTGGGTTTATGTGCTTTATTTATTTAGTTAGCTTGTATGCTTTCTAATGATTTTATAACCTATCATTTTAATGTGATACTGTGTTTGAAACTGTATTGTTAGGGTCTAGCTGATTCTTTTTGTTAGTCGTCTTGAGTGTCACTCTGGGAGAAAGGTGGCATATTAATGAAATAAAAAAGAATAAGTAAAAAATAATATTGTTAATGGAGTGGGGCCAGCAAGATATCTAAGGTGTGATGCTGCTCTGAGAGGATCCTAGAAGTAATAGTATAGTGCCCCCCACACACCAAGCCCTCCCCCCCAATCCTCATACTAGGGAGTCTTTCTGTGAATTAGATGATATCCTTAGTTCATTTTTGAAAGAATTACTCTTTAAAATTATAAGACTTTTGCTTTGCATAGTACATTATTTTCTTGTATTTAGTATGTGATTGGTTATTGGGAAGTAAGCATAGGCTTAATTTACAAGTCAGATTGCTGAAAAATGCATCTCTGAAGAAAATTTTGTATGAGAAGGAGCATGGATTAATTGCAAGGAACATGCATTCCCTTTAATATCTAATATTACTTTGATACAGGCTTTGGATGAGAAGAACATAAGCAACTTGCTCAGTTCCCTGTCATTGCCACATATGGCTCACTACAAAGAACAGCCATGCCAAAGGGGGAAGGTTTTTAAGAGATGTTGTACAGGCCATATCTCAACTGTGGGATTTTCTAAACCCCATAAATTTATGTGATTTATTAATATAATGGTTGCATTTATCTTAAGCTGATTGTGCTGGTTCAGACTAGCACATCTTCCCAGCTCTTGTCTAGTATAACTGACAGTTTCTCACATTTTTATTCCCAAACCATTTTTTTCCATTGTGTAGCGGAGACATCCTGTTCCTAAGAAGCCTAAAAGCTTAAGGATCTATGAATCTCATGTGGGAATTGCTTCCCCTGAAGGGAAAATAGCTTCATATAAAAACTTCACACACAATGTACTTCCGAAAGTCAAGGATCTTGGTAAGTAATATCTGAGCCTTCTTCTGAGATAAATTTTTAATGAGCCCTCTGCTTTTATTAGAAGAGCTCATTTTGAGAGGCTGTGAATTGTCTCTGTGTTGATATTTAATGCATCACAGGAATGTGTTTTAGTATACAGGACTTGTGCTGAAGTAATGGTTTTATATTTTAAAAAATGGATCAGAATTCACACTGGAATTCACACCATCCAGAAGTAAAACAGCTTTTTAATTATTATTTTTTTAATCCAGATGTATTATAAACCTACTGTATATACTCATGTATAACTCTAGAACATTTAGTCAAAAAATTAACTACCTGGGTTGACTTATTCATGAGTCAATGTAAGTACTGTACTTTAACTCTTATCAAAAAAAGGAACCATGCCCTGATGAAAGGTGAGAGCATAATCTTTTCTCAGAGCACCTAAAAGAAACATCAGTCCCCCTCTGCTATCTCATCCATCCAAACTTTAGGGTGAGCATAAACAGTTATGCCTGCCAAAATTTTTAAAGATTTTTAGCATTGTTTTCCTTTTCTTCATCCTTTACATCCTTTGTTACATGCTGCTGTTTTACCCTTAATTTACCCACGGGTCATACCAAAATACATAATTTGGGCCCCAAAACTTGCCCTCGACTTATACATGAGGTCAACTTATAGTTGAGTATATACTGCAAAGTCTATATGTGAATAGAATGAAACAGACAAGCATGTATGTCAGAAAGAAGGAAAAAATGTTATGATTAGCCAAAGTTGCATTGAAAATTAGTTAACTTTCACAAATATTTTTTATAAATTATATGGGAAACACTGATAGCTGATTATACAATATCTATAATCAGATTGTTCTGTGCAATCATATACATGATTGTAATAACAACAACAACTTTATTTTTAGTATCCCGCCTTTCTGCCTGGGCAATCAAGGCGGCATACATGAAATAAAATAGGTTGAAATAAAACATTATCTGGATAAAAAAGAGAACCCCCCCCCTTTAAAAGAGAATTAAATACATTATGATTTAAAAGAGAAGAAAAACCATTAAAACAACAACACAATATTAAAACTAAAAGAGTGTCATTCTGGGAACAGTACTGGATGGAGTGGGGAGAGCTCAAAGTGTGTTGGAATGCTCTGTTCAGAGAAGGCCTGCCGGAAGAGATCCGTCTTGACAGCTTTTTAAAAGCTGTCTAAGCTCGTTATTTGACAGATCTTATCCAGCAAGGCATTCCGTAGCCTGGGAGCGGCAGTGGAAAATGTCCTCTGAGAAATTGCTGTTAGTCTGGTTTTCAAAGGCTGCAGTAGATTCCTCCCAGAGGACCTGAGGATGCAGGGCGAATTATATGGAAGGAGGTGATCCCTTAGATAGGTTGGGCCCAAGCCATGTAGGGCTTTAAAGGTATCCACCAACACCTTATACTTTGCCTGGAAACCAATAGGCAGTCAGTGAAGAGATTTCAAAATCGGTGTAATATAATCAAACATGGATTTACAAGTGATCAACCTGGCTACCATATTTTGTAATAATTGTAGTTTCTGAACTAGGTATGAGGGTAGCCCCATGTAGAGTGCTTTGCAGAAATCGAGTCATGAGGTTACCAGTGCATGTACTACAGTTTCTAGGTCCCTTACATACAAGAAAGGGCAGCTGGCATATCAGCCAAAGCTGATAACAGGCACTCCTGACTGTGGCACTCACCTGATCTCTCATGTGAAGCAACGGGTCTAGGAGCACTCCCCAGACTGCAAACACAGTCCCTAGAGGAGAGCGTGACTCCATCCAGGACATGGAGAAGTATATTTGGGTGTCATCAGCATCACCATGTTTACAGATGATTTCTCCCAGCAGCTTCATATAAATATTGAACAGCATCAGGGACAGGATGGCGCTTGAGGGATGCCACAATTAAGCTTCGTTTTTGAGGAGCAACTGTCCACGAGCATCACCCTCTGGAATCTACCCGAGAGAAAGGAACGGAACCACTGCAAAGCAGTGCCTCTGATTCCTAACTCTCTCAGGTGTTCCAAGAGGATGTTATGATCAATTGTATCGAATGCCGCTGAGAGGTCTAGAAGCACCAACTGGGTCACGCTACCCCTGTCGATGCCTAGACGAAGGTCATCAGCTAGAGCAATCATGGCAGTCTCCACCCCATGTTCTGTCCTGAAGCCGGTTTGAAATGGATCTAGATAATCGCTTTCCTCCAAGATCACTTGGAGTTGAAAGGCAACAGCCCGCTCAATCACCTTATTCAAAAATGGCAGATGTGACACCGACCTATAATTTTTCAAATCCAGGGGGTCCAGGGAAGGCTTCTTCAGGAGCGGTCTAACCACTGCTTCCTTTAGACAAGTTGGAACATGGCCTTCCCTAAGGGATGCATTGATGACACTTTTAAGAAATGCCATCAAGGCATCACTCCCCTAGATGGCCAGCCATGATGGGCAGGGATCGACGGGGCACATTGTCTTTTTCACTTTCCCAATGATCTTGTCCACGTCATCGGTACTCACCAACTCAAACCGGTCCAGTTTAATCTCAAAAACGGGTTTACTGGACACCTCATCAGTTGATTCTGCTGTAATCTCAGCGTCCAAGTTGGCTCTTATCTGAGAGATTTTATCTGCAAAGCAGTTGTTAAATGCGTCACAGCAGGCTGTTGTCGGGTTAAGTAAAGGGTTCTGCACAGGTGGAACCACCCTAAACAGTTCTGCCGGACGTGACTCTGCAGAAGGCTGCACGTATTGCCTCTCTATAGGAAGAAAGGAAGTTCCTATGACGAGTCCTGTCGGATAAGAGTCGAATTTTTAGGATGCAATCCAAGTTTAGTATTATACATTTCTTAGGTTTTATATAATTTGAAGGCAAATAATAACAATAATAAAAACATCACAGTTGAATTAAGCAAACAGAGTTAAAGTTTATTGCAGAGGAGGTTGAATGGCAAGCCAAAGATTTTAATGAAAAATAAGAATCAGAGAGACTGTGGCCTCCACAGACTTTCAGAACAGATCTGAAGGTTATTCTTTGCCTATAATCCTTGCTTGGTGGCTGAAGGGGCACTTACTTGCTGATATAAAAGTTAGCTTAGTAAAAGATTTGTTTTAAGTGCTGGTGGTTTCATCATTAAACTGCACTTTTCCCTTCAGATTTCCTTCACTTAATATCACAGAAAAACATTTTGGGTTGGATAAGGGACAAAAAGAAAGGTTTTTCTTTTCCTTTGGTCCTTAGTTCCTTCAGAAAGCTTCAAAGCACAATTCCATTGCTTTAATGTTTGTTCTTTTAGAAAGATTCCTTAAGGGAAATGAATTTGGAGAAAAATATGTTAACGATTAGATAGAAATGGAATGTGTTTGAAACATTAAGGAAAGCACAAGGTTTAATACGTGTGTAGTTAGTTATTCTTTTTCCTTTTATGATCAGCACTGTAAATATCACAAGTGCCGTTGAAGTTCAGGACATGCAGATTGGCATAGTTAATATTCTAAAGTCAAATTACAATTATATTTGCATATTATGTATTTCTTTCTAAAAGGCTAATATTTCAGGATACTTAGGGGATTGGTTGAGAAATTGACTTTCCTAGTTTAGATGGGGAACTCATATCTCCATTGAGTTTTGCCTTGCTATATCTGATAATCATTTATTATATAACTGCATTTCATTTAAAATAAGGATTATCTCATAGTAAAAGTAACAAAATAATACTGGTCTGCAGGACAGCTTTTTTTTTGCAACCTAATTTTTTTTCTTTTCTTTTAAAAACAGGTTATAACTGTATTCAGTTGATGGCTGTGATGGAACATGCTTACTATGCTAGTTTTGGTTATCAGATCACAAGCTTTTTTGCTGCATCAAGGTATGTTGAGATTGCTTTCATGTTTAATAATGTTCTTTTCTCTCTTCATTTGTTTGACATTTTGCATCTACCTGTGAAATTCTCTATGTACATAGGAGGCAGTCTTGGGAGGACTGTATTCTATGTTCCTTTCAGGTATCTGAAATTTGTTGTAGTTGCTTGATTCATCACTGTTGGAAATCAGGCTACCACACTCCTTAAAGATACCCTTAAATCAATTTTGTGGGAGGGACCTTTCTGATTCCAAATCTTTGAAATGTTACAGCACAGCTGAGGAATGGATGCAGACAACAAGGACTTTTATTGTAGCATTTAAAGGTAGCATAGGGGGTTGGCTTTTCGTTGTCTGCTCCTTCTATGTTAGTCTTGAATATGTTGTGTGTGAAAAGCTCACAATTCCTTACATTTCAAAGAGTATGTACTTCTGTACTCTGTTAAGATTTTATCTCTACACACGATTGTAAACCCTGCAGTGTGAGATGTTCAGCAAGCAATGTGAAAAGGCTTTATGTTGGTAAATAAAATCATTTTATTTGGATTGGAAAAAAAATTGGAGACAAGATGAGATACAACAAAAATACTCCTGCAAACCATGTGTTATAGAGTCTGTAGAAAAAGAATCAATTTGGAAAAGGATGTTGTATTTGAGGGTTCCAAATCCTGGAAGATGCCAGTTGGATATAGATAAAAAGTTTGCATATCAACAAAAATTAGTTTGGAACAAGTTGTTTTCAGTCAGAGATGTCCATTTTGATTCATATTAATAAACCTAGTGTTCTGGCAAAATGGAAGAATGAATGGGTCTGATGTGTATTCCCAAATATGGGGAATCCTCAGATTTTGCAAAGTAGCTTTTTTCCTGACAAGCCAGTGTGGTGTAGTGGGTTTGAGTACTCAGCCTCAGAAGATAGCAATGGCAAACGCCCTTTGAAAACCCTGTGATAGATTTACCTTTGAGTCACCATAAATTGAAAAAGGCTTGAAGGCACATAATACAAACAGCTTATTTTCTAAATCATTACCACTTGCGGTTGACATATTTATGTTTTCCTTATGCTGCCACTCCCAGCGAGGTGGCAGCAAACAGAATTGGAAGTTAAACTGAAAGAGGTAATGGCTAATTTCAGAACAGCTTCTCCATATGTCATGCTATGAACCTATAAAACCACCTTGTAACATCTAAAAAAATAAATAAAAACAAATCAGGAAAGATCAGTGGTTTTCAGAGAAGGAACATTCCATGATGTGCTTTCTCTCAGCCCAGGTCATCACTTCTGTGAGATCTTACAAGCTGTGATAGGGGATGGAGACATGTCCTGGCACTTAATGAAATGTGTAATACTTCAGATTTCTATTTAAATATGCTTCAAATATGATTGTGTGTTTGTGTGTATATACACATAAACATGTATGCACACACACACTTCACTGTTGTTGTGTGCCTGCAAGTTGTTTCCAACTTAGGACAACTCTAAGGTGAACCTGTGATGAGTATGGTAAGATTAGTCCAGATCCGGTTTAGCCTTTCTCTGAGGCTGAGAACATGTACCCCAAGGTCACCCAATGGGTTTCATGGCCTAGTGAACTCTGGTCTCCAGTCATGCTCAAACCACTATGCCATGCTCTCACACACTATACAGTGGGCCCTTGTTATATTCTGGGGTTTGGTTCCAGGACCCTCCATGGATAACAAAATCCATAGATGCTGAAGTTCCATTAAATATAATGGCACAACAAAATGGTGTCCCATATATAAAATGGAAAATCAAGGTTTGTTATTTGGAATTTATACTTTTTGGGAATATTTTCAAGCTCAATATGCTCAAATCCATGGGGAAAAAATCCATGGATAAGGAGGGCCAACTGTATATGTATACACACAGACATACACACACACTGCCCGGCCATCAAACCCACTGGGTGACCTTGGGGAAGTCACATGCTCTCTCTTGTCTCTCTCTCTCTCTCACACACATACACACTATTTGTCTTTCTGTCTGTCTTTTTATTTAGTCCTTTTTAAAGACATTATACAATATAGGTAGTGAATCCATACACCTATGGATTTACTGCCAGAAGTGGTGGCATGTTATAATCTATTTCTCTACTTTATTGTATCAGGTGAGAAAGTACAGAATAAAATAGTTGAGGCAAGTTGTTCTCATCTGCTCATATCATCCAGCAACATGTGGAGAGCCACAGGTTGTCGACCTGCAAATTAGAAACTTAAAACAAAAAAATTCACTGTGTGAAGGGAGTTGGTTGAAAAGGTTGTGTATATTGCAGTGCTGCACTAGAATAATGGACTATAACCTTGTGCATTACTTGCAGATATCACAGTAGGTGAACAGACACTGCATATCTAACCATATGTTTCCATTGAATTGTCATCAAGGGTATCTTTTTTCCATCATAAAGTTTTGCGGTGGAGCACTGCATTTCAGTGGGTTAGACTAGTTGGGTCAGACTAGTCTGCTGTTAGTATGGGTTTCCTACTGTCCACTGAAAGCCAGTTTGAATGTGAACTAATATATAAGTTTCTTCTGAAATTACTGAGAAGTGATTAAATTTCTGGTATTTCATTTCTAAGGTATTTCTGTATGAAGGGCCTCACAGTCTTTATCTCATATGTGCCCAGAGCATCCATATGAAATAGATTGACTTTCATTTCTGTATACCTGAGGCAGAAAGTAGTTAAATTGTTTAATGTTTCCCAATCACTTTGGACTTTCACCCTGCTTTGTTCAGTTCCCAGACTCAGTCATGTTCAATGTGCTAACACAGGGAAATAAGAAAATATAAGATAGCTTATATACTGGTCAAAGACCGAATAAATTTTATTACATTACATTACAGATAGCTTATACCTCACCTTCTACTTTGTATGATGCATGCTTTTGAGTCATCTAACATAGTATTATCCTTTTTTGAATGGCAACAGCTTTATATGGACTTATGCCAGACTCGTTGTTCAGGCTACTTTAAACAAAAATGTGAGCTACCATGTAATAAATCATCGTCATTGGCATTGGCATCGTCATCATCAATTTATTATCTTTCTCCCAAACCTCAGGATTCAAGGGACATATAAATAGATTACTTATATATTTATTTATTTTCCACCGTGAGTGCCAAGGTTTTGGGAAAAGGCAGAGTGTATAATTGCTATCATAGTGTCAAAAAGTTAATGCTGTTTTTTTAAAAAATTATTTTTAAATGTAAATGTTTTTTAGCCGTTATGGACCTCCTGATGACTTGAAGGAACTGATAGATGTTGCCCACTCTATGGGAATTACCGTCTTGTTGGATGTTGTACATAGTCATGCATCTAAAAATTCTGAAGATGGACTGAATAACTTTGATGGGACAGACAATGCCTTTTTTCACTCTGGTCCTAGAGGAACACATGCACTCTGGGATAGTCGACTCTTTGACTATGCAAAGTAAGTATAAGCAACATGCAAACATTTTTTTCCCAGTGCTATGTATGCATGCAGAAGAAATCACTATAATTTAAGATAGGTAGTTGCATCTGTGCTTTTTTATAACTTCTGTGTGCTTCTGATTTCATTAATGTTCTTTTTGAAAGTATCAACATAATTTAGTTATATCCAAAAAAATTATTTTCCTGAATTCCACTCTTGCTCTAGTATGCACTTTAATATGCATTTTAGGACAGCTCTGTTTTCTGACATCTTATCACAGTTATAAGGTGTCTTCACACTATTTCACTTATTAATACAGAGGACAGTGTAATGAGTGAAATATGTGACACAAGTTCTATTGAAGTGTTATTGAAACAGGTAGCCTAAACACCCAAAAATGGGTGTATATTTGAGGTTATCAAGACCAGCTGTTAGAAGACACTCTAACAGAATTACCTTGTTATCTTACTGGAAGGCTATTGACACTTTTTGCTAAATATTTGTCACAGTGTTAAATGAAAACCACTGTCTCAGAATCTAGAAATAGTTTAGTTAGTGGGATTTGCTATGGAACAAGCATCAACTGTCATGGTGTTTGTTGACATTCATAACTGGAATGAATGAATGTAGAAGAATGTTTTCTTGTTAGAATTTCTAGGTCACTTTTCTTTCTAAGTAATTCTTTTATTATGAAGTAATCTCAGAATGGCTCACAACATTACTAAAACACATTAAAAAATAAATAGAATCATAAGAATGCTTATAAAAAAAGTTTAAAGCAGATTTAAAGGCAAAGCAGTTAGAGATTCACACCTGTTAAGTAGAATGAAAAAGCCATAGCATTAGTCTTGAGTCTTAAAAGGAAGGGAACCAATCTCTGAGGAGGGAGTTCAACCATCTGGTTCCATAGTTTAGTACAGCTCCTGATGTCTACAGATCTTGTCTACACAGTAGGTAGGTAAGAGCTGGTGTAATGAGTTGGCTCTCCTCCTATTAGATATCTTGTCCCCGAATTATATATGGTTTTTAAGGTATACATAATTGCACCTACAAATGGAGTGGAAACTAGTAGGTAAAACAAAATTGGAAGTAATATATTCAGTAAAACAGGCTAGTTTGTTAGGAATCCTGTTTATGACATCAGATGGCATACCCGGAAGAATGTAACATAAACTGGCATAACCTGAGGTATGTCATTTTGGGGAGTATTGTAGAAGGAGGCATTCACTGCCCTCTGGCACAGTGCAAGGCGATTTCCCGGCACCATGGGAGTTAGAGGAAATTCGTTGTTATGCCAATTTCTGGAGCATTTTATAGTTACCTGTTCTAAATCATTTTATGAATGTATTGTATAAATACTAGATATGTTTGTGGCTCCCTTTGGTTAAAAAAAAAGCATGGCATTTTTAAGCATTCTGATATAGATAAGATTCTTGGAAAGGCAAGAACTACTAGATGCATGTTTGGCTTTTGCCTTCTTGGCTCATTAGATCTGTGAATGAGAATTTCACTGTTTGGTCTGTAGAGTTTATCAGTGCCTCCTTGAGGAAAGGGGATCCCAATTGCATTAAAGGAAGCTGTAGCAAAACTCTTCAGTGGAGCAAAAATGTGTGAATAGTTCAGATAATGCTTGAGCAAGGAATTAGAGTACCTTGTTTGATCTTGACTCCAGCTGTAATAATCTACCTCACTTAAAGGTTCCAAACACAAATTAAGGTATGTATTGGAAAGGATAGGATTTTTATTTTGCAAATAACAGCAACAAAAGGCATAAATAAAAGGACACAGCCAATAAATTAGGCTAGAAACATTCCTGGACACAAATGCAACTTTATTATTAGGTGACAAAGGCAAGAACTTCAAATCTTTGAACCTTAGAGGAGTGTTTCTAGATCCCGATCATGATCCAAATCCCTATCTTAGGTGTCTGGCAGAATGGCCAAAAGCTCTCAAAGCATGCCGCTGCCGTCGTCCCAACTGGAACACTGGCAGGAGTGGCTTTTCGCTGTTCCTTTATGTGCGGGGTTTTTTTGGCTTAGCACGCTCCCTGCAAAGCTTCCAGCCACTTTGGATGTGTGCATCATCCAAATGCCATGCCCCAGTGTGTCTGGAAGCTGCTTTGTTTGGCCCAGATTATTTGTTTCAGGCCTTAGTTGCTGGGGGTGAGAAGGTCACTTCATCTACACAGGAGGCAAACAGCTGGAGGAATGTCACACAGAGAAGCAGAGAAATCAGGGATAGCTGTAGGAGCTTGCAGCTACAGAATCGTTTCGAAGCCCTTTCACTTATCAAGGATGATCAGGAAGAGCAGCACGGACAGATTTCAGGGACACAGCAGGAGAGCCTGGGAGTTCCATCGCAGGGAAGAGTTGCTGCTAAGCCTCAGAGGAGGCGCGTGGTTGTGGTGGGGGACTCCTTGCTGAGGGGTACAGAAGCAGTGATTTGTAGGCCCGACAAGATGTCTCGTGAGGTGTGTTGTCTCCCTGGGGCAAAGATCCGTGATGTTACGGAGAGGCTGACAAGACTGGTCAAATCTACTGACAAATACCCCTTCCTTTTGGTCCACGTGGGAACGAATGACACAGCAAGACACAGCCTTCAGAATATCAGAAGGGATTACGAGGCTCTGGGGAAGAAGCTGAAGGAAATGGACGCACAGATTGTCATCTCGTCTCTTCTACCAGTAGAAGGGCATGGTCCAGGAAGAGAGAGGAAAATAGCAGATATCAACAACTGGTTCCGCAGATGGTGTCGCCGAGAACAATTTGGATTCTTGGATATGGGCTGCGGTTCCATGAGGAGGGACTTCTAGCAAGGGATGGGCTACATCTCACGCCAGTTGGAAGAAACGTTTTTGCCAACAGTCTGAAGAATCTGATCAGGAGGGCTTTAAACTAAGTGATTTGGGGAAGGGAGACAGCAGTCTGGAAGGCAAAACGGCTAGAAAAAATAGTCAAACTGACATAGAGGGAAGAAGACAAACAGTGCAAGGACTCAACAAAAGGAGCCAAAAAAACATGCACAGGCATCAAGTAAAGGGGACACATGGTCTTAGATGTCTCTACACTAATGCACAGAGCATGGGAAATAAGCAAGATGAACTTGCACTCCTAGCACAACAAGGGAAATATGATATAATAGGCATCACTGAAACCTGGTGGGATGAGTCTCACGATTGGAATATAGAAATAGAGGGGTATAACCTTTTTAAGAGAAACAGGACAAACAAGAAAGGAGGAGGAATAGCATTATATGTCAAGGATATTTACACCAGTGAAGAGATCCAGGACATCAATACTGGAAGCCAGGTGGAGAGCATCTGGATAAAAATTAAAGGAGAGGGAAACAACAGGGATGTTACTGTGGGAGTCTACTACAGACCCCCAAGTCAGACAGAGGAAATGGATGATGCCTTTCTAGAACAGATGACCACACAATCAGGAAGGAGAGATGTAGTAGTGATGGGGGACTTCAACTACCCGGATATTTGCTGGAAGTCAAACTCAGCGCCATCCTCAAGATCTAGAAAATTCCTCACTTGCCTTGAAGACAATTTCATTGTCCAAAAGGTGGAAGAGGCAACAAGGGGATCAGCTATTTTGGATCTGATCTTAACCAACAGGGAAGACCTAGTTGATGGGGTGCAAGTGGTGGGATCCTTAGGTGGGAGTGACCATGTCCTCCTGGAGTTTGTTATACAGTGGAAAGGTGAAGCTAAGCATAGTCAGACACGCATTCTAGACTTTAGGAAAGCTGATTTCAATAAACTTAGAGAAATACTGGGGGTGATCCCATGGTCAAGAATACTAAAAGAGAAGGGAGTTCAAGATGGATGGGAGTTCCTCAAAAGGGAGATACTAAAGGGACAATTTCAGACAGTTCCAATGAGGAAGAAAAATGGGAGATGTCTCAAGAAACCAGTATGGATGACTAAGGAACTTACAACTGAGCTAAGTTTTAAACGGAACATGTATAAAAAATTGAAAAATGGGGAAATCACCAAAGAGGAATTCAAACAAATAGCCAGCGCATGTAGGGATAAAGTGAGAAAAGCTAAAGCGCAAAATGAACTCAGGCTTGCTAGAGACGTTAAGAACAATAAAAAGGGCTTTTTTGGGTATGTCCGCAGCAAAAGGAAGAAGAAGGAAACAGTTGGGCCACTGCGTGGAGAAGATGGCCAAATGCTCACAGGAGACAGAGAAAAGGCAGAATTGCTCAACACCTTCTTTGCTTCAGTCTTCTCAGGAAAGGCAAAGGGTGCCCAACCTAAGGATGATGGGGCAGAGGACAGAATAGGGGAATTTCAGCACAGAATAAGTAAGGAAACAGTACAGGAATACCTGGTTAATCTAAACGAATATAAGTCTCCAGGACCAGATGAACTACATCCTAGGGTATTAAAAGAACTGGCAAATGTAATATCGGAACCAATGGCAATCATCTTTGAGAACTCCTGGAGAACAGGAGAAGTCCCTGCAGACTGGAGGAGGGCAAATGTTGTCCCAATCTTCAAAAAGGGGAAAAAAGAGGATCCCAACAATTATCGTCCGGTTAGTCTGACATCAATACCAGGAAAGATTCTAGAGCAGATCATTAAGCAGAGAGTCTGTGAATATCTGGAAGATAATTCCATAATCACAAAAAGCCAACATGGGTTTCAGAGAAACAAGTCATGCCAGACAAATCTGATCTCTTTTTTTGATAAAATTACCAGCTTGGTAGATGAAGGGAATGCTGTGGATATAGTATATCTTGACTTCAGTAAGGCCTTTGACAAGGTTCCCCATGACATCCTTGCAAACAAGCTTGTAAAATGTGGACTAGACAAGGTAACCGTTACATGGATTTGTAACTGGTTGACTGACCGAACCCAAAGGGTGCTCAACAATGGTTCCTTTTCATCCTGGAAAGAAGTGACAAGTGGGGTGCCACAGGGTTCTGTCCTGGGCCCAGTGCTATTCAACATCTTTATTAATGACTTGGATGACAGTATTGAGAGCCTAGTTATCAAATTTGCAGATGACACCAAATTGGGAGGAGTAGCTAATACCCCAAAGGACAGGATCAAAATTCAAAATGACCTGAATAGACTAGAAAGCTGGGCCAAAGCTAACAAAATGAAATTTAACACAGAGAAATGTAAGGTCCTACACGTAGGGCGTAAAAATGAAATGCACAAATATAGGATGGGGGACACCTGGCTGAATGAGACAACATGTGAAAGGGATCTAGGAGTCCAAGTAGACCACAAGTTGAACATGAGTCAACAGTGTGATGCAGCAGCTAAAAAGGCCAATGCAATTTTAGGTTGCATCAATAGAAGTATAGTGTCTAGATCAAGGGAAGTAATAGTGCCACTCTATTCTGCATTGGTCAGGCCCCACCTGGAATACTGTGTCCAGTTCTGGGCACCACAATTCAAAAAGGATGTGGAGAAACTGGAGCGGGTCCAAAGGAGGGCGACTAAAATGGTGAAGGGTCTGGAGACCTTGCCCTATGAAGAACGCCTTAGGGAGCTGGGAATGTTTAGCCTGGAGAAGAGAAGGTTAAGAGGTGATATGATCGCCCTGTTTAAATACTTGAAGGGATGTCACATTGAGGAGGGAGCAAGCTTGTTTTCTGCTGCTCCAGAGAACAGAACTCGGAACAATGGATGCAAACTGCAGGAAAAAAGATTCCACCTCAACATTAGGAGGAACTTCCTGACAGTAAGAGCTGTTCGACAGTGGAACACACTCCCTCGGAGGGTGGTGGAGTCTCCTTCCTTGGAGGTTTTTAAGCAGAGGCTGGATGGCCATCTGTCGGGTATGCTTTGATTGGGAGTTCCTGCACGGCAGGGGGTTGGGCTGGATGGCCCTTGTGGTCTCTTCCAACTCTAAATTTCTATGATTCTATGATTCTATGATTCATAACCATATCCCTATCCAGACTCTGTACTATTATCCATTGAATCTTGCAGGAGTGTGAGGGGGGGGGGGGGAATCAACGTTTGACAGATTTTTCAGCACAGTATCTTGACATGTTGAGAAAATCATACCTTATTCAGGACAGGGAAAATATGAATATTCCTTATATCCCTTCACTTTATTTCAGTTAGTTTTGTTTGTTACTTTCTGAATCCTATTCTTTCTGCACTCAAAAGATTTAATGTAGTTTTCTTTAGGAGACCTGGAGACTTCCCTGTCCCACAAGCAGGCAGTCATTACATCCCAGATCTTTACTGGTCCCCACTGAACATCTTCATGGTTCTTATTCCTATCCATGAAAAATATGAACTTATCCAGGAAACCTATAAGTTTATCACATCCCTGGCCCCTGGAACATTCCGAGAACGGAATGCAAGGGGCAAGGAATGAGTGAGGGATGAGTAGGGGACACATTTTACCGCACACACTGTCCGTCACTCAATGTGTTCCGTTCCCATTCTGTTCCAAAATCCATCCCGGGGAGGCAATTTTTGAGAACAGTTCAGAACAGTTCTCAAAAATCGCCTTCTTGGGACGGATTTTGGAATGGAATGGGAACGGAATGCATTGAGTGATGGACGATGTGTGCAGCAGCCCGGTGCGATAAACTCCTTATTGTATATCAGTCACCTATTACCCCCTTCACATTATTTCTGTATGTTTACTACCTGATTCTCTATCCACACTACCACCATTAGTAAGCATTCTGTATTCATTATCTATACTTCATTGAACTAGGTTCAGGAGATTTGTTTTGTTTTTCTTCCTCCCTTAACACATTGTTTTGTTTATTGTTTTTTATTTATGACAACTTGGGTGAAATAAAGTGTGCATTTGCAGATATGTATGCCTGCCCATAAACATTAAATCTGTCATTACTTTTAAAAAATCTTAATTCAATTCATTCAAAGTTTTCCATGGACATTTTCAGTCAATTAAGCCACACTTTAAAAGCTGCATTAATGTACGAAGGATGTCATCCTGTGGCAGTTCAAACTGATCACAGGTACGTTTTCTCAAGGGATATAGTGTCCATTTATTACTGTCATATAAAATCATGTCATTTTGAGATTACAAAGTGTCAGATACTCATATTATCACCAAAACAATGGCTGTCACAATTATATTCTATTATCATGTAAATTCCCTCTCTCTTTCGCTCTCTCCCTCTCTCTCTCTTAGTGTGAGTGTGTGTAAACACTTTATTTCAAATGCCAGAAACTTTCATATTAGTTGGGGGAAGACAGGAAGGAAATTGGGATGTTATGGAGACCTGAAAAACTCTTCCACCTGTGATCTTTTAGTTAGGCTTCAGCTATTTATTTTTAAGCACAGCCAAAATAAAATTAAGGTATCTAAATTAGATATCTTGTAAGCTTGTTTTCAGAGGCCAATGGACATGTGGTATGTTTGATTTTCTTTTAATTTGTTATAAGGATACAGGAGAAGTAATGTACAGAGATGAGAACAAACAACCATATATATCTTATACAGGGTGAATCAGAAAGAACAGTGCAAAACCAAGCAAGAATAGCTTTACTTTTTTTTGTGCAATCCTTTTTTAATCACATGGTATGTTTGATTACACAAAACAAACTAACTATACAGTTGTCTCTCCACATTTGCAGATTTGAATTTTGCAGATTTGATTATTTGTGATTTTGATTAAGATATTCTCTCTAGGAAACTCTACCAGAAGTTTACCATAGAGTTGTGCTGGAGAAACTAAGATGTTCCTAGAGAAAACACTTCTCTAGGCATTGTAGGTCCTCCAGCACAATTCTGTGATAAACCTCTGGCAGATATTGACCACAGAGTTGCACTGGATGACCTGGAGGTTCCTTGAGAGGTGTTCTCTTAGGTAAAAAGAATAGTCTTATTTTATTTGAAGTTTATCCACATCCACGAGAGTCCTTCACCTCTAACATCAGTGAATGTGGAGGGACTACTACATATTTATTTAATTTATATCTTAAATTTTCCCAATATGGGACCCAGGCACCTTATAGTGTAGGCTAACTATAAAATGCAGGTTTAAAAACACAATCCAATAGAAAAGCCCATTAAAACACTTATTTAGAACAATTCAAAACATATAAAACATATATATATATATATATATATATATATTAAAAAAACCCAGCAGCTCCATTAAAAGACCCTTCTGCAACAGTCTGCTAACAGCTGAAAGCCTGCCTAAATAAAAAAGATATTTGTCTGCTGGTGGAAAGTACAGAGTGGGCCAACTTTCTCCTTCTGGTTTGAGGGGAGTATTCTACATTCTGGGAGAATCCACATAGAAGGCCCTCTCCCATGTCTTCACCAGAAACTGGTGGAACTGAGAGAAAGCCATTGTCTCAAGATCTTAAAATGTAGGCAGGCTCATTTAAGGAAATTTACTTTTTCAGAGATAGCATGGACCCTAACTGTAATTGTGGAAAGGACAGGCAATGTGATGTACTGTCATCTTCAATATTTCCCTGAAATCTAGCCCCACACATATGGTTTATAAAATATGCAAATATATTCAGTAAAACTACTACAGAAGAACTACTTTAATTTTTAATAAATATTCTTGCTGTATGAAACTTTCTCCTTTGCTTTTAAGTTTAAAATGACATGTCAGAATAGGAAACTTTAAGCCACAGATGTTCCTTTAATTAGAATATTTTGCAGTAACATATAATTTCCCTTGAAGGATCCAGTTTCCTTTATTATCTACAATCAAACACAGCTGTGTGCAAAAATCTTTAAAATGTAGCTTTTTAAAAAAAAAAACAAGATTGTATGGTAATTAAGCCATGTTCAGAGATACTTGTGAGGGGTACTGAAAGTAATTGTTAGTTTTCCTACATTTTTATTGCTATACTATAAAGCATATTAAAGGGTCGCTAATAATTACTGGAGAAAAATACCTTTCAGACCGATCCAGGAGGACCAGTTTTTGGTTTTCAGCAAAGTTGGGAAAGAGGAAGAGAGAGAGAGGGAGAGAGAGAGAGAAGAAATTGGGGAGAGAATTATCTTTCTCTATGTGTCCTTTTTGCCTATTTATCAGTCTATATATCTTTATAACAGGGATAAAAACGTTTCAGGCTTATATGAATGTATTTATATCAGTCAGTTACAAAATGTCACGTTAGGAGATACAGCGGATAAGCATGGGGTAACACAGCAGGCCAGCATACCGAACACCTCACTTGTGATGGGTGCATACATTGCATATGCTTTCAGATCCAAATCAGTTTTTCTTCAAACTAATTATATCTCTGTCATAGCAGAAAATAAAAGTTTAGTGTTAATATCAACCCCAGTTGATTGCTTAAAATCAGAAAAAATATATAAAAGAAGTACCTCTCTCTCTCTCTTTTTTCTTTTTTACAGCTGAAAAAAATGTAGCACATTGATAAATCCAGGCCAGATAACCCTGATCCATGGAATGCTATTAGTCCTTTCTGTGGTCAGCTGATGTCTTTACGTTAGTGGGGAATTAAAGGCATTCCAGTTTTAGGTTGCTCTAAGCTTCTCAAACCTATTTTAGGAGCGAAACAGATGGGCAGGAAAAAAGTGTCTTGAAACTGCCTTTTCTGAAGCCACATTGGGGCAGTACTGCCCCCAAATGGTGCACTCCCAGCGCCTGTTTTTCCACCGGAGGGAAGCCACAGCAACCTAACCACGCGGCTTCCCGCTGGCAGAAAAAGAATTTACAATAAGCAGGTTCTTTTAAGGCGTGGCGACACTGGCGCACTCATTACGTAAGTGCCACGCTGCACCATGTGGATGCCATGCGGCGCTTACGTAATGATGGTGGTGCCCCTGTAAACAGGGCGCTGCCATCTTGATGCCCTTGTCACGTGCTAGGGTTGCGGGGCATGTATAAGCTTCCCCCCAAGGCAACCCTAGCACGTGACGAGGGTGCCTCAAAGGACCAGTCTGTACTGCCCCATTGAAACCCCCACCAAGCACAACGCTAACTCCCATGTCATGTCATGTCATGTCATGACCACATGACATAGCTTCAAGCCAGGAAGAAACAGAAAAAGCTGCTTCTTTTTGAAACAGCTTTTCTTTGCATAAGGCGCCTAGAGAGCACTTTTCTGAAGGCTTCAAGGTATGTGTCATCTAAACGCCACACATTCAAGCCAGCCAGAAAGCACCTCTTTTTGCCTGTCTGTTTAGCCCTTTAGTTGCCTTGAATGTCTCCTGTAGAATTTAGAGTAAAACCAGAGTGGATTTGTCACCCTACTGACATGGGAACCTCCACTGATAGAAGCTGAATGATGAGACTGGATGCTCACTTCTTGCTCTTCTGAAATTAACACAGGCTTTTTCACATGTCATGATAAACTGAATGTAGAAGCTGGCATGATTTTAAACCACTGGGGGATAAGAGCATGAGTGAATTATATTTAGAAATGGTCAGCTATTCAATTTAGCATTGGTACATTTTCCCCTATTTTGTTAAAGGCTAAGTAATAAAACACTGTAGATATCCAACATGATTTTAAGATAGTATGATTTATAAACATGCCCTAGACTTTAAAAGGCCTATATGCATTTACATTTATTTACTTCCTGTCTGAGAGAAGCAGTAGTTTTCTCAGGAAAAATGTAGAATAAGACATCTAGATTTTTAAAGCAACAACAGTGTTTTTCAGTAGCTATGTTGCAATTTAATTCTCATAAGTAAAAGGAGCAAAAATTTCAAAACAGTATTGAGGTAGGCATAACTCTGAAATCTCTGAACTGCTGTTTAGAAGAATATACTTCTTTCTCTTAATTAAATCCCAGAAGATCTGTATAGGAAGGAAAATCTACATAGGAGATTTTTTTTGGTGAGAAATAATCCCAGGCAGATTTACTGTGGCTTGTTCTGTTGTTCAATAATTTATAGTAATATGTGCACAGTGCATACCTCATTGGAAAGACTTTTATTTTATTTCCTTACTGTTTTATGATACCAACTAGAATTGCCTTTTAGTATTTTCCTACAGAGGCTGAGGAAAACAGGAAGGGTGTTTTTGTTTTTCATTCCATTATATACAAACTTTTGCTAGATGCACAGGCAGGTCTTCTTTAAACTAGCCAAATTAAACTAGTTATTAGACTGATGTCAACTCACTGACTTTTAGGACTTTATCATACCTGCTTGTTGTCCTGCCACAATTGTGCTAGTTGAAGAATGGAAGCATACAAAAACAACAACAATATTTATTTATATTTCCCGCCTTTCCCCATGGATTGAGGCAGGAGTACAACAATTTAAAATCACAATACAGTATAACAGCAATATTTAAACAATCTTAAACATATTCCTATAATCAAACATATCCAATTGCCATTCTCAGTCCAATACTCCAGTCATCTAAAAAACAACAACAACATTATGTGGAGTTGTTCATGGAGGGTTGAATGGGTAAGCCCGCCGGAAGGTTTTAAGTGCCCTTTTAAAAGCATCTAAGGTGTTAATAAGTGAATGATCTATCAAAAGTGTTCTTCCACTTTATTTTTGGACACTCTAGTAGTTTTTTTTCCCCTGAGGTCCTGAGAGTGTGGGGTGGATTGTGTAGGGAGAGGTGTTTCCTAAAGTAACTCGGTCCCAAGACATATAGGGCTTTAAAGGTAATAACCAACACTTTGTATTGCGCCTGGAAGCTAATCAGCAACCAAAGAAGAGATCTTAGTAATGATGTAATATGCTTAGATCTAGGTACACCAGCAATGAACCTTGCGTTTTGGATTAATTGAAACTTCCAGACTTGGTACAAAGGTAGCCCCATGTAGAATACGTTACAGATATCTAACCAAGAGGTTACCAGTGCTTGTACTATTGTTTCTAGGTCTCCCTGTGCCAGGTAGGGGCACAGGTGGCGAATCAACCAAAGTTTATACGAAGCACTCCTGGCCATTGCCTCCACCTGCGATATTAGCTGTAGAGACTTGTCCAGGAGCACTCTCAAACTGCTAACTTCATCCTTTAGGGGAAGTGTGACTCCATCCAGGACTAGTTGACAAATCTCCATACCAGTTTGGCATCTAATCTTTTATCACATTTTTATCCAAGATAGTGCTTAGATAATGCATGGCGAACTTTTGCACACTGCCAAATACCACCTTCCGGGGGGGGGGGGGGAATGGCAGGGGGGGATTGCAGGTGCCAACTATCTCCTAAAGCCAATTGCTGTGTGAATTTTTCCACAACAGCTAGATTCAGGAAGGTGTTGGATTCCACAACTGTTGTAAGGGGGAAGGGGAAATGGGAAGTGGAGTAGAATCAAGCCCTCTCACACCACATGACTGCCTGAAAAGCAAAACTGTAGCAGTAGGGATCAATCATACAAATGTTGTAATGGAAAAGAAATAAGATTGTGAGCCTGTTGATGGGTTTTGCCCAACAATGAAAAGGTGCACAACATTCCAATGAATGGAATGCAAAGCAGCAGCAGGATGGACACATCATCATGTCTGGAAACCATGCTAACTGAAGAGCGGCTTAGGGAGCTGAGTATGTTTGCCTGGAGAAGAGAAGGTTAAGAGGTGACATGATAGCCATGTTTAAGTATTTGAAGAAATATCATATTGATAGCAGAGCAAGCTTGATTTCTTCTGCTCCATAGACTTGGACACAGGGCATTGGATTCAAGCTACAAGAAAAGAGATTCCCCCAAAACATTAGGAAGAAACTTATGGTGCTAAGAGCTGTTTGACAGGGCAATATGCTGTCTCACAGTGTGGTGGTATCTTCTTCTATAGCAATTTTTAAACGGAGGCTGGATGGCCATCTGTTGGGAGTGTTTTGATTGTGTCTTCCTCCATGGCACGGAGTTGAACTGGATGGCCGTTGTGGTGTCTTCCAAGTCTGTGATTCTACTGTAAAAAATATCAGCCAAAGATGTTTTTATGTTAAAAATGTCACTTCTCTAGTCTCGTGTGATAAATTCCTTAGTTTCACTCCATTGATTACCAGACTTGAGTTTATTTTGTTCATTTCCACACCATTTTTCAGGTAGCACATTTCTTCCAGGGTATGTATACCGTTACATGTACTTTTCATAATAGAATGTAATTTGTATAATATTTCTTCTATTACAGTTTTTATTCCCTCTCCCCTCTTTGGCATAAATGTGTGAACAACACATTGCACTACAAAATTTGGAAAAGTTCAAATGGCAAAGAATGCTTTTGCTCACAACACTTCTCTGGCTGCTGTATGTAGAAATGATAAAAACTAGGGTCCAATGTCACAATTTTTTTTTTTTTAGTTCTGAATGTTACTGTGAATATTAGAGAGGGCCACATCTTTTTATTATTATATTCATCCTCAGCTGTCACAGTCTTTTTTGCTCTCTTTCTGTCCTGTGACATATCACTCCACCTAGATTCTAGCTAGCTATCTTGATACACATGTAGAAGTATTATAGCACTGAATGAGAAGTAATTTCCTTCTCTGGGGGCTTTAAAATATGATTACTTGATATATACATGGTTCTCTGATTTTTTGCAGACAGTGTATGTAAAACTGTAGTGCATGCAAATGATTTGATCAGAACATTTTAATAAATAGTTCCTTTCAGATATGCATTTTTAACCCCTTACCAATCGCAGCTGCAATTTCCCAGATTTTAGGAAACCATTTCTGGAGGTAAGAAAACATCTGGACTCATCAGCTAGGCATGATTTAGAGTATGCTGAACTTTCCAGTTTATCAGTGGTAGGGTAATGCCTTGACATATCAACATTCATTGTGATTTAATAAGCATAACTGAGATCTCACTTTCTCAAATAAATGTCTCTAATCTGATGCTAATTGTTAGTTGTAGTTAAATATTTTCATCATTGGATGTTGCTCTGTGGGAGATTTGTTTAGTTTTATTGGGGCAAACATTACATAAATGGAAATCACTTTGTGTTTGTTAACAAAAGATAAGTATCTGAGCCACTTCTGACATAGGATTCAAACACTGGGCAAATTCACTCCCTTACAAAAGAAAACCTCTGGGCTAGGCTACTTTCTTATTCTGTTCACCTTCTATGTACTGCTGAATCAATCCTAAATCATTATAAAGATATACCATCTCACCAAGCTGTTCAGAAGACTTTCTCTCAAGTCAATAGATCTTTTTAACTTCCACTAAATGTATTTCATTTTTAATATCCACAAAAGAACAAAACCTCACTTGAAAAGCAGAGCCCTTCATTTATATTTGATGAGTGGCTGAACCACAGTGTAGGAATCCAAATTAGTATCTGGAGATTTCCAATTTTAGGGAGGATAGAATTTAATAAATCAGGAATCTGACTTAAAATTAATGATTTCTGAAAAGGCTTTATGTGTTTGTATGTGTATTTTTCCTTTCACTGTCTTTGAATTTCAAATACGTTATTTCAGGTAACCTTCTGGATTGTAAGTCCCCAGGTCTTCATAATATATTTGGCACCAGGTTTACTAGCTTCACTGCAGATACACCTGCTCCCAGAAAAGGTGAAAGATATGGGTTATAAGCTGCAGATCTCTCCAAGGGATCTTGTTCGTATTTTTCCCCCACTTCTTTTTTCACTGAATATGGTTGTTTATTTCACCATTAGATAGAGAAAATAAATGGAACTGTGTTAGGAGAACTGGAAGAAATTTCAAACTCTTTAAGGATTTCATAAGGATTTTTTTTGGGGGGGGGGGTTGAGAGCCACTATACAACTTCATTCTGTTTAATAAAAATTAAAGATACTCAGAAAATGATACTGGGGAAGCAAATTTTATCATTCCTAGCCCCAGTTCAATGGCACCATGCGTGTTTTACCCATTCAGCTGAGTGCCATGCCACACTCTCCACCAATTTTGTTTGCAGGGCTTGAGTGAGTAGTTGCCTTTACAGTATGAGATGGGTTCAAAACACAATTACCTATAAAGTGACAGAGCTGGAACATCTCATAAACGTATAAAGAGGCAGGAATCCAAATTTGGTGTAGTGGAAAACAGAACTGGGCACTGTGGTCTTTCAGATGTTTTTGGCCTACATCTCCCTGTAAGCCCTAATACCATATAACCAATGGTTAAAGGTTATGGCAGATTCAGGCTCTAAATATTTGGAAGCTACAGATTTCCACCACATTCTGAGATTGCAGAAAGAAAGGCAGCCAACCTGTTTGGTAACTGTGGGGCTATACAGACTGCCCCTTCAGGGGTGGCCTGCATCCTCCCCTTTCCATGCCAGATTGGGGCAAAGGCAGCCTCACCGGCAGCCCAATCTGGCACTTTTCCAGCCCATGGAGACTGTGACCTGGAAAGGGGTGTCCTTGGGGCTTCAAGCAGCCCCTTTCTCCCATGGCTGCGTGCCCGCACCCGTTTGGTTGCTGCAGGAACAAAACTGGCAGCGCCGCACAACAAAACAAAACAAAAAAAGCTGCCTAGAGCAGCTCCTTTCCTGTGGCGCCACAACCAGGAAGTGGCACCGTTATGACACCACTTCCTGTGCGCCACATTTGGGCTTTATATGTTGACCTCATGTATAAGCTGATGGCAAGTTTGAAGGCAGATTTATGGATTTTGATGTGATCTGTGGTGCATTGAGGATAAAACTTAGGGGCATGTAACAAAGGATGTAGTACAGAGCCTTCATACAGAAATGTCTTTGTGAAGGCAAGACTCCTCTCACACCAACTATTTCCCTATTGTGGGTTTGGTTAAATTATGTCAGGACATTTTACTTGTAATCACTATTCTATTTAACTTGTGTTCCTGCCACCTTCTTAGGGCTATCACTTTATTCGTAAAATAATTTTGAATGGATAGTAGTGTGCTTAAGTATTCAGGTACCAGACAAGACTTTTAAGCAATTAACAATAAAATTTTATTTAAGGAGTGTTTTGACGATGTTTCACTTGTTCATTTGGTATATTCACTTGTTACAGTTTTATTTTGTTGCATTCAGTGACATGTTGTTACTTGACTGTCACTTTCTATAGAGAATATCATCTACTTTTACCTAAGACTCTCACAAGCTTGGTATTAGGTTCCCTTCTCAAATCTATCTCTACCTTAGCCAGCTAGGGTGATTAAATTCCTCAGATTATCTCTCTCTAGTACCTCTCTCTCTCAGAGTTCTGAATGGGTACCAGTAGGGAGTCCCTCACTTTTGGACTCTATCCCTAACCGTCTCTGCCTCTCTCTGGAACCCTTATTCCAACTCTCCTTCTCTGGACAAAACAGAACTCCTATCTTTATTATAGCCCTAAGGCTAATCCTATCTCTCGGGATCTCGGACCCGCAACTCCCTCACTTGTAGTGCTGTAGTAGAACCAAGTCCCTCACTTCTGAACTTGTTTCCTATCAGACCCTGTCACAGAGCTAAGTCGATTTCTTTCTAACCTCTGAACTGTCACTCAATCAGACCTTAACTGTCTGAAAGCAAAACCCTATCTGACTCTCAGCTGTCACTAATGGAATTCTTCTCCTCTTACCAGGCAACATTCTGTTGGCTGCCTCCAGCTAATTCCTGATGGCTGTTGCTAGTCTGGCACAATCGTGCCTGTTCTTCACAGTCTTATTCAAATCCTTCTAAGCCTGATTCCTTTTGACAGCCCTTTGAGGAGCATCATCGTCATCATCATCATCCTCATCATCCTTTATTTATATCCTGCCTACTCCGACTAGGACCCAGGCGGCTTACGGGAAAACAGTCCAATATATATTAAAATAACAACAACAAAAAAACCCATAACAATTAAATCACAAATACATTAAAAGATCCATACTAAAATCAATTAGGTCAACTAAAATCAGAAGGGAGGATGGGGCACGAGATAATCAATGGGATAGAGTACACAATAGTCAATTCAATTGGAAGTGCCAAAGAGCTTCCACCACTGCCATTTTCTTGCTCAGACAGTCAAAAAGGCCAGAAGTGGTGTTATGGTGGAAAGAGTAGAAGGGTTGGTGCTTCTTTTTAGATGCTCCTGAGATGGATTAAGTTCTTACCATCCACCACTCTATTAAAATATGGTTCTTTTTATATATATAGCTTTTTTGGCTCAAATTTTTGACTAAAAGTTCGAGACTTAGACATGACTACAGTATTTATATTACTGCTAAGTTAGAATCATAGAATCACAGAGTTGGAAGAGACCACAAGGACCACAGTCCAACCGCCCTGCCATGCAGGAACTCCCAATCAAAGCATACCCGACAGATGGCCATCCAGCCTCTGTTTAAAGACCTCCAAGGAAGGAGACTCTACCACTCTCCAAGGTGGAGAGCTTGCTTAGGATTTTTTATGTAGTGAGTTTTTAGTAAAAAAAAAAAAAAAAAAAAGCCTTTTGGAAATCCTTGTAAACAACATCTGATGGCTCCCCTGAAACAGCCAGACATGTCTAATAGTGTATTGACAGCCAATTATTGCTAATTCATTTAGTAAAACAATATTTGTCTTTTTTTCCTCAGGAAAGGAGAATTTTCCATGGAATAATTAAATCATGGAAAAGTTTATGCCCCACCTCACTGCCCTTGTCTCTTCTTTTCCTGCTGTTGTCTCTCTCCTCACAGAGTCCCATTTAATTTCATCTATCATCAAGTACATTTAATTACATATCTCTAACTAAGAACTTCAAAGTAACTAGTAAGTTGTAATTAATTCCTTTCCACAGTGTGAAAGCACTAGCAGTCCTTGGCTTCTCAGCTTACTGGTTGCCAATACAAGTTATTTCTCTTCCTTCTTTGGCAGTGAAGCTGTAACTTTTAAAACTGCATTAATAGGAATGAATGTGACCTCTATTTAAAGAGAATATTGCATAGTTCAAGTGCTGCCTGACAATGTTTCTCATGCTGCTGAATGAAGGGTTTTTTTTTTTTCAGATTTTTTTTTCAGATTTTTGGAAAATGTTAAAAGAAAGGATTTACTCTAAAAAATAATTGTAAAAACAGCCAGCCATTTTTATTTTATTTTATTGAAAAGCAATTTCAAGAGCTCTGAACTCTCTGCACTCTTGCACCCTTGTACCATTCTGGTGCTACATAAATTACTAATATTGATAAATGTTTTCTTGTTTCAGTTGCATATTGCAAGTGAATATAAGAGAGGTTTCCCCCCATTACATTAGTTAATATTCAGTCTCTTGGGATTTCAGTCCCCCCCCCCCCCCACAAGTCTCTGTATGTGAAGGCAGGGAAGTAGGGAGTTAATTTCTTCACTGACCTCAGATTAGTATTCCCAGAGCTTCACCCTCTTCTCTAACTCAACATTTGTTATGATGTTCTTATCTGAGCTGGCTAAGATTAATTATGGTTTTCTCTAATTTAAGTATGTTAATAATGAAATAATTGTAATGCATTGGATTGTTCATCTGAAATATAAGCCTCCTACTTCCTCACTAAACTGTGGCAGTATAAATATAATTCTGTGTTGAAGATTGTTGGAGGCTTAGATTTTCAGAGAAAAGAAGTGTGAAATGCTCATTACAAAAACAGTGTTTGTTCTGAAGGTTACCTTGTCCCCCTAGTTCTGAAATAGGCATATGTGAAGAAGTTGTGTGTATGGGTGGGTGGGGAGAGTATTAGAAACTGAAGTGCTAAGTCCCTAATCCCTGTATGTTTTTTAAATAAACCACTTAGAAGTAACACCCAACTAGCTTTAAAAAGTTTGACCATTTCCCCCTCTCACAGATGCTTTGTTATATTATTGTTGCTTTTTTACATTTTAATGTACATGTATGATTTCAACCACAAAGGATTTGTGTGTATTTAGAGTTTAAAAGCAGAGACAAGCACTAACAACTGCATGTGGAGTTATAAAGGTCTTTCCACTTTGTTCATCTGATACATTCTCCCTGCTCAATCTCCCACAGCAAATTTCAGTGATGAATAAGAGTCTTTTTTTACCCTTTTGATCTTGAATTACAAAGTTATTCAATATGTATTGCTGCAGAGTAGACATTTTGCATTGTTCTTTTCTTTATTTTCTTTGGTGACATACTTGGTAATGTGTAGCTACTAAAACTGAACATATGGCAGTACTGTAGATGAGTGGGTGTCCCCACCCTCAACTTAAAATATGTTCTTTGGAGGGTCTTCCACTTAGCATTTTTCAACCATCACTTGGTTTACACTGTTAAATTAAAAGTTTAAACTTGTGTAGGAATTAACCAGTCATAAGCTCCAGAACCTGTTTTCAGGTCTGATGCTGAGCTTTGGATGAAGAAGAGGCACCACTCATGTGGATGTTTCGTTTGAAATGGTAGTTTGTAAAAGCTTTGTTTTAATGAAACAATTTCATTAAAATGAGTGGAAATTTTGCTTGCGGTTATTCATTACAATATAAATTATAGAGATGTAAGCGACCACAGGGGGCTGAGTCCAACCTGCTGAGTCCAATATATAGTTAGCCTATATTCTATCCTTATTCTCCTTGATCTTTCTGCAGCCTTTGATACGGTTGACAATGATCTTTGTTGGCTCCACTTCACAACTTAGGCTTCTCAGCTAGTTTTCATCTTATCTCTTAGGCCGGCCACTTAATGTGGTAGCTGGTGGTTGTGCATTGTTCCCGTCCCCTTTTGGTTGAGGCTCCATTCTGGGTCTTTGTCATTTTCCTCTTTCATGCTAAATTGAGGTAATCTTATCAGTTGATATGGCTTTCAATATCACCTTTATGCTGATGATACTCAACCGTATCTCTCTTCTCTCCACTCTTGAACTTTTTCAGAGATCGAACATTGCACCATAGCTTGTATTTCCGGTATTCAGCATGAATGCTGTGTCAGCACCTTAATCTTAAATATGGCAAAGACTGAACTACTATTTCCCCCCCAAAAAAACCTTCATTACATTATGTTTTCCATCACTGTCAATAATTTCTCATCTATCCTGTGCGGGAAGCTTGGAGTCTTGGCTTTGACTTGGACTCATTTTTGTCCTTTGTTCCTCATGGTGAGGTCCATGGTTGTAGCAATGTTATATCAATTCTTCCTTTATAACGTCACTAAAATTAGACCTTTCCTCTATGCTCCCCCACCTAGATTTTAGTCCATGCTTTAGTCATTTCCCACAGCAATACTGTAACCTTCTTTTGACTGATCTTCCATTATCTCATCTTGATCCTTTGGTTTCCATTCTTAATTCTGCCAGTAAGATTATCTTTTTAGCTCATCATTATTATCATATTACCCCACTTTTGATATCCCTTCATTGGCTACCTATTCCCTCTAGGATTCAGTATAATTGATTGTTCTGACTTTCAAGGCCCTGCATAACTTAGGCTCTTCTCCTTATCTTGCAGCCCTTATCTCTTCTTACCAGCCTGTTAGAAATCTGCACTCTGGGAATACTGGGTTTTTCACTCAACCAACAGTTTCCTACTCTTTGGCTCAGCTTCATCTTTTTATTCTTGCCACCCCCCTATTCCTGGAATCGCCTCCCTGTAAACTTGTGGAGTTCAAATCCAAATTGAAAACTTTTTGTCTAAAACTTTTGGAATTTCAGATTAATTTTCTTATTTTACTACAATTGTGTATCATTTTTATCCTGTATTTTGTATTTGTGTGTGAAGCTTTTTTTGCATTGCAGTTTACTACTGTATTTACTGTTGCAATTTTAGTATTGTATTCTAGTATTGTATTTTATATTGAAGTACTTATAAATGTTTTATCTGGTTGTAAAGCACCATGTAGAATAGACTGATGATGCTAAATAAATAAATAAAATATAATTGGTAGGGTTTTGTAAGTCATCTTAAAAGTTCTCATAGGGAAAGCTGGCCAAGGACTCCAATGTCACAATGTTTATATCTGTTGCTTTTGGTTGATTATATTTATGTCCATGTTTGACTAATGCCCATAATATGGACATAAGTGTTGGCCATATTTTACTATCCAGGTGTTTCTGCTTCATGATTTAACTTGAATGGAAATGGTAAAATTAATGGTACGAATATTGGTGCATAACTGTGTAAGTAAGGCTCAAGTCCCGGCACCAACCATGAACCTACCTCATAGGCTTCTTTAAAAGTGAAAGCAGTATTGGAGAAGAATTATGTATACTGCTTTCAACTTTTAGAAGGAAAAGTTTGCTATAAATGTAATAAATAAAATTAGAAGTGCTCATATTATAGTTTTTGTGGGTATTTTGTGCTATATGGCCATGTTCTAGACGAATTAGTTACTGACGTTTCACCTGCATCTGTGGCTGGCTTCTTCAGAGATTTCAGCATTCCTCTGAAGATGCCAGCCCACAGATGCAGGTGAAACATGAGGAATAAGCCTGAAAAACCCACAAAAACTATGGATGCCAGCCATAAAAGCCCTCAACTTCACAATGCTCATATTCTCACATGAAAGAAAATATACTAAGACTACAAGACTTGGGAATTTTTAAGGTTTGTATTCTTTAATATTTAGGCAATGTTGTTTAATATTTCAGCTGGGAAGTCTTGCGATTTCTCTTTCCAACCTAAGGTGGTGGATAGAAGAGTATGCATTTGATGGCTTTCGATTTGATGGTGTATCTCTATGCTATATCATCATCATGGTATTGGTAAGTTCAATTTGTGTACATGTGACATGATCTAATGCAAGTGTATATCTGAAAAAAACTTTAGATTTTCTTTAAGTTTGTTGTGAAAATTCTGTAATGTGTCCTGCTGATTTGACTTCCTAAACTTGAGATTTATTGTAATTGTTTTTGTAATTACTTTTTTCATTTTAGGTGAATCCTTTAGTGGAGATTACAATGAGTATTTTGGTATGCATGTCGATGAAGATGCTTTGGCATACCTAATGTTAGCAAACTACATGATACATTTCCTGCATCCAGAATGCATAACAATAGCAGAGGTAATTCTTAGAATACATGTTGACATTATTACTCCTATCTGATTTTATTATTTTGAAGACATTATATAAGTGAATCAATAATCAATTACAGTTACATTAACTTCCACCTACTTATCATTAAGCATGATCCCAGCCTCTGGCATTTTATTTTAATTCTCATTGATTTCAATTGAAGAGTTAATGTGTGCTTAACTCTCTTCCATTTAAATTACTGACACTTAAATACAATCACCTTGGAGTGGATTGAATACTTGGTTACAAGATAAATTCCATCTCATTTAGGCTGCAGTTCTGATTTGCCAGGAAGAACTCAGTGGTGCTTGCTTTTGAGTAGACATACATAAGATTATGATGTTTGTAGATTTTAATATGCTGTCACCCAATTACTTTTTCAGTATGCATGCTAATTTCTAGCATCATTCTATGAAAAATCTAGTTCTAGCAGATGGCAAGTAGTATGATTTAGTTGACAGAAGCAGATTCTTTCATGAAGCTTGCAATTTATATTACCAAAGTAACAATGTGCTAATATATGCATTACTGAAAATTCCATGCTGTAATAAATTAAATGTTTGCCCAACTTCATATATATTATGAGCATTTTTTGTAATGTTTAGTTTCATGTGCATGATTTCATTTTTTTTAAATGAAATTAACAAGAATTTTTTCTTAGGTGCAAAGGAATATTGCTGGTCCAGAAAATTATTAAATTCCAAAGCACTCACCCTGAGTGAAAAGCTCAGACAAGTCTTTTGCAGTTATTTCAAACAAAGATGTATGTCTTAACTCTTGAGGCATTTTCTGCCTCTTATTTTTTAGCATTGTGTTACTATTTTACATGTAACAGGTGAACATACTCTGGCAAGGGATGCATGAGGAGAGTGGATTTCATGCATCCATAAGATCCTAGTATGTCAGCACTTAAGTGCCCAAGAGGTTATTTGCCACCACCTATTTTACTGCAGCTTAAAGAAAAAAACAGAACACTGTGCTACCATAGACATGTGGGTTGTAAAAAAATCATACTAGCCACAGGAGAAGGCAGGCTTCCCTTATTGCATAAGGTCCTGTCTTGATCCACTCCTTTGTGAGAAAAAAGCATTAACAAGATCTCAGTGACATCAAGTATTTAAAACAGAAACTGATGAAATGAAGCAATTATGGGATGTATTAAACTTTGAATTGTCTTATTGATTTTGGGATTCATTTCATGTAAAATTAGCCTACCATCCAATGAGCCACCATATGGTTATCAGTATTTCCACCAATGAAACAGAGTTAAGTGTGTTTGCATTACCTCATTTAAGATTTTTTTTTAACAAGATGTGCCTTCAATTTATTCTACTTAAATTGAAAACTACTTCAACTTCAATACATCATTTTTCTGTCTAGTGGGAGCTTCTATACAAAATGTAGAATTGATCCACATGCTCATAGTGGAAAGAGATGAGGAGGGAGGAACTATTGATATTGTAAATTACTAATGGCTAGCATGAATTTCTGCTTGCATGCAATGATAATGGAATGAGTGGCGCCACGTGAGATGAGCACACTATTGTCTAGAGTAAGATCTATTTGTAGTCCTGTTCCATATGGACCTTTCTGATAAAAAAAATTTGGGGGAAAAATATGAATATTTTCTAGCTGACACCATGTTCTTCCATTCTTTTCCATGTCTACACAGGAGAGGAAAATGTAATAGTGAAGTAGCAGACCTCTTTTTGTTATCCATGTTCAAATTCTGTTCCTATTATGCCAGCATATAATTAATTGTGAATAATATAAATGGAGAGCAGAATCATGTCATTTTATTAAAAATTTGTATTTCATTTCATATACATACATCATTTCATTTTGCAAATTTGAAATTTGTTGTTCATTTTCCCCTCCTTCAGGCCTTCTTTTCCTTCATGATGCAGGCAGCAGGAAATTTAGAGGTTGATTTCCTGATACCTGTTTCAGAAAGACATTACTTTGATGCATTCTTAATACAGGAGGGATTTTACGTTTTGTGTGATTTATTGTGACATATCTATCTTGCAATTTCTCATCCAGCTCATATCTCTTGGTGACATTTTCCTACTCATAACATCTTTCTTTTTCCACTTCCAAGGATGTGTCTGGAATGCCAGCTCTTTGCTGCCCAGTTAAAGAAGGAGGGTGTGGATTTGATTATCGACTGGCCATGGCAATTCCTGACAAATGGATTCAGGTCTGAATGACCATTTTCTCTTTCCCTTCACTCTTTCAATTTACTAAGTTGAAAATATAGAATGTTACTAATTTGTCTATAATCAGGGTTTAAAACATTTTACCTTGGTTTACTGGACAGTCTTAATTTTGCAGTCTTACCTAGATTCTTCTCACACCCATTTCTCTGTGTGTGCCAGGAAAGAGAGATGGTCAAGGATTCTCCTGTTGTGTTAGCATGTATCGCTTAGCTTTATTTTACTGGAGTGAAGTCCAACATGTGACTAATTATTTTGCTATAATATTTGATAGCTTTGCTTACTTTGTCATGGTTTTGTGGACTGAATTTTTATAATCCTTACAGCAAGCTTAACTCCTGACAAAATGGAGATTAAAAATGTATCTGTTATGCACATGAAGTAGGACAAGGATTTTATGACACATTAATTGCATATTTATAAATTTTGTGACTTAAGTACACCTAAACATATTTTTATGAAATGCTTGCCAATGTCGCACTCTAGTGATAAAAAATAAAAAGTCTATAGCATCAGCTTTTATTTTAGAATAGTTTTTGTAAAATAAATCCATGTACTTCTATAAAAATGTAGACCTGTAGTACACATTGAGAATCATATGACCAGGGAAATACATCTTCAATAAGGACAATAAAATTAATTGTTCCCTCCTTCCCTTAGGTTCATCTTTAAATATTTTAAAACATGACATCAGCAAGTTTACTTTTCCTGCTTTTTAAGAGATATCCATTATTTTAAAGAACAAGTCAACTTATCAGACTCCCTGCTTCCCTTTCCACAAGTGCTTGTACAGCTCAATAAGGTTCCATCTTGCCAAGTGTTGCTTGTGCTAGTCAAGCCACTAGGAAATCTACAAACATTAGTACAACAATACCATTTTAAATGGGTTTTTCCCCCCCTAATAATGTTACACTAGATGCAACCCTGCAGTTCTTGGAATAGTGTATTTCTTGCATCAGCATCAGTTCTAGTGTATTCATAAGCCATTCTCCTTCTAAGAGTGTGTTGCTTCTGATGTTGTTTTGTGTTCGCCATCTTGTGGATGGTAGGAAGAAGAAAGATAAAGGTCCCAGACACACTAGGACCTGAACATGCAGAAAAATTGATACTCTTTTCGATTAGATATTTCTTTTATACCCTTTTGGCATGAAATATCAACCTCTAGACTGTCATAAATAAAGGACTGAGTTATGAATTAAACAAATGCTGCTGGTAATTAAACAGTCAGGTAAACCAGCATGTGTTTATGTGTATTGACAAGAATTCTATCCTATATTTCACGTATGAAACTATATTTCTGTTTCTTATTTGATTCAGAAGTAAAAAAGATTTATTTGCATAGATGGTGTTTGATATTCAGCAGATTTTTTGCCCATATCCCATGTTGCTATATAACTTCGCAATGCCAAAATAATGTATTTCTGTCTTTTCATTTTTACATGGACTAATAGCAAATTAGCTTATATTGATATTTAATTAATTTTTAACTTGCTCCAAGCATTTCCTATGCTGCATGCCAGACAGTAAAACTCCCCAGTGAGACACTACAGAAATAACTTCTCTTCTTTTAAAGTTCAATTAGAGCCAATACAATCATCAGAGGCTTATGCAGTATTGCATAACAAGGAAAAGGAAGGTTTAGTGGGGAAATTGCTACATTTAGTCAACCATTAAAATGATGGCAAGTAGCCCTTCACTGTTTTACTGAAGTATAGAGAAAATCAATTTAAATAACATTGACATGCGTAGTTATTAATCAGCAGTTGGCAGTTGTTTTGGCAGAAAAGGAAAATATCAGCTTTAAAATGTGGCTTATTATGGAGCTGAGACAAGAATCCTGTTTGGTATACTTCTACCATATCAAAACTTCTGAAAAATTCTGAATATGAATGTTAGTTTTACAACTGACAGAGAAAAGCTTGCGGGAGAATGGTACAGCCTAAGAGAAACAGAAGTACTTGTGAGTAATTCTTTTTCATTTTACAGATAATTAAGGAGATTAAGGATGAAGACTGGGATATGGGAAATATAGTATTCACGCTAACCAACAGGCGATATGGAGAGAAATATATTGCATATGCAGAGAGTCATGACCAGGTACTGTAAGCCTTGAAAAGAAATTGAAATGTTGTTGGAAAAGCTCGTCCACAGTTTCACTGTAGCTGGTGAATATTTAATTGGGTTTGATCCAGAATTAATCATACTTAAAGGATACCCATTGAGATCAATGGAACTTAAATGAGGCATTAATTTTACTGGGCAAGTGCAACTAAGCCTGAATCTCATTATAACTTCTCAAAGGTTATCAGCAACAGAAAGTCAAAGGGTGAAATCCAATCATATTTGTCTACTTATGGGCTTATATTCTGCACCAGTTGGATTGCCCCCCTTCCTATATTGCTCCAAACCAGATTCAATTTTACTCGAGAGAGCTAGGGTCCCTTTGGAATAGAATTTTGGGGCATCAATTGGAGTGGAAGGAGAAAGATTGGATGGAAAAGTTATGTTGCTCAAGCAGGAACTGCTTTCACAATAACTGGATGTAGGTCACAGCAAATAAACTGGTGATCATCAGTGCATCTATGTTGTTGGCGAGAGAGCAACAAGCAGAGA
This sequence comes from Urosaurus nigricauda, assembly GCA_034509955.1. Classification (NCBI taxonomy): domain Eukaryota; kingdom Metazoa; phylum Chordata; class Lepidosauria; order Squamata; family Phrynosomatidae; genus Urosaurus; species Urosaurus nigricauda. Next base: position 57,884,890 of record JAOEGL010000003.1, read on the forward strand.
TGATACCCATTTTGAAGCAAAATCAAATCAAAGGAAACTATGTTGACCTATAAAAAAATCCCAAGATCATAGCTGATCAATACCTGTATTAAGACAATAGAGAACACTTCATCAGGGTATATATGAAGCAGAAATTTAGGTGGGAGGAGGGAGAACTTGCCTGTTTTGTATAAGGCAGCAGACATCTGGAAAGCTGCTGGACTTCTATGTTTTGGAAAAACAAAACAAAACATGGGAAATCATCCTATAGCAAGATCTTGTTGAGAGCTATCCCAATGGACAGCTCTGTTTCCTGCACTGTACTCCATAGAAATCCTGTGATTACACCAATGACAAGGGGAAGGAGGGTGGGGGAACTGTGTTCACTCCTTCCAGTTGAAGTGGCAGAGACTGTACCATATTTGAAAGATGGTACTTAGGGTGGTCTTGAGGGAGTTTTGATACATATAGAAAGATCTGGCCATATCCAGTCATCACATGAGATGAGTAGGAATGAAGACAATAAAAGGAAAGTTCCTATCCTTTAATCTGGGTTCTGGGGGAAGGTATCTTTGGAGTTCTGGTTTCTTTGAATATTTTGGGTTTTTAAAATTCTTTTTAATATATATATATATATTATTAAGTGTTACCCACATCAGTTATTTAGTTTTAGAAATATGAAGACGGAGGGAAAAGAATGATTATAAACCATAAGGTGGCAAGTTCAAGATCAGCAAAAGGGCTCAAGCTTGACTCAGGCTTGCATCCTTTCCGAGGTCGCTAAAATGAGTACCCAGATTGTTGGGGGCAAGTAGCTTACAGTTGTAAACCGCTTAGACACTGCTTAGACGGTATGAAGTGGTATATAAATGAAGCTTTTTGTTTTGTTTTGTTTGAGGAAAAAGAATGAGTATAATTAGTGTAATCTCACTGTTCCCACCAACAGCTTTATCACACTAGGGTGCAAACAGGATTTAAACAAGAGTTAAACAGGAAATGCCCTATGTTTATCACAGGACATTTCCTGTTTATCTCTTGTTTAAATCTTGTTTAAATCCTGTTTGCCCACTAGTATGATAAAGCAGTAAGAGTTCAAAGCAGCATATTTTATATGCTGTATATATTCTCACAATAGCAATATGAAGCAGGTAGCTCAGTGATATAGATCAGCGATTTGAATATGCATCTTTCCAGTCTAGTCCAACACTCTTCATTACACCATGTTGGCTTTTTGTTGATGTGATTTGAGCCATAAATGAAACTTTTATTTGTGTAGACCAATCTGAATATGTAAAAAGACATCACTCTTTTTCAGGTATGTGAGATACTTGTTTGTATATCTTATGGCCATAGAGAAACTGTAAATGAAGTGGTCTTGAACCTGAATTATCATTGTCCACCTAAATCAAAACTTAAAACTTGCTTTAAATGTTGGCAGTACTGTGCTTTGCTCTATTTGCTACTGCGCTTAGTGGAATGTACCACAGTAATGGTGGAGATAATACATTTATGTTTGTTCCTGTGTTCATATAAATTAAACACACAGTTCTTTGGCTCAAGCTCTTTAGAAATAATTTAAGTAGTGTTAAATATTATTAAGTTGTACAGTGGGTCCTTTTAGTATAATGGCATAGCAAAATGGTGCCCCTTATATAAAATGGAAAACCAAGGTTTGCTATTTGGAATTTATAAATTTTTTGAATATTTTCAATCCGTAGATGCTTGAATCCATGGATTAAAAATCTGTAGATGAGGAGGGCTGACTGTATTATGTACTCTGAACTGTTTGAAATTGAATACCATATTCATATCTTCAAATGTTAACTGGAGAATATGTAAGATTTCTTTACCCCTCATTTATTTATCAACACAGGCTCTTGTTGGTGATAAGACTTTGGCATTTCGGTTGATGGATGCAGAAATGTATAACTATATGAGTATTCTCACACCTCTTACTCCAATTATTGATCGAGGTATACAGATACATAAAATGATCCGACTCATTACTCATGCACTTGGAGGAGAGGGCTATCTCAACTTCATGGGTAAGTCTTTCTGGATATCAGTTCTTGACCATTCTCTCTGCAGCACAGAGGTTAGTGACTTTCTTGTAGAATATAGCTCTTGTGTTGGATCCAGATTACACTAGTCTCTTTCTTATGGAAATGAATGTGATAAATTCTTCAAGAGTTTAATTTCAATTACATACTTTACAATGTAGTCCAAAAATGCCTGTTGAGAACTAAATGTCAATAAACTCCAGTGATTGATTTCTAGTTTTCTCAGTGGTTCCTACTGTTATCCATATTCTTAACCATGCTGAGTAGCTTTCCTTGGTAGGGTGTTGTTGTTTTTGCTGTATACTTACTCAGTGTTAGTGGAATTGATTTACTGAGTTCTTTTATTACTAACATATTAATAGAGATAATATGTTCCTGCAAAAATGTTTCTGACATCTTTAGTTGATGAAATCTGTGACATTTTCATACCCTTACCTTTTCAAAAGATCAAAAAAATGTCATTTTCATGATTTTGATAAGAAGTAATTGTGCCCAAGACATATGTTATTATGCTAAACTATTATTGTAGCTTTATTAATTTATAATATAATTCACTGTGATACACTATGTTATGGACTAATTCTAAACTAGTACGGTAATTCAGAAAAGTACTGTACAGCTTAGAAATCTAATGCTTTCCATGCCATGTAGGAGTCTTCTCTGGTTTAGAAACTGAACAGTTGTTCTTGGTTCTTTTGCTGTTTTTTGCGTTATTAAACATTTGTGCTAAAGGAGGTGTGTTCACACCAAAATAGGTGCTAGGAGAGTTCACGGTCTCAATGTACAGTTGCCTGATGCACAAAAAAATTCTACTTCCTGGGTTGTGTAGTCCTGAACTGTAGATTGAGGGAACCCTTCTCTTATTTTCTAGATGCCTGTGGTTGCTTGACAGTAATGTTATTCTCTCTTTTTACCACACTTCCCAGTAATGAGCTGAGACATATTTCTACTTACTTCCCATCACTTCACCCTATCTGTCCATAGTAATCTACAATCAGTGATAAAATCAGCTAGAAAAATGTCATTTTATTGATCAGTCAAATGTATACCATCTTGTCTACACAGGCAGGCCAATTAACGATGGATTATTGATTTCTTCATCTGTAGCAATAGCCTCATTTCGCCTGTTAACTTTTTTGGGAGATCACTTTCTATATCACCATAAGCAGTAAGTTACACCAAAATGAGTGTAAATTAGGCCACTGTTCCTTCAAGTGGACCAACTCAGGATATAGACTGAAATACCAATGCTTTCCACTTAATATCAGCATGAGTCAACTTGTGGCTTTCCGTATGTTTATGGCCAGCAGTGCCCATTATGAATCACCATTTACTTATAAATGGTGATGAGATTTACAGTCTCACAATATCTGGAGGATCACACATTTCTTCTTTTAAGTCATCACAAGTCATTGCCCCCAAATTTCAACGAAAGGATTTACTATGGCCTCTTCTTGGCAATCCCATCCTGCAGTCCTAGACACTGCTCCTACCACAGCTTCTACTGATTGATAATTTTTAAAAACTAGTCAAAATGTGTCAGGAAACCTTGATAAGGAGACTCCATTTGCAGTGCTGGACTTACTCTGCACAAAATTAACATTGTATGTGTTTGTGTAAAAAATATGTGCAGAAAATAATCCTGTTTTCTGTGCAAAAAAAAAAAAAGTATGAATTTTGCACAGAATATGTCCCAAACTGTGAATAGTATCTGCTGGGGTTTGGACCCCTGTAGATACCCCCTGTAGATACCAAAATCTATAGATGTTCCAAATTCCATTAAATGCAATAGATTTTTAAAAATTGTGTACCTTATATAACATGGCAAAATAAAGTTTCCTTTATATATTTTAATTATATATTTTAATAATATTTTCAAGTCATGAATGCTTAAATCCATGGATAAAGAATCCATGGGTACAGAGGGCTGACGATACTCTTTGTAAATTGCTGTTTTTGATGACTTTCTGGCAGGAGGAAATTTACTAAATTGTTGTTTCCTTTGGAAATGACATTGGCAAAGAATTACCTCCCTATTCCTACATCACCATGACAGTTCTTCTGACCCACAGAGTCTCTCACCCATCTGCTCTTGGCAGTAACTTCTTGCTATCAAAATAACGAAACACTTTTTTCAACAGAGGAAGAAGTTAGACTTGCAGTTTGGACTGTTGCTTCCTTTCATTGGCTGGCATCACGTTTGGCATTTGTCATATCTTTCTTTTCTGACATTCGTCTTGCTTTCTGCAATGCTTTATGCCAGTGGTCCCCAAACTATGCCCTTTAAGAGATTTTTGGACTTCAGCTCCCAGAATCCCACACTATTGGCCAACATGGCTGAGGCTTCTGGGAGCTGAAGTCCAAAAATCAGTCCACAGTTTGGAGACTATTGCTTTATGCAATGTACTCCTCCCTTTCCCCAACACTGCCCACTATGAGAGGGAACACTGGAGCAGAATATTTCCTAGTAATTTCATTCATGAAATATCATGAATTTATTTTAATGAATACCAAAAAAATGAACATATATTCAGATGGTTCTTGTATTGTTTATCTCTGTTTGCTCTTCTCTATTAAAATACAGTTCCTTTAATGTTACAAATTATTTTAACAACAGAGAACACTGATACGATATTATGTTGCTATTAGCACCAGGTATACCATTCCAGTATCAGATCATTGTAAATATTTTACAATGTTTATTGATATAAATAGATTTTGTAATTATATGAATTGCAAGAATGCCTTGTGAAGTTTTATTACTTGCTTTATTTGACAAACTCTGACAATATTAATGCATATAATATTGCATGTTAGAAGTTGTTTTCTTTGCATAATTATGTTGAATAGCTTGAAGATTGCTTTATTTATAATTATATACTGTGGCTATCTCTAGAAAATAAATGTTGTTTGCCAGTAAAATACAGATGTTTTCCTTTTGCAGAAATAAACATAATAAAATGTATATCCAGATGGTTGATAAAAATCAAAATAAAATGATTCCTGATGAGCTACTGTTGAGCCAGGTTAAGAGAAATTGGTGGGAAAATACGTTATTTATATAGAAAATTTGGATACTTAAGGATTTCTTTATCTGCTATTATCTTTTTGTCATAGTTCCAAAGCACACCGCAGAAATAATCCAGTCTGAGACCTCTTTAATTGCCTTGGCTCAGTTCTGGGAATTCTGGGAACTTTAGTTTTGTGAGACATTTAGCTTCTGTGTCAGAAAGCTCTGGTGCCACAATAAACTACAGTTCCCAGAATTCGCTAACTCTGAGCCAAGGCAATTAAAGGGGTCCCAAGCTCGATTATTAAGCACACTATAAGCTATGCTTGAAAGCCATATCAGGCCGATCATCTTTGGATTTCATATCTAGCTCTCGGTATCTTCCCACCTTTCTTTGACAAGATACAGTAATATTAGTTAATTTCTTTTAACAGACAAATGTTAAGTGAATATATGAAAACAACCACATATATGTAAAATATCTGATATAGCTATATCACGCCTGATACATCAAAGGTTCCACATACAAGTCAGAATGTATGCAACCTGGCAGAATGACAGCAAGTCTCATATAATTGCATTCACCACCCTCCTGCCAAGTGATGTCTGGAAATTCTCAGCGTCCTGGAGATGTCATAGCCAGTGATCTGGAGAACGGGATATGATTGCATGGTTGGATGCTTCCTGAAGACATCCACCCATATGGTCTAGGAGGAGCAGGCAAAATTACATGGCTGGACACCTCCAGGATGCATCTAGCCATGTGAACCCCCTCCTCATTGCTTGCACAGGTGGCCTGTTCTGACCTCAGCAGAAACAGAAACGTGCTGGGCAGACATTCACAGAAAGCTGCTTGCTCAGTGCAGGATAAGGGATTAGAGTAGCTCTTCGTTTGTGGACAAAAGGATCAGCTAAATCTGACCCCACACAGACAGGCACTTTGTGGTTTCCTGGAAACCCTGGGGTTTTCCCCAACTTTTTTTATTTCAGAGTAATGTCAGGTTAAGGGCTGAAAAACTACAGGTCCTCCCTGAATTCACCATATGTCTGCCAGCACTGCCTTCAGGTTGACTGTGGCATTTTTCACCGGTGAAGACAAGCCCTTGACCATTTCACAGGGCTGATAAAAAAACAACTGTATCCAGCCAAAGAGGCTGCCTTTGAAAAGCTGGCCGTGAAGGCAACATTAACTGTAAATTTTAGTGAGGGCTTCTTAGGACATAAACATACATATTAAGCCCAAAATAGATATGACCAACCTTGTTGAGCTTCAACAGCTGCAAGCTAGATCATTTATTCAGAGAAGCCTATTGACTTGTGATGGATTACTATTACAAGTACAGTGTTAAAATTGTATGATAAATGATATATTTTACAGTGTAACAGATCTGTAGGAAGAAATGTCTAGCAATAGGAGTCCTAATGAATAATTTCATTCTCTCTATACCTTGCAGTAGCAGAAAATGGGGCAAATTCATGCTGGGACTTGTTTCTCTTGAAATCCACAGATTGTTAGTCTTGGCACATTTAAAATAAAATAAAAAAAGACTGGAATTTTGCTATCTGAACAGATTACTAAGGAGCAGTAGAGGCAGGGAGGGGAAAATGTATAGAATAAAGAGATTTCCCCAATGTTTGTATATTTATGAGCTCTAGAAAGGGAATGTTTCTTCATTGTGTAAACAGCAGTGTGTGAATAATTTTGTTAGCTACATTAAAGAAGGAAGCCTTCTTCAACAGTTAGTGAAATTGTGCTTCATGTGTATCTTGTGTGTACTGCATTTAATTCCTGAAAATAAGCATTGGGTACATTGTGGAGAGGATGCACAAACTTTTCGAATCTTTCAGGATCCTTCAGAATCATCATTTCTTTATATATTCTCCATCAGTGTTTTACAAGTAAAAAAAAACAAACCAACAATAAAAAGCCAGACATGCCAAAATCATACCTTCTAAAATTCTCTCTCTCACACACACACACACACATAGGGGAAGGAAGGTTTTATTATTTATCATTAATTATTTTAAAGCATTTATAAGTGCTCAGAAGCCAAAAGGTAAGGCAAAAGTTACCGGATGTGAGGCAGTATCCAGAAATGGCACAGCATGAAAATGTGCAACCAGAAAATGTTGAAATTGGAGGAAGTGTTTCTTATTTCTAACTGTGTGATTCTTTTTTGCCTTGGTCTCAAGGAAAACCTTTGGAGGAAAAGTTGTATTCTAGAAAAGATCATGCTTAGATTACTGTAACACTGCTTTCACACTTTTTAAAGTATCTTCAGCCTAATTACTAGAGTGGCATTTTTCCAAAACTGGTACCCTCTGTGTATGTTGCACTACAGTTCTCAGCTAAGAGGGCACCAGGTTTAGAAAGTCTGCTGTCATGAATAATACATCTCTGAATATACTACCTTTGAAAAGTCAAACATCATTATTCTCAGAGATGAAATCCATAATAGCTATCAATAGTCTTTTCCTCTGTGAATATGTCTAATGTCCTTCTGAAGTTGTCCAAGTTGTCAGCTGCCATTGCATCTTGTGGTTAACAAAAATAACAGTTAAATAACTGTATTCTATGAAAATGTACTTCTTTTTTTGATTATTTGAATCTCCCACCATTCAAAAAAACTTCTTCTCCCTCTCACACTTTTATATGACTCTTTTCTGGCCATTCTTAACTAGTTGTTTTTTTGTTTTTTTTAAAGCTGAAAAATGCCAAAAATTGTAATTTGTAAAATAAATGCCCTGAATCTGTTGGTTGCCTTTTTCTGTGCATTGTCCACTTCTATCATGTACTTTTCGAAAATGTTGTTTTAATTGACATTATACTTTTATTTATAGGCTCTTGTTCACCGATGCTCCAGATTTAGGTCCACAACACACTGCAGAAATAATCCAGTTTGAGAGCGCTTTAACTGCCCTGGCTCCATGCTAGGGAATCCTGGAAAGTGTAGTTTTGTGAGGCATTTAGCTTCTCTGTCAGAGAGTTCTGGTGCTACAATAAACTAAAGTTCCCAGGATTCCCTAGTACTGATCCAGGGCAGTTAAAGTGTTCTAAAACTGGATTATTTCTGCAGTGTGTTTTGGACCTTACTCATTTTTATTACTGTGTTCTTCACAGTGCTCCAAAACACACTGCAGAAATAATCCAGTTTGAGAGCGCTTTAACTGCCCTGGCTCAGTGCTAGGGAATCCTGAGAACCTTAGTCATTACTGAGTTCTTCACAGTGCTCCAAAACACACTGCAGAAATAATCCAGTTTAGACCACTTTAATTGCCCTGGCTCAATGCTAGGGAACTGTAGTTTTGTGAGACATTTAGCCTTCTCTGTCACAAAGCTCTGGTGCCACAATAAACTACAATTCCCAGAATTTCATAGCACTGAGCCAGGACAGTTAAAGCCATCTCAAAGCAGATTATTTCTGCAGTGTGTTTTGGAACAATGACAAAAAATATATATCTTTTTCTTAAGTCAATTCAATATAATTAGGATTTTGTGACTCTGGACAGTCTTGTGGCTTCTCTAATTTGGTAGTTCATACCTCCTGTACAAATGCTGCTCTCCAGAGAAGAAAACTGAAGACATTTCAGGCATGGGCACAGGGCTTACATGGTGAAATGAAGGGGGGAAATGTAAAGAATTACTGTGTGAGAGAGGAATGTAGCCTTGAACACTTAGAATCATCGAATCATAGAGTTGGAAGAGACCACAAGGGCCATCCAGTCCAACCCTCTGCCATGCAGGAACTCCCAATCAAAGCATCCCTGACAGATGGCCATCCAGCCTCTGCTTAAAGACTTCTAAAGAAGGAGACTCCACCACACTCTGAGGGAGTGTGTTACACTGTTGAACAGCTCTTACTGTCAGGAAGTTCCTCCTAATGTTGAGGTGGAATCTCTCTTCCTGCAGCTTGCATCCATTGTTCCACGTTCTAGTCTCTGGAGCAGCAGAAAACAAGCTTGCTCCCTCCTCCATATGATACCCCTTCAAATACTTAAAGAGGGCTATCATATCACCTCTTCACCTTCTCTTCTCCAGGCTAAACATCCCCAGCTTCTTAAGTCGTTTCTCATAAGGCATGGCTTCCAGACCCTTCACCATCTTGGTTGCTCTCCTTTGGACACGCTCCAGTTTCTCCACATCCTTTTTGAATTGTGGTGCCCAGAACTGGACACAGTATTCCAGGTGGGGCCTGACCAAAGCGGTGTAGAGTGGCACTATTACTTCCCTGGATCTAGACACAATACTTCTATTGATGCAGCCTAAAATTGCATTGGCCTTTTAGCTGCCGCATCACACTGTTAACTCATGTTCAACTTATGGTCTACTTGAACTCCTAGATCCCTTTCACACGTAGTTTCATTCAGCTGGATGTCCCCCATCCTATATCTGTGCATTTCATTTTTCCTCCCTAAGTGCAGAACCTTACATTTCTCTGTGTTGAATTTCATTTTGTTAGCTTTGGCCCAGCTTTCTAGTCTATTCCGGACATACTGAATTTTGATCCTGTCCTCTGGGGTATTAGCTGCTCCTCCTAGTTTAGTGTCATCTGCAAATTTGGGAGTATGCTCCCAATTCTGTTATCCAGGTCATTGATAAAGATGTTAAATAGCACTGGGCAAAGGACAGAACCCTGTGGCACCCCACTTGTCACTTCTCTCCAGGATGAAAATGAACCATTGCTCAGCACCCTTTGGGTTTGGCTGGTCAACCAATTACAAATCAACCTAACAGTTGCCTTGTCTAGCCCACATTTTACAAGCTTGTTTGCAAGAATGTCATGGGGAACTTTGTCAAAGGCCTTACTGAAATCAAGATATACTATATCCACAGCATTCCCTTCATTCACCAAGCTGGTAATTTTATCAAAAAAAGAGATCAGGTTTGTCTGGCATGACTTGTTTCTCTGAAACCCATGATGACTTTTTGTGATTATAGTATTGCCTTCTAAATGTTCACAGACCCCCCGTTTAATGATCTGCTCTAGTATCTTTCCTGGAATTGATGTCAGACTAACTGGACGATAATTGTTAGGATCCTCTTTTTTCCCCTTTTTGAAGATGGGAACGTTTGCTCTCCTCCAGTCTGCTGGGACTTTTCCTGTTCTCCAGGAGTTCTCAAAGATTATTGCCAATGGTTCCAATATTGCATTTGCCAGTTCTTTTAATAACCTTGGATGTAGTTCATCTGGTCCTGGAGACTTATATTCATTTAGATTAACCAGGTATTCCTGCACTATCTCTTTACTTATTCTGTGCTGAAATTCCCCTGTTCTGTTCTCTGCTCCATTATCCTCAGCTTGAGCACCCTTTACCTTTTCTGAGATGACTGAAGCAAAGAAGGTGTTGAGAAATTCTGCCTTTTCTCTGTCCTCTGTTTGCATTTTGCCATCTTCTGCATGCTGTGGCCCTACCTTTTCCTTCCTGACATGCTAGCGTTCTGCTTATATGAGAGTGAGTGTGCACACATACGTTTTTTCTATGGATGAACCCTTGGCATTGTGTGTTACCATCTACTATTGGAGGGCCGATATATCAGGATCACGTTCACTTGTTCAGCATGCTGTGAACAAATGAGAAAAGGATAAATAGTACCAGTTTATGGGTTCTTAAATTACTCTATAATTTTTTCTTGAGTGTAATCTTCATTCTGGTACAAGTCTTCCAGATTGTACTAAAAATTCACCATATGCAGATCCAATGGTTACTTTTTTCAGATTATACTACACATGTCAGACTATAGCAGAATTGCCAAGCAGCAGAGTTATTTGTAGATGGGAACACAGCGAAACTGCCATAGTTGTTAATTAGATGTCAACTATTTTTTTCTCCCATTAATGTCACACCATTTTATATAAATGTTAAATCATAATTTCATTGTTTTTGAAATGAAATTAACACTAATAATTCATTACTTTATTAATCTTGTCTCACTTACCTATCCACTGGTTTATTTTATTTTCCTGCTCAGTGTTATGAGTATAATTTTGGACTTATCCACCCCTGCTACTGAAATGATAATCTTATATACCTGGGAATCACTCAAATAAAAAACAATATAAAAATTAGAGACTCAACACAATTATCATATTTCTAAAGTTCTTTCAAGAAATAATTCAGTGTTGGTTTTTAACTATTAACTCCTAACCCAGATTCACAATTTGTTACCATTACAGCACCACAGCTAAAATTATCAAGTATAACCACAAGCTTATACATAGCCTCTATAAACCTTCCATAGTGTCAGTGCATTCTATTGTTAAAGCTGTGGCAACATAATTTTGTAGAATAAAAACTACCAAAACTAATAAAATTCCAAATTTAAAAAAAACAACTCCCGAGTTCAGGCCTACAGATGACTTGGCTTATTTACAATAGTTATAGTGTCATCTGTCCATTAGCATGTGCACGATTGCTTTCCCATCGTTCATCCCTTGCATAGTTATTGTGTATGGACAATGGTTACATATCTCTTCAGTAGCAGAGGCAGCATGCTTCTATATTTCAGTTACTGGAGAGCTCAAATTGAGGGATGTTCTTATTTCTGGATTCCAGGTTTGTAACTATGTTGGCCTTATCCTCTAGGACTATGATTCATAGTTTCATCATATAAAATCCTGGGAATGGCATTTTGGGGCATTTAGAATTCTCTTCCAGAGAGCAAGAGTGCCTCTCCAAGCTACAAAGCCCAGGATTCCATAGGATGTGGCCATGGCAGTTGAAGAAGAATTATTGTGCAATGTGAAAACGTCCCAGCACAGGTCTTATACTCTTGTATAGGCTGTGCCAAGAGGGAACAATGAGGACTGAAATGGAACATTCACTCTGCCTTGCATGCCATGTTGTTTATGTGTCATGGCAGTTGAAATGTTAAAAATATACAAGTACACTCTACAAACTAAAATAATTTGTTTTAGAAATGGGTATGTATTTTTGAAAGAAATTTTTCTCCCCCAAAAATGTCCTCACAGTTTGAATTTTGCTTTGCTACAAATCTTGCAGTAGAATTTACTATTGGGAACAAAACCACCAGCAGAAAAGGGCACTTCTTTGGTTTTGTTTTAAACAATGCTGGATGCTCACTAGATTTGCCAGCAATGTAAATGCAGTTGCCATGTAGCCCTGTCTCTTCCATAGGACCTTTCAGCCCATAGAACTACAGAAGATCAGTTTTTCCCCTCCCATTAAAGCAGTGATACTGAAACTTTTTTACCCTTGCCCCCCCCTTTTACATATGTATGAGAATGTTGTGCCCCTACCACTCAACAAAACATATGAATAAAAATATTTTATTTAGTTGGTGCATTTTCATTTGTACCTTCATGTATATTAATATTTTAAAATTTTATAAGGAAATAACATCACTCAAATTAGAACAGTTTTATTTAAGTAATTTAGTATTCAGCTCAATACATGTGTAAAGTTTATGCATAAAAATTTTGGGAAGGGGAGGAGGAGGGATCAGAGGGATCAGGGATCTTTGCACTCCTCCTAGGGTTTCCCAGCCCACCATTTGAGAACCACTGTATTAAACAAAACAACAACAAAAAACATGTGCACCTGCACAGTGAAAATCTTGCAAATGCTACAGAGTTATAATTGATACTAAGTCAAAGTTTTGACTGTGTGGCCCAAATGGTAATCTGTTATGAATTCAGACTTTTGGTAAAAATCATCATCATCATCATCATCATCATCTGATTCCATGATCCATTTATTTTAGTATTTCCTGTGCAAGAGCTGTGCCAGTCACAACAGAAACTGATTGGAGTGGAAAGACCAGGGCAACTGTGATGTCTAAATATTTCCATCAGAACATGCCTGCCCATCTAGCCACAGTGCAGTTCTGATCAGTGAAAAATTCTGGGCTAAACTGATGGTAAAGTAAAGCAAGTTCTTCCTCCCCTCTTTTCTTGCAAAGGATGCCACTTCAGCACTGTCTGCCTTCAGCTTCTGAAGCCTGCAATTCACATCCTTCCTCTCCCCTCTCTTTTTAACAAAAAAGATCATTTTCAGCATGTGGACAATTCTAAGAGTCATCTAGATTTTAAAGGGGTGCATTTTGTCTGTTACTTAATACTATGGGGATGATAGTTCATCATTTCAGCACTTTTCCCTCTTTTTATTGCTTGAAGTTACTGTTTGTATTAAGAAAATAAAAGAAACAATGATTGTTTCTTTGTTCAATGAGCCATTAAATATGTAACAATCTTGAATATGTAATAAAAGCACTCTTACTGTAGTTAACTTGATTGCTATAAATTTATTCAAAATATTATCAGTTTATGTAATTATGGCATACTTTAAAAGCTATGTTTTATAAATCAGCTATTCTAAAGCATCTCATAAGGAGGAAGAAGCAGATTGCAATGAAACACATTTTATTATGTATAAGCATTTTCTTTCTCAGGCTCTGAAGTGAGTCTTTATAACAAGTTTATAAAATGGTTTTGTATGCATTACTGACTTTGCTCATAATGGACGCTGAAGGGGGGAAAGCAATTTATTTCCTGTATTTCAAGCACAAAGCACTTTCCAAGGAAGGCTTCCAGCCTAGGTTTGATCCCATCACTTTTTTTTTCTTTTTTCTTTTTGGTTTTGTTCAGAAGCAGTATTTTCCAGATGCCTAACTTTTCATTTCAGTTGTGAGTGGTCTTACTAATCTCTTGAGATTTCAGGATAGAAGATACTGTAGATCTGTCCAAATCATGCAAAGATAGTACTATGCTCAGTCAGAGTCATAAAGGAAGATTTTGGAAGAGCTAGCAAATGAAACTGAGTTTTGTCCCCCACTCTTTCATTCCCTGCTTTTTGTTAAAATGTGTACATCTATATTTAAGGAAATAACGGTGTCCTAAAAAAAGGAGTAGCAGGTTTGTATTGTACTCCTTACCGAGTTTACTCAGAAGTTAGTGCCACTGAATTCCATGGAATTTACTGCTTGACAATTATGCTGCATCCCCAAAGATTTCTAATTAATATGGGATTCTTTTCATTCTTTTCCCCATCCTAGTTTTTCCCGAGGAGTATAGAAGTAAATTGGTTTTTCTTGCCAATATTTGCTGGCTAGCATATGCATTTAAGCAGTATTCTGTAATCCATGTCTCTCCTGCCCTTTATTTATATAAATCTGTGACTGAAACCTTTAAAGTGTCAGCTGCTTGGAACATTGTCTGCCCATGTTTGCGAAAGACATACCAGATCAGGAAGATATACCATGATGGTATTATAAAACATGCCTCCTTTATTAACTGCTCCTAGAATTTACCAACCAAATTCAGATGCTGAAAGACATTAAGATTTTCTTTTTAATGACCTGAAATTCTTAATAGTTTTGTGGCTTTTGAGAACCTGCTGCCTCTGCACTTCTCTGCCCCCTATCTTCTTGGTTAAATGCCCTTCATTTTTCTAGAATATGTTCCATAATAAAGATAAGTAAAACAAATACTGTGCTACAGAATGAAATCCAGGCTAGAGTTTTTGGTTCTCCCTTCCTGACTACCCAGCAGAACAAAAAGCTGCACAGGCTTGAAAATGGAACAGATGCTTAGAGAAGAACAGAAATGTTCAAAGCTTTAAAGTCAGTTAAAAAAAAAACTAATTTAGTGTGTCTGAAGTGGAAATGGAAAATGCCTTTTGTGCCATTGTCCAGTTGCATCAAGTTTGGCTTTATTGTTATAGCAACCTAAGCAGGAGTCAGCAATTTTGTACTTGGTTAGTCTTCTTCCTCAAAACTGCATTCTACTTGACATTTAGGAATTGCTTCTCGCCAGCTGAGCTTACCTTTTTAGAGAAGGCCAGATTTCACAGCAAGTTGATAGCTGAGTGTTGGCCTCTATGCTGTGTATTTAAAGGGAGTTCTGTAGTGGTGGGATGGTTGATCTATGTGTACTCAGTTTTAATTTTAGAAGACACACTTCCACAATATTTTTAAAGGTTTAGATGGGTTTGTAAGATATTATAGCCAAATGCATTTGAATGGAATCTGTATTTAATATGAAGAAACATTTTTATATATAGTTTGAGCCATCTGCTGCATTGGCAAAACTTTATGATGATCAAGCTACTTGCCAAGTGTATTGCTACAACGTTTTATAGCAGTTATTCTCCGTGAATGGAAGTTCACCTTGAATTTTCCCACCCTCATTCAAGTAAAAATGTCCTTTGTGCTTATAAAAAAGGGGAAAATATATCCCCAGCAAAAGATTCTGTTCAGAGACAGCCCAGATCATTGTAATTATAATTTCCACCAGTGCCCCCTTTTCCTCCTAAGGTATATATATAGGGAAAGGACTGGGAGTGTTGTATTAATATATGCCTAAACTTTTGGATTTCATCTATTGCGGATTTGCACATGCATTGTCCATGAGATCATATCTGTTTTCATTGTTGCTGATTTTAACTTTAACTGTTGTCAATTTTAATAAGCTTTAGTTTAATTTAATTTTAAGGGGGTGGGGAGTGGGAAGAGAGATGATTGTTTTTTTACTCTGTATTTTTAATTCTTATTGTACCCCGCTCCGAGTATTTCATTAGAGGAGCAGGTTATAAATAAACATTATTATTATTATTATTATTATTATTATTACAAATCTGTGAATATATTTGCAATTCTTAAAATTTTTAATCTTTGTGGCAGATAATTTGTAAATTGTTTGGTGTATTATCATGTTAGGCCACAGTGACTTTAAAACTCTTAAGAAATATATATATATATATATATGTATGAGGAAATAGCAGAAATTAGGGTTGGATGCCAGGTTAAAAAGTTACAGAAACAAAGAGATGGAAAAGATGGCTGTATTAGTGATGAAGTAGAAAGATTTGGACATATGGGGGACATACTCAAAACCCTCCTAGAATCATAGAATTGTAGAGTTGGAATTGATCACAAGGGCCATCCAGTGCAATCCCTTGCCATGCAGGAAATTGTAATCAAAGCATTCCTGAGAGATTACCTCCCAGGCTGCTTTTTGCTTTTTTATTGAGATCATTTCCCCTCTGAAAGTGCTAAATACTCTAATATGCTTGTAACAGGATGACTGATGAAGTACCATTCCTTCTGATCAGTTGTATACTCATCTGGCAGCACAGGGTTATCATAGCTGCACTTGAAACTTGAAAAGAGCAATTGGCCAGGCTGTGGCCCAAACTGATTGGCTAGTCCCAACTAAAGTAGAATATCTGAATCCATAGAATGTTGGCAAGTCTACATTCATAGAAATTTCATTTATTCAATTTTCTGTTTTAACTGAAACAGACAATTGGATTTAGGCATATATGTACCAAACATGCTAAAATGGCTACTGTGAAGTAGTAGTTGGATTGGGAGGTCGGGAGCAGGTCAAGGGTAGCTGGTCGCCTGTCTTCTCTTCCTGTACCCTCTAAGACACAATTTCGAGCATCTAGTAAACATGATTGTTTCCCAAGGTAATTGTCAAAGACCCTACTCAAGTGCCCCACTTTATTTATTTATTTTTAATAAGAGAAGGCTAGCTGCAGAAGGCACTGACTTCTCAGTGTTGGTTCCAAAGTTATAGTACCATCACATTAAACATGTTTATGCAGTACCTAATCCTTACTTATGATTAGCAAAAGCACTGTGGGCACAGTGGAACAGCACAGGACTAGGTCACTAATTTGGTGATGCATATGCCAACCAAGGCTGCTTCTACACATTTAGGATTTTCCTCATGCAGTGAGAAACCCTGATTAACTAAGGTCCTCTTGTCAGAAATGCAGAGGCAGAACTAATCACACATTGGCCAAAACGTTATGATGGGCATGCATAGTGGCATCAAGAGTACTTACCGCCATGTGATGCCCTTACATCTCATCAAACTAAAATATGAAGAGGTCACTACTAAAATAATTTCATCTTTATTTGAAACAGCTTTTATTAATAATATAACTTTTGGTTAGTCTGCTGCTGTTTTATATCCATTAGCTCTTGAGTAGCAAGGTGTGGCAAGTTCAAGGGAGAACAAAAGAATGAAGATCATATGCTTTTATATTTCATATTTGATTTTATATTTAAGGTCAAGTCAGATTAGCTGCATGAAATAAGGGGTCCCACCACCAAGTGATCTTGTGTGTGTTGTCTGCCTTCAAGTCATTTCCAATGTATGGTGACCCTAAGGCAAACCTATAATTGGGTTTTCTTCACAAGTTTCTTCAGAGAGCTTTGCCTTTTCCATCCTCTGAGGCTGAGAGAGTATGAATTGCCCAGGGTTGCCCATTGAATTTTCATTGCCGAGCAGGGATTTGACCTCTCTAGAGTCATAGTCCAATGCTCAAACCACTACACCACGCTGGCTCTAGTAATCATGTAGCCTTCCCCAATTTGGTGCTATCCAGATCGTGGATGTTAGTCTTCGAACAGCCCTGTAAGTTTGATTAAACTGAGAAAATGACCTACTCAAGTATAGCATTCATGGCTAAGTGACAATTAGGACCTGTCTCTTCCCAGTCTTAATCTGACATTTTGGTCACTTTACCAAGCCAGTGTAAAACATCTGTTTCCATGTTGACTAGGGGGTTTAAGAGTTTGCAGTTTTAAAAATAACAACTTTTCTACATTGATTATGACTGTGGCATAGCAGGAGCATAACCATGTTCCAGAATTCGTGTCTAGAATATAAAGTTGGTCTAAGCTTTGTTTAGTGACCCTGGAATTAGCTTCTCAGGGCCTTCATCAAACAATGGTGTTTGGAAGACAAATGGCCTCAATCTATCTTTAGTCTTACTGAACTGAACCTGATTACATGAAAAGTGGGGAATGGACTAATGTCACTTAACTGCATCGTGTGACTCGTCAAAACCCTTTAATGCTATTTCTTCAAAGTATTTCCCTGTCAAAGATATAGAAGAAAGAAGATAAAAGGCCCTGCATAATACAGGGGGGAGGAACTATGCTGTACCAGAAATTCCTTTAGAGTCTGAATGCGATAACGTTCTCTTGGTCCTTATGTAAAATACTTGATACAGTATCTCAATATCCCTGGCTGTCAGTGTTTGAATTTACCTTCAATTTACTTTATAAAAAACAAAAACATTTCTTTTCCCCCTTTGCCCTTGCTATATTCCCTCTTCAAACTGCCTTTTTAGTTTTGTATTCTCTCTTAACTCTCATAAGTGAACGTGCATTATCAGAGACAGTGAGATAAAGGTTTTTTTGCTACTTAAGATAGTGTGTTTCACAGATTCCCCCCCCCCAAAATAGCCAAAATAATATTATGTCTTTGTTATTACTAGTATTACTAAAACTTGGGTTGCCATTTTATTATTTAACGTGTGCATAAGCTAGGTTCCAAAGAGTTAATCTATTTCCAGACACTTGTATACATTTGGAGTGTACATCTGTCTCATTCAGAATAGCAGATCTCTACTTTCTTCAAAATTATTTTGTCCCATATGATCCCTACATTGGCATTATTTGTTGCATTGTTCTAAATTTTGATCATAATTTGATGGATTGCCTGTATTTAATAGAACACTATCCATGGTTAATCAAGTGTATTATGAAAAATGCTGCCCAGTGGACAATGGGGCCCTTGCTTGTTTAGTAAGGGAGGAAGGGCATGTAAGCTGTGTCTCAAAGTTTTAAGATGAAATTCTTCATAATTCAAAATATAACAATAAAACAGATGGGAATGTAAATAAAGAAATAAATAACAAATTCCTGATAGACACCCTACCTTACTTGAAGATTCCTGAAAATCGTGTGCAAATGACTTAATAAAGTTTGTTGATGGTGTTATTTCGGAACAGGTTATATAACACATTGCAACACTTTTTTCTTTTCTTTTTCAGTAATAGCATCAGTGTGATGACAAATCCATTACTATGAAAATCATAAGCATTATGATAGCCCCCATTTTATCCTGTTGATTAACCTGATGCTGAAATAGTGTTGCAGGGCCAAGTGCAACTTTTCTCAGTGTTATCCACAGGTCTTGAAGGAAAGTTGTAGTTCACCAGTGGAACTACCAAACACAGTTTGAAAAACCTTTTAAAAAATAAGGTTTGCTCTCCTACTTTTAGCTGTTCTTCCAGCCTCCTCTGACAAGAAAACAAAAATTATCTTAAGCTATTTGTAGCTTGCTGCTGTTTACACCAGTCATTTTTACAACAGCTTTGCCTAATAGTTACAGAAAAGCAAAAAATGCAGAAAATATATTGCAGCATCTCCTGTAGCGTGTATATATTGCTGAGCCTTGTAAATTCCTGAAAATGGATTGTATTACACATTTTCACAGCATGTTTGAGTCTTCCTGGCTGAAATAAATTCTGATGAGATGACACATTGAAAGGAACAGAATAGGATGTCCAGCTTCATCTGATCTCCATACATCATGGGTCATTTGTTTTGGCTATACATATTGTTTTGTTGCATTTATATTTAGAAATCTCATTACAGAATCCTTTTATTGTCTTTCTAGATGGTGTAATACCTGTGGAGTGTAATTGCATATAGACAGTTTTCTGTCTCTGCAGTAGTTTTGAACCTTGTATTTGATAAAATTAAGATGCACTCAAAGTATGGCTTTAGTTCTTTGTGTATTTCCTGTAGTCTCATTTTACAGATGGTTAATAGCTCATCCATAGTACAACATTTGTCCTAAAGCAACAGGGATGGTCTGACCAAACATATTTCTTTAGTGTCAGTAGTAAGCATTTATTTTTATCTGTGCAACTCCACACTATACAAATATGTCATCTAACTTTGAATAATTATTTAGTGTCTGACTTGTAAATTCTTTTGCTGTGAGGTACAAATACAATAAAAATTTAAATGCCTTTCTGCTAAAGGCTGAAATTGATGTAGTTCTAGGGGGTGGAAAGAATGTATCTCCCGCTGAAAGGTAGGGGAGCTGCATTTGGGCAATTTTCATTTGCTCAGTAAGATAAATGTGCTCTTCAAATGAATTCCCTTAAAGAATTTTGTAAGGGAAATGGAAAAAGAATTTTCCCTTTCGATTCTAAAAAGGCATAGCATCCAGTTCAGAGCCTGCTGTGTGCTGTAATTTGTACCTGAAGTTCCTGAGTAAGTGATTTTTCACTATTGATTTACAGGAAAGAAGCCCAACCATGTGTGGATCTCTTTCCCTGCAATAATTTGTAAATTCATCAAAACACTAGCCCTTAGGAAAGTATTGAGCATATGCTTTATATGTAGAGTGTCCCAGGTTCAATCTCTGGCATCTCCAGCTAGAAAAATAAATGTACAGGTGAAATGAACAACCTGTCTTTGACATTCTCCACAGCTTCTGGCTGTCAGAATAGACAGTAATGGATTAGATATGCAAACAGTGATTGTACCATGTTCTTCATTTGCAAGATGTTAATTGAGCAAAGTGTTACAGGTTTGCTTGGTTGTTGTTGTTTTTCTTGATGTTGGGGTTGTCCTTACTGGCCAAATAATGCAGTCTAGACGATTTATGAGATGAAAGCAGGATGAAATCAACACAAAGCTGTGCTAGTTCTAAAAACTGTACCAAAGAAGCTCATAAACTCCAACTTAATACAAAAAATGTACACCATCGCACAGGCATATAAACAGCATGGTGCAAGTGCAGGAATCCAGGAAAGCAAAAACACAAAAGTATGACAAGCACAGCAGGTCATGAATAATGCAATGGATATAATTACAACATACACAAACCAGACAGTCCAACAAGGGAGCATGGGCAGAAGAAGGGGAAGGGGACATGTTTGAGGGGCCTCCATGATTTTGCTTTGCTAATGTGTCACTGAGCACACCAATGTACTGAACTGATGGTGTGTGGCACTAGGGACTATGGTTGGGCACACCCCATGTCATGTGGGGCATGTGTAGCTGGGCAGGACAATGGAGGTAATTGACTGCACTCATGTGATGGTGTGCGTGCATTGTGGGGGAGATGGAAAAAAATAATCAAGATCCACGGCATAATGCAGCCCTGTGTAAACTGCCCATGGGTATTAGGTCCACCTTGGTAGCAGACTGTGCAGACAATGGAGTTTCAAACCTGTTTGGAAAACAAGAGTATTGAGTTGCCTTTTCCTGACCATCTGCTCTGACCCAAACCTAGTGAACATATATTCGGCTAGGTAGGACATTCAGAAGTGATTTCTCCAGGTTTTCTTTCAGATTTTTATTATTTATGTATTTATTTATTTCATGTGTATGCTGCCTTTCTCCCAGAAGGGACCCAAGATGGCTCAGAGATGAAATCATTTTAAAAAAAGCATTACAATAAAATTTTAAAACAGTTAAACCACAAGTTTGTGGGTTCAATACCAACCTGGGGCTCAGGGTCAACCCAGTCTTGCTTCCTTCTTAGGTTGCTAAAATGAGTACCCATCTTGTTGGGGACAACTGGCTTACACATTGTAAGGAGTGCACTGATAAGTGGTATAGAAATGTACTAGTTATTGCTTGCTATTAAAATAATCAAAAAACAGTATAAGATTACATATAAATATACAAAAGTTAAAAAGCATAACTAAATCACACAAACCATGTAATAGCCACCCTGAATTGATTACGTATTAAATGCCTGTTTAAATAAAAAATGTCTTAGCTTGTCACTGAAAGGAAAACAGGGATGGGGTTAGCCTAGCCTTTTGTGGAAGGGCATTCCAGAGGGTGAGAGCAGTCACCAATAAGTCTCTCCCTATATTAATTGCAAAAGGAGGCATAACTATGCAGAAGTTTTCTTGTATGATGTGTTCTGTGGTGAGCATTTCAGGTTTTTATTTTCTCAATTCGGGAGATTCAGTTCAGATATATGCCAAAGTAGAGAAACACAGTTGTCAGACAAGTATCACTTATTACTTGATATAAATATATCTTTACTCAACAGGGGCCCTACCACACCAGATAATTGTAGTACTTTGATTCTACTTTTCTGTGGCTGAATCATATGGAAAACTGGGATTTGTAAATCCCCAAATTCCATAGCATGGGAACATTGGCAGCTATAATAGAATGAAAGTGTTACAATTGTTTAGTGTGAAAGGGCCCTAGATTCAGATTTATATCCTTATTGTGGACAGGAAAAAGAAGACCAGATAGCCTCTCATTGCCCTTGGATCTATCTTTTTATGTACAACATTTGGATACACAGATTTGTTGTTTATCTCTGAATCCCATATACAAAAGGCATAACTTGCTACCATTTTCCATATAGAGCAGGTCCTTGACACATATTACACACGTAAGCACAATTCTGCAGGTTTAGCATTCTTACCACAACCTCAAAAGAGCCAGCGGAGCAACATCACCCGCGCAGCGGCAGAGGACTTTGGGCGGGACGCTGGTGGGAGCGGCGTTCCTCTAAAGCCGGCCCACCAGGACCGGGGAGAGCCTGCCTGCACCTGCGCCGCGGAGCGCCAGCGGAGCAACATCACCCGCGCAGCGGCAGAGGACTTTGGGCGGGACGCCGGTGGGAGCGGCGTTCCTCTAAAGCCGGCCCACCGGGACCGGGGAGAGCCTGCCTGCACCTGCGCCGCGGAGCGCCAGCGAAGCAACATCACCCGCGCAGCGGCAGAGGACTTTGGGCGGGACGCCGGTGGGAGCGGCGTTCCTCCAAAGCCGGCCCACCGGGACCGGGGAGAGCCTGCCTGCACCTGTGCCGCGGAGCGCCAGCGGAGCAACATCACCCGCGCAGCGGCAGAGGACTTTGGGCGGGACGCCGGTGGGAGCAGCGTTCCTCTAAAGCCGGCCCACCGGGACCGGGGAGAGCCTGCCTGCACCTGCGCCGCGGAGCGCCAGCGGAGCAACATCACCCGCGCAGCGGCAGAGGACTTTGGGCGGGACGCCGGTGGGAGCGGCGTTCCTCTAAAGCCGGCCCACCGGGACCGGGGAGAGCCTGCCTGCACCTGCGCCGCGGAGCGCCAGCGGAGCAACATCACCCGCACAGCGGCAGAGGACTTTGGGCGGGACGCCGGTGGGAGCGGCGTTCCTCTAAAGCCGGCCCACCGGGACCGAGGAGAGCCTGCCTGCACCTGGCTGCGCACTTCCGCATTGTTTTTGGTATCCATGGCGGGTAGTACAGGCCTCTGGGGGGAGGGATCATCAAAGGGGATTGTATATTGGATTGGCTTGTTGACCCTCCGTATTTGTTATAATTTTTATAATGTTGTAATTAGGTAGTATTCGTAGTAGTCCCGGGGAAATAACACTGGCTAAGAAAGCATATTCTTGAGGTCTGGGGATATTAAGCCAGTGATATCCCCCTATACCATCTGACATACCAATTTTGGAGCATAGGGAGATATAGACATGGAGAGCAGGTCACCAGAGATAGCAGAAGATGTTTCTCTTAAGACGAATGGAGCTCCAATCCAAGTAGTGTGGGGCAAGGGGAGATATGGCGGTAGGAGTAAGGACCAGCGTTACAGGGGAAGGCGAGATCGATGTTTAGTATCTATCTCCCCTTCCTGTCCTACTCCTAACCAAAGGGACCTGAGAGTCACTCCAACCATACCACAAACCCTGTCTCTGCTCCTGTGCAACGCCAGGTCTATCAAAAATAAATCCCACATTATACACGACCTAATCGAAGATAACAACTGTGACCTGGCGTGCATAACCGAGACCTGGCTTGGGCCTGAAGGGGATGCTGTGTGGGCCCAGGCCCTCCCTTCCGGGTACTCGGTGAAGGACCAAAGCAGGTTAGGTGGGCGGGGGGGGGGTGTCGCCTTGGTGCATAAAAACACCTATATCGAGTGCATTTACCTGACCCTGAAGGCTAGAGACAGTCTAGGGATTCTGTTGGTCTACCGGCCACCCCGTGCGCTAACAGACTCCCTTAACGAGCTGACACAGTTGGTCTCAGAGCTGGTGTTGGAGTCCCCCAGGCTGTTAGTCCTGGGAGACTTCAACATCCCCTTCGCGGCCAACAACATTCCATCTGGTGCAGCTCGGGAATTCATGGAAACCATGACAGCCATGGGCCTGTCCCAGCTTGTCAGGGGTCCAACGCACTTTGCGGGGAATACACTCGATTTGGTTTTCTGTACGGACATGGAAAATCCGTGGGCGGAAATTACTAACATTTCCGCCCTGTCATGGACGGATCATTTCCTGGTAAAGGCAAGCATCAAGGCATCAACCCAGATCCCCCCCGGGGGTGGCGGACCTATTAGAATGGTCCACCCTCGAAGGCTGATGGAACCTGAGAGGTTCCAAGAAGCCCTAGAGGGGTATATGGTTGGAAGTGACGGCGATACTGTTGATGCCCTAGTTAACACCTGGGATACAGATCTCTCTAGGGCTATACACAGTATTGCTCCCAAGCGCCCTCTCAGGCCTGCTTCCAAAAAGAAGCCCTGGTACACGGAAGATCTCTGGGCCAGGAAGCGGGTTCTGCGACGGCTACAGCACGTCTGGCGGAAACACCAGCGTTTATCCGACAAGGCTCTCCTAGACCTCCTTTTAGAGGACTATGGAGAGGCGATACAAGCAGCGAAGAATTCGTTCTATGCTGCTCGTGTCGCGTCCGCGGAGTCACGTCCAGCAGAGTTGTTCAGGGTAGTGAGGGAGCTAACTCAGCTCCCTCCTGCCCCGAACCAGATCCTTGAACCAACCAAGGCCTGCTGTGACCAATTTAACAACTTCTTCGCGGATAAAATCTCTCGGATAAACGAAGGTCTGGACGCCAGAATTGAAGCAGAACCCAGAATAGAGGCGTCTAGAGCTTCCGTGGACTCTGTTGTACTGGATCAGTTTGAGTCTGTCGGTACCGAGGATGTGGACAAGATCCTTAGAAGTGTCCGGAAGACAACCTGCTCTCTCGATCCCTGCCCCTCGTGGCTAGTGGCCCAGGGGGGATCGGCGGTAACCTTGCTGTTACGCCAAATTATTAATACATCTCTGAGGGAGGGACAATTTCCTGACCATCTTAAATTGGCCATTGTAAGACCGTTATTGAAAAAGCCCTCCCTCGACCCCCTGGTTCATAATAATTATCGGCCAGTCTCGCTGCTGCCATTTTTGGGGAAGGTGATCGAGAGGGCAGTTGCATTCCAACTTCAATCGATCTTGGACGAAACGGATTTTCTAGATCCATTTCAAACCGGTTTTCGGGCGGGCTATGGGGTTGAGACTGCCATGGTCGCCCTGGTCGATGATCTCCGTCTGGGCATCGACAGGGGTAGCGTGTCCCTGTTGGTGCTCTTGGACATCTCAGCGGCTTTCGATACCATCGACCATGGTATCCTTCTGGAACGCCTGGCAGAGGTGGGAATCGGGGGCACTGCGCTCCAGTGGTTCCGGTCCTACCTCTCTGGGAGGTTCCAGATGGTGCAGCTGGGGGACATTTGCTCCGATAAGAGGGCCCTTACATCTGGGGTTCCTCAAGGAGCCATTCTGTCCCCCATGCTCTTTAACAGTTACATGAAACCGCTGGGAGAGATCATCCGGAGGCATGGTGCGCGGTGTTATCAGTACGCTGATGACACCCAAATAGTCTTCTCTATGTCTCCGACTGATGCAGTGACCAGGGATGGCGTCGCTCCTCTCGTGGCCTGTCTGGAATCGGTAATGGACTGGATGAGGGAAAACAGACTCAGCCTGAATCCAGAGAAAACGGAAGTACTCGTGATAGGTTCTCCCGGTCCAGGAATGGAGGTGGTTCCACCTGTCCTGAACGGGGTCACGCTTCCCGTGAAGGACACTGTACGCAGCTTGGGGGTGCTCCTTGACTCGTCGCTCCATCTGACTTCTCAGGTGGATGCGACGGTCAGGAGCACCTGTTTTCAGCTTCGGCTGATACGCCAGCTGCGTCCCTACTTGGACCGGAGGGACCTTGAAACGGTAGTACATGCTCTGGTAACCTCTCGGTTGGATTTCTGCAACGCGCTCTACATGGGGCAGCCTTTGTATCACACTCGGAAGCTGCAATTAGTGCAGAACATGGCAGCTCGGGTGGTCACTGGTGCTCCCAGGGCCTCCCATATAACACCGTTCTTAAAGGATCTCCATTGGCTGCCTATTCGCTTCCGGGCTCAGTACAAAGTGCTGGTCGTCACCTATAAAGCCCTAAATGGCTTAGGTCCAGGGTACCTAATGGACCGCCTCTCCCCACACAATCCGCCCCGCACACTTAGATCCACTGGGCAACAGCTATTGAGAGTTCCAGAGGCTAAACTATCAACAACTTCAAAGAGAGCCTTTTCCATCTCGGCCCCTAGCCTCTCGAACTCCCTGCCCACCGAGCTCCGTCTGGCCGCCTCCCTTGATGTATTTAAAAGGGGTTTAAAAACATATTTGTTCAATCACGCATACCCCTGACACTCTCCCACATCTGATCCCCCTTCCCATATTGGTTCTATACCCTGACATACCGCTACTATAACTCCTACACTGTTTTAACATTTTTTTAATGTTGTAATATAGTTGATTGTTTTTATTGTTTACTTTTATGCTGTACACCGCCCTGATCGCAGGAAGGGCGGTATACAAATAAACATTATTATTATTATTATTATTATATGAATGTGAAATGGCTGTGCTTTCTTAGAAGGATCTGTAAAATATAGTTTACGCACGTTTGAATGATATATGGTGTTTTTACTAAATACTGCAGTGGAGACCTGCTGTGCCTTTATCTCCTTGTTGTTGTTTAAAAAATAAACTGATCTCACACAGTCTAGGATATAGTTTAACCACAAACCTTACTTATTTAGGGATTTTCCATATTCCTATTGATAAAGCTGAAATTGTAAGTGGCATATATTTAGAGATGGCTAGGATTTGGTCTGTCACTGTAGTGTAGTGAAGAAAAAATGTCTGCTGATTTGGAAAGTAGACAAGTAATCAGAGACATGTCAAGAGTGTAAAAATTTATGTACAGTATTGATAAAGTGAATTGGGATCCCACCCCCACCCTCCAACACATACACCTAAACATAATTCACAGTACTAGAGCCTGGGTCCATTCACTGAATCAGATTCTGGTTTGATAAAAGAAACTACTTTTTTACAGAAGGCATTCCCTCCCTGGAATTCACTACCACAAGATGCCATTGTAGCTGTTTTAAGAGGAGAATTTATAGAGGTTAAGGCCTTCAGTGGCTATTATTCAAGTTATATCCAGTATCAGAAGCAGAATTCTCTCTATATTTGAGTTGCAGAGGGACACAAAATGAAGGGTAAAATTGCATTCCTGTCCTGCTGGTACATGCTTCATAGATTGCCCCATGTGAATGAAATGTCAGACTTGGTAGGCCTTTAATGTGATCCAGCACAGATCTTCTGTTGTTCCTAACTGTTATGTTCTCTTTTACATTTTGAAGTACATGTGACTGCTTCTGGTGTAGTAGTACAGGGCAGACGTTTATCTGGCAAACAGGATCACTGAAAGAATGTATTCCGAAAGAGGTTTTAAAACAATGAGTATGGACTTGTGTAAATAAGAAGAGAAAGTATCATCATGGTTAGTGAAACTGGGACATTGCACAAAGCATGACCATCATGCTTGTATAGGCCACCACATATTTCACTAGCTGCGGAAAAAAGCATTTGCAACCATTATTCAGTAAGTTGTAGTTTTGAGCTGAAAAGATCCAGTTTGCCACAGCTGAAATATCATTCCTTTAGGAGCTTAGAATTGTCAAGAAATTTGTATATATTCCTGTTACAATGACTCATTTTCCTTGAGTTGAATTGAATGATCCCAATTGGGAAACCACTATACTTCCTATAAGTCATGGATGATATATTTATTGGATCCCTTCCCTAAAGTATTTTTTTCTATCATAGTCTTTTAGACACTGGTAAAGTCTATTTATCAACAAGGATGTATATCTTCTTGTCGTCAATTCTGAAATAAGTATGAAGTATTGCACTCTATAAAATGTTGGAATTCAGCAGTTTGTGTCTGAGGGTTTTGTTGCAGAGGTTGTGTGTGTGTGTAATAGCATAAGAATAAGGATATAAATTATCCCAGTTTGTAATTCTGAATGTCTGTGGTTTCATGAATATTAATGTATTCAGGAAGCTTGACATCTGTCACTTGGGATGTTCAAAAGTTTTTTTTCTCTCTCTCTCTTTTTTAATGACAATTTTTAATGGCTCTTTTCAGAGCCAGCTAGTCTAGGGGAGCTTGCAAAAATATCTTGACAGGGTTGTTTTGCACAGTATTTTACACCAAGTTGTGAAGCTCCCTGATAGCTTTGTTGCTTGTCAATTTTGACACCTATCCAGTTCTCTTTGTAGTATAATTAAGTATCTAGTGGATCCCCTGGCTCAGTAGGCTTGCTGATGGCATTTTTAGATGAACTGTTCTCTCAGATCAGCGGTAGTTTCATATGTGCGTGTTGTTCATGTTTAAATATTTTAAGGACTGTATGGGTATAATAACAAAGAACAATGTTAAATTATTTGACTTCTGAATTGTAACATTTTTCACATATTCAGTGTTATTATCCCATAAATAAATATTATTTTTAAAATTAAGGAACAAACAAGACTCTTTTGCAAAGGATTTAATTAAATAATCAAGTGCAAAGATTGAGTCATCCTGTTTTAAAAGTACAGCTTCTGCAAAGCATGTTGCACCTCAGGAAAATACAGGTAGAGATACATTTTGATTAGTGGTAGAGCTTTGTATATAACAATTAAGTACCAATATTACAGGTTCAGCATGCCTTATGTGAAATATTTGGGACCAGAAGTATTCCTCTTTAAGGTTTTCTTTTCCTTCAGATTTTGGAATAACTGTATTTGCATATACACAATAAGACATAATGAGGCTATAAAGAAATTGAGGGTGTGTGAAATGATAGGAGACTTTAATTCTTACCATTTCACAAATCCTTCCATCTTTCTCCAGCCTCGCAAATATAGTACAGGTACATACTATTGATAATTCTGCCCAGAGTTGAACTGATAGCCAATGAAGCCATAGTTCTAGCTCTATGCCTGATTTGGGTAAATATACAGGTAGGGCAGAATATGGTAGTGGTTGTGGTGGTTGTTTTTTCAATCAAGTTGACTTCAACATATGGGAAACTTATAAATGGGAGACTCCAAGACACCTTGTTATCAACAATCCTGTTGAGATCTTGCAATCTTAGAACCATGGTTCCTTGATTGAGTCTACCCATCTATATTATGTATTGCTTAATATGTTAGTATTTTAAAAACATTTCCTCAAATCATGCTTTCAAAATGTGTTTTGAATGTTTAGATATTCATCATATGAAACATAAAACTATCCACCAAAGGTTGTCATATTGTCTTTCTCATTCCATGCCTGTGGCCAGTGCCAACCTTTTGCTTTGATTCAGCTAACCTGGGGCTTATGCCTCTTCAATGAAGTTCTTGCCTTTTACCCTCTTTCAATGAAAATGGTAACCATTGTCACAATTTCAAAAGCAGGTTATCATACAGCATAGGTTGCTGCTGTTTTATGGGAAAGGGAATGTCAAGAAGTCCCAGGACTGAAGGCTTTCATGGCCGGCATCCATAGTTTTTTGTTGTTGTTTTTTTGGGCGATGTGGCCATGTTCTGGAAGAGTTTATTCCTGATGTTTTGCCAGCATCTGTGGCTGGCATCTCCAGAGAAATGCCTTTTCTGAAGATGCCAGGCACAGATGCTGGGAAAACATCAGGAATAAACTCTTCTAGAACATGGCTACATAGCCTGAAAAACCAACAAAAAACTATAGTCCCAGGATCAATGTCATAGTCCTTTGGATCTTGAACATTGAACTTGAAGGAAGACATCTATTCCCCATCCATCAAGTGTCTGGTGTCTTTGTCCTTCCATCCTCTGTGAAGGAGCTTCTGCAACCATGCACATTCAAATTCCAAATTCATAAGCAGTAGGATTCACTTGGAAACATAGAAGTTGCCCATCCTTGGTATTCATGGTTGTCTTGGTTGAACACAACTTGTATTCATTTGCTGTATACATGGAACTTGATTTGACACCATTGTTGAGACAACTTAAGCTAGAAATGTTAAAAATTTGTGTCTACTTTTTCATGATTCTATGAAGAATCTCCACATGAGATTTATGAGAAGACAGTATGTCATGGCCTCTGGGTTGGTTTTTATTATCATCTTAAATTACAATATTGACACATTTTCAAGCCTGCAATGTTTAATATTTGTGTGTGTGTGTGTGATTTCTAAACCTAATATGGCCACTGAAATCTAGATACAGTGGGACCCGCAGGCTTGCATTCTGCAGATTTGAGCATCCTCAGATAGCAAGCCCCATAATCGTAAATGACAGTGCATGCACAGCTGTGCTTATGCCATGCCATCATTAGGGACAATTGGACACGAGGTCCTGCATTTTATTTTATTTTATTTTATTTGTATCTGTGGGATATGAAACAGATCTCTCCAGAATGGATCCTCCATGGATACAAAGGTCCAACTACGGTATACTTACCAATATTATAAATATCTTAAAATTTGGATCCTTGCAACCCAAAAGAATTGTCATAGATAGTTTTTAAAAATTACAGTCTTATGTCATGAAAATGTAAAATCGAAATAGTTTCTATGTTTGTTTTTTTAAAACTAAGCACTTAAATGGTTTCTTAGAGAGAACTAATTTATACTGCATATCTTCTGTTTTGTTTCTTTGGTTTTTTTTTTTTTTTTCAAATTAGGTAATGAGTTTGGGCATCCAGAATGGTTAGATTTCCCCCGAAAAGGGAATAATGAAAGTTACCATTATGCTAGAAGGCAGTTTCATTTGGCTGATGACCAGCTTCTTCGCTATAGATTCCTCAATGAATTTGACAGAGATATGAACAAACTTGAAGAAAAATTTGGCTGGCTTGCAGCACCTCCGGTAAAGTATATACAACATAAGTGTTCTGCGTTGGTCAACAGTACTGAGTGTGTTCCAGATTTCAAACATAAAGAAAATGCATAAAAATATTTTTAAAACAGCTATTTATCATGTACTGTTTTATCCTATTATTGTATTTTCAAAACAAATCAGCAGTGCCTTTTTTGTTGATAAAATTCTGAGACAGTGTCCTGTTTACCATTAAATAATTTTTCCCCTCTCCATTTGACATCTTTAGAACTATAAACTAATAAATCTGTCTAAATCTAATTCAGTAGCTTTAAAATGTTTTAATTATTTTGACAGTTTCTTTTGATATAAATAACTATTCTTATTCCTTTAAATTGCATATTTTTATGCATATCTTTATGTGTGATAATCAGGGTGCTATTTATTTTTCAAAGCAGATTAAAATTAGATCTAATAGCAGGCCTAATTATACATTATTATGTTAGTTTTTCTGTTTTACAGTTAACATATCCCACTAATTTACTTGAATAAAGAATACTTTGGCTGTTTCCAAAGACAACATGGTGCAGTGATTTAAGCATTGGACTGTCGCTCTGGAGACCGGGGTTTGGATCATGACTCAGCCATGAAACCAACTGGATGGCTTAGGGCAAGTCATACTCACGCAGCCTCAGAGGATGTCAATGGCAAAACCCCTCTGACAAAACACACACACATACACACACACACATTAGGGTTGCCTTAGGGGCACCATATGTCAGAAGTGACTTAAAGGCATGCAGCAACAAACAATAATATCATAGATCATTATTTGCTTTTAAAAAAAACTTTAAAACACCCCTCTGAGACTAAAGCATATTGCTGCATTTTATAAACATTTCAACCACTTTGGTTGTCATTCAAAAATTGGATAATATGTGACACTCCAGATATCAGTGGTCTGTAATTTCCACTGAATATTCTGGCTACAGTGGATGGGACTTGCAGTTCTATCTGTAAGACCATATGTTTCTCTTTTCCTTCAGTGTGAAGAGGTAATGCTTATGTTGGCTCTTGCTCCTCCCATGCATCTTTGAGGCAACACTTCAAGAAACTCTCAGTCAAACCTCACTACCCAGAGTGTCACTGCAATTTACATCCTGCCTCTCTTTGAATAGAACAGGTCTTTGCTTGCTCTGGTGCTTCAGTTTATCAGATCTTGCTGGTGAAAACATTCTGGTTTCTGCTTTTTAAAAGACCCTCCCCTTTCTTTCAAACTTTGCTACCCTAATGGGGACAACTGGTTTCCCATTCCTGTAAAAAATGTGGTATAAGCTATGGATCCTCTAGCAGACAATTTTGAGATATCACACAGAAGGCCTTACAAAACAAATGAATGTGATTAATTTTCAGTTCAGTTGAATTGCATAATTTGCCATTATTTCAGTTACTAGCTTAATGCAGGTTATTAACACGACATGTTAGCACCTTTTGTATGTATTGAATAAAGGGGAACAGATGAGGAAACTCAAGGAGGCAACTTGATTGTCTGAATGACTCCCACTTCCAGTAAACTTTGATCCATTCACAAGGCTTGTTACTTAGATTGTGTCGTGGTCACCATTTTAACTTTTGAAACACTGCCGCACACATGGCTGTTGCTGTTGTTGTGTGCCTTCAGGTCATTTCCAACTTATGGCAAGCCTAAGGCAAGTTTATTATGGGAATTTCTGGCTCAGAGAGTGTTTGCTTTTCCTTTCTCTGAGGCTGAAAGAATGTGACTTGCCTAAGGTCACTCACTGGGTTTTCATGACCGAACAGGGGTTCATACCGTGGTCTCCAGAGTTGCACTATGTCATCTTTGTGTTAGTATATGAGCTAGTGTGGTGTATTTGTTTGAGCACTGGATTACAATCAGTCCTCAAAAGCTTTTTGCTGTTTATTGAGGGATAGCAAGGAGAGTGCCAGTTGAGTCTCCCTAGGAAAGGAGTTCATGAACAATACAGTTACCTAGAAGTCTCTTTCCCACCAGTTGTGTCTGTGGGGGTGGTGGGACAGAGAAAAGGGTCTTTCCAGAAGATTTCAAAACATCAGGAAGCTCATACAGTCTGTATAATAGCCTGGTCCTAAACTGTGTAGGGCTTTATGTGGTTTGCACAATGATGATGTTTATAGAGAGTCCCATGGTGAAAGTGGATACTATGTTGACAGTAATGTTTTAAAGTGATAAGTAGAAGCTAACCATCCTACCAGATATTCATGATATGCAGCAGTATATGGGTAGTTGGAAAATAGGATGTAGACTAAGATGTGTCTTTGCTCTGATCTAGAAGGGCTCCTTTAATGGTCTTCAAATAGTTAACAAAGGACCTATACAGACTGGCCTGAAAGACCAGCCTGTGGGTGGAGTCAGAGCGCAGTGTCCTGACAACACAGGCCATGACTTCTCCCCCAGGGTGCTATGATGCCGTGCACCATTCCAGATGGTACCCGACATCATGATGCACCTCTGGTGCTGCATCCAGATGACACAGCACCGAAGGACCACCTTAAAGTCACACCGCCGCAGCTATGGCTCCTTTTTGCACCCTCCAAACGCTGGATCGGGGCTGTGGTGTGAGGTTGCTGCTAGGAAAGGGGTGGTGTCCCGCCACCCCTTAGGGGTGGTCTGTATAGCCCCTAAGAGAGTTTGAGCTATTAAATCTCTGGGTCTGATTTCACCTTGCTTCACTCAAGAGTTTGCCTCGAGTAACATACTATCTCTCAGCCTTCACCTTCTGCAGTTTAGGCCTGAATAATGCTGACATTTTATACAGGTATGTTCCAAGGATTACTGACTTAATATATGTGAAGTAGTTTGAATAGTCAAACGGTACTCCATAAAGACCTAATTGTATAAGGGATACTGACAAACTGTACATTTTCTGTCCTGCCAAGCTTACTCTTTCACGAAGCTTCCCAGTTTGTGTCAGCATTTGTCTTGACAATGGACAGGATTGCAGCCTTTAATTATAACAACTTCTACCACAGGAGGGTTTTGGGGAAAGCTGTGTAGGTATATAACATGGCAGAAGAAGCAACAGCATAGTTTAGAATGACCAAAGAAGTTTACAGAATGAGGTTTTTGTGTAAATTCATTTCACAGAATAATAATTAATTTGCAGTGCCAAAGCACGGCTTGTTGCTTTTCTGGTTCAATGGTATTTGCATTGGTAAATTTTTTCTTGGTGACTGATTATTTTTCTTTTAAATATCCAAACCACACACAGAGCAGGTTTTTTAAAAAAAAAATATTCAAACTACACACAGAGCAATAACATTATATTAAAATTGTTCATGTTGACATGAGAACAAAACATATCTTTATTTTGCTTAATCACTAATTAAATATTCCTTCTTGTCCTTATTGGTAACTACTGTCAAGTTGACTTCCACTTAGGGACCCTGTGAAGGAATGAGAGACCTCAAAGTCACCCTGTCATCAACATCCCTGCTCAGATCTTGCAAACTCAGGCCTATAGTTTCCTTTATTGAGTCTATCTTTCTGCAGTGTGGTCTTTCTCTTTTTCTACTGCCTTCTAACTTGCTAAGCATTATTGTCTAGTGAATGATGTCTTCTCATGAGGTATCCAAAGGGAGAGTTCAGGCTTTATTTGCTCTATGAGCTATTCAGTTGTCTTTTTTAGTAGTGCACAGTATCCATAGAACACTTCCCCAGCACTGTATCTCAAATGAATTGATATTCTTTTCTAAAAGAGATCTTTGTTTCATTGTCCACCTTTCACAACCATAGATAGAAATTGGAAATATGATCTTAACTTTAGTGTTCAATTCTATATCTTGGTACTTCAGGATCTTGTCTAGTCCCTTCATACCTGCCCTTCCAAATCAGTCTTTTTCTGATTCTTGACAGCATTCTCTATTCTGATTAATGACTGAGCCAAGGTATTAAAAATCTTGAACTTTTTCTGTGTCTTTCAATTAGGTTAATAGTGCATCTGTAGCCATTATTTGTTTTTGTTTTTTTAATGTTCAGTTGTAAACCTGCCTTTGTATTTTCTTTCTTGACTTCCTTCAGTAATCATTCCAAGTCTTTGCTGTTTTCTGCTATGGTATAATGTCGCCTACATACACTCCTTTCTTCCATTTTCATTTCTCTTTCTTCCATGTCTAATCCTGTTGAATTTATGACATGTTCTGCATATAGATTAAACAGATAGAGTTACAAAATGCAGCCATGCCTGACTCCCTTGCCAAATGGAAACCATTCCATTTCTTCATATTCTGTCTTGATGGTATCCTATTGTCCTGAGGTACAGATATGCATCAGGACAATAAAATGTTGGGCTACCCCATTTCTTTTTAGAGGGATACACACTTTTTCATTATTTATACAATCAGTGGCCTTGCTATAATCTATAACAGGCAGGCTGATTTTTCCCCCTAAAATTATTTGGTGTGTTCCCATTATCCCCCATATTTTTTGCGTATGATTTCTAGTGCCTCTTCCTTTCCTCAATCCAGCTTGGACGTCTGCCATTTCTTGCACCAAATATGGTAATAGTCTTTGTTGAAGAATTTTGTGCATTACTTTGCTCGCATGGGAATTTAATGGAATGGTCCTGCAGTTAATCCATTCCCTCATGTTGCCTGTCTTGGGGACTGGAATGTATATTATGTTTTCAGTATATGGGCCATTCTCTTGTTTTCCATATTTGTTGACAGATTGTAGTTAGAACATTCTGTCTCAGTAGCTTGAAACAGCTCTATTGGTATGTTATCTGTTCCTGATGATTTATTTCTTCTGAGTGTAGCTTCACTTTCTAAAATAGTAGGTACATCCTCAAATGGATTTGTCATCTTCTCATCTCTTTTATATAGTTCTTTAGTATATTGTATCCATCATCTTTTTATTTCTGCTTTTTCATATAATGTATTTTCCGGTGGTTTAAATTTTCCTTTGATTTCTCAGATCTTGTGGAAGAGGTCTCTTCTTCTTTGTTTTTGGTTATCATCTTCTATTTCTCTGCATTAGTTATAATAGTAGTTATCTTTTTCCCTGCATAATGTTGCTGAACAGTTGCAATCAGTATTCTAACTCTATTTCTGTTCCCTTTTACTATTGCTTCTCCTCTATCCTTAAGTGCTTGAAGACTTTCATGTGTCATCCATTGAGGTCTCTCTTTCTTTTTGGCTTTTTACATTCCCTCCTGACAATGTTTCTAGATCCTGGCCAGAGTTCTTCTGGTTCTCTGTGAATTAGGTTTAATAGCACAAATATATTTTTTTACATTATCTTTATATTCTATGGGGATGTTCTTTGGGTTGTATCTCAGTACAATGGTTAGTTTAATTTTCTTCTTTAGCTCTACTCTAGTATTTGATATCAGCAAATCATAGTCTGTTCTGCAATCTCTCCTGGTCTTGTTTCTACAGAGGGAATGGAGCTTCTCGAACTTCTGCTTCTGATTATGTGATATATTTGATTTTTGTCATCATCAGGTGAGGTCTATGCATACAATCATCTCTTGGGTTGCTTGAAGAATGTGTTGGCGATGAACAAACTGTTGGCCTTGTAAAATTCAAACATTCACTCTTATGCTTCTTTTCTTGATCCTAGGCAATTTTTTCTTTTAATCTGATTCTGCTCTGTTTCCAACTTTTGCATTCCAATCACTAATTACCAAGAAGTCCCGTTTTGATATGTGGTCAATTTCCTACTGACCCCAGCATAGAGTCTTTCAAGTAATTCTTCTTCTTGTGTCTCTGTAGTTGAAGCACAATTTTGGATTATGGTAATATTGATGGATTTTCCTTAAAGTCTTTATTACTATGATACAGTCAGACTTTGCATTATGTATTCTTTGACTACTTTTGCTACATCTCTCTTCACTATAAATGCCACCCCATTTCTTTTTAGAATTTTTCTTTTCTCAGATAAAACCACTGTGTAATTATCTGACTCAAAATGTCTAATTCCTCTCCACCTTAGCTCCCTCACCCCAAATACTGTAATGCTTATACATTCAATTTCTTGTGTCTAGTTTCTCCTGTTCATGCTTCTCACATTTCTTGTTCCTATAATATACGTTGGGCATCTTCAGACTTTCTTTTCACCTCTAAGCAACTCAGCTGCTGCATGTCCTTTCATCTTGAGTCTGGTTGCATAATTAACAACATCACTACTTGTAATTGTCCTCTGCTTTACTCCAATAGCTTGGTGACTGCCTTCCAAACTGGAAGTGCCATCTTCTGCAGTCATTATGAATTGTCTCATCATAGGGCTTTCATTGTAAAAGACATTCAAAAGAGGGTCATCTTGCCTTCTTCTGTGCAGTACTAACAAGTGTTAGCTATGGTTCCCCTGCTGTTCTCTCTGAACGATCCCCCACCAGTGTCAACTCCACATATACACTCTATAGCTTGTGCCTAGTAGTTTTCCAGTACATTTAGTTTGATGTCTCAGCAAAAGCATGTCTGATATGGAAGACCCTTCCAGCAGCAATGCAGCCATCAGCATGGA
The DNA here is from genome assembly GCA_034509955.1 of Urosaurus nigricauda. Classification (NCBI taxonomy): domain Eukaryota; kingdom Metazoa; phylum Chordata; class Lepidosauria; order Squamata; family Phrynosomatidae; genus Urosaurus; species Urosaurus nigricauda. The sequence goes on from JAOEGL010000003.1 coordinate 57,922,212, forward strand.
GGTTCTTGCCTCACAGGAGCACACAATCCCACCACCATGGAGACGTAGTGCCATGTTTGATAATAAAATTTCTACTCCTTTACCAATCAAAATATGTGTTTTGTCAAAACTATACTATTTTGTAGATTTTTAAAGTCAGTAAAGGCAAAAAAAATCGTGACAATATTTTATATTTTTGCATATAAATTACTGCTTTTTCAGAGGTCCATGGAGTCTCAAAATTTGTCCCCAGTGTACCAAATAGAGATCTTTCAGCTGTTTGCTGATTGGCATGATCATGAAACAATCCAACACATCAATTCTGAAAGATTTCCTTATCAGACTAAACAACTGAATCTGAATGATTCTGTATAGATCTTGAAAGCTTACTTTCTTAATTATGAGCCTAAATCTTAAGAAAATAAAATATCATTGGCACACCTAATCCATTTCCAAGAATACTGTTTATTCTCCAAAGGAAGAATGTGCATCTATGGCTCATTAAGCTTTTGAGGCCTAGTTGATTGGTTCCAAAAACGATGTACTCACATGATTTTAAATTGTTGTAGCCTCCTAAAACTGTGTTAACTTGTTAAATGGTTTAATATGCTTTGAATCTGTTAAAATTATTTAAACAATTACATATTTTAAAAGTTAAAGCCAGCATAACCAATCAGTCCAGAAAATATGGGGAGGGACACAGTGCTCAGTCCAATGCTACCATATATAGTCAACTATAATTTTTTTAAAAAATGCCCAAAAATCCTAGGTCAACTTATATACATGTCAGTACAATAATACTGCTTAGAAAAGTCCTGAAAGAAGCACCGCTGGGTATGCCCGGGACAGCAACAGTCAATCACAAGCCAACTGATGTCAACCAATAGGATATTGGCTGGGAAGATTGAAAATTTTGGTGTGGCAGTTGGAATTTTAGATAGGGTTCAGACTCCAGAGAGATAGGGTCTTGCTCAGTCCAGAGAGGGACATGATGTTTGAGACTTCCAAGTGGAACTGGGGTTAAAGTCCAAAAGTAGGGGCTTATAACCAAATAATTACTCCGAGTAATGGAGTTATTATAAGGACATAACCTGAGGGTTATAGGTAGCAGGGAAAGGACAGTGTGAGGGTCCTTGAAACAGTTACATTGATACTCTGTGGAGAGTTGTTGTGGAAACTGATCTTGTAACAAAGTTAAACTAAGAAAGAAAACCTACCAACCAAAAATAAGTAACACAAGTGCCATAAACAATTGCTTTGTTTATATTTGTTCAAATACCTCTTGTTCAAAACATCTGTTCAGTAAAGTTCTGAATTTATTTTAATAAAAGCTTGTCTATCATTTGAGTTACATATTACCATTACACAGCCCTTTGAAACAGAGATTTTTTTAAATGGTCTGTTTTATTTTGGGGACAGCAGTGGTGAAGAAGGTCAGGGAGCTGCCATCCTAACAAATATAGTAGTTACCAGAGAAGTGTGTGTCACATTAGAAAGAAAGTTGGGGGAGTTTGGGGACCCAATGTCACATTATTATTTTGTGTGCAGTCATATTAAGGAGAGGGTGCATTTCACATCAACGTGACACCATCTCAATCTGATGTTAAAAACCTTCTCTCCCTATCCTCCTCCTCCTTCAGATCTCCCATTTAACTCCACTTCCCTCCCTTCCCAATCCAATGTTAAAAGCTTTTATGCCCACCAAACACCCCATTTCCTTCCACTGCTTTCTCTTCTCCTCCAGCAGCAGGAAAGTGATGTTAGATGGTCAGGAGAAGTCCAGAAAGGGAGAAGTGGGGAGGGAAGTGGTGTTTTCAATTTGTTTTGTCCTTTATATCCTTTGTTACATGCCTCTAAGTTTTATCCTTGATTTATCTACAGGTCATATCAAAATCCATGATTTTGGCCCTAAAACCTTCCCTCAATTTATACATGAAGTCGACTTATACACAAGTATATACAGTATTCAGTAACCAATAAGTTCAGGGTTTCTCATGTGTGGGAGGAAATAGTATTTGCACTAGACTCCTGAGGGCTGAATCCTGACTTTCATATTTTGTGCTCCAATGATTCTCATGCTTATCAGAAGTCTCATCAAAAGTACAGAATTACTTTTAGAAGGCACAATCTGGCTGAAGTATGTAGTGATCCACACAATTCCTCTTGTCTTTAGGTTCTGAATTGCTAATTGTTCTGCTTTACAGAAACAAAACAAAATATTCTTTAAAAAAACAAAACAAAACATGTACATAGCAATACTTCAAATTTAAAGTCAGCCATCTGTGATACTTTATTGTTCCAGGAAAAAAATCCTCTAAAATATTAATCAAGCAAACATTTATTTTTGGAACAGATTTTGGGCGTGGGGGGGGGGTGAGGGGGTTGGGGTTTTGTTTGTTTGCTTGTTTGTTTGTTTTGTTTTGTTTTTTGGACCATTGTAATAGATATTGTTCAGGAACATGTTGGAAATATTAACGTACTGCATTAGGGTTAAACATTCTCTTCCTTTTTAGATGAGAGGAGTACATCTCCAGGCAACATGTTTCCAGTTTTCTTCTCCAGAGTGAAACTAACTTGAAATTGATAAGCAATTTAAGAATTCAAAAGTGACACAAACAGTATCTGAAATACCCTGCTTTTGAGAAGCACATCAGAAGTAAAATGTTGTGCTCCCCTAAATCTTTATCAGTCCAACAGTTGGCCTAAGCAGCTAGGAAGTTTGTTCACTTGGAAAGAAAAACTGTGAAGACAACGACATTAACTTGGACAGAACTTTCTCCTTAGCTGTCCTAGCAGTTTCTTCAAGTGCACACAGTCTCAAATCTCCATTGGCTGATGTGAAATGTATAACTGATTTGTTATCTGTTACTTCTGTCTGTCATAGCATACTCCAGCTTTTCTAACTGAAACTATAGTTTTACAACCTATACACACAGTATATGGAGGTAGAGACAGGGAAAGCTACTAACCAAGTGTTGGTTCTATTTTAACTTTTTTCACATCATTCCTCTCATCTCAGTGTTCTGGGTGAATTCACTGTGGGAGTAAACATGCTCTTCTATTTTCTATGCTGTTTAATTTCAGTTGCATTTAAGAAGTATATCATTTAATCCTCTTTTTTATTTCTTTGCAGGCTTACATCAGTGAGAAGCATGAATCAAACAAAGTTATTGTATTTGAGAGGGCAACTCTACTATTTATATTCAATTTCCATCCTTCTAAAAGTTATACAGATTACAGAGTGGGTGCAGAAACACCAGGAAAATATCCTTTTCTTTATTGTTTGTACCTGTAACTAGGGACAGTTTCAGACATAACAAGAAACCATAATTTAAAAGATGAAGTTGTAAGCACCTGTTAACTATTCAGTTTGCCTGTTAGTTTCCTACCAACCCTCCGCTAGTCCAGAAAATAAGAATAAGCCTGTAGGCCAGCAGTAGTGTGGCCTCAGAGCCATGAAAATTTTCTTTATGAGTGGATCATAGCTTTCAATTGTTAGTATTTTTAAGCTATGAAATAATTACATTCTAATTGCATTTATCACATATTTAAGTAATTTTATTGTAGTTGACTCCCCAGTATAAAGACAGTTATGCAATTTTGTTTTAAAATAGTAGTTTCTGGTATTTAATGGATTTTGGCATTTATATTATGTGACCAAGAAAAACAACAACAACACAATGTTTCGTTTGAGCAACAGTCTCATTTCTCCATTTGTTAGTATCAGTTGAGTTTCCAAAAGGGACTAAAAGTAACAGCAGTTGTTCTATAAAGCCCAACCCACAATATTCTCTCTTTTCCCATCCACCCATCTCTCTGTAATAAATGTGTTCAGTTTAATAAATGCAGTTTCTGAGATGATAACAATATGCAGTAATACATGCACCAGCTAGCATATTCTTTTGTTTTGTTTTGCCTGTCTATATGGATATAACCTTCAGTAGCCTCCAGAGTTTCCTTGCCTACATTCTCCCATCCACATGTTACTTCTACATGGAAACTATTTTCCTACTATGCTTAAAAGTTCCCTTTTACCAGATGTATAGTGCCATTTTCATGACTCTGCCTTTTCCATTAATCTTTTCATGCTCCTTCTGGTTTATATACTGTTGTCCCTCTGTAATACTATGCTTTTGTTCTAATCCAGAAGGGCTGTTTTTATGTTCTGTTACATTTTCTGCTCATTTGTTCTTTTGCCTTCTAGATAATGTCACCCAAATATCTGAAAACTGTTCTTTTTCTTTCTGCTAGTGTGGTTCTTGATTTTTGCAGTTAATCAGATTTGTATTCTATAGCTACGAGGGGGTATCCAAAAGTTTTAATGATCACCTTTTTAAAAAATTGACAGAAAGTTTGTTTTGATTTGTAGTTGTTAACTTATCTCTCTATGTAGTCACTATCTATATTTATTCATTTTCCCCAGCATATCTTGGCCCTCCGAATACCTGATACTGTAGAAGATTGCGCCTTACGAGGGGTGTCGTAAAGTAATAATTATCACCCAGAAGTTATTATGGCATATTGGTGAAATTTTGTCAGTGTCATCATTGGTCCCTAAGTGAATGTTGCTGAGAAAATCAACTCATTGTGTCATTTATTTTTGTGACTGGCTGTGCCAGAAGTGACTAAAGTGTAAAATCCTTGTCAGGTGCAATCTGCAGACTTCTACAATAATGGTATTTGGAGGGTCAAGATATGCTGGGGAAAATGTATAAATCTAGATAGTGACTACATAGAGATGAGTTAACAACTACAAATCAAAACAAATTTTCTGTCAATTTATTAAAAAGATAATCATTAAAACTTTTGGACACCCCCTCGTACATTGGCTTTTTCCCATGTCATTAAAGTGTTGATGAACACTCCATGGCAACACCACCATGTGCTGGCAGTGGGTAGAAGTATTAGCTGGTAAGAGTAAATTTTAAACCTATTTTGTATTCTTATATGGAAAGAATTAAAAATATTATTAGCATTATAAAATATAAAAATATACGTCTCTCTTACCTGAAATGCTTGGGAGCAGAAGTGTTTTGGATATTGGTATTATTATTATTATTATTATTATTGAATAGCTGCATTTGCATATATGTAAATAATGAGCTATTTTGAGATGAGATCCAAGTCTAACCAGAAAATTCATTTAGGTTTCATATATACCTTATTATACACATACCCTAAAGGTAGTTTTACAGTATTCGTTAATGCATTAAAATGTTCTAGTACCTTTTTGGCAGGAAGTAGTACAGAATTCTGGATAACAGAGAATCAACTTTTTATTTTGTGAGCCGCCTTAGGTCCAATTTTGGGGGAAAGGTGGCATAAAAATGAAATGAAATGAATTTTAGAAAACATGAAATCTCCCATTTTCACTACTTATGAAACTGATAAATTGCAATGGAATTCAGCATGAATTACCTTTCATCTTGAATCGTAACAGACTGCTACTTGGTGTACAATTTTATAGTCAAGTTTTGATAACTCCCATTTCCCTGTTCTTGATTTATCTTAGCAGCTGAAAAGTCTCAATAAACTTGTCCTCCACTGATAGTTTGTCTAAAGCAGTAAACTTGTCACATCAGAACACAAGTTTATCCAAAGCAAATCCTTATCCAAGCAAATGTTATTTTGAAATTTGTGCAAGAGTGATAGTATTTACCACTGTTTCATATCTGCTCTGTACATTTATTTTGCCTCAGTGGAAGTCAGATTAGGATTTAATGGAGTGAAAATACATGAGGCATGCTCAAGACAAATAATTGCTTACAGAAAATGCACAATGTCCTTTTAATCCTTTTGATTACTCCTTTTAATCAAAGGAGTAAAAAAATTAGACCTTCTAATAGAGAAACTAATGCATTGTACAAACTGAGATGCAAAGAAGGAGGATACACTTGTGAGAATGTGCAATTTGTGTTTTATTGCTGATTTTGCGACAGTTCTTCACATTAACAGAGATAAGCATCTTTTAAAACTCAACATGGGCTTATGTCTCCAACATTTTAAACACCACCATAAAAATACTCAGCCAAATTGTGATTCTCTGTGTGAGTTTCTCCACGAAACACACAATTCTTCATTGACCAGATATTACTAGGGAGTCAACTAATGGAAGTTATGACAGCAAATATTTCTTTTCTATCTCACAAACTCCAGCATTTGGAATGGCTGCTATTTCTTTATAACTCAGGCTGTGAAAATCTCATCCAGGAGCCTGCTTTGGGTGAATATATGTCTGTAGATAATAGCAAGTTTTGAACAATGATAAGTAATATTGTTCTGCATATTAAAGATCTTAAACATTTTTTAAAAAAATAACTTAAAAATTAAAAAAATGTGATAAAATATGGATCCAGGTTTAGAAAAACACAAAAGAATTAAAGATGCCTGTTCTGGTGTCTTTAATTCTCTAAGTGACTTCCCTGATTGACTTTTGGGTGGTATAAGATTTTTTAGCTTACTTGCATATGAGTGGCTTACCCTGAACAGGATGACAGATTGGTTTCTTTAATTTTGCTATTAATTTATCAATATCATTGGCACTTAAAACATTTAGTGTTTCATATATTCTGTACTATTGGATACACAGGTTCAAAAAGGAGGCCTCTGCTACCACTTGCCAGAGGAACTTTAGTTAAATGTTTCCCAGTGCTCAGATTCGCTTGGCCTTCTGAATGCGCTCCCAGAACTCTAAATTAAATTAATGGAGTTTTCCACTACCCTATGCCACACTACCCGCCTTTTTTCCTACTTACAAAGTCCATCAGAAGCTGGAAACATGTCATGGGACTGATTGATGCAGTCAACATGCCAGTAGACTCAACATTCTGCCTTCCATCATATAGGTGGGAGTACAGGCAATCCAGAAAGCATGGATAGAAAGACTGTGAATCGAGACAGAATCTCTGCTTTACCTGATTAGCACAGAAGTGCTTTCCATTGTCCCACAGACAATTGTCATAACCATTGAAGAGCATCAGATTGTTGTGGGGTTGTTGGTGCTTTTCATTTTATTGCTGAAAAACCTTATTACTGGCAGTTATGGTAACATTACCATCAGGAAGGCTCTGAGATTGTAAAGCAATTTGAGAAAGACTCTTTAACTAGGGTTTGGTAAAAGAGATTAATTTTATTCCTTCCAGATGACCGAAATCCTATATCATGAGAAACCAGAATCCTATATCATGATAATTGAGCTCACTTAATAAAGAGGGTGGACACTTCTTGAAGAACTCTACAGTGTAGTCTCATGAATGCGAACTTGTATGTTTATTAAATCTTTATCTTCATCTAGTTATGGAATCCTTTGCTTGATGACACATAATAAACTATATGTCATTCAATAAGGAATTCCATAATTGCATTAAGACTCATGTACACATAGAATAAAGAATCTTTCAAGGAGTTTCCACACTAAAACAGTGTTGCCTGTTTGGGACAAAGTAGCCCACTATCAAGTATTGGAAAATGACATTTTTTTTATTATGAAACACTCACCTTCTAGGTAAGTGACGTAGATATGTGAAGGCTCTGACCGTTTTAAAACAGATCATATCTGCATTATGAATTATGAATTTGTGAAGTCCAAATCAAAAAGGCTATTTGTAATCAGGAAGTCTAGAATCCTTGCTTTAGACTGTGTTCCTTCTGGCTAGATGGATCTTTTCTCAATACACTGCCTTCTGGTACACACTTTTCATTCTTTGCTTCCATGAGAACAACAGCAGGAATCCCAGCTAAGCCAGAAGGGGCAGAGACTAGCAGGCTTCCTATAATATGTGTTATAAGATTCTGCCCTTGGTAATAATGTAATGCTTAATCCTGGCATACAGAGAAGAATTTCAGCAAGCAGAATGCATTCCTTTTATCTACTGAAACAAGAATTCACAATTTAAGGTGTGTGTGTGTGTGTGTGTGTGTGTGTGTGAGGGGGAGGAGGGGATCCTATTGCCCTTGCCTCCAGGTTATGTTATTTAAAACTCTGTTCTTGTCCTTCAGTGTGTGTGATAATGTCATTGTAATTGTTCATTCAGGTCTGAAACATATGTTGATTTTCTTTTTAAAGTTGTATAAAGATTCTGGGAGAAATTGTTCTCTTACAAACCTTCTATTTTTGCATACTACACAGAGCATCAAATAACTAGGGTAAAGATATATTAATGCAAATTCTTACTAGGATGGGGCAGCATGTGGACAGAGCAGTGAAGTAAATAATGCTAGATGTGGTCTGAGATCTAGGAAGGATTAGCATTAACATTCAGGTAGCTGTGCTTTTTTTAAAGATGTAAATTAAAGCTCCCTGACATTTGCAACCTGCACCTAGAGCTTCTAATGAGCAAATAAGGTCACTTGAATGAGTCACTGGAGTGTGATTGCCCAAGGCAAAGATGTTTCTTTGTAGCTGCTTAGTTTGCTCACTGCTTTGAAGTGCAGTTATGTAACTGTCCCTGGTTATTAGAATTCAAACTTTATATGAAATGAAGACAAAGAATTTAATTTAGGATCAGCCAAATGCCAAGTTCCATCAAGGTACTTTATCTGTTAAGGTTAATTTCAGTAAATGGGAATATTTCTCCCTGCTGTTGAAAAGTTCTTTCTTTCTTTCTTTCTTTCTTTATTCATTCATTCTTAAAAGGTTGTTTTAGAATGAAATTTAAATTTCTAGCAATGTGGCTTTTTCTGTGGCATATCATATATTTAACCTTTATGACTTTGCCACGGTCCCACAAATGGGATAGTACACATACTAAAGGTTTCAGTGGTTTCCCCTGGCATATTTTGTTTTATTTTGGGCATTTTTTGTTTGTTTTTTGTTTTGCAAAACCTCATGTCTGTTGCTTTTTCAGTGCCAGTATTCCATTACAGCTGAATAGCCCTTACCTGAAATGATTGAGACAAGAAGTGGATTATAGATTTTTTTTATAGTTTTTTGTGGGGTTTTCAGGCTATGGGGCCATGTTCTAGAAGAGTTTCTTCTTGATGTTTTGCATCTTCAGAGCATGCTTGCCTGGAAAAGCATTATCTGAAGATGCCAGCCACAGATGCTGGTGAAACGTCAGGAAGAAACTCCTCTAGAACATGGCCACATAGCCCAAAAACTCCATAAAAAACTATGGATGCCAGCTATGAAAGCCTTCAACTCCATATAGACTTTTTTATTATTTATTTATTTACTTATTTTGGTTTTTGTAATACTTGTATTTACATAAACATACATAATGAGATTTCTTGGTCATGGGACCCAGGTCTAAACATGAAAGTAATTTATGGTCCATATATACATTATATGCATAGCCTGAAAGTACCTTATACATTCTTAAAAATAATTTTGCTCATGGATCAAAGTTTGTATGCATTGAAAGCAAAGGTGTCACTATCTACCCACACATGGAAAAGGTTTTGGTTTTAGGAATATTTCAGATTTTGGAATTACAGAGAGGGAGGATCAATCTGTATTAGTTAATGCATTTAAATGTTCTAGGACCTTTTTGGTAGGGAAACAGCTTAAGACTTTTCCTATCTTAATGTAACATAAATACATCAGCCTTGATTAGCTTTGAGATTTCAATTAGTATAGTAGTATTGAAGTTACCATTGTTGAAATATTTTATTATTCTTTGGATTTAATGGTGTACATTTGAAAGTTAAGATTAACAATTGGCAAATAGACAAATGAAAATGATAACCTCCAACATATTCAGGCTTATGAAAGATAAAAGCACATGCTACTGAAACCATGCTGAAAAGAAAGAAGTCTGCCTGTTGTAGTATCATGAAACCAACAGAAATCCCATGCAAGAGTGGTTTATAAATACAATAAGTACAATCAGAAGTCCCCATTATATATGTTGTCTTAGTCAACTACAGTAACATCTACATGAAGGCTGGGTAAAATTGTCTTCTCATTATCTCTTTACCTAAAATAAGGTTCCACACAAGAATAAACAAAAACAAAAACAAAAAAAAAACAACCAAAGAAAGGAAAAACTTGAAATAGCTATACATTTTCCTTCCACCCTCTTTCACAACTTGCACAGTGACATGTAGAGCACTACAGTACTGATACGTGAGTATGGTATTATGCTACAGGGTTTCATAGAATCAGTGGGACGAAACAGATGGGCAGGAAAAAGTGGCTTGAAGCTGCCTTTTCTGAAGCCACATTGAAACCCCACCAGCTGCACTGACAGCTCCCAAAGCAGCTGGAGTGCTCATGTCATGACCACATGACATGGCTTCAACCCAGGAAGAAGTGGGAAAACCTGCTTCTTTTTGAGATGGCTTTTCTCTACATAAGGGCACTTTTCTGCTGGCTTCAAGGCATGTGTCATCTAAACACCACACCTTCAAGCTAGCCTGAAAGCACCTCTTTTTGCCTGTCTGTTTAGCTCCATAGAATCATAGAGTTGGAAGAGACCACAAGGGCCATCCACTCCAACCCCTTGCCGTGCAGGAACTCCCAATCAGAGCATCCCGACAGATGGCCATCCAGCCTCTGCTTAAAGACCTCCAAGGAAGGAGACTCCACTACACTCCGAGGGAGTGTGTTCCACTGTCAAACAGCCCTTACTGTCAGGAAGTTCCTCCTAATGTTGATGTGGAATCCCTTTTCCTGCAGTTAGTATCCATTGTTCCACGTTCTAGTCTCTGGAGCAGCAGAAAACAATCTTGTTCTCTCCTCAATATGACAGCCCTTCAAATATTTAAACAGGGCTATCATATCACCTCTTAACCTTCTCTTCTCCAGGCTAAATATACCCAGCTCCCTAAGGTGTTCCTCATAGTGCATGGTTTCCAGACCCTTCATCATCTTAGTTGCCCTCTTTTGGACATGCTCCAGTTTCTTCACATCCTTTTTGAATTGCGGTGCCCAGAACTGGACACAGTATTCCAGATGAGGCCTGACCACAGCAGAATAGACTGGCTCAACAGACATTGTGCTTATAGGAGAGAAAATATGACTTACATTTTTCTTGTGTGCCTGTAGGGTCTTACATTTTGCATACATTCAGGTATAAATTCTTTTCTTTATAGTCTTTTCATGAATATCCTGTTTCAGGATATTCTGATCACTATGAAGGAAAACATCATTCGGAATATTCCCCAAATATAGTCTGAAGCCATTTAATTGTCACTGAGACAAACCTTACTTCCTACTTTTTACACTAGATAGCAAATGACAGCCTTAATCTGTATCAAAATTAATGACATACATCCATGGGCCAAGGATTCACAATATTTAGAGCAGCTTGTATGGAAAGACTGAAGTAGTTTTAGCTTGCCATTCAAATAGTTTCCTAGAAGACTCTTTTATCTGTGATAGACAAGACTGGTTTCTTTCTTTTTTTAATGACTCTGATGAATGTCTCCATAAATGAAACCAGAAGGTATGGAAACTAATAATTCTTCCATGACTCCTCAATAAATACTGGCTTGCAGCATTTTTCATCAGTTGAGCATAAATTTTCATCAGCCTTCTCTAAACAAAAGGTCTTAATTATGCCATATCATAATCTTCATACATAACAATTACCATTTCTGTTATGAGAGAAGTTGATTATAAAATACTAATTTTGCTCTTTCTATCTAGTCTAAATTTACCTAATGATGCTTCATGTGTCATTAAGCCTCCATAAGATTAAAAATGAATGCTTCACTTTTAAGAATTTGTTTAAAAACATCATAAAAACATTGTAATTAAGTAAGTAATAGGGTACATAATATTGGGATTCCTGTTTTAAGCTCACTCTATTCAATGGTTCATTGGATCTGTTCATTGGGAGGTGACAAATGGTAAGGGTAAAACATTTGACTTTGTTTTCAAGTAGATCACCATTAGTATCTACTGCAACACTTGAGCTAGAGCAAGAGATTAAAATAATTGTATTAGACATGTAATGAAAGTACTTAGCTCTCATTTCAAATTTTAATGAGGAGACATTTATAAAAGGAACTTGCTAAAGTGTGAGGTATAATCAGAATGAAAATGAATGAAATGGTTTCCGAAATGCAAAGTATTGGGTTAGTGCAGATTTTATCTAATTTCACCTTTAACTTCAGTCCCAGAAGGTTTTCACTTTTAACTTCAGTCCCAGAAAACATACCAAATGTCACGGGAGATAAGAAATATACTTTAAACAACTGGAGCGGTTGAGATTGGTTTAGTTATTTTAATCATTAAGGGAATTACCGGCCTATTTGTTCTAGCTAGTAAAGCATGCTTTCAAGCTATCATAACATAGTAGTATAGAAATGACTATAGTACCTGATATATCCCATATATGTTAAGCTACCTCCAATTTTCTAGACAAATGTGTACATGTGTGCACTACTGCCATCTGTTTATCTCCTCTCTTGCACATTTATTCTACTGGAGATGTTAGGAAGGAAAATATACAAAGACCTGGTAGTATATTAAGAAAAAATAATTATTTCAATTTTGAATCATTCATACATTGGTACACTAAACCATATCACACATTGCTTCCCCAAACTCAGATTTTCTGATATAACTCAGTATGGTAGACATGACTATCATAGTCTCTTCATTATGTGGCTGCCCCATGATCTGAAGCATTTCCATATCTCTGCCATCTATTTTTGCCATAAGATGATACTGTCATGAAACAAGCTTTTCCAGGGAGATATATAATATGACCATTTGCTCGGTTCCTCTAATACATTTTTTAAAAAATGGGGGCAGGCATTTGGGAGATCAATGTTATGTCTGTGGGAACCTGGGGAGGGGCACATGGACAACCAAAAAGAAAAAAGAAAGAAAAGAAAATTAAACAAAATTGGAAGCCTGTTTTTTTAAAAAAAAAAAAATGAGGGATTTTCCATGTTAAGCAGCATACACAAACACCCAACAAATTATCAGCCATATTGACTGTGGGAAATTAACTTCTATAGAACTGCTAAGTCATTAGCAGGATGAGTTAATGGTTTATGCCATGTGCTGGAGAGGTTACATTAGCCAAGGATATATAAGGCTGTGTGTTAATGTGAACAATTGTGGGTTACAGTAGTGGAGTTGGTGAATTGTTGTATGAGAGCTATTAGAGTCAGAGAGGAACTTGGTTTTGTTTGTTCAGTTCAGCTTCTGGATATAGCTTATACTTAGCACTTGTAAATAAATCTCTTTACCTTGGAGCTGTCCAGTTCCGCTTCTTCATTCCACACTGGTATCTAAGTGCCTGGGTGTAGATACTGAAATCTCATTCAAGCCTCCTTACCAACATGACAAAAACAGGACCCTTTCACACTACATTAAGTAATAATAAATGATAATAAAATTTTATTTATAGCCCGCTCCTCTGTCAGGGCAAGAGTGCCATGACATCCTATGGAATCCTGAGGTTTGTAGTTTGGTAAGGTGCTGGAGCTCTCTGGCTGAGAATTCTAAATGTCCCTCCCTAAACTGCAAATCCCAGAATCCCATAGGATGGAACCATGGCAAAGGGAATCATAGTGCTACAATTGGATAACGTGAAAGGCTCTTATTTAAAAGTTAGTCAACAAGGCTGTAGCCTTCCTGGAGAGGCAATTTACTTTTATTGTGTGAGAATTAAGGTATTCTGAGGAAACTGGACATTGCAAATCAGTCCTTGGATGGCAGCATGCAGCTTCATTGCCCACCCATTTTAGATACTTTTGAATATTATAGAAATTGGCTCTGCAGTAGACATATTTCAGATTCATTTTTGTCTCTTTGGTTGTATAAAAAATAATTGCCATTTTTTTTCCTTTTCAGTCCCTGAAATTATAAATTCATTAAAAACTCCATGAATATTTTTTCTTACCAATTAATGTACAGTGGGATGCAGGAGGGAGATATTTTTTATTTTGCATACAAGACCATTGTTAAAATTATTTTTACCTTTTGAATTCAGGATGTGTCATTTCCTTTTCTCCTAAAAACTACTAAAGCAATAAGTGTGGTAAATAAATGCAAAGCAGCCACTAAAGATGCCAGAGCTTTCAGCAACAAAAATAAATTATTAAAAGTAACATATACTGTAGATCACAGAAGCTAAACAAGAAATGCCAGTGGGAGACATTACCCCTACATTCATAAACTACAGCGACATTGTAGATTCATTTCCTAGTGCTGAGTTTAAAAAGGCACCAGAGAAAACAACTGAAGTTGTTCTTTATGGGTCTCTTTGAGGTGTGTGACAATAAAACAAGGGGTCATTTAGTCATTTCTTTAAATATTTGAATGCCCCATTTGTGGACTGTGCAGCATTCTAAGCTTTTTGGGCTGTGTTATAAGATTAAAAGCAATAGAGCTAGCATTAAAAACAATTATTGAAACTTAACTATCACCTAAAGCTATGTATTATAATCTTGTTAATGCTAAATTTTGTAGAAAATATATAGAACACCTCCCAAATGCTCTCAAAGATTGATATATACAGTGGACACTGCAATTGGTGTTTTCCTGTTCACTTTGGTATAGGGGAATGTTCTTTGTGCCCAATCAAAGGGAAAATCCTGGAGAAGCATTGACTCGTATGGAGTTCTGTATCACATACTGCAGTCTTGTATAGTTTGGATTGCAGTCTGTCTCTTTCAGAGTCAAAGAGTCCAGTGGCACTTTGGAGACTAACTGGCTTCCTGTGATACCAGATTTTATAGACAAATGCTTCTTTTGGCACATACTGAAAAGTAGGGATTTTGTATAGACATATATTCATCTAGCCACGGTAAAGGGGAAAGAAGAACTTAACAAGGTAAGAACTAAAGATAAGAATGGTGCAAAGAGGCTGATCCCTAGGCTGTTAAAGACAAATACAATTATCTAAACATTTCTGTGTTGACTAGAGCATGCAAGCATTAATACTGTATAACAATTGCTGAAAAACTAGAGAGACATTTTTTCTTGGTCTGAGAGGATCAGTTAAAATCTATATACAAATCCTATGAAATGATATAAAACAACAAAATGTTCAGCTCTGGTAATTGTTATGTAAACTGTTGTTATGTCAGTTAGAGGCTGGATAAAAAAAGTGCTGTGGTACACTTTTCTTCCTGTTTAAAAGTAGTGAAAGAGTGGAGAGTTCTGTAATCATGCATGTATATATTTTTCACACTACCTTTCAGCCAAAAACATGTTTGTATACTTGGTTATATCCATACGTTTGTTTATTCAGTACCCTATCTTTCTTCACAGTGCAGGAGTCAAGATGGTTTACAAGTTAACGAGTTGCTATTCTATTTTTGGTCCATATATTTTGGACCAAGTTCCAAGGTTAAATTGAATCTTTTTTACTCTCTTGGAACTTCATCCAAAATAATCTAGATCAAAAAACAGACCACAACTCCTATTTGGCTCCCCCCCCCGCCCCCGCCCCCGCCCCCGCCCCCGCCGCCAAGTTAAGCCACTATACCAAACTGGCTCACAGGAGTTTCTCATCTCCTTAGTATACAATCTTGTAGAAGAAAAAGCCAAAAAAAGGTGGTGGTGATGTGTGTTTTGTTTTTTAGTCCAGATATTTTAGATAAAGTTCCTAGGTAGTCAAATGTTTAAATTAAATTCTATCTTTTAATTGTAATGACAACTGATGGTATGTGCTCATTCAGAAAATATATTACTTATGTAATGGAAAAAATGAGTCCATATGAATTTAAATGTTTCTTTTTTTTCCTCTTAGTTATATTACCATGATGTAAATCAATCCACACCCAGGTCAGGCTGAAAAATAAGATAGAAATTCTATTAGCAGAAATCCTAGAGTCTGAAATCACACAGTTCAGCACGATTTGTAACTTTCTTTAAATTTCTTTCTTATTTATAATAAACTGCTTTGAAACAGGGATTTTATTACAAAGTACCAGCAACAAAGATGATGGGAAGAAAAACCCCTGTTAACTTCAGAAACCTAAAATTTATAATATGCAATTTGGCATCACTTAAAACCAAAGAAATGAAAAAATGTGAGGCAAGTATAATTCTTCTGATAAATCACTTGAAATTCTCTAACACTAGGATATGCATTTATGCTTTGTTAAACACACAAATGTTTGTCATATTTTTAGACTATATTTAAGATTTCTTACTGACAGTTCAATGCATAAATAAAACCAATTGCAACTTTTCAGTAAAACCTAGTTCAGCTGAAAGACTCGTGTCAAAAGATATAAATGATAGCAATTCTGTTAGCATCACAGTCCTCAGACTTGATCAAAAGGCTGAACAAACACTGGAGCCTTAGAGCACTTTGAATCTTCAAAAGAACAAGCATGGCTTCATTCTGCTCTAATCCTATTAGTGGAGGTTCTATCAAAAAGTATTTTCCATAGCTCAAAATAAAGGTTCTGGAACATTGTTCACAACATGTTACAGTTATGTCTACGATAGAAGTTCTGTTTGTTTGTTTTTCTCACTGTTTCCTTATGTTAGCAAAACTTTTTTGAAGGCCAGGTCAGTCCCTCAGTTAACTTTAAATTGCCATAGTTTTGTTGATTTCTAGGCTGAATAAAATGTTACCTTAAATTTTGTCAGTGCTACAGCACTAGGCTTTCAAGAACTATCTGAAGATGAGAGTGTTATTTGATTTCAAAAAAAGTATAGTACAGTGTAAGATTGTTACCACTTATCAGCTTCAGAA
Source organism: Urosaurus nigricauda (assembly GCA_034509955.1). NCBI lineage: Eukaryota > Metazoa > Chordata > Lepidosauria > Squamata > Phrynosomatidae > Urosaurus > Urosaurus nigricauda. The sequence continues at coordinate 57,938,804 of JAOEGL010000003.1, forward strand.
AGAAATGAAAACAGTTTGTTTTCCTATACAGTTGTGAATGCAATATTGATAGGCAGAAATGTGATACCAATGGTTAAATGCGGTTTTAGTTCTAAGGAGAGCTGACCAATTGAAGTCAATGAGATTTAAGTTCATGTTCCTAATAAGTCCTGTCCATTTCAATGAGTCTGCTTTAACCTGGGCTGCTTCCACACTGCAGAAATGATCCAGTTTGACACCACATTAAGTGCCATGGCTCAGTGCTATGGAATTCTGGGAATTGTAGTTTGGTGTGGACCAGGAGCTCTCTGACAGAGAAGACTAAATGTTTCACAAAACTACAATTCCCAGAATTCCATAGCACTGAGCCATGGCACTTAATATGGTGTCAAACTGGATCATTTCTGTGGTGCAGATGCACCCTGAGACTAAAAATGGATTAACTTTTAGAGCAGGGTTGGGAATGATACATTCCTCCAGATGGTATTGGACTACAGATCCCAAGATCACAACAAGTATGTGTTGTTGAAGTAGCAATAGAATGAAGGAGGAAAAGGTGATGCTGTGAGGCTTTGTGGGCACAGGGTGGAATGGCAGCCACTGTTCATTGATAGCACTATTCCTTCCTTTCTTGCTTCAGGGAACAAGACAGCACTAAGTCCAGCTGGCCATTCTTCTCATTGTGCCTGTGAAGAACTGCAGTGTTCCTTGTCTTTCTTACACTTCTTTATGCTGCCACAAGGCTTTGCAGGTGCAAAAGGAGTAGCTGTGGAAGCAGGAAACATGATGTGGCAGTGGCAATCATTTTGGTTGTAGTCATGAGTGGCATTAAGTATGACAGTCCCCTCAAAGCTTATAGGTACTTGTAGGGAAATTGCTTCTGATCTCTGCTGCCATTTTGTTTTCTTTGCTTCAGGGGTTGCATGTAAGCTACTGAAGTGTAGGTAGATAAAGGAGCAGTCATCAAAAGCAGCCCTTCCCTCTCCCCTTGTCCCTGAAGTGTTTTGTGTTGGCAATAGTGGTGGCCATGAACAAAGGCAGTGATAAGTGAATGATCTGCATTTCCCTTGAGCCAGTAGGCCTTGTAGCAGTGCACTTTGCAGCTGATTTTCAGTGGAAGATTATCCCCTTCCAATTATTTTTGATGTATTTTTTAATTTATTTTTTCCAGGACAGCTTGAGGGACCACAAAAAGGAGGTGACAGTCACACTAAGCCTGCAAGCTACACTTTCCCTGGCCCTGCTATAGGATTACAAGAGAAAATATTACCACAGAGCAGGGTTAATGTTTTAAACTTGGGTACCTTCCACAAATCCATGTGTTTGGAAGAACTTGAAACATGCCTTGTGATGTTCTGCTGAAGATTTTTGTTTCTGTTGTTTGAATCCAGATGAAGTCATGGTTTAGGTCCACTAAGATGAGTGGATCAACTTAGTTATGAGGTCAGCCTCATTAATTCCATTGAGACTAAAGAATGGTTGACTTACTGTGCAACCAAGTCTATATAATCTTAACAGTCACTGTGTTTTGTAATTCTGCTTTGTACATATATACTGGCAGGCCAGTTGATAGTTTGCTGCCAGTTCAGCCTATACATACCTACACTGAAGCAGTTTCCATTGAATTATAGGGTATATCTTATCTGGCCACAAACATTGAAATGGACAAATACATCATATCTTTAACACTAAAGAGATGTTTACGTAGACAGTTCACAGTTTACGCTGGACAGTTTACACTGTTTATATTGCCCTCACTTATGTAGTTTGGGAAATACGTAGTATTAATATACTTTGCTAAAATATGGTAAAATGCAGTTGGCATTGCTACATTTTGAATTAAATTATTTTTACATTTTTTTCCCCCGTTATCATCTTCAATTCCATTTATTTAGTGATTTCCCATTATACTCTATTTGCTATAAAAGTCCTTAACTGTTTCCTTAAGTATAAAATTGTACTGGATTCTGATGCTTCAAAATATGGAGGGCATAATAGACTGGACCATAACACAGAATTCTTCACCCAAAATTACTACCATAACAATAAACCTAATTCTCTTCTGGTAAGTATATTTTTCCTACCTCACTTCTGCAATTTTTGTGGGCATTTTTATTAAATCTGCATTTTATCTACCCTTGGCTCCCAATTTATTGCAGTTGATATTTGCATGGAAATCTAAGAATAAACTAAAGCTCTTCAGTGAATGTGCTGTGACTCACACAGAGTAATGGTGATAATGATTCTAAATTTCTGGATACTTTTAACAGACAAGGATGAAACTATTTTAGTGTGCATTTTTGTTGTGGTGGTGGTTCATTCCATATTCCATATTTCATTTTCAGTTTTCATTAACTTGCATGCTTACCATGTTTCTTTTACATATCAGCATGCATTTCCTAACCTCTGCTCTGGTGACTTAGAAAATCTCCTGGAGGCAAAAAGACTAGTTTGACAATCATCTGTAGTTCAAATAGATGGGCATTTTTCCCCTGTGCACTTAGACATCCTTACTTTCTGTAAACATATTTAGCAGTGTCTAAACCAAACTGATTTTTCTTCATGACAATTTTTTTAAATGAAAGAATGCAGTAGTATTATTTTCCTTAAATGTTATTTCTGTGATGTTAATTTGTAATTGTATCCCAGTACCCTTGTATTTTTTTTACTCAGACAAGTCTCAGCTCACTAAACATTATGCTTGATATATTATCTGGCTACAGTCCAAAGGGGATGTGTGAATGATCTATGCAGACACATTTTATTTAATCTTATTCCACTGTTAGAACTAGAAGATTGTCTACATCAAAAGATCCCCACCAGTACACTCAGACTGAGCTTTGAAATTACTGATTTCAAAGCTATTTTGTTTTGTTTATTAGCAACGTAATTAAAGAAATGGTTAGATGAGTTCAAAAAACTGTTTCAAGCATATTAACATAGTGTGGTTGAGTATAAACATTCTAACGTTGATACGCCCATGGTGATAATGTGTGTGGCTTGTATTGCGTACATTACAGTGCAGCAGAAACCAAACGGGGAACCTGTAGACAGATTCACTGCAGCTGAAACCAAACAGGGAACCTGTAGACAGATTCCTACTGTCCTACATAGGCTCGGTCACTTCATGGGATTCCCTGCATGTGTTATGTACCTTCAAATTGATCTGGTGCTCTTGTCTCCCAGTGTCCTGATCCTACACTCAAGCCACTATACCACGCTGGCTATCCTAACCCAATCAATTTGAATGAGTTCATGGGATTCTGGAGTACCTAGAGTTATATGCTTGTGACATTCATTTTAATAGCAAGAAAATTCACATCCCTATTAAAATGAATGGGACATTGCATGCTTAATTTTATATTTCTGTTTTAGTAAGTGATGGATGGGCTCCCTCATTTTTAGGGATTTTAGAGGGTGAGGGTATTGCCATCCCCTCAAAGGATCTTAAATTAACTTACCATATTTTTTCAATATATTGTATGATTTTATTTTTTTAATATAAGCAATCCTTTTATCATTAAAATCCCCAATATTTTTCTAGTCTAGTTTTTTTTTTCCCCTCCCTAGTGATGAGATGGAAGTTGTTGGCAAACTTTTTGTACTATTTAATTATACCATTTCTTGAAGAATGTTCAGTACTTATTCTATTGCTGCATTTTATTTCCCATAAGAAGGCAAATATCTGCTTTCTACCATGTTTCCCCAAGAATAAGACAGTGTCTTATATTAATTTTTGCTCCCAAAGATGTGCTAGGTCTTATTTTCAAGGGATGTCTTATTTTTCCATGAAGAACAATTCACATTTATTGTTGAACAAAAACAAACAAACAAACAAAAAAGAACAGTTATTATATACTGTATATATATATTTATATACAAAAACTTTGCATATAAACTTTGCTGACTTTGGGGGGAAGCCTTATATTTAGCAACACAGCAAAACCTCTACTAGGTCTTATTTTCAGAGGATGTCCTATTTTCAAGGACACAGGGTACATGCAGGAAAAACATTGCCAGCAATAGTTTGTCGAGTCACAGGAAGGCTTATAATAATAACTGTGTGTCTTATTAATCCTAACATACTATCAACATGACATAGTATTGCCATTGCATATTGCAATATAAACATGTCCAGAAGCTGAAACAACAATTTAAAAAAGATCTTGAAAAATGCATGTGAAAGCATGAAAAAAGCCTAGAAGTTGAGTGACTAATATATTTCTGAAACAGCTTCAAGCTGTGGCATGGGACTGCACTAAAATATTAGTTATTAAAACCCAAGAATGTGGGTCACACTTCTCCTTTATATTCCCTAGCAACCCAGTTCACTGAATGAAAGTGATGGCCAATCCAGAGGACAGCTGCACACATACTTCTTGGAGGTAATGTTGCAGGCAAAAGTGTGCCAGGCAAAACAGTAGAGCTTGGTAAATAAGCAGGATCCAGTTGTCTGATGCTTGGAGTCCATTGAAGTCTAAACCTCCCACAGAAATAACCATGTGTTACACAAATTAATGTGCAAAAACTGTTAAAATTTGTCTTTGTTATAGACTACCATTAGGCTCCTGATTTTTTCCCCCTCTCATGCCTGTGAGAAGAAATTTCCATGATTAGCCCATAGAGCAGGTCTAAAGATCTCCTTGCAGCATCTGTGGACAATTCTGGTAATGCAACGGAGGTCTCTGGTTTCTACTTGATTTTCTCCTCCCCCTGAATTGCATCTGTAATATTCAAGAGAATCCTCTGATATGCAGGAAGAGCCTTAAGAATGTTTGCTAATGAAAGTGGTTAGAACATTAGGGGCCCGCATTGCATGAGCAGAGCTCTTCTTTTGGATCTCTGGAAGGTGCACAATGACTTCCATCTCTAAAAGATGGCAGAGAGGGCAGCATATTCCTAAAAGGGGGCACAAAACATTTCAGGAAAATATATGAATTGTTTTTTAGATTGCTCAAAACAGTAGAATTTCTGATCCTGAATTTTTTTTCAGTTACTAGAATACTTCAGAAGTGAAGGAAATGGGAGAGATTGTTGCTAATTCCTGCCCAATGGCAGATCTGTATCTTCAGGAGCAACCTGCACATTCTAAAATATGTGGCATCAGCAGAAAGAAAAATTCAAGGCATTAAGATAGCAGAAGAACAAACAGCTCATGGCTTGAAACACACAGGAAAATCAAAACGCATGTGTCTTTGGCAGGGCCATGGATTCTTTTTGAAGATACTAAAAATGGCAGCATCTAGTGAGCAAATGCTATCTATAAGCTCTATTCTAAAGATAAATAGTGGAAATAATTCCTATTGTGCTCCTGTTGTCAAGAATCAGTCCTGATGCCCTGGCAGATGAAAGAACAGTCAAATTATCCTACAACTTGTTGAAATAATTTTATAATACCCATCAACCTACAGCACTTTAGTGAAGTCCCTATCTGTTTGAAACATGTTTACATTTCCAAGCAGACGAAGTTAGCAAACCTACATAAAATATAAACTCAGATTCATAAGTTTGTATACGTCTGTGATCCAAACAGGTGTACAAGAAAACTAATTGACTCCTATCAGAGAAAAAAGGAAGGAAAAAAGGTTGGAATAGTTTGTGTTGTGAGATATCACGTGAGAAAGGAAAGTGATAAATTGAAGTTATAAGGTCCATTACACTGAGAATTTTCTTACTGCCATTATGATAATGGCATACCATGACCACATGCATTCTATTATGCAGAAACAGGTTTTTAAGGCTATTAAAATGCAACAAGACAAGCTAGGATCCAGATACATGTTAATTATCCAAACACCTCATCTCTCCACTCATCACTAATCTGAATAATATTTCCATTGCTAGTTTTGTTTCTTTCTTGGCTCATCCATTTCAAGGTCACTCATCATTACTTCAGTACTTACTAGCAAATGGTATTCATTTTCTAACTGTTTTTAACTATGTAAGCCAACCTTTAGATTAAAATATTCTTGTTTGCTAGTATTTTTTGATCATAGAAAAATTTGAATTTTTTTTTACATCCATGTTTGTTATGAATATAAATGGATGGCGATTTTGGTGTTGTAGTTTTTTTGTCTGTGTGTTGTGACTTCCACTGTTCTGCTAAAACTTTCTTTTAAAGCTCTGCCCTAATTTAGGGTATCATGTTCACATGATTGTTAGCAAGGAGGTTTCTTTCCTCTGAAGGGAAGAATGTTCTTTGAGTGGATGTTACTTGTCTTTGGAGCCAACCCATCTTAAATTAGTAGCTTTATAAATAATAGCATGCCATGAGAAAAGGTGGTCTGTAGGCTACATAGCAGAATGTAAAAGGGAACAAGTTTGCTGGCTATCTGAGGTAAAGAACACCCCCAGAAATATAATGGACTGGCAGTTATTATATGGTTCTGCACTAAGGATGGATCTGATTCTTCAAATTTCCAACAGAAATCAGGAGTGGACAGTAGCTTTCAAGACTTGTCACCACAAAATAGTTTAACAGGTTGATCTGATTCTCAGCAATATATATATTAAAAAAAAAAAAAAAACAGCTTCCTTTATATACCGCTTCATACCCTTAAGGAGTGTCGAAGCTATTTACAATTGTAAGCTATTTGCCCCCCAACAATCTGGGTACTCATTTTAGCGACCTCGGAAGGATGCAAACCTGAGTCGAGCTTCAGCCCTTTGCTGGTCTTGAACTCACCACCTTATGGTTTTGAGTGAGTGACTGCAGTACAGGCATTTAACCACTGCGCCACCAGGGTTACTTTAAGGATAGGCCACACTGTCTTTGGCGTAGGCTACGACTTGCTCATAGGTGATCAGAGTTTGATAGGCAAGATCCAGAGGTGTGGCACACATATTCTTCACTCTTCTTCTTATGCACTTTGCTTGGGTTAGGTTAGCTGATTTATTTTTCTCTATCTAGAGTGTATTTTTCAGGAAACAATTCATTTTGTTCAATCTGTGAGGAGATATAGTATGTGGTATACTCTATCAGTGTTTTAAATCTTTTTTTTTTAAAGTTGTTTTTGCTCATTTTGGATGATGGAGATTATAAGGTCTGTCCAATATCTGTGTAGAGTTTACCTAATCAACCCATACAGTAGAAATAAGGTAGAATATGAGCTAGTTATAAAGGACACAGAACACAATGCAGGAGGAGAGGCGACATCTACTAAATCTCAGTGGTGGATTTCAGAAATAATCCAAGATTGAGTCTTCACTGTTAGAAAAAGGGAAATATTTGAAAATATAGGGGACATGTTGCTATAGAATATTTTAACTCATTTATAGTATTGATGTTGTGCTGGAATGCCTATACTTATTCACTTATTTTGATCTGATTATTAGTAAAATAAACTGTATTCTTGCTCTTGGGGAAATCCATGCAGAAGTGTACTATTTTTAAGGCAGAGTATATTAGAAGGTTTTGAATACCAGCTCACCAAAATATTACCTCCAGAATGAATGCCAGTACTTAACATGAAGAAAGCTGGATTGAAAGAATCACTGCTATAAGCAAATCACAGCAATCAATTTAGAAATGATAATGAGAGCTTAGTGATGTAAAATTATAAAAGTACATAGCCCGAAAGCTCCACAAAAAACTGTAAAAGTACTTGCCAGTAGATAATGTTTAACTTCACCTCTATTTGCAGCCATTGTGGACTCTCTCCCCCTACATGCTACCATTGTATGACTAGTGGGATTCAGTCATTTTTAATCCTCAAGGAAGGGTTCTGAGGAATTTGGGAATGCTCACTTTAAACTGAATTGGTAGCAATGCCTGTACTTACCAAGAGTTTGTTTGTTTTTTAAAAAAATGTTATTCTGTCTTTCCATCAAACTCTAATGCAAATTAAGTAGTGTGCCCTTTTGCTGTATCCAGATAGGAGACATCTGTTTGGAAACATCTGAACACACATCATATCCAATTTCCTGGTATCCAGAACCCATGTAGTAAAGGAAGAAAGTCCTTACACATATATACAGTTTGTAGAGAATACATACCATCCTCTTGTCTTACAAACACCTCACTCTGGAGTTTATATTGAATTCTGAATGTAATTCCAAGTTGAAATATTTGGAGAATATTTGGAGAAAGACATGAGGCATCTTGCCATTCCCCACACAAGAAAAGATGGATGGCTCCAGCCCTCATGATTCACAAAGACTCTCCACAAACTAAACTGCATTATATCATATAGAATAAATAATAAGTATGTTCAGAGTCTTACCAGTAAGAGTTATTAAAACTTACATTTAAGATTTCTGCATTGTGGGGCAGGAATGTTCTCAGAACATTCTCAGAACGGTACAAAATGGGAGCAGATGGGACTGGAAGTGGCTGCTCCCGTTTTGTACTGTTCTGAGAACGTTCCTGGCCCACAATGCAGTAAACTAGATAGTCTCTGAGTCATTACTAAATACACATTATTTACATTCCTTCCATTACTGCTAATGACCATTTTGAGTAAAGGGTCCAAAGATAATGTTGAGTTTGAAATTAGTTCCAGTTCTATAGGTCCTTAAGATCCTTTGTTCTGGGCTGTGATTCCACTTTAACAATTATGCCCTCATTATATAGAATCCTGAAATCTGTTTTCTGAGGCACTGGAGCTCTCTAGCTGAGAATTTTAAATGCCCCTCCTTAAACTGAAAATTGCAGCATTGCATAGGCAGAAACTCCAGCATTTAAAATGCATTCATAGTGCTATAATTGTCAAAGATAAGAAGCACGTGAAAGGGGAAACGAACCATTTCTGCTACTAAATTTATAGTCCCAACAATATATGTGAGGAAATAATTTCTTTTTCACTTGTGACTGTATAAGCCAAGTTGCATTTGAGGAGGTAAATGTTATAAAAATTGCTTCAGAATTATGAACACTTATTATTTATTTTATTGTTTAATTTTATATTAATTGTCTCAAATAATAATAATCATTTTATATTTAACACATTGGACATAGAATATTTTTAAATGTATGTGCTTTGAAATATATGGTAACATGCCTCTGTGGGAAGTAAAAATGAACTTTTGTCATCACCCTAAGTCAAAGAAGATCCTTTAAAAATTTCCTGTGTCTCCTGGTACATGATTTCCAAAATCATCCACTCCTTCAAAGCTCTACAGCACTCTGCACATAATTTTTATACATTTTTTAAAAGTAATCAAATTCCTTTCTGTACATGTTCAGAGATAATTTTTGCTCATGGTTCCTGTATTATAGAGCTAGGACCTGGCATATGAAATTATTGCTACAGTGTTGCTTTGTATCTTGATTGCACAATGATGCACAATGTCACACTACCTCTGTCTGCAATATTGTGCTGCAGGAACCAGCTGAGCATTAGTCTCTGTCATGTCTGTTCTCCCACTTAATTGGCTAGCCATGTAATCTCGGTAGGAAATTGCTTTTGGAAGATATGTAACCTGTTCTGAGCTCTTTGGAGAAACAACCAGGTATAAAAAAAGTGTTATATAGAGTCTATCCCCCTCCGCAGATATTCACATTGAAGAAGAGAGCAAGAGCTCATGCTGATGATTTCATATAACCATTTTCCCATGGATTATGGAAAGCATTGATTATGTTTCCTTCTGCACAGTGTGAGATGCCAGATTGGCATACTCTCAATTAGCTGTCATTTTATCGGCTATTATGCTGCAATATTTGACATTTGTCTAGAAAATATGTGTTACTGTTTTAACACATGAATTAATATGGACATTTAGTCAAGTTAAGATTCAAACTGCAGCATTTGTAGAACAAATGCAGGCAGATTTAGTTATTTTGACATTCCATTACATCAATGAAATGTACATTCCATTAAGTAGATGCGGCAAGTCGTACACTGGATATGTTTTGTTTTTAACAAATGGGATGTTTTGGCTCTGAGGTGATCACTGACTTCCTTGACCTAGTCAGAGTCCTTTCTGGGGAATCTTATAAGATGATTTGCTCCTAAATGCAATCATATAGATTACCTGACTGATCCCATGAAGTTTCTGTCAAAGATCTTGTCCATCTGCCCAGACAGGGACTCAAGGTAACTTATGAAAGAAAGAAAAAATACAATAAAAACATATAGGCTAACAACAAACAAAAGTTTTCCAGTAGTTCTCAATCATTGATTTTCCAGATGTTTTGATTTTATATCCAAGAAGTTCCAGCCTAGCACCAGTGGTTGTGGAAAATGAAGTTCAAAACAACTGGAAGACCAAATGGTGAGAACCACTAGTCTACCCTCAGCATAAAAAGCTGGGATGACTCAGATATTTGATAACACAATATCTAGTTGGCTGCATGATTTACCAGAAAAATTATGAAGCCAAACATAACAGGGTGGTTGTGAAGAAATAAAAGTTCTCTGACATTATAAATTGTGATCAAAAGTACTGCTTAAAAATATAAAGGAGTATAGATCATAGAAACAGGTGTGATTCTGTTTACCATGTGTGAATTAATTATTTGTGACAATGTATATACACTGATATATGTTTAAGAAAATGTTCATATATAAATAGACTTTGGTAGGCCACCTAATCCATGATATGAAAATGAGACTCCTCTGCAAAACTTTCTAATATTAAGTAACTAAGCTATATAAGACTTTAATAGAAGATAGTGCTTGAATCAATATTCAGGATTCAGAGTCCTGGTTCACAATGGATAATTTATAATGTTTGTGTGAAGTTTTTTAGATCCCACTCATTATTTTTGTAACAAGGATTTCTTGTAATTACTTTGTGGGTTCCAATGTAATTTTTTAAATTGTTCATTTCTAAATCTAAGTTTGCATGGGAAAAAAGCTTGTGTCAATAAAATGATATGTTCTGATAGGGCAACAGACTGAAAAAGCATAACAGCCAAATAGGCTACTGTCCACTTTGGGGATCACTACCCTAACACTTGCTCCAGCATGCTGGAAGACCTAGAGTTCAGGAATTGGGTACTGAGCCTTTTGGCACTGTAGAGGGCTGCAGCATTTTGGGAGTCTAAAGACTTCTGGTTATAAAGGTGAAAGGACACCATTGGATCTCAGTCATATGCTATATTAAAATTTGTCATGCTGTTGAAAGATAATGAGAGTTGTAGTCCAATCCATCCATATTACTTCAGGTTGGGAAAGTCAACACAATATGCTTGTGGTTTGAAAAATGTGGCTCTGTCTATACCAAGTAAACAGTAAATGAAGACCTTAGAATTTCTGCTGAGCTACCCGAGGCACTCTAAATTTTGCTAAAATGGCAGTCCTCATTGTTTAATAGGGATGGAGATGGTCATGGTGACTTCATTTGGTACTTGGTTTATGCAAAAGTCTAATTTGCTATTATTTTTTCCCTATCCTCAATATACTACTTGGGAAGTACGTAGATGAATGAACAACCAGCAAAAAAAGAATGTAATTCCTTCAAGAAGAATATCATCAAAGCTTTGAGTTCCACTTGTATGGTGAATGTAAACGAAATGCCAACAAATATCAATGTGATTGATAGAGGAAACCATATTAGATAAGGAAATGGCAAGTGACACAAGGCAGTTAATCAGATTCTGTAAGAAGACAAGTGGTGCAGAAAACAGCAACTGTTAAAAAGGCAGTCAACGTTTCAGTACCTGACACGATCATTTCCCACCTTTCCATTAACATTTTTTTTAATAATGTGCACACTGTAGACAGGCTTGTTTACTGTTTTCTATAGAAATTGCACATAAAAATGAATAGAGTAATTGTAGTGATTTGAAATATATCCCTGTTCTGTGAGCAGGAGTTAAAACTTTAGGTTAATTCTTATCAATCCTTTGAAGATGAAGGGTCCTTCATAGTTCTGAGAGGAAAACTAAACTTGGTGTTAAATATATATTTTCATTTAACATGCACTTTTTAAAAATGGAAATAGATTTAGGATGGTACTTATTAGGAGATGAGGAAGCTGGGAGAATATATGTGACCTTTTCTCCCCTGTTGCCATTTTTTTTAAAAAAAATATGTTCCTCCTCCTTACAGTAAAAATAATTCTACTGGACAAACAAGTACAGTACAGGACCCATGGGATCCTGTTTGCCCACCTGGGTCAGAATACCTGGGCCGGTTACATGGTAAGAAGGATTTAAGCAGGTTTGAACATGTTTGTATATGGATTTAATTTAGATCAGGGTTTGTTTTTTTTAAAGCATTTCAAAAATGGATGTTAATCAGTCAGTAACAGAACTTTCAAAAAACATTTTTAAATATAAATCATCTCCTTGTAGAGTCTTCGTATTACAACTGAGTGAATTTAGATCACACTCCTAACACTATGCAATTCACACAGGTAAACAGTACCATCTTTTTCTTTTTTTAGTAGGAGGTTTTTTGTTGTTTTTTTTTAAAAGTCATTCATGAGTTTCTATGGTAAGGATTTGCTTTTCAGAAGAACATACAGCCCTCAGCTAGGCCTGATTTGAACTGTTTCTTGCCATTAACTCTTCCATATTTGTCTAGCTGGGTAGCTTGGAGTATAGCACATTATGTACGTCGTGCTAATTTTTTGTTTGTTTGTTTCAAACTGCCAGCTACTTAAATCCATGTGACTTTATTTATAGAAAACCATTTGGAAGTAAATCCTTCAGCACTTAAATCTGTGGCAATAAATAAGCATAAAACCCCCACCCCTACAACTATCATTATTTTTTTCTTTAATCATAAATTTGGAGGCACATAATTCTAACCCAAGTATGTGTTGCATTTCCTTCCCTGCCGAGCAGATTTGTTGGAGTTATTTATCACAGAAACCTTAGGGGAAAAACACTCTGTTCACTGAGGAGAGCTGAGATGCATTGGACATGCTACAGTCTGGTTCGATGAAGATCAGCTGTTCTTTTCCCTTTTTTCCTAAAGCTGTTTGCTTTACACCTTTCATTCTGGTTGGCGACTATAAAAGCTTTTCATGCCGTCAGTCAGGCTCTCGCTTGGAGATAACATGGCTGAAAATAGCATTATATTAGGAATGCCAAGAGAAGGAGGAGGAGGAGGAGAGTCTTAAAACACTGGCGTTGTCAAAAAGGAAGCCAGCAATCTTCACTCATCTGCTGACTCTTTTCTAATTGCATTGTTATTGAGTTCAGTTTATGTGATCAATTGCATCCAGCAGTCTGTAAACTACCACATTTCAAGGTAATTGGTAAACAGAATGTATCTGTCATGTTTTGAGTTGTGAGCCTAATCTGTATTTGGAAGAAATATTGTGTAGAGAGTGTGCTGTTGCTGATTTCTTTTTTGCTTTATCCAAAAAAAACCCCAACCTACTTTTGAAGAACAAAGCAAGATATAGAGTTCAATCAGGTTAAAAAGTTTCCGTGTAAGATTAAAAGAAAGTGAAAGAACTTAATAACCATTAGCAAAGGCAAATTAATTTTCTGTTGAAGATCAAAAGTAGTAAAGCCTATAGTACTGCTATATGGGCCTATTGATACAAAGTATTCATATTTACATGTATAAAATGACATCATAAACCTGGGGCAGCTTTAATTTGGAGCACAATAGAGCTCAAATGCAGCAGTAAGTGTTTGTCATTTATCATTGTACAGTGTATTGACCTGAATGTCCTCAAGTGTCTAAAATTGAGGATTGTAAATCAAATGGTGCCCTCTAGTGGTAATTGCATTCAAACCTATCAGCAGATCTAGCACTAGTAAGTGCCAAAGGTAAAGGGAAGCACATCATTTCTATTACCCCGTGGGCCTCAGGACAGAATGCCCAAGTCCATTATTCTATTCTACATTTAATGAATATTGATGGCACATTTCATAAATGTGGGTTACTAATTGCATATTTCATGCTCAAATGGTAAGTAGCTTATTTTACTCATTTAGATTTATCGCCTTCCTCAGCCCAAAGGCTTATGATGAAGATGTGGTTATCCTTCTTTTAGGTGTACATTCCAAGCAGAGTGGCCTTCGTGCTTCAGAATATGGATATTCAGAACTGAAGACTCACATCTTACAACTGCATCCATTGCTGCAAAGACCAAGCAGTATTTGATACTAGTGGATTTGCTATATTTACTGGTTTGAGAACATTTCAGTATGAAGATATGTTAGTACTGGTTGAAATATGTACTTATTATTTATTTATAATTACAAAGATTTCCAGTTGGGAAATGCTCATTCAAAGAAAACATATGTAAAAACAGAAGAAAGAAAACTGCACTGTTAACAGTTCAGTGTTACAGAATCAGATGTCAGGACGTCTGTATCCTCAAAGTAATGTTTCCAGTATTTTATCAGGAATAATGTGGAGTATTTAAAAAATGCATTATCTGTCTTCAGCTGTTTTCCTCAATATCGTTTATAATTTGCTGTTAAAGACATTTTCCCTTAAACCACATTTTGTATTAGAGATAAGAAAATTTGTTTATCATTATTATTCTTTTGCTATACATTTCTGTACCACCTACTTACTTCATTAACACTAGATTCCAAGTTAAGCTGTCTTTTAATTTTTTAAAAAAAACATTTTTCAAAGGCATTCAAGGCTTTATGAAAATGTATGTCAGAAAATGGTTTGCAAGAACCATGAGAGTAGACAGATTCCAGTTACAGAAGGACACCAACTGTCATTTTTTAAACAAACCACTGACAATAAAACATGGTCATTTTGGATTTACTGCTGTCAAGTTCTATGGAAATGGTTAGCTTTTGAAATTGATGCTTAAATATTTTTCTTGTTTCATATGATTGAAAAATTTAAATATTGAATATACCAAAAAAAAAAAAAACCCACCACTTTTTGGCTATATTGTTGGCAATCATGTGTTCTAAGGTGAACCTTAGAAAATAAATTAGACAATAACTGAATAAAAGGGGTCATGTCTTTTTGAGAGTCATTTTGAGGGTCATGTCTTATTAATCTTGCAAGTATAACCATATCTGTAAGGCAAAGGTAGGAACCTTTTCCCCTCTCCAGAACTTTTGGGTTTCAATTCCCACAATCCTTTACCATTGTCCATCCTAAAAGGCCATTTGATTGCAGAATCAAGAGCCACATGTTCTCCATCCCTGCAATTAATGTTAAATAACCTAGGAAGTTACAAAAGCTGGAAAACCAAAGTTTCCACACCTTAGCTAATAAGAGTCACATCATTTCAAGCATATTTAAAATGAAATAAATTGATAAATCCTTTACTCTCATTAATTTGTCCTTTGTATTAAAATAGATTGTACTCATTGGCACAAATGTCACTCTTAGCATCCACCTTTATGCAAAGGGCTCTTGTAGCACCTTTGGGACTAAATGCGTGAAAGAAATTGTAGTATAAGCTTCCATAGACAAAAGCTTAAGCCACAGCTGCTGCTGCTGCTGCTGCTGCTTCTTCTTCTTCTTTTTCTTTTTTTTTTTTTTGCACAATTAGTTTCAAAGGTGCTACGAATTATCCTTTGCATACTGATATCCCAGACTAACACAGCTATGTCTTTGAATTCTAGCACCGAACTGTATTACATTGCTTCACCTTTCAGACGAAAGATATTTTGTTTTGTTCTCTTCTGTTGTCCATGAATGAGATAGAGAGTAAATTATTATTTTAATCCAGCTGGGTAACACATTTGAAATGATGGTATGAAACAACTGATTCTTCTAAAATGAGAACCATGTCATAGGTGTGCAAGATAAATCATGGAATTAAAGATAACATTTCACATACTTAAAAAGCATCACCAAGTAAAATGTTTAATGAAGAATACCTGTTGACATTTATTTGGATTAGCCATTTTGCCTCACTTTGTAAAACAAACATACTTGTGCCAGTATACACAGTGCCTTCTTAATATTTCACAATAGCAATCATTCTGGATCAAGGCACTTTAATGGCATTATGGTCCACTGGTTGAACTGCATGGCAGTAGCTTCTCTTGTGCATCTCTAATGTAGTTTCTATGTTGTAAACAATTGAGAAGGATGGATTACATGGATTATTCCCACATTTGCAGGACGTTTAAGCTAGCCCTGTCAACATCTATCTGTTTATATAGCCATGAAAACACAAATCTCACTGCACTTTTTCTAGGACACAGAGGTATTTGTAAACACGATACCATCTATTGTAGTTATTTAAACGTGCCTGAGAAATAGTAGATGTTGCTGTGTTGATTAATATCCCACGTGTTAGTCAACTGCCAATTGTCAATTTGTTAAAGAACTAAGTTCCTCTTCTCATAGTTAAAATCACAGTGGGTCTATTAATTCTTTTACAGATTTTCAATTAAAATTGAGAGAAATAGCTTTATAAATATGTGATATACTTTTCTTAAATTGATTTATTTATATATAATGAAAATTTTCTGGCCCTATGTCTGGACATGTAAAGGATATTGTCTATTTCAAACTTTTGTGGAAGAAAAGCAATAAATATGTAAAGTGATTAGAAGCTATAAATGGCATGCAAATAAACAGATATGTAGAAATATTGCTTGTGGCATTTTTGAATTGCAATTTAGCTTGATATTACTGATGCACATCCAAAGTTTTCAGCCTGGAGAAATATTGGCAACAGCAGAAGAAATGTAGGACTTCAGGATAAATTTATATATAATTTCTGTTCAGAATCATAGTAGAAGCAAAAGAACACAGAATGCTTCCATCTGATTTACAAGGTTGCCAGATCACAGTCCTAGCTTTACTTAATGTCAAGTTGCTATATTGCTGAGATAAACATTTTCAAAGTACATGTCTATTCATACACAGATGCTTTAAAAGCAGCTGACGTTATCCTAAAAATGGGGGGAAGCTAGTGAGAAGAACTACATTATTATGCTTGGTGTCCTAAATACATATTTCATGTCCAAATGTGCATTTTGATGTAGGTAATGTAAATTAAGGCTGAAATCCTAAGTATAGTAAGTACTATTAAGAACTGTAAAATTGGCATATTGATTCCCAGCCACAGGGCTGACATTTTGAAGAAGAAGACAAGTTTTAGAACATCTATAGATTCTGATAGTTCTGCATTAGTTTCTTCTTACAGTGTCTACCCTGGGCTGGCAAACACTTGGACTCATCAACAGAGCTGGAAGTACTCTTGTGTCCTCTGTCCCTTTTTAAAAGCAGAAATGTTTGTAATGTGATTTTTTTTTTTTTTTTACATGGAGAAAAGCCAAGTCTCTCAGAATGCACAGCCATTACAACAATTCTTCTTATCTGCAGACATAATTTCTTCAGGAGAAGGGCTAGTTGTCTGAGCAGCCAAGCCATGGACAGTGAATCCAGATTCTTCCTTTCTCCAAATTCCTTGTGCTCACATGAGTGCGCTCTTTGTAGCAGCATCACCACTGCCCCCATGGGTATGTCAGCTTCTCCTAAAAGCATTGACCTGATGCATTTTCCAGCAAGCTTGACGGTTGCAGGGCCAGCCATTATTTTTATTTTCAGTGTCAGACCATTACTTTGTAAATACTTTTCAGTGTCAGGCCACTGTATTCATAAATACAAACACATTGTAAATATCAATGATGATATTTGTCAACCATGGTGAAAGCTTAATACCACTGAACCCCACTATTTGACCTGCAATATTAGATACTGAGTGTTTTCAATGATAGACTACATGATTTGATGGTAGACTGAGTGTGCACACAGAGTATCCAAGTTTACACCATTGGCATTTCCAGGTAAAGGGAGTAACTAGTCACATAGAGGCTTTCTAGATTGGCAGGAAAGGGCAACGTGAAGTTGCCTTTTCCTTAATACTTAGCAGCTGCACTGCAAGTCCCAAGTGTGTAATAAAAAGGCATAGGGCAGCTACACTGAGGAGGTGTGGGGACGACTTATCTGAAGTCTTTTCTGTTGCTCAGCAACTACATTGGAAGCTGTCAGGATGCTAGAAACACAGGCGGAGCAGCTGCAGAGGTGGCAATGAATGGGGCTTTTGGCTGCACTGAACCTTTAATATTTTTGTTGTTGTTTTTGCCGGCTGCAAACTGCGCAGTTGTGCAGGTACATCACACATGAACTGTGCAGTTATGAAAATCTGTCAAATTACTGTTGTGGTTTTGCTTCCCTTTTTAAAGTGTGCAGTTGCATCGGTGCACCATAAATGAACCCCTTTATTTTATAATTATTATTATTTATACCCCACCCCTTTGAGATCAATCGAGGTGGCTTACACATTAAAATAGTAGTACATCAATAAAACAAACTGCATCCCTCCCCCCTTAAAAAGATATTAAATCCATTACAATTTAAGTTTATGAATAAACTATTTTATGAATGAATTGACATTTTATGCGCAGTTGCATAACAGTTACAGCATCCCTTTGACATGTCTAGGGTTCAGATTAGGGCTGGAGCTAGGGTTTGGGAGCTTTAAAAAACTGCACAGTTGCACTGCAGCATTTAGAGACAGCTGCGCTGTTACACCCTTTTTAAAAAGAAGCTGGGAAAAGCAGCTCCTTTTTAAAGCTGCTTTTTCCCCACTAAAATGCTAAAGAAGTGTGTTCATGCCAAACTTTCAGTGTGGGTCATCTAAAAGCTACACTTTCATGCAGGCATGAACACACCCCTTTTGCCAGTCTAGATCAGCCCATAGTGTAATGTTTGAGCATGAGACTAGGATACTGGGAGATATGGGTTCAAATCCCAGCTCAGCCATTGAAATCCACTGAGTGACCTTGGGCAAGTAACACTCTCACAACCTCATGGGGATGGGAATGGCAAATCCCCTCTGAAGAAACTTGCCAAGAAAACCCTATGATAGGATCACCATGGCTCAGAAATGACTTGAACATACACACCAACAATGAACAGGAGAGACTTCTACCTTGGAAACCTGCCAGATAGAGAAATATTGGGATGAATGAACATTCTGTCCTGCAATAAGGTGGTTTTATGTGTAAGCTATGGGTCACAACTGATCTATAGTCCTGGAGAAAGACCCAGCCCTCAAGGCTATTTTTATGGCTCTCAGAATTCCAAGGTTGGCCTTTTGCTTCTTTTGAAAGCACACCAGATAGGTAATTCATCTTTTAAATAAGTTGCATTGTGCCTCCCCATTAATCATATGAAAATGCCATGTTTTTCTCTCCACCCCCACTCTCCAGCATCTTTTGAATACTTCTGCAAGTCAATGTGGCCCCCAAAGAGAGCCAAATGGTGTAGTGATTTGACTGCTAGACTGCAACTCTGGAGACCAAGCTTCAATTCTTGGTTAAACCATGAAACCTTGGGTCACATACTCTCAACCTCAAGGGAAGGCTCTCTTGCCAAGAAAGATAGATCCACTTTAGGGTTGCCATAGGGCAAAAATCAGTTGAAAGGCATATAACAAAAAAAAATGTCCCCTGAAGAGTTCCAGGGCATAAACATTTACAGTTCCAACACATGTAGCCTCTAAAGTTTCCAATACCTGCCATAGATGCTCAGGAAACATTATTTCAAAGTCTCATATTTGTGCCAATGAGTTTGGAAAACATTCTAAAAAAATACTAGGTCTGGAAAATTTTATCAGCTATTTTCATGAAGTGGAAATTTGAACCTGTGTCCAAATCTGTGTCCACACAACTTCTTGTCAAGGTAACATATCAAGATAGACATAGCAAGGTGATGCACTTGTATAAGTCAAGGAGAGGGGAAGTTTGAATTTCAAGCTTTCAGTCACTTTATTCCTCCCAACCATGGCAGACACTCTGACATACATCTGTTTTGACAGTGAGGAATGCTAAGATGAGCCACATGAACTCCTACCTACATATATCTTACAGGAGGAGGGCTGGAGGCAAAGACCCAAATTCTCTTTGGTGAGGAAATTGCTGAGTGTATTACAGATCAACAGCCAGAAATTGCTGCACGGAAAGGTAGCAAAGGTAGGATTCCTTTCCAGCAGGAAAGTCACAGTCAATTTTATGTAATGCAGGTAGTCGGAAAACTCCTTCCTCCAAATGAGAATGATTATACTTGTTAAGATAAGGCTGGGCTATGACCAAAATCTTCACACTGTATTGCATGACACTATCACATTCAGGATAGATTGCTGCCGTGGTTTGTAGCCTGTGCTTCATTTGGAATTAATTCAGAGTTGTGGCAGCCTATTTGCTGCAGGCCTTGCACCCAAGAAATACATTAAACTCTTTTGCTTGCAATGTAAAATGTGACCAGGTTTGAAATTTGTCCCTTGAGTTTTCTTCCCAGATGATGTCTAGGAATTAATAGAAGTGAAACAAATTAATGGATCACCCAGAAATGGTCATAATCAAAATATAGTATTTTTTAAGAGTTAAGTATGTGTAAACACATTGAAAGGTAGGCATACCTCAAAGTTTACAGCCCCAAGTTATCTAAAAGGTCCTGGCCTTTTACCCTGAGGGGGAAAATTGAAATCTTTAAAGGATGTGTCTTACAAAGATGCATGAGGGCTTAGAGCCAGGGCTTAGAAGACCCATGAAAGAGGAGTGTTATAGAGTTTAATATATACAAATCCATGAGGATTGCAGGTATAAAAAAGCAAAGCTATAGTCTATTATATAACAAACTAGACCTACCTAATTTGTCTATTGCATATCAACAAGGACTCCTCTTTTGCAATCCAATATGTCTCCATTCCTGTGAAGCCATTCTTTGTAGGCAGAGAACAATGCATTCCTCAAGTAGTCCCCATGTTTTTGCATCAGGAACCTTGCCTGATGCAAAAGGTAACATCTTGCCTGATGAAAAAGCCAGTGGAGATTTGAAAGTAGATTGTGCATTTCGGTTGGCCAATAAAGGTATCACTGTTTAGTGGATTTTTGTTTGAATTTGCTAAATAGCTAACACAGCTACCCCTGCAGGTTTTCTGTCCTTTATCGTATGCTGTCAGGGCAACGTACAGTAAAATCAATTTAAACACTTTATAGAATCATAGAATCATAGAGTTGGAAGAGACCACAAGGGCCATCCAGTCCAACCCCCTGCCATGCAGGAACTCCCAGTCAAAGCATCCCCAACAGATGGCCATCCAGTCTCTGCTTAAAGACTTCCAAGGACGGAGACTCCACTGCACTCCGAGGGAGTGTGTTCCACTGTCGAACAGCCCTTACTGTCAGGAAGTTCCTCCTAATGTTGAGGTGGAATCTCTTTTCCTGCAGCTTGCATCCATTGTTCCGCGTTCTAGTCTCTGCAGCAGAAAACAAGCTTGCTCCCTCCTCAATATGGCATCCCTTCAAATATTTGAACAGGGCTATCATATCACCTCTTAACCTTCTCTTATCCAGGCTAAACATCCCCAGCTCTCTAAGTCGTTCCTCATAGGGCATGGTTTCCAGACCCTTCACCATCTTAGTTGCCCTTCTTTGGACCCGCTCCAGTTTCTCCACATCCTTTTTGAATTGTGGTGCCCAGAACTGGACACAGTATTCCAGGTGGGGCCTGACCAAAGCAGAATAGAGCGGCACTATTACTTCCTTTGATCTAGACACTATACATCTATTGATGCAGCCTAAAATAGCATTGGCCTTTTTAGCTGCTGCATCGCACTGTTGACTCATGTTCAACTTATGGTCTACTTGGATTCCTAGATCCCTTTCACACATAGTTTCATTCAGCCAGATGTCCCCCATCCTATATCTGTGCATTTCATTTTTTCGTCCTAAGTGCAGTACCTTACATTTCTCCGCATTGAATTTCATTTTGTTAGCGTTGGCCCAGCTTTCTAGTCTATTCAGGTCATTCTGAATTTCAATCCTGTCTTCTGGAGTATTGGCTACTCCTCCTAATTTGGTGTCATCTGCAAATTTGATAAGTATACCAATAAGAATAAATAAAAGTTTTCCAGAAGACAGGTTTAAAACCAGTTAAAACAGTTTAATACAATTTACCATCTGCACATGCAAATTGGAGTCATAAATATAAATAAATATCATCATCACCACTATTGTCATAATCAATTAAGCCCCTAAAGCTTAGTACAGCAGTTCTCAACCTGTGGGTCGCAATCCCTTTGGGATTCGAATGACTATTTCACAAGGATCACCTAAGACCATCAGAAAACAATAGCAAAATTAGTTGTGAAGAAGCAATGGAAATATTTTTATGGTTGGGGTCACCACAACACAAAGAACCATATTAAAGGGTTGTGGCATTAGGAAGGTTGAGAACCACTGCTTTAGTAAAAAGCCATTTTTCTTATTTTAATTTTGTGTCTCTAATATTCTATAGTGGGGTCACCACAGAAGAGGAGGCCTTCTGCCATGTCTTTCCACAGCATCTTATCTTTGCTGGTAGGATGCAGAGGATGGATCCTGCAGAGGACCTCAGTCTCAGGCAGGCATATATAGGAAGGGACACTCCCTCAAGACAGAGGTCCCAAGCCATGTTTCAGTGTTACTGTCAACACCGTGGCTTCAGACTTGAAATATGTTAGCAGGCCGTACAATTCCTTTAAAACTGGCACTATATGGGTTTTATATAGTGTTTCAGTCAACATTCTATATGCTTGCACATTGCTGCCGTTTCTGTGTCTTCAAGAGCACCCTCACAGAGAGCTCATTGCAGTAGTCAATTCAGGTAGTTTCCACTGTGGCTAAATTATCCCTGTCTAGGAAATGTCATAGCTGGCATTTCTGGTCAATGACCGAATAAACTTTTAAAACAATAAAACAATGTCATAGCTGGCATATTGGTTGAAACTGGTTCAACACACTCTAAGTCACAGAATCTATTTTGGCCTCAAGTGTGAGAGAGATGAACCTGTTTTCTCAGGGGAAATGCAACTCTATCCAGGACATTCTGTGAACTATTAGTGATAGACCCCCCGTCTTTTTGAGATTTGGCTTCAGTTCATTGGATCTCTTCCAGCTCATTACTGCATCCAGACAATGCTCTGGCACAGATACATCCTCAGCTGACCCTGAAGACAAGACAGAGAGCTGAGTGTCATGAACATACTGATTCAGTCCAATAATTCCTCTATCTGACAGAGTTAAGGGTATTCATAGGCCAGAATGGAAATAATAAGTGCCACTGATCTGCTTTGTATCAATTCAGTAGCCCTTCCACCAATCCTAAAGCCACGTCTCCCTCCCTGAAATGGTTTTGTTTTTTTATTTTTCCGCGCATAGATCAGTTCATCCTTGTAAGAGTCAAAAATCCATCTTTTCTCCAGAAAAGTATTAAAGAGCTATTAAAACGCATTAAAAGCTTTCTTAACATCCAAACCAACATTTGATGATTATAAATGGACTGGCTTTGGTAAAGAGGAGGGAAGCCCAAACACCACCAGGGAAGCATGGATGAAAGGAGAAAATCAGCTTTAGATACAAAACCAGATGTGTATATCAGTGCAAAAAGTTTGGGAAGAAATGGCTGAACCTGCAGTGAAACACCAATAGTGTAATACAGTGTTTTACAGGGTCAGAACAACAAAGGAAGTCCCAGGTTCAAATCCCTGCTGAACTATAAATTGTGTTGTGCCTGTATCTTTTTATGGGACAGAGCCACTGCAGCATACTGGTCTGAGTAACAACCTAAGATACGGAGGAAGACAGTGGTAAATCCTATCTGAATAAATCTTGTCTAATAATAATAATAATAATAATAATAATAATAATAATAAGAATAAGAAGAAGAAGAAGAAGAAGAAGAAGAAGAAGTTCACTTTAGGGTTCCCATAAGTTGGAAATCACTTTTAATGTGTTTTAATTTATGCTTATGTATTTTATTTTGTTTTAACTTCTTGTAAGCCTCCTTGAATCCTGTGCTGAGAGGAAGTAGGGATATAAATAAAATAAAATATAAAACAGCATAAATTTGGTCCAATCATTTTCAACCAATCCTACCTTAAGGAGTCTTGTGAGAACTGTATTCAACATTGAGATGTTAGGAAGGCCCCATCCCTGCTCTCCTCTCCTTTCAGTGGCAAGTGAAAACATTTTTCTGCTGTCAGACTTTTTCAGACTGATGAGAATTAGGCTTTTAAATGCTGTACAAGCCAGAATAAGGTTTGTTTTTTAAATTCATTTAATATTTTAATACATAATTGTTTTTAACTTTTTAAATTGCTTAATTGTTTTTTAAATTGTCTACTTAATGATTTTTGTATTGTTTTGTGTTGTTAATGCTTTTGTATTGTTTTTAAATTGTACAGTTTTAAATCTGTTGGTAGCCACCTTTAATCTTTGTAGCAGGAGAAAGTCAGGTTATAAGTAAGCAACAACAATATAAGTATAGTATTATCAGCTACTTGGCATTTTTCACATATATTACTGAATTGACCAGAACAATACTACCAGATATAAGCATTAATGTCCCATAACACATATGGGACAAATGAGTTTGAGAGGGGACTGCTAGTAAAGTCAGCCTTCTTCAACACATTACCTATCAGATGTTTTTATTTTCCATCATACCTACTCTGGGTTCCATTAGTGCCAATCAGGATGAACAATTGTCAAGAATGCTAGGAATTGTAATCCAAAGCATCTGGATGACTTCAGAAGTAGTTTCTATGGAGGAATCATGTGTACTGTGATGGGCTTGTGCAGAAAATTATATTTTAGTAAATTAATTAAATGTTTCACCTACTTTTCTTCTATCTGTGTATCTAGAATAGTGGTATCAACCACACAGGTAGAACCAATGTATGACAAAGATCAATGTGACTGGGCTTGATTACATCAGTGAGATTAAACACCAGCTACACATGAATATTATTATTATTATTATTATTATTATTATTATTTATCATCCTTCTTTGGAGGTCTTTAAACAACAGTATGCAAAAGGAGGTAGTTGAATCAGAATTTATTCTGTTCTTTTTCAGTTTGCTATGGTTGTTCATGGAGGTTATTCATGAAGTACATTATCACCAGCTGTGACAAAAAAAACAACAACAGGTATTTTAAGCCTATTTCCTCTGCCTTCATCCCCTTCCCCCGGCTTCTGTGAATTAAAGTGTTTGTCATGTTTTGCTATGACTTACTAACGTGTTTTTCAGCCAAGCAGATTGCCAAGTTAATTACAGAGCTCGTTTCTTTTGGATATGAGCCTGGCTTTGGGGCAGCCTGGCTTACTTTAAGGCATTATGCAGAAGCCATTATTCCTGCCAACCACAGTCAAAAGAGTGAGAGCAGACTCCTTCACAGCACTCCTGAAGTGCTGAGTTCCCCACGCTTTTTATTCATGCTTACATGCATAACTTCTGATTCCTGTGGCTGTTTTAGACAATAGCCCTGATTTAGCCATATAAAAACATTCACAGCTGAGAGCTAGTGAAATATAGTGGTGGCAGGTCAAAACTGACACTATGTGAAAATAGAGCACGGTAGTGTGCAGCTCTGTGGGTACTCTTCCTTTTACCTAAACATAAGTGTGTAGAGAGCAAGGCCAGCAATGTGGCTGTGCTACAATGATGTGACTACTCCAGTATAGGGAGTAAATAGCAGCATGACAAAGGACATAGGCACAGTACACATGAATGAAGTAAGACAAGAGTTGTTCAGAGCCAGTGGATTTTGTCTGCTGTATAACCCTAAGGGAAAATGCAACATTAGCATAGTACCACAACAAGATTCCAGCCTCAGGCTAGAAACTTGGTGAGGAAAAAAGCCTTGATAGGGTACTTAAATTGGATTTTGGGATATAAGAGGATGACAGTGGGGTTGGCAGTGAGGCTTCAGCACCATCAAAGTTAGCTGACAACTTCTAACATTCTCAGTGTTCATCACTATCCTTCATGGCATGAGGGAAGAGGTGGAAATTAATGCAAGGGACCTGCAGGTTCTCTGGAGTATGAACAACCAGTTGCACAAGAAGGTATCAGAAGCCTCCTGGATTACGTTTTGAAAATTTATAGCAACTTGCTCAATTGAGCACAGCATGTTTGCTGCTGCTATTGGGTGTTGGTTCCAATCTGGATCAGAACCACAGAATGTGGAACGGGAAGATGGAATCCCCTCCTCCACCTCCCATACATCAATTAGAGTTAGAAATAAGTTTCCACTGGTGCCAGAAAAAAAATTTCTAATTAGGCTGGGGTGGATTTTTAAAAAAATCAGGATTGTGACAGAGGAAGGAATAATGAAACCTCTCTGCCTTCAAAAACATGCATAGGGAAAGTAACTTGCTTCATATTTCATTTAAGAGTTTTTCTCTCAAGGAAAGAATTTGGAATTAAGAAGTTTCTATGGTAACAGATACACAGTATGATCCAGTGCTGATGCCTACATCTATAATAATGACTGAAATCCTGTTGGTGATGAGCAAAGGGTTCACCACCATTTCAACCTTCAGCAATAGCACCCCCTGACTCAATGCTCAACTGGAATTGAAAGTGGTTAACTGGATGATATTTTGCTCTAACTTGCTTCAGATTTGGAGCTGTGCCTGGGCTATAGGAAACCAAACTGTCTTAATCTCAACCAGTTCTTCACTCAGAAAAATAGTAACCTAATGGGTTGGGTGTTGAAATCATTATTTATTTACCTTCAATATTTTAATAGTGTCCATCAAAAATATTTCTCTATGCCACTCACAAAAATAAGATGAACAGAAACATTCCATAAATTTACAAACACTAGATAAATACCAGCTATTATTGGCTGAGTATCTCTTATCCAAAATGATCAAAAATCCAAAACCTGTTTCATGGGTGGCTGAGATAGTGGCACCTTTGCTTTCTGATGGTTCAGTGTACACAAACTTTGTTGCAAACACAAAATTATTTTAAAATATTGTATAAAATTTTCTTCAGGCTTTGCATGTAGGTGTTTATAAAACATAAATCAATTTCAAGTTTAGGATTGTGTCCCATCTCCAAGATATGTTATTATGTATAGGCAAATATTTCAAAATCTCCTCCCTTCCCCAAATGTTTATTTGGTCATAAGCATTTCAGATAAGGGCTACTAAGAGCCCTGATGGCGCAGTGGTTAAAGGCCTGTACTGCAGCCACTCATTCACAAACCATAAGGTTGTGACTTCAATCCCAGCCAGGGGCTCAAGATCAGACTTGCAAGATTGCTAAAATGAGTACTCAGATTGTTGAAGGCAATTAGCTTACACTTTGTAAACTGCTTAGGGAGTGCTTAAGTTATAATAGCTATTGCTATTGCTGTTGCTACCCAACCGGTATTATCTCTTCTCATAATTATACGACTGTAAATGAGCAGTAAACAACCGTGGTCTTCCAATGTTGTTAGACTGCAACTCACATGTGGTTGCCCTATAGGCTATACTGAGAATTGTAGTCCAGGATCAACCAGAGAGCATCACTGACACCAGTGCTCAAGAAATGACTTTTGCTCACAGTATTCTTTCAGGATGCTTTCAAACCTGAAACCTCATAGCCCTGTTTTACTAACAGTATGCTTCTGTTCTGAATTCAAGGTGGGAAGAAAACATTTAAAACCCTAAATGCCCTTGGGACTTTGGTACTTTTAAGGAGCAGTTCTAACGGTTCACTTAGCAGTTGATTGAAATCTGTGGAAAAAGCCCTCCTCTGTGTATCACCAATAGGAGCAATACTTGCAAAACAACATGGAGAAGACCTTCTGTGCAGTGGCACCCCAGCTGCTGAACACCTTTCATTTGATGGTTCAACTGATGTTAACACTGGATTCATTCTAGCAGCTTGTTAAATAATGGCTTTTTAATCAATGTCTTGGAGGTTTACTGATTTTGCTCCAATCTGTACAAATAGATTTTTTTAAAAAACACCTCTGTTTCAGATTGTTCAATTGTTTCATATACATTTAGACTGTTTAAATTATTCCTTCTTCATTAGGTTTAAATAATTTAACTCTGATTTTATTTACATGCTACTTACTAGCTTATTATATAGGATGGAATATACAAATACACAAATAAATGTGTTAGTGAGAGAAGCTGTCCTTCCTCCATTACAAAGAATACAATCAGTGTGAGAAGGGATTTAGAATTTTTCCAAGCAGAAAGAATCCAGCATGGATATGACTGTGTAAGAAGACTGTATATGAACATATGAAATGACTTGCATGAATACAAAAAATGACTTTCAATCATGACATAGAAATGAGCCGCACTGGTTCCACTTCAAGGAAATGGTTCCACAGAAACAGTTTTACAAAAGAAGCAATAGAGACTCATTTTGCTTCATCCGCACTACTAGTATTAACAAGTGTAGTCCAGATCCTGCTCCATACACTACAGAGCAATAGTGTGGATCCCATGGGCTATGCTTAGAAAAGAACACACTAGGAAATCACATGAACTTGCTTTTGATGTTGATGAATTCCAGCATATACAGTGACTGACACTGCTTTGAAAGTAATATACCAAATAGTCTTTGACCACAAACCAATGATTTCAGGTCAGAATATCCAGGATTCTCAAGGATCAGAAAAGGTATTGAGCTGTTTGAATGCAGTGTGGAATATGAGGCTTGGTTATGAATGATGTAATCTCCTAGATAACTTCTTCTTAAATATGCAAGACAGAGTATGGAGTTTTATCTGTATGGACTCCCATTAATTTTAATTAGAATGGCACAGTTTAACTCCTTTGTAATTATTTGGTAGTCTTTACAAATAAATACTCTCTACTGAGTGCAATTTTATCATTAAAAATTAATTTTCTGCTAACACTTCTAAAACTGTGTGTACACACTAATTTCCCCCAAAATCCTCCAGGACTTCTTAAAATTCTGCCATGAATTGATGAGAGCAGTAATGTACAGCAGCCCTTTGAACTAATCACCATGTAAGACTAGGCTTCTGTTCTTTAATAATCCCAGAGGAATCATTTGTTAGTATAAATTAAGAGCTTTTAAACAAGTTAAGCATGCTGCGCCCAACTGGGAAGGGCTGGAGAGTTGTGATAACAAAGTATCAGATAATGCATGTTGTGTTTTCTACATTTTTGACACAGATATGGAAGCAGTTAAGTTAACTTTGTACAACTGTTATAAACCTTACTATAGTCATACACACACACACACACACACACACACCCATATCCATATACACACACTTACACAGAGAATACACATAAACAGACTGAAGAGAAGTATAATAAATGACAACCAAAAGACAATTCTTACACTGATAAGGATATTTAAAAGGACTTTCAGAAACCATGCTTACAAGATCTCATTCATTCCTTTCTCAAATCTTGTTTAGAAATCAGTGACACCTGGCAATATATGATCTATGATATATGAACATGTTTACAGCCCTTGGAATAGTGGTCAGGCTGGTTGGGGGATACTGGAATTGTAGTATAAAATAGTAAGTTTTAAATGTGTTTTTAACTGTTTTAACCATTTTATTTTAAAAAATAATACTGTCATTTAATTCTTTTTTAACTTTTTTAAAATAAGATTTTAACTAAGCTTGTTTTAAATCACTGTAATATACCTTGGATCTCACTCCAATAGAAAGACAGAATGCAATTTCAATAAACAAAGAAAAAATAAATAAAGTTGGCTGAATCTCTGTATTGATTCATTACAGATGCACTCAGTATATGGCCCATATCAGATATTGGAAGAACAGCAAAGCTGCCTTATATCAGGTCAGACCACTTGTCAATTTGGTCCAATATTGTCTGTTTTTACTGGCAATAGCACATCATGATTTCAGGTTGCAAGAGACCTTTCTGATCACTTGCAACCTATCTGTTTTTAACTGAAGATCCCAGCCACTGAGCCAGACAGCTCTGTATCCAAAGCACATGTTCTGCCATTCTCTTTCTGTATCATCCAAGATCATTTGTTTTTGTATAATCCTGATTTGGTCTAATGTGCCAAGTCAGCATACAGTCCATGGACAGTACCTTGTGAGGGTTATCTTATTTAAATATGGCCCATGTGCTGAGGATGCAGTGGTATGGCTGATATCCATTTAGGTTTTGTTATCCAAAAATACACTACATAGTTGTTGTCTCTATGCCCAGAATTTTGGATATTCAGGCTATATTTGGACGTGCCACTCTGAACAGATTGGCTAGGAATGGAATAGCATGAGCAGCAAAGTTGCTGGGCCTTGTATTTGTTCTTTGTATTTTCAAAGAAATGATCTGGATTTGGGAGATTTTTCTCCAATGCATACTATCATACCCTTTCAGATCTGGTACAGAAACTGTTGATGCTAAAGTTCACTATGATGCTAGCTACCTTGGAAGAGACATCTTCTGTGATAGCTTCCCAGTATTGCACTATGATTTTTGTCCTGAAATTTGAAGGACTCCTAATATTGGACCATTACACAAGTTTCTTGTTTGTTAAAACAAAGTAATAGCAGCTGATGTTCCATTTGCTGTCAGACTACCATCTTGTTGCCAGTGCTGTTTTCTTTTAGTTGATTTTATTGGCCAATAAACATTTTGTTTTACTTTACTGTTGCTCATCTTAGAAAGCTTTGTTATTTAATATTTAATGTTATTTAATAACAAAGCTTTCTAAGCTAAGCAACAGTAAAGTAAAAAAAATCAGTTAATAAAAAACAACTAAAAAAAAGTACTGTAGACAATATATAAAAATAGAATTACACGTCTCCTAATAAATTAAATATGTGCATATATACAGCCAGTATAATTAAGCAGTGTAACATTTATATGCCCCCCCTCCAATAGATTCTCAATATGTAGAAGAAACATTTGGAATTGTCCAGGATAAAAGTAGGAGGGCTGCATAAAATCTATGCATATAGAAAGCTAGCACAACACAGAGAATATTAAGCTTAAATCCTTCTCTAGAGTGTGTTAGTTTTCAGCAAGTTGCAGTTAACTATATCCACCCATAGAACAGACAGTATTAATGAAATAAATGTCCCATATCCTAGCAAACACTGCAAGCACCACAAATTACATCATACTGTTGAAAGACCTCAGAAGCTGATGTGGGTAGAGTTGCCAGGTCAGCGGCATCCCATTCCCTGAGATTTCAAGGTGAGGATCTGCGGCCAGGGACAACCCTTCTGTTGTTATGGGCTGGGCCTTTGTAATGCCACTGGATGGTGTAATGCTTGTGATGCCAAAGAGCTGCAGAAATCAGCAGCTGAGAAGCAGGGCAGAACTGCTTCTGAGTCAGCAAAACTTGTAGAAAGAGACATTAGAGCAATACAGGCAAATATCCCCAGAATTTGGCCGAAATCCAGATAAAATGAACTCTGGGTGGAGGGGATCAGGGTACCCCAAAACTAGGTTAGCAGGGGCTAAATTCCCACTGGAATGATATGGATAAATGGACCACAAAGACTTCTATGTAGTTGAGCTTCCTTGGGGATTATCAATCAGAAGTATATTAAATGATCAAGTACTAAAAGTAGTTAACACAGTAATTGCCATTGAGCCTTCCTAGAGGCTGCCTGCAAGGTACTCTATCCACGCTTACTTGGAAGTAATCTACACTAACACATGGAGGTCTCTTTAAGTATACACTACTTGTAAGAGTATTCCTATTTAAGGATGTTTGAATGATAATGGGAGGGAAAAATTACTTGCCTTCCTCTGCAAGTACCTGCAAATGGGCAAAATATTGTATGCTAATACACAGCCCTCCCTGCCATTATTATTTAAAACAAAAGCAGTAACTAACCAGATGAAATGGCAACCAGAGACCCAGGTGGGAGATTTTTTTTAAAAAAAATGAGAGGGCAGGTGACAAAATATTTGTGGCTGCAGTTATGTAAAATGGGGCTTCCTTATCTGCCTCATACATGGCACATGGTCCTACGCTGTTGTTACCATCTTGAGTCCTAATCTTGAGGGAAATGCAGTCTATAAATTATTACTTTTAGAGAGGTTGTTGTTGTTGTTCCAGGCCCTATATCACTTCTGCTGCTGCTATTTCCAGGTCTTTATACAAAGAAGCTTCACAAATCATAGTGCTAGGATTTCTCTCCTTGCCTTGATGGGCCCGGTTTCATACACCCACCATCTTTCTCTCTTTCTCCCTAGCTGTCTCTTCTTGCTCCTGGCTTGATACATCAGCATTATACAATCACAAAACACACATTCACACCTCTGTGCTGATCCAAAGAAGGCAATTGTGGGGATGGGTGTCCAGGCTTTGAACCCATCTCACATGCAATTTAGTCTTCCAGCCTGGAGACCCAGAGGAGCACAGAAATCCTCCAAGGCATCAACCAGCTTTCTGAGACCTGAAATTCGGACATGGACGGTATAAAGGGAGAGAGAGGAGGTTCCACTGCAGCAGCAGAAGTCTGATTATAAATTATAGGGTGGGACTCCACCTCTAAAGAATATTGATTTGGGATTAAAATAGAAACTTGCAACCTCACTGTGCTTGCTGAATTAATGCAGTGTTCTGTAATTCAGAATTAATTAGTTCTTAATTTAAAGGAACTACTAGTATCCTCAAAAGAGACAGAGGCTCTATATGAATGCACCTATGAGTGTTTGAATGTGTGTGTGGGGGGGGGGGGGGACTGAGCAAGGATAGTCCCTGTTCCAGCCTGCTAGAATCCTTTCTTTGCTGTTAAAATGACCATGGAAACCTCAAGAGGGGGAAAACAGGCATACACACAGGCCTCACACTGTGCCAACCTGCATCTAGACTGGAGCAGCAAAGTGAATTCAGATGCATAGCTGAATTCACCTTGGAATAGTTGTGAAATTTTGTATCCTCCTTTCTATGTGTTGCTAGCATTTGCATCACATAGGCAATCCTGATAACTCAGTGAAGACTGATGGATAGGAACATAAAGGGAGAAGGCTTGAGCACTCAAGCCGTGCCTGTCAGAGCAGGAGATCTTGGTGTATTTTGCTTTCATACTCCTCTCTGGAAAGCCAGGCTTTGTAACAAGGCAGCATTTGAAATCCTTAATGTATGCTCCCTGAATACAAAATCAGTGTGCCATTAGCATTGACATGTGTTCTACAGACACCCCCATGTGGCTGTTCCATGAACAGTGTTACTAGCCTTATTATTTCCTGAATTTATTTAGAAAATTAGTCCAATATCTTAAATGAGATTTTTAAAAAACAGTTCAGGAATAATTTAAAGCTTGTTAATTGCTTTAAGGTCTCTCTTATTTAGGAAGACCTTTTTCAACATTGTTGAGGCTGGAGATTTGCATCTTAGGAGGAAGAAGCAATACAGCCCAATTTTTAGGCTGAAATCCTCACCAGTTAATCTTCACTTTAATTCAAGGAAGTTTACATCTAGGCACACATGTATAGGAATGCACTGTAATTTCCAGTATACTCATGACCAAAACATTTTGTCGGCATTCCTACAAATGCCAATATTGGTGTATTGATATGTTTTTTTTTTTCAGTACTAGAAACGTCACAGCAATATTACGCATGTGCAAAAAAGGGATGTGTTACAAATTACCTGAGTACCATTAGTGCTAGAACAGCAAAGTGTCTGCAATAGTATTCATTATCATGTTAGCATTGCACTATTATGAGTCAAATGCAGTAACACCCGTTCCCATATCGTTAGTTTACAGAGTGTTCCTGGGACAGGATCAGAACATTATGGATGCTAGTGCAATAATCTCCTTGATGTCACTTGTCTTCCTTGACTTAAGCAGCATTAAAAAGAAAAGGAAAAAAAAAAGAAATATGACATTGAAACTTGAACTAAATCCATTGCAACCATGCTTAAAATGTTTATATAAACTTGATGTGACTCCACAATGATTTTTGCAGTTTTGTTAATGACATTCAGTTTTAATAGTGGTGCTTACTCACTGCTCTTCTGCTTGCTAAGGCAAATAATGTGCTTATCTAACATGATCAAAATTGCAGGCAGAAACAAAATCTATAATATCTTATTTGCTAACTCTAATTTTATACTTTTTCACATGAAATGTACATTTTATAAATTCAAGGCATAGATGGAATCATTAACCATAAAATCTTGGATGGGAAATGGGACTTCATGTGCAAATTTCCATCTGCATTTTAATTTAGATAGAAATGTGCAACTTCGTCCATATCATGCAATGAGAATAAAGGGTTCCTGGTAGGGGTGGGGAAACAGGACTAAAGGGCTAAAGCAAAGTGTTCAGGACCACATGGAATTGTTATCAATTGGGCATCTTCCCAACAAACATATAAAGCACAATGGCATGCTCATCTAGTCAGGAGTAAGTGCCAATGCAAAAACTTTATTTCCTCCAAAGCACAGCTTGGCTTCAGGACAAAGCTGTTCAAAGCTTAGTTTCATGGATGATATTTAATAGTCAATGCCCTCTTATTTTTTTATCACTAATAACAGCAGAAAAAGCTGACTGATAGGGTAACCCCCAAGGCCACATCTGTATACAGGCCAGAGGTGTCATCCTCTTGTTATAGTGAATTATTCATCTAAATGTGTATAGCATTGCAAATGTAGAAAAGGTACATGTTTACATCAGGTCTTGCTGGATCTGAGTACCTGTCATTTGTGAGAAGTTAGAACAACCTTTCTTCCTAAACACCTGGTGCTAAATATTCTTCACCCCTCCCCCTTGAAATTGCTGTGGTGAGCATCTTCCCATTCCTCATTTCAGTAGGCACTGACCTGTGAATGCCACAGATTTACAGATCTACTTTTGGCATTTTGTCTACACATAACTGGGATTTCTCCCCATATTCATGCACTGCAGGAGCTTGCTTCATTATGAAGGACACATGACACCTGCTGTACTGATTTTCCCTTGGGCAATGGAGCTAATAAAATAGCAGAAATTGTATGTATAAATTAAATCCTGTAATGGTATTTTTAAAAAAAATGATTGGAAGGGCTACAGAAACAAATTACTATTTTTGTTTCTTTCCTCTCTTTTTTGAGATAAACTTAATAGTGGAATCTGAATTTGACACCACCTGTCTAACATGCAACAGTCAGTGACAATAATATGTCCTTTCTGGTGTGTCCATAAAGTATTTGTCTAGTAATTTAAAAATACTGTGTGGGGGTAGGTCTTTCTCCATTTTCAGGGAGAAGGACAGCCTTGCATGCTGAGTATGTGGACTTAGTTGCATTCCTATTATCTGTTTATTTACAGATACCATTAAGTTCATATGCCACTTTTCTATAGGAAATGTTTACCAAAATCAGTTTACAATGGACAAATAAGAAGAGCAACAATATTAAAATACTTAAATAGCAGTTTCCCATCATAGGGACAGAAACAGTATCAACATTACCTTAAAATACATTGGCTGGTATCCTGTGTGCTCTACACTGCTACATCATTCATTCAGAGTATTATACCCCACTTTTCAGTCACAAAGATTCTCAGATCAGCTTGCAAATTGTTATTAGACAGTTCCCTGTCCCTCAAGCTTGCAATCTAAGAAAGACATGACACAAAAGGAGAAGGGGATGACAGTGGGAAAGGGGATCAAGTCCCACAGATACTGCTGGCTCTTCTCTCTCTCCAAGGATAGGAGAGTGACAGTTGGATTGGAGGGAAGGCCTAACTAACTAATCACATTAGTTATATAACTACATAGTGAATCCCAGCCCACATCCCAACCCACACTTACCAGTGAGCAGCTGCTTTAACCACCAGGACTCTGTTCTCTTGTCACCTGGGAAGCTGCTAATGTTCCCATTTCTCATTCAAGCAATCTTTGTTTTGACGGGCAGCAACAAAGTTACTGTCACAATCATTTGTTGGAGAGGAGATTACTCACATGGTGTGTGTGTGTGTGTGTGTTAAACATCTGTTACATCTGTTAGCCACTTCCTGAATGGCAGGGGAACAAACCCCCATCAATCACAGTACTGACTGGTAAGTGGGGATTGGGGGGTTTTCAATCCTGGTGTAGCCACCCTACAATGTAGGGATATGTAGAGAGTTTGAATATGAAACAGTTATAAATGCAAAAGACTTTGTTATGCATTTATAACTACCCAATAGAATTCTGGCCATCATCATCATCATCATCATCATCACCACCACCACCACCACCGGTCCTGCTACCACAAGCAACAGGACTTAATGCTTATGTAACTGGCCATTTGTACAAACCATGTACATTTTACTAACTTATATAAGGAAGTCTCAGAGACCCCCTTACATAACCATTATCCCAGATGGTAAAACAGTCTGTGGCATCTCCAGAATGATGGACAGGCACAACTCCTCCCTTGTGGTAGTTCCATTGAGAATCTGACCATGTTACACTAGCCCTAGTTATGCTGGCTTTCAAACAGAGAGTTTCTTTCTTTCTCATCTTCAAGGCCTTTATAACAAATTCATTATGGCATTTATTCTGAGGGCTACACTACACTTCATTATATGCACCAGGAAGTTTATGAATAATATATTGGTAGTCTTTTGAAAGTACAAGAAAATCCTTAACAGTTTTCCACTATTATGAGCTGCTTGGAAACGAACAGAATGGGAAGTTTTCAAGCCATCCTTCAGCTACTTCCTACCTTTCTTTAAAGCCCTCCAATAAAAACAAAACAAAACAAACAACAACACCCAACCCTCTTTCTCAAGCCTGTTCCAAACTATCTCGTGTCTTGGCAGAAATGTTGCTACATTGCTTGTGTAAGACACTATGGGGCTTTCTAGATTGGCAGGAAAGTGTGACATGAAGTTGCCTTTTCCTTAGTGCTTAGCAGCTACACTGCAAGCCCCAGGTGTGCATTTATCTGAAGTCTTTTCTGCGGCTCAGCAACTACATTGGAAGCTGTCAGAACACTACAAACACAGGCGGAGCAGCTGCACTAGCAGCAATGAACGCGGCTTTTAACTGCGCTGAACCTTTAATTTTTTTTCTCCCTTGCCGGCTGCGAACTGCACAGCTGTGCAGGTTTGCCAGCTGCCGGCTGCGAACTGCGCAGCTGCGCAGGTACACTATACAGAAAATTGTACAGTTATGAGGATCTGTCAAATTATCATTGCGGTTTCTCTGCTTTTTCAAACTTTTTAAACTGTACAGTTGCACTGGTGCATCATGAACGAACCCCTTTATTTTGTGAATGAATTGACATTTTATGTGCAGTAGAATAACAGTTACAGCATCCCAGAGTCCCTACTGCACATGTCTAGGGTTCGGATTAGGGCTGGAGCTAGGGTTTGGAAGCTTTAAAAAACTGCGCAGTTAAACGCCAGCTTTTACACCCGCAGGACATTGAGCATTTTAATTAGAAGTGAACTACGCATGCTCCCAACTCACGATCCATTATGATCCGCACCTGTATCGCTGCCTTTAAATGGGTGCTTTAAAGATACAGCGGCCCTTTAACTGCGTGGCTGCACCGCAACCTTTAGATGAAGCTGCACTGTTCCACAGTTTTTAAAGGCGCTTCTTCTCCCCTAAAAATGCAAAAAAAGCATTTTCATGGCACACTTTCCCTTTTTCTCATCTAAAGGCTAGACTTTCATGCAGCCATGAACACACTTCTTTTTGCCAATCTAGATCAGGGCTATATTGGTCAAATCTAGTTTCATTGAACCAAAGGTCCATTCTTTTCCAATTGTAGCCAGGAAGATGTCTTCTGAAAGTTCACAAGCAGGTGGAGGAAGAGGAGAGATCACATTTCCCCTACACTCAAGTAGCAGAGCCATGGCATGCACTCTGTCCTATTTTGTGTATATTACATAGCATTCCCAGTATTTGCAATGGCAGCACAGAAGTCTGCAAAAAGAAAGTCTACTCGAGAACAGCTATATAGAGTCAGAGCTCCATACAGTCCAGAACCATGTGTGCTAGTGGTTAAAGACTGCATAGAAGTGTACTGGCATACATATATATGCCAGTTGTTCTCCATTATACAGAAGATGACACTCATGCATAGATATATACTTCTACTACTTGCTTGAATGTAATGGAAGTGGTTTTCTAACAACTAATAGAGTTACTGCAGTACTCCTAATTACTTAATTCTACATTAATGCTCTTTTTAAAGCTGTCATCATATCTTGTGGCAGTGAAATTCAAAAAGTAATTATGAATTATACAAAGTAGCATTTTTAAAAACTTTTCATCAAAGCTACAGCCATTCAGTTTCATTGAGGACCTTTACATGATTTGATACAACTCTGGGATTTGTTACTTCAAGATACTTGTCCACCATCACCCTTGCCTATATCTACATCCTCGATAATGATGATACTGTTATTCCCATTTGATATGGAAAAAAAAATCTAAACCAATCTAATGGTTTTATCATCTGCTGATGTTAAGTTTTCTTGCCTGTTTGCTTGCTTGCTGCCTCTGCTGACATGCTTATTGTAAAAGAACATTTAAAAACACCAAAAAGGAGTGATGAGCAGTTTTTTGTTTTTGTTTTTCTATGTCACAGGTATTCAGTATTTCTGGTGTTTCTCCACTGTTCCTCAGACAACAAGTCATCAAGAGACTTGGGGAAGATATCACCACAGGGGGAAAAATTGTATTTAGCATGTTGTACTTCACGTTGCTGAGGACATGCTGTGACTATGAGTGTACATTTTGCCCAGCTGTCAGTACTACTAGTGAGGAAGGCATAAAACTTCTTCTAACAGACAGTCTTTTGTCTCTAGAGAAGATGTGTCAGGCAGCTGTGCAAAAGTGTATTCTATAGTGTATTCTTTCCCATAAACAGGGTTGTCAGATATCCATATTGGTCTGGGTGAATACAGGTGCTGTATGTAACTCTTTGTCCATACTATCTATGCTAAGTTCTGGTGAACTACCAGTCTCAGCACTACAAGATGCCACTTTCAGGTCCCAGAATACATCCTCATGTTGGCCCCTTGTTTCCAACCCAGCCTTTAACACAGTTTGCATCATTTTGTCTTCTTTTTTCCTCTCCTTGCAGCGTTTAGGAAGGTCCTACCAATAGTGGACTTTTATAGTATTAAGATTTGAGAAAACAAGAAAGATCATTGGAACTTCCTATATAGGAACGAATATACGAAGGCTTCCTGTTGGATTTCTCCTTGACTCTGTATCCTAGGTTTGATCACACATGAGACTGCTCTCCACAACTGGGTCCTGTCCAGAACTTATGCTGCAATCCTATAAACACTTTCTTAGGACTACTTTTCATTGGAGTCCATGGAATTTACTTCTGAGTAGTGTTTTCTAAGGTTGTAGTGAACAGCTCTGAAACACCTGGAAAATCTTTGAGCCTCTAGTGTCTGGAAACAGCAATTTGTTTGTGTTTGCTTCTACACAGGATAATACAATGACTTTGTAAATCTGCTTTTAATGTTTGTTTGCCTTCAGACTACAATTGTTTGGTTTTCTGTGCAAGCAGGTGCATATAAAAGAGGTAGCATGCTTGCAAAATAAGCCTTAAGAAGCTGCATATAAACATTCTTTAAGGAAAGAGAGGCTCTTGAAATCTGTGTTCATTTGCAATTCTTAGCCTGAGGTTTTAAACTACTGCTAGGTCTATTACGGTTTATCCCACAAAGTTATTATAGGTGGTCATCTAGTGTACATTTACTTATTTTAAGGCTTTCACAGATATTACCATTATTCCCAAATTTAAATGCATGTAGCTGCATTTACTCACAATTATCCCTTTCTATCCTTGTCCTTTCACCCTCTGCTTTATCACCCATTTTAGGACTATTATCACATCTGCCTATTTATTTTTTTTAAAAAAACCATGTAATATTATATGGACCGATGGTTGCATTTAACAGTCAAACATAGATAAATTACATTTGTTATCATAAGAATATATAGGTTTGTGCTTTAAAAACTCTAATAAAGCTACCAAAAATATAATGGTGCGTTTTACATTGGCAAAAAAAGGTGTTTTGAAGGCTGGTTGAAAACCCAGCTTTTTACATTATAAAATGGGAAAGTGTGACATGAAAACGCCATTTTGGCGTTTTAAGGGAAAAAAACGCGCTTTTAAAAAGTAGTTCGGTTGACCCACTACTTTTTTAATAACTGCGTTACAGCGCTAGTACATGTAAAGGCTAAGGTGTACTTGCGCAGTTAAATGGGGCTCCGTTTCCTTAAGGCGCCCATTTAAAGGCTGCGCTGCTGGTGCGGATCAGAATGGATCGTAGTTGGGAGCATGCGTGGTGTGGACTCCACTCCTAATTAAAACGTTCTATGTCCTCCAGGTGTAAAAGCTGGGATTTAACTGCGCAGTTTTTTAAAGCTCCCAAACCCTAGCTCCGCCCTTAATCCTAACCCTAGACATGCGCAGTAGCGCCTCTGGGATATTGACAGTTTTGGTGGCGGATGTTTTAACAGGTGCAGTGATAAGAGGAAACTTTCAATTTTCACACGAACCCCCACACACATTCCAGCGCCATTTCCCACTTGCCTTTGTCCAACTCAGCCGCTCCTAGGGACACTCTTGCCGAGGCTTTGCTGTGGCACTTTGCACAATGGCAGAGACTTCTACAAGTGGCCCAAAAAGGGGGGAGAGGGATGTCTTGGTCTCATGCAGAGACCTCAGACCTCATTTCCATCTGGTCAAGGCCCAATATTTTAGAGAAACTGGAGTCCACCTACCTCAATGCGGATACCTATCATGAGGTGGCCCAAGCCATGAGAGGGAAGGGACACCGGCGGACTTGGGAAGAGTGCCGGCGAAAGTGCAAAGCCTTAAAGGCACAATATAAAAAATATCGAGACAATTTGGCCAAAGGTACCCAGGCAGGCCCCCGTCCTCCTTTCTACAAGGAGCTTCATGAGTTCATTAGCAAGGATGGGAGGATCAGACCCAACAGACTGTCCACCAGCGGACAGGTTGTGAGGGTCCCAGTGGGCCAGCCTGCTAGGGCTGAACCTATGGAGGACACCCCGGAACCACAGGTAGAGCCAGAATCAGAGCCAGAGCCTGATCCAAGCCCACAGACAAGCATGGAATGTGCCCAACATTTTCTGCTGCCTTCTCAAGGTAAGATGTGCCTCGGCTTCTGAGGGAAAGGGAACTAGGGGACATAGGGAAGATGTGGGATCAGGGTGGGCATAGGGGAGAAGTCACTCTGTCCCTTTGTCATGCAGAGGAACGGGAGCAGTCCCCGGAGTCTGATGAGACATCCTACAGTCAGCAAGCTGTGGACATCGAAGCTCTCAGAAAAAAAGCCCGTGCCATAAAGTTGGCATCTACAGCTTCCTCAAGCAGGCCATCCTCCTGTACAAGCATTGTCCTCTGCCAACGTCAGTAGCCACCGTGATCGGTCGCCTGTAGGACAGAGGACTGTGAGAGGACAGCGATGATAGTGACGGTCAGGAAGCTTTGCAGGGTAAGACATGTGTGTGGCATGGGAAGGGGGGGGATTGTATAGTGGGCCAGTTACAGCAGAGGAACACAGGCGCTGGCGAAGGTTTTTGTTGGCATGATGGCATGTTTTGGGTAGGGGCTACAACGTTCGTTTATGTCAGTGTATGCTGTAAGATCTCCTTTGTAATGACTGTGGTGTGTGTGTGTGTGGTTTGTGCTTCTCCTCAACTCTTCTCTTCCTTACATTTGTCCAAGGGCCTGTGTGACATATTGAGGGTGCTTTGTGAGCGGAGTTCCTGCATGGCATAATAGGGATGGATTGGATGCCCTCTGGAGTATGTGCTAACTCTATGCTTTTGTGTATCTCTGGTGCTTCGTCCTGTAGAAGGTGCAGAAGGTGCAGCAAGACCACCTTCAGAAGAAGAAGAAGCACCCGCCAATCCCACAGCTGCAATGCCACCGGAGGAGCGGCTCGCTGCCATGAGACACAGACGGGTGCGTCGCTCAGCAGCAGCAACATCGCCAGGGGCTATTGATCGTCTCGTTGGTGCCACCTCAGAACACATGACAGCACTCACACAACAGGGAGAGCGTTTCTATCAGCTGAGGTTGAGGAGCGTAGAATTTCAAGAAAGAGCAGTCGAGAATCAGGAGAGGGCAGTTCAGGTGCAGGTGAGAGCCCACCAGAATCAGGAGAGGCACTTCAGCAGCAGGAGCTGGCCCTCCAGAATTCAGGAGAGGGCCCTCCAGAATCAGGAGAGGGCCCTCCAGAATCAGGAGACGGCACTTCAGCTGCAGGAGAGGGCACTTCAGCAGCAGGCAGAATCCATCCAGGAGCAGAGGCGACTCACTTCTGTTCTTGAAGGGCAGAGTGGCCTGCTGGAACAGATAGTAGGGATCTTAAGATCAGCTCAGAGT
This sequence comes from Urosaurus nigricauda, assembly GCA_034509955.1. NCBI lineage: Eukaryota > Metazoa > Chordata > Lepidosauria > Squamata > Phrynosomatidae > Urosaurus > Urosaurus nigricauda. The sequence continues at coordinate 57,980,765 of JAOEGL010000003.1, forward strand.
GGCAGAGTGGGTGGTGAGGAGGAGAGTGTTACCCATAGGGCCATTCCCATGGCTGTAGAGGGGCCATCTGGGCATCAGGGTGGGGAAAGGGGTTGTGATGTCACTCCTGGTGAAGTCATTCTGGATCCGGAGGTCTGTCAGGAAGAACCTAGACAGGAGTCTTCTGGCCTCTTCAGCAGCCAAGTGGCGGTTCCTATGGCGACTCGTCGCCATCCCAGGCGCAGGGGAGGAAGAGGAGGGAAGTGTTGTGACAAGCACTGAGTTCCCATTAAGCACTGTGGTGTCCTCTACTGCACTTATCTCTCTCCCCAAGGGTCTCCTTCCTTCCCTGCACTTCCTTTTCCACCAGGCACTACACTATAGCTATAGCTAACTCACTAACTCCCTATGGCAGTGATGTTCAAACTGCGCTGTTGATGAGATGTAGGACTTAGGCTTCTGGGAGCTGAAGTTCAACATCTCTTCAAAAGCACATTTTGAACACCACTGTCCTACTTCAAATCTTAACACTAACAAATGGTGAAACAGCGCAGTACCGCAACACCCCCATTCATTCATAAAAAAAGAATTTCATTCATACAAATGGGTCAATGGTGTACTACCGCTGTTGCGCAGTTCAAGACAGACAAATTTTTTTTAAAAAATAAACTTTTTTATTTATACAAACTATTTACACATTATTTACAGGGGGAAGGGAAGGGGAAGGAAGGGGAACAGCAAACAAGGGAAAGGGAAGGAAAGGGAAAGGGGGGGGAAAGCAGCTTTACTGGGCAGCTGGAGGTGCAGCGCCAGGAAGGACTTGCAAGATGTTATTTAGGAGCTGCAAGATCCTTTCCTGGCCTGCCTCCAGCGCTGCCACCCTCCTATGCAGCAGGCGTTCTGTAGAGGACAAAAGAAAAAAGAGAGAGAGAGAATGGTTAGGAGGGGACAATGGAGCCACACACCCACTCCCACAGGCAGGGTGTATGGGCATCCCCACTCCCTTCTCCGGTTCTTTGGGTGCCTGTACTCACCTCCTCCCCTGTGGCGCTGTGCCTCAGGCATCTCCCTGGGTTGGGGACCCTGGGCCTCGGGTCCCCTCTCCAGGCGACGGCGGCGGCGGCTTGGCCCAGGCTGGTCCTCATTGGCAGCAGCAGCATCCGGCGACGGAGGAGCTACTGGAAAAAGGGAAGAAAGGGGAGAAGTTAATACAGTGACATGAAGGGAAGGGACAGGACAGGAGTGTTGTGGAGGCTGCAGGCTTGCAACGTCCACCCCCCCCCAACCCCTTGGACACTAACCTGCTGCCAGAGGATCCTGTTCTCTGGCCGGAGGGGCGGCATCAGAGGGCCCTGGCTGTGCTGCATCCTCAGGGAGATCCCGAGCCTCTCCCTGAAGTGCAGCAGCGGGGGACCCCCTGCCGGGCTGTTGGGCCTGCTCAGGCACCCTCCGTCCTCGCCTGGGCTGCATGCCTGCAAAAGCAAAGTGGAGGACAGGCATGAGGACCCATGGAGGACACTGGCAAACAGGAGGGAAGGGTCAGTGACAGGGACACAGGCACAATGAAAGGGGCCCAGACATACCTTGAGGACGGCGATCTTCCCACCGAGGCTCTCCGGCCCTCTGCCAGAGGGCCCAAAGCTGTTCGAAATATGGTGGCCTCTTCCGAACAGGCGGATGCGGACCATAGTCCTCCAGGGTTTCAAAGAACCTTCCCTTCAGGTCCTTGAACTTGCTCCGACACTGTAGGAAGGTCCTTTGAAACCCTCGTCGCCGGAGGGCTCTGGCGGCATCCATAAAAAAGGCCTTGTTCGGCTTGCTGCTAGAGGCCATAACAATCCGAGCAGCTTGCTCTGGCATGAGGGCCTCCAGGAGGATCTCCAGCTCTTCAGCCTGCCAGTAGGCCCTGCGAACTGGAGGTCTCACCCTGGGAGCCATGGTCGCCGTCCTGAGGAAAAAGACAGGGGCTTTGGACTTTATAGAAATTTGTGGGTGAGGGCAAGGTGGGCAGAGATGGCTTCAGGCCAATGAAGTCCCCTCAGAGCTGAATTTTGAATCTTTCCCCCAATAGATGCCTCTGGGCTTCATATTGTTACAATTGAATGGGCCATTAGGGAAGCCTGAATTTCAAGGGGTATTGATACATTGTCAGAGTAAACGGTTGGCAGTTATGGGCTTGTATCTTTATCTTCCAGGAAATCTGGCGCCAGGCACACCTATGCATGACCTTCTGTGAGTGTGTTTGTGTGTGTCAAGCCAACAAGCACATGGCAGAGACTGCCCACACAGCAGACCATGAATGATGGGCACACACAGACTGTGGCTGATGGGATACATTTATTCAACTACTGATATGATTATACAAAACAATTATGCTCTGGTATCACAAATGGAGGAGAAGTCCAAGTTCAAATTCTCCCTGTCTGGAAGAACTCTGCCAATGCATTCCTCACTTTGTGCCCTTCTTGTGTGCCAGGGTCATTTTCCGGAATAGGTGCCCCCAGGGTAGGCAACACAAAACGTCGCCTGTACTGCAGCCCCTCATCCAAAACCTTTCCCTTGGTCTCGCAGATGTTGTGTAGGATGACACAAGCGGCGATGATGGGCACCACGTTCTCTTCTGCCACAACAAGTGGTCCTTTCAGACATCTCCACCTGGCCTTGAGATGCCCGAACGCATGTTCCACCTTCACTCTACACCTGTTCAACCTCCTATTGAAAAGCTTCCGCTTGGCAGTGGTAGGTTTCTTGTAGGGCGACATTAACCATTTTCTGAGAGGATAAGCTTTATCTCCCAGCAGGAGGGGTCCAATTTGCTGACCCTGGATGGTAATGGTGGGGTTGCCTGGCACAAAGATGCCAGCTTCCATAGTTTCAAAAATGACAGAATTGCGGACCACCCTGGCATCATGAGCTGATCCTTGCCATCCAAGCTCCACATCCACAAAGCGACCAGTGTGATCACATGTCCCTTGCAGGATAACAGAATAGGACCCCTTTCTGTTCTGATAATTCTTCCTCTGCCCCAGGGGTGGCACAATCAGACAGTGGCACCCATCCACAGCGCCCACTACTTGTGGGAATCCAAGCTCAGCGAAACCTTCCATGATCTGTAGAAAGGAAAGGGGGGGGGACAGGTGAATAAATGACAAATTCATTACATCCATGCAATTACACCACAAAACAACCCACACATGAAATATGCCACATACAGGATAGGATAGTTTGACAAGTGGAAATATATTTTGGACAGTGCCTTACCTTCTGGGCATCTCCCAAGTACACAGTCCGGGACAGCAGGAGCTTCTCCATGGCCAAGGCGAACTCCAGCATCATTTGCCCTGCAGTGCAAATGCCAACCCCAAAGAGCTCTGAAGTCACCAAGTAGGTCATTTTATGGGCCAGCATGAAGATGGCAATGGCCACTCTCTCCTCCACCGGGATGGCTTTTCTCATCAATGAATCAGATCTCTCCAGTTCTGGACGCAGGATGTCCACCAGCCGGTGAAAGAGGGCACGGGGCATTCGGAAGTAACGCCTCCATCGGCTTTCAGACCAGGTGCGAGTGACTATGACAGACCACCAGTGATCACTTCTCTCCAGCGTCCAATAAAGCCGGGTCTTCCTTTTCTCGGACATAGCAATGCCACCGGCTAATTCACACTGCTCAAGCAGTGAGACACCAACTGCAGCTATTCTCTCTTCTGTATCATCACTATCATCATCAGCTATCATTTCAGTGGTCACATCAGTCATTTCAGTGGTCACAGCTATCATTTCAGTGGTCACATCAGTCATTTCAGTGGTCACATCAGTCATTTCAGTGGTCACAGCAGTCATTTCAGTGGTCACTTCGACGATCCTGGCAGCACTAGCGGAGGCAAAGGCGGCAGCTTTGGCTGTGCTTTGAACATTGACGACAAGTGCCGACCACAAAGGAGAGGAGGCATCCATGTTGGTGATGATGCCCACAGTGACCCTGTGCTGACGAATGCCAACGTCACTGGGTCAATGGCCAGCACTCCTCCTCCTTTGTCTTCTTGCAGATGCTCGGTCTGTGGCTGCTGTCAAAATCACTTAGGAGCCCCCTTTAAATCATTTAAAACTGCGCAATTCGTAGCCTCAACCCTATCAATAGCGCAGTTCAAGCCTCGACCCTCGCAATAGCGCAGTTCAAGACTCGACCATCGGAATAGCGCTGTTCGCAGCGGTACGAACCGCGCAACAGCGCAGTTCGCAGCCGGCAAGGAAAAAAAAAATTAAAATCGCAGTTTAAAGCCGCGTTTATTGCTGCCCATGTAGCAGCTCCGCCTGTGTTTGTAGCGTTCTGACAGCTTCCCATGTAACTGCTGAGCCACAAAAAAGACCACTCAGATAAGTCGTTCCCACACCCCTCAGTGTAGCAGCTCTGCACTTTTTTAATGCAAACCTGAGGCTTGCTATGTAGCTGCTAAGCATTAAGATAAAGGCGACTTCAGATCACACTTTCTTGCCAATGTAAAAAGCCCCAATATCTACCTGCCTATCCCAGTATTTTCTGCATCCGTTTTCTCCAACTTGGATTCCTACATATGTTATTGCCCCCAGTTCCCATCATTGCCTATCAACATGGACAAAAATCAAGGATAACTGTATTTTATCTAGATAGATAAAAGGAAATATTTCCTCACACAGCACATGACTAATGAATCCATTGCCACAAGGTTTAATGAAAGCTTGAAATGAAAATTAGACAAATTAATAGACAATAAGCAAGCTAGAAGTGCAGAGTGGTTTGCACTAGGACTACAAGAGACCAGGCATCGAATCTTACTGCTTAGTCATGGAAACCCACTGAATGACCTTTGACAATGGATACTAGGAAGGCAATGGTAAACCTCCTCTGAAAAAATATTGGTAAGAAAACCCTGATAGCATCTCCATAATTTGGAGTCAACCTGAATGCATGTAAAAACAAGAACAAGAACAAAGCTATCAGTGCCTGCCAGTTATGATTGCTGTGTATAACTTCCAGATATAGGAGGCAGAATACTTACCAATACCATGTGGGGCGGAGGGCACTATTGCACTCAAATCATGATTGTGAGGTTACCATAGACATAGGGTAGCCAATATGGGCACAGAATGCTGGACTAGATACGATTGTGGTCTGATAGAGATTGACATGTATTACATTCTTACAACCCAGACTGGGAAAGGATTAGTGTACATTGACTGGGAGCACATCTTTGGGATTCTTTTCCATTCACTGGTAGCCCCAGAAATCAAAACTAAGACCTTTAGTTCTGATCTTGTGACTGAAGAAATGGTGTAAATAAAATAACATGGTTTTCTACTCAAAGAAAATTTATGTATTGAATTCTTATAAAATATACTTTAATAATTTTCTTAATTTATCTCATCTCCTCACATTATACTTTGTTATATGTAATTAATTTTTGCTTCCTCATAGGGTTTTCTGGCCTTTGTAATATCTATGACATGGAAAGATCTGATGAACTGCATATTTTAATCACTCTGACCTAAGAGAGTAAGAACTTAAATACTTTAGCCATCAAGCAATTCATCTTCTCCTTGACAAATTGGAATTCCAACTTTCCAGTAATTTTGATCACATCCTCCAAGTTAGAAATTGATTTATTAGTTCACTTACTCGGTGGCTATGGCATGGCAGGATTATACCCCAGAGAGTATTTTCCAGTGCTTTGCTTTATATATATTTTAAAAGGGATCAAATGCTGAGCTTCCATCACTGTACCACAATCCCTAAGGAAGTATGACATGAATATTAAGCACCCACCTTTCCTTTCCCTTTTAAAATATGTCAATTTCTGCCAGCTTCTGCACAGTATTTGCTGCCTTTTGCTACACAGGCCAGAACTACGATTCCCAAATGGTAGTTCCCTGTTCACAAAGACAATTCAATTCAGTTCTGTTAACAAATTAAGATGGATCTTCCTTTCTGTTGGAATGAAGGTACAAGTTTAATTAGCCATTTATGTATCCCCTGCAAGTAGAAAGGAGGACACCTGTTTGCCCAAAATTTGTATATGCTTGATACAAACGTATAATTAGTTACAACAGTTATAATGACTGGAATTCACTTTGCATTTGCAAATCAATAAACTAGAATTACGCAGCCATAACTGATTTGTCCCATGGCACAATCATAAAAGTCCCCCAATTCTGTTTTGCCAGGCATCAGCCACTGAAAGCGATGGAGGACTGTTCTCCTAGCCATCGGGGCTCAGGATAGTGACATTTCCACCACTCTCCACCATTGATCTCTGATGCAAGGGAAAATTGCATTTACTATTCATCATCATACTCCCAGTTATGACATGGGATCCAAATTATGGAATGAATGGGGGGAGCGGGGACTATTCCATTTTAATTTGGGGGATGAGCAATAGATTCTACTGCATTCAGTTCCAAATTATCTGAGGAATTTTTACTCATGTTTTTTTAATATATATATATATATATATATACAGGAACAGATTCTTAGGTACAACTAAACCTGCATGTGGGTTGGTTCCAGCAGGAAAGCAAGATAATCAGGAAGCAAGTATGTTTTGTACAACAAGGCAATGGCATATAGCATTCAGATACTTTAAAAAGTAACTAAAATTTTACTTTCAAGAAATATACTATTGAAGTGTTACTTTTCAAAACTGTAATGATAACAATAACCAACTATCTATTAGAGGATTAGAAGTATAACTGTAACCAGTTACTTTTAAAAGGAAAAAGTGTTCCACCTTCTGACTATTTCTTCCAATTGTTTTTCTTTTTAAAAGAATCGGCATTCACTCAAGAAATTGTTTTAGTGTTTGTTGCTCACAGTAGGTCCCAAATAATACCCCAATTTTCCCTTTAAAAAAATCTTGCTACAGAATTCAAACACTACTTGTTTTTATTCTTATGGTATGACTTGAAGAAGTTCATCTGCATGGCAGAACTGACCCTGTTCAGAATAATTTCTGTGAAGAAGCTATTTAATTTTCCACCCCCTTTGTCCTACTTCTAGTTTGGTGGGCCATTCTTAAGAAACCGTCCATTCAACATCTTGCCTCCAAACATTTAGAAAATGTTAATCTCAGTTAATCTATATCATTCTCCAATCACTGTACATCCAAGTAATACATCTAATTTTTCATATGTTTTCATGTAATACTTTCCCCTTTTTGTGAACTATTTTTTATTTCTCCCTCAAATTTCCTCCAATTTGCATGTGTATCAAATATTGTAATCTGTGTAGGACTCAAATCACTTTTACCAGAGGTGTAAAAAGTACATTTTAAACAAACAAACAAGAGGAAGAGAAAAAGGCATTTGGTGTATGGAATCTAGCCTCAAGAGCCCAAAAATTGGGGAAAGGGATGCATTTTAAAGTCTGCCTTGGTGCCTTTCACATTTCACCAATCTCAGACACAAAGAAGGGACAGTAAAACCCAAAGGTTCAGGGCCATTCATGGAGAACACACTGCCAAAAATTCATTCTCTGATAAAGTGAGTTGCTTTTGCTTGAGTGACTCCACTGATTGCACAGGGGACAAAGGTGGTCTCTCTGATATGCAGGTCAGATCACTAAGGGCTGTTTGCTAAGGTCAGCCCATACCTTTACTTTTCACTTGGAAACCTATTGAGTTTTTAAGCAGTAAAGCTCCAGTCATCAAGTGAGCTACTGCTATTTCCCTCAGTTGAATGTTCATGAGGATACTAATTTGGAGATGGCACAAGACCATGACTATGAAGATATACAACCATATCCTCTAGTTAGTTAAATTCAAGTATTAGATTCAGGGAATTGTCTACTCCTCTGGTTGCTTCAAAGTAATGGTGTGAAAATTCAGCTCAGTCCACCACATCTCTAGTTCTCTGGCAGGTTATAACAAAGCAAACACAACTTACAAAATTAAACAAAATTTCATACCAAAGTTAAATATGTAATTAAATTATCTGTTAAAAACCTGTTAAAACATAAACCATCACAAGGGAGAAAAGCAAATAGAAAATCCAGCACATTATTTCAAAACCCTCTTCCCTTGAGAAATCAGTTTTCCGAAGCCTGCTGAAACAAAATAAAAAAGGGTCTTTATCTGCCTGCAGAAAGATAACAAGGAGGGTACCTGTTTAACCTCTCTAGGAAGGGAGTTTAATAAGGAGTTAAGTTTTTGGCGGGCTGCCAAAACCCCAATTTAATCCCAAATAATTTATGTGGGGGGGAGGGTGGGTCCAAGCTTTTGTTTTGTTTTGTTTTGTTTTTTTAAGATCCACAACATAGGCAGTGTGAATAACCAATGTGAATAGACCTGGGATAATTCAGGATTAAACTCTGCTTGGCATGAATACATTTTGAATACATTTGCATTGTTGACAGCCCCACAATGGAGAAAATGTTGTCCCTTCCACGTTGGAAGCTGCCACTGAACCAGGAGGAAGTAAAGAGGGAAAAGGAGAAGAAAAGGGGGAGAGTAAAAGTGATGCCACCTCCCTCAAATGGTGGGAGGGAGAGAAGCCTTTCTCCAGTTGAGGGGTACTGGTGGGTGCAGGGACATAGGAACAGTGCCAGCATATGTGAGCAACTGAACTCACAGAGATACAGGGAGATGTGGTTTCATGGTGTAAATATCAAACCTGGAATGCATGGTGAGGTTATTTGCATCACTCCGCTAAAACCAACAACACCTGAATGACCCCTAAGAGCCTGTGAGCAGCTACTGACTCAGAATACCCTCTCCTTTGTTCCTGCCAGATGTACCTGTGGTGGTTCAGAGAGAAGGGCTTCTCCAGAAGAGGTAAAAACATGAGGAGATTAATATAGGGAGACATGAATAGGCATTCAGTTAACCTTGCTCACTATTTATTATATAATATTCTCTTTTTATTTTGGGGAAATCAGCATGGAAGAGCTCTCTCCAACACACACACACACACACACACCCATTTTAAAGACAGGGACAAGCAGACACTCTTTTTATTGTTTTTGAAAAAAGTTTATGTGACAGAATGAGCTAAACATCTTTAAATGGTGATGGAATGACTTCAATGTGAAAAGGGAACATGAGAGAAGAAAAAGCTAGTCTTATATTCATTATTTGTGTACAGTTTTGTGATCCTGGTTAGGATGGAAGAAATGCTTTTAGCAATAGCAGTCTGTTCACATATAGAAAATATTGCATTTTTAAAAAGTGTTAATGTTATTTTGTACTTACTGTTCCTAATGGTGTCCCTGATCAAATTGATTAAAACTAGCCAATCATATTAGTGTGTCTACTGTCCTCCAACGTGCAATTAGCAAACTCTTTCCATATGGCATAATTGTGCTTCATATTGCAGTGTTTTCCAAAATTTCAGTTCTAACGATTTGAGGGGTTGAGGTGGAGGTAAAACAAATCAATAGTATTCCAGTCCAAATGATACCTTGAAACTAGGCAATGAAATAAACCACCATCTTCTATTCAATCTGTCTTCTCTTAGTGCAATGGAAGTGTTGCAAATGAAAGATTTAGGTAAGCACTAGGTGCAACAGCAATGTCTGTACTGGCCTCATTAGTTTTTCCATTCCAAAAAGTAATGCAGAGTTATATACTGTATCGCCTCCTCTCTTCATCATAATTATATGGTGCATTTCTCTGTTAGCTTTGTTATAAGAATGTCCTTTTAAAATCTGCTAAGGATGCAACCCTGTACATGTCTCCCTGGATCAGACCTAGTGGGATTTTTATCAGAGCAGACATGTACAGGATTATTCTGAACACCAATGACCTTTGAACTGGACAGCGTTGGAGTCAACTGATGCAGTTACTCATGGTGTCACCATCTCATTGACCTCCTTCCATAGCACATCATACAGAATCCTTAGTAATGGTTTTTGTACCAATATACAAAAATTGTACATTATGTACATAAATCGTAATTCTGGCATATCTCTGAATGTAATTGCAATAGTTGTGACATAAACAACTAGCAAAACTAAAATTATCTTTAAATTATAGTATCATACACACAGCCTAAATGTATTTACATGTACATTGTTTCATGTGGTTAAAGTGAAAATGGGTTAAGATATGATGTTTCAAAATTATTATTTTTTTGCAAAAATAAAAATTATTTTTTTTAAAAAAACCCTCTCCTTTCTGGAGTTGAAGTGGCTGGTAGCCATGGTTTTTTGTGCATTTTTCAGGCTAGATGGCCATGTTCTAGAAGAGTTAATTCCTGACGTTTTGCCAGCATCTTTGGCTGGCATCTTCAGAGAATGCTTGCCTGGAAAAGGGTTGGATATATAATAATAATACTAATACTACTACTAATAATAATAATATAATTTTTATTTATATTTCCCGCCTCTCCCTGCGGATCGAGGTGGGATTACAGCATAAAAAGAGTAATACATACAATATATTTAGCACACAACTACAATACAACAAGCTAAAAAATATATCTAGTTAAAAACCAACTAAAATCTGCCATGTGATCTATATCTAGGGGGTTTCAACAATGCAGGGGACTCAATGAGATGTTATACAAAGTCTGGTGGATATGCCCACCAGAAGAGAGCCATCTTCAGCACCTTTTTAAATGATTTTAGAGTGTTTATCAGGCGGATCTCTTCCGGCAGGTCATTCCAGAGTTTCGGAGCCACTGCTGAGAATGCAGTATGAGAAGTTGATGTCAGTCTTGTATGGATAGAATCTAGCTATTTTTAATCTGATGTTCTGAGGGTCCGGGGTGGATTATGTAGGGAGAAGCATTCCCTCAGGTAACCTGGGCCCAAGCCATGTAGGGCTTTAAAGGTAACAACCAACACTTTGTATTGCACCCGGAAGCTGATCAGCAGCCAGTGAAGAGATTTTAAAGAAGGGGTAATATGCTCAATCCCGGAGGCCCCCGTAATCAATCTGGCTGCTGCATTCTGGATCAGTTGAAGCTTCCGAACTTGGTACATGTAGAGCGTGTTGCAGAAATCTCAATGAGAGGTTATCAGTGCATGTACTACTGCTTCTAGGTCCCCCTTGTCCAGGTAGGGGCACAGCTGGCATATCAGCCAAAGCTGATACCAGGCACTCCTAGCAGTCGCCTCCACCTGCGATGTCAGTTGTAGAGATGAGTCCAGAAGCACACCCAAGCTGCAAACCTTGTCCTTTAGGGGAAGTGTGACCCCGTCAAGGACAGGTTGATGGATCTCCATCCCTGGACTAGGAGAACCTATTGCGAATACCTCCGTTTTCTCTGGATTCAACCTGAGCTTGTTTTCCCTTATCCAGCTCATTACTGAGTCCAGGCAGGCATTCAGAGGAGAGATGCCATCCCTAGTGACTACAGCAGTCAGAGACATAGAGAAGTGGATTTGGGTGTCATCAGTGTACTGATAACACCACACCCCATGTCTCCAGATGACTCTCCCAGCAGCTTCGTGTAAATGTTAAATAGCATGGGAGACAGAATGGCGCCTTGAGGGACACCAGATACCAGCTCTCTTTTACGAGAGCAACTGTCTCACAGCATCACCATCTGGAACCTGCCCAAGAGATAGGATCGGAACCACTGAAGTACAGTGCCTCCAATGCCCAATTACCTTAGGCGTTCCAGAAGGATACCATGGTCAATGGTATTGAAAACCGCAGAGATGTCCAAGAGCACTAGCAGTGTCACACATCCCCTGTCAATACCCAGACAGAGGTCATCGACTAAGGCGACCATGGCCATCTCAACTCCGTAGCCCGCTCTGAACTCGGTTTGAAATTGGTCTAGATAATCAGCCTCATCCAAGACTGCCTGGAGTTGGAGAGCAACCACCCTCTCAATCACCTTGCCCAAGAATGGTAGTAGCGAGACCGGTCTATAGTTGTCCCTTATCAGGGGATCCAGGGAGGGTTTTTTTTTCAAAGGAGGCTTAACCACAGCCTGCTTGAGCTGAGATGGAAATTTCCCCTCCCTGAGGGATGCATTGATGACACATTGAAGCAGTGTCACCACAGCATCCCCACTCTGTGCAGTCAGCCAAGATGGACAGGGATCAAGAGGGGATGTTGTTCTCCTTACAGATCCAAGAAGCTTGTCCACTTCCTCGGTACTTACAAGCTCAAAGTGATCCAGTGTATATATTTATACACGTGTGACCCTGGAAAGGGAGAAGTGATTTGCATGTGTATTGTTCTGTTGCTAATGGCAGGCCTCATGGTGGGAGGATATGCAAAAGACGATAAGTCCTGAAGAACAACAAGATGAAGTCTCATCAAACGCAAATGAGAAATCTCCCAGGGTCAGGGGTTTCCCAGCAGACAATGAGCACTAATCAAGCAGACACTAATCCTCTTTTGCATATCCTCCCATCCTGAGGCCTGTCATTAGGAACAGAACAATACACATGCAAATCACTCCTCCCTTCCCAGGGTCACATGTGTGTGTTTGTGTATGTATGTATATGTATATATATACTCAACCCTTTTCCAGGCAAACATTATCTGAAGATGCCAGCCACAGATACTATTGAAATGTCAGGAAGAAACTCTTCTAGAACATGGCCACATAGCCCAACCCCCCCCCCAAAAAAAACCTTTCCTTTCTCTTCCTACTGAGCCCACTCACACTATCTCTTCAGTGTTTTAAAGGAATACAGGAAAGCACCATAGCCCATTTCTGCCAAAGCCAGATGTTTGGGGAGCAGGGTATCACCTGGTGTGGCCTTCACTCCCCCCCCCCCATGACACCCCTGACCATGACCTCTTAACCGTCTTGAATACTGTTTTGTACTCCATTTGACAACACTCGCAGAACCATAGAGTGTATGTTACTTTGGTGTAGCCCTAGAATTTCATAGGATGACCCCCCCCTTTTCCCCCAAATCTACAAAATAAATCAACTTCAGTGTCCAAGGAGAAAATCAAGTTATGTGAAGACATTTTAGCATAGTTGTTTCATTGCTACATGACTGCCATTTCCAATACATTCTTCTCCCTCTTCACCCACCATTTGCTTTCTAATTAAGACATTCAAGACTGGTTATTTCATCCTACCCAAAATCCTGTATGGGATTTATGGATGCATAAGCACTGCAGATACAGTACTACACAGTGATTCCTGGACAGATCCCCCTCTAATCCTCATTTACTGAAAAACACCTGCTGTTTTCAATGGCAGTCTATTCTCCTTTTGCTCAGGAAGCAGCTGGCTGCCATTTCCACCCCTCCTGCAAGTGACCTTTAGTGTGACAGATAGAACCTCTGTCACAATTCCCCCCTCAGACCAGAGACTGCTTGCATGAGGTGTGGTGAGGTGGGACTGACAGCCATCTGCTTCCAATTTGATGATGAAACAGATCCCCATTGATTGCAATGGCTATTTCCTGGTAAGTGGGAACTGGTGGATTTTCAACTAAATTAGGGGCTCCCTAGGGGTCATAAATATTTTAACAGTCTTGAGTATGTAACTCTAGGTTATGTATTCATAGCTGCCATAGAGGATTCAGGCTATCATTGGGGGGGGGGGGAGGAAAGGTGATACAATGAAATTCAGTCCATATTGACTCTCCCTGTGTTATTCAAATATTCAACAGATGTCTGAATATAGCAATGAGGGTCATCACAACATCAAAGGACACTTTTCTTTTCACTCCATTCTGTATTTTGAGCACTGTTCAAATATCTGTTTTTAAAATAGTTTATCTGCATGAAAAACAAAACTTTTCCTAAAAGCTGAAAGCGATAATTTGTGTTTGAATTGTGAAGTTGAATATTGTCTAATTTTCAGTCAAAACTCTCATCCTCCCTTTGTCTTTGCTAAACATTTCTTTGGAAAAGCTCTACCCTGGTGTTCTCTTCCCTTGCCTCTCAACATGCATGCACCCATCAGTACAACTCCATCTTGAGGTGAGTTGCCTTTAAATATTTGTTACAGGCATATTGGTGTGAGACTTCTGAAAAGGATGATCTAAAAAAGGCAAGAAGAAAAAAAGATGGAGTCCTTTCAGATTGCCACTTAAGTACAGTGAGCCAAGGTAACCTTCCTGAAATCAAATACAGATGCTTGGACATAGCAAGGTCATACAAAAGCCATTATGAAGGCAATTGCATAATCAAAGTCCTCAATGGTATCCCTCAAATAATGGCACATATTTCTATAGTAATACATTACTTAAGGGAAAAAAATGTTCCAGGTAGATATGCTACTCTTATTGATGGTGGAAGAGAAGAGAAGGCCACTGCACCTGCAAGCTGAAGTGAAAGATCACAGCAGGAATATAAGGTCTTAATAAGATATATACTCTCTGAACAAGATGTTGATCTCTGAATAACAGTATATTCTCTGAACAATACCTTGAAGAAAGGGCTTAAATGTGGTAATACAATTTTTGAAGTCAGCATGGTGTAGTGGTTTGAGGGTTGGATTCAGACTCCAAGAGACCTGGGTTTGAATTCCTGATTAGGCACTGAAATCCAGTGGGTGAATTTCAGTGAGTCACATTCTCTCAGCCTAAAAGGAAGGTAGTAGAAAACCTCCTCTGAACAAATATTGTCAAGATAATCCTAGGATAGGGTAGCCATAAATCAGAATCAGCTTGAAAGCACATAGGAATAACAAAATGTAAATGAAAATTTAAGTAGTAACAGTTTGTTTTACATTGATTTTAGCTGCAACTTGTCCCCATGTTATCTTCCTTTACTCCTTCTAGAGACAAAACACAAGTATATGTGTGCATGTGGCCCCAAAATGGAACTGATAGTTCTGTCGAAGCATAGATTTTCAAGATGGTGTACTGTCGGTAAAAACCCACATTCACATCCCTGCCACAGGCATACACTTTTTAACAGGATAAAGGTAACACAATCTTCTTGGAAAAGGAGAGGTTAATGGGCAAGGGAATGCAAATGCTTTTATGCACGCTCTGATACCTTTTCACCTACTTCTGTTTATCTCCTTCTCGTATTCATTATGAACTTTGGCTGATGATACTTGAAATGCTATATGAGAAAGTTAACTGGCAAAAGGGCCATTTATCTGAGAATTATGCTGCAATCTTAGTGAGCCTAATAAATTGTTTCCCAATGTGCATACTCAAGACTCAATTAAGCTAAGCAATTAGAAACTGTTATACAGAGTTCTGACATACAACTAAGCTACCTATGGTGTGATTTCTTCCTTTTCTAATGAAAAAACTCCAGAAACATCTACAAGGGATACAGTGCTCCAAAATAGCAAATTACCAAGAATTTCCATGAAATGTGTTTAAAAGGGAAATGTTGTGTATTCTAAGACAAGTGGTGCTGTCTCGCAGCATGAAAGCAGTGGACTTATTAAAAATAAGCAGTGGGAAGAAAGCCTTGTAGCATTTGGATAACTCTAAGGAACTGAGAGCTTTTCAGAAGGAAAAAAGACACAATATATGATTTGCTTTTATGGAACTTTTCTTTTCTTTTCAAAAAAGGGTTGGGTAAAATTTGGTACATAAGATGTTGCTCATCCATAATCCCATCAACTCTTGTTAGCTTAGTCAATCCTGAGGAATACTGGGAGTTGTAGTTCAACAACATATTGAGGACCACACTTTACCCATACCTGTTTTACAATCTAAAAACTTGCCCTTCTTTTCAATAAGATGGTAAACCAGTTCCCCCTGACATCTGGTGGGTTCCATTTCAGTGAGTCCTGAATCTTCTGTAGTGCTTAGCCCTGACTCATCAGGATTAGCCCTTATGCCCCTTATATCCCTCAAATAGGTTTAGACCTTAGGTAGTTCCTTTCAGATTTAAATCCATTCAAGGTGTATTCACTTTCCTAGTGATATAGAATCTATCAGTTGCTATTGCCCCCCAGATCAGAAAGGCCACATGGACACATGCCTTTCTATATGTTAAATACAAACAAAGTTTTCTATTAAAATTTCCATATAAAAGCTTTTAGACACCTTCCTTTTCAGATGCTAGTTTTCCATCTGCAAGCATTTTTGATGTATCTGGAGAGGCCTAACAGGCCTACTGTAGCGATTAGTGAGTACACACAGTCCCCAGAGAAAATTCCATGTAGATTCTCTTTCATTTGGTTATGATACAGCCTTAAGAATCTGCCAGGATATTGTATTTGTCACCCCAAAAGCATATCAGTGGAGGCCAATAACTCACAATGCTTGCTGGTGTGTGAAACAAGTTTCTTCCTAATCCAAGAATGCACCAACTCTATACCCTTCCACCCCTATTCCAATCTGACTGTATCATTTGGCTATGATTTGTTAGGCTGCAAAATTATGAGGCAGAACTGGGCTACACTGAAACAACTATTCTGAAGTAGAAATGTATTGTTAGGATGAAGTAGGCAGGGGCAACAAAACAAGGAGATTTTTGTTCCATTTTGAATCAAAACAAGACCTAGGTAAAAGCCTAAACATTTCCAAAACTTGATTTCAGGAAGATAATACTCGTCTAGCTTGGTTTAAAACATAGATGGGGAGTATGCTGTTCTCCAGATGTTTTTGGATTACAGTTCCATTCAGTATTTGTCAGCAGAGCCTGTGGTGAGGGCTGATGGGAATTGCAATACAACAGCATCTGGCAGGAATCTGGCATATTCCTGATCCTTGATCTAGAATCTCCATTTTGCTTTTTTTTTCTTTTTCTTTTTTTTTTTTTTTTGAGAATTACCACATCACTTAAAAGTTTATAGGAACTACGAATTAAACAGTTGGATTATAGTCAAGCAGTAATAGATTTAAAATGAAGAAAACTAGCAACATTCAGGAAAGTTCAAATATTTTCTACCCCACCTACTCTTTCCCTTGTGCTCTGTCTCTTCCCACTTCTTTCTAGCATCCTAGAAAAGGGTTGTAAAGAGTACTTCAGATTTAATTGCAAGTAATCAATAAACCAGTTCCTGCGTGCTTTGGAGTTAGGCATTATTTATGCCAAATAATATTTTTAAGGATGTTAAGTTTTTATTAATAATTATTCTGTCCCATAATTTTAAACAGTTATCCCATCAGTTTGCAACTTCCTCTTAATGACCATGAGGCTGGCAATAATTAACATTAGAACCGTAGAAAACAAACTGCATTCTATATCATAGCAGTATTTCCACCCTAATACAAATACATCTTTTCTATTGTGATTAACAGTAAAGGCAAGCAGTTAAAAATTAGGCAGAACAACTATACCCAATGAACAATATCATAAGAATAAATTAAATCCATCCTGTATCATCTCCCCCCCCCCAAACCTTAACTTTTAAGAAGAGGTTTTACAATATCCTCAAGTGTTAATTGATTAATTTTCCAAATGGCGAAGACTCCTAGATTCTAGGAGTCTTAGTGAACCACATGTCAGAAATGTCATGTGGCTGCTAAAAAAAGACAATATGATGCAAGTATAGTGTTTAGACTAAGGGAAGTAATAGTACCACTCCAGACAAAACGGAGGTACTCACAGTTACGAGCCCTAAACCAGTTTTGGGAATACAACTTCCAGTCCTAGATGGAGTCACACTCTCCTCTCAGGACTCACTTCACATGACAAGTCGAGTGCGATGGTCAGGAGTGCCTGTTATCAGCTTCGGCTGATACACCAGCTGCACCCTTTGCTGGAGATGAGGGACTTGGAAACTGTGGTTCATGTGCTGGTAACCTCACATCTGGACTTCTGTAACGCACTCTACATGGGGCTACCCTTGTGCTTGACCCGGAAACTGCAGTTGGTTCAAAACATGGCAGCCAGGCTTGTCACTGGTACATCTAGGAGAGAGCACATTACACCAGTGCTTAAATACCTCCACTGGCTGCCGATTAGTTTCCGGGCACAGTACAAGGTGTTGGCGTTGACCTTTAAACCCCTACATGGCTCGGGTCCATCCTATCTGAGGGACCGCCTCTTCCCATATGACCCCCCCCCTCGCCCCACACACTTTGGTCCTCTGGGAGGAATCTGCTACAGACCATGAAGACCAGGCTGAGCCAGACTTCCCAGTGGGCCTTCTCAGCTGTTGCCCCTAAGCTGTGGAATGACCTGCCAGACGAGTTGTGTCTTATTCCATCCATTGAAGGCTTTAAAAAAGCCCTGAAGATGCATCTCTTCCGGCAGGCCTTCCCAGAAGAAATGTAACACCTCCCGGAACCGGAAATGCATTTTTGAGCTTTTCCATCTCTCTTTCTAGCATTACTTCACCCTTATACAGCTAAGGTTTCCAGATTGGAACTTCTGTCACTGTTTTTATTTTATTTTTATATGCTCATTTATTGATTTTAATGTTGTTGTGATTTAATCCTGTTTTAAGGGGGGGATTTGGTGATGAGATGGTATATTTTAATTGTATTGTTTTTTAACCTTGTTGTAACCTGCCCCGATTGCTCGTTCAGAGGGGCGGGCTAGAAATAAATAAATAAATAAATAAATAATGCTGCTTTGGTCAGATCTCACTTGGAATATTTTACCCGGTTCTGGGCACTATAACTCAAAAAGGTTGTGTACAAGCTGGAGTGTCCAGAGGAATGCAACCAAAATGACGAAAAGTCTGGAAACCATGCCCCACAAGAAGTGGCTTGGGGAGCTGGGTAAGGGTAGGTTTAGCCTGGATAAGAAGGCTACCCCAGGATCCAACCCTCAGTTACCCCTCGTCAGTTTATATCAAATCAATATCTAAAATGAATGTTACAGGCAGTTAGCTAAATGGGAGCACCCCTGTGCAGGAAACCAGTAATAATATATTAGAGAGATACCATCTCAACATAAAAGAGATTCCACCTCAACATTAGGAAGAATTTCCTAATGGTAAGAGCTTTTTGACAGTGGAACACACTGACTTGAAGAGTGGTAGGGTCTCCTTCTTTAGAGGTTTTTAAACAGAGACTGTATGACCAAATGTTAGGAGTACTCTGATTGTGTATTCCTGCATGGCAGGGAATAGCCTTTGATATCTCTTCTTACTCTATGATTCCATGGTTTTACTCTGAACCTTAAATAAACTTTCTAATGTGTTATATTTATCTGAGGGGACAGATTTTCTCCTGGACACTATGCCTCACAGTCATTCAAATGAAGTACTTTGGGGCATAGGCTCTCAGTGTTCATGATCCATATTAGTAAGTCCAGGACACTCCAAGGCTTCCCAGGTCTTTGAGAAGATGAGGTTGATTGACTGAGCAAGCAAAACAGTAGGTCACTGTGCTTGCAGTAGAAAGAATGGAAAATAAGGTATATATCCAGGGAGGTTAAAAGGTGACATCAGAGAAAGGAGAATGCCTCTTGACTTCAGCGAAGCACTGTGCTTGGCCAACAAATATCAGCATTTATCGCTCCCTCGCAGATTGCTACCTGTCCAGTGTGAGACTGACAAAAATCTATAAAGGAGCTAGAACCTAAGCCCTATGTTGGGGTTCTCATTTGTCAAAATGTCTGTGATTGTGGATAGCCATATTTTGATATTTGATCAGCCACTACAAATTATAACCCTTCCAACAAAAACAGTGATAAACTGTAATAGTTAACAAAACAATCAAATATACTTCTTACATCATGAAGAAGAAAGGTCCTATGAGTTCAGTTGGAGTTCCCCCTGGAAATATTTGTATATTATTGCAGCCTAATTGTGTATTCAATATGCTCAAAATAAACCTCAAACTCAAAATGCTCAATCTGTTTGTAGCCAAATGACATTTGTACAAATGACATCATTTGCAGCTACAAATGATGCAAGCAGGCTGAATGCACATTTCTCCCTTGAGCCTTCTACCAAACTGTGACAAGTTGACCTGCTTTTCTGTTGTCTTGCCAACAGAAAATTGTCACAATTAAATGCATAAATCTTTTAACCCTTTAAAATTTGATCCTTATGATGCTCCCAAGAGGTGGCCTCTGGAAACAAGAGAACAAAATCTGTTCGTTCTTAGTGCTAAATACTCAGTGTTGCTCCCCTAGACTCCCATAATCCCTTTAAATGGTTCATGTTCTTCACTAATTAGTTTTCCTGAGCCATTCTGTATCCCAAGAGGTTTGAATCCTTGTAGCTTTAGGAATTGATTTCTATTTTCTTTTCTTTTTCTTTTTTTAGGCTATGGTATTTAATCAGACTGTGGTAGGTAATAAGCGTAGGCCTTCTATTTTAATTTATTCCGGATAAAGAAGTGCCCACTTTTCACTGTACAGGCCTTGGTGAAATAATCTGTAAAAAAATGTCATAACACTTAACACTGAACTTAAACTGGTAAGTCATATCCTAGAGCTCCTTTGAAGGCATTCTTTCAACTAGAGCAATTTTTGGTGCCAAAATGCAGTCTGGCAGCAGGTAGAGAACTCAAGGAAAGTGCTTCAAAACAAATTCAACAAGGTATATTTCCAACACTGAAGGCTTGGCTCTGCTGCACCAGAAAGGTGAAGTGAAAATAAGAGGCCTTCATTAGATAAACCCAGAAGCTTTGGGTGAGGATGAAATTATGTCTGGGCTAGCCAAAGGTATGGTCATATAGTACTTTAAAATGGAAAAGGTGGAACAATGAAAGCTATTCAAGCCTAATACCATGACTCCTGCATCTCTATCAATGAAATAATCTGTCAGGTAGATGATCTTTTAAGGCTTTTTTAGGTCTTACAGTTTGAGTCACGTGAGTGGCTGTGTTATAGCCTAGCAAGGACTATGAATTGTATAGCAGCTATGTCACCAGTTTAACTGAAATATTTATTGCTTGCAAATTGTTCCAGAGATTTCCAGTCATTTCAGTGGGAAGCTCAGTATCCAGTGAGAACCTGGAGCACTGGTATCCATGGACCTGGATCACCAATCTTAGCAGCTGTCCTCCTGAATTAGGTGTAGGTTGTGTTTTACTTGTTGTTGTTAATTAACCAAATCCAGTTTATGGTGACCCTATGAATGAGAGACCAGCAGGTCCTCCTGTTCTCACCAGCCTTGTTCAGGTCTTGAAAATGTGACTTCCTTGATTGAGTCTATTCACCTGTTGTGTGGCTTTCATTTTTTCCTATGCTTTCACATCAACTCCAGCTCATGGTGACCCTCAGCATTATTGTCTTTTCAAATGAGTCATTCTTCTCATGATATGCCCAAAAAGTACAACAGTCTCCTTTTTAATCCTTTTTGGATTCTATTTGAATGTTCAGACTAATAATAATAACAATAATAAAAATAATATTTTTATCCCGCCCCTCTGTGCAACACAACCAGGGTGGTTTACCATATTAAAATATAAATTCCATAACATAATCCCCCATCCCATTTCCCCCTTAAAATTCAATTAAACCAATTAAAACATACTTAAAAACAGTAGCAATAATAACAGATAAACAGATAGGCAGTAACTGTAGTCAACCAGAGGTCAACTAGTTGGGTCTTCTTTTGGTGGGCACATATATATTCAGGAAAGGCCTGCCAGAAGAAATCCACCATAACAGCGTTTGAAAAGCTGTTTAAGGTGGTGATGTGATGGATTTCATCCAGCAGCCCATTCCGTAATCTGGAAGTGATGGCCAAAAAGGTCCACTGGGCAGTTGCTGACATACTAGTTTTTAAAGGTTTCAGCAGATTCTTCCCAGAGGACCTAAGTGGATTACACAAAAGGAGGTGGTCTCTGAGATAGGTTGGACCTAAGCCATTTAGGGCTTTAAAGGTGATAACCAGCACGTTGTACTGGGCCCGGAAACTGATGGGCAGCCAGTAAAGTGATCTTAAGATCAGTGTTATATGGTCTCTTCTGGATGTACCTGAGACCAATCTGGCTGCCATATTCTGCACTAGTTGAAGTTCCCAGACCAGGCACAAGGGTAGCCCCATGTATAGTTAATCTGATTTGCTTTTGGACCAAGTTGTCTTTTTGGAAGTCTTTAATATCCATAGAATTCTCCCTTAGCACCACATTTCAAATTAGTTGATTCTCTTCCTGACAGCTTTCTTCACTGTCCAGCTGTATGTCATAATTGTATCTTGCAACCATACAAGGAAACCAGAAATATAATTGCCAAGATGATTCCAACATTGGTGTTGATATTTCGTTACACTTGAGAATCTTATCTAGTTCTTTCATGGTTGTCCTTTCAAACTTTAGTCTATTTCTGATTTCTTGACTACACTCTCCATTTTGATTAATGACTGAACCAAGGTATAAGAAATGTTTTACCATTTCAGCATCTTCATTGTCTGCTTTAAAGTTATGCAAATCATCTGTGGTCTCTTTCAGCACTACATTTCAAAAGGGTTGATTATCTTCCTTTCAGCTTTCTTCACTGTCCAGCTTTCATAACCATACATAGAAACTGGAAATAGGATGGCATGGACAACTCTAAGTTTGGTATTCAATGATACAGCTATCAATATTTCATTCTATCTCTAGTGCCGAGACTTTTCTTTAGACCTTAATTTGAAGGAAACTATTTTAATGACCATATTTCCCCAGATCCGATCATAATTAGCCTTATGACCCTGAACTTTTGTGCATTTTTCCATGCAGCTTTTGGCTGAGAAAGTGCATGAAAAATGTGTTTATTGCAGAAATACAATACATGAATATTAAGGAAAGTAAAAAAAAAAAAAAGTGTAAGTGTGGGGAAATTCACAGGCACAAGGAAATTTGTCCACCTGATTAAATGATATCATATTGGTAAAGATGTTGTCTAAATCTGGCATACAGTACACAGGAAACAAGACCTTGAAGCAGAGGTATCATCTGTGAATGTGCTTTTAAAAAGCATTTTATCCTGAATTTCCTGGATGTAATTGAATGGATAACCTAGGCACTGTCCAAATTATCTCATCAAAAGTAGAACAACAAACTGTATAACTGTGAGAAAGAATTTTAGGGAAATAGATTTTTGGCTAATCCTACATTAGACCAAGGTTTTGGCCTCCTCATAGTGTTAGGTCTGTCCCTGAACACAGTCCAAAAGCAAAACATACCTACAGAAGGTCAGAATTGTCTCTCAACTGCCAGATTTATCCCACATGTATGTAACCCTAGCCTGTGTTATGTCGTGGAAACACCTTAGAAATGTTGGAACAGTAGTAAGTATAGGTTACACCAGAAAAGGGTAACCCTAGCCTGCATCCACACTGCAGAAATTATCCAGTTTGGCACCACTTTAACTGCCATTGCCCAATACTCTGAAATTCTGGAAGCTTTGGTTTGGTGCAAACTACAAACTACAAATTCCAGAAATCAACAAACTACAATTCTCAGAAGTCTATAGCATTGAGCCATAGCAGTTATTCCTGCAGTCTTGATGCAGCCATAAAGAGTTACTGTTCTCTTAGGATTTTTCAACAGTCCCTGTTACATTCATGTTACAGACCTAACTAACAGGCCTGGGTACAGACATGGGATGAGGTTGCCCAGCAACTAATTAGATCCTTCACATTTTCCTCTAGTTCTGAATACTTGTACACTGTATAAAGATTTTGGATCTCTGCTTCTTCTGTGCTGCCTAGCTATATCTCTCTGGAATGAATCTAATTATGAGCTCCAAGTAGACTGGACCTGTTGAATCAATGAAACTTACTGCAATTTTTGAATTACCAGGTTCCCATTAATTCAATAAATCAGATCTGAGTGAGGTAACACTTATATGTAGGCCTTTGCCAATCTTCGTAACAGCAAATGCCACTTTGGACCCCACCAATGAGAAGCACTTGTTCGCAAAGCAGTCCGGCCCAGGAACCACCACACTTCTGAAGGTCCAGGTGTAAGCTCATGAGCAGTGATAACATCAGTAATGTTTTAAAGCAGTGATTCCCGGTGATTGCCAAGGGTTGTGACCCCTTTGGGGTTTGAACGACCCTTTCACAGGGGTCACCTAAGACCATAGGAAAACACATATTTCCAATGGTTTTAGGAATCAAGGCACCACTCCTCTATGGTTGGGGGTCGCCATAACATGTAACAAGTAGTTTAGCTCTTACAAATGTTTCTCAGGGTGCATCTATACTGCAGAAATAATGCATTTTGAATGAAGTACTTTAAGTGCTGTAGCTTCATCCTATGAAATTCTGGGATATATTGTTTTACAAGGTCTTTCGCCTTCCCTGCCAAAAAGTGTTAGTGTTTTGCAAAATTACAGATCTCACAATTCTGTAGGAAGGAGTCATGACAGTTAAGGTGGTGTCAAACTGCATTATTTTTACAGTGTAGATGCATCCTTAGAGGCTCTCTCTCTTTCATCAATTCTAGTACTGTCTTGGGGGCATCCTGTTGGATTATCTATTCATTCCTACTTACTTTTACTTGTCTCCTATATTTCCCTAATAACAAGATAAGGGCAATGGTAATATTTGAACAGCTCTTTAGAGCAAGTTGATCTAGCTATGTTTTGAAGCAAGCAGCTTGCATTTAATTATCACCATCCTCTCTTCAGGGGGTATGATCTAAATTCAATGGGATTAATTCTAGACTGTTGGGGACAAGAAAAATAATTTGTGCACATAAGAGGAGGAAAATCTATTTCATTAACATCTTGGCTATACACAGTTGCCTGACAGTCTCAATGAAGCTTATTTGTTGAAATACTTACTCTTTTTTTCCCTCACCACATAACAGTATGCAGAAAAATGTTATGTGTTTAGGTGGATGTTGCTTTGAAAATTCCATATCAAGGGCTACTAAATCTCTCAGTGATTATGCAGATGCTTACTCCAGCATTAGAGATGTTTGTATGGTGTGGGAATATGGTTGTATGATATCTGGTAACAAGACTGTGAGACTCTAAGCAAGAGTGACTATAAAATCATTAAGGTGCAACAATTTAAAACCTTTTTTTTGGGGGGGGGGGGGTTTCTCCAGTTGGCAATTAGGTGGCAGCTGATGGTTTCCATGTCAATGAGATGACAAAACTTCTCCAGGTTTTGATCCATGTCTTAAAACTGAAAGCACATGTTCTAGGAAAGTGTATTCAGTAGATGAGAAGAAACCAAATACCACTTTTGTTGGATTCTATTGAGTGGAAGTCCAGTGCTGAATGCTGCCCTGGAAGTTAAGATTATATTGCAGTATTTCATTACAAGACCCACTTGTAAATTACAGACATTAGTTCCACTGGGAGGATACCTCTTGCAACTTTGAAGGGCTGGAGGTTTTCATCAGGTTTTTGGAAAGAGAAAAGCGTTCACTTCCCCTTCTTGTGCACTGTGGCCTCATTGAAAATGAAGGAGGCACACATATCACTTACTGTTAACCTACTGTTCCCATAGGACATTATGACCCATAGTCATGCCTAGAACTGCTGTAACCTGCTGAACCAGCACTCCTTCCCCTTGAAAGCTACCCATAAAGGTCCTACGAAAGCATAACTATTAATTGATACTTAAGGTGCTAGAGGAAGACATCTATGATAGATCCTATTGAATACTGAATTCTGTTGGTAGTCTCAACTAGAGAAGAATAACTGAATCAATGGGACCTACCTAAGTGCTGATTTATCATTCAACAATTGATTCAATGGATATACTCTAGTTAGGACTAACCAATGAGATTAGGCCATAAACTGTATTGGCCTTTTTAAAGCACCACATCTACTTTGTCCTGCAACCTACCAAAGTGACTGGTACATTATCAGTAGACGTAACAGTGAAGCATGACCAACATTGTAAAATAACAGTACTAAATAATGCATTGGTAAATATTGTAAAATCAATATGTGAGGTTCATTTATCTCCTTCTGTTTTCTAAACTCCCTTGTGAATCCACAAAGGGGTGAACTCAACCAGTGCCTGTAAACAGGTAGTGAATGTGCAAATGCTCAAGATATATATGCATGTGTCATGGAAGTAACAAACATGCCAGCATAAGAAGATTAGACAAAGCAATAGAGACTTCTCTGTGTTAGAAGTGTACAAAGGGGAAACTTGGCAATTCCATTGGGAGAAACATATGCTTATTATCCAGTGACAGCTTTCCATATGGGGTGGAGGGAGGCATGCTCTTTTGCTTTGACATTCTTTTCCCTCTGCCCTAGCAATCCAATGTGTTGGAACTGGTGCACCGTTCCATTGACATTCAACCTGCTTTTATTTTATGAAACGTTTTAATAAAGCTAGAGGATAATAAGGAATAATTATAGCTATGTAGCAGCAGCTCCATAATTAAGGCTACGTGGAGATTTGGTCTTAAATGGAACACATAAAGCTCCCCTGCTGTCTGACATCAATACCCTCCCCCGTTTGGAATACTCAGACTATTAAAGCTGCATAAAAATCCAGTATAAAATCAGATCAAGTGAATAAAAGGAACACAAATTGATTTGTTGTTGCAGAAAAATGTACTTCTCATATGACAATTCCTGCATCTGTATGGCTCATAGGTTCAAAAGTGCTTTTCTGAAACCACTTAATTAGCATTGCAGTCTGTATCACCCACAGACCCCTTTTGTCAAATTGTAATATAACTGTGTACAATGAAGTGCCAAGGAAACATATATAATTTGGGCTTTGCTTTCCAAGCACAACAACACAGTATGACTGAGAGGCCAGTGCTGGCTTCCAGATGCTGCTGTTCAATAATAATCCCAAGCACTGAAAACCCTGAACATTCATCTTTTGTTTCTTTTGACTTTTTTTTAATAAACAAAAGTGTGGTTCAATTCTCATACTCATTTCATTCACAGTCATTTCATAAGGGATAGCAGAATTCACACAATGATAAAAAGTGTTTTGAAGTCACATGCTGAGAATTGGCCATAGTGAAAGTAGCCATGTACCAATCCTAATCATAAATACATCTTAGAGAAGAAATGTGTTACCTTTTCTCCTGCCCTGACTTCCTACATAAACCACTCTTTGGTATTACATGCCCCTGAAGGTGCTAGTTTCAAATTGCCTCTTTGGTTGTCTGATCTTCAGTGAGAGAACTTAATGAAAACTCATTCTTTCCCAGCAGTGGTTTTCATCCAGTTTTTAACTCCTTGGAGGACCCTTTTAATATATATATGGATAAGACATAGTCAGTTTTAAGGATGTCAGTTAAAATGTGGGATGTGGACCATTGAGATATCATCTCATACTGGAGGAAGCTTCTCTGTTGTGGAGCAGGTTTGGTTCCAAAATACACACTGAGGTTTCAGCCTGCATGCCATCTATCCTTCTGCCCAGCAGCCCTAACTCATCTGGCTGACGTGGTCTTGAATATAGTTTTGAAGAAACAAACAGACAGCTTCATTTATATACCGCTTTATACTATCTAAGCAGTGTCTAAGTGGTTTACAACTGTAAGCTAATTGCCTCCAATAATCTGGGTATTAATTTTAGCAACCTTGGAAGGATGCAAGCCTGAGTCAAGGTTGAGCCACTTTTCTGGTATTGAACTCGCAACCTTATGGTTTTGAGTGGGTGGCTATAGTACAGGCATTTAACCACTGCGCCATCAGGGCTCCTTACAGAATTACAGAACAATTTTTTCGGTGGGACTTAGTTTCCATGAATGGGCCAGCCTGGGGCTTTCATGATAATGAGACTGTCTCAAGACTAGGTCCATGATTCCTGAGGTGACAAAGATCTGAATTTAGGAAGATGGGATAATGCTATAGTTTTGTCAGATAAGTTCCTGATAAGGTTTGTTCTCATGGTGATAGTTGCAACTGTAAAGCTGTAAAGATGTCTGCCTCGGGAGCCTTGTGGAAACCTGAATATTCTGGGGAAACACTGTATCTATCAAAGCTCTAGTTTAAAGGGGGGCAACTGCAATAGGGGCAGGGATCCATTTTCTTCTCTGCTGGGCTTCATCACAACATTTTCATTTTCCACAACAGTGATCCATAAATTGAGAACATATTGACTAATATGGAATTTGCAGTTTGTGTGACTCCCCTTGAGAAGAATCCAGTAAATACAGCTAGACCTCTGCTAAAAGGATACAACTGGCCTGACAATATGGCGCTGGACCAGATGCGCAATGATCTTATAGCCATATAAGACTATTAACAACTTGATTCCAGATAATTTGAAGAAAATCCTTTTCTAAAGCCACACGTTTGATCCTGGAGATCTGTAGACCAAAGTCTTTTGGTTTTTCTGTGGTAGGTGCAGTGGTAGGTGGTGTCTTCTGCTTTGGGTTTGGCTCTGAAATTTAAAGAAGCTAAATGAGGTGCTGAAAACTATCCCAAAATCACTTGGCTAGCTCATTTAAAGTTTAGACTCAACTCCAAGCTGAATTTGCCACCTAGTGACATGGAAACAATTGATGCTACTCATCACATGTATGCACATCTGGTGGCCAACAAAAGTAGGGATTTTCTCCTGTGGCACCATACTTCTGGAATTTTCTTCCCACTGCAGTACAGCAGCTGCTGGTTTAATTCATCCCTTGTAGGGATTTTTATATTTTTAATTATAGAAAGATTTTTGTGTTGTAATTCAATTGTTGTTCCACATATTGAAATTTTGTCAATGAAGGGTGGTATGGATACTTTAAACTAACTAACTAACTAACTAACTAACCAACTGTTTGGCCAAATAGACTGGCCAGATCGAAAAAAACCAAGAAGGATTCTATAGCTTTCATAATTGTATCAAAGTCAAGGATCTTCTACACAGTTATTAAGGGTATTGCAGCTGTCTTACTGTTTCTAACCATCCCATTAATATCTTCAGTGTTACTTATTACTGGAGTTGAGCAGAGAGTTGCTTTTTGTTTGTTCATTTGTTTGTTCCATATATTCTTTGCTGCGATATATGGATTATATCTGTCTGTCTGTCTGTAATATAAAAACAAAAATGTCTTCCAAATATCCAGGATGGTCTATTTGACACAACACTCTGTTAGTGAAGCTTTTGCATGTAGGAGGTCACAGATTTAATTCCTAATACTTCCCAGAATCCCCCAACCATCATGGGTAACAACAATATGTATCCAGGAATTCACACTAGTATCTCTCATGATCTGCTCCTATGTGATAATTTTAGATGCAAATGTCAGAAATTAAGACTGAGACCCTGGAGACTTAATGCTGCTAGCTGTGGGACTCTAGGAAAAGTAATCCAAGAAGTCACATTTCCAGGTGCCAGGCTAAAATGACAGGTGTTGGACCTTCTATAATAATTGTACCTATTTTTCAAATTCATGGTCCTAAGACAGTAGAAAAAGTGACTGTTTGATCACTTCATCCCAGTTTTAATCATTTTCCAAACTGCTACAAGGTAGGCAAGTATTTCATTATGCTTCTTTCCTTCACTCTAAGAACAACTTTTGGGAGGGGGCTTATTGGAAAAATGGTGCAGAGAAAAGTGTTAACCCATGCTGTGCTGTTATTTGCCATCAGGTCAACTTCAACTTATGGTGCCCTCTGAGAGCTCTGGTCATAAACTGTCCTCCTTATGTTTGGCAAAGTCAGGGGTGTGGCTTCTTTGAATCAAATCACCTGCTGTGCAGTTTCCCTCTTCTCCCAAAAGTGATTTCCATTTTGCCAAGAATTACCATCTTTTCAATGACTCAGTGTCATTGGCCAAAGTACAATGGTTTCAGTTTAATCATCTTGGCTTCTATTGAGAGTTCGGTATGATTTGCTCTATGACACATTCACTTGCCTTTTTAGTAGTCCATGGTGTCCATAGAACTCTTCTCCACTACCACATTTCAAATAATAATAATAATAATAATAATAATAGTTTATTTATAACCCGCTCCTCTGTAGAGACAATCGGAGCGGTGTACAACAAGTTAAAAGCCATAAGTTAAAACAATCCAATAACCCACTTCCAAACCTCCCACCCCTTAAAAATAGATTAAACCAGCTATAATTTAAAACTAGCAATATTAAAACACAAGACATCATCCAAACCCTTCCTTGAGCGGCCATGTCATAAGTTAGGGATCGGAAACCTGGGAGTAGATGAAATCAGAGTCTGGATCCGGATCCGGGGATTAGGGGATTTCAGGGAAGGCCTGCCAGAAGAGATGCATCTTTAGGGCTTTTTAAAAGCAATCTAAAGATGTCATAAGATGCATCTCATCTGGCAGACCATTCCAAAGCTTGGGAGCGGTGGCAGAGAAAGCCCTCTGGGAGGTCTGCAGCAGCCTGGTCTTGATAGCCTGTAGCAGGTTCCTCCCAGAGGATCGAAGTGTGCGAGGAGGATCATATGGGGAGAGGCAGTCTCTGAGATAGGATGGACCCAAGCCATGTAGGGCTTTAAAGGTTAAAAACAGCACCTTGTACTGTGCCCGGAATCTAATTGGCAGCCAGTGGAGAGATTTAAGCACTGGTGTTATATGCTCTCTCCTAGATACCCCGGTTACTAATCTGGCTGCCATATTTTGTACCAATTGAAGTTTCTGGGTTGAGCACAAGGGCAGCCCCATGTAGAGCACATTGCAGTAATCTAGACGTGAGGTGTACCACAGTTTCCAGATCCCTCATCTCCAGGAAAGGGCGCAGTTGGCGTATCAGCCGAAGCTGATAACAGGCACTCCTGACCGTCGCATTCACTTGACTAGTCATGTGAAGCGACGAGTCTAGAAGCACCCCCAGACTGCTAACAGAGTCCTTCGAGGAGAATGTGACTCCATTTAGGACCTGGAGTTGTATTCCCAGAGCTGGTTTCAGGCAGGTGACTGTCAGTACCTCCATTTTGTCTGGATTCAGTCTCAATTTGTTTTCCCTCATCCAATCCATTACCACTGCCAGTCAGTCATTGAGAGAGGAGACACCATCTGAGGTCTGAGCAGATGATCTGGTCATGGAGAAGTATATCTGAGTGTCATCAGTGTACTGATGACACTGAGCTCCATGCCTCCGAATGATCTCACCCAACGGCTTCATGTAAATATTAAATAGCATCGGGGACAAGATGGCACCTTGAGGGATGCCACAATTTAGCTCAATTTTTGAGGAACAGCTGTCCCCGAGCCTCACCCTTTGGGTCCTGCCTGAGAGAAAGGAACGGAACCACTGTAAAGCAGTGCATCTGATCCCCATCCCTCTCAACCAGTCCAAAAGGATGGCATGATCAATGGTATCAAAGGCCGCTGAGAGATCCAAGAGCACCAACAGGGTCACACTACCCCTGTCAATGCTCAAGCAGAGATCATCTGTTAGAGCAACCATGGCAGTCTCAACTCCATATGCTGCTCAGAAGCCGGTTTGAAATGGATCAAGAAAGTCAGTTTCATCCAAGACAGCTTGGAGTTGGGAGGCGACTGCTCTGTCGATCACCTTGCTTAAAAACGGCAGCAAGGAAACTGATCTATAGTTGTTTCGGTCCAGGGGATCAAGGGAAGGTTTCTTCAGGAGGGGCTTCAGACAAGAAGGAACAATGCCTTCCCTGAGAGAAGCATTGACTACATCCCGAAGGAATGTCTTCAATGCGTCCCCTCCCTGGATGACCAGCCATGATGGACATGGATCGAGAGGGCAGGTTGTTTTCCTCATGCTTCCAAGGAGCTTGTCCACGTCATCAGTACTTACAGAGTTGAGTTTCTTCCTGACAGTTTTTTTCACTGTCCTGCTTTCACACTAAACAGAGAAATAGCAAATATTATGGCCTGTATAATTCTGACTTTAGTGTTTGTTTATATATCTTTATCCCTGAGGATGATATGTACTTCCTTCATGACTGCTCTTCCAAGCTATTGTCTTCTGATTTTTTTGACTATAGCCTCCATTTTGATTAGTGAATGAACCAAGGTATAGTATATCTTTAACTATTTTGATGTCTTTGATGTTATTCTCTGATAATTATTTTTTGTCTTCTTAATATTCATCTGTAATCCTTGTTTTGCACTTTCTACCTCAGCTTTCATCACTCGTCATTCCAAATCTTTGCTATTTTCTGTTGGTAATATGATGTCACTTGTGTATCTTAAATTGCTGGTATTCCTTCCTTCAGTTTACATGCCTGCTTCTTTTGAATCTAATCCTGCTTTCTGTATGGCATGTTCTGCACGCACATTAAACAGGGTGATAAAGTGCAGCTTTGTCTGACCCTCTTCTTAATAGTAAACCAATTCCATCCCCAGTTGAGAAAGATCTGTTGACATCTCTCACATGATGTTCCAGCTTTGTATTTAATAATTAGTTTTTGTATTTAATCATTAGGTGCCTGTTCCCCGCAGAGTCTCTCAATTTAAAAGTATTTGTCAAAATCCAATATTACCTTTTAGTTAATATAATGTTATGTATCTTTAGCTAAGTAGAAAAAGCACTGCAAATCCTGTAAGTGAGTTGAAAAGATGTATATTGAGTCAACAACAATTCACCTAATGTTCATCTGGAGTGAATGGTGTGCAATGTGCATTGCTGGCACTGCTATGTAGTAATGGAACAGCAGCCTTCTACTAGAGATTATTGTTGCAAAACTGACCAAATTCTTATTCCTACATATATCAGTCCACTTTCAGAGATGTAACTCCCATACTGATTCTGACCATTGTTAGTTTTTCACTGAGGAATCTACAGTGTAGTTAATGGAATGAAAATGTATTTCATTCCAGAAGGATTTTTCATAAACATCATATTTTTACTTTATTCTTTTTATGCTGCACACTGTAAAGGCATAAATATAATTTAAAAACTCATTAAACCAGCAGTCATTAATGCAGGTGATTTTTAGCAGAGCTAGAGGAAAATAGATTCCAAAATATAATCCTATTGCAGGAGACTTTACTACAAGTATGCCACCTAGAGGTCTTGGGAAATTCTAGAAATAACTTTTCAATTCAAGTCAAAGACTCTAGAGTCCTAAAAGACTATATAATTTACATCTGTTTGTGTTTTTTTTTTCTTTTACAGCTGGAACAGGGACTGTTGAAGAGAAAGCAAGGAAGGGGAGATTGAGAGAGAGAAGGTTATGTTCATTTCTTAATCTAGAAAAGCTGCTTCATATTGAACTGTTGTATTTTATCTTAGAATTTAATCTTCAATTTAAGACCCAGCTTTCAGTTTCTCTTTGCCTAATCTTTTTGGCACAACACATAAGAAGACACTTCAGGTACAGAATAAAATACATTTCTGTGCTATCTTCATGGTGGTGAAATTAAATGACTCTAGAGTCATAGGTAAACATTTTCAGCTGCATACGGGTGATTAAAATTGGCCAAAGAGTACAGTATGAAATACCTGATGGTGATTTGTATTCCCAGTAGCTCTTGTGTTTCACTTGAGAGGAAGCCAAGTTGAGAATGTTAAATAAACTAAAATCCTGCTTTGAAAATATGTTCTAAAAAGAGTTGCTGAAGAAGTCTGTCAACCAAGTTTCATCAAGCCCAGATACTATTCTAAGTTTTAGCAAGAGAGATTTAAACAGCTTTTCAATAGCTCTCTGGTGTGGCTATGATGCAGTTCTTGATACTGTTGTTGGTATTGTACTATATTAATTTTTTCTAACACAGTAACGTTTTTTGAAATCTGTCCATTCTGTCCATCAGAAACAATGTTTGCCTTTTTTGTATTTGAATGATTAACACAGGTTTTAAGCATAATATCTCTACTTTTTGCATTCCTAGACTTTTAGACATGAAGAGTTCTTATTTCTCCTGCCTTTGCCAATACACAAATGTAGTTTGAGATATTGGCCTCACTGATCCTAATAGTAGAGCCAACCTGTGTTTTTGAAACCTTTGAAACTTCAGCTAATAACAACTTGAGAAGGTGCTTAGGGGAAAATGTTGGTAGGTCTGGAAAATATTAACATGTGTTCTCTTTTCCTTGTTTTTTTACATGACTTCAGTCCTGTAGGGGAGTTACAAATGCATAATCTGAAGTTATGAATTTGTAACTGTTTGGTATTCATGATTCCTATGTATTCACTAGTTTAGGTGACAAATAGGTAGTGTGAACTACACTTGGCAACACTTGCAGAAACATAGAGCACACTGTACTTTGGTCTATTTGGAAAGGCGGTATATAAATAAAATTTATTATTATTATATTATTATTACTTTGGTATAGCCATAGAGTTCCATAGAAGAATTGTTTACCCCTTCAAATCTACAGAATAAATCAACTTCTGTGCTTAAGAGGAAAATCAAGTTGTGTGAAGACATCTTAGCACAACTGATCCATTTCTACATGGCTGACATTTCTAATACATTCATCTCCCACTTTACTTACCATCTACTTTTTAATTAAGACATTCAGGACTGGTTATTTCATCCCATCCAGAATTGTGTATTGGATTTAAAGATGCATAAGCTCTGTAGTTTTTGTACTATATGGTAAATCATGGTCGGACCTCCCCCATCCACTCTTACCAGGAAGCAGATGCTACAATCAATGCAGGTCCCCATCACTGATTGATTAATGTTCTTCCCACCTTACCCACGTGAACAGTATCCAATATGAGAGGGAAATATGCCAAGGCCCTCACTTTTGCCTGTTGCAATGGAGATTGCTCTGTGGAAGGAGTATAAACATCAACCAGCAGCTCCCTGAGTGACAGGAGAAAGGATACCCATCAATTGCAGTGGCAACTTCCTGGTAGGTGAGGGTTGGGCTGTGAGTTATTGTGTAGCCATGGTGGTTACACAGTTGTTACTCCCCAACATGATTCTGGCCATTATTTTTAATTTCAATTATTTTCTTTCTGCTAGATAAGATTGCAATAGTTTTTAGTCATTTCCTAATTGTTGTTTTTGTTTCTTTGTTTATCATTTTGGGACTTTTTTTTACAAACATTCTTTTGCATTTTCTAAAATTCAGTATTTTTGTACAGAGAGTATAGTATTTTGCACAAAATATACTGTTTTCTGAACAAACGAATTTTTCACAAAAAGATCCCAATATGAACATCTTCTCAGCGGTGTTTCTCAGCATGTCAGACTCCCTTTCACATTAAAGGTACAAAAACTGCAGGGCAGGGACATGGTCAGAAGCCACTCAGTATGTATCCTAGTGAAAGCAATAATTTTCTTTGCCATGTTCCCAGACTTTTTAGAATGATGCTGACTTGAGAAAGACTCTCAAGAGTAGACACTTGAGGCATTATCCCAAACTTCTGTGGTGTGAGAATAAACAATGTTACTAAGGTTCCCACTACTGTGGGAATGTAAGTACCCAGGTTTCCAAATCATGAGCCTAGTTTGAATACCCTTCACTTGATTGTCCAAAGATTGTCAGTATTTGCAACCAGGATACGTTGCAGATCATATACAGCCAGGTTCTTGTTGTGTGCCTTCAAGTTATTTCTGACTTACCATGATTCTGAGGCAAACCTATCACAGGGGTTTTTTTTGTCAAGATTTGCTCAGAGGGCTGACTAGTCCAAGGTCACCCAGTGGGTTTCTATGGCTTGAGTGGGAATTCAAATTGGGGATTGGCTACAGCCATACTTCTGAAATTATATCTCTGCCTGTCTGCTGCTTTCTTACATTTTAGAAGCACATCCCTATTTTCTTTCATGGGTTTGGTCTCTCACTACAAATCTGCTCTGTCCTCTTTTGATCTGTTTCTGTTGGAACTTAATAAGTAACTAAGGAATGGTGTGTGTTTGTGTAATGTAGAAAACTTGCCATTTACTTACATTATCACACCAAAGATAACTCACTAACAATCTACAAATAACCTTTTCCGTTGGAGTGATTTAGAGCTAATGGAGAATATATTGCCCCTGTAGTGCACCCAAGCAAAGCCATGTCCACGGGCCTTCCTAGTGAAGTCACTCATTAGCACATCATTAACACACACTATGACTGTGCAGCAGATCCAGGGGATTCTGTATTGCACTGCATCTTCACAGTGAATTTGCAGTTACTGCTGAGTAGCATATGCATTAAAAAGGTACTAATGAGGCATTTTGCCAGGAGTTCAGCAAACTGTCCAAGTGCCCCTCCTCCCAAGACAAAATCTGAGTGTCAAATCCATTACTAGGGCAGGGGGAAGTCATTCAGGTTGTCATTTTATTGAATTACAGGAAAGACAATAATTTTTTTCCCCTGATATACAGTATTTTTTCAAAAGATCTGATGTAATGTATTACCTCAGAAATGGTCATGAATGAATAGTAGTTCACAAATAAACCTTGATGGGAAGAAATGTGCTGCAAATCTATTTAAGAGGAGGGGACAATCATAGTACCTTCTTCCCTTGCTATGCACACAAGCACATTGGAATTAAATTCCATACCTCAAGAATCCTTCTGGGTGAAGAAGAGATTAGACCTGTGGAAGGAAGAGGATAAATTCAAGGTTGACCACCTCAAAACCTCAAAAATACCATTCGCTTGTCTTCTCCCTTTTGTCTTCTAACTTGAAGTTTTATTATTGGTGTGTGCAGATGTAAAAGAATAATGATGGATTTTAAGCCCTTGAAATGCTCCTTTCTGAAAACCAGAGACGTTTTTGGGTTATGAGGATGAGAACGCTGAAAAAGTTAAAAGAAAGTGAAACTGATGGGCAATGTGGAAAAGGAAATTACCACCAATGTACCAAAAACTAATTAAATCTTATGTATGATCAGATGTATCCAGGTCCATAGGTATTTTTCTTGTATCTACACCTAGGGTAAATTTTCTAAGCTTCAGTGCCAGCCCAAGACATTTAGCTGTTCGAGATGAACTAGAAAATGACATTCTTCTATCCAGGTCAATGTGCCAAAAGCTAACCATGTTATTTTAGTACAGGTGTAAGAATATCTTTCAAATGCCTCTATCCTTTTTGGATAATTAATGCATAACTTCCAATTTATTGCCTCCTCATGGCACCCCAAATCTGCTGTCTGAGGCAAGTGCCTCATTGGGCATAATGGTAAGGCCAGTTCTGCCAGGGTACCATATGGTGAGCAAGCAGGAGCACTGTTCTCCTTATGAAAATTTCCTCCTGATTGTTTCTAAGTACCAGGGCATCAGGGAAAACAAGATGAAAAAGGCATCCCATGGGGAGTTGCCCTTCTTTATAAAAATGTATAGCATTAAAGGATTTGATTTGACAGAGTGGAGCTTTGATGCCACAACACACTATAGTTCCCAGAGTTCGTAACACTGAGCCATGGCAATTAAAGTGGTGACAAACTGGGTTATTTTGGCAGTGTGGATGCAGCCAGAGGTCAATAATATGTTGGATGAAAATGTACAAGCTAAGTTAGCCAATTTGACAGAGTTTTGAATAGTCAATCTGTCTTGGAGACTGAGATTGAAATCATTCTGGAAGGGGTTGTGCTCCCCCTTAGATTAGTTTGAAAGTATTTCTTGATTGTGGCTCATCCTGGACTTCCAGAGGACAGATGTAGTGATGAGTGCTTTTGTAATAATGCAGCAATTATTCAATTCATAAATTAAATTGACTTGGCAACAGTTACCTATGTCTTCTATAGTTTCTAGACTGCTGCAATACACTGTCTGAAAACTAAAGTGATGCTTCTGTTTTGATTGTGTGCCTGCTGTATTGTTTTAGTGATGTTTTAATTTTGTAATATTGATGTTTTAGACTGTATTTCATTTGACAGGTTTTTATTCTTATTTCATTTTGATTTCTACTATGTAAAATGCTGTGCAAATGCTGTGCAAGAAGAGAAGTTGCTTTAAACTCCAGCAGCCAGGTTGCTAGCTGGTGCATAATATCAAGATGATATGACTTTGATACTGAAAGAGCCACACTGATTGTCAGTTGCTTTCTGAGACTAGTTCTAGTGTTGAATAACCACCAAAGGTGTAAATTGTATGGTCCTATCTATCTAAGGGACAACATATCATATTAC
This sequence comes from Urosaurus nigricauda, assembly GCA_034509955.1. Taxonomy (NCBI): domain Eukaryota; kingdom Metazoa; phylum Chordata; class Lepidosauria; order Squamata; family Phrynosomatidae; genus Urosaurus; species Urosaurus nigricauda. The sequence goes on from JAOEGL010000003.1 coordinate 58,018,336, forward strand.
AAAACTATAGGGATGTAAAAATATTCAAGAGCAACACAATTTATCACAAAGGCCTACATAGTACAGGACTTCCTGTCTTGCTCCTAACATGTGGAATACCCTCCTCTTGGAATTGCAACCCTTCCCTACTCCCACTGTTAAAAAAATCTATTAGAAGAGATATCTTTTTATTTTGGCCTTTTGAAATTTTTTGATTATTGTGGCAACTTTTAATAGTCATTGTTTTGATTGTTTTTGTGATGGCTGACATGTTGTTGTTTTTTTAATGAAAAAACATATAAGAAGGTAGGTAGGTAAGTAAGTTACAGTGTGAAATCTGTACAGCTTTATTTGTTTTTGCTCCCTGGTATTGTCCTATCAACATCCATTTTTTTTGGGGGGGGGGGGAAGTATCATTGACAGAATTTAGTTTGCAGGGATTATGGACAAAAAGGAGAGGGAACAACAATATGCATGCCCTAACCCTTCAGTATTTTCTCCACAACCTGCATTTCCCTTTTTGGTACCTCTGGTATCATTATTTGCCCAACCTTTCATTATATTGTTCTGTATCATTCAGTTTGTTCTCATCCTGCTGGTCTCCCAGATCAAGATTTGTATATAGCAATTTCCTCCTCTTATTGCACCCAGCAATAAGTATGCTTCTTTTCCTTGAGCACTTCCCTTTCTCCCCTCCCTTGGTTCCCCCACCCCTGAAACCTGCTTGAGATTTTCAATCATCATTTTCTAGCAGTGGTCTCTGAACTTTGCTGTTCTCACAATGCTGTTACCTGCCACGGTAAGAGAAATACATTACCCGACTCATTTTCAAAATGATTTTACAGTATGTCAAGATAAAACAGGCCTGGGGATATAAACAAACTCTGAAATGCTCTAGGATCAGGTTTACATAATTAGAACACAGGATGTTGATTAGATTGTTTCATTTTGCAACAATGTGAGTTTAATCATGTTGGAAATTGGTTGTAGGACTTCTTGTAGAGTTTGTTATGTGTATTAAATCTTAATCTTTAGCATGAAACTTTTCACAAATGAATACTGACTTTGGGCCTTCCAACAACAACAACAACAACAAAAGTACTTCTTTTTACTGAAATCCAACAGAGTTTTTCAATGGTGATTTTTATGTGTAAGTCTTATAAAAGGGGTGGATAACTGTGGAAGGCTAGGCTGCCATTTTAACTCCCAAGGAGAACTTGGAAAACTGCACCTGTTCCTTTTTAGAAATTAATTGCCTCCAAAATTCTTCTAGCAGCTATGGGGGCATTTTCACCTTGTTATGGGTTTAAAAAAAAAGTCTCTTCTAAACCTAAATTGGTCCAGGAGGTCCACAGAATGTGTGGAAATTCCTCCATTCCTCCTAGTGGGCATTCTGAAACATTTCAGGGGATTTTTTTCAAAAATGGTTTTTACCATGGGGGGGGGGGGAGCGGGGGCAGATGCTGCTGTTTTGTATGGTTTTGCTATTATAGAAAAGAGGGATGTGTTTCTGTATATCTGTCTGTAAATAGCAGACAGTTGCTGCCATGTTGGTTCTAGATGATGATAAAAGACAAAAACAAGGTAAGATTGTACCAGTTACCAGATCATCATCAGGTAGCAGAAAGGTGTATCTACACTAAAGTTTTATATCATTTCCATATTTTTTTTTAAACTGGCATGGTTTCTTCCTAAGGAATACACAGGGGTGTAGTTCAGGGCTAGAGCTATCTTGTAGAGTATTCTAAATTATCTGCCAGACTAAAAAGTCCTGAATTGCTTAGTATATGGATATGTGAATTAAAATGTTGTCAAAATGACATAACTGGGTAATGTAGTTTAAACTAAGGAGCTTATCCCATGACATTTTAATTTGGTTTACCTCTATCTGGATTAAATCTTAATTTGGGCAGCATCCTGATTTTATCACACAGTTTTTGCCACCTAATTTGCTGCCTGAATACATTCAGGGTGCATCCCCACTTCCAGAGTCACTCCTCCCAGCTCTTTTCAGAATCGGAAGTTTTCTGGCTTGAGGAAATGGCTGACGGAGCACTTCTGGAAGTGGGGATGGACCCGGGCTGTATTCCGGCAGCAAATTAGGTGGTAAAAATTGTCTGTTAATATCAGGATGCTGCCTGAATTAAAGTTTAAACCAGATAGAGTTAAGCCGAATTAAAACACCATGGGATAAGCTCTTAAGTGAGAGGATTGTGCAACGCTCATACTAGATATGATGCTGGCAGTTCCGTGCTTTTAAAGATAAAACTTCCCATTTGTTTGGAAAAGCAAAAGGTGAAAATGGATAGCTTCCACCCTTGTTTTAAAGGGACAGAAATAGTTGTTTATGGTTCAATGAGGACAGTTCGATTGGATGAGGGAGAAATGAAGCCTGATCACACCAAATAATAGCAGGCTGAGAAACTATCATTGTACAACCAACACACTTACTGATAGAAAGACATTTTTTTCCCAAACTTCATCATGTCTGTTAATTCCATGTGCAGTGAAATAATTTAGAAAGGTCCTTTATCAGAAACACTAAACTTCTTTTATCACAGTTCTTAGAAATGAAATAATCCAATTTGTACAAGTCTACTATTTTGTTTGCTTGTACAGATAAAATAGACTAGACTGCACTGGCATTTTGTGACAGTGTGAAGCAAAGATTTGTACACAGCAGGTGCTATATCACCATTCATTTTTACTTCTGAGGTATATATGCCAACGAGTAAATCCCCATATAACATATTACCTCAATCACTGTCTAACAAGCTCTCAATTTATCTGTTGATCTTCAAGTCATCACTGCTTAAAGCTTTTCCATTTCCTCACCTATTTCATAAGCCCTTTCTAAGCCCATTATGACTAAAGCAAATTTGATCTCTAGCCTCCCACCAGACAGGCAAGGCAAAATGAATTTGTTTAACCCTAGGTGTTATATTGTTGTTGTTGTTTTTCTTAAAAAATGTCAATAACTTTCATCATGGTTCAACAGCAAATTGCCTGAAGACAAAGCCATGACTTTATGAAAATAAAATCCAGCTCATATAGGAAATAATATGATACAATCTTAGTGCTTTAACACCTTTGGCAATGGCCCAAGCAGAACTGAGTGAATGTTACATGTAGGAAAAGAAGTGACAGAAGGATCTCATTCTATCCATCTTCCTGTTTTGATATCAACACATCTGTGTCAACAAAAATTGTGTAAGTAGGAGCACAAATTATCATTGAATTGGTTCTGAATTGATCTGTGAAAGAATGTGGAAACATTACTCTTTTGGATCCAGCTCCCAGAATCCTCTAGCGCTGTTGGCTTGAAGGTTCTTGGAGCAGTGGTTCAAAAAGTAACTATTAAAAATGTTCTGGCTTATACAGAGGTAACTTGGGACACACTGGAGTATGTCTGCAACCTCAGCTAGCAGATGCTCTAAGGGTTGTACCCTGGCTTTTTTATCTTTGTCTTCTCCCTTCCATGAGTTGGTGGCCCAGCAGAAGTGGTTCTGTTTTTCACTTCAGTGATTTTTTTTAAAAAAAATAACATTAATACCTAATTATAGTACCTTCATATAACTTAATTTCTTCCCTTTCTTTTGCAGGTATTTTAGCAGAGGATCCCAGTCAGACTTTTGCCTCCCCCAAGACTCACATCTCAATAAGCACATAAGCTTAAATATTTCAATATAGTCTATTAGCTTGTTCAGCCACTCTTTACTTCAGGATATTCCTTCTTTTTCCAGTCTTTTCCAAATAAAATGCAAGCCATAGTCAAATATAGTCATATAAAATAAGAATTTCTATATTTGTTCTGCAAGGAATCATTCATCATCATGCTCAATAAATAAAGCTTAGGATCAAAGTTCATTTTACAACTCAAGATTTCCACAATATTAATTCAAGAATTTTTAACCAATATTTTTTCATTACTCTGCACTCCCACCAAATATGCAAATATGGTCCCGTATTTCCCACACTTCCAACACTTTTCATTGGACGTTTTATAGATCTTGGCAATCTTAGCCGGTGTTAAATGACATCTAATAGCATCTTGTACAGATTTTTTCTAATGTCATAGCTTAAAGAAAACGTAGTCCTCTTACACCAGTTCTTTACCCACTGTTCTAGGGGTATGGTATATTTAAGATCTTGAGACCATTTAATCATAGAATCATAGAACTGTAGAGTTGGAAGGGACCCAAGGGCCATCCAGTCCAACCCCCTGCCATGCAGGAACTCTCAATCAAAGCATCCCTGACAGATGGCCATCCAGCCTCTGCTTAAAGACCTCCAAAGAAGGAGACTCCACCACTCTCTGAGTGTGTTCCACTGTCAAACAGCCCATACTGTCATGAAGCTCCTCCTAATGTTTAGATGGAATCTCTTTCCCTGTAGCTTGTGTGCATTGTTCTCGGTCCTTTTTTCTTCCCATTCAAATCCATAGCTATATTTGATAATTTCTCTTTATTTATGCACAATCCTGACACTTCAGAAAATTTGTTAAGCTTGTAATATATTTTAATATATTTATTTGCATCCCACCTCTACCTGTGTTGGGTTAACATTTGTTTGATATTATCAACTGGATTAATAAGTGTTATTAACAAATCATCAGCAAAAGCACACACTTTAAAATCTTTCCCTTTAATTTGAACCCCCTCAACCTTTTTATCTTATCATTGTCTTGATGGGACTATGTAACTTAGAAGTCCCGTGCACAAAAATAAATTTAGGATAAAGAGAATTTCAGATCTTAATTCTAATTGCATTCTCAGTGGGAGCAGAAAACATTCAAATTAAGATGAAAACAAGGCCATTTTAATCAGATGTTCCCATCACTAGGGCACAAGACTAATGTTGGAAGGCATTTCCTTACATCTCCAGCCAGAAAGACCAGTGGGCTGGGGCAGCACTGATAGGGGATGGAGTCAACAACATCTGAAAACCATTCATTTCTCTGAGGAGTTATTCTTGTACCAACTGAGTTCTGCTAGGCCTATACTGCTTCAGTATGGGATTATTTCAGTTGTGTAAAATTTACCTGTATGTTTATTTTCTTGTACCAACTGAGTTCTGCTAGGCCTATACTGCTTCAGTATGGGATTATTTCAGTTGTGTAAAATTTACCTGTATGTTTATTTTGTTAATATTTAAAAGTGTTGAGAAAAGAAGATAGTAATTGTATCAAGCTTCCAGTAGCTTTTAAGAAAAATAAATCTTAAAGGTAATAACTTTTCTGGATGCTAGAAGCCTCCATAGCCATTTCAACTTTAGGCAGGATTACCTGGGCAGTATTATATATCCTCCATCTCATTTTCAGCTCTAATGCACCAGTTATGCAGGCTGGAGGCTTATACAGGCTTATGTGAAGTTCCAGCTAGATGGAAAAAAAGTAGTCTCTCTCTCTTTTTTTTCCACTGATAAGAATAGCCACTAATTACTGAGTCTGTAAACTGCTAAGTATCTTCTTTAACTTGGTGTTAGGGTCACATTACGTTATTCTAGGAATCAACAAGTGCAATAGAAAAACTGCTTCATCAAATAATATTCCACAATTGTTTGAATAAAGGTCTGGAAAGATCTATCGGGAAAGGCTTAAGAGCTCCAATATGAACTTTCCTTTCAAAGTCTGCATTGCTTTCTTTGTGCAAAATTGATTGAAAAGTTGATGCCTAAGACTTGAATCCTACAACAGGTTCAACAGTGTAATCAAATGTCTACCTTAATCTGTGCAGTGATATGATTCCAGATAAACAACAAACATTGTCCAAATTGGAACAAATGTTTAAAGGTATATGAAGAAGCGAAAACTGGAAAGTAAAGAATTGGGGGAAGCTAAAGAAATCAGAAAGGATGGAGGAATCAAAAAGGCATATTGTTAGTCCCAAAAAATTACTTCTACACCTTTTGTTTTAGTCATGAGAATAATGCACCTGAGTCAGCAAAAAAACATTTTATATATAAAATTGAATCCAATATCTGCATTTTTAAAGTGAAATTTAGTATTCTGTAAATATATTCATGGATAATCTAGAATGGTGTAGTGGTCTGAGCATTGGCCTACATCTCTGGCCTGCAACCAGGATTTGAATCCCTAATCAGCCATGGAAACCAACTGGCTGACTTTGGGCAAGTCACACTTTCTCAGCCTCAGAGGAAGGCAAAGGCAAATCCCCTCTGAATGGGGCACTTTTTCATGATTTTTTAAAAGTGGAATTAGTGACTGGGATGGGACGTGCCTATAGGTGTCATGTCCATTCCCAAAATCTAGGAAAATTGGCCAATCCAGTTTACAGCCTTCTCACATAAGTCAAACACAGAACTGCCTTGTTAATGACACCCTAATCAAAATAAATAATCTAACATTCTATAATTATAGACTCTCATTTATTTACATTGCCATATTACATTTAAAATTATGACTCTAATGACTCTAAATCTGTGACATTTTTGTTCTTATCTCTTGCAGATATCCTTTGTCTAGATCACTTGGGAACTTGATAGTTATTTTACCAAATATTGAAAAAGACATAATGAAGTGAAGCTTATTAGAATTCTTTCACACCTCTGTTCAATAGTTTAATATTTCTTATTTTTTTAAAAAAAATGAAATGTAAATGAGATAATTTACTGGAATGCATAATCAGTAGATTTTTCAGATCTAATTTCTGTGCTTTCTTGCCAATTTATTGCAATAATGTAATTGTACTGTTTGCATTGTGGTGGGTGAAGGAGATGAGGAATTTAACAGTCTATTGTTTTTGAGAGCTTGATGTACTGTAGCTTAAAATGCACAGGTCTTTTCATTCTAATTTTCTCCTGCTCATTAAAACAAAACAAAAAACAAAACAAAACAGGCTTTGGCATCAGGGACTAGTCTCCTTGGTGGCCTTTAAAAAGGAGCAAGAATAAGCTGTTTACAAGGGGAATGGATCTCCTCTCCAAGCTTACATTAAATATAATAAAACCTAACAAATATTAAAATTCCATCCCCAAACCAGCTTAATACCAGCCACCAAAAGCCTCTTTGTGCAAAATGGTTTTACAGCACTTCTAAGATTCCATTAAAAATATGCAAATATAGTGGTTGCTACTGTAGTATGTTTCCATGTCAAAAATGTTTTAAATAATTTCTGCTACGTACATGCACCATGTGGTTTCAGAATCTCTAGAACAGAGACTAACTGGCTATATGGTATGTAGGTAATGAACTACAGTTACAGTATTTTGGTTTGGAAGTGAATTTATGCCAAATCCCCATGTAACAAAGACTAGGATGATATTTACTAGGCAGTGTGTCTGACATTTTTTTCCTGCTCCCAGAACTCCGTAAGGACCAATAAACAAAGAGTTCTATTGTGAGAGCTCTCCTCTTTATACTATTCTGCAAGAGTTCATATACTACAAATAATTAAGAATGGGATAATACACAGAGTAAGAGTAAGAACAGCAAACACTCCTGTTTTAGTGGAATTGAAATGCGATGACACTGATTGAGCAGAAAACTAAAAATCATTTGGCTATGAACGTTGTCATTGTTTTTATTGTTAAGTAACAGCCCTGGTGGCGCATTGGTTAAATGCCTGTACTGCAGCCACTCACTCAAAACCATAAGGTGGCGAGTTCAAGACCAGCAAAGGGCTGAAGCTCTAAGGCTTGCATCCTTCCGAGGTCGCTAAAATGAGTACCCAGATTGTTGGGGGGCAAATAGCTTACAATTGTAAAGCGCTTAGACACTCATTAAGGGTATGAAGCGGTATATAAATGAAGCTGTTTGTTTTGTTTTGTTTGATTAGTACTGTCAAGTTGATTTTGACTTCTTGTTGTGTGCTTTCAAATCATTTCTGACCCTAAGGTGAACCTATCACATGTTTTTCTAGGGCTGAGAGTGTGACTCAAGGTCACACACTGGGTTGTCATGGTTCAGCAGGGAATCGAACCCTGATCTCCAGAGTTGTAGTCCAAAGATCAGAGCATGGCACCACACTATCTCTGACTATATGCCAACTTTTTGAATGACAGACCTCCAACTCATCCTGTTATCCCTAGCCTTGCTAATGTCTTGCAGATTCAGGGCCATGGCTTACTTGATTGAGACTATCCGCCTGTAATGTGTTCCTCCTCTTTTCCTACTGCCTTTCACTTTACCAAGCAGTATTGTCTTTTCCTGAGGTCTCATGATATGTCCAAAATTTGGCAGCCTCCATTTAATCTTTTTGGCTTCTAGGGATTGTTCAGGATTGATTTGTACTTGGAATCATTTATTTGATTTTAGGCAGTTCATGGTATCTCATCATGGCACCACTTTTCCATGGTGGTGTGCTCCTATGAGGCAAAAGGCCATGCTGCTGGTAGCACTGCTACTAGTGGAGTCTCCCATGTCAGACAGACTTTTGCTGAGGAATGAGGCTTAATGTGCCAAATAGCTACTGGGCAGCAGTAGAAATGCGGGTGGCACTGGCAGATAATTTCTCAAGAAATATTGGCAGTCCCACTATACCTAACTCTTGTTAGTATTGCACAGAAGTACTCCTGAAGCATTTTATCTTGAAAACATTCTGATGAAATATGTGGCCTACCAATTGAAAAAGCTATGTCTTCATTTGGGAATGGAAATCAACATAAAATAAATATAGTTATGTGTTCAAATTGTGGCCAACGTGTAAGAGTTTTACTACAGCAAATGTGTAAGAAGGGTCACAATGAGTTAGGGTGGTTTGAGCCATAATGCAACAGGTAGAGGAATAGGAACAAACTTCAGAATGATTAGACAAATGTTTCAATGAGCCAAAGTGATTGTACTCTGTAAAAACTTAACACTAGTGGGATCCCATCCAAAGCAATATTTTATATTTAATAGGGCAAACTCTTGACTGCATAAAAGTATAGATCACTAGGCATTATTCCAAAAACAGTTAATCTCTGACTTTTTGAATCTAACACTGGCTTGCATCACACAGTAACTCCAGTGTGACTAAGTAAGAGGAAACCTCTTTTCTTACACATTTTATCAACACAGGTTGGTTACTCAATGCAAAATTTTAACACTATACATTTCTAGGACAGCTTTACAAACCTCTGACATTATAGCATTATAACAATGGCAATATTGCATTGCTTTTGATAAAAAATAAATAATTTTTTTTTAAATCCAAACTTATTTAGCAATGGATTCTAAGCACTAGTAAGCTAAAACAGACATTTGGAATAATGAAAGAAGGTATGCCAGCTAAGAACAGGATAGAAACTGTAGCCAACTGTGCAGTCAAAGGTGAAGATATAAAGAGAAAAGATATAAAGATATACAAATGTAGGAAGTCAAGAAAGTATATTATTTCAGATCTTCTATATTTTGCTCAGATTTACTTCTCCAATGGTACTATTTAAGCTTTACTAGAGAAGCTGGACAATTAATGGTGTTCTCTCCAGAGGCAGCAATGTTCACTACAATGTTAGGCTTCAAAACAACAACAACGAGATACATGGAATGAAACACCTGGGAACCATCTTTCTTAATTTGTCAATGTGAATTAAGGCCAATGTTTAAATTGTTGTTGTTGCTTTTTTTAAAAAAAAAAAATCCACATACAATCAATGTTATATAACACTTACTGCAGACACCACTGTTATTTGAAGGTCCTCTAGGCTATGTTGAGTGTTGGACTGTGATTCTGGAGACCAGGGTTTGATTCCCAACTCAACCAGGAAACCCATTGGGTGACCTTAGGCAAATTACATGCTCTCAGTCTAAGGGAAAGGCAATAGCAAAACTCCTCTGAACAATCTTGCCAAGAAAATGGCATGATAGGTTCACTTTAGGGTTGCCATAAGTTGGAAATGACTTGAAGGCACATAACAACAACTGCAGTACATGTATACAATATATAGTTTATGTGTTCTGTTTTGTTTAAAATAACTTTAAACATTGGCCTTAGTTTGGATTGGCAAATTAAGAAAGGGTGGTTGACTGAAGTTTCACTCCATGTTGCTTTTTTTAAAGCATAACATTGTAGTTCTCCCACACGGGGATGCAATGAAATAATGGGGGGGGGGGGGGTAGCTTGCATCCTTCCACTTTTTTCACACATTTAGCCTGCATGTCCCCAAAGAAAATGCAGACTCATGTCATTGGGACTTTATTTATATTCCTTCCTTTCTTTTTTAAAGAAATTGTTTGGCACATTGCCACATTGGAGCTTCACTGCCCAAAACACACAACATAACAACTTTTGGAAAATGATTCACAGCGAGGAAGGAAGGGAAGGAGGGAAAAATGGAAAGGTAAATAAATCTGCCCATTTTCTTTCTGTTCACCAATAAGTGAACCACTTGGGAAGAAATAATCAGGAAAGCATGTGGGAAAACTAGTATGCAAGGCAGCCAAGGCAAAGCCCCAAAGAACTATGGAAATTATAGCATGATATAATAAAGAATGATGGTCTGAAGGTGTTGATGTTATTGTAACTCAGATGCAGTACAGATGGGCGGCTGGAATCTGCCCCTTCCTGCTCTAGATTGGTGTCACAGAAGCTGCACAGAACTGCACTGAAAGAAGCTGCTCTAGGCAGCTTCCTGGAAAGGACACCATAGGACACCACGCCATGATGACGCCCCTCCCATGCAATGCTGTTAGGGCACTGCACCCAGCATGCATCATCATGGCACACACCATGTAGATGGGTGCACATCATGATGGTGGCCAGGCAGTGAAACTAGGGCTAGGAGCATCAGGCCAGCACAAAGGGCCTATCTGTACTGCTCTGTACAGACTCTGTCTTGTGAGTCTGTCAGTATCCTGGCACTAGGTGCTAGGAAGAAAATTGAATCACTGTACGGGGTAATCTGGGGGGCTATAGCAGTGTGGTCCCCTCGACATTTGCATTTATAGTGGCTGGACATAACAGCACTAGAACAATTCATTTAATCTTTTTTACTTTGTGTACCATACTGATATAAAGTAATCATTCATCAGAGATTGGGTAGACCAAGAAGCAGAAAAATCCAAGATGAACCTGGTCCAGGCAGGTTCCACAATAGAAGAAACTTTGTTACTCAAAAAAGTGGGGGGACTGGGGATCTTCACCAACTGTGTCAGCTTCTCTCTTAGAAAGAAAGAAAAAAATGTTTAGCTGAAAGAGGCTTATGGGATGCTGGGTATCATGAGGATCATTTCCATCTGTGTATACCATAGCTAATTGAGGAGAACACCAGGTTTTTGGTGAATAAAAGAAGGTTTTATTTAGAAATATACAAGAGTGAAACCGAATATATGATAATAATTCAGAGAAACACAGCATTCAGAGCTAACCAAAATGGAAATGTGGAAATTGGATAGCAAAGGTTTAGGAGTGTGTCATGATGACCATGGGATTCTTCTTTTCTTACAATGGTCTGAGGTTTTTCCTTTAACACAGAAACATCCCTTTAATCCTTGGTCTTCCTACTGGCCCCAGTTCTTTCTCTAATCCACTCCATTAATAAGTGACTCAAAGATGATCTCCCAGTATCCTTATTTATTATGTGTTTTATTATTTTGATAGTGTGCTTATTATGTGTTTTATTATTTTGGTAGTGTGCTTCATTATAAATTAATTCAAGCCACTCTTCTGTAAACAAGAAGGAATATAAACTTTATTTACAATCAGATCTTAAGTTTGTATTTTTTTACAGTTGGTTCTCAAATTGTGTGGTTACATTATGTGCAGCTCTTCACTTGTTACAAACTGTTCTATTTTTCATTTCCCTCACTGACTTTGTTCCACTTTAACCTGTATTCTAATTCCCTTAACACAAGTCTTTATAATGCCCCTTCATCAGGATTATGAATCCTGTGAAAGTATGGCTCAAATCTCTATTAACATTCCCACAGAACAAGACAGGTATGAGTCACCTTGAACTGGCTCCTAAAACTCTCCATTGACATCTCAACTCATTTTGAATTGCTCTCTCCTTTGACAAGGTCCCCCATGACATTCTTGCAAACAAGCTTGTAAAATGTGGGCTAGACAAGTTAACTGTCACATGGATTTGTATTTGGTTGACTGGCTGCACCCAAAGGGTGCTCAACAATGGCTCCTTTTCAACCTGGAAAGAAGTGACCAGTGGGGTCCCACAGGGCTCGGTCCTGGGCCCAGGACATCTTTATTAATGATTTGGATGACAGAATCGGGGGCATATTTAAACTAAACTAGGAGCAGTAGCTAATGCCCCAGAGGACAGGATCAAAATTCAAAATGAATTGAATAGACTAGAAAGCTGGGCCAATGCTAACAAAATGAAATTCAACGCAAAGAAATGTAAGGTTCTGCACTTAGGGCGGAAAAATGAAATGCACAGATATAAAATGGGGGACACTTGGCTGAATTAAACTACATGTGAAAGGGATCTAGGAGTCCAAGTAGGCCATAAGCTGAACATGAGTCAACAGTGTGATGCGGCAGCTAAAAAGGCCAATGCAATTTTAGGCTGCATCAATAGAAGTATAGTGTCTAGATCAAGGGAAGTAATAGTGCCACTCTATTCTGCATTGGTCAGGCCCAACCTGGAATACTGTGTCCAGTTCTGGGCACCACAATTCAAAAAAGATGTGGAGAAGCTGGAGCATGACCAAAGGACGGCAACTAAGATGGTGAAGGGTCTGGAAACCATGCCATATGAGGACTGTCTTAGGGAACTGGGGATGTTTAGCCTGGAGAAGAGAAGGTTAAGAGGAGATATGATAGCCCTGTTTAAATATTTGAAGGGCTGTCATATTGAGGAGGGAGCAAGCATGTTTTCTGCTGCTCCAGAGACTAGGACGCAGAACAATGGATGCAAACTGCAGGTAAAGAGATTCCACCTCAACATTAGGAGGAACTTCCTGACAGTAAGGGCTGTTTGACAATGGAACCCACTCCCTCGGAGGGTGGTGGAGTCTCCTTCCTTAGAGGTCTTTAAGCAGAGGCTGGATGGCCATCTATCAGAGATGCTTTGATTGGGAGTTCCTGCATGGCAGAGGGTTGGACTCGATGGCCCTTGTGGTCTCTTCCAAGTCTATGATTCTATGATTCTCAGACAGTCCCCACCTTTGCAACAGCCCAATCAATCAATCAATCAATCAATCAATTTATTCAGTCATTGACCAGAAAATTGCAACAGCCTAACTCTGATTTGCTCTTTGGACAACTCCACTCTGCCAGTGACTTGCCACAGGATGCAAGGGGTGATAATTACCTGTCCTGGAGAGGTGACCACAGAAAGTGGGATGTAGCTCAGAGTGGAGTCAGAGGTGATCAGTTAATGGAAGAAATATCTCTGTGTACAGGAAGTGCAGATGGGAGGGCAACTGTGTGCAAGTAAGCTAGACCTGGGGACTGATATCTGTATCTGGGATTCTATCATCAAGGGGTGTGTTATCTGGTAATGTAACAAAGACTTGATGGTCTTACCAAGAATCAACAATTGGTTTCAGGACTGGTTGGTGGCTTTAACGATAGACCTACAAAAACAGCAATTGGATTTAGGACAAGTCCAGGATATATGGATAAGGAAGTTGACTGAGAACATGGTACCAGATCAGGAGGAAGTGCTGGTTTACTTGTCTTGGTGCAATGAGACTCCTTTGTCTTTTGGTGCAAGAGGATATAAGGGAGGAATGATCAGCGCACCCTTTAAGCTTTTTTTCTTGGTCTTACCTTCATCATTCCACATGTCTTCTGATCACAGACTCAGCTTCTGTGTCTTTCCCATGTGAAGTTCATATAGTGCTCCAAAGGTGTTCCAAAACCAAAAATGCTTTCACAACACAATTAAGGAGAGATGAAGAGCAGCTATGAGGCTGTTCCACAGCTAGATGTGCTTAGATGAGAGGGGACTAAAGTTACTACAAAAGAGAAATACCACAAATATAAATAGCCTAAAATATTTAAAATCAGTACTGCGATGAGCCTTAGTGACCAGTTCAGTAGAATTCCCTGTTTTTCCTGAAACTTATTTTCTAGAAACTTATATTCTTCATGAAAATTTGAACAGTCTAGAGAGGACTGAATCAAAAAGTAACAGCTTCTCTTATGTGTACAGTATTTGGATACTATAGTCATAAAACATGGCTTTACCTCTATCTTTCACACTACTACAGTGCTTATATGGCTCCAGTTCTGTCCCCAATGCATAATCAGACTCATGGGACTTACTTTTTGAGGACAAATGTACAGGGCTTTACTGCTAGGCTTTGAGGTATCTTTTAATTTAGGAAGTATAACGTTCTTGTTTTTTAAAAAAGATATATCTCCAGCAGGCACTTGCAATTTGAGGATGAAGTGACTGACTCTCATTTAACCCATTTCTGAATTTGATTGTGTCAAACTTCAGTAGTCTCAGGTTCATCTAGTATTATATCTCTCTATATATTTATATTTTCTTCTTCCCTTCTCCACTGCCTTTTCCAAGCTTTGCTTCTGCATTCCCCTGCAACTTTAATTAAGATTTCCTTAGGCTTGTGACCTTGGCTAACTTTTAAAAAATAAAGTGAGCTGCCATGCAAGGTGATTGTTTCCCAATTTCACATAGCCCTGCTGGAAATGTATTATGTCTGCTTCCTCCTTCCCATATAGTGTATTTGAGATCATTCTGGGCAGTGTGTGCATTGAGTATCAATGAGACGAAGCAAGGCTATAAGCTTCCTTTCTACCCTCACATTTAACTTAGTATTTCATTCCTTACAGAGCATTCTTTGACATTCTTTCTCCGTAAAACAGGCCCAACAATTGTTGTTGGTTTTTTTTTTAAAAAACAAAAACAGGCAGATGAAAAATCCCTATGATAGGAAAAAGAAGATAGATGAAAGATTTTAGAATATCTCCTGGAGTGAATCTCACAACACTTTTGATCAGCTTTAATATTTTCCCCAGTCATCATCATATAGCCAGATAGACTGGCAGAACTAGTAGATACTTCCCAGTTCATCTTATAATTGCATTCTGGGGACTTTCTTTGTATGTCAGGGTTTAGTAGCTCATCTTAGTTTTCAATACTATGGAATCTACATATAAATTGCTGTGTATCTCATTGTTTGGTATGGTCAAGTATATTCCCAAAAGCTAATACCATGGAGCTTTAAAAGAACAAAGAATATAAAAAACCCAAATAATGTATTTGTATAACTTAAAATTGTGTAGGTTCTGAAAAATACATTTTACATTTTTTCTCACCTAGTCATAAGCTTGTTCTGTTCATACCATATTTATCTGTGAAAGTGTGCACTTTGACAAACAGAAACATACCATTTGTACTATTATTTCACAAGCTGGTTTTAGAGTCTATGGCACCCTATTTCCATACTGTAATAACAACCTCATGAAATCTTTCCAACAGAAGATCACTTTAATACAAAGTATAGCTTCTCTTTGCTTATGAAGGATGAAAGCTAATCTAAACATTATTAAGTTAAGGTACATTTGAAGAAGAAGAAAGAAATACTGCAAGTCTATATTGGAGATATGTATACCTCCAAGTGTCCCAGTTTACCAGGTGCACTCCTGATTAATCCTTTGTTATCTCATTTTCCCCAGCTACTTTTAAAATGTTTCAGTTTCTCTTTCCTCCTCCCACTTTTCTCCTTTGTATACAGCTTACTTTGATTGCTGCAAGCTGAATTTAGGGAGCAAAAGCAAAAGCAGTTTGCACATAGTTAACTCATTTGTGAAAAGAGGATGGGATCTTGACCTTCACTGCATGCTCAGGCAAAAGCAAACTGCTGCAACCCATCCCAGCTTGTGTGTTTTTCCTCATTAATTACTTTTGCCATTTTGATCACAAACTGATGTTGATTGACCATATGTGTCCCAGTTTTCATCAGTGAAATGTTTGAAGGCATGGATATGGGCATAAATCCAATTTGTAGTCCAGCTAGAGTACACAATTTATATGAACTGAAATACAAAAGTGTAGACTTAATATGTGATTATTGATTTATTGCATCTACACTAGTTGTGTCTAGAAAGAAGCATTTAGATCATATTGTTTCTTGCTGCAGACTTCATTGGTTGGGTGCTATTTTTAATAGCCTGTGTAGGATTAAAAATGTCTAGAGCTTAGTACATATCACCTTCTGTTTATCTGCACTGAGCACATGAAAGTAATGTGTTAAAAGTAACAACATTATATGTACCATACTACTGGGGAGTGTTATCAAGGTTGAAACATTATTTTTTTTAAAATAACACAGAGTTTCACAGCATTCTTATTTTTTTATAGTAATGAAACATCTTTATTACTGTGCAAGAGCTGCACCTCCATAAGGACTAGAAGAGTCGGTGGGGGAGGGGTGGCTGAGGGAGATTTTTATAATTTAAAAATACTAATTCAGAAGTAGCTTTAAAAAACAAATATGGTCTATGAAAATATAATGGGATGCCTCTAAGAGTGACTGCCATCTGATTCATAGAGGCACATAAGAACAGACTTAGAAGACATACCTCCTTCCTCTGTATTTTGTTCACTTTCCACCTGCTTCTTTTGCTCTTTGGACTTCAGCAACACCTTTCATCCTCTCCTTTTTCCATTCTTCTCTCTTACCATACTTTGTGATTTCACAATGCTTTCTTACTTACTCCACAACTGCGCCTCTCTCTTCCTAACCACAAAGTCAACCTTTGCCATGCTCCCCTCCATAATTCTTGCACTGTGCTGCATGTAGCTTCTGTCCTCCCTTTCCTCATTTACTCACTTTCATGTACTGCTGCCATCCCTATTACACCTTTCCTCACTTTATGCTTACTTCTTTACTGCTTACATCTTGCCAATACACATGCCATCCTTTCTTTCCTGCTTTCTCCACTCTTGCCTCATATCTCGTCATTGCCATCCCTCCCTACTTTGCTTTTTGTACTTCACCACATATAATTCTTGCCCACATTCTCTTCCCTTTTCTCTCCCCTTTTGCTGCCACACATCTTCTCATACACCTTTCATCCAACTGTTGCTAGGGATGAAAATAATATTCCAAGACTCAAATGGGGGGGGGGGGAGAGGGGTTTCATGAGTATTGACAACCCCAATAAGGAGAATCTTCCTCAAGAGTCTTTCTTTCTTACTCGTCCAGTCCAGAATAAATCTGAAGACTACATTACCACCCATATACCCCACTTCATATCAGGACCATGTTGTAAACAGGTCTGAAAAATGACAATGTTGTGGCCACTAGGTGGAGCTGTAGAGGAAGTTATTGTAGTTCCAGTGGCAGGTACATGTGGCTGCATTGTTGAAGCACCCATCATGGCACCCATCATGATGCAAATGTCAACTGTCAATTGTCAATTGTCACAGGGAGATAGAATGTTGGTTATAATGGTTGGTGTTACAGTAACTGCCTCAGAGGTTGTTGTTATGGTTGGTTGGTTGGTTGGTAAAGTAATTTATTGATGAATATCCAAGATGGATGTCTTATACTCTGTGTAATCTTTGTAAATAATTATGTAACAAAGATTAAAGAACCCTCATTTCTTGGATGTATTAGGAGAAAGACATGTCCCCTCGATCGCCTCATCTTGGTTGACCGCTCAGGGAGGGGATGCAGGGGATGTTACTTCAACTTGTCATCAGTGCATCCCTTAGGGAGGGGAAATTTCCATCTCAGCTTAAACAAGCAGTGGTTAGACCACTCTTGAAAAAACCCTCCCTGGATCCTGTGATAAGAAATAACTATAGACCGGTCTCACTGCTAAAGTTTTTGGGCAAGGTGATCGAGAGGGCAGTTGCCCTCCAACTCCAGGTGGTCTTGGATGAAGCTGATTACCTGGACTCATTTCAAACCGGCTTCAGGGCAGGCTACGGAGTTGAGACAACCATGGCCACCTTAGTTGATCATCTCCATCTGGGCATCGACAGGGGAAGTGTGACCTTGTTGGTGCTCTTGGACATCTCAGCGGCATTCGATACCATTGACCATGGTATCCTTCTGGAACGCCTGAGGGAGTTAGGTATTGGAGGCATTGTACTCCAGTGGTTCCATTCCTACCTCTCGGGCAGATTCCAGATGGTGAACCTGGGGAACAGCTACTCTTGTAAAAGAGAGATGACATCTGGTGTCCCTCAGGGCGCCATCCTGTTCCCCATGCTATTTAACATTTACATGAAGCCGCTGGGAGAGATCATCTGGAGATATGGGGACGGTGTTATCAGTACACTGATGACACCCAAATTTATTTCTCTATGTCTCCAACTGCTGCAGTGACTAAGGTTGTCATCTCTCCTCTGAATGCCTGCCTCGAGTTGGTAATGGGCTGGATGAGGGAAGACAAGCTCAGGCTGAATCCAGAGAAAAAGGAGGTACTTGCGATAGGAACTCCAAGGCCTGGGATGGAGATTATCAATTAGTCCTGGATGGGGTCACACTTCCCCTAAAGGACGAAGTTCACAGTTTGGGATTACTCCTGGATTCATTTCTACAATTGACATCTCAGGTGGAGGCGATAGCCAAGAGTGCTTGGTACCAACTTCGGTTGATATGCTAGCTGCGCCCCTACCTGGACAGAAAGGACTTTGAAGCAGTGGTACATGCACTGATAATCTCTTGTTTAGATTTGTGTAATGCGCTCTATGTAGGGCTATCTTTGTATCAAGTTTGGAAGCTTCAGTTGATTCAAAATGCAGCAGCCAGGTTGCTTATGGGGACATCTAGGATGGATCACATCACCCTTATATTAAAATCCTTACACTTGCTTCCGATCAGCTTCCGGGCACAATACGAAGTGTTGGTCATTACCTTTAAAGCCCTACATGGCCTCTATATAGTCTGTCTCACACTCAGAACATCACGGAAGAACTTGCTGGGTCATCCTCACACAAGGCTGATTACGACTTCCCACAAGGCATTCTCAACTGTGGCCCCCAAATTATGGAACTACTTGCCAGAAGAGATCCGTCTTATTTCCACCTTAGAGGCCTTTAAGAAGGCACTTAAGATGGATCTCTTCCAGCAGGCCTCTCTGCCAGACCTCTTATAAACTGATCTCCATTAATACTTTTCTCCCTGGTGCTGTTTTGGATATGTGTAATGTTGATCACCCAGTGGTAGGTAGTTTGGTTTCCAATGTAATATAATGGAATAGAATGTTTTAATTTTAGATTATATTGTAATTTTAGGATATTGATTGTATTGTTGTCTGAACTTTGTTGGAATCTCGCCTCGATCCATAGGAAGAGGCAGGAAATACAAATAAAATTTATTATTATTATCATTATTATTATTGTTATTGTTATTATTATTATTTGAGAAAAATCTTGCTGTCCTGAGATTCATTCCTTTGTGTTAGAGGAAGTTTGCTATGCAACTCAGATTCTTCACAGACCTTCTGGGCATTCTGTCCGCATACATAAACCCTGCTTGTGTTTGCTTTGACAAGGGTTATGAACCCAGCATGCACCTTCCTGACACTCCAGACCCATTTTTCCTGCCTTCTATGGCCATGGTTGGTAGGAGGGCAAAGCAGACAAAGGGAGAGGCCACAAGCAGTATAAACCTTGCACCACATCGAGATAATCCTGCAAGATCTCTGAAGGAGCCCCTTGAGGTCATGCTTCCTTTGGTGCACTCTGGCTATAATAGGCAGTCCTTCGCACTTTACTTCTCCCATCTTCTTTCACCTGGATGATCATAGACCTTGGATGTGGGTGGACAGAGAAGGTGGGTGGACAGAGGAGAATGGCTGACTGGATAACCAATTAGGAATGAGCCTCCATGTTTGCTAGCTCCCTCTATACCTTTTTGCCAGTCATTATATGGCAGAGTTGAAGGCAGAGAGTAGTTGACTGAGCTCTGTCACTGATGATGGGAATGCATCCTCACATGGCTGCCCAACCCCTCTCCAGCATGACATATGTCTATGTGGTTGAGAGAAGGCAAGAGAGATGATTGAGAAGGGTCACCCATCATTGGCTATGATAGCTGACAAGAGTGAACCTACTGATTTTGTTATCCCCCCTATCTTCCTCCTGCCAATTGGGGGCTGGGCAGGAAAGAGGTTGCTTTCTGAGTGGCCCATTGCCTTCTATGTCATCTTTGCAATGAACCCTGCAAAGTAGACGTCAACTAGGCTTCTCTCTATTAGCTAGACATTCTTCCAGATTTGTCTAGAACTGGAAACTGGAATTGAGAAAGGACAGGCTACAAATATCAATTGCAGGTATGACACTTCCTCTCTCTCTCTGGCTTTTCTTTGCTAATGAAGATCCAGGAAGGACTCATCCCATGCTTTCTACAAGCATGTTGATGACTAAAAAGGCCGATCCAAGATAAAGAAGTCCGGTTACAGAAAGCACAGCAGAAAGTCTCCTTGGGTGACATTTCCAAGTTGTGGTCCTTTCTGAATAGTCATTTCTCTTCGAGACTCATTTGGAGTGAGTTCTCAAAAGAGGATGCAGCATTGTGGATAGTGCGTCTCCATGTCTCCCAATGTGAGGCCAGAGCAGACCATTGTTGGTGATCAATTTGGCCGAGCTTGAGATGTTATTTCAGGGAATCCTTGTATCTCTTCTTTGGGGCGCCCCTCTTATGCTAACACATGGCGAGTTCACCGTAGAGTACTATTTTTGGGAGGCTGTGATCAACCTAGAAACGTGCCCTGCCTAGCGCAAGTGCATTTTCAATAGCATGGCCTCAATGCTAGTGATCCCTGCTTGCTCCAGGACAGCAACTTTTGTCATATAGTCAGTCCAGTGTATATTTAGGATTGTGCATAGACATTGCTGATGAAAGCATTCAAGGAGTCATAGATGTTGGCGATAGGTGACCCATGTTTCCGACCCATAGAGGAGAATGGACAGTACAATGGCTCTGTACACACTGATTTTTGTGCTTTGCCTCAGGTATTTGTTACTCCAGACTCTTTTGTGAAGTCTTCCAAATGCACTATATGCCTTTGCTAATCTGTGATCGATCTCTTTGTCAATCTTGGCATCTGAGGAGATGATGCTTCCCAAGTAGATGAACTGCTTGACAGACCTAAGCACAGATTTGCCTATGGTGACATGGGGATGATAGTACTCTTCCTGTGGGGCAGGCTAGTAGAGAACTTCCATTTTCTTCAGGCTGACTTCCAGCCCAAACAGCTCTGCAGCCGTTGCAAAGCAGGATGTTAGGCGCTGCAGAGCTGCTTCTGTATGGGCAACAGGGGCAGCATCGTCAGCAAAAAGCAGCTCACAGACTAGATAGTTTAGAGTCTTCCTGCGAGCCTTCAGATGGCTTAAGTTAAACAAGCTACCATCAGTATGGTAACATATATAGATGCCGTCTTCTTCCTCAAGATCTGCTGTAGCCCTTTGGAGCATCATGCTGAAGAAGACTGTAAATAAGAGTCGGAGCGAGAACACTACCTTGTTTTATACCCTTAGTTATTAGAAAGGGCTCTGAGAGAGCATCTCCATATCTGACTCAACCGTGCTTTAACAGAGCACCAAAAACAGGTTTGTAAGCACCATGGTGGTTTCCTGACTGGAACTCACTTAAATGTTTTCAAATTTGGCTGAGAGGCCTTCACTCTTCTTTGTTTTCTCCCCAGATGTGGAGAACAATAGAAAGTAAAACTTAATGAAGAAGGCTTTGCTCACCTTTCCTTACTCTGGAAAGAGCAAGGCTGATTCCCAAGTCAAATCATCCAGTGTAACCCTACTTTTCTCATTTTGAACCTGATGACATTGGTATGTTTTGGTATGGACTGATGTCAAAGACCCCTAATACCTACTGTCTTACGGGAGATTATGGGATGGTGTAGCCAGACCTCTACCCCAACATGTTTCCACATGCCTGAAACTCCTCATTTTCTAGTTAAGTCTGGTATCAGGGGATTTTTGGTAAATAAGAGGCACCCCTAATGTTTGTTTAATATTGATCTGTTTCTTAGGAAAATATAGCAAATACTAGTAGAATTAGTTCAATATCTATTTATTGATCCTTTTTTTCTAAGAGATATTGTATGCATAATTCCATTTTGAAAGTAGACCTTTTTTTAAGAAGACACAACTTTTATGAACTCAGATAACTTTCTTGTAGCAATACATATATCTGATACAGACTAGGTGTGTGTGTGTGTGTGTGTGTGTGTATCTGTGTATTGCCATTCTGCATCATGTGTATTAGGTACCTTTTTTTTTAAGTATAAGTTATGGCTAAAAAAACCCCACACTTTATTCTTCAATTAAAGCATTTAATTCATGATGTGTGGCTCATTCACACATAACAGTCACCCATGTTCATTTTCAGCAACCTGATATCCATATACAAAATTAGTTTCAAGATGAATAATTCTAGTATGATAATCACAAGGATTAAAATACTTCTATGCTCATGTATGGGATCCTGAAACACTAATCCTACACATGCATTTCTTGGAAGCCATGCAGAAGCCATGCATACTCCATCTTCACTCCCCTCCAGTTATATTGAAGAAAACTGTGGGAGATTGACTGCTTCTGTAGAATTGATAGATTCTGTAAATGAAACAGTTGGAAGACATAACATAGAGCCCTCTTTTATAAATAAATAAATAAATAAATAAATGCTTCCTAGGCACATGAAGTAATGTAAAAGTATGAAATTATACCCATGGGATGGCCATGTATGGATCCATGTTTTGTACTTTAGGTTTTCTTTCCTTTTTGTATTGTTTTCTTGTGCACTCACACATCTCTGATTCATAAGCTGGCACAGAGGAGAAAATTCTTGAGGCACAAGGGGATACAAGTCTGATTCAACATTTGGGGTGAGTAGTTCATAGTCACTTTTAAAATCCATCTGAATAAACTGGCTGCATTTATCAGTGGCTTCCAGCCATGAGCCTCTCTGTCAGGTGCCTCCATCAAGGATTACCATGTATAGAACATGTTTGGATATCCACATCATATTATACTGGATAAAAGAGGGGGACAGGTGCTATAAAGGAAACTCTGTATGAGATTCAGGTGCTTGGAAAAAGAATTGCATTGAAAGCTCAACAGCCACACTTGAAGTGGATGTGCTTGATATTCCCTTGTTCTGTTCTCATAGAGAAAAAATGTGATTCTTTTGCCTCTCAGTTTTACTGTGCTGGCAGCTGGTGCTCACTAGTTCCAACAAAGCTAGGCACACAGCTTCCAAGAAACAAAGTTGTGTCCTTCATCAAGCTGAATTAATTCATAGTCATTGTTCTCAGATTAGCAGCCAGGGAGATCTATTGTCTTTGTAAGAGAAGGACGTTTTCCTAAGCTTACCAGAAGATGAATGGCGAGGCCCAATGAATTTCTAACCACAGATCAATGTTTAATTTTATAAAACCCAGAGATAAGTCTGGAAGAACTTGTCATAGTTTCATTCAGAGTTTGGGAAAGATTTGTTTGTTTGTTTGTTTTGGCTTACAGTTCCCAAAATCTGCTATCCAGGCCAGCAACTTTCAGAAATCTGTAAAGTAGCTATATCTGTCTGGTTCCATATCTTTTAAAGAATCTACACAAAACCTGTGTCCTTATAATTTCTTTGATGGATTTGCTATGGAACATTTAGTATGATTTACTTCCAGTTTAATCTGCATCACATAAACACTGGAGTTTATCACACAAAGGGAATTGGAAGTATAATCCAATGGCAATCTGAATGCAATTATAGGGTTTCGCGTGATTGTGTGAAAGCTGATCACACACATTTTTGGGCAAAGGGAAGTCCTTCCGAACGCAATCATGGGGTTTCGTGTGATTGCGTGAGAAACTATCACACACAATTCTGGGCACTGGGAGGCAATTTCGGGCAGTTCTCAACGCAATGCACTGTCAATACGCAATCAAGTAAATTCACTGAACTAGCGAATTTACTTAATTCCGAACTGGCCTCACTTCCATTTCTTCTGAAATTGAGAGAAATTCCTCCCATGTGATAAACTCCACACTGATTTCTTTATACATGGGGTGATAGTACTACCTGTATAGAGTCTGAAAAGTAACAATGTCTGTGAGGCCAAGCCTGCAAGCAAAGAAAAGCCTTCCACAACCTGTCAGCACCCAGATCTATCTTACTTTTCAAAACAGACATAAGAGGACCATTCACACTATACAATTACAACACTATGATTTCACTTTAAGACCTTTGGTGACATCCTGTGGAATCCTGGTCTTTATAATTTGGTAAGGCACTAGAATTTCTGACTGAAGATTATGAAGACCTCTTCCTAAACTGCAAATTCCAGTAATCCACAGGATGAAAACATGTCAGGAAACAGCAGAATCATTGTGGTGCAATTTTATAATGTGAAAGGGCCCAAGGACTAAGAAGGCGTACTATGGTAAGAGCTGTCTGTTAAACAGAACATTAAACAGCTTACCATTTTAAATAGAAGTTCTAGTAATAACATTTAAACCCAGAGTTTTGCCAAACATATATTATATATGAAATTAGATGGCTTCTTAGAGGTTGACAATGCATTTAGTAGTGTTTTAAGATGTTCTGAACAGTTTGCTATTTAAAGATAGTTATGAGTTTTGAGTACTGAATAACTGTCATCTCTTTTCTTGCATTCAGTTCAACTTATTTTTCACCTTCCCTGTTATATAGTAAGGTTTAATTTAGCCCCTGTATGCTGGGAGGAATGGATTAATGGAAAACAGTTGGCAGTTTGAAAGTTTAAAATAACATTTCCCTCACAGCATAATATTCCTAATCTAGATTACATCCCCACACTCTTATTTAGAAATAAAAAATGAGCAAACTACATATTTAATGTAGCATGTACTTAAGACCACAGTGGTACATGAATCTGCAGTTCTAGATTCATTGAAGTTATAGACAATAGTAGGGAGTGATGAAAGAGTGACTGTACACAATGAAGGCATTCAATGTCCATTTTCATAACTGAAAATGTATTTTTCCCCAGAAGCTTCAATCAGCATAGCATGTGTGCTCATACCACATACATCTACATGTTCACTGAGAAGTATAGCAAGGAGACTGTAAGGGTAATAAGATGACTAACATGTGAATGCATTAACAGGGAAGGAATAACAGCAGAACATATTATCATTTCTTTGTATATGTTTACATGTGTGCAAGTTGCTCATCAGTTTATGTCAACCCCATGAGGCAAGGAATGCTTAGGGGTAGATTTTCCAGTTCTATCCCCTGAAATATAGCCTACAACACATAGTATTTGTTGGTGGTTTCCCACCCAAGTACTAACCAGGGATGGCTGTGGTTAGCATCCAAGATCAGACTATATTTTATGCCTTTAGGGTATTTATTGAATTTATATCCCATTTTTCTCTCAAAAATGGGATTCAAGGTGGCTTATACTAATCAAATAAAGATGCCACCAAAGCATTAATTTATAAAAGTTAAAACAGAATTAAACACTCATATTATTATAAAAAATGCTTTACAGTTAAACACTTAGAACAATTTTAGAATCATAGAGTTGGGAGAGACCACAAGGGCCATCCAGTCCAACCCCATGCCATGCAGGAATACAGAATCAAAACACAAACAACGGATGGCCATCCAGCCTCTGTTTAAAAACCTCCAAAGAAGGAGATTCCACTACACTCCAAGGAAGTGTGCTCCACTGTTGAACAGCTCTTACTGTTAGGAACTTCCTTTTAATGTTGAGGTGGAATCTCTTTTCCTGTTGTTTGCCTCCATTGTTCTGGATTCTATTCTCTAGAGCAGCAGAAAATAAGCTTGCTCTGTCCTCAATATGACATCCTTTCAAATATTTAAACAAGGCTATCATATCACCTCTTAACCTTCTCTTCTCCAGGCTAAACACAGACAACTCCCTAAATCACTACTCATAGGGCATGGTTTCCAGACCTTTTACCATTTTGGTCCCCCTCCTCTGGACATGCACCAGCTTGTCAACATCCTTTTGAATTGTGCTGCCCAGAACTGGACACAGTATTTCAGGTGAGGCTTGAAAAAGCAGAATAGAGTGACAATGTTACTTCCCTTGATCTAGATACTATACTTCTATTGATGCAGCCTAAAATTGCATTGGCTTTTTTAGCTGCTGCATTACACTGTTGATTCATGTTTAATGTGTGGTCTACTAGGACGCCTAGATCCCTTTCACATGTAGTCTTGCATTTCATTTTTTTTCCTGCCTGAATATAGTACTTTACATTTCTCCCTGTTGAAATTCATTTTGTTAGTTTTGGCACAGCTTTCTAATCTTAAGGGCCCTTTGAACTTTGATCCTCTCTTCTGGGGTATTATCTATTCCACATAGTTTGGTGTCATCTGCAAATTTGATATGCATGCCCTCTATTCTTTTGTCCAAGTTGTTGATAAGGATGTTGAACCACATTGGGCCCAGGCCCTGTGGCACCCCACTGATCACATCTCTCCAAGATAAAGAGGAGCCATTACTTAATACCCTTTGGGTTTGGCTGGTCAACCAATTGCAAATCCACCTAACAGTTGCTTTGTTTAGGCCATATTTTACTAGCTTGATTGCAAGAATATCATGGGGGACCTTGTCAAAGACCTTACTGAAATCAACATATGCTGTATCCACAGTCTTCCCTTCATCTACCAAGCTGGTAATTTTTATCAAAATATAGAGATTAGATTAGTCTGGCATGACTTGTTTTTGAAAAACCCAAGTTTACTTTTTGTAGTTACGACATACACTTCTAAATGTTCACAGACTCTGTTTAATGATCTGATCTAGAATCTTTCATGGCATTGATGGTATTAGACAATGATATTGTCTTTAAAACGTAATTTCAATAAAAGTTACAAAAGATTAAAACAGATTTGAAAAAGCACACTATTTACACGTACACTACAGCTCTGTAATTATAATTAGAATTCAAAATTTAAAAGCCTGTATAAATAAAAATGTCTTCACCTGCTGGCGGAAAGAGAACAGAAAGGGAGCCAACCAGACCTCCTATGGAAGTCTGGGGCAGCCAAAGAGAAGGATTTCTTTTGAGTCCTCACCAGCCACGTATGTAAAGGTGAGAGTACCAAAGGAAAGCCCTCCGGTGCAGATCCTGATGCTTAGATAAGGGCCAAAACAGACAGCTCCATTGAGGCAGCGTCATTCTGCCCCTTTGAGTATCGTATCAGAGCCACAGCAACCACATGCCACAGCCCCAATCTAGGCAAATATTTCTCCTTTTGGGGGTGGAAAAAAGGACACCCTTGCCACTACTGTCGCTGCATTATAGCATTTCAACACATGTAAACTGCCACACGTGCGGTCAGCTGTGCAGTTTCCCGGTGGCACAGGGGTGGTCTCAGAGCATGGGGAAGCTACATGTCATGCTCAGACAATGCCCCCAACCCAGCACTTACTGCTGGTCTGTTTTGCCCCATAGTCTTTCATCTAGTCAAAAGCAGTCTGGACCCAAGCCATTTACTTTAAAGGTCTTTAAAGGTCTATTTAGGCAGCTCATGCCATTGTCAGATAACTGTGTGGAAACATAGTTTGTAATTATAACAGGATTGCCGGTGCTTGTAATGTTTCTGGACAATTGAACTATAAAGAACAGAACTAGTTGGAGATGGAGTATCTGGTAAAGCACTGAATAAGACTTATTAATAGCAAAGTAAATAATGTAAGTCAAAGTAAGATTTAGTTGGGAAACTATTTGGATTTCCACTTGTATAAAGAACATTACTTCTGCATAACATTTTACTTATAGTTTTTTGTTAGCAAATAATCTGTATTGTCTGGCTTAAAGGATAACATCTTCAAGCCAAAGGTTTCTCTGAATTCATTACCTTTATCACTTCGTACCATATGACTAAAGAGTAATTTAAGAGGCAGCAAATTTGATTTTTTTATTTTATTTTTAGCTATCAAGAGAGCTCGTTCTTGGTACTTTGAAAAAAAAATCTTCACATCAACAATGTATTCTTCTTTTTACTTTTATCTTTAGAATTCTTCTTTCTTATCTGTGTGTCTGCAACTTGGGTTTTGATTCAACCAATGCATAGTAAAGCTGAAATGTTTTAAATGTCCAGCACTGGCAGATTCATGGTTAAGAAGAATAATAGTGAATGCATTCAGCATTGTTTAGGTGACTTTGGTGCAAAACACACTGCAGAAGTAATCCAGTTTGAGACCA
This sequence comes from Urosaurus nigricauda, assembly GCA_034509955.1. Taxonomy (NCBI): domain Eukaryota; kingdom Metazoa; phylum Chordata; class Lepidosauria; order Squamata; family Phrynosomatidae; genus Urosaurus; species Urosaurus nigricauda. The sequence continues at coordinate 58,046,383 of JAOEGL010000003.1, forward strand.
CTTTAACTCCACTTGCTCAATGCTAATTGTGGGAGCTGTAGTTTTGTGAGATATTTAGCCTTTTCTGTCAGAGTGCTTTGGTGCCACAATAAACTACAGTTCCCAAGATTCTCTAGCACTGAGTCAGGACAGTTAAAGTGGTCTCAAACTGGATTATTTCTGTGATGTATTTTTGACCTTTATTTGGCATATGTGGTGTGCATTTTAGTTTAGGAATTCAGGGTGGACATAAGCACTCACCTGTACACAGTTCAGTGTTTTATGAACTGGTGCTGAACTTAGGCAAGTCACATTAGAATGAATTGTAACTGGGTAATAAAAAAGTTGATCTGTCAAATAATAATGTGAATCTGAACAGAAAAATGGAATAAATACACTGCCTTTGGCCTCTTTCTTTTCCTGCCTGATGCCCAGTTCTGGAGCCTCACAGAAATACTCCCCCCCCCCCCCCCCCCAATATTCCATAAGGTGCAGCTGTGGCAGTTAGAGTAGAATCACAGTGCTATAATTATGTTGAGTGAAATGGACTTCTGCCTTTCCTTTGTTGCTCATCCCTGCAAAATATCCACTATACTGGCACAATGGACCATTATGTCAGCATAAATGACCAAGATTATCTCATTCTCAGTCTCAATTTCATTGCATATCTCCAAATGCCATCTCAATTTTCTTCCTTTCCTTTCCTTTCCTTTTTTGTTTTTTCGACTGGGTTCTGTAACTACTTTTTTTCCTGAAATTTGTGCAATAGAAATGTATTTTCTCTAAAATGCACATTTATTTGCACCATACATCTAATTTATGCAGTTTTGCCCCATTGAGTAAAGTGTATTTCTGTTTGATTATTTCAATTATGCACATGTTACTAATTCTTATTTTAGACCTTATAGCTTTATGCTACTTCATTTCTTTATTACACCTTGAAATTGTGCAAATGCATGGTGAGGTGCCCATTTTGTCATAATCAATCTGATATGAAAATGCTACTTTTATCAAGATTGCCATGTCCAATGAAATTTCTTTCCAACTCTGTTCCTAATGCATCTGGGGAAGAGGCTCAAGTCTATGAAAGTTCATGCTACCAACCTCTGTCAGCTATTCTCAAAGGGGCTGCAAGATTCCTTTGCATACTGATATTTTCAATACACAAGTAATTTAAATAATTGTATTAAGAATGTCACCTTAAAATAACTCCATTGCTTTGGAACTTGACCATTCTAAAACAGCATTGGCAACAATAACTCCTCTATGGACACCTGTTTGTACTGTGTCAGGCAATAGCTCCTCTTCCTTCATTGCTGATAATTAAAGAGTTCATCAGATAATATCTTCTCCAGCTTCCTTCTACCATGGAAGTAGTCATGAAGTATACAAATGTATAGTTGGTATGGGTATCTACTATAAACTCTGATTCTGTTAGGAACAGAGAGAGCCTTTATTTGACTTTTATATATTTTTGATTTCCTCTTCTTCTTCTGAATTTTATAATTATTTTTCATCCAGCAAGTAATTCAGTGGGCAAAGAAAAGTTTATACAAAAAACAGCCTGGAATTAGAGAATGTTCAAAGCCACCTTCTTCTCTTTGAATCTTCCTGTACCCCAGATACTTTTCCTGGAGGCTGACAAAAATGGTAAAAGACCTGGAAATCAGGGCATATGAGAACTGGCTTATATGAAGCTGAGTATTTGTAGCCTTGATACCCTAAAGGCACTAGATCATATCTGATCTCAGAAGTTAAGAAGGCTAAGCCCTGGTCAGTACTTAGATGAGAGATTACTAATGAATACTACATGCTGTAGGCTATATTTCAGAGGAAGGAACTGGCAAAATCATCTCTAAATATTCCTTGCCTAAGAATATTCTATGGAATGTGTATCTAGTGGTTAAGATGCCAGTTCTGATAATCAGAAGATCAGAAGGTTGGCAGTTGGAGACATGATAATAGGGTGAGCTCCTGTCACTAGTTCCAGCTTCTGCCAGTCTATCAGTTTGAAAGCATGCAAGTGCAAATAGATAGATAGGTACCACTTCTCAGTGGGAGGGTAACAGCATTTGGTGCAGTCATGCTGACCACATGACCACCAGAGCAGTCCTCAGAGAATGCTAGTTCTTTGGCTTAGAAATAGAGATGAGCAAACCTCCCCTCCACTACAGTCAGTTATGACTAGACATTCATGTCAAGGGACTACCTTCACCTTTTATCTAAGAAATTCTATGCAATTCATGGGAGCACCAGAGGTTGACAAGTGACTTGACAGGTGGCTACACACCATGTAGAAGAGATTACTGCAATAATTTTGTCTTCTGTTGTTTCAGATACTGGGGCCTGTACAGACAGGCCAAAACAAAGCTGCTTTGGGTCACTTTGGAGATATGCTGTTTAAATGACACATGCATCTTAAGAGGCCAGAAGCTTTGCCAAAGCCATGCTCTAGTCCTTAGGCCTCTTAGGAAGAATGCATCATTTAAACATCATACCTCCAAAGTGACTCAAAGCAGCTTTATTTCGGCCTGTCTATACAGGCTGTAGGATAATAAACTCAAACTATGGGTGCAGGGAAGATTCTACCTACCTCTTGATAATAATAGCGGAATGGATTGCCTCATTACATGGTGAATTCTCTTTCTCTGGACATCTTTAAACAGAAGTAGACAACCTTGGGGATTACTTTAATTGTGTTTACCTCCATGCCAGGGTTTTGAACTAGATGGCCTTTCTGATCAGATTCTATGATTCTTTGGAGGTTAAACTAGTGGGAACTGTGCACAAGGATATCTCTACAGTTGCATCTCAGTTGTGAACCATTCCTTCCATTAAAAAAATCCCATTATTAGAAATATAAATCTAGCATTTATACCTTGGTCTCCAAGGTACCAAGTAACATTGTTTGGTTTCCCAGAGTCTTTTGTAACTGATACTATGATAAATGCTGTTCCCCTGCTGATCTTTGGTGCTTACTTTGTTCTGTGCACTTTTAGGATAATTGTTTTTGGGTTATATTTGTTCATTAATTTTCATTTAGATGTTAAATGGCATTGCAGATGCTGAGGTGGAAATGTACAATATTTTAAATAAATGATCACCAATAGACTATATCACCTACTTAGTTATGTATGTGTTAGCATTGTATCTGCACTGTAGAAATAATGCAGTCTGACGCTGCTTTAACTGTCATGGCTCCAATCCTGGAACTTGTATTTTGTTGTGGCACCAGGGCTCTCTTACAGAGAAGTGAAATGTCTCACAAAACTGTAAATCCCAGAATTACATAGCATTTGATCCATGGCAATTAAAGTGGTGTCTAACTGCATTATTTCTATGGAACAGATGTAGCCTAAGTACCACTTCCTTGCCTATTTCCCCTAGTCCACGTCAATATTCAGCTGCTGCCTTTGGTGAAGGAAGTTTATTCAGCTGCTCAACCTCACAAGGGAGTTTATCACATGAAGGCCTATGTGCCCCCTATGTGCTCCCAATCCAAAATTGGTCAAAGTGCTGGCATTCCAAAAAAACAAATCCCATTTGGGAAGGTTATCGAAGGACTCTTTCATACAAGGCTAAATTGGAAGTATAATTTAAGGTCAATTCGAATGCAATCATGGGTTTTATGTTATTGCAAATTAACTCTTCACATGCAAATTCGGGCAGGAGGGAAGCCAATTCGAATGCAATCATGGGTTTTACCTTATTGCGAATTAAAGCTTCGCATGCAAATTCGGGCAGGAGGGGGTTAATTTCGGGTAATGGGAACTAATTCCGAACGGAGCAGGCGTTCATGTAAATTCGCTTAACAAGCGAATTTACATGAATCCGCATTGGCTCCATTCGGAGTTGGGAGAAATTCCTCCCCGTTTGAAAGAGTCCATAGTCAAGCACAACAAGAATTGAAATGAACAGTACAGAGGGCCCAATTCACATTGTGTTATCAAATGGGGGAGGACAAATCCCCATTGCCACCTTCCCAAATACCTTTAATGTCCATGCACATGCTTCAGCTGTCATTTCTCCAAGGCTGAGAGAGTGTGACTATGTGCTGTGGCTGTGAAAGGGAGAGCCAGGCAATGTGGGCAGCTGTAGGCCTGCACTGGCTGAGTGTGGCTTGGAGATCCCTTGGCCACAGGTGGTGGAGGAGGAGGAGGGCAGCAGGGGGATGGATTCCTCTGGCATGGCCACTTGCCTGCTCCTCCGGGGGTCTCTTTCTGGCTCCTCTCTTTCTCCTCCTCCTGGGGCTTGCCAGTGTTGGCAAGGAGTGTTGTGAGCTTTTGTTGACTTGTGTCATCCGCTTTTCTCAAAGGTCCTCCATTTTGTGGGGAGGACTTCTGGGCACCCTGTCCCTGCTTCTCCAAAGGCTTGGAGCAAAAGGGGGCAGCTTGGTTTGCCAGGGCTACCCCAGGAGGAGGAGGAAGGTGGCAATGAAAGTGGGAGGGAGGGAAGGAGGAAGGGAGAGATTGAAGAGAGGACTAGGAGCCAGAAAGAGACCCCCAGAGGAACAGGTAGGCAACCACGCTGGAGGAATCCATTCCTCCACTGCCCTCCTCCTCCTCTTCCTCTGCTTGCTTTCCTGGGAACACTCTCTCAGCCCAGGAGGAGGCAGGTGCTGGAAGCTGAGGTGCACACACGTGTGGCACCAGCTGCGTGGGGCTCGGAGGAGCTGGTCCCTTGGCTGGAGGAGGAGGAGGAGGAGGAAGAGGCGGCGGCGGCGGCTCTGAGGCTGTCTCCTGCAGGCGAGGCAATGCAAGCCCCAGCCCCAGACTGATGATCCCAGGCAGCGAGAGAGGGGAGGCAAGAGGAGTGAGTGGCTGAGGTCAGGTGTCTTGCCGGCAGTGGACACTGGGGAGGGCTGGGAAGGGCTGGTGATGGTGCCACTGGAAGGAGAGGACAGAGGAGGAAGAGGAGGAGGCTTGGGCTCATGGGAATCGAATGAGTTGATCACATGGGAGGAATTTCTCCCAATTTTGAATGGAGCCAATTCGAATTCATGTGTTCAGCAAATTTACATGAAATCTCATTGCGTTTGGAATGACTTCCCATTTCCCAAAAATGACCCCTGATTGCCCAAAATTGTGTGAGATACCCTAATACGTAATAACGTGAAACCCATGATTGCATTCAGAATGACTTCCCTTTTGCCTGAAATTGTGTGAGATACTCTCATTCGCAATAACAGGCAACCCCATGATTGCGTTCAGATTGCCATTGCATTATACCCCCAAATTCCCACGTGTGATAAACTCCAAGGAGAATGGTTTTTCCAGCTCCTTTCACCAGTAAGGGAGGAAGTCACAATCAGAAGCACAACCTCAATCACAATTTCTCATCATAGTCCTACTGGAAATGCCCATTCTTGTTTTGGGAGATAAGCAGTTGAACAGACCTTTTTTGCCTGATGGCTGTTAAGATGGGCAGAGGTGGGTATTTATATAATTGTACAGTAAGAATCCATAGTCTTACAGTATTGCAGTATGAAACTCTGGGTTACAAATCCATAAATGCTCTACTGAATGCTGCTGATATCTACATGTACCTACAGATTTTTTTCTGACTTTGGGTATAGTTTATTTGTAAATGAAGCAGCAGTGGTCTTTTGGGAAGCATACAGTCTCTCTTCATATCTGTATTGTGTATCAAAATATGAAATAATTAATCTGTCTTGATTTACTAGTGTGCTTCTCAGTGGACAATGCTTCCTGCAGCAAGTAGTATCAAACAGTTTGCATCTTTAAAAAAATTAGTTTGGCTCATGACATTTATTGAGATAAATTTAATTTGCTTAATACAAAGTAATATTTTACATGGCACTGAATGGGTGGGATTTATTTGAGAAATAATGAACTTGTCTGATTTGATTAACAGTCTAACAATATCTATTGCAGTAATCTCACCATTCGCTACTTTCAGACAAACAAGGCAAATTAAGTGCTTTGGTAGCATAACAAAGCCAATATCCACATGGAAAAACCCATGACAATGTGGATAATTATTTCTACAATGTTCTGAAAGCAATCAGGTTATGCAAGAAACTATTTGCCTACAAACTGTAAAAAATTATATCCATTCCCAATTAAAAGAACCACTGTAGTGACTTACTTGTCCCCAGTCCCATTTTTATTTTCATTAATAAATACAATTTATGTAGCTCTGGAGTTCATAAACTCTGTCATAGGAAATCTTTATAACCAAAGTAAAAGCTATTGGATTAGAGCTCTTGCAAAGGCAAGAAAGCATGTTCATCTGATTCTATTTATATCCACAGACAAGGAGTAAATAGTTTAAAAAGAAGATACAAGCAAAGATGTATGGGTCTGAAACAACAAACTTGTAAGAAATATATTTTGATCCTTGGTATATTACAATATTGATGAAGGAGTAAAGAAAGTTACGTTGCAGTGTTTAGTGGGACTGTACATTTTGTAGTCATCCAGCCAAGACACAAACAGGACAGAGCACCATATAGCCTCTCTTGCTAACTGGCAGGTAACTAGTTTTACAAGACATACATGTCCTATAAGTTCTAAGCAGGTAGGAAAGAAATTGTGGCAACTTATCATTTGTCTAGACATTTCAGGCTTGCCATTCAGTTTTATCCTGATTATATTGCAATTGCTTAGTATAACACCTTGCTGTTTACTGTGGTGTGGAATTGTGTTTATGCCTCCTTTTGGAACTAGTTCTTGTGCCTTTTATGAGTTGGTATTTTAGTCTTCAGTTGTACCTTGGGAGCCATTTGGATTTATTTTCAAAGAAAGAAGGACAAAAATATAAACAAACAAGAAAATACATAAAATATAGATGTGTTCTGTGTAATAGAAATAGGAGGAAAAATGAATAGATCTACTAAATCGAGCTAGACACACACACACACACACACAACTGTTTGCTTTATTTGTCTGTCTGAGCTAGTATTTATATGGCAAGGAGCCAGAGGAACATCCTTGGCATATTATTTTATTCAAAGTTTTCTGATAAACTGTCTGTGTCTATTTTTTTTCCTTAGACAGGTGTGAGACAAAACAAAATTTCTAGTGAACTTCAATTAACATATTTGCAAGTCTCATTTTTACATTTTACTGAATTTCTGAGTGAACAACAGCAACAAAAAAGAGAAATATTTTGTTTTTTCATTCTTTGGACATGTCACACTCAAAAAGCAGCAAATCTTTCTGTGTAGCCAGATCCCTGAAATGAGAGTAACAAGGCTGATTATTTGCATAACAATTTGGCTGCCAGAACTGTTCAAGTAGACAACAGTTGTATAGCATTTAAGAGCCATATATGGGAATGGAAATGAAAGAGAGAGAGAGAGAGAGAGAGAGAGAGAGAGAAGAGCACTTTTGTAAGATGCCAAACATCATAACAGTTGTGTTGCTTTTTGAGACAATGAGTGTTTCTATAAATCTTATAAGTAAACTCCTTTAAATTGATAAATTTGTATATAAGGGTAAAAAACCCAATGATTCAATTGTAGGATTTATACTCTTCTTTATTTTTGGCAAGTTTCTTCAGAGAGGATTTGTCATTGACATCCTCTGAGGTTAAGAGAGTGTGACTTGGACTTGATGGCCTTTGTGGTCTCTTCTGACTAGCCCAAGGTCATCCAGGGAGTTTCCATGGCTGAGTGGGGATTCAAACCATGGTCGCTAATGTCATAGTCCAATGCTTGAACTGCTACACCACATGGGCTTTCACAAATAGAAAAGTAAAATTATACATTTTTTTTAAGAAAAGGGGAATTTAAAACACTCCCATTAAAAAGCAATAATTAAAGATTTAAAAATAAGTTTTAAACAAACCAGTTAAAAAAATAAAAAACCACAATCAATTAAACACCTTCAAACAGTAACCTATCTTAAATGCCAAAGGCATGTCTGAAAGAAACAGTCTTTGCTTACTGATGAACAACATCAGAAAATAAAATCTAGCCTGCTTAAAAGGCAGCAACAAAGCCTTTTTGGGTTCCCCACCATACTTGTTCTCAATGGTGATGTTCCTAAGGGTACCCAAAAAAGCTTAATGTCTTGGTAGAAGTTTAAAAAGAATTTATGAAGAATTTGGAATGGTAACTTTTTTGGACTACAGCTCTCAATATGCCCCAGAGTATATGTCTATTGGTTCAGAAGTCCCAACGAGTTCTTTGAATTGTGCCCAGAACACAATAGCAAGTGAAGTTACTGTACTGCAATAAAGGATTCACATGCTTCTTTTGAATGTACCTGTTCAATAGTATATCCATAGGATTCAGCACTGAAGTTTCTAAAAGCTTGTCAAAAGCACACTTAGAGTGAATTACAACAATCCACACAGAATCTAGCTAACAAACATGTCAAAATTAGAGAAGTTAAGAATATTCTGAATTTTTCTAGTCCTTGATGAAAAGGGTTTTTTTGACATGCCAAGACACATCACAAGAAAAAGTCAGAGAATTATAGAGTGCATTCCCACTATGAAATAAGGTGAATTTCTGAGTAGTTTAAATGACTGTTGTTCCCATTTGAAACTGGTTCCTGTCATAATTTGATCAATTCCTGTCATGATAAAGGGAGGCAAATGAAAAAAAAAATCCTATTTTTCCAGACACTAGTTTCTTAGCAGTTCTTTTGAAAAGAATTGATTCTGAAGTGTGTTCAACAAGTGGGAACAACAGACCTGAATCACATCATTCTAGAGAGAAGGGACAAATGGCAGAGGGATTTTTACCATCCCTCCTCAGTTTTTGGTAGATCCACCATCCCCCCCCCCTGCCAGCACTGCCTCTGTGATTGTGATGTGACCTATGGATGCATGTATTTTTTTTTTTTTAAAATAGAATTCAAAGAACATTTGATTCATTGATGTTGCAACTACTTTCAAAGGGAAGTAGTTGCAAAATCAATGAACTGAATTATCTATGAATTTGTTTATTTTTTAAAAAAAATATTTGATACAGGCATGGCAGGGGGGAGAAAGACCCCTGCGGGTTTCCTCCAGACGTCTGTCATGCTTGAATCAGGTTTGAAACCAATTGCTCATCCAGAGGGGTGAGATATAAATAAATTATCATTATCATTATTAGGTGAGCCAGGCATGGCGGGGGGGGGGGGGGGGAGAGAAAGGCCCGCAGGTCCTCTCCAGACCCCTGCCATGTTTAGATCATGCTTGGATCATGCTTGGTTTTTGTCCCCCTGCCTTACCTGGATAATAATAATAATAATAATAATTATTATTATTATTTCTAGCCCACCCCTCTGAGAGAGCAATTGGGGAGGGGTACAAGATAAAATTAAAAACAAGACAATTAAAATATCCAATCCCATTCCCACCTCCCCCCCTTAAAAAGAATTAAACCAACAAGTTAAAACATAGTGCAAATAGCGGACAGTCAACAATAGCAAACTAAAAGTTCCTTGAGCTGTATTGGGTGATGAGGATTAGGGACTGACAAAAGGTTTGGAGCCGGGTGACATTAAGCATTTTCCGGGAAGGCCTGCTGGAAGACATGCATCTTCAAGACTTTCTTAAAGCCATCGGTGGATGGAATGAAACACAACTCATCCGGCAGGTCATTCCAAAGTTTGGGGGCGACCGTTGAGAAGGCCCTCTGGGAGGTCTGTGTCAGCCTAGTCTTCATGGGCTGTAAGAGACTCCTCCCAGAGGATCGAAGTGTGCGGGGGGGGGGGGGTTCGTACAGGGAGAGGCGGTCCCTTAGATATGATGGACCCGAGCCATGTAGGGCTTTATAGGTTAAAACCAACACCTTGTACGGTGCCCGGAAACTGATCGGCAGCCAGTGGAGAGATTTTAGCACAGGTATCATGTGCTCTCTCCTAGATGTACCTGTAATAAGTCTGGCTGCCATATTCTGAACCAGTTGTAGTTTCTGAGTTAAGCACAGGGGTAGCCCCATGTAGAGTGCATTACAGAAGTCCAATTGTGAGGTTACCAGAGCATGTATCACAGTTTCCAGATCCCTCATCTCCAGGAAAGGGTGCAGCTGACGGATCAGCCGAAGCTGGTAACAAGCACTCCTGATGGTCGCATTCACCTGACTAGTCATGTGAAGCGACGAGTCCAGGAGGACCCCCAGATTGCGAACACAGTCCTTAGAGGAGAGTGTGAATCCATCAAAAACTGGAGATTGTATTCCCAAACCCGGGATCCAAGCATGGTGATCCAAATATGGCAGGGGTCTGGAGGGGACCCATGGGGGGTCTTTCTCCCCCCGGCCATGCCTGGATTGGGTGATCCAGGGCTGGCAGAGGTCTGGAGGGGACCCATGGGGATCTTTCTTCCCCCTGACATGCATGGATTGAGTGATCCAGGGATGATAGGGGTCTGGAGGGGACCTGCAGAGGTCTTTCTCCCCCCTGCCATGCCTCTCCTAAACTTGCAGTTGCAATACCAATGAATCAGTTTTTCTATCAATTTAATTAAAACAAAATCTATAGTTCCCAAGTTGGGGTGTCCGGGCTACCACTTACATCACTGATGATGAACAGATGATTGACATTCATTTTGAAGCAGCATGAAGAAGTGGGGATGACAATTGTGCCAAAAAAGAAACTATTACAGAAACGATCAGCTTTCATGGTGGGAATGACAGACCTTTTGGAATTGCTTTACCAATTCAGAGCAAAGGCAAATCCCAAACTGGTTTAATAGAATCCTATGGGCTTTCTAGATTGGCAGGAAAGTGTGACATGAAGTTGCCTTTTCCTTAATGCTTAGCAGCTGCACCACAGCCTTTAGATGGAGCTGCGCTGTTCTGCAGTTTTTAAAAAAGAAGCTGGGAAAACCAGCACCTTTTTAAAGGCGCTTCTTCTCTCCTAAAACGCAAAAAAAAAAAAAAAAAAAAAAAAGTGTTTTCATGGCATACTTTCCCTTTTTCTCATCTAAAGGCTAGAGTTTCATGCAGCCATGAACACACTTCTTTTTGCCAATCTAGAATAGTCAATAGAGTTGGATGGAGCCCCATGGTCCGTCAAGTCCAACACACCACTCAGTGCAGGATCTCCAGCTAAATTGTACATCCCCAGCAGTTTCCTGTCCAGCCTCTTTCTTCAAGACATTTAGAGAAGGAAACCCCATCACTTCTCTAAGCAATTGGTTTCACTGCCAAACTGCTATTACTATCAAGATGTTCCTTCTACTGTTCAATTAAAATCTGCCGTTCTGTAACTTAAAATAGTAAGACCATCCTACTTGCTGGGGCAGCAGAAAACAGGGTTGCCCCTCCTCTGTGTGATAGTTCTTGAGGCATTTAAAGAATTCAACCAAGTCTCACACCTCAGTCTTCTTTTCACCAAGTTGAACATATCCAGCATTTCTCATATGTTTTGTTGTCCTTACTTCTTATCATCCTTTTTGTCCTTCTCTGAATCTTCTCCAAAATCACTCTCTCTCTCTCTCTCTCTTTATGTACAGCACTGTGTAAATTTACAGCACTATATAAATAAAGGTTAATAAATAACAATCTCTCTCTCTGTGCCTTCTGATTGACATGTGACCTATGGTGGCCCCATGAATCTCATAGAATTTTCTTAGGCAAGAAATACTACATACGTCTTAAAATGAGGTTTCAAGAACTGCACACAGTACTCCAAATGAAAGCTGACTAGCACAGAATATAGTGGGGCTATTAGTTCCCACAACTTGGAAACTATGCTTATATTAATACAGGCTAAAATAGTATTTCATTTTATTAAATTCTGATTAACATTGTAGTTTATCTAGGACCTTTTGAATTCTGTTCCTATTTTCCGATGTATTATCCACTCTTCCCAGTTTTGTGTCATCTGCAAACGTGATAATAATTCCTTCTATACTGTCATCTGAGTCATTGGTAAAAAGTGTTGAAGAGTAATGACTGTTAAGACAGAACCCTGAGGCACTCCACCTGAGACCTCCTAGTCTGAAGTGTAGCCACTGATGAAGAGCTGGTTTTCCAGCCAATTATGTGTTCCCATTTATTCTAATCAAAATATTATTGTAGAACTTATCAAATGCTTTGCTGAAATCCAGATAATTGACATCCACAGCATTCCCACCATCTACTAAAATTAGTGACCTGATCAGAAAAAAATATGTAGGATTGACTTTTTCTTAACAAAGCCATGTGATTTCATAGTGATCACTGCATTGCCATCAAGATACTTGCAGGCAGATTCCTGCAAAATCTGTTTTCATATGTTTCCTGATATTGAGATCAGGTAGACGGATCTCTATTTTTCCTGGATCTTCTTTTCTGCCTTTTTTTTTTTAAAAAAAAAAAAGGGGGGGGGTATTTGTTTTTCTCCAGACTTTGGATACCTTACCTTTTCTCCAAGATTTTTCATAAATGAAGGCAAGTAGCTCAAAGATTGTCAGCAAGCTTCTTCACTACTCTGGAGTGACTATGGCCCTTCAGATCTGGACTCGTTAGGTTAGCCACATGATTCCTGACTCAGGGCAAAAGAGACGGCCCTGATGGGGTGGCTTGGAGCCGCCCCATTTAAGGCTGGCTTGGGGTTGTGGCAAACAGATATGTGGCCCAATCCAGCCAGTTTCTGCCCCAAATAAGACCAGAAAAATCCACTCCTATTGGGGGCAGAACAAAGCTGCCCCTTTGCCTCTGGAGCTAGCTTTTTGCCAGCTCTGGGGCACGTGGCATCTAAACGCATCCACGTGGCATCCACATACCCCAAGCCACCCTGAAGCCGCCTGGCATGCAATTGCCAGCATGACCTCCAGGCAATTTGGAGGCATGGTGCTTGTAAACATCACACCCCCCAAGGCAGCTTGAAGGCAACTGAAGTTGACAGTCTGTTTTGGCCCTCACTCTCTGTCAATCTTGATTTGCAATCCAGATCCCTTGACAATGGAGACTATTACATGGAGGATAAAGATGGGAGCAAAGCGGGTTGCTCCTGTCCTTATCCCGTCCTGTTTGTGTGATCGGGGAAAAATGATCACACACCACATGCTTATCCCATTCTTCTCCCATCTGTGAAGTGTAATGGGCCCATCATTTGGTATTAAAGGAAACTCCTGTTAATACCAAATGATGGGTCCATTACACTTCATGGATGGGAGAAGAACTGGATAAGTGTGTGGTGCATGAGAATCTTTCCCCCAGTTGCACAAATAGGACGGGATAAGAACAGGAGCAATCCACTTTGTTCCCATCCTTACCCTCTCTTTGACAATTTCCAGTGTCTCGGCTGCTGCATGGAAACACACAGTTCTCTTTTTGAGAGAAAACTGAAGGGAAATAACTGTATATATGCATTCGTGGTCTGATTCTGGGAATATGCCCAAACTGCAAACTTGAACCTTCAAGGGATGTTTAACCCCATTTTAGACAGATTTAATCCCTATGCATAGCTGCCTTTCAACTGACTAAAATAGTGAAAGGTCTGGAAATCATGCCCTATGTGGATAGATTTAGGTTAAGAGGGGATATGATAGCTCCAGAGCAAGCTTGTTTTATACAGCTCCAGAGAGTACAATGCAGAGCAATGGATTTAAACTATAAGAAAAAAGATTCCATCTCAACTTTAGGAAGAACTTCCTGATAGTAAGAATTGTTCAATAATGGAACATGTTGTCATAGAGTGTCTCCTCCTTTGGAGGCTTTAAACACTGGCTGGATGGCATATATCATGAGTACTTTGAATGTGTTCCTGCATGGCAGGGGATTGAACATGATGCCCTTGAAGTCTCTTCTGGTCTATGATTCTATATTTCTATGACCAATAGCTCCTCTGCCTTGTTTAGATTAATCTTGGTTTAATAAATCATACTATGCCAATAACAAGATTATGATCTAACACTTCCAAGTGTTATTTGATCTGGGCCTCTTGGTTACTTTTCCCCACTTCTGGGGATGTTGCTTCTCTTTCCATTGTACTAAAGTGTGTGTGTGTGTGTGTGTGTGTGTAAAACTGGAATTATCAGTTGAAGAAGCTGGGGCCAGGGATATGACATGTGCTTGTGTTAAAGATTTGCAATCTGTTCAACAGATTTCAGTGAATTCATGTAAAAATTGCTCACAGGACCATTTACTTTTCTTGTTGTCTTGCCTGTTTGGAGTTTATATTTCTCCTGGGAAAAAATTGAAGTGCAAATACTTTGCTGATTTGGAATGTTACAAAAAAATACTTTGTCCATCTGTATGGAAATACTTCTTACAAATATACAGATGGTTGAGGCTCAAAAATTGACGTTTTTATATCTTGACATGATTTCCAGAAAATGATAAAATGTGTTGTTATGGGATCTTGTAAAAGGCTTCCATGCTTCTGCTGTTTTACAAGCATCTCTTAACAACAGAGAAGGGAAGAAAAGGATTTCTTCCATATTAATTCTAGCACTGGAAGGTGGAAGTACAGCAACTAATGAGAGCCCCTGGTGATATTAAACTGCAGGTTAATCTGTGGGGAAGGAAGGTTTATCACTCTGAGGAATTCTGACCATATTGTGTTTATGTGATATAAAATGCTCCTGTGTATAAATCTGATTCCTATATGCCTTCCAAAACTCATACTAGGCCTTGTATCTATCTCTGAGGAAGCTGAGCTCATATGGCTGAGCTAACTTCTGAAATCCCTCAAATCTGCATCTTCTTAAGAATCTGTTTGTATAAATGTAATGCAAAAACCCAGCTCTAATTTCAAAATGTGACAGCCTGCTGTAGTTTGCAAATATGACAATAAGACTTTTAAAATAATCAGTACCAATAATAGAGATAAAGGGGCAATGTGGTGTAGGATTGATGATGATGATGATGATGATGATGATTTATTTTACCCCCCATCTCCAACAGGATCGAGGCAGCTTACAAACAATGATAAAATTCAGACAATGTCGATATAAAATGTAAAAATAATCCCGTTATCCCTTCCCTTCTAAAATAACAACATAATAGTATCTACATAACAATAATAAAATACTAATCAAACAGTCATTAAAACAATTGATGACAGGGAGATGACAATTTGGGGTATTTTGTCATCAGGTGACCAAGTGGACCTGTCAGAAGAGATCCATTTAGATAGCCTTTTTAAAGCCATCAAAATTGGTAATGTTTTGGATCTCTTCTGACAGGCCATTCCATAGTTTGGGAGCGGCAGATGGAAAGGTCCTCTGGGTAACTGCAGCCAGTCTGTTGGCTGCAGTAGGTTTTTCCCAGAGGACCTTAATGTGCAGGGTGGATTATATGGAAGAAAGCAATCCTGTAAATAAATTGGATCCAGGCCATGAAGGGCTTTAATAGGCAGCCGGTGAAGGGATTTTAAGATGGCAGTTATGTAGAAGTCCAGCTATCATTAGTTTCTCTTGAAAGTCTCCCTAAAGAGCTATGGTTTGATATGTTGCTAAATGCAACATATTTGAGAGGGCAAAGCTGGCTTCCTTAGGGAAACCATTATATGGTGTTGTCATCACAATGGGACAGGTCTTGCCCTTTTTTTTCCTGCTAGACTTCTAACCAGCAGGGGATTCTGAAACAGGAACTTATACTATAATGGAACTTCTGGGAGGGCAATATATAAGAGATGGTATTTTATGTATTCCAAACAGTTGTGGAGATCATATGCAGGTGCTAGGGGATGTTACCAATTATACTCAATAACTATGAATATTAGATTTTGATGTATAAGACAGGAAAGCTGTCTGTTGCCAGTTTCTGAAGAATTCATACTAGACAAGGTAGGGCTGTGGCCTGAACTCTTTGTCCATCTTGAAAATTCTGGAAATTCTCTCATCCCCTCCATCCCTGGCTGATAAGAAAATGTTTGTCTCAAGTGAAAGTAATCAGGGCTTAACTGTCCAACCTCTGCTGAATGGGTGAAAAATTTGTATGTGATATTTTTGACCAAAAAACAGTATTTTCTGTGCAGAAAAAAAATCTGTGGCAAAAGACATTTCCTTTCTGAAAATGTTATAGCTGAGGACTTACTTTATACAAAATATGTTTTTAAAAACAATTTTAAAAGACAATACCCAGCATTTTCTGCACATGTGACTGCAATTTTTGTTCAGAAAATAAAATACTGGCACATGAATAACAAGTGGTATTTTGAGCAGAAAAAGAATCAGACTGCAAAGATTCTTAAAGTCCAGAATTCTCCCAGTCTGGGTTTCCTAACATTATTATTATTATTATTATTATCTTTTATTTATATAGCACTGTAAATTTACACAGCACTGTACATACAATCATTAATTAGACAGTTTCCTGCCTCCATGCTTACAATCTAAAGAAACATGACACAGAAGGAGAAGGGAATGGTGGTGGGGAAGGGAATCAAATCCAGCAGTTCTTCACTCTCTCTGAGGCCTGGATCAAGGCAGATGGACTGCAGGGAGGGCTTGGCTTCTGAATGCATAGTTAAAACGAGGGATCCTAGGGCAGACATGGGCATACACTTGGGAACACTTCCCTAAACAATATTGTCTTTAACTCAGTTTTGAAACTGGCTAGAGAAGTGATGAGGTGTTGTCCTGGACTGCAGCCAGCACACACCAATCCACGCTGATAAGAAGGCTGCACAGACCTTAGTATTGTCCAAAAGAGTAGTCCAGTAGCCAAAGCCGAAGTCAGGATTGAGGAAGTCACAGAAAGCAGTCCAGTCTGAGGTCAGGGCAAGGAGAAGGCAGCAGTAGTCCAATTTGTTTCAAGGTCGCAGGGTCAAGGCAAAACAAGATATACAGAGCCAGCACACAGTCACACCAAGGGAACTTGCAATAAGTTCTGGCAAAGGGATAGCATCCCACAGGTGGTTAAGTAGGAGATGCCCTCCCTGTTGCCAGCTGTGCCTTGTCAGCAGCTCGCTTTTCTGCAAGCCTGCGGGACTGATGCACACAAGCACTCTCAGCTCTCCTTTCCTTAAAGGAAGGGATCTTCAAGCTTGGTTCTTCCTTAGAAGCCACATTCAGCTGCTGAGCCTCTGAAGGGAGCTCCACAGTGCTAGAGCCTGGCTGAGCTTCTACTCCTGGGGTTGAAATGGCAGGGCTGGGGCCTGGTAGGGCAGAACTGGGACCTGGTCTAGCCTCCAACTCCTCTTGCTCCTGAGGAGCCATGTCCTCCTCCTCATCCCCCAACTCCATCTCTTGGCTAGCCTTGACAGGCATGCATGTGGGGGAAGAAGGTTCCAGGAGTGAGGGGCAGCAAGTGAGAAGGGACGAAACCAGGATGGGGCAGTGGAAATCCTAGGCTGGGACAGGAGACCTTGACTATCAGAGCGGAGGGTACGAGTAGGCATGTAAGGATGAAGAAGTTCAGATAAGTAAGGAGGGGGCAGTCCATGGAGGGCTTTGAAGGTCAACAACAAAAGCTTATACTGGATGCGGAAGGGGAAGGGGAGCCAATGAAGGGAGAATAAAAGAGGAGAAACATGGTGAAAGCGGCGAGCAGATGTGATAATACATGCAGCTGAGTTCTGGACAAAGATTAAAGGATGGAGGTGAGAGATAGGGAGCCCTGTTAGAAGAAGGTTACAACAATCTAGTCGTGGGATCACTAGGGCATGGACCAGAGTCTTGGCAGTGGAGGCTGAGAGGAATGGACAGATTTTAGCAATGTTGTAAAGAGAGAATCTACATGCATTGGCGGTGGTCTGGATCTGGGGAATAAATGTCAGAGAAGAATCAAAAATGAAACCAAGATTGTGGGCTTGCTGAACCAGTTGAATAGAAGTGTCATCAACAGAGACAGAGAAGGAGTATTGAAGGGTGGCTTTGGTGGAAAGACAAGAAGCTCTGTCTTAGACATGTTGAGCTTCAAGCGCCAATGCTGCATCCACTGAGAGATAACAGTTAGACAAGATGAAACTTGCTGTTCAAGCCCTGGTGAAAGGTCATGAGTGGAAAGATACAGCTGAGTGTCATCGGCGTGCAGATGATAGTAGAAACCAAAAGAATTGATGAGTTTGCCTAGAAATAATGTGTATAGAGAAAACAAAAGAGGACCCAGGACAGAGCCCTGGGGAACGCCAACAGATAAGGGAACAGAGGCGCAAGTATGACCACCTGTGACCACTGCAAAAGATCTGTCTGACAAGTAAGATTTAAACCAGTCGAGAACAGAGTTGGAGAACCCAAGGTCAGAAAGTAAATCAACCAGGAGACAGTGATCCACGGTGTCAAAGGCCGCAGACAAATCAAGAAGAATGAGAATAAAGTAGAGGCCATTCGCCTTGGCCTGCAAGATATCATTAGAAATCTTGGTGAGGGACGTCTCTGTAGAGTGCCGTGGGCAGAAAGCAGACTGAAAAGTGTGCAGGATGAGAAAGGGTTTTAAAAAATAATTTTTCATTTCCCCTAATATTATTTCCATCCCTATTTTGGAAGGGCAAATCTATCCTGAACAACCTACTAACCCAAACCCCAAATGTGTGAACAATAGTGCCTCCAGTCTTATAAATTTGAAACTGTGATTCAGCTAAAAAAACAACTTTTGGCCACCCACAAGCATATTACTGACTTCAGTCAGGCAGTGGCTTGGCACTTGCACAGTCTTTCTTGACTCGGGTGGCAAAGAGAAATACATTTGTATGTCTACACATATTGATAAGACCTCATTTCTAAACTCTGATTTAAGAAGAAAAACACTAATGGCTGTGCCCAGAAATTTTTTATAGATCCTAAATATCATTTATATAAGATCTATATAAATAATTTTTAAACATGCTATCCAAATTCAATAGCAGTTTCCAATGTGTAGAAAACTGTATTCTACATACGTGCCACACAGCTGCTATTGTTGAGGACTGTAATACATACATACATGCATACACAGTCTTAAAGAAGTAGCACAAAAATGGTTTAATATACATGGATTCAGTGTCAGGCTTTAAAGAGCTAAGCACTAAAAGTTCTTTTGCGGATGTGAAAATCTGCTGGCTTTGCTTCTTCCATACTCTTACCCCCACCCCCACTCACCACACCCAATTTCATATTCTTTTTGTCACATTTGTGAAGAAATTTGAAAATGGTGTCAGGGCTTTTCCCCCCCAAAAATTCATAAGAATCTGCTCCATGACATTATTTCTCTTCTCTTCACTTCTAAACTGCTGTGTGGGAGAGGGGAAAATAGGTGACATGTTTACTGTTATTTTATCTGATGTAATGTTTTAAATCTAAGTAAAGCTAAAACAAATGAATCTGATTATATTCTCACACACCCCCTTTAAACTATAAAATACAAAGGAGATCAATAAATATGGGCTGGAATCCTGTTCAATATTTACAAGATTGTAAAATGGATTTATGATCTTATAACTTGATATTCACAGTTACAACAATTAATGACTGGATATGATTCGAAAAACCTACATCTTAAGCCAGGCAGTGCTCTGACCAAAGGGTTTCTGAGGTCTGCACTGAGAAATGATGACTGCAGTGCTCTCTTGGACACAGGTGCATCAAGACCTGATAATGATGGAATGATGATGATCTTGGTGTGGTGGAACTCTCCACAGTTCCATTGTCATGGACAGATCATTATCTGGTCAGGTTTAGACTCACTGGGATTCAGAACCTCTGCAGGGGTGGGGGACCCATTAGGATGGTCCGCCCCAGGAGACTGATAGATCCAGATGGATTCTCGAGGGCTCTTGGGGAGTTTCCTGTCACCTTGGCAGGCAATTCTGTTACAGCCCAGGCCAGCCTTTGGAATAAGGAAATAGCCAGGGTGGTGGACACAATCGTTCCTGAGCGTCCCCTCTCACAGAGTGGAGCCAAACCAGCCCCCTGGTTCTTTAGGGACTTGATGATGATGAAGCAAATGAAACAGAGACTAGAACGACGTTGGTGGAAGACTCGGGGTGAATCTGATAGAAAATGAGCTAGAGCCTATTTGAAAGCCTACTCTGTGGCAATGCGGGCAGCAAAGAAATCAAAGAAATCAATGCCTCCTTACAACAAGGCAGAATTCCATTCTGCCTAAAGGAGGCTGTTGTGAGGCCTCTGTTTAAAAAGTCATCCTTGGATCCCACAATAATGAATAATTATAGGACAGCGTCTAACCTACTGTTTCTGGCCAAGGTTTTGGAACATGTGATGGCTTCCCCACTCCAAGGGTTTCTGGATGAAACGGATTATCTAGATTCATTTCAGTCTGGTTACAGGCCTGGCTATGGAACAGAGACAGCCTTGATCGCCTTGGTGGATGACCTACAGACGGAACTGGACAGGGAGAGTGTGTCCCTGTTGGTTCTCCTGGACCTCTCAGCGGCTTTTGATACCATCGATCAAGGTATCCTTCTGGACCACCTGTCTTGAATGGGGCTTGGAGGCACCGTTCTACAGTGGCTCTGTTCCATCCTGGAGGGGCAAACCCAGAAGGTGGTACTGGGAGACTCCTATTCGACCCCCTGGCCATTGACCTGTGGGGTCCCTCAGGGTTCTGTGTTGTCCCCTATGCTGTTTAACATATAAATGAAACTGCTGGGGGAGGTTGTTCTGAGTTTTGGGGTGTGGTATCATCAATATGCAGATGACAATCTACTACTCCTTCCCACCTCAATCCAAGGAGGTTGTCCTGGTCCTAAATCAGTGTCTGTCTTCAGTAATGTACTGGATGCGGGCAAACAAATTGAAACTTAATTCAGTCAAGACAGAGGTGCTCCTGGTCAGTTGGAAGGTGGATGAGGCAATAGGGATCCAGCCTATTTTAGATGGGGTCACACTCCCCCTGAAGACACAGGTTCACAGTTTGGGGTACTCTTGGACTCAGCTTTGAACTTGGAGGCCCAGGTCTCTGCTGTGACTATGAGTGCTTTCGCACATTTAAAATATGTGTGCCAGGTGTGCCTGTTCCTTGAGAAGCCAGATCTGGCCACGGTAGTACATGCCTTCATTACATCCCATTTGTACTACAGTAATGGGCTGTACATGGGGCTGCCTATGAAGAGTGTTCGGAAAATTCAACTGGTTCAAAGAGCTGCTGCCAGGCTGTTAACAGGGACAGATTACACCTCTGTTGAAACAGCTTCATTGGCTGACAGTTTGTTTCCAGATACAATTCAAGGTGCTAGTTGTCACCTATAAAGCCCTACATGGCTCAGGTCCACACTATTTGACAGACCTTTTCTCCTGGTATGAACCGGCCCAGATTCTGAGATCCTCTGGAGAAGCCCTTCTCTCCATCCCAACATCATCACAAATATGGTTGGTGGGAATGCGAGAGAGAGCCTTCTCAGTGGCTGCCCGTAGACTCTGGAACTCCCTGCCCAGGGAAATAAGAATGGTTCCCTCCTTGATGGCTTTCTGCCAGCAGGTTAAGACCTACCTGTTCACACAGGCGTTTAAGGAATTGTTATGAGGACAGGCAGGGATGTTGAATAATTTTTTAAATGTTATAATTGTACTGTTTTTAATGTTGTGAAGCCACTCTGAGTCCCACTCCTGGGAAAAGAGTGGGATACAAATAAATATAACAAACAAATAAATAAGACAAGTAGTTGCAGCAGGACCTTGAGGGTTCTATCCAGTTGCCTATCTCAATGTGTCCCATAACTAGGAAAATGGTGCCATCATTATCTCCCAGCAACCTGATCTTCAATGGCTTAGAAATCTTTCAGTTGGGATGGTCCCTGACTTAAAAGATAGGTTATGGGGTGGGGATAGCATACACAGGTGTAGCTACATCTTATGGTGCAGGATCTCAGCAATGGCAATTTTTCTGCTTCCACTGCCACAGAGTTGGCACAATAATGTGCTGTCTAATTTTTTATTTAGTCGTATTCCTCATGAGAATGTGTGTTGTATCACTGTTCTTTCTGCTTTATAATCAATCAGCTCCTAGTGAATCAAAGAGCTATTTAGGCTTAATGGTTTTGGAGAATACCTCCATAAGGAAGCAAGATAAAACTGCCTTTAGCAGATGCTATTGCTCTTTCGGTCCTACTGTCTAGGATTTACTGCAGATTTTCATCACTTATACAATGTTGATCTCTGTAAACCCCACTGGCTCTTTCCCAGGGATTTAAAAAAGCACCCCAGGAACAGGACGAGAATGTTGCCTAAAATATATGTCATGGTCTACTAATGTCTACTCTACTAGAGAGTAAATTTAATTCAGATTGATGCAATGTAATGTGTGTGTATTCAGAGTATGAAATTAGATTAAACTTGGCAGTCATTTTCTAATGCATCATTTAGATGCCACGCACCCAGATGCTGCCCTAGAACTGCGGAGGGGCATATTAAACCCTACCCAAATAGGAGCTGATCTTTTCTGCTTCTATTTGCGCAAGATTCCCAGTGGATTGGGACCATGGCATGAGCTTGCCAAAGCCCAAAGGTGTCTTGGGCAAGATGGGTTCAAGCTGTCCCTTCATGCCTGTCTGTTCCACCTCTAAAACTAAAAATGTTCATGACTGACATCTGAGGGCTTGTCTTCACTGGCCAAAATACTCCAGACTGCCCCTACAATATTCTGGCCTTGAATTGTACCCAAGTTCTCCTGTTGCCTATGCTTTCTCTGCAGTGATGCCTTCCCAAGCAATCCTTGTTTGCTGTCCGGAGCTACTGCTGAAGTCACAAGGAGGCACCCAACCATGTTATTGATGATGTGTGCCTTGTTCTGAACTCAGAGCAACTTGTGCACATAGCAGTGGTACTGTGCAGCTCTCAGGCACTGTTTGGGAAGGCAGGCACCTACTGCTACTGCAAAAAATGTAAAAATGGGGAGTAAAAAATAACGCAGTTCAACACACATTTATGCTATGACCCTATCCTACAGAATCCTAGGATTTGTAGTTTGTTGAGACACCAAAGTCCTCTGACAGACCAACATGAATACCTCACCAAACTACAAATCCCAGGGTTCTGTAGGAAAGAGTCATGATAGTTAAAGTATTGTCAAGCTGCCTAATTTTTGTACTGTAGATACACCCTATGTTCAATAATCAGTATAATCAAACTATTTCTATAGTCAAAATATTATGGTAGACCTTATCAAATGCTTTGCTGAAATCCAGATAAATAATATCCACAACATTCCCTTTTATATACACTTTTACTAACTATTCATTTTATGCACATTTGGGATACATCTTCCTCTAATATACACCTTTTTAAATGTAACAATTTTTGTTCACAATTTTCCATATGTGTGTATGTGTGTATTTCAGTCACAAAGTGTATCATAAAGTTCAGAGAAGTACAGAAGGTAAAGGACTACTGTGGGTGTAGCCACACTACATAAATAATGCAGCTGAACACACTTTTATGCTATTACTCTTTTCTACAGAATCCTGGGATTTGTAGTTTGGTGAGACACCAAAATCCTCTGACAGACCAACATGAATACCTCACCAAACTACAAATCCCACAGTTCTCTGAAGATGCCAGCCACAGATGCTGGCGGAACATCAGAAAGGAACTCTTCTAGAACATGGCCACATAGCCCGAAAGCCCTACAAAAAACTAAGTAAAAGGTAAGGGTTTCCCCCCCCCCCCTTAAAAATGGGTTAAGGAGAGGAAAGGTTAAACTGAGCATGGGGTTTGTCAAGACAGTCTGTGCCCAATTTGGGGCTTTGGCCCTGTCTATGTAAACAGGATGCAGTGAGCCCCAGGAAATTCAGATCAAATAACCCATGTAGAATGACCCTGAGCACTGAGTTTCCATTGAAATCCCATTTTTCAAAAGCTGTGGGGAGAACTCTGAGAAGCCCAGGTTGCATATGGGCTGCCTACTGCCCAGCCATGGAACAATGTGATAGGATCTGTCTTAGAGTTTTAGATCCCACATCTATCCTGGTGAGACCTTGCTGTGCAGTAATCTCCTCAATATTTCCCCCCTAGGTTTCTGTGGAACAGCCTTCCTCTAGGGTGTCCAGATGTTTCATGGCATGTTCCATGCTCTCACTGCAGTAACTTCATTTTTCTTCCTTAGCCTGGGTGACAAAGACACATGTCACCAGGTCTAGTCTTGTGATCCATATCCCAATCTTCAATGAAGAATCAGGCTTTATCTGTAAATGATATGGTATAAAAAGGGGCATATGCTCATAAATTTGTTGAAGACTGTATGGTATGGTCATGGAATTGCAATTGGTTTTTATTTTTGTTTTTTTTAATTTGGAAGAGGAGACAGAAGGTGTTGAAGTTCTATAAGTAAGGTCATGTTTGAGGTATTATTCAATATCTACATTGGTTTTAAGCAACTGATGTAATACAACCAGCTCAGTGCTCAGGGTTTTTTTTTTTTTTTTAACCGTTTAGATCAATATCTGTTCTGGTTTTCTATTCCTAACAAACAAACAAACAAACAAACCAAAACTGTGATATCAGCATGTCTTCTGAGCTATTCAAAATCTACTCCAGGGGCCCATACTAAATAGAACATGACAGAATATTAAAGTAGAACAAGCCCCTTAGGCAAAAGCGGGGAGGAGGCCACAGGTATATTGCGTGCCCAAGTGACTGAGTTACCTCTTGGTCAGACTCAATTATTCTGACACCTGAGAAGAAGAAGAAGGGAAAAAATGACAAGATTATTATATTAGTTCTGACAAGATCAGAATGACTTGAAGAGTTCTTTGAAAGGTTTTATGTCTAGTTTTGGCCTAGAGCAGAGATGACCTAGTTAACAATGATGTCCCAGCTATCTGTATTAGTACTCTACATTGACTCCAGGAAAACATGCAGTTACTATGTACTAATCATATTGAATTGTTGACAGACATTGCAGTACCTCCAGGATTTCTCAACTTTGTAGCAAAGCCAATGGGGATGTGGCAACTTCCAGAAATGTCTGATACCATGTGAATTTGGCTTTTATGTGACATCTCCAAAATGAGGTAGAATTTTCTAGCAATTTTCTCTTTCAACTTGCTCTTGACTTGTTCATGCCTTTTCCCAATGCCTGTCTTCTGTTTTTAAGCATCTACACAAGTGATATATCTGTCAATGCTGGAAAATGTGCTTTGCAGAGCATTAGCTTATTTGGGTCACATAGTGTATAATGTCAGGGAGGATTTTCAAATAAGAAATTAGGGAACAAACTATAATAATATGTGCTGACTTTTGAAAAATGAGCATTGTCTAAGAACTGTTGAATAAAATTCTTGGAAATGTAAATTACACCTAGGGCTAAATTCTATCGGTTTGTAGAAGACACTGGGATACTAGCATTATTGGGCATCAGATAAAGAGATTGAAGTTCTGACTTAATTACACAGAGAAAAATCTGTTTCCCTTAGTACTGGTTTTCCTGGAACAGAAGAGTACATAAGTAGAAAAGTAAAATGAAAAGAGAACTGTAATATGAGCTGCATCTAGTATATATAGGGATATGCAAACTTATAAAGTCCACATCCATGCACTTGTTTCTTTCCTATCTCCAATGTATGGTATCAACTGTAATGTGTTTAATGGAATGGAATCCCGTTATCTGTTTAGTTTTTTAAAAATGTATGCATGCAGTGACTCTCATATTCTCCACATGAACTAAGATCCATCTACCAATGTGTAGATTCTGTAGTATGAACTGTATTTTGCTCAGGGCAGTCAGAGAAATATGGAGTGTGAAGAGTTTTAGATAGATGGCTCTTTTGAATCTAAACTAATAGTTCCAAACGAAAATGAATCAAAATCCCACCCACATGGAGGGTGTATCATAAGACTTTCATTTATAGAGGGCCTAACATTCTGCACAGTCTAGACAATGAGGAAATAGAAATAGTAAAAGAGTTCTCATATCTGGGATCAAACAGGCCCGATCTAGACAGGCATTTTAAAGCGCCTTTTGGGCTTTTTAAGGTGCGAATAGGGTTCGGGAGGGCATAGCCATTTAATAATGGCGGCGTCCATATGGACGTCCCATAGAATCATAGAATAATAGAGTTGGAAGAGACCACAAGGGCCATCCAGTCCAACCCCCTGCCAGGCAGGAACTCCCAGTCAAAGCATCCCCGACAGATGGCCATCCAGCCTCTGCTTAAAGACCTCCAAGGAAGGAGACTCCACTACACTCCGAGGGAGAGTGTTCCACTGTTGAACAGCCGTTACTGTCAGGAAGTTCCTCCTAATGTTGAGGTGGAATCTTTTTTTCCTGCAGCTTGCATCCATTGTTCCGCGTTCTAGTCTCTGCAGCAGCAGAAAACAAGCTTCCTCCCTCCTCAATATGACATCCCTTCAAATATTTGAACAGGGCTATCATTTGATGGCGTCATGGCATGCACAGCTTTTAGACACGCTGCACACGCCATGATGCCTTTGCACTGCGTGAGGGCGCAAATCAAGCCCTTTCTGCAGCACAAAAAGGGAGCTCCAAACAGAGCTCCTTTTGGTGGCGGGTCTTTGCAGCGGCTTTTACACAGCTGCGGCAAAGACCCAGGGAGAAAGGGGCCGCGGCAGCAGCTCCTTCCTCCCTTCAGCCCCGCCTCTGCTGAACCCCACTTGGAGGCCGCGGGGAACCAGCAGTTTGCCACTTCCCCGCGGCCTCTGGAAGCGATGGGATGGGGCCGCGGAGGCTGCCGGTGTGGCAGCATTGGCCCCATCCCACTGCTTCCTGGGGCGGATAGAGACCGCCCCTTTTGGGCGGTCTATATTGCCCCACAGTGAACAAAGTGGGAACTGGAATCAAGAGACATAAGAAGACTTGGAATGAGGAAGGCAGCTATAAAAGAACTAGCTTTATGTATCTAAAATGTAAAGATATACAACTGAGAACAAAAGTTAGAATCACACAAGCCATTGTATTCCCTATCACCACATATAGATGTGAGAGCTAAAGAAAGTGGACAGAAATATATTCATTTGAGATGTGGTGCTGGAGAAGAGTGCTAAGTTTTTTGTTGGGCTTTCAGGCTATGTGGCCATGTTCTAGAAGAGTTCCTTTCTGACGTTTCGCCAGCATCTGTGGCTGGCATCTTCAGAGAATGTTTGCCTGGAAAAGGATTGGAATATATATATATATATATATATATATATATATCTTGTTTGACCCTAGGAAGGGAGGAATGATTTGTAAGTATATTGTTCTGTTGATAAAGACAGCTATGATATCACCTTTTAACCTTCTCTTCTCCAGGCTAAACATCCCCAGCTCCCTAAGGCGGTCCTCATAAGGCATGGCTTCCAGACCCTTTACCATCTTAATTGCCCTCCTTTGGCCACGCTCCAGTTTCTCCATATCCTTTTTGAATTGTGGTGCCCAGAACTGGACACAGTATTCTAGGTGGGGCCTGACCAAAGCAGAATAGAGTGTCACTATTACTTCCCTGGATCTAGACACAATACTTCTATTGATGCAGCCTAAAATTGCATTGGCTTTATTAGCTGCCGCATTGTACTGTTGACTCATGTTCAACTTATGGTCTTCTTGGACTCCTAGATCTCTTTCACATGTAGTTTCATTCAGCCAGGTGTCCCCCATCCTATATCTGTGCATTTCATTTTTGCGTCCTAAGTGCAGTACCTTACATTTCTCCGCATTGAATTTCATTTTGTTAGTATTGGCCCAGCTTTCTAGTCTATTCAGGTCATATTGAATTTTGATCCTATCCTCTGGGGTATTAGCTACTCCTCCTAATTTAATTGTTCTTTATTTGCATTCTTTTTGGTCCCAAATAATATTTCTAATGGTTCTATAGTGCCTGAAACATTTTTTTCCCTGTCCCAACACACTGTGTGGGACAAAAAGCCACCAACAGCAAATTTCAGGGATGTTTTCTGCACATTCTCTTTTGCCTATAAAATCCCACACAATTATGCAATCAGACCTGTGTATCAAATGATTGTGCATCCATGACTTGAAAATATTTTTCAAAAAGAAATCTAAAAAGCAAACCTTGCTTTTTCCATTTTATATAAAGCATGTCATTTTATCTGCCATTGTATATAATGGGACTTGAGCATCCACAGATCTTCGTACACATTTGGGCGGACGGTTCCTAGAACCAAACCCAGTGAATACCAAGGGCCAAGTGTACACGATGACTTACATCACTATCAATGAAATCATCAAATACTCTTGTATTGGCAATAGCTGCATAGAGATCTGCCTTGTAGGTCTGTTTCTGTGTGCACTCTGGAACAAAATGTGATTTTTGAGTACTGAAATGTTGCCTCTTCCAACTTTTGTACAATGAAATTGTCTTCCAGGCAAGTGAGGAATTTGCTAGACCTTGAGGATTTGGCTGAGTTTGACTTCCAGCAAATATCAGGATAGTTGAAGTCACCCATCACTACTACATCTCTCCTATCTGAGTGTGTGATTATCTGTTCTAGAAAGGCATTATCCAATTCCTCTGCCTGAGTCGGGGGTCTGTAGTAGACTCCCACAGTAACATCTCTGTTATTTCCCTCTCCTTTAATTTTTATCCAGATGCTCTCCACCTGGCTTCCAGTATTGACTTCCTGGATCTCTTCACTGGTATAAATATCCCTGACATATAATGCTATTCCTCCTCCTTTCCTGTTTGGCCTGTTTCTCTTAAAAAGGTTATATCCGTCTATTTCTACATTCCAATCATGAGATCCCACCAGGTTTCAGTGATGCCTATTATTTCATATTTCCCTTGTTGTGCTAGGAGTTCAAGTTCATCCTACTTATTTCCCATAAGTGCATTAGTGTAGAGACATCAAAGACCATGTGTCCTCTTTACTTGCTGCTTTTGCACGTTTGTTTGCCTCCTACTGTTGGGTCCTTGTACTGTTTGCCTTGTTCCCTCTATGCCAGTTTGGCTATTCTCTCCAGCCCTTTTGCCTTCCAGAATGCTGTCTCCCTTCCCCACATAACTCAGTTTAAAGCCCTCCTGATCAGATTCTTCAGACTGTTGGCAAAAACGTTTTTGCCAACTGGCGTGAGATGCAGCCCATCCCTTGCCAGAAGTCCCTCCTCATGGAACCGCAGCCCATGATCCAAGAATCCAAACTGTTTTTGGCAACACCATCTACGGAGCCAGTTATTCACCTCTGCTATTTTCTTCTCCCTTCCTGGACCATGCTCTTCTACCGGGAGAAGAGATGAGATGACAACCTGTGCATCCATCTCTTTCAGCTTCCTTCCCAGAACCTCATAACCCTTATGATATTCTGAAGGCTGTGCCTTGCAGTATCATTGGTTCCCACATGAACCAAAAGAAAGGGGTATTGATCAGTAGGCTTGACACATGATGGATCTTTGCCCCAGGGAGACAACCCAAATCCCGAGACATCTTGTCAGGCCCACAAACCACTGCTTTGGTACCCCTCAGCAAGGAGTCCTCCACCACAACTACGCGCCTCCTCTGAGGCTTAGCAGTGTCTGTTCCTTTTTGTGATACTCTCAGGCTCCCCTGCTCTGTCCCTGACGTCTGTCCCTGCTGCTTTTCCTCATCATCTCTGACAACAGAGAGAGATTCAATGCGATTCTGTAGCTGCAAGCAGCTCACAGAATGTTCCCTGGTTTCCTTACTTCTGTGTGTGACCTTCTTCCAAGCATCTACCTCTGTTGTATGTGCAGTGACCTCCTCGACCCCAGCAACTTCCTCTGTATGTTTCCCACCCAAGACATTCTGGTCTGTTCTGTTCAGGAGAATCTCCTGCTCTCTATGATGCTGGAGTGCAGATACCTGCTCCTCTAGCTGCTGTACTTTCTCTTCCAAGAGTACAGGTTCCCCACATCTATCGGCAAGAAGACAAACGTCCCACAAGTCTTGCAGGTAACTGCTGCAGGGCCTTCAGTGTCCATACTGAGAAGTCTTAAGGAGGCACTGAAACAAGACTGTGGGCTTCCCTTGCTAGACTTGGCCTTTGTTCCCAAGCTCTGTCTCTGAGTTCAAGTTCCAGGGCCTATAGTTATGTAGATAGCTCCTGGCTACTAGCTCTCTCCAGAGGCAAGTCTCTGACTCACTTCCTCTGATGCTTCAGGCCAGCTTCTCTTCTATTGTCTAAAAACCTCCTTGATTAGATAAGAAAAATTAAAATTCACTGCTATCCTTGTGTAGCCTTAAGAGGTCTGGCTTCTCCCAGAAATTGCTCCCAGAATGCAATGGGCTCAAGTGTAAATTATATTAGATCTCACCCAAGCCCATGGACTAGAGCCTCCTCTAGTCCATGTGTTGAAGCAGATGAGTGGCTTGGAGTGACCGCTGGAAATTGGATGCCGTAGTCCTGAAGCTGCCCACTGCTGCAGTCCAAAATAGGCTGCCTGCAAAGAGCTGCTTTTCACTGCTTCTTTTTGGACTGGCTTCAGGCCGCCATAGGTGGCCTCAGAGTACTTTCAGCTGCATTGGTGTGTGTGTGTGTGTGTGTCATCTACACACCATGCCCCTGAAGCAGCCAGAAGCCACACCTTTTGGCCTGTATGTTCCAGGCCTTAGATTATTAAAAAAAAATGTTGGAATATATGGTGTATCTACAGTACAAAAATAAAGCAGCTTGACAATACTTTAACTGTCATGGCTCTTTCCTACAGAACCCTGGGATTTGTTGTTTGGTGAGGTATTCATGTTGGTCTGTCAGAGGACTTTGGTGTCTCATCAAACTAAAAATCCCAGGATTCTGTAGGATAGAGTCATAGCATAAAAGTGTGCTCAACTGCTTTATTTCTGCAGTGTGGCTACACCCACAGTAGTCCTTTGTCTTCTGTACTTTTCTGATCTTTATGATACCCTTCTTGACTGAAATACACATATGCACACATATTGAAAATTGTGAACAAAAATTGTTGCTAATAATAATAATAATAATTGTATTTCTCGCCTCTCCCTGCAGAAAAAGGTGTATATTAGAGGAAGATGTACCCCAAATGTGCATAAAATGAATAGTTAGTAAAAGTGTATATAAAAATGAATATGAATTTTCATGTAGGTTTCTTCTTTAGAAAGTAGAATGATGGAACTAATTTTAAATTAAATCATTAAATAAACTGAAAAGGTCTAGATATAGACTTATTTGTACATTGCTAGTGGAGGATCCTGTAAAATAGGGATTTGGGTATGCTTTTTATACCAGTTACTCTTCTTGATTCAAGATACTCTAACACAAGTCTCATCAATGAGTAAGGAGCTTTGTATGCAAGATTACAGATGTAGTATTATAGTCTTATTCATATAAACATTTCTGAGATATTTGCTACTGTACAGACTGAGCATTATGATAAGTGCCCAACTCTATCAGCAATGCACCATGATACTTTTTTTTTACAGCTTTATGTTGTAGCAGTTCAAGTGAAAACAGCTTCAAGCATTTTCTCAAATGGTCTAAAGACTCAGTAGTAAATGGGAAATGGTGTGGTTTAAATTCAAAATGACACATAACTGTAACAAGAATGTCATTTTTGAGGTCTCTATGGTCATCTGATTGTCTTGAAATGAATGATCACACATAACTTTCCTATTTCTATTCTTCTGATTCCATTCAACAACAGGTATGAGCTACTTACTGCTCTGATCCTCAGGCTTCTAGTTAGAAATGTGTGTTCCTTGTAATAGCAGTGCTTTGTCAAGTTTATTCATCTGAGATGGAGGAAGAGGCATTATTGTTTTGGAAAACATTCCAGTCTCTCCTTCCATACTCTTCTATCACCACTTGAAAAAGGAGGTTTTAAAATGCCTGCCTTTCTGAATTACATCCTGGGGTTATCAACACTCAGTGCTTAGTGGAGGTTCATAATTTATTTTCAGATGCAATATCCTTAGATCCAAATTACGTTTCCCCAGAAAAAAAAATTCTCCCAGATGTCACATAGAGAAATCAAAGTAAGAACTTACATAATGTTTTTAAAATACTGTTTTCCTTATGAAACATCATTTTTTATTAATTCTTCTATAGGTCTGTGAGCATAGGCAAATAATTTTTTGAAGCTCTGATAGCTTCTATAGCTACTGTCTGAATGTCTTAGCATATAACAGGAAATTTAGAGCTGGCTATATCAATAGGAATAGTAAGGCAATTGCCTCAGGCAGCCGATGTCAGATGTCATAAAAGGGCAAAACATGTTTCATCATTTAATTTCTTATTATAGTATTTATACTGCCAGGAAGAAGGGAGAGTTGCTTGTGGGATTTTCTGCCTCATGGGCAAGAACAAGTTGAGAGGGTTTACATACTGTGTCCCTTGACTTCAATATATACATATGGGTTGATCTTTTCTCTTCCCTCCCAGGCAGCGAAATGTCTTGGAAAATCACTGGAGAAGTTCAAGAAGCACTTTATACACCATACAGAACACAGTGCACAGCAAATAACTTTATGCTGCAGAGGTTCTGCTGTCCTAAACTTGCCTTGAACAATACTAGGAGACAAGGTCAGCATAGGAGCTTCATTTGACTAGGCTAGATAATTACAACTTAAGCTTGGAAATGAGGAAATCCAGTGGCATCATATGCAAGGATATTATGGCAAATAAATACAATTGTTTATAAGTACTTTCTGTGTAAAGGAAAAGCATTTTTAAAGTATTTTTATTTGCTTTAGAAATAATAGTAAGTGTAAGGCACTTAAAATACACCTGTATTTGCTGCTGTAATTGTAGTAGCAGCAGTAGCAGCAATAGTACTAGAAGATATTAGAATACTAGCAGATACTAGAGGACAGTAATAGTTGTAATATTGGAGAAATGCATGTAATTCCTGCCACACATCCATCAAAGCCATAGATAACTACAGGAAGCAGAAAATACCTTAGTCACTGTTGGATATGTATTAGAAAATTTAGAAGCATTGTGTTACATCCCCAGGTAGGATGGTGAATATATCATGAAGTCATGTTAAAAACGAAAGATGTATTTCATGAAAATGCAGTTTTTCACAAATATATTTGGAAACTGCAACCTAGAGGAAGGCAGCTTGAAGCCCATCAAAAGTTTGTAGTCATCAAAACCCTTCATCCCTAGCCAATATAGCCAATGATCAGGGGTGGATACATTATGACTTCATCTGGAAGGCCAGGCATTGTTTGACCCTACTGTAAACTGAATTAAAAAGTAGAGTGATAAATTTATAACCAGAAAGCATTTAAGGATAGCTGAACTCTAATATGGAATTAGAGGGAGATTTATGAGGCCTTGTGGAAGAGGGAGGAAACTGAACAAATGGTTGGGTTGGAGGTGGGCCTTTGTTTCTTTCCAATACCTCTCCTGCTGTTTCATTAGAACTTCCATATCACTTCTAACTTGTTAAGAAAAGTGCATTGGGTTTACTGATGGCATGGGAGGAAGCACACTACGGGATCTTATAAGTTAAAACAATTATATTTGTAGATCAGAACAGTTTTTATGAGATTAACACACTAAGTCAATTCCAGAACCATCCCACAATTATCACATTATTGGCAATGAATATCCCATTATCGGCAATGGGATAATTGTGGGATGGTAATTGGATAATTGTGGGATGGTTCTGGAATTGATCCTAGTGTGATAATCTCATAGTCAGTGCAAAATGTTTCTCAATGTAAAAGAAGGGAAAAACAGCATGGGTGCTAAAACTCTACTCCTGACCAATCTAAGAGGGGCGTAGGCAAATTTAGGCAACTACAAACTACAATACACACTTCAGTTTTCTCACCTTACTACATAAAGTAGAGTATGGATGACTGGAAGTTGAAACAGAAGAAGGAAAGGAAGCAGGTATCAGAAAGAGGCTCTCTCTGGTCCGGTACAGACCAACCAGAAAGGCTGCCCTGGGGGTGGAGTCAGGGCATCACATGCAGATGAATCATAGAATCATAAAATCATAGAGTTGGAAGAGACCACAAGGGCCATGCAGGAACTCCCAATCAAAGCATCTCCAACAGATGGCCATCCAGCCTCTGCTTAAAGACCTCCAAAGAAGGAGACTCCACCACTCTCCAAGGGAGTGTTTCCCACTGTCAAACAGCCCTTACTGTCAGGAAGTTTCTCCTAATGTTGAGGAAGAATCTCTCTTCCTGGAGCTTGCATCCATTGTTCCAGGTCCTAGTCTCTAGAGCAGCAGAAAACAAGTTTGCTCCCTCCTCAATATGACATCCCTTCAAATAATTAAACAAAGCTATCATATCACCTCTTAGCCTTCTCTTTTCCAGGCTAAACATCCTCAGCTCCCTAAGTCGCTCCTCATAGAGCATGGCTTCCAGACCCTTCACCATTTTAGTCATCCTCATTTAGACACGGTCCATTTTCTCCGCATCCTTTTTAAATTGTGGTCCCCAGAACTGAACACAATATTCCAGGTGGGGCCTGACCAAAGCAGTATAGAGTGGCACTATTACTTCCCTTTATCTAGACACTATCCTTCTATTGATGCAGCCTAAAATTGCATTGGCCTTTTTAGCTGCTGCATCACACTGTTGACTCATGTTCAACTTGTGGTCTACTTGGACTCCTAGATCCCTTTCACATGTGGTCTTGTTCAGCCAGGTATCCCCCATTTTATATCTGTGCATTTCATTTTTCTTTCCTAAGTGCAGTATCTTACATTTCTCTATTGAATTTCATTTTGTTAGCTTTGGCCCAGCTTTCCATTCTATTCAGATCATTTGGAATTTTGATCCTGTGCTCTGGGGTATTAGCTACTCCTCCTAATTTGGTGTCATGTGCAAATTTGATAATTAGGCCCCCAATACTGTCATCCAAGTCATTGATAACGATATTGAATAGCACTGGGTGCCATGACATCGCGTGCTGCTCCATATGGTGTGTGGTATGATGGCGCTTCCCCAGCACTGCATCCATATGCCGCAGCACCAAAGGAGTGTCATATTACTGTGCCGCCATGTCTATGGTGCCCTTTTGAGAGCAGAAAAAGGAGCTGCTTTTTGCATCTCCTTTTTGTGCCCTCAAAAAGCCAGATTGGGGCCATGGCATGAGGTTGCTGTGGCCCCAATCCGGCTAGGGAAGGGGCGGCGCCCCACTGCCCCTTTGGGGCAGTCTTTTGAGGGCCTCTGTCTTTCTATTTAACTTCATTCTAACTTGGGGGCAATCACCTAAAGGAATGCATCTAAGTGGAGCAAAACATGATGAGTGCAAATCTTGTCTCTGTAAAAGAGTAGGTGTGAATGTGTCCTTCAGGAAGTGATAATGATTCTTACATGGTCTGGTAGTAGAAAACAATAGAGATGCAAATATGAGACAAAGCCAATTAAAAATAAATACTTGCCCTCTTTCAAATCCAAATAGGGTTGTCCAGCATCTCTGGAAGCTGCATAATTCCTCCCAATGGGAGATGTATCAGTCTGAGAAAATTTGGCAGATATCTATTCAGTGGAGGTAATCAAAATGGGTAAGTCCTGATTGTTTTCATCAATGAAACTGTTTCCTTGGAGAGGGAATGTTTGGAGGGGGGAGGATTGGAGTACAACTTCTACTTTGTACTTTTGCCCAACCAGCCTTAACAATTCATGCAGACTCTGGCAACATACAGCTTCCTGCCTTATGAATCAATGTCTAATTTTCATATTTATTGAGCATAATTTGTAACCCACATACTGTTCTGAGTTATAAACACTAACTTTTTGTGATAATAAAAAAACCAATAAAAAGCAGAGTTAGTGTTTATTACTCAGGACAGTAAGACCTCTTTGAAGTTACTATTTTCATTTCAAAGGAAGGCCCATTGGTACTAAGGGAGTATTCACATCAAAGAGAAAGTTAGAAAGGTAATCTTTGTTGGGACTGTGGCAAGAAGTGAGTGACACTTAGGAGTTTAACACACAGCTAAAAAAAATCCTGCTTAACTTTCTGGGTTTGAATCCTCTTCTGGGATGCAGCCGAATATTATCAGATGCATTTTGCTGTCGATAGTACCTCGAGAAATTCCCAACTTTGCAAATTGGCCAGCTGAGTGTGGCTGGGAGCTGAGATTTAGGCGGGAGGTATCATCAGTGGCAAAATGTGAGTGATATTATCTGGTTGCATCCCAGAAGAAGATTCAAACTATGCATGAAAGGTTTGATCTCAAATGAAACTGAATTGGTGGTGCATTGGTGGGCATTTTTATAGGACAAAACATATTTCAGGATATGTTTTGGGATAGTAAAGTATTTCCAGGAGGGAATAATGAGCAAGGAAGCTGAGAATGGCTGCAAATGTCCTTGAACAAAAGAATGCCACTCCTGGAGAAGAGTGTACTGGATGTCTGTTCATGTGTAAGCACCATGTCTATCACCCACCATCACTCCTATCAGTTCAGGAATTATGCAGATTCTGATCTCAACTGATCTAACATTTCTCCCTGCTGTAAAGCTCCCCCATGCTGACCTTACTGGATTTCTTATATGGCAAGGCAGTTTCCCACACTGGAGTGCCTTTGTGGCTATGCTTTAAAAATCCCATTGATATCAATTTGATATTGACATGGAGGATGGGTACAGACCTTGGGGTAACACATCATTTTTCACCATTGTGTATGCTGGCTGAAGTGGTTGAAGAACAAAATAATAGAAACCTCATGGGACAGTCATAGTTGCTCACCTTCCCCCAAAACTCTGTGCTCCTGAAAACAAATTGTATTTTCTGATAATAATAATAATAATTTTATAATATTAGAGCACCCCACTATTATAAAACCAAAGTATTCCTAGTGTAAGGAAAGGATATACTTATTCTGGACAACAAAAACAAAAAGAAAGAAAGATTGTATGGCAGAAAGCCATTTGCACTTTGCAGAGGCAATGGGATGAATCCTAATGGACTTAAATATATACACTTATTAATAAAGATTGGAACCTTACAGCCATTTAACAGGTGCAATCAAGTAGTGGGTGGTATATAATTAAGCCTTGTTTTTTCCAGTGAAATGTAGTTCACTCTCTTGAACAGCCTTACTGTAGAAAATAAAGAGAACATGAAAGTGAATATTGCCTAGGAGGCATCTTCAGGAAATAAACAGGAGGCACTTGTTTAGTCAGCATCTATATGCTTTATAAACAATACAAATTAATATGAGGTTTCCAGAGTTGTTGTTTGCTTGATTAGTAAAATGCACTTTCTAAAGAGTTTCACTGAACTCTGAAGCAATAAAATATAATCTGCACCCAGAGGGGTTTCAAGATACTGTATAATTACTAGTCTTGTCATAGCAACTCTCACCAAAGGCAGAATTCAATGTATGTCACTTCAGGGTTTCTTTTTTCTTTTCCTCTTTTTTGCCTTCTTTCTTCTTCTCCTTCTATTTTAAAGCACTGACATTTGGAACTATATAATTTCCTTGGCTGTTAGTGCTAGGTAGTAGGTTTTTAAAGCATATATTGCTGTTTAGAAGATGTAGCCCCACACTAATGAGGGTGGTAGCTGAGAATTAGTATTCAGAAGTCATGTCTGTCAGGGAACATTGCTGTCTCAATTGAAGGCTTTGCTTTTAGACAGAAAAGGGTCATTCTCTGTCCCCTCCCCACAACCCCTCTCTCGGAATGATTAAGCTTAAGGTAAGAGCATGAAAAGATGCATAGCCTGCTAATGGATCTTATGTGAATAATGTTGATCTTGTGCATTGTGCTACAAAGGTTCCCCTATAAATCAAACATCAATGCAGTGTGTGTGTGTGTGTGTGTGTGTAAGCTACAGAGACAGGGAGTAAGTAAGATAGAGCTTCTTACAGACCCCCCCCCCCCCCACGAAAAAAGAAAACCTTCGTAGATAGAGCACCTGGCTTATTTCTATTGCTTTGTCTATGTACAACGATAATTAGAGATCATACACATACTGATGAGATGTGGGAATGATTCTACTTAACATTCTGCTTATCCACCCTGCTCAAATCTTTCCACTGAGGTTCAGCCTTTCATATCTCTCCTGAACAATTGATACATGCAAATATTTAAACTGCACAAAGCCAGTCTCTCTTAGCTTTAAAACACGTAATTTTTTAAAGTCTAAGAACCAATGTTTATTGAATACTATAAAGTTTAATAAGATTTTTTCTCTTTTAACATCCACTCTGTAAATGGAAAGCAATGAAAAGAAATGGGTTCTAGTAGTGTTAGTCACTGTCTACACATTGTAGTGTTCACTGGTGAATTGTAACTAGAGTTGCATAAAATATTCTCCATTTCAGTGTTGCTATTAGAAACCATGTTCGCTTCCATGTCAGTGGTTGATGAATCTGAACTTTTAATGAGCTCTTCAAGGGGCTATTCTCAAACAATGTTCAAACTCGGGCTAAATTTATTATCTCATTAACATGGAAGTTACTCCAGGTAAAAACTACCCTCACGCCCACACACATTGCAAACCATTTATATCATATGACCACTAACTTTTCTTGGGTTGTTTCCTCAAACAATATAGCCTCTGACCCTTTTTTAGCAGTTGATGACCCCATCCAATTTTAGGGGATCCCTGTCTGCTCATAGCCCCTTGTGTAATACAATTCACCCCAATCAACAATGACAGAGAATTTGGGGGAAAGTAAGAAGCTGCTAAGGAAATAATTTCCCACAAACTCAAAATCAGCCTCAGATTTTACCATTTATTTATCTAATATTCTGCCAGCGCTCAAAGTGCTTACAACAAATTACAACAACAACAACAACAACAACAACAACAACAACAGTTAAAATGTTATCAGTGAAACAGCTTTCTAAAGTGGCTGCTGGCCTGTTAAGTTACTATGTCATGAAATGGATTTAGGAGATTGTAACTACTTTGCATTCTCTTTCATGATTGGGGCACTATTGACATGATCATGAATTACCTTGAAACCAACCTGAAAAGCCAGTCAGCCATTTCAAGCAATGGAGGTCTGCATTGCTCATAAGCAGGTCTCTGCAGGATGACATGACCAGCCACTTTCCTCCAAGAAGTGACACTGTGATGAAGAGTTGTGATAAGAGCCTCACAGTAGTGCTTGCTTCTGCATCACTCACTGGCAACCTACTCATAAGCAGCACAGACTCCATTGCTCAGGACTTGCTTTTAAGGTTGGTTTTGAGGTTGGATGGGGAGATAAAGTATAGCCACAACTTTGTGGCTAAATGTTTGATGCAGGTTATCAGCTAATGTCAGAATCTCAAGATCCTGCCATATATTGTTGTTATGTAGTGGTCTTTTCCAAGGGGTGGCTATGTAATGAGAGTAGGATGTAATGTAAGTGTTAAAATGTTTTTAGAGCACTCAGTGCTGAGACCAAATGAGGAATGTAAAGGAGCCCTGTTGGCACAGTGGTTAAATGCCTGTACTGCAGCCACTTTCTCACAAAGCACAAGGTTGAGAGTTCAATACCAGCCAAGAGCTCAAGATCAACTCAGGCTTGCATCCTTCAAGGTCACTAAAAGTAGTACCCAGCTTGTTGGGGGCAATAAGCTTACACATTATAAACCACTTAGGGAGTGCTTAAGTGCACTGATAAGTAGTATAGAAATGTACTTGCTACTGCTATTGCTACTGCTATCACCTTATCACTCGGTTGGTGGTGTGAAAGGAAACAGGCTGGATTTTCAGAAGAAAGCGGGTGGTGGGGGACATCTGGTCATTATCCTGGAACAAAGAATGAAAGGATGTCCAAACTGGTGGGGTGGAGTCAACAACTCCAAATGTCT
The DNA here is from genome assembly GCA_034509955.1 of Urosaurus nigricauda. NCBI lineage: Eukaryota > Metazoa > Chordata > Lepidosauria > Squamata > Phrynosomatidae > Urosaurus > Urosaurus nigricauda. The sequence goes on from JAOEGL010000003.1 coordinate 58,085,787, forward strand.
TTAGTATGTTTTGTCTTGTCCTCTAACTGAAAAGCCTACCAGGAATTTCTATCTTCTTTGGCTGGAGCAGTCAAGATCTTTCATTAATCAACTGAAGACTGGTTGTCTATGTCTTGGAGTAAGGGTTTCACCTGGTTTTGACAGCTAATTAAATAAAGAATTTTATTAAAAGTACAAAGTTAGAACAGTTTAAAACACATATTAACACAGTAAAAAGATAAATCACAGCATATCTGTATGGGCAATCCCCAGAAAATATATTGTATCAAGAAGGTGTAGGAGCCTGTCACTGTTCTCCTCCATGCCACCAGAGTAGAATCCTGCTTTCATTCTGCTAAATCATGTATCTTGTATATTTGCCAACTAAATGACCATAAAAGATAACATATAGCTGGAAAAGCAAAGGGTGGGATCTAAACACTTAAAAGAGATAGCAGCTGACTCAGAGAGAGATAAAAAATGCAGCCAGAACAGCATAAGAAGAAATCTAAAGACAGCAGACCATCAAATGGTGTTGGACTCATAGCTAACACTTCTGAAAACAATCACCTGATTGATGACTCTGAGGGGTAAGATCTAGGAAGCGCACCATCTTGAAGAAAACTATAAAAACACCTAAGATGTTGACATAAGGTCAGATTTTCAACATAGACCTTTTGGGCTGAGAGCTGTGTTTCTGGGCAGTTATAGAAGGGGTCTACTCTTCTGCCACCTCTTCAGTGAACAGCTGAATGGAGATGTTTGCTTGGTATGATTTATGCATATTCTTCTGTATAGCTTACTGAATGTATAATAAATCACAAGGCTTTTGCAACCAGAACAGGTGTTTTGTATTGCTTCCAAATCACAGTAAAGAATATTTTTGCATTTGGCGGGATAAAACCCCATTAAAAGACCCCTCTGCCACATGAGTTAAGTAAAAATCTTTGTCTATTGAGGGAAAGACTGCAGAGAACCTCCTGAATGATGGTCTTTCATGACCTGGGAAACGCCCTTCCACAAAGTTCATAAAACTTGGGCAGACTCAGATCCAGTCTATAAAAGGGCCAGACAAAATCATCATGAGAAACAGGAAGAAAATCTTTGTAATGCATTTCAAGTTTATGTTAGGTTGTCAGCTTAACAGAAGTTTTTTTTATTACTTTTCAATCTTTCATAGAATCTCTGTCAACTTGTCTCTGTTGTTAAAAATATGTTATACAGGAAAATTATTGTCTCACTATTGTGATAAGAGCTGTTTCTCTATACTCTGTTGTCCCCATGTTCCTGTGTGTTTGGTTACAGAATATCTGCTTTGGTGGAAGATATCTAGCTGAACTCCACCCATAGTCCAAAGCCCAGATCCAATAAGCTTGAATGAGCCAAAAGCTTCCGTCTGTGCCTCTTAAGGGACTTTACAAATCCCCGCATTGCATATCAAATTCCATCTTACTTTTTAAAAGGCCAAAAGGTCTTTTGACAAGATCTTTGAATTGTTTCATCTGTTTAAGCTAACCTCTTTGAAGCAAACAGTTTTGATGCTCTCAACACCAGTATTTATAGCTAGTCCCTATGGACACCAATTTCTTTGAACTGAGGGATCAATGGTATTACCTGGGTGGTTTATTTAAAGACAATTTGTTTGTTGCTCTGTAACCTTAGTTCAGTGACTGATTCTCTCATTCTTCAATTCTTTCAATGCCTATTTTATGTTTGTTTTATCACATTGTATTTTACTAACCTTTTCTTTCTCTACAGCTTTGAAGCTGTTAAGTTTCTTTTTAATGAAATAGTTAGAGATGATTAAAGATATCTCATGCTACTTCTCTATCTAGTTTTCAAGGGCAAATTTGATTAGTGGCTTTGAGAGTGACAGGTGTATATCCAATAATCATTGAACTCACAGAGTTCACAATGTCCTCTCTTTTTATATATCACATGCAAGTGTGAAACTTGTCAGGGTCATGTAGAGCAGCAGTTTTCAAACTTTGGTCCTCCACGTGTTTGTACTTATCTCCCAGAATTCCAGATCTGGCTGGGCTTTCTGGTGATTGAAGTCCAAAATTCATGGTGCACCAGGTTTTCAGGGAAATTGATATAGACTGCTTAGAGAGATGCAGTATTTAAAGCTCAAGTGAAAAAGTACTTATTGAAATTCCCGTTTCTACTTCTTAAACTTCCTGAGAGCATGCCAGTGTCATGATTCCACACATTGAAGGGCTGGCAGTACGCTAGAGGTTGCATGCACCCCTTCCATTCCATGGAAAACTGCCAACCACACCATGTGTCCCCAGGAGCCATGAAATAAGCCTTTCCTTATACCTCCATTCTCACTGAAGGTACTTCTGAATGCTACCCACTCAGCTGTGAAGATGTCTGAACTACATAAATGGACAAGGACCGTGCAAAAGTTGAAGGTACTGACAGGTGGGAACAATACTAAAAGAATGTGAGTTGATCAAGCTTTTGAAACTCTTTGCTTGCTCAGAGTCTTGTGATAGGCTCTTATTTATTTATTTATTTAATTTGTATGCCACCTTCCTTCCAGATTGGGATGCACAGCAGCTGCCAGAGACAGTCAATCAAAAACCTTCATAATAAAATTTAAAAAAAAATTAGAATCAGCACATAAAATAGTCTAAAATCATTTTTAAAACAATCAAAAGTTTTAAAAGATAAAACATCCAATAAGAAGCTTCCCCTTCTTACACATTAAGAATCTGCTTAAACCAAAAGGTCTTTTCCTGTTTGAAAAAGGAGACCATTCACTCCTTTTGCCATAAACATTGGGATGCCTTAGCTGGTCTCAGAGTGGGTTCTGGCTGCTTCAGGGGTGTGCATTGTATAAACACCATGTCCCCAAAGCAACCAGAAGCTGCTCCATTTGGCCCATCTGTTTCAGGCCCAAAAGGATCTCATCCACCCAAGCAGCTCCTGCAAAATGCTGTGCTGGGTCCTGAATATTTCTAGTTCTAGCCAGTCATGTGAGGGATACCTTCAGGAAAAAAGTCCTTGTTCTATTTTCATTGTGTTATTTCATTAAACAAGACCTATTATTTCAACATGAAATAAGTGCTGATACTTCTTCATTGAACCTTCTACCCCTTGAGGTGCCTGAGAAACTGAACAGTATGCTGCCATATAGAGAGTGTCCTGAAATAATTCCCCACTTTCGGAAAGAGCTGTAAATCAGTAGAAGAGTACATGGTACATGGTTTGTGTGTGTATTCTCTCCTCTGAAATCTTCTTCCATGTAGAGAATGGCTTCTGTGTAAAAAAGGCTTCAGAGACGGTTGAAAGATTTTGCCAATCTATGGGGTTAACGTTGAACTAGATGGAATGGTCTTACTCAAGGCAGCTTCCTATGTTTCATATAATTGGGCAGATTTATATCTTGAGAAATATTCACAGATTCCCAACTATGCTGTAAAATGTATTTTATTCTCCACCATGCAGAGAAATGTATACGAGAAGTATGTTACCATAGCAGCGGCACCTGCTTTTTGCTGATGCAGCATTCAGTAAGTGCTGTACCATAGTGAAATGTGGTAACCTGTTTTGTATGAGTGCTTCTCTGAGGTTCAAAGATTGTGACATGGAGAAGAATAAAACAGTTATGATAAGGCAAGGGAACACACAGAGTATATTCTGTCCTTTAGGAATTTTAAGGCCTTTACCTTTTGGATTTTTTAAAAGTTTATAAGCTTTTAACCAAAAACATTTTGAATCAATCAACAGAGTAATTTTTAAAACCCACTAAGCTACATGCAAAGATCCAGAACTTCATCATATGCTGGTTATTCTGTAGGTGTATGATTTTATCTGATTTACCATCTTACCTGGATCTGTCATGTAAATCCATGTTTAAAGACTCCATTGAAAAGCAGGGCTTTTTAAACTAACATATTATGTCAGAAATTCTGAGCAGACACAGAGCAGCATGTCAATGAATATGAGCACACTTTCAAATCCATGGATTATTCATTTGTTATGTGTGTGCACTAAGCCTCCCAGATCAAAATCCCCATGAAAGTTTTACTAGAGCATTTGCTGCATTCTGTGCATTTTTCTAAACCAGAAGAATTTACTCATCCATTTCCCTCCTCAAATACCAGAAAAGCTGTCAAGGCTTCAAAACCATTGTCAAAACAAGAACCATCTCATGCAGTTATAGAATCAGCTTCACAATATGCTCTGTCTATTTGTCTATAGAAATATAGAATATATAGATATAGATAGATATAGATATAGAAATCTGTCTATTGTGATAAATATCAGATGTATTGCTTTAATTAAATTTAAGGAAACTTAATTTATTATGACTTGTTTTATTATGGTTCAATATGATTATTCTATGGTGCTAGAGTCCAACACTGGTACTTTTCCAAAAGGAGAATGCAACGAGATCTAGTAGCACCTTTGAGACTAACTGAAAGAAAGAAGTTGGTGGCATGAGCTTCCATAGACTTCAGCCTACTTCCTAAGATGCATGTGAGAAAGTAGGCTGAGTTCTATGAAAACACATGCTATCAACACAGAATTATAGAATCATAGATCTGAAAGAGACCACAAGGGCCATCCAGTCCAACCCCCTGCCATGCAGGAATTCCCAATCAAAGAATACCCAACAGATGGCCATCCAGCCTCTGTTTAAAGACCTCCAAGGAAGGAGACTTCACCACACTCTGAGGAAGTGTGTTCCGTTGTTGAACAGCGCTTACTGTCAGGAAGTTCCTCCTAATGTTGAGGTGGAATCTGTTTTCCCGCAATTTATATCAATTGTTCTGAGTCCTGTTCTCTGGAGCAGCAGAAAACAAGCTTGCTCCATCCTCAATGTGACAGCCCTTCAAATATTTAAACAGGGCTATCATATCTCCTCTTAACCTTCTCTTCTCCAGGCTAAACATCCCCAGTTCCCTAAAGCAGACCTCATAGGGCATGGTTTCCAGACCCTTCACCATCTTAGTTGCCATCCTTTGGACACACTCCAGTTTCTCCACATCCTTTTTTAATTGTGTTGCCCAGAACTGGACACAGTATTCCAGGTGGAGCCTGACCAAAGCAGAATAGAGTGGCACTATTACTTCCCTTGATCTAGACGCTATACTTTTGTTGATGCAGCCTAAAATTGCATTGGCCTTTTTAGCTACTGCATCATACTGTTGACTCATGTTCAACTTGTGGTCTACTTGGACTCCTAGATCCCTTTCACATGTGATCTCGTTCAGCCAGCACAAAGTGGGGGAAGAGGAGAGAACAACAGGCCACCCTACCACCCCAGGAAAGAGATGTGTAGTACCTTCTGCTGCTGTGTGGACTTGCTGCTTGATACCTGCTGGCTCCAGACTGCTTCCTGCCAGGACCAGGCCCCAGCTGAATTCTCTTTCAACTTTCCCACCAGTCCCTCACTCGTAGAGGCGAGGAGGCAGCTGTGTCGGCTCCTGAGGCGCTGGCCTGGCAGGAAGTTGTGGAAACTATTTTACTTCCTTTGAACTTTTATCTTTTATAATTGTTTTTTTATTAACTGTGATAAACTGTAGTTATTGATGATGATTATGTTACATGGATCATGTTTCTTTTTTTGGCATACTGTAATTGATATTTTTATGTTTTTTTCTGTCAGGTATGTTTATATTTAATTTGCTTAATATTGTTTTGGTGTGTACTTGTGCCAAGGGGTTGAGGAAAGGATTTTCCATGTACCTTATTTGATTTGTAATATTATTATGTTTTCCTTGATTGCCACTGTATTAGTATTGTTTATTGTTTTGTCTGCTTTATATGGCTGGGGGCTGAGAGGGGATTAATTTGTTTTTTACAGTATTTTTTACTGTACTTCCACTGTTGTTAGACATCTGAATTCCTCGTTGATTGGGTGGGATACAAATAAATTTATTATTATTATTATTATTATTATTATTATTAATCCTATATCTGTGCATTTCATTTTTCTGCCCTAAGTACAGAACCTTACATTTCTCTGTGTTGAATTTTATGTTGTTAGCTTTGGCTGAGTTTTCTAATCTATTCAAGTCATTTTGAATTTTGATCCTGTCCTCTGGGGTATTAGCTACTCCTCCTAATTTGGTGTCATCTGCAAATTTGATAAGTATGCCTCAAACACTGTCATCCAAGTCATTAATAATGATATTGAATAGCACTGGGCCCAGGACAGAGCCCTGTGGCACCCCACTTGTCACTTCCCTCCAGGATGAAAAAGAACTATTGTTGAGCACCCTTTGGGTTCAGCCAGTCAAGCAGTTACAAATCCCTGTAAGATTCCACCTCAACATTAGGAGGAACTTCCTGACAGTAAGAGCTGTTCGACAGTGGAACACACTCCCTCAGAGGGTGGTGGAGTCTCCTTCCTTGGAAGTTTTTAAGCAGAGGCTGGATGGCCATCTGTCGGGTATGCTTTGATTGGGAGTTCCTGTATGGCAGGGGGTTGGACTGGATGGCCCTTGTGGTCTCTTCCAACTCTAAATTTCTATGATTCTATGATTCTATGTAATGGTTACCTTGTCTATCCCACATTTTTCAAGTTTATTTGCAAGAATGTCATGGGGAACCTTGTCAAAGGCATTACTGAAATCAAGATATATTGTATCCACAGCATTCCCTTCATCTACTGAGCTGGTAATTTTATCAAAAAAGAGATCAGATTTGTCTGGCATGACTGGTTTCTTTGAAACCCGTGTTGACTTTTTATGATTATGGAATTATCTTCTATCAAATATACTGTTGTCAAACCAAGTGTCTCCTCATCCTATATCTGTGGGTTTCTTTTTCATTTTTGCCTAAGTTCAGTATGTTACATTTCTTCCTGTTGAAATCCATTTTGTTAATTTTGGCCCAGGTTTCTAATCTTTTAAGGTCATTTTGAATTTTGATCCTCTCCTCTGGTGTGTAAGCTATTCTTCTTAATTCAGTGTCATCTGTAAATTTCATAAGCACACCAACTTCTTTCAGTTTCAAAGGCATTACAAGATTCCTTTGCATACTGATTATACCAACTAAGGACTTTTTCACAAGGGGAAAATTGGAAGGTTATACTGGTCACAATGCAGGGTCATCCAAGCATTAGGGACAATTTTGCAGTCGCTTTTCAGATGATGTTGTGCACCGGTCAGCCTCCAGATAGAAAGTGAGGTGAATCTGGGAATAAGCATTTTCACAAAAATTTGCAAAGGGAAACCTCATCCTTCCTTCCTTTGAAACAGCTTCTAGGGCAAAGAGGATTTTCTGCCCCAGTTTCCCTTTCCTCTCTGGAGTATGTGTGTGTGTGTCCATTCACTAGTGGAAATGACAGTTTGAAGCATGCCAAATATATTTCCAAGCTAGCAAGGGGATTTTTCCTCATCCGCCTGAAACCCAAATTCACTTTCAACCCACTTTCTTGCTTAAGCAATGTGCTTTTAACCCCTTGTTGTGCTGTGTGTGTGACAAGCACTAGCGAATTTGCTTGCTTTTCCGGGATGCCAACACTTTAACCATTTTTGGGATGGAAGCACATAGGTCCTCATGTGAAAAAGTTCTAACACAGCTATATCTTTGAATGTTCCAAAAGTGAAGAGTGAACTCAGGATAGAAGATAAACAAATTAAGTAATGTTTTGACAGGAACTGCCTAGTTTATACAATCACATCGCTTCCCCCCATATAGTGGTATGGAAATCCTATTGTGAGATCTTATTTTTCTAATTGTGCTTCCAATTCCATAAAACAAAACAAAACCAACACCTCAAGAATCCTGCAGGATTCATCTACATTAAGTTATTGTCTGCCTGCCTGCCTGCCTGCCTGCCTGCCTTTTTGTTAATACCCTGCTTCAAGGTGGCTTACAAGTTTCTGGAATTCCTTTTCCAGTATTTCTTTTATGCAGATTTTACTCTTCCCTCAATGTCTTCCCTCACTGTCTGCTTTGTTGCTATTCTGTTCCAGAGACAAACAACTTGAGCATCAAACCAGATGCAGACCACAAGCCAGTTTCCATTTTTAGTTCCTCTATGTCTGGAAAAATAGAAGACTGTTAAGAACCAGATAAATTAAATATATTACTAATGGGTAATTTGTATTCCATATTGTGCAGCCATGTCCTATCCATTGTTTTTGATGATTCATACTCTTTGCCCTGTGAAAGGAGAAAGTTCTGGAAGATGTGAACATGCTGTCAGAATGGTAAACATTATCAGCTTAAAAAGGAAACAATCTTAAAAATATTTACAGGACCAAAATGTGACAGGCCATGCAAAAACAAAAACAAATCTAGTTACTGTTAACAACCACCAAAGGCATGAGCCAGTATAGTTAAGAATCTGGTTCTGTGTAGGTGAGGTGAGCTACCAGTCTGGAATGCAATTATTTACCAACTGTGGTAAATACTTTTTTTGTCTCTGAGGCAGCTGCATTAGTATTTGTATTATCATCAGAGTACAATTACTGCAGTTACTGCTGGAAAAAACATGGTTTGGCCAAACTGTTTTTAATTTAGTCCAAATTGATACCAAAAAAAAAAAAGCCATCAAATTAGAGCAACAGTAAAGTGCAAAGGACCTCGAACTCTTCTTGAAGTCACGGGTCTCCAGGTCTGTCTCTTCTCCAGTTGTCATGTCTCATAAGCCTCTAACACAGAAATTCTCTCACCACAGGAAACTCTTAAGTGTGTCCAATGCTACTTGTGAACCAACAAACTAACACAATCCACGAGCTATTTCTGATCATAGCATAGCTTTGATATATCTCCCCATTTTGCACAGTTGCCTCAAACTGCAAAAATGAGGATTGAAAAACATCTTGTAGTCCTTCAGAAGTAGCTGGTACTATTTCATGAGATGGGGAATTCTTTTCTAATATGTGTAGTTGCATAATATGAACCCGGCTTCCATATTGGTCAGGAGCTAGTATACAAGTCATTCCAGGAGATGTGCACTCTGGCGGGAGAAAAAAAAAAATCCTTATTTGCCTCCTATTGAGTTTGCTGCAATGCACTGTAGATGGTGCTGTTTTGACAAGTGTTTGGAAACTTCAGCTGGTACTAAGAGCTGCAGGCAGGCTGGTGAGAAATATTGATTGTTGTTGATGATGTTCAAGTTATTTCTGACTTATGGAAACCCTAAGATGAACCTATTGCATGGGGTGGGGGTGGGGGTACCATTACCTTCTTCTGAGGATGAAAAAGTGTGGCTTGCCCAAGGTCATTCTGTGTGTTTCAACAGCCAAATGTGAATTTGAGCCCTCTCCTAGATGGATCTCTTGGACTCCTAGTCCATCCTCAAAACAATGTACCACATTAGCCCTGTTTTTCAGGGTTGATCATTGGAAGGATATGCTTTCTCTGTTACAACAGGTCCACTGGCTTTGTTCCTGGGATCAGTTTAAGGTGCTCAATATACCTGTAATTCCCTACTTGGATTCAACACCATATTAAGGACCAAATTCTACTCTACAATGTGGAGTCAAGGGCTTTCAAGGCCGGCATCCATAGTTTTTTTGTGGTGTTTTGAGGCTATGTGGCCATGTCCTCTACAAGTCTATCCAGTCTCTGAGGTTTGAGAGAGAGGCCCTGACCTTGTTTCCACTACCCTCAGGCCCATATGGTGGGGATATGGAAAGGACCCATTCAGTAACTGCCCCTAAGTCTAGGTCTCCTTCCCAAAATGGGTTAGAATGGCCCTCTTTGCTGTCCTTCCATCAGTGAGCAGGAATTAACAGTTTTAAAAGAAAGAACATTCACTAGTATGCTGTAAAACTTTATAGCTTTTTCTTAACTTTTAATTTTTTTTTCCTAATGAGTGTTCAATTGTTTTTTTAAAATCTTATTTATAGCTTAATTACATTTAATGATACCTTTTGTATGTTTTAACCTATTTATGTAATCATCACCATCACCATCATTATCATTACTGCCTCAGACAAGAGTTACCTGACAATCTTTATATCAAATACTAGCTATTTTATACAGATATTTGTACAGTACAGTACAGTACTCTTCGGATAAATGTGTATTATACAGCATTTTACTCTTTGCAATTGCTAAAGGTAATACATATCTTCAGCTCTCTTGGCCATGAGCACTAGCCAGCATAAACAAGAAGGTGAACGCTCAGAAGGAAATGTGGCAACCACTATGCTGCCTTTGAACGCACACACAGAGAACATGTAGCCATTCAGTCTCAGTGGCTTTGCTTTTCAAAAAACCTAAGAACAACAAAACAAGGGACAGCAAACATTAAGGGGCCATTCAGACTACCATATAAACAGGTTTGTAACCTGGATTAAAATCAGGGAGTTCATACTAATGCCGGTTTTTTCACTAGGGAATCTGGATCTTGCACACCCGATGCAGCGCAAATTCCCCCAAACCCGTTTTTTTCCAAAAGTGAGGTATTTACCATTTCTTTTGGGGAAAACTGGTTCAATCAAATGTGAACTTGGCTCCGATCATGATCGGGTCAAGTTCAGGGGAGGGGTAAAGGCCAGGGGGCAGAACATGCATTCTCTCCCTTCAAACAACGGGCTTTAATCCGGTGCTGCCAAATAGTGTTTGGCCTGTTTCTCTTTAAAAGGTTATATCCCTCTATTTCTATATTCCAATAGTGAGACTCATCCCACCAGGTTTCAGTGATTCATATTTCCCTTGTTGTGCTAGGAGTTCAAGTTCATCTTGTTTATTTCCCATACTCTGTGCATTAGTGTAGAGACATCTAAGACTATGTGTCTCCTTTACTTGCTGCCTGTGAACATTTTTTTGCCTCCGATTGTTGGGTCCTTGCACTGTTTGGCTTGTTCCCTCTATGCCAGTTTGACTATTCTGTCCAGCCCTTTTGCCTTCCAGAATGCTGTCTCCCTTCCCCACATAACTCAGTTTAAAGCCCTCCTGATCAGATTCTTCAGACTGTTGGCAAAAACATTTTTGCCAACTGGTGTGAGATGCAGCCCATCCCTTGCCAGAAGTCCCTCCTCATGGAACTGCAGCCCATGATCCAAGAATCCAAACTGTTCTTGGCGACACCATCTATGGAGCCAGTTATTCACCTCTGCTATTTTCCTCTCCCTTCCTGGACCATACCCTTCTCCTGGGAGAAGAGATGACGACCTGAGCATCCAACTCTTTCAGCTTCTTTCCTAGAGCCTCATAATCCTTTATGATATTCTGAAGGCTGTGCCTTGCAGTATAATTGGTTCCCACATGAACCAAAAGAAAGGGGTATTGATTAGTAGGCTTGACAAGTCTTGTCAGCCTTTCCGTCACATCACGGACCTTTGCCCCAGGAAGACAGCACAGCTCCCGAGACATCTTGTCAGGCCCACAAACCTCTGCTTTGGTACCCTTCAGCAAGGAATCCCCCACCACCACCACACACCTCCTCCAAGGCTTAGCAGTGGCTGTTCCCTTTTGTGGTACTCTCAGGCTTCCCTGCTCTGTCCCTGATATCTGTCCCTGCTGCTGATAACAAAGAGAGATTCAAATCGATTCTGTAGCTGCAAGCCGCTCACATAAAATTCCTTGATTTCCTTACTTCTGTGTGTGACCTTCCTTCAAGAGTCTACCTCTGTTGTATGTGAGTGTCCTCATCCAGCCCAGCAACTTCCTCTGTGTGTTTCCCATCCAAGACATTCTGGTCTGTTCTGTTCATGAGAATCTCCTGCTCTCTATGATGCTGAAGTGCAGATACCTGGGCCTCCAACTGCTGTACTTTCTCTTCTAAGAGGGCTTTCTCCCAGCAGTGACTCCCAGAATGCAATGGCTCTAGTATAAATTAGTTAAGATTGGATCTCATCCAATCACATGGACTAGAGACTCCTCCTCCTTCTCCTTTCTTAAAGAAAATAAACTGGAATCTCTCTCTGCAAGCCTTTTTGTAGCCTTAGAGTTCTGGTTTCTCCCAGCAGTGATTCCCAGAATGGACTAGATCTCACCCAAGCACATGGACTAGAGACTCCTCCTCCTCCTCTCTTAAAGGAAATGAACTGGAATCTCTCTCTGCAAGCTTTCTGTACCTGAGAGTTCTGGTTTCTCCCAGCAGGAGCATGCTTATCAAATTTGCAGATGATACCAAATTAGGAAGAGTAGCTAATACTCCAGAAGAGAGAATCAAAATTCAAAATGGCCTTAATAGATTAGAAAGTTAGGCCAAAACTCCACAAAATAAATGTCAACAGGGAGAAATGTAAGGTACTACAATCAGGCAGAAAAAAATGAAATGCCTAGATACAGGATGGGGCACACCTGGCTTGACAAGACTACATGTGAAAGGGATCTAGGAGTCCTAGTAGACCACAAGTTGAACATGAGTCAACAATGTGATGTGGCAGCTAAAAAAGCCAATGTGATTCTAGGCTGCATCAATAGAAGCATAGTATCTACATTAAGGGCAGTAATAGTGTGATTTTATTCTGCTTTGGTCAGGCCTCACCTGAAATACTGTATCCAGTTCTGGGCATCACAATTCAAAAAGGATGCTGACAAGCTGGAGTGTGTCCAGAGGAGGGTGACCAAAATGGTCAAGGGTCTGGAAACCATGGGCAATGAGATGATGTCTTGTATCATACCTGAAAAAAGCAGCTGAAGGCCAACTAGGACACATATCTTTTCCTCCCAACTTTGCTTCCATCTCAAGCATGTGGTAGCCACAAGATCCCTGCTACATTTGGCCTGTGCTTGTACATTTTTTTTAGTTCTCAACATGCACACCTTCCATTTTAATATTGTTTTAGCCATTATGAAACAGCAATTTCTTCAGGAGTTTGGATGACCAGATTTTCTTTTCTTTTTAAAGAAGGGAAACTCACGGAAAAGGGAATTTCTAGAAGTGTAGCTTTTGGAACCATGGTCTTTTCCTTGCAGTGGTGGACCTGTCATCACCTAAAAAGCATTGTATTGTAGAAGTATTCAAGACTAAGGCTGCATCTCCAGAGTAGAAATAATGCAATTTGATACTATATTAACTGCCTTGGTGCTGCCCTACTGAATCCTCATATTTGTAGTTTTGTGAGCTGGCAAAGAAGGTGAAAAATATTGTAAAACTACAAATTCGAGGATTCCATAGGATGGTGCTACAACACTATAGTGGTGTCAAACTGCATTATTTCTACGGTGGAGATGCACCCGTAGAAGCATTTGCATATATGTGAGAGAAAGAGAAGGAAAGCATATTTTGTAACAATAATAGTTTACACTTACCATAGATTTTGTAGCCATTGTATAATATATAAAAGACATGAAAGTGGTCATAGTAGATCCCATGCCTTGGTTGCTCTGCTGAGAAATGTTTCTCTTTTAACAGAAAATTTCCTTTTCTTCTCTTTTCCAACTGCTACCAAAAATTCCCCGAGGCTGACAGAAAAGTTCCTCAGTTCAAAAAATACTGCCATAGTCAGTTGAACAGATGGTTCTGGTTTGTTATAGGGATTCACAGAACATGGGCGCTGTCAAAACACAAAGAAGAAGCTGTTTCTTCTGTTTTAACCAAATCTTTAGTTCCTCTGAGAGTATAATATGAATAAGAAGATCTGGGAACAAAATAGGCAGTGGTGAGATCAAAAGAGGAACTTATCACACAGTATTTGCACAGAACATGCCAGCAACAAAATTGCCTTTAAATAAACCACCTAGGCAACATCATTGATTTCCCAGTTCAAAGGAATACTGATCCTGGGAGACCAGCAGTATTAGATATATAAGTGGTGATGTTCAGAGCTTCAGAAGTGCTTGCTTCAGAGAAGGACGGCTTAAGCAGATGAAACTGAATTGTGAGTCCTTGTCAGAAGACCTTTTGGCCTATTATGAAGCAGGCTGGCATTTCACATGCAATGGAAAGATTTGTAAGGCAGCTGCCTTGCAATAAAAGTGATAGGAGCTTTTAACGGCCTTTCCTTTCTCACAAATCTTGCTCTTATGTGAAAACTTAGATCAGGAAATAGTGGGAAAGAAAAGTTGAGGCAAAATCCAACATCTCTGAAAACTATTCATCTTGTATCTTCCCTCATATTTATTTTGTTTACTGACATCTGGATACATTGTACTTTGTCACTTAACACTTGTTAAACATCCAGGAAGTACATGATATCTTGTGCAAAATCAACACAGTTCTCACAGTGTGGGGCACACTGTTTGGGAGGAGAATTGGAGGGAAAATGATAATTGGCTGTCAGAGTATCTTCACAGATCTAAATTGTGTCTCTATCATATTCCCACCAGAGTGGATATGGGAAGAAAAAATATCTAGAACTGTAGCTTTTCTTATGCATTAATTGGTGAACCTACTACATGTACAGTATCTTCCCTGTACAAATGTGGTTTCCCCACTAGGAAATAGTGTGCATTTCTGATAGGTATATACAAACAGATGTGGAATTATTTATTATTTTGAAAACCCAAATCATCATTATCAACAACAAAAACATGATCATCATCATGTAGAGAGATCTTGCAGCACCTTTGAGACTAACTAACATGAGGAAGTTGCAGAATGAACTTTTGTAGACTTCAGTCTACCTCCTCAGATGCAGTACAATTTATGAAGTCACATGCTACAAACTTCTTTATTTCACTTAGTCTCAAATTATTATTATTATTATTATTATTATTATTATATAGCGCTGTAGGTTTACACAGTGCTGTACATATAAACTTATAATTAGATGGTTCCCTGCCCTCAGGCTTACAATCTAAAAGACATGACACAAAAGGAGAAGGGAAAGCTGATGGGGAAGAGTATCAGGTCCAGTGGTTCTTCTCTCCCTCTGAGGCATTGAGCAAGGCAGATGGACTAGAGGGAGGGGTTGGCTTCATAATGCACAGTTAAAACGGGCCAGATAAAGTCACACATCTGGGAACGCTTCTCTAAACAATATAGTCTTTAACTCAGTTTTGAAACTGGTTAGAGAAGTGATGAGGCGCACATGTAGAGGAAGAAGGTTCCAGAAGTGAGGGGCAGCAAGTGAGAAAGGACGAATCCGGGACAGGGCTGTGGAAATCCTCAGCTGGGACAGGAGACCTTGACTACCAGAGTGGAGTGGAAGAGAAGGAGTGTGAGGAGAAAGAAGTTCAGACAAGTAAGGAGAGGCCAGTCTGTGAAGGGCTTTGAAAGTCAACAGCAGAAGTTTGTACTGGATGCGGAAGGGGAAGGGGAGCCAATGAAGGGAGGATAAAAGTGGAGAAACATGGTCAAAGCGGCGAGCAGATGTGATGATACGTGCAGCTGAGTTCTGGACAGAGATTAAAGGATGGAGGTGAGAGAGAGGAAGCCCTGTCAGAAGAAGGTTACAATAGTCAAGTCGTGAGACCACCAGGGCATGGACCAGAGTCTTGGCAGTGGAGGCTGAGAGAAATGGACAGATTTTAGCAATATTGTAAAGGGAAAATCTACAGGTCTTGGCGGTGGCATGAATCTGGGGGATAAATGACAGAGAGGAATCAAAGATGAAACCAAGACTGTGGGCTTGCTGAACCGGTTGAATAGAAGTGTCGTCAACAGAAACAGAAAGGAGTATTGAAGGGTGGGCTTAGGTGGGAAGACAAGAAGCTCTGTCTTAGACATATTGAGCTTCAAGCGCCGATGCCGCATCCACTGAGAGATGGCAGCCAGACAAGATGAAACTTGCTGTTCAAGCCCCGGCGAAAGGTCAGGGGTTGAGAGATACAGCTGAGTGTCATCGGCATACAGATGATAGGAGAAACCAAAAGAACTGATGAGTTTGCCTAGGGACAATGTGTATAGAGAGAACAAAAGGGGACCCAAGACAGAGCCCTGAGGAACTCCAACAGATAAGGGGACAGAGGAAGAAGTCTGGCCATCTGTGACCACTGCAAAAGATCTGTCTGATAAGTAAGATTTAAACCAGTTGAGGACAGAGTCAGAGAACCCGAGGTTAGAAAGTAAGTCAAGCAAGAGACAGTGATCCAGAGATCAAGAAGGATGAGAATAGAGTAGAGGCCATTTGCCTTGGCCTGCAAGAGGTTGTTTGAGATCTTGGTGAGAGCTGTCTCAAATGTGCTACAAGATCTCTCTACATAACATGGCTATATCTTTGAGCATCATCAGTTTCATAGTCTACCAGGTGTCAATGGAGTTTATCATAGAACTGAATTTTTGGGGGGTGGGGGGTATAATGCAGTGGCAATCCGAACGCAATGATGGGGTTGCCTGTTATTGTGAATGAGTGTATCTCATGCAATTTTGGGCAATCGGGGGTCATTTTCGAGAAATGGGAAGTCATTCTGAACGCATTCCAAACGCAATTAGAATTGGCTCCATTCAAAATAGGGAGAAATTCCTCCCGTGTGATAAACTCCATTGATTAACATTTAATTCCATTTTAGTACCGGGAATGGGGGGCGGAGGAGGTTTAGGGTTTGGTTTTATTGTAACTTTGATGTATTTTATTGTTGTAACCTGCCTGGATTCTTCATGATTGGGCGGGCTAGAAATAAATCTTTATCAATAATAATAATAATAATAATAATAATAATAATAATAGGAGTTCTGGCCCATCATTGATGTGGAGTCTCTCCAAGAATCTAGGAATCAGTGAGATATTGCTGGAAGAAGGGAGAGGAAAATGAAAAGAAAAAAAAAAGATTTTAAAGTAGAGTAAATTTAGACAACAAATTCTTCCTTAAGGAAAAGTATCCATAGAGAAAATCCAAAGTCTCTCAACCTGATATGAAATAAGGATGGAGAGATCTCTTCTACTAGATATATTCTGTGCCTTGGATTGCTCCTCTAAAGTTTGAGCTAGATCTCAGAGTGATTTCATCAGCCCACTGGCATTGGAGCCACCAGCCATGACTACTTAAACTGATCCCACTATCACTGGTCAATAACTTGCAACATTTGATCAATATGTTTCCTCTAGGGATTTGCAATATATGATGAATCCTCTCCCTTGCACACACATCTTCTGTTCATCATACTTGTTGCCCTGTTACTGAATTCTCTAACAATTTTTTTTGTGGGGGGTTTTGGGCTATGTGGCCATGTTCTAGCAGAGCTTATTCTATTGTAATCTCTAACAAAGATTCATAGAAGGTATTGCTGAACCAAGGTTCGCCACTTCTCAAATTGTGTTTCACTACGCACAAATGAAAATACATTATATTTTCTTGTATTATTTCTGAACCCATTTCAAACACCATGACCTGTTATTCTCTCCTTTGAGAAAGACAGTTCTTCCAATTCCTCAAACTGGATGGGGTGATAAAGGAAGACTCTATTATGGTATTATCAAGGGACAAGGATACCTGGAAAATATAGGTCCCAGCACTTAAAAATTCCCAATAATGGCTTAGGAATATTGGAGCTGAGGTATTCATTCCCCATATCCACTGTAAACAGCTCAGCCAAAGTCTGGACTTGGGCTATCAACCAGCCCATTATGAACCACTCGTACAACTCAGTGGACCCTAGACCTTGTAACTCCAGACTGGGGGAGTTTTTTTCCAACATCAGAAATTTCCTGCTATCATAAACTAGAACTCCTTTTTGAATGTTGGTGTGGACATTATAGATAAATCAAGGATAGAGGGCTGATTACATAAAGGATTAATTTGTTATTCGTCTCAACTCATTATCCTTGTTTTTTTCCCTTTTAAACTGAAAGCAGGCTTAGAACCATTAGCATGTTCAAAGAACACAAAAAGAAGCCGTCAAAATCTGCTTTAGTGGCTCACCCTATAAGCTGAGCATAATTTATTTTCTCAAATCCTATGATCTAATTATTTAGTAAAATAATACCCAAGTGAAACCATTGTTCATTTTCTACACATGGTCAGTGTGGCAAACAAGTCGGTTTAATTTGCTTTAGATGCCTGTTTTAGGAGAACACAGTAGGAAATGGAGGCTGAAAAGAACTCTCACATTTGTGATTTTATTAAGCCTGATTTCCTCAAGGGACCCTTGGCCTGTCGGATTAAAATTCAAGAGACCTTTTACTGTAGCGGTTCTGACAGTTATCCCCTTAGTAAAGTTTGCTGTTGCAATAATTACATTTCACCATCCACTCTGGTTTACTAAATGAATAGTTTTTTATACTACTTTTAACCTTGACCATTTTTTTTGCATGCTAATTATCTGTGGCAATAATAAAAAGTTTCACAAATTAATCTGGGCTTCTTTTCACCCCTTTTAATTGATTTACATCTTTCTCCCCCTCTTAAAAATTATTGTGGCTAATATACAAAAGTAATGTTTGACACAGCTAAGGCTGCATCTGCACTGAAGAATTAATGCAGTTTGGCACCGCTTTAACTCCCATGGCTCCATTGTATGGGATCCTGGGATTTGTAGTTTGCTCTGGCACCAGAGCTCTCTGAAAGAGGCTAAATATCTCAGAAAACTACAAATCCCAGAATTCCATAGCATTGAGCCATGACAATTAAAACAATGTCAAACTGCATTATTTCTGCAGTTTGGATGCAGCCTTCTTCTGTTCATGTCATTTTTACCCTACAATTTATTTTTTTAAAAATAACATGAGGAAACTGTAGAATCAGGAGTTTTGTCATTTCTTTTAAAGTAAACAACGGCTTTGAATATTAAAGTCTGGTAATGTATGGTATAAGGCATCCAGATCTTTGATATCCAGGTACTAACCTGTTACAACTTATTTATCAAAAATCTTCAGTTTGCAATTATGTTCCCTTTGGGTTTTCATTTTTTACTTGATCTTAATGAAATTATGCATGACTGCTAAAATACAGTGGATACTTTGTATTTGACACATCAAGCTATTCAGCAAAACCCCTAACACATTATGAATTCAAGAAACTTCTGAGAAACAATTGGAAAAAAGTGGTTACCATCTCATTATTTTCACATGCTTTAGAACAACAAAACTTTTAAAAGACGCTTTTGTATAAAAAAAAGATGATTAGGATTTCTCTGAAACTCTTCAATCCCCTCCCCTTTTCCTTTAATGAAAAAACAAAACAAAAATCTGAGTTGTGTGGCCATCTTCTGTTTTTAAAGAAGAGAGTGAGAGACCATGGACAAAGCATGGCAACGCAGTGTTCCCTGCCATAGCTCTTTAAGAGAAAGAAGTAGCTCCCACAATGTATTCTTTTCTGCTAGAAAGCAAAATTAATTTGAAATAATTGTGAGGTGAGAACCTTACTCATGGTCCTTGACTAAATAAATTCTCAATCATTCACTATTCAGTGGTGGCTGGTGACAGCTATGGAGTTTATCATACCATGGAACTTGGGGGTATAATGCAATGGCAATCCGAACGCAATCATGGGGTTTCACGTTATTACATATGAGTGTATCTCACACAATTTCAGGCAATGGGGAGTCATTCCGAATACAATCATTGGGTTTCACGTAATTGTGTATTAGACTATCTCATGCAATTTCGGGCAATGGGAGGGAGGTCATTTTCGGGCAATGGGAAGTAATTCTGAATACATTCCGAATGCAATGAGATTTCACGTAAATTCACTAAACTAGCAAATTTACGTTAATTTGAATTGGCTCCATTCGAAATTGGGAGAAATTCCTCCCATGTGATAATGCACTATGTTAGTGTAATGGCAAATCCTGGGGGTTAAGGAGTTCTGACCCATATTCTCCAAATATGTTTAGTGCATTGGATTGTTTATTTAAAGTTGGGACTCAAGACCACAGTGCATTCACTGCTACTCTGACATTGAAATTTATACAAAGGAGCCCTTATGGTGCAGTGGTTAAATATTGGTACTGCAGCCACAACATTCTAAATTCAATCCTAGAAGAGGGCTCCAGGTTTGACTGAGCCTTCCATTCTTTTGCAGGTCAGTAAAGCAATTACTGTTGGGGGCAACTGGCTTACACATTGTAAACTGCTTAGGGAATGCTATTTCACTAATAAGCAGTACAGAAATGTACTTGCTATTGCTATTGCAGATGTTGTTCCCCACCACTATTTCTTTAGTCTAATGGATTGAGAGTTCACTGGTGTTCGTTAGCTAACTTTTATCTGATTGAACATCCCTCTCATCATTTTCTGCTTACCTAAGCTTCAAATTTGGGATCAGTAGTATTTAATCTGTATTTAATCACTCTTAACATTTTTGAGGAAGATAGACTTCTCATTATCTGTTGTTAAGAACAGTGCACTATGTTTACTGGTTTGGGAGGAAAGCTCCTCTAGATACTAAATCACAGCAGGACCTTACAGGTTGAAGGTATGGAAAATGACAATTAAACAGAGTGACTCCATGTGAGAATGAGGTTGAAGGGAAGAAAATGGATAGAAGACAGCTGATTTTGCAGCAAAAACAATTGTTTCATTATTATGTCATTATTAAAAAGATAGAAAAAACATAGCAGTGGAAAGCAACTGAACAATATATACATAATACAAGCTGTTTCTCAAGTACAAGAGGGGAAAAATAGCAATGGAGCTACCAATCAAGGGGTGGCATGTAGCTAAACTTAAACTTAAAATATGCAGGCAAATTTTCTCACTCTCCTACCGTATGTAAAGATGAGTCTGGAAGACTAGAGATCAAAGCAGCAGGGGGAAGCATGTCTCAGAAAGAAAATCTCTATATCTGCCTCTGTATATAACCCTAACTTGGAGGCTGTCTCTAAAGTGGAGGGAATGCCTCTGGGTGGAGCAAACATGGCTCAACATTGGTCTATGGAGAGTTCAAAAATAAAAGAATGTGCTTGTAAAGGGCAGAGGTGAACTTTGATAATGACTCTCAGATGGTCTGGGTGGTAGAGAAAAATGAAGCCACGTTTGAGACAAAGTTAATTAGGTATAGACATTTACCCTCTTTCAAATCCAGATAGGATTGCCTAAGTGGAGTGGGGTACCAATCTGAGCCAGTTTGGCAGCTCTTGTCCATTCAGTGGAGGTAGAGAAGACAGTTAAGCACTGGGTGCTTTCATCAATTAAACCACTTCCTTGCCACAGCAGGGGTTGCTGGAGGGAAATTCTAGTTTGCACTTTTGATCTGAGGTTTGGCTTGGAAGGATCCATATTCTCTTTCCCTACCTTTCATTGTGAGTAGAATCTCATAGCAGACAGCTTCCTACGTTATATGACAAAGTCTAATATTCATATTTATTGAGCATTACTCATAACATTATGGGGGTGTTTTATTTTTAAGTCTCAATGTATATTAGGAAATATCACTAAAAGACAGTCATACTGTATAGACTTATATGGGAAATATCTTAATCAGCATTATAACATAAGAATCTGTTCAGGAATTCTAAATCTCAAAACAGATATCAATGGAAGAAATCTTAGGCTTGCACATGCTTCTCAGAAGAGATGTGTCTGTTATACCTTAGTACAGGCAATGCACTTGGTAAGAAGCAATATATAATTGCTTACATAATATTTAGAAAATAAGTTCTTTCTCCCTTTCTCTTATCTCTTATTAAAGTTTATTTATCAACCAGTAGCAGTATCAGCAGTGAAATGGCTTGCAGATCCAGCTGCTGAAGGCTGTCATAAACAGCTTAACTTTTATATCTGGTTAGGTAGGTTTTATATCACTTCCACCATCTATCTGCCCAATCAGAGACAAATCAAACTGGTTCCTGATAACTGTAAAGAAAGATTATCCGATCAAATTGGAAATGAGATTTTACTGGACATCCATACAAGGCTACTAAGTATCCAATCACTTAAGAGGAAAATTGGCCATTGTAACATCATTCTGGGTACCTGCCATTAGATGACTGTATTGTACCAAGACAGTATACAATGCATTTTCCCATTATTTTCTTGAGTAAATTTTCTTTTTCTTTATCTTGTATTTATGCTTATTTTATCTTATATTTTAAGTGACTGAATACCCAGAACCAGATTGTAAGCCTGCATTTTTATATTCTGCTCTCTGACATACGGATATTTTATTTTTACTCAAGGAACACATCAGTCACACCTATTTCCTGTCCATCTTCCAATAAACAAGCTTCGGGGTCTTAAATGTTGCAAAATGTTCCAGAAATGTAGTGTCCAGCCTGTAATATTATGATAGTGGGAGCACAGTGATTTAAGTGCTGCTATGTGGTCTAGAGAGGACTAGAGATGGAGAAGGAGGGAGCGAGGTGGTTTTTTCCTTTTTGGAGCTTTTGTTAGATCACCCTAAGTTTTACCCTTGACTTTTCCACAGGTCATATCAAAATCCATGATTTTGGCCCTAAAAACTTCCTTTGATTTATACAAGGTTGGATAGTATACAAGAATATATCACAATTGTGTTTTAACTTTTGTATCTTGTGGACTTTTAACAATTGTTTTTGGTGTTTTTATTTCATTTTTTTAATTCTTGTAACCCACTTTGAGCCCTAAATTGGGGAAAACACTGGATAGAAATAAATATAATGATCCTGATGTTCACCTATTTAGAGTAGCTGTGTTTCTCTCAAGTGAAATAGATGGGCATAATAAAGGTGAGGCATTTAGAAGACACATGCCTCAAAAGTGGTGGGAAACCAAAATGAAGCTGTGTTCCAGGAGGCCTAAAAAATAAATAAAACTATGTAAGCTATGCTAGAAGGATCCTGACATGGAGGGTTCATATTCATTTATTGTAGGCCTCTTGTCTGCCTTGGAGTATCTTGCTTTTCACAAAGGCAATGTAGTTCAGGATTTATAGAGCCAACTTTACCATTAATTTAGGAAATCAGTGAATGCTTTAGCAGATTAACAATTCACAGTTATTTTCCCTCCCACCTTTGAAGAATGCTTCCATATATTTACCTAGGTGGCCCAAGTGTATAATTGCACAATCTGGGAATAATAGAAGATGAAAACATTGCAGAGGTAACTACAAAACTAAGGCTATAAACTATTTAAGAGTTTTGCCAACTTTGCCTATTATATCTGAATGTAAGGAAAATGTATCCAAATTATAAGGGAGCAGTTTCATCTATATCACTATGGCTGTGCATGTTAAATTAAATGTAAAAAAACAACAACACCCATTAAAATTGCACAGATACTCAGGTTTTATTTTTGTATGGTTTTTTGTGCTGCCTAATTTTTCCATAAAGGTCCAAATAACTAAAATTATAAGTCTGAAATAAATTGTTCACATCAATTTGATTTTTTTTTTCACTTTCATTTTTGTAAACACTTCAAGCTAATAGACTCTTATTGGAGCGCACACTGACTTTGATGGAGAGGGTTGGACACAGCTGGGTCTCTCATGGTTAATATGGTAAAAGGGAGAGGAGGGAGAAATGTAATGTGAAAGTGTTTTAATCTGCCCCTAATGGAGTTCATGGTGATTTTCTTTCTATTTGCTCTACTTGTTTTTTTTTCCCCCTCTCTCCTTAATCACCTCCAGGCAGCTAAAACTGAGTCTCCTAATTGTTTCTACTTTTTAAAAGTTTAGATTCACAGCTTGACACTGAAGTTCACAGTCTAGAAGAGTTTTGTTTCATAAAATTAAGGAGTATTGAGGTTCAAGAATCTTTGAGTATAAGCATGTACAAAATACATTTAAGGCTAATAACTAATTATAGCATACAAGGTAACAAGTAGACATTGTTTTCAAAAGTATATGTGGAAGTTTAGGAAACAAATCTCACATTTAAAATTTCACTAAAAAGGCCTTCAGGGTTGTTGCTTTTTTATATGAATCTGATGCATGTATCTCTACAAAGATCAAGGCTTGCGAACCAGGAGATGCTTCTGTGAACTGAAAGTAGTCATGTGGGGAGGCAGGGGGCATGTATTAGTATGTGTAACTTTGCAAATCCCCCTTCCCCCCTGAAGTCCCCTGAACCTGCTATACTACTTCATCTATCTGCTCCAGAAGCTAGAGGGGGGCAAAACATTAGTTAAAATCAACTTACCTCCTGTTTATTATTGGAAACCTGTACAGAACATTTACTCACACCAAAAACAACAACAGCAGCAGCAGCAGCAGCAGCAGCAACAACAGCAACTGATTCTTTCGAAGTTACAGTCTGTATTACCTGTAGATTTGCAAGATCCCATGGGCTTGTGATATTGATAGGACTTTTATATCTACAGTTAAAGCAGATATGCTCAACATGGAAACTGTAAAAATATTTTTCCCTCCTAAGGAACAGAAAGTTTTTTGTTGCTGTTTTTTTGTCTGGGCTAAGTAGATTCAGTGCAGTATTAATATATCCAAATGTAGTCCATTCACTCTGTAAACTTATTCATAAACCATAGATGCACGTGAGTGTGTACTTATTTATTATTTTTAATATTTATTTATATGTATTAGTATTGCATGAAATGTTACAAATGTAACATAGAAGAATTAAGTTAAAAATACATAATTATTGAACATAATGAAGTAGGGAGTAAAAATAAAGGAGCAAATAAGGATGTGTTTTAATTAGTGAATACTGAAATAGGGGCCTTTGTTTATTTCAGTACATGACTAGATATTCAGAATTGTTTATGACTGTATCCTTTGTTTATTCTACTTCATGGACCTCATGCAGTAATCAAAATGAGGAGGGATCATTCGGGGAGAAAATACAAACTGTCATTTTTCAAGTGATTTTATGGAGCTTGGGTGATTAGGGATTGCTTTTTTACCACATTTGTTTCTAAAATAAAGAAATCTAGTGGATTTAGGGATATCTTTGGAGGCTTGAGGTGCCTGAAAAAGGGCTGGGGACACATGCAGCCTGTAGGCAATGCCTTCATCATCTTATTATATTTGTTAGGTACCTTCAAACTGATGCTGATTTTTTGTTTTCTTGGCAAGATTATTCACTATCTTTTCTGAGGCTGAGAGAGTGTGACTTGTTGAAAGTCACACCGTGAGTGTCCATAGCTAAGGAGAGATTTCAACTCTGGTCTCAAGAGTCCGAGTTCATTACTCAGACCACTACTTCACCCTGTTTCACACCCTGCTATATATTACAAGTGATTTATTACTCAGCTATCATAGCTGGGTAGCAAGTGATCTTAATCATTGTTTTAGGAAAGCATTGGCTGGAGACCTTCAGTTTTGAAGCACAGGGAAATAGACTACAGCTATCTAGCAGAAGTTTAAAGTATCTTACCAATTATTAAAGTATCTTACCAATGGTTAGGAGTGCCTGTTATCAGCTTTGGATCTTGAAACCGTAGTACATGCACTGGTAACCTCACATCTGGATTTCTGTAATGCACTCTACTTGGGGCTACCCTTGTGCCTGGTCTGGAAATGTCAACTGGTACAGAATATGGTAGCCAGACTGGTCTCAGATGCATCTAGAAGAGACCATATCACACCAGTTTAAAAATCTCTTCACTGGCTGCCCATCAGTTTCTGGTCCCAGTACAAGGTGTTGGTTATTACCTTTAAAGCCCTAAATGGCTTGGGTCCAAAATATCTCCAGGACCACCTCCTTCTGCACAACCCACCCTGCACGCTTAGGTCCTTTGGGAGAAATTTGCTACAACCAATAAAAACCAGGTTATCTACTACTGCCCAGAGGACCTTTTAGGCTATCGCTCCCAGACTATGGAATGGCCTGCTGGATGAGATCCGTCTTATAATCACCTTAGAGATCTTTTTAAAAGCTGTTAAGACGGATCTCTTCCAGCAGGCCTTTCCTGAATAGATGCCTGGCCACCAAGAGAGAAAGAAATAGGTTGATCCTGTTTGCTGTTTGCCTGCCCATTGTTGTTGTTTTATTGTCCATTTTTAACTTGTTTTAATGTTTAATTCTATTTTAATGGGAGGGAGGGTTGGCAGATATGGTATGTATAATTTTAATGCTGTAAGCTGCCCCAATTGCCTGAGTGCAGATGGGGCAGGATATAAATATTTATTATTATTTATTGAATAAAAGGGGTGGTGAGACGCCGCCCCTTTCTGCCCCGGATGGAGACTGCGTCAACCAAATGCCGTGGCCTCCAGGAGGCCTAAAAAGAACCTGCTCCCCAGCAAGGGTTTTTTAGGCCATGGACAGGATGCCATTGGCGTGCTCACACGCCATGATAATATCTGCGTGGTGTGGCACTGTTTGCACACTGTGATACATGAACATCACCGTGGCACAGCCCGTATGGATGGGCACGCACCATGATGGTGGCCAGGGTCTACAGTAGGGGTGCTGAGCATCTAAACACTCAGCCTCTGCACACCCCTAGTTCGGGCCCAGGGCAGTGCAAAGTGCCTGTCTATACCAGCCCAAAAATCCAAAAATACTAAGAGCTATAATAGAGAAATTTGTATCAAACTGTTATAACTATGTAGTGTGGATATACTCTTGGATATAGCTCTTGGCATTTTACATTGAAGGTTTTCTGATTCCAAGGACAAGGGCAAAATTTGTACACATAGCTGTGTACCAGTCAGAATGGTTTCCAGTCAGGTAAATAAAAGTGGCCCATAGATATTTAGAAGACATTTTTAACAGTATAAAGGCAACCACCACACTTTTCATCCCCTTTAACCCGGATTCCTATACCTGTCCCAAGAAAATGGGCCTGTAGAATATCTTGCAATTCTACTTCCTAGGTTAAGTATATGCTTCCCTCAATACATCTCTCAACTCATCTATATCCTTTTCACTCCCAAGTTCTAGTACTTAAAAAGAAAAACCCACACAAAACCACAACCCTACCACAATCTCCCCTCCCATATCATGTCTAGGTTCATGAAGGGAAAAATGAACAACATTCTGTTAAAATTGTCTGGTTTTCACACTATTTAATAATAATAATAATAATAATAATAACAACAACAACAACAACATTTAAAATAAGCATTGCAAATCGAACACACTTATGTGTCAAGTCTATTTATTTGTCTGTCAGTGATTTTACAGAGACCAGTTATTTCCGATAGGGTTGTTTTCATTTGTTTATTTAAACAAACGTGCTCTATACACTCATAAATGCTTGCGACTAAAAGCTGAGCAACCTCTTCTTTTTTCTTAAAGATTATCTATGGCCCTAGGATTTCTTCCTTAATCCAAACATGGCTGGTATAAAGGAAGGTGCAATCACTCTTAAAGTTCCACAGCAGGTAGGCAGTTTAGCCAAATGAATGCAGAAACATGTCACAGCAATTTAGGGAACTCTTCCTTGTTCTTTTGAAGTCTAGACTAAAGACAGTAGGAAGCTAAATTTTTATGGCTGGCTTGCTATAGGAAAGCTGTCCTGTAAAATATTTGTATTCTTCCAACACTCTACTAGCTAAAGATTTTTCAGACATTTATTTGACTGTTGGTTGATTTGTTTGCCTCAAAAGCCCATATATTTATCCAGTTCTTCAGCGCAGTTCTTTTTTCTTTATAATGCACTGGTGCTGCATCCACACTGCAGAAATAATCTGATTTGACACCAGCTCTGGTGCCACAACAAACTACAGTTCTTACAATTTCATAAAATTGAGCTATGGCAGTTGAAGTAGTGTCAATTTGGATTATTTATGCAGTGCAGAATTTGCATTTTATGGTAGCTGGGATCTACATATTACAGCAGGTGGGGGAATTTCCCTATCCCCATACAATAGGCCCTCTCAATAACCCCAAATACTGCCATTTTCGTCTACAGTCTTTCTCAAAATGGCAACAGGAATTGGGGGAGTGGTAGTACAGGGTTGTGGGATGCCTATGGAGGATGGAGATATTCTTGCATTTTTAATTTTTTTATTTTTTGCATTTTAATGGGATTTCTGTATGAAATATTGCAAAAATTGTCTGGCTATTTTTTTTTAAAAAAAAACTTTTATTAAAAAAAACACCTCCAAACATTTTTAAATAAAAAACACTGATTCTTTTTAAAAATGTATTTGGGAATTGAGGGGCTAGGGTACTGGTGGGGTGCTTCAGGATAATCCCTGCCTCCATCCCACATCCTGGCTGCAGGATGGGAGGCTGGAGCCAATTTGGAGCCAAGCGATACATTCCTAGATGATGGGATAAGAATTTGTTAGCAATTGGCCTAGCTAACTGCTTTATCACACTAGGGGGCAGGCATGATTTAAATGAGAGTTAAGCAAGAGTTAAACAGGAAATGTCCTGTGATAAACATAGGACATTTCCTATTTAACTCTTGTTTAACTCTCATTTAAATCCTGTTTGCCCCCTAGTGTGATAAGTGTGAGTGCCAGGTTTCTGTTCACACTTTGAAGCTGCAGATTGTGAGACCGCTCTAAATAGAATTTTTGGTAATACAATGGTACCAATTAATCCTCCCATATTTTAAGATGTTAGCATTCCTTCATCTGGATTTTGGATGATGATATTTGTGGCTCATCTACTCCTACAAAAAGAAAGAAGAAGGGAGTATTAGCATTGGTGTTGTGCTGGTGAAGGAGAGAGCATCCAGGTGGTACTCATGACAACTAAAATACCAAATTCTCTTTGGGAAACATTTTTGAACTCAATAATAAGAGAAGGAAACTGGGGGGGGGGGGGGGGGACCCTTCATGCCAAAATAAGTGTGTCTGCCTATCTCTACTTTTGAACAGGTAAAATGCTTCCTCTGTGAACATGAGACACTCAAGTCACACCAGGGGATTATGTTTGTTGCTTATCTTATTTATTTATTTATTTATTTCTCTGATATAGTGACTGAAGTCTCTTAACAGCAAATTTAAAACAATATAAATTAAAAACAATTCAAAATCATTAAAAGTATAAATATAATGTTAACAGTTGACCAATTTATAAAGTTAAAACATTAAAATAATAAAATGTATTTTTTTAAAAAAAAAAACAAAACAAAACTATATCTAAACCTTAAAATCTGAATCAAGGTAAAATCCGAATCAAGGTAAACCTATCATGCAGTTTTTCATGTGGAGATTTATTCAGAGGAGGTCTGCCATTGTCCTCTTCCGAGGCTGAAAGGGATGCAGGGATGCAAACCCCAATCTCCCAGCATCTTAGTCCAAAACTCAAACCAATAAACCATGATGTCTAGGAAACTTTTCCTGCTTTAGATTTAAACATTTTAAAAAATCCTTCTTAGGAGATGAAAAATAATGGAAAGTAAAATGTTGTTTTCTGTTTAGATCCCCCTGTATGTGACTTATCCTCTTATTTTTGTCACAGCTGGAAATGAAGACTAGGTTTGTATCTCTCTTTTATATAATTATGGAACGGCATAAATTTTAGAAGATTATAGTTTTGTTCTTAATTCATTAAGTGACTTTTAATCATGTTTATATTTTACTCATGCGCAATTTGCCTTTCCAGTGATACTTACATTTTTATCAATGGGCTTTTTCTTTCCATTAAGAGTTCGATGTTTGAACGGTCTTACTACTTTTAAATTGCAAATCTGATAACATTCAGAATTTTGGCCACATCTCAAATACTACAAATTTTCTTCTTCCAATTTATTTTGAATAAATATTTCTTGGTTTAATGATGAAATAATTTGCTCTTAATTAAAAATCATTCTATAAATGCAGCTATTTCAAGCAACCAAGCAAATGAGAGAAGACAACACTGCTATCAACAAATAGATTCTGCTGTGCTCCACCTGCTGTTTAAATGTTATAGAATACTGTACTCTGATATTAACCTTGGGCCTCAAACTGCAGTTGGTCTGTTAAAGGGTAGATACTTCAGTATTATGTCATGAAAGCAGCTCACACAGTTCTTAAAAATAGGTTTCTACAGTGAGCCTATCCATTCAGAAATGGATGGAGGGAAAAACAGGACAGTGGTTTCATTTCTTCTTCTTTAGATGTTAGTGCCCACACAAGACATTTTTATTGCCTGATAGAACATGGTTAAGGAGAATAGTATGTAAAGCCACCTATGAGACTATTAACTGTAGTTTCAAAACAATTGCCTATAAAAAGGGTCATCCTTTTTACAACCAAATGAAAAACAAAATCTACATCTGTGCAATTCATTTACTAGCACCAACCCAAATACTACAAAAATAAGCAAGCTCTTGAATTATCAAGAACTTTTGACCAGACTAGGTGGTATCACATAGTTAATCCTAATAAATTTTCGGAATAATTTCATTCAGTCATTCTATTTGTTTGAAGAAAAATGCAGTATGTATCCATTAGATGACCCAGAAGAACAGTAGAAACTAATTCACACCAGTCCTCAGTTTTAGTCATGTTGCCCTGTATTTTTAATTCCACTGGTATTTGATCTCAGGATCTTTCACTTCACATACTCCCAGAAATAATTTTAGCTCTTGATGCTATCGACTGATCCTGGTATTATGGTGGACTGCTTAGCGTAGGCATCCCAGGTTATCATACCTGGCCACATCATTTTGAGTGCTAGGAAATCTCTTCACCTCGTAGACTGTATCTGCACTGCAGAAATAATGCAATTTGGCACTGCTTTAATGGCCAGGGCCCAATGCTATCTGGGATTTGTACTTTTGTGAGATAGTCAGCCTTGTCTGTCTAGTGCTTGGGTACCACAACAAACTACAAATTCCAGGATTCTATAGCATTGAGACATAGCAGTTACTGTGGTGTCAAACTACATTAACTCTGTCATCCAGATGCCGCCCTAAAAGGTTCAACTAGCTGTATGTGAAAACTGCATAAGTCAGCAAGCTTCAG
Source organism: Urosaurus nigricauda (assembly GCA_034509955.1). NCBI lineage: Eukaryota > Metazoa > Chordata > Lepidosauria > Squamata > Phrynosomatidae > Urosaurus > Urosaurus nigricauda. The sequence goes on from JAOEGL010000003.1 coordinate 58,116,246, forward strand.
TATTCCACTAGCAACTCTTGTTTCACCTGAAGATCAAGGTAATAGACTGCAAATCTGTGACAGTCTCACCAGCCATCATTGTCAGTTCTTACAAAGGCTTTGGAAAACATTGAATACTTCAGGGTCAAATGTTTAGATCAGGCAACAGGGGAAATTTCCTGGCTAGTATGAGCACCTCAATGTACAGAAGGGTATTCTGCCATAACATTCTGCACAAATGCTTTCATTTTATGGAAATCAATCAATTATGTAGCTTATTCTGTAAACTAGATCAGGTATATTAGCATTAACTCACAAAATTAAAGTTAATAAGTTTCTTAGAGATTTTATTCTGACCTAAATTCATTCCATGGGTACAGATTGTGTTGGAAGTAGTCCTGTGGAAGTGAAAGATTATTATACATCAGAACTCAGTCTGAAATAACCTGACTACACTGAGGAAAAAGGGTCTTTATATTATATATAATATATATATATATATATATTAAAATGCAGTGATATTACTGACCTCTTTTTACAATGGCAACTTTCATTACACTGGCTATACAGTGAAAATAATAATATTTT